>VSWD01000014.1:14158485-16839092 GCA_033119305.1 Pinctada imbricata | reverse complement strand
GGACTCTTGTCCCTCTAACCCCAGGAGCTTGCTATAACACAAACACAACTACAAAACGTTACATTATCAACGTAAAGAGAAGTTGTTGTTTATGTGACCTAAACTAGGTATCTTAAAAGTCATAAGTTATTTGGTTTTAACTTATAACTTGCGCAATAATCTTTTTTGCTTTTTGGTCGGTAATCGTCAGAGGTGTGGCAGGTACGACATTTAAAAAGAAAAACGACCGTTGCCCACAAAATGTCTTTCCAAGCGCGTATCGGCGGATATGCTTCAGAGTTTTACATTGGCAGATACAAATTGTCGGGAAGGGGGGAGAGGGGGAGCAAACGCGCCCACTCTGAAATTATCAAAAAAAGGTAAAAATAGTCATTTACATCATGAAATTTCCTCTAGAAATCAACCATGATTCCTCACTTGTTCATTCTACATTAATTTCATTGGGGGGGGGGGGGGGGCACTAAAATCAAATCATGAACACGTGCATCTTATTTGGTCCCCAAAGAATCACTCATGGATCCAGTGATTTTCGCATTAACCAATCATTGCATGGGTTTTTACCCTGAATAATTAAAACTTCAAGTTTCAAGTTAACCACCACCACCACCACTCCCCCGCAGCTCTCTCATTCTGAAAAATATACTGGATCCGCCGCTGGCCTTGGATTTTAAATACACTTGTAATGATCAAATGGTAAAAACTTGTAATGATCAAATGGTAAAAACAAGAGGCTTTACACGTTGTTAGAAAATGACGATAGATTTAAAAGAAAATTGTAATTAAAATCAAATACTAAAATATGGGTACAAATAATACGTTGCGTAATAACATAACATGTATAAGCAGTGAGATTAACGGAGATTAAATATTGAACAAACACAAAATGTTGAATAAGGGAATAATAAATGTGTATGTATGAAGGGCGGACAAATTTTTTCCCTTCAACGAAAGACGTGGGAAGAGGCATCAAAATATCTACGTAATCTATGGTGTGTGGTGTATGATTTCAACAACAAAGGGGTGGGGTAGGGTGCGGTGGGGTTGAGCTGAATGTTCACTTAGCTTCATTTTTTCGTCAATCTCACATGTACACGTTATTTCTATTCGGTGATTTATTTTATTTTATTTTTTTTTTATTTATTATAAACACACAAAATAAACGAATAGAAACAACGTGTGAGGGGGGCGAAATATTGAAGCTAATGGTTCACCATTCTCGGGAAGACCAGAAAACCTGAGCACTCGCTCCGTCTTTTGAAATCCTAGGTTTCTTACAGAATCGCCATTAATTTTGTTCTGTTAAAATGGCCGATGCCCCACTCAAATAAACTCATATTTAAAATTTACATACATAGGGACGAAATCTACATTTTGAACAAGATTGGTCGAACAAACTTTCATGAGATTTTCTGTAAATTAAAATAGATTTGCTGTAAGCACCTAGAATGACAAATTTTTGAACAACAAATTGGTGATACTTCGCTGTTGCCCTTTTGATTAATTTTTATATACTGATGAAATAATTCATACGACAGCAAGACCACATTCTACGCTGTATGTAATATTACTACCGAATTCTAATTATTAGGAGAGAAAGTGATGAGAAGGGCGAAGTGGGGGAGGGGGGGGTTTAAAGTGTATATATATCTACATGTACATGTATATTGAAAAAATAACAAAACGCCGAACTGAAACTCAGGCGGTTTCATTGGTATCGTCAGTTTTCTAAAAACCTTAGTTTTAAGAAAAAAAAAAAACAAAAAAAAAACAAACTCCTGATGATACAAATGAAATGAAACCGGTTGAGTTTTAATTCGGCGTTTGTTATTTGTTCAATGTATTGAAACTTGTGGGGAGGATTATTGACTATTTATTGATATCTACATGTACATGGTTTATGAAAGCAACAAGTCATAGAATAAATCTTTTATATTATTTCAATTCTAAAATAATTCTAATATTCGCAAATCCCCCCCCCCCCCCCAAAAAAATAAAGAAAGAATAAATAAATATAAGATAAAGCTGTACTTTACCTTTACATGTAAGTAATGTTTCCAAGGAGGACGTTGAGCTCTTTTCCAATATTACATCTATTTTCTGCATTTGTTGTTTTTTATCCCCGGTCACAGCTTTTGTGTTTTACGTTCACTTACCGTGTCATAAGAAGTGTTTGCAATGAAATACAAAAGATTTAAAACTCCATAATTTTAATCTTAATTGTGGAGCAATTGGACGATCGAGGCGTATTGTTCGTGAGATTTTAATAAGGTTCATTTTTATGGCACTAGAAATTGGGGCGTCATATCCCCGCTTAAAATCTATCTCAGGCCATAGAAATTCAATATTTTGTTACAGATCCCGAATTCTTTCTGAAAGGTACCCTTTCGTCACCCCCCCCCCCAAAAATAAATAAATGAAAAATAAGATAAACATGATCAATATGACTGAACTAGAAAAAGAAGAATGAAAATTCTAAAGGAAAAATTCTTTCTTTAAGTATGAGTATGGTGGATTACTTTATTCTTAGAAAATTCGTCTTTATCTCCTGATAGATATGTCTTTCTGGGTATTTCTTGAGTGGAAAAATGCATGCTACACGTAGCTTGTGTATCTTTACTTCTGTGAAACTTTCCTAAAAGGTACCCGCCCGCGGATGTAAAACAAAATATTTCCTTACAATGGTCTTATAATATATCTTTGTGAAAACTTGAGTTCCAATTGAAATTAAGTAAAGAATACTTGTGAAATTAACGAGGTGTAACTTGGCTTGTTATCAAAGGGCAAAACTTCAGTTGCACCATTTGTTAAACAAGTAATGAAGATATGAAATAACAGACAGATCTATAGTGTAGGGGCATATGTCACTCTCTTGGGATATGTGCAACCACAGTTTGTTTTTGTTTGTTTTGTTTTTTTGCGGGGGGGGGGGGGGGGTTGAAGATCTTTAAGTTATAAATGCCTACCATTAAGAATGATTAACATTTATTTCCTATTAAAAAGGCATTAAACTTAAGGTAGCTCTTAACTGCGGTCATGATAGATTATATATTCTCCCTATGATCCATATATTTTCTTTAATTTTCGTGGTTATCATCTTTGAACCTTTTATAACAAATTTCAAATAGAACCTAGATTGTGTACCCAATCTTAATATTACACAGATTGAAAAACTTTTAAAATTCAGTTTTTTTTTTTCTTTTACATTATATAGAAACATTTTTAAACAAAATTATATTTGAAACCTGCATCAGCTTTACCCGATGTGCAATAACATGAAAAGAAAATATAGGGTATCCATTCAAAATTTTCTCCGATTTTGGGCCAGAGGTACAATCTACCTTAAATAAAAATTGAAGTAAAAATAAATTCTAAACGAATTCAGATATAGCGGGGTACACAGCCAATTGTGCCTCACATGAAATGAGCATCATGTAAATTTCACATGAAAGTTCATGTAAAATTCATATAAATTTCACATAAGATTAATGTGAAAAATATTTCACATGAATTTCACATAAATTTCCTTCACATGAATTTCAGCTTAGTTTATGATACACAAAAAGTGTTTACTGGGCAGTGGAAAGGTCGGAAGAGAGGGGGGAGGGGCAATTTCATGATCCGGAAATTTTTTTTTCGGCGGCCCTTCGGGTCGGAAATTTTTTTCCCTAAAATTTCGATCCGGATTTTTTTTTTTTTTTGCAAAGTCTTCCTGCCCCCCCCCCCCCCCCATAAAAATCAAATGGTTGCTCCCTAAATCTTGGTATTCAAAAGAATTGCTTACATAAAATGACACTTGTAGATCGAGAACAGGCCAAAAAGTGTTAGTTTTTGCCCGAGATATTAAGGTCATTGAAAAGTGGGAGAATTTGGATGAAACATATTTTACATCATCAGCACTTTTCTATGCTATATACATGATATACATTTCAAAATTTTTCCTTTTAGCTGTAACCGTATCTCAGGCCAAAACAGTCATATGGAAGCAATATTTGGCCTGTCCACGGTCTTGTTGCATGAAATATGATAAATTTACTCTTCAAACCTACTTTCAGATTCGGTACAGACAAATAGAGCAACTCCCTTATTAATATAACCCCTAATTCACTAGGTTTGGGTAAGAATTACAGCATATTTTTACCTAAAAATACCATAAAGTAACATAAAAATTGGTTTCCAATATCATAGGTCAACATCCCAACTAAGTCACGGAAACTATAGAGACACTGCCGAAGATTTCCTAGATAATTTTAACACTGTATAAATGGACGAGACGTCAGCGAGATCTCGATTTGTACAAAGGATACGTTAAAGGCAAAATCATTCAAGTGGAAAAAGAAGGTCAATGTCATTTTATGTAAGTTTGATCAATGATACATCCAGTATGCAAGTTTTGTACATGTGGCACTTACACTTTGCTCAATATTGGCTTTTAAAGGCAAAATCACTCGAGCAGAAAAAGTAGGTCAAGATCATTTTATGAAAGATTGATCAAAGATGTATCAATCTGTAAGTTGGTACATGTAGCACTTATACTTTGCTCATTATTTGCTTTCAAAATCACTCAAGTAAAAAAGTAGGTCAGATGCTGCGTCCAATGCATGGGTCCATCTCAGCATCCCAAGATGAATCACTTGTGCAAGTTTGGGTACTGTAGCATCAGTACTTTGTCAGATACTGAGCTACCCCAAACTTCTTAACCAAGTCACACTGAGCTACCCCAAACTTCTTAACCAAGTCACACTGAGCTACCCCAAACTTATTAACCAAGTCACTCAAGCGGAAAATGCTCAGATGCAGCATCCAGTGCATGGATTCATCTCAGAATCCCAATCTGAATCATTTGTGCAAGTTTGGTTACTGTAGCATCAGTACTGGTACTTTGCCAAACGCTGAGCTACCCCAAACTTCTTAACCTGATGCATATGGGGACCCAGACGTGTGGGGGTATAGCATAAGCTCACTCAACTTCATCAAGGTGAGCTAAAAATTACTCGAGTTAAGGTGCGGAAATGCTATTACATGTTGTTTCCATAAGTGTAAAGTTTGACCTTGGCCCTTCACCTTTTGACCCCAAAATCAATAGCCTAAGGGCTCATCCTTGAGATATAAGAAATGTGAAGTTCATCAATGAAGGTCAAAAGTTACTGGAGATTGAAAGCAGAAATACGAGGGCTGATTTATCTCGTATGTCGTGAGCCTCAGTTTCCTGGGATGCAGAAGGTATTCTGTCGATAGATTATCTCCAAAAAGGACAAACAAACAATAGCACATACTATGCTTCACTTCTGACACAGTTACGGGAAAGTATTAAACTTAAGCGCCGCTGGGCTCACTAGTTAAAGGCGTGTTGTTCCATTAGGACAATGCTCCTGTTCAAAGTCTGTCACTGCCATGGCTGACATTCATGATTGTGGCTTTAATATGATTGAGCATCCGCCTTATTCACCTGATCTTGCTCCATCAGACTTTTATCTATTCCCAAAACTGAAGGTAGCTATTTCTGGCACCCACTTTCAGTCCAATGATGATGTCATACTTGCAGTGGATGGTTTTCTGACCAGTCAAGATAATGAGTTCTTTAAAAGTGGTGTTGAGGCCCTTAAACACCATTGGCAAAAGTGTATAGATACTAAAAGGTGATTATGTAAAATAATGTAAAATGTATGACAAAATTCAAATTCTTCAATAAGAGGCTCACAACAAATCAATCAGCCCTCATACTTCCATGCATGTCAAGATTCACATGAATCTTTCATATTTAAATACTAAAATCAAGAGAGCTCCTCCTTTGGTCTTTCTGTAAAAATTTATCAATATAGGTCAAGATTACATGAATTATATTACAGAAAAGCTGGTTAGTTCTGTTTCCAATTATTCATCAGCACATTTTCAACTGTACATTTGCAATGAACGCTAGAGAAGCAAAGAATGTATTTTACTTAGTTGTCATATACATTAACACTGGATAAAGGCCAAGGGGTCAAACATTTGTGTATTTGTGTGTTAGAATTTGTATCACCCCTTCCCTCTGTAAGAAATATTCTAATCTAACGCACAGTCTGCAGTTCCATAAATTTTAAGTTTGACTTTGACTTTTTATTTATTCTTTTTTTACCAAAAAAACAACAGGGATCCTTTTCTTTTTCCCAAGGACAATCAAGGTTTGAAGTTTAATCACTATAGGTCAAGTCTTGCTTAATTTATGACATGGCAAATTTGTATCTGGAGATAGACAGACAGACATGGTGAAATCAGTACAATAAATGCATGACTTGGATGTTGAATATGAATCTTGTTTGGTTTTGCAGAAAGTTGGGAAAATATATGAAGTCAATAATAGGTCAAGCTCAAAGGTCAAGATCACTAGGTCAAAGGTCAAGGTCCCAGATGAAAGATCTGGTCATGCGGAATCCACATGTGAAATATCAAAACCCTACCCCTTATAGTTCATGATATATAGCTCAGGTTAAAGTTCTATCCATGCAACCCATGACGACACAGCTATCGCTGACACTAGCGGACATTCATGACAGCTCGCTAAAGATTAGAAAATGAAAAGCTACATTTGTTTTTTTACAATAATTTATTTTTCCGCCTATTCCTATTAGCATATTCTTGAGCTTTCTTTTCCCTCCACTCACAAACAGAATTAAAGTCACATTTCTGGCACTTCCACGCCTCCTCAATGTCTACACCCTCGACCTCTCGGTGACCTCGCCAGAACCTCATGTAATGACCGAACGACCTTGACACGTCCTCCTCACAAAACGTCACCTCTTTCTGCAGAAGAGTCTCCTTGGAATCTTGATGCACATACTCTATAAACAGCCGATTCACACATGTCAACATCTGCATCCGCATAAAAACGTAGTCCATCAACTCATCTAGATTATTTGCCGATAGGGCTTGAGTGCACATCTGACTTTTGATATCATCCCCAAGTTCTTTTTTTAAATCAATTCTAAGACGCTCGCACAATTTTTGTTTTGAGATCTTCCCCTTCACTAAATCGTTAAATAAAACTTTATATAACATGACCTGTAGGGCGTGCTGATTAGACTGCGCCCAGAGGGCAAAGATTTGACTGTCTGGTTTTCAGTTCTGAAAGGTCAATAGTGTAATGTTCAAGGTCAAACCTGAGTTCATCGATTAGTCCCACCATGAAAACATCCTGTTCCAAGGGAAATCCAAAGATTGGTACTTCCCTTGCTAATTTTGCTCCGTTTAAGAACGCTTGCACGGCCGTATTCAAGTTCAGGACTTTTATTGCCCAAATATCCTCACTAGATGTGACCTTGACATTCACAACATTATGGCATGCCAATTCTGAAAATAAGATGGTTACCATGGTTACTGAATATACATGTATTCAATTAGCATCATATCTATTGAATCAGAGCTATGAATTTCCACAGAGAAATCAATTATTGAAGACTAAAACTTTTTTCTGTCTTTTAAGAGAGGACTAGTCATGATTTTGAAGTAAAATCAGCCTAGTGGATTCAACTTTCCCAAGCTTTTATTGTCAGTAACTGATCGAATCATGCATACCAAGCATGATATAGACATATGGAAATATGATGTGGAAGTCTCACTCACTGTGACTACCAGAAGTGGACAAAAAGACAAACAGACAGACAGACCCCAGGCGACATAAAAAGTATCACACTATATCTGACTGCAGATTGTATTCACCAGTATATGTTTACAATTGTTTGATTTGACCTGAATTGATATTACGTCGCAGAGACAGAGTGCCATACCGTGAATTGAACCGTCAATGTGAACCGTGGTTAATGGAGAACCGCTATGAATCATTGCCACCCTAGATTAATGCACCCAAAAATAGAACTATTCAAGAACAGTTATGTGGCCTGTCACATGTTTGACCCTAAATATGTGACCTTGACCTTAAAGTAACCTTGGACCCTTATTCAATGTTTCTTCATACAAGTTTCATGTAGCTGTTGCTTAATTTATTTGTACACTGTAAATGTGATTATTTTTGCTGGGGGGAAAATTTCACCATTCATGCCATTATAATGGGTCCCTGTAAAGTGCGAAACGAAACAAAAACGAAACGAAACAAATCGAAACGAAAAGAAAAGAGACAGATCGAAACGAAACGAAACAAATCGAAACGAAACGAAACAAATCGAAACGAAACGAAACATATATCTTAAAGAAATTTGAGAAAAAGCCATATAGAGAAGGAAATGCCGCCAAGACCGATTACGTATAAAGTCAAGTTCTGCATGTTATTACCTTTTGATATTTCAGTTTGAGATAGTGACTTGAGGATTTCTTGAAAGAGTACAAGTTGACGTTTAGAACATGAATGTTATGGTCAATGCCATAATATTATTGCATTTGAGAGGATTAAATGGGGGTGAGGGAGGTACACGACCTCATCATAAGCCGATGAAAAATATTATTTAGCAGGAGGAGTCCAGTACAGAGGAGACAGGACTGTTCAATTCTGTATTTTTAAAAACTTTATCAAGAAAAATGAGGGGGGGGTGACGACATATTTTGCTTGAACAGGGATAAGAATTTATCCCTAAAATGTGCCCCCCCCCCCCACCGATTTAATTTCTTATGACAGTCTCATAACGAGGTTATTTATCCCCTCCCCCTTAGTCCACCAGAATACATCTATGGCATTTGACATTAATGTTTCTAAAGATCAAATTTGACTATTTCAAGATACCCTCTAGCCACTAGAACTTATGGACATGCAGATATGTCTTTCAATGTTTGTTCTCAGCAATGATTCCCCTTTATTCTTTTTTTCTTGATTCCCCTTTATTCTTTTTTTCTCAAGTTCTTTAAGGTTTATGTTTTATTTCGTTTTGTTTCGATCTGTTTCGTCTCGTTTCGATCTGTTTGAAGTTTCGATCTGTTTCGTTTCGATTTGTTTCGTTTCGTTTCGATTTGTTTCTTTTCGTTTCGATTTTGTTTCGTTTCGCACTTTACAGGGACCCAATTATAATAAAAATCAAGATGTTACGTTTGGGGGATTTTTTTTTGCGCGATATAAACGCATCTTCTGTTGTAAGAACAACATGAGGGAAAAAATTTTCACGGCGCCCACTGATTCGTGAAATACACTAAACATAGGGTAATCAAAGATTACATAGCTCGCCTATACAGGTTTTTGTCAGAAACCAGGATAAAGTTTTTGAAAAGTAGGTCAAAGTCCAAGGTCAAGGTCACTAGGTCAAATGTCATGGTCTCAAATGGAAGGTCTCGTCACAGGGTAACTACATGTGAAATATCAAAGCCCTACCCTTATAGTTCAAGAGATATAGCCCAGGTTATAGTTTTGCCAAGGGTATGGCATTAGCTCTCCGGACTTTTTTGTCCCAGTGAGCTAAAATTTACCCCCGCACTGAAAATTTCAACGTTTATAGTATTCGGTCCTCTCAACATAAGTGTTCTCTAATTTTTCTATGTCTTGCAGTGTTCTTGAAATTTTTCGTTCCTGTCAGCAAAACCGATCAAAATCAAAATGTCTCAAAATTTACTGAACTAAGCTGGTAATAATGATACCATAGGCTAAACCATAGTGCAGAAATCTTTTTTCCTTATTTATATATTATATAAATTTTCAGTATCTAGTTTAGATAACAATGTCACTTTGTGTATTGGAGAATACATAACTCAAATAACTTGAGATCAGGTCCAAATTAACTCAAATTGTGTTGGTCCATTCCACATACAAAATTTTGGGATAAAATCTCAGATTCGGTGGTACTTTGTATTACTAATTGGTACATGTCATTTATATGCTTAAAAAATATGACCTGTGTGTCAGTCTTTAACCAGGAAGGGATGTCCTGACTAGCCCTAAAACTAAACTAAATCCACATAATTATGTCTGTATTCCATTGATAAAATGCTGCCAGAAATCTTTCTGCGTTGCACATAGTCATACAAGAAAAAAATTTAACAATTTATGGATCTACTGGTACAATAGATAAAGTTATTTACGATTTTACAGAGAATTCTGGCAGGATATCATACAAAGGCATCCCTTACAACAATTTGGATAAGAGCTCAATTGCACGACAATTGACCCTTCCGATTGCGGGAAAAAAATTCAAAATTTCGTGACGTCACAATGCTTTTACTTCAGACAAACAAGCTTCAAACCTCGGTCAAACATCGAAATTGCATTATGACGTCATGGGATTTCTCAAATTTTTCCCGCATTCGGAAGGGTCAATTAACCCTTCCAATTTCGGGAAAAAAAACAGCAAAATGTCATGATGTCACAATGCTTTTACCTCGGACAAACAAGCTTCGAACCACGGTCAAACATCAAAATTGCATTGTGACGTCATGGAATTTCTCAAATTTTTCCCGTATTCGGAAGGGTCAATTGTTACAGGGACACTTAAAGATTTTTTTTCTGACATTTTAACAAATCTAACCTACATTCCTTCATTTTCATTGATTACTTTTGGACTGGCAGGTTTCTGTATTGACCGAAATTTTTGACAGGTGTCAGTCCGAATTATTGACACTTTAAACAAAAGATTTCAAGAATTCTAGCCTAGAGATACATGTATTTTGGTGGCTTCAGATATTTGCGTAATCGTTTTAGATGATGTGTATTGTGCGCACAATTTTGTATTTGTGTTTTGTATTTTTTTCTGCTACAATGTTGTCTAGTCCAAGATCTTTATGTAAGCCAATAACACAAACTAATGCACTACATTGCTATATAATGAATCAGAAGTGTCACGGTTGAGTTACCTCTAGCAAGGTGAAGGTCAGTTCCCTGGACCATGACCGGCGTTTCCTCGACAATGGTTGGCAATGTAAATGTATACAGCATCTGTTGTTCACACCAGTTTTGTCGGGTGATGTCCGACACCCACAGATAGCCGGGACGATACTTCTCCAGAGGGGTACGGTGATCTGGCCGTGTCTCCTCATCATGATCTGCTTTCTGACCTTCAATGAAGAAAAATGTTACATATTACAAAAATTCTGGAAAAAAAGAAATACATTAATTATTGAACTAACTTAAAGTAATATTTGACATTTTATGGCAGAGAAGCAAACATTTTCTCATGTGGACATTGAGTAAGATAAGATAAGCTTTATTTAGAGTTGGCATGTCACAATAACAGGTACAAAACATAGGTAATCACAGATTACAAAGCTCACCTCGTGAAAGCAAAATTCAATTAAAACATATTTTTTTAGTACATGTATATTGGCTTGTAAAGGCAAAACCACTCAAGCAGAAAAAGTAGGTCAAGGTCATTTTATGAAAGTTTGATCAAAGATACATCCAATATGCAAGTTTGGTACATGTAGCAGTTATACTTTGCTCAATATTGGCTTTATAGAGCAAAATCACTCCAGCAGAAAAAGTAGGTCAAGGTCATTTTATGAAAGATTGATCAAAGATACATCCAATATGCAAGTTTGGTACATGTATCACTTATACTTTGCTCAATATTGGCTTTTAAAGGCAAAATCACTCAAGCGGAAAAAGTAGGTCGAGGTCATTTTATGAAAGTTTGATCAAAGATACATCTAATATGCAAGTTTGGAACATTTAGCACTTATACTTTGCTCAATATTGGCTTTTAAAGGCAAAATCACTCAAGCGGAAAAAGTAGGTCAAGGTCATTTTATGAAAGTTTGATCAAAGATACATCCAATATGCAAGTTTGGTACATGTAGCACTTATACTTTGCTCAATATTGGCTTTTAAAAGCGAAATCACTCAAGTGGAAAAAGTAGGTCAGATGCTGCATCCAATGCATGGGTCCATCTCGGCATCCAAAGATGAATCACTTGTGCCAGTTTGGTTACTGTAGCATCAGTACTTTGTCAGATACTGAGCTACCACAAACTTCTTAACCAAGTCACTCAAGCGGAAAATGTAGGTCAGATGCTGCATCCGATGCATGGGTTCACCTCAGCATCCAAAGATGAATCACTTGTGCTAGTTTGGTTACTGTAGCATCAGTACTTTGTCAGATACTGAGCTACCCCAAACTTCTTAACCAAGTCACTCAAGCGGAAAATGTAGGTCAGATGCTGCATACGATGCATGGGTTCACCTCAGCATCCAAAGATGAATCACTTGTGCAAGTTTGGTTACTGTAGCATCAGTACTTTGTCAGATACTGAGCTACCCCAAACTTCTTAACCAAGTCACTCAAGCGGAAAATGTAGGTCAGATGCTGCATCCGATGCATGGGTTGACCTCAGCATCCAAAGATGAATCACTTGTGCTAGTTTGGTTACTGTAGCATTAGTACTTTGTCAGATACTGAGCTACCCCAAACTTCTTAACCAAGTCACTCAAGCGGAAAATGTAGGTCAGATGCTGCATACGATGCATGGGTTCACCTCAGCATCCAAAGATGAATCACTTGTGCAAGTTTGGTTACTGTAGCATTAGTACTTTGTCAGATACTGAGCTACCCCAAACTTCTTAACCGGACGCGGACGCGGACACGGACGCGGACGCGGACGGTTATAGCATAAGCTCACTCAACTTCGTCGAGGTGAGCTAAACATAAGCTCTACTGAGCTTTTAGACCGACATAGAACATATTTACAAGAAAATCATTACTATTGGGCTGTTTGGATGTTAATTCAAAGAGATGTCAATTCATACTATGTCAGGGCTCTCACACCCAGTTTTGGGACTGGGGCCTTTGAAAATGGGAAAAATAGCCGCATTTTTACAAAAATTTGAAACAACCACAAATAGAGTTGAATCCATTTTTACTAGAAATTTAGTATTTTTAACTCATTTTTGATGAATTTTCCATGAGGTTTCAAATTTGGAAAAATTGGTCAACAAATTGGGGAAAAAAGATACTATTTTGCATTGGGAATGGGGCCGAATATCGGCCCCAAATCAGGCCGATCGAGAGCCCTGTATGTAAACGTATATCAACTACATATCTCCTGCATGTCAGCTTGATGCTAAAATCTATATTTAACGTATGTAAAATTTAACTAAAGGAATTACTCAAATTTTTTTGATAGCAATAAAACATGAAAACTAATAAAAGGATGGAAACTGTATCATTACGCGTAGCACACGATACGCAAGACTTCCAGCATTTTCCGAGTGGTATACATCAGGGGCTGACAATTAGATTTTCTAATGAACTGTTCGACCTTGATTTCAGCTTGTCCGTAATTAAGTTATGCGCAAACAAACCACTAGCCCAACCAAGGGAAGCACTAGCCGCGAGCGTAGGGCAATGGGATTTGTCAGCCCCTGTACATCAATCCAACATAAAACAAATTAGAGTCATTATTACTCATCATTTAATTTTCTACCAATGAGCTCAAAGATCCTCTGTCATTCATCTATTTACCCTGTATTATTTCTCAACTTTTCAAAAATACGTCGTCCGTGATGACACCGCAATAGCGAAAATAAAGGAAATGATGCTGACAAAGAAATATTTTTTCATATACAGTATACCAGGAATTTTTCAACCAATCAGAATTCTTGTTACAATGAAAACTAAACGATGTATTAATATTAATGATCTTGGATAATGGATACTGTATTTTTTACCGTCTCTTTGATTTGCTTGGTCTTCCTTGGCAGTGCTGCTTGTAACGTCTTTTTCAGCATGCTGAAATTCAAAGAACTAATTCACTACATGCAAGAATAGAACATTAACATGCATTTCAAAATGGAATTTTTTTATACAACTAATGTAACTGCATTTGACTTTAGAAAGTTTTGTAACTTGAATCAGTTATATTTTAAGTGATTCTATAAATATATATCTTGTAAGAAAAAATAACTTATTTCAGTGATGAAAAAAGTAACTGAAATGGGTTATACCCCTGACTCAGAGTCAGACTGTATAAAAACAAATATGATTTTACATCAAAAATGATGAAAATGTCAAAAAAGAAACAATATATCGCAATACATGTAATGAAATATCGCAATACAGCTGACACTCGTTATCTCAAACTCGGTTATCTCGAAATTCCGTTTATCTTGAAGTCGAGCGGCGGTCCCATCTTTTTTCCTTCATATTCTAACCAATTTGACTTCGGATAACTCGAAGTCGGTTATCTCGAAATTTCGCTTATCTCGAAGTAATTTCGAAGTCCAAAGTCATTTTCTTTGTGTATTTTATACTCGTTAAGTCGAAGTCCTAATGTTTGTATAAACAAACCAATTTACGTACCAAATAATAGTGAAATCGCATGGTAAACAAATCATTTCTACATTGTGAAGTAAACATTATATTGTCAGCACGAGTAGCCTTTTTAACTCCGATATCTATTGTATAAAATACAATAGCAAAACGATTCTTTTAGCCTTATTGGTGCAGGTACAATCCATTCCAAAATATACCGTAAATTCGACTGACGTTTATCTCGAACTCCGCTTATGTCGAAGTATTTTCAGTGGGCCCATCGACTTCGAGATAACGAGTGTTAGCTGTATATCACGATACACTTTTGGCGTATTGTTTCACCCCTAGTAAATAGATAAACTGATTGATATACAATCTGATTGATTATATGCATGGTATTATTGGTATAATCATCAAAGTTGTAGCGATGGTCAACATGGTCAAGTATGTCAGATGAGACTCAACAATTAGGGTCAAGGTCATCAGCAGGTCAAGGTCCACCAGCAGGTCAAGGTCACATGCTTAAGCCAAGGTTAAACATAAATGTACCGTTCTAATTTTCATTACGGGAATTTCTATTAACCATGTTAACATTCTTAAACACTTACGTCACTCTTATCTTCAGGTTCATCTGTACGATCAACAGGTGTATCTGTAAAATATATGAATCGATTAGAAAAAAACTTACGTATTTTACATATAGACATGTACTTCTTAATAATTATTTGAACCATTCATTTCATACTGACTTTAATGTAAATTGAAGCCTGATCTAATGGCCTTTACATGTAAATTGAAGCCTGATCACATGGACTTTACATGTTAATTGAACATTGATCTGAGGGATGGACTTTACATGTAACTTGAACTTTCGTCTCATGGACTAAATACATCACACAACCCAAAACTCTATTTTTTCTTAAAGTGAAAAAAAAATTAGTGTATTTTTTTTTACAATTCAATGTTTTACAATATGTTTACATGCACAGATCTTTGAAACTGTAAACCCCCTTCACCTGCAGCATCCTTCTTTAGCATTCACCAAATACCTTTACTTTCCCCCAATTTTACATGATATTTTATTTTTTTCAAATTATTTTGATCATGTTAAGTCATAATGTAAAATGCAGGCAATACCATGAACATGATTGATGAATACAAAAAAGAAAAAAAATTATTCCAAATAATAAAATTAATCAACTTTATTTATTTATTTAATTCAAAAAAACTCTTTTTTTTAAACACCACAGACATGTTTACAATACACAGACAAGGACGTTTTTAGTATATAACACAGAACATAGATGAGTATATGTCGACCAACCCGTGGTCCTAGTAGTCCGTGAGCCAGAGGGGTTGGTCGGTACCATCTGCAGGCTTTCTACTCTACCTTGATGAAAAAGTAGGAAAAAAGTAGGAGTAGTCAATGAAAAAAAGTAGGAGAAAAATAGGAAAAAGTAGGAATTAATAGGGGGAAAGTAGGAAATTTTCCATCACTTTTAGCAACAACTTTCAGTAAGTACGACACAAAAATCACAGTAAGCAATGATTGTAGACTGGAAATGTTCATCTTTGAGGAAATCACAGAGAGAAATAAGGACAGATTGATTTTTCATGTAAAATATACAGAATGGGCGAGCGAAGCGAGCCCGAAATTTTTTAATAACTTTGAATCAGATGAACATGAAAAGTGAAGCAAGTAATTTTTTACTTTTGAGATGAAAAAGTAGGAATAGTAGGAGGTTTTGAAGAAAAAGTAGGAAAAAATAGGATCAAAATAAAAAAGTAGGAAAAGTAGGAAATAGTAGGAAAAAGTAGGAACAGTAGAAAGCCTGAACAAGACCACAGACCCATCATATTGCAAAAAGAATTAAGTCTCCATCATTTATAGTGTCAGAGGAGTTGCGAGCAAAAGATTACATAGAGTTAACTGTTATATAGGTGAAAATGACCACACCCATTTTCTGAGACCCTGGGGGTCAGGGGTTCAAACAAAATATCAGGTGCACAAGTAGACCACACATCCATCATATTGCAAAAAGAATTAAGTCTCCATCATTTATAGTGTCAGAGGAGTTGCGAGCACAAGATTACACAGTGTTATATAGGAGAAAATGACCACACCCATTTTCTAGGACCCTGGGGGGTCAGGGGCTCAAACAAAATGTCAGGTGCACAACTAGACCACAGACCAAGTAGAATGCAAAAAGAGTTACATTTCTATCTCTTATAGTTTCAGAGGAGTTGCGAGCACCAGAATTGTTTACGGACGGACGGACGGACAGACAGACGGACAGACAGACGGACAGACGCCGGACGACGGGGTATTGCTTAAGCTCGACTGGTCTATGACCAGTAGAGCTAAATATATCAATTTAGGCAGATTAAAAGAGCTAGTACATGTACTTATTTTCTCAAAATAAGTGGTTTTTGCATAAAAATACATATTTTATCCAAAAATATGGGTTTTAGTGAATAATTACGTTTAAGTTCAAAATCATCTGACAAGATTATTATTTTCTAAATGAAAATAGCTTTAAATCTATAATTCTAGATATGATAATAAAATAATAGAATTTTCCCAGAAATCTGTTATTTTTAGACAAAAAACAGGCATTTTGCCCCAAAATTAAGGAGAAAATATACCTTTTATGTTTCAAATATGTAGCTCATGAATGAACCAAAATAATTACAGTTGAAAATACATTCCTGCTATCATTTCAAAAATTCTTTAGATTCAATAAATATTCTCCAGAAATCAGTGATTTTTTGGATGAAAAATACGTTTTTCCCCAAAACACTTAAATTTTGAATGAAATATCAGTAAAACATATATAATCTGAAAAGTTAAATTAGAAAATAGCTTTCAATCATTGCTTGCATAATTAGATAAAGTTCTTTAAATTGATCGATATACAGAAATCGAAGATTTCTAATTGAAAATACAGTTTTCTGTATATAAACTCAATTTCGAAGATTTCGCAAAAAATAAAGATATAAAATATATGTCATTTGAAAGAGGAGACTTTAAATATGTTTTTTAAATCATCATTAGACGATTATATGCAATATTGAGGAACTGAGTAACAGGAATAACTTAAAATTTTCTCGAATTTCTTTGAAATTTTGCAAAAATTTGACTTTTTTCCCCCAAAACACACAGTAAAAATAGGAATGGGAAATTGAAACTTATTTCATCTGAAAGAACACCAAAAATACTACATATTCACACTTTTCAATTTTTTAAATCATCAACCATATAAAAGTTATAAATGTTTTCCTATTTTCATTGATTTTCGACTAAAAACTAGGTTTTTCCCCCCAAAAAAACTGTCTTAGCTACCTATTATTCGTTGCTATCATACATTTTCAAAAACTAGAGATGTCCATCTATCAGAATATATGGGTCTCGTTTATTCACCTCGAATGGTACCAATGACCCCGAATTTGGGGGTCTGGCTCACGGACTATAGTGAGGCTCGAACCAGCAACCTTTTTGTCACTGGCCCGACACATTAAATATTCCACTAGACCACGGTGTCGACATGAATAAATCTTATTACCGATTACATATAAAACTCTGCATTGAAAATTTAAATTAGAACTTAACTTAATTAGTTAATAAATCTATTTTTAAAATAATTTCAGCGATTTAATTTTTTTTTTTATTATTCTTTTTTTTAACCAAAATAGTAAAAGAACCTTTTTAGCATTTGAAATTTATGAATTTGCCAGTGTCTATTCTACTAAATTCATCTCAAAGATCATTTCAAAGAGTTGTTATTTGAGAGTGGATTCAGCACTGGAGCACGAAAGACAACTCTACTCAATCAGTCAGGGGTATAACTCATTTCAGTTATATTTTTCGTCACTGAAATCAGTTATTTTTCTTGCAAGATATTTATAGAATCACCCAGAATATAACTGGTTCAGGTTACAAAACTTTCCAAGGTCAAATACGATTATATCATCCAATGCGTACAGAAAAGTTTGACTTCATCAGATACAACATTGGTGCCTCTTTAAAAATAAATTAAGGTCACAGCTGGGTAAAATCATCTTTGTGCAAAATCTGGGTCAAAAATAAATATAACTGAAAGAAGTTACTTTTAAATAACCATTTTTGGTTATATTTTTTTGGTATTGCTTAAATCTTCTAATCCAGATTTTTCCTGCTGATAATCAAGTGTTCAGTATCATCTTAATACATCAATACCTTAAATTTTGTAAAATAATCCTTTACCCAATGAATAAATATGAAGCAATTCCCATAGGAATTTTTATATGCAGAAATCAGTTATTTTTCATGACCTACTTTAACATTACTGATTTTCATAGAAAGAAAAGTAACTGATTTCGGTTATAAAATTTTATCACTGAAATGAGTTATACCCCTGACTGTCAATTCAGTATTTGACCAATTAGGGCTGGGACGATACTGCACCCAGCCGATCCGATACGTATCACGATACCTGATATCCGATACGATATGTATCGCGATACTAAGTTTATTAATGTCTGTGTTGTTTACATGTCTGTTGTGTTGTTTAAAAAAATTTAGAAAAGCTTTGCATACAATGTATGTATAATAAATACATCAGATGTTAGCTCATTTTTTAGTCGTGAAATTCCCAATTTTACCATTTCCAATGAATAATTTACTGTGTCACAGACCAGCCAAGATCAAATATCCTGCATTTTTCATGTCCACGTATGGGCAGCTTGTTGAAATTAGGGGGGGGGGGGGGGGGGGGTTGACTGCAATTGTCATTTCTGTACAAATATTACTTCAGTCTGAATCCATTGACTGACCACTTAAAATGACACAATAATTCTACAGACGAACGCATACGCAAGTACATTTACGTCGGTAAGATACGTAAGTGGACATTAGAGATTTAAAGGTGACCTGCAAAGATCCCTCACTCATCTCATTTTTTCTTGTTCACTTGATCAAGTAGATCTAGAATAACACATTCCAATTTTTCATTTGACCAAATTGCGTCCCGTTTAGCAAATAAAGCGGGTGAAAATACGTCCCGTATTAAAATTCAAAAAAGCCTACCCGGATTACCTCCCGTGGCGATGACGTAATGTACACCCAAGCCCGCTATATATACTATGCTGTAATCACTGTATATATATACAGCTTAAAAAGAACGATTTATGCGAGTATATATTTCCTTTTTTTAAATTCATCAAATATCAAATAGCTTTGCGCTAATTTTGTACATCACATTAACAATCGTTTTGATATCATAAGTTGACGACTGTGCGGTTAGAAGTTTCCTATAGAAAGTGGCTTCACCTGCTT
This sequence comes from Pinctada imbricata, assembly GCA_033119305.1. NCBI lineage: Eukaryota > Metazoa > Mollusca > Bivalvia > Pterioida > Pteriidae > Pinctada > Pinctada imbricata. The sequence continues at coordinate 16,819,625 of VSWD01000014.1, read as the reverse complement.
TCAAGATTTGTTACCTGGGCGAAATTTTATGGATTGAATTTTTCGAGCAACCCTAAGTTATGTATATATTTTTGAAAAGGTCTTTCCGAGACGGCGATTTTGAAAATGATTTCAATTAAATCGGACTTAAAACAAAAAAGTTATTAGCAAAAAGAACTTTGATGGCCAAAAAAATTAATTGTGTGTAGATTTATTTCTATGCGTTTAATTGGAGTATTGTGGTCGTGTTTGGTATCAAATGAATTCGAATGAAGTGCTGTAGAGGAAGATGATAAGGAAATGCAAAAATAATGTTGAAACAAACAATTTGTATCTTTACGGCCGAGTTTGTCGGTGCATCAAAGGCTTGGCGATCGTTGCCGAATAACGGTATAAAAGTTGTCGGCAAAAAGCGTAATGATGAGTGGCTTCAATTATATCATAATCACCTTAATTGGTGGCAAAGGGGCCATCTAAGGGGCACAGGTAGACTGATAATTAACCAATTAGTATAAAGTTTACCTGTAAAAGTATATGATGAGTATTGAAAGCTAAGATTCTAGAATATTTGAACGTGTGATGTAATGTGTTTGTGTTCAATCTGTAAAGATATGCTGGTCTTTATATGAATACACTTTTCAAATATAAATATAGCACCAACACTCGTGTTCAAAGATATCAAGAGCTGCTCCTGTTTTTTTTTTTTTTTTTTTTTTTTTTGCTACATCAGAAGAGAAAGAAGAAGAAGAAGAAGAAGAAGAAGAATGTCAATTATTTTAGTTACATTTATTTCATTTCATAAAAATATGTCATATTTAAATAACGAAATGGTTCCACCGTAGTCAGTGAATGGTTCGGTAAGGTATGTGATGTCCGCCTCATCTCCGTTCACGCCCTCAATTGCGTCCAATAAAATAAATGGTAGTATAGCTGTCCGTCGTACCGATGTCTTTACTGCATTGTTGTCCTGCATGGTAGGGCCGGTTGCCTGGGCTCGTCTCCACATACACTGAATATAGTGGATAAAGCACCCCGTTGTTGTCAACACGGATGTGGATTGTGTACAAAATGTATATCTGGTGGAACAGCAGTGGCGGATCCAACGCATTACTTCGATTTCTAGAACGTTTTCTGACAAATTATTTACTGTACAATCTGGAAATTAACGCAGTTGCAGTGGCGGATTTAGGGGGATGCGGAGGGGGCGTCCGCCCCCCGGCACTGACCCAAAATTTTCCAAATACAGGTATATTTTGGCCCATTTTCAGTAAAAATCGGCAAAATTCGCCCCTTGACCCCCCGGCAAAGGGGGCGCTGGATCCGCCACTGAGTTGGATACACATCGAGTCTTTGGTATCGAAATATTTAAGTTTATCAGAAAATTGATTAAATATATATATATGCCGTCTATACAGCGCCTGTCAACTACGTTGACTGATTTCATGCAGTTTACACAGTATCTTCAGGCCAGTTGTTATTGTTGTTTGTTAATTATGTTTACTAACAACCACTTCTGACAAAATTGAGGAAAAAAATGTGAAGAAATGCGAAAAATTAAAGACATAGAATTTAATGATGTTATCACATTTATCTTGTTTTAACATATATAACATGCAAACTTCATTACTAAATATCAAATGTAACGAAATACTTTCGCCGATAAACAGACTATGGAATAAATGTTTGTAATATCTGTGCATTTGTTTATCGAAAAATGTTGTAAATTCGGGAGATTTTTTTTTTTTTAATCAGGCTTAAGTATTCTGAAAATTTGAATGATTAATTATTATCGAGTTAAGGAGGCTCAATAATCGTTTGACGTCATCAGATATCGAGTGCAGTAATTTTATATGTGGCCTTTTTAGTTTTCGGCCTTCGAACTCCTCCGTAATTCGCTTGTTTCGTGACGGATTTCGACATGTTTGGTATCGATGGAAACAGAAAATTATCGTCTACAATCTGAGTGTAATAAATATTTAGTCAAATGTACCGTTTAATTTATATATACAAAAATATCCCGTAAGTGAGTACCCTGGCTAACGCCGTAAACGTATCGTTTTTAGAACGTCATCAGCGGAAATTCAACCGCCTGTTGCCTTTGAACAAATTCAAGAAGGTAAACTTTTAAATTCATGATAAAACAAGATATTTCTTGGAGATTTTAGCGATATCATAGATAAGATATTTCAAGTTTGGTTTCTCTAATAATCTTTGCTTTAAAGAATTTTTCTTTAATTTTGTCAACTTTCGTACTTTGCAACGAGATGTTATCGAATAAAGTTTCCCTATTTGAAAAATTTAAGCGAATGAATTTTAGTTTTAACCCTGCTTTGTTCAAAGATATATCCATTTCACAGATAACTGCACGCATTATCAAGAACGAGGGAGGGGATTGACGTCCACTTTTTAACCTTGAACGTCAAAATGTTTAAAAACGCTTCCGTTTACTTTAGTTCTATTTCTCTTATATATCTTTCCGTATCTCTAAATAGATTGATGGAATCAGATATGAAATTTTGAACAAAACATTTTTAAGCTTTGACTTGAACTGAAACTTTATTGACAAAACTCGTTTATCTGACACTAACAAAACATGAAAGGTGAGTTTATAAAAGAAAAGTTCGAATAACGCTCTGTCAAGGATATTTAGAAGTACACATGTTACTTTCCTTTTCTTAATATTTGTTTATTTTTTCGACAAATCATTTGTAAACTTGTTTATTCTTATTTAATTTCGATGATAAATGATAGTTATGTAATATCCTTGTATCAGAATTTGAAACTTTCACTAAATTTTGGGAAAGAATAATCTCGACTCGGAGAGTCTGATTTTTAGCTCACCTGAGCTATTGTCATAGCGCGCCGTCCGTCCGGCATAAACCAAGTATATTTTTACAATATGGAAATGAGGTAAAACGGAATGTCTTGTACTTTTGTCAAAAGATTAGAGTCTGATCTTGAAAAATACATGTGTATGTCAATTATATCAGTTTTTAACAAATATTTTCATCGTTATAATGTCAACTAAGGAAACAGGGCATTTTAATTTGACTTGTTGCAAATTGTTACAAAATCGTTACTATGACAACCAAATATTTGAAATCAGAATGAACGATAACATGTACTTTTTTATATTTCTTTTCGAAGGACAGAGTTTGTCGTTGAGAAATATATAAAAGAAAATAACTTCTGACAAAGACTTCTTATCACTTTGATGTCAAATAAGGGTACTGAGTACTTTTTTTTTAGATTCTCATTTTGGGGTGGGGGTACCCAAAATGTACTTTTCTGGAACAGTTTTAGCTATTTCACTCTTTGAAAGCATTATCTATAAAGAAATATACATATTTGATGATATTATTGTGAAAATGATCAAAAGAATGGTTTCAATCTGGAATAATTATCAATATATCATGTTTTTATCTATCAAAATTCATTGTTTTGCGACATATCTCGGGGTTGGTTTACATATGTATATTCAGAGGACCACTGGTCAGTCAAATGGTCGATGATATGTAATCTTAATTACAAATATAAATCATCAGATATCAATGTTAAATAAACAAAATATTTTTTTCTCCTCTGACAAAGAATTCTTGGATTATTGAGCCACCTTAATACAAATATTGAACAAGTTAAAAGTCATGTTTGTAAAACATTAATGCCCCCCTACCCCTTCTGTGATTAAAGTCTGTCACAACTTTATACTTGCATTAATACAACCTATGGGGGTATAAAGTAACAGTGTAATAAAAAAAAGTCAAAGAAGTATAACTGTCAGGAGGACCTGTATGTACAGCATTTATGCTTTGTTAAAGCTCTTCTTCTAATAAACTTCTACAAGGTAATTAATATGAACTTGACCTAGATTTTCATTTGATATGTCTGTACACAAAATTTCATTCCAATATGTGAATCCACTCCAGAGGTATTGAACGGAAACTGATGTCGTGGGCGACCGACAGACCGACAGACAGAAAGTCAGACAGCGGCAAAGCAATATGTCCCCTCTTCTTCAAAGGGGGGCATAAAAATTTTTGATTGAACCCAAATATGAACTTGACCTAGATTTTTATTTGATGTGTCTGAAACAAAATTTCATTTCAATATGTAACTCCACTCAAGAGATATTGAACGGAAACCCTGAAATTTTGGTATTTTTCGAAGTGCAAGGGGCATAACTCTGTCAAAATTTTGTTCATCGGACCTCAATATGAACTTGACCTAGTAGATATTCATTTGATGTGTCCGTATACAAAATTTCATTTCAATATGTAACTCCATTCAAGAGATATTGAACAGAAACCCTGAAGTTTTGGTATTTTTCAAAGTGCAAGGGGCATTACTCTGTCCAAATTTTTTTGATCGGACCTAAATATGAACTTGACCTAGATTTTCATTTGATGTGTCTGTATACAAAATTTCATTTGAATATGTAACTCCATTCAAGAGATATTGAACGGAAACCCTGAAATTTTGGTATTTTTCGAAATGCAAGGGGCATAACTCTGTCAAAATTTTTTTGATCGGACCCAAATATGAACTTGACCTAGATTTTTGTTTGATGTGTCTGTATACAAAATTTCATTTCAATATGTAACTCCACTCAAGAGATATTGAACGGAAACCCTGAAATTTTGGTATTTTTCGAAATGCAAGGGGCATAACTCTGTCAATAATTTTTTGATCGGACCCAAATATAAACTTGACCTAGATTTTTGTTTGATGCGTCTGTATACAAAATTTCATTTCAATATGTAACTCCATTCAAGAGATATTGAACGGAAACCCTGAAATTTTGGTATTTTTTGAAATGCAAGGGGCATAACTCTGTCAATAATTTTTTTGATTGGACCCAAATATGAACTTGACCTAGATTTTTATTTGATGTATCCGTATACAAAATTTCATTTCAATATGTAACTCCACTCAAGAGATATTGAACAGAAACCCTGAAATTTTGGTATTTTTCGAAGTGCAAGGGGCATAACTCTGTCAAAATTTTTTCGATTGGGCCTTAATACGAACTTGACATGGATTTTCATTTGATGTGTCTGTATACAAAATTTCATTTGAATATGTAACTCCATTCAAGAGATATTGAACGGAAACCCTGAAATTTTGGTATTTTTCGAAATGCAAGGGGCATAACTCTGTCAAAATTTTTTTGATCGGACCCAAATATGAACTTGACCTAGATTTTTGTTTGATGTGTCTGTATACAAAATTTCATTTCAATATGTAACTCCATTCAAGAGATATTGAACGGAAACCCTGAAATTTTGGTATTTTTTGAAATGCAAGGGGCATAACTCTGTCAAATTTTTTTCGATCGGACCCAAATATGAACTTGACCTAGAATTTTAATTTATGTGTCTGTATACAAAATTTCATTTCAATATGTAACTCCATTCAAGAGATATTGAACGGAAACCCTGAAATTTTGGTATTTTTCGAAATGCAAGGGGCATAACTCTGTCAAAATTTTTTTGATTGGACCCAAATATGAACTTGACCTAGATTTTTGTTTGATGTGTCTATATACAAAATTTCATTTCAATATGTGAATCCATTCCAGAGATATTGAACGGAAACTGATGTCGCGGACCGACCGACAGACCGACCGACAGACCGACAGACCGACGGACCGACAGACCGACAGACCGACCGACAGCGGCAAACCTATATGTCCCCTCTTCTTCGAAGGGGGGCATAAAAATCCGTGGTTTTCAGTGGCGGATCCAGAGGGTGCGGGAGTTTGCATCGAGGGGGAGAGGTGCGTGAGGCGGTCCGGGGCCTCCCTCGGGAAATTTTGCAAAAAAATATATGCAAATGGTGCAATCTGAATATTTGAAACCTGTATTAATTAGCTTTACCAAAATTGCAATAATAAGACAAGAAAATATGGAGTATCCATGCATAATTTTCACAGATTTTGGACCAGAGATACAATTTACCTGAAGATAAGGGTCGATCTTGACACTGAATCTCATGCCGTATTTCTTCTGCATGGCGATTCGTATGTAAACAAAATATATATTCAATAGCTTCGTACAATGTAATTAGCTTTTTACCATGTTTATTGCGGAAAAGTCGGCGGAGAAATAAACATAGCACATAGTCAGTCTTGCTGATTTTGTATATTTCATTCGATTATATCTTAGTTCAAAATAGTTTTTGGGTGTATAAGCATGATAAGAGATGGACAATAGTCAAACTATTTCATCATGGTCTATAAAGATCGATCCTCAAGAAAAACTTGTTATTCTAAATTGATCGATTTTTATTTTTTAATTTTTTCAAACAAAAAGACGACTAGACTAGCGGGCATCATATAACTTCCAGCATATTTTAGCGGTCATTCGAAATTTAACGTCATGCAGATTTTTTTTCATTATATGGCATTGGTAACTTTGTTTTTTCTAAAATTCATCAAGACGAACATTGCCCAAACGTAAAAACATCTACTGTCTATTTCCCAACAAATGCCTGTCGTGGTCTAATTTGTTGTTCACACCTTGTACGGGGGTCAAATATTACGCAATCTATAGGCTTGCCTGTATATGACACGCCTGCGATCACTCTGATTTGAATATACAACCTCTATATATGAACTCAGACACTTATACCCGGCTAACTAAGGCCATCACTCAATGATAGGTAAAAGTCATACTTGGGTAATTCCGAATACGTTGTAAAGTCGTTTTAGAAGAACCACCCCCCCCCCCCCCCCCCCCCCAGAAGAAAAAATAGATAAATAAATAAAATATAAAAATAAATAAATAAATCAATAAAACGTATTTGGTACCGATTTGTTTTTATCTATCTTCAAGTAAACAAGATATGGGAGTTTCATCCCTCACTGCCTTCAGATAGCCTCTAACAATCGCTTGGGTGCACATGACGTCACACAAAGGGGCAGATAATTCAGTCGCGCCGCTTCAACGATTAGACTTTTCAGGTCGATTTACAGGAAAACGGACGGTCGGAAAAATATAATTCTTTTGAAATTTTTTCTCTAGTATGAATAAGTAAAAGAAAATATAGGTTTTTTATCATTTAAAAACCTTTAGAGGTGACCTTTAAATCTCAGGCGCAGAATGAGGATAAAAAAGAATGTCAGAGGAAAATCAATATTGTATCATTATAGGAAAGAACCATTCGGCTGAGCGGAGCAATTTTAAATGAACAGAAGACTTTTGTGCTTCTGACTGGCCATTTACAGTAATCTGTGATCCGCACGTTACTGCTACTGGTGTAGATCTACGTTACAACATAAAAACGAGTACAGAACTTTTAGATTTGAAAACATGGACAACGTAGAATGTTGCGCACCAGGGCGCAGCGAGTTGCCGATTCTATGGGCCTTTTTTTTATCGAAATGGGTCTATGTCACAGGATGCGTGACCTTCCCAATCACCGTACAGTTTATATCTATATGCAAACAGAAGAGAAGTTGGCTTTAAACTTGAGTAATTTAACTGTTGAACACGTATTCTTCTGTAAATTTTTAACTTGGGTATCGTCGGGGTGTATCGATGCTTGGATCGCGAAATAAAATATCGCGATGCATCGATGAATCGGAGTATCGTCCCAGCCCTATGACCAATACTTTTCACGAGTTCTTCCTCTTGTCAAGTAAAACCAAAAGAAATGCAAATAAATTTCTCATCTTGCAGCGACAGCTTAAAGCCTTTGTCAGATAAATAAGAACACATTAAGGAGAGTGATTTACCATCATCACTCCATTCATCGAACAAACAATTGTAAAGACCCGCGTTTTCTTCTGAAGCAGAATTTGTGTTTCCCGCACAGGGCACAGCCATATTGGCTATCTCTGAGGATTATGGGATATCATAGAGACAATATCTATCCGCGGAAATTTTACGTTATCATTCCATTTGCTTTTTTACTTTTACCGAAAAAATTAAATATTCTTTAAAGATCTGCCATTTATAAAATTGAATAGTTAACAATGAAAGTATGGTATGTGCCATATTTAGTCAATTCAGCCAAAGATAATTGTCGATAACTTACGAACTATTTTCAGTCTACTGCGTAGTATTAGTTTACATCTTCTGAGTAAATCGACCACGACGATCTTGAACAGAGTGAGAAGATGAAAATAGAAACGTAGCATCACCCATGAAGTTATGGATATTACATAATTGGTAAAACAGGCATAAGTCTGTGGAGTAAGCGATGGAAAACAAACAAAGTTCAAAGAAGTCCCAGAAAAAGCTGGTGACACCATCTGACAAGCCCCCAAAGATAAACAGCTCCAAAAAGAAAAAGAAAAACCGCAAGTCGGCGTCCAAAGCAGATGGATGTAAGGACAGTGATCCAAGTCCCGATAATCTAGAGATTGAAGGACTTGGAATGCAAGAGTCAAATCAAGGTGAGACTTGAGGTATTGACAGAAAATTGGTCAATTACATTTTCCTTGGATGTCGCATAGATCTACTGTCCGCACGGCTCACTTTTGAAAGTGGATAAATGTGATTTTGGTAACTTTGTCATGCTAAAATTTAGATAAAAGGTATATCACTGAATAGATCTTGCTTTGTCATAAATTTTGGTACTTGTTACATGGTTGAGGGTTTATGCAATCAAATTATACAGACAATATAAATTTAGATGGGATGTTATCAATGTTAAATTTCAGCCTGATGCCGCCGGGTTTAACATTAAACCTATGGAGAGCGTCACGACGTCACATGAAAAATTAGCAATTGGGAAATAGCTAGCCCATCTAAAATTTGTTTTGTCTATTAATTTTGATTGCGTGCGCTGATTCTCATATAACTGATACCAAAATTTACGACTAAGCGAGATCTACTGAATGGTTTCAATTTTATTTAAAGGTTAAATTGCATGATGAAATAGTTAAAATCGCGTTTATCCAGTTTCCGAAGTGAGCCGCGCGGACAGTAGACATCTGATGTGACGCTAATTCAGATATTGAGCCCAGTTAAAAGTCAGTAAGACTGAGAGTGTCTGCCGTGATAGTAGAATAAAGCACAGGGATTTATCGTGCTTCAGGTTGCCTGTTGTACTATATGGGTTATTTAAAGGGTTCTAACTTAGCGTCTATCGAAAAATCGGCAGGTCATCATTTTAGTATTCAGAAATAGGCTACTGTCAACGCAGCTCACTTCAGAAATCGGAAAATAGAAATTTTCTTTGCTTTGTCAGCAAATTTTGCGATTGAAATTTTAATAGGGGGATAGATCTCAAACTCGAGTAACTAACGGTGTATGATATATGTCTGTACGACCAATACTATGCTCACTGAAAGAAAACAGATTTATATGGGAAGATTTCTATGTTAATTTAAGCGTGACGCTGTCGACGTTCTCCATAGACTCAGTGTTAAACATCTGCGACGTCGTGCTAAAATCAACATAGAAAACTCTCTAATTCTTAAATTATTTTCCTTCACTGTGAGCATATAATTAGTCGTAGGTACACATACCATACACCGTTAGTTATGAGAGTTCGAGATCTACTGGCCCTATATAAATTTTAATGGCAAAATTTGCTGACAAAGTAGAGAAAACTTCAATTGTCCCATTTCTGAAGTGAGCTATGCGGACAGTAATCAATGTCAAAACCCTTTTTCTTTGGTGTAAATATGATAGATTAATTCATACTTTAATTATCTTCATGAAAAATTTGAAATCGGTACCTCCCTTGTTGCAAGCCGAGATGATACCCATTCCGCATATCCTATCTACGAGTGCCACATTTAGAACTATGTCGGCAAAAAAGGTGTCTAGTGATACATGTAATCAGACATGTAATCAGACATCAGTGATCATTTTGAAGCAATGCTCGACCAATTTGGCAATTATAAATCTAGACCAGCATTTCATTTTCAATATGTTTAACAAGTTGAAAGTTAAGATCCACTCGTTTGTCTCCAGACAGATTTTGTATTGTACATCAATTACATGTATGACTCCGAATAAAGCAGCTCCTGATCATAACTGTGCAGCTAATTTCTGAATTATATGTTTAGTATTTTGCTTGAGTACCAAACATTAACTTTGTTTCTACTTGAGAAATGACTCTAATAATTTTTCTGTTTATCGAATCAATGTATACAGTTAATAATAGACAAAAACCATCGATGCACAGACTATATACATGTAATCTGCAAAGCGGATTATATTTTGTTTGTGTCGTTAGTGCATGTTGACATTAGTCAAGTCTCTAGATACATGTACGTGCCCACACATACATGTTGCATATGCAGAGTTCATGGAAAATATTGGTAAATTTATCGGATTTGTCAATAAAAAAATTGTGGTGCGATAAAAACTTGACACGTTGTGTAAAATTTCCAAATGACTCTGACCTTTCAAATTTGGAAGATTTCAGAACTCTGTACATGTCACTGCTATGACTTGTCATACATTTACACAGACTCTTGAAATAAACTATCTATCTATCTAAAAGAGGGTTTTCAATTAGACACTGGTTACCAGGACTTTAGACTTCATTAGTAATGACCTTAACTTTGACCGATTTTTTTTTCTGCAGACCTGCAGCCTTTTTCACAAAAGTTATTACGAATAAAACCTGTGTTTGTGAAACATAAATGCCACCGTTGGCATCTTTATCAGTAAAACAGATGAAAAGTAGTTTCACATTTGAGGTCAAGGTCACAAGGTCAAATTTAGAATCCATGGAAAGGTCTTGTCACAAGGAATGCACATGTGAAATATGAAAGCCCTATCACATACCATTCAAAAGTTATGCCCAAGGTTGAAGTTTTTCAAAAGTAGGTCAGAGTCCAAGGTTAAGGTCACAAGGTCAAAAATTTTGGTATCCATGGAAAGGTCTTGTCACAAGAAATGCAGATGTGAAATACGAAAGCCCTATCACTTACCATTCAAAAGTTATGCCCAAGGTTGAAGTTTTTCAAAAGTAGGTCAAACTCCAAGGTAAAGGTCACAATGTCAAAAATTTTGGTATCCATGGAAAGGTCTTCTCACAAGAAATACACATGTGGAATATGAAAGCTCTATCACTTACCATTCAAAAGTTATACCCAAGGTTGAAGTTGTTCAAAAGTAGGTCAAAGTCCAAGGTCAAGGTCAAAAATTTTGAAATCCATGGAAAGGTCTTGTCATCAAGGAATACACATATGAAATATGAAAGCCCTGTCACTTACATGTACCATTCAAAAGTTATGGCCAAGGTTAAAGTTTTTGCGGACAAACAGACAGACGGACAGACCAAAAACTATATGCCCCCGAATCTTCGATTACGGGGGCATAAAAATTAAGGAATTTTCGTTTCTTAGATAGCACAATATAATCTTAGTAATTGTCAAATATTTCATGCTTTCATTTGATATGATGAAGGTTACGAAAATTCCAAATTTTTTTCATAAGAATTTTGGTGAAACTGGACACAGCAAACTGTGGAGTTTCTCAGCGTCTGTTTGACTTAGAGCTTTGAATTTTTCAGGAGTTAAAGAAATAACATTTCTAAATTGGAGAATAGCCAGAGTTGGTTAAAAATGTATTAATAAAAATACACACCGAACTCGTCGAACGCCGGGCTTTGAACATTTTCCCTTTCTTTTTAACAGGGACGTATATTTTAACACACATTATTAATGAATGCATGGGCTAATTAATTAATGAGTTTGCACCCTTTAAAATTGGTATAATATTTTTGTCTTACTTGGTCTGTCCGTCTGCACAAAATTCACGGACGTATCCTTACATTGCATTTGGTAAGTCACTAAGTGGTGCTTTCATTCACATTCCAATCATTGAACATGTTGAATCAATATATAATTTTTGTGATAATTTTTTTTTCTGATCTCTGAAAGTTGTGACCGTGACCTTGTTGTCTGACCTACTTTTAGGAAATTTTGCTGACAAAGTTGCCGCCGATATTTTACGCACACACCCCTATGTTGCACTTTTATTCACACCATGTCGTAGAGGGTAGACCCCCCCCTTTTTTTTCCCACAGATCCGTGTGTAAACATGGTAATAACGCAAAAACAGACAGTTGGTAGCTGATAACCTGTTTTTCATCACGATAGGCGTCATTTGTTCATGTTGTTTGAATGATTAAAAATCCGAATTTAAAATAAATTTTGTAATGTAAAAATCAAACAATTTTATAAGGATTATTTGTTATCCAGAAAAGAACACGTGTAAATATTCGCTATAATTTAAAGGTGTATGTTCTGAAAATATTGATAATTGTATAATTGAAAATATTGAACTACATTTGTGCTTCTACCCTGCACCTGTGAGGATTTATTGAGATTGAATTAAATTTTACCCATTTCAATGTCTAAATATAAATATTTTTAATTGTATAGCCATATCAAAAGTCAACTTTGACGACTTTGATTGTTACATGTATAGGCCAGAATTAAAAAAAAAGGTTAAGTTGATTGAATTCTAATGGACATTTCGATTTGAATTTTCAATTTAAATCCCTCTCTCTCTCTCTCTCTCTCTCTCTCTCTCATTTGAAATTCATGCGAATTTTGAAGGTGCCCGACAAATTATATTGCTCTCACTTCATTTAATCCATCGACCAACTCTTGCTCGTATTCAAAAATTATTTCGAAGCGACGGATGATAGATTAGATACCATGAAAACAGATTTATGGTTGTTTGCGTAGACTTCCCTTTCCTGTCCATACTTTATGCCAAATGAAGCGCACAGTTTTGATATTTATTCCGAAAGATTTTAAAGCGTTTTATATTTCAATTTCAAATTTTGCACATGGTTTGCATTTTTAATGCTGCTTCATTTCAATTTTCATTGGGTTGAAAATACGTACAAGACTGTTAAAAAACTGGTACTGTATCGTATATGAAAACAAATTGTAAAGCAGTGAATTTTTGTTTGCATGATTCATTTTGCATATTCAGAATTCAGACCTTGAGCAGATCATAATATATGAATTTATCCTCGAATCCTAACCTTCTCTTCTTTAAAGAACTTAGTACGGTGGACGGATCCAGAATTTTTTTCCATGCCTCCCCCCCCCCCCCCCCCCCCCCCCCCCCCAATTTAAGATGTTCAGTCAGTAGCGGAGGGCATGGGGAAGTCGTCCAGCCTATGTCTTTGAGGTAAAAAATATGTATATACGATGGAAATCAGCATTTTTTGAAAATTCAATGACGGAGTTAAACCAAAATCATTTGATGTGCTACTCATAACAAAATTTAATTTTATAAATGACATTTAGGAATAAAATGAGGGTCGCCACACTGAATTATTTTTAGTCTTCCAACGATGAAACCGAATGGACGATAGGTTTCCACTCAGTCTGTCTATCCGTCTGTGACACTTTCGTTTTCCGGACTATCACTGAGCTTCAGATTGATGGGTTACAGATCAAGTTCGACTATGGTTGCCGTTGACCTACTCTTATTGGCGTTTAGAACATTGGTTTTCTTGACTTTTCTCTGTAGCGGTCGCCGCATTTACTGACCTGCCTATCAGTGTAAAATTATGCATAAGAAAGTGTAATTTGAGGAAGTAAAGCATATTATATAAACAATTGATTGCAATTTTCAGAAAAAAACATGATAGTCTTTTTACTACTTTTATTTTGCTTATATATATACTGCACGATCTTTCAATGAATATACATTTATGTACGCTTGTTTAAATTATCCTGACTGGAAATAAGTTTTTCAGGCGCAAAAATCGGTAGCAAAAGCACATAGCGTATTTGTAGGTCTAAAATCGTAACGGTAACCCTAGGTTTACACTATGTTCCCGGCGACCGACGGCAGTCACGGCGGCCAAAAACGTAGTACACCGTATGCTTTTTGGCAGATTTTATCTTGGTATTCAAGTTCTGTTAGGTCTCGTTACGTTTTCGCACGGTCTATCAAGGTATCCGTGACGAGCCGCGGCTCCTGAATCCCGGAGACCTGACGGCGCACAACGTATCAGCCTGCGGCTTGTTACGGACGTTTGTACGTTTCCTCACGACCTGTCACGTTCTGATAAGGTTTGTCACGGTTTGTTACGATCCAATCAAGTTGGCCACGTCTACCAAGTTCTGTCAAGGTCCACTACGATTAACCGTGATCGCCGGGGAAAGGAGATACAAACAAGTATTAGCTTTTACAAAAAGCTTGCCGTCAGTTAGCTGACGTTAGATATTGTAAAATTCTAGTTAGATAAACTCGGAATAAAATACATTTACCAATCGCAAATTTCCGGGCTTTTCCGTTTATTTCCGATTCAAGTGACGGAAAATTCCAATAATGTGCGAATGAAATAGAACGTATCGATACAAAGACTTTTCGATGCATATTTCGGAAGAAAATACACTGATGCGACATGACTTTGATTTATCAGGTCATCTAGACTCTTCAGCCGACGTAATGAGAGGATCCCACCGTTAGTCATTACTGACGGTAAAAACTGCATAAAAGGGTTTGGTTAAATTTGTTATACTTATTGTGTGACCGTGCGTGCCGTGCCAGGCCGTAGTAGAACTTGAAATAAACCGTAACAAGCGGGACTTACCGTGACCGAACGTGACGAAACGGCTAACACATTCCTTAGCTCGCCGTGAGAAATCACGGCACACTTTGATGAAACGTACATCTGCCCTGCAGCAACCGCAGCTTAACGGGACATAAACGTGACAGACCGTAACTCAACTTCACTGGGATCGTAAGTTGCCGAGTCATACTTTTGCTTCCCGTTCCGCTACGGACACTGTCCCAAGTTTTGTTACGGTCTGTCACGTTGCGTTGCGTTCGATCCGTTTTGCTACGGTTTCTAAAGTAGGCCATCTGCACCGTTGAATGCCGTGACAAATGTTTTGACAGTTTAAACATTTGCCCCGTCAGTCCCGGCAACCACGTCTAGTTACGTTTGTCGATCCCGTACCCCTACGCTGTCTCACGGTCACCACGTTTCGTCCACGTGGCCTCCGTGAACATAGTGTAAACAGGGGGGGGGGGATAAGAGATTACGGCAAAATCGTAAAAGTAGGCAGGTCAGCCAGTTCTGCATTTACTAATTTTAGAAGGCTGATCCCTGACAGCAGAGTTTGATTGTCACCTTAATTTGACAAGTCTAGAAGGTTAAAATTCATGTTTGCTCTTCGTAAGATTAACAATATTTTTGTACTTTTCAGGGGCTGAATCCGACTCATCGCATCAGTGCCAAGATCACGTGTCAAATACTCAATCTACCTCCAATAAAGGAGATCTCCAAAAAGAAAAAGAAGAACCTCAAAGTGCCAACAAACCGTCTACATCAAGTGCCAGTCTTGCTTCCATACCCAAACAAGATACACTTAACGCAGAAACAAAACTCTGTAATAGTCTTTCAAACCTCACGATTCCCAAGCAGAAGAGTTCTACAACAAGGGGAATCACTCGTCAAAAAGGACCTATAACCAATGTTCAGTCTGTAAATCAGAGACAGGGGACGTATCAGTTCGGTGCTAGATTTGCTAAAAGAATAAATGATCCGCACAATAACTCAAAATTAGTCTTCGCCAACAAAAACGAGAGCTTAAGGTGGGACAACCCCGCCGAGAACTCCGAAGATGAAGAAGAGAGGATCCGAGTGTATAAAATGAATCGCCGGAAGAGATATCTCGCAGCTGCGCAAGCAAAGGGGCTAGGATGGGCGGCAAACTATAGACTAAACGGATCGCCATTGTCCGAAGACTCCGGAATAGACACTAAGGACACGCTGGACACTCGGACTAAAAATCATAATAATTCAAGGTGTGACGGTCACGGATCTGTACCTGATTATAGCCCTATGACCAGTCTCGCGCCTAATGGCGCTAAGTCAGGACTGGCCATGGTTGAGTGTTAGTCAATCGTCTGACGCCATTTCATGAATATTGAAATTTTATATTATTTCTTGGATTTATTGGAAAAAAAGTAGAATTCTTTTGAAAATGATTATTATTTCATTTTATTTCCGCTTGATTTTAAATTCGATCAGTTATATTTAATTTATAAATTTCAAGTTATCACCTTAACGATTTTGAGTGGGACCTATAAAACTTCCTAGACAAAGATGTCACGAATTTTGAAATCCCTTGTGACTATAGTTAACGTAAAAATCAAAAAAAAATGTAAAGGTTACTCTTTTCTATCTTTAAGATAGACTACCCGCGCATAATATAGGTTTAATCATTATCTTAAAAATGTGTTTTAAATATAAATATTTCGATTTCTAATTAATAAACTATATCATACCTTATATATTTTATAATTGTACCTCTTTAAAAGTATCAATATGTAGTATATATGCTTCTCGAAGTGTTTCAGATTTTAGTGATATAATTTTTTTCCAAAAATACAGAGTAATTCTCCTTTTAAATTACGGTGTGTGACGTAAGATTATCAGTAACTGTAATGACGTCATAAAGTTTCTAAGAAAACGCCTCATTTCCATTATTTTTCTTGAATTTGACGGAATTATATGACGTTGCTCTTTGTTTACGTCAGTTTTCAAAAGGGGACATAACTCTGTTCGAAGAAAACCATAAATTAAATATAATGTAACTCACAAATAGGTAGATGTACTTTATATGTTAATCGACTCGCAAATCTCAACTCCGAATTGTGATTTTATTATGATTTCATTATATTCAATATTATTTATTTAATATGTAAATGCTCTTTTTACAATCTGTGAGTTTGTTTATTAATTGATTGAGTGTTTTATTCTTAAAGTCGGAGTACCAGAGGAATTAAATTCTTGTTGCATTTTTCATTTAACTTGAATGGTTTGTGAAATTGTGACCTTTTAGTTAGAATGAATCAATTTACTTGATATATGTATAGATATCAAATGCTCATTAGATATTTATATTAAATAAATTTCTTGTTGATGAACCGTATTAATTGTATTTGTCAGTTTAGCATGCGAAAGAGGGAGGAAGTGATTGGGAGAGGACGAATTGGTCTGAGTGAGGAAAAAAGGAAGTTAATACCCCCCCCCCCCTTCCCAAAACTGTAGAAAGGATTAGAAAAAGCTGTTGTTGAAGGTAGAGATATGAAAATGGAATGACAAGATGCGACAAGGAAAGTGAATGGGGATTTATAGATTGGAAAAAGAAATATTATTTTGATGGGGGGGGGGGGAGAAAAAAGTTATTTATGGGGAGAAAATGTTCAGTAAGGAGATAATATGGGGGGGGGGGTTGTTATGGGTGTTAAGTAGGGGAGTAGTGTAAGCTCGGAAGTGAAATACGGAGTCAGGGAGTGAGCCAGTCATGAGTACTGAAGTGAAATACTGAGTCAGGGAGTAGGTCAAAGCATGGAAATGAGTAAAAGACTAAGTTATGGAGAGAGAGAGAGTACAATATGAATAATGGACCGAGTTAGTGAGACTCAGAGAGAGCAAGTGAGTGAGAGAATGATTTTGCAAGGGAGTGAATCCAAGAGAGAGTATAATAGAATGACGGAATACGGAGTCCTTGAAGCAGGAGGGCGAAAGTTTAAAGACAGAGAAAAGATGATCGACCAATTATAACCCATGACGGCCATATTTGTCCACAGTTACAGGTCGATTTTGTAGAGAATTGTGAGAACTTGTTGAGACGTGGTATATTATCCTTAGATTTGTTTTTTCTTCTTCGGAAGGCTTTTTGAAAATCTATGTAACTTTTCCGAGGGATTCGAAAAACAGGAGGCTCAAGGGGGCCACTCATCTTCGCGAGCCAATGGTATAGATCCGCCGTGCTCTTCAAATTGAGGAGCACGGCGGATCTATACCATTGGCTCGCGAAGATGGGGGGCCACTTCGCTCACCTGAGTTGCAGACAAAAGAGTGATAGTGTAAATATGATCGAGGACCTTGATATTTGCTTCCTGTAAGGTTTCGTGGAATTCTGTGCAGCGGTTAAAGAGGAGAATTCGAAAATGTGTTAGCCAATCAGAGCCCTCGGCGGCCATGTTTGGTGATCGATCGGCACGAAAAATATAAACTTGGTAGACGATTTTGAGTCCTAAATTTCGTGAGTTTTTGTGCAGCGGTTAAAGAGGAGACGTCGAAAATATATCAGCCAATCAGAGCTAGCCCATGGCAGCCATATTTGTTGACCGATCAGCACGAAAAACACAAACATGGTAGAGTACCTTGATTATTTGCTTCGTGTAAGGTTCCGTGAAATTCTGTGAAGCGGTTGCAGAGAAGTCGAAAATGCATCTGTCAATTTGAGCCTTCAACGGCCATATTTGTGGACCGATCAGCACGAAAAATTTAAGTGGACCTTAAGTATTTGCTCCCTGTAATGTTTTGAGAAATTCTGTGCATCTGTTGCAGAGAAGATATTGAAAATGCGTTAGCCAATCAAAGCCCTCGGCGGCCATATTTGTTGACCGATCGGCACGAAGAATACAAGCTTGGTAGATGTCCTTGAGTTCTTGCTTCCTGTAAGGTTTCAAGAAATTCTGTGTGTTTGTACATTGTGTATTGTTTGTACATTATGTATTGATGATTATAATGAAGTAATCCGGTAGACAAGGCGTGGGTCTAGAAATCTGATCAAGGAGCGGAGAGGGTGCTTGATTCGTATATCAATTATACAGGAGTGAATCGAGGTGTAGGCGGTCAGGAACTAATGCCTCCCCATTTGAATTTACAAAAAAAATAACCCCAAACTAAAAGGATTCTTACCGTTTTAACGTGACATGCAATTATTCGACTTTTTTTTTTTCAAAAGCATAGGCATGAACATCCCCCCCCCCAAAAATCGGACGGATTGGACCCCTTTGGGTAGTTTTCTAGATCCACCCTTGCTTATATGTATAAAACCCGTCATGACACCTTTATTATAAGTGTAAACAAGTATTTTGAATCGAGAGCCAGAAAACTTATTGAAATGGAAATGTGTGTGTGTGTGTGGGGGGGGGGGGGGGGGGGGTTCGGGATATTAATTCGAACCCTCATTCTTTATTTACAGCCGCGCCTGCACAGTAAGATTACGACGGATTACACTCTGAACAAAGCCAGTTTCATAAAGAATTAGAGTCGACTGTCTGCGTCTTGTAAATGTGGACTAAGGTTTCGACTACCTGAACAACTTACCTGTACGTAAATAATCTTTTGTTTATTTATGAAAGCCTTGCTTATATTAATTATTCAAATAAAATTCACTTGGTTTTTTTTTCTTCTTCAAATTGAAAGTTTATCTTGCATGTATTTATCTATCTAATTATTTGTTTATTAGTTTACTTATTTATTTATGCTATATATTTAAATTTAATTATTTACTCATTTTATATTTAAATTCATATAATTTATGATTGAATTATGCACATTATTTTCTTATTATCTTAATTTCGATTTGTTAATTGATTTATCGAATTAAGAAATAAATATAATAGAATCGGGAACAAACTTATGGGCGAGTCATGCGCAAAGAGGGAATTCAGCAACTTCCAATAATATGATTTTCAATTCACGTAGTAAGGGGGATTCAATGTAAAGGGGAAAGTTCCCATAAAATATTTATGTTTTTATTCTGTCGCCGAAGTAATGAACAAATTTATTGGTTGAATGGCAACGAGAAGCCACCTTATCAATAGGGGAATGCAGCGTATCAAATTTCATTTTCCTCAGGAGCGGAATCAGGCATATTGCGGAAGTAAGGTTAATTCTTCAGTATGAGAGAAAGGAGGGGGGGGGTAGAATTTACGCCCTATCCTGGTACGTAGCTCTTCTAAAATATCCCAAGATCATATTAACCTGAATTCCCAACCTTTTGAAAAAAAGGAAAAGAGAATTCGGATCTACGCATAGTCTGAGTATCATGGGTGGGTGGGGATGGGAGGAACCAAACATATGCTTGGGTGGGGGGGGGAGGTATTTGTCTTTTTTGTTCGCGCAAAGAATTTCAAAGTTACAAAATATGATGTGAATAGGCTAGTATTAATGATACAAACAAACTTGTTCTCGAGGGTTGGATTTTGGAACCCGCTCTCCATCTCCTTTTTTGCATATCTTTGCATCCGCACCTGATTTTTTTTTTATCGACGAAAACTGTCTCCGTCGCCTACACTTATTAGACGTTTTAAAAGAGATATTTATTAAAGTAGCTATATTAGAATTTTACAAAGTTGAATTAAAGGCTTTTATATAGGCATTGTTACACACGGAAAGCTGAGGTGAAATTTTCAAGGTTAATTGAGTCAGAACTTAGACAACATTATGCGAGAAATGTATTAATATTTCACATGGAAAGGGAAAAGTCGATAGAATACTAGGTTATATATGTTATGTGAAGGTACAGAGATTATATTATTGAATTTTCTCGGATCTAGTTTCATACAGTAAATATATAATCAATCAATACTTTCAATCCATAAGTCGTTTAAGGTGTGCAGACGCTAAATAACATCGATTAAACTGCAAGTCGTAAAGAAAGAGTGACATTTTGATCGTGTTCAAATCTATTTATAGAAGACTGAAGAGGAAGGTGCACATTTCAGCTGAGTAAGACGAAAAAACGGACAAATGCTATCTAAGAATCAAGGAATCTGATTGGTGGATATTTTATTGAATATATGGTATATTTGAAAACTCATTTACCAACGGTGCAGGGATCAGATACCTTTATGATCAGGAAGGGCGGCGGTCTCTTATAACCAGGTAAATGGAGTTTGTTTAAAATCAGTCATTTTAATCTCTGTGTCGTTTAAGTGAATCATGTACTTCACACGATAAGATGAGATGGGAAAAGTCAATTAAGGCCAGCTAGGTAGGTAATCGTGAACTTTTATCAATATTTATTTAAATTGTTTTGAAATTTTTATAACGAATTCATATTTTTGTACATGTACATCGTCAAATTCAATGCAATAAATGTAAACCCTTTGTACAAAAACATAAATAAAGCTAGGGGGACATTCTGCCCCTCCCTCATCGTGTGAACCCCGCAGCAGATCGTTTGTGAGGTATGAGCTTCCCTGTAGGTTACACACGATGTTCTTATCTTGGCTCATAAGAAATTGATATCGTATGTGCATATATGCGCAGAACAAGGAAGGTCACACGGATTAGGGAGGGGGGGGGGGTAAGTTTACCTTAAGTCACACGTACCCCCTTCCAGATGACTGGACTCCCCTGATCTTATTAACAGCCACGACCCAGCACGTCTAAACCTACCGCCCCCTTTCCTTCTTCTCGAGGAAAATTTTCTAGATGCATGCGAAAAATGAAATTCAATAAAACCATGTTGTTAAAGAATCAATTCTAGATAACGCAGCTACGTCATTAAATTGAAGGTGATGTGAATGTATAACGGGATTAAAACCCAAATTTGAATAGAACAACCAGTTTTACAACTTCTGTCACGTGCATTTATATGAAGCGTTTTGTTTGTTTTTTACAGATTCGAGAGAGCGTACACCAGTGCAGTGCATTCATGAGTTACCTGTAGGCATGGTTACCTTTATTTAAGTTCAGGTGTTTTATCATTTTGACATACTACCTGAGCGGTAAACAACAAAGAGAAATAGAAAGGCAAGCCGCCGTCAGGTGTGCATGATTAGTGTATTTACATCGCGACCACGCCATCATGATCCCCGAGCATGTTACAGAAACTGTAACTTCTACTAAACTCCCAAATTTTGAGGAAAAATTCGATATTAGTACCGTAGAATTCGTTGCTATGAAACGTTTTCATGACCAGGTGAACTTTGAACCCGTTTTACGTCCGGTAAAGTTCAAGGACACTATCGTCTGCTACAAGAATAGCACGAAAAAAAGATTTGTGAGTCGGACTTATTACGAACCAAAGATAAAACCAAAGGTATTCCTAGAGACTCTAGTCATATTCCCGAAGCGTCCCGAAAGGACTTTTGTCGCGCTTCTCGACTATCATATAGACGAGTGTCGGAAGTGGTTCAAGACTACGATGGAATTCAAAGCTAGGACCTACACAACCAGCAAAATCATGAAGGATAGTGCGTACGAATCCGACCTTGATTTATCAAGCAATGACGACAGCTATACCGGAACCGGAAGTGACGGGACCAGGCGCGTCACAAATTTATCTGCCTCGTTTTGAGAAGCGTGCTTTAGAAAACAATGAAATTTCACGAATCGAGGAAGAAATCCTACAAAACGAAAACTTAATGAACGGAGATATTGACTCCGCGGATGATTTTTCGGAGTGTTAGCTTTATTCATGTTCAAAGTTTGATATTGCGTTATCCATGATATATAATACATGTTAGTTAGCTCTACAGGCTTGTTCGCCATCGTTTCGTCAATAAATCATAATTCAGGAGAACGGAAATGTCGGGAGGGTACAAATATCGGTGATCAAAATATTGACATACAATAATAGTCACTCTGCCAGAATTTATCATGCTATTTATTTATATTAAACAGTGTATGAAATCCATTTCCTTTATTGCAACAAAACAATTCCGTGGTGATTTTTCACTTATTTTGAAATTTGGATTCTAAAAGACATCGGTAAGGGAAGAGGCGACTTGAAACAACCCCATCCTTCTCCCTAAAAGTTTATATCAGCAAAAAAAAAAAAAGATATTTGATACAAGTGAAATTTATGCATTCATGAAAGGAGGATGTATTTTACGTTTTGTCATTCCATATTGTACACTTTGTTGAAATCAGTTTTCTATTATCTGTTTTTAACAATGCAATACATTTTTAAGTTTGCAATAGCGAATGGAAATATTTAGACTTACTCAAGTCCTTATATCTAATAAATTTAAATGAAGAAAATTGCAATTATTAATTTTTTCAGGTAGTTAAAAAAATGCCCCTTTAAAACTATAAGCAGTGAGCAATTGGTTGCAGAGATATATCACAATACAGAGAAAACAACAATTTCTTGCAAGTAAAGAAATATGCATAATTTTTAAAAAAAATTATTTGATATAAGGACTTGAGCAAGTCTAGGAAATATTGTGATTGTTGTATTCATGATCATGACGTACATTGTTTAACATTCATTAGTTTTGAATTAAATGCATGTATACTCGTGCAATCATTTTATAATGCATTGGCTTTGCTCTTTTCCCTATGTATCAAAATGTATTTCTACGGAGAGAGAGAGAGAGAGAGAGAGAGAGAGAGAGAGAGAGAGAGAGAGAGAGAGAGAGACGATAGCTGCTGATCTTCAAAGTCAGATATTCAAAAAGAGGATAGTCATAATTTGTGAAACTAGAAAAATCTTTTCGTCTCAGATTTCAATCAAACTTTAAATGTGAGATGCATTGGGTAGGATGCGACTCCTATAGGTTCTGAAATGTAGGTTACAAATCTCCAACCAGACCGCGACCAGACCGCATTGTGTTGTCCACAGCGGAATGCACACAAGACTGCGCAACAATCAATGGTCACCATACAACACAAATGAGATAAAGAAGGTCTGACTACAATCTCAACAACACTCACAATAGCTAGAGCACCAAATTGAGCATCGACGGACCCCTAGCAAGCTAGAGGTTGGACCAGGTGCCCGGGAGGAGTAAGCATCCCCTGTTTGGCTAACCGCACCCGCCGTTGATGTTTAACCACAAGTACAAACAACCGGGAGTTGTCTGAAGATTAAAATCAGAAGATTAAGAATACTGTTATCAATTCAAGTAAATATCTAAACTTCTGCTTTAAAACAAATTACAATTTTTTTATGAAAAAAGATCAAAATTATTTTTTTTCCATTTTTAAAGATAAATAATTCAAACAATATGTTGACAATTTTCATGCATTTTAAAGCTTAGAAAGGAAAATGTTGGAATGAGCTTTTCGTGAAATTTATAATGTTTGTACTACCTGTATACATATTTAGTAGTGTATTTCTCCTTATATCAAGATACACAGAGGTATTCCAAGACGAATTGTTGTATAAACAAAGAACCATCTCATTGAAAGAAGACATGCTGCATGTGTATAAGTCACAGGGATCCTTGCTTATATTACAAGAAAAAAAAAAGATTGTTAATGAGTATCAGTATTGCTTGGCACAAGCTAGAAAAATACAGTGAATGTGCTGCTGACATAAGCGAGCTCATGGATCATCATTGATCATGCATCATCAACTGACATCAAAATCAAACTTTTAAGTTAAAAATAAACAACAACAAAAGCAAAGATGAATGCATGTAGTCGTCTGTTGAATATTCCACTGAGAACATTTGTAGACACTACGTATGTCGGTCTTAATTTATGTTAAAAAAAGGAGATGGATCTGTTTGGTCCTTAGAAACCACCAAAAACAACTTACACAGTAAGTGTTATGATTTGTTTTTCCCTGACATGGTCGCCATGGCAATCTCTATATAGATGTGACATCGGACAGTGCATGTTCTTTAGACTTTCTTTTTATTTTCGTGCATGAACATCGACGGCGGGTGCGGCAAGCCAAACAGGGGATGCTTACTCCTGCCGGGCACCTGGACTCACCTCTAGCTTGCTAGGGGTCCCTCGGTGTTCCATTTGGTGCTCTATTGTGAGTGCTGTTGAGATTGCTGTCAGGATCTTCTTTATCTCATTCGGTTCACCCATATTCACTCAAGCGCAGAACTAGAGAAGAGGGAGGTCTTGAACATCCCCCTCCCCGTTTTTTGGAATGTGCAGAGAATGCTGATTTTTCCCGTTTTCAATTTTTTTTTTCAAAACCAAGCGATGGCCGGACCCCCCGAAAGCTTGAACATCCTCCCCCCTTGCAAAAATATTTTTAGGTCCACCGATGTTCCCTGGATCATGCCTTCTAGTATACTATCCTGATACCTTAACATCTATTCTGCAAAAGCTAGTGACGCAGAATTTCATAGCTTTTCTCGAATAGATTTTTTTTTTCATTTTTCATCCCAGATCAATCAAACAATTTGTGGTCATCAAAATCAGTACATTTCTGGTCAAGGCTGCAAATTGATCTGTACTTAAATGATGCTATTCAGTTTGAAGACGTTTAACATTTGTACCATTTGGTGAGTGTCACTGCTGGTGGACCAGGAGTCCCCGAGGGCACATATTTAGACAAATTCGATCAACTTGATCGTTTATTCAACGCATTCAAAATTTTCTGTTATCAAAATTTCTGAAAATTTCTAAAACGTGAGTCCTGTACATAGTATCAAATCCCACCCATCCTGCTACATGTCTTTCTGTACATTTTTGGACATAATAATTTTCACACTCTTTGGCCTTATTGTATCGTTAAGATTGTGGATCACTGACGAGCGTTAAGTATCCGAAACGTGCATGTCGGGTCCATGCTACAAATTTATATGTTCTTAGATCATCGATGCTATTGAATTTGAAGACGTTTAACAATTATTGACAAAATGGAATTTATTTTTGCTTCGTGATCCTCAAAGATTCCACATTGTACATGTTGTACTTTTAAAAGATAAAAAAACGTGTGAAGTTCCTGTATGTTTCTCTATATTTTCTATAACCTTGGAACCATTTTTTTTTTCTTATTTTTTTGATATCACATCATATTTTTAGGCCTTTATGTATAAAGTATGGTTTCTATTTTTTCACTCGATCATAGTCGATGCACAGATCCCAGACATAGTGAAAATGTGCAGGAGAGAAAGGAAATTTCTTTTCTCTCCAGCACAATAGAGGCCCTTATCAATCAATCTTTAGACATACCAAGTTTTATAACTCACATTACTCTTCACAGGAAGAAATAAAACGAATGAGAGTTACCGTTCTTGGCACTATGTATTTTAAGATATTACACCACATGCCACACTACACCAGTTTATTCCCAGGTATTCGCTGATAAGAAGGTAAGGTTTTCTTAATCTTTGAATAGGATCTTTTTTTCATTTATCTATTCTTCACAGAATTAAGTAAGGTATAACTGAAGCCGTATTTATAAACACGAGGTTCTACATATTAGTCAAGGAAAGTAACTCCAACCTGTCATTGTAACTAAAGACGCCTCATTCTGTGCTAAAAATACTTTTTAAAAATACAGTGAAGTTCGGGGGGGGGGGTGTTCCGGTATGATTTGAAGAAAATAGATACTTCAGAATGTGGATAAAATCAAGATTTGGCCAAGTCCAGGAGAAATTGAGAGGGAATGTTTTTGTTTCAAGCTTGGTTGAGAATTATATACATGTGTATTAATTTAATGCCTAAATTTATCATTTTTATATATTATAAAGTTTAACATTCCGTTGATCAAAAGTGTTGAAATCCGTAACAATTCACATGCGCAAATTAAAGAAAAACTCTTTAATTTTCTCTTTCTTTTCTTTTTTTTTTGGGGGGGGGGGGGTTCCGAAAATGCCCTGCACTCCTTTCAAAATGGGCATATTCTATCATCAGAGTTGATTATTTTTCATACGAAAAGTAATTTTCAAATTGAACTAAATTTAAGTCATCTATTTTCAAAATTAACTTCTTTGCCTTTATTTTACGATGACTTGAGAAATAAAATTAGAAGGATCAAAGTTAGAGTTAACTTTAATTAGAAGAAAAAAGGAAAAAAAATCAGTCGCCTTCCATGTTGGGGATAACATTCTATTTAAAAGTTCATAAAAAGAGCACTATGCATGGTACTGGACTAATCATACAATTTTGCATCTTCTCGAGTACTGCATATCATTATGGACAAACTGTGACGACGAGACTCTATGACAGGCACTTTCCCTAATCCTGGTTGTTTCTCTTATCTGCAAGTTGGTCGATCGGACTTATCGAGCGACTGGTCCGCAACACGAGCTCACCCTCCGACAGCAGAGGGCGTGCACAGTCATTTTGTTAAATTTTGCGTCATATGAAATTCATGTGAAACAGGCACGAATTTGAAATTTACATGAAATTGTTTACATGAACATGATGAAATTCATGTGTGAAGTTTCTGACATGGGTTTTATGTCCATTGTAAATCCAATTTCGCATGAAGGTCAAAAGGAAAAATCATGTGAAGTAAAATGTGAAATTCATGTGTAATATATTCACAGAAATTTTAAGTGAAATATATATGAATTTCACATGAACTTTCATGTGAAATTTACATGATGCTCATTTTATATCAATTCATGTGAGGCACAAGTGTGTCCTGTTCGTTGTATCATTTCTTCATATCAATCATAGAGGAATTTTGGACTTTTATCATAATTTGTATTTTGTTTATATTCGGACATTCATTTTATCAAATTTATGACATTCGATTTTAATGTGTTTGTTTACTGAGAACTTTCTTGTTAATCTTTATTTCTTTAGATCATTTATTCTTTAGGATTAATTCAATTTTCGTTTATTTGTTAAACTGCCCTACGGTCATTATATAGTTAAATCAACGTCTATAGCTCACATTACGTTATTAAGTAATTAATTCACATTACGTTATTAATCCTTCTTTAGAGTTAATATATTCTTTACATCAAAAGGGACATAGTGTCATGTCCACTTACAATACCTATTTATTTGTTTGTTTTGGTTACCGAATTATTTTACTTATTCTTAAACTCCCAACATGCCATTTTATGTAATCAATCTTATAACTTGATATTTGAATAGAAATCTTTAGTTCGGAGGTCAGGCGTTGAACTGACAACATTCGTCTCGTTTTTGTTAAAGTTTGATTATTTGTTTATTTATATCGCATCTTGGACTTTTTCAGTATCCATTGTTGAAGTGTGTAATAAATCATCGAAACTCGGATTCATATCACTGACTTATCCTTTACGCCTTTATGCCTTACTTTATTCGGAGCGCTTCGAGAATACGGCCCCCATCGACGAGCCAACACTCCAGGCTCCTGTCACCGACAGACGACGTCGGGCGAACTTTCTGTTGTCAAACAAACGACAACACGTTTCTACATTTTCTCTGTGTTATATATATCCATTTACAGAGTAGGACCGCTGTGTCTTTAAAATTTTCTTGTTAATGGCGTCACCTGAAAGTATCTGTTTACACAAGAAGTGTGCATCTCATGATGCTTCTTTGTATCCAGATAAGTCGGAGAACACGTAATCCGTATTACCACACCATTAGTCATTTACGTAAGTGTAAAGGCAGGTCATTTCTGAATGAAGAAATTACAACGATTCATGAAAACCATATGAAATTTAGCATTCATGTCAATTAATCATTTTATGTCAATGATGAAAATAAAGATTTTTGATTTAATATTTGGAAAACTGGGTTAAAATGCCGGAAATGTGTTGTTAAAAATAGCACATTGGAAAAAAAATACAAAAAGTGTTGAAATACTCTCATTTTTTTTTCAGTTTTCTTTGGCAATATACGATTAACTGATAAGTTTCAACATAAGTACCAATTTCAGTAAACATTCAAACACATTTACATGTACATTGGTCTCTCCTTACGCGAAGTCACTCGTTGTGTTTGGTTGGTTGGTATATTTTAAAATTCCTCGCAACGAGTCCCTGTGGATATTGTGATTTCCAAACAACCTCACCTTTATTAATTAGTACGCAGCGTGCCACGTTGAATTTCTTACAATTCGTGCTTAACTCTTTTCTCAGATGATAAAATGACAAGTGAGGGGTCGCCAGATCAAAGTGAAATACTGAGGGAGGTCAACGACTTCTTGAAGAGCCAGGAGAAGGAGGTAGGAAGCGGAAGTAGTAAACCAGCGCCATTTGGAGCCAAACCCTCGGTATGGATGGGTCTTCCGCCAGTACCAAAAGACAACTTCAATGAAGTTTTTCCAAATCTATTTCTTGGAGATTAGTAAGTTTTACTTTATTTTCATTTGAACTGAAAGTTGCGTTTTTTTTTTTAAACCGTCAGTTTTGATCTCACAAAAATTCAATTTCTTATAATCGTTTACTGAATTGAAAGATAAATTGCTGGGCGACCTAAATTTGGGACCCCAAAAATCACGAATTGCAAAATCATGTGACTTTTAAATAATGGCAGTTTCTTCCTCGTTATAAATAGCAAAATATCAAAGGATAAAGATGAACTGAAGAAAGTTGGGATAACACATCTAGTAAACTGTGCTCAGGGAACGAAATATAATCAAATCGATACGGATGAAAATTACTTCGCGGATTCTGGGATATGTTTCCATGGTATCCAGGCAATGGACTCCTTTGGATTTAAGATGACGCCTTTTTTCGACAATGCAGCAGAATTTATCCATAACGCCTTGCAGTCCGAAGGTAAGAAGTATTGTTAGACGACGATCGTTCGTTTTCGGGTCTTTCCGGTTGAAAACTCATGCAGATTTTTTCGTAATAATTTTCGCCACGGAAAGACACGAGAATGAGCGACCGATCGAACACTTGTATTGCTCTTGTTCAATAGTTTACGTCAAATAATATGTTTAGAAATTTAAAAAATATTTTGTACATATCTTTACAAAAATTTATTATGATATCAAGACTTAAAGTTTGCGCGAAGAGGCACAAATGTACATTCATTGAATATTGCGTTACGATGAAATTATAACTAAAATTGACATTTTGTTTATTATTACACATCATATTTTATCTACATTATCTCTTTTAAGGTAAAGTTTACGTGCATTGTCAGAGCGGAGTTAGTCGATCTGCCACGATTGTGCTCGCTTTCCTGATGCTGAAACGACGCATGCGCTTATTGGACGCCATTAAAATGATCAGAGAGAAAAGACCAGCACAACCGAACGGTGGATTCCTGAAACAACTTAGTGAACTTGATGCTACACTTTGTAAACAATGAGTTCAACTTCGTAAATGTGCAATAATTCTCAACAATAATAGTACAATTCTCTTAGTACATACAAGCACAGGTGAATTAAGGGCACTATCTGTACATACAGAAAAAAAAAAAATATGTAGATTGAGGCAAACGGAATATTCCATACATTAGTAACGATTTTCGGAGCCACATTGCATATGTATACATGTATTTCACTCATTTCTGCAATTCTGGGGTTAAACATTTTACATTTCTTACACTCATTTCTGCAATTCTGGTTTTAAATCTACATTTCTATTTCTAACACTCATTTCTGCAATTCTGGTTTTAAAGCTGAATTTCTAACACTCATTTCTGCAATTATGGTTTTAAAGCCACATTTTGAAGAATTTAAGTCCAGAATCAATATTAGAATTAATCTATAGAACTATATAACCTGGCTTGGAAGATTACAGTACATAAACTTGAATTTAATATAGACACTGCTACTGGTATCTCGCAGAATTGTTAACATAGTGACAATTCCAATTCTTGGTTATTCATCAATTCTTATGTCAACTTTTTTATATTGAGCGTATGAAAAGGCGGTCGGGTGTATTTTTCGCCTTTCATTTTCAGAACTGAATAAATTGCAATAATATTGCAGTTATAATGTAGCTCATCAGGTCTATCTAAGTAAAATCTACTGGCCTCGAGCGGCAATTATATGAGGTCTTTGAGCTCTTCTTCTTTATTTTACATGTTTTACACAGTATTCTTCTACTTAACTCATCTCTCTCTCTCTCTCTCTCTCTCTCTCTCTTGGAGATCTTAAAAGAAACTAAACCTCATACAATGAATGCTTGTCATGGTGCCACGTCGGGCGCCCGTCCGTCCGTCCATAACTATTTTAGATTTTCGACTTCTCCGAAACATCAGCACACAATTTCACCGATTCTTACAGGAAGCACTTTATTAAGTTTGTGTTTTGCGGCATTCCAACATGGCTACCAGAGTTTCAGAATAGCTTAAACATTTTCCACTTCACAGAATTTCATCAAACTTCAAAGGAAGTAAGCATTTGGTGTCCTTTACCAATGACTGATATGAGCAATGACCATATCCCAATGCACAGTACAAAATCGATAATTATGAAAGTCACAATTTTAACGAAGGCTTACAAAATCATGATAAAACAGGAACCAAAGCAAACAAACAAAAACCTCCACCGCATGGAAAGAAGCGAACTCCCAATATTGGAGTGAGAACAGGTGTCCAGGAAGAGTCAGCATCTCCTGCTTGTATACGACACCCATCGCTTCAGTTCCTTTGACGAGTTCCCCGTATTCACCGTAGAATTTCCTCAGTGAAGATGTTAGTCGATCACAAACGTATCCCTGACTGAGAAGCCTATCTGAAAGATGCCTAGCTCTCAGAACAAAATTTTATATTTGGTACTTTCTTTGGCATAGCGTATCGATTGAGATATGAATACGCCATAGGCAGGCGATGAAGGGATGTTGCTACTCAGAAAAGGAAACTTTGTTATGCTGAAATTGAAGTTGTCACGTTTGTCATAGAGTGAGGTGTTCATGTGACCATCAGTGTCATAGGACAGCATTTTGTCCCAATAGGATGCTGAATTATTTGTCATTGTAGTTTATTTGACTTCAAGCTTCGACGGATAGATTCTGCTAAGGTAATCCGCAAAATTTGGATTGTTTATGGAC
Organism: Pinctada imbricata; assembly: GCA_033119305.1. NCBI lineage: Eukaryota > Metazoa > Mollusca > Bivalvia > Pterioida > Pteriidae > Pinctada > Pinctada imbricata. The sequence goes on along the minus strand of VSWD01000014.1, from coordinate 16,788,294 downwards.
AGCACATCGTCTATATATTTGTTAGTGAAGTTAAAGTCAGAAACGTAGTGTCTTTTCCCTTCAGAGACCAAAGATTGAATGAATTCAGCTTCGTATGAGTAAAGAAAAATGTCGGCAAGGAGTGGCGCACAATTGGTCCCCATTGGAATTCCGACAAGTTGTTGGGAGACCTTTCCTCCAAACACCACAAAAGTTTGTGTCTTCAATTCGATCGGAAAACTAAGATGGGCGCCAGGAGCTTTAATTGGCTTACAGAATTTTAAGTTCTCCTTTGCGACAAAGGCGCAGAATTCCACCAAACTTCACAGGGATTGATTGGTATTGCAAGCAAACGGGATATGTTTACTCTCTATTAGCACTATTGAAGATTCAATTTTGCTCCTTTACAGAAATTGTTTATATATGTTTTGTTTTGTTTTGTTTTTTTTGCTTTATATTTTTCACGGTTTGTATGCCCGCTGATAATGTTGTATTTCTATTCATATGTGCGGTTTTGTATTGGAATATTGAATGATCTGGTTTGTGTTATGTTTCGAAATTTTATTATTGACAAACTAATCTATCTTTGAAAGCCAATTTTCGAGTTGATTATATATAGTTTATCAAAGTACCTGTAGGTCAACTTCCTCGGCCAAGGTCATGAGGTGAAAAGTTTGATATCCGCAGGAAAGTCTTATCACAAAAAATACTCGTTAAACTTTTAAGGGGTATGGACAAACTGTTATTCGCCATATTGGATTTTATGTAGTGTGTTATTGAAAATCTTTCCTTACACCGAGTCATGGCTCCATCTTCAACTATTTTAATCCCAAGTATTCTCAACCCCAATAACTACATTTTCCCATATTTGCTACGGAAAATTACATTAAGATTTCATCATTAGAAACTTTTTAAATTCATGCACCGAACTGCACAGCTGCACCTCAGAAGAATATATTTTAAAATAATACTATAACTTACCTTAAACATTACATTGATACTATATCTACAACCATTTGTCCTTCGATTTTGAGCACAAGGTCTCATTATCATATAAATCTCTTGTTAATACAACACGGTGTCTTTTCGAACACGAGTTTTTACAGGTAGCCATTTTCACGTGCCGATCCGCCCCAACATAGGTAGAAAAAATAAACGATTTCAAAGTTCCTGGGGTAATTCACTAGAATTTCGACTGTTTGCGATTCAATTATTAATTATTTACATGATATATATTAGAAAAGTGGGATAGTCATGAGAATTATAGGTGACAAATAACAAATGTGCAACATTCCGGGGATCCGCCCCCGGATTCATTTCTATGTTGATAAGGCTACTAGCCCCTTGCGTGTAAAATGAAGATACCCGGTATTTTGAGAAAGTATGATCAAAATTGGAGGACAAATGTTTGTAGACATATGATGATAGTAACGTTTAAGGTAGGTTATAGTATTAATAATGAATCCTGCAAACCTGTAGCTGCGCAGTTCGGTGCACTAAGTTCAAATGGTTGTCATGTAAAAATATTGATGCAGTTTTTGTTTAAAATTATGGGAAAATGACGATGTTGAGGTAAAGGAAACGTAGTATTAAAATGGTTAAGATTGGAGTCTTAATTCTGCAGAACGACAGATTTTCAATTATGCTTCGCGTCAATTCCAATATGGCCGATAAACTTTTGTCCATACCCCTTAAAGAAAATGAAATTTGGTATGTAGACAAAGCCGCATCTATGATTCAGTTGAGTTAAAAAGATCCTGACGATAATCCCAACAACACTCGCAATAGAAACGAAATACAACAGTAAAACAATAGTGAAACGTAAGAATTTTCTATTAGATATTGATATTTTATTCATATGATGATTAAATCACTCACTTACAGAGTATGTAACACCCATCATTTAAGTAATGTGACTATCTTTGATCAAGCCGACAGGGCAAGGTAGGATCATTTCGATTCATTAAGGGATAATCTATTATAGATCTTGTTTTTTTACATAAAATGTTCGCCATATGTAGCAAAAAGAATTTGATGTACTACAAAAGTTGAGCGAGAAAAGATCTGAATTCTTCTATGAAGTTTGAATAATAACAAAAAATAATGAAGAAGGTGAGTATGTACGCAAAATATGGAAAATTTAATATTAAAAAAATGAAGCCAATGAATTGGGATCTAAGTCCATTGAATGAAAAATTGGAACATAAAAAGGATAAAAACCCCAATAAATGTATGGAATATTGTATATACAAAGAATATGCAAATAATTAAAGAACCTTTACATGCGAAATGAGACACTTTAACCACAGTAAATAACATCTGTCTCGCATATAAATAATTATCAAATACAAAGATAAATCACGTTCAAAGTCAATATTTTAAAGAATTAATTTGGAAGTAAATCAGATCAACCAAAGGCGTAGCTGCCCTGTACAAGAGGCACCATATTCCTACAAAACTATTCAAAACAGTTACTGCGGTTTTCTCAGTGATTCAAGAAAAAGTGCGACACTTAAATTTTGAAATTGGCTAAAGATAAACTTTAAACGTGAGGCATAATATATACTGGACTGTATTATATAACTATCAATTAATATGAATTTCTTTTTTTACACACAAAATATTTTTCTTATTCGAGTTATGGGCTTCTGAAGGTAGTGGGGTCAGACTAATCCATTCTTTACTTCATAACTATATAACATAAATTGGCCTTACATTCGTGCTACATTTTCGTCTGGAATGATTTCACAAAAAAAAGAAACAAAAAAAAAAGGGGGGGGGGATGAGAATGGAGGATTGTCAATGTAATGATGATATCTTCAATTTGTTACGAAAACTTTATCAAATTTTTTATTCGTTTCTTTTGTATTTGTTAGTATCTGATTTATGGATTATTTACAACCGGAAAATAGATAATATTATTTCATCGAAAGAAGATACTTTGTATATACACTTACAGTTGCCAAATAAATGATGTATCATTACTTCATGTCATATGAAAGAACTTTGCAATAACATCCAATCACAGCTTTGTCACCATGTTTGTTAAACTAACACAGTACGGCAATGATGGTAGATTGTCAAATATAATCCTCTGTAACTTCCCGTCATGACTCAGCTGATGTACGTTCTTAGAGCTAAAACCACAGACATAGATATAGCCGGCGTGATCAACTGTGACACCTCTAGTGTCCTGTAGCTTGTCATGTGAGTACGTGAACACCGGGGTACCGTCCATAGTAATACAGTACAACTCACGTCCGAACAACACTGTATAACACAGGGATGTGTCATCACGGACAGCCATGTAGCCCACGATATTGTCCACTGATATATCACGGACCTTACGGTGATTACTATCATACACAGGCGATATTCTTATAACATCCTATGTAATATTTACCTTTATGATACACAAAGTCAAGATTCACGTTTGTCCTGATTCCTTTTATCTTTAGTGATCTGATTGTTTTGTATGTTGAAGATGATCAATCCATGTCCTTCTACAGTTACAGCGCCCTCTGTGTCACTGGTCATCTTGATTCCCCATGTATATCCTGGTAATGATAACGATGATAGGACACTGGAACACTGATGATCACGTAACTCTATGGTATTGTTATTGTATTTAGACAGCAGGACTAGGCCATTCTCTAATACTGATATCCCTGTCACATCATCCTTTATATTAACCTCTGAGGACAGAGTTGGTACCACTGAGCCCATGTCGACTTGTCTATCTGTAGATCTCAGCATGCCAGTTCTACTTGACCTTCTGATATTAACTTCCCCAAATACTTTGATGTCTTTTTCAATCTCCAGTAGCTTCTCATTGGCATCAAATGTTACTCTGATCTCCTTTAATTGCCGGTCTTCCTCATTTACGAACTGTTCTAGTATCGATCTTTGCTCCTTGAGTTTTTCCATGGCTTGTAGGAACTGGGCAGGTGGGGCGTACTTCATGTTGGTCTGAAACAAGGCTAAGTCATTCTCTATAGTAGATATTTTACATTTGATTTCATCATGCTTATCCTCTATCTTAGGTCGGACCTCCTTTTCAATCTTTGATATTTCAGACATAATATCAGATTTCAACTTACTCAGATGATCGGATAACTTTGTGAATAATATATCCACATCTATTTTCATTTTCTCGATATCTTTGTCCAAGTTTTGTAAGTTTTCCGCCGTGTAATGTACCATTGTAACTAAAGAGTTCGTAATTTTGTTTAAAGCGTCTGGAAAGCTTTCTACTTCTCTTGATTTCTTCAATTCCTCCGCTGCATCTTGAATGGATCCTACATTATCACATTTTCTGTGTTTTAGCATTACACATGTCATACAGCAAATTGCGGAGTGATCGCTGCAATACGCTTTTAGTTTTTCATCAGGGTGCTCTGTGCAAGGTATATCAGCTTGTTGTAGTGGCAGTTCTGTTGTTCCATAGTTTTCAATGTCAATAAGTTTATGATTGGTTGAGGATTTATTTCTACGATGATAGCGCTCACAGGATTTACATAATGCTTCAGCACAGTTAATACACCACGAAGAAGCACTTTCAGTTTCGTTTTCCCTTGCACAAGCCATACATAATTTCTCTCCTAATTTTGATTCATTCATGTCGATCAGACTAACCAGTATATGGTTTGTAGGTAGTTTTGACGACCATTCCTCAATTCCAATATCCTCCGGTTTGGATACGTACATCCGACACACGGGACAATTTACTCCACCCTTTGTTTGTACAAAAGTCGTTGTTATGTAAGTTTTTATACATCCTTCACAAAAGCTGTGTAAACATGGAAAATACTTCGGAGTTTTAAAAGTCTCCAAACAAATAGAACAGGTAGTAAGATCCAATTTAGCGGAGTAATCTGTTGACGAAGCCATCGCCATTTGATCTAGATTTTGGCCTTATCAATCCGATACACCCCTTTTCGTGTCCTAATGATAGTATTGAATATCGCGCTCGACTTTTAATTTTTTTATGCCACTATCGAAAATTTTCTTTTCATAAGACTATCATACATAAAACGAGGACAGATGTTACAAATAAGACCGAATTAAAATATTTCACGTAAATATTCATAATCATGACTTTTTCCCATTTAAAAGTTTAAAAGCAATTTTTAAAATACATATGTCATTTTTATCTTTTTAAAAGTACAGATCATTTTTACAATATACATGATGTGTATGTAAAATGAACATACATTGTATATCTATTATCACTTAATTCTTCAGACGTAGCCTCGTTCAGAATATTATCAGATGCAGAAACATTAGAACAACGTAATTACAAAGACATAAATAGCATGTTTACTCAAAAGAGATACGGACTATTTAATCATTCATAAAAGAACTTTAACGTAGGGACGGATATATTTATGAATGAAATACATAGCGCCAATTTCTTTTGATTGAATTGTATTTGATTCAATAGTATTAGTAGAGCAACCAAGTCGCTAAATTTGAAATTTAAATCAACACCCCTAACACAGGGCTAAATTTCATATCAAACGAAAGAACATAACGTGCGCCATCAGTTTGAGGTGTCGTAAAAAAAAATTCGTATGGTCAGAATTTCTGTAATTTCACAGAAAAGAGGAAAATTAGTAAAATTCAAAATTAAAACTTAATTCTTTTTACAAATTGATAGTCCAGGTGACCGAAATGTCATTATGCTTATTGAAGTCAAAAGAAACTTTTTGGATTAAATTGATTTTTCAAATTTCAACTTCATGGATGAATTAGCAAACAACCAAAGATAAATAGGTAAAATGGGAAAATTCAATTCTTTCACTTGAATTTTGAGAATTTTGATTCAAACATAAAAATTACCAAAACGAAAAGATATTTTGATCGATTCAGATAAAGATAAAGATCGATTAATAAACTTTAGAGTTACAGGCAATTAAACTGCCCCTCCCCATAACTTTGTTTATAACAATTCACTACAAAATAAACTAGATGTTTCCTCGATGCTGTTACGGAGTTACAGGATAATTACAGGAAAGTCTAATTTTAACATATAAATATGAATAAAAGTTAGTTTTATTTTAAAGAAGACGACAAATTTACATCAATAATTTTGAAAATAATGTTTTTTTTTCTTTCTGAACTATCTCTGTTCTGATGATTTCAATCATTGTGATATGGAAGCCTTTTGTCCGCCCAATTATAGAAATAATTTAGTTAAACAAAGATTTTTTTTGCGATCAACAAAACAAGGAAATGCGTAGCTGTGCTGACAACATCAGTCTCGTCGATATAAAGGTTTGATTCTAATATTGTTGTATCGTATCTTGGACTCTTCAATATCCGTTGTTGAAAATCGGAACTTGGATACGTTGCACTGACTTTAGTCATACTTTTCATACCTTTTTTCTACTTTATTCGGAGCGCTTTGGGAAAAACGGCCATCGACGCGCCAAAATTCCAGGCTCCTGTCGATCAAACGTTCCGTTAAATTGTCAACAGACCACAACACACACTTTTCTGCTTTATCTCTCCGAGATATCTAGCTGTTTATTTCTTTTATTGTAGAAGTATGTATATAGTCCTAATTAATGTAGGATTGCTCAATTACGTTACCAATATTACGTATGACTATGTGATGTTTGTGCTATGTACAGCATCACAAATCCCCCCATTCTGTTCGTGACACTTGAAGACTTTCCATTGGATCCCCTGGACCCCTTAAGGGGGTTCTCTAACCCAATGCATCATGAAAAGCATCTACTTAATTTGTAACAGCTACGAATCTGAACGGAGGGTAAGTACGGAGGATAAAATTGAAAATTGCACAATGTTAACAAAAGGCATATCTTAATGTTTAAAACAAAGAAAACGAAGAGTTCAAACTCTAACCAATGTACTTGACAAAATATATTTACATCACTGTAGTACTGAAATAAACGTCGTAAGATACTTTTTATTATTTTATAGAAACTTCATGCACAGTTTTTCAATTAACGTATTTTCATTACAAGTTGTCACAATCGGGTCACCATGCGCTTTCTTCAAACGACATATCAAAATGAGGTATTTTTCATGAATTTGTCAACAGGATGACATAATTCCACTTTCGGCAGTTACTTTTATCAAACATAACGTATATTTACCGATAAAAAGATACGATTTGATAGAAACTGTAACACGTGGTCAACCGAATTTTAATCTACGGAATCTTCCTTGGGAAATGAAGGTTAACTTAAAAGTGTATACGCATTTGTTTTTTTATTTTTATTTATAAGCCTCTAGAAAAATTATCGATAAAAAGGCCTAAGAAATAATGAACAATCATATATTTGTCGATATGTTTCGAGACAAAAATTCAGTCTCGGGGCTCTCGAAAAGATGTTATTAATAAAAATAACACGGATTCTTCATATATCATAGAAATTTGCATAAAACTGCCATTTTTCGAGAGAAGAGGAAATATTCTACCTCCAAAACAATTCTATATTATATTTACATATCTAGTGCATGGATTGCAATGACTCTCTGTGCAAAACAGGGCCAAATATAGGAATACAGAGGGTGTAACTGATAAATATTTCGTTTTTATTTTTCATGGTTTTATCATTTTTAACCGAATTTAAACAAAATCTGACCATGATATATTCTTTACGACAGCTGTTTTTGAAAACAGGGGTATTCAGCTAAAAGTTAAGACCAAATTCAGGCCTGTGTTAGGGGTGTTGATTAAACTCGAAAACTAAGCCCCTTTTTCAATTTGGTCGCTCTACTATATTGAATATTGCGCTCGACCTCTAATTTTTTTTATGTAAATATCGAAAATTATATTTTTATGAGACAATTATACATATAAGGTAGACAGATGTTACAAATAAGATCGAGTTTAAATTTTATGAAGGCGCCTTGGATTGAGTGAATGTGTAGATTTGGTGAGTAGGTGGGTGAGGAAGGAAGGGAGGGAGGTGTGAGTGAGTGAAAGAGTGAGTGAGTCAGTGATAAAGTCGGTCATTGAGTCAGTCAGTGGTTAAATCAGTAAGTGAGTCGGTCAGTCGGTCAGTCTGTCCGTCTGTCCGTCAGTCCGTCCGTCCGTCAGTCAGTCAGCCAGTCAGTTAGTCAGTTAGTCAGTCCATGAATGAGTGATTCCAGGAGAACGTTTGGAACTCCAGATGTCAGGAAAGGAGGGGGTTTCCAATAACTCTCGGTTGCAGCATCCAAAGCAAAACCTGAAACACCCAATGCAAAAACATAGAGTAGACACCAACATAAATAGACACAAACATAGAGTAGACACCAACATAAATAGACACAAACATAGAGTAGACACCAACATAAATAGACACAAACACAGAGTAGACGCCAACATAAATAGACACAAACACAGAGTAGACACCAACATAAATAGACACAAACACAGAGTAGACACCAACATAAATAGACACAAACACAGAGTAGACACCAACATAAATAGACACAAACACAGAGTAGACACCAACATAAATAGACACAAACACAGAGTAGACACCAACATAAATAGACACAAAAGGGACAAGGAACACCAACTCACGGGCATAGAAATATGTAACACATAAACCAACGAGACCAATGGGCAAAGTTCCGGCAATAATTTCACATACAATTAAATTTGAAATACGGTATTTTGGCTTCGTAGAAATAAACAGTACACTCTTGTTTATGTCATTCCAAAAACTTGTGCATTCCATTTGAACATTAGTTTAGAATAAGGGTAAGTTGAAGTTAATTTCCAGTTACGACTAAAGGAGGTCAATTCTCGGAACCAATAATTTACAGCAAAATTCTTCAGAAGACAGAATAAATCGCCAAAACATGGTCCTCTGGATGTAATGAACAGGACAGTAGCTTACGACTGAGGCAAATATGCTATAGACAATTATAGACTCACGTGCTGTACACGAGTATTTTGTGTATATTTTATCACTAGACATCATCATGACATATCATTACATTTAAACATTAGTTAACATTTCAAGTCTTTTTTTTCCGCATATGGGGATGGATGTTACGTGTTAATTACTGTATGGAGAGGAAGAGCTATTTGGAAACGAGAATTCACAAAGAAAGAATACGTATAATTTTTAATTGTATCATCAGTAAATTGTGATATTTTGTCTTCTATTTCCAGTTGAAACCCTTGGATATAGCAGCTTTAAAGGGACACTTACAGTGTGTCTATATGATCTTGACTCAGGGGACAATCAAAAGGTTTCCAGAGTATGATAAAAGCTCATATCTTTCCCTGGCAACACTGGAAACTTCACCAATGGCGGTCAAACTCCTTCTCAACAACGATAAAAAGAAAGAAAATATCCTTGAAGCTGTCGAAACTGCCGTAAAATCGGCGAGCGCAGATTGTCTTCGTTTGTTATTAGACACCGACGTGGATACGAAATCATTATTTGAAGGCAAAAATCTTTTCAGGTACAAACTACATTAATACGGAAGTGTACGTTCCAACTCTATACCTTCATGAAGAAAATTCCAACCAATCTTTTCGCACTAGGCAAGTGTTTCGAATATTAAATTCTCATCAATGATGCTTCCAGCGGAGACACCAAAATTACTTTCAGTGGCGCCCCTTTTTATTTATTTATTTTTTAAATCTATATTTGTACATTTACTTTTCAGAGAGTGCGCGGCTCCGAATTTCCTGTAGGGTCGATTCAGTAGCATATCCAAATAAAATCTATGTTCAAAATAGCATTGGAGGGATGGTGCTAAGAGTAAACCTCCTTTAATTTCGACGATAATCTGGAATTGAATGACAAGTTTTCGAAATATCAAAATAATATATATGATGTCAAATCGATAAAGGACCAAAACGAAGCTTCTTTCAGGCGACAGAGTTGGAAATAAGTAATTAACACACTTCTAAACATCAAGTCACGGGGAACGATTTGAACTGCTCCATTACTGCAACAAGAAATAAGTGTTTATAACACTACTACGGAAGTGTTCCAACTCTATACCTTCATGAAGAAAACAAACCAATCTTTCTGCACCAGACTCGATTTATTTTTTTTTTTTTTGAATTTAGATTTGTACATTTACTTTTCAGAGAGTGCACGGCTCCGAATTTCCTGTAGGGTCGATTCAGTAGCATATCCAAATAAAATCTATGGTCAAAATAGCATTGGAGGGACGGTGCTAAGATGTTAACCTCCTTTAATTTCGATGATAATTTGGAATTGAATGACAAGTTTCCGAAACAGCAAAATCTATATGTATCACTGCGTGGGATCGAAACGTATGATGTTTTGATTCCTTACGGATCGATATTTTGAATGCTTTTTTTATCATTCAAGTTATACTACACAAAACTGATGAGGCGTTTCATTAGGACAGTGCCTAATAAGTAAGTTCATATCGTTTATTTATCTGAAAAGTCTACAGTTTTTGCAAACACTTCAAGAGTTTTTTCAGGCATTGTCACACTGCAGCGACTCATCGGTTTTGTAAAGTTTAATATAGAAAATGAAAAACTACCAAAAAACTATGTGAGGAATCACAGCACAATACGCTTCGGTCCCAAGCGGTGTGTATCGTGAAAACTAAAATTTGACTTTGAAGCAATCAATGTCATTTTTTAGACCTGAGTATCAGAGACAATTTCATTCAAACACAAATGACGAGACCAGATTCAAAAAAGCATAATCGACCTTGTAGGATGTATGTATTGTAGGTGCCTCTCCTCATTGGGAACATTTTTGGAAGGTTTGAAGTTTCTATGATTACTTGTCTTCTATGCTGTTCACAAGGATTTTAAGCCAAAGTACACAATGACCTTGATCTTGAAAATCAATAGGCTTCATCCTCTCCCAATGGGGAATATTTGTGGAAGGTTTTATGTTTCTATGATCATTACTTTGTCTTCTATGCTGTTCACAATAATCCAGATACATACACACACACACACACACACACACACACACACACACCCTCACCCTAAGAAACACACAGACGCAAAGCAGCAATGCTATATCCCCTCCGCAACTGCGTTGCCAGGGGATAATAAAAATAGCATTGGAGGGATGGAGCTAGCATGTTAACCTCCTTGACCATTACTTTTGTCTTCTATGCTGTTCACAAGGACTTTAAGCCGAAGTCTACAGTTACCTTGACCTTTGACCCTTGACCTTGATAATCAATAGGGTTCATCCTCTCCCCATGGGGAAAATTTGTAGAATGTTTGTAGTTTCTATGATTACTTTTTCTTCGATGCTGTTCACAAGGATTTTGATCCCAAGTCCACAATGACCTTGAAAATCATTAGGATTCATCCTCTGCCAATGGGGAATATTTGTGGAAGGTTTGATATTTCTATGATCATACTTTGTCTTCTATTCTATTTACAAGAAGCCGGACACACACACGCTCCCTCTCACACAAACACACCCTCGGATGCAAGGCAGCAATGCTATATCCCCTCTGCAACAGAGCCACTTCCAATCTGTGACCTTGACCTTGAAAATCAATAGGTTTCTTCCTCTTGAAATAAGGTATACCTGTATGGAGTTTGGTCAAGATCTGCATAAAACTAAACAAATAAGTTACTATATCCCCTGTCGCAGGGGTCAACAGGAAACAATTAGTTTAATGATTAAGAGAAAAAGTCCTGCAAGTCAAATTTTTTTAAACATGTTAAAGGTAAATAACTCTTGTAATACTAGGTCAATAGTAAGCACAGCTATTCAGCCTGTGTAATGTTTACATCGTACCATCGTACATAGATCTTGTATGTTCATGATGACATTTTTTTGTGAGGATGATATTCATCCTTGAATCTTGGTATACATTTGTATATTAACCAGATTCTGTGATAAGTACCATCGTACATAGATCTTGTATGTTCATGATGACATTTTTTTGTGAGGATGATATTCATCCTTGAATCTTGGTATACATTTGTATATTAACCAGATTCTGTGATAAGTACCATCGTACATAGATCTTTTTTTTGTTCATGATGACATAGTTTGTGAGGATGATCTTAATCCTTGAATCTTGGTATACATTTGTATATTAACCAGATTCTGTGATAAGTACCATCGTACATATATCTATTTTTTTTTGTTCATGATGACATATTTTGTAAGGATGATCTTCATCCTTGAATCTTGGTATACATTTGTATATTAACCAGATTCTGTGATAAGTATCATCGTACATAGATCTATTTTTTTTTTGTTCATGATGACATATTTTGTAAGGATGATCTTCATCCTTGAATCTTGGTATACATTTGTATATTAACCAGATTCTGTGATAAGCACCATCGTACATAGATCTTTTTTTGTTCATGATGACATATTTTGTGAGGATGATCTTCATCCTTGAATCTTGGTATACATTTGTATATACACAAGATTCTGTGATAAGTAACATCGTACATAGATCTTTTTTTGTTCATGATGACATTTTTTTGAGGATGATCTTCATCCATGAATCTTGGTATACATTTGTATATTAACCAGATTCTGTGATAAGTACCATCGTACATAGATCTTGTATGTTCATGATGACATAGTTTGTGAGGATGATCTTAATCCTTGAATCTTGGTATACATTTGTATATTAACCAGATTCTGTGGTATACATTGGTATATTATCCAGATTCTGTGGTATACATTTGTATATTAACCAGATTCTGTGGTATACATTGGTATATTATCCAGATTCTGTGGTATACATTTGTATATTAACCAGATTCTGTGATAAGTACCATCGTACATAGATCTTTTTTTTGTTCATGATGACATAGTTTGTGAGGATGATCTTCATCCTTGAATCTTTGTATACATTTGTATATTAACCAGATTCTGTGATAAGTACCATCGTACATAGATCTTGTATGTTCATGATGACATATTTTGTGAGGATGATCTTAATCCTTGAATCTTGGTATACATTTGTATATTAACCAGATTCTGTGATAAGTACCATCGTACATAGATCTTTTTTTGTTCATGATGACATATTTTGTGAGGATGATCTTCATCCTTGAATCTTGGTATACATTTGTATATTAACCAGATTCTGTGATAAGCACCATCGTACATAGATCTTTTTTTGTTCATGATGACATATTTTGTGAGGATGATCTTCATCTTTGAATCTTGGTATACATTTGTATATTAACCAGATTCTGTGATAAGTACCATCGTACATAGATCTTGTATGTTCATGATGACATAGTTTGTGAGGATGATCTTCATCTTTAAATCTTGGTATACATTTGTATATTAACCAGATTCTGTGATAAGTACCATCGTACATAGATCTTGTATGTTCATGATGACATAGTTTGTGAGGATGATCTTAATCCTTGAATCTTGGTATACATTTGTATATTAACCAGATTCTGTGATAAGTACCATCGTACATAGATCTTTTTTTGTTCATGATGACATTTTTTTGAGGATGATCTTCATCCATGAATCTTGGTATACATTTGTATATTAACCAGATTCTGTGGTATACATTGGTATATTATCCAGATTCTGTGGTATACATTTGTATATTAACCAGATTCTGTGGTATACATTTGTACATTAACCAGATTCTGTGGTATACATTTGTATATTAACCAGATTCTGTGGTATACATTTGTATATTAACCAGATTCTGTGGTAAACATTTGTATATTAACCATATTCTGTGGTATACATTTGTATATTAACCAGATTCTGTGGTATACATTTGTATATTAACCAGATTCTGTGGTATACATTTGTATATTAACTAGATTCTGTGGTATACATATGTATATTAACCAGATTCTGTGGTATACATCTGTATATTAACCAGATTCTGTGCTATACATTTGTATATTAGCCAGATTCTGTGCTATACATTTGTATATTAACCAGATTCTGTGGTATACATTTGTATATTAACCAGATTCCGTGGTATACATTTGCATATTAACCAGATTCTGTGGTATACATTTGTATATTAACCAGATTCTGTGGTATATATTTGTATATTAACCAGATTTTGTGGTATACATTTGTATATTTACCAGATTCTGTGGTATACATTTGTATATTAACCAGATTCTGTGGTATACATTTGTATATTAACCAGATTCTGTGGTATACATTTGTATATTAACCAGATTCTGTGGTATACATTTCTATATTAACCAGATAATGTGATATACATTTGTATATTAACCAGATTCTGTGATAAGTAAATGGTTATGTATTGTGCTCACCATCCAGACAACAGGCTCCACATTTCTTTGAATTCAGTGGCAGATCCAGTGCCCCCTTTGCCAGGGGGGGTCAAGGGGCGAATATTGTAGATTTTAACTGAAAATGGACAAAAATAGACCTGTTTTTGGAAAATTTGGGGTCATTGCCGGGGCGAGCGCCCCCTCCGCAACCCCCTGAATCCGCCACTGGAATTATAAACATGTATTAAATCTTTGTATACATGTATTATGCAGACAGCAAAGAAAAACGTATGTGTAATTTTTTTTGTCTTTATTGGTTAAGTTCAACTTGGATGGCTGCTACAGAAACTTACTGATGTTTAATCGAAAAGAAATCAATGATTTCATTGATACACATGTGCACAGACGACATGAGCACGGGAATAATAGACACACATCAAGAAAAAGTCATGCTAAGATAAGTTCATCCTGTCTTAAATATTCTCAAAGCATATTTATAGATGGATAAATTCAATTTTCATATTTAACAGAAACACGAATTCAGGTGAATTGGGATAAAGTCAGTAAATTGCTGAAACACCTTTTTTTGTCAGAAGGTGATTAAAGGTCATCAGTAAATAGAGATATTCACTACCATGTTGTAAACGTATCTACAAAAAAATTGATATTTCAAAAGGTATACAGAGATCATTTTGATGTACAAAATACTGCTACTAACTAGCTAACTTAATTATACTTGTTGTCGTAGCAAACTGACCTGACTGGGCGGAACTTATTTTCAACTGGTCATTGGAATTATGGCTTAATTCTGACCAGGTGATACAACTATATATAATTATAAGTAAAGAGTATTCACTCTAATTACTATATGCATATCATAATCTATTTACTCTAAAATTAAATTGATTCGCCTAATTTGCTTGATTGAATGTGCTCCGCCAGATCAGGTCACTTTGGTACGACAATACATACACAATGTACATGTACATTACATGGACTTCACTATTTGTAATGATTGATTTTTCTATTTTGTAATATACATGTATTAACAAATGAGTTAAAGATGATACAGGTATTTATGCAATACAAAGACAGGGTTCTCAATATCATTGGAAGAAGTAGAAATTGACATGTGTTTTTCTACCCAGAGTGCATGTAGAATTTACTTAAAGTATGTAGTGACGAATTGGCAGCTGACAGCTTATGATGCACAACCTTGCATAGATATATCTACAAATGCAATACTTTCTATGTTACATACAAATCCGGAATTTTAGAATATTTTAATTGCAAAAACCAAAATGTTTAAAGGAGATATTTTTGATAAGTAGCATATGAATCCTGTACAAAGGCGAAGAAGTAGACACTAGTAGCTTATTAGAAATACTCACTTTGGATTGGTGAATGCATTTTCCAGGAATTGTAAGTGCTATTTATAACTGCAATATTTAAAAACAATTATTATTGTTATCATATACCATGTACTTCTCTTGGGCACCAATTGTGGCATCATTTTGCAAATATGAACGTAGTTGAATATCGAATTTGGAATTTTTCTCAACTTACTTGCTTGTTTGGATCATATATCGATTACATTATAGCTGAACCTCACCTGAATTCAATGGCGAATTGCATGCTTGGTCAACAGATTAATGATAAAATTATACATCTTTACCTTGTGTGCTGTTAGGCGATGGCCATACTCTAGTGAAATATATCAGATTCCGAAAAAGAAACCTATCATCCGATATCACGAAGTCACGAGGTGACCGGATCTGTCTCATGAATTCAGTATTATGATTTATAATAATCTCCTCTAGTAGTTCAACTTTAAATTGATGGTGTATGAGTTGTAGAGTAGATATAAACACTTGCCAATATCTTAATGGCATGGAAACACTCAATAAACTTATCTCCTTGATATGTATCATGTCAGCAGAGAGACGCAGTCCATAGTCGCCAAGGTCCAAGACTCTCAGGTCAAGTTTACGTAACCATTTCATGTTTGACAGATTCAATCCGCTAAAACTTAAGTCCATTCTAACTAGCATTAACCGACTAACTTGTGTCATATGATAAAGTTCCAGTCCTTTGTCATCCAGGGTCACTTTCCACAACTCTAAATCACTGAGTGATGTCATGGCAGTTAGATCCAGTCCACCGTTATTTAGGTTCATATCCGATATGATTAACCGACTGACCGATGTCATGTCAGATAGATTCAGACTTGTATTATTTAGCGTCACACCCATAAGCTCTAATTCACTAATTAATGTCATGTTGGATAGATTTAGTCCTCTTTTACCAAGCGTCATATCAAATAACTTTAACTCACGAAGTGATGTCGTGTCAGATAGATCAAGTCCTCTGTCACTAAGAGACACCTCAGACAATACTTACACACGAAGTGATGTCAAGTAAGACAGATCCAGTCCTCTGCCATCAATAGTCACTTCCCACAGTTTTAACACACGTAGTGATGTTAATAATCGAGGAAAATCATTGCCACTAATGTTTGTATTGCTAATTTTAACACGATACAATGTTCGTGCTAGTAAAGGCATTGTGGGTATATTCATTTTAGTCTTACTTCCATCGATATTGACCATGACCAATGACCTTGTGTTGTTGTATTTATAACACAGAAAGTCATTTAGTTCATTGTCAGTGATACCATGATCTACATCATTATCTCTCAAGTATAGTGATCTAATGTCTACTACGTTGTGATCAGATAGGAGTTTCTTAGTCACTTTCAGATGTTCATCTGTGTCACTGTTCAGCGTCAGATGAACATCTGGTACATGGATTGTCACTGGAATGTCTGTGTTTCTGTCCTGTAACTCCCTGTACCAACTTAACTGTAGGTTGTACAATTCCGGTACTGAACTGCTATAGGCACTAGTAGCTGATTCTCTGTATTTACAGATCTCCGTGTCACTGTCCGTCACACTTACAACACGATGTGATATAACACCACCAAGGGATGGACACATACCACATATGAACAAAATAATATTTAGTATTTACAGATCTCCGTGTCACTGTCCGTCACACTTACAACACGATGTGATATAACACCACCAAGGGATGGACACATACCACATATGAACAAAATAATATTTAGTATTTACAGATCTCCGTGTCACTGTCCGTCACACTTACAACACGATGTGATATAACACCATCAAGCCACGGACACATACCACATATGAACAAAATAATATTTAGTATTTACAGATCTCCGTGTCACTGTCCGTCACACTTACAACACGATGTGATATAACACCACCAAGGGATGGACACATACCACATATGAACAAAATAATATTTAGTATTTACAGATCTCCGTGTCACTGTCCGTCACACTTACAACACGATGTAATATAACACCACCCAAACACGGACACATACCACATATGAACAAAATAATATTTGATAATTTCATAGTCACCTTGACATTGGACTGACGTTCACAGAATGATTCACCTACCTCATTGTTTGTTACGATGTGGATTGCTGCCAGGAACTCTTGTATGGACGTTCACAGAATGATTCACCTGCCTCATTGTTTGTTACGATTTGGTTTGCTGCCAGGAAGTCTTGTATGGATTTATGAAAGAAATGAAGACTTACATTCTTTGTTAAAAGACTGCGTGCTTCCTTCTGACTGATGAGTCCAACATCTAGTGCAAACTTTAAGTTCATCTCACCTATTTCGTCTTCAAATTTTATTTTCTGAAATATTAATTTTGTTTCATTTGATATAAGACCTTCATATGCTACTTTTCCTAGCTTTAACAATACAGAAATACAATTTTTAATGTTTACATGTTTAGAAAGACTTTCTGATAGTTTAAAATTTTAGGATTTGTCATTTTTTCTTTGAAGTTTATGTTTCTCATTTGCTAGCTCTATCAACATATTTAACATGGCAGCGTAAAACCCTGTCATACCTTCCCCAATCTGTTTCTCCTCATACCGTATCTGTACACAAACAACAGCTAACAAAGGTATCTTCATGAAAAATTTTAGATTTTCATCTGATAAATAACCTACAATTTTATCATACACAACCAATTGTGCCTCACATGAAATTCACATGAAATGAGCATCATGTAAATTTCACATGAAAATTCATTTAAAATTCATATAAATTTCACATAAGATTTATGTGAAAAAATATTTCACATAAATTTCCTTCACATGAATTTCACATGAATTTTTCGAAGTGACCTTCACAGGAAACTGAATTCAAATAACATCCATGTTAAAATCTTCACATGAATTTCATATGAAAAATTTCATGTAAATTTTATGTTCGTGCTCGTTTCACATAAATTTCATGTGAACTTTCATGTAAACTTCATGTAAATTTCACATGAATTTCATTTGAGGCACAATTGGCTGTGTATTTTGCATCGAATATTGACGAGTCTTTTTCTAGCTTTTTATGATTTATCAGAACACTTTCAATAACCTTTTTTAATCCATTCGTACTAAGTCCATGTATTTCTATTACTCTGTCGCTCTTTTTCACCATTTTTGATATTGTTGCAAATACCCATGGTCGCATTGAGAAGAAACATGTTATAGTACTTGATACACATATGTTCGGTATTCCTTGACAGGTCAGCTGTATTCTGGCTTGGTCATTTGGATTCCATTCATCCAGGCAGTCCATGATGATAAAACTGTTGTTTTTTTCGGATGACAGAACATGACGTATAGCATCATGGCAGCCTTGTTCTCTGCCAAATACGTCTTGACATATCATATCTATAAAAGAAAATCTGTTTGGATTCACATTTCGAAATTGCAATGCAAAACGGAAGTCAAATTTACTTAGAAATGACAAATATGGATAATGAACATATCCCTGTCTACAGTACAAAATCGATAATTCAGAAAATCAGAAACCGAAGGCATACAAAATCAGGATAAAACAGGAACCAAAGCAAACAAAAACAAAACCCTCCACCATATGAAAAGAAGCGAACTCCCGATATGAGAGTGAGACCAGGTGCCCAGGAAGAGTAAGCATCTCCTGCCTGCATGCAACACCCACTTATCGTGCACTGGCTTTCCTTGATTTTTCCTTTGTTGTGCATTACACCATTTTTTAGCCAGCCATATACAATAGGTTGTTTTCCCATGAGCAGCATCTCCTAACATGTAAATATTCTTCACTAATTTACCGTCCTTTTGAAATATGTCTTCTGGGCGTGTAACTTCACTTTTGTTTCGATAGGATAGCGAACTTGAGGTTGATGCTTCTTGTTCTGGATACTCCAATACACTGCTTGTACTTGGAGAGGGTGGGTCATAACTATAACTTCCAATATCAAACTCTGACTCCAATGCTTTCTCTTCCTGCTTTCCTGTCTCGTGTCTATCGAATGACTAGGCTGCTCTGGAGGTGCTGAGATAGGAGCGAAAAACATAGTCAACACATGTCACGTTTCATACAATAAGAACATGCCATTGATATTTACCAACGTTTGATAAATACAATTTAATTGAAACCTACCTGCTCTGATATAAAGTATTTCATCTCCAATATTCTTGATTTTCTGATCGTGCACTTCTACAGAATATAAAAGTTAATGCTGTATGAGGGATCATTGTGACAATAACATAACGATATTGTGTACACAATACCAGAAAACGAGAGGAATGATAATCAAGTCGCATGTCGCTTTCTCATTATTTGTTGACTTTTCACTGTGATACGGAATGGAACTAAAAGCCCTCCAGAGCAGGTCAGTTCAAATGGGCTGAAATTTTCTCATCTCCTTGAACACAGGTAGAATAAATATGTCGTATAGAGTAAATACCATCTCTTGTAGCAGAGTATGGACATTTCTGTTGACCTGGTTGGGGACACATTCTTGGTACACCAAGAGTTATATCGCATTCCAACTGACGCTCCATTGTCATTACGTCACTAGAGGCTCCGCAACGTCGGTCAAAGCATTAAGACATCATATAAAAGTCCGCCAATATATATAGGCAGCAATTGCTCAAGGATAATATTTCGATGTTATACTTATTTAGTCATACTTATTTACGACGTTGATAAGCAATGTAACCCAGTTCAAATGCATAAGATAGAAAACTAGTGAGGCCTAAAATAAAATTGATCAAGGAAATTGCCGCGACTCAAAACATTTTGATGCCATTCGATTTTGAAAATCCTTTTATCGATGATTTTTTTCCTCTAGATTGTTTCTATTTTTCTATTTTTATGTTCCATGTCGAGATAAAATTATTCAAAACAAAGAAATAAGAGTCCTCTTATATAAAATAATTTAGTGAAGAAACGATGCATTTTGTATATATGAAAATCCCGTTACCGATTTATGATTCCATCATTTCGGCCATCTAAGTTTTCTCTTTGTCTGCACCCCCCATCCCCCTTTGAAATTTGTTACAATCGGGAGCTCATGTTATTCTTGACCTTCTTATTTACGGTTTGCAAACTCCACGGTTGAGCTCCCTTCTGAAAGGAGGTAACCGATCGCTGTAGAAGTTTGCACCGTTTGCTTCAATGATTCATAATTTTCTCCGCAGAAGACCTGCCGCCCTCCCTACCGGTCCCCCCTTTTTTTACACACAAGACATACCGACAGCACAAGTAACCATGGTAGGTATGTCATACACTTTAGCGGTTGAAATAAACACAATGATCCCATCCTATTTCGTGTCCATGTGATATTTCCGGGATCTACCCCTGAACGTACTCTGAAACGTCTGACACGTAGCATAGCCAAGGCAACTTTCAAAACAAAATGACGTCAATAATTTACCCCAAAAACTAGTATAAAACAGAAGCCAGATAAGGACGGGTAATTAACATACATCATCATGAAATCTGCATATTTACCAATACTTCTTAAATAACGTGGCTGTTCAATATCTGCTGAAAATTTGAACCTCCGTCAAATATCACAGATAGATAAAAATAGGATTTAGAAACAGTAACTCGATGTAGGTGGCACTACTATGAAATGAATATTGCGCCCCCCCCCCAAAAAAAAATTAGATTTCCCGTATTTTAATGTTGAAAACTCTGTTTAGATCGGCCAGGTATGACTAAAATCATTATTTGACATAAGCTTCATACATAATTTCATATCAGAATGAAAAAATAAGATTGTCAATTATCACTATTTTGGATGATGGGTATCGATCATTATCATACATTTAAGAAAATAAATGGCTCTACAAGAGCATTACAGTTTTCCTAATATTTATAATTTATGAAAGAAGGGAACAAGGAAACCAAGCAATTAAAAAAAAAACAAAAGTAATCCTCAAAATAAAAAAAAATCGAAAGAACAAAGGATTTACATTACATTTTGATGTTATTAAAAAAAAACTTTTGATTTGTGACACCCCGCCCCTCCAAATCCGACTCTTACATATTTTAAGATATAAGAGGCAATGTCTAAAAGATATATTTTTTTTAAACTTGACGACGTTTAAGGTATGATTGCACAATACTGACATTTTTATGAAATCTGATAATAATTGGCAAAAATTGTCTAAATTTATGGCTGTCTAAATTGTGAAAATGCACATTGTCTTTTACGATCAATTTTTCATATCTTTTTCTGCAATAAACTTTTGGAAAGATATATGATTTCTGCCCGCGCAGGCCACTTCGGAAGCTGGATAAACGTGATATTGACTACCTTTGAATGAAACTGACAACGTTGAATAGATCTCGCTATGTCATAACTTCTGGTAAAAATACAAAATATATGGTCGTAAACTAAATCAAACTTTACAAACAAAACAAATTTTCCCATGTATCATGCATCAATTGCAATTCCACGATGACATCTAGTGTTAATGGGCATACGTTTAAGATCGAGATTGATAACGACGTTGATTGATCGTATCGAGATGTCATTTATGTTATTACATGAAACGCCAGGGGATGTGGCGCCCACTATATAGGGGAAACGCCAGGGGATGTGGCGCTCAATATGTAGGGGAAACGCCAGGGGATGTGGCGCCCAATATGTAGGGGAAACAGGCCAGTCCTTAAAATCTCGTTTTCGACATCATTCATATCAGATAAGAAACTCGCGTCACAAAAGAGCACAGAAATTTCCTGTACCATCACTTCCTTAAATAAAACCATTCAATTTCGGATATAAGTATTACTCCAGTTCCGTCTTTCCCAAAACTCAAAAATCTAAGTAAAACTGAAATTTAAAAACACCAACTACAAGCTGAGCTTGCCTGGATCACTTAATTACAAACTGCGTACCCCCTTGGTTTAAACCATCAAATTTACGGACAAGGAAATATTTCCTCGACCTCGACAGAGATCAATGTCTTATCAATCCGCCCTAACGCTACACGAAAGTTTAGTTCACACGGAAAAAGATGAAACAGAAACCTTAGAAACAGAGCTAGAATACATCGTACCCTCAGAGATCTACTAATAATTGCACGTAACGGCGGCAGACATGAACTGCTTCATACTCTCTCATCAGTACCAGCAGTTCAATTGAAATCTATCTTGGATGAAGCAGACGTTGCATTCTTAAGAAATACTGATTGATTCAAACCTAATATCATTGTTGCATTCGCACAGAATAAACTCTTTCCTGTTATTAAAAACATTCCCCCTAGAAGACGGTTCATAGAAATTCCATTTATTAACAGAGGTTTCGATCTTCTTAACATCTCTAATATTTTTCGGGAGCATCGCGTACAATGTGCTATTCCTCAATATTTTGAGAATTTGGAACCTCCTCTTATTTGTTACAAGTATAAAAAACCTATTCGAAATTAAGTATTTAACTTCAATAAAGTATTATCAGATCTTAACATTCTTGAATCAAGTACTACTTCTTGAGAATGTGCAATGCAGAGCAGTTAAAATCGTTCCCCGTGACCTGATGTTTGTCAAGTGTATTAATTACTTCTTCTAGCTCTGTCACCTTTTATCAATGTGACATCATATAGTTATCTATATTTGCTATTTCGGAAACTAGCCATTTCACCGATACATATCATCGAAATTAAAGGAGTTAAACATCTAAGCACCATCCCTATAATGCTATTTTGAACATAGATTCTATTTTGATATGCTACTGAATCGACCCTACAGGACATTTGAAGCCGCGCACTCTGTGTAATATAAATGTACAAATATAAATTCAAAAAATAAAAGAGGGCGCTACTGAAATGATTTTTGGTGGCTCCGCTAGAAGCATGACTGATGAGAATTTAATATTCGAAACACGTGTCTGGTGCATGGAAATTGGTTTGGAATTTTCTTCAAGAAGGTATAGAGTTGGAACCCTTCGACATTCTGAATACCTATATAAACCAGCTGGCCATATTGTTACAGGTGATTTTTCAATTATCCAGGACAGGCAGCTCCGAAATCTTCTTAAGAAAGGACCTGAGTATAGAATTCCATCCAAGATAGATTTTATCAAATGTCGCGGCCTAAGATAACTATACAAAAAGATGGTGTAAATCGGAAGGGGTCGCATCACATTCTCTGAATGACTGGAAAAACCTCATATTGGATATTACTGATATAGAATAGTTAACTTCCACAAAAATCCTTATCTTTTTGAAATCCAAGATCTAAACCTGAAAGATATTTCAAATCCAAATCACGAAAAATATGTCTTCTCTCCTGCAGACAGAGCAGCCAACAACACCATAATAGTTTGAAAACGTTACTACATAGCAACTTTGGTTTTGGAACTTTCGTCTACAAATACTTATATCAAAAGCAATGGAAGTGTTCCTAACATTTTAACATAACATAAGATGATATTCTTACTATCAAAAATCCTGCATTTTGAAAAGTATAAAAATGTTATTTCTCCACTGGAACTGACTCTAAACAAGGCAAACGTTACAGACACAGAAACACCATTTTGGACCTAAATATCGAAATTGTCAATGGAGAAAATCTTACAATTGTGTATGACAAACGAGATGATATTAGATTCAACATAGTAAATTTCCACTGGCTTGACGATGATGTCCCAAGATTACCGTCATACGGCATCTACATTTCACAGTTCATCCGGTATGCTAGAGCATGTCCTGATGTTTTGGATTTTCATAGTAGATTTTACAAATTACCAAGAAACTTTTAGGACAAGGTTTTCGCTTTCATAAACTAGTAAAGACTTTCTGGAAATTTTACAAAATTATGATCAACTTCTTTTGAAGTGCGGACCGATACAAGCAACAGAGTATATAACTTTAGGTATTTCACAACTTCCATTTTATGGTGACACAATTAACAAAATAAGATTTATCTGGTCTTAAATGATGCTATTGAATTTGAAGAAGTTTAACATGGATCAAAGGTAGACAGCATAACTATCATAAATGCGTCAGAGTCATCAAACGCCTTTTATACCGTGGATATGATCCTAATGTAACCAGACGGACACTAAGCTTGGTACTTGACCAATCTACATTTTTTTACGAGCGCATTCTTAAGACTTGCACTCTGACTGACTGTGACGACGGGACTCCATGACGGGCCTGTATTTAGAAGACACGGCCCTGACCACCTGTCCTCTCTGAATGTCAGTCGGACTCCTCGGGTGATAACATATATGAGCTCACTACAGCCAGCAGAGACTGTATTACGCACGTCCACTTTTTATATCCATTTACATATATTGTAATCATCTGTGTTGCTTGGACCCCTGCGTTTAACGGTCTTGTTTGTGTGTTGTCATCTAACAGTGAGGAGGTCGTTTCACACCATTATTGTGCGTTTTTCGAGACATCTTGGAAGTCGGAATAGTGGGAGGGTTGCGCGCAGGATATCCACACCGTCTGCTACTGACGTGGCAGATGGCCGTCCTTAGTCGGCACCGGTTGCCCATTGGTCCCGATGGTTTATGTGTGGTCTTTTATGTTTCTATGATGTGAGTTGGTATTCCTTGTCCTTTTTGCGTCTCTTTCTGTGGGTATCTGCTCTGTGTTTTTGCATTGGGTGTTTTGGGGTTTATCTGCTCTAAAATGATGCTAATGAATTTGAAGACGTTAAACATTCAAAAAGGCTATTGAAAAACTCCTGACAAAACGTTCCAAGAACATTTTTAAAACACTGCGCAGTTGTATAGAATGATTTAAAAACGTTTTAACAACATTTAAGAGCGCTTAACAAAATGAATTGTTTCAAAAAATGTTTTATTGATATTTCTGGAACCATACAAATTTACGATTCTATAACATTTACAGAAATATTTTTGACATGTTTATAAAACATGCTAGTGCGCACATAACATAATCCCATTTATTTATCATTTGCTTCTAACGTAGCAGATGGCCGTCCAATGTCGGAACTGCCACTTAGTCTCGTTGGTTTATGTGTAGTCTTTTGTGTGTATTGTTCTGATGTCTTGTTTATTGTTCTTTGTCCTTATACGTCTCTACGTGTGCTTGTCCACTCTGTGCTTACACATTTGGAAAAGAAAAAAAAATATATACTATAATATCTTAATTTCGATCCGCAAGAATTCATTTGTCATTTCATTATGATGTTTGAATTCGGCATTTAGATTGTATGTTAAACGTCTTCAAATTTATTAGCATCATTTAAAGGCAGATTAATTAACAACGTGGACCAGACATGCACGTTTCGGGTATTTAACCCTCGTCAGTGATCCTCAATCCAAACAATAAGTATGGCCAAAGTATGTGATAATTATGTCCAAATATACCGAAAGACGTAGCAAAATGGCTGGGATATGATGCTACAGGATCCAGGTTTCAGAAATTTATGAACATTTTGTAAACAGAAATTTTCGAATGCGACCAGCCATAATTGATCGAACTTGGCTACATGTGCCCTCGGGGACTCCTGGTCGACCAGCAGTGACACTCACCAAATAGTACAAATGTCTTCAAATTCATTTTTGTTTTCACTATAAATAACCATAGATAAATAATTGATAATCTAGATCATCCATACCTACAGCCTCTTTTAGATGTGATATTTTTCTCTCAGAGCACTCTGTCGTATTTGTTACTTTTTCCTCTAGTTTTGTTTGGCTCACACTTCACTCTAATTGCGAAACATACTCAGCTGTGTGGCTCATATTACCCTCCAGATGCCTCACACTTCCCTCTATTGCGTAACATTCTCAGCTATGTGGCTCATATTACCCTCCAGATGGCTCACACTTCCCTCTAATTACGTAACATTCTCAGCTGTGTGGCTCATATTACCCTCCAGATGGCTCACACTTCCCTCTAACTGCGTAACATTCTCAGCTGTGTGGCTCATATTACCCTCCAGATGGCTCACACTTCCCTCTAATTACGTAACATTCTCAGCTGTTTGGCTCATATTACCCTCCAGATGGCTCACACTTCCCTCTAATTGTGTAACATTCTCAGCTGTGTGGCTCATATTACCCTCCTGATGGCTCACATTTTCATCTAGGTTGTTCAAATGTTCCTCTACGCATGAAATGTTTTTGTTTGTTTTCTGAAGATTGTTCGTTAATTCTGATACATTCTGAAAAGATTAATGTTCTTCTTTTTATTACAAAGTTTAAATATAGGTACAACGGAGAGATAGCAATAATTCAATGCATTGCTATTCATACTGTGAGTAAAAAATCAGAGGGTCTTATTTTGTATTGGTTTTACTTTGGGCGGGGGACTGGAGATCCAACTTGTTAAACTGGAGTTTTTATTTGGTTTTCGTTTATGCCGTCATCTTTGTTTGACACTACTTTAGCGACACTTTGTGTAACACTAAGACGGAAATTTCATTTGAAATTTTCTGTTACAAAATTCTTGAAATTTCTAAAACGTGGGTCCTGTAGCATCATATCCCACCCATTCTGCTACGTCTTTTGATACATTTTTGGACATAATAATTATCATGCTTTTTGGCCCTATTACATTGTTTAGACTGAGGATCACTGACGAGGGTTTAGTACCCGAAACGTGAATGTCTGGTCCATGCTGCTAATTTATCAGGTTTTAAATGATGCTAGTGAATTTAAAGACGTTTAACATTTGAACTACTTGGTAAGTGTCACTGCTGGTGGACCAAGAGTCCCCGAGGGCACATTTAGCCAAGTACGATCAACTTCGGTTGATCGTCTGTCTCTTCAACGCATTTGAAATTTTCTGTTACAAAATTCTTGAAATTTCTAAAACGTGGGTCCTGTAGCATCATATCCCACCCATTCTGCTACGTCTTTTGATACATTTTTGGACATAATAATTATCATGCTTTTTGGCCCTATTACATTGTTTAGACTGAGGATCACTGACGAGGGTTTAGTACCCGAAACGTGCATGTCTGGTCCATGCTGTTAATTTATCAGGTTTTAAATGATGCTAGTGAATTTAAAGACGTTTAAAATTGGTACTTGATTTCTGCTTCCTGATTGTTTCTTCCTACTTAGATACTATACTTGCATTAGATTTGAAATAAGATTCATGTGATACATCAAAAAGTACGGTAACGGCCGGGTTAGCGCAGTGGTAGCGCGCTCGCTTCTCACCTCCCGGGTTCGAATCCCAGATTCGGTTAAGGGTCTTATGTGGGAGGGTAGGTGGTCCCCCACTCAGACCTCGGTAGGAGGTTTTTCTCCGGGTACTCCGGTTTCCTCCTGTTCCTTGGATTCCCTCACGCCAACATCTGAGCCAACGTGAGACATAAATATATTAAGTTGTATAACTTGTTTCTTAAATGTTGTAAAAGAAATAAGAATTCTACGTTGCATTCCGTGCTTGCAGTGGGGATGGTTCAATAGATAGGAACTTTGTATGCTGTGCCATTGGCTCGGCCTGCTTGTCCTATTTCCTTATCGTGTGAGAAAGGTTTTATCTAAATTTTTACCCAACATTTCTTCAGCCATTCGATTGTGGTTTTTGGAATACGGTTTCGGTTTTTGGAATATGGTTTCGGTTTTTGGAATACGGTTTCGGTTTTTGGAATGCGGTTTCGGTTTTTGGAATACGGTTTCGGTTTTTGGAATACGGTGTCGGTTTTTGGAATACGGTTTCGGTTTTTGGAAAACGGTGTCGGTTTTTTGGAATACGGTTTCGGTTTTTGGAATACGGTTTCGGTTTTTGGAATACGGTGTCGGTTTTTTGAATACGGTTTCGGTTTTTGGAATACGGTTTCGGTTTTTGGAATACGGTTTCAGTTTTTGGAATACGATTTCGGTTTTGGAATACGGTTTTGGTTTTTGGAATACGGTTTCGGTTTTTGAGATACGGTTTCGGTTTTTGGAGTACGTTTTCGGTTTTTGGAATACGGTTTCGGTTTTTGGAATACGGTTTCGGTTTTTGGAATACGGTTTCGGTTTTTGGAATACGTTTTCGGTTTGACTTTCATTTACTGATTGATTCACTTGTTTGTAAACATAAACAAACAAGAAAATGGACAAAAATATGACAAATATTATACAATCATGGACCTTTTTACGAGGTGAATACGGTGTGACATTTTCTGAATTTGAAAATTTTGACCGAGGCGACAGCCGAGGTCAATATTTTCAAATTAGGAAAATATCAGACATATTCACCGAGTGAAAAGTCCACAATTGTTTTATTATATAGTGGACTTAATCAGTATTTATAAAGGTACCTTTTCGAAATGGCTGGCATCGACTTTTCTTTGAAAATATTTCAAGACGTGTTAATATGAATTATTCTGAACGTAATAGAATTCATTCAATGCATCAAATGAATGTTATTTCAGAGTCAAAATCCGTCGTAACTCTTAGACTCAAAATTCAAGGATTTGAGCTCGGCTTCAGCGTCCTTTCTGCTGTTTACGAAATGACGTTAATGACGTCACAGTTAAAAATTTCGCGCGTATTCGATATTTCATGGTTAACCAGAAGCAAGAGTTTTCGCGGTAGTGTTATTTAATGAAATCGCCTCTCAAAGGTCAATATGGTGAGACAATGACTCGTCACGTGACAGTTCTCAGCCAATGAGAGTGGGAAAATAAACAGACTATATAATAATATGTAATAATACTTCTGATTTGTTACATAATGTCCCTAAGTCAGTGTATTCGTTCTGTAATGACTATTTTCATTTTGACTTCTAGTAAAAGATGTTGTTTTCTTTATATTTATATTTGTCGTAACGTTCACAAAAACACGTTTACAAATACTTTCCGCTTTAAGGTTTACTGCTTTGTTGTGTCGCCTATGAGAATTTTCCAATTTGTAAATATTTATATACTACAAATGGTTTTATGGTTTCATGGTTAAATTATACAACGGCTGAAATTCTTATTGAGGAAGTTCGTTCTGGAGATCTGTTCAAGCATATTCACGAGATCCCTCTTTCAAGAATGATCAGTGACATTCTAGATTGCGATTGAATGGCTGTCAATATCACCAAATATGACATTTTGCCTGATGTGTACATCAATATGTGCATCGAGACATACACCGAATTTGACAAGTTTTCATGGAACTGTTGCGACGGATTTTGCATGCAATCAGGAGACGCTGACACTCCCCGAGCACATGGTCTCACTTCGAAATACTGTTTATTGCGAGGTTCGAGACTTTTCCAATAAGAAATTGGAACAGTCGCGAAACCTTCGGTTTCTGATTTTCTAAAGTATCGATTTTGTGCTTAATACAGGGATATGGTCATTATCAAAATTTGTCATTCTAATAATTTTGCCTTGCCTTCTCGACTTTGAGGCACTTCTACCATGTTTATTTAAAATACAAACCTCTTCAAGTACTTCTATTCTTTTCTGATCGACGAGTAATTTCCTAATTTCTCCTATCTCACTGGCATTCATGACTCGAGTTTCTAGTTCTTGTATCATATTCAACGTATCTGTATATACTTTGGGTGACACATTGTTAGCGAGGTCCAGCAGGGCAAATCTTACTCTGTTCCAATAACCATTGTAGGTAAGCACATCCAAATGTGCTTTTTCTGCATGGATTATATGATTACGGATCGTGCGTATTGTATCAACATGAGACATATTGATTCCTGCATGTCTTGTACAGATATTCTTTATAAAAAGACAACATAATGTGATGTCCATAACGTCTGATATGACACCGGGCTTTGCGTCATATTGACACGGACAATCCCCTGTATATCCTTTAGGACATGATGACGAGTTCTTGCTGAAAAGAAGATCCCACTGTGACCTGTTCATAGGAGTCACCCTGCTTTGTATACGTCTACAACAACATCTTCTGTTCAATATATGATAAAGATCGTGTTTGTTTTTATCTAGGAAGTCCTGTAGACTGGTATATCCATGTTTTACATAGTAATCATTGATCACATGTCGTAATGTAAACGGACACACGTTGAGTAATAATAAAGATGTCCGTCCATATCGAGCTTCGTCAGCGTCACGCATTTTACAGGATAATCGACAATCACTCTTCTAGCTAAAACTGTTTTTCTTTAAAATGAAATCACTATATTTTGCGTCTAGTTGTGCTCTGAAAATGAAGCAGATATTATAAAAGTATTGATATAGTATTCTATGAAAACATATTTTTCATTAACATTTGTATCATTTCACAAACTGATGCTCTAGGCCGAAATTGAAGAAAACCTGGCAATAGGCTGATTTCACAAAATGACTTGAAATGCAAATCCAAAAACTTAATTAAAGATAGCGGCAGATTATGAAGAATGAAATAAAAGAAGGAGGGGATCTCCAACGACACTCGGTTGCAGCGCCCACAGCAAACCCCCAACAAATCCCAATGCAAAAACACAGAGCTCACCCGCACAGAAAGAGACGTAAAAGTGACAAGGAACAACAATTCACACCATGGAAGCATGAACACAAAATACCACACACAAACCAACGAGAACAATAGACAACTGATGCCGACTTAGGACGGTCATCTACCACGAATACAGCAGATGGTGTGGTTATCCGTAGTAAGTGCGCGAAACCTTCCAACTTTTCCGATTACCCAGAGGTCTCGAAGAATACATGACTGAGGTGTAAAATAACCTCTTCTCTGTAAGATGAATATAAAAACAGACAGCATGACGCAGGAGCCTAATTAAATGAGGGGATCTCCAACAACACCCAATTGCAGAACCCCAGAAACACACAGATGGATATTTAAATTGAATAAGTTAAAGAAGATCATGACGATAATCCCAACAGCAATAACAATAGAGCACCAAATTGAGCATCGACGGACCCCTAGCAAGCCAGAGGTGGGACCAGGTGCCGGGGAGGAGTAAGCTGCCCCTGTTGGCTAGCCGCACCCGCCGTCGATGTTAACGCACGAAAATGAAAAGAATATATAAAATGCATGCACTGTCTGAGGCCACGTCTATATAGAAAGTGATATGGCGACAATGTCAGATAAAAATATTCAAAACACTTACTGTCAAACCCCTCGCGGGGAACTTTTTTACGAGCTCCTCACGGCAAAGGGCATAAGTGTGAAGGGTTGAAGGCATGCGAAATAAAGCCCGTGCCATGCCGGCTGTAGCATTTTTTATCACCTAAGGAGTCCGACTGACACTCAGAGAGGACACACGGCCGCGCCCTGTCTTCTCTAAACAGGTATGGACAGGGCACGTCATGGTGCCTTACGCCACAGTCAGATAGGGTGCAATTCTTAAAATTGCGCTTGTACAAGTACAAGGCTGTAGGACGGTCGAGGACCAAGCCAAATGTCCATCTGGTGATAGAAGGATCATATTCACGGTATAAATGGCGTTTGATAATCCTAACACAATTTCTATGTCATTTCTGTATTATATCCATTTACATATTCATCTGTGTTGCTTGGGCCCCTGCGTTTTGCTGTCTTGTTTGTGTGTGGTCATCTGACAGTGAGGAGGTTGTTTTACACCACAATTGTACGTTCTTCGAGACCTCTAGGTAATCGGAATAGTGGGAGGGTTGTGCGCACGTAATCCAGGATAACCACACCGTCTGCTACTGACGTAGCAGATGGCCGTCCTAAGTCGGCATCGTTTACCCATTGGTCTCGTTGGTTTATGTGTAGTCATTTTTGTTTTATGTTTTTCTGTGATTTGGCGTTCCTTGTACTACTGCGTCTCTTTCTGTGCGTGTCTTTTTTTGTTTTACATTGGGTGTTTTGGGAGGTTGCTGTTGGTGTTGTGGAGATCCCCTCCTTTCTCTAACACAATATAAATTCTATACATTGCGACTACCTACCTGTTTAAGTAAATTCACCTTTCTTTCAAATAAAACTACGAATTCAGTTTACCTTGTTTTGACAGTTGAAACATAATTTTTTAAACCTATGACTGTATATTCGACTTCATAATATCACAGGTAGACGGACGAATCTGGCAATCAGGGCAATGTAATTTCATTGAAACTACCAATTTCTTTTTATATATTCAAATGTCATCATAGATTTTGTTTTTCTTTTTGAGGGAATTCCTAAAGTAATTGTCAATCTACCTTGGTTAACCAATTATGGACTGAACATTGAAGTTTGTACCTTATACCAATAGCTATACTAGGTCAAATCTTTTCAATATTAAGGAGAGAAAACCTCTTATATCACTGTAAGGGGTATAGCGCTAGGCAAATGCTACTGTATGTGATGTTATACAGAGCGTTAGTGCAACAGGTTCAATTGGTTGGAATGAAAAATATGGATAATGATCATATCCCTGTATACAGCACAAAATCGATAATTCAGAAAATCAGAAACAAGTTTAATTTTTGAGTAATATTGTACATTGCATTCTTCAAATCAGCTCATCAATGAACTTAACTTTACCTAGGCATGGATAATTTTAGCTGTTAATGTCCTAAAACTTATAAATCCATGCACATTCGTTTTGTCTTAGTTCTAAACAGAAATGTCTGTCATATTTCCATATGAATAGATTCGATCAATTCGACAGTTGTACATTTCAATCTGTATGAACCTCTCCTTTCTTGATTCAATCACTCTATGGGATCATATTATATATATCATAGATTTCGCTTGTATTGACTTTTATAAACCTGAAAATGAAAAAGAATAAACTTGAAACAGGTGAATGGATGATTTTGTATACGTTCTCTTGTTTCAATATTGATCCCGTAGGGTGAGTGCTCCTATAAAGGAGAGGTTCTTATCGATCGAAATATGCTTAGGTCAAATTGACTAGATCTTGTACATCCGAGAAAATGGCAGTCTTTTATGTTAAGGAGGCTCAATAATCGTTTGACATCATCATATTCCCGGCGTCAATAGTGGTTCTAATAGTACCGAGTGCGGTTTCGGTCTACATACATCTCTAATTCGCTTGTTTCTTGACGGATTTCGACAAGTTTGGTATCGATGGAACCAGAAAATTATCATCGTCAATCTGAGTGTAATAAATATATAGTCAAATGTATCGTCAAATCTATATAATTTAATTTTTCATGTA
The DNA here is from genome assembly GCA_033119305.1 of Pinctada imbricata. Classification (NCBI taxonomy): domain Eukaryota; kingdom Metazoa; phylum Mollusca; class Bivalvia; order Pterioida; family Pteriidae; genus Pinctada; species Pinctada imbricata. Next base: position 16,754,714 of record VSWD01000014.1, on the reverse strand, counting down.
ACAAGGATTTTCATTGGCTTAAAAGTTGAGGTTATTTTCCATAACCTAAAATATTAGGACACGCCCCCTTTTCTGGAACTACTTCCAAAATCAAGCAAAATTGCGGATCCCGTAAACTTGATACACTGAATTTTACCTCGAGAACGAAGACACGATACAAAATACACGTCATTTATACTATTTTCATCTTTAGATATACAAACATTATCGATTGTATCAGCAGATAAACGATAAAATGAAGTACTTACCACGAGATTTGTTGGTAAACATATCGTGTCGGTGCGATGATAGGTCACACTGATGAAAGATTGCATTTTAATCAAAATCTACCACTATCAAACATGTACCCGTTTGTCAGATGCTTTGCCATCCCTACAGAGAGAGAGAATGAATCTTGTCATGGCACCACGTCCATAACTATTTAAGATTTTCGACTTCTCCGAAACCTCAGCACACAATTTCACCGATTCTTACAGGAAGCACTTTATTAAGTTTGTGTTTTTCGGCATTCCAACATGGCTACCAGAGTTTCAGAATAGCTTACACATTTTCCACTTCACAGAATTTCATCAAACTTCAAAGGAAGTAAGCATTTAGCGTCCTTTACCAATGACAGATATGGGCAATGACACTATCGCAATGCACAGAACAAAATCGATAATTATGAAAGTCACAAACCGAAGGCATACAAAATCAGGATAAAACAGGAACCAAATGACGAATATGGACAATGACCAAATCCCAATGCACAGTGCAAAATCGATAATCATGAAAGTCACAAACCGAAGGCATACAAAATCAGGATAAAACAGGAACCAAAGCAAACACACAAAAACCTCCACCGCATGAAATGAATCGTACTCCCAATATTAGAGTGAGAACAGGTGTCCAGGAAGAGTAAGCATCTCCTGCTTGTATGCAACACCCATCGCTTCAATTCGACAGAAATATCACATCCGGTTACTTCCATTTCGGAAGATACTAGTATAGTCAAATTGTTCAAATGGTCTAAGACAGCATTTCATCCACCATTCTGGACAAAGGGACATCATAGTCTTTGACGATTTCACCGTATCGACCGTAGAATTTCCTGAGTGACGATGTTAGTCGATCACAAAGGTATCCTTGACTGAGAAGCCCTATCTGAAAGACGCCTAGCTCTCAGAACAAAATCTTTGTATTTGGTGCTTTCTTTGGCATAATGTATCAATTGAGATATTAACACGCCATAAGCAGGCGAGGAAGAGATTTTGCTACTCAGAAAAGGAAAGTTTGTGATGCTGAAACTAAAATCGTCACGTTTTTCATAGAGTGAGTTGTTCATGTGACTATCAGTGTCATAGGACAGCATTTTGCCCAAATAGGATGCTGAATTTTTTGTCATTTGTCATTTGAATTTAAGCTCCGACGGAAAGATTCTGCTAAGCTAATCCGCAAAATTTGAATTGTTGATGGACAACACATCTTCTACACATTTGAAAGTGAAGTTAAAGTCCGAAATGTAGTGTCTTTTCCCTTCAGAGACCGAAGATTGAAGCTTCGTACGAGTAAAGAAAAGGAGTGGGGCACAATTGGTCCCCTTTGGAATCCGACAAGTTGTTGGGAGACTGTTTATGTTTTCAACTCGATCGGAAAACCAAGATGGGCTCCAAGAGCATTTATTGGCTTACAGAATTTTAAGTTCTCCTTTGCAACAAAGGCGCAGAATTCCACCAAACTTCACACGGATTGATGGGTATTGCAAGCAAACAGGATATGTTTACTCTCTATTTGCACCATTGAAGATTCAATTTTTCTCCTTTACAGAAATTGTTTATATATGTTTTGTTTTGTTTTGTTTTTTTTTCTTTGTATTTTTCACGGTTTGTATGCCCGCTGATAATGTTGTATTTTTATTCATATGTGCGGTTTTGTATTGGAATATTAAATGATCTGGTTTGTGTTATGTTTCGAAATTTTATTATTGACAAACCCATCTATCTTTGAAAGCCAATTTTCGAGTTGATTATATATAGTTTATCAAAGTACATGTAGGTCAACTTCCTCTGCCAAGGTCATGAGATGAAAAGTTTGATATCCGCAGGAAAGTCTTATCACAAAAAATACTCGTTAAACTTTTAAAGAAAATGAAATTTTGTATATAGACAAAGCCGCATCTATGATTCAGTTGAGTTAAAAAGATCCTGACGATAATCTCAACAGCACTCGCAATAGAAACGTAATACAACAGTAAAACAATAGTGAAACGTAAGAATTTTCTATTAGATATTGATATTTTACTCATATGATGATTAAATCACTCACTTACAGAGTATGTTTCTTGTTTTATGTTTTGTTACGAGTATGCAACAAAAATCGAGTGCATTTATCGCACATGTAACATTATGCACGTTAGCGCATTTCATGCGATAAATGCACTCGGTGTGTGTTGCATACCCGTAACGAAACACAAATTATATGACATTGATTTACTCTTTATATGCAGCACCACAATTGTAATGAGTTAAAGAAGATCCTGACGATAATCACAACAGCACTCACAATAGAGCACCAATTGAGCATCGACGGACCCCCAGCAAGCCAGAGGTGGGACCAGGTGCCCGGGAGGAAAGCATCCCCTGTTGGCTAGCCGCACCCGCCGTCGATGTTCAAGCACGTAAATGAATACAAAATATAAAAATCATGCACTGTCTGAGGTTATGTCTATATAGAAAGTGCCATGGCAACAATGTCAGGGAAATATATTCAAAACACTTACTGTCAAACCCCTCGCGGGGAACTTTTTTACGAGCTCCACACGGCAAAGTCTGAAATGGCGTTTGTCCGTGTAAAAAATGGACGATCGCGAGAAAGTTTCAGTTTGAACGTAAAAACTGTCGTCTGTAGTGCTTAGGCATTCTGACGTCAAGAACCTTTGGTTTAAACATATTTATTCAAGAAACATGCAATATTAACACTGTTCATAAGCAATGAAATACAGGAGTTAGAAAAAAGCTCAAAGCTTACACATATAAATTCATCTCCAAAAATACTAATTAGCTTATTTTTGGACTGGTCTTAACCTGTATGGTATTATACAAAGTAACACAACAAAATACATATAAATGATAAAAAGAAATAATCAATGAGTTGTCAGAATAAGCAAGATTTAAAAAATGTTAGAAAGAAATCTGCAAAGTAGTACATATGTGGCGATAATGTAAAATAACGTAAAAGTGAATTATATCTAAGAAATGACTATAATAATTTTTCTTTCTATCGATGTATTGAGAAAACAATGCACAGATTATATAATCCGCGATTTTGTAGCCTTGATATTAAATGATCCTATCCTGAGCCTGTAGGCTTAATTCAACAGTAACACCCATCATTTAAGTAATTTGACGATCTTTGATCAAGCCGACAGGGCAAGGTAGGATCATTTCGATTCATTAAAGGGTCATCTATTATAGATCTAGTTTTTTTCTTACATAAAATGTTCGCCATATGTAGCAACAAGAATTTGATGTACTACAAAAGTTGAGTGAATTAGATCTAAATTCTTCTATGAATTTTAGATAATAACAAAAAATAATGAAGAAGGTGAGTATGTACGCAAAATATGGAAAATTTAATATAAAAAAATGAAGCCAATTAACTGGGATCTAAGTCCATTGAATGAAAAATTGGAACACAAAAAGGAAAAAAAAACCCCAACTAATGTATGTAATATTGTATATACAAAGAATATGCAAATAATTAAAGAACCTTTACATGCGAAATGAGACACATTAACCACAGTAAATAACATTTGTCTTGCATATAAATAATTATCAAATAAAAAGATAAATCACGTTCAAAGTCAATATTTTAAAGAATTAATTTGGAAGTAAATCAGATCAACCAAAGGCGTAGCTGCCCTGTACAAGAGGCACCATATTCCTACACAACTATTCAAAACAGTTACTGCGGTTTTCTCAGTGATTCAAGAAAAAGTGCGACACTTAAATTTTGAAATTGGCTAAAAATAAACTTTAAACGTGAGGCATAATATATACTGGACTGTATTATATAACTATCAATTAATATGAATTTCTTTTTTTACACACAAAATATTTTTCTTATTCGAGTTATGGGCTTCTGAAGGTAGCGGGGTCAGACTAATCCATTCTTTACTTCATAAAGATATAACATAAATTTGGCCTTATATTCGTGCTTCATTTTCGTCTTGAATGATTTCACAAAAAAATAAAATAAAAAAGAAACAAAAAAAAAGTGAAAAATGAGAATGGAGGATTGTCAATGTAATGATGATATCTTCAATTTGTTACGAAAACTTTATCAAATTTTTTATTCGTTTCTTTTGTATTTGTTAGTATCTGATTTATGGATTATTTGCAACCGGAAAATAGATAATATTATTTCATCGAAAGAAGATATATACACTAACAGCTGCCAAATAAATGATGTATCTTTACTTCATGTCATATGAAAGAACTTTGTCACTACATCCAATCACAGCTTTGCCGCCATGTTTGTTAAAACTGACACACCACGGCCGTGATGGCAGATTGTCAAATATAATCCTCTGTAGCTTCCTGTCATGACACAGCTGATGTACGTTCTTAGAGCTATAACCACAGACAAAGATATAGCTGGCGTGATCCACTGTGACACCTCTAGTGAACTGTAGTGTGTCATGTGAGTACGTGAACACCGGGGTACCGTCCATAGTATTACAGTACAACTCACGTCCGTACAACACTGTATAACACAGGGATGTGTCATCACGGACAGCCATGTAGCCCACGTTATTGTCCACTGATATATCACGGACCTTACGGTGATTACTATCATATACGGCGATATTCTTATTACATCCTATGTAATATTTACCTTTATGATACACAAAGTCATGGTTCACGTTTGTCCAGATTCCTTTTATCTTTGTGATCTGATTGTTTTGTATGTTGAAGATGATCAATCCATGTCCTGTACAGCTACAGCGCCCTCTGTGTCACTGGACATCTTGATTCCCCATGGATATCCTGGTAATGATAACGATGATAGGACACTGGAACACTGATGGTCACGTAACTCTATGGTATTGCTCACATTCGTAGACAGCAGGACTTGACCATTCTCTAGTAATGTTATTCCTGTAATCGGCGATGACATATTAACTTCTGAGGATAGAGTTGGTACCACTGATCTCATGTCGACTTGTCTGTCTGTAGATCTCGGCATGCCAGTTCTCCTTGACCTTCTGATATTGACTTCTCCAAATGCCTTGATGTCTTTTTCAATCTCCAGTAGCTTCTCATTGGCATCAAATGTTACTCTGATCTCCTTTAACTGCCGGTCTTCCTCATTTACGAACTGTTCTAGTATCGATCTTTGCTCCATGAGTTTTTCCATGGCTTGTAGGAACTGGGCAGGTGGGGCGTACTTCACGTTGGTCTGAAACAAGGCTAAGTCATTCTCTATAGTAGATATTTTACATTTTATTTCATCATGCTTATCCTCTATCTCAGGTCGGACCTCCTTTTCAATCTTTGATATTTCAGACATAATATCAGATTTCAACTTACTCAGATGATCTGATAACTTTGTGAATAATATATCCACATCTATTTTCATTTTCTCGATATCTTTGTCCAAGTTTTGTAAGTTTTCCGCCGTGTAATGTACCATTGTAACCAAAGAGTTCGTAATTTTGTTTAAAGCGTCTGGAAAGCTTTCCACTTCTCTTGATTTCTTCAATTCCTCCGCTGCATCTTGAATGGATCCTACATTGTTACACTTTCTGTGTTTTAGCATTACACATGTCATACAGCAAATTGCGGAGTGATCGCTGCAATACGCTTTTAGTTTTTCATCAGGGTGCTCTGTGCAAGGTATTTCAGCTTGTTGTAGTGGCAGTTCTGCTGTTCCATAGTTTTCAATGTTAACGACTTTGTGATTTGATAAGAATTTATTTCTACGATGATAACGCTCACAGGATTTACATAATGCTTCAGCACAGTTAATACACCACGAAGAAGCACTTTCAGTTTCGTTTTCCCTTGCACAAGCCATACATAATTTCTCTCCTGATTTGGATTCATTCATGTCAATCAGACTAACCAGTATATGGTTTGTAGGTAGTTTTGACGACCATTCCTCAATTCCAATATCCTCCGGTTTGGATACGTACATCCGACACACGGGACAATTTACTCCACCCTTTGTTTGTACAAAAGTCGTTGTTATGTAAGTTTTTATACATCCTTCACAAAAGCTGTGTAAACATGGAAAATACTTCGGAGTTTTAAAAGTCTCCAAACAAATAGAACAGGTAGTAAGATCCAATTTAGCGGAGTAATCTGTTGACGAAGCCATCGCCATTTGATCTAGATTTTGGCCTTATCAATCCGATACACCCCTTTTCGTGTCCTAATGATAGTATTGAATATCGAGCTCGACTTTTAATTTTTTTTATGCCACTATCGAAAATCTTTACATAATACTATCATATATTTAGGAAGACGGATGTTACAAATAAGACTGAGTTAAAACATTTCACGTAAATATTCATAATCATGGCTTTTTCTCATTTAAAAGTTTAAAAGCAATTTTTAAAATACATATGTCATTTTTTATCTTTTTAAAAGTACATATCAGTTTTACAATATACATGTGTCTGTAAAATGAACATATATCTATTATCACTTAATTCTTCAGACGTAGCCTCGTTCAGAATATTATCAGATGCAGAAACATTAGAACAACATAATAACAAAGACATAAATAGCATGTTTACTCAAAAGAGATACGGACTATAAAATCATTCATAAAAGAACTTTAACGTAGGGACGGATATATTTATGAATGAAATGCATAGCGCCAATTTCTTTTGATTGAATTGTATTTGATTCAATAGTATTGAATATTGCGCTCGACCTTTAATTTTTATGTAACTATCGAAAATTATATTTTTTTAAGATAGTCGATTTGAAAATTTCCGAACCTAGAAATGTCCTTTCCTATGAACTTTTTTTGATGATTCTTATGTATGGGATAGTACTGAACGATTCTAGCTTGGTTGCCACTCTGGAAACCTTGGGCAACTCTTTTTATTGGCGGAAATTCAAAATGGCCGCTAAATGCCTTCCATCAATGGATGAAATTAAATTCTTTCTTTAAATATTAAGTGTGGCACATCAAATTAAGGGTTTCGAGGGTCAACAAACCCATTTCTGATGCCATTTTCACAATTTGAGTTCATTGAGGACCAAAAATTCAAGATGGCCGCCAAATTTCAACCTCAGTACCGTTCAATGTGAATATTTCAATAACACGTTTGTGTAACGCATCTTATTCGTACTTGCAAGTGTCCTAGAATACATTTATTTTGCTGTTTTGATTGTTTTCAGGTAACATATGCTTCTAGGATAACTCTGCTTATCGGGGGAAATTCAAAATGGCCACCAAATAGTCTACTACTACTGTGTAAAGTGTAATAATTACTTGATATATCAAGAGAAGCACATCTAATCAGGGCTTTTAATGGCCAAGAAATCCATATCTTGTGTCATTTTGCTTATTAGTACATTAAAGGCTTAACATAAAATGACTTCTCACTTCATTATTCATATTTCGTTACGAATAACTGCGGTGCATCTTATTTGTGATCCCAAATGTGGTATAATCCATGTCTAATTTCCTTTTGTCGATATGAGCTTACAAATGCTCTTTTACATAGATTGCACATTCTCAAACCATAAAAGCGAAGAATCTTTTTTAAACATAAAAATAAAAATAAATTGCAAATATTGTATGTTTTAAGAAAGGGGTATAATAGTCGACCTGAAGCAAGAATCTACATTATAGGGCTCTAAATTTTCAAAATATCATGTCAAATATTTAAGTGATTGTCGCATAGTCCGCAAAGGGAATTCAGAGGAGCAAAGTTCTTCCAGGATTGCTGTATGATCTGTATTCTTGACATAGATCGTTTTCCCTGTCATTGTTCTTTTGACTTATAAATGCTCTTGTTCTGTTCTAGATTCATTTCAAGCTGGTCATACTGACTACGTCTTACTCTTCAATCGAATACTCTCGGTGTTGTGAGAGAACATTTGGAATGAACACCTGTTTAAGATATGATATAGAAGCAACCTTCATACTGTACAGAACACTGATATCCAAGACAATTTCTTTCAAGATTTCACCCACTTGAGTTTTACATGCCATTTCATCTTGCAACAGTTGAATACTCCTCAGATTCAATTTTGAATCACTGTGGAGAAAGACGGAGGGAATCTCCAACCAGAAGTAAAAATTATCCTTCGGTGTAGTCATAGCAGATGAAAGCTTAAAAGGCCTGCTCATTTACAAACTTAACCGGCCTTATAAAGAGAAAGGAGAATATCAACCCTGTTACTATTGAACAGCCTTCTTTGCATAGAAGAATACATTCTATGCACCAGACATGCAAGATTCGGACAATGAATGCTCATTAGTGTGTTACTTCCAGCCAAAATGATTCAAAGAAGCATAGATAATTAATGTTGTTTTGCCACATTTGAAGACATTCTATTCTTACAAAGTTCCATTTTAAGTATAAATAGCTAGGATAGAGATACAATGTTCAGAATATCATTGAAAAATGGTACATGTCATCATTAACGTTATACATAAATATAGTAGATATCTCAACCTAAAATAAATTATACCCAGGGACTGTTGTAAAGAAGACACCAAACACTTTCTATTGCATTCATGCCGATCGGAAAAAAAGCTATAAAGGCAAAGAAATTGCCATGATGGTCAAAAGAGCCAAAATAGCCAAGTTACCTAGAATTTACTTGCTTACTCTGCAATTCCCTGTGTCAAACAAACTGGTCTTATATTAACACGATCAATAGGGAAACTTTATTTTTGTCTTTTGAGTACCATTTTAATCAAATAAATGGCATGTCTATATTTGTATTACATTTTGACGAATCTTAGTCTGTGAAAGTTGAAACCATCCAGTCTTATATGTCACTCTTACTCATCTTTCATCATATAGGAAGTCTTATGAAATACTAGCTTGTGATATTTCTTTTTAGAATAATACAATTCTCACACATTCATTAACATGTATTACGTTTACTTATTGCTTCTTCCGTATTATTCTTAGTTCCAAACTGAAGTGGTAATCTTGAAATAAGCATATATATAAGCTCAAGTCGTAGCAAAATCCCTGCCAAGGAATACTACGACCATCAAATTACTAATACGATTAGTTGTCCTTACTTTTTTTCTTAGAAAAAAAAATCAAAATAAATGTTCTTGCATTGAAGCTGAAATTTTTGCTACCATTTGGAGTTTTGAAATAAACCCATATTAACATAATGACACAAGATATGGATTTTGTGGCCCTTAAAACCACTGAATAGATGTTCCACACTTAATGTATTGAGTAATTTTAAATACTACAAATAAGATGTGTAACACAAACTTTTTATTGAAATCTACATATTGCACCATAATGAGGTTGAAATTTGGCAGCCATCTTGACTTTTTAGCCTAGAATGAGCTCAAAATGTCAAGATGACATTGGAAATGAGTTTGTTGACCCTCAAAACCCCTGATTTGATTTGCCACACATAATATTTAAAGAATAAGTTAAATTTCACTTATTGGTTGAAGGCATTCGGCGGCCATTATGAATTTCCCCCGATAAGCAGAGTTGTTCCAGAAGAGCATGTGTCAGCTGAAAACAACAAAATCGGCAAAATAAGTGTATTCTAGGACAATTGCAACTACAAATAAGATATGTTACAAGAAGGTTTTATTGAAATAGTCACATTCTACCATAATGAGGTCGACATTTGGCGGCCATCTTGAATTTCTAGTCCTGAATGAACTCAAATTGTGAAAATGACACCGGAAATGGGTTTGTTGATCCTCAAAACACCTGATTTGATGTGCCACACTTAATATTTAAAGAAAGAATTTAATTTCATCTATTTATGGAAGCTATCTGGCGGCCATTTTGAATTTCCGCCGACAAAAAGAGTTGCCCAAGGTTGCCAGAGTGGCAACCAAGCTAGAATCGTTCAGTACTATCCCATAGATAAGAATCATAAAAAAAAGTTCATAGGAAAGGACATTTCTAGGTCGACCACATGTTATATAAGGCTGTCAAATCGACTAAGACAATTATACATATAAGGTAGACGGATGTTACAAATAAGATCGAGTTTAGATTTTATGAAGGCGCCTTGGATTAAGTGAATGTGTAGATTGGGTGGGTAGGTGGGTGAGGAAGGGAGGGAAGGAGGGGGTCAGTCAGTCCGTCCGTCCGTCCGTCCGTCCGTCCGTCCGTCCGTCTGTCCGTCAGTCAGTCAATCAGTCAGTCAGTGAGTAAGTCAGTCAGTTCGTCAGTCTGTCAGTCAATGAGCGAGCTGGTGAGTAAGTCAGAAAGTCAGTTAATCAGTTTTTGAGCCAGTGAGTGAATTGGTGAGTAAGTGAACGTATGAGTGGTTGAAAGAGTGAGTGAGTCAGTGATTAAGTCGGTCAGTGAGTCAGTCAGTGGGTATATCAGGAAGTGAGTGATTGAGTCGGTCGGTCAGTCCGTCCGTCCGTCCGTCCGTCATTCAGTCAGTCAGTCAGACAGTCCATAAATGAGTGATTCCAGGAGAACGTATGGAACTCCAAATGTCAGGAAAGGAGGGGATTTCCAACAACACTCGGTTGCAGCACCCAAAGTAAAACCCCAAACACCCAAAGTAAAAACACAGAGTAGACACCAACATAAATAGACACAAAAGGGACAAAGAACACCAACTCACGGGCATAGAAATATGTAAACCAACGAGAGCAATGGGCAACCGGCAACAATTTCACATACAATTAAATCTGAAATACGGCATTTTGGCTACGTAGAAATAAATAGTACGCTCTTGTTTACATCATTCCAAAAACTTGTGCATTCCATTTGAACATGTTTAGAATTATGAAATGAATGACTTTAAAAGGGAAAAATGAAACGTTGCTTATATTATGGCCTAGCCAAAGATTCGTAAAATGCCCCCAGCCTCCCTTTTTCAGTTTTTTGTCTCTGGGGTATCTCTCCTCCTCCCCACCCCCCTTTTCACAGAATCCCACTTTGTCAAAAGATGTGTATTAGTGATAAACACCTTCTGTAAACGTGGCTTTTGTAGCTTTTGGGGCAATATTTTAACATTCTTTTCCATTTTCCATTGATTTCTATAAAAACAAATACATACATTGCCCCAAGGAAAACGATGCACGATAAATCTTATCCAACTGCTGATTATGATGACTAATTGTTTCTGTCCGATCCTCTGGATATTGTGAATTATGAGGATAGATAACTCCTCCCATCTCAATCTTGCTTCGAGGGGTTTGACAGTAAGTGTTTTGAATATTTTCCCTGACATGGTCGCCATAACATTTTCTATATAGACATAACCTCAGACAATGCATGCACTTTAGATATTACTTTCATTTTATGTGCATTAACATCGACGGCGGGTGCGGCTAGCCAACAGGGGATGCTTACTCCTCCCGGGCGCCTGATCCCACCCATAGCTTGCTAGGGGTCATTCTGTGCTCTATTGTGAGTGCTGTTGAGATTATCGTCAGGATCTTCTTTAACTCATTTGCTTCGATTATCGTTCTTTTTTTTTAGTGATGTAAAACTCCCATGAAAGATTTTCAATACAAATCCGTGTTATTTTTCAAATATTATGACAACAAAAGAGGAACCGGGACTTAATCTTATGAAATTTGTATATTTATAAGCTTTACCACGCCGTGCTTAGAAAATTCCAGGGGGTCCGGCCCCCATCCTCCCCATCCCCACCCCACCTGGATCCGCGCGTGATGTTTAAGCTGAATTTACACGAGTACTGGGTGATCTAATTGGATCATTAAGATGAAAACAAAGGTAAATACATTACATATACTGTACATGTACTTGTAAGGACATTTTATCGTGTTTCATAGTTTCCGCAATTTTTTGCAACTTGAGTTTCCCGAGTTCTGATCTGTCCCGATTGCCTATTGGTCTCGTTGGTTTATTAGTATTTTTGTGTGTGCTGTGTAAGTGTCATATTCTGTGATCCTTGTCTTTTGTATGACAGGGTAATAAATGTAAATAACTCAATTTAGAGGGCGCTGCAAAATTAAATTTGGCTGTCTTAGAATTACCTTGGCTTGAAGTACCACTGATGAGGATTTCGTATTCGAAACACATGCATCGAAATTTGTTTGAAATAGAGTTGAAGGTGCATTGAAATTTGTTGGAAATATAGTTGATGGTACATTGAAATTTGTTGAAAATAGTTGAAGGTGCATAGAAATTTGTTGGAAATATAGTCCGGGATAACCACACCGTCTGCTATTTACGTGGCAGATGGCCGTCCCAAGTCGGCACCGGTTGCCAATTGGTCTCGTTGGTTTATGTGTGGTCTTTTATGTTCAATATTTCTATGGTGTGAGTTTGTGTACCTTGTCCCTTTTGCGTCTCTTTCTGTGGGTGTCTGTTTTGTGTGTTTTGCATTGGGTGTTTTGTTTGACAGTAAGTGTTTTGAATATATTTCCCTGACATGGTCGCCATAGCACTTTCTATATAGACATAACGTCAGACAGTGCATGCATTTTATACACTGTGTTCTTTATTGTGCATTAACATCGACGGCGGGTGCAGCTAGCCAACAGGGGATGCTTACTCCTCCCGGGCACCTGATCCCACCCCTAGCTTGCTAGGGGTCCGTCGATGCTCAACAAAGTACTCTATTGTGAGTGCTGTTGAGATTATCGTCAGGATCTTCTTGAACTCATTTGTGTCACACGTATGCCCTTTGCCGTGTAGAGCTCGTAAAAAAGTTCCCCGCGAGGGGTTTGACAGTAACATTTATTCTATTATATATGCACCACAGTTGTCTATTTCATTCTTGTTTTCTGAAATCGCGTTTTCTTGGTAAAAGGGTTACGTTAAAAAATGGTCACCGCGGGCTCAGTTTGCAGGTTTGAACTGCCGTCGCGGCATTTTTCTTTAGATCTTGTGCATTGTGACGTCACGAGTGTTAATACACGAATTGCAGCACGTTTCTTTCAATAGTAACATCTCGGGGAATTACATTGATTGTGCATATATAAGAGATTAATTTGGCAAAGGATATATGATTCATAAGACAGAGTAGAGGTTTGAAAGCATATTGTATTCTCAGAAATCAATTAACTTCTCTGTAATATTCATAAAATTATTTGAAATGATTGAACAAATTGTTTATATATTAAGAAATGTGATAACATAAAGAGTAAGATATCTAAAGTAAGAATTATGTTGAAATAAATCTTCGGTCTTGAAATAATAGTTTAGAATATTTTTTGGCAATTTCTTATTTAATTTCTGGTTTGTTTGATATCGTAATACAAATTTATTTTCTCTTGAACGTGCAGGCTGTTTCGTATATATTATAGATTTCTGCTAGGAATGGTAGTGAAACGTAGGTGAAACGAAACTCAACATGACGTCATACACTGACGACTTCCGGCGATATCTGCAGAGGAAGGATCCCGCGAATAAACTTGAGAAATTCCTGAGCATCGTTCCCCGACCTGACATCTTAAAATTGAGGGCTAAAGATAAAAAAGATTTCCTCCATCAATGAATACTGTCAAACCAACCGGAAGCTCTACAGATATTCCTTAAACACGGACTGTTTACGGAACCCAACCAGCCGGATATTAAGCCTTATCTCTACCTAGCGGCGAAACTAGGCCACAGAACTCTGATCAATCTGTTATTGACGTATCGGATCAATGATAACAGAGTTATTGAAGAATCCACATTACACAAAGGAAAGCAGTTTACAGAAAGGAAGGCAGGACAGACTGATGGACTTTGATAACTGCTTACTGTCCTGTTCACTAATTCCAGAGCACCCTGTTTTCCCGGTTTTCTCTAAAATATGATATTGTCATCTTCCAAATTTAAAAAGATATCAATTTTTATACCCCCGCCATATAATGGTGGGGGTATATAGTGATGCACTTGTCCGTCCGTGTGTCCGTGCGTGCGTCTGTCCCACCTGTGGTTTCCGGACATTTAAAGGAAAACTATAACAGATAATCAATTCATTTCTTGCATATAGCTTTTACACCAAGAGATACAGGTCAAGCTCGAATATAGGTCATGTCCCTCAATTACGTGCAGAGTTATGCCCCTTGAAAATTAGAAAATTTCAAAATTTTGTGGTTTCCGGATGTTTAAAGGAAAACCATTACAGATAATCAATTAATTTCTTGCATATAGCTTTTACACCAAGAAATACAGGTCAAGTTCGAATATGGGTCATGTTCCTCAATTACGTGCAGAGTTATGTCCCTTGAAACTTCAAAATTTTGTGGTTTCCGGACATTTAAAGGTAAACCGTTATAGATAATCAATTCATTTCTCACATCTAGCTTTTACACCAAGAAATACAGGTCAAGTTCGAATATGGGTCATGTCCCTCAATTATGTGCAGAGTTATGTCCCTTGAAACTTACAAAAATTCAAAATTTTGTGTTTTCCAGATGTTTAAAGGAAAACCATTACAGATAATCAATTAATTTCTTGCATATATCTATTACACCAAGAAATACTGGTTACGTTCGAATATGGGTCATGTCCCTCAATTTTGTGCAGAGTAATGCCCCTTAAAACTTAGAAAATTTCAAAATTTTGTGGTTTCCGGACGTTTAAAGGAAAACCATTACAGATAATCAATTCATTTCTTGAAGGTAGGACAGACTGATGGACTTTGATAGATAACTGCTTACTGTCCTGTTCACTAATTCCAGAGCACCCTGTTTTCCCGGTTTTCTCTTAAATATGATATTGTCATCTTCCAAATTTAAAAAGATATCAATTTTTATACCCCCGCCATATAATGGTGGGGGTATATAGTGATGCACTTGTCCGTGCGTGTGTCCGTGCGTGCGTCCGTCCCACCTGTGGTTTCCGGACATTTAAAGGAAAACTATTACAGAGGGTCATGTCCCTCAATCATGTGCAGAGTTATGTCCCTTGAAACTTGTGTGTAAGTTTCAGCACCCATCAGCCACGCAAATAAATATTTATAAGGACCCGACACTCCGTGTTAGGCTGATTTTCTTTTTTTGTTTATTCCAGTATATGATTTTCATATTTATTCCAAGGAAGTGTGTGAAATATGAACAGCAGAGTGTTTCGGCGGTTTATTTTTTTTTTTTTTAATTTTTTTACTTTTGTTTTCTGTTAAGGTCCGCCTCATCAGGGGTCCACCTTATGTAAGAGTTGAATTTGTAATCATGTCTCCAATATTTTTGTGTTTTGAAAATCCAATGATTGGGTCAGATTTAAATACCATTTTGCAATAATTATCATTTTGTAATGATTTCCAGTGTTTCATTATTCTATTTTTAAGACCTTTAATTCGTGGATCGTATTTTGTCACCAAGACATTCGGTATTGTTTTTGTATTCGATTTATTTCTGTTTGATTGAAGTAAGTTTTGTCTATCTAATGAAAGTGTTTCTTCTATAATTGGTTTGATTTCATGTTTCGAGTAGCCTCTCTTTGTTAATTGAAAGTTGAACTCTAGTAGCTGTTTGCGCAATACATCTTTATCACTTGTGTTCCGAGCGTGTCTAATGCACTCTCCTTTGATAAATCCCGTAAACACTGCTTTATTGTGGGCACTCGACCTGTGCAGATACTGAAATGTGTTCGTCGGCTTAATGTATGTTTTGATGTCTAAAATTCCAGAATTTTCAAATCTGTTCCCTTTGTATATTTCAGTGTCAAGAAAGACCATTGATGATTCTGATATTTCATAAGTAAATTTTAACAGGTTATGAATGCTATTCGCTATTGTGAAAAATCTTTCTGCCTCATTTCTATTGCCATTAAATATAATGAAGCCGTCATCCCGGAAACGGCCATGAAATAAAATATTCTGTTTGTGTTCGTATAGGCAAAGTATTTGTTTTGTTATTTCATGCATTCTTATGTCACAAATTTCAGGGGAGGGGACAGCTCCCATCGCAGCCCCTATTATTTGTCTGTAGTAATGGCCATTGAATTCAAACACATTGTTTTCTAGTAAGCATTTTAAGAGGAACAATAAATCAGTTGGATCTGGAATCGGAATTTTGATCATTTTATGAATATGTGCACGTGTGTCCTCAAGTGCTCTTTTTACTGCATCTATGAGTTCAGGGAATGTCATGTTTGTGTACATAGATGTTATATCGTAACTTATCAGTAAGCAGCTACTCGGTAATTTGAGAGATTCTATTTTGTTTATAAAGTCTGTAGTATCTTTGATGTACGTGTCCTGGTTTCTTACTATAGGAACGAGAAAGTGCTCTATATAATGACCGATTTTTTCTGTTGCTGTGCCTATTTGTGAAACGATCGGTCGACCAGGTGGCATTTTACTTTCTGCATTGTTTTGATTGGTATTTAATTTATGAACCTTAGGAAGGAGATATAATCTTCCTGGACGAAGTACAGTTTCATTTACATTTGTTAGGTAGTGGAATGTTTGTTTGTCTAATGAACCTTTTTCTTTCATTGCTCGGACTCTTTCTTGGATAATTGAATTGATTTCTGCAATGTTTGGCTTTTCTACACTCTCATAATGATGTGTATTCAATTGATGTATACCTTCCTTTATGTATTCTTTTTTGTCCATTATTACTACAGTGTTACTTTTGTCAGCCTTTTTTATAACGATGGATTGGTCATTTTTAAGGTCATGTAATGCCTTACGCTCTTGAGTTGAAATATTGTTTGCACCTCTATAAAGTTCAATAGATGATAATTCGATTTGTGTTTTATCTATATATGTTTCAAGTGTTTGACAAGTCTTTTCTGGAGTATAACCTGTGTTTTCATAGAACGGATGAAGTGGTAGATCATTGTTTCTACAGAAATGGTATTTGCATCTTAATTTCCGTGAAAATTCTTTGAAGTCATTTTGAAGAAGCGCTTTTACATTTTTTTTTGTTGGATTTGGGATGAAATTCAAGCCTTTTGATAGCGCAAGTATCTCTGCATCTTTGAGTGATCTAAATGATAAATTTTTGACATGTACAGATGCATTTTTCATTTTGGCTTGCTGTTTTCGCTTTTTATGAGAGGAGTGGTTTCCTGCTCTTTGTTTGGCTTTGCGAATTTTAGCAAGTTTGTTAAAGCGTCTAGCCATTTTGAGATAAATGAGAGAAGTGCGCTTTCGAGTACTGTTTCTGATAGAAAACATTTAACCACACCCCTTACATTTCATTGGCTGTGAATATTCAGAAATGATAAGTATAATGGACATTTCTTACCAGTGATGCAATTATTTTAATTTTCATTCCGATTCATTGTGAATAAATTATTGGTAATTAAACACATTGATTGAAATTAAACAATTAAGTCCACTGAAGAAATACAATGTAGTCATAATGCATTTTGCTCTCTAATTAATTTCTTCACTTGATTCTTTATGTTTTTGCCTTTTTAATGGTAGGGATGGAATCTTCTTCCTCTTCCCCCTCTATGAAATCCCGAGGGACGTCTTCCTCTTCCTCTTTCTTCTCTTTCTGGTATTATGGTTCTTATTTTGTTCCTATGGTTATTGATCTTGGTTGCATATTCTGCATTAAGTTTCCGTGTGTAAGTTTCAGCACCCATCAGCCACGCAAATAAATATTTATAAGGACCCGACACTCCGTGTTAGGCTGATTTTCATTTTTTGTTTATTCCAGTATATGATTTTCATATTTATTTCAAGGAAGTGTGTGAAATATGAACAGCAGAGTGTTTCGGCGGTTTTTTTTTTTTTTAATTTTTTTTTAATTTTTTTACTTTTGTTTTCTGTTAAGGTCCGCCTCATCAGGGGTCCACCTTATGTAAGAGTTGAATTTGTAATCATGTTTCCAATATTTTTGTGTTTTGAAAATCCAATGATTGGGTCAGATTTAAATACCATTTTGCAATAATCATCATTTTGTAATGATTTCCAGTGTTTCATTATTCTATTTTTAAGACCTTTAATTCGTGGATCGTATTTTGTCACCAAGACATTCGGTATTGTTTTTGTATTCGATTTATTTCTGTTTGATTGAAGTAAGTTTTGTCTATCTAATGAAAGTGTTTCTTCTATAATTGGTTTGATTTCATGTTTCGAGTAGCCTCTCTTTGTTAATTGAAAGTTGAACTCTAGTAGCTGTTTGCGCAATACATCTTTATCACTTGTGTTCCGAGTCCAAATATCCTCTTTGGATGAGACTTGTCCTATCATGCAAACCAAAGTTGTCATCCTTAGAAGATAACGAAAACTTTCAGGAGATGTGGCAAAAAACATCAAAGACAGCTCTCCAAAACGTGATGAATGATGCAATTGAACATGTGGAAAATGAGATCAAAGAGAAAGAAAAGTCTATGCAATTGCTAAGAAAGGATGCATTTTTGAATTTGGGCACAAACACAAAAACATCAGGAGAAAAAAAGAGAGAAATCGACAGTGAAATTCGGAAACTTAATGCAGAATATGCAACCAAGATCAATAACCATAGGAACAAAATAAGAACCACAATACCAGAAAGAGAAGAAAGAGGAAGAGGAAGACGTCCCTCGAGATTTCATAGAGGGGGAAGAGGAAGAAGATTCCATCCCTACCATTAAAAAGGCAAAAACATAAAGAATCAAGTGAAGAAATTAATCAGAGAGCAAAATGCATTATGACTACATTGTATTTCTTCAGTGGACTTAATTGTTTAATTTCAATCAATGTGTTTAATTACCAATAATTTATTCACAATGAATCGGAATGAAAATTAAAATAATCACATCACTGGTAAGAAATGTCCATTATACTTATCATTTCTGAATATTCACAGCCAATGAAATGTAAGGGGTGTGGTTAAATGTTTTCTATCAGAAACAGTACTCGAAAGCGCACTTCTCTCATTTATCTCAAAATGGCTAGACGCTTTAACAAACTTGCTAAAATTCGCAAAGCCAAACAAAGAGCAGGAAACCACTCATAAAAAGCGATAACAGCAAGCCAAAATGAAAAATGCATCTGTACATGTCAAAAATTTATCATTTAGATCACTCAAAGATGCAGAGATACTTGCGCTATCAAAAGGCTTGAATTTCATCCCAAATCCAACAAATAAAAATGTAAAAGCGCTTCTTCAAATGACTTCAAAGAATTTTCACGGAAATTAAGATGCAAATACCATTTCTGTAGAAACAATGATCTACCACTTCATCCGTTCTATGAAACACAGGTTATACTCCAGAAAAGACTTGTCAAACACTTGAAACATATAAAGATAAAACACAAATCGAATTATCATCTATTGAACTTTATAGAGGTGCAAACAATATTTCAACTCAAAAGCGTAAGGCATTACATGACCTTAAAAATGACCAATCCATCGTTATAAAAAAGGCTGACAAAAGTAACACTGTAGTAATAATGGACAAAAAAGAATACATAAAGGAAGGTATACGCCAATTGAATACACATCATTATGAGAGTGTAGAAAAGCCAAACATTGCAGAAATCAATTTAATTATCCAAGAAAGAGTCCGAGCAATGAAAGAAAAAGGTTCATTAGACAAACAAACATTCCACTACCTAACAAATGTAAATGAAACTGTACTTCGTCCAGGAAGATTATATCTCCTTTCTAAGGTTCATAAATTAAATACCAATCAAAACAATGCAGAAAGTAAAATGCCACCTGGTCGACCGATCGTTTCACAAATAGGCACAGCAACAGAAAAAATCGGTCATTATATAGATCACTTTCTCGTTCCTATAGTAAGAAACCTGGACACGTACATCAAAGATATTACAGACTTTATAAACAAAATAGAATCTCTCAAATTACCGAGTAGCTGCTTACTGATAAGTTACGATATAACATTTATGTACACAAACATGACATTCCCAGAACTCATAGATGCAGTAAAAAGAGCACTTGAGGACACACGTGCACATATTCATAAAATGATCAAAATTCCGATTCCAGATCCAACTGATTTATTGTTCCTCTTAAAATGCTTACTAGAAAACAATGTGTTTGAATTCAATGGCCATTACTACAGACAAATAATAGGGGCTGCGATGGGAGCTGTCCCCTCCCCTGAAATTTGTGACATAAGAATGCATGAAATAACAAAACAAATACTTTGCCTATACGAACACAAACAGAATATTTTATTTCATGGCCGTTTCCGGGATGACGGCTTCATTATATTTAATGGCAATAGAAATGAGGCAGAAAGATTTTTCACAATAGCGAATAGCATTCATAACCTGTTAAAATTTACTTATGAAATATCAGAATCATCAATGGTCTTTCTTGACACTGAAATATACAAAGGGAACAGATTTGAAAATTCTGGAATTTTAGACATCAAAACATACATTAAGCCGACGAACACATTTCAGTATCTGCACAGGTCGAGTGCCCACAATAAAGCAGTGTTTACGGGATTTATCAAAGGAGAGTGCATTAGACACGCTCGGAACACAAGTGATAAAGATGTATTGCGCAAACAGCTACTAGAGTTCAACTTTCAATTAACAAAGAGAGGCTACTCGAAACATGAAATCAAACCAATTATAGAAGAAACACTTTCATTAGATAGACAAAACTTACTTCAATCAAACAGAAATAAATCGAATACAAAAACAATACCGAATGTCTTGGTGACAAAATACGATCCATGAATTAAAGGTCTTAAAAATAGAATAATGAAACACTGGAAATCATTACAAAATGATGATTATTGCAAAATGGTATTTAAATCTGACCCAATCACTGGATTTTCAAAACACAAAAATATTGGAGACATGATTACAAATTCAACTCTTACATAAGGTGGACCCCTGATGAGGCGGACCTTAACAGAAAACAAAAGTAAAAAAATTAAAAAAAAAAAAAAAAAAAAAAAAAAAACCGCCGAAACACTCTGCTGTTCATATTTCACACACTTCCTTGAAATAAATATGAAAATCATATACTGGAATAAACAAAAAAAGAAAATCAGCCTAGCAAGGAGTGTCGGGTCCTTATAAATATTTATTTGCGTGGCTGATGGGTGCTGAAACTTACACAAAAATTCAAAATTTTGTGGTTTCCGGACATTTAAAGGAAAACTATTACAGATAATCTATTCATTTCTTGCATATAGCTTTTACACCAAGAAATACAGGTCAAGTGCGAATATCGGTCATGTCCCTCAATTACGTGCAGAGTAATGCCCCTTGAAACTTAGAAAATTCGAAATTTTGTGGTTTCCGGACATTTAAAGGTAAACCGTTATAAATAATCAATTCATTTCTCACATCTAGCTTTTACACCAAGAAATACAGGTCAAGTTCGAATATGGGTCATGTCCCTCAATTATGTGCAGAGTTATGTCCCTTGAAACTTACAAAATTTCAAAATTTTGTGGTTTCCGGATGTTTAAAGGAAAACCATTACAGATAATCAATTCATTTCTTGCATATAGCTTTTACACCAAGAAATACAGGTCAAGTTCGAATATAGGTCATGTCCCTCAATTACGTGCAGAGTTATGTCCCTTGAAATCTTAGAAAAATTCAAAATTTTGTGGTTTCCGGACATTTAAAGGTAAACCATTACAGATAATCAATTGATTTCTCACGTCTAGCTTTTACACCAAGAAATACAGGTCAAGTTCGAATATGGGTCATGTCCCTCAATTATGTGCAGAGTTATGTCCCTTAAAACTTAGAAAATTTCAAAATTTTGTGGTTTCCGGACGTTTAAAGGAAAACCATTACAGATAATCAATTCATTTCTTGAAGGTAGGACAGACTGATGGACTTTGATAGATAACTGCTTACTGTCCTGTTCACTAATTCCAGAGCACCCTGTTTTCCCGGTTTTCTCTTAAATATGATATTGTCATCTTCCAAATTTAAAAAGATATCAATTTTTATACCCCCGCCATATAATAATGGGGGTATATAGTGATGCACTTGTCCGTGCGTGTGTCCGTGCGTGCGTCCGTCCCTCTTGTGGTTTCCGGACATTTAAAGGAAAACTATTACAGAGGGTCATGTCCCTCAATCATGTGCAGAGTTATGTCCCTTGAAACTTACAAAAAATCAAAATTTTGTGGTTTCCGGACATTTAAAGGAAAACTATTACAGATAATCAATTCATTTCTTGCATAAAGCTTTTACACCAAGAAATACAGGTCAAGTGCGAATATGGGTCATGTCCCTCAATTACGTGCAGAGTATTGCCCCTTGAAACTTAGAAAATTCGAAATTTTGTGGTTTCCGGACATTTAAAGGTAAACCGTTATAGATAATCAATTCATTTCTCACATCTAGCTTTTACACCAAGAAATACAGGTCAAGTTCGAATATGGGTCATGTCCCTCAATCATGTGCAGAGTTATGTCCCTTGAAACTTACAAAAATTCAAAATTTGTGGTTTCCAGATGTTAAAAGGAAAACCATTACAGATAATCAATTCATTTCTTGCATATAGCTTTTACACCAAGAAATACAGGTCAAGTTCGAATATAGGTCATGTCCCTCAATTACGTGCAGAGTTATGTCACTTGAAATCTTAGAAAAATTCAAAATTTTGTGGTTTCCGGACATTTAAAGGTAAACCATTACAGATAATCAATTAATTTCTCACATCTAGCTTTTACACCAAGAAATATAGGTCAAGTTCGAATATGGGTCATGTCCCTCAATTATGTGCAGAGTTATGTCCCTTAAAACTTAGAAAATTTCAAAATTTTGTGGTTTCCGGACGTTTAAAGGAAAACCATTACAGATAATCAATTCATTTCTTGAAGGTAGGACAGACTGATGGACTTTGATAGATAACTGCTTACTGTCCTGTTCACTAATTCCAGAGCACCCTGTTTTCCCGGTTTTCTCTTAAATATGATATTGTCATCTTCCAAATTTAAAAAGATATCAATTTTTATACCCCCGCCATATAATGTTGGGGGTATATAGTGATGCACTTGTCCGTGCGTGTGTTCGTGCGTGCGTCCGTCCCTCCTGTGGTTTCCGGACATTTAAAGGAAAACTATTACAGAGGGTCATGTCCCTCAATCATGTGCAGAGTTATGTCCCTTGAAACTTACAAAAATTCAAAATTTTGTGGTTTCCAGATGTTAAAAGGAAAACCATTACAGATAATCAATTCATTTCTTGCATATAGCTTTTACACCAAGAAATACAGGTCAAGTTCGAATATAGGTCATGTCCCTCAATTACGTGCAGAGTTATGCCCCTTGAAACTTAGAAAAATTCAAAATTTTGTGGCTTCCGGACATTTAAAGGTAAATCGTTATAGATAATCAATTCATTTCTCACATCTAGCTTTTACACCAAGAAATACAGGTCAAGTTCGAATATGGGTCATGTCCCTCAATTATGTGCAGAGTTATGTCCCTTGAAACTTACAAAAATTCAAAATTTTGTGGTTTCCAGATGTTTAAAGGAAAACCATTACAGATAATCAATTAATTTCTTGCATATAGCTATTACACCAAGATATACTGGTTAAGTTCGAATATGGGTCATGTCCCTCAATTTGTGCAGAGTAATGCCCCTTAAAACTTAGAAAATTTCAAAATTTTGTGGTTTCCGGACGTTTAAAGGAAAACCATTACAGATAATCAATTCATTTCTTGCATATAGCTATTACACCAAGAAATACAGGTCAAGTTCGAATATAGGTCATGTCCCTCAATTACGTGCAGAAATATGCCCCGTGAAACTTAGAAAAATTCACAGTTTTGTTGTTTCTGGACATTAGAAGGACAACTGTTACAGATTATAAATTCATTTGTTGAATGTAGCTATTATACCAAAAATTACAGGTTAGGTTTGAATACACTCAATTTTATGCAGAGTTGTGCCCCTTTAAACTTGGAAAAAATCAATATTTTGTGCTTGCCTGACATTTAAATGAAAACTGTAACAGGGAATATATTTATTTCTTAGATGTACCTTTACATTGAGAAATACAGGTCAAGTTCAAATAAAGGGCCATGTTCCTCAATTTTGTGTTGAATTGTGCCCCTTCCAACTTTTTATACATTGCTTATATGTAAAATATGCCGGGCGGGGGTATCATTGATCCTTAGATCAACAATAAATTTCATATAGTACTCCTTTAGTCGTAACAGAAAATGCCATTGTTTTGGCTGTGCGTCAGTTAAGTTAGAAATAGGACAGAAAATAAAAAGTCTACGGGGATTTTCTATGGTAAAATCGCTGAAAATGTGTGACGTCGGAGGCTTTGACATCACTGTTTACTATTGTTGACACGGAAAACAATATGGTGGCGGCTTGAAATTAACATGGGAATTTCCCGTAGACATTTTATTTTTTATATTGCGGTTTGAAGGCAGCTGATAGGGTAAGTCGAAGTTAATTTCCAGTTACGACTAAAGGAGGTCAATTCTCGGAACGAAAATTCTTCAGACGACAGAATGAATCGCCAAAACAGGGTGCTCTGGATTTAGTGAACAGAACAGTAGTCATACGACTGAGACAAATATGCTATAGATAATTATAGACTCACATACTGTACACGAGTATTTTGTGTATAACCATTCTGCTACGTCTTTTGGTACATTTTTGGACACAATAATGTTCATACTTTTTGGCCATATTACATTTTTTAGACTGAGGATCACTGACGAGGGTTTAGTACCCGAAACGTGCATGTCTGGTCCATGCTGTAAATTTATCAGGTTTTAAATGATGCTATTGAATTTAAAGACGTTTAACATTTGAACTACTTGGTGAGTGTCACTGCTGGTGGACCAAGAGTCCCCGAGGGCACATGTAGCAAAGTTCGATCAACTTTGGTTGATCGTCTGTCTCTTCAACGCATTTGAAATTTTCTGTTACAAAATTTCTTGATATTTCTGAAACGTGGGTCCTGTAGCATCATATCCCACCCATTCTGCTACGTCTTTTGGTACATTTTTGGACACAATAATGTTCATACTTTTTGGCCATATTACATTGTTTAGACTGAGGATCACTGACGAGGGTTTAGTACCCGAAACGTGCATGTCTGGTCCATGCTGTAAATTTATCAGGTTTTTAAATGATGCTATTGAATTTGAAGTCGTTTAACAATATCGCTAGAAATCATCATGACATATCATTACATTTAAACATTATTTAACATTTCAAGTCTTTTTTTCCGCATATGGGGGTGGGTGTTACGTGTTACTGTATGGATAGGAAGAACTATTTGGAAACGAGAATTCACAAAGAAAGAATATGTCTAATTTTTAATTGTATCATCAGTAAGTTGTGATATTTTGTCTTCTATTTCCAGTTGAAACCCTTGGATATAGCAGCTTAAGAGGGACACTTACAGTGTGTCGATATAATCTTGACTCAGGGGACATATCTTTCCCTGGCAACACTGGAATCTTCACCAATGGCGGTCAAACTCCTTCTTAACTACGATAAAAAGAAAGAAAATATCATTGAAGCTGTCGAATATGCTGTAAATCGGCGAGCGCAGATTGTCTTCGTTTGTTATTAGACACCGACTTGGATGCGAAATCATTATTTGAAGGCAAAAATCTTAATCACGTTTTGTACACGTTTGGATTATCAGGGAAATTTAGCTACATTAATACGGAAGTGTACGTTCCAACTCTCTAACTTCATGAAGAAAATTCCAAACCAATCTTTTCGCACTAGACACGTGTTTCGAATATTAAATTCTCATCAATGATGCTTCCATGCTCCACATCTCTTTGAATTATAAACATGTATTAAATCTCGTTATACATGTATCATGCAGACAGGCAAAGAAAAAAGTATGTGTAATTTGTTTTCGTCTTTATTGGTAAGTTCAACTTGGATGGCTGCCACAGAAACTTACAGATTTTCAACGAAAAGAATAATTTCATTGATACATATGTGCACAGACCACATGAGCACAGGAATAATAGACAAACATTAAGTATTGTTATACCCTTGTCAGTATCTCTATATAAAAACCCCATAGGAAAAATGCCTATAAATTCGAATATTTGACCAAGCGGTCAATATTTACATCAATATTGGCCCTAGGGCAATATTTCCAAAAATATTGACCGATGAACGGTACATCGTTTGTGACGTCACGTCATTGATGACACTATTAGCTCTACCTATTTTTCCGCGCTCTTTCTCTTATAGAAGAAAATGAACGAGTGTTTCGGCGGTTTTTTTTTTTTTTTTTTTTTTAATTTTTTTTAATTTTTTTACTTTTGTTTTCTGTTAAGGTCCGCCTCATCAGGGGTCCACCTTATGTAAGAGTTGAATTTGTAATCATGTTTCCAATATTTTTGTGTTTTGAAAATCCAATGATTGGGTCAGATTTAAATACCATTTTGCAATAATCATCATTTTGTAATGATTTCCAGTGTTTTATTATTCTATTTTTAAGACCTTTAATTCGTGGATCGTATTTTGTCACCAAGACATTCGGTATTGTTTTTTGTATTCGATTTATTTCTGTTTGATTGAAGTAAGTTTTGTCTATCTAATGAAAGTGTTTCTTCTATAATTGGTTTGATTTCATGTTTCGAGTAGCCTCTCTTTGTTAATTGAAAGTTGAACTCTAGTAGCTGTTTGCGCAATACATCTTTATCACTTGTGTTCCGAGTCCAAATATCCTCTTTGGATGAGACTTGTCCTATCATGCAAACCAAAGTTGTCATCCTTAGAAGATAACGAAAACTTTCAGGAGATGTGGCAAAAAACATCAAAGACAGCTCTCCAAAACGAGATGAATGATGCAATTGAACATGTGGAAAATGAGATCAAAGAGAAAGAAAAGTCTATGCAATTGCTAAGAAAGGATGCATTTTTGAATTTGGGCACAAACACAAAAACATCAGGAGAAAAAAAGAGAGAAATCGACAGTGAAATTCGGAAACTTAATGCAGAATATGCAACCAAGATCAATAACCATAGGAACAAAATAAGAACCACAATACCAGAAAGAGAAGAAAGAGGAAGAGGAAGACGTCCCTCGAGATTTCATAGAGGGGGAAGAGGAAGAAGATTCCATCCCTACCATTAAAAAGGCAAAAACATAAAGAATCAAGTGAAGAAATTAATCAGAGAGCAAAATGCATTATGACTACATTGTATTTCTTCAGTGGACTTAATTGTTTAATTTCAATCAATGTGTTTAATTACCAATAATTTATTCACAATGAATCGGAATGAAAATTAAAATAATCACATCACTGGTAAGAAATGTCCATTATACTTATCATTTCTGAATATTCACAGCCAATGAAATGTAAGGGGTGTGGTTAAATGTTTTCTATCAGAAACAGTACTCGAAAGCGCACTTCTCTCATTTATCTCAAAATGGCTAGACGCTTTAACAAACTTGCTAAAATTCGCAAAGCCAAACAAAGAGCAGGAAACCACTCATAAAAAGCGATAACAGCAAGCCAAAATGAAAAATGCATCTGTACATGTCAAAAATTTATCATTTAGATCACTCAAAGATGCAGAGATACTTGCGCTATCAAAAGGCTTGAATTTCATCCCAAATCCAACAAATAAAAATGTAAAAGCGCTTCTTCAAATGACTTCAAAGAATTTTCACGGAAATTAAGATGCAAATACCATTTCTGTAGAAACAATGATCTACCACTTCATCCGTTCTATGAAAACACAGGTTATACTCCAGAAAAGACTTGTCAAACACTTGAAACATATAAAGATAAAACACAAATCGAATTATCATCTATTGAACTTTATAGAGGTGCAAACAATATTTCAACTCAAAAGCGTAAGGCATTACATGACCTTAAAAATGACCAATCCATCGTTATAAAAAGGCTGACAAAAGTAACACTGTAGTAATAATGGACAAAAAAGAATACATAAAGGAAGGTATACGCCAATTGAATACACATCATTATGAGAGTGTAGAAAAGCCAAACATTGCAGAAATCAATTTAATTATCCAAGAAAGAGTCCGAGCAATGAAAGAAAAAGGTTCATTAGACAAACAAACATTCCACTACCTAACAAATGTAAATGAAACTGTACTTCGTCCAGGAAGATTATATCTCCTTTCTAAGGTTCATAAATTAAATACCAATCAAAACAATGCAGAAAGTAAAATGCCACCTGGTCGACCGATCGTTTCACAAATAGGCACAGCAACAGAAAAAATCGGTCATTATATAGATCACTTTCTCGTTCCTATAGTAAGAAACCTGGACACGTACATCAAAGATATTACAGACTTTATAAACAAAATAGAATCTCTCAAATTACCGAGTAGCTGCTTACTGATAAGTTACGATATAACATTTATGTACACAAACATGACATTCACTGAACTCATAGATGCAGTAAAAAGAGCACTTGAGGACACACGTGCACATATTCATAAAATGATCAAAATTCCGATTCCAGATCCAACTGATTTATTGTTCCTCTTAAAATGCTTACTAGAAAACAATGTGTTTGAATTCATTGGCCATTACTACAGACAAATAATAGGGGCTGCGATGGGAGCTGTCCCCTCCCCTGAAATTTGTGACATAAGAATGCATGAAATAACAAAACAAATACTTTGCCTATACGAACACAAACAGAATATTTTATTTCATGGCCGTTTCCGGGATGACGGCTTCATTATATTTAATGGCAATAGAAATGAGGCAGAAAGATTTTTCACAATAGCGAATAGCATTCATAACCTGTTAAAATTTACTTATGAAATATCAGAATCATCAATGGTCTTTCTTGACACTGAAATATACAAAGGGAACAGATTTGAAAATTCTGGAATTTTAGACATCAAAACATACATTAAGCCGACGAACACATTTCAGTATCTGCACAGGTCGAGTGCCCACAATAAAGCAGTGTTTACGGGATTTATCAAAGGAGAGTGCATTAGACACGCTCGGAACACAAGTGATAAAGATGTATTGCGCAAACAGCTACTAGAGTTCAACTTTCAATTAACAAAGAGAGGCTACTCGAAACATGAAATCAAACCAATTATAGAAGAAACACTTTCATTAGATAGACAAAACTTACTTCAATCAAACAGAAATAAATCGAATACAAAAACAATACCGAATGTCTTGGTGACAAAATACGATCCATGAATTAAAGGTCTTAAAAATAGAATAATGAAACACTGGAAATCATTACAAAATGATGATTATTGCAAAATGGTATTTAAATCTGACCCAATCACTGGATTTTCAAAACACAAAATATTGGAGACATGATTACAAATTCAACTCTTACATAAGGTGGACCCCTGATGAGGCGGACCTTAACAGAAAACAAAAGTAAAAAAATTAAAAAAAAAAAAAAAAAAAACCGCCGAAACACTCTGCTGTTCATATTTCACACACTTCCTTGAAATAATATGAAAATCATATACTGGAATAAACAAAAAAAGAAAATCAGCCTAGCACGGAGTGTCGGGTCCTTATAAATATTTATTTGCGTGGCTGATGGGTGCTGAAACTTACACAAAAATTCAAAATTTTGTGGTTTCCGGACATTTAAAGGAAAACTATTACAGATAATCTATTCATTTCTTGCATATAGCTTTTACACCAAGAAATACAGGTCAAGTGCGAATATCGGTCATGTCCCTCAATTACGTGCAGAGTAATGCCCCTTGAAACTTAGAAAATTCGAAATTTTGTGGTTTCCGGACATTTAAAGGTAAACCGTTATAAATAATCAATTCATTTCTCACATCTAGCTTTTACACCAAGAAATACAGGTCAAGTTCGAATATGGGTCATGTCCCTCAATTATGTGCAGAGTTATGTCCCTTGAAACTTACAAAATTTCAAAATTTTGTGGTTTCCGGATGTTTAAAGGAAAACCATTACAGATAATCAATTCATTTCTTGCATATAGCTTTTACACCAAGAAATACAGGTCAAGTTCGAATATAGGTCATGTCCCTCAATTACGTGCAGAGTTATGTCCCTTGAAATCTTAGAAAAATTCAAAATTTTGTGGTTTCCGGACATTTAAAGGTAAACCATTACAGATAATCTATTAATTTCTCACGTCTAGCGTTTACACCAAGAAATACAGGTCAAGTTCGAATATGGGTCATGTCCCTCAATTATGTGCAGAGTTATGTCCCTTAAAACTTAGAAAATTTCAAAATTTTGTGGTTTCCGGACGTTTAAAGGAAACCATTACAGATAATCAATTCATTTCTTGAAGGTAGGACAGACTGATGGACTTTGATAGATAACTGCTTACTGTCCTGTTCACTAATTCCAGAGCACCCTGTTTTCCCGGTTTTCTCTTAAATATGATATTGTCATCTTCCAAATTTAAAAAGATATCAATTTTATACCCCCGCCATATAATAATGGGGGTATATAGTGATGCACTTGTCCGTGCGTGTGTCCGTGCGTGCGTCCGTCCCTCTTGTGGTTTCCGGACATTTAAAGGAAACTATTACAGAGGGTCATGTCCCTCAATCATGTGCAGAGTTATGTCCCTTGAAACTTACAAAAATCAAAATTTTGTGGTTTCCGGACATTTAAAGGAAAACTATTACAGATAATCAATTCATTTCTTGCATAAAGCTTTTACACCAAGAAATACAGGTCAAGTGCGAATATGGGTCATGTCCCTCAATTACGTGCAGAGTATTGCCCCTTGAAACTTAGAAAATTCGAAATTTTGTGGTTTCCGGACATTTAAAGGTAAACCGTTATAGATAATCAATTCATTTCTCACATCTAGCTTTACACCAAGAAATACAGGTCAAGTTCGAATATGGGTCATGTCCCTCAATCATGTGCAGAGTTATGTCCCTTGAAACTTACAAAAATTCAAAATTTTGTGGTTTCCAGATGTTAAAAGGAAAACCATTACAGATAATCAATTCATTTCTTGCATATAGCTTTTACACCAAGAAATACAGGTCAAGTTCGAATATAGGTCATGTCCCTCAATTACGTGCAGAGTTATGTCACTTGAAATCTTAGAAAAATTCAAAATTTTGTGGTTTCCGGACATTTAAAGGTAAACCATTACAGATAATCAATTAATTTCTCACATCTAGCTTTTACACCAAGAAATATAGGTCAAGTTCGAATATTGGTCATGTCCCTCAATTATGTGCAGAGTTATGTCCCTTAAAACTTAGAAAATTTCAAAATTTTGTGGTTTCCGGACGTTTAAAGGAAAACCATTACAGATAATCAATTCATTTCTTGAAGGTAGGACAGACTGATGGACTTTGATAGATAACTGCTTACTGTCCTGTTCACTAATTCCAGAGCACCCTGTTTTCCCGGTTTTCTCTTAAATATGATATTGTCATCTTCCAAATTTAAAAAGATATCAATTTTTATACCCCCGCCATATAATGGTGGGGGTATATAGTGATGCACTTGTCCGTGCGTGTGTCCGTGCGTGCGTCCGTCCCTCCTGTGGTTTCCGGACATTTAAAGGAAAACTATTACAGAGGGTCATGTCCCTCAATCATGTGCAGAGTTATGTCCCTTGAAACTTACAAAAATTCAAAATGTTGTGGTTCCGGACATTTAAAGGAAAACTATTACAGATAATCAATTAATTTCTTGCATAAAGCTTTTACACCAAGAAATACAGGTCAAGTGCGAATATGGGTCATGTCCCTCAATTACGTGCAGAGTAATGCCCCTTGAAACTTAGAAATTCGAAATTTTGTGGTTTCCGGACATTTAAAGGTAAACCGTTATAGATAATCAATTCATTCTCACATCAAGCTTTTACACCAAGAAATACAGGTCAAGTTCGAATATGGGTCATGTCCCTCAATCATGTGCAGAGTTATGTCCCTTGAAACTTACAAAATTCAAAATTTTGTGGTTTCCAGATGTTAAAAGGAAAACCATTACAGATAATCAATTCATTTCTTGCATATAGCTTTTACACCAAGAAATACAGGTCAAGTTCGAATATAGGTCATGTCCCTCAATTACGTGCAGAGTTATGCCCCTTGAAACTTAGAAAAATTCAAAATTTTGTGGCTTCCGGACATTTAAAGGTAAATCGTTATAGATAATCAATTCATTTCTCACATCTAGCTTTTACACCAAGAAATACAGGTCAAGTTCGAATATGGGTCATGTCCCTCAATTATGTGCAGAGTTATGTCCCTTGAAACTTACAAAAATTCAAAATTTGGTGGTTTCCAGATGTTTAAAGGAAAACCATTACAGATAATCAATTAATTTCTTGCATATAGCTATTACACCAAGATATACTGGTTAAGTTCGAATATGGGTCATGTCCCTCAATTTTGTGCAGAGTAATGCCCCTTAAAACTTAGAAAATTTCAAAATTTTGTGGTTTCCGGACGTTTAAAGGAAAACCATTACAGATAATCAATTCATTCCTTGCATATAGCTATTACACCAAGAATACAGGTCAAGTTCGAATATAGGTCATGTCCCTCAATTACGTGCAGAAATATGCCCCGTGAAACTTAGAAAAATTCACAGTTTTGTGTTTCTGGACATTAGAAGGACAACTGTTACAGATTATAAATTCATTTGTTGAATGTAGCTATTATACCAAAATTACAGGTTAGGTTTGAATACACTCAATTTTATGCAGAGTTGTGCCCCTTTAAACTTGGAAAAAATCAATATTTTGTGCTTGCCTGACATTTAAATGAAAACTGTAACAGGGAATATATTTATTTATTAGATGTAGCTTTACATTGAGAAATACAGGTCAAGTTCAAATAAAGGGCCATGTTCCTTAATTTTGTGTTGAATTGTGCCCCTTCCAACTTTTTATACATTGCTTATATGTAAAATATGCCGGGCGGGGGTATCATTGATCCTTAGATCAACAATAAATTTCATATAGTACTCCTTTAGTCGTAACAGAAAATGCCATTGTTTTGGCTGTGCGTCAGTTAAGTTAGAAATAGGACAGAAAATAAAAAGTCTACGGGGATTTTCTATGGTAAAATCGCTGAAAATGTGTGACGTCGGAGGCTTTGACATCACTGTTTACTATTGTTGACACGGAAACAATATGGTGGCGGCTTGAAATTAACATGGGAATTTCCCGTAGACATTTTATTTTTTATATTGCGGTTTGAAGGCAGCTGATAGGGTAAGTCGAAGTTAATTTCCAGTTACGACTAAAGGAGGTCAATTCTCGGAACGAAAATTCTTCAGACGACAGAATGAATCGCCAAAACAGGGTGCTCTGGATTTAGTGAACAGAACAGTAGTCATACGACTGAGACAAATATGCTATAGATAATTATAGACTCACATACTGTACACGAGTATTTTGTGTATAACCATTCTGCTACGTCTTTTGGTACATTTTTGGACACAATAATGTTCATACTTTTTGGCCATATTACATTTTTTAGACTGAGGATCACTGACGAGGGTTTAGTACCCGAAACGTGCATGTCTGGTCCATGCTGTAAATTTATCAGGTTTTAAATGATGCTATTGAATTTAAAGACGTTTAACATTTGAACTACTTGGTGAGTGTCACTGCTGGTGGACCAAGAGTCCCCGAGGGCACATGTAGCAAAGTTCGATCAACTTTGGTTGATCGTCTGTCTCTTCAACGCATTTGAAATTTTCTGTTACAAAATTTCTTGATATTTCTGAAACGTGGGTCCTGTAGCATCATATCCCACCCATTCTGCTACGTCTTTTGGTACATTTTTGGACACAATAATGTTCATACTTTTTGGCCATATTACATTGTTTAGACTGAGGATCACTGACGAGGGTTTAGTACCCGAAACGTGCATGTCTGGTCCATGCTGTAAATTTATCAGGTTTTAAATGATGCTATTGAATTTAAAGACGTTTAACAATATCGCTAGAAATCATCATGACATATCATTACATTTAAACATTATTTAACATTTCAAGTCTTTTTTTTCCGCATATGGGGGTGGGTGGTTACGTGTTACTGTATGGATAGGAAGAACTATTTGGAAACGAGAATTCACAAAGAAAGAATATGTCTAATTTTTAATTGTATCATCAGTAAGTTGTGATATTTTGTCTTCTATTTCCAGTTGAAACCCTTGGATATAGCAGCTTAAGAGGGACACTTACAGTGTGTCGATATAATCTTGACTCAGGGGACATATCTTTCCCTGGCAACACTGGAATCTTCACCAATGGCGGTCAAACTCCTTCTTAACTACGATAAAAAGAAAGAAAATATCATTGAAGCTGTCGAATATGCTGTAAAATCGGCGAGCGCAGATTGTCTTCGTTTGTTATTAGACACCGACTTGGATGCGAAATCATTATTTGAAGGCAAAAATCTTAATCACGTTTTGTACACGTTTGGATTATCAGGGAAATTTAGCTACATTAATACGGAAGTGTACGTTCCAACTCTCTAACTTCATGAAGAAAATTCCAAACCAATCTTTTCGCACTAGACACGTGTTTCGAATATTAAATTCTCATCAATGATGCTTCCATGCTCCACATCTCTTTGAATTATAAACATGTATTAAATCTCGTTATACATGTATCATGCAGACAGGCAAAGAAAAAAGTATGTGTAATTTGTTTTCGTCTTTATTGGTAAGTTCAACTTGGATGGCTGCCACAGAAACTTACAGATTTTCAACGAAAAGAATAATTTCATGATACATATGTGCACAGACCACATGAGCACAGGAATAATAGACAAACATTAAGTATTGTTATACCCTTGTCAGTATCTCTATATAAAAACCCCATAGGAAAAATGCCTATAAATTCGAATATTTGACCAAGCGGTCAATATTTACATCAATATTGGCCCTAGGGCAATATTTCAAAAAATATTGACCGATGAACGGTACATCGTTTGTGACGTCACGTCATTGATGACACTATTAGCTCTACCTATTTTTCCGCGCTCTTTCTCTTATAGAAGAAAATGAACGAGTGTTTCGGCGGTTTTTTTTTTTTTTTTTTTTTTTAATTTTTTTTTAATTTTTTTACTTTTGTTTTCTGTTAAGGTCCGCCTCATCAGGGGTCCACCTTATGTAAGAGTTGAATTGTAATCATGTTTCCAATATTTTTGTGTTTTGAAAATCCAATGATTGGGTCAGATTTAATACCATTTTGCAATAATCATCATTTTGTAATGATTTCCAGTGTTTTATTATTCTATTTTTAAGACCTTTAATTCGTGGATCGTATTTTGTCACCAAGACATTCGGTATTGTTTTTGTATTCGATTTATTTCTGTTTGATTGAAGTAAGTTTTGTCTATCTATGAAAGTGTTTCTTCTATAATTGGTTGATTTCATGTTTCGAGTAGCCTCTCTTTGTTAATTGAAAGTTGAACTCTAGTAGCTGTTTGCGCAATACATCTTTATCACTTGTGTTCCGAGTCCAAATATCCTCTTTGGATGAGACTTGTCCTATCATGCAACCAAAGTTGTCATCCTTAGAAGATAACGAAAACTTTCAGGAGATGTGGCAAAAAACATCAAAGACAGCTCTCCAAAACGAGATGAATGATGCAATTGAACATGTGGAAAATGAGATCAAAGAGAAAGAAAAGTCTATGCAATTGCTAAGAAAGGATGCATTTTTGAATTTGGGCACAACACAAAAACATCAGGAGAAAAAAAGAGAGAAATCGACAGTGAAATTCGGAAACTTAATGCAGAATATGCAACCAAGATCAATAACCATAGGAACAAAATAAGAACCACAATACCAGAAAGAGAAGAAAGAGGAAGAGGAAGACGTCCCTCGAGATTTCATAGAGGGGGAAGAGGAAGAAGATTCCATCCCTACCATTAAAAGGCAAAAACATAAAGAATCAAGTGAAGAAATTAATCAGAGAGCAAAATGCATTATGACTACATTGTATTTCTTCAGTGGACTTAATTGTTTAATTTCAATCAATGTGTTTAATTACCAATAATTTATTCACAATGAATCGGAATGAAAATTAAAATAATCACATCACTGGTAAGAAATGTCCATTATACTTATCATTTCTGAATATTCACAGCCAATGAAATGTAAGGGGTGTGGTTAAATGTTTTCTATCAGAAACAGTACTCGAAAGCGCACTTCTCTCATTTATCTCAAAATGGCTAGACGCTTTAACAAACTTGCTAAAATTCGCAAAGCCAAACAAAGAGCAGGAAACCACTCATAAAAAGCGATAACAGCAAGCCAAAATGAAAAATGCATCTGTACATGTCAAAAATTTATCATTTAGATCACTCAAAGATGCAGAGATACTTGCGCTATCAAAAGGCTTGAATTTCATCCCAAATCCAACAAATAAAAACGTAACAGCGCTTCTTCAACATGACTTCAAAGAATTTTCACGGAAATTAAGATGCAAATACCATTTCTGTAGAAACAATGATCTACCACTTCATCCGTTCTATGAAAACACAGGTTATACTCCAGAAAAGACTTGTCAAACACTTGAAACATATAAAGATAAAACACAAATCGAATTATCATCTATTGAACTTTATAGAGGTGCAAACAATATTTCAACTCAAAAGCGTAAGGCATTACATGACCTTAAAAATGACCAATCCATCGTTATAAAAAAGGCTGACAAAAGTAACACTGTAGTAATAATGGACAAAAAGAATACATAAAGGAAGGTATACGCCAATTGAATACACATCATTATGAGAGTGTAGAAAAGCCAAACATTGCAGAAATCAATTTAATTATCCAAGAAAGAGTCCGAGCAATGAAAGAAAAAGGTTCATTAGACAAACAAACATTCCACTACCTAACAAATGTAAATGAAACTGTACTTCGTCCAGGAAGATTATATCTCCTTTCTAAGGTTCATAAATTAAATACCAATCAAAACAATGCAGAAAGTAAAATGCCACCTGGTCGACCGATCGTTTCACAAATAGGCACAGCAACAGAAAAAATCGGTCATTATATAGATCACTTTCTCGTTCCTATAGTAAGAAACCTGGACACGTACATCAAAGATATTACAGACTTTATAAACAAAATAGAATCTCTCAAATTACCGAGTAGCTGCTTACTGATAAGTTACGATATAACATTTATGTACACAAACATGACATTCACTGAACTCATAGATGCAGTAAAAAGAGCACTTGAGGACACACGTGCACATATTCATAAAATGATCAAAATTCCGATTCCAGATCCAACTGATTTATTGTTCCTCTTAAAATGCTTACTAGAAAACAATGTGTTTGAATTCAATGGCCATTACTACAGACAAATAATAGGGGCTGCGATGGGAGCTGTCCCCTCCCCTGAAATTTGTGACATAAGAATGCATGAAATAACAAAACAAATACTTTGCCTATACGAACACAAACAGAATATTTTATTTCATGGCCGTTTCCGGGATGACGGCTTCATTATATTTAATGGCAATAGAAATGAGGCAGAAAGATTTTTCACAATAGCGAATAGCATTCATAACCTGTTAAAATTTACTTATGAAATATCAGAATCATCAATGGTCTTTCTTGACACTGAAATATACAAAGGGAACAGATTTGAAAATTCTGGAATTTTAGACATCAAAACATACATTAAGCCGACGAACACATTTCAGTATCTGCACAGGTCGAGTGCCCACAATAAAGCAGTGTTTACGGGATTTATCAAAGGAGAGTGCATTAGACACGCTCGGAACACAAGTGATAAAGATGTATTGCGCAAACAGCTACTAGAGTTCAACTTTCAATTAACAAAGAGAGGCTACTCGAAACATGAAATCAAACCAATTATAGAAGAAACACTTTCATTAGATAGACAAAACTTACTTCAATCAAACAGAAATAAATCGAATACAAAAACAATACCGAATGTCTTGGTGACAAAATACGATCCATGAATTAAAGGTCTTAAAAATAGAATAATGAAACACTGGAAATCATTACAAAATGATGATTATTGCAAAATGGTATTTAAATCTGACCCAATCACTGGATTTTCAAAACACAAAAATATTGGAGACATGATTACAAATTCAACTCTTACATAAGGTGGACCCCTGATGAGGCGGACCTTAACAGAAAACAAAAGTAAAAAAATTAAAAAAAAAAAAAAAAAAAAAACCGCCGAAACACTCTGCTGTTCATATTTCACACACTTCCTTGAAATAAATATGAAAATCATATACTGGAATAAACAAAAAAAGAAAATCAGCCTAGCACGGAGTGTCGGGTCCTTATAAATATTTATTTGCGTGGCTGATGGGTGCTGAAACTTACACAAAAATTCAAAATTTTGTGGTTTCCGGACATTTAAAGGAAAACTATTACAGATAATCTATTCATTTCTTGCATATAGCTTTTACACCAAGAAATACAGGTCAAGTGCGAATATCGGTCATGTCCCTCAATTACGTGCAGAGTAATGCCCCTTGAAACTTAGAAAATTCGAAATTTTGTGGTTTCCGGACATTTAAAGGTAAACCGTTATAAATAATCAATTCATTTCTCACATCTAGCTTTTACACCAAGAAATACAGGTCAAGTTCGAATATGGGTCATGTCCCTCAATTATGTGCAGAGTTATGTCCCTTGAAACTTACAAAATTTCAAAATTTTGTGGTTTCCGGATGTTTAAAGGAAAACCATTACAGATAATCAATTCATTTCTTGCATATAGCTTTTACACCAAGAAATACAGGTCAAGTTCGAATATAGGTCATGTCCCTCAATTACGTGCAGAGTTATGTCCCTTGAAATCTTAGAAAAATTCAAAATTTTGTGGTTTCCGGACATTTAAAGGTAAACCATTACAGATAATCAATTAATTTCTCACGTCTAGCGTTTACACCAAGAAATACAGGTCAAGTTCGAATATGGGTCATGTCCCTCAATTATGTGCAGAGTTATGTCCCTTAAAACTTAGAAAATTTCAAAATTTTGTGGTTTCCGGACGTTTAAAGGAAAACCATTACAGATAATCAATTCATTTCTTGAAGGTAGGACAGACTGATGGACTTTGATAGATAACTGCTTACTGTCCTGTTCACTAATTCCAGAGCACCCTGTTTTCCCGGTTTTCTCTTAAATATGATATTGTCATCTTCCAAATTTAAAAAGATATCAATTTTTATACCCCCGCCATATAATAATGGGGGTATATAGTGATGCACTTGTCCGTGCGTGTGTCCGTGCGTGCGTCCGTCCCTCTTGTGGTTTCCGGACATTTAAAGGAAACTATTACAGAGGGTCATGTCCCTCAATCATGTGCAGAGTTATGTCCCTTGAAACTTACAAAAAATCAAAATTTTGTGGTTTCCGGACATTTAAAGGAAAACTATTACAGATAATCAATTCATTTCTTGCATAAAGCTTTTACACCAAGAAATACAGGTCAAGTGCGAATATGGGTCATGTCCCTCAATTACGTGCAGAGTATTGCCCCTTGAAACTTAGAAAATTCGAAATTTTGTGGTTTCCGGACATTTAAAGGTAAACCGTTATAGATAATCAATTCATTTCTCACATCTAGCTTTTACACCAAGAAATACAGGTCAAGTTCGAATATGGGTCATGTCCCTCAATCATGTGCAGAGTTATGTCCCTTGAAACTTACAAAAATTCAAAATTTTGTGGTTTCCAGATGTTAAAAGGAAAACCATTACAGATAATCAATTCATTTCTTGCATATAGCTTTTACACCAAGAAATACAGGTCAAGTTCGAATATAGGTCATGTCCCTCAATTACGTGCAGAGTTATGTCACTTGAAATCTTAGAAAAATTCAAAATTTTGTGGTTTCCGGACATTTAAAGGTAAACCATTACAGATAATCAATTAATTTCTCACATCTAGCTTTTACACCAAGAAATATAGGTCAAGTTCGAATATGGGTCATGTCCCTCAATTATGTGCAGAGTTATGTCCCTTAAAACTTAGAAAATTTCAAAATTTTGTGGTTTCCGGACGTTTAAAGGAAAACCATTACAGATAATCAATTCATTTCTTGAAGGTAGGACAGACTGATGGACTTTGATAGATAACTGCTTACTGTCCTGTTCACTAATTCCAGAGCACCCTGTTTTCCCGGTTTTCTCTTAAATATGATATTGTCATCTTCCAAATTTAAAAAGATATCAATTTTTATACCCCCGCCATATAATGGTGGGGGTATATAGTGATGCACTTGTCCGTGCGTGTGTCCGTGCGTGCGTCCGTCCCTCCTGTGGTTTCCGGACATTTAAAGGAAAACTATTACAGAGGGTCATGTCCCTCAATCATGTGCAGAGTTATGTCCCTTGAAACTTACAAAAATTCAAAATGTTGTGGTTTCCGGACATTTAAAGGAAAACTATTACAGATAATCAATTAATTTCTTGCATAAAGCTTTTACACCAAGAAATACAGGTCAAGTGCGAATATGGGTCATGTCCCTCAATTACGTGCAGAGTAATGCCCCTTGAAACTTAGAAAATTCGAAATTTTGTGGTTTCCGGACATTTAAAGGTAAACCGTTATAGATAATCAATTCATTTCTCACATCAAGCTTTTACACCAAGAAATACAGGTCAAGTTCGAATATGGGTCATGTCCCTCAATCATGTGCAGAGTTATGTCCCTTGAAACTTACAAAAATTCAAAATTTTGTGGTTTCCAGATGTTAAAAGGAAAACCATTACAGATAATCAATTCATTTCTTGCATATAGCTTTTACACCAAGAAATACAGGTCAAGTTCGAATATAGGTCATGTCCCTCAATTACGTGCAGAGTTATGCCCCTTGAAACTTAGAAAAATTCAAAATTTTGTGGCTTCCGGACATTTAAAGGTAAATCGTTATAGATAATCAATTCATTTCTCACATCTAGCTTTTACACCAAGAAATACAGGTCAAGTTCGAATATGGGTCATGTCCCTCAATTATGTGCAGAGTTATGTCCCTTGAAACTTACAAAAATTCAAAATTTGGTGGTTTCCAGATGTTTAAAGGAAAACCATTACAGATAATCAATTAATTTCTTGCATATAGCTATTACACCAAGATATACTGGTTAAGTTCGAATATGGGTCATGTCCCTCAATTTTGTGCAGAGTAATGCCCCTTAAAACTTAGAAAATTTCAAAATTTTGTGGTTTCCGGACGTTTAAAGGAAAACCATTACAGATAATCAATTCATTCCTTGCATATAGCTATTACACCAAGAAATACAGGTCAAGTTCGAATATAGGTCATGTCCCTCAATTACGTGCAGAAATATGCCCCGTGAAACTTAGAAAAATTCACAGTTTTGTTGTTTCTGGACATTAGAAGGACAACTGTTACAGATTATAAATTCATTTGTTGAATGTAGCTATTATACCAAAAATTACAGGTTAGGTTTGAATACACTCAATTTTATGCAGAGTTGTGCCCCTTTAAACTTGGAAAAAATCAATATTTTGTGCTTGCCTGACATTTAAATGAAAACTGTAACAGGGAATATATTTATTTATTAGATGTAGCTTTACATTGAGAAATACAGGTCAAGTTCAAATAAAGGGCCATGTTCCTTAATTTTGTGTTGAATTGTGCCCCTTCCAACTTTTTATACATTGCTTATATGTAAAATATGCCGGGCGGGGGTATCATTGATCCTTAGATCAACAATAAATTTCATATAGTACTCCTTTAGTCGTAACAGAAAATGCCATTGTTTTGGCTGTGCGTCAGTTAAGTTAGAAATAGGACAGAAAATAAAAAGTCTACGGGGATTTTCTATGGTAAAATCGCTGAAAATGTGTGACGTCGGAGGCTTTGACATCACTGTTTACTATTGTTGACACGGAAAACAATATGGTGGCGGCTTGAAATTAACATGGGAATTTCCCGTAGACATTTTATTTTTTATATTGCGGTTTGAAGGCAGCTGATAGGGTAAGTCGAAGTTAATTTCCAGTTACGACTAAAGGAGGTC
The DNA here is from genome assembly GCA_033119305.1 of Pinctada imbricata. Classification (NCBI taxonomy): domain Eukaryota; kingdom Metazoa; phylum Mollusca; class Bivalvia; order Pterioida; family Pteriidae; genus Pinctada; species Pinctada imbricata. The sequence goes on along the minus strand of VSWD01000014.1, from coordinate 16,712,733 downwards.
AATTCTCGGAACGAAAATTCTTCAGACGACAGAATGAATCGCCAAAACAGGGTGCTCTGGATTTAGTGAACAGAACAGTAGTCATACGACTGAGACAAATATGCTATAGATAATTATAGACTCACATACTGTACACGAGTATTTTGTGTATAACCATTCTGCTACGTCTTTTGGTACATTTTTGGACACAATAATGTTCATACTTTTTGGCCATATTACATTTTTTAGACTGAGGATCACTGACGAGGGTTTAGTACCCGAAACGTGCATGTCTGGTCCATGCTGTAAATTTATCAGGTTTTAAATGATGCTATTGAATTTAAAGACGTTTAACATTTGAACTACTTGGTGAGTGTCACTGCTGGTGGACCAAGAGTCCCCGAGGGCACATGTAGCAAAGTTCGATCAACTTTGGTTGATCGTCTGTCTCTTCAACGCATTTGAAATTTTCTGTTACAAAATTTCTTGATATTTCTGAAACGTGGGTCCTGTAGCATCATATCCCACCCATTCTGCTACGTCTTTTGGTACATTTTTGGACACAATAATGTTCATACTTTTTGGCCATATTACATTGTTTAGACTGAGGATCACTGACGAGGGTTTAGTACCCGAAACGTGCATGTCTGGTCCATGCTGTAAATTTATCAGGTTTTAAATGATGCTATTGAATTTAAAGACGTTTAACAATATCGCTAGAAATCATCATGACATATCATTACATTTAAACATTATTTAACATTTCAAGTCTTTTTTTCCGCATATGGGGGTGGGTGTTACGTGTTACTGTATGGATAGGAAGAACTATTTGGAAACGAGAATTCACAAAGAAAGAATATGTCTAATTTTTAATTGTATCATCAGTAAGTTGTGATATTTTGTCTTCTATTTCCAGTTGAAACCCTTGGATATAGCAGCTTAAGAGGGACACTTACAGTGTGTCGATATAATCTTGACTCAGGGGACATATCTTTCCCTGGCAACACTGGAATCTTCACCAATGGCGGTCAAACTCCTTCTTAACTACGATAAAAAGAAAGAAAATATCATTGAAGCTGTCGAATATGCTGTAAAATCGGCGAGCGCAGATTGTCTTCGTTTGTTATTAGACACCGACTTGGATGCGAAATCATTATTTGAAGGCAAAAATCTTAATCACGTTTTGTACACGTTTGGATTATCAGGGAAATTTAGCTACATTAATACGGAAGTGTACGTTCCAACTCTCTAACTTCATGAAGAAAATTCCAAACCAATCTTTTCGCACTAGACACGTGTTTCGAATATTAAATTCTCATCAATGATGCTTCCATGCTCCACATCTCTTTGAATTATAAACATGTATTAAATCTCGTTATACATGTATCATGCAGACAGGCAAAGAAAAAAGTATGTGTAATTTGTTTTCGTCTTTATTGGTAAGTTCAACTTGGATGGCTGCCACAGAAACTTACAGATTTTCAACGAAAAGAATAATTTCATTGATACATATGTGCACAGACCACATGAGCACAGGAATAATAGACAAACATTAAGTATTGTTATACCCTTGTCAGTATCTCTATATAAAAACCCCATAGGAAAAATGCCTATAAATTCGAATATTTGACCAAGCGGTCAATATTTACATCAATATTGGCCCTAGGGCAATATTTCAAAAAATATTGACCGATGAACGGTACATCGTTTGTGACGTCACGTCATTGATGACACTATTAGCTCTACCTATTTTTCCGCGCTCTTTCTCTTATAGAAGAAAATGAACGTAAACATGTCGGGCTAATCGGTTCGTTGCTGCAATATTGATGTAAGGTATAACAAAACAATAATTGACTGGGAATTCGGGCTATATGATTTGTTGGACCTTCAGACAAAATATAGCCCTCGGCCTTCGGCCTCGGGCAATATTTTATCTTCAGGTCCAACAAATCATATATTGTCCTCATTCCCAGTCAATAATTGTATAATGTAATGCTAAGATAAGTTCATCCTGTCTTAAATATTAACAAAGCTTTATCTATAGATGGATAAATTCAATTTTCATGTTTAACACAACAACAAGGGGATAAAGTTGGTCAATTGCTGTAACCATTTTTTTTTTCGTCAAAAGGTGATTTAAAGAATGTCACTGAGTATAGACATGCACTACCATGTTGTACATGAATCTACAATAATTTTCATTTTTCAAAAGATGTACAAAGATCATTTTGATGTACAAAATACTGCTACTTACTAGCTAACTTAATCATACTGATTGTCGTAGCAAACTGACCTGACTGGGCGGAACTTATTTTCACCTGGTCATTGGAATTATGGCTTAATTCTGACCAGGTGATACAACTATATATAATTATAAGTAAAGAGTATTCACTCTAATTACTATATGCCTATCATAATCTATTTACTCTAAAATCAAATTGATTCGCCTAATTTGCTTGATTGAATGAGCTCCGCCAGATCAGGTCACTTTGGTACGACAATACATACACAATGTACGTGTACATCACATGGACTTCACTATTTGTAATGATTGATTTTTCTATTTTGTAATATACATGTATTAACAAATGAGTTAAAGAAGATACAGGTATTAATGCAATACAAAGACAGGGTTCTCAATATCACTGGAAGAAGTAGAAATTGACATGTGTTTTTCTACAAAGATTGCATGGAGAATTTACTTAAAGTATGTAGTGACGAATTCGCAGCTGACAGCTTATGATGCACAACCTTGCATAGATATATCTACAAATGCAATACTTTCTATGTTACATACAAATCCGGAATTTTAAAATACTTTAATTGCAAAAACCAAAATGATTAAAGGAGATATTTTTGATAAGTAGCATATGAATCCTGGACAAAGAGGAAGTAGTAGACACTAGTAGCTTATTAGAAATACTCACTATGGATTGGTGAATGCATTTTCCAGGAATTGTAAGTGCTATTTATAACTGCAATATTTAAAAACAATTATTATTGTTATCATATACCATGTACTTCTCTTGGCCACCAATTGTGGCATCATTTTGCAAATATGAACGTAGTTAAATATCGAATTTGGAATTTTTCTCAACTTACTTGCTTGTTTGGATCATATATCGATTACATTATAGCTGAACCTCAACTGAATTCTATGGCGAATTGCATGCTTGGTCAACAGATTAATGATAAAATTATACATCTTTACCTTGTGTGCTGTTAAGCAATGGCCATACTCTAGTGAAATATATCAGATTCCGAAAAAGAAACCTATCATCCGATATCACGAAGTCACGAGATGACCGGATCTGTCTCATGAATTCAGTATTATGATTTATAATAATCTCCTCTAGTAGTTCAACTTTAAATTTATGGTGTATGAGTTGTAGAGTAGATATAAACGCTTTCCAATATCTTAATGGCATGGAAACACTCAATAAACTTATCTCCTTGATATGTATCATGTCAGCAGACAGACGCAGTCCATAGTCGCCAAGGTCAAAGACTCTCAGGTCAAGTTTACGTAACCATTTCATGTTTGACAGATTTAATCCACTAAAACTTAGGTCCATTCTAACTAGCATTAACCGACGAACTTGTGTCAGATGTCTATGTTGTGATCAGATAGGAGTTTCTTAGTCACTTTCAGATGCTCATCTGTGTCACTGTGCAGCGTCAGATGAACATCTGGTAGATGGAATGTCACTGGAATGTCTGTGTTTCTGTCCTGTAACTCCCTGTTCCAACTTAACTGTAGGTTGTACAATTCCGGTACTGAACTGCTATAGGCACTAGATTCTCTGTATTTACAGATCTCCGTGTCACTGTCCGTCACACTTACAACACGATGTGATATAACACTACCCAAACACGGACACATACCACATATGAACAAAAACATATTTGATTTCACCTTGACATTGGACAGACGTTCACAGAATGATTCACCTACCTCATTGTTTGTTACGATGTGGATTGCTGCCAGGAACTCTTGTATGGACGTTCACAGAATGATTCACATACCTCATTGTTTGTTACGATGTGGATTGCTGCCAGGAACTCTTGTATGGACGTTCAAAGAATGATTCACCTACCTCATTGTTTGTTACGATATGGATTGCTGCCAGGAACTCTTATATGGACGTTCACAGAATGATTCACCTACCTCATTGTTTGTTACGATGTGGATTGCTGCCAGGAACTCTTGTATGGACGTTCACAGAATGATTCACCTACCTCATTGTTTGTTACAATGTGTATTGCTGCCAGGAACTCTTGTATGGACGTTCACAGAATGATTCACCTACCTCATTGTTTGTTACGATGTGGATTGCTGCCAGGAACTCTTGTATGGATTTATGAAAGAAATGAAGACTTACATTCTTTGTTAAAAGACTGCCTGCTTCCTTCTGACTGATTAGTCCAACATCTAGTGCAAACTTTAAGTTCATCTCACCTATTTCGTCTTCTAATTTTATTTTCTGAAATACTAATTTTGTTTCATTTGATATAAGACCTTCATATGCTACTTTTCCAAGCTTTAACAATACAGAAATACAATTTTTAATGTTTACATGTTTGGAAAGACTTTCTGATAGTTTAAAATTTAAGGATTTGTCATCTTTTCTTTGAAGTTTATGTTTCTCATTTGCTAGCTCTATCAACATATTTAACATGGCAGCGTAGAACCCTGTCATACCTTCCCCAATCTGTTTCTCCTCATACCATATCTGTACACAAACAACAGCTAACAAAGGTATTTTCATAAAAGATTTTAGATTTCATCTGATAAATAACCTACAATTTTATCATATTTTGCAGCGAACATAGACGAGTCTTTCTCTAGCTTTTTATGATTTATCAGAACATTTTCAATAACCTTTTTTAATCCATTCGTACTAAGTCCATGTATTTCTATTACTATGTCGCTCTTTTTCACCATTTTTGATATTGTTGCTAACACCCATGGTCGCATTGAGAAGAAACATGCTACAGTACTTGATACACATATGTTCGGTATTCCTTGACAGGTCAGCTGTCCTCTGGCTTGGACATATGTTCGGTATTCCTTGACAGGTCAGCTGTCCTCTGGCTTGGTCATATGTTCGGTATTCCTTGACAGGTCAGCTGTCCTCTGGCTTGGTCATTTGTTCGGTATTCCTTGACAGGTCAGCTGTCCTCTGGCTTGGTCATATGTTCGGTATTCCTTGACAGGTCAGCTGTCCTCTGGTTTGGTCATATGTTCGGTATTCCTTGACAGGTCAGCTGTCCTCTGGCTTGGACATATGTTCGGTATTCCTTGACAGGTCAGCTGTCCTCTGGCTTGGTCATATGTTCGGTATTCCTTGACAGGTCAGCTGTCCTCTGGTTTGGTCATATGTTCGGTATTCCTTGACAGGTCAGCTGTTCTCTGGCTTGGTCATATGTTCGGTATTCCTTGACAGGTCAGCTGTCCTCTGGCTTGGTCATATGTTCGGTATTCCTTGACAGGTCAGCTGTCCTCTGGCTTGGTCATATGTTCGGTATTCCTTGACAGGTCAGCTGTCCTCTGGCTTGGTCATATGTTCGGTATTCCTTGACAGGTCAGCTGTCCTCTGGCTTGGTCATTTGGATTCCATTCATCCAGGCCGTCCATGATGATAAAACTGTTGTGTTTTTCGGATGACAGAACATGACGTATAGCATCATGGCAACCTTTTTCTCTCCCAAATACGTCTTGACATATCATATCTATAAAAGAAAATCTGTTTGGATTCACATTTCGAAATTGCAATGCAAAAAGGAAGTCAAATTTACTTAGAAAACATTCCCACTTATCGTGCACTGGCTTTCCTTGATTTTTCCTTTGTTGTGCATTACACCATTTTTTAACCAGCCAAAAACAATAGGTTGTTTTCCCATGAGCAGCATCTCCTAACATGTAAATATTCTTCACTATTTTACCGTCCTTTTGAAATATGTCTTCTGGGCGTGTAACTTCACTTTTGTTTCGATAGGATAGCGAACTTGAGGTTGATGCTTCTTGTTCTGGATACTCCAATACACTTCTTGTACTTGGAGAGGGTGGGTCATAATTATAACTTCCTTTGAATGCTTTCTCTTCCTGCTTTCCTGCCTCGTGTCTATCGAATGACTAGGCTGCTCTGAAGGTGCTGAGATTGGAGCGAAAAACATAGTCAACACATGTCACGTTTCATACAATAAGAACATGCCATTGATATTTACCAACGTTTGATAAATACAATTTAATTGAAACCTACCTGCTCTGATATAGAGTATTTCATCTCCAATATTCTCGATTTTCTGATCGTGCACTTCTACAGAATATAAAAGTTAATGCTGTATGAGGGATCATTGTGACAATAACATAACGATATTGTGTACACAATACCAAAAAACGAGAGGAATGATAATCAAGTCGCACGTCGCTTTCTCATTATTTGTTGACTTTTCACTGTGATACGGAATGGAACTAAAAGCCCTCCAGAGCAGGTCAGTTCAAATGGGCTGAAATTTTCTAATCTCCTTGAACACAGGTAGAATAAATATGTGGTATAGAGTAAATGCCATCTCTTGTAGCAGAGTATGGACATTTCTGTTGACCTGGTTGGGGACACATTCTTGGTGCACCAAGGGTTTTATCGCATTCCACCTGACGCTCCATTGTCATTACGTCACTAGAGGCTCCGCAACGCCGGTCAAAGCATTAAGACGTCATATAAAAGTCCGCCAATATATATAGGCAGCAATTGCTCAAGGATAACATTTCGATGTTATACTTATTTAGTCATACTTATTTACGACGTTGATAAGCAATGTAACCCAGTTCAAATGCAAAAGATAGGAAACTAGCGAGGCCTAAAATAAAATTGATCAAAGGAAATTGCCGCGACTCAAAACATTTTGATGCCATTCGATTTTGAAAATCCTTTTATCGATTATTTTTTTTCCTCGAGATTGTTTCTATTTTTCTATTCTTATGTTCCATGTCGAGATAAAATTATTCATAACTAAGAAATAAGAGTCCTCTTATATAAAGCAATTTAGTGAAGAAACGATGCATTTTGTATATATGAAAATCCCATTACCGATTTATGATTCCATCATTTCGGCCACTAAGTTTTCTCTTTGTCTGCACCCCCCCCCCCCATCCCCCTTTGAAATTTGTTACAATCGGGAGCTCATGTTATTCTTGACCTTCTTATTTACGGTTTGCAAACTCTACGGTTGAGTTCCCTTCTGAAAGGAGGTAACCGATCGCTGTAGAAATTTGCACCGTTTGCTTCAATGATTCATAATTTTCTCCGCAGAAGACCTGCCGCCCTCCCTACCGGTCCCCCCCTTTTTTTTACACACAAGACATACCGACAGCACAAGTAACCATGGTAGGTATGTCATACACTTTAGCGGTTGAAATAAACACAATGATCCCATCCTATTTCGTGTCCATGTGATATTTCCGGGATCTACCCCTGAACGCACTCTGAAACGTCTGACACGTAGCATAGCCAAGGCAACTTTCAAAACAAAATGACGTCAATAATTTACCCCAAAAACTAGTATAAAACAGAAGCCAGATAAGGACGGGTAATTAACATACATCATCATGAAATCTGCATATTTACCAATACTTCTTAAATAACGTGGCTGTTCAATATCTGCTGAAAATTTGAACCTCTGTCAAATATCACAGATAGATAAAAAATAGGATTTAGAAACAGTAACTCGTTGTAGGTTGATTTACTATGAAATGAATATTGCGCGGCCCCCCAAAAAATTAGATTCCCCGTATTTTAATGTGGAAAACTCTGTTTAGATCGGCCAGGTATGACTAAAATCATTATTTGACATAAGCTTCATATATAATTTCATATCAGAATGAAAAAACAAGATTGTCAATTATCACTATTTTGGATGATTGGTATCGATCATATTATACATTTAAGAAAATAAATGGCTATACAAGAGCATTACAGTTTTCCTAATATTTTTAATTTATGAAAGAAGGGAACAAAGAAACCAAACAATTAAAAAAAAAAACAAAAGTTATCCTCAAAATAAAAAAAAAATCGAAAGAACAAAGGATTTACATTACATTTTGATGTTATTAAAAAAAACTTGATTTGAGACACCCCGCCCCTCCAAATCCGACTCTTACAAATTTTAAGATATAAGAGGCAATGTCTAAAAGAGATTTTTTTTTAAACTTGACGACGTTTAAGGTATGATTGCACAATACTGACATTTTTATGAAATCTGATAATAATAGGCGAAAATTGTCAATTTCTTACTAAAGGGGTAGGGTCACGAAGCCCCGAAATCGGCCCTGTTTCTAACATTTGAATTGATTAAATATTTTTTTGTGATTTGATACTTTGTCAAGTCCTTCACTAAATTATGTGTTGAGATTTTGTTAATAATGCATTTATCACTAGCTTTAAGCCCTATGAAAACCCCGAAATCGGCATTTTTTGTGAAATTGCTGCAAAACCTACATGTTTCTTTAAAATTACCAAGGACACATGTATCGAGAAACATGAAAATTTTACAAATGAAAGATAATCATATCTTCTTGTCATAAAAGTTTTATGTTTCTCGACGCATGTGGCCACATCGAAATTCTCAACTAAGGACACATTTTCGAGCATGTTTGACCATGATTTGTCAATTATGTCAAAATGATGTCATTTGGTGATGTCTCAATAACTCCTACGGTGCTTCAGTAGGTGATGTGCTTTCATTAAAAGCGGGAAACATTCATTATATTTTATGTGATATATCAAGTATTTCTCATTAAGTTTAATTGTAAGGAAAATTACAGGGCCGTTTTAGGGGCTTCGTGGCCCTACCCCTTTATGGCTGTCTAAATTGTGAAAATGCACATTATCTTTTACTCTCAATTTTTCTGTCAGGGATATGTTTGTGACCGACTAACATCGTCACTGAGGAAGTTCTACGGTCGATATGGGGAACTCGTCATACACTATGGTGTCCTACTTTCCAGAATGGTGGATGATATTCTGTCATAGACCATTTGAACCATCCAACCAAAGATTGTACTCTATATCTTCAAAAATGGAAGTAACCGGATGTGACAGTTCTACCGAATTGAAGCGACGGGTGTTGCATGCAAGCAGGAGATGCTTACTCTTCATGGGCACCTGGTCTCACTCTCATATCGGGAGTTCGCTTCTTTTCCATGTTTTCATATGGTGGAGGTTTTCGTTTGTTTGCTTTGGTTCCTGTTTTATCCTGATTTTGTATGCCTTCGGTTTCTGATTTTCTGGTTTATCGATTTTGTGCTGTAAACAGGGATATGGTCATTATCCATATTTGTCTTTTCATATCTTTTTATACAATGAACTTTTGGAAAAATATATGATTTTTGTCCGCGCAGGGCACTTCGGAAGCTGGATAAACGTGATATTGACTACCTTTGAATGAAACTGACAACGTTGAATAGATCTCGCTATGTCATAACTTCTGGAATAAAATATATGGTCGTATACCAAATCAAACTTTACAGACAAAACAAATTTTCCCATGACGTCGGCATGCTTCCCAAAGACTCAGCGCTAATTGTTGGCAACGTCACGCTAAAATTAACATTGAAGAACCGCATATAGAAAGAGTTCTGTCCATATAATTTGATCCATTTAACCTACGACAATAAATCATATCCCAAATTTACGATTAAGCGAGATCTATTGGTAACAGTTTTATGTAAATTTTGCATCATAAAGTAGTCAAAAGTGCGTATATCAAGTTTCCCAAGAGCAGTAATTCCTCTGGAAGAGCAGATTAGGTAACTCATATGATACATTTTCCCTAAAACAAGATCTACAGATTTTATAATTTTTTGTCTCAATTGAGGAGAGGTGTATTACTACATTTTGGCAAAAATTTAAGAAAATTCGTTTACAAATTTTTGATTTATCTTGAAAACGTCATAGATTTTGGTGTTGAAAATGCTTTATTTAAGACGTCGTCCCCATAGCATCCACACCAGAACACACACGAACAGCAAAACAATCGCCAATTCCCAGATAAGCTCCGCCCATATTACCAAATACGCTGGATCCCGCTAGCTCAGACAAAAACCAGCTAAGGCGGATGTAAACAGTACATGTTCTATAGGAAAATCGGCAACAAAATATGCCATTTCAACTGATTTTCGTAATCATTTTTCCATGAAATATATTATGTGTAATGTACTTTATCTCTAAAATCATCATAACAAGAGAATAATATTTTTGTGAAAGTTATTTCGAGGGCGTCCAACACATTGTTTCAGGATGCGAAATGAAAAGTCGGGTCGGGTAGGTGTTAAATATGAAACACCGTCGGCGGGTACAGCCCGGGGGTGTGAGCATTTTTTTTTTATAACACGTGAATATATATTATTACGGTAATTCTTTTTATTGATTTTGGGGGGTGGTTGGGTCATTTATAATATTTGATACTTTTTTAACTATTAAGATTTAAATTGCGAGTGTAATAAGCCTGACAATTTAGGAAATTAATGCATAAGTGTATAGGATCACTGAAAACATGAAATCAAAATTTTATTTTTTCATTAAAAAAAAAAAAAAAAGAAGAAAAACGGGAGCGATGCGAACAAGAATTTTTTTTAATATTCATTTTTTATTTCTAAATTTCTAGGGAATGACATGTTCAAATATTTTGAGCATAACTTAAAATCGTAGTTTTTTTCTTCACTTCTAGGCCTACATTTCTTTTTTTATTCCCTTTGCCTTAACATCATTTTGTGCTTATGCTATCATTGATATTTTTAGGGTACAGCCAAAGGAGTGGGGGGGGGACCCTCTATCCATCTTGCTGGATTCTGCTTTATGGGCTTTATGCTATTTAATGATTCTTTTTAATTTTACAATAAAAGAACTTAAGAATAATAGTATGAAATGAATTAATGTCAAGATAATATCAATATGATTTCATCCAAGGCAAATCAAATGGTAACATTCATTCAAAAACGCCCCCCCCCCCCTCTTTTGCCTATTCTTTACTCTTTCGCCGGCAAGATCGAGTTTTATACAGTTGTAATGGGTTTTAATTTGGGTATTCATGTATGTTTGAACTTCTCAAAATCGCTTTTTTATGAGATGCGCATATATTTGATCAACTGTATACGCAAATTATGTATTTCGTGTTATCCGTTGATGACCCTGCCGATATTTGATCTGAGAAAAATATTACCCCGAGATCTGTCATCATCACTACTACTTGTACCATGTGCACATCTTTCAACTATTTTAATAAATCAAGAAAATGATGAAAAACTATGTGCTAAATGCTCATGTTATCTTCGTTTCTATACTAAAGTTATGAGGATAACGCGCTAGTTTGTCTGAGCTCCCAGCACGTGCAGGGCAGAGGCTATTATTAGCATGCCTGTAACGATACGAGATAATATCATTGGTATTGCGGCAGCAGGGGGAGGAGTTGGCGATAGGTCAATTGAACAACAACAAGACCAGCACAGAAGGAAATTTAACTTGCATACTGTATACATTGAATCATTCACTTTGTATCACTCATCAATTGCAATTCCACGATTACATCTAGTGTTAATGAGCATACGTTTAAGATCGAGATTGATAACGACGTTTATTGATCGTATCGAGATGTCATCTATGTTATTACATGAAACGCCAGGGGATGTGGCGCCCAATATGTAGGGGAAACAGGCCAGTCCTTAAAAACTCAAACATCTAAGTACAACTGAAATTAAAAAACGCCAACTACGAGCTTGCCTGGATCACTAAAATACAAACCGCGTATCCCCTTGGTTTAAACGATCAAATTTACGGACAATGAAATATTTCCTTGACCTCGACAAAGATCAATGTCTTTTCAATCCGCCTTAACGCTTAACGAAAGTTTAGGTCACACGGAAAAAGACGAAACAGAAACCTTAGAAACAGAGCTAGAATACATCGTACCCTCAGAGATCTACTAATAATTGCACGCAACGGCGGCATACATGAACTGCTTCATTCTCTCTCATGAGTATCAGCAGCTCAAATGAAATCTTTCTTGGATGAAGCAGAGGTTGCATTCTTAAGAAATACTGATTGATTCAAACCTAATATCATTGTTGCATTCGCAGAGAATAAACTCTTTCCTGTCATTAAAAACATTCCCCCTAGAAGACGGTTCATAGAAATTCCATTTATAAACAGAGGTTTCGATCTTCTTAACATCTCTAATATTTTTCGGGAGCATCGCGTACCAAGTGCTATTCCTCAATATTTTGAGAATTTGGAACCTCCTCTTATTTGTTACAAGTATAAAAAACCTATTCGAAATTAAGTATTTAACTTCAATAAAGTATTATCAGATCTTAACATTCTTGAATCAAGTACTACTTCTTGAGAATGTGCAATGCGGAGCAGTTAAAATCGTTCCCCGTGACCTGATGTTTGTCAAGTGTATTAATTACTTCTTCTAGCTCTGTCACCTTTTATCAATGTGACATCATATAGTTATCTATATTTGCTATTTCGGAAACTAGCCATTTCACCGATACATATCATCGAAATTAAAGGAGTTAAACATCTAAGCACCATCCCTATAATGCTATTTTGAACATAGATCCTATTTGGATATGCTACTGAATCGACCCTACAGGACATTTGGAGCCGCGCACTCTCTGTAATATAAATGTACAAATTTAAATTCAAAAAATCAAAGTGGGCGCTACTGAAATGATTTTTGGTGGCTCCGCTAGAAGCATGACTGATGAGAATTTAATATTCGAAACACGTGTCTTGTGCATGGAAATTGGTTTGGAATTTTCTTCAAGAAGGTACAGAGTTGGAACCCTTCGACATTCTGAATACCTATATAAACCAGCTGGCCATATTGTTACAGGTGATTTTTCAATTATCCAGGACAGGCAGCTCCGAAATCTTCTCAAGAAAGGACCTGAGTATAGAATTCCATCCAAGATAGATTTTATCAAATGTCGCGAAGAACTAAAGGAAGCCTTAGATAACTATACAAAAAGATGGTGTAAATCGGAAGGGGTCGCATTACATTCTCTGAATGACTGGAAAAACCTCATATTGGATATTACTGATATTCGAATAGTTAACTTCCACTAAAATCCTTATCTTTTTGAAATCCAATCTGAAAGATATTTCAAATCCAAATTACGCAATTTACACGAAAAATATGTCTTCTCTCCTGCAGACAAAGCAGCCAACAACACCATAATCGTTTGAAAACGTTACTACATAGCAACTTTGGTTTCGGAACTTTCGTCTACAAATACTTATATCAAAAGCAATGGAAGTGTTCCTAACATTTTAACATAACATAAGATGATATTCTTACTATCAAAAATCCTGTATTTTGAAAAGTATAAAAATGTTATTTCTCCACTGGAACTGACTCTAAACAAGGCAAACGTTACAGACACAGAAACACCATTTTGGACCTAAATATCGAAATTGCCAATGGAGAAAATCATACAAGTGTGTATGACGAACGAGATGATATTGGATCAAACAGTAAATTTCCCCTGGCTTTACGATGATGTCCCAAGATTACCGTCATACGGTATCTACATTTCACAGCTCAACCGGTATGCTAGAGCATGTCCTGATGTTTTGGATTTTCATGATTGAAATTTACAAATTACAAAGAAAATTTTAGGTCAAGGTTTTCGCTTTCACAAACTAGTAAAGACTTTCTGGAAATTTTACAAAAATTATGATCAACTTCTTTTGAAATTCGGACCGATACAAGCAACCGAGTATATAACTTTAGGTATTTCACAACTTCCATTTTATGGTGACACTGTTATGGGTCAGAATACCCCAAGACGCCAGCAAAAATCAGACAAAGACAGAATATAGATTTACAAGTTTAATTATGTACAAAATATATGTATTTCAAATGATTACAACTTACAATACAATGTCCGGATCAAAGTGTCCGTTACGGTTCACAAAGTCTATCGAATGTATGGTTTCCGGTAATCACAAACGTTCTCGAAAGATCGGTGTCCAAACGTTGTTAAATGGATTAAAGTCTCAACAAATACAGTGTCCCAGTATATCAGAATAGATGAATGAATCGTGTCTACGAATGTGTACGAATGCCCCCTTAACACAGTTCCTCGATGGTATATATACTTAATATAAATGAATTTACCAGAAGCTTCTAGAACAATGACTCATTACAAATGATTAACAATAGAGTAAATTCTAGAAATCACAGTCATGTGATGAAAATGATGTAACAAAGACCATACTGGAACATTCTCTATTGAAATAAACATGACATAGTAAAATCTAGAAAGAACCATTATGAAATCACAATGCAACATGACTAAGTACATGTGTACCTATACATAAAGTAAAACTAAAATAATACATGATCCACAACACCTCCCCCCCTTAAAAAGTTTGAATGTTAATGAAAACTTAGGTGGTAAATTCTTAAAAAATCACTCATGAAACTCTCCCGGACGAGCCCCCAATTCTGTTATGGGTCAGAATACCCCAAAACGCCAGCAAAAATCAGACAAAAACAGAATATAGATTTACAAGTTTAATTATGTACAAAATATATATATTTCAAATGATTACAACTTACAATACAATGTCCAGATCAAAGTGTCCGTTACGGTCCACAAAGTCTATCGAATGTATATGGTTTCCGGTAATCACAAACGTTCTCGAAAGATCGGTGTCCAAACGTTGTTAAATGGATTAAAGTCTCAACAAATACAGTGTCCCAGGATATCAGAATAGATGAATGAATCGTGTCTACGAATGTGTACGAATGCCCCCTTAACACAGTTCCTCAGAGGTATTTATACTTAATAACAATGAATTTACCAGAAGCTTCTAGAACAATGACTCATTACAAATGATTAACAATGGAGTAAATTCTAGAAATCACAGTCATGTGATGATAATGATGTAACAAAGAACATACTGGAATATTCTCTATTGAAATAAACATGACATAGTAAAATCTAGAAAGAACCATTATGAAATCACAATGCAACATGACTAAGTACATGTGTACCTACACATAAAGTAAAACTAAAATAATACATGACCCACAACAACACAATTAACAAAATAAGATTTATCTGGTCTTAAATGATGCTATTGAATTTGAGGACGTTTAACATGGATCAAAGGTAGACAGCATAACTATCGAAAATGCATCAGAGTCTTCAAACGCCTTTTATACCGTGGATATGATCCTAATGTAACCAGACGGACATTAAGCTTGGTACTTGACCAATCTACATTTTTGTACGAGCGCATTCTTAAGACTTGCACTCTGACTGACTGTGACGACGGGACTCCATGACGGGCCCTGTCCTTACCTGTTTAGAGAAGACACGGCCCCGACCACCTGTCCTCTCTGAATGTCAGTTGGACTCCTCGGGTGATAACATATATGAGCTCACTACAGCCGGCAGAGACTGTATTACGCACGTCCTCTTTTTATATCCATTTACATATTCATCTGTGTTGCTTGGACCCCTGCGTTTAACGGTCTTGTTTGTGTGTGGTCATCTAACAGTGATGAGGTTGTTTCACACCATCATTGTGCGTTTTTCGATACCTCTGGGAAATAGGAATAGTGGGAGGGTTGTGCGCAGGATATCCACACCGTCTGCTACTGACGTGGCAGATGGCCGTCCTAAGTCGGCACTGGTTGCCCATTGGTCTCGTTGGTTTATGTGTGGTCTTTTATGTTTCTATGATGTGAGTTGGTATTCCTTGTCCTTTTTGCGTCTCTTTCTATGGGTATCTGCTCTGTGTTTTTTTGCATTGGGTGTTTTGGGGTTTAGCTGTGGGTGCTGCAACCTAGTGTTGTTGGAGATCCCCTCCTTTCCTTAAGATTAAGGATCAATGACGAGGGTTCAATACCCGAAACGCGCATGTCTGGTCCATGTTGTAAATTTATCTGCTCTAAAATGATGCTAATGAATTTGAAGACGTTAAACATTCAAAGAGGATATTGAAACACTCCTGACAAAACGTTCCAAGAACATTCTTAAAACAATGTGCAGTTGTATAGAATGATTTAAAAACGTTTTAACAACATTTAAGAGCGCTTAACAAAATGAAATGTTTCCAAAAATGTTTTATTGATATTTCTGGAACCATACAAAATCATGATTCTATAACATGCATTTACTGAAATATTTTTGACATGTTTATAAAACATGCTAGTGCGCACATGACATAATCCCATTTACCTCTCATTTGTTTCTAACGTAGCAGATTGCAGTCCAAAGTCGGAACTGCCACTAATGAGTTAAAGGAGATCCTGACAATAATCTCAACAGCACTCACAAAAGAGCACCAAATGGAGCATCGACGGACCCCTAGCAAGCTAGAGGTGGGATCAGGTGCCCGGGAGGAGTAAGCACCCCCTGTTGGCTAGCCGCACCCGCCGTCGATGTTCAAGCACGAAAATGAAAACAATATATAAAATACATGCACTGTCTGAGGTAAGTCTCGTTGGTTTATGTGTAGTCTTTTGTGTGTATTGTTCTGATGTCTTGTTATTGTTCTTTGTCCTTATACGTCTCTACGTGTGCTTGTCAACTCTGTGCTTACACATTTGGAAAAGAAAAAATATATACTATAATATCTTAATTTCGATCCTCAACAATTCATTTGTCATTTCATTATGATGTTTGAATTCTGCATTTAGGTTGTATGTTAAACGTCTTCAAATTCATTAGCATCATTTAAAGGCAGATTAATTAACAGCGTGGACCAGACATGCACGTTTCGGGTATTTAACCCTCGTCAGTGATCCTCAATCCAAACAATAAGTATGGTCAAAATATGTGATATGTGATAATTATGTCCAAATATACCGAAAGACGTAGCAAAATGGCTGGGATATGATGCTACAGGACCCAGATTTCAGAAATTTATGAACATTTTGTAAACAGAAATTTTCGAATGCGACCAGCCGAAATTGATCGAACTTGGCTACATGTGCCCTCGGGGACTCCTGGTCCACCAGCAGTGACACTCACCAAATAGTACAAATGTCTTCAAATTCATGTTTGTTTTCACTATAAATTACCATAGATAAATTATTGATAATCTAGATAATCCATACCTACAGTCTCTTTTAGAAGTGATATTTTTCTCTCAGAGGACTCTGTCGTAATTGTTACTTTTTCCTCTAGTTTTGCTCAAACTTTGCTCTAATTGCGTAACATTCTCAGCTGTGTGGCTCATATCACTCTCCAGTTGGCTCACACTTCCCTCTAATTGCGTAATATTCTAAGCTGTGTTGCTCATATTACCCTCCAGTTGGCTCACACTTCCCTCTAATTGTGTAACATTCTCAGCTGTGTGGCTCATATTACCCTCCAGATGGCTCTCACTTCCCTCTAATTGCGTAACATTCTCCGCTGAGTGGCTCATATTACCCTCCAGTTGGCTCACACTTCCCTCTAATAGCGTAACATTCTCAGCTGTGCGGCTCATATTACCTTCCAGTTGGTTCACACTTCCCTCTAATTGCGTAACATTCTCAGCTGTGTAGCTCATATTACCCTCCAGTTGGCTCACACCTCCCTCTAATTGCGTAACATTCTCTGCTGTGTTGCTCATATTACCCTCCAGTTGGCTCACACTTCCCTCTAATTGCGTAACATTCTCAGCTGAGTGGCTCATATTACCCTCCAGTTGGCTCACACTTCTCTCTAATTGCGTAACATTCTCAGCTGTGTGGCTCATATTACCCTCCAGTTGGCTCACACTTCCCTCTAATTACGTAACATTCTCAGCTGTGTGGCTCATATTACCCTTCAGATGGCTCACACTTCCCTCTAATTGCGTAACATTCTCAGCTGTGTCGCTCATATTACCCTCCAGTTGGCTCACACTTCCCTCTAATTGCGTAACATTCTCAGCTGTGTGGCTCATATTACCCTCCAGTTGGCTCACACTTCCCTCTAATTAAGTAACATTCTCAGCTTTGTGGCTCATATAACCCTCAAGTTGGCTCACACTTCCCTCTACTTGCGTAACATTCTCAGCTGTGGGGCTCATATTACCCTCCAGATGGCTCACACTTCCCTCTAATTGCTTAACATTCTCAGCTGAGTGGCTCATATTACCCTCCAGTTGGCTCACACTTCCCGCTAATTACGTAACATTCTCAGCTGTGTGGCTCATATTACCCTCCAGTTGGCTCACACTTCCCTACAATTACGTAACATTCTCAGCTGAGTGGCTCGTATTACCCTCCAGTTGGCTCACACTTCCCTCTTATTGCGTAACATTCTCAGCTGTGTGGCTCATATTACCCTTTAGTTGGCTCACACTTCCCTCTAATTGCGTAACATTCTCAGCTGTTTGGCTCATATTACCATCCAGTTGGCTCACACTTCCCTCTAATTGCGTAACATTCTCAGCTTTGTGGCTCATATTACCCTCCAGATGGCACACACTTCCCTCTTATTGCGTAACATGCTGATATTACGCTCCAGTTGGCTCACACTTCCCTCTAATTGCGTAACATGCTGATATTACCCTCTTGATGGCTCACATTTCCCTCTAATTACGTAACATTCTCAGCTGTGTGGCTCATATTACCCTCCAGTTGGCTCACACTTCCCTCTAATTGCATAACATTCTCAGCTGTGTGGCTCATATTACCCTCCAGTTGGCTCACACTTCCCTCTAGGTTGTTCAAATGTTCCTCTACGCATGTAATGTTTTTGTTTGTTTTCTGAAGATTGTTCGTCAATTCTGATCCATTCTGAAAAGATTAATGTTCTTCTTTTTTTTACAAAGTTTGAATGAAGGTACAGCAGAGAGGTAACAATAATTCAATGCATTGCTATTCATACTGTGAGTAAAAAATCAGAGGGTCTTATTTTGTTTTGGTTTTACTTTGGGCGGGGGACTGGAGATCCAACTTGTGAATCTGGAGTTTTTATTTGGTTTTCGTTTATGCCGTCATCTTTGTTTGACACTATTTTAGCAACACTTTGTGTAACACTAAGACGGAAATTGGTACTTGATTTCTGCTTCCTGATTGTTTCTTCCTACTTAGATACTATACTTGCATCAGATTTGAAATAAGATTCATGTGGTACATAAAGAAGCACGGTAACGGCCGGGTTAGCGCAGTGGAAGCGCGCTCGCTTCTCACCTCCCGGGTTCGAATCCCAGATTCGGTGAAGGGTCTTATATGGGAGGGTAGGTGGTCCCCCATCCTTGCCTTGGTGGGAAGTTTTTTTCCGGGTACTCCGGTTTCCTCCTGCTCCTTGGATCCCCTCACGTCAACATCTGAGTCAACGTGAGGCATTTATATAAGTTGTGTAACTTGTTTGTTAAATGTTGTGAAGGAAATAAAGCATTCTACGTTGCATTCCGTGCTTGCAGTGGGGATGGTTCATTAGATAGGAACTTTGTATGCTGTTGATCTTGTGTCATTGGCTCGGCCTGTTTGTCCTATTTCCTTTTCGTGTGAGAAAGGTTTTATCTTAATTTTACCCAACATTTCTTCAGCCATTCGATTGTGGTTTTTGGAATACGGTTTCGGTTTTTGGAATACGGTTTCGGTTTTTGGAATACGGTTTCGGTTTTTGGAATACGGTTTCGGTTTTTGGAATACTTTTTCGGTTTGACTTTCATTTACTGATTGATTCACTTGTTTGTATACATAAACAAACAAGAAAATGGACAAAAATATGACAAATATTATACAATTATGGACTTTTTACGAGGTGAATATGGTGTGACATTTTCTGAATATAAAAATTTTGACCGAGGCGACAGCCGAGGTCAATATTTTCAAATTAGGAAAATATCAGACATATTCACCGAGTGAAAAGTCCACAATTGTTTTATTATATAGTGGACTTAATCAGTATTTATAAAGGTACCTTTTCGAAATGGCTGGCATCGACTTTTCTTTGAAAATATTTCAAGACGTGTTAATATCAGCATTACCTGTCGCTGAATTATTCTGAACGTAATAGAATTCATTCAATGCGTCAAATGAATGTTATTTCAGAGTCAAAATCCGTCGTAACTCTTAGATAGACTCAAAATTCAAGGATTTCAGCTCGGCTTCAGCGTCCTTGCTGCTGTTTACGAAATGACGTTAATGACGTCACAGTTAAAAATTTCGCGCGTTTTCGATATTTCATGGTTAACCGGAAGCAAGAGTTTTCGCGGTAGTGTTATTTAATGAAATCGCCTCTCAAAGGTCAATATGATGAGACAATGACTCGTCACGTGACAGTTCTCAGGCAATGAGAGTGGGAAAATAAACAGACTATATAATAATATGTAATAATACTTCTGATTTGTTTCATAATGTCCCTAAGTCTGTGTATTCGTTCTGTAATGACTTTTTTCATTTTGACTTTTAGTAAAAGATGTTGTTTTCTTTATATTTATATTTGTCGTAACGTTCACAAAAACACGTTTACAAATACTTTCCGCTTTAAGGTGTACTGCTTTGTTGTGCCGCCTATGAGAATTTTTATGGTTTCATGGTTAAATTATACAACGGCTGAAATTCTTATTGAGGAAGTTCGTTCAGGAGATCTGTTCAAACATATTCACGAGATCCCTCTTTCAAGAATGATCAGTGACATTCTAGATTGCGATTGAATGGCTGTCAATATCACTAAATATGACATTTTGCCTGATGTGTACACCAATATGTACATCGAGACACTCACCGAATTTAACAAGTTTTCATGGAACTGTTGCAACGGATTTTGCATGCAATCAGGAGACGCTGACACTCCCCGAGCACATGGTCTCACTTCGAAATACTGTTTATTGCGAGGTTTGCGACTGTTCCAATAAGAAATTGGAACAGTCGCGAAACATTCGGTTTCTGATTTCTAAATTATCGATTTTGTGCTTAATACAGGGATATGGTCATTATCAAAATTTGTCATTCTAATAATTTTGCCTTGCCTTCTCGACTTTGAGGCTGAATACCTGATTGGCACTTCTACCATGTTTATTTAAAATACAAACCTCTTCAAGTACTTCTATTCTTTTCTGATCGACGAGTAATTTCCTAATTTCTCCTAACTCACTGGCATTCATGACTCGAGTTTCTAGTTCTTGTATCATATTCAACGTATCTGTATATACTTTGGGTGACACATTGTTAGCGAGGTCCAGCAGGGCAAATCTTACTCTGTTCCAATAACCATTGTAGGTAAGCACATCCAAATGTGCTTTTTCTGCATGGATTATATGATTACGGATCGTGCGTATTGTATCAACATGAGACATATTGATTCCTGCATGTCTTGAACAAATATTCTTTATAAAAAATACAACATAATGTGATGTCCATAACGTCTGATGTGACGGGCTTTGCGTCATATTGACAGGGACAATCCCCGTATATCCTATAGGACATGATGACGAGTTCTTGCTGAAAAGAAGATCCCACTGCGACCTGTTCATAGGAGTCACCCTGCTTTGTATAAGTCTACAACAACATCTCCTGTTCAATAAATGATAAAGATCGTGTTTGTTTTTATCTAGGAAGTCCTGTAGACTGGTATATCCATGCTTACTGTGGTAATTATTGATCACATGTCGTAACGTAAATGGACACACTTTGAGTAATA
The DNA here is from genome assembly GCA_033119305.1 of Pinctada imbricata. Taxonomy (NCBI): domain Eukaryota; kingdom Metazoa; phylum Mollusca; class Bivalvia; order Pterioida; family Pteriidae; genus Pinctada; species Pinctada imbricata. The sequence goes on along the minus strand of VSWD01000014.1, from coordinate 16,691,108 downwards.
ATAAAGATGTCCGCCCATATCGAGCTTCGTCAGCGTCACTCATTTTGAAGGATAATCAACAATCACTCTTCTAGCTCAAACTGTTTTTTCGTTGAAATGAAATCACTATATTTTGTGTCTAGTTGTGCTCTGAAAATGAAGCAGATATTATAAAAGTATTGATATAGTATTCTATGAAAACATATTTTTTCATTAACATTTGTATCATTTCACAAACTGATGCTCTAGGCCAAAATGGAGAAAGAACTGGTAATAAGCTGATTTCACAAAATGACTTGAACTGAAAGTCAAAAATCTAAATAAAGATAGCGGCAGATTATGAAGAATTAAATAAAAGAAGGAGGGGATCTCCAACGACACTCGGTTGCAGCGCCCACAGCAAACCCCCAACAACACCATGGAAACATGAAACACGAAAGACCACACATAAACCAATGAGAACAATAGGAATCTTATGCCGACTTAGGACGGTCATCTACCACGAATACAGCAGATGGTGTGGTTATCCGTAGTAAGTGCGCGAAACCTTCCAACTTTTCCGATTACCCAGAGGTCTCGAAGAATGCATGACTGAGGTGTAAAATAACCTCTTCTCTGTAAGATGAATATAAAAACAGACAGCATGACGCAGGGGCCTAATTAAATGAGGGGATCTCCAACAACACCAAATTGCTGTACCCCCGAAACACACAGATGAACAAAAGAGGGGATCTCCAACAACATCAGGTTGCAGCATACACAGCAAAACCCCAAAACACTCAATGCAAAAAAGCAGACAAGCACAGAAAGAGACGCATAAGGGACAAGGAATGTCAACGCACAACACAGAAACATCAAACACAAAGGACTACACATAAACCAACGAGACCAAAGGGCAACCGGTGCCGACTTAGGACGGCCATCTGCCACGGAACTAGCAGAAGGTGTGGTTATCCTGGATCGAAGGCATGCGAAATAAAGCCCGTGCCATGCCTGTTGTAGCATATGTTATCATCTAAGGAGTCCGACTTACACTCAGAGAGGAAACAAAGGAGGGGATCTCCAACAACACCAGGTTGTAGCACCCACAGCAAAACCCCAAAACACCCAATGCAAAAACACAAAGCAGACAAGCACAAAAAGAGACGCGCAAGGGACAAGGACCGTAAACGCACAACACAGAAACATCAAACACAAAGGACTACACATAAACCAACGAGACCAAAGGGCAACCGGTGCCGACTTAGGACGGCCATCTGCCACGGAAATAGCAGAAGGTATGGTTATCCTGGATTACGTGCGCACAACCCTCCCATATTTCCGATTACCCAGAGGTCTCGAAGAACGTACAATTGTGGTGTAAAACAACCTTCTCACTGTCAGATGACCACACACAAACAAGACCGCAAAACGCAGGGGCCCAAGCAACACAGATGAATATGTAAATGGATATAAAAAGAGGGCCTACGTAATACAATCCGTGCTCTGCCGCCGCAAGCTCATGTATGTTATCACCCGAGAAGTCCGACTGACATTCAGAGAGGACAGGTACCCAAGTAGCACAAAAATATTTTTAAAACGTTTCAAAAACATTTTAGTTTCGTTTCGAAAACATTTCGAAAAAATGTTTCAAAAATATTTCGATGTATGGTTTTAAAAACGTTTTCAAAACGTTTTATGAAACATTTTAATGAAACATTCTAAAAATGTTTTTCCAGAATGTTTCTATGAAATGTTTTAGAAATATTTCAACAACATTTCAAATAATGTTTCATTAATGTTACGATGTATGGTTTTAAAAACGTTTTAATAACATTTTGTGAAATATTTCAATGAAATATTTTTCAACGTTCTACAAAACATTTCTATAAAACATTTCAAAACATTTTTTTATTCATAACTAATAAATATAAAATATATGACAGTACAAAGATAAATTCCATTTCATGTCAGTCTTCATTTAAAGTTCAATCTTCTTGTTTTAATAAAAGTTCAATCTTCACTGTCCGAGTGAATCTCTAGCTGTCCGAGTTGTTTCTTCAGATACTGCTAAATACTTTACTTTCTTCGCATTCTTCTTCTAAAAATCAAATGAAACATGAAGATTAGAGTACGCTCCTTATAATTTCTGCCTCAAAGGTTATCATGATTGTGTGTGATTTTAAAAATCAATGCCGAGTATGTCGGATATTAATATACGTTTTGATAAACACTTACAAAATTTAAGTTGCATGTACAGGAACATATATCATTCCACTCTCATGAAAAAGACTTTGTCCATCAGTATGTGCTGCGATAAAAATGTAATATATTTCACAAATTATATGTATGCTGGCATTATAAATGATAAACGTGTACTTTGATAATCGAAAATACATAACTTTATGAGGAATAATACGTATTAAACAATTACAAATGCTTTTTACTATGTGTAAATTTATTTACATACACATTTACAGTACACGGAACTTTTTATTCCTGAAATATAAGTATGTGTACTTACCATTATCCCGAACTCCGATGATTATGATGATAAATACTATGATGAGTATATCACAATTACTATAAAGCAGATTTTTCCAATATACATATAATCCATGACTTTAGGAATGAAAAGTATATGCAGGAAATCATAAGTGACCCACTCCTTGTCTTCCCTTTCAAATCCAAGTTACCATGGTTAACTGGCCAGTATCCTGCTGTGTGTGATGCTGACCTATATCCTAGATCAACAATTTACTCTCTTATCTCAATCTCTGCACGCTAAAACCGCCTCTCTAGAAGCGTTATGCAACATCCCTTACAGCTTACTATAAAATTCTGTACAATATTATTTGATTACACAGACTTACGAGTATTGAAGAAGACTATTTTAATGAATACCGATTTATCATATCATCATAATGAATATGGTGTTTTCTTTCTATGAAAAAATGACCCTCGGAAATGTTTCTAAAACATTATAGCAACATTTTAACAGTATCTTACAGTTTTACATCATAAAAGCATTTTTAGAAAGCTTTAAAATTAGCCTTTTTTTTCGTAATTTGTAAGAAATAATTCAAATAACGATTTACAAATTCTTTATCAATATTTTATGACATGAAAACAATGTAAAATGTTTCAAAAACATTTTAAAAATATATGTTTCAAAACATAATTTTCTACAATGTTCCATTATTATGCGACATTTTATAGACATTTAAACAATGTTTTAATGATACTTTAAATCAATGTTTAGTAAACATTTTAACAATGTTTTGACAACATTTTAGAAATAAATGTTTCAAAAACATTTCTACAATGTTTCAACATTTATTACTATTATGCAACATGTACCCAAAAAAATAAAACATATAAAATTTAAAATATACTTTAAAACGTTTTTTTTTTCAATATAATTTGAAAAACCATTTCAATAAAAATAAGCTTAAAATGCATCAAAGATGCAAAGTGCCGAGTTGCAAAACTTGAATGGTCTCGACAGATGGGAAGCATCACAGACACGTTTCAGGTTGATACACATTCATATATAATTCAGAAACCAAATCAATTACCCAAATCCTATGAATTTGACCTTTGCTCTTTTGATCCCAAAATCAATAGGGGTCATCCTTGATTCATGGAAAACATTTCCGACAAGTTTCATGATTAAAGGTGCAATACATGCCCAAATATAGTCCCGAAACTATTTTCAATTATCAGAATCCTATGACCTTGACCTTTGGATGCAAAAATCACATGGGGTCATACTTGATTCATGGGAAACATTTCCGGAACATTTCATGATCATAGATGCAATACAGGCTCAAATATTATCTGGAAACCATTTTCAATCATCAGTGATAGGGATCATCCTTGATTCATGGAAAGCATTTCTGGCAAGTTTCATGATTATAGGTGCTACGCAGGCTCTAATATGGTCTGGAAACCATTTTCAATCATCATAGTTCAGTGACCTTGACCTTTGGACCCATAAATCAATAGGGGTCATCCTTGATTCATTAGAAATATTTCTGGAAAGTTTCATGATCATAGGTGCAATACAGGCTCTAATGTGGTCCAGAAACCATTTTCAATCATCTGAGTCCTATGACCTTGACATTTGACCTTTTGACCTCAAAATCAATAGGGGTCATCATTGATTCATAAGAAACATTTCTGGCAAGTTTCATGATCATAGGTGCAATACACCCTCTTATATCATCCGGAAACAATTTTCAATTTTCAATTACCTAAGTCCTGTGACCTTGATCTTTGACCCTTTGACCCCTAAATCAAAAGTGGTCATTTTCTATTCACTGGAAACATTTCTGGCAAGTTTCATGATTATAGGTGCAATACAGGCTCAAATTCAGTCGGGAAACCATTTTTAATCATCTTAGTCCTGTGACCTTGACCTTTTAACCCCAAAATTGATAGTGGTCATCCTTGATCCATGGGAAACATTTCTGGCAAGCTTCATGATTATAATTGCAATACAGGCTGAAATATGGTCCGGAAACCACTTTCAATCATCGGAGTCCTGTGACCTTGACGTTTGACCTTTTGACCCCAAAATCAATAGGGGTTATTCTTGATTCATGGGAATCATTATTGGCAAGTTTCATGACTTTAGGTGCAATACAGGCTGAAATATGGTCCGGAAACCATTTTCAATCATCAGAGTCCTGTGACCTTGACCTTTGACCTTTTGACCCCAAAATCAAAAGTGGTCATTTTCTATTCACAGGAAACATTTCTGGCAAGTTACATGATTATAGGTGCAATACAGGCTGAAATATGGTCCGAAAACCAATTTCAATCAACAGAGTCCTGTGACCTTGACCTTTGACCTTTTGACCCCAAAATCAATAGGCCTCATCCTTGATTCAAGGGAAACATTTCTGGCAAGTTTCATGATTATAGGTGCAATACCGGCTGAAATATGGTCCGGAAACCATTTTCAATCATCTGAGTCCTGTGACCTTGACCTTTGATTTTTTGACCCCAAATTCAATAGGCCTCATCCTTGATTCAAGGGAAACATTTCTGGCAAGTTTCATGATTATAGGTGCAATACCGGCTGAAATATGGTCCGGAAACCATTTTCAATAATCTGAGTCCTGTGACCTTGACCTTTGACCTTTTGACCCCAAAATCAATAGGCCTCATCCTTGATTCAAGGGAAACATTTCTGGCAAGTTTCATGATTATAGGTGCAATACAGGCTGAAATATGGTCCGGAAACCATTTTCAATCATCTGAGTCCTGTGACCTTGACCTTTGACCTTTTGACCCCAAAATCAATAGGGCTCATCCTTGACTTATGGTGAGTAAGTGTATGAAGTTTCATTGTTATAGCCTCTTTCGTAGTTGACTTATAGTCCGGAAACCATTTTCAATCATCTGAGTCCTGTGACCTTGACCTTTGACCTTTTGACCCCAAAATCAATAGGGCTCATCCTTGACTTATGGTGAGTAAGTGTATAAAGTTTCATTGTTATAGCCTCTTTCGTAGTTGACTTATAGTCCGGAAACCAATTGTTGACGCCCTCCCGCCCGCCCGCCCGCCCGCCCGCCCGTCTCACATCAAATTAAGAGCCGAGTTTGCAACTCGGCTAATAAAAATGTTCTGAAAACATCTTGAAAACATTTTCCTATTTTGTTACATAAATGTATTCTCAATACATTTAATAGAAATGTTTCAACAATGTTTTAAAAACGTTTTGAAAATATCTTAAAATATTTCGATTTTTCCATCGCTCATAAATGTTTTATAAACGTTTTAAAAACATTTTGCTATCCCTGAAAAACATTTTTAAAATGTTTTTAAAACATTTTGCCAGAAATGTTTCAGCAGAACCTTTTTGAAACCTTTTGAAAATGTTTCGAAAATGTTTTGTGTTACCTGGGTAGTCGGGGCCCTGTCTTCTCTAAAGAGGTTTGGACAGGGCCCGTCATGGAGTCCCGTCGTCACAGTCAGTCAGAGTGCAAGTTTTAAGAATGCGGTTGTACAAGACTGTAGATTGGTCAAGTACCAAGCCTAGTGTCCGTCTGGTGACATTAGGATCATACCCACGGTATAAAAGGCGTTTGATGATTCTGACGCATTTTCGATAATGATGTTGTCTATCTTTGATCCTTCTTATCTTGTTAATAATGTCACCATAAAATGCAGGTTGTGAAATACCCAAAGTAATATACTCTGTTGCCTGTATTGGTCCGAAATTCAGAAGTTGACGATAATTTTTGTAAAATTTCCAGAAAGTCTTTACTAGTTTGTGAAAGCGAAATCCTTGTCATAAAAGTTTCTTGATAATTTGTAAATTTCTACTATGAAAATCCAAAACATCAGTACATGCTCTAGCATACCGGATGAGCTGTGAAATATAGATACCACAGGACGGTAACCTAGGAACACCATCGTCAAGCCAGGGGAAATTTACTATGTTAAATCCAAAATCATCTCTTTTGTCATACACACATCTCTCCATTAACAATTTTGATATTTAGGTCCAAAAATGGTGTTTCTGTGTTTGAAACGTTTGCCTTGTTTAAAAGCAATTCTTGTGGATAAATAACATTTTTATATTTTTCAAAAACTGGATTGTCGATAGCAAGAATATCATCCAGGTACCTAGAAGTACCAATGAAACATTTCACATCATCATTTTTTCTTTGTTTTTGAAGATTTTGGATAAATTTCTTTTCATACGTGTATAAAAAAAAATCTGCAACAAGAGGCGCACAATTAGTATCCATTGGAATCCCTACAACCTGCTTGTAGAGTTTCTCACCAAATCTTACATAAATATTGTCCAAAAGGAAGGACAAGGCAATACACAGGTCACCACATGTCCATGATTTGTATGATTTGTAATCTGTGGCGGAAAAGAAACCCTTCGATTCAGAAGTACAAATATAAGTTTTCCCCTCTCGATCAAAACACCATTTAATGAGTTTGGACAGTCGATCATTTATTTTGTCGTGAGGAAGCGTGGTGTACATATTAGAAAAGTCGTATGAAGATATCGTATTTGCTTCAAAATTTCTTGATTTCATTTTGTCAATCACATCCCCTGAATTTTTAATAGACCAAAAGAAGTTTACGCCATTCCTGTTCATGACAGTTTCACAATTTTTGCCACGTGTTCTTTTATAGCCGTGAGTGCTGACGTCAGATTTCTAAACATAATTGTTGTTGAGCAGTTGCTAGAATTAGCAAGGACACACGGCCGCACCCTGTCTTCTCTAAACAGGTTTGGACAGGGCACTTCATGGTGCCTTACGCCAGAGTCAGTTAGGTCGCAATTCTTAAAATTGCGCTACTACAAGTACAAGGCTGTAGGACGTTCGAGGACCAAGCCAAATGTCCATCTGGTGATAGAAGGATCATATTCACGGTATCAATGGCGCTTGATAATTCTAACACAATTTCTATGACATTTCTGTCTACCTTTGATCCTTATTTAAAGGCAGCTTTTTAAAATACCTAAAGAAATATACTCTGTTGCTTGTATGGATCCGAATGTCAACAGAAGCTGACCATAGTTTTATAAAATTTTCAGAAAATCTTGACTACTTTATGAAAGTGTGCTGATTCATAATCATTACAATTATCCTGCCCTCTTTTTACATCCATTTACATATTCATCTGTGTTGCTTGGGCCTCTACGTTTTGCGGTCTTGTTTTTGTGTGGTCATCTGACATTGAGGAGGTTGTTTTACACCACAATTGTACGTTCTTCGAGACCTCTGGGTAATCGGAATAGTGGGAGGGCTGTGCGCACGTAATCCAGGATAACCACACCGTCTGCTACTGACGTAGCAGATGGCCGTCCTAAGTCGGCACCGTTTACCCATTGATCTCGTTGGTTTATGTGTAGTCATTTGTGTTGTATGTTTTTCTGTGATTTGGCGTTCCTTGTACTACTGCGTCTCTTTCTGTGTGTGTCTTTTTTGTGTTTTACAGTGGGTGTTTTGGGAGGTTGCTGTTGGTGCTGCAACTAGGTGTTGTTGGAGATCCCCTCCTTTCTCTAACACAATATAAATTCTATACATTGCGACTACCTACCTGTTTAAGTAAATGTATCTTTCTTTCAAATAAAACTACGAACTCAGTTCACCTTGTTTTGACAGTTGAAACATAACTTTTAAAACCTATGACTGTATATTCTGTAGTTCGAGAGTGTCGTTATACCTTTAGACTTCATAATATCACAGGTAGACGACGAATTTGGCAATCAGGGCAATGTAATTGCATTTAAACTACCAATTTCTTTTCATATTCAAATGTCTTCATAGATTTTGTTTTTCTTTATGAGGGAATCCCCAAAGTAATTGTCAATCTACCTTGGTTAACCAATTATGGACTGAACAATGAAGTTTGTACCTTATACCGATAGCTTTACTAGGTCAAATCTTTTCAATATTAAGGAGAGAAAACCTCTAATATCACTGCATGGGGTATAGCGCTAGACAAATGCTACTGTTTGTGATGTTATACAGAGCGTTAGTGCAACAGATTCAATTGGTTGGAATGAAAAATATGGATAATGATCATATCCCTGTATACAGCATAAGATCGATAATTCAGAAAATCAGAAACAAGTTTAATTTTTGGGTTATATTGTGCATTGCATTCTTCAAATCAGCTCATCAATAAACTTAACTTTACCTAGGCATGGATAATTTTAGCTGTTAATGTCCTAAAACTTATAAATCCATGCACATTTGTTTTTGTCTTAGTTCTAAACAGAAATATCTGTCATTTTTCCATATGAATAGATTCGATCAATTCGACCGTTGCACATTTCAATCTGTATGAACCTCTCCTTTCTTGATTCAATCACTCTATGGGATCATATATATATATCATAGATTTCGCTTGTATTGACTTTTATAAACCTGAAAATGAAAAAGAATAAACTTGAAACAGGTGAATGGATGATTTTGTATACGTTCTCTTGTTTCAATATTGATCCCGTAGGGTGAGTGCTCCTATAAAGGAGAGGTTCTTATCAATCGAAATATGCTTAGGTCAAATTGACTAGATCTTGTACATCCGGGAAAATGGCAGTCATTTATGTTAATGATGTCAATAATCGTTTGACATCATCATATTCCCGGCGTCAATAGTGGTTCTTATTGTACCGAGTGCGGTTTCGGTCTTCATACTCCTCTTATTCGCTTGTTTCTTGACGGATTTCGACAAGTTTGGTATCGAAGGAACCAGAAAATTATCATCGTCAATCTGAGTGTAATAAATATACAGTCAAATGTATCGTCAAATCTATATAATTTAATTTTTCATGTAACAAGGATTTTCATTGGCTTAAAAGTTGAGGTTATTTTCCATAATAAGGACAAATCGGACATCATAGTCTTTGACGAGTTCCCCGTATCGACCGTAGACTTTCCTCAGTAACGATGTTAGTCGATCACAAAGGTATCCTTGACTGAGAAGCCAATCTGAAAGACGCCTAGCTCTCAGAACAAAATCTTTGTATTTGGTGCTTTCTTTGGCATAACGTATCAATTGAGATATGAACACGCCATAAGCAGGCGAGGAAGAGATTTTGCTACTCAGAAAAGAAAAGTTTGTGATGCTGAAACTAAAATCGTCACGTTTGTCATAGAGTGAGTTGTTCATGTGACCATCAGTGTCATAGGACAGCATTTTGCCTAAATAGGATGCTGAATTTTTTGTCATTTGTCATTTGAATTTAAGCTCCGACGGAAAGATTCTGCTAAACTAATCCGCAAAATTTGAATTGTTGATGGACAACGCATCTTCTACATATTTGAATGTGAAGTTAAAGTCCGAAACGTAGTGTCTTTTCCCTTCAGAGACCGAAGATTGAAGCTTCGTCTGAGTGAAGAAAAGGAGTGGGGCACAATTGGTCCCCTTTGGAATCCGACAAGTTGTTGGGAGACCTTTCCTCCAAACACCATAAAAGTTTATGTTTTCAACTCGATCGGAAAACCAAGATGGGCTCCAGGAGCATTTATTGACTTACAGAATTTTAAGTTCTCCTTTGCAACAAAGGCGCAGAATTCCACCAAACTTCACACGGATTGATTGGTATTGCAAGCAAACAGGATATGTTTACTCTCTATTAGCACCATTGAAGGTTCAATTTTGCTCCTTTACAGAAATTGTTTATATATGTTTTGTTTTGTATTTTTTTTCACGGTTTGTATGCCCGCTGATAATGTTGTATTTTTCTTCAGATTTGCGGTTTTGCATTGAAACATTAAATGATCTGGTTTCAAATTGTGTTATGTTTCGAAATTTTATTATTGACAAACGTTTTAACTAATCTATATTTAAAAGCCAATTTTCAAGTTGATTGTATATAGTTTACCAAAGTAGGTCAACGTCCTCGGCCAAGGTCATGAGACGAAAAGTTTGGTATCCACAGGAAAGTCTTATCACAAAAATACTCGTCATACTTTTGTGGAAAATGAAATTGATCGATCCTGCGCCAAGTTCTTGGATCACCTATGATTCAGTGAAACGTAAGAAGTTTGATATTTTATTCATATGTTGATCAATTCAATTACAGAATAAGTTACGAGTATGCAACAAAAATCAAGTACATTTATCGCACATGAAACATTATTCACGTTAGCTTATTTCATGCGATAAATGCACTCGGTGTGTTGCATAACCGTAACAAAACACAAATAATGTCATAATTTATTCCTTATGTGCACCACAATTATAAGTCTGAAAAGGCATTTGTCCGTGTAAAAAATGGACGATCGCGAGAAAGTTTCAGTTTGAACGTAAAAACTGTAAGAACCTTTGGTTTAAACATATTTATTCAAGAAACATGCAATATTCACACTATTCATAAGCAATGAAATACAGGAGTTAGAAAAAATCTCAAAGCTTACACATATAAATTCATCTCCAAAAATACTAATTAGCTTATTTTTGGACTGGTCTTAACCTGTATGGTATTATACAAAGTAACACAACAAAATACATATAAATGATAAAAAGAAATAATCAATGAGTTGTCAGAATAAGCAAGATTTAAAAAATGATAGAAAGAAATCTGCAAAGTAGTAAATATGTGGCGATAATGTAAAATAACGTAAAAGTGAATGATATCTAAGAAATGACTATAATAATAATTTTTCTTTCTATCGATGTATTGACAAAACAATGCACAGATTATATAATCCGCGATTTTGTAGCCTTGATATTAAATGATCCTATCCTGAGCCTGTTGGCTTAATTCAACAGTAACACCCATCATTTAAGTAATGTGACGATCTTTGATCAAGCCGACAGGGCAAGGTAGGATCATTTCGATTCATTAAGGGGTCATCTATTATAGATCTTTTTTTTTACATAAAATGTTCGCCATATGTAGCAACAAGAATTTGATGTACTACAAAAGTTGAGTGAAAAAGATCTGAATTCTTCTATGAATTTTAGATAATAACAAAAAATAATGAAGAAGGTGAGTATGTACGCAAAATATGGAAAATTTAATATAAAAAAAATGAAGCCCATTAATTGGGTTCTAAGTCCATTGAATGAAAAATTGGAACACAAAAAGGAAAAAAAACCCAATAAATGTATGGAATATTGTATATACAAAGAATATGCAAATAATTAAAGAACCTTTACATGCGAAATGAGACACTTTAACCACAGTAAATAACATTTGTCTTGCATATAAATAATTATCAAATAAAAAGATAAATCACGTTCAAAGTCAATATTTTAAAGAATTAATTTGGAAGTAAATCAGATCAACCAAAGGCGTAGCTGCCCTGTACAAGAGGCACCATATTCCTACAAAACTATTCAAAATAGTTACTGAGGTTTTCTCAGTGATTCAAGAAAAAGTGCGACACTTAAATTTTGAAATTGGGTAAAAATAAACTTTAAACGTGAGGCATAATATATACTGGACTGTATTATATAACTATCAATTAATATGAATTTCTATTTTTACACCCAAAATATTTTTCTTATTCGAGTTATGGGCTTCTGAAGGTAGTGGGGTCAGACTAATCCATTCTTTACTTCATAACTATATAACATAAATTTGGCCTTATATTCGTGCTTCATTTTCGTCTGAAATGATTTCACCAAAAAAAAAATAAAATAAAATAAAATAAAATAAAAAAGAAACAAAAAAAAAGGGAAAAATCAGAATGGAGGATTGTCAATGTAATGATGATATCTTCAATTTGTTACGAAAACTTTATCAATTTTTTTATTCGTTTCTTTTGTATTTGTTAGTATCTGATTTATGGATTATTTACAACCGGAAAATAGATAATATTGTTTTCATCGAAAGGAGAAATATACACTAACAACTGCCAAATAAATAACGTATCTTTACTTCATGTCATATGAAAGAACTCTGTTATAACATCCAATAACAGCTTTGTCACCAAGTTTGTTAAAACTAACACAGTACGGCCCTAATGATAGATTGTCAAATACAATCCTCTGTAGCTTCCCGTCATGACTAAGCTGATGTACGTTCCTAGAGCTCCAACCACAGATATAGATATAAGCGGCATGATCCACTGTGACACCTGAAGTGTAATGTAGTTTGTCATGTGTGTACGTGAACACCGGGGTACCGTCCATAGTAATACAGTACAACTCACGATCTCCCCACACTGTATAACACAGGGATGTGTCATCACGGACAGCCATGCCGCCCACGTCATTGTCCACTGATATATCACGGACCTTATGGTGATTACTATCATACACGGCGATATTCTTATTACATCCTATGTAATATTTACCCTGATGATACACAAAGTCACAGTTCACGTTTGTACTGATTTCTTTTATCTTTGTGATCTGATTGTTTTGTATGTTGAAGATGATCAATCCATGTGCTGATACAGCTACAGCGCCCTCTGTGTCACTGGTCATCTTGATTCCCCATGTATATCCTGGTAATGATAACGATGATAGGACACTGGAACACTGATGGTCACGTAACTCTATGGCATTGTTGGAGTAATTAGACAGCAGGACTAGGTCATTCTCTAATACTGCTATCCCTGTCACATCACACTGTATATTAACCTCTGAGGACAGAGTTGGTACAACTGAGCCCATGTCGACTTGTCTATCTGTAGATCTCAGCATGCCAGTTCTACTTCTCCTTCTGATATTAACTTCCCCAAATACTTTGATGTCTTTTTCAATCTCCAGTAGCTTCTCATTGGCATCAAATGTTACTCTGATCTCCTTTAACTGCCGGTCTTCCTCATTTACGAACTGTTCTAGTATCGATCTTTGCTCCATGAGTTTTTCCATGGCTTGTATGAACTGGGCAGGTGGGGCGTACTTCATGTTGGTCTGAAATAAGGCTAAGTCATTCTCTATAGTAGATATTTTACATTTGATTTCATCATGCTTATCCTCTATCTCAGGTCGGATCTCCTTTTCAATCTTTGATATTTCAGACATAATATCAGATTTCAACTTACTCAGATGATCGGATAACTTTGTGAATAATATATCCACATCTATTTTCATTTTCTCGATATCTTTGTCCAAGTTTTGTAAGTTTTCCGCCGTGTAATGTACCATTGTAACCAAAGAGTTCGTAATTTTGTTTAAAGCGTCTGGAAAGCTTTCTACTTCTCTTGATTTCTTCATTTCCTCCGCTGCATCTTGAATGGATCCTACATTGTCACACTTTCTGTGTTTTAGCATTACACATGTCATACAGCAAATTGCGGAGTGATCGCTGCAATACGCTTTTAGTTTTTCATCAGGGTGCTCTGTGCAAGGTATTTCAGCTTGTTGTAGTGGCAGCTCTGTTGTTCCATAGTTTTCAATGTCAATAAGTTTATGATTGGTTGAGGATTTATGCCTACGATGATAACGCTCACAGGATTTACATAATGCTTCAGCACAGTTAATACACCACGAAGAAGCACTTTCAGTTTCGTTTTCCCTTGCACAAGCCATACATAATTTCTCTCCTGATTTGGATTCATTCATGTCAATCAGACTAACCAGTATATGATTTGTAGGTAGTTTTGACGACCATTCCTCAATTCCAATATCCTCCGGTTTGGGTACGTACATCCGACACACGGGACAATTTACTCCACCCTTTGTTTGTACAAAAGTCGTTGTTATGTAAGTTTTTATACATCCTTCACAAAAGCTGTGTAAACATGGAAAATACTTCGGAGTTTTAAAAGTCTCCAAACAAATAGAACAGGTAGTAAGATCCAATTTAGCGGAGTAATCTGTTGACGAGGCCATCGCCATTTGATCTAGATTTTGGCCTTATCAATCCGATACACCCCTTTTCGTGTCCTAATGATAGTATTGAATATCGCGCTCGACTTTTAATTTTTTTATGCCACTATCGAAAATTTTCTTTTCATAAGACTATCATACATAAAACGAGGACAGATGTTACAAATAAGACCGAATTAAAATATTTCACGTAAATATTCATAATCATGGCTTTTTCCCATTTAAAAGTTTGAAAGCAATTTTTAAAATACATATGTCGATCATTTTTATCTTTTTAAAAGTAGAGATCATTTTTACAACATACATGATGTGTATGTAAAATGAACATATATCTATCATCACTTAATTCTTCAGACGTAGCCTCGTTCAGAATATTATAAACATTAAAACAACGTAATAACAAAGACATAAATAGCATGTTTACTCAAAAGAGATACGGACTATTTAATCATTCATAAAAGAACTTTAACGTAGGGACCGATATATTTATGAATGAAATACAAAGCGCCAATTTCTTTTGATTGAATTGTATTTGATTCAATAGTATTAGTATAGCAACCAAGTCGCTAAATTTTAATCAACACCCCTAACACAGGGCTAAATTTCATATCAAACGAAAGAACATAACGTGCGCCATCAGTTTGAGGTGTCGTAAAAAAAATTCGTATGCTCAGAATTTCTGTAATTTCACAGAAAAGAGGAAAATTAGTAAAATTCAAAATTATTGAATTTTGAACAAAAACTTAATTCTTTTTACAAATTGATAGTCCAGGTGACCGAAAAGTCATTATGCTTATTGAAGTCAAAAGAAACTTTTTGGATTAAATTGATTTTTCAAATTTCAACTTCATGGATGAATTAGCAAACAACCAAAGATAAATAGGTAAAATGGGAAAATTCAATTCTTTCACTTGAATTTTGAGAATTTTGATTCAAACATAAAAATTACCAAAACGAAAAGATATTTTGATCGATTAAGATAAAGATAAAGATCGATGAAAAAACTTTAGAGTTACAGGCAATTAAACTGCCCCTCCCCATAACTTTGTTTATAACAATTCACTACAAAATAAACTAGATGTTTCCTCGATGCTGTTACGGAGTTACAGGATAATTACATGAAAGTCTAATTTTAACATATAAATATGAATAAAAGTATTGTTTTATTTTAAAGAAGACGACAAATTTACATCAATAATTTTGAAAATAATGTTTTTTTTTCTTTCTGAACTATCTCTGCTCTGATGATTTCAATCATTGTGATATGGAAGCCTTTTGTCCGCCCAATTATAGAAATAATTTAGTTAAACAAAGATTTTTTTGCGATCAACAAAACAAGGAAATGCGCAGCTGAGCTGACAACTTCAGTCTCGTCGTAATAAAGGTTTGATTCTAATATTGTTGTATCGTATCTTGGACTCTTCAATATTCGTTGTTGAAAATCGGATTTTGGATACGTTGCACTGACTTTACTCATACTTTTCATACCATTTTTCTACTTTATTCGGAGCGCTTTGGGAAAAACGGCCATCGACGCGCCAAAATTCCAGACTCCTGTCGATCAAACGTTCCGTTAAATTGTCAACAGACCACAACACACACTTTTCTGCTTTATCTCTCCGAGATATCTAGCTGTTTATTTCTTTTATTGTAGAATATGTATATAGTCCTAATTAATGTAGGATTGCTCAATTACGTTACCAATATTACGTATGACTATGTGATGTTTGTGCTATGTACAGCATCACAAATCCCCCCATTCTGTTCGTGACACTTGAAGACTTTCCATTGGATCCCCTGGACCTCTTAAGGGGGTTCTCTAACCCAATGCATCATGAAAAGCATCTACTTAATTTGTAACAGCTACGAATCTGAACGGAGGGTAAGTAAGGAGGATAAAATTGAAAAATTGCACAATGTTAACAAAAGGCATATCTTAATGTTTAAAACAAAGAAAACGAAGAGTTCAAACTCTGACCAATGTTCTTGACATATATATTTACATCACTGTAGTACTAAAATAAACGTCGTAAGATACTTTTTATTATTTTATAGAAACTTCATGCACAGTTTTTCAATTAACGTATTTTCATTACAAGTTGTCACAATCGGGTCGCCATGCGTGATCTTCAAACGACATGTCAAAATGAGGTACTTTTCATGAATTTGTCAAAAGGATGACATAATTCCACTTTCGGCAGTTACTTTTATCAAACATACGTATATATACCGATAAAAAGGTACGATTTGATAGAAACTGTAACACGTGGTCAACCGAATCTTAATCTACGGAATCTTCCTTGGGAAATGATTCGAAGGTTAACTTAAAAGTGTATACGCATTTGTTTTTTTTTATATTTATGTATAAGCCTCTAGAAAAATTATCGATAAAAAGGCCTAAGAAATAATGAACAATCATATATTTGTCGATATGTTTCGAGACAAAAATTCAGTCTCGGAGCTCTCAAAAAGATGTTATTAATAAAAATAACACGGATTCTTCATATATCATAGAAATTTGCATAAAACTGCCATTTTTCGAGAGAAGAGAAAATATTCTACCTCCAAAACAATTCTATATTATATTTACATATCTAATGCATGGATTGCAATGACTCTCTGTGCAAAACAGAGCCAAATATAGGAATACAGAGGGTGTAACTGATAAATATTTCGTTTTTATTTTTCATGGTTTTATCATTTTTAACCCAATTTAAACAAAATCTGACCATGATATATTCTTTACGACAGCTGTTCTTGAAAGCAGGGGTATTCAGCTAAAAGTTAAGACCAAATTCAGGCCTGTGTTAGGGGTGTTGATTAAACTCGAAAACTAAGCCCCTTTTTCAATTTGGTCGCTCTACTATATTGAATATTGCGCTCGACCTCTAATTTTTTTATGTAAATATCGAAAATTATATTTTTATGAGACAATTAAACATATAAGGTAGACAGATGTTACAAATAAGATCGAGTTTAAATTTTATGAAGGCGCCTTGGATTGAGTGAATGTGTAGATTTGGTGAGTAGGTGGGTGAGGAAGGGAGGGAGAGAGGGGGGTCAAACAGTCAGTCAGTTGATGATAAAGTCATTCAGTCAGTCAGTCAGTCAGGCAGTCAGTGAGTAAGTCAGTCAGTGTTTCAGTCAGTCAGTCAATAAGCGAGCTGGTGAGTAAGTCAGAAAGTCAGTTTTATCAGTTTTTGAGCGAGTGAGTGAATTGTTGAGTAAGTGAACGTGTGAGTGAGTGAAAGACTGAGTGAGTCAGTGATAAAGTCAGTCATTGAGTCAGTCAGTAGTTAAATCAGTAAGTGAGTGAGTGAATCGTTCAGTCCGTCAGTCCGCCAGCCAGTCCGTCCGTCCGTCCGACAACCAGTCAGTTAGTCAGTTAGTCAGTCAGTCTGTCAGTCAGTCAGTCCATGAATGAGTGATTCCAGGAGAACGTATGAAACTCCAGATGTCAGGAAAGGAGGGGGTTTCCAACAACTCTCGGTTGCAGCATCCAAAGCAAAACCCGAAACACCCAATGTAAAAACATAGAGTAGACACCAACATAAATAGACACAAACACAGAGTAGACACCAACATAAATAGACACAAACATAGAGTAGACACCAACATAAATAGACACAAACACAGAGAAGACACCAACATAAATAGACACAAACACAGAGTAGACACCAACATAAATAGACACAAACATAGAGTAGACACCAACATAAATAGACACAAACACAGAGTAGACACCAACATAAATAGACACAAACACAGAGTAGACACCAACATAAATAGACACAAACATAGAGTAGACACCAACATAAATAGACACAAACACAGAGTAGACACCAACATAAATAGACACAAACATAGAGTAGACACCAACATAAATAGACACAAACATAGAGTAGACACCAACATAAATAGACACAAACATAGAGTAGACACCAACATAAATAGACACAAACACAGAGTAGACACCAACATAAATAGACACAAACACAGAGTAGACACCAACATAAATAGACACAAACACAGAGTAGACACCAACATAAATAGACACAAACATAGAGTAGACACCAACATAAATAGACACAAACACAGAGTAGACACCAACATAAATAGACACAAACACAGAGTAGACACCAACATAAATAGACACAAAAGGGACAAGGAACACCAACTCACGGGCATAGAAATATGTGACACATAAACCAACGAGACCAATGGGCAAAGTTCCGGCAACAATTTCACATACAATTGAATTTGAAATACGGTATTTTGGCTTCGTAGAAATAAACAGTACGCTCTTGTTTATGTCATTCCAAAAACTTGTGCATTCCATTTGTACATGTTTAGAATTAGGGTAAGTTGAAGTTAATTTCCAGTTACGACTAAAGGAGGTCAATTCTCGGAACCAATAATTTACAGCAAAATTCTTCAGACGACAGAATAAATCGCCAGAACATGGTGCTCTGGATGTAATGAACAGGACAGTAGCTTACGACTGAGGCAAATATGCTATAGACAATTATAGACTCACGTACTGTACACGACTATTTTGTGTATATTTTATCACTAGAAATCATAATGACAAATCATTACATTTAAACATTATTTAACATTTCAAGTCTTTTTTTCCGCATATGGGGGTGGGTGTTACGTGTTACTGTATGGATAGGAAGAACTATTTGGAAACGAGAATTCACAAAGAAAGAATACGTCTAAGTTTTAATTGTACATGTATCACCAGTAAATTGTGATATTTTGTCTTCTATTTCCAGTTGAAGCCCTTGGATATAGCAGCTTTAGAGGGACACTTACAGTGTGTCTAAATTATAATGACAGGAGGCGGCCATCAGTTTACATCTTTATTACCGAGACGCTTGACATGATACAAACATATGCGTGATAGACTATTCGTACGATGCTCAATTCAAACAATATATATGACATCCCTCTTCTTCAATTGAAAAGATAGCTTTAATGAACTTTATGAAATTTATTAAAATGTCAATATATGAAATATAGTAAATGTCATTTCCTGAAATAGAAGATATATGATCATATATGAATTTAATTATTAATGATTAATAGAATGAATGACTTGATTATGATAAAATTAAATATGACGAAACAAACATCATATTGTATTCAAAAATTTATATTTAACATTTATATCTATCTTTAAATTTTATCTTTAACTGAATTCAAAACTGATGAGCAATCGTACTTGTTTACATCAGACAAATGACAGTTAATGAATCACGTTAACAGCAATTTTGACTAGAACATGTCACATATATTTTGACTTTTCCTACTTTGGAAATATATATGAAATAAATGATTACACAACATATTTGATTTTACATTTTCACTGATTTTACATTTTCACAGATATTGCCCATTTCACTGATATTTGCACTAATTTTTCACTGATATATTGCCCATTACACTTTTTTATAAAGCACATTTTCACTTTTACTTTGTGATATAATCTGCATATTTCGACGGTTGTTTCACTTGCCTTCCCGAGCGAGTGATATGAATTTCTGGAGGTTTTTCTGGTGGAAGTGCGACTTTGAGCGGAATTGCATCTTTCTGTTTGTTGGAAATTTCTTTTTGCGGACTGTTGTTTGCGGATAAGCGAGATTCAGTATCGCAATTTGAATTTGACAGCGGAATATTGACTTCTTCGGATTCAGCAGGAATGCGGATTTTCGCAGATGTTGGTTTGATGTGTTGTCGATTTCTGCGGTATTTCCTTCCGTCCGGAGTTTGTAGTACGTACGAACGAGGCGTATGGTGCTGTTCTACAACGGTTGCGGGAATCCATTGGTTGTTGTGACGCATTATGACATTTTCGGATTTGTACAGCTTTCGTAACTCGTTCCTGCGTTTGATGTTCGCATCATTAACTTGTTTCAATTTCCTGGATTTGAGGCGGTCTTCCACTTCAGTGCTGTGAGAGTGACGTAGTAACGGTACTGTTGTAGGTAGATCTGTTTTAAGTCTACGGCCAAGAAACATTTGTGCAGGAGACATTCCAATGTCTTCGATGTTTGTGTTGCGGTATGCCAATAACGCTTTGTACGGATCTTTTGCTTTTTTGAGCATGTTTTTTACGGTTTGTACTGTGCGTTCAGCTTGACCATTTCCTTGTGGAAAATGAGGACTAGTGGTAATGTGTGAGAATCCGTAGTCCTTAGAAAATTCAGTGAAAGTAGCACATGCAAATTGTGGTCCATTGTCTGAAATTAGCTTGTCAGGAATTCCATATCTTGCGAATTGACTTTTCAAATGTACAGTAGTGTGACTGCTTGATAAGGTTTGCAGTTTCGCAAGCTCTGGCCATTTCGAGTAATGATCAATCGTGATCAGATAATGATTACCATGTAACTCGAATAAATCGCATGAAATGATAGACCAAGGACGGTCTGGTGTCTCTGTCACTAGTAGCGGTTCTTTTTCATTTTGACGTTGGTGTACTGCGCATATCGGACATTCAGAAACAATTTCCTCGATTTGTGTTATCATGCCCGGCCAATACATAATATCTCTAGCTCTACTCTTACATTTCACTATTCCCAAGTGAGAGCTGTGTACAATGTCTAACATTTCCTTACGTAGCTGTGTAGGTATGATTAACTTGTGTCCTTTAAAGAGTAGACCATCCATGCATGCTATTTCATCACGATGATTATAGTAATGACGAATGCATTCAGGTACATCACGCTTGTTGTTCGGCCAACCCGACTGAGTGATATCCTGTAGTACGATCAATTCTGGATCTCTGCTAGTAGCTATTTGTAGTTCATGATATCTCTCTGTACTCATAGGTAAGTATGAAAGCGAGTTAATTTCAAGATTCGGAATTAGCTGTTCGTTGGCTTCGTGCAAGTAAGCTCTGCTTAACGTATCAGCAACGTACATAGTACTGCCAGGTTTGTACTTAACGGTAAGATCATACTTTTGCAGTGTGAGTAGCATACTCTGTAATCGAGCGGGTGCTTTGTAGAGCGGTTTCGCAAAGATTGATTGCAACGGCTTGTGATCACTTTCAACTAGAATGTTGCGACCATAGATGTATTCATGAAAACGTGTGCATCCAAATGAGATTGCAAGAGTCTCTTTCTCTATTTGCGAGTAGTTTTGTTGTGACTTTGTCAAAGCTCGTGACGCATAGGCAATAGGTTTGTCATTCTGCAGTATCGCTGCACCTAAGCCCTTTGAGCTCGCATCTACGGTAAGAACTAACGGTAGTTTCGGATCAAAATAGCTCAAAACTGGAGCTTTCGTAACAAGTTCCTTTAGCTTTGTAAAGCTAGCTTCCTGTGGAGCTTCCCAATGCCAATCGACATCTTTTTCAGTCAGCATTCTGAGTGGTGCGCTGTGCTCAGAGATATTAGGTAAAAATTTACCCAGGTAAGTAATGAAACCAAGAAACGTTTGCAGTTCTTGCTTGTTAGTTGGAGATGGCATTTTCTGTACAGCTCTGACCTTTTCTGGATCTGGAAGTAATCCATCCTTAGTAAGTATGTGACCTACATAAGTTACACGTGATTTGCGAAATTCACATTTCTCAATGCTAAGTTTAATATTATGTTCACGCAATCGCTCTAGGACTGTGCGTAGTCTAGCATCATGTTCAGCCATAGTGCTTCCCCAAATAAGCGTGTCATCAATGATCGAGTTGCAGCCTTCAATCCCGTGTAAGATATCGGATATTTTCCGTTGATATACTTCGGAAGCGCATTTAATACCAAAGGGTAGTCTGGTAAAGCTATATCGTCCAAATGGAGTATTAAAAGTACATAGTTTGATACTCTCATCATCCAGGGGAATTTGCCAAAAGCCGGAAGTGGTGTCTAATTTAGTGAAAATTTTGGCTCCATGAATTTCTGCTACGACTTCCTCTATGGTTTTAAGAGGGTAGTGCTCTCGTTTTATAGCTAAATTCAAATCTTTCGGATCAATGCAAACACGTAGCTTACCATTCGGCTTGGTAGCTAAAACTAAGGAACTAACCCACGGTGTCGGTTCGGTTTGCTTCTTAATCACTCCGAGTTTTTCCATGCGGTCTAACTCGTCACGTAGCTTTCCTTTTAGAGCTAACGGTACTCTCCTTGGCGGGTGAACGACTGGAGTAGCATCTGGGTCAATTTTGATCGAATATTTCTCATGTAATGATCCTAGACCTTGGAATAGATCACCGTAATTCTTACTGATGTCAGCCGGTATATCAGAACGCTTGACCTCTGATTTCGAGACAAGATTTGTGTCAATCATGTCGATTCTCTGAATTAGTTTCATACGATCGCAGGTATCGGCTCCAAGAATAGGCTTTATACCTTTCTGATTAACTACATGAAACAATACGTCGTAGTTTTCTTCCTTATATCTGCAAAGTAGGGTGACAATACCTACTGGTGTAATTTTGTGACCCGAGAATGAACGCATTGATGCTTTCACCGGCTTTATGTCGTTTGATTTCGATAAGCGTTTCACGTCATGAAGCGAAAGTACATTACACATGGCTCCTGTGTCTAAATTGAAGATTAGCTTCGATTTATTTTCGACTTGAATTTCCTCTGCCCATTTAGACATGCTAGAATCAAGACGATTAATAATTAAGCATCCGAGAAAGAGGTCGTCATCTGAATCTGAGTAATTGTCCTCCTCTAGCGCGAAAACATTATTCTGCGGACATAATTTCGAGAAGTGACCATAACCATCACAGTTGTGACATTTTTTATTGTACGCGGGACAAACGCCTGGTCTCTTGTGAACATAGCCACATTTACCACATTTATTCGACTTATTCTGTTGCGAACCAAATTTTCCTTTCCGCCTAGAATTTTCAGGCTTTCTCGACTTATCGTGACCTTTGCGACTTGCGTTTTGGTTGCCTTTAGCTCCTTGACTGCTTTTACTTTGCGGTTTGGTTTGCGATTGTCTGCGTAGCACGTTTACCTTGACATCTTCGTGTGCCATAGATTTAGCCTGCGAGGCAGCAAGTTCATGAACTCTAGCAGTTTCTTCAGCTTTATTGAGAGTAAGGTCATTACCAATGTTAATCAGTTTTTCTCTGATTTTCGAGTTCCGGATACCTATGACAATACGGTCTCTTACCATGACATCACCATCCCTGTAGTCACAGTCTTTGACTAATAGCTTCAAATCGGTGACGAACTGATCAAATGTCTCAGTTTCTTTCTGAATTCTAGACTGAAATTTGTAACGATTGTATACCAAGTTTGTGCGAGGTTTTACAAATTGTTCGAACTTCTCATAATAAACAGCAAGTGTCTTACGATCATCTTCGCTCAGTTGCCACGTACTATATATTTGCCTGCCCTTGTCACCAACCCAAATCATGAGGTAGGAGCATTTCTCCTCTTCGCTCTTGTCTTTTAGGGGACCCGAAAACATGAATTCAACATGTTGTTTAAAGTTGCGCCAGGCGCTTTCAAGATCGTTAGCTTGCCAATCTATTGATGGCGTTGAGCCAATCAGCCCCTCAATGCTTGCCATGACTAATATTAAGACGTTTTGACAGTCTTTATTGTCGATGCTGTTGGATTTTTACTTCTGACACCATATAATGACAGGAGGCGGCCATCAGTTTACATCTTTATTACCGAGACGCTTGACATGATACAAACATATGCGTGATAGACTATTCGTACGATGCTCAATTCAAACAATATATATGACATAAATGATCTTGACTCAGGGGACAATCAAAAGGTTTCCAGAGTATGCTAAAAGCTCTTATCTTTCCCTGGCAACACTGGAAACTTCACCAATGGCGGTCAAACTCCTTCTCAACAACAATAAAAAGAAAGAAAATATCCTTGAAGCTGTCGAAACTGCCGTAAAATCGGCGAGCGCAGATTGTCTTCGTTTGTTATTAGAAACCGACGTGGATACGAAATCATTATTTGAAGGCAAAAATCTTTTCAGGGACAAACTACATTAATACGGAAGTGTACGTTCCAACTCTATACCTTCATGAAGAAAATTCCAACCAATCTTTTCGCACTAGGCAAGTGTTTCGAATATTAAATTCTCATCAATGATGCTTCCAGTGGAGACACCAAAATTACTTTCAGTAGCGCCCTTTTTTATTTATTCATTTTTTAAATTTAGATTTGTACATTTACTTTTCAGAGAGTGCGCGGCTCCGAATTTCCTGTAGGGTCTATTCAGTAGCATATCCAAATAAAATCTATGATCAAAATAGCATTGGAGGGATGGTGCTAAGAAGTTAACCTCCTTTAATTTCGATGATAATCTGGAATTGAATGACAAGTTTTCGAAATATCAAAATAATATATATGATGTCAAATCGATAAAGGACCAAAACGAAACTTCTTTCAGGCGACAGACTTGGAAATAAGTAATTAATACACTTCTAAACATCAAGTCACGGGGAACGATTTGAACTGCCCCATTACTGCAACAAGAAATAAGTGTTTATAACACTAATACGGAAGTGTTCCAACTCTATACCTTCATGAAGAAAACAAACCAATCTTTCTGCACCAGACTCTTTTTTTTTTTTTGAATTTAGATTTGTACATTTACTTTTCAGAGAGTGCACGGCTCCGAATTTCCTGTAGGGTCGATTCAGTAGCATATCCAAATAAAATCTATGATCAAAATAGCATTGGAGGGACGGTGCTAAGAAGTTAACCTCCTTTAATTTCGATGATAATTTGGAATTGAATGACAAGTTTCCGAAACAGCAAAATCTATATGTATCACTGCGTGGGATCGAAACGTATGATGTTTTGATTCCTTACGGATCGAGATTTTGAATGCTTTTTTTATCATTCAAGTTATACTACACAAAACTGATGAGGCGTTTCATTAGGACAGTGTCTAATAAGTAAGTTCATATCGTTTATTTATCTGAAAAGTCTACAGTTTTTGCAAACACTTCAAGAGTTTTTTTCAGGCATTGTCACACTGCAGCGACTCATCGGTTTTGTAAAGTTTAATATAGAAAATGAAAAACTACCAAAACACTATGTGAGGAATCACAGCACAATACGCTTCGGTCCCAAGCGGTGTGTATCGTGAAAACTAAAATTTGACTTTGAAGCAATCAATGTCATTTTTTAGACCTGAGTATCAGAGACAATTTCATTCAAACACAAAAGACGAGACCAGATTCAAAAAAGCATAATAGACCTTGTAGAATGCATATATATTGTAGGTGGCGCTATCAAAATGCAACGTACTTATATTTTGATATTTCACATGTCTGATGCAAGCATTGTATCCAAGTACATGGGTCACATGACCTTGGATATAGGTGATCTGAAAAATACATTGTATGAATCATGAGCAACAAAAAACTGAATTAGTGATTGGATACACGATTCAAAAATTCAAAATTCAAAAATAATATAAAGCCTAAACATGATAAGCATAACAATTTCAGCCTGGACATAATTAGCATATACAATTTCATTACCAAAGTAAGAAGTGACATTAATCATGTGACCTTGGGTCAATGTGATAAGAAACATTTAGTCCTTAGAAACAACATATTAAAATATAAAAACAATCGTAAGAAGGGTTCAGGAGATATAGCCCAGACAAGATTAGTACGTACAATTTCATTAAAAAGAACTATATGACATATGGGAGACATAATAAAAAAATAAAGGCAGCGCAAGCGTAGCATACCCTCGCAATTGCATGTTCTATATCACTGAGCAGAATGAGTTTAAGCATAAGTACACAGTGACCTTGACCCTTGACCTTAAAAATCGATAGGGTTCATCCCCCCCATGCATGGGAACATGTGTGGAGGGTTAGATGTTTCTATTATGATTACTTTGTCTTCATTGCTGTTCTCATTGATTCTAAGCCTAAGTTGAATAGTGACTTTGACCTTTGACCTTGAAAATCAATAGAGTTTATCCTCTCTCCATGGGGAACATTTGTGGAAGGTTTGATGTTTCTATGATTACTTGTCTTCTATGCTGTTCACAAGGATTTTAAGCCAAAGTACACAATGACCTTGATCTTGAAAATCAATAGGCTTCATCCTCTCCCAATGGGGAATATTTGTGGAAGGTTTTATGTTTCTATGATCATTACTTTGTCTTCTACGCTGTTCACAATAATCCATATACATACACACACACACACCCTCACCCTAACAAACACATAGACGCAAAGCAGCAATGCTATATCCCCTCCGCAACTGCGTTGCCAGGGGATAATAAAAATAGCATTGGAGGGATGGTGCTAACATGTTAACCTCCTTGATCTTTACTTTGTCTTCTATGCTGTTCACAAGGATTTTAAACCTAAGTCTACAGTGACCTTGACCTTTGACCTTGAAAATCAATAGGGTTCATCCTCTCCCCACGGGAAACATTTTTGGAAGGTTTGAAGTTTCTATGATGATTACCTTTTAAAAAATACCTGACAGTGTATGAAGTTTGGTCAAGATCTGCATAAAACTAAACAAATAAGTTACTATATCCCCTGTCGCAAAAGGTCAACAGGAAACAATTAGTTTAATGATTACGAGAAAAAGTCCTGCAAGTCAAATTTTCTTAAACATGTTAAAGGTAAATAACTCTTTTAATACTAGGTCAATAGTAAGCACAGCAATTCAGCCTGAGTTTGTAATGTTTACATCGTACCATCGCACATAGATCTTGCATGTTCATGATGACATAGTTTGTGAGTAGGGCTGGGACGATACTCCGATTCATCGGTGCATCGCGATATTTTTTTTCGCGATCCAAGTATCGATACACCCCGACGATACCTAAGTTAAGAATTACAAAGAAATTGTTCTTAAACTTTCCGTATTTTCAAGTACTCAAGTTTAAATCCAACTTTCTTCAGTTTACATATAGATAAATACTTGCCATTGTCCCGCATTTTCGACCGAAAAAAATCTGTCCCGGCCGGGAAATCCCGATTTTTGGACGTTCCATTAAAAAAGATAAGCGTAATATTGATTATTAGTCACTCCGTCTTTTCATAAACTTAAACTGTTTCATAATATTTATCTAACGCACGCCGTATACCCATGTACAGTTATCAGCCGGTAATCTGTCGGCCGTACAACAAACAATAATCAATTAACGTCGCTAAATAAATGCAAGTAAGCCTTCTCTTGTTGTTGTTGTTGTTGTTGTTTTTTTTTTTTTTTTTTTTTTTGCTAGAAATATAATTCGATCATTGAAAGTAATAGTTATAAGATGTTCGAGTGATACCATTTGCAAAATTTTTATGAGAAGAAACAACGTGAAGTAAAAATGTAAACAAGATAAAAAAAAAAAAAGAAGAAAAAACGACAACCACGGAACGCTCTTAAGTTATTATAATACTCTCTTTATTATTATCACGTAAAAAAAACCTCAATACTAATCAACGTACGTCAGCTTACTGTCTTTTTCAATACCCGAGACGTTAAGGTATCGATTGTGTATTTGATTTAAACTCCCTTGTTATTGTTCGCCAACGTCAACTCAGGTAACGACACAGGTGTTTAATAGGTGGACAAGTTCGCTGAAGCGCCACTTTTTAGAAATGCGTCCGACCAGGAGCCGACGCCCGTGTACGTATACGGCGCGCGTTAATAAGATTTCAGTATTTTCAGAAAAAACAGACAAATTGAAGAGGAAATATGTGAAACAAATTAATACCACATGGTCCTTTGTTTTGAAAATTTTACACTTCTCATTGATTTGACTGTGTTGCTCCTTCAAAAGTGAAGGACCCCCCCCCCCCCAAAAAAAAAATTCCCAACTTGTAATTATAATTAAAAGGCCTTATTATAGTGATGAAAAAGTGTCCCTCATTGGTGTTATATTTGTCCCTCTTTTTTATGATTTGTCACTCATTTGTCCCTCTTTGGAACATGACAAAATTTTGGCAAGTATCTAGATATAAAATAACAAAATGATAAGAACCATTGATTTTTAATACGAAATTTCCATGACTTCTTATTGTTAGTTGAAATGATTTTTTGTTTTTCAATTCTTCTAGTCAAATAACAAACCATTTATTAATTGTTTTCATCTTAATTCTAGACAGAAATCTAGTGTTGGATAAATATAACATGTGGGATAAAAAAAGCTACTAATATGATGAAAATAAATACTTTCAAATAGCTTTTTGAGAAGGTTTTATTACTTAACTTAGAATCGCGATATGTATCGTATCGGATATCAGGTATCGTGATACGTATCGGATCGGCTGGGTACAGTATCGTCCCAGCCCTATTTGTGAGGATGATCTTCATCTTTGAATCTTGGTATACATTTGTATATTAACCAGATTCTGTGGTATACATTTGTATATTAACCAGATTCTGTGGTATACATTTGTATATTAACCAGATTCTGTGGTATACGTTCGTATATTGACCAGATTCTGTGGTATACATTTGTATATTAACCAGATTCTGTGGTATACATTTGTATATTAAGTAGATTCTGTGGTATACATTTGTATATTAACCAGATTCTGTGGTATACATTTGTATATTAACCAGATTCTGTGGTATACATTTGTATATTAACCAGATTCTGTGGTATACATTTGTATATTAAGTAGATTCTGTGGTATACATTTGTATATTAACCAGATTCTGTGGTATACATTTGTATATTAACCAGATTCTGTGATATACATTTGTATATTAACCAGATTCTGTGATAAGTAAATGGTTATGTATTGTGCTTATCATCCAAACAACAGGCTCCACATTTCTTTGAATTCAGTGGCGGATCCAGTGCTCCCTTTGCCAGGGGGGGAGTCAAGGGGCTAATTTTGTCGATTTTTACTGAAAATGGGCAAAAATAGACCTGTTTTTGGAAAATTTGGGGTCATTGCCGGGGCGGGCGCCCCCTCCGCAACCCCCTGAATCCGCCACTGGAATTATAAACATGTATTAAATCTCGGTATATATGTATCATGCAGACAGGCAAAGAAAAAAGTATGTGTAATTTGTTTTCGTCTTTATTGGTAAGTTCAACGTGGATGGCTGCCACAGAAACTTACAGATTTTTAATCGAAAAGAAATCATTGATTTCATTGATACATATGTGCATAGACGACATGAGCATAGGAATAATAGACAAACATTAAGAAAAAGTCATGCTAAGATAAGTTCATCATGTCTTAAATATTCAACAAAGCTTATTTATACATGGATATATTCAATTTCATGTTTAACACAGCAACAAGAACTCATGTGAATTAACTTGGGGATAAAGTTGGTCAATTGCTGTAACCATTTTTTTCGTCAAAAGGTGATTTAAAGAATGTCACTGAGTATAGACATGCACTACCATGTTGTACATAAATCTACGAATATTTTCATTTTTCAAAAGATGTACAAAGATCATTTTGATGTACAAAATACTGCTACTAACTAGCTGAACTTAATTATACTTATTGTCGTAGCAATCTGACCTGACTGGGCAGAACGTACTTTCCCCTGGTCATTGGAATGACTTAATTTTGACCAGGTGATTCAACTATGTATAAATTCATTAGTAAAGAGTATTCACTCTAATTATTACATGCATATCATAATCTATCTACCCTAAAATTAAATCAAGTCGTCTTATTCGATTGAATGAGCTCCGCCCTGTCAGGTCACTTTGTTACGACAATACATACATGTGCACATACATGGACTTCACTATTTGTATATTGATACGTGAAGGAATGAATGAGATTACTCAATTTGTACATAGATAAATGTACAAATGTAATGTAAATACACAGCTCTGAAAATTTGTACATGCTACATCTTTTTCTGATTACACATATTCGTACACTGATTGATTTTTTATATACAAGATGTATGCTTTTCTGGCTAATTTTGTATAGAGCTACTAGTGGAAGACTACAATACTTTGTACAGAGTTACATCTTTTTACGCAATCAGGTGTATACACTACTTGTTTCTTCTAAAGCCTCGGTCACACTGCACCCCACATCAAAATCACAAAAAAATCTGCTGGACATGGTCGTAAGTTTTGCCCTGGTTGTGCTTTGCATGGGGTATGACTGTTTGCGGCTGTTCAAACAGTGAAACACTGCCAAAGCAAGGCTAACCATGTCCAAGGCTAACCATGTCCAAGGCTAACCATGTCCAAGGCTAACCACGTCCAAGGCTAACCATGTCCAAGGCTAACCATGTCCAAGGCTAACCATGTCCAAGGCTAACCACGTCCAAGGCTAACAATGTCCAAGGCTAACCATGTCCAAGGCTAACCATGTCCAAGGCTAAAAGTATTCACGATAAGATGTTAACCTCTGCTTTTACCCGTGATACTAACGCAGAACATCCGTCCAATGACCGTGATATACCGCTTAACTTTCACGTCTTATCACGTCTTCCCAAAGTTTCAATCACAGATGGAACATGGATCACTGCGTATGCTTCAAAAGCGTTGCACGTCTTGTATGTGTGCCGTGGAATAGAAATTTGAGCAACTCAAAACTTGTTTCCGTGTCCGATGGCGTTTAAACTTTTCCCCGTGTCTTGCCAAGTCTATAAATCAGCTGTAACTCGTCTTAAGTTCGGCCATAATGCAAACAACAATGTTTGCTTCACAGGAGATCCTTTTTGGAAGCATTTTGGTAGTGATTAAGCCTTGAAGCGCAGTGTGACTGGGCCTTAAGAAGTTACAAATTTGCAGTAAAAAGCTGTATGTGTCACTTCTTAATTCATACAAAGACAGGGTTCTCAATACCAGTGGAGGCTAGGGATGAAGTCAAAAAGATAATTTCTTTTAATATATTTCCTACACAGAGTGCATGGAGAATTTTCCCAAAGTACATGTACATGTTGTATATAGTGACAAATTGGCAGCAGACAGCTTATGATGATAATATTGCATCGATATATCTACAAATGCAGTACCTTCTTTGTAACATACGTACAATAATTCTATGATATACTTCACCACCCTTCACATAGAAATTTAACATTTTTACAATGTTTCCTTTCAACATAACATCAAGTTTCATTTTCTTCTAATTGTTAAAATTCTCAACCTTGTCTAATACAATGTATTATTAACGAAATCAACTAAACATATCAAAAATACTCGAAATGGATATAAAAACATCAAAATCAACAAATAAAAAACTTCATATCTTTTAAGAAACATAACATAACTTTGCGACATGTTTCAACAAGATGAGTTTGTAAAACACTTATGCCCCCAGAATGCATTTAAGAGATGCAGCGTAATTTTACCAATTTCAGGTCAAGGTCATGGGATAAAAAAGTGGCATATATTTCAACTTTAAAAAAATAAATGTTTGAATTTCTACAAAAGTTTAAAAATGTCTAGTCAGTTGAAAAAAAAAAACCATTTTGTGATGTCTGCAACTGAGAAAGCCCTTTTGACAAGGAGTACATAAATGAAACATGAAGCCCAATCAATTTTCCTTCAAATATAACACCCAGCAAGCTTTTTATTAAAAGAGAAATCAAATTCTGAGGCAAAACAGTTTGGTTCCCAAATCTAACAGTGGTTATCCTATGAGGAAAACACAATAGGAAGACGAACGTTATTGCCAATGACAAAGTTTTTTTTAAGTAGACGAAACTCAACATGTTCAAAAGCGAATGTCATGCAGTCAAAATTTTTTGAGCCAATTACAAAAGAAAGGTCTTGTTACAAGGAATATTACACTCATATAAAACATAGGGTAATCAAAGATTGCTCACCTATACAGGTTTTTGTCAGAAACCAGGTTTAACTTTTTGAAAAGTAGGTCGAAGTCCAAGGTCAAGGTCACTAGGTCAAAGGTCATGGTCTCAAATGAAAGGTCTCGTCAGAAAGTATCTACATATAAAATATCACAGCCCTACCCCTTATAGTTCAAGAGATATAGCCCAGGTTAAAGTTTTGTCTACGGACGACGACAACACCGACGCCGAGGGTATGGCATTAGCTCTCCGGACTTTTTCGTCCCGGCGAGCTAAAAATGAAAGCTTGATTATTCATCATGCAAAAGACTAGTCCTGGTAACGTTAGTTTTCTTGCAGACAAACAAACAGACGAACAGACCAAAAACTATAAATGCTCTTGAAGTCGGCGGTAAAAAATACTTCTTAATATGACTCTTGAATGCCCTACTACCTACATTTTGTACAAATCACATATAATTTCTAATTGTATCCACCATCCGATATCAGTAAATTCAATCACATAACCTGCATTTCTCAAAGACTACAAGACAAATATCATATAATACCATGATTACATTTGAGAAGCATGCAAACTCAACATCTTTCAGGATATATACTTTTAAGGTAGAGCATCCCTCAGGTCAGAATTCTGGAAATTTTATACCTGGATACCCTATTTTTTCTCTTCAGAATATTGTTCAGATTATCAAACTAATATGGTTATGGAAAAAGAAACTTTTATAGTACATTTCATCAACCCTAAAAAGGGATTTTTCTTACTTTTCCCATAGGGTCCAATGTTAAAGTTCAAACGGCTACACTCTCGGTATAATCATGAATCCAAGAGTTATATTTCGTTATATATCAGGTGTAACATAAGGTTTGAATCTATGGAAATGAAAATATTGTAAAAGTTGTTTTTAAGGAAATATGAGCATCTGAGACCTGAGGGATGCTCTACCTTAAAAACAACACCATGATCTGAAATATCATCATGATCATAATAACATGATTATTTAAGAAACAGAATGGAATGAAAAAACATGAACATGAACAACAAAGCTTTTTATTGCAATGAACTGACCTTTCTATTCAAAAAAATATGTTGAAAAAAAATTCATGATGTCACCATGCACTTTGTACAGTCCAGGAGAATACTAAAAATAGTAATATTACTTAAAACTGTAATATTACTGCTAACAATAATCCCTTACATTATTGAAAACAATAATGCAGCCACCCATTATTACATATTTCTGTAATATAGACAAAGCACAGTTTTAAAGCCACCAGCACAGTTTATATCATACAGCTCTTTCACTCAACAACAAATTAGTTGAATATGAAAAATAAATTCTACTGAAAAGTGAAAATAATGTCCATTTGGAACCTATTTTTCACTTTTTCTTCTTTCTGGAATCACATTTTCTTCAAGTATGTTAAGGAAAAAAATTTCCTGATGTTCTGAATAATTTTTCAGTGTACATTTCAATGAGATAAAACTCCTAATCAGCCTCAAGTCTCCCCGAATCCACTGGTATAAGAGCGAACTGACCATCTAAATAGTATTACTACTTACAGTAATATAAAGAGATAAATTTCAAAGAAAGATAACTCCAATCTAATTTATATTATTGTTTTTAGTAATATTACTGTTTCCAGTATTCTCTTGGACTGTTGTATGCGTGAACTAGGTTCAAAGCTTGTTAGTCTAAAGTAACAACATTGTGACATCACAAAATTAAGCAAGCAGCTTCCTATCATCAGACGGGTCAACTTTCAAAGTGATTTTAAAATATTGCACTAGGAAAGGAAAATTCTTCCGAAAGTATTCACAAGATCATTGTACATATTATGTTATTACTTATTAGAGAAGTGCGGATCATATCATGCATACTGGCAAGAATGTACACAATATTAAGAGCACTCTATGTCGTGCATCATGAATGGGATTCACCACTGTTATGAAAATAAATGCCTATGTTGCGTTTTCGCTTCTGCTCCGTTTTAAAGGTTTAGACAACGTCAACGCCCTCAACACTGCCAATACTGGGTATTTTCTGGATATGGTCCTCCTGAGCAGTTACATTGTCATTCTGATTTTCTCCAAGCTTCAAAACTTGGCTTCCAACGCATGTCATGGTTCCTTCATACACTTCACTCTCTGTTTCCATTTGAACGACAGGAAATTGTTCACTATCAGCTACTCTCTCATTTATACATGTATCTCCATGATTTGTTATACTAGGACCACTTTGCCGCCATTCGTCTTTTCTGAGATTTTCCTTAACTGAGTTAGTTTCATTTTCAGTTATTCTGGCATCAATCACATTTTCACACCTTTGATTTTGAGATTCAGCCTCAGAATTAAGATCATCTGAATTCATATCAGTATTGCTCATCTCGGAAATTATCTCACTATTCCTAACCACGGAATTTCCTATTTCAGACTCTGAACTAATCTCGTCTCTCTTCTCTGAATTCATATCGTTATTTCCCATCTCAGAATTTCTTGTCCCAGCTTTTGAACTTATCTCGTCTCTCTTCTCAGAATTCATATCGGTATTTGTCACTTCTGAGTCTCTTATCTCAGTCCCTGAAGTATTCTCCTCTTTTTCTGAGAGTCCATTTCACTTTTCCTAATCACTGAACTTCTTATCTCAGCCTCTGAACTTATCTCATTTCTCTTCTCTGAATTCATCTCACTATTTGTTGTCTCAAAAGGTCTCATCTCAGTCTCTGAGCTAATCTCATCTCTTTTCTCTGTATCTATTTCACTTTTTCTCGTCTTGGAATGTCTTTTCGGAGACTCGGCCTCTGAACTAATCTCATTTCTCTTCTCTGAATTCATCTCACTATTTGTTGTCTCAAAATGTCTCATCTCAGTCTGTGAATCAATCTCGTCTCTTTTCTCATAATTCACCTCAGTATTCATCATCTCAGGATTGCTTATCTTGGCCTCCATACTATTGTCATCTCTTTTCTCAGAACTTAAGTCACATTTACTTTTCTCAGAACTCGTTATCTCAGGCCTCATCTCACAACTTGTCTCAGAATATTTCCCAGCTTCCTTACTTTCTGACTCATTTTGAAAATCAATTTCTTGCTTGTTAATCTCGTAACTACCGTCATCTTTGGACATAATAACATCACTAATCTCATTGTTTTCATTTACAATATTTTCTGAGCAGCTCATAGATTCACCTTCACTTTTATTCATGTATGTATTTCGACTATCTGACTTTTCATTAATATTTCCAGATTTTTTCCTTTTCGAAGACGACGCCCCTTTTTCTTTCTTAACATTTCTGCCGTCAAAATTTTCACTCATATTTCCAGAGTTTTTCCCATTACTAACATTTCCCTTTCCTTTGCCGACGCTTAAACAATGGGATTTTTCGTTTCTGCGATCTGATTTTTCGTAAGTATTTTCGGCCGTACAAAGCTCCTCATGATATCGAGTAAAACAATCCCTCAATCTGCCATAACATAGGGGCTTGTCACACTGCTGACATTTTTTATTTGTCTCGATCATGCCTCCAGTCTTTGTCTTATGTCGTTTTATGACACAGTATACACACTTCCTCCTCTGGCACGGAGTCTCTGATTTCTGTATCCACACCATCTTGTGAACTGTGCCAGTGCTGTCCGTCCATCTTATTTTATCTTTGGAAAAGAATAAGAAATTTGTTGAACATAAAAATACCGTAAGTGAACTTATTCATGTTACTTTAACGCAACCAAATTTTAGCAAAAGTACACAAACTGCATATTAGGGTAACTATGATTTCACGCGCATGATCCCGTCATAGTCTAGGAGAGTTTAATGACTTAGCATAGTGCAAATTCTTCTAAAATAAGAAATTATCACCCTTAAATAAGTAAACATACAGTATATGTACTGTATTTGCAGCGAATTGAAACGAAGCTATGTAATACCTCATTTTTAAATGAGAGAAGCCAAATGCTAGACATCAAAATTGCCTGCAGATTTTTCCATTCTGACATCACAATTAAAGTTTGCCAACACAACAGCTGTAATGTTTGGCATTTGTGGTCCTTCGATAGACAACTTGCCGAAATTTATAATGGACGACAAACTGACCCAAAATGTATATGGTAGAAACCTTTAGCACTCTTTCTTATTCTAATTGATGTTATTGTTGCGTCACAATAGAATTGTTTTTGTAAATGTGACGTTATATTGAGAAATGATGCCCAAAGATGTTGACTTAGTCATTTTGAGACAAATCAAAATATCAGAAAATGGTGTGTCTTATACCGTTGAAACTGTTACAAGATGCATTTTAACTTTGGTTTTTTTTTTTCCCAATATATCTGATGAAAACAATGAAAATTGAAATTTTCTTTTTGGTTTGAACTTTTCGAATCTGTACATACATGTTTATACATTTTTCCTGTTTACATATTCATCTGGATATACATGTAAATAACTTACCTAAATCAGTTTCCGGAGCAAGGTAATTCTTAGTCTTCATCCAGGTTTGGATCCTCCTGACTCGGATTCGGCATTGTTCGTTCGTGTGTCCCGTACCCATCCTCTCCGCTACGTACTTCCAGTTATTGGAATCGAAGTCACGCTTCATGTCCCTATGTATGTCCATTAATTTCCTGTCCAGTTGTTCTGTCCAGTCTGTGATTGACTTTGGGGAATCTTTACTTTTTGAATGACCCGGCGATGCACCTTTACCATGTTTTGGGGTATCTGAAAATGTAACGATAAATTCACTAATTCTTTTGTAATATCATGGTTAAATGGACATGTAAATGGACAAGATTAGGCCATGTAAAATTAATTTTATGTTTCTCAGATAATTGGGTCTAAAAAGTGGCAAGTTAGGTAGGGTTTATGTTGTTTTTTTTTCTCCAGCAAAAGTTCTCTTAGTTTTTATTTAAGGCAAAAAAAATCTTATGTCCTTCCAAGAATAAGGTGACGTAGCTCATCAGTCTGAATATGTATGACATGTTTTGAATGCCGCGAGTACATTTAGTAGAATCTCGTAAGAGACTAGGCGGGTGTAACTTGCTCACACCTTGTTTAAACCCAGTTTAAATGAAATTATTGTGTTTCGATTGGCTATGCACGCTATACGACCCCTCACTTCTTCGGGTGGATCCGTTCATAAGGTCAAAATTTTGGCCCATGCGTATATTTTCGGAAGTCAGGTCTGGATGAAGCGGAATCTTTAGAAATTGAACAAAGTGTTCAGAATTAATCACCGTCTGATAAAATTATGTACACGGGTTCAATGGTCATTCTTTTATTCATAGATTTCAAGAAAGATTTAACTACGTTTCTCTTGCGTTTGTCAACGGTCCATGCTTACATATCACATTGTGAACGTAATTATCAATAGATTTGTAAATATTACAATGACATTGTTTGGCATAAGTATTTACATGCTGTAGAGATCAATAAAGAAAACTAATAAGTATATGGACTTTTATTCCTTAATGTATTAAACGCACGAATAGACGGCCGTCTAAGTGTCTGTGACACATGTCCGTACGTGGTTAGTATATACATGTAGCTCTGTACAATATTTATGAAAGACGCGTGGATAAAATCGTCCTATACTTGCAGATTACCCGTAACAGTAAATACGGAACGTGCCATGATTATACTTTTAAAAGTATTTATCAGGTACAGTTTCTATAATTTTACAGGCCTATTTCCTTTAAACATTGTTTGAAGAAATTAATGGATATTCACTTTTTATTGACGATCGAGGATGAGACACGGCGGCTATTTTTTTTTCTTTTTGAAGTTGCAATAAAAACGTCTCGTCAGTGGAAAAATATAGCGCACAGCGGTATCCGAGAAACATAGATTATATTTGACATGGCCTTAAGAATAGATAGAGGTCTTTTCCTCCAACTTTGGAAAATTATGGGAAATTGAAACATGCAGGAGAAATTTCAATTTCGTTATCAGTACATGTACATTTAGGACAACATTTTTCATGAGCCTTTTCGTGTATCCCCATCTTGTGACAACATAAAACAACCATATTATTCTTGTTTTGCTTGAATCTAAAGAGTGACTCTGATCTCCTCCATCATTTTCCCGACAAATGCTGTCTGTGGATGAAAATATTCTATCGATCTACATGTAAAAACGTCTCGTCAGTGGAAAAATATAGCGCACAGCGGTATCCGAGAAACATAGATTACTACACGTAATGGATTAATTAATGTCAAGAGATTTTCCTGAAGACTGCTTCCTGCTCACACATAATAACATTTTAAAGAGACATACAAGTACTACCTGATGTGGCTGATTTAACGGCAGAGTGTCGTGAGATTTTTCGGACAACAGCTTTGTGATCCAAACTCAGACCATACACATTGTCTGGACTCTTCGACACTGCAAAGTTAGAAATCTCGTACATCTGAAAAGATTTACATATACAATAGATAAAATGAGTTACATCATGTACATCAGACTCAAACTTATTAAACACTTACAATTACATGTATATTAATCTGAATACAAATAGATTTGAAATTTTCTGAGTCTTTTCTGAATTGGCAGTTATTTTCCAATTGAGACACTATCTGACTTGAAACCACCATGACGTTATAAAATGAATACATGTACACGTTGTATTGTAAAGTTAATTTTGTACTGTCATTTCCTAG
The DNA here is from genome assembly GCA_033119305.1 of Pinctada imbricata. Lineage (NCBI taxonomy): Eukaryota > Metazoa > Mollusca > Bivalvia > Pterioida > Pteriidae > Pinctada > Pinctada imbricata. Next base: position 16,652,517 of record VSWD01000014.1, on the reverse strand, counting down.
AGTTTAAGGGAGGTTTCCATAGAATTTAATGACACCACAATTTCTCTCCATCAGATACCGTCTAAAACGGGATGTAACTCTGGTTATAGAATATACCGAATATCACACCATTCACCATACCGACATGCGCTTGCAATATATTTTTGTAATGCATTCCAGCTTAATTGCAGACATTGTGAGGTACATAATTTTGCATGGGCAATTTTGGTTTTCCAATAATTTTGTTATTTGGCACACGTACATGTATATGCAGCCAAAAAAGAATTAAACTGCCAGTATGCACAAAATTAGTGTTAAGATTTTAGTATACAAGATGTGGTTGTGAGACTACTCCATCCATCTTCACAGGAATGATTTAACATACTTGTATTTGTTAAAAGGGACACAACATAATCTTCCCTGATCTTATATACGTAAGTTTTCTATGTATGTTCGAACCAGTCCTGACTCTAAAGAGTTATACAGCTCCCCAGGTTGTACGTAACCATATATATCTCCCGTATTGTCCTCAAAATGTTATCTTCCCTGATCTTAGATACATAAGTATTCTACGTGTATTCGCAGTCTTCACGAAAACTGTTTTAATCCACTAGCCAGTAGGGCTAGTGGACTTGACCATTTTACTAGCCCGAACTAATTTTTACTAGCCCAAAACAAAACGAACAAAAATTGATTACATTAATGTGATACGTATATTTAATCAAATTCTCTCTCAATTTCATATTCCACTTCATTTGAAAATCTTTCTATCAATTGATTATTATGCCATTCTGACTGTTCATAATCTAATTTAAAATTTCCCGTTCCCATAACAAAATTACTGGTCGAGCAGATAATTCCGAACGATTTTTGCGGTTTTTCGTCAATAACTCGGCTCCTATACGTCCAATCACCATGAAACTCAAAACAAATAATGCTTCATCCTTCATACAAATGCCTATGTAAAAATAAGTTTGAAAATTGACCTATAAATGCTGATTTGAGGGTATTTCAATACCCCCCTTTGACGGCCATTTTACGCAAGTTACTAAAGGTATTTCCGAACGATTTGCATTTTAGTCTCTCCTGGGGTAAAATATAAATCAAATGTTTCAAAACTTTGTTATTTTATCCTTTTATCCTTATTGAAGAATTCTATGTCAACATTTATCATAAAACTTTTACAAAATTTATTTCTAAAGCGACTTTCTGAACTATGATGAGGTACGTTTATTTCTTACTTATTTCCAATGATTTCTGTATTCTAACCATGAAACTTATACACTTTTTCGTGAATATCCTGCTCTGGGCTCCTCTAAATGCAGGTTTTCATCGATCAGTTGACAAGAATAGATTTTTGGATAACAGATGACTCCGAAACTAGGTCAAGATATGTTCTTAACACAATGACGTCACTTTCCCCAGCTCCCAAACAGATAAAAGTCACAAACAGCAGGAGAAACAAACGCTAAAAATATACTGAATAAAGTAATTTTGAGATTTCCTTTTGCATGTCGGTTATTTTTCTGAATATCTAGACGTCTGTATCACCAATATTGTGAAAAAGTAACTCCAAGTAACCGAACTAGTGAATCGTTAGGAAATACCTTCAGTTCGGAAATATCTGCTCGACCAGTAGAGTCGACTTTGTTATCACGGCACCAAGTGCAAAACATTTTGTCATTTTCGTTTATAAGCCATGGACGTCCCTGGCACCATCTGTCTACAAAATTACGAGAGCGTTTAATTCATACTTCTTGTGCTTATTGATTTGGTTCTCTGAGCCCTCGATGTCTGTTTTACGCTTCTTAGCTTGCGCTTGCTTCAGTAACTCAAACGCATTCATACTTCGCGTTCAGTTATCCGTGTCCATTTAAAGTTTCAAAGTCGTCATATTAAAGTGAGGATTACCGAAAGCGCACGATCGATCAAGACTATTGGTACAAGCCATATAGTGATGATATACATTTCACTCCGAATTTCACTAGCCAGTCGGGCTACTGTCGATCAAAATTTTACTAGCCCGAGCCGAAATTTACTAGCCACGGGCGTCGGGCTAATGAGTTTTCGTGAAGACTGTATTCGTACCTGTCCTGACTCTAAAGAGTTATACAGCTCCCCAGGTTGTACATAACCATATATATCTCCCGTACTGTCCTCAAAATGTTATCTTCCCTATTCTTAGATACATAAGTATTCTACGTGTATTCGTACCTGTCCTGACTCTAAAGAGTTATACAGCTCCCCAGGTTGTACATAACCATATATGTCACCCGTACTGTCCTCAAAATGCATGTTGAACACACAGTCCAGCTGACGGAACTTGTTCATCAAACTCTTCTCCATCACGGAAACTTCTACTTTCAACTTCTTCCTGAATAAATAACATAAGACGACATCATATATATTTTGTAAAAATCTGTAAATTCAAGATAAAAATGTGGACATCTGAGCTTCCCTCATAAGGTCTCCCTTTGATTTAACTTATTGCACAAATAAGTAAACCATATCAATGCAAGTTTCTTTCAGAAAGTATTATTTTCAAACTTAATCTGACAATAGAGAGGTCGAGATTTCCTACGTGTAACTTGTACGGGTACGTCTAGTGTACAAGTTGAACTGCAAATTACATTATTCTGATTTCTTTTCAAAGATCAATATGCATACTTGTAAAATCATAGTGAACTTGAGTTGACTTTTGGACAGGTTCAATTACAAAGGAACATTAAGTTCGGTAAAATCTGTATTGAAATAGAAAGTTGAAAGCATTCCAAATTGATTGCCATACTTTTTATATTATTCATTTAATTTTTTTTTTTTTTAATTAACATTCAATATCATATTTATAGCATCACAATAAAGAATAGCCAGTGTATGCATTGTAATTTTTTTTTTCTGTATTATTATTCATTTCATAAAATAAAGCATATGAAATATTCTGACATAATTTCCTACGTGTATCTCGCACTTTACACGTTCACTAGCGACGTGTACCTTGTAAAGCATATGACGTCAAACACATTAAATGATGATGTCACAATAGTGGATCAGAATACACGTACATGTACAAGTTACACGTAGGAAATCTGAAATTCTATTTTCATACTAGTCTAATGGTGTCTAATTTACATGTATATGTTAACAAACTCAGATGCTGACGAAACATACTTATAGGCCAAAAAAAGAATTATTAGTTTCTCAGGCACCGCCGCATTACATAACTTAACCATGTTTAAAACATACTGATGCTGGCTAAGTGGATATGTTAATACAATCATGCTAAGTCAATATGTTAATATATCAATGCTGACTAAGTCAATATGTTAATAATACATGTACATGTATATCAATGCTGACTACTGTCCTGTTCACTAAATCCAGAGCACCCCGTTTTGGCGATTTATTCTGTCGTCTGAAGAACTTTGCTATAAATTATTGTTTCCGAGAATTGACCTTCTTTAGTCGTAACTGGAAATTAACTTCAACTTACCCGATCAGCTGCCTTTATACCGCAATATGAAAAATGAAAATGTCTACAGGAAATTCCCATGTTAATTTCAAGACGCCACCATATTATTCTCTGTGTCAACAATAGTAAACAGTGACGTCAAAGCCTCCGACGTCACATATTTTCAGCGATTTTACTATAGAAAATCCCCGTAGACTTTTTATTTTCCATCCTATTTCTAACTTAACCGACGCACGGCCAAAACAATGGTATTTTCTGTTACGACTAAAGGAGTACTATAAAACTGATATCTTTTTGGAAGATGACATTATCATATTTTAGAGAAAACCGGGAAAACAGGGTGCTCTGGAATTAGTGAACAGGACAGTAAGTCAATATGTTAATATATCAATGCTGACTAAGTCAATATGTTAATACATGTATATCATCACTGACTAAGTCGATATGTTAATATATCAATGCTGACTAAGTCAATATGTTAATATATCAATGCTGACTAAGTCAATATGTTATTATATCAATGCTGACTCAGTCAATATGTTAATAATGTTACAGAAGTTTACATACTGATGTGTGCCGGGCTCCAGATCTTTCACCAATATCTGTTCGTCTACATCATCCCGGTCATCTTCATCCTCCTCCTGACTGATCTTCTTTACAGACCTCGCTGACATAGGACTGACTCTTGCCTCACAAGAACTTTGAGACGGTCCCTCCATTTTGATTCTCTTAACTGCAGGTGAAGGACTGGTGGAAAATTGTGCGGAGCGTTTCCTAGAATTTTGTGCCTCTTTTTTGACAACGGCATCTGGTTTTTTTATAGCACTCTTAACTGGAGATATCGAACGTTTTGAGGTTTTTTGCACAACTGGTTGATTGGAAGATTTAGCTTTGGATCCGGCGGATCCAGGCTTTGATTTATGAAGAGATATTGACCGTGATGATGATGATGAACTTTTTCCTTTTAACAACCCTAAGTTTCTTTTCAGTGCCGTGACTTTTTTGACACTTTGTACGATAGAAGACTGTTTGTGCGTTATGTTTTTCTTGGCCTTTTTAATGACTGCCGTAGCTTTTTTCTGTTTAAATGGCGGAACACTCTGGACTTTCCTCTCCTGCTGTTGCTGTTGTGAATTACTGAAACATAAATAAAGACGTAAACAAGTTAAAAGTCATGTTTGTAAAACATTAATGCCCCCCTACCCCTTCTGTGATTAAAGTCCGTCACAACTTTATACTTGCATTTATACAACCTATGGGGGTATAAAGTAACAGTTTCATTTCAATATGTAACTCCACTCAAGAGATATTGAACAGAAACCCTGAAGTTTTGGTATTTTTCAAAGTGCAAGGGGCATAACTCTGTCAAAATTTTTTTGATCGGACCTAAATATGGACTTGACCTAAATTTTCATTTGATGTGTCTGTATACAAAATTTCATTTCTATATGTAACTCCACTCAAGAGATATTGAACGGAAACCCTGAAATTTTGGTACTTTTCAAAGTGCAAGGGGCATTACTCTGTCAAAATTTTGTTGATTGGACCCAAATAAGAACTTGACCTAGATTTTCATTTGATGTATCCGTATACAAAATTTCATGTCAATATGTAACTCCACTCAAGAGATATTGAACGGAAACCCTGAAATTTTGTTTTTTTTCCAAGTGCAAGGGGCATAACTCTGTCAAAATTTTGTTGATCGGACCCAAATATACACTTGGCACAGATTTTCATTTGATGTGTCTGTATACAAAATTTCATTTCAATATGTAACTCCACTCAAGAGATATTGAACAGAAACCATGAAATTTTGATATTTTCGAAGTGCAAGGGGCATAACTCTGTCAAAATTTTTTCGAACGGACCTTAATACAAACTTGACCTGGATTTTCATTTGATGTGTCTGTATACAAAATTTCATTTCAATATGTAACTCCATTCAAGAGATATTGAACGGAAACCCTGAAATTTTGGTATTTTTCGAAATGCAAGGGGCATAACTCTGTCAAAATTTTGTTGATCGGACCCAAATATGAACTTGACCTAGATTTTTGTGTCGCCTGCGAAGCACAGCGACACTTAGGGATCACTTTGTCCGTTGTCCGTCTGTCTGTCCGTCCGTCCGTCTGTCTGTCTGTCTGTCTGTCTGTCCGTCTGTCTGTCACACCCCATAACTTTTGATTGGTAAGTAATAGGGCTTTGATATTTCACATGTGTATTTCTGTGACAAGACCTTTCTACACATATCATAATTTTTGACCTTGTGACCTTGACCTAGATATTTGACCTACTTTTCTAAAAATCTAATACTGCTATATCTCTTGATTGGTTAGTGATAGGGCTTTGATATTTCACATGTGTATTTCTTGTGACAAGACCTTTCTACACATATCATAATTTTTGACCTTGTGACCTTGACCTAGATATTTGACCTACTTTTCTAAAAATCTAACATTGGCTATATCTCTTGATTTGCAAGTGATAGGGCTTTGATATTTCACATGTGTAATCTTTGTGACAAGACCTTTCTACGCAAACCATAATTTTTGACCTTGTGACCTTGACCTAGATATTTGACCTTCTTTTCAAAAAATCTAAGATTGGCTATATCTTTTGATTGGTAAGTGATAGGGCTTTGATATTTCACATGTGTATTTCTTGTGACAAGCCCTTTCTTCACATACCATATTTTTTGACATTATGACCTTGACCTAGATATTTGACCTACTTTTCAAAAAAAATCCAAGATTGGCTATCTCTTTTAATTGGCAAGTGATAGGGCTTTGATATTTCTCTTGTGTATTCCTTTTGACAATACCTTTCTACACATACCATAATTTTGACCTGGTGACCTTGACCTAGATATTTGACCTGCTTTTCAAAAAAATTAAGATTTGCTATATCTTTTGATTTGTAAGTGATAGGGCTTTGATATTTCATATGTGTATTCCTTCTTGTGAAAGGCCTTTCTACATATATCATAAATTTTGACCTCGTGACCTTGACCTAGATATTTGACCTACTTTTCAAAAAATCTTAGATTGGCTATTTCTTTTGATTGCTGAGTGATAGGCTTTGATATTTCACATGTTTATTCCATGTGACAAGACCTTTCTTCACATACCATCATTTTTTACCTCGTGCACTTGCCCTATATATTTGACCTACTTTTCAACAAATCTAAGATTGGCTATATCTTTTGAGTGGTAAGTGATAGGGCTTTGATATTTCACATTTGTATTCCTTATGAAAAGACCTTTCTAAACATTCCATAATTTTTGACTTTGTGACCTTGCCCTTGATATTTGACCTATTTTCAATAAAAAAAGAATCCGCTTCGCAGGCGACACAAGCATTCCTTGGATTGCTATTTTTTTTTTATGTGTCTGTATACAAAATTTCATTTCAATATGTGAATCCACTCAAGAGATATTGAACGGAAACCCTGAAATTTTGGTATTTTTCGAAGTGCAAGGGGCATAACTCTGTCAAAATTTTTTTCGATCGGACCTTAATACGAACTTGACCTGGATTTTCATTTGATGTGTCTGTATACAAAATTTCATTTCAATATGTAACTCCATTCAAGAGATATTGAACGGAAACCCTGAAATTTTGGTATTTTTTGAAATGCAAGGGGCATAACTCTGTCAAAATTTTGTTAATCGGACCCAAATATGAACTCGACCTAGATTTTCATTTGATGTGTCTGTATACAATATTTCATTTCAATATGTAACTCCACTCAAGAGATATTGAACAGAAACCCTGAAATTTTGGTATTTTTCGAAGTGCAAGGGGCATAACTCTGTCAAAATTTTTTTGATCGGACCTTAATACAAACTCGACCTTGATTTTCATTTGATGTGTCTGTATACAAAATTTCATGTCAATATGTAACTCCATTCAAGAGATATTGAACGGAAACCCTGAAATTTTGGTATTTTTCGAAATGCAAGGGGCATAACTCTGTCAAAATTTTTTTGATCGGACCTTAATACAAACTTGACCTGGATTTTCATTTGATGTGTCTGTATACAAAATTTCATTTCAATATGTAACTCCATTCCAGAGATATTGAACGGAAACCCTGAAATTTTGGTATTTTTCGAAATGCAAGGGGCATAACTCTGTCAAAATTGTTTTGATCGGACCCAAATATGAACTTGACCTAGATTTTTGTTTGATGTGTCTGTATACAAAATTTCATTTCAATATGTGAATCCATTCCAGAGATATTGAACGGAAACTGATGTCGCGGACCGACCGACAGACCGACCGACCGACCGACAGCGGCAAACCTATATGTCCCCTCTTCTTCGAAGGGGGGCATATAAACTTGGACACATTGTAATTATTGTATATGAATCGCTCATTTGTATTTTCAGATTCTGTCTTGAGAAGTTAACGGTTATAACAAACTCTACTTCTCTAGCTAAATGCAAAATTAATGCATTTATATTGATTCAAAGGGTCCTAGAATTTGTTATTAAAACTTTTCATGGTACATGTAGAATCTAAATACATGTATGTTAATGGCCTTGATCTTTATTAAGTCTACCTTTTTTTAAGTTCAAAAGAATGCTACTCTTCAAAGTACACATAGATTCAGGGGTCTAGAATTTTTTTTCAAAATCCACTTGCCATGGGCAACTCATTGCTTTAAAATTTACTTGACCGACTCAAAAATCACTTGCCCCAAGGATGGGTCTTATACTGAAACTTCTTGAAAAGTGGCATGTTTAGTAATCGACTTTTCTATAGAATAAGATAAAAAAGAAATCTGAATGAAATGAAAAAACGTTCAACAAGTCTACTTGCCCATGGGCAAGTCAACACCTGCTTTGTACTCTCCCGACCTAACTTTTCACTTACCCCGGGCAAAAGGAAATGGAAATTCTAGACCCCTGGGATTAAATGTGTTCTATGGAATAAGAAAAGAGTGAAACATATACAATGTACATGTGTATACAACAACATATGAATAACACTTACCTAGATTTTGCTGATGATGAAGCCTGAACTTTCGGCTGCTCAACCGCTATTTTTAGCTTTCCGCGTGTCGGCAGGTCTTCTTCCTCACATTCGTACCATTCATCGTCCTCCGGCATGTACAGCATGTAAGTCAAGGATAAATCCCGAGACAGGTTAAACGCCGCACTCAACTTGGACTTTATGTTTTCTGAAAGAATCTGATTCAATGTAATCATTAATACCCATTTATCGCCTTTTTATCTTTATTTAGGGCAACTTTATTCTAATATGTTGAAATCTTTCATGTGTTACTGCACCAGCCCTTATTCAAGCATCTTTAACACAATGAAATTTTAGCAGAAAAACATAATGATGGATGATTTTGGGAATATTGACATAATTATAAGAGACATCGAAAATTAGCACACTTGATTTGTTCTCCTTTATCAACTATCACAGATTAATCATTTTGTGTAATCTTGAATAAGCACGCTCTTTACTGACCTACATGTATAATTCTACTAAAATTTGAATCCTTCTTTGCTAAGTACAAATACAATATTTAACAACAGTGAACAAAATTTCTATTAATCAACCAAAGTTAATAGTGAAAACTGACAAAATACAATGTATAATAGTACTTTGAAAGGAGATAAAATTAAACTATAGGCTACAAAAGCTCATTTACATTTCAATACATTTGTATTTGAAAACAAAAAAGTGCAAATGTAGTGTGCTAGAATCATTAACTTACTTATGTCAGATTTGGGGATTTTAATGAGTTTCCTGGTCTCCTGCTCCGGATAAATTACACGATAGGTACATCTGGAAAATGAGAATTGTACATAAAACACAAGATATACATGTACATGTACCTGATGTGTTTGTGAATTACTAATTTTGATTGACGGCAGCTTTATTTGCAAGAAGCACAAAGTATAAAGTAAGATCAACATGGTCAAGGATAAAAGAGGTCTCTTAGTTAACGAAATACAGGTACAGTCTAACCTGTAGAAGCGGTCACCTTTGTTAAACAGTCACCTCCTCTTAACGGTCACTCTGAACCCCTCCCGACCGTTTTTACTGTGATATTGTACCCTAATAAGCAGTAACCTCAGTAACGCGGTCAGCGGTCACCCCTTTCACTGCCCAAGTTGCCGATTCGACTCTAATTAAGTGGTCGGTGGCTTGGACTTCAAAATTCAACAGTACTGTCCCCCGTAATTGCCCCAAATTACTTGTACAAACATTGCATCCAAGGCCTACAGCGGTCAACGGTAATTGATTTAACTGTTTGTATGTAATCAGGTACTTAATAACTCGTCATCAGGTATGAAACTATCACAACAAGAACAAATGAATCAAAACGGAACATTTTAACTTATTAAATGAGCATTCAGACGCAATAAAATTATTCAAAAGTGCAAGACCAATCACCTATTGCGATCGAACTAGGTGGCTGAGGACTCAAGGTCCCGAATCTTAAAACGGAAGGCTGAAATTTGTAGAGGAGCGGCTGAACATGATGTTGCGGGAGACCGAAAAAGAAAAAAGCAAAAGTCCGACAACGAGCTGACGTGAAAATGGTTTCAGACAGTGACCCAATACCAAAAGAACGGACACTGTCCAGTATCTATTTTGCGCGTGATATTTTTTCTCGCGTCTGTAACGTCTTTGTCCTAAAAGGCCAACTACCCTGCCTCTCCTCTTAAATCCGCTAACTATTGCATTTTTTTTCAAAAGATGGGTCCTATTATTCGCAAAATACTTCGATACTACCTTTAAAGCATCTATTGAATGGCTCTCAGCGTTTATAAAGCGTAATAAAATCGTATTCGGTACCACCAGATACGTATATCCCTGGTACCACGAGGGCTGAAAGGGGTGCACGACGATGACAATGATGTAATTCAAGACTGGATTGAAAAATTAAGTGATTCTCTTGTGAATTGAAGACAGAAAGACATCAGGAACTTTTTAAAATCATACGTTCATTTTGCATTTGACCGTTTTTTATTCATCATTTTATGATGACACTTCATACATTTATTTCATGTGCCAACAATTTCAAAAGACGAAAGATTTTCATTACTAAATGCACGTCAGCAATGATAAAAAAAATGAAATGACATTATTCACGTACTAATGCATGTATCTGTTCAATACAATACATGAAACAGAAAATTCCCGTTTGTATTATGAACAAGTGTACTTTAGCATGGTTATTTAAGAACCTTTATTAAAAGGTCACCTCTGCTAAGAGATCACTTTCATGGTATCCCTTGGGTGACTGCTTAATACAGGTTAGACTGTATTATCAAAATCTCGCTTTATCTAATCTTTCAGGAATACAGATTTATTTCCAGTTTACTCTGAGGATTATTAAGTGTCCTTACACCCTATGTTTCCCTCTTGCTGCCTTACATTCATGTACTCTACCGGAATACTTACTCACTCCCTGTTTCTGTAGTAACAGCAGGAGCAGAAACCGTGGTAACATCAGCATGTTCAGATTGTTGTGCAACAGTCTACAGAAAACCAAAAATCTGCTTCATTTATATTACACATGTATTTCACTTATATAATGTGCAGTGTTCTAGGATTCCATTACCCGTTACCCAAGGTAAGTGAAAATTGAGGTCGGGTAACTGGAAAACAGAATGCTACTTAATTATTCGTTCGTAAGTGAATTTTGAAGCACAATCCCCATTACACTCTCCATGTATATGTAGCTAAAACAGAAGTAAATAGTCGCCCCAAAGTACAAGATCATATTTTAGCAATCATCAATAACAATATTTCTAAACATAATAATTAATTTTCATGGTAATGACTAAGATGCGCGATAGAAAATTATCACCCACTTTTTAGATGACATTTTTGTTTGTGTAAGTGAGTTTCCTTGCTGGTTAAGCTCATTTATGGTGGGCAAGTGGTTTTTTCATAAACTCCTAGAACACTGATATGGGAGACAAGGCTGCTATCAACAGTGTCAAGTCCTAAGTAAAGAGAATCCAAATGAAGTAATTGACTCAACAGGGCTCTCACAACCATTTTTGGGACTAGGGCCTGGGCCTTTGAAATTGGGAACAAAAGCATAATTTTCTCATAAATCATGTAAATTGGGAAAATATATTGAATAAGTAAGGATGCCTTTTCACTTGAAAATTAGAATTTTAACTGATTTTGTTGAATTTGCCATTGAAGTGTCATATAGGGAAAAGTGGTCAGTAAAATAGGACAAAAAGATACAATTTTGCATTGGGACTGAGGCCGAACATGGGCCCCAAATTAGGCTGATCGAGAGCCCTGAAGTCTCCCATTAGTGAAATTCCTTGAAGGAAACTTTACATGCTTAAACACATACCTGACTCTCTGCTGTTCTTAAGCTCTTTACTTTCTGAAATTTAAACAATACAGATTTAAATTCATGTACAATACTTAGTAATACAATAAAGTGTTCCCTATATATATATTTGGTCTGAAACTTAATTTGCCTTGGTTAATATTTCAAAATTTAGTAATTGTCACATAATATTCCCATCATACAAAGCAAACGGTTGTATAAAAAGATAAAATTAACTCTGAGCTGAAGATTTCCAAAAATTTCTCTCTGTTTCATTAATTTTCTAGGTGCTTACCTCCGGGCGCTTCTCCACCTTAAAAGCCATGTACAAAATCTCAGGTAAAGCGGCATCATTGTCTTTTTTATCACCGGCAAAACATGAATTTCGGATTCGTCCATCTGGCTCGCTGAACGTATAGTGCTGAATCAAAGCATTCAAAAGACCCTGAGCATAAAACCTATGGTCGATGCCGTGTTGGTTTTTCTGCCGTGTGCCATTAGAAGATTTAAATTTTATGACATCTTGTATATAGTTTGGTACCAATTCCTTGTTAATACACGTTAAAACAGCTACACCATCGTATCCCTCTTTCAGAATTTCCTTCCAATCAGACGCAATGCCTTTATCCTGGTTCCATGTGATGGGTTTGTCTGGTCGTAATTTACATTTTGTCTTTGCTGTGGTGAATGATCGTCCAAATTTGAATTCTATAATGGGATAACCCCTCACATCTAGCGTAGCTAACGTATTGTTAACGTTGCGTTTCAGTCGTTGACAAGCGTCATTGTACGTTATCTGATGCAGGATACTTTCGTCCTTTATACAGACTTCGTATAGCTGGGAAAGGGAGTGACAGTACAGCCCAGCGGGACCGTGTTGGGCCGTGATATCATCAAAGTCACAGAATAATCCACTCGATGCCATTTTACGTCAAATCTTCTATGTTGAGGTTTTGAGGTCCACTGAAACAAAGAGAAGAAATTTAGAACTTACTAAATATGCCCTAGACACAAGGGCTGATTGATATGTTGTGAGTCTCTGTTTGAAGGATTTGAATTTTATCAGACATTTTGCATTATTTTTCTACTTAATCCCCTTCAGTATCTATACACTTTTACCACCAGTGTTTAAGGGCCTCAGTACCACTTTTAAAGAACTCCTTATGAAAGCTTTCCATTGCAAGTATGATGTCATCATCGGACTGAAAGAGGGTGCAAGCTGCTTTCAGTTTTCGGAATAGATGAAAGTCTGATGGGGCAAGATCAGGTGAAAAAGGCGGATGCTCAATTAAAGTTTAACATTCTCCCCTAATTGTGTCAGAAGTGAAGCATAGTATGTGTCATTGATCTGTTGATTGTTTGTCCTTTTGGGAGATAATCTATCAGTAGAATACCTTCTGCATCCCAGAAAAGCGAGGCTCACAACATATCAATCCCGAACTGCAACAGGTTCGAGAAACTACAAAATATACATTATAGCTAAGTTTTGTCACCAGGAAAACAGAACAAGAGGTAATAGTCAAAAACTTGTCAAAAGCCACTGCAGACTAGATGTGCGGAAAAACTGTTTCACTTACAGAGTCGTCAATGTATGGAATAGTTTACCAGACAACGTGACACTAAACTCATTCAAAAGAAGATCCTAACCCCATAACACTCTTTCCTACTTTCTTTGAGGACAGTGGTGTACCAGGGATTTTTTTAGGGGTTCTCCAGGGCCAAAATTCGGCCCCATTCCAAATGCTGAAAAACAGGCATTTTTCCCAATTCCTGAGCTTAAAATTCTCAATTTGAAAAAAATAAAATTCCAATAAACAGAGAAAAATAATTTCATCAAGAATCCTAAAAAAAAATAAACACTTACACAATTATTTAAATTAAGTTTTTATACCTAGGCTTCCTTTGTAGCAATATTGATAATACTTTTTGCTTGTTTTCTCAATTTATTTGTATAATTTTCTTCCCAATTTCAACCAAATGTCGCTACTTTTCCCACTCTTGAAGGCCCAGGCCCCTGGAATCGAAGGGTAGAATAAAAACCCTGTGTACCCTGTTCTTTCACTCTTATCTTTTTTCGAAGGAGGTGGTGGTGTCAACGCTATATGTGTGATTGAACACACTGCCATATTGTTCATCTTGTAGCCAGTGAAGTAAACTGAGCAATACAATGCCCTGACCGGGATTCGAACCGCGAATGTTGACTTGGAATACCAGGTTGTTACCGAGTGAGCTAAAGGGTCAACCCAATAACTCAGTCATTTAACACTCTGAACTATTGGAGGATTGTAATCCAAAAGCGTAAGCTCATTCTACTTCATGGAGATGAGATAAAAATACGGTAGTTGGATGTCCCTAATTCTTTCAGCCAGGTCCCTTAATTTTTCCTGCAGCCAATTTTATCCTGTGGAAAGGGTCTATTATTAATTTGTGTTCATCATAGTTATCTTACATGTCTCAAGGTAGAGATGGCGGATTGGCGGAGTGGATAAGGCATTCGACTCTCATGCAGACGACTGGGATTTGAATCCCGGTGTGGTCATATGAGTGTTGAAAGTCATATCCATTCATTCGTCCCTACTGAGTCTCCTGACCGGAGGGGGGGGGGGGGGGGGGGCTATAAAGGGCCTGGTTGGGTACCCTTGTTCCTGCTGCAGCAAAAAGTATCCAGGTGTGGTGGCACCCTATAAAAGCCATTGGAAATACGGACTATCCAAGCAGTACATAACTATACAGCCCTCCTGCATACACCACACACACAAATGGAGGGTCGGCATAAAATGGGGTAGCACTCCGCCCCTTAAATAATAGAAGGGGCTATGCTAGCTATGAGGCACCCCAAAGGGGAACGGCCGGCTAGATTACTCTGGTAACAAATTTCCATGGAAACTGAGGAGCTTCTTTACTTTTTGTCTTAGCACAACCTCAGTTTCAACAGGTCTACAGAAAATATTCAGATTGATTAGCCCAATGGAGGTATATTAGCTCGATCGGTAACCTTTCCCCAACCTGTTGAAACTGAGGTTGTGACTAAGACAAAAAGTAAAGAAGTGTATCATGTAAACTTGGCGATTGTAATATTGCTATACCAGTATTGTTGACAATACAGGTAGAATTTTTGTTCCGGTATTGTCACCAGTATCTTTCAGTATTGTTCGTTATGTACAATACTGGTAAAATACTGGAAGATACTGGTATTCCAGTATTGTTAAAATATCAACAATTTTTTTTGCAGATACTCATGGTTTTCCAGTATTGTAGAATTGGAAATAATGATTGAACAATACTAGAGTTCCAGCAGGCTATGAACTTAATGCTCGCCCACTCGCCCAAGACGAGTATTTTTTCCTGTGGGCGATCAAAAATTACTATTCACTCGCTGATACCCTTTAACGTAAGCATCAATAACGCCGTAAACATATGTCCGTCGGTATTATAAATGAAATATTTAAATGGTCAAAATACATGATTGTGTTGGCTGATCACCTGTTAATATCCATACTTTATTTACAACTTCATTCTGTATTTCATGGTCGATAAATCTTCAGATCCATTGCACTATGTTTGCCGTTGAATTGTCATTTTCGTCTAATTCACTGTTGTGTTTTATAATATTATGTACGGCACGGCAGCGCTGGCGTTAAATTCATCAACACAATTTGAATTGATGACTTCACAGAATGTTAATCGAATCGGAACTGACGATGAAGAGAAGAAACAACGATTTGATTCTCTGTCATATTCTTTTTCCCCCTTTCATCCCGCTTCAAAGTATGTATCAATTTCAACTGTGCGGTCAAATCCAGTATACGTGAAATCAATTTCTTTTGAATATTTATCTTACCTGGGGCAGTGTTTAATTAAAATAGCTAATTAATTTGTATTAGAGAACGCCTAATCACTTGGATATTACCTTGTTTGGTGTTATTATCATGATTATCAGGGGATTAACGCTTATGTACCTTTCATCAATAGCGGATGGCGGTATGCGAGTTGACGTTATAACAAGGGGGGGGGGGGGATCTTATAGAGGATGAAGCAAATTAATTCATCAGGTTCTTTTCATGCATGTATGACCAGTAAATGAAGTATATGGGATGCAAATTATGCATTCATAATTTGCATATAATTAATTATCATTAATTATGTCCAATTTTCTATATTAATATTCAAATCTAATTTAAGTTAACTTTGTGAAGATAAATATAAATTCTTCTGATAATTTAATACTCTTTGGAATTTCTTTCATGTGAGATTATTTGCTTTGATTCACACCTCTTTTATGAAAAAAGTAACTTAAGGCCAAATTGTCCCTTAGATGTAGGTAATTGTTAGTTTAAGGATCAGACATGTGTTGATTGCTCTGTCCCAGGTAAGCTGACAGGTGACAGGACAATTAACTCATGCCAGTACTAAATTGGATAAGGTGTGATTATCTTTATGATTGTTTGGATTTGCTCTCTTATCATGTTCATAGTCAATTGGGCTGTTTGACTTAATTACCTTTGAAGGCAGATTAATTTAATGGGATTATGACAGATGTAGTTTAGCTCTTAAAATAATCATCAGTTTAGAATTTGACATTGAACAGTATAGATGGAATTATTAAACTAGGAAACTGAACATTAATAACCATGGCTTAGTATTTGCCTCTTGCATGACTTTGTGTATATAGTTTGTATATAGTGTAATAAACTTGGAAACTGTATATATGCTGTATGTATTGATATACAATGTACATGTACCTAGATCAGAACTAGGTTAACAAGTGACTTGGGGACACGAGATAGATACAAGGACTTAGTGTGGACAATTTGAATATGCATGGCCTAACTCCACACACACCCCTACCTCCCAGAATCCCTGGTTACAGGATGGTGGAGAACTGAGGTTGTTCCCCGCACCTCAGCAGCAGCGAGTGATGTAAATTCCCTAAAGCACTAAAGTATCCGAGAAAAGCCTACACAGAGGAACCATTCTGGCCATAACAGACGTTGGTGAGTACTACACTCTATTTATTCTCATGTCAATTTCTGCTTACAGTGACACCAATATCTTTGTTACTTGTTAATGAAATAAGGGAACAATGGAGTGTTCAAAAGATATCTGTAGTAAATTTATTGGGCAGATTTCCTCAAATAATGTTACAGATTACTCATTTTCTGTTGGAATGGAAAAAAATTTGGTTCTTGTAAGAGTAGGAAACCAAAATATTTTTTCTCTAGTAGATACTGGTGCATCTTTCAGCTGCATTTCTTTGTCATGTCTGAATAAGATAAACTGCAATGTTCAAATTGAAAACAATTCAAAATATCAAAGTGCTATAGGAGTATGTGGAAAAGTACACAGAGTGTTAGGAACAGTAGATTTAAATGTGTCTTTCAATGGAGTTAAAATTCCACACAAGTTCCATGTTTTTGAACTTCTTCATAACAATCTGATTTTAGGAATTGATTTCTTAGAGCAAAATCAGGCAAATTTAGATCTCAATACCAAAACTCTAACTTTGTACAAAGGTGCTGTGAAATCAGACATAATTTCACCATGCAATGTTTTAGATGAAAGTTGTATAGCTCAAGGCAAAGTTTTGTACTCGGTCAAAATCAAACCTAGAACTGAACAAAACATTAAAGTTGACTTTTCAACCATTGATGAACATAAAAACATACTACTAGAACCAACTGATAACTTAGTGGATCGCAAATTAGTAGGAGCCAAATTTCTTGTCAATGTTCATAGGTCAAGGGCAGTATTCAGATTACTAAATCCAACAAATCAGTTTATCTACTTACCTAAAAACTTATATGACAGAAACTTATTCAAAAAACTCAATTTTTGTACACAATGTTGCTGAAGCAATGAAAAATCAGAAAGGTGAATGGGTGTTTTTTGGTGCATCCAAAGGATGTAAGCATTCCTAGTTTTTGGGTTCAAATACAAAAGGTACCTTTAGCACCAATGAAAAAGTTCTTATATAAAATCAAGGACGAATTCTATGCAGTGGGGCGGGCCCTTACTATAGCATTCCACTTAAAAAATGCATAGATATTTACATAAGTCACCTTAAACTATTAACCAATACAGTATCGCATTATTAACACTTAAAACAATGTAAACTGTAAACAAAATGAAAAAAAAAAAAAAATAAAATAAATTTTAAAAAAATCCATATTTTGATCATTAAAATCATTATTTAAAACAAATCTAATTTCTTAACTTAACCAAACTACAAAAAAGGTTTATATTAAACACAATATCATAAATATATATAAATGTAAAGCACATAATTTAGGTCTTTTCTTAAAAGCAATAATAGCTGAATAAATAGTGCAGTTTTGTAGTCGATTGTCTGACTCTTCTACAAACATTAAAATTTAAGTAAGCTTTTATTTCTTTTGACAAACAAATTGGTCTTCTAAATCAATTTTTGGGGGGATGCAGATTGACAATTTTTTTGTTAGCCTAGATAACTATCATGTATTAGAGTACTTGTGAGTCATGTGCCAGCGGAACACAACAGTGTGTTCTTAAACTGCTGGAGAACGGTACAGTACCTCTGATAGTTTTTCCAGTGTTAGGAAGGGGGGAGGTTAGTCTGTCAATCTAGCTATTTGGAATTCCCATTTTATATATACATGTACATGTAATTATGTTAAATTAATAATGGATTTGAAATTGGTTTTCCTGATGGTGCATATTTCAATACAGTTCATATAGTTTGTGGGTTCAATGAAAAGATACTTAATTGTTATTGGTAATATTTGATAGTATTAAATCAGGTGTCACTGTATGTAAGAGTTGCCATGAGGTAAGAATGGTGTGTAGTACTTTGGAGCCCAGGAAAGCAGACATGTATGCATGGGTGTTAACATGCAATATATTCAAGAGGAACAATTCTTTGTGTAGAACTATATAGTACAATATACCATTGCTGAAGAGTTCAAAATCTTGGAAATTTAGTAAAATAGTTTTAGAAATTCAGAGATGTTTTTATGGGGAATTCAACAAGATGCTAAGATTTGAAAGAAACAAAAATGGACGACGATACTGGAGAAGATGTCTCACAGATATCACGGATGCGTTGCCCAAAACAGAAGCAGTCATTTACAGGGAAAACAGAGCACTATAGAAGAAGGATCAGAAAATCCAAAGATATAAGAAGATTGTGCGATATATTCTTATCAATATTCATGAAATACATAGTGAATTGTGTTTTAAAGTATGTGGCATAAATATGCAAAATGAGAGAAATATGTTTCTATAGAAGAATTATTGGAATATAATGTGATTAAGTGGATGTATTCCTAATGAAAAATGTTGTGAAAAGAAAGAAGATTATTTAGAGAATTTGTGATGTGAGGATCCTCTACACCAGATGGAATCCTCAACCAAAGATGGATTGAATTAGATGATCGGTCCTAACAGATCAAATATCCAAAACTTTGATGTTTAAGAAAGCATCAGAGACCAGCCGGCTTGTATATATGTATAGACTATAAAAATTGATGACACTTTTATTGAACAATGAACACTGATGATCATATGATTGATAATATATCATCCACAGAAATGACTATGCTAAATATCTTTTCGTAATTTTGCCAATAATCTATACAATTAATTTTCATATTTTCAACAACTTTTAAAAATCTTCAGGCATATAGTTTTAAGTACATCTCACCATGTTAATTTGAATTTTACAGGAGTAAAATTAGGTGGTCAAGGGGGATGTATGACCAGTAAATGAAGTATATGGGATGCAAATTATGCATTCATAATTTGCATATAATTAATTATCATTAATTATGTCCAATTTTCTATATTAATATTCAAATCTAATTTAAGTTAACTTTGTGAAGATAAATATAAATTCTTCTGATAATTTAATACTCTTTGGAATTTCTTTCATGTGAGATTATTTGCTTTGATTCACACCTCTTTTATGAAAAAAGTAACTTAAGGCCAAATTGTCCCTTAGATGTAGGTAATTGTTAGTTTAAGGATCAGACATGTGTTGATTGCTCTGTCCCAGGTAAGCTGACAGGTGACAGGACAATTAACTCATGCCAGTACTAAATTGGATAAGGTGTGATTATCTTTATGATTGTTTGGATTTGCTCTCTTATCATGTTCATAGTCAATTGGGCTGTTTGACTTAATTACCTTTGAAGGCAGATTAATTTAATGGGATTATGACAGATGTAGTTTAGCTCTTAAAATAATCATCAGTTTAGAATTTGACATTGAACAGTATAGATGGAATTATTAAACTAGGAAACTGAACATTAATAACCATGGCTTAGTATTTGCCTCTTGCATGACTTTGTGTATATAGTTTGTATATAGTGTAATAAACTTGGAAACTGTATATATGCTGTATGTATTGATATACAATGTACATGTACCTAGATCAGAACTAGGTTAACAAGTGACTTGGGGACACGAGATAGATACAAGGACTTAGTGTGGACAATTTGAATATGCATGGCCTAACTCCACACACACCCCTACCTCCCAGAATCCCTGGTCACACAATCCTCGATTTTGAATTTGTATGTCTTACTTATTCAAAAGTTTTTTTTATTCTGTATGTAGATAAATTTTATAAATTACATGTTTTAATGTTTTATTCATTGAATGTCAAGGCCCGGTATGGTCATTTTTACGGCAGTGATTGGGATAAGCATGCGCCCTGCACCATAGTCACATTCAATTCTGAAATGGCACATTTTAATTTTACTTAGTGCGCCAATGTGGCGCATTAAACTTTTAAACAAATTGTAGAAATCTTCCGTTCTTTTATTCAACGTGGTGATATTCACTTATTTAAAGTTCTGTTTGCGATTTAATTGTTTACTTTTCGTAACAATTGATACACCAGACAGTAATTGGAAAGTGTCATTTATTCAAAACACCATCGTTTCCTATTACAACAATCCTTATTTCAAAACTTAATTTATACATGTATATACGTACAAATATACTTTACACCAGTTATAGACGAATCCTGGACTTTTAAATTTGTTCACAAAACGCAAATTTCTTACATAGTTTTTGTCATTAGATTTGGATATACTGGTTTACAACATTTTACAGCAGAGTGCTTTTTTGTGGTGGTTGGGGGGGGGGGGGAGGTTCAGGCAAATTTTGATTTATAAATTCAGGTTAAAAGCATGCTACGAATCTTTAAGACAATCTTTTGAGACTGTTTGGGTCAAATGCGTTCCCCTGTTTATTAGTAAGTACAGAAAAGTCTGTCTAGACATTTGGAGTGACGGTGATGCAGATCTATATATGTTCTACCTTGTTTGTTTGTTCTTGTTTTGTTTTGTTTTTGTTTTTGTTTTTTTTTGTAAATTGCTCAATATGGCACATTCATTTTCAACAATGGCATATTCATTTTGTTAATGGCACATTGATGTTCCAGGATATGGGGCCATTGTCACATTCACCTGATTGCCTATCCCGATCACTGTTACAGGTGTTTCCTTGAAAAGGAATGTTTCTCCCAAAACTTTGGTTTTCTGTGTGGGCTCGTAAAAAGTTGTGTGGGCCCCTAAAATTCAGATTTTACAAACCCACACGGCTCGTAAAATTTTCAGTAGAGTTCATACCCTGTCCAGTATTAACAGAG
This sequence comes from Pinctada imbricata, assembly GCA_033119305.1. Lineage (NCBI taxonomy): Eukaryota > Metazoa > Mollusca > Bivalvia > Pterioida > Pteriidae > Pinctada > Pinctada imbricata. The sequence goes on along the minus strand of VSWD01000014.1, from coordinate 16,631,115 downwards.
GAACAATACTGGTATCCCATTATCGTCAGATTAGTAATACTAGTACTGGTATGCAATTGGCATATCATTACTTAATTTATTCTCTTATCACTCTGTTCTAACGATATAATTGTTGATTTGATGATGATCACATTTCAATAATAGTGTCATTTGTTATTGTGACAATACCGGAATACCAGTATTGTTAATCTAAACACACTCAAAGGAAAAAATGAATTAACATGAAATTAAGTAAAAGATTCATGTATACATGTATGATGCAAAATGACCAATATGGTCATGTTTCAATACCGGAGTACCTCAAAATAACAATACTGGAAAACCAGTATCGTAAAAGTAACAATACTGGAATACCAGTATTGTCAAAATTACAATACTGGTCTTCCAGTATTGTTACTTTTACGATACCGATTTTCTGGTATTGTTATTCTGACAATACTGGAAAATACTGGACAATACTAGTCTACCGGTATTGCGATATTGACAATACTCATTATACTGGTAAAATCAATATTCCAGTATTCTTATTTTTTCCAGTATTGTTAAATTTACAATACTGGAATTCCAGTATTGTCACCGGCACAAAACAAATTTTTTATCTAACAATACTGGAATACCAGTATCTGTACAAAAATACTGGAACAAAAATTCCTACCAGTATTAGGGATTCAGTCACGTGATCTTTCAAGCTGACAACTCGATCTATCGGTTACCGCACTAAACTTACCTTACGATTTCTACAATGATTTTTGATAAAAATATATGATTCTATATTCAAACTTTAAAGTCAGCAGGGAGTAAAATTAGCACTCGCCCAGTCGCCATTGGCGACCATTTTCACGACTGGGCGACTAAAACTGTGACCAACAGTCGCCCAGATGGCGAGTAGGAGATATCATAAATCAAGTGTTCAAATGTCGGTTTTCAATTACATAAGGCCAAACAAAAAAAGTTGTTTGTTTCCTGACCACCAGGTAGATTTAATCCGTTTCACATGAGTGACCAAGTGTTGAGAATTCGAAAGGATTAAAGTGATTATCTTCTCACGTTACTTGTATAGTGTATTGTAACCTGGACATAACCGATGAAGAGCAGACGATTTTTTAAAAGTTTATCATGTTTATAAAGACGGATTATTTTAGAAAGAAGGAAAATTGGATGTCATGCAATTTGTTCCGTGATTGGGAAGGCAAACTTGCTTAATGGGACTGGCCCCTTCATCAATAGGCCATTCTCATAAACAATGGGTAATCTTTCTTCACAAAAGGGCCATTCCAAAAATGATCAATTTTCGAAAAGCTTTGCAAATACGATGTATGTAAATCAGACGTTAGCAAGTTTTTTAAGTCGTGAAAATTCCATATTTACCATTTCCAATGAATAATTTACAGTACATTTTTTTTGCATATATCGCAGAACAACCAAGACCAAACTTCAGCCACCGATCCTGTATTTTTCGTGTCCACGTATGGGCAGCTTTTTTGATACTAGGGAAGAAGGGGGGGGGGGGTTGACTGCAATCATTGACATTTCTGTACAAACTCAAAATGACCACGTAAAATTAATGAGTCAGTGACATGATAATTTTACGGACGAACGCATACACAAGAAGTAAGCCACCGTTCCACTGCAATCCCGCTGTACCTCCGACCATTCCCGACCACAATTTTCACAAGAGCGGGTAAAACTTTCCCGACCTTTTCATTTTTTTCTTGACATCACGCTCTATTCCCGACCGATTCCCGATCAATTTATGACCGATTTACGTTTCATCGCGGACTAACTCATGACTAACTCACGCTTTCCCCGCTCTTCTCACGATCATATTGCCGACCAAGTCCCGTTCTATCCGATCAAACTCCGATCTATTCCCGACCAAAGCCCGATCTATTCCCGATGCAATCCCGATCTATTACCGACTGTCCCCGACCCATTCCCGCTCAAAACATAATTTCTACCTCAAACTGATCTCATTTGTCATCCAATGATCCTATCGGCCAAGAAAAAGCCTAAATTTCTCGTTTTGACCAAGCCTTACCCAAAAGTGTGGCGATCAAGACTTAACAATTTCCTTACTTAAAAAATGGCATTGGATAGCCAAGAATCGTCGCCGCGACATTTTGATAAAAAGTATTTTGAACAAATCAATATCAGTTTGAGAAAATGAATGACATATGCACAGATCCTATTTGAAGCGTCGTTTGGTCGTAACTTGGTCATAAAGAGCGTGAATAGGTCGCAAGATGGTCATGAAAAGGTCTTGGTAAGATCAGCAAACATTGAATCTATAGTGAATAGATCGTGGTAAGAGCGCGGTAAATATCGGGAACAGAGCGTAATTAAAGCGTATCTTATGCGTGAAGAGAGCGGGATTTAGTTAAATGCCGATCAGACCACGCTCTTTCCCAACCAGGACACGATTAACCTAGGCTGTAACCCCGACTATCCCGACCAAGCCCCGACTATTTCGCGACCACAAAGAGAGCGGGAAAGTTTCCCGTATTTTTTCAACCGGTTGAAAGAATACGGGAAACTTTTCCCGACCTCTAAAGCGTGCCCGCTCTAATACCGATCGATTTTGGACCAACATACGCTGTACCAGACCAAGATACGACTAAGAGCCGTTCTCTCCCGACCTGGCAATTTTCGAGGTCGGGAATGAACGTAGGTACAGCGGGATTGCAGTGGAACGGGGGCTTAAGTACCTTTACGTAGATAAGTTGGAGATTTAAACGAGGATAAAAAAGAACGTCGGAGAAAAATCAATATTGTATCATAATAGCAAAGAACCTTTCGGGTGAGCGGAACAAAAGAATTTGTGCTTCTGACTGGCCATATACAGTAAGCAGCTAGCTGAGATCCACACGCTACTGCTACATTGCAACATAAATACGAGTGGTCAGAACTTTTCTATAGATTAAAAAACCGAAAAATGGACATCGTACGATTCGTAGAATAATGCGCACCAGGGCCCAGCGAGTTGCCGATTTTATAGACCATTTTTTATGTCGCATGGTGAATGGCCTTCTCAATGATACTGCAATTTGCAGGAAAATTAGCGTTTTTTTAATCGCACATAATTTCCACAACCAAGACAAGTGTGGACTTCCGGGTGGGGGGGGGTTCTTCTTTTCTTGCTTTATGTAACGCAACCCCCCCCCCCCCTGTAAAAAATATATGATTATTCAAATTTCCACAACCTGTCATGAATTTCTCAATCATAAAAGATGACTGATAACTTAATATTTGGATTAACTAAAGACTCAATTGCAGTCCATTACAAATGTACTTGCAGTGATCAAGAAACTATTCATGGAATGGGGTTACTGTATGTTCAGATAACAATAATTATAATATTGTTTTGGAATGCAGAGGGAGGGGTTTACTATGTGCATTATACAATTATGGACTTTTCACTAAGTATATATGATGTGATATTGACTCACTATGAACATGATGAAAATATTGACCGAGACAAAGCCAAGGTCAATATTTTCATAGTGAGTCAATATGACATCATATATACTGAGTTAAAAGTCCATAACTGTTTTATTCTATAATTTCATACATGATTCACTATAAATAACGACGCCATCTGCAGAACTAAGTGAGGGTAATACCAGTCTATTTTTAAACCGTGGTATACGGTGATTTATTTAGGAGCGTCGATGACCTTATCAGCCAATCATGCAAAGAGAGTCGCTATTTATAGTTTATAGAATAATACATATTAGCTCAAAAAGAAAGGTGATAGTCACCAGAGACCCCTACCAACCTCATCTATCCTCCTCCACCCCAAAGAGTATGTAATTTAAAATTTAATCATGCTGCTCAAGCTTCAGCTTATGTACATTATACCCACAATAATGGCTGCAGCTATGTACACCACCCACACAATCTCTAATAACAAATTAAACATCTTAAATAGCAGTAAGTTGAGTTCCAGAATCAATAAATGAAGTTATAAATGATGGGACTCAACAAAATGTCACCAAAAAATCCTCGACTTATCATTTTCAGTTCCCTCCCTCTTGTAGGTGAAGACTTAGAGTGCCTCCATATACAATAAAAACTTAACAAAGTTTCTAAATTGCATCTGCCCTCTGACCGAAAAAAAAAAAAAAAAAAAAAAAAAAAAAAGATTTTCCTACCTACCGACCCTCTCAATTTTTGGCATGCTACAGGAAACAAACATATTTTTTTGTTTGGCCTAACCCTTCTCATTATACTCTGTTGAGTGAGTACTTATTCACACCTTAAAGGTAGATTTAAATCTGTTTCATATGACTGGCTACAGTAGGAAGCTCTCGAGTGGCCAACAATGGGATTAAAGTGATCATGTTATCAGTATGATAAGGGGATCGATAGCAGACAATTTTTAAAGACCATGTAAAAAAAATGAAAATAAGACATCAGGCATTTGTTCAACAAAGGATTTACAACTTATTAGTTTAATAGCAATCAGCAACCATATTTTATCCTACACATTTTCTTCACACCGAATGGCGATCAAGCCCGTATCACTGGGTTGGGACTCCCTGGAATTGCCAATAATTTTCAGGGTGGAGGAAGGAGGGGTAGAACCCCTAAATTTTGTACCCAAATCCTTGTTTTTCCGGTAAGTGGGGAGGGATGGAACAAGACTCCCACTGGAATTTGCCTTAAAATCCTAATTTCTTCAATTTTTACTTTAAATGAATGCACCCTTGAAAAAAAGTTGGGCCCCTAATTTTCTAGCTGGGCCCCCAAATTTCATTTTCTAGGGGCCCAGCTGGCCCCTTAGTCCTGCAGCCAATTTTACTCCCTGAAGTGATATTTATTCTTTATATATATATTGTATTTTTTATGAAAATATACACAGAAGCGGTGAAATTATCGATTTTTTGGACGACAACGCACAAATTTGTACACCTCTCACTTCAAATATCTATGGCACGAGGAACGGCTAATGAGGGATTAGAGGGTCGTTCTGTTTGGCGGCTATTTCAGCTTATTTATAAATATTTATTACATAAAACTCATGTATGGTTAGATAGATGGGACTCTCCGATTGATAAATGAAGTTGCGCAAAAGCTGAACTCCAAATATAACGAAAGTTGTGACATGTTTCAGTTTTCAGGGGAATATGTATTACCTTTGATGTCATCCTTTCTATTTTGCGCACTTAAATATTAAAAATTTGAACATTTCCGATTATTTTGATATAAAGAACACCAAATTTCATTATGGTTTACATAGCTGCATTCCGATTTTCCCGCCTCGACCCCCTTGATTATTTACCGCGTGATAATGTCATCTATGTCGATTTCACACAAGTTAATCAAGAAAGTGTTCGATTTCTTTTATATTTACTTTAAAAGGGAAGTGTAAAAAGGAACAGGGAAATATATATACATCAAACTTCCATTTACGATGATATGAAATGATCAACTTTTTTTTCAAAACTATCGTACGTACTCTAAAGGATTCGCTTGTGTGTGCTCTTTGTGGATTTTTATTTTGAGGGGGGGGCTTATTTACGCAAAAGCTTTGTTGCTGGTGGACTCGTTAGATCGCATATTGGAATTTTTTTTTCTTTTTTTTTATTCTTCCTCCTTTATATTTTTTTTTTTCAAATTAGGTTTAATTTCACAGAAAAGAACCATTGTATATCTTTATCGACATTAAGATACATAAAATATAATTTCTTTTTTGCCATGGCAACTGAAATGAAGTGCTTTAAAAGCAATGATCACACATTTTTGGTATTTCTTAAAATATTATTTCGATTATCTTTCAAGTCAAACACGTGAAAATTAAGTTTATAAATCTTAAGATTTTCAAAATTTGTATAGTTAAATCGATGTTGGTCATTTTGTTTTAAAATGGTTACCATGGCAACACAACTAAATTATCATTGTAGTATAAAACGAATGGCTGAAATCTTTACAAACAAAACGATGTACAAATCATTCAAATAGCAGTGAGATTATTCAAGTTACAGCTATTTCAGTACGCTGACTGACCACTTCAAGTTAAATTTGAATGGTGCCACATCATGAGATGTTTTATATTGAATACAATGGGAAAGTGTGTCACAAAAGTGACACCAATCGTCAAGATTTCAACTTCATTATCTCTGTACTCGATCAACCGATTTTAATAATTTTTTCTGTGAAATGTTTCTATTACACAGAGCAATGTAATAATCTAATAATACATGGATCTTAATAATTAATGAATTTTAAGGTAAAATCTCTACCAGTATTGTGAACGTATACCAGTATTGCGATCGCCAAGTTTACATGATCCAAAGAAGCTCCTCAGTTTCCATTGAAATTACGGGGTGCCAAAACAGAAAGACAGAAGAAGAAAGTCAATGTGTGCAAATTTTGAAAGTCAATGTGTGCAAATTTTGCGGGATCCGCGGGGAAAAACGAAAAGAAAAGCGCAGCGCGCAGGTCCAACAGTCTTACAGGTGTCAGTGAGGACTGAGGTGATCGGGGATGGGGGTTATGGAAAGAAGAAAGACCCTCACTTCACATGCAATGCAGTGCCTGTACTTGCTGTATAATGATCATCTGTTAACCATACATTAGCTTCTGTCTGTCTATCTGTCTGTCTGTATCGTCAACTAGACTTTCCAACGAAACGCGCCATTTCATTCGAAGCTTCTTAAGATTTAACGATAGTCATATCGGAATTGTGCGAGGATATTCCGAGTACCATTTTTTTTACAAGTCATATCGTCTGGAATATTGTTGCGTATCGACATTGTGCAGATTCTCATTCTTTCTAATCAATTCCATGTTAAGTTGATAGATGATATCAAAAAATAATTTTTTTATTCGCTGTTTTACTATTTATTCCGTATCATTTTATGTAAAAAAACCCCAGAATTTGTGATATCACAAATTCGATTTTTTGATATGAATTCAGCTTTAGCTTATGTAGTTGTAAAATTTAAACACAAACGAAGGTCGCACGGGAAAAGACGAAATAGAAAACTCAGAAAACTATATATTTAGAGTAGAACGCACCCTCGATTATCTTCTTATGATAGGACGCATTGGCGGCAGAAACGAACTATTACATGTTCTGTCGACCGGTCATTCCCAAACTATCTTGGACGAAGCAGAGGTATTAATTCTTAAGGCATTCTTAAGTTCATTTCTGAACTAAGGAATTTCAACGATTTTACGAAAACCATATTTAATCATAGAATTCATGTCAATTAATCATTTTATGAAGAAAAATCAATAGGTCAGTGATGAAAATCAAGACTTTTAAATATTGCTTATTTGGAAAACACTGAGGATAAAATATGCCGGAAATTTGTTGCTAAGAATAACTAAAATACAAAAAGTGCTAAATTGCACTCATTTGATTTTAATTTTAGTTATATTTGTTTACATACAATAAAACAGGTTAGAAACTTTGTATAAAACTTGATTTTGATAAAGGGCAAGGGGCGGTAATGGGGTTTTTATGCCCAAAATTGTTGTTAATTCCTAAGATTTAGAAATATTGAAATAAATACTAAAATTGGTAAAAAAGAAGCTTGTCTTTAATAGATTCAACATGAAAAATGTTTAATTTCATTTTTTCGTTGGAGTTTTCCCCCTTTGAAATCACCTATGAAACCGGAAATGAACAAAAAATCAATATATTTTCACATGTGATAGCAAAATTAGACCTGGCCACATGAAAACAACAAGTTCATATTTTTTCTGTATATCCGTATAAGTATTTTGTAAATGCTGTGAAAGTATGAATATGTTGTTTTCATGTGGCCACATTGAAAACGGAAGGAAATCAATGACTGTTACCATGCGAGCGGGTCGTTTTGGAAACAGAAAAACACCTTTTAACTTCTATAATACAAGAATTATTTGAATAAAATCAATACAATTCAATAGATTTTGTTCTGTTGTTATTGATGATATTGATTATTTATTCCCACATGCACGGAATCAAATAATACAGACAAAAATGTCTTTAAAATGTTTATTATCCTCGTAACGTAATGGATATTCAGGACGATAGAATGACGTCATACTGAATATATGACGTCACATATGTTCGCGACTTTGATCTTGCTCGTATTTTGCGAAAGTGGTCATTTCATATGCATATTGAATCGAAACGACAGAGTACCTAAAAGGGTACTAGTACAGTCGGCATTTATAAAATGTCAAGCAACGAATTAAAATATTTTAAAATAAAAAAACCCTGAACAAGAAAAAGGAGAAAAACTAAACAAACAACATCAACACCCCCAACACACACAAAAATCAACCAAACACACTATTATATTAAATGAAGATGTGAAATACAACCCTCCGTTTAAAAATATATTTATTTCATATCTAACATTGAGAAATGAAGGCCATGTAAAATAGACACCACCGCGTATGATTTGCCGTCCACGACATGTACTTATTTTTGCAAATTCAGGGGAAAAATATCTGCCATGTCTCATTTTCGACTGAGAAAAATCTTTTTATTTTATTGAAAATGTGTTATAGAAAATATGTTGTCAATATTTACAACGAAAATTGTCCAAACGGACACGGCGCGTCATTTCACGGTTATGGACATTCTGCGAGTATTTTGTACATGTACATACATGTACATGTATATATCGATATTGTTCACGCCTTGTAGTTGTACATAAATCATTTACAGTTGCACATTCTGTATCTTCATAACTTTTTCCTTCATTTTTTTTTTCAATGATGGATATTTCAATCATTAAAAGTGCAATCCACGAAATGTATACATAAAAAATAAAGAATCATCATCTTAATTCGGGAAGATTTATTTTAACATATATTTAGGGGTTACCATGCGTGTGTTTTACAAAAACGGACAGGGTATCGGCGAGTCCCATGTCAGGAATTGAGTTTTACCGCGATGATCAGGGCGTTTCTAACGAAAGTAGGAAATATCTTTACTTGCCAACAGCAAAACGTACATAATGAAATAATCAATCTAACCAAAATTCAGCTCTCTTTATTTCGTAATCTATGTAGTTTTCGAAATAAAGAGAGGTGAATTTTAATTAGACTGTAAAATGATGCAAAAATACAGTAGAAATTATTGAGTGCTGAACTGGATTCTGGAAGGTATTATAGGTGGCGCTATGATACACAATTTTATGTTTAAATTATTGATTACTGATAAACTTTATATGCATACTTTGAATTTCTTAATCGTTCCCTTTTCTATGTAAAAGCAACGTGTGTAATTATATAATCATGCAGTGGCGAATCTAGGGTCTCAGAGAAAGGGAGGGGGGGGGGGTCGAAGACAAGTTTTAAAGAAAATTGTTCATAGAAAAAAGGGAGATAGAAATCAAGAAAAGTCTTATTGAGCGGTACGTCAGCCAACGCGTAATTGAATTATTTATTTATTTCAATATTTTATTTATTTATTTTTTTGATAAGGGGTGCATCAAATTGCTGTGTTGAAATTGAGACATGCGAGGTACTTCTTGAAACTGGCGATCGGTAGCTAGCCAACGAATTTTTTTAAATAGAAAAAAAAAACATTTCTAGTAGAAAAGACAATGTTGACCACCACAAAGAGGGGATCGAAGCCCGCTCATACCCCTCTAAATTCGCAAATCAACACACATTAGAAAAGACATCACAATGCAAAGTAAGCTGAAAAAGGCATCAAATAGTGCCAACAATTCTGAATCAATGACTTTGTGCGAAAGGGGGGGGGGGGCTTCGTTTTTTTGCTTTATCTGGGCTGGTCTTCTGGGATGACTCGGACACGAAAAAAAAAATTGATCCGGAAAGGGGGGGGGGGGGTTAAAATAGGGTCTGCTAGGTTACAGGTACCGGAAATACACATACATGTACTTTTTAAGGCCTTGGTGAAAAGTATCATTATATTAACATTCCATAAGTCAACAAAGGCGTGTCAAACTTATCCCTCATCAATCATAGTGAAACCTACCATTTACATATACTAGTATTATATCGTAATATTGATAGTTTATATACACAATTAATAGCATAAATAGTATTAGAATATAGCAGCAAATTACCTATAGACAACGTCACATTATAATGTGATCGTAACGTCATATGACGTCAAAATCAGTGTAAAATATAGCTGACCACCCTGTCTTCAAATTAGTGTAGAATCGCAACGGGACGTCCTATTCTCAAAATTTAAATTGATTTCTACTCTTTAAATCCTGTTTTTTTTTTCAATGACCAATGTTTGTCCCAGTTTTGAAATTGGGCCGATTTTGGCCCTTACCGCCCCTTGCCCTTTTCACCTTAGGTACCAAATTCAGAGATCATTTAAAATTTTCTCGATTTTACATAAAAATAACGAAAACCATCTAATTAAGTTTGGGTCAAAATATCAAATACATGTATACTGAATATCAACGATTTTTTTCAAACACACAGTAAAATGTGCTCCTGAGAAAGGTTTTTTCAAAATATTGAAGAAAAAGTACATGTCCGTGTTGAAATAAGAGATTACAAACGCTCTGCAGTAGTGCCATTTTGTGGTACTATTGAAAAAGTGTCTGCGCGGTAAAATTTGCCTTAATTGGTGGAATATAAACAATTTATATTTTTTGATATCCATCAGCTCTACATTAAGTCAATAATATTCTATACGTTAAACGAAATTCATGGGTTATTACTTACGTAAGAGAAATCCAGACTGTTCAAAAGAGTGCATCCGGCTCAATTTTTGTAGAAATTACCGCGGAGCATTTCTCACGGATATTTCATTCAGTTTAGATCAAATTTTAAAACTTATCCGCTTTTAGGTATTTATACGAATTAAAGTCTCCAATAGAGAGAGAAATGATACATGGGCCATGATAAATTGAAATTCTATATAATTCAACCTCAATGAGTGCTAGAACAGGAGATGCGCAAGAATGGTCCTAAGTCGTCACCAATGACGCACCGTAAGGAACACTGACTGAATTAGACTATCATTGTCTCATTCGCAGAAATAACTTTATTCCGTTTTAAAAAAAATCACCTCCCCTAAAAGACGATATTCATCAAAATTCCGTTTATTAACAAAGGTTTCATGATCTTCTAAACATCTCTAATATTTTCAGGGATCATGCAATTTCGTTTTTAATTACAATAGAGTTACATCAGATCCTTAGATACTTGAATCATGTCCTGCTTCCTGAAATGTTCAACTTCTGATTACATATACAAAACTGTTGTTCATATTGTTACATGTGACTTTTCAATTATCAAAGACAGACAGCTCCGTGGTCTTTTCAAAATGGACCTAAGTATAGGATCCCATCCAAGATAGATAGAGTCGAATAGCATTCTTTGAATGACTGGACAAACGTACCTCATTTATTTGCATTGATAACTTTCATAAAAAAAACTCCTCATCTCTTTCAAAATCCACGCTCCAAATCTGAAAGATACTTCAAATCCAAGTTAAGTATATGTTTTTGCAACTGCAAATAAAGCAGCAAACAACACCATAATTATAATCATTTGAAAACGTTACTATACATATATATCAACTTTAGTTTTGGAACTTTCGTCTACAAATACTTGCAACAAAAGCGATGAAAGTGTGTCTTATATCTTGAACAAGCATAACAGTGAACTGTCTTCATTCAACATTGGATCATCCGACAATGTATTGCATACCTAAACTGCACAGGTCTCCTTACAAATTTCGATTCATTGCTAATTCCAGCAACTGCTCCACTAGTTTTGTCTAGAAATCTGACATATCAGCACTTACCGCGATAAACGAACACGTAGCAAGATATTGAGAAACTGTTCTAAACAGGAACGATGTAAATTTCTTTTGGTCTATTAAAATTCAGGGGATGTGATTGACAAAATGAAAACTAAAAATGTCCAAGCCAAAACCATTTCTTCATACGACTTCTCTAATATGTACACCACTCTTCCTCACGACAAAATTAATATCGATTGTCTAAACTAATTAAATTTTGATCGAGAGGGGAAAACTTACAAAAGTCCATGCTGCAAATTTATCTGTTCATAAGTAAAGGATGCTATTTAATTTGAAGATGTTTACCATTTGTATATCTGAATTGTTTCTTTTCTTCAACAGACTACATGTGATTTAAATGAAGGACATGTAGCGACATGTATAATGTCTTGTCCTTCCTCTTGGACAACAATTGTGTCAGATTTGATGAGGATCTATACATGCAGTTTGTAGGGATTCCTATGGATACTAACTGTGCGCCTCTTGTTGCCGATTTATTTTTATACACTTATGAAAAAGAATTTATTCAAAATCTTCAAAAGAAAAGAAAAATACTTCTAGGTTCCCGGATGATATTCTCCCTATTGACTGTTTTCAACTCATATGAAAATTTCTGTTACCAAAATTTCTTGAAATTTCTAAAACGTGGGTCCTGTAACATCATATCCCACCAATCCTGCTACGTCTTTAGGTACATTTTTGGACCTAATAATTTTCACACTCTTTGTTCATATTACAAAGTTTAGATTGAGGATCACTGATATGAGGGATAAATACCCGAAACGCGCATGTCTAGTTCACGATGTAAATTTGTATGTTCTTAAATGATGCTATTGAATTTAGACGTTTAATATTGAGTTAGAATAGATGATTGGATATTACTTGACGAAACTACGAGCCAATGCATCCGTATTTTATTACCTAATCACGCTGAACTGAATTATTGTATTACAAATGTAGACGGATTTGTACTTTGATACAATCCCTCAAACGATTCCTTTTCGTATTGTTTCGTATGAACAAAGTTTGTAGTGTGACAATCGTCTCTTAATGATAATGCTCTAATGGACCAATCTACAGCCTTGTACCTGCGCATTCTTAAGACTTGCACTCTTACCGACTGTGACGACGGGACTACATGACGGGCCATGAGGGGCCCTGTCCAAACCTCCTTAGAAAAGTCAGGGCCCTGACCACCTGTCCTCTCTGGATGTCAGTCGGGCCCCTCGTGTGATAACATGCATGAGCTCGCTACATTCGGCAGAACAAGGACTGTATTTCGTACTCCCTACCTTTTAAATATACAATTTGTATACATGCAATAATGTATTTACATATTCATCTGTGTTCCTTGGGCCCCTGCGTTGAGCTGTCTTGTTTGTATGGTCATCTTACAGTGAGGAGGTTATTTCCGGATAACCATACCATCTGCTACTTACGTAGCTGATGGCCGTCCTAAGTCGGCACCGATTGCTCATGGGTCTCTTTGGTTTATGTGTAGTCTTTTGTGTTTGGTGTTGATGTAGTGTTTCCAGTTCCTGTCCCTTTGTGTCTCTTGCTGTATGTGTCTTCTCTATGTTTTAACTTGGGTGTTTGGTGTGTTGCTGTTGGTGCTGCAACCGAGTCTTGTTGGAGATCCCCTCCTTTCTTATTTAGTTTACCATCTTTAAATAGTGCATTCAGTTTATCATCTTTTAGTTTAGAGTTTAGTTTACTATTCATTTAGCAAATCTTCTTTTAGTGAACATGCAAAGTCTTGAAAAGTTCTACATGTATGCAATATGATTATATTCATTGATAGATCTACGATCTATCCGTCATATGATGAAATGATGTCCCACTCTCCAGAATGGTGGATGATATTCTGTCATAGACAATTTGAACAATCAAACCAAAGATTGTACTCTGTGTCTTCCAAAATGGAAATTACCGGATGAGACAGTTCTACCGAATTGAAGCGGTGGGTGTTGCATGCAAGCAGGAGATGCTTACTCTTCCTGGGCACCTGATCTCACTCCCATATTGGGAGTTCGCTTCTTTTCATATGGTGGAGGTTTTTGTTTGTTTGCTTTGGTTCCTGTTTTATCCTGATTTCGTATGCCTTCGGTTTCTGATTTTCTGAATTATCGATTTTGTGCTGTATACAGGGATATGGTCATTATCCATATTTGTCATGTAATCTTTATACTGAGGTATTAAATACAATCAAAAGTAAAAAGATTATCATTGAAATATTAGTATATTCTCATTTATTTTGAGCAATTTGTGGACATCATATGTTGTTTATGTTGTATCAAAAATATGCAATGATCTTTATCATGGTGAATTCAAGGGCAGATAATAGGTGTTTGCCTTTATTTGGAAGTCACAACAGGTACACGGAAAATCATTCGGAAGTTCATGGAATTCATTCGAAAAAAAAGGCATTCGGAAGTTCATTTGGAAAATTAATTCATTCTGGTTCGGAACCCATTTGAAGATAATTCGGAAATTGGTTTCAATACTACGAATAGACATTCGGAAGTTACGAATGCCATTTTCGGAATAATCTATTAGGAAGATACGAATGGCTCGGAACTTCTATTAACTTATATCACGGGCTATTTGCCTGTGATACGAGTATATATTACGCTACTTTGTCTTTTGACTACAATCTTTGCATGCTTTGTTTTATTTCTTGTTATATTGTTTTAAATGTTATCTATGTCGGTCAAAAGCTCCCGAGAGCTTGTGTTGTACTGTTATCATTTTGCTACGGACTAGTTCGAACCAATCAGAGAACGTAAAACACGCCATGTGCACGCCTTCTAAACTTCTAAATGAATTCGCATGTACGAAGAGTCGTGAAACGCCAATTTTCTGAAACAAATTAAAAATGGAGATTTTGGTCCTCGACAAAATAAATGAGATAAGGAAGATCCTGACGACAAGCAGTAGGTTTGTTACTGACCGTCTACAAAGAATTTTCGGGTTAATCAAGCCCATAGAAGGTTCGCCTCGCCTTTTATGTGTTTGATCTACCGAACAGATCTCTGTAGACGGTCAGTAACATACCCAACAACTAATATGCATATCCCGACTTTTAAATAAAATAAAGCTTGTCTCTTGTCTGTCATGTCTCATGTCTCACTTCTCATTAATCATATTTATCTTTTGAAATTGCGATGATTGTATTTCAATCATTTCATGCAATAATAATGAGTCAAAGAATATCCTGACGACAATCTCAACAACACTAACAATAGAGCACAAAATTGAGCATCGACTGACCCCTAACAAGCTAGAGGTGGGACCAGGTGCCCGGGAGGAGTAAGCATCCCCTATTGGCTAGCCGCACCCGCCGTCGATGTTCACGCACGAAAATGAATACAATATCTAAAATACATGCACTGTCTGATTTATATTTGCGGATTTACATTTGCTTTCATTTACGGATGTACACAAATACATTTACGGATGTACGCACGTACATTTACGAATGTACAAACGTACATTTACGGATGTACAAACTTACATTTACGGATGTACAAACTTAAATTTACGAATGTACAAACTTGCATTTACAGGTGTACAAACTTATATTTACATGTGTACAAACTTACATTTACAGGTGTACAAACTTACATACACGGATTATGAATGAAATCAATTTTTATGCTAAGCTGTCATCTATATTGTCGTTTTTACCCTTGAATAAGGCCTAGGGGCAGAATATTTGTGTATTTGAGTGTTTGTGTTTTTATTTATGCCATGCTTTCCCTCTGGAAAATTATTTCTTTTTCTTTTAGTAATTCACGCCACTGGCCCGGTGTCATTTTTGTTTACTTAACATAATTATTCAGGTAAAGATATCCAACATGAATAAAAGGCTTCGCACGAAAGTTATTTATGCAATGTAACAGATCCTGAACAGGAAAGTCAGAAAGAAATGTAATATAGATATGTCCTAATGATTAAGCAGCCCAGTGTAAATAGAGTTTATCCACATAACAGCCATCTCTTCCGGATATGAACACCATTCTGTTCCCCTGGATATTTTTGATTTTATTTCCAGTTGTAGTTCCACATCGTTTGAGATTTCTCTTGTTAGTTTGAAGTATTACACTATTGATGTAACGGTTGTACGTTGCATTTATTGCGATAATATACTCATCAGGGCCAAAATCATACGACATGCCATATGTCGCTGTGAACTCACATCTTGAGAAGCGTTCGCCTCTGACTGACCCCCATCTGTTTCCGTATTTCAGCTGCATAGACATAAGGAATTTCCCACATTGCATTCGAATTCCAGTAACAGATTTCATTCCCCAAATGTCTGAGTCAGAGAATGGTAATCCATCATTTCCTCCGATTGCATCACTTTCTTTTATAGGGGCAGCAAACACTGTTACAGTAATTAATGTCGTTTGTTAAACATTTATAAATTGAATGATAAGCAATATATAGATATTGATGTTGTAAAATATATAGACAATGTATCCTTTAAAGTCTTATACTCTAGACAATGTATTCCTTGAAATTTTATACTCTTCAGTTTTCACTTTAAATGTATTTTAATTGTCTTTGCCTTTCTTGCCCAAGTATGACGATAAAATGGTAATGATAAATATGGATTATGAGAATGGAGGGGATCTCCAACAAGACAGCACCAACAGCAACACACCAAAACATCCCAAGTGAAAACACAGAGAAGACACACACACACACCCTCCCTCCCTCCCTTACACACACACACCCTCACGCACCCTCCCTCACACATACACACCCTCTCCCTACCTCTCTTGCACACACCCTTGCACACACACCCTCACACACACAGCAAAAGACATGTACAAAATGGACAAGGAACAGTAAACATGAATACTTTCCTTGACATGGTCGCCATAGCACTTTCTACATAGAAATGGCCTCAGACAGTGCAATTCATGTTTTTCATATGTTTTCATTTTCGTGCATGATCATCGACGGCGGGTGCGGCTAGCCAACAGGGGATGCTTACTCCTCCCGGGCACCTGATCCCACCTCTAGCTTGCTAGGGGTCCGTCGATGCTCAATTTGGTGGTCTATTGTGAGTGCTGTTGAGATTATCGTCAGGATCTCCTTTAACTCATTTGTGTCACACTTATGCCCTTTGCCGTGTGGAGCTCGTAAAAAAGTTCCCCGCGAGGGGTTTGACAGTAAGTGTTTTGAATACTTTCCTTGACATGGTCGCCATAGCACTTTCTACATAGAAATGGCCTCAGACAGTGCAATTCATGTTTTTCATATGTTTTCATTTTCGTGCATGATCATCGACGGCGGGTGCGGCTAGCCAACAGGGGATGCTTACTCCTCCCGGGCACCTGATCCCACCTCTAGCTTGCTAGGGGTCCGTCGATGCTCAATTTGGTGGTCTATTGTGAGTGCTGTTGAGATTATCGTCAGGATCTCCTTTAACTCATTTGTGTCACACTTATGCCCTTTGCCGTGTGGAGCTCGTAAAAAAGTTCCCCGCGAGGGGTTTGACAGTAAGTGTTTTAAATACTTTCCTTGACATGGTCGCCATAGCACTTTCTACATAGAAATGCCCTCAGACAGTGCAATTCATGTTTTTCATATGTTTTCATTTTCGTGCATGATCATCGACGGCGGGTGCGGCTAGCCAACAGGGGATGCTTACTCCTCCCGGGCACCTGATCCGACCTCTAGCTTGCTAGGGGTCCGTCGATGCTCAATTTGGTGCTCTATTGTGAGTGCTGTTGAGATTATCGTCAGGATCTCCTTTAACTCATGACATCAAATATCAAACACAAAAGAGCACACATAAACCAACGAGAACTATTGGCAATCGGTGCCGGTGAGTATTAATGCATATCCCAATGCATAGTACAAAACATTTAATTCAGAAAATCATACGCTGAAGAGATAAAGAAGATCCTGACGATAATTTCAACAGCACTCACAATAGAGCACAAAATTGAGCATCGATGGACCCATAGCAAGCCAGAAGTGGGCCCAGGTGCCCGGGAGGAGTAAACATCCCCTGTTTGGCTAGCCGCACAAGCCGTCGATGTTCACCTACGAGAATGAAAACAATATCTAAAATACCGAAGGCATACGAAATCAGGATAAAACAGATCCAAAGAAAAAACAAAAACAAAAAATCCCCCAAAAATTTCACCACATGAAATAAAAGAAGCAAGCGCGAGTGAGACCAGGTGCCCAAGAAGAGTCAGCATCTCCTGCTTGCATTAAACACCCGTCGCTTCAAATCGGCAGTATGTCACAAAAAAACCTCATTTCCAATTCCACACGCTGTTATCGACTTCTTGGATATAACTAATTTTTTCATATCATATGAAAAATGAAGTTATATTTCCATGAATTCGCAAAAATATTGATACTAACTTTAACGTTAAATGACATTAACTATTTGAATGTTGTGTTATCAACTAGTGTTATTTTGGTGGGAAATAGTCATTAATTAAGAAAAAAATATGAAAAAAATGTTTTGATCATATCCTTTTGAATTTTGCTCTCAAAGAGATGACATCTTAAAATATGATATTATTACACTCCATGATTTAGAGGTATAGAGATACCGGTAGTTCAGAAATTAATTCCGTGATTTTGCTTGGGTCCTTGCTTTTTGCGGTCTTGTTTGTGTGTGGTCATCTAACAGTGATGAGGTTGTTTTATAACACAATCGTGCGTACTTAGAGACTCTTGGGTAATCGGAAAAGTGGGATGGTTGTGCGAACCGTCTGCTGCTTGCGTTGCGGATGGCCGTCCTAAGTCGGCACCGGTTGCCAATTGGTTGGTTGGTTTATATGTGGTCTTTTGATTCTTGTTTCTGTGGTGTGAATTGGTGTTCCTTGTCCCTTTATGCGTCTCTTTCTGTGGGTGTCTGCTCTGTGTTTTTGCATTGGTGTTTTGCTGTGGGTGCTGCGACATGTGCAATCTGGTGTTGCTAGAGATCCCCTCCTTTCTTTTGAATTAAAATGCTTATCCCACCGATAAATATTGTCTCATACAACACAAGCAGGACTGTTTGTCAAGAAGACTATTGTCTGATAGACGAGCTGGACACTTTGTTTCTGTATATATAGTTCGACCAAAACACGAAAAAGATATCACGCCCTTTCTTTTGCTTGATGAACTGTTACAGCTTTGAATTCACAAATTCTTTTTACGCTCTATTGTGACATAAGACTGAATCATCATATTTTGAATTCGTCCTCATTCGATTTGGTTAGACAATCCTTTGAAAATATTTTTTTCGCCCCGTCTTGAATTCGCCACCGTGTCATCGGGCGAAGAGAGCGACAATAGAACGGGTCAAAAATTGGCCTGCATACAGTATGTATCAAGTTATCATGTACGTACCGTGACATTGTTCCGTTTCCATTTTATTTCCAGGGCAGTCAGAGCTACCAGACAGCGGTGTTAGGATTAAGCATGGCCTGTTGCGCGTTCTGATACCGCCAAAGGCAAAATGAGTCACACATTTGCTCCATTCACTCCAAGCTAGCCATACCCCTCCAGCTGTTTTAATAGATCAAAGAGATTTGGACATGGTTGAACCATTCATCATCAATCTAAATAAGGTTGGGAACTCCAATAGCACTCTGATACAGTACCCGCAACATTACAGAATTAGCACTGGAAAACAGTGTTTACTTACACGTGTTATCTTCAAGAGAACTACATCCGCGTTGCGTCCTCTATCACTACGAATGTTAAACGTCTTCAAATTCGAAAGCATTATTTTCAAAAGAACTGGTCAATTTGCAGTATGGACCAGACATGCACGTTTCGGGTACGGATCCATAATCTAAATCTAAATAATGTGATATGGCCGAAGAATGTTAAATTATTATGTCCAAAACTGTACCTAAAGATTTCGCAGGATGGGTGGGATATGATGCTACAGGACCCAAAGCATATGCTTACGTGAGATATGTATTCTAGTAAATTAAATAAAGATGCACAATATGTGCATTTCATCATTTGATGTCTCACCAGTTATGCCGAAATAAAGGAATGTTTCTTCACAGACTTGAAATCTGCTTTTAATAGAATCTTACACCACCTTGAGGTTTCTCAACCGGATTTCTCTACCGGAGTGTACAAATTTTGCAAGTCCATGACGAGGCTTGCCGAGTCAACGACAAGCAAAATTTTTACACGAGGGTTGAGAAGTAGCCATCCCTTCCTCATTTTTACACGAGGGTTGAGAAGTAGCCATCCCTTCCTCATGGTGGGGTTTGATTGTTTTTCTTCCACGTCGTCTTCTAAGAAAAACTACTCGCTTGTTGCCTTACTTCTATAACATCGCTTAGGAAGCGATGACGTCAGAGGGTGAGATCGATGACGTCAGAGGGTGAGATTGATTTATCTCACCCCAGGAAAATTTGAGAGTTCTTAGTCTCAAGTGGGAGAAAAAATTTGAGGGGGTATTTCCCTTTAAGCAATAGCTTTGTCAATAAAGCTGGCATTACGGTATAAATTTTAGATTCCGGGTTATATTATACAACGGCTGAAATCATCATCGAGGAAGTCGGTCTCTACGGAGATCTTATAAAAGCATATAAACTACAGATTAAAATTGTTCTCATATACACGCATAATGGATTAACCTCCAAAGGAACGAAAAAGTAAAATACACTGCCATTAATAACTATACAAACAAGGAAATCATTCTAAATTATTTATAAGTTTATCCTAGTTTTTCAATCCTGAACTTAAAAGGATCATAATAATTGGCTTCACATACTTCAAAATTATGAATTGTGGTTAGGAAAATGTAAAAAGAAACAAAAAAGTTTTTTTTCAAAAATTGTCATTTTTATATAAAAAAAATTCAAAATTCAAAAACTTCAAATATTTGGGTCAAGTTTGTTACAAATGATTTCTACAAGGTTCATTATTAGAATCATATATACAGCAACGGATTTGAAGCTATTCATTTTATAACAGCAGAATGAGTAGAAATAGTGTATACTAATTTATGAATGGTAGTGTATTAAGTACCAGTCAAGTGGGGGGGGGGGGGGGGGCAAGTGGGTATTTACCAAGAATGCATGCAGACTTCCTCCGTTTTTACGTATAATTTTTAAAACCATAGATTGATTATCCTGATGGCTTGGATCTTCCCTCCCCTCCGACTTGAAAAAATTAGATCCACATATGCTTAATATGCCAAATGGTCAGAAATTCACCACAAGTATTGTGTCTGAAAAATGACCACGTGTACAACAACAAATAACAATTATAATTACCAGTCAAATGATATCAACTTGTAATGGAAAGAGTCAAATCAGTGAATGAAAGAAAGGAGAGGATCTCCAACAACACTCGGCTGCAGTACCAAAAGCAAAACCCCAAAACACCCACTGCAAAAACAAATCAAATAGAAACATAAAACATAAATGACTACACATAAACCAACGAGACCAATGGGCAATCGGTGCCAACTTAGGATGGCCATCTTCCACGTTAGTAGCAGACGGTGTGCATGGCAATCCTGGATTACTTGCGCACAACCCTCCCACTGTTTCGATTACCCATAGGTCTCGAAAAACGCACAATTGTGATGTAAAACAACATCCTCACTGTTAGATGACCGCAAAACGTAGGGGCCCAATTACACAGATGATTATGTAAATGGATATAAAAAGTAGGCGCACGTAATACAGTCCGTGCTCTGCCGGCTGTAGCGAGCTCATGTATGTTATCAAACGATCGAGGGGTCCGACTGACATGCAGAGAGGACAGGTGGTCGGGGCACTGTCTTCCCTCCCATCCTGCTACGTCTTTCGGTATATTTTTGGACATAACTTTCACACTCTTTTGCCTTATTATATTGTTTAGATTGAGGATCACTGACAAGGGTGAAGTACCCGAAACGTGCATGTCTGAACCATGCTGCAAATTTGTCTGCTCTTAAATGATGTTATTGAATTTGAAAACGTCTAACACTGAACCAAAAATAAGAATTACAAAATCACAACCAAAACGCATGCAAATTCTTGAAAAATATATAACAGAAGAAAAAAATGTTGATATTCAGACCGAGACCAAAACAGCACAGTAGATTCACAAAATTGTAGACGTACCTTTCTCTTCCATTCGTCTCTGACGTTGACATATAGTTTCTATTCCTTGAAGGGGCTGACATCTTGACTCTTGAAGGTGCATAAGGACCATTAAATAGTGTAGCACTATTTTCTGAAACATATAATGATAAAACATTTCATAAACATTCCGAAGTGAAACCAGGTGCCCGGGGAAAGTCAGCGTCTTTTGTTTGCATGCAAACCCACCGGAACACTTCCATGAAAACTTGTCAAATTCAACGAAATTTTGAATAGAGATGGATAAATGCACAAAAAAGAGATGAATAAATAAATATACATGTATAGAATAAATCAGAAAAATTAAACGTCAAAATTAAATATGAAAAATCAATGGGGATCTCCTTCATATATTTTCTTCGTTTATATCTTTTTTAAAAAAGAACTTTTAAAAAGGACTATTGAATTTCGTTTGAGATTCTGATTTTGGGTCCGATGTTTGGCTTTAATCCACGGATGGTAAGTTGCTTCACTCTGCAACAAAAGAATTAGCGAGAAAAAAGTAAACATTCTCTAAGTGTTTTTAAGAAGGAATTACCATATATGTAAGAAAAGATTAAAAATTAATCATGAGTATTTCTGAAAGCCTCATAAACTAAGGTGAACACCATAACTTTAAATGAAAGGAATATTTATATTAGTCTTTCTCAGGAGAGAGAGAGAGAGAGAGAAAGAGAGAGAGAGAGAGAGAGAGAGAGAGAGAGAGAGAGAGAGAGAGAGAGATTCTTACGTCAATCGAACTTGGCATTTTCTGTCTGAATGAATGTGAATGCTCCTTTAATACAAGTAATAAAACCAAATCAGTACATACACTAACAAGGATCATATACAACGTTCTTTTATCCAATAACAGAAGGGATCTTTCATCAAACTTAAGTTGGGGTTTCATACAGGGATTGAAATACATAATTTGTTTTAAAAGGTAAGAGAGCTCACATATCATAGCAGCTTAGTTTGTTTTCAGGAATATTAAACTTTTAATAATCTGATGCAGTAATATCGAAGTTTACAAAGTTTCCATTCTAGAGGCATTGTCCGTCTTTTGAAATCCTGTTGCCCCTTCTGGAGATGAGGGACGCTAGCGGATCAAAAACCAATCACACATGTTGCAAAGACAGCGGATATCCGCCTAACGAGGAACACAACTCGGGTATTGAATTTAAAGACGTAAAACATGCAATCTTCTAAAACAAATGGTTTCTGTGTACGGATTATATAATAAACTTCCTGAAGTATTTGACTACAGAGAAGGGACAATATTCAATGCATGAATGTAAGGCTTGTATACAGACCTAGTATACAATCATGTAGTTTGAACAAAAACTATGTCAGTTATAAATAGAAGGGTAGAAAATAGACGAACAATTCTTCTTGTTTATATCGTTCGCCAAGTGTTTGGACACTAACCTTGAAATCAAAATTTTATATATTCTCCGTAATAAAGATAGAATTATTTTAAAACTAAGGCATATCTTCCTTCAGGCAAAATTCCATCCTTCGATCGTCCTTGGATTATATTTAAGGTCATGTTTAGGACTTCATTTTTCATTCATTCAATATTTCGATTCCTAATGACCGACTAACATCACTGAGGAAGTTCTACGGTCGATATGGGGAACTCATCATACACTATGATGTCCCACTCTCCAGATTGGTGGATGATATTCTGTCATAAACCATTTGTACCATGCACCAAATATTCCAAAATGGAAGTAACCTGATGTGACAATTCTATCGAATAGAAGCGACGGGTGTTGCATGCCAGCAGGAGATGCTTACTCTTCCTGGGCACCTGGTCTCACTCTCATATCGGGAGTCCGCTTCTTTTCATGTGGTGGAGGTTTTTCTTTGTTTGCTTTGGTTTCTGTTTTATCCTGATTTTGTATGCCTTCGGTTTCTGATTTTCTGAATTATCGATTTTGTGCTATATACAGGGATATTGTCATTATCCATATTTGTCAAAGAAAGAGAACAAAGAGGGACAAGGAACACCAAATACGACATCAGAACACCAAACAAGCACAGAAAGAGATCAAAAAGGGACAAGGAACACCGAATACGACATCAGAACACCAAACAAGCACAGAAAGAGGACAAAGAGGGACAAGGAACACCAAATATGACATGTAAACACCACACAAGTACAGAAAGAGAACAAAGAGGGACAAGGAACACCGAATACGACATCAGAACACCAAACAAGCACTGAAAGAGGACAAAGAGGGACAAGGAATACCAAATATGACATCAGAACACCAGACAAGCACAGAAAGAGGACAAAGAGGGACAAGGAACACCAAATATGACATGTAAACACCACACAAATACAGAAAGAGATCAAAAAGGGACAAGGAACACCGAATACGACATCAGGACACCAAGCAAGCACAGAAAGAGAACAAAAAGGGACAAGGAACACCAAATACGACATCAGGACACCAAGCAAGCACAGAAAGAGAACAAAGAGGGACAAAGAACACCAAACAAGACACCAGAACACCAAGCAAGCACAGAAAGAGAACAAAGAGGGACAAGGAACACCAAACAAGACACCAGAACACCAAGCAAGCACAGAAAGAGATCAAAAAGGGACAAGGAACACCGAATACGACATCAGGACACCAAGGAAGCACAGAAAGAGAACAAAGAGGGACAAAGAACAACAAACAAGACACCAGAACACCAAGCAAGCACAGAAAGAGAACAAATAGGGACAAGGAACACCAAATACGACATCAGAACACCAAGCAAGCACAGAAACAGAACCAAGAGGGATAAGGAACACTTGTTCTAATGCACTCCATTTGTAACGCGCATTTTGATTGGTTGAGCGATGAAAAAACTGCAAGGGAATTCACGTTTCACTGCAGTTTTTGCTATGACGTCATGCGTTCCTATGGCGACGCCGTTAAAAGCAGACGTTTTCTAGCTCCTTACTGACCAAAGCATTAGAATAGGGTTACCATACAGATGATTTACAAAAACTGACAGGGTATCGGCGAATCCCCTATCAGAAATATCCGTTTTACCGCTCGGCTGACGCCTCGCGGTAAAACTCAATTTCTGACAGGGGATTCGCCGATACCCTGTCAGTTTTTGTAAAACACATGCATGGTAACCCTTAAATACGATATCAGAAACCCAAACAATCACAGAAAGAGAACAAAGAGGGACAAGGAACACTTTATACGACATCAGAACACCACACAAGCACAGAGGAGAGAGAACAAAGAGGGACAAGGAACACCAAATATGACATTAGAACACCAAACAAGCACAGAAATAGAACAAGGAGGGACAAGGAATACTAAATACGAATTCAGAACACCAAACAAACACAGAAAGAGAACAAAGAGGGACAAGGCACATCAAATACGACATCAGAACACAAAAAAAGCAAAGACAGAGAACAAAGAGGGACATGGAACTACAAATACGACATCAGAACACCACATAAGCACAGACAGAGAACAAAGAGGGACACTAAATACGACAATAAAACACCAAGCAAGCACCGAAAGACAACAAAGAGGGACACTAAATACGATATCAGAACACAAAACAAGCACAGAAAGAGAACAAAGAGGGACAAGGAACACCAAATACGACATCAGAACACCATACAAGCACAGACAGAGAATAAAGAGTGACAAGGAACATAAAATACGACATCAGAACACCAAGCAAGCAGAGACAGAGAACAAAGAGGGACAAAGAACACCAAATACGACATCAAAACATCAAACAAGCAAAGAATGAGAACAAAGAGGGACAAGGAACACCAAATACGACATCAGAACACCAAACAAGCACAGACAGAGAACAAAGAGGGACAAGGAACACCAAATACGATATCAGAACACCAGACAAGCACAGAAAGAGAATAAAAAGGGAGAAGGAACACAAATACGACATCAGAACACCAAACAAGCACAGAAAGAGAACAAAGAGGGACAAGGAACATAAAATACGACATCAGAACACCAGACAAGCACAGAAAGAGAATAAAAAGGGAGAAGGAACACAAATACGACATCAGAACACCAAACTCAAAAATAACCCTATAAATTAACCAACAAGATCAAATGACAATCGGTGCCAAATTTGGACGGCAATCTTCCAAGTCAATGGTTTTGTTATCCATGATCGTTTTATCTATCTTTTCTATGTAGTGTATTTACATTTTGCTTTCGGTGAAACTTACTTCATTCATCATGACAATGTACCGAAATTCACATCTTACTTATTTTGTATGCTAAAACATGTCGTTTGATTTTATTTCCAACTATAAATAGAAATGGGATTTTTCATCGTAAAATCCCCGATTTATCTCGTTGGTCCAGAATTAAATTGACCCAAATATTTCCGATGCATTTATTTCTCTACGTCTTGGTAATAATGATATTCAAAAGTTGTGGAATTATCCGTGGCAAATGACTTTAAAAAAGTATTTTGAGTGGAAAGCGATAAGATAGTGAATAAAATTAATATTAGTATAACCTAGGTTTTTCATTTAGAGACGGTAATTCCTGGTCGATATTAATGCGGAAATATTACCTATTTAATCGGGGACAGAATTCCAATGTGGTAACATGTGAATGGACGACGAGTTTAGTTTTTATTTTCGTTAAAGTTTGATGATATAAAGGTAAGTATTTTAACGTATATACAGGGAAGCATTTCAACCATGCTATATTAAATTATCATAGATATAGTAATGATTAAAGTGAATAAAAATACTAGTATAGAAAAAAAGTTTTTCGGAATAGTGGTCTATCTTAAATTATCATTAATTGTTGAGCGTATCTGTTAATATTTGTGTCTACTTAACAGAAGTAAGATTCTCTCTCTCTCTCTCTCTCTCTCTCTCTCTCTCTCTCTCTCTCTAAAGGCGTAAAAAAGGCATAAACATGCTTTTTTATCAAAATTGTTAAGAATGTTTTGTTCAGTGACAAATATGGAGAATGACCATATCCCTGTATACAGCTATGCATAATATGCACAATCCCTCGTTAATTGCAGTAATCGAAGGAGCTTGATTTGGCGATACAGCTGATTTCTCAAGGTAAGTTTAAATGACAAAACATCATTGAAAAGACTGTAAACATGGAGGTGAGAAGCGAGCGTGTCACCGCTGTAACGATTATGTCATAATATCTTTCGTTGGAAGTAAAACAACTTTAAGAGCGACGGATGTCATGTAGCCTCAAATGAGATAAAGTAGATCCTGACGGCAATCTCAACAGCACTCACAAGAGCACCAAATTGAAAATCGACGAACCACCAACAAGCTAGAGGTGGAACCTGGTGCCCGGGAGGAGCAAGCATAAGTAGATACTGACGACAATCCCAACAGCACTCACAAGAGCACCAAATTGAACATCGACGAACCCCCAGCAAGCTAGAGGTGGGACCTGGTGCCCGGGAGGAGTAAGCATCCCTGTTTGGCTAGCCGCATCCGCCGTCGATGTTCACGGCGTGCGAAAATGAAAACAATGTCTACAAAACATGTACTGTTTGAGGCTACTTCTATATCGAAAGTGACGCTAATAAGGAAATTGCCATTAACATTACTGTAAACATGGGAATTTTCTTGTAGGGGTAATTTTTATTGTATATCATGAATCCATGGAATTTTCCCCCACGCTAACCCCCCCCCCAAGTTTATATCCCAAACGGAACACCTTGATGTTAAGATCGCCAAATTTCCTCCAAGCGGAGATAATAACGTTTATAGTATTACAAATCTTCCTCTAACAAGATGTATTTTGTATTAGTATCAATCATCATGTTCAATGCAATGCGAGTTATGTGCTTTTGATAAAATGTGCTTTATATTTGCAATTTTTGTTTTACCAACTTGAATGAAATATTTTGTTGTGAAGGAGACGAGAAAAACAGACTAAATTTTGTTGATTTAATTCACGTAACAAAACTGTTTAATTTACATTTACTTTCAAAATACCGTAGATAGCAAGATAGCTCATAAGATAACAAAGTTCAACAAATGCTTTTTTATAAGTTAATTGCCAATTTTAGTTTCCTCCTAAGCATAGTATGTCCGTTGTTTTGATTTGTTGCACATTTGTCATGGTGCGTTTTGGTATTTAAGATTTGCTGCGCATTAATCGTGGTATGTTTAGTTAGGTACTTCTTTGATGTTTAATGGATTGGCTGCGAACTTGTCTTGGTATGTTTTGGCTGTTTTGATTGGCTGCGAACTTGTCTTGGTATGTTTTGGCTGTTTTCATTGGCAGCGCATTCGATATGGCACGTTTTGGTTGTTTTGATTGGCTGCTCATTCGATATGGCATGTTTTGGTTGTTTTGATTTGTTGCTCATTCGATATGGCATGTTTTGATTGGCTTATATTTGTCATGGTTTATTGCGTTTTGAGTTTGACTTTGACACATAAATGACATCTTACAAAACTACAAACAGCAAACAGACGAAATATTAACAAGTGTCTACTAACTGGCAAAGAACATTGTCTTGTTACTCAATTCAACTAATAAATCAATTGGCCATTGTAATTATATTACGCATCAAACTGACAAAGAAATATTTTCTTCTTGCAAGACTTCAATTTGTTTCTGAATAAACAGCTTATTCTCTCTATTCTTTGATTTTATCTCGTTTGATATGAAACAAACACCGTGTGTAATACATCGCACAATGAAGACGATATAACGATCGAAAAAGCTAAAAAAAAAATGCGGCATTTATCAAATATTTTCGACTTGGTCATGTTGGTTATCTAAACTGAATGACCTGTAAACCGAGGTCATCAGATAAAGTTTCCATTTTCTGCAATTTATGAAAGAACTTTCCTCTTAAAGTTGAGTTCATCGTAAGAGATCAAGCCGAGTTTAAGAGTGTCAGTAAACGTTGCTCGTCTACAAATATTTTCATTGATGTGAAGTGAACAGATAGCAAAATAACTCAGTAATAAACAATGATAATGTATCTGTTAATACTTTGATAAAATGATAGATTCAATATAATGGAAAACTTGACGTTCTAAATATAGAATAAAATAAACAAATGAAATCATGTGATAAAAGAAAGAAGGTATCTCGAATATGACTCGAATACAGCATCCTCAGCAAATTACCTAAACACCTTTATGGGAGCACTCTGAGTAGACAATAATATAGTATACAGTAGGACGATTTTAATACTTAAAGTGAAAGTTCTTAAGATCTTAATGAGTTAAAGAAGATCCTGACGATAATCTCAATAGCACTCACAATAGAGCACTATGTTGAGCATCGACGGACCCCTAGCAAGCAAGAGGTGGGATCAGGTGCCCGGGAGGAGTAAGCATCCCCTGTTGGCTAGCCGCACCCGCCGTCGATGTTAATGCACGATGAAGAACACGGTTATTAAATTACCCGGACAACGGGAGGGTAGAAATCTCCTGTAGGCCTGTTAATTAAATTTCGTTTTTACAAAGAGAAACTCTGAGGAGATCAGGAGATTGGCGTCCTAAGTCGGCACCGATTGCGCACCGATTGGTCTCGTTGGTTTACGTGTAGTCATTTATGTTTGATGTTTGTATGTAATTTGGCGTTCGTTGTACCATTTCCGTCTCATTCTGTACGTGTCTGCTTTGTGTTTTGCAGTGGGTGTTTTGGGGTTTTGCTGTAGGTGCGGCAACCGGGTGTTGTTGGAGACCCCCTCCTTTCTTTTAGATATAAACTTGATCTTCATGTTTTAAATATGTGATGACATTGTTCTTGTTCCTTCAGATTGTTCCCTTTTCCTCTTTTCAAACACGTTTCTGTCTTTCTCCTTAAAGAAGTGGGGAAGAATATCCTGTTACTGGACTACTGCACCCACAGCATGCAAGCAGGAGATGCTTACTCTTCCTGGGCACCTGGATCTCACTCCCATATCGGGAGTTCGCTTCTGTTCATGTGGTGGAGGTTTTTGTTTGTTTGCTTTGGTTCCATGTTTTGTCCTGATTTTGTATGCCTTCGGTTTCTGATTTTCTGAATTATCGATTTTGTGCTGTATACAGGGATATGGTCATTATCCATATTTGTCATCAAATGAAAAAAAGAACACACAAGCACAGCACAAGACAGGAGGGATCTCCAAGAAGACTCACACGCGCACACGCGCACAACCCTTCCACTTTTCCGGTTAAGTCTCTAAGAACGCACAATTGTTGTATACAAGTAACACCAACACAAAACATAGAAACATCAAACACAAAAGACCTACACATAAACCAACGAGACTGATGGACAAGCAGTGGTGACTTAGGTCAGCCATCTGCTGCTCCAGGAGCAAATGGCGTAGTTTTCCGGATTACTTGTGCAAGGCCCTACCACTTTTCAGGTTACACGTAAGTAACGTTCCGAGGAAAATATGCGTATGCGAGAAAATACCTTAGATTTTAGCATAAAGACCTGATCACTACAGTATTGTGTATCTGTTTATTTTTATAATCTACCTGCATGGATTAATGAAACCGAAAACTAGGGGTATAATTAGTGCCTATAGGAATTTCACCAACCTGGGCGTAGAGACACTAGATAATACAAAAAAGTACCCTTTCACATTAGACGACTATATAGTACATGTGTATCTTGGGTTTCTACTTCTTGATCAAATTATGAAACTTGATGATAAGTTATTGTAATGCTTCATCTGTATAATTTCTAAAGCAAACATATTTTACCTTAGTCTGGATAAATTATATAAACATCATGACATGTATCAGATAAAAAAATTGTCGAAAATCTTAATTTCAAATACCGTCGTTAGGCATAACTTTTAAAAGGATTATTAATTTTCCCATTCCCTTTCTATTTTTATATCAAGCTGAGAAATGTACAGTGAAAAAGTGATTTATTATAGTTGTCATTTGAAAATGGTTTAATTGGATAAGTGATTTACTAGTTTCGGTTTTGTTTGCAAAGGAAAGGAGAAGATCTCCTAGTAAACGTGAAGTTTTTTTTTCAGGAATTTCTCGCCCTTAGTTAACGGTGACGTCATCGGATAACGAAATGGCATTCTCGCTACGTAAGTCACACCAAACACTTAATTAGTTTTTTTTGTATGCTATAATCGTCACTTTTTAGGTTACAAACAAATCATAATTCAATATTGCCTAGACCGATGAATTAGTATAATTTTGTTCTATAGTTTCTTTAGGATTACATGTACTTGCGGGTCAAAAATTAAACAAAAGTATCAGAAAAGAAAGTACAGTTAAACCTGTTATAAGGGACCCTTCAAGGAAAGGTCAAATCAAGGTCACATAAGACAGGTAGTCTCTTTTAAAATACTGGTTAATATCTATGGAAATGGTTTAGTTGGGAATTGAAAAGTAAGGTATCTTAAAACAGGAAATATCTTAATACAGTGGGTCGCTAAGGCAGGTTAACCTTTAACCTTAAGAAGAATTCTTCATAATCCTTTTTGTATACCTGTCTTAACTTCCCTTAGGTGAAAGAAATCGTATAGCGTCTATTACTATTTGATAAGTCGGTAGATCTTATAGTTTCAAATTTTTCCTTCTCAGGCCGAGTACTGAAGACCATGGAGCGTCTTTGCCGGTGTTGGATTTGTCTACCATTCACCGCGGGACATCGAGTTTCTGACCTTGACCCCCGTAAGCTGGACGGTAGGATATCTACGATGGTGGCTTTAGCATGTTTGGTGGCGCCCTCTATAGTTATAATGCTGGTATCGATGTCACATTCAGAGGTGCATAAATATTCTGAAACTCTCATTCGATTGGCCCTTGCATTGTTTACATTTCTTGGGCTCTCATCAGTCCTTTTGTTCTTCCTTCCCTATACCAAGAAAAGGAAATGGCAGCGGAAGTTTACTGCAGATATAACTTTGCAAACCAACTTGATGAACAATATCCGGATTTTATTTATGTTATTTTTCGCTCTAGGATTTTCTGCCCAGCATCTTTTCCTTCTAGCTTACGATGGATTAAAGGCCGATTCTGTCCCTTTGGATGTATTACATAAAGTCATCGCCCTGGTATTTTGCATTAGTCAATCGGTCTTTCTGTGTGTTCATAAAAGGCGCGTTTTCAGCATAAAAAGCGAGCTATGCATCCGTTACGGCATGATAATGATAATTGCGGCAGACGTTTCAATATGGTTCCATACGATACTGAATGAATCACAGGAACTATTCAAACATAGTCTGGTGAACACATCATGCTCCTCGGAGAAACATATGGGTAACCAAAGTAAAACACTGAACGAAACAACGGACGACACACAACACATCAATGAGATATGTGCGCTGGCAAAGATGATTGAGAAGACCAATCTGATCTTATCTCCAATGGTCATCGAATATTGTCTCCTTTCCATTGGACTACTTCTGCGGTTGTGGTCAAACACAGTAGCAAAGGAGAAACTGACCAATGAAGATTCTTTGCCTGACAATAACAAAAACAAACTACGATCAGCTGGCTTTGATAGTTTCGGTCCTCAAGCAGACCTCTGTATGGAAAGTAAAGTCAAGAGCTTGATAGAAAGCAACGTCAAAGGTCAAGAAGAGAAACAGCAATCCGTTCCTTTCCCTTATTTCCACCTTTGGTTATTCTTTGCTATTTTCCTCTTGGTATTTAAGTATATAGCTACTACGATAGATACGAAACAGATGTACCTGACTTACGAGGCTTTTCAAAGCGTCTATGTGTGGGCACTACTTATATCGACTATTTGGGCTTTTTATATCATATCTCACAAATACGAGGTATCCCCAAATGCTAAAGCCTTGAAAGTTCGGGAGTACCTTCTGGTATTCTGTTGTTTTGGGACCATCTTCTATTTGACTTTCACGGTTATTGTGGGTGCTGTGAGCGTAAGCCATAAATCAGGTGTGGTAATTATGATCGAGTTTATCGTGGACTGCCTTTCGGTGTATTTCCAAACAACCTTAATGATTCTCTCTGGAAGATTAGTTCCTAAACGTGGCATGAATTCGTTTTCTCTCAACAATTTGTTTGTAGTGATCTCTAGTGTGAATTTGGCATTTTGGATCATTGATGGTTTCGTAACAAGTTCCATACCTTCTACTTCAAGAATTCAGAGTGATTTTTACGGTAAGGAGTACTGGTTCTTCATTGCCAAGGTAGTGTTTCCTTTCACTGTCTATTACAGATTTCACTCCTTCATTGAGTTTATGGACCTTTCGATGAAAGCATGAAGATAGGTTTGTTTACATGGAAATTGCCTTTTCATCAAGCAGTGCTAGACAATACATACCCTATACGCTTGGTACATTGGGTATACTATTGTGCGTTCTTGGAGAGTGCTCGGCAACCAGAGAAGCTAGTGGGTTCTGCGCACTTAATCCGAATAACTGCACCATTTTCATGGTATAACGTGGCAGATGGCATTTCTATGTTGGCAGCGGTTGACCATTTGACTCTTTGATTTCTGTGTAGTCTTTCATGTCTTGATGGAGTCCTTGAGGTTTGGTCTTAATTATCCCTTTGGTGTCTTTTGATGTGCTTGTTGTATTTTTACATTTGGGTGTTTCAGCGTATTGCAACCTAGTCTTGTTAATTTGCATACATAAGAGTTTTACCATTAATGCGTTAAAGAAGATCCTGATGATAATCTCAACAGCACTCACAATAGAGCACCAAATTAAGCATCGACGGACCCCTAGCACGCTAGAGTAGGGACCAGGTGCTCGGTAGGAGTAAGCATCTCCTGTTGGCTAGCCGCATCCGCCGTTGGTTTTTTACGCACGAAAATGAAACAATATTTAAAATAAATGCACTGGCTGAGGTTCTGTCTATATAGAAAATCCTATGGCGAACATGTCAGGGAAAACTATTTAAAACACTTACTGTCAAACCCCTCGCGGGGAACTTAATTGAGTTAAAGAAGATCCTGACGATAATCTCAACAGCACTCACAATAGAGCACAAAATGAAACATCGACGGACCCCTAGCAAGCTAGAGGTGGGATCTGGTGCCCGGGAGGAGTAAGCATCCCCTGCTGGCTAGCCGCACCCGCCGTCGGTGTTAATGAAGCATGGAAATAAAAATATATAAAATTCATGCACTGTCTGACGTTATGTCTATATAGAAAGTGCTATGGCGACAATGTCAGGGAAGTATATTCAAAACACTTACTGTCAAACCCCTCGCGGGGAACTTTTTTACGAGCTCCACACGGCAAAAGGCATAAGTGTGACACAAATGAGTTAAAGAAGATCCTGACGATAATCTCAACAGCACTCACAATAGAGCACAAAATGAAACATCGACGGACCCCTAGCAAGCTAGAGGTGGGATCTGGTGCCCGGGAGGAGTAAGCATCCCCTGCTGGCTAGCCGCACCCGCCGTCGGTGTTAATGAAGCATGGAAATAAAAATATATAAAATTCATGCACTGTCTGACGTTATGTCTATATAGAAAGTGCTATGGCGACAATGTCAGGGAAGTATATTCAAAACACTTACTGTCAAACCCCTCGCGGGGAACTTTTTTAAGAAACGGTTGGTCAAAGACAAAGTCCGTTCATTTGAAACCAAATGTAACTCACTTACACTGGGGACCTTATACGTAATGAAGAAAAATAGGAAGACCTTTTTTTTTTAGTGAGTAAAAATAGATCCCATAATATTAAATTCAGCAAACATGAAATAACTGAGCATTCAGGGTTTTGTTGTTTAAGCACGCTAGTCTAAAAGAAAAAAACCCAAAATAGAGCCGATAATTCACTTTGATGCAATCCCTCACATTTTGTCTTTTTGTCGGGTTTCGTATGAACGAAGCCCATAGGGTGACAGCCGTATCTTATTGGTAAAGCTCATATTAAACGTTTCATCATCCGTCGATGCTCAATTTATGCTCTATTGTGAATACTATGAGATTATCGTCAGGGTCTTCTTTAACTCATTAATTTACCTCAGTTCAAGGTGTAAAGAAACATGAAAAAACCTCGTCTAACACTACGTCTATTTCACCTACGATTTGCAAACTGATACGACTCGCCGCAGCTCATATCACTGATGGGCATTCATCATGGGAAACATGCATGTCTTTTACATAATATTTAGGGTTTTGTATTTAAGACTGCCATATGGGACTGGTTTCGTGGATTATTGTGTGACTTTTGGTATATTACAACATCGCCCATTAACAATAATCGAGAAGGTACAATTTCAAGGAAGTCATAGTAATAATCAGGAATCTGCACAAAAGATTAGTTATTACGATATATTTTACATGTTAGATATCATGGATTGTTGTCTATACACTTCAGCCTTAGTTTCGATTGAATTTCGTATGATGTTGACCACATATCATTTATGTACAAAATGGTATGAATTCATTGTTCTCTATAACAGATCAATGAAGATATAAAGAAATTCGGTTTCATTTTCAAAAGACAATAATGTCATAATATCTTTCAACAATACCAAAAAGCAAGCGGTATTTAAAAAAACAAAATACATAATATGTCACGCTAGGCATAAGTCATTCGTTTATTCTCATTTCACATTAATTCGGTTATGGTATATTCATTCTTCCGTTCTGATCCATTAAGGACGCCACGAGAATATTCATATGCATGTCATTAACAAATGATCAATCTCTCAATTTTATGCGGAAAATTCAAATAGCCTCCAGCATAACTGATGATACATAACTTGTGGTAATGCGCATATGGTGCACGGAAATTATACAATAGAACAATGACATTTATTTCAAATTTGATTTTAAATTCCTTTATAATAGCTTTTCTATCAAATTGATAAATTGAAAAAAAAATGGAATTGAGGAGAAATGCTTTGATTTATCACGTACATATATATTTTTCTACAATAAAAAATTGAGTTTGAGTATGTGTTCATATTTGCTCCTTGCTCCATAGTATTTTCAACACCAAAATGAATTTTGAGTATGAACTCGATTTATAATCTACTGACAGAAACTTAAAACACATAGATACCAATGTGATAAGTAAATACGATTTGAACAAAAGTGGATATACTGACAGCAATCTATCTCCTTACCATGTCTGTCAAGAAGGTTCCCCTCTTGCTCTTTCTATTTGCTATTTTCGAAAACTAGAGTTACTTCCCATTTGAGACGCTATCTGATAGACTGATTATGACGTCACCAAATTCTATGAAAACAGTCCTAAAAGTCTTGGAAATGACGGTATAAAACCGACGTTACCATACCATTTTCATGACGTCTCAATGATACCGTATGTAAGGGGATTAACTCTATATTCCACAAAGACTCAATAAGGAGAAGATTTTTGTAGTATTATACACACCGTCACGGAGCACGGAAAAAGTCAATCATTATGGTATCACTGTACGTACATAAACGGTTCCCTCTGTAGTTACTGTACTTCCGCTTTAAACTACTAAGAGATAAGTGGATTGCAAGAAAATCGTATATGCGTTTACTGCACCTGGTATTTTAATAAGAGGAAGCTTTTGTCATCTGTTCATGGTGTGATACTACATGATTTACCGATGTTATTTCACAAATAAACCGCAAATTATTAAATAACTTCCTCTATTTAGTTTTAGATAAAATATAAATGACAAAAGCAATAATGATATTTATGAGGATATGAATTTCTATCCAAGCAATTAAAACATTAATGTTAGGGAAAAAGAGGGGGGGGGGGGGTCATTCTATCTCTACTAAACTAGATGCATGGAAAAAGTTTAAAGCTATAAATATATGTATGTTATTCTGAAGAGATTTCCTGCAAGACTACCATGAATAGACAACAGCGTAACACACCCACAGAATACAACGAAATGTTAAACGTCTTCAAATTCAACAGCATCATTTCGAATAGATAAATTTGCAGCATGGACCAGACATGTACGTTTCGGGTACTCAACCCTCGTTCAATCGAAAATCAGACATAGAACCCCCCCCCCCCCAAAAAAAAAACAACCTTAACATCACCCATAAAGACCGATCAAACAGATAATCAAATCCGGTGCATTAAAAAACCTGAAACACGGATGTCAAGATTACATATCTTGAATACCAATTAATGTGTACAGAGCGCTACGTAATGGTGAATTGTTGAGTTGATTTGGTTATGTGCGCACGGCTCTCCACCCTATACGGATACAATTTTTTCTTAATGTGGAGCAGTGGCGATTACTCATGTACGTATACAGGTGTATAAACAACATACCTTCTTACTATAAGGGGAAATCACATACAAACGCAGGCCCTAGGTAACATAAATGTTAAACGTCTTCAAATTCAAAAGTATCATATAGGAACTGATAAATTTACAGCATGGACCAGACATGCACGTTTCGGGTACTTAACCCTCGTCAGTGATATTCAATGTAAACAATGTTATATAGCCAAAGAGTGTGAAATCTATTATGTCCCGAAATGTACCGAAAGACGTTGCAGGATAGGTAGGATATGATGCTACAGGACCCAAGTTTTAGAAATATCAAGAAATTTAGATAACAGAAATTTTCGAATGCGTTGAAGAAACGATCAACGGAAATTGATTGAACTTGGTTACATGTACCCTCGTGGACTTCTGGTCTACAAAGAAGTGACACTCAACAAGTGGTACAAATGTTAAACGTCTTCAAATTCAATAGCATCATTTAGGAACAGATGAATTATAGCACGGACCAGACATATGCACGATTCGGGTACTTAATCCTCAATCTAAACAATGTAATATTGCCATAGAGTAAACCTTTGTTAGTATATATCAAATTTTTAAAGCTATGATTATACGATACACCGTTTATGCCCTGCTGGCTGTAGGGAGCTGATGATTGTCCATCCGAGATTAATATGTAACTTACTAACCTTCAACAGTGATTCTTTTGTTTTTCATCGGTCATTTTATTTCAAACAGACCGCGGATGATTCTAAATATACATTTTTTATGAACGTTCAATGATGTGTGGAGGTCAATAAAAAACAATGAGGGGCAGAGAAAAGAAAAATTATTTCAGTTGCGGGTGTAAATTGTTTTGATTATAATAAACATTTGGTCATAGTATATAAAATATTGAGCCTTCGGCCTCGGTCTTTGAATACCACCTTGTTCTCTCCTCGGGCATCTAACCTTCATATAGACCTCACCTCGGTCTGTATTCTATACATGAATATCCAAGTGCTGCGGGAATTAATCCATATCTAAGGACACGTCTTGAACATTTTGGTAGATTTTTCAGTTCCATCTGTATACTATCTTTCTATTTTGAATATATAGGAAAGTAAAACAAAGGAGGGGATCTCCAACAACACCAGGTTGCAGCACCCACAGCAAAACCCCAAAACACACAATTCAAAAACACAGAGGAGACAAGTACAGGAAGAGACGCAAACATAGCATCATGCTTTTGATTGATTTTAATTCCCATTGGCAGATTGTTCATATTGGAAACAAATTTTCAAGAATTTGCACAAATTCAATAAAACTATTAAACCTATAAGACAAACTCAGTGACATGAACAAGTGATGCATCACTATAAATGGGTGAGACACTGCAAAATGGAGAGAATTGCACCAAAAGCAGTAATGAAAAAATGTAAACTGCATCCATATCAGCAAATTGTCTATTGCTAGTATGGACATCACCAATATTTGCGCTCTGCTTTCAGTCTCAATCTTTGCACATCGCCTCTTTAATAAGATGTACAATGTTTGGATCATGATATAGTATGTATGTAGGATAAACCAAAGCACAGGTAATACGATACCGTTTAGACCTAGAAAAAGAGTCATAACTGTGTTAAGCATGACAAGGCCTATATGTCCAGATGCTGCGATTAGAAGTATGATGGCTTTCCCGTCCCATACAAATTCCACTTTTTGTTTTATTCTGACATCAGTAAAATGTATATAATAGAGAACTAGCGACGAAAACGTAACGGTGCTGAACATATCTGAAGCAGTTTGTATCTTCTCAACAAGGTGAAGGTTTTTCGAGCTAGCAAAATTGGCAACAATATGCGTTGAGATCGTCGGCAATCGAAAGATACATAGAACGATTAGCGTTGCAGCTATGATTTGGCTTTTGGAAAATCGCCCTTGTCTCTGGGTGGATCTCTCGTTAAAAATAGAGCAGGATGGTTCAGTGTTGGAACTTAAGTTTATCACAAAAGGGCAGAACAAGATCAGATACTGGAGACGCAACGGCGTAAAATATGGCAAAAGAAGTTTTAACGTTCCTTGTACAGGGTG
This sequence comes from Pinctada imbricata, assembly GCA_033119305.1. NCBI lineage: Eukaryota > Metazoa > Mollusca > Bivalvia > Pterioida > Pteriidae > Pinctada > Pinctada imbricata. The sequence goes on along the minus strand of VSWD01000014.1, from coordinate 16,592,043 downwards.
TGTCCAAAAGCACTCTGCATCGTTCATGTTGGTAGAAACGTTTCGAATATCTATGTGTTCCGGTATGTAAAAGGTACCGGATAGACTCTTAACTAAAACTCGGAACCACAAGACTACATTACTCAAAATTATCACTCTTATACAAATCTGTAGAAAGGTTGAATTCCGTAGAATCTTTCTTCGTAGAAAGGTAATGATGAGTATTTCTCCTAAACACACACAATACTTTAATCCAATGGTGGTCAAGGTCAGTACAGCTGTTGACAAAACGGCAGTATAAAGACAGTCTAAATCAATTTTTAGGTAAAAGGTATCCATGGCAACCGTTGTCAGGAAACAAATCCAAAAGAAAACAAGTCCAATTTTGACACTTACAGAATCCTTTTCTACAATTCGAACACTCCTTGAGTATATAAGTTTCAAAGAGATAAACAAAATAGACGCTGAGAGAAGAATCATCAGAACTAACTTCACGACAAGATCGGGTATATATATGGAATCATCGATCGAATCCCTCATTCCAGTAATTAGAAAAAATGATGAAAGCATTGTCACTAAAAACACGAAGGCAACAGTCACAAAATTTGGCAAAAGTTTCATTTTCCTTTAGTTTGTATTACTTATCATAACTTACGACTTTTTAACGTGAATTTATCGAAGGTATGACAAACAAATTTCTTCCTTCTTATTTCACTACAACCTTTGAAAGTCAAAATACTTCCTTTCATGGACAATTCATTCGATCTTTGTGCGACGAGGAAGTTAATTATCGAATTTCCCTGATGGATAATTGATGCATACACAGACAGCCGAGTCATTTAAATTTCAATAATTGAATTTAAAATCAAGATTGCGGAACAACATTTCTATTCTATAAACATTGTATTTAAATATTCGTTAACAAATCTTTCAGCTGGTAAAGGGTGAGGGGGGGGGGGTGAGTGTGTGATATTTCTTGAGCAAATTTTTCATTGTTAAGCTGCTAGTTTTTAGATTTGGGACGAAAAGTACATCGTGTTCAGTTGTTTCGTATAGGTATTCAATTAAAAAAGATTAATTATAACAATAACGTAATTACTAAAAGAAAAAAGGTTCAAATCCATATAGATCCTATTTATGTAAGACTGCTCTACTCTTGTTTTCTTGAAGCAAACTTTTTTTTGTCATTTCCTGATAAACGTCATATTTACAACAAAGGTAATAACTCTATTATCGTCTGTCTCGTCTCGTCTGTCTCTACAACAAAGGAAACATCTCTATTATCGTCTGTCTGATCGTCTGTCTCTTCAACACATTCGGAAATTTCTGTTAGCAAATTTCTTGACATTTCTAAAACGTTGGTCCTTTAACATCATATCCCACCCATCCTGCTACATCTTTCGGTACATTTTTGAACATCATAATTTTGATAATTTTTGGTCAAAATATATTGTTTAGATTGAGGATCACTGACGAGAGTCAGACCATAATACATTGTTTAGATTGGGGATCACTGACGAGTGTTAAGTACCCGAAACGTGCATGTCTGGTTCATGCTGAAATTTAAACTGTTCTTAAATGATGCTATTGGATTTGTAGACATTTAATATGTAAGATATGGAACAGTTCTCTTATTATCCCATGCTGCAGGCACCAATGCAGAACATAAGTACATAAGAGCACAACGATTACCGAACATAAAACCCAACTTTAAGGAAAGGGGGGGGGGATTCCAACAGGATTAGGTTGCATCATCCTCAGGATAACAACAACAGACATTTGTCTCGTTGGTTATATGTGGCCTTTTGTGTTTGATGTTTATATGTCGTATGTCTCTTTTTCGTCTCTTCAAGTATGCTCGTTTTTGTGTTTTCGCATCGGGTGTTTTTGGTGTTTTACTGTTGGTGCTGCAACAGGGTCTTGTTGGAGATCCCTTCCCTTCTTTTGTGTTTGATGTTTCTATGGTGTGAGTTGGTATTCCCTGTCCCTATTGTGTCTCTTTCTGTGGGTGTCTACACCTTGTTTTTGCATTGGGTGTTTTGGGTTTTGCTGCGGGTGCTGCACCCGAGTGTTGTTGGAGATCCACTCCTTTCTTTCAAATGCGAAAACACGGTGCGGACAACAAGAGATTCTAACCGGACAAGGAAGACACTAAACGCCAAAAAAATAATAATAAATAAATAAATACACATAAACTTATCGAACTTGTAGAAGGATATAAGTAAATATACATGTAATTTATTAATAAGCTCAATGAACATGAGATATTGATAATATCCATCGTTATGTTTATTCAATTTGTTGATTTTAGTAATTGTGAATAAGTAAGGTATATATTGCACATTAGTAGTATATGAGGGACATTTTGGACCCCTGTATCACGTCTCGTGCTCGCTGTACGAGGGATATTTCTGAGCTTTTTTCTTTGTCTGACTGTTTTTATGGATTGTATTTCCTGAAATAAAAAATGGCATGCATCATTTGAGTATTTCTAATATTTTTGGAGATGGAGATTTGAATCACACAGTAAGTTTCTCATACTTTTGTGGTATGGATGTGTAATGAGATATTGCTTTACTATAAAATAACGTAAACAGTCCATAAGCAATACAGTAAATAATTTGTAAACATTATATTATACTCAATTTGTTTTAGAAAATAATCATTATTCATTCGAAAAGTATATTAACGTACACAATTAAATAAAAACAGTTATTACGTCAATGCAGTCTTTAAATAACAAAATCCACCTATCTAATGTATTTTTTTCAGTATTTGGCAAAGTTAATTAATCACCTTTCGACTTTCCATCGGAGTTTGTCTTTGATAAATCAGTAAAATCTGACGATGATTTGGATTTTGATGCCTCAAAGTAACCTGAAAATAATGTATAAGTAGTGTGAAATTTTCCTTAAATATAGAATTGAAATAAACATGTTACGCTGAACTGTCAAATATTTTGCCAATAATAGCGTTACAGAATAAATGTATATATTGTGGTGGTGTGATTACATATAATATCTTTTAAAAACCCAAATCATTAACACATCTTTACATGTCCATTCGAAAGTCACTCTTTAATTCATAAAAATCATATAATCAGAAAATCCAAATTTTCACTGACGAAGGTTTAATGACAAATATGGATAATGACCATGTCCCTATACGCAGCACAAAATCGATAATTCAGAAAATCAGAAATCGAAGGCATACAAAACTAGGATAAAACACGAATTAAAGCAAACAAACAAAAACCTCCACCACATGAAAAGAAGCGAACTTTCGATATGGGAGTGAGACCAGATTCCCATGAAGAGTCAGCATCTTCTGCTTGCAGGCAACACCCGAAACACATGTCTGGTGTATAATAAATTGGTTTGAAATTTCTTCAAGAAGGTTATGAGTTGGAACACTTCGTATTACTGATGGCGTTTTGAATACATGTATCGATAATGAATACATTTTAACACCTTAAAAAGTAAATTAATTATGATAAAGCAAATAAAAGAGAACAAAAAGTTTATATTGGGACGTATTATTAAGGCAAATAGGATAAAACATCTCCATCAAGAAATATGATAAGTGAAAAGATCTCCATCAATATCACCCTGCACTAACAAAAGCGGATCCCAATATGAATTACTTTCATCACAGTCTCTGGATGGTGATGTTTGTTTTATTTGTGTTAATAAAATGGTTTGAAGAAAACGGAATAATTCTTTGGTTAATAGAAAAGCATACTTTGCTGGCATACTTCTGCCTCCTACATGCGAGATATTTATACATATTGTGTCAACATGCAAGTAAAATAAGATGACATGCACATTAATAATGTTGACATGTAACTTATGTTTGTCAACATGCAAGACACTTTTGTCGACATGCAAGACAAATATGTATACATGTAAGTTTATTAAGTCGCATATTGACATGAATAAGTTGCATGTTGACATAGATAAATCGCATGTTGACATAAATAAATGGAATGTTGACATAATTATCATGCACGTGGACATAATTTGAAGGAAAACATCTTGCATGTAAGGAGCAGAGGTATGCTACCATAAAAGACATTCTAGTAATGAAAGAAGGAAGCAAAATGAAATCAAAATATGAAACTGATTGATTATGAGCTTTAGCAGATTTTTTAAAAACATTCTAATATACGTGTTACAATAGAAAAAAATAATAATAGAAAACCGGAGAGCCGAAAGTCGGAGACGATGTCTCCTTCTTAGTTCAAAAGAAAATGCTCAGCATGCAAGTACAAATCACCAAGCAAGTAATGTATTTGCTTCATTCGCCTTGACCTTGATGGGATTTGACATGGTAAGGGATCCTTTGAATTCGGTAAATAAGTTTATTTTATCTAAAATTGGTATCATTCTCTCAAAATTATGAGCTGGAATCATCTAGCATGACTAAATCACTGAGGAAAATATTATAGAAACTGCTAATTTGTCCCATTATTTGTATGATTTCCTCTAATCATAGGCTGAAACCACATAGTTTGACCCCCTCCTGGAAAGTATCATAGATCAGCTCATGTGATTCAGGATACATACAGTGTATTACGCTTTCTAACGTTTATGAACAAATAGAACTTTCGTTGGAGACGATTTCTGTCAACTTTACTTAGGTCATTTCTTGTTTTTCTTCTGTTTTGAGTCCTTTTAAAATTGAAAAACCTACCAGCCAGCCAGGGATAAAACAAACAAGCATATAAAACAAATTTGCAATATCATGATATGTAATGCATTATAAGTACCATGTGAAATCTGACAGAAACTTGTTTTATTTAAATATTCACAGGTTTTAGACAACAAAGGAATGAATGTCTTGAATCATTGAAGTACTTTTACATTTTTCACATGTAATATAAAGATATAAACAATTTCTCTATAATTTTTGTACAAAGTTCATTAAATTTGCAAAGATTTGATCATTTTAATTTTGTTTTGTTTTCTGACTATGTGCTCAAAACCTACCAGCACGAGGACGCAGAACAGAAAATAAAAACGGAATGTCCTTATTGCCAAATTATTTTCTTCCTTGTCAATTTGGTGATCTAAAGACAACGAATTGCAGCTATGATAAAAGGGAGTGACTTACTGACAAATTTTCGTAAATTAGGGGCGCAATATATGCATGTATTCGGAAATATATTCCATCGTTGAATATAAGGAAAAGCTTCATTTTAAGGTATAAAAGCTAAAGGAGTTTCTAAAAATAATATCATAATATTGAAATATGTCAAATCATATCAACTAATGATTATGTATGACATTTGTAAGTTGAATTGATCTAAAATGGCAATGAATGCCGGTAAAAATTTAAACTCTTACCAGGCTCATCTGAATATAAGGTTCATTTTACGCACATGTATAGGAATATGTAAACAGGGCTATTTGCGCTGGGGGAAATGTCGCGAGATGACCATTGCAAATATACAGGTGGGGTAATTTTAGCGAAACTGAGAGTTTTTCCTAAATTCTTATAAACTGGTTGTATATTCAACGCGGTGGTTACTTTCGCGATTTCCATACAATCACAAAAAAGCGAAAATTAACCCCATGCAAAATTGTTCATGTCTGCAGTATTTGTATGGAAGTTTTTTTTTTTCGATTATGCATATAAATGCAAGTTCATGTCCTTTGATTATCAAATTGCAAAATAACAAATGTCGGAACAGAACATGAATCAGAGACTTTAAGAATTCAAGTTATCATCGAAGCAATTGGTTTTCTTTATTTCAATTCTGATTTTCTAATTCCTTTTTTTTCACTTCAAGGATTTTATATTGTACCTTCGACAATAAATCGCTACTTAATTGGGGTTGATTTAACAGAAAGAAACCTAAAAATAGAATAATGAAATAACGCGGCGGCATAAGCTTTTCAGTGGAGTCAATACGTGTAAAGCTCGTATTATAGCGATTCTATATATGGAATATAAGAATCCTTTCCAAAAATAATGTAGCCAAGATTATTACGAATGAGGGTCAAACTCCAAGGAAGTCACCGAAGGTTATAATTTGTAGCAGTTTCAAAGGACAGTAAATTCTAAGAAACAGTTGAAATTGAATGTTTTTCCTCTCATTTTTAGTAAAGAAGAATTTGATTTGTCTACATAGTTTTCCAATATTTGATTTTTCATCTAAAGACTGACATTTCATAATTAAATATCAAAAAGATTTAGCCATATATCCGTTAATGGACTAAACAGTTATAAGAGCAATCAAAAGCAAGGAAGGATATTTGAGCGAGTGTCTAATATTGTTAATAACAAGAATTAGTAAAAGCGAAACCAAAGGGCTGAATTCAATGATTTTGTGAGTGTAAGTTACCTTTCGGTGAATTTGACATTTTAGACTTAGAACTAATAAAGGCATCATCTGTAAATAATATATTAAATGTAGGTGGATACATGTATGTGAGGAAAGTGACATTAAGATAAAATACGAATTTAAGAGAGATGACAATAATACAATCCCGAAATAAAGATAAGAAAATATCGAAATCATGTTCTCAAATCTTTCCATATTTACTTAATATGTATATATTTTTCTGAAATATTTTTATCTATCTATTCCTTTTCTTTAAGTTATCACTTGTTTCGATAACTAAATTTGCGTTTGAACAGCTTTTTATTCTAGAAAAATGATTTTTATTTTTATTCAGTCATATCTGCATTCATCTACAGAAAAAAACACTGTTTATTTCAATACACGTATTATTACAGATAGCAGAGTATATTTTAAAATCTCACCTTTGCTGCAAATCTGCCTCTTCCAATGCGTCCTGACGTCATTATTGAGTAAACAATGGAATAAAAAGATACAGAATCCTTGAAGACTATTGATTATTGTAAACAAGAGTTGAAATGTAAAAGTTGCGACACTAACGGCAAAAAATGCCACCACCCAGCCGAGGCCTAACATAACGAGTAACACTACGGCACTTCTAAGCTGTTTTTTAATATCTGATTTCTGTTTTTTATTGGCTTGAATCGGCTGAGATGAGCGTTTGCAGATTGTTCTCATCACCAATATAAACACTATGACATTCAGAAGAAGTGAGAGCGAGACAGGTGCCATGAATGCTGCATAAAAGGGAATATCAGCTAACCAGCATCTGTGAAGAAAGAAGCAAGGGAAGATAATCATATTTACAAATAATAAGCCCAAGAGTTAATGAATTCTTCCTGCACGCTTACCTCTAAAATCTGTTTTTGTTTTTCATTTGCAAAGGAATAGAAACGCAATTATTTATTAAATTCATTTGCAACATTCTACAAAGCAAGTGTTCACTTAGACGTTATCACGTGACATTGATTCAACACTTACATTCCGCCATTTTGAAGTCCATAGTTATCTGTCTGATTAACTCCTAAAGTCACAGCTACAATGATGGCCGGCAAACCTTATGAGGCCAAAAGAAAATAATAATTATTGATAATAAACTACAACTCTATTATTCATATTTCATTATTTATGTCCATGTAGAAATTATCAATTGCTATATGCATGCGCAGATTACAGAACAAAGTAACCAACATGCCATAAAGAAACATATATCAAGTGAAAGAACAGCCACATTGACTTTAGCAACATATGGATAATAAGAAATTTTAGAGTAAGAAAATAAATGATAACAAAAACCACAAATGTATTGATTCCTGATCACTGACGAGGGTTCAATACCTGAAACGTGCATGTCTGATCAATGCTGTAAATTAAACTGCTATAAAAAGATGCCAAGAATTTGAAGACGTTAAACACCTGTAGCATTCACATAGACTTTCCAATTATAATCCACTATGTCAACGAATTCGAAAAACGACAAGTATACATACGTGCAATTTCAAAATGTATCAGAGTTTACTTTAATGAACACAAAATTATTACCTAGAAAACAAACTTAAAATTATACCATAGGTCTTTGAATTTGAAGACGTTAAACATTTGTACCACTTGGTGAGTGTCACTGCTGGTGAACCAAGAGTCCCCGAGGGCACATGTAGCCAATTCGATCAATTTCGGTTGGTCGTTTCTTCAAACGCATTTAAAAATTTCAATTTTCTCAAATTTCTAAAAACCTGGGTCCTGTAGCATCATATCCCATCCATTTTTCTATGTCTTTCGGTATATTTAGGACATAATTTTCACAGATTTTGGTCATATTACATTGTTTAGATTGAGGATCACTGACGAGGGTTTATTACCCGAAACGTGCATGTTTGGTCCATCCTGTAAATTTATCTGCTCTAAAATGATGCTAATGAATTTGAAGACGTTAAACATTTTAACATTATTAGGAGAGTATACTCTTCATACAACGGACACCATTCATTACATACCATATCCAAATATGCTGGTTTTAAGTGTAAAATATGTGAAATGTGTATCGAAGACTGTGACAAGGGCCCTGTACATGTAAAAGGCTTCCACCAACATCCAACAAAATGCCGACAACAGACAGTAATGGAGAATGACTGCTATCACCTGAAAATTATTATTTGTTGACGAAATAAGAAATAGATACATCTTTTTTATGGAGATTTAAAATATGTTCACTAAAATGATCACCAAAAGGCAATAAGTAATTAACAACATTTTCCAAATATCAATGCATTTGTATTTATTTTGAATGAAGATCAATTATGTGATGCTGTGAATACCATTGTGCCTTAAACCATTTTGCCTTTCATTAAAAAATATCACCGAAATTAAAGGAGGATAACATCCTAGCACCACCCCTCCAATGCTATTTTTAACATAGACTTTATTTGGATATGCTACTGAATCGAACCTACAGGAAATTTGGAGCCGCGCACAGTCTGCAAATTGCACAAATTTAATTGAAAAAGAATTAATCATTGGGCGCTACTAAAATGGCTGTGTCTAAGAATCACTTTGGCTAGAATCATCACTGTTGAGGATTTAATAGCAGAAACACTTTTCTGATGCATAATAAATTGGTTTGTATTTCTTTGTTTATTTTTTGAAAGAACATTGTTAAGTACAGTGCACTGTTGAGACTGATTATTCATCAAAGTCGGCAGTTTATATCAGTGCGAGTGTACAACTCTGCAATTCTTTGATTTTTTTATATAAAACACCAAATGAGTTAAAGAAGATCCTGACGATAATCTCAACAGCACTCACAATAGAGTACAAAATAAAGCATCGACAGACCCCTAGCAAGCTAGTGGTAGGACCAGGTGCCCGGGAGGAGTAAGCATCCCCTGTTGGCTAGCCGCATCCACCGTCGATGTTTAAGCACGAAAATGAAAACAATATATAAACTTCATGCACTGTCTGACGTTATGTCTATATAGAAAGTGCTATGGCGACAATGTCAGGGAAATATATTCAAAACACTTACTGTCAAACCCCTCGCGGGGAACTTTTTTACGAGCTCCACACTGCAAAGGGCATAAGTGTGACACAAATGAGTTAAAGAAGATCCTGACGATAATCTCAACAGCACTCAAAGACATGTAAACAATACACATACGATGACATTTTAGTATGTAACACAGAACACAGAAGAGTATAAGTCGGTCTACTCTTGGTTCTAATGAGGCTCAAACCAGCAACTTTTTTAAAAAGTCACTGATCCGACACGTATCCACTAGAGCACGGCGCCGTCATTTTTTTTTATTTTTGATAAAATTGGTAGCTTGTTTCCTTTTTGTGTTTCATGATGTTCGTTGCAATCTTGCAGGAGATCGCTACTGTGGTCAGTGTAGCAAGATTTGTTTGAGCTTTTAATGTATCAATTTAGGGATGTTCAAATATCCGACATCTCACCTCCAGACGGCATTTAGACTATCACGTCATAACTTGAGGTCCGTCAAATTATGCTCTGACGGGCTATTTGAATGTGACGTCATAATGTCGGACACTTGGAGATTCCTTAATATTAGAGTTACCGGTAGATATACAAATTCATATAAAACCCTTATGTATCACACTATAAAACAATGTCCCAAGTATAAATAATAATCCAAACCATTACCTTACACGCAATGGGTACATCTAGAGTGTACTCCTGCTGACCGACGAGGAATATAATGTTTACGATCAGTAGAACTACACACAAGTTTATCAGTAACTTGGCGGGAATGTTTGCACGCAGTTTCCTGAAATAATTTTGAAAGCAATACATTATTTCTCTAAATATTATGGTGATAAGTTCGGAAAGATTGAAGCACAAGATTTAGTTTTGATGCTGTTCACATTTGAAATTTTCGGTCACAAAATTTCTTGAAATTTCTAAAACGTGGGTCCTATGGCATCATATTCAACCCATTCTGCTACGTCTTTTGGTACATTTTTGGACATAATAATTTTCATACTTTTTGGCTATATTACATTGTTTAAGCTGAGGATCACTGACGAGGGCTTAGTACCCGAAACGTACATGTCTGTTCCATGCTGTAAATTTATCAGGTTTTAAAAGTTGCAATTGAATTTAAAGATGTTTAACATTTGATGCTTTCGAATTGGTTTCATTAATACATATCTTGATTGTCTGTCTCTTCAACGCATTCGACAATTTCAGTTATCAAAAAATCTTGAAATTTCTAAAACGTGGGTCCTGTAGCATAATATTCCACACATCCTACTACGTTTTTCGGTACATTTTTTTACATATCTTTTCACACTCTTTCGCCATATCACACTGTTTAGATTTAGGATCACTTTAGGTAGAGTACCCGAAACGTGCATGTCTGGTCCATGCTGCAAATTGATCTGTTCTTAAATGATGCTATCAAATTTGAAGACATTTAACTTTATACGTTTACCTGAACATGAAATAAGTGAGGAGTGTAAAGAACAACCCGAAGATAGAGATAACACATCCGATGTAAGTAAGGTAAGTTAACGCTTTACGATACGGTTCTGCTAGCTCTCCACCGGAACCATACACGTCCTGTAAGGAAGAGGGGATAATTGATTAATAGAATTTATCACGGCGTTGCGACGGAGACTGGAGAATCTCATCCGAGTGTAAAAGATTTGCAATCCACGATGAGGCTTGCCGAGATACCCCAGTCTCAGTCGTAACGTTGTGATTGGATATTTTTCTCACTTACTTCATTTGTCATCATTATATTGATTTTTAAAAACTAGAATCGATATAAAAAAAGTCTAACGATGTTGTGACGTTACGTTCTATGACGTCATAATAGGAGTCACGTGGAGTGTGAGACAAGGGAATCTCAAACTGCTACGTCTACGTTTTTTCTTTTGTCTCAAGGCCTTAGTGAGTGAGAAATATTAATCTTTCTAATAACGGTTTATATATTTTTAAGTTAATATACTTCGGACTCCGTACGTGAAAGGGTCACATCAAGAAATCAGACGCGACCAGAAAAGTAAACTCCTAACACTGGAGAGCTTTTAACGTGTATATTCTTTCATTAAAACAAATAAATTTATCACACAAAGTATTCAAGCTAGATTCATGGAATAATATCAATAATTTAGAGTCCCCTCGAAGTGCGATGTCCGAAGTGCGAAGTACAGGAACATAAAAAATGTGTATTGTGGATAACTGGATTTGGAAATATGGAATAAATTCTACTCACTCAAACACATGTCCGTGGCAACAGAGGAAATCAATGCAAACTTATTCTTAGATAATGTCAGGGGTGAAAACGGTAGAAAATGACCATTTTCAACCTAATGTAGAATGATGGATATACCTGTATGACCTAGTATCAATACAGGCAATTTCATTACGTTTAGCAACTGAATAAAATCTAACGATAATTACCATCAGTAGGGCAAAGTTCGTAAGGTGGTCACACTGACATTCTGTGAAGTTCCCTTCCTCATACTTGGTTACTCTACAACCCTCACTAGACCAGGTGCTGGCGTTAGGACCACTCTCAACAAAGAACTTACATGAGGGATTTTTCGAGTTCTGAAATAAACAGATCGCCAGAATTTGACTTTATGGCATGACAAAAAAACATATCCAGTATAAGGGTATAATAAAGGAGATTTTAAGCAATTATTATTGTGTATCTATCTCAAAAATTATATGAAAGGCTGGATGATATAATAATAGATCTTCAAAATTTAAAATCAATCTCAGACTGAATTCTTTTTTTCAAATCATTTTCATTTTTTTATTAAAAACTTTGGAAACTTTAAAATAGATATATAATAATTCCTCAAATCTTCTTATAATATCTTCTTTCCTTATAATATCACTTTAGATACTCCCTTGTTGTCTTTAAGTTTGTTATAAATCATATCATAGAATTAAAATCTTATCAGTTACATTGAAAATTGATATGCTTCTAGGATTAGGAAAATAATGTATATTTAGACATTTTAAAACAACCCATGCATACAAAACATGTATACTTTGTACCTGCTCGGATATCTGAAACCTGAACTGTACAGGCATATTAAGGTTGTTCACATCGGCTCCAGGAACGGATGCAGACAAGACTAAGCTGTTGACTACATCTTCTGACAAACCATTCTGCTTCGAAGACCTCGGGGTCTCCTGTATTACCTGTAAAGGTAAAAAGGAATTAGAAATATAAAGAATTGAAATTTTCCTCTCTGTATGATACATTTCAGTCATGTTTAGACTTTCGATCTTTATGTATTCAATATTTTGAATGGAAATGTTTTCATACTTATCTTAACAAGAGACACAAGGGATCCACATCGCTCACCTGAGTTGCAAACAAAAGAATGATAGTGGCCGATTTGGCAGAAGACCTTGAGTATTTGCTTCCAGTAAGGCTTCGTTAAATTCTGTGTAGCAAAGGAGAAGTCAAAAAAGTGTCATCCAATCAGATTCCTGGGCGGCCATATTTTTTTACCGGTCGGCATGAAAAAACAAAACTTTGGTAGAAAACCTTGAGTACTTGCTTCCTGTAAGGTTTCATGAAATTCTGTGCAGCGGTTGCAAAGGAGAATTCCAAAATGTGTCATCCAATCAGAACCCTTGGCGGCCATATTTGTTAAACGATCGGCACGAAAAACACAAACTTGGTAGAGGACATTGGGTTCTTGCTTCCTGTAAGGTTTCATAAAATTCTGTGCAGCGGTTGCAGGGGAGATGTCAAAAATGTGTCAGCCGATTAGCACGAAAAACACAAACTTGGTAGAGGACCTTGAGTACTTGCTTCCTGTAAGGATTCATAAAAGTCTGTGAAGCGGTTGCAGAGGAGAAGTCAAAAATGCGTCAGCCAATCAGAGCCCTCGGTGGCCATATTTATGTAACGATCGGCACGAAAAACACAAAGTTGGTAGAGGACCTTGGTTACTTACTTCCTGTAAGGTTTCATGAAATTCTGTGCAGCGGCTGCAGAGGAGAAGATCAAAAATGTGTCAGCAAATCAGAGCCCTTGGCGGCCATATTTGTGAAACAATCGGCACGAAAAACACAAATTTGGTAGAGGACCTTGGGTACTTGCTTACTGTAAGGTTTGATAAAAATTCTGTGCAGCGGTTGCAGAGGACATGTCAAAAATGTGTCAGCCACTCAGAGCCCTCGGCAGCCATATTTGTTGCATGATCGGCACAAAAAAACACGAACTTGGTAGAGGACCTTGAGTACTTGCTTCCTATTAGATTTCATGAAATTCTATGTAGCGGTTGCGGAGGAGATGTCGAAAATAAGTCATCCAATCAGAGTACTCGGCGGCCATATTTGTCGACCGATCGGCACGAAAAATACAAACTTAGTAGAGGATGTTGAGTACTTGCTTTCTGTCAGGTATTATGAAATTCTGTGCAGCGGTTGCAGAGGAGATGTCGAAAATGTGTCAGCCAATCAGAGCCCTCGGTGGCCATATTTGTTGAACGATCAGCACGAAAAACACACACTTGGCAGTGGACCTTGAGTACTTGCTTCCTGTAAGGTTTCGTGAAATTCCGTGCAGCGATTACAGAGGAGAATTCGAAAATGTTAGAAAGTTAACGACAGACCACGGACGGACGACAAACGACGGACGCCGCGCTATCACTTCGAATTTTCAGACTTTGTATAAATATTGTTTGGAACTATTCTTTGTTTATTTGTTGAATTGCACAAAATGCACATATAGCGCAGTGTAAATGTGAAAAAGAAACTATACTATATATTAATTATGTTAATGTTAAACGTCTCTAAATTCAATAGCATCATTTAAAACCTGATAAATTTACAGCATGGACCAGACATGCACGTTTCGGGTACTAAACCCTCGTCAGTGATCCTCAGTCTAAACAATGTAATATGGCCAAAAAGTATGAAAACTATTATGTCCAAAAATGTACCAAAAGACGTAGCAGAATGGGTGGGATATGATGCCACAGGACCCACGTTTTAGAAATTTCAAGAAATTTTGTGACAGAAAATTTCAAATATTGATAATGTATTGAATTCACTGTATAATAATGGTTCTGTACCTTTTCGAAAAATGCAAAACTTACTTTAAAAATCATTGTAAAAACGACTTCAGAAGACTAAATATATATGAATGATTAATTTCGTTTCACCATTTGGTCATTAATGAAGATAGTGTTCATCTTCAGTTTTGATACTGCGTCTGATTGTTAATGCACATATAGCGCATTGTAAATGTGAAAAAAGAAACTATATCTTAATATTGATAATATATTGAATTCACTGTATAATAATGGTTCTGTACCTTTTCACAAAAATTCAAAACTTACTAAAAAAAAATCATCGTAAAAAACGACTTTAGAAGACTAAATATATATGAATGATTAATTTCGTTTCACCATTTGGTCATTAATGAAGATAGTGTTCATCTTCATTTTTTATACTGCGTCTGTTTGTTATTCTTTTATCTTTTATCACGCCTCGTACTAATTTCAACAAATGATGTTGCAGTATTCCGGTCACGTGGTGTCCTACCTTGACGACAAGGTAGGTTACTAAATTTCAAACGTCAAAATTTACACAGAAAACGTTACGATATGGTTTTTGGCAAGATAAATTCATTATAAGGTTTATTCCTGTATACTTATTACTCGAAGTAGGTGTGTAAAAATGTAGGGGGTTCGGCCTTAGGCATCAACCACGAATTTACACACCTGCTTTGAGTAAGAAGTATGACAGGAACAAACCCTATAACTAATAGGAGTGAGAATTGTTGTCATTGTTGGGAATACCCTCCATATATTTGCTTTGTATTTTCCAGACTACTTATGCCTATTTTTGGGGTTCTAGTTTCGGATTTGTGTATGGCAAGGGAAAGGCGGGGATCTCCAAAAACACCCATAGCAAAACTCCAAAACACCCAATGCAAAAACACAGAGCAGGCATCCACAGAAAGAGACGCAAAAGGGACAAGGAACACCAAATCACACCAAAGAAACATGAAACACAAAAGACCACACATAAACCAACGAAACCAAATTTATACTCACTGAATACCCTCAATACTCACATCAAATAGCTTACTGTCTTTGTATACAGCCAGGGCTACCCTATCACTAGTTTGGTCTCTGATGGCGATTAGAGCAGCAGGTGGAATGACGATCCAGGATGTAGACATGTCCGGTATGTTTCCCATTTTATTTATCCTCAACTGTAAGGTAAGGAGAATGTTAAAGATTTCAGTTTTATTGGTATTTTGGTTGTTTGTATGACTCTTTCGCTTACATAACGTATATATAACAAATTGACAGATTTACAGGAAACTTAGGTTTCAAATTGGAGTACTTCACTAATTCATGTGATTTATTCTGGTTTTTTTATCTTTTGAATAACTGAACGAAAATGAGTTCTTTTTTCTATTGCCTCAAAAATCAATCCCTGTTTGGTTTTTTTTTTCGATAAATAAGACGCAGCAGATAACTGAATAAAATATGGTACAAAAAAGCTATGAGGAAAAAGATCAGAGGACTTCAATTAACCTTTGAAGGTTGTAAGCTTCCCCCAGGAGGAACAGTTGATCCGAGTGAAATCCCAGAATTAGGAGAGACCGAGGCAGCAAATAATCCTAGATTATCCCCGACGTCCTCGAAATCACCGTTCTGAATATTGACCCTGCTTGTAAGATTAACGATGGCATCCTGCAACCTAAAAAATATTTCACAATAGATATGAAAGTATTTAGATGAAGGAACATTATAGAGAGTGGATAGAAATAATTCATTGACGTAGCATATCAGACAGAGGTGAAACTATTTGCCAAAAGTGAATCGCGATACATTGAGATATTTTATTAGATAATGTATTACGATTTATTGCAATATATTGTTTATTTTCATTTTTATCATTTCCGATGTAAAACCACATTCCTCTTTGCATGTTCGTCCTTACTGTTCATATTTTCTTATTGAATTTCACATTTTTTGCAATGTCATTTGATTAAAAGAAACATACACAAGTCATTGAATCATTTTGATTTCTTTTGTCATAATTCAATCCAATAGACCACATGCCGAAATTCATAATGGCAGACAAAATGCCGAAAATGCCTGAGGTAGGCAATTTTTGAGCACTTTTTCATTGTTACGTCACAATGGTATTGCGTCTTTTAATAGTGACGTCATAATGAAAAACAACGCCAAAAGATGTTGACTCGGACTTTTTGTGCTTTCAAACAAGATCGGACAATGGTCTATTGTGAGCAATGTGAACCATCATTTGTATGCATCACTGATGAGAATTAAATATTCGAAACACGTGTCTGTCACATGGAAATTGGTATGCAGTTTTCTTCATGAAGGTATGGGGTTGGAACCCTTCGACATTATTTGCAATATTGTTTCGCCTTTAATGTTTGATTTTCAATTAAACTGATTAAAATCAAAGTGATCCAATAACTTATTCAGTTGCACCTGGTCTCACATCAGAATGTTATTCATTAACATTAAATCGTTCATATGGAAATTCTAATAATTTCGCCTTGCCTTATCGACTTTGAGACTGAATAACTGATCGATACTTCTTAAATGTCAATCTATCTTGTCTTCTCGTCTTCGACACTGAATAACTGCTGGTGAGGGTGCGATATATTGCGATACGTATTTCGTATTACTATACGATTAGAATTTATTAAATACCGCAAAATATCGATAAATCGATAATGTTACATCCCTTGTATAAGGTCAAGTCAGTAGAAAGAAAAACATTGCAAAATATTTTGAATTATGATCATAAGAATGAAACGAAATTCATTTTCTTTTCTTAAATAAGTAAAGGGGTAACGTTATTAATACCATGTCATAATTGTTATCTCAAGAGCAAATAAGTTAAGGAAGATCCTGACGATAATCTTAACAGCACTCACAAAAGAGCACAAAATTGAGCATCGACGGACCTCTAGCAAGCTACGGGTGGGACAAAGTGCCCGGGAGTAGTAAGCATCCCATCTTGGCTAGCCGCATCCGCCGTCGATGTTCATGCACGAATCGAATCGTTTCGAAGACTTATTCCTATCCCCATTGTCCGCATATGCAATAATGTGACATCTTGAAGAAAGGAAGGGAACTCCAGCAACAATGGGTTGCAGCACCCAAAGGTAAACACCAAAGCACTTCGTACAGAAACACTGAGTAGAGAGCTACGTCTTTCGGTATATATAGAACATAATTTGCATAGATTTTGGTCATATCACATTGTTTAGATCGAGGATCACTGACGAGGGTTTATTACCCGAAACGTGCATCTCTGGTCCATGCTGCAAATTTCTTGCTCTAAAATGATGCTTATGAATTTGAAGACGTTAAACATTCACAGAAAGAGAAGAAAAATGACAAGGACCATCAAACACAAAATGCAACAGACCGGCTTATGACCATCTGCCACGCCAGTTATCGTATTTGTTGCGTCAATTTCTGTGTATGTCTACTCTGCGTTTCGGTGTTTTGCTGGGGTGCTGCTACAGAGTTTCGTTGGAGATCCCCTCCAATCATTTCACTGAACATAATAAGAAAAGGGAAGGATCTCAAGCAACACCATAATGATAATACGGAAGTGTTCTAATTCTATACCTTCTTGAAGAAAAAATTCAAACCAATATTTTAAAAACGTTAAATAAAAAAATTAGATAATCAACATTATCAAAAATATACCGTAAGCCTGATCGAAACTGTTGCTGGGCTTGGACAAATTGATTTACATCAGCATCTAGAAGATTGCTCATCGTCATAGCTATATTGTCATCCCTATTTTGTGCACTATATGTACTGTCCAAGGCCAGTAACCCCTCTATGGCATTGACTATATTATTGATGTCATCAGCATCAAACTGCTCTGAATTCTTGGAACTCTCCCGGATATTCTCAGCTACACTGTCTGCATTGGCTGAAAACAATAACAAGAGTCTCAGAAAATTTGGTCAGGTTTCACATTCCTAGTTCTACAAATTGAATTGTCAATATTGAAATATATGTTCTATAGTACCAATTTTGTTGCACTAGACACGTTTTTCGGATTTTTTAATCCTCGTCAGTAGTACTTCATGCCAAACAGTTTAAACTTTTCCTGGCACCATCTACAATACAGAGCTTTAATTTTCTCTTACCAAAATGAGCGGCTCCAAATTTTGTGTAGGGTTTATTTAGAAGCGTATTTAAGTGAAAAATATGGCCAAAAATCGTAGGAGGGTAGGCGCAAGGAGCTGAATTCTAAACATGATCGAAAAAAATTATGCCGAAACCAAGCTAAGGACAGAGCTATGCAATGAGGGAGATATCCCTTAGTTTTAGAAATTTAGGTCTGATTTGATGACAGGATATTTATAATATATTTCAATGCAGTGCGTAAACACTTAAGAGTCATTCTCTGTAAGCATCAAAGAATTCTCAGAAAACTCGGAAATCGCATATCTCAGATTTGGATGATTTTCACTATGTAAGCTAAGTTTGACCCCCTTACAATGAAAATGACATTGGTTTTTGTATATGGCCATCCGTTGCCATGGTAACCATACCACCCCATTTTGGCCAGAAAATGGGCTTTTGCAAGCTCGAAATTAGCAACTTTCATGTCCGTTTTTCACAATGATAGTCTATAGGTGGGTTATATTTTGACATATGATGAACAACTACTTACATATATGTTTGATATGAGACATTACTTTTTGGTTGAAATATGGGGGAAAAGTATTATTTTTTATTGCAAACTGTCCATATTTTGACATTTTCCAAAAATACAAAAATACACCATTTTTGGCGATTCATAGAAAAATAACGCAGCATAAGTTAAATAGTGGAACAGGCCGTAATGAATCATTGATCCATTTTGAGAAAAATATAAAAAATCCAGAGATGTTATTTTTGTTTAAAGCAAATAAATTCAATTTAAAAATGGTTACCATGGCAACATCTGCATTTTACATGATATATGTTTTTTATCAAGTACCTTAATTTATGGACAAGATAAACGGTCAAATATGGTATATTAAGCAAGTTCACACTTTTTGTAACATTTTAATATCCACTATATTGGTATCTTATCATTGGTTGCTATGGTAACCATGGCCGAAAAGGTACAATTCTTACTTTTTATTCAAATTTTCCGTCGTTTTTAGGAGTTTTTGTACTTTTTGAATTAAATTAAATAGATAATTTCTGTTTTCCTTTAAATGATATTCCATTTTCCCAAAATCATTGAAATTCTGGAGAAATATATAGAAAAAACACAAGAACTTCTCCATAGCAACGCACACAATCGTTGCAGATACAGAGCTTAAACAAAGCCATGTTATATGATTTTAACAATAAGTATCTCGAATCATGGGAGAGATAAACAACCAATTGTGGTATATTAAGCAAGGTCACACTTTTTGTGACATCTAAATATCAAGTATATATGTATTTTATCATTTGTTGCTATGGTAACCATGCCCTGAAATGTATCATTTTCACTTTTTATTCAAATTTTCGGTCTTTTTTTCAGAATTTTTGTACAGTTTGAGTAAATTTAAGTGGTAATTCCTATGTTTTCCTTTGAATAATATTCCATTTCCGAAAATCATCGAAATTCTGGAGAAATATGTAGAAAAAACGCAAGAATGCCTCCTTAGCAACGCACAAAATGGTTACAGATACAGAGCTGTAACGAGGCCATGATATATGTTTTACATTAAGTATCTCAGGTCATGGGAGAGATAAACAACCAATTGTGGAATATTAAGCCAGTTCACACTTTTTGTGACATTTAGATATAAAATATATTGATATTTTATCATTGGTTGCTATGGTAACCATGCTCTAAAAGGTACCATTCTCACTTTGTATTCAAATTTTCCGTCATTTTTTTTTTAGAGTTTTTGAAAAGCTGAAGTAAATCTAAGTGATAATGTCTATGTTTTCCTGTGAATAATATTCCATTTTCCCAAAATCATTGAAATTCTGGAAAATATATATAGAAAAACGCAAGAATGTCTCCATAGCAACGCATGCAATTATTACAGATACACAGCTGTATTAAGGCCATGATATATGTTTTACATTAAGTATCTCAAGTCATGGGAAAGATAAACAACCAATTGTGGTATATAAAGCATGCAAAAAAGATACATTCTTTACTTTTTCGATGCTTATGTACATTTGAATTAAAAAGACAGTTCCGATATTTTCCTATACTTGATATTTATATTTCTGAATTTTTTTTTGAGAAATGTTCAGTAAATGTAATAAATCTCCATAGCAATGCAATCAATTAGAAATGATACACAACTAAAACAATGCCATGCTTTATGTTCTACATTCAGTTGCTCAAATTATGAAAGAGATAAACAGTCAATTCTGATGTAGAAAGCAAGTTCACAGTTTTGGTGACATTTTAATATCAATAAAATCTTGATATTTTGTCATCGGTTGCCACGGCAACCATGCAAAAAAGGTGCTATTTTCACTTATTGAGCAAATTTTCCGTTTTTTTTTTTTTTTTATTGTTTTTGTATATTTGATCTAAATTAAGGAGACAATTCCTATGTTTTCCTATCATTAATTTTCCTTAAAAGTAATTGAACTTCTGGAGAAATATGTAGAAGAAATGCAACAAGTCTCTATGGCAAAGCACACAATTTTTACTAATACAAAGCCAGAATTTCGTATAAAGCTTTTGAAATTTCGGGATTTTTAATATCTTACCAATGAATACTCTGTTGCATAAAATAAGCACATTTTATGAAAATAATGAGAGTTGAATACCTACAGGCATGCTCTTCTCATTATTCTTCATCAATATGTCAAAAGTCTAAGTTGAAAAGCTACATGTATACCTTGGAAGCTGGAGTCATCGGTTCATATCAAAATAATGATCTTACTAGATCTGCTAAAGATTGGCCTAGCTTCTTTGACTCCATTCTGTTATAGTTTGGAATTTGTGGGTGTGTTTCTATCATAGTTCTAAACCAGGATATGAAGCATAAAAAAGCTTCCTTAAATACGTACGTCTTCAGTTATTGCATTGATATTTAATAAAGATTTACCTAAGTTTGACCTTGACTTGACCTTGAAGGTTTGAAATTAATAGGCATGTTCAACTAAGGATTCTTTATACATGTATGTATATTATATTTATTTATTGAAATTGCCAAGTTTGATCTTGACCTCTGACCTTGAAGGGTCAAAATTTATACGCATATTTCACAAATGATCTTTAATTTGTGTATGAAATGTGAAAGCTGTACCTTGAAAACTTTTCGGGTCAGAACTTTCCGGGTCAGAACCAAATTAATGATATTTTATTGAATTTTGCCAAAGATTGACCTGGACATTAGACCATGAAGTTTAAAAAATTATAAGCATGTTTCTCTCATGATCCTTTATCTGAAAGATGTACACTATTTACTTGAGTTATCGCGTCGGACAGACGGAATACGTGATTCCTATAGGGCTCCCACATTATCAAACAGGGCTTTAAATAGTTGGAAATTGCAGAAAATCAGCAAATCGGATCTTATAAAGCACGGTTGCTTTGGAAACCATTTCAAAAATATAGACAGCTTGACTTCCCAAATTGATTTAATTGATTGAAAATCATCATTAAAAAATGAAGTTTATACAAAGATACAATTCTGTACATCTTTAACAAATTAATTTTTGAAGTTTTTTGGTGATTTTTATTTTGAAAATACAGCTATTTCCCATATAATTTCATGATTTCCCCCCTGAATTTCTTTTGAAGGCTTCATATTTTATCTATCAAGTTTCAAAAATATTTTTGCTTCAAATTTTAGAGAAAAAGACACAAAATAAAAGTTTTTCACCAAAACACTGAAAAAAAATATGTCAGTCTAAAAGCTCATAAGAGCTTATGTTGCACTTGTTACTTTGACATGCCGACTCAAAATAAAGCTCATCTTATCTTTAACAACTAGGAATTTGCACAATGGAAAATGGAATATCATTTATTGGAAAACACAGGAATGGTCTCTGTAATTTAATTAAAATATACAAAAACAATAAGAAAAAAAAGAAGAATGAAAAATTTGCATAAAAGGGAAAATTGTACCTTTTTGGTGTGGTTGGTATGGCAACCGATGATTGAATATCAACATCATTGATATTAAAATGTCACAAAACTGCTAATTTCCTTAATAAACCAAAGTTGATTTTTAATCTTTTTCATAATTTGAGAATTTGGATGTAAAACATATATCATGTAATTCTTTTGGATTTATATCAACTATAATTTTATGCGTTGCTAAGGAGATTTCTTGCATTTTTTATACATAATTCTCAAGAAATCCAATGATATTAGTGAATGGACAATAAGGTATAGGAATACATAGGAACTGTCTCTTCAATTCTATTTAAATGTACCACTACAGTCCAAAACAATTGAAAATGGACAGAAAAAGCTTAAATTGCACCTTTTTTGCATGGTTACCATGGCAACCAATTATATAATACCAACATTATTGAACAAAAGACTATCACAGATACTGTAAAATTGCTGAATATACCATAATTGGTTGTTTATCTCTTCAATGATTTTAGATACTTAATGTAATACATATATTACTGCTTTGTTTTGGTTGTGTATCATATATGATTGTGTGTGTTGCTATGGAGATTTCCTTGCATGTTTTCTTTATATTTCTAAAACATTCAATAATTCTGGAAAAATGGAATCTCATTTATAGGAAAACATAGGAATTGTCTCTTTAATTTAATTCATTTAAACATCAAACGATGACTGGAAATTAGTATAAAAAGTGAAAATTGTACCTTTATGTGGATAGTAACCATGGCAACCGATGATGAAATATTGACATAATTGATATAAAAGTGTAACAGTAACTGCTAACTTGCTTAATATACCAAAAATGGTTGCTTATTTTTTTTCATGATTTGAGATACTTATGTAAAACATATCATGACTTTGCTTTAGCTTTGTATCTGATAGAATAGTGTGCGTTGCTATGGAGACTTTCTTGCATTTTTTTTCTAACATGTCTCTCAAATTTCAATGAATTTTGGAAAATGTAATAGAATTCATAGGAAAACGTAGAAATTGTCTCTTTAATCTAATTCAAATGTACAAAAACACCAAAAAACAATGGAAATTTTGAATAAAAAGTAAGAATTGTACCTTTTTGGGCGTGGTTACCATGGCAACCGATGATGAAATGCCAACATATGTGATATTAAAATGTCAGAAAGATTATGAACTTGCTTAATATACCATAATTGGTTGTTTATCTTGTCTATGAATTGAGATAATTAATATAAAACAAAAATCATGTAAAATGCAGATGTTGCCATGGTAACCATTTTTAAATTGAATTTATTTTCTTTAAACAAAAATAACATCTTTGGATTTTTTATATTTTTCTCATAATGGATCAATGATTCATAAGGGCCTATTCCACTATTTAACTTATGCTGCGTTATTTTTCTATGAATCGCCAAAAATGGTGTATTTTTGTATTTTTGGAAAATGTCAAAATATGGACAGTTTGCAATAAAAAATAATACTTTTCTCCCACATTTCGACCAAAAGTTGATGTCCCATATCAAAGATCAATGTAAGTAGTTTTACATCATAAGTCAAAATATAATCCACCTATGGACTATCATTGTGAAAAACAGACATGAAAGTTGCTCATTTTGAGCTTGCAAAAGCCCATTTTCTGGCCAAAATGGGGTGGTATGGTTACCATGGCAACGGATGGCCATATACACAAACCAATGTCATTTTCATTGTAAGGGGGTCAAACTTGGCTTACATAGTGAAAATCATCCAAATCTGAGACATGCGATTTCCGACCCACTTTGATGCTTACAGAGAATGACTCTTAAACTAGGTGAGCGATATCCTCGGGGACTTAAAGTCAACCAGCAGCACACATGTACCAGCCTAGAGGTTGAAATTGCCAGTATTGAAATATATGTTCTATAGTACCAAATTTGTTGTACTAGACACTTGTTTCGGATATCTTAGTCCTCGTCAGTAGTAATTCATGCCAAACAGTTTAAATGAAGCCAAAGTGAATTTTCCTGACGCCATCTACAATACAGAGCTTTAATTTCCTCTTGCCAAAATGAGCGGCTCCAAATTTTGTGTAGGGTTTATTCAGAAGCTTATTTAAGTGAAAAATATGGTCAAAGATCAGTTTGAAATTTAGAGCATAAAATGTCACTTAGTGTTTGATGTTTACATGTCGTGTGTCTCTTTTCCGTCTCGTGCTGTACTCGTCTTTTGTGTTTTTGCATCGGGTGTTTTGGTGTTTTACTGTTGATGCTGCAACGGAGTCTTGTTGGAGATCGCCTCCCTTCTTTTAATTTTGATTCGGTTTCTTTGAATTGCTTTTGCTTAAAGTCTCACTCCTAAGGATTAAACAATTTGAATTTCATCGTCTATTTTGACGTTTTTGCTGCTATTTGTCAGGAGATTTTGGACTCTTCAGTTATCTTTATCACATATTTTTGAATGCAATATTCGTATGTCGTGATATTTTGTGGCTATGCATTCTGAGTTTCAAATGTTCTAGTTCACCTAATTTTTTTTTCTTAGATAGAAAAAAACAAACATGTCGACGTCATTGTTCATTGCTATTTGACTTCTTATCATTTCTACTTGATTAAAATTATATATATTTAACGCCACGGTGACAACCCTTTAAAGAGGTGTTCCTATGACGTCCATATGAATACGGCCTACTCAGCACATACCGGAAGTGAAGAATTCATTGTTATTTGAATTTGATTGCAATTGGGCAATCAAACTTTATACCGACTTTGTATATAACATCTGCACCTATTTGGGAGTTCGCTGGTCGATAAAGGACAGGGTCCGCTGCCTCGGATGAGCCCAAGTGCAATCAAATTCAAATAACATAAAATTATATTTTTTGCAGCGCTTACCGTCATTGATGTTTTGAGGAATCTCACTCGTTGTTGGTTTCGCAGTTGTTGTGGTTGTGGTTGTGGTTGTTGTTGTTGTTGTTGTTGTTGTTTGTGAAGGGGTATTCGTACAGCGATTAATATTAGGCAATTCCCATCGTCCTGCCCTCAAACTAAAATCAAAACGTAAAGCATAAAAAAACATTTGTTGAGTGCTAGTTTAACTATAGGTATTTTCACTTCTCAAAACTTGTTGCGTAAATTTCCGATTAACAACGTTTTAATGAAAGTATATGGTTATTCTACTATTATGTTGCGTGAGAAATTTCTATTTTTGATTTTTTTCTGAGAATTTTTAAGTCCTTGGATTGTGATTTTTGGTAAATGATTTCGGCTCTAGTGTTTGCCTTTCGTTCACTGATGATAAAACATAAGGAACAGAAACAAAAGGTGAAACACATTCGTTTTAGATTTCATTTTCCAAACATTTTAATTTTTATTATTAAGTCTTAATTAATTATTATTAATTCTATTATTATTCATTATTATCATTTAGTATTATGATTTATAAATTTTAATTGAAGTTTTATTTTATTATTTCTTGGCAGAGAAAATTAATCGTTTGACTTACCATGTCCTTGTGGCGTTGGTGGGCGGGTTGGTTAGCACAGGGCAGTAAATAGTCCTTATTTCTCCGAATTTAGTACTCGGCCACGTGAACACTCCTTTTGCTGGATCAGTAATAACCTCATATGGACAAGTGCCTGGTTGGGGAAAATCAAAGTTACATGTAGTACAAGTATTTTACAAGTTTTTTTACAATATGTGAAAAGGCTGCCTTTTTCATTGGATTATTACGCTTTGTGAAAATCAAATTAGTATTTTTTCTGTTTCAAATTAATCATTTTTATAGTACAGTTGCATGCAGAGAGGATTATTTTCAGATGAAAATTAAACTTGGGCTATTTTTGGCATGCGTTTAAATTTGTGAACAGTTTTTCAATCATGCAGACTTAGAATAGAGTGTTTATCAGCAGACAGTATGATTTCTCATGACAAATGTAAATATCAATGGTTAACTATAAAGAATAGAAGAATTATCAATTTATGTAGAAATCATAAAAATCTTCTAGTATCCCCTCCAGGCTGCTAAAGCTGTTTTGATATGCACATATCTATTATAGAAGCTAATAAGCTAAGAGAACATCTGAATAAAGCAATATGAAGACATCACGCGGATGTATCGCGCTTCTTGGTTGGTTGATGTACTATGGTTTCTTCAACGCATTCAAAAATTACTGTTATCAAAATTTCTTGAAATTTCTAAAACTTGTAGCATCATATCCCACTCATCCTGCATTCCTGCAACATCTTTCGGTAAATTTTTGTACATAATAATTTTCACGCTCTTTGGCAATATTAG
Source organism: Pinctada imbricata (assembly GCA_033119305.1). Lineage (NCBI taxonomy): Eukaryota > Metazoa > Mollusca > Bivalvia > Pterioida > Pteriidae > Pinctada > Pinctada imbricata. Next base: position 16,565,341 of record VSWD01000014.1, on the reverse strand, counting down.
ATTGTTTAGATTTATGATCACTGACGAGGGTTAAGTACCCGAAACGTGCAGGTCTGGTAGATGCTGAAAATTTATCTGCTCTCATATGATGCTATTGAATTTGAAGACGTTTAACATTACATAACCCACAGTACATCAAGTAAGCGGAAAGCGCGATGAATCCCTGTGGAAAAGATTTTATCTTTTGTTTGTACAAGGAATTGTTTAAGGATTCGTAATGATGTTGTGACTCCAACAAGTGTGCATGGGTTGTTTTATCTTATATTCTTTTAATTCCTGAAAAAAATTCTGATTTAATAATGAGTTTAGAAAGCTGTATGTATATAACCTACAGGTAACCTGCACTTGGATACCTTAACATGTTACCAAAATTTATCTTTCAGCAACTTGTGTTTGAGAGATTATTGTACGATTATGATTTGCCCGAGTACAAGTATGACACTTTTTTCCTATTTCGGAAATTTGTCATTTCATCCAAAAATAACATCGAAGTAAAAAGAGATTAACATCTTAGCATGTACCATCCCTCTAATGTTACTTTAGTAATCGACTTTATTTAACTTTTCTACTGATTCGACCCTACAGGAAAATTGTAGCCATGCACTCTCTGCGAATTACTTGCACAAATGTAAATCTTAAAAAGATCCAGAGGGCGCTTATGTTATTAATGTTGGTGTGTCAGAAAATCACTTTGGCTGGAAGTATCACTGATGAGGATTTAATAACCGAAACACGTGTCTGGTGCATGAAAATTGGTTTGAAATTATCCTCAAGAAGGTATGGAGATGGAACACTTCCGTATTATTATTTGAAATGGAATATTCTATCCTAGAGAAACAGCATTAACTACAGTATATATAAGATATTTTCCTAGAAATCTATTCAAATTACAAAGCCTGGCTATATGGAGCAAAAAAAGGTGGTGCATGATTTTGTCCTGAGCTAGCTCTCTCTCTCTCCATCTCTCTCTCTTAGAGAGATCATATCAGGGATTTTCTTTTGTATAATTGTATTTATGATTTTGTATTTTATAACTGACCTATCAATGTCTAGTTATCGCATTCACCGATATATCATCAAAAGCCTCTTATCAGTAAATGATGTTCAAACATTAATTAAAAGTCAGAATTCAGAAATCACAATCAAACGGCATACAATTCTTATATATAGAAAGCCAATAAAAAGTAAAACAGCGGAATACACTCTCACGAAAAAAGTGAACGAACAGACGGACAGAAAAACATCACATCATAGAAGACCAACAATAGAAACTTGATGACGACAAAAGCGTGCTGAAGCAGTAATGAGGCATAAGCAACAACAATACCAGGTTAAATACAGCCTATCGTTTTCCATACAGAACATTCCTACATAATATTCAATATTTCAAGATATAGACAAAATAGATCAATGAATCAGATCTTGATATATATATGGCTCATTCTTGCTTGTTTGACTTACCGTTTACGTCTTAAATTCAGAATACAAAGTCAGATGAGAATATGAGAATTATATTTTGCATTCAAAAATAACATCCCGAAGAATCAAAATTGAAAATAATAATTACTTACAAGCTTTTATACATTACTTTTTTCCATTTCTCTTTTTTTTTTGCTCGTTTCTAACAACTGAATTATCGTTAATTATCTAACATTTTGCTATTTTTTATTTTTTTGAAAATAATTTATCATTTATCAATACTCACCTTTGACCTCTAGGCTAATTGAGCTGACATTTATTCGCTGCCCTACTAGTCCACTCAGACCTTGTAGTGTTGAGAATAAAACCTCCCTCTGTTCTTTTGTTTGTGAGTTTCCTGACATCTCCGTCAAGGCTGTCCTCATAAACGTGAAAAATAAGGTGGTGGCAGGTGGTCTGAAATATTAGATAGAATATAAGGAGGAGACCCCCAACATGACACAACGGAACACACTAACATGGACAAAATTACACAAGAAATTATTATGGAATAACACCTAGCTAGCCGCGGTTTATTATCCAGTAATTCCCCAGAGTTGCATTAACCAATCAAATTATACTGGACAATGAGCCACAGCTAGCTAGTTGTTACTTCTATCCTAATATTGCTCTGCAGAAGATAATGGGCGGAGCTTAGAGGACGGGAAGTTTGTTGAATATTTTACACCAGGCTATGTCTATAGTGCAAATAGGTAGAAAATAGTATAGATAATAGCGAGTGGAGCTCTTTGCAAAGGCCCGAAGGGTAACGCGTATACGTAAGTATGGGAAAATGCACGAGCAAAAGATATACATGTTAAACGTCTTTAGATTCGATAGCATCATTTAAAACCTGATAAATTTTAAGCATGGACCAGACATGCACGTTTCGGGTACTAAACCCTCGTCAGTGATCCTCAGTCAAAACAATGTTATATGGCCAAAAAGTATGAAAATTATGTCTAAAAATGTACCAAAAGACGTAGCAGAATGGGTGGGATATGATGCTACAGGACCCACGTTATACTTGGAGCTGAAAAAGTACGGTAACAGTACCGCGGATACGGGTAAAAATGACTCGATTCCCTTAAACGACAGAGCAGGAGAACATACCTTGACAAATTCGCAATGGATAGAATTCTCCTATTTCATGGCGCAATAAAACTAAGTGAAACTCGCCGAATTGTTCGTCTGAAAATCAGAAATTCAGCAGCAACTAATCCTGCCATCTTTATCACTAATGACGACACAACAGTACGTTACTCTGCAATATACTTGACGTCATTATTTTTCTATATGTGACGTCATTGTAGCAGTGCGCCCATTTTCACGTGCAAGAATGGTACACGATTGTAGTAATGCAAGAAGGAAAAGTAACACAAAACAGCCACGACTTTCTAACGCTTTTCAGTGTAAGCTACAAACAAGATAGATATGATCGAAATAATTATTTGGTAAAGAAGAAAGATTTGATTTTTTCAATTGATTACAAGGTCATAAGAGAGAAAAGGGGAGGGATTTCAGACTCCCTCTCTAATAACTTACGTTTGTGTAAAGTACATGGGACGGTTCCAGATTTTTTATTTTGGCAGTGGGAAGGGGAGGTCCAGCTTGACCGGCGGTGAGGGATTCCTGGAGTCCCAAGGTTATGATTTTGAAGAGTTTTCGATTTTGAGATCAAGGTTTTTAAGGTTTTACAAAGTGTCTTTTTTCTCCGCTCGCACATAAGGTTTTGCCTTGATTCATATCATGCCATGATCAGTGCTATATTTTACCAAAATAGTTCTGAAAAACCAAAATAATGAAGCAAATCTCCCAACCCTTAATTTAATTCTAAATTTTACGTTTTTTTTAATTAGGTAAGGGTGAGGGGCGATTGTGGATTAATTAATCTAAAATAAACATTTCTTCAATATAACTGTAACGTTGACATGTTAGCTTACAATTGCATCTATTGACATAACAAGGTACAAGATCCTTTACGAAAGGAGGTGATATCCAACAACTCGGTTGCAGCACTCACAGCAAACCCCCAAAACACTAAATGCAAAAACACAGACCCTCACAGGAAGAGAAGTAAAAGGAAAAGCAACTCACACCATAGAAACATGAAACACAAATGACCACACATACTTTTTTGGTAAACCAACGTGACCAATGGGCACTTAGAACGGCCATCTGCCATGCCAGTAGCAGACGGTGTAGTTATTCGGATTACATTCGCTCATCCCTCCCATTTTCTCGATTACCAAGATGCCTTGAACAACGCACATTCAATTTGGTGGTGTAAAATGACCTTTTCATTTTAGGTTCCCGCACCCTAATAGAGAGCTTCCGGTTAAAATTTATATAACGTTTCTCCATTTCCGACAAATATCGATGATCTTATCATCAGGAATGTTCGGAGGAAATAGCATGGGTCTTTGGTTGACAAGTGGTATCATTTATATGTGCAAAATTAGTGTATGAAGTATTCTGTGTGATGAGAATGAAAATCTATACCTTTGATATTTCTCATTGAAAATGGATTACGGACTGAATACCTTAAGATTTCATTGCAAAAAAATAAAAACAAAGAAGAATATAATTAAAATTTATTTTGACCTATAATATTAGGATAGGTAATATTTTACGTACATGTATATACTAATATTGTAGTACTCATTTTAAAATTGGAATGAAATTGTATTCTTGATATTGAAGTTTATAATTTCGTAAAAAAAAAGCGATGTAGATGATTATTACCCTACCCAATTCCTTCTAAACGGACGTCATATGACCCAGATTTTCCTGGAGCTGAATTGAAATATGACGTCAACTGAAATAGAAAAAGGATGGGTTGTATGACATTGTATTGAATTTCAGGAGATGAAAATCATACACAAAGAATTTTAGGTATTATACAAAAGATGAAATGTTCATCCTTTAATATAAAGAAATCAAAATAAAGCCATTGTCGCCATAGCCCTTTCTATATAGATATAACCTCAGGCAGTGCATGTATTTTACATATTGTTTTCATTTTCGTGCGTGAACATCAACGGCAGGTGCGGCTAGCCAACAGGGGATGCTTACTCCTCCCGGGCACCTGGTCCCACCTCTAGCTTGCTAGGGGTCCGTTGATGTTCAATTTGGTGTTCTATTTTGAGTACTGTAGAGATTATCGTAAGGATCTTCTTTAACTAAAAATAACCTACTTTAGGATGATTTTTCTTTGTGCACAATGTGACCTGTTTAAGAAGAATGAAGATATCAAGATGCGAAATTGTTTCTCGCCCACAAGACGCATTCTCTAGATATATTTCATCCAGTCGGACTATGTTTGGGAGATCTCTTTTCCATGTTCAAATCGGGAACCATGAAATAACGATTTTTTTTAAATGTGCATACTTACTCCTTTTTTGTTGTTGGTGATTGCTTGTGTCACAATAAAGCAATCTACAATAATACCGTTTTAATCTTGCTGCCAACCAATGCAGTGTGAGTCATATTGGAAAAGTTTCCCTGTAACTGTTGAAAATGATGGCGCATGCAAACAGGAGACGCTGACTCTCCCTAGGCATCTGGTCTCACTTTGAAATGTTTTGCAACTGTTCTAATGGACATTCTAATCGATTTTGCTTTTCCTTCTCAACGTTGAAACTGAATAATTTCTCACTAGTTCTTCCATGTTTATTTCTTTCCTTTTTAAAAGTTGTTCTTTTATGGTAAATTAGTGTATTGAATTTCAAATTCTAAAGTGATAACCCAACTCCCTCATACGTAGACGTTTTTTGTTCGTATAATCACAACCTATTCATATTCTAAAGTAATACCCTATCTTCCTCATACGTAGACGTTTTTGTTCGTATAATCACAACCTTACCTCTGATTCCACATTGAGTTTGATGTTGTTGAACTCTGAAGAGTTTTTGTCCATCAGATTGTTCGTCAAATTAAACAATAACTGTAAACTGGAGCTGAATTCAACGAGCTTCGTACGCCCTGAAATAAGGAAATATAACATAATATATGTAGACATTGCTGCGGTTTTGTTGTGCTCAGAATGCTTAATTCTAGGATCATGCAAAACAAATACGACTCTTTGGCATCAATAGTATCTTAAAACGTTTCAATAAAAACCATGATTCCTTCTAACACAAAATAGACAAAAATATATTATGAATTTGATTTCACTCGTCTGAATGAAGACCAAAATAAAACAAAACCAATCATTTTTGTAACATTTAAGGGGGTCCAAATAACTTTCCGATATAACCCTATCGGAAAGCTCTAGATCAATTATGGCGTCATAATCGATACGGTGACATTGGTGCGTTTTTCGCAAGAACGTCCGCATTAGGAAAAGTAAAAATAAGGGGGAGGGGGGTTACAAAATCACTTTAAATTTCAAACCGACGGTCAAATTTCAATAGGTACTTATTGGTGTTTAACTTGACATATGAAGAAAATCATGTTAGGTTTTTACGGAAAATGAATGATTGGGGTTCACTTGTTCATTTTCTTCCCCTACAAAAGATTTGTAATCGTTTTTTGTTCATTTTAAAGTCATATTTACGGCCCATTTGGGGCTTTCAATGGTTATATTTGTACCTGCGAAGCTTCAAAACTGACGGTAAAAAATTATAAAATTTTGTATATAGAATAAAACACGTGTTTGTGAAACACGAATGCCCTCGTTGGCATCTTTGACAGTAATACAGCTGAAAAGTAGTTTCACATTTTGAGGTCAAGGTCACAAGGTCACAAGGTCAAATTTGGTATCACTGGAAGGGGATTGAATTCATATGTGAAATATGTGATATTTTATTTATTGCTTTCAAAAGTTATGGCTAAAGTTTACATTATCGAAATTAGGTCAAACTCCAAGGTTAAGGTCACAATGTCAAAAATTTTGGTATCCATGGAAAGGTCTTGTCACAAGGAATGCATATGTGAAAGCCATATCATTTACCATTAAAAGGGTATGGCAAAGGTTAAAGTTTTAGTAGACAAACAGAGAAACAGACAACAGACAGACAGACGGACAGACCAAAAACTAAATGCCCCCGAATCTCCGATTACGGGGGCATAAAAAGTATGGTTCAATTATTAACATTTATAATTTTAAGGAAAATTAAGTGATAGGATCGTTTTTTAGTCTGGCTGTTCTGGACCTCCTTAAAGATCTAGTCTCATTTTGGTGAAAAAAAGTGAAAACCCATAAAGCAAAAATGTCACAAGAAATAATGTGCTAAGTTCAATGATATGCTTTTTTCTTTATTTGTCTTCCCAGAAAGACATCTGTTGATTTTTGAATTCATTCAAATTCTTTAATGACACCAATGTATTAAATGAGAAACATAATAAATTATCAACAAATTCCATATTTTTTGCTTTAGATATCTGGTGTTAGACTTACTTCCTAGATATCTGTCATTACACTGAGAGTCCAGACAACAGAAATCGCACTCTTTATCTGTATTACTGGTGTTGAAGCAGTTAACATTATTCCTTGTCATCCAACCCAAACAATTAGTGTGGGTCTGACATCCCTTACTGACAGTCAGTCTACCTCCATCGTAGTTTATTTTGGTGTAACATACAGGCTGAAAAGACAACATAAGAATGTGTTCAATTTATTTTGAAAACCATTCACTTTAGGTAGCATAATACCAGGGTCTAGAAACCTCAACATGATACATTTCGCGAGTAATGCAATACCACGAAAATACTGCGACAAGTCAATATTTCATTGTGAAATGGTCGAGGATTATATGTTCTATGCACCATTTGCACATTTCAACAAAAACTAGTAACTTGTGATGCTCGAGTCAGAAATAATCAATAATCAACTTCGGTTGATCGTCTGTCTCTTCAACGCATTCAAAAATTTATGTTACCAAAATTCCGTCAAATTTCTAAACCGTGGGTTCTGTAGCACCATATCCCATCCATTCTGCTATGTATTTCGGTATATTTCTGGACATAATTTTTCTCAAACTCTTCGGTCATATTACATTGTTTAGATTGAGGATCACTGACGAGGGTTAAATACCCGAAACGTGCATGCCTGGTCCATGCTGCAAATTTATCTGTGCTTAAATGAAGTTATTGAATTTGAAGACGTTTAACATATAACGAGCAAAAGTGTTAACATGACCTTAAATTTTGCCAAAGATCCAGCAAACGACCGCGCCAGCTATGAATTGTGGGAGATTCCTTAGTTTCTGAAAAGAATGTTAGATCTTGTAAACGCATATGAGGTCACTCTTTTCAGAATGATCAGTGGCATTCTAGGTTGCGATTGAATGGCTATAAAAATGACCAAACAACACATCTTTACCTAAATATGTACAAAGAGACAATCACCGAATTTGATATGTTTACATGGAACTGTTGAAATTGTTTATTCCTGGGTTCGCAAGTGTGTCAGTGGAAATTCTAATGATAATGCCTTGCCTTCTGAATAAGTGATGGGGACTTCTTCCATGTTCATATAAAATTTTCCGATAGAGAATACACAAAAATAACTAAGTAGATAATGTTAAACGTCTTCAAATTCAATAGCATCATTTACCAACTGATAAATTTACAGCATGGGCCAGACATGCACGTTTCGGGTAATTAATCCTTGTCAGTGATCCTCAATCTAAACAATAAACATTACAGAAGTACCCACCCTTACCAAAATGAAATGTTTGCAGCAAACTTGCTGCAACCTTGCGGCAAATTTGCAGCAAACAATATAGTTTGCCAGAAAAGTGAAAAAGTTGTTTGCAGCAAATTGCCGCTACTGGCAATCTTCTGGCGAACAAACATTGTTTGCAATAAAGTTGCCAGAACTCTGTTAGTTTGCCAGAAAGTCGCCAGAACTGTAATAGCTTGCAAGAAAGTTGCCAGAAACCAAACTCTTTTATATTTCTCCACACAGTGTTTGCCAGAAGTTTACCAGAAAATTTACTTTGGATTTTTATGTGCTATCTACCCCTTGCACTGTTCGCCAGAAGTTTGTCACAACTTGAATTGCTTAGTAGGATGACTAAGCTAATGCATCCTGGGAAAATAGATTTAAATTTGGCTCCAAATTAGAGAGAAAGAGATAGGAATGATAGGCTTTAAATGTGTTGGAAGCAAGGTTTAATGTCCAGAAGTAAGTTATCTTTTTCCATTATCATTATTGAATATAATAAGTATGAATTCTATATCCATTTTGGTATATCAAAATAAAAAGAACAACATTAATTTTACTGATTTTTTTTCTGACCAACATGCATGTAGGGCTCATTTGAATGATTCACTTCAATTATCATATTCATTATGGCAGTTTAATCTTCTGCTCAGTTAGTTTTAGAAGTAAGATGTTAATTTTTGATTAAGGTCAAACATTCATGCATTATATGCATTAATATATATTTTCTTCTTTTTCTTTTTTTCTTTTTTTTTTTGATAGCATAAATGAAAAAAATATTACACATAATTTTTTTTACTTAATAGTCTTAAATGTACTTTAATATAAAGCAACTTTAAATTTAATGTGTTTTCAAATCTTATACTGTATTATACACATACCTACCCTTACCAAAATAAAATGTTTGCAGCAAACTTGCAGCAAGCTTGCGGCAAATTTGCAGCAAACAATATAGTTTGCCAGAAAAGTGAAAAAGTTGTTTGCAGCAAATTGCCGCTACTGGCAATCTTCTGGCGAACAAAAATTTGTTTGCAAGAAAGTTGCCAGATCTCTATTAGTTTGCCAGAAAGTCGCCAGAACTGTGAAAGTTTGCAAGAAAGTTGCCAGAAACCAAACTTTTGTATATTTCACCTCATAGTGTTTGCCAGAAGTTTACCAGAAAATTTACTTTGGATTTTTATGTGCTATCTACCCCTTGCACTGTTTGCCAGAAGTTTGCCACAACTTGAATTGTTTAGTAGGATGACTAAGCTAATGCATCCTGGGAAAATAGATTTAAATTTGGCTCCAAATTGGAGAGAAAGAGATAGGAATAATAGACTTAAATGTGTTGGAATCAAGGTTTAATGTCCAAAAGTAAGTTATCTTTTTCCATTATCATTATTGAATATAATAAGTATGAATTCTATATCCATTCTGGGATATTAAAATAAAAAGAACAACATTTATTATACTGATTTTTTTCTGACCAACATGCATGTAGGGCTCGTTTGAATGATTCACTTCAATTATCATATTCATTATTGCAGTTTAATCTTCTGCTCAGTTAGTTTAGAAATAAAATTGTTAATTTTTGATTAATGTCAAACATGCATGCATTATAATTGCATTAATATATGTTTTCTTCTTTTTCTTTTTCTTTTTTTCTTTTTTTTTTTTTGTAGCAATGAATGAAAAAAATATTACACATTATTTTTTACTTAATAGTCTTAAATGTACTTTAATATAAAGCAACTTTAAATTGAATGTGTTTTCAAATCTTATACTGTACTATACACATATTTAAGTCTCCAGTGTGTTAAGAGTGTGTTACTAAGAGTGTATGTACATGATGATTAGTTTGCGGCAAGTTTGCAGCAAACTTGCCACAAAACAAATGCCTCAATCCATAAAGGTTCTACAGTTTGCCGCAAAGTTGCCGCAATTTGTTTGCCAGAAAACTAATTTGCATACGAATTCTGAGCTTGCGGCAAGCTTGCAGCAAATAGTTGCCGCAAGCTTGCTGCAAACTTGCGGCAATTTGCAGCAATTGTTTGCCAGAGGCCTGATATTTTGGTAAGGGTAAGTTTACAGTGTGTTAAGAGTGTGTTACTAAGAGTGCATGTACATGATGATTAGTTTGCCGCAAGTTTGCCACAAAACAAATACCTCAATCCAAAGAAGGTTCTACAAATTGCCGCAAAATTGCCGCAATTTGTTTGCCAGAAAACTAATTTGCATACCAATTCTAAGCTTGCGGCAAGCTTGCAGCAAATAGTTGCCGCAAGCTTGCTGCAAACTTGCAGCAATTGTTTGCCAGAGGCCTGATATTTTGGTAAGGGATCAATTATTCTGTCTCATAGTCGAGAATGCAAGGCAAAATCATAAGTTTTTCCACAGGAACGGTTGCGAACCTCGGAATGAACAAATTCCGAAGTGAGACAATATAATATGACCAAAGAGTGTGAAAATTATTATGTCCAAAATATACCGAAAGACGTAGCAGGATGAGTAGGATATGACGCTACGGGATCCACGTATTAAAAAATAACAAGATATTTTGATAACAGAAATTTTCGAATGCGTTGAAGAGACAGACGATTTACCGAAGTTAATCGAACATTTGCCCTCGGGGACTCCTGGTCCACCAGCAGTTACACTCACCAAGTGATTCAAACCTTAAACGTCTTCAAATTCAATAGCATTATTTCATAACAGATGAATTTTCAGCATGGACCAGACATGCACGTTTCGGGTATTTAACCCTCGCCAATAATCCTGACACTGGTTAAGTAAAGTTAATTCAAAAACACTGAGAAATAGGCGAATGATATTTAGGTTACTAACACAGATACCGATCAGTTTATGAAGGTCAAACCCAAAACCCAAAACAAGATTATAAAAAAATCATAATCAATAAGAAAACAAATTCATAAAAAATACACGAAACAACACAAAGACAAGGAGCATATCCAATGAAAGAGAAATGTTTTCCTAAGAGAAAAGAAAAGACGACCAAAGAGACGGAGACAATAACACAGCACCACAGAAATACAAAGCACAACAATTCCCAGAATCCAGTGGAAGAACGGAATCTATTATAGGTGGCACTGTTCAAAACGTTCTGTATTAATAAGTTAAGTTATAACAAATCCACATCTCATATGAATACATGTTACATGTATATAAACATCTAAAGTAAATTATACGGAAGGGTTTCAACTGTATACCTGAAAATTTCAGAGCAATTAATTCTGCACCAGACACGTGTTTCGGATATTAAATCGGTGATGCTCCCAGTGCTTTCTATAAGCCGCGGAAACACATAATATTATAATTAAAAAGAATTGAAAGGAAAGGTTCGAGCTTATCAAGATTTCTCTGGCTGTGTTATATAAAACTTATCAGTACAAAGATTTATGTACTCTTGTATTTAAAGTTTCATTGTAAACATATTGTAATTTCATATCTTCATAACATCAAGTGTATCCAATCGTTCTTACTATATGCAATGTAGTAATGTTGGTGATTTTGAACTTTTTTGGAATCTATTCCTTTATTTTTTGTAAGATCAAAATTAATATGTAAAAAATATAAAAAACCTGTGTTCCAGTACATCTCTGAAGAATCATGTTAGCTTCACATTGTACGTGGCTCCTTAATGTACCGCAGCTTACACACTGAAGATTGTTATAATTAAACAGGGTTTCTGTAATAAAATGGTATATGGTTTATAAATAACGGGCAAAAATTTAATACATAGATTCTCTGATAAAGGGTACATAAATTATCAGGAAAAACCATCATTAAATATTATATAATATATAATACATTATGAATCACAAATCACTGATATTTCTCCTTGTGACATATTGAACGTTTTAAAATTATGAGTGAATGAGAACCAAAATCATACCACAAAACCAGAATCCAAAAACCAAAAAGCATACAAAGATGGGCAGATCCCTAAAACTTTCAAAACAGTGGAACTGTTTCTCACGAGAAAATTGAAAAAGCGGGCGAACATCAGAGGAGAAAATAAGTTAAAGAAGATCCTGACGATAACCTCCACAGCACTCACAATAGAGCACAAAATTGAGCATCGACGGACCCCTAGCAAGCCAGAGTTGGAACCAGGTGCCCGGGAGGAGTGAACATCCCCTGTTGGCTAGCTGCACCCGCCGTCGATGTTCATGCACGGAAATGAAAACAATATATATAGAATACATGCATTGTCTGCACACTATTTCATATGATAACCTGTACGTACGTGAACAGCCAGCAAGATTCGCATCAAATAAGGAAATGTTTCTAAGGTTTGCGCACGCGGCATCCAAAATGGCGGTACTTCCTTTTGTAAGATCTGCCCAGTCTTTGAACTTCCTCATGTTACAATCGCACCTTAATGTATTACCCCCTAATTCTCTGAAATCAAATTAAGTACAAGCATTAATTACGCAATGCCAGTTATTTTTTTTTATATTTGGTCCAATTATTACAAATCCGTTCAGGATCTGATCACTTTATAATTGTAACTGTGTGTAATTATTATCAATACAGTAACAGTACATAGTACTTTTTTTCTTATCAATTCCTTATCTTTGTCACGAAAACTCAATATAAAGAGGATTTCCTCGAATAAGTACTCGCGTCTTTTTTTAAATTTACGAGTGTATCTTTTACTTTTTTCGATGAAATTTGTAACACAAAAAGAAACGCTTAATATTCTTATCTTTCTTTTTTGTTTCGTTTCAAACTTCGGTTGATCATCTCTTCAACACATTTAAAAATTTCTGTTATCAAAATTTCTTGAAATTTCTGTAACTTGGGTCCTGTAGCATCATATTCTACCCAACCTGCTACGTCTTTTGGTACATTTTGGTCATGTTTTGACATATGATATTCACACTCTTTTGCAATATTACATTGTTTCGATTGAGGATCACTGATGAGGATTAAGTACCCGAAACGTGCATGTCTGGTCCATGCTGCAAATTTATCTGTTCCTAAATTATACTATGAATTTGAAGACGTTTAACATTTATACCACTTGGTGAATGTCTTTGCTGATGGACCAGTAGGGCACATGTAGCCAAGTTCTATCAAATTCGGTTGATCACCTGTCTCTTCAACTCATTGGAAAATTTCTGTTATCAAAATTTCTTAAAATTTCTAAAATAAGGATCCGCTAGCATCATACTCCAACCATCCTGGTACGTCTTTCGATACATTTTTTGACATAATAATTTTCACACTCTTTGGCCATATTGCATTGTTTAGATTGGGGATCACTGACGAGGGTTAAGTACCCGATACATGCATGCCTGGTCCATGCTGCAAATTTATCTGTTCTTATATGATGCTATTGAATTTGAAGACGTTTCACATTGTAAGACCGTTCGGCTCCTTTCGATATTAAATTTATCACTCCATAAATCATCATATCGACTTTCTCACTGTGTAATAATTGTATATAATAGACCATAATATTTCACAAGAGCAGGATACCTACAAAGTTTGTAAGCCTGTTAGACCGTAAAATGAATCTCCATTAATGGCCGCTATCTGGTTCATAGATAGGTCTCTGAAAGACAAAAACCAAAACCTAGAGTGGATATCAAAGATTTCTTGTTGTTTACTTATAATGATATGTAAGTTACGAATGAACAAAACATATTCAATGGTTTGAATTTTTTTTGGTGGGGGGAAAGGGGTCGAGAATTAGTGAGACAAAATCGTACAATGTATTTATCTGGGTTTCGATCATTATGTGTTACTATAATGCATTACCCCCTAAATATTACCATGTCGAAGTGACTTACCTGATCAAATTGATTCTTTTTATAACTTGTTATTTGTTTTTAATGAGCTTAAGTTTCAAATACTTTCAGCAACACTTACATTTTGGATAGTACTGGTAGATAGTAGAAGTTGTCCCCCGTTATTACGGTCAGTTGATTATTACTCAGATCTCTGAAACAAGATATGGTGTCAAAACTTGCCTTTTTATATAACAAATTATCAACGAATTTACGAAATAATTCCTTATTTGTCTCTTTCATACTGTGATGTGTGAGTGGAAAAGTGGAAGGGTTGTGCGCACTTAATCCAGGATAACCACACCTTCTGCTTTTTCGGTGGTAGATGGGCGTCCTAAGTCGGCACCGGCTGTCCATTGGTCTCGTTGGTGTATGTGTTATCCTTTGTGTTTGATGTTTTTGTGTTGTGCGTTGACGTTCCTTGTCCCTTTTGCGTATTTTTCTGTGCTTGTTTGCTGTGTGTTTTTGCATTGGGTGTTTTGGAGTTTTGCTTTGGGTGCTGCAGCCTGGTGTTATTGGAGATCCCCTCCTTTGTGTACATTGTATAAAAATTGGCAAATGACGGATATAAACAAAACAATATCTAATTAAGTAGTACAAAATCGTTAATCGAAAAATTATCTCATCAAGAGCATACAAAACCATGATAAAACCAGAACTAAGACAAAGGAACAGAAATAAAAAAAAATCTACCATATGAAGAGAAGTAAACTCCCTGCGAAGGAGCGAGATCAGGTGCCCAGGAAGAGTGAGCATTTCCTGTTTGCATGTAACACCCGGTAGAAAGGTCTGACACCGTACCCTGTTATGGAAGTTTTCAATTTCAGTTTTTAACTATTGTGACATAATGTATAACAGGCGCGATGCAAGACTTAAATTGGAGGATGGTGCGGGTGTTGACCTGCTTTAATTTCCATTAAAACTTAGGATGAAATGGAAAGTTTCCAAAATAGCATACGAAAATTGATAAAGGCCAAAATAGAGTTTCTTTCAGGTGACAGAGTTGTAAAGAAAGTAACCAATACACTTTAAACATTCGATCGCGGGGAGTATAGAAGAAAGTTGACTACTCACATTTCCTGCATGCTAGTGAGGGTATCAAAAGTTTTAGATCCAATGGAGGCTATTTTGTTGTTTCTCAGATATCTGTATGAAGAAAAAAAAATGAACGTTTGTTGAAAAACGGGTATATGTTGTAACACAAAATTAAAGACTAGATACAGGCCTTCTGGATTAGATGATGTAGAAGTCTGTTGCAAATTTAAGATATAGTCAATTAGTTGAAGTGTCAATATATTTTTCTTTATTTCTTTTAAAGGAGTGAGGTTTCGGGAAAAAAGATAGAATATTTTGCATTTTGATCTCTGAATTTTGTATGGATAGCAGAAGGATAATGTTTCCAATGAGTAAATTTGAAGGGTTTTTTTTTTGTAAACTTGGTCTAAATAACAAAATATCTATAAAATAACAGAATAGAAATATGTTCAGATGGAGGACCCTTGCGTCAGTATTGCTAATAACTTTAATATTATTTTTCTGTTTTTATTTTTGATTCGAGGTTTTTTTTTAGTTTTTTTTTTTTTAGTTTGTTTAATTTTTTGTTATATTAAGTTAAGATGATGACTTACAGTGACCTGAGTTGCCTTAATCCAGTAAAATCGAATTCTTTCACTGATTGGATGTTGTTGTTGGAAAGTATTCTAAAATGTGAGAGATAATATTATTACTTAGGCATAAATTTCATTGAAGTCCTTTCATTTTGAATTTAAAAAAACCCATGTTTTACATGTACTTTAAAAATTCTTTAAAAGATATATTTTAAAACATCTATTATAAAATACTTTTATTGTTCTAGGGAAACCCTTACATTTTCTATGAAGGAAATTTCAAATGCTGATCAAGATCATTCTTATCATATTTTGCCCTATCATCTTAATTCTGAAATTAAAGAAAAGTAAATAAATATGAAAAAGGGAAAATAGAATTATTACTCGCTTCTTTCTCCTTTGATCATGTTGACCAGTAATGTATGTAGTTTAAATTTTGTACACTTACAACTCTACCGAATCATGTGGAATGAGGTTAGGGACTTCTATAAAATTCCGGCCCGTACAATTAATCCGTGCTTGGTTTGAGTTTATCAAATCACAGGTACATCCGCCTTGGGAACGTGATATCGTACAAATGGTGGTGATTGGTGAGGTGGTTACTCCTGCATATGCGCCATGGAAACCGACGATGAAGAAGCCCAAGAAAAAGAATGAAGATACTTTCTTCCTGCACATGACGTAAGGGCTCTGTGGGGAAAGACGAAGGGTTTTTAATCTATTCAACATCTGAAATGACATGGCCATATTTGAAATTGACACGAAAGGCATGGGTGAAAGGGGACATAAAACCATAAAAGCTAGATTTCATATCCAATAACGGATTAAAAAGTTCTAGGTCACTACGAAAAAACATTGTTCGGTAAAACAAGGATTCGTAATTATTCAAAAGTTAAGACCATGGTTAATATTAAGATTTTTGTGGACAAACTGACAGACAGACATATATACAATATACAGTAATTTCTATCATGGATATTTGGGAGAACGGCCGAATCATTGTCCCGAGGCAGTGGAGGAGACCTGTTAATTTTTTACTCGAGGCTGAAGGCCGAGGGTAACAGTTTTCCAGCCTCTTCCATGACCGAGGGACAATAGTTGAGCTGTTCCCTAAGAAACCATAAAATAACTGTTTTATAGTAGATTGGGTAATAAGAACAAATAATATGTCCCAAGGTCGCAAAAACGAATCATTTTTGAAAAGAAAAAGAGTCAAATAACTTATACATACCCAGCCCATGTTGATCTTCCGTAAGGATGGAGAGAAAATATCAATCGGGATTATTTCTTCAATACAGGTATCTCCGTTTAGGATATAATTCTATGATGAAATCCACTGTCTCGAATGATAAATACCTAAAGAAAAAAGGATGGATAATCATAAATACGAGGTTACCAATGTTATCCACTTGAAATGAAAATCAAATACCACATATCTTTAGTTTACATTTAAATTATTCCATAATCTAGAGAAACACGGCAAACGCAGTCAAAGTTAAAATCAAACGAACCTCTTTTTAACAATTTGGACAAAATCTGAATTACTCCTTACATGTAAATAAACTTTCCTCTTGATAATTGTTTTTGCGCTCTCTCTCTCTCTCTCTCTCTCTCTCTCTCTCTCTCTCTCTCTCTCTTTATCTATCCTTTTAACTTGAAAAAAGCACAAACTCACAGAAAAAGTCGAAGATAAATGAGATAAGTGAATTTCATGTGTCACCAACACAAGATACGAGAAATTAAGGAAGGTTAATTATAAAATTACATAGTAACAATATGTGAATCACTGTTATCTAGAAGTCGACCGGCGAGACCGGGAAAACACTTATAAACTACGCATCCTTCTTGTATAATGTTTACGTTTTAGATTTAAACTACATGTATTCTATTGTTAAAATTTCTTATGTATGCTATTATATTTCTAGCTTTTATCAAGCCCATTTATTCAAAGAAAACGCGAAAAGATTTTTTTACGTCATTCCACCGGAAAAAAACGTCATAAACGGTTCTCCATATTTGGTAAACTTTAACTAGATTTTATGGAATTACCTAGATCTTATATTCCGATAAGTAACGTAAATGAAGAAATTTAAAATTCAGTTAGTGACGAAAGGGACAAAATTATTCAGGGAGAACATTGGAGCAAATAGAGGAAGGGGTGCATATAGCCTATGAAAAAAAAATGAAAAAAGCAATTCTTCGTGTAAGCATTCCAGCTCATTCCAGGGGGCTGGGCAGGGGTGATTCGCGTTTGTCTTCTGTTGATATTACCTGAAAATAAAGTTAGGAAGCATACAAAATGAAGGATATAATACACTTTTTCTCACTGCATCAAGATTTTATTTGGGACAAGGGGGAGGGGGGGGGAGGTTCATTACCAAAGGGAAATGTCTAGGGACCAGCAGGGTCAATGAACAATATGGCAAAAATAAGGACGTTGTTTCAATGCACCTGGTTACTCCTTAAAGTTATGAATCATGCGCGTATTCAGGGGGCAGATGATCAAGGTAAACCAAGGACTCCCTTCTTAGCTCGACTGCACTTTAGTGCAAAAGAAGTATTGCAATACACCCGGTGTCGGTGTCGTCCGAAGATCACACAATTTCGATCCTTACCTATATCCATATTTTGTTGGTTCTTTTTGTTGTTAATGTTTAATTATAATTTGTTTAATATTACCAGATGGGGATGTAGCCCCTGGAGTTGGGATCGTTTTTTAATTATTTCAAATGATAAGGTAAATGTTAAGATAGCAATATTGCCTTTAGCAAAGTAAAAGTCCTTCATGTTCCAAACTTACATGGTGGATGTATCTTTGATCAAACTTTCATATATGACCGTGACCTACTTATTCCACTTGAGTGATTTTGCCTTTAACAGCCAATATTGAGCAAACTACATGTATAAGTGCTACATGTTCCAAACTTATATGTTGGAAGTATCTCTGATCAAACTTTCATGAACTAAACATGACTTACTTTCCGCTTGAGTGATTTAGTTTATTTTGAGCAAAGTATAGGTGCTACATGTTCCAAACTTACATGTTGGATGTATATTGTGTAAAAATATTTAAATTGGGGGAAAAGTGAGCTTATGACATTATGCTATGCAGTCGAGAATCAGGCTCTGGCAACTATTTTCTAAAAAGGAAATAATATCAAGGTGCAAAGTAATTTGAAAATATTATTTTGTTTTTATACTGATGTGCAGCCGATTCACTTACACCCCCCCCCCCCCATCCCACCCCAGACTATATCTTCGAATCTGCGCCTTGATTGTGCAATAAAAATGATGGTTTCGGGCACGGCATTCGGATGACTATGTTGTCTAGTTGATTTAAGGTAGAATTTTTGTGTAGTTATCTTGACAAATCTGTCATTTAACGCCTTATGGATCGGTTTGTGATAAATTGTTTGCATCCGAGATGGAAAGATTTACCATCCTTAAAATCTACGGCAACGTGAGTACATATGTGGAATTCATGGGTTTGAGCGTAAAGAACTGATAGAATTGCATGGTGAGCAATTAAAACACATTGAAGTCAGTCATAAAGTGTACAAATTCCATAAGTTGTCGAAAGGGAACTTTCCTAGATTCGGTCATTGCATGCACCCAACTCTACTCTCAATATCACCCTGACTTTTAACCTAAGGCCTTGAGGAAAGTATAGTTAGCGGGGCTCCCCCTATATTTTACAAGAGGGAACCGCTTCTTGATGAGTCTCATTCTTTGGATGGATACATACACACGTGTGCGTTCTCATCAAAGACTACCCCAAGTTCGCCCTTGATTGACGTCCTTGCTTTTTGCTATTAAGTATAGGTCCACATAAGAATCAGGCAGGGGTGATACATCAAAACGTTTTGCAAAACTTTTTATTTCTGTGACATATATGTGGTGAAAATCAAACATATGATATTCATTTCTCAAGATAGCGATGGTGAAGCGAGATATATTCACTTCATAATTTATAAAGGATTATGCAGGAAAAAATTGGCGGGAAAACTTTCTCCATATAATTCAACCAAAGTTGCTTCCTCTATAACTTTCTTCAACATCCAAGTATGAGGAAAATTCCTTCAGAACATTCATATGGACTCTGATTTGAACACATTTCAAGTGAAAAAAGTTCTGCAAAAATTTTAAGGTTTTTCAACTGCGAGGCTGATTCTTACGTGGACCTGTACTTAACTATTAAAAACGAGCGCAAGAACTTTCAAATAACTTGGAATTGTATTTATATGGAGAGTTTTAATTGGTATCTTTTTTTCTGTATTTTACCTATCATCACTGATTGTTTTGGGTCGGGTCAGGTACCCCCCCCCCTCCTGCAGAAAATCCTTATCTCTCCCGTTTTACGTAATTTTTTTTCAAAATCACAGGCTGGACTGGAAACTCTCCCCTGATGGACTGAACCCTCTCGAGGTAATTTTCTAGATCCGCCAATGGTCACACTATTATTCCGTCAGGAAATGCTTGGTAAGACGGCTACAGATACTGTGCATGAAATTTATACATGTATATAAAAAAGTTATGTAATGAAATCAAAAAGAAAAGATCAAAGAAACAAAAAAAAAAAACAAAAACTTAACATTTTGGAATTCTAGATTCTACTTGCGTGATGGCTCCAATAGAAAACTTGACATAGAATAATGACCAATTGTTTCTAGTTACTAAAGATATAGTATTGTTTTACCATCCTAACCGGTTGGTTAGCTTTTTTCAGACCTATTGCCCTTATGTTAAGGTAATTTGAAATGAATGTTAAATAACACTTTCTATATTTTCTCTGTATGAGGATAAAAACTTCGCACGGGTTAGCTTTTAGCTATTCAAATCTTCCTGTACGTACAAATGTATTTTGAAATCTTATTTTCGATGCAACGTACGCCGTCAGTTAGTCGGATGTGTATAAATTTAAACACATTTCTACGGACTCTATATACATTTGGAAAATGTAGACAAATGAAATTTCGTTCAAACAAGATCAAAACCCGTTAAAACGAGGTGAAATAAGTCGTTCAATGACTTTTAAACTCGCTGCTGTCAAGATCGACTTCTTATCTTCTTTTAACGAATTTTTATCTTTTTTCAACGACTAATTATTTACTCATATGAAAATAAATGACTCGTTTGATCGACTTTTACCCAAAAATGGCACTAACAAGTTTTCGAAATTTTTAGAACTGACCTTTTTCCAATTAGAAATATATAGAAAAGTAGAGAGTTCCCATATCTCCCGACTGACATTTGCTTCCTACTTCCTTTGTTTGTGTTAGAGTATTCGATGAATTATATATCATAATTTGAGGAAATCATAATGTCATCGCGGTAGAGTAACAAGTTGCTTAGGAAAAAAAAAACAGTTTCGGATATAGAAAAAAACCCTCAGGGGTCCACATTATGATATACCGAAAATTACAAATTTTAATGTACAGTCTAACCTGTAGAAGCGGTCACCTTTGTTAAACAGTCACCTCCTTATAACGGTCACTCTGAATCTCTCCCGACCGTTTTATTAATATATTGTACCCTAATAAGCAGTCACCTCAGTAACGTGGTCAGCGGTCACCCCTTTCATTGCCCAAGTCGCCGATTCGACTCTAATTAAGCGGTCGGTGGCTTGGACTTCAAAATTCAACAGTACTGTCCCCCGTAATTGCCCTAAATTACTTGTAAGACCGAAAAAGAAAAAAGCAAAAGTCCGGCAACGAGCTGACGTGAAAATGGTTTCAGGCAGTGGCCCATTATCAAAAGAACGGACACTTTCCAGTATCTATTTTGCGCGTAATAAATATCTTCTCGTGTCTGTAACGTCTTTGTCCTAAAAGGCCAACAAATTCACGGTCAAATGATTATATTGATGACACACTATACATCGTCATTTTATGATTCGCCCGCATGACTCCGTTTAAATTAAAGTCTTATCTACCGAGGAATTTACTTGTCTGATCTATGCCGTTTACTTTTAAATCTGCCGATATTTTTACGTCAATTTATTTGTGAGACCCTCGGGGTTTTTTGTTTCCAGTCACGAATCTAGCGCTCCCTTTACCGGGGGTATAGGAGCGAATTTTGCCGATTTGTTTTAAATGAAAGAGGGTCAAAATATACTTGTTCTTGGAGAATTTTGGGTCCGTGCCAGAGGGGAGGGGGACGCCCGACGACCCCGCCTTTCCTCTTGAATCCGCCGACAATAACATTTTTTTCATCATTAAAAGACGGGCCCTATTATTCGCAAAATTCTTCGATATTACCTTTAAAGCTTCTATTGAATGGCTCTCAGCGTTTATAAAACGTAATAAAATCGTATTCGGTACCACCAGGGACGTATACCCCTGGTACCACCAGGGCTGAAAGGGGTGCACGACGATGGCAATGATGTCATTCAAGACTGGATTGAAAATTAAGTGATTCTCTTGTTAATGGAAGACAGACGGACATCAGGAACTTTTTAAAATCATACGTACATTTTGCATTTGACCGTTTTTTATTCATCATTTTATGATGACACTTTATACCTTTATTTCATGTGCCAACAATTTCAAATGACGAAAGATTTTCATTACTAAATGCATGTCAGCAATGATATTAAAAAAGAATAAATGAAATGACATTATTCATGTACTAATGCATGAATCTGTTCAATACAATACATGAAACAGAAAATTCCCGTTTGTATTATGAACATGTGTACTTAAGCATGGTTATTTAAAAACCTTTATTAAAAGGTCACCTCTGTTTAGATGTCACTTTCATGGTATCCCTAAGGCCTTGGGTGACTGCTTAATACAGGTTAGACTGTAGCTGTTCCTTTGGAACCAGGAGTCAAAGTCCCGGAAAGACTGTGTTATCTTTGTTTTATACATCTCTAACTTTTCGGAAGTTTTAAGGAGGGGGGGGGGGTTGCGATACGCTCCCTTCTGCATCCGTGTCTAGATCTCCCATCCTCTCTTATCTTTGTTAAATGTCTTTTTTTTAATAATTTGTGACTTACCTGGATCGAAAAGTATGATTACGTTAATATCCTAAAACAATTCCATGACG
Source organism: Pinctada imbricata (assembly GCA_033119305.1). NCBI lineage: Eukaryota > Metazoa > Mollusca > Bivalvia > Pterioida > Pteriidae > Pinctada > Pinctada imbricata. The sequence continues at coordinate 16,542,761 of VSWD01000014.1, read as the reverse complement.
AAAAGACTTTTCCCCCGATCGCATTGTATATATTATATGTAATTTAGCTGTTTAGTTATACATTAACCATGTGTTTAACTTCCTATTTCTGTACATAAGTAGGTCTTCCTGTGGCCACAAAAGATAATTGTCGATGAGCAAAATCATACTATCACCTAGTTACTGAATTCTTTCTAGGTCTGGGTCACGTGTGCATAAAAATTAACATGTTATTTTTTTCGGCTGTGGAAGGTTCATGAATTCTTAGCGTGAGCGAATATAGAAAATATTTCAAGAATGGGGGTATCCAAGCCGCTCCCCCCCCCTCCCCCCCCCCCCCCCCCCCAGGGCAGGGTGAAATGGGAAGCGGGGTTGAGCCCATGGTTTGTTTTCAAAAGACAATTACACGCAAAAATATAAGAATTTGGCGCCCCTGCTAAATTCGGGCTAAATTATACTACGTGCACGCGGGTGTGAATGTAACGTGCAAGCATCACAAAACCTATCAAGTCATGGGGGGGGGGGGGAGGGGGGCTTTCGCTTATTACGCATGCGTCATGAAAATAATAAAATATGGTATATTTGCATGTCAGTGGTAAGAATACATTTGATTACTTTGAATATAATCCTTGAAACAATTTCAAACTTAGAAATCGACAAAATTGCGTTTATTTTCATTTGTATTCTAAGCACCGTCAAAACAAGAATCTGCAGAAAAAAAAGCTTGTGTAGAATTAACTTATTCAAACAACAAGACACAAGAGCGCAGGTGGAGGGGCAGGGCCCACCTTCCCCATCCGGAATTGGCTAAAAATCCTGTTTATAATTTTTTGTTCAAAACCATTAGCTCAACCCCCCCCCCTTCCTTATCGGCGTGGAACAACCCGACGGACTTTATCCCCTTGACAAAATCTAGATCCGCCCATGTTTTAACTTCAACGTCTTTTCTTTTGATGCAGAGAAGGAAAGATCAATAAATATACAAAATCTGATTAAGTGCAGATATACCATTGATTAAACAAATCTGATAAGGTTAAATGCTCGTAATCAGCTCAATCTACTAATTTGAAATCCAAACAAACATTGTATTTAAACTTTTTATTTTTCATTTTTCTGTTCAAAAGAAAATATTTATATATTTTGAAAGGTCGGGTTCAGTATTTAAATATATATGAATGTATGAAAACTCGGATTCAATCCAACCCACGGTTGATTTTTTTCATGAAAAAATAAATTGAAAGAATCTACATTGGACTGATTTAGATAAGTTTCCTAGGTAGGGGTACCAACCCAAATAAGGGCGATGGAGAATGGAAAGGGGGGAGTGGATCCAGTAATTGATTTGAGGATTGGAAGATGCAGTAAAAAAAAAAAGAAAAAGAGAAATCAATATATTTAGGAACATTCGGTTATGGTCTTAAAATATCTTGCAACTTACAAAAAATAAAATGGAGTAATAAATTTTACTAACTAAAACCGAAGTTACAATGCACATGTATACACTATGATGTTGATTTCAAGTCGAGGCATTGAATTTAAATACATCCATGTTTAGAAAAGGGATTTGAATTCCCCTCAAAGCGAGATGTCTTTATGTAAAGTAAATTACAATCTATATACAATGAGCTAACGTCTGTAATTCTAACCGGCTATCTTTGTTAAAGCCTATTTCGTATGTAGCAAATATAAATATTTACCTACTTATAACATTTGTACATTCCAATGTTCGTCAGTGAAGAAGTCTGTTTTGAAAATTTAGGAAGCAATGTCGTAAGTGTCAATCTAAAGGGATGGGCTTTAGGACCCGCCTGATTCATTGATAAAAAATAAACGATATTTTTCCTAGATGAATGAGGGTAAATCTGAAAATGGAGCATACCCCCCCCCCCTCCCAATCCTTCTTATTGTGCACAAGCACAGGAGCTCCGAGTCATGGATCCACAATCTCACATAATTCAGGGTTGTTGGCGTCGAGCGCCTGTGTGCACAAGCTAAAGCGAAAATTAATGAAAGAGAAATACGAAGGTAAATAAATGGTAAAAAGGGAAATTTAAGATTTTCCGCGTCCTGATGAATCTCAGATCGTTTCACGATGTGATCAGGTGGGACAAATAGTTATTGTTTCATAGCGTCATAATAGACGCTAAAATGTACAAATCGTAGACGGATCTAGAAATTTTTCCAAGGGGGGGGGGTACCATCGACAAAGCCCCCCCCCCCCTTCCCCCGACACGCGTCTGTAAAGCAGAAAATGGGAAATCTCCAACAACATAAAGACATTACAGTGATTACAGCGGAACAGACACACATGGAAACAGAATAAGTGAGACAACGAGAATAATCATATCACATATTTGAAACATACAGGACAGCACTATACATGTATATGAATTGGGTCCAAAAAATCACCAATTAAAATATCGAAATTCGATATAGGTGGCGCCATGCAAATGAATAAAGCCATACTTGTACCTCTTTAACACTGTTAAACCTTATATACACTAAAAACTTTTTAAATTAGAATGTCTATATTTATGAAAGTTTGCTAGCAATTTTGAAATAGTTTGTTCGCATAAAGAACAGACCTCATAACAAGACTATAGTCAATGTGGATATAAATGTAAAGACCAAAATACGAATCTATCTATGAAATAATATTATTTGATAGAGCACTCTTCTTAACGAAAAAGAAATTAAAACTATCATTTCGATAAAGAGAAATGATTTCATACTTACAATTTCAAGACAGCTGTAATTCCACGGTTCACTTTGAAAGTTATTACGAAATTTATAGAATGAATACGATCGAAAAGTATTTAAATTCCTCTATGTACAGTTCATTCTCAATTTCTAAACACAACTTTTAAGGTGGTGGCCACCTTAGATTTAAAGTTCACTCATGTCCCCATCTTAGACGAAGACAGGGATTATAGAGTGGGGGGATTATTTTGACAAAATTCTTCTATTGACAAGATGTATACGTTCAAATAGAGGGAATCCTATTTTGTTTACATCTGTGACGGATTCAGCTGTTTTGTGGTGATCCGCCAATTCAAAGTCCACCGAAGCATTTCAGATACAATGCATTTTAAGTAGGTGAAAGGAAATTTGCAGTATCATAATACATTGGAAGTACATGTAAAATTTAATCCTGTCAATTCAAAACCTGTATTGGCAATTTGCACGATAGACGTGATAATTTTAAGGGAGTTAATTCACGTAGTGAAACGAGAAACCGTATTTTGCGCCTTTTGTGAGAAAGAAGAAAGATTCACGGGTTCGCCTTTTGTGAGAAAGAAGAAAGATTCACGGGTTGGAGTCACATTTCGAATTTTATATACACGTTGACATGTCCTTTAAAAAGAGTAAATTGTTTTCGTGTCATTGAAAGTCTTCAATTGCTAAACGAAAATATTGTTTCGTCGTTAAATACGACAGAAAAGGGATTTTTTTCAACTTTTACTGTTTAAATAAACGATGGATCTTGATTTTTTTCCAATGGTTCAACCCGCCAGCCTCTGATTTTGTAAAACATTATACATGCATGTGAAAAAAAATCATTATGTGGGGGGGGGGGGATCAGGAACCAAATTTTCTGTATACTTCCTCTCCTATTCACCCGTGTAGACTACACAGCCAATTGTGCCTTACATGAAAATGAGCATCATGTAAATTACATGAAAGTTAATGTGGAAATTCATGCAAATTTCACATAAGATTAAGTACAAAATATTTGACATTAATTTTACATCAATTTAATTCACATGAATTTCAAATGACTTTCTATTTTGTGACCTTCATGCGAAATTGAATTCACATGAAATTCATGTCAGAAACTTCACATGAATGTTATGTAAAACAATTCATGTAAATTTCATATTCGTGCTCGTATCACGTAAATTTCATGTGAACTTTTACGTAAAGTTTATGTTAATTTTACATGATTTTCATCTAAGGCTATGTAAAAAGCTGGTTTATTTCCCCCGTGATAATGCATATTCTGTGCCCAATAGAGCAGAAAATATAGAAAATGGTTGTGATTATGACGCTCTATGCAAGGAACCTTAACCGATAGATTTATAGTGATTTAAATGACAATATAAAAACTCCTTTATCCAAATACACGCAATGATGCAAACACGGGGATTTATCACGCTTCCCGGCTGCTAAATTTTCTATGCATTATCTATCGAAATTATAATACATTGTAATACCTCAGAAAATGGGTTTTGACATTGATTAGCCTATTTCCGAACTAATGATGACTTATGATTTTTCGTTAAACGCCGAGTTAGATCCCTTTAGTACGTAACCCATAGTAAATATAGCTACCGGGAAGTGTGATAAATCCCTGTACCTGCGAAATATGATTGTATGATTATCTGATATTGCACAGGTCAACGGAGCACAAAATTCACTTTACATGCTTCATTTACTAGTTCCGTATACATATACTTCTTATGCTTTGATCTTCGTTAATCATGATATCAGAAGTTATAATGTTCCAATTATAATGTTATAAAACGGTTTAATATTGTAACACATGTTGTAGGGCATATATATATATATGGGCAAAAGAACAGCTGAACTAAAAGAAGATGATTCTTTCACGACATTTGTCTTATCAAGTAATTAGCCCCCTGTCAAATTATTATTATTGTTTATTGATAAGCCTTAAGCACATACATGCTCATAGCAAAATACATACATAATACAATAATACATGAGAATTGATATGAAAATTGTGGAATTATGAATAAATCTTACTCTATTATTCTAAAACGTTCTGAAAATTAATTATTTCTTGTATAAGTAAAATGATTTGAATGACCTAATAAAAGCATTTGGAAAAATATCAAACTGAATGAATTCGTAATCATATACCTAGTTGCATACGGTATTTTATTTTATTTTATTTATTTATTTTTTGTTTGTATGTTTGTTGTTGTTTTTTTTTTTTTTTTACTTTTCATTCAATTTACAAATTCACACATATTATACTAGTACATTATTCATTATATTATGTAGCGTCTTCTACAACGAATTTTGTTTGTAAAAGAGTAATAAATTGTAAATTTGGACGCAAAGCTGCATCAATGTGCAATGCGCGTAGATACAAAAGTTTTCCATCCAATTTTTCTGGTGATACCTGCATCAACATAAAAAATATAAGGCTCATTTCTTATCATTTTATATAGTTTACTTATGGATTCCTTCGCTGAAAGGTGATAATTTGATTAGTTCATGCGACTCGGGGAATTATTGGACAATAAGCCACGGCTAGTTAGTTGTTATTTATTAAATAATAACGGATATTTGATCGATATACTGTCAATAATACAAATTACTATTCTCCATAGAATTAGAAATTCTCAATGTCGGCGTGATGTCGCACAAAGGTTCTATTGGAGATAAGCACCGAGAAGTTTCTAAATTAATTGGGGGATTCGTTGTAGGTGGCGCCACCGTACAAATTCTATAATCTCTAATATCTCCCTTCTTGACTGTCGAAGTTGTGTGAAGCAGTAAGGATGTGTACTGTATTTTAGACAGCAAATAGAGGAGTGATTGCAATATATAAGGGAGCAACCATTTGATTTTTAAGGGGGGGGGGGGGGGGGGGTTGGCGAGAAGACTTTTGAATTATCTTTCATTTTAAGAGTGGGAAAAAATTTTCGCCAGCCCTTCGGGCCGGATTATTATCATTATTTTTTTTTTCTAAATTTTCCAATGTTGAAAATTACTCTTAAAGTTAAAAATCATTCAGCGCGATTTTTCGGCCATATTAAATAATTCAAATACGGAGTGAGATCAGGTGCCAAGGAAGATCTCTTGAACAGTCATCTCTTCTTTTTAATTTCTGGAATGGCATATGAAACCTATAATCTTTCACTTCACTGATCATGATACTCAACGCAGACGAAAGACGAATTTGGTGCTTTTGAATAAAGTTTGTTTCATTTATATTTGGTCTTAAAGTTTGTGAGACACAAAAGGTGTTTAACGGGCATGCGGAAAGGTCGAAAGAGGGGGGGGGGGGCAATTTCATGCCCTTCGGGCCGGAAATTTTTTTTCCTGTAATACCGATCCGGATTTTTTTTTTCTTCCTTCCCCCCTCCCCCTGAAAATAAAATGGTTGCTCCAAAAAAAAATGCACTGTTTGAAAGTGTTGCGAAATATAAGATTTTGATTCACTAGGCGTACAGTAAGTCATTTCACTATATTGCGTGATATATTCGTATTTTGGAACTAAAGAACACTACCGGGTCGGATTTTTTTTTATCTCCACATATAAGAGTTTTCATTAACTTCGTAGTATCAGTGTATATCGACAAAGATAACTCCATAATTCAAAAAAAGTGTCAGATAAACGGGATTGGGTGGTATGCAGTATATCCTTAATTATTTTGCCTTAGACTAGTTCGAACCAATCAGAGTCCGTAAATCGCGTCAAATGCACACCGTCGTAATTTCTATAGACCGTCAGCAATTCCGCAAATTGCCATATAAATGAATTTTCATGTAAAAGGAGTAGTGAAACGAAACGGCAATTTTCGAAAACAAAAAAGGAAATTTTGGTCTCCGACAAAATATAAAACCGTTGCCTCGCCTTCTACATGTATGGGCTTGATCAACCCGACAAATCTCTGTAGACGGTCGGTAACAAACCTAATAACTTATAATAATGAATATCTTTGACTGGTACATCATGACTTCCTATCATGACAAATATAAGATAATATCATATCACAAAGTCACGATTCTTCTTAATGAAAGTTTTGCGTGTCTATTTCGCAACCAGTTCTAAAGTGTTACCGATTTCACTTTTGTGTTAAAAAGAATTATTTAAATATCATATTTCAAGTTCACAAATGAAGATAATGAAGATTGCGCAACATTTTCTCTCTTTCAATACAGCGAGCGCTTTCTTCGTCAAAATGTAGTATTTGAAATAACTGATATTGAAATTTCGAGAATAGTCTTCATCAAAAACGTGAATTTGAAGCAAATCGAACGTTTGAAGATTAGCATATATGTATAAATCTAATAAAATGTGCGATAACCTTCAGTTTCAATAGTCTTTGTCATAAATCAGGATACATGTACAATAAGAAATGATTACAAAAGAACCTTAATTTTTTATTTCATTTACCTTCAGTTGACAACGCATACTGGTGGACCAGGAGTCCCCGAGGGCACATGTAGCCAAGTTCGATCAATTTCGGTTGATCGTTTCTTCAACGCATATTAAATTTCTGTTATCAAAATTGTAATACTATGCCCCTACGCAAATTTAAAATAGGGAAATTCACGTACCTAGAAATGTATGATTAAATCCATGTTAAATTTTATTAAGTCCCAAAGTATATACTATTTCGTAGATCCTGTCACTAGTAAGCCAATGTGAAAATTACCGCAAGAAAATAGATTAATTGATTTGATGACGGCAGCAATATCTTATTGCTTACCGTAACGCAATAGTTTCATTACCTTGTAAATGTAAAGTTAATTGACCGGTAATTTGTAGCACAAACAAGTTTGGATAATAAATGACAAAAATTGAGTAACATGGAATAACACCGTACCCCGTTAATGAAATTGTACTCGTACTCAGGAAAACTAAGTAATAATAGATATTAAACTTTCCTCATTTAAAATGTACGAGAGGGTAAATTAGCTTGTAAATTATAGCGTAAACAAATTTAGATTGTTTATTACTAATGTGTAGTTATGTGATTATATTTTCATTATCTTTCATAATTACTTTTATCCAATAAAAATTGTATATTGATTGAATATTTCGAAATCATGGTCAACGGTCAGCCCTTTTAGAATCACGCAACTATCTTAAAAATTCCACATGATTTTTGTACAAATTTCGGACTAAGATGACCAATGCTTATCTCGAATTGATTAATTGTCAAAATTACAAGCTGACCAATGACTGTGGTTTAGATATTTGGGATAGATATATATACTTGTAAAATTGTAATTTTAAGACACACTCTTAGAAACACTTTTGACACTTCTGATACTTCTTTTGAGACTTACACACACTTGGCAACTTCTAAAACTTCGGCAATTTTGAGAACTTTGATAATTCGTTAATAAAGTCAGTGAATTGAATTGGACTTGGAGTTTTTCATAACACCAAACAAAATAACCAAAGGATTCACACAGACGGCCAACAAAATTTCTTGAAATTTCTAAAAAGTGGGTCCTGTAGCATCATATCCCATCTTTCGGTACACCTTTTCGACACAGTAACTTTCATACTTTTTTGGCATATTACATTGTTTAGATTTAGGATCACTGATGAGGGTTAAGTACCCGAAACGTGCATGTCTGGTCCACGTTGCCAATTTATCTGTTCTTAAAAGATGCTATTCAATTTGAAGACTTTTACATTGAAGGTCGAAACGCTTATTAACCGTTTTTAGATTATTCGTACCACCTTGAATATCGAGGGCAACTTGCAATGCTTAGAACACCGCATGGAATCGAAACGTATGCTGTTGTGATTCCGTACGGATGTTTTTGATTATTTTCTCTTCATTTAAGAAATAACTGGCTTACTTTGGGTGTTCATGGTAGTATAATTCTGGTTGGTCACGTGCAAATTCCGTGAATCGCGAAGCACGTGAACATCCAAAGTAAGACCGTCATTACTTATATTTCCATTTGGACTAATATCAGTCAACCCATTTAGCAATTATAATGAAGGGATTGAATGTTATAACGTCAAAAGTATCTTAACGTTGGTAAATTTTCCGTACTTTCAAAACTAATACTCTCACAATAGGCAACCAGAATTATAGTGTATAAATCCCATTACCTAACGAGCGCTTAACATGAGATTCTTCTGCATTGGAAATATTTAATTGAAAACATTAAAGAAGTACCTATCAATTATTCATTCTCAAAGTCAAGAAGGCAAGGAAAAATCATTAGGATTCCCATAGGGACGGTTGCTAACCTCGAAATGAATAACATCCCGAAGTGAGACCAGGTGTCCGGGAAGAATCAGCGTCTCCTTATTGCATGCAATTGCGTCGCAACAGCTCCATGGAAACTTGTCAAATTCGATGATTGTCTCGATGTACGTATTCATGTACACATCAGGTAGCTAAAGTATTTCTTGTTTGGTGATGGTGACTGCCATTCAATCACAATTGAGAATGCCACTGATTATTCTGGAAAGGGGGATCCGATATTTAAGGGATACTTTATAAAACTGATGAGGCGTTGCAGTAAGGTAATGCCTAATAAGTAAGTCCATATCGTTTATATATCTGAAAAGTCTATACTTTTTACAAACACTTCAAGTGTCCTGCTAGGTCAAAAACATTTCTGTCGTCGACAAACCATTGAAGTGTTTGCAAAAACTATGAACTAGACGATATGGATTGATTTATTAGGCATTGCCCAACAGCAACAGCTCATCAGTTTTGTAAAGTTTAACTTAGAAAATGAAAAAAAAATAGCAAATACCAAAACAAAAACCATCTACATGTAAGGAATCACAACACCATACGTTTCGATCCCACGCGGTGATAGAACCGTACCTTAGATAAATTCAATTTTAACCATTTGAATCTGTTTGAATTTATGTAGCCTGGTATAGTCAATTACGGTGACGTCACCTTCGATAAATGATGCTAATAGATTTGAAGACCTTAACTTTTGTACCACTTGGTGAGTGTCGCTGCCGGTGGACCAGGAGTCCCCCCGAGGGCACATGTAGCCAAGTTCGATCAATTTTGGTTGGTCGTTTCATCAAACGCATTTGAAAAATGTCTGTTGACAAAATTTTCTCAACTTTCTGAAACCTGAGTTCTGTTGCATCATATCCCAGCCATCTTGCTACGTCTTTTGGACATAATTTCCACATAGTTAGGTCATATTTCATTGTTTAGATTGAGGATCACTGACGAGGGTCAAATACCCGAAATGTGCATGTCTGGTCCATGCTGTAGTTGTATCTGTTTTTAGATGATGCTATTGAATTTGAAGACGTTTAACATTTGGCTGTATCTGATAAATATTTAATTATTTGATTGACTTTTGATGAGGATTTACCATTCCAAACACGTGTCTTGTGCATTAAGATTGATTGAAATTTTCTTCATTGTCTTCTGCATTATTATTATTAACACTTATTTTCTGTGCAGAGTGGAGCAGTTACATGTACATATATACTTGTTCTCTGTGACTGAATGTTTAAAGTGTAATAATTACTTCATTCCGACTCTGTCGCCTGAAAGAAGCTTTGTTTTGGCCTTTTAACACTTAGATATCAAATATTTATTTGCTTTTTTGGAAATTCGACATTTTATCCAAAAAGTCATCAAAATTTAAGGAGGTTAATATCCTTGCACCATCCTTCCAATGCTATTTTGGATTTTGGTCGTTGATATGGGATTTGGAGAAGCGTAATCTTAGCAAAGTAAAGTCACAAATTTTGATTGAAATAGAATTAGGAGGGAGATACTTTGTGCAATGTAGGTATAAAGGTGCTGTTCATGTGACGATGTTGTCGTCGAAGTGCGCTCTGTCATCTCTGATGACTCCATGTTTATATTTTACAAGTGAATGAACATAGTATTGTATATGAACATGGTAACATTACATACTAAATAAAGGCATGTAGATATCTGAAAAAAGGCTTTCTCACAGTAAATATCAAGAATAAAGGTTTTTGTCAGTGATGCTATGACTATTTATAGATTTTAAAAGTATTCATTGTTTCTCTTTGCTTTCATCCTCCACATTTATTTCACTGTTCGAACCATGCGACACATCAATATCAATCCTGTTGTATTTTGTTTTCAAGAAAGCCAATGATAAAATTGTCAAAGCGAAGCAAGAGATCATCGCCCAGGTTTTCCATCCGTCTCCTAAAAGAAAGGGAAATAAGTCATATATAATTGTTACATCGTATAAGGGAAAAGCAACTCTTCTAGTGGACATGGGATACAATAACATGGTCATATTCAACTTTTTATGGTTCACTAACTCCATATGACACTTAAAATGTTTGTTCCTTTTTTGTTTTAGTATCTCATGATTTAATGCTAGTTACTCTAAGGCTTTTTCTATTATATATTACTTTTGATTTGCTCCGCTGCATTTCTATGCAATGATAATTTCAAAATGACACCATAATTTAAATCTCAAAAATGGTATTATACACTTCGTGGGAGAATCTTCTTCCCAAATGCAGCTGTTGTATTGGGGTTTTGTTTTTTTTTTATTTCGTTTATTTTTATTTATTTATTTTTTTTTTTTTTTTTTTGCTAGCAACCGAGCTCTACAGTCATATCCCACCAATCCTGCCGCGACTTTCGGTACATTTTTGGACATACAATTTTCACCCTCTTCGGTCATATTACTTTGAGGATCAATGACGAGGGTTGAGTACCCGAAACGTGCATGCCTGGTCCATGATGCAATTTTGTCTGCTTATAAATGATGCTATTGAAATTGAAGACTTTTAACATTTGTACTATTTGTTGAGTGCACCTGATCCCACTTCCAGCTTGCTAGGGATCCGTCGGTGCTCAATTGTGTGCTCTATTTTGCGTGCTGTTGAGATTATCGTCATGTTCTTCCTTATCTCATTTCATTTACTGATACATGTACATATGGAAAAATTTATCATTATCAATGCTTTTTGTTTAAACAGGATAAGTGATGACTTACCTAGTCCATGTATAAGTGTTATCAGTACAAACACTACACCGGATAAGTTCATACATAGACTGAGTATGGCCGCTGCTGTACCCTCAGCCACGGGGTAGGAACATTCACATGCCAACTCATAGTACAGAGGCGCCAGTCCCCCTACCAGGCTGCTACCTCCCACACACAAGATGTCCAGGATAACTACAGTCATAAACAAAATGAGGTACATGCCAACTCATAGTACAGAGGTGCTTGTCCCCCCCCCCCCCACCAGGCTGCTACCTCCCACACACAGGATGTCCAGGATAACTACAGTCATAAACAAAATGAGGTACATGCCAACTCATAGTACACAGGCGCCATCCCCCCTCCAGGCTGCTACCTCCCACACACAGGATGTCCAGGATAACTGAAGTCATAAAAAAATGAGGAACATGCCAACTCATAGTACAGAGGCGCCAGTCCCCCCCAGGCTGCTACCTCCCACACACAGGATGTCCAGGATAACTAAAGACATAAACAAAATGAGGTACATGCCAACTCATAGTACAGAGGCGCCAGTCCCCCCCCACCGGGCTGCTACCTCCCACACACAGGATGTCCAGGATAACTACAGTCATAAACAAAATTACATGTCTATATACAAATGTAATAAATTCACATGAGAAAAGTTGATCAATGTTGTGTAGTCTTTTGTGTTTGATTTTTCTATGTTGTGTTTACGTGTTCCTTGTCCCTTTTGCATCTCTTGCTGTGTGTGTCTGCTCCGTATTTTTACATGGGGCGTTTTGCTGTGGGTGCTGCAACTGAGTGTTGTTGGAGATCTCATCCTTTCTTTTATACTCACATATTTGTGATGAATTATCTTTTTCTAAAGAATATATCTTTGTCAGTTTTGGTTCGTGTGTTTATTCGAAGCATGCATGTCTGATTTGATGATATAAATAACCAGAAGGCTGCTCTGTTGCAACAGATGTGGAATCCATTTTTCTCTTTGTTTTGAATGAGAACCCTTCTTGTTCTGTATATAAGTGTTGATGTATTATTATTTTACATTCCTTTCTCTATACGAAAGAGATAATCGGATTTTTATTGAGTCGTTTCTAGATAAATTACGTAAGAATTACGATCTTTTTTCTTTTAAATAGCGATAATTCATTCATGAGTGTACACAGTCAAGAAACTCACCTTTTTCCCCTTTTATAACGTCTTGAATCATAAGGAGGAATATAACAAACATTGCCACTGCCAGCGCGAAGCCTGGTATCATGATGGCTTTTGTTCTTCGTAAGAGGATATCTGAAAATCTGCAAGGTTATAATAAATTCGATTGTTTCTTCATTTGTTTGCTACGAAAAAAATGAGTTGAAGAGTTACAGAAGATGAAAAAGTATGATAAGTAAAAGTAAATGTATAAAAAGAAACAAACAAATAATAAGATAGTCGATGTAGATTTAAGTACAAACATGCCATCTCAAATCATGTTCAATGTATCATTGAATATGGCATACACTTTTAGAATGTAACTTGATTGTGTCCATGGCATAGAGAAATCCTAATAGCTTTGATTTCGTTTCATACGGATGTTATAAGAAATTCCAACGAAGACGTATAGTGAAAAAAATATCTTTTTGATGTCATGACTAGTTGAGGCATGAGTGTAATGACATGTTGGCTTCAGGAAAATAGAAATAAAGCATATTTGAATGTTACATTACAGGGCATGAGAAATGCAAAGATAAGAAGAAAAAAGAGTAAAAATTGTCACCAAAAGGGCCCTTTTCTTGTGGGATCAATAGAGCGGATATAAATATCACCTTGATAGAATAAATCCAATGATGACAGCGCCAAAATTCCCGGAGAAGGACAACCATCCTGCCTCAGACTGGAAATATGAAATACATCTTCATCATTGAGGGATACATTTATAGCATCTGTATAATGACGTCATAAACGAAAGGCCAATCAGAGCACTGATTGATAATGACGTCATTTTTTATAATTATGCTGGTAGTTGCAATATCGGAGATTATGCGATCGAGCAATTATAATAAAAATTGGCGTTTCATAAGAAATGATTTGGCCTATTTGAATCATTTTGGCTTGAAGAAAGGAAAAAAATTACGCCTCTGCTGCCATGTTCGCTATTTTCGAAAACCAGAGTTATTTCCCATTTGAGAGGGTATCTGACGTAGACTGATTGTGACGTCATCAAATTCTATGGAAACAGTACTAAAGGTCTGGGAAACGACGGTATAAAATCGACGTTACCTTACCATTTTCATGACGTCACAATGGTTTTACGTCAGATACCGTCTACAAGGGGAAATAACTGCGATTCCACAAAGACTCAATATCAACCTTCTGATTAATTAAAATCAACATGACGTTGATGCAACAATGATAAGGATCTAGCTTTTAAACATATTTGTGCGCGGCGCCATTTTTATTCCTTTGAGTATTGCCACCTGAAAGAACTTAGATTTAAAAATGTGACTTTGACGGGATTATTTATACGTTAAAAGTTGTTCTTCATGTATTATTTCTGTGGCACTATCGGTTTTCTTTTTTTCGTCTATTTTCTTTCTTTTTCTCCTTTCATGTGTGTTTGTTCCGCGGTGACTACTGTTTTACTAGGAATCTCCTTATCTGACATTTTTTATCGTTCTCAATTTCTATATATTCTGGTGTGCTGTGTTTTACGACAGTTGTCCACAAGGCTGCTGTCTTCTACACAATTTTGAAGTCACTTCCTTCTTCTAAAAATGTACTTGACTTTTTTGTGGTTTGTAGTTTTGTCTGATGTCATGTACGTACCACTTTCTTCTGGGTTTGTTTCGATGAATCAGTACAAGGTGGTCATGCTGGAGATCATACCCTTCTCGAAATTTCAAAAATTCGGGTCCGGTTGCATCGTATCCCACCAATCTTTTAACGTCTTTTGGTGAATTTTTGGAATACTAATTTTCACATTCTTTGACAATATAACATTGTTAGATTGACGATGACTGACGAGGGTTAACTATCGGAAACGTGCATGTCTGGTCCATGCTGTAAATTTATTTGTTCTTAGATGATGCTTTTGAATTTGAAGACGTTTAACATGCAAAAAACGTTGGTTTACACGTACCTGAGATACACCGAATGGATGAAGTATCACATCTAAAACTGTGATCCAAATACCGTATACACCCATAGGTATAGCAAACGTCATTGCAATGTGCCAAAACACTGGCTTCCTGGAAATAAAAATACCGTATACACCCATAGGTATAGCAAATGTCATTGCAATGTGCCAAAACACTGGCTTCCTGGAAATATAAATACCGTATTCACACATAGGTATAGCAAATGTTATTGCAATGTGCCAAAACACTGGCTTCCTGGAAATATAAATACCGTATACACACATAGGTATAGCAAATGTCATTGCAATGTGCCAAAACACTGGCTTCCTTGAAATATTAATACCGTATACACACATAGGTATAGCAAATGTCATTGCAATGTGCCAAAACACTGGCTTCCTGGAAATATAAATACCGTATACACACATAAATATAGCAAATGTCATTGCAATGTGCCAAAAACACTGGCTTCCTGGAAATATAAATACCGTATTCACCCATAGGTATAGCAAAAGTAATTGCAATGTCCAAAACACTGGCTTCCTGGAAATATAAATACCGTATACACACATAGGTATAGCAAATGTCATTGCAATGTGCCAAAACACTGGCTTCCTGGAAAAATAAATACCGTATACACACATAAGTATAGCAAATGTCATTGCAATGTGCCAAAACACTTGCTTCCTGGTAATATAAATACCGTATTCACCCATAGGTATAGCAAATGTAATTGCAATGTGCCAAAACACTGGCTTCCTGGAAATATAAATACCGTATACACACAAAGGTATAGCAAATGTCATTGCAATGTGCCAAAACACTGGCTTCCTGGAAAAATAAATACCGTATACACCCATAGGTATAGCAAACGTCATTGAAATGAGTCAAACACTGGATTCCTGGAAATATAAATACCGTATACACCCATAGGTATAGTAAACGTCATTGCGATGTGCCAAAACACTGGCTTCCTGGAAATATAAATACCGTATGCACCCATAAGTATAGCAAACGTCATTGCAATGTGCCAAAACAATGGCTTCCTGAAAATATAAATACCGTATACACCCATAAGTATAGCAAACGTCATTGTAATGTGTCAAAACACTGGCTTCCTGGAAATATAAATACCGTATACACCCATAGATATAGCAAACGTCATTGCAATGTGCCAAAACACTGGCTTCCTGGAAAAATAAATACCGTATACACCCATAGGTATAGCAAACGTCATTGAAATGTGCCTGTACAATGGCTTCCTGGAAATATGAATACCGTATACACCCATAGGTATAGCAAACGTCATTGCAATGTGCCTAAACACTGGCTTCCTGGAAATATAAATACCGTATACACCCATAGATATAGCAAACGTCATTGAAATGTGCCTAAACACTGGCTTCCTGGAAATATAAATACCGTATACACCCATAGGTATAGCAAACGTCATTGCAATGTGCCAAAACACTGGCTTCCTTTAAATAAAAAATATTTGTTTAAGAGTGCAGTAGTAGAAGTGAGAATTTGTTTTTTCAAAGTGTTCACATTTTCAATTTTCTTTCACAATGCGAGTAATTTTAAAGATTGCAAAAATGATCAATTCTACAAGATTCATAGAATGTACAAAGAATTTACAAAAAAATTAGAATATTCATTCATTTGGATTCATTCGGATTCACTGTTCAATTATGTCATCCTTGAAATAAAATGAAGATAACCTTATAAAATTGTCTTACTTGAAAACGGCTTTGATTCCATCGATGAAATTTAATCTTTTGATACTAGCAGTTTTGCTTGGAGGTAAAACTGGTTTATTAGGAAAATGAACTATCACCAAAACAAGAAGTACAAGTGATATACAGAATTCTGGAAATAAAAAAGAAAAACTGTATCACGAAATAAAGCAATAATTATTATTACTTTTAACAAATCAAAACTGAAATTTCTCAGTTGTTGGTCGATTTGCAATATCGAAAGATAACTCACCGATGATATTGATGTATTGAATGTTTCGTTCGATGATTGATGAATCTAAAATTATCAATATTGAAACATAAGTTCTATAGTAATTGTATAGTGCGTCATTTGAGCATTTGAACAGCTATATGATATATAATCATATATGATATATGATATATAATCTATAGCATTTGAACAGCTATATGATATATAATCATATATGATATATGATATATAATCTATAGCATTTGAACAGCTATATGATATATAATCATATATGATATATGATATATAATCTATAGCATTTGAACAGCTATATGATATATAATCATATATGATATATGATATATAATCTATAGCATTTGATCAGCTATATGATATATAATCATATATGATATATGATATATAACCTATAGCATTTGAACAGCTATATGATATATAATCATATATGATATATGATATATAATCTATAGCATTTGAACAGCTATATGATATATAATCAATGATGTCTGAAGCCGAAAAAGAAAAAAAATCAAGATACATAGCCTATTGTGCCTCACATGTAATTTATGTAATATGAGCATCATGTAAATTTCACATGATAATTGATGTGAAATACATATAAATTTCACATAACATTTTTGTGAAAAACATCTACTTCACATGAATTTTACATTAATTTCTTTGTGACCTTCATTGGGTGTTTTGGGGTTTTGCTGTTTTGAGTGTCATTGGAGATTCCCTCCTTTCTTCGTGTAGAATTGACTTTATATGCAATTCGTGTCAGAACCTTCTCATGAATTTCATGTGAACATTGTCATGTGGATTTCATGTTCGTGCTCGATTCACATAGATTTCATGTGAGCGTTTCTGTAAAGTTCCTGTAAATTTCACATAAATTTCATACGAGCTAAAATTGGCTGTGTAGTGAATATTTGAAACATGACGTAAAAATCACAGATGCTATGTAATGATTTTAAGGACAATTATTCTACAGATTAATGTTCACAAACTATATCATTCAATTGAAAATATGAGCATTTAATTTGAAAATTGTAAGGAAAATGATATATGATAATGACAAATACAGATTGGAAATTGGAGATCTCAAAGTACGTTACATTTCAATGACATTCCAACTTACTTGTAAAAACTGTTATATTACTGACAACTCCTGATTCGCTAAAAGAAAGAAAATATTTCACTATATGTATAGTACTTTATCAATAAAATAGTCATTAATTCTCTCCACAAGTTTCAATTTATAAAACGATAACGAGTGACGAATTAAAACTTAATTCTAATGAGTTCTAATTCGGCGTTTGTTATTTTGCAATATAAATTCTTGTAGTATTACTAGATTCCGATTTATTATTGATTTTGTGTACATTCATTATCTTTATTGAATTATTTTGTATTTGTTAAAATTGAATCATTACTCATTTATCATTACTCATTTATCCAGTCTCTTAATTTTGATATTATATTCGTATTCAGTAATTTATCAGTTCCTACTTTTTCCCTGGATTATAAACTGGATGAGACAACCCTTTTAAACCTGGATATTCACTCTGTACAACTTGGCTGATATTGATTGGTCATTTTATTTTACCCCTGGTTTTGATTGGTTAAAATTGTACGCTTCACGGGTGCACGATTTGCACTCGCCACGCAGTAGTTTAGCTTCATTCCACACAAGGTAGTACTAAAGTGAGGACAAGAAGCGTATTGTTAAAATGTGTACCAAATGAGTGAAAGAAGATCCTGACGATAATCTCAACAGCACTTATGATAGAGCTCCAAATTGAGCATCGACGGACCTCTAGCAAGCTAGAGGTGGGACCAGGTGCCCGGGAGGAGTAAGCATTCCCTGTTGGCTAGCCGCACGCGCCGTCGATGTCCACGCGCGAAAATGAGTTGCGTCTATGGGCTTTTTGATAAAAGTCAATTATTTTCTGTACCCTTTTCATTTAGCGTATTGTTAAACGTATATCGCTTTTTATTTGTATTTTGTAAATTTATCATACATTTTTTAATATAGTTGTTGTTTAAGCCGCTTGAGGTTATCTTCAAGTTTTGGTTTAAAACTGATTTCGTGTGACACTGTTAGATAATATCAAAACGGTAATTAATAAGTTAGATACATTTCTTTATAAAATTCACAAGTTTGCGATAACGATGAAAATGCCTTCTATATGAGTATTAAGTATTGTCATTTGTATTTAGGACTTATAACGAGAGTGATCCCTGGCAACATTTGAAATTATCTGTTAAAAAATTTCTTCAAATTTCTAAAACGTGGGTCCTGTAGCATCATATCCCACCCATTCTGCTACATCTTTTGGTACATTTTTGGACATAATAATTTTCATACTTTTTGGCAATATTACATTGTTTAGACTGAGGATCACTGACGAGGGTTTAGTACCCGAAACGTGCATGTCTGGTCCATGCTGTAAATCTATCAGGTTTTAAATGATGCTATTAAATTTAAGGACGTTTAACATTTGAACTACTTGGTGAGTGTCACTGCTGGTGGACCAAGAGTCCCCGAGGGCACATGTAGCCAAGTTCGATCAACTTTGGTTGATCGTCTGTCTCTTCAACGCATGTGAAATTTTCTGTTACAAAATTTCTTCAAATTTCTAAAACGTGGGTCCTGTAGCATCATATCCCACCCATTCTGCTACATCTTTTGGTACATTTTTGGACATAATAATTTTCATACTTTTTGGCAATATTACATTGTTTAGACTGAGGATCACTGACGAGGGTTTAGTACCCGAAACGTGCATGTCTGGTCCATGCTGTAAATTTATCAGGTTTTAAATGATGCTATTAAATTTAAGGACGTTTAACATTTGAACTACTTGGTGAGTGTCACTGCTGGTGGACCAAGAGTCCCCGAGGGCACATGTAGCCAAGTTCGATCAACTTTGGTTGATCGTCTGTCTCTTCAACGCATGTGAAATTTTCTGTTACAAAATTTCTTCAAATTTCTAAAACGTGGGTCCTGTAGCATCATATCCCACCCATTCTGCTACATCTTTTGGTACATTTTTGGACATAATAATTTTCATACTTTTTGGCAATATTACATTGTTTAGACTGAGGATCACTGACGAGGGTTTAGTACCCGAAACGTGCATGTCTGGTCCATGCTGTAAATTTATCAGGTTTTAAATGATGCTATTAAATTTAAGGACGTTTAACATTTGAACTACTTGGTGAGTGTCACTGCTGGTGGACCAAGAGTCCCCGAGGGCACATGCAGCCAAGTTCGATCAACTTTGGTTGATCGTCTGTCTTTTCAACGCATTTGAAATTTTCTGTTACAAAATTTCTTCAAATTTCTAAAACGTGGGTCCTGTAGCATCATATCTCACCCATTCTGCTACATCTTTTGGTACATTTTTGAACATAATAATTTTCATACTTTTTGGCAATATTACATTGTTTAGACTGAGGATCACTGACGAGGGTTTAGTACCCGAAACGTGCATGTCTGGTCCATGCTGTAAATTTATCAGATTTTAAATGATGCTATTAAATTTAAGGACGTTTAACATAAACTCCATGATGGGTTTTTATTAGAGCCTGGCCCATATTTGGTAATTATTTAATAAATTTAGTACTTGAAATTTAGTTTTCTCGTTTTTACCGACGAAATATAAAAAACATGAAGAGAAATGTTTTAGACAAGAGTAATCTCTTTTTGTCCGCAAGCTGAGCTAATTCACAATTTATCTATAATTTGTCTATAAAAGAAAACGACTAAACAGGATGTATGAAATGTGTCCTATAACATGTATAATGAAATTTCATTGGTTGAAATAAACGCGGCGGAAGTACCCGACTTTGCTTGCGTGAGTGACTTCCCGTTTTGAACTGAACATTGATAAAATTGTGTTGATTTATTCATTGAACAAAATTCCTGTACTAGTTCGTGAATTTTTTTCATGAAACAGGGTACGCGATATCGATCACAAATCTCAATATTGGATCAAATCCTAAACGTCGTATATATTCCAAAGTTGCTGTTTTCTTTGAATACCTTATATTTCTTGTGACGTTTTGATAAGCGGGTTCTGGAACCACTGCAGGACCTGAAAGCAAAACGAAGCATTTAATTTAGCAATCTTAGTTAATATTCATGGGTAAAGAAATATACGAACAAAACAATGATAGTGATGTGTTCCAACCCTTTACCTGATCGAATCTTGAAAAAAAAATCAAATCAAATCAATTTGAATGTACCATAAGGCATATTTCTTTTTATCATTTATTTTTACTTCATCAGACCTGAATGTCAGATTCTCGAAAAAAAAATTATTAGAGATTGAGGTATTTTAAGATCTTAACCCAACATCTATGAAAACCATGAGGAGTACATATACACTATGAGAACCATTCGGAGTAAATATACATCAAATTGATGACCTCAAACAAGGTTTTATTTCAGTCTGTAATGTCGGTCTATAAAGCTACACTGTGGTTGCAGAGATGGATGCTACGTTTTTCTCGGTAAACAATGGAAACAGCGAAATCAGTCCTCCTCTGGGAAAACATTTTTACACTACAATTGTGCGTTCTTCGAGACGTCTTGATAATCGGTCAATTGGGAGGGTTGTGCTCACGTAATCCGGATAACTATATCGTCTGGGAAAATATTTGCAAATAAATGAGAAAAAGAAGACCCTGACGACAATCTCAACGGCACTAAAAATAGATCACTACATAGAGCATCGACGGCCCTCTAGCAAGCTAGAGGTGGGACCAGGTGCCCAGGAGGAGTAAGCCGCAACCGCCGTCGAAAATAAAGGATCACCAAACACTACATTCTTCATTTATATTCCTCTTCAGTGACAAATATGGATAATGACCATATCCCTAAATACAGAACAAAATCGATAATTCAGAAAATCAGAAACCGAAGGCATACAAAATCAGGAAAAAACAGGAACCAAAGCAAACAAACAAAAACCTTCACCATGTGAAAAAAAGCGAACTCCCGATATGGGAGTGAAACCAAGTGCCCAAGAAGAGTCAGCATCTCCTGCTTGCATGCAACACACATTCTACAATTATAATTAGTTCAGAGGATGGATGTCACATGTTAAATGTCTCGAATTTCAATAGCATCATTTAAGAACAGATACATTTGCATCATGGACCAGTTAAACATTCAAAGAAGTACCTAACATTTATTCAGATCAAAGAAGTACCTAACAGTTATTCAGTCTTAAAGTCAAGAAGGCAAGGCAAAATCGTGAGAATTCCGTTCGGAACGGTAGCGAACCCCGGATTGAACAATATTTCCAAATGAGACCAGGTGTCCAGGGAGAGTCAGCGTCTTCTGATTGCATGCAACACCCGTCGCAGCTCCATGGAAACCTGTCAAACTCGGTGATTGTCTCGATGTACATTTTGATGTTCACATCAGGCAAGTATGCTTTGTGTGGTGATGATGACAGCCATTCAATTACAATGTAGAATGTCACTGATCATTCTGTAAAAGGGGGGGGGGTCTGATATACTTTTTAGGACCAGACATGCACGTTTCCATTCTGGAAAGGGGGATCTGATATACTTTTTAGGACCAGACATGCACGTTTCCATTCTGAAAAGGGGGGTCTGATATGCTTTTTAGGACCAGACATGCACGTTTCGGATACTTAAACTTCGTCAGCGATCCTCCATTCAAACAGTGTAATATGTCCAAAGAGTGTGAAAGTTATTATGATAAAAAATGTACCAAAATACGTTGAATGAAGGGTGGGATATAATACTATAGGACCCACGTTTTCGAAATTTCAAGAAAGTTTGATAACAGAAATTTTCGAGTGCTTCGTATTTACCTTTATTTTACATTGGGTTCACCCTCAGTGAATGAACGAAACAAGCTCGGATGAAAAGGGTAACCGATTTTTTGTTAACAGTTTAATATACATGTACTGTTAACATGGAAATTTTCGTGTGGGGCAGTTTTTTCGCTTTTCGCGATTGTTTTATTATTGTGAAAAAGAAAAAACCGCGTGAAAACTACAACCGGCATAGAAGAAAACAGGGAATACTCCCGATTTCGCCAAAATTACCTCAACGCTTACTGTAAGTTGCAATCATGGTTATTTTGAAAAAGATCCCTCAGCGATAATAACCTCGCTTACAGTATGTTGTGGATTCATTACAAAAACATGTAATACTATATTGATTTCGCTTTTGTCTGTTTTCGTGGTTTAACAAACCGACGTTACCTACAACAAACGCAATTGCTGCTCCTACCGGCGCAAACAATAATGTAACACAGGTTGCAGTATTCCTCTCCGTTGGTGAGAACCAGGTCTCTGATAACACAGTAGGGGCCACTGATGTCACAGCACCACCCGCTCCGTTAAGGAACTGTCCAATAGCTATCAGTCTGTAAATCATAAAGTGTAAGATTGTTAACAGTTATGTAACAGGTCGCCGCTACGTTCTGTCGGCGATAACCAGGTCTCTGATAACATAGTTGCGGCCCCTTATGTAACAGCACCATCCGCGCCGTTCAGGAACAATCCAGTAGCTATTAGTCTGTAAGTTATAAAGTGTTAGACAGTTTAAATGAGATAAAGAAGATCCTGATGATAATCTCAACAGTACTCACAATAGAGCACAATATTGAGCATCGACGGACCCCTAGCAAGCTAGAGGTGGAACCAGGTGCTCGGGAGGAGTAAGTATCGCCTACTGGCCAACCGCACCCACCGTCGATGTTCATGCACGAAAATGAAAAATACATATAAAATGCATGCACTGTCTGATGTTATATTTATATAGAAAGTGCTATGGCGATCATCTCAGGGAAAATATTCAAAACACTTACTGTCAAATCCCTCGCGGGACCTTTCTTACGAGTTCCATACGCCAAAGGGCATAAGCGCAACAAACTAATGTAACAAAGGGAGCGGTTACGTTCTGTCGACGGGAACCAGATCTATGATACCATGGTAAGGGCCACTGATGTAATGGTTTATTCCCGGAATGCCCACATTCTTTGATGTATTATGAATTATTTTTTGGGCATTCCGGGAATACATGAAATTACTAAAACAACACTTTGTGGCAATTAATTCATTTACCGTAATAACAAAAAAAAACAAAATCTGCAAAGTGTCTAACACGACCTATAAGAAGAAAAGTTTTTAAGCGAAACTTTTATTTTCCGTGCTCAAAATTTGGATCATAATACAAAATATTTCAAAAATAATTATGTAAATTAGGGCTGGGCGGGGCACCGAAAATTTCGGTGCTTCGAAATTAGAATTGTCGGTTCGATGCATCGACGAAGAATTGCAGATTTCGATTCGGTTCAGACGTAATTTATCTAAGTAAACTAGAGCAAAATAGTGACCAGAAAAGTGTTAGAAATAACTCAGAAATTACATTTAAGAAGGCCAAAAAGTAAGAAAAGAGCATGCATTCACTTATCATACCGATTTTTAAGGGGTATGGACAAACCGTTATTCGCCATATTGGATTTTATGTAGTGTGTTATTGAAAATCGTTCCTTACACCGAGTCATGGCTCCAACTTCAACTATTTTAATCCCAAGTATTCTCAACCCCAATAGCTACATTTTCCCATATTTTCTACGGAAAATTACATTAAGATTTTATCATTAGAAACTTTTTAAATTCATGCACCGAACTACACAGCTGCACCTCAGAAGAATTTATGAATAATACAATAACTTACCTTAAACATTACATTGATACTATATCTACAACCATTTGTCCTTCGATTTTGAGTACAAGGTCTCATTATCATATAAATCTCTTGTTAATACAACACGGTGTCTTTTCGAACACGAGTTTTTACAGGTAGCCATTTTCACGTGCCGATCCGCCCCAGCATAGATAGAAAAAATAAACGATTTTAAAGTTCCTGGGGGCAATTCACTAGAATTTCGACCGTTTGCGATTCAATAATTAATTATTTACATGATATATATTAGAAAAGTGGGATAGTCATGTGAATTATAGGTGACAAATTACAAATGTGCAACATTCCGGGGATCCGCCCCTGGATTCATTTCTATGTTGATATGGCTACTAGCCCCTTGCGTGTAAAATGAAGATACCCGGTTTTTTGAGAAAGTATGATCAAAATTGGAGGACAAATGTTTGTAGACATACGATGGTAGTAACGTTTAGGGTAGGTTATAGTATTAATCATGAATCCTGCAAACCTGTAGCTGCGCGGTTCGGTGCACTAAGTTCAAATGGTTGTCATGTAAAAATATTGATGCAGTTTTTGTTTAAAATCGTGGGAAATGACGATGTTGAGGTAAAGAAAACTATGTATGAAAATGGTTCAGATTGGAGTCTTAATTCTGCAGAACGACAGATTTTCAAGTATGCTTCTCGTCAAATCCAATATGGCCGATAAACTTTTATCCCCCCCCTTAAAGTGCATCCCTCCCTTGAAGGCCTCCCACCAAAAGGAAAATGAAAGAAGATCTACTTTCGCTTTCCGTGAACTGGTCAGAAGCTAAATTGTACAAGCAGCAAAAATAATGAACGGGGATTGTAGTCGCTAAATACCATGTGAGGAAAGCTAATTGTCCACTTGAATATTTACTGTGAAACCTGTCAACACTTGGTTTTCGAAAAATGAGGTGTTGAACTTTGTATATATATTTAATTTCTCACAGTACATGCTGTTGTCTATTGTCTAAGGTTGTGTTGGAGCACATGCATCCACAATAACTATGAATGTAAAACTAATATGATTTTTTTGAAATGTATATACCCAAACATTATTAAGATATTATGCAAATTCATGCTCTGTAATGTTATACTGAAGTGATGGGTTGGTCAAATTTTCATTTTTGTGAAATTTGTTCATTTAAGATATATTATTTTGTATCTTAACTCATTCAAATGAACCGAATCGAAATTAACCGAACCGAGACCTTGTGATTCGAAACCGAACCGAATCGAAGGATACCTGAATCGTCCCAGCCCTAATGTAAATACCATATTTTGAATTTAATTGTACGATGCTTTGCTTCATTACAATGGATTCACCTTAGAAGTTTAGTTTTGACGATGGGCTTTCTTGGAATCAATACATAATTATCCATTCTGTGATTGTTCATTTTGATGTTCGCGGTATTTTTTTTTTTTTTTTTTTTTTTTTTTTTGTTTTTTGTTTTTTTGCTGATGTTGGGGTGAAGCAACTGAGTTCTTCGGAGATCCCTTGCGTTCTTTGGCGGAATATTGATAATACTTTCAATCATTTATATCTAAGAAATGACTGTCTCACTTTTGGTGTTCATGGTAGCGAAGCGAATCTCGGAAAATTTGCACAGTGTCCAACCAGAATTATACTACCATGGAACAGCAAAAGTAAGACAGTCATTACTCATATTACCATTTGTACTAAATATCAGTCAATCCGTTTTGCACTAATAATGAGCGTATTAAATGTTATAACGTCAGAAGTATCAGAAGGCTGGTAAATTCTCCGTACTTTCAAAACTAAAGCGTGACGTCATAGCAGGCAACAAGAATTTTAGTTTATAAATCCGTTTGCCCAACGGGTGCCTAACATGAGAATTCTTCTACAATGGAAATATAATGCAATATGAAATTATCTATATGGGGGGGGGGGGCGAACAGGGGGTACCACTCTCCCCCCTCCCGCCCCTACCTTCCTTCTCCCGCCCCTACCTCCCTCCTCTCTCCCCCCTTCCTCCCTCCTCCATTTGACCCTGTCCACCCCCTCCTATATGCTACAAGTTATAATGTTATGTACGTACATAGAGTGTACACTTGTTGAGGCCGGTATACATCGCACGCCTAGACCAACTGCTGTCACAGCCACAGATGCAATCAGGGAAAGGCGCAAACCTGATGAATCATAGTGAAATCTTTGATATATGACAAAAAAATGACAGCATTTATCAATAACATATTTTGTATGTATTTGTTTAGTAATACATAGGAGAAACGAAATATTGTATTCTATACCTCTTGAAAAGAATGGAGGATGTTGAGATTTAATTTCTGCTCTAAACACATATTTCTCCCACTGAGGAAAGAAAAGAAAGCAGCGGATCTCAAAGAAGAATTCACGATGAAAATAGAGAAGCACGCTTAAGCTGCCATAATTGTTCTACACTACAATCGTGCGTGGATGTTATTTTACACCACAACTGTGTGTTCGTCGAGATTTCTGAGTAATCGGAAAAGTAGGAGTGTTGTGCGAACGTAATCCGGATAACTAACTACATCGTCTGCTACTGGTGTCGAAGATGACCGTTCTACGTCGGCACCCATTGCCCATTGGTCTCGTTGGTTAATGTGTGGTCTTTTATGTTTAATGTTTCCTATGGTGTGATTTGATGTTACCTTGTACCCTTTGCGTCTCTTTCTGTGGGTAGTCTGCTCCGTATTATATTCAATATTATTGTGTTGGGGGGTTTTGCTTGTGGCTGCTGCAACCGACTGTTGTTGGAGATCCCTTTTTTTTCTTTCAGTGACAAGTTTTTGAAGAGACCATTCAGTAAAATAACACAAGAAAACAAAATAGCAGCCGGGTATATCTAAACATAATAGTTCATTTGTATGAAAGTATATTATAGGAAAAATCTAAATATTACAAACTAGCTAAAAACTAAACATCATCGATCGAAGTGAAAAAGTCTACTATAAATCAATAATAAGTACTTGAACTTGGTGGGAGACCTGCTTTTTATGTTAAAGTTTCTAGAAGTGAAATTCAAAGTAAAAAGAGAAGATTTCACTCTGCAACCACAAGGGACACTTGATTACCTTTGATATCAACAAGCCATGCTACAGGTAAAGTGGCCACTGCCGTACCGATATTACCGTAGTTAACCATCATATTTATAGTGCTGTCCGTCCACCCGTACACAGCTTTACTGGACTGGGCTATTGTCCCCCACTCAGCCCATACTGCATTGAATACACAATTGTGTAATGACAGAATGCACAGGAAAGTACCATCGCTTGAAGTAGGTTCTTGTTCGAATTGGCTGAATGGTCTCCGTGCTATCCATGTTTACGTATTCCTCTACTGACATCTGTTCAGATCGAATAAACTAGTGACGATTGGACAAAAACCATATGTCATGGCGGTGCACTATAATAAAGTATTTCCATTTGAAAGTTGAGATTCCAGAATAAGTGGCAACATAAGTATGTCATTCTCGCTATCAGGTACAGTACATCTTATTGACAAATTACATACCGTTGTGTCCTACATTCATATACCTTAACACAAGTTTATCAATAGTTAGATATTTAAAAGGATAACGACCCCTAGATAACGTTGATATTGTAATCCCAAACGCTATATATTTTATGCATTGCGGGTATTTTTATGAAATTATGAAAATTTATTTTTTCTTGCAATCGGCAAATGTCCAAATGTGTATATTTCCTAATTATACTTTAGGAAGAAATCATTCGAGTTTGCAATTAGATTAGTAGATTTAGGTACATTGTAATAAAGGTAATTTTGTGAGTTAATATAGAAAATATAACAATTCAATCGCAAAACACGTGGGTTTTTTTTCATCAGGAATCGCCCCTGCCTGAGTTTTATAAATAGCTGTAATTAATTTTTTTTGAACTTATGAATTTCTCCTTTCTTGAGCAACACGCTATTCAAATCTCTTCCATCGAATATTTACATTTACGTATCTCTGTCGTAGGCTAAGAAAAAAAACCGATCCCGTGTTTATTTTGTAGACTGGCAACTTTCTTGGTTTTCTTTTTTCGTACGTATCAGAAAAAAAATTTCCTTAGTTTACTCTAAATTTTATAATCTGGGATGTGTACACTTTTATGTAAAAGGTTAACGCTTTGTTATCCGTTGTATTTCACATTGTTGAATTGAAGAGGCATGTGCGTTACGGGCTGTTAAAATTTTGTCAAAAATCTTGACGGATGAGCCCCTAGCAGGGGTGTTAGTGACAGGAAGGAGCGATAACTATGTTCGGAGATTGACGCTATTCCTATGCAAGCTCAAACGTCTGGCTTGAAAAAGTAGCCACCAAACTAAGAGTGAATTTGTAGGCGACTGGCCTTGATTCTTATATTTGGTTTAGGGTTGGACCTTCATTCACTGATTTGCCAGAGCAACAGTGTTTAAATGACACAATGACAATATAAAACTTTGTTGAAAAACTATGAAGATTCGAACCAGCCAAAACATCAAATTAAATATATTCGTAGGCTTCGACTTTCGACGGTTTGCAAGAAAGTATGAGTTGTTTACATTCCCTGGGTCCCTTTTGGTAACCGGAAAAATGGAAGGGTTGTGCGCAAGTAATCCGGATAACCTCACCATACTATATTAGTGGCAGATGGTCGTCTTAGGTCGGTACCGTTTGCCCATTGGTCTTTTTGGTTTATGTGTAGTCTTCTGTGTTTCATGTTTCTATTTGAGTATCTTGCTGTGCTAGCCTACTCTGTGTTTTCGCATCAGGTGCTTTTGTTCTTTGCTGTTGGTAATGCAATGTTAAACGTCTTCAAATTCAAAAGCATTTTTTTAAGAACAGATAAATTTGCAGCATGCACCGGGTCTGGTTGACGATCCCCTCCGGTCTTTCTTGTCATATCTCCCGTTTTTCTCCTTTGCAGTGTATTTTGTTTAGTTTTGTATTTATTAAGGTTTGTATGTTGGTAATGTAATGATACATGTATCTGATTCTGCTTTTGGATTTTGCGATTGAATTCTAAATATTGACACATGCATCCAAACTTCCATAAACAAAAGGGTCTCACGAAATCCCGATTTAAAACTTTAAGATCACTGATAGCTACCTATCCGAAACACGTGTCTGGTGCATATAAAATTATTTGAAGTTTTCGTCAGGAAGATAAGTAATGGACATTTTTCATGCTCTAGGACTTCGGACTTCGGACATCGCATTTCGAAGGGACTTTGTCACAAACGCAAAATATAAATTCTGTATAATAAAAAATACAAAATATAAATATAAGTAATGTGCGTGAAAAAATGATTCGTTTTCATTTGTATAAATGCATATTTTAGTTCTCCATGTTTCTTATCGCGTCTGATTTCTTTTATATGACCCCTGATGTGCGAAGTCCGTAGTACGTTAACTTGAAAAATGTCCATTAATTGAAACACCTCCAGTAGCCTTTAGCATCAGTGTGATGAAAACCCTTTAGTTGAAATCTATAGTAGTCGCAGAAGGGATATATACATTCAGCTCATCTCGACAAAGTTTAATGAGCCAATGGTACTCCCACTACGCCCCAACGTCCCTGTCTATGCCCGCGTTCAAGTTCGGTTAAGAAGATTAGGATAGCTCAGTATTTAACACTGATTCCAAATAACGTTGTTCTTCTTGGGATACTAAGATGCACTCATTCATCATGCATCTGTCCTTTTTCAGCTTGAGTGATTTACTTCGTGTCCTCCGTTGTCCCCAAAAGTTTCATTTCGTGTTACTATGCAGCTGTGTTATTTTCTCCGTCTGTCTGTCCCATTTCTCTTTTTTGGAAACTGATCTTGGCTTTTATGTTTGACTTCCTTTCACTAATTAGCTTTAAAAAGCCAATATTGAGCAACTTTTAGTTGATGCATGTACCAAACTTAAATATGTTTATGCATCGTTTGTCAAACTTCCCATATTATATAACATAACCACAACCTCCGTTCCGCTTTAGTCCAAGATTTTTCCGATCTTGTCTTTCCATTTGAGTAATTTTGATCAAAGTAGGTGATGTTGAGCACACTTTAGTTTTATATGTTCAATACTTTCATCTTTGATACAACTTTGATCAAACTCTCAGAGAAAATTATAAGAGGAATTGAAATATTTCTGATTTTATTGCATTACAAAAACAATCAAACACAGAAAACGACCATATAATCATAAGCGAAATTTGCATAAGATAATATCTTGTGCATGAGTTCTGATACCCACTTTCTTTTTAGTTTTCGGAGCGAGTTTGTTTTCATCTTTTAATTCATCCACAAATTAAGGTTATTGCTCCGTACTATAATGCAGAATGACAGGGAGTCATTAGATTGTTGTTCATAGGGTATTGTCATAAAATAGAAAAAAATAGGAATCAATGTAATTTTGTTGAGGTCAAAACTCGTTTCTGTTTATCATGCATTGATACGCCTTCCATTTTGTTCGCAAGTTCGGTGAAGTTTGAATGATTTACATTAGCAGATCTGTTTGGTGGTGCTTTTCATGCCCTAACTGCATACTTTTAGATATCAAATACAACGGCAAACGGCAAACGAAGTGTCAAAGCTCGTGTTAGGGTTAGTTCAGGGCAAGATTAGGGTGTATTGAACAATTTGAAAAATATAGGTTCGGTTTTGAATTATTAACTTTTGTGTCTGCCTTGCATTACGTCCGTATGTTACAGTCCGTAGAGTTCAAGACATATATTCCCTTATAGTTAATGCCATTAGAACAAGTGGCACAATAGTATCAATATTTTGATGTTTTTTTTTCATATTTGAAGCGATTAAATAAAGACAGACTAATAAATTAGGTATCAAATGAAAGTATGTGATTTTGTTTGTTAAGGACATAAAGTTTTGGCATTTTAGAATAATAATACTATGATATTCTTAGAATTATTGATTTTTAATGAAATGCCTTAAATTCTAGCAAAAAGCGGTGTTAACTATCAGATGAAGACACACAAGTACTCCTCCTATCTATAATCCCTCAAACTAGCCATTTGATTTGTCTTGAAATATCTATCAAATGCAATCATATTAGATAATAGCACTAAACAGAGATGGTATTTTGGGGTCAGATCAATTTTCTTTAACCATGGAGCGTTATAGAATTGTTATAAAATTCTGTTTTTGCTTGCTTTCATAAAACTGAATTCCATGTTTTTCAATATGGTCTTATCTAATATTATGTAGGAGAGAGACGAACAATTTTGTGTTAAATGTGAAAAAATCCTCATTTTACGATAAAATTAACAGAAAATCTTAGAAAAGTCATAATTTATCATAACTTTTTTATCTTCACTTTAGTTGTAAGTCTGTGGCTGATGTTCACGTCTTGTTTTTTATTTACTTATACCAATTAACAATTTGATGCTGGTATATTCAATCTGAAACAATAATTTTGCTAGATTCTTATAATTAGAAAACATAAAATGTGTTAGAAAATATAATAAGGCAATAATATGGAAAATTCGCATATCTGTATTAAGATTGTTATCATGTAAGATACCTAGATGTATTCATGATAGAAGAAGCATTGAATTCTGTTTCTTCGTATTTGTAAAGACTAGCGTTGAATTTCTATCGAATTAAAGTGGCGGGTGTTACATGCAAGCAGGAGATGCTCATTATTTCTGGGCACATGGTCTCACTCCTTCGCAGGGAGTTTTTGGTAATGAATTTGTTTGAAATTCTCTTCAATAAGATATAGAGTACACTACGAAGGTCAAGGTACGTTGAATCCCTACATCCTTACAGCACATGTTAGATGACAAATATGGATAATGACCACATCCCTGTATACAGCACAAAATCGATAATTCAGAAAATCAGAAACCGAGGGCATACAAAATCAGGATAAACAGGAACCAAAGCAAACAATCAAAAACTCCAACATATGAAAAGAAGCGAACTCCCGATATAGGAGTGAGACCAGGTGCCCAGGAAGAGTAAGCATCTAATGCTTGCATGCAACACCCGCTGCCTCAATCGGTAGAACTGTCACATCCGGTTACTTTTGTTTCGGAATACAGAGTACAATCTTTGGTTGGATGGTTCAAATGGTTTATAACAGAATATCATCCACCATTCTGGAGAGTGTCTAATTCGAATTCGAATGGCTCTTATTTGGACCCAGGCTCTAAGGAATCACAAGACGAAATTAATGCATAAACAGCATTCGGGGGTTCACATTTATGCCATATTCACCTGGATATTTGACTCTTGTATACAGAAATATACATCGAAGAAGTACTCTTGGGTTTCTCAGTCTCAATATTTAAAATGAAAGGCAAAATCAATAGATTGTCATTGAAATTTATAAAAAATCATCGGAAACTTATGCCCGAGTGGCTTTCAGAGTCAAGGGTATATCTTGATTATCTGATGAAGTCGGACAATCGGAGGTATTCGAGAAACGATGTGATGTATGCCAATATCAATATCATTGAAAAGAGAATATCTTTAATTACACTCAGTTGCAGCACCCTCAGCAAAACGCAAAAACAGTTTTGTAGTTCTAAATGCAAGAAAATTCAATATACGTTTAGTAGTTACTATTCAAATGAACTCGATTTTCGAATCCATCCTCATTTTTTAGTCAACTTATCAAGGCTTTGAGTAAATCATACTATTTTCATTATACACACGTGTTATCGTTTCACAGATAACCATACATCATATTATCACTAATTGATCATTTTCTTTGTAGAAGTACTTTTTTTATAACGAGTATAAATGATAGTATGTTCTGGAGATAGTTCATGATCTTTTGATTTTGCACGTGTGTTTTGGAATCTGGGCTGTGTTCCACTGTGCGGAACAATCCAGATCGATCCCTTTCTGATAATGAAAGCATAGCTTTACCATAGCAACGGCGAGTAGAGGAAAATCATGATATATATAAAAAAGATTAAGTCGTTATTGATGCTGAAATAGTTCTAACTTTACTTATCTTATCAAATGATGATCATTTTTATGACAAAAAATATATGAGGGGATCTATAACAACACTCTGTTGCAACACTGATATTTAAAGGTGCCACATTACAGTAATACTTCTGGGCACCTGGTCTCACTCCGATATCGGGACTTCGCTTCTTTTCAGTATGGTGGAGGTTTTTGTTTGTTTGCTTTGATTCTTGTTTTATCCTGATTTTGTATGCCTTCGGTTTCTGATTTTCTGAATTATCGATTTTGTGCTGTATACCAGGATATGGTCATCATCCATATTTGTCATTTTAGCGAAATTATACAAATAGACTAAGTGCCATATCATTGAAATTGCCTTCTCATTGCACCGATTACCTTTTGTTCTCTTTGATATATGTGTAGTCTTTTGTGTTTGGTGTTTTTATGCGTAATTGATCATGTTGATGTTGCTGTGCATGCAATTCTGTGTTTTCACATGGGGTGTTCTGATGTTTTGCTGGGGATGTCGCAACCGAGTTTCCTTTCCATTCTTTCCAATGTCATATTTTGACGTCTATGGCTTACATTTATAGACTATAACAAGTTTGTTGCGAAAATAATTTGTGCACAAAACAAAAACTAGCTCGAAAGAGAAACAATTGTTTACAAAAACATTTACTGACAAGGACAGCACGACGTCTCAAAGCGATAGTAGACCTATCTTAGTGACAATTTTAGATATTTACACATATTTCCAGTTTCAGCATCACAAACTTTCCAACATCCCTTCATCGCCTGCTTATGGCGTGTTCATATCTCAATTGATACGGTATGCCAGAGCAAGCACAAACTATACAGATTTTGTTCTGAGAGCTGAGCGTCTTTCAAATAAGCTTCTCAGTCAGGGATATGTATGTGATCGACTAACATCGTCACTGAGGAAGTTCTATGATCGATAAGGGGAACTAATCATACACTATCATGTTCCTTTGTCCCGAATGGTGGATGATATTCTGTCTTAGACCGTTTGAACTATCCAAACACAGAATATAATTGTATCTTCCGAAATGGAAGTAACCAGATGTGATTAATATAATCTAACACCACCATGAGGGAGGGATTGGCGATTTCTCAACCCGAGTGTACAAATTTTGCAAGTACATGACGAGGCTTGCCGAGTCATGGACAAGCAAAATTTTTACACGAGGGTTGAGAATTAGCCATCCCTCCCTCATGGTGGTGTTTGATTGTTTTTCTCCCACGTTATTGACTATCTAGAATGTCTGTCATAATCACCAGTTTGCCTTACTTCCATAACGTCGCTTTGGTAGCGATGACGTCAGAGGGTGAGATCGATGACGTCAGAGGGTGAGATCGATTTATCTCACGCCAGGGAAATTTGAGAGTTCTCAGTCTTAAGGGGGAGAAATTTCTTTCCTGGACACCTTGTCTCAATCCAATATTCATGTGGTGGAGATTTTTTGTTTGGTTGTTTTGGTTCCTGTTTTATTCTGATTTTGTATACTTTCGGTTTATGATTTTCTGAATTATTGATTTTGTACTGTTTTTTTCTGATATTGTCATTGTCCATATCTGTTAAGTAACCCCGAAGACCTGTATAACTCTATTCAACAGCTGTTATTTACTGACAATGATGCTTTTAATTTGTGTAATTATTATTATTTTCACTTAAACAGTTAATTTCCTAAATGTCAACGTATTTCGATAGCAATACCTATTTAATGCTGACTAAATAACCCTATTATCAGAAATTCATAAAAGTATATAAATAGAATTTGCAATTTTTTCAGCGCCAAAGCAAAACGATGACACAGATAATATCTTATCTTACTGTTTTGATATCTGTGAGCTTAAAGGTTTGTAATGACAAATTATTATTAAATCAAAGAAAACTATATATTTTCTCTAGAAATATTCAAGTGATTTTATACGTATTTTCATTTCAAATCGTTCAGTTGATCACTACGTATTGATCAAATTAACTGCCTTCTGCACTTACTCTGGAGATAGTTGATTTTATAAGTAGTCCTTCGTGTTTCTGTGCAGCTGTACATCCTTCTGTACAGCTGTGTCTCCGTCTGTTTGTCCATTTTTATTTTATTTTCATGTGAGAAACTTGTTTTGTGATTTTCAAAAATTCGTTAGCTTTTCGGTTGTAGTTTTCGGAATTGTGTGCTACTTTGATTCACTAATTCGTAAACGTTTTAAATGGAATAATAATGGTAAATGTCTTCAAATTTAATAGCATCATTCTGTACTGTGATTTGGTATGTGGACCAGATAAATTTGCAGCATGGACCGGAGAAGCACGTTTCGGGTACTTAACCCTCGTTAAGAAATTTTGTAACAGAAAATTTCAAATGCATTGAAAATACAGACGATCAACCGAAGTCGATTGAACTTGGCTACATGTGCCCTCGGGGATTCCTGGTCCACCAGCTGTGATACTCACCAAGTGCATGTACATGTAGTTCAAATGTTAGAATATAGTTTTACAGCCACATGACATTACCGCAGTTGACTTGCATTTTACACATCCTAAGAACCGATATTATGAGACACGTAACCCGATATTACAAGACACGTAACTGAGGATTATGATGTCCCACTCTCCAGAATGGTGGATGATATTCTGTCATAGACCATTTGAACAATCCAACAAAAGCTTGTACTCTATGTCTTCCGAAATGGAAGTAACCGGATGTGACAGTTCTACCGAATTGAAGCGGCGGGTGGTGCATGCAAGCAGGAGATGCTTACTCTTCCTGGGCACCTGGTTTCACATCCATATCGGGGGTTCGCTTATTTACATGTGGTGGAGGTTTTTGTTTGTTTGCTTTGGTTCCTGTTTTATCCAGATTTTGTATGCCTTCGGTTTCTGATTTTCTGAATTATCGATTTTGTGCTGTATACAGGGATATGGTCATTATCCATATTTGTCATTTCAATTGTGACGTAGTGGCAGATTCAATACATCACAGTTAGAATTTATGTATGAAGTAGTGATTTCAGATTTTGGTGTGTCTAAAATGCAAGACTAGCAGTAATGTGAAGGTCTGTTAAAGATGAGGCAGGTACATCTGTCATGGCCAACATTTTATTAACATACAATTTTGATGAATCAAAGAAGGCCTTGTTTCATTTAAAGCCTTCATATCAAAACGGGTAGGGGAATATTAACTGATTGGTATTTCTTCGATGTTTAATTGACTAGATGCTGACACAGTATGTAGTTCGAGTTGCACGCTATGTATTTCATAATTTTATTAATTAAAACATAATATTTTGATGAATAAAAGAATTTTGATTTAATAGCTTCAAGTCGATGCTCTGAGGTTCACAAACTTTAAGGACACTACCTTACTTGGATTTGATCTGGAGTTTGCTTCAGTCGATGAAATAGGAGATAGGACATACCTATACCACATTAAAGTAAAGGTTGAAGACTATGATGTATATGACAGTAACCCAATAACCTGTGTATTTCAAGGAGAAGGTAATGCTTTAAACTCTTATTTATCTACTTTGTCTGAAATTTAAGTTTAAATGTATATTGTTAGATTCTAATATCGGCCATACATCAACATAATTTCTTTTTTGTTTTGTTTTGCTTGTTTTTTTAGTTTGTTGTCAATATCAATTATTGATTGTTAATTTGAGTACCGATTTTTTTTCACAATAGAACCTATGTTATGATAAAGTAAAGGACGTTGTAAAGAAAAAAATAAGAGTTCCACAAACTTAAAAGTAGAAATGAAAAGCAGGAAAAATGAAAAAAAAAACTGAAATAATCTGTGAGATAAGGGAACTTAATGCTCAATGACACCGAAAACAGATGCAAGGAAAGAATTGGGATCTCCTGTTTTGAATAAGTAGTATTCACGCTTTACTGTATCCAAATCATTGATGGCTAATTATTTTTCATTGTAGGAATTCTGTCACAGAATGTCACTGTCATTGAAAAGACGTTTACCGGTTGGATGCATGCAAATAAACAAATTATGCCTTCATTCTCTTGTAAAGGAAATAAACAGGTCACTTTTGTGTTTAGGAAATTAAGGTTCTCTTCAAATAGCACGTCATTCTACCATTTATACGGCAAGAGGGATTGCGGATTCATCAAGCCGCAGCATTTTACGACGTGTTGTTTGCGTGTAGTGAAAGTAGGACTAGTCTGCAAGCAACATGAATTAAAGAAAAATAATCTTAAATTAAATATGGGCGGCTTCATATTTAAGAATTTAATTGCTTCTCCTCTTCCGTCTAATTTCTTCAAATTTAAGGAACCTAAGTTTGCTAGCTTATACAATGACAGTGAAGCGGTAATAACGATGACGTCAGAACGTTATAAAGCTCTCCCAGGCAGCGTTCTCCTTAATTACAGCATTTCGCTTCTAGAAGAAGATCCAACTAGTCCTATAGAGTCCAGCATATTCAGATATTATTCTCTCAGATCATTAGATGGAAATTCCCCTCCGCTCGCCGGAAGGAGTTTTTGGACTAGCAGACTAGCATACAAATTTGTATCGGGAAATGAAGCACCAACCATATCCTGTATCGTTGGAAGTTATGATTATATCAACCTAATTGGAAATACTGAAGTTTATATGTACAAGGGCAACATTCTGATACGGGACCTTCAAAGAAAGGATGTCGGTTTATATGGAAAATACATGACGGAATTCGTAAGTATTGTAATCCTACCTTTTGATTCTAACTGCTTTCATATTTTTACGGAGCAAGACACGTTATAAAAGCTTTAACAGACGAACGTGTAAAGTTTTTATCTTTAAAAGAAAAAGTAACATTTGCATTTACAGATTCCCGTTTTGAAACATGATTGCTTTATTCAATAACATTTATTCGAGACTTCGCAAACAAATGCGTGTTTTGTTTGGTTATTCGTTTGTTTATTTGTTTGATTTTTGTGCGAATAGCACATAGCGATTGCCTGATTTCTTCACTCATGGGAGCCCTGTCTACTGAGTATGTATAAACGATGTTACTCTGTTTACATGTACCTTGGGACTGCGTCAGCGTCATGATCGGTATAAAGTCTGATCACTGTCTGAATCAATGAATTATATCTATATGAATCGAGCTGTCGTGTTATGTACATGCATGATAAAGATATTAAGTTGAATCATTGAAACGTAAAACTAACTTCAAGTAGGCTTATTTTGTGCCCCGCTTCACAAAATAAAATCTGTATACGACGGAAAAATTAGGAACTTCCATCATGAAATATGATATTAAGAATTATGAAAAATAAAAGATCAAAACATTCCCGTTTAGGATGGATCATGTTTTTATATACTAAAAAAGAAGTGGATTTTCCTTCGAATTCTTGGCACACACCTAACATTGAACACGAAAGGTTAAAGAGAGAGTGGGGATCAAATTAGAAAATTAAGATTCGTCTTCTTTCCTTGTATATGGAATCATCAGTCGATAGTCATATTGGATTGTTGTATTTTTAGGGGGGAGGGGTAGATTTAATGTGATGTTATTTAATTTTCATGTTCACTGTCAGACATCATCTTTCAATTCATTACGACAACATCATGCATTTGCATTTTAGTTCTGTCTTTATACTTCCATAAACTGGCCTACGAAGGTGTTCAGGAACAAATACATTTATAACTTTGAGAACACAATATTTTGTCATACATTATAAGTGATATTATTCTGGCTATTTGCACTCAGTACCTTTAGTGCTTGGATTCTTTTTTATGTCAGTATGAAAATCTGATTACAAATACGGAAGTAATCCAACTCTATACATTCTTGAAGATAATATTCTGACGTAGAACTTTTATGCCATGACATAGCAATTATACGTGTATCCTCCTTCGTGTTTATCGATTTTGTGTTGTATACAGGGATGTGGCCATTATCCATATTTGTCAATATCTACCGAATTGAAGTGGCAGGTTTGTCATGCAAGCAGGACATGCTCACTATTCCTGGGCATCTGATCTCACTCCACCGTAGGGAGTTCATGACAAATATGGATAATGACCATATCCCTGTTTACAGCACAAAATCGATAATTCAGAAAATCAGAAACCGAAGGCATAAGAAATTAGGATAAAACATTTCTCATCATTTGGTAGAATTTATTTTAATTTCTGTTCCTTTGCCTTAGTTTTGGTTTTATTCTGGTTCTGTTTGCCCTTGGTTAGATGAATGTTTGATTAACGATTTTGCACTATTTGATAGGGATATGGATTTTTGTTCATATTTGTCATTCAAACCAATTTTTCCCGCACAATTAAATTAAATTCTCATCTCATATGTGATGCTTCCAGCCAGATTTTCATAAGCCGCCCAAATTCATTTCACTAGCGCCCTCTGATTTTATTTTTAGAATTTGAATTTGTGCATTTTCTTTTAAGTATAATAATACTTTATAGACCTATACCTTGCCTTACATCAATGAATCATCCATGGGTAACTATACTTGTTACGCTGTCAAAACAGTTTATGATGATAACGACGGGGTTAGGACTAGACGGAGACTTGCCGTCACCAAAAGTACCATCATTGATATCTGTCACCAACCCAAAGTGAAATATGCCCTTGAACAGAATGAGCACGAGGTAGGAATTATTTTTACATTTATTACACGGTACTTTTTTATTCATATAGTCTTAAAATGGAACCTTCAATAATGTTTCCTTGTTTCTGAAACATCTGAGAAATTTAACTGTGAAAAATGTATCTTCACAACATTTATATGATATTTGGTAATAAGTAAAACGATGCATTGTAACAGCGTCACATACATCCGCCCTTGAGATAGTTCGATAGACAAATTGTTCTTCGCGTTTCTATGGAGAAAAGGGGATGATCTCCAGCATGACCACCCTGTGCTCCCCGAGCCGAACAAATCCACAAGAATGTGATGCGTTAATGACACCAGACAAAAGTACAAATCAGAAAAATAAACACGACAATATCCACTAGAACATTATGCAAGACAATCGAAGCAGACGTAACAGAAACATCAAACATTAATGACAACACATAAAAGGAAGGAGACCAAAGTGCACAAGCGTCGAATTTTGACGGCAATCTGCTATAAGCAAATGGTGTTGATATCCGGATTACGTGTGCACAACCCTTCCACTTATGGGTATTGTGATATTGTCTCCGTCTGTTTGTCCTAATTTCTTTTCGCGCGGGAAAGTTCTGTTTATTTTTCCAAAATGCATAAGACTTTTAATTCGGTCTTTTCGAAATACAGAGTTACTTCCCATTTGTGCAGGTATCTGACGTCAACGCATTGTGACGTCATCAATTTTTATGGAAACCAGCCTGAAATTCAGGGAAACAGGGTTACAAATTTGAATTAAATGACGTCACAATGCTTTTACGTCATATCCCTGCACAAATCGAACGTAGGCATGTCAAATCGAAAAGACGGAATTGTCGTTTTTGGAATATGTTTCGGCTTTTGTGTTTGACTTTAATTCACTAATTGAAATATGAATGACTGTATTACATGTATATGTTTATTTTTATATTAAGAATTTTCCACAGAATCCTATTTTCAGATCAAAATGTATGAAATAAATATTTTATTATTTATCATTGAAACAGATAAAAGCAGTGTTGGAGACGGAGTACGCATTCCCATTTTATTGTTCTACAACAGATGAGCGGTATAGTCTAGCTCCAATTCCTATCATAGCAGACCAAAATGGCAGGGCGCTCGTAACTGTCAATACAACTGGCAGCTTCAGGGAGGGAAGAATGGAAATAACATGGAAAGATGAGGCCAAATTAAAAGTCCCAGACGAAATATTATGTTCCATAAGTAACATGTGTACTGCTAGTAAAGAGTTCACTTTCCAGATAGCGAAGACATAGCATGAATTCTCAGATATTTCCTTCATATATTTCATTATAAGTATACCAGAAATTTTAAGGTAGCATTGCTTATAACGTTCAGAATTTGCATACTTATACGAGTACTACTTGCATAGTCTAATCATTAAAGATATAAAAAAAGTCTTTATGAATTTATCTTTATATAGATAAATCTTGATGAATTATAGAAATGAAATATAAATTGTTCATCATTGACAATTTCAACCACTATCTGCTGGAGGAAAGTTAATGTTAAATATCTTCAACTTGAATATCGTTATTCAATAAAAGATTTTACAATATAGAAGAGAGATGCAGTGATCATCAATCTTAACAATAAACATTACCCATCAGTTATTCCATCTCATAGTCGAGAAGGCATTCGATTTTCCACAGGAACGGCTGCGAACCTCGAAATGACAAAATGAATGTAATATGACCAAAATATGTGGAAAAAACCAGAAAATTCGTTGCTTTCTCCTAAAAAATGTTAAAGATTTTCAAATTAAATAGCATTGTTTAAGAAGACATAAATGTTCAGCATGGAACAGACATGCATGTTTTGGGTTCTTAACCCTCGTCAGTGATCCTCAACCTAAACAATGTAATATTGCCTAAGAGTGGGAAAGTTATCATGTCCAAAAATGTATCGAAAGACGTAGCAGGATTAGTGGGATATGATGCTTCAGGACCAAAGTTTTAGAACTTTTAAGAAAGGGGTAGGGCCACGAACCCTGATATTTGCCCTAATTTTGATAAATTTTGAACATTTTACTTCATAGAATTTTTAACTATTATTTGACATTTTGAAACGTTCTCTACTGAAT
Organism: Pinctada imbricata; assembly: GCA_033119305.1. Lineage (NCBI taxonomy): Eukaryota > Metazoa > Mollusca > Bivalvia > Pterioida > Pteriidae > Pinctada > Pinctada imbricata. The sequence goes on along the minus strand of VSWD01000014.1, from coordinate 16,500,628 downwards.
CACGAATCTACTTTTTGTAAACATTGCTTTTATCTTTTAGCCCTTTGAAAACACCAAAATAGGTCATATTCGGCGAAATTGATGCAAAAACTCAATATTTCTATTAAATTAGCAATGGCCGCATGCATTAACTATGATGGAAAATTTATATGTGAAAGATAATTATTATATCCTTTTGTCATAAACGTTTTATCTCAGTTAACGCATGCGGCCACATTAAATTCTACGACAATAGACAAAATTCCCAGCAATTTTCGCCATATTTTGTCAATAACGTCAAAATGACGTCACTTCATGACGTCATTACAATTAAATGGCACATTGTTTGGTGATATTATTCTTTTCATGAAAAGCGGTAAACATTCGTGTATTTTCATGAGAGATATCAAGTATTCCTCGTGAAATTTATTTAAAGAGAAAAATCAAGGGCCGATATAGCGGTCTTGTGGCCCTACCCCTTTTGATAACAGAAATTTTCGAATGCGAGGAAATCGATATTGAATGCATGTGGGTACTTTAGCATCTTATCCCAACCATTTTGTTACGTTTGTCGGTACATTTTAGGACATAAGGACTTTCATACTCTTTGGCCATATTACATTGTTTAGATTGAGGATCGCTAACGAGAATAAATGAGTTAAAGAAGATCCTGACGATAATCTCAACAGCACTCACAATAGAGTACAAAATTAAATATCGACGGACCCCTAGCAAGCTAGAGGTGGGACAAGGTGCCCGGGAGGAGTAAGCATCCCCTGTTGGCTAGCCGCATCCCGCCGTCGATGTTTAAGCACGAAAATGAAAACAATATATAAACTTCATGCACTGTCTGACGTTATGTCTTTATAGAAAGTGCTATGGCGACAATGTCAGGGAAATATATTCAAAACACTTACTGTCAAACCCCTCGCGGGGAACTTTTTTACGCGCTCCACACGGCAAAGGGCATAAGTGTGACACAAATAAGTTAAAGAAGATCCTGACGATAATCTCAACAGCACTCACAATAGAGTACAAAATTAAGCATCGGCGGACCCCTAGCAAGCTAGAGGTGGGACCAGGTGCCCAGTGGGGGTAAGCATCCCCTGTTGGCTAGCCGCACCCGCCGTCGATGTTTAAGCACGAAAATGAAAACAATATATAAACTTCATGCACTGTCTGACGTTATGTCTTTATAGAAAGTGCTATGGCGACAATGTCAGGAAAATATATTCAAAACACTTACTGTCAAACCCCTCGCGAGGAACTTTTTTACGAGCTCCACACGGCAAAGGGCATAAGTGTGACACAAATGAGTTAAAGAAGATCCTGACGATAATCGCAACAGCACTCACAAGAGAGTACAAAATTAAGCATCGACGGACCCCTAGCAAGCTAGAAGTGGGACCAGGTGCAAGAAACATGGATTGTGGTCCATATTGTAAATTTATCTGTTCTTAAGTGATGCTATTTGGTCAGGGTGGCAACTTTTAATAGAGATGTGGTAGAAGAACGATGGAAATGTCCACATGTAAAGGAACATCTCCTCAAACTATTCAGACCCAAAAATCAAAATTTGCCAGTCTCTTTTTTTGGGGGGGGGGGGGCTAGAAATGTCCATTTTTTGCCTATTTTAACATTTTTGTCTTTCTAGAGAATACCACATTTTAACTTTACATATTTCTGCAATGCATGGAATTTCAAAAAATTATATATACCCTTATTTTTTGGGGATTCTTATACCTTATGTATGAATTAAAGCCCGTTTTGATAAATTCTGATGAAATAAACTGTTCTAAGCAGAGTATTTTCATATAAATACGACTTTGCTGGTTGCCATGGCAATAACTCGTAACTTTTATTATTAGCCAGATGGTCAACAGCTGCACATTTTTTTTCTACGTAAAGAGCTATGGTATTGCTTTATCCTAAAGCAGTCAAACCAATATGTGACAAATATGGATAATGACCATATCCCTGTACACAGCACAAAATCGAAAATTCAGAAAATCAGAAACCGAAGGCATACAAAATCAGGATCAAACAGGAACCAAAGCAAATAAACAAAAACCTCCACCACATCAGAAGAAGCGAACTCCCGATATGGGACCCGATAGAGTTTTTGAGAAAATGACTGTTTCTATAAATAACACAATAATTAATGCAAAAATAAACATTTTGACCCAAAAACACTGAGTAGAACTCGAAGTTCGAATTTCCAATTACATGTATCTCTTTTTTAAAGAGTATAATGAATAGTATATATTCTGATGTTTGAATCTTTAGTAACAGAACTCATGCGAAAAGATAAATTTTTTTTCCTATTTTCGATCATTTTTCATTGAAAAATATGCATTTTTCCCAAACAATACCCATTCAGGAGTGAAAATTACAAAGAGAATTATTTTTTTCTGAAATGATGTAACAAATTGAGTTTATACCATTCATTGTCCATGTCGGTTTCAGGTATTACGTAATATGATAAAAGAGTCATCTCTGCAACCATAACCTTAATGTAAATTTCCAGTGGATCTAAAAAGCTTAGACAAAAGTAATATATTTAGAGCTGAAACGAATATTTGAAAAGTGGTAATAAATGTTTTTATTTTTTCTATAGTTTATTTCGTTTTTATTTTGTTTATTATTTTGTTTTTATATCTTAGTGGTAATAAATGTTTTTATGTTGTAGTTTTCACCGAATTCTAAAAAAAATGGTATTCGCGGAACATTAAATACAGTGTCGTAATCATGTGCGTCTTTCCTAAATATGGCGAAATTCATGTGATACATTACATTGACGAATATCACTATTTTTTCAACATACAGTTACTATTCTTAAAGAAACATGTATTTAGCAAGTTAAGTCACCATACTTTGTATACAATTAATTCAAAATTTGTTTATAATCATGCATCGACACGTGGTATTTCTAACCCCCCCCCCCCCCCGGTTTTCCTGACTGATCAACGCGTATGTTATCGTTTTTCTATTACACTAGGCTGACTTTAAATAAGAAATACTTCCAATTCTAACATTATTCATACAAGTCATATATATAAGTTTCAGCATACATTTGTATTATCGAAAGTGCACCGATAAAAAATCAGTGTTTAATCTATCGTACCTGTAAGTTTTATACTGACAGTTTTAAAATTTCTTATTAATGAGATAACACGTACAGATTTATGACTAAAGAGTATCTTTTATGGAAGAACGTACAATTTTGTTGAAAAACAACCTCCTCACTGTCAAACAAGACCGCAAAACGCAGGTATCCAAGCAACACAGAAGAATATGTAAATGGATATAAAAAGAGTGTCAGTCCATGCTCTGCCGGCTGTAGCGAGCTCATGTATGTAATCACCCGAGGAGTCCGATTGACATTCAGAGAGGACAGAGGTAGTCTGGAGCCCTGTCTTCTCTAAAGAGCTTTGGACAGACCCGTCATTAAGTCCCGCCGTCACAGTCAGTCAGATTGCAAGTCTTAAGAATACGCTGGTATAAGACTGTAGATTGGTCAAGTACCAAGCCTACTGTCCGTCTGGAGACATTAGGATAATATCACGGTATAAAAGGCGTTTGATGATTCTGGTACATTTTTATGGTTATGCTGTCTGTCCTTGATCCTTCTAATTTTGTTTATCCATCTAGTTGTGTAAACCCAAATGAGTTAAAGAAAATCATGTTGTTCATTTATCTCAACAGCGATCACAATAGAGCACGAAATTGAGCATCGACGGACCCCTAGCAAGCTAGAGGTGGTACCAGGTAATGTACTCCGTTGCTTGTATAGATCCAAATTTTAAAAGAAGTTGACTGTAATTTCTAAAACTGTGAAACGCTTCTAGGAATGATGTTTAATTCCCCATTTCTTAATATGAATTCAAAAAATTGTCAAATATGAGTTCACAGAAGCATTCATTTATTGAACTTTAATTAGCAAAGGAGTACAGTTTCAAATACATCAACATTATCAAATTAGGGGAAATTTAATGTGATGGGAAAAATGCAAACTTGAATAAATATGAAAGAACAAAATATTTTAGTCCCCGCCCGAATTTGAAACAAAAGCCCTTGGGAAAATGTGCACAGAAACACTCTTATTTGCAACTCTTTGAAAATCACTTAAATCCAAAAGATGTGAAATGCGTGTCTGGTCAATACTGAAAATTAACCTGTTCTGAAATGGTGCTATTGAATTACCCTGATAATGTAAGGGGGAATATGACTCTGGAGTAGTCCCCCCCTAGGGGGAAAGCTACTTTAGAGTAGAATTTCCGGGGGAAACTACCCCGGGGGAAAGACTATTCTATAACACCGGTAAGCCTTTTGAAATATCTATATTTAGACTAAATCGGTCATGTGATCTAAAAACTTTAATGGTCTTACACAAGGCAGGCATATTCTACAATATGCATCTTACCATTATAGACTACCTTTATAATGGTCTTCCTAACCCACCTTTGAAAACCACTCATTTTCCCCTATTTCAGCTTTCTCACCCTTGACATTCTAGGTAAACTTTAAAAACCGGTAAGCGGACCCTAACATTCCTTATTTAAAACAAAGGGTTGACAGGGACAAGAAGAGACTTAAAACATAAGAACAAAACACCAAACACAAAGAGTACACATAAACCAACCGGTGTCGCCTTTGACGGCCGAACAAACCCTGATGTTGATCGAGAGTGACAGAGAAAGAATGCGTCTAACCCCTACACCAGATAGTACCGACCCCAACACATATCCGACAAGAACATATATTACGATATTTGTTCAAAATAGAATTGGAGGGATAGTGTTAAGATGTTAACCTCCTTTAATTTCGATGATGGTTTTAATAATAATTGTAATCATTGTATGGTGGAGTGGATCTCCAACAAAACTCGGTTGTAGCACTTGTAGTAAACCAACTTAACATTACTTAAGTAAAAACAAAGAGTGGGCAGGGACAAAAGAGACGTAAAATAGACAAAGTTTAAACATATCAACAAAACACCAAACACAAAAGTATACACATAAACCAACGACACCAATGGTCAATCGGTGTCGACTGTGACAGCTGATCAAACCTTGGAGAGTTACAGTGAAATTCAGTACCCGGCCTCTACGCCACATAGAAGCATAAAATAAAGAAATACTTATATCATGAATAAATAAACTGATACAATGAAGTAATGTAAACAGCGCCACTTTTGAAATGAAAAAGTCTCATCACTTCGCTTCCGAAACGAAAGGTAAAAAAACCCAAATTATGAATGAATATCTAGAACGCTGAATTCTAACAAATGAATACTGCCACCATATAATGTTAAACGTCTTCAAATTCAATAGCATCACTTAAGAACAGATCCTTTTACAGAATGGACCAGACATGTACGTTTCAAGTACTTAACCCTCGTCAATGATCCTAAATCTAAACAATGTAATATGACCAAGGAGTGTGAAATGAAAAATATGGATAATGACCATATCCCAATACAGAAATCCAAGTACAGAAACGATAATTCAGAAAATCATAAACCGAAGGCATACAGAATCAGGATAAAACAAGAACCAAAGCAAACAAAGAAAAACTTCCACCATATGTAAGAAGCGAACTCCCAAAATCGCAGTGAGACCGGGTGCCCAGGAAAAGTCAGCATCTCATGCTTGCATGTAACACCCGTCACTTCGATTCGGTAGAATTGTCACATCCGGTCACTTCCATTTCGGAAGATACAAGTATAATCGGTTGTTGGATGGTTCTAATGGTCTAAGACAGAATATCATCCACCATCATTATGTCAAAAAATGTACCGAAAGACGTTACAGAATGGTTGGTATATGATGCTAACGGATATAATAGAGTTTCATAATTTGACAATACAGACCAGTATCATTTTCTTTCTCGCGATAAAGATCAAAACAATATCCGTTTACCCCCTATAGGTTTCATGTGCATTCCAACAATATACAAATGATAAATTAGCATATGGTAATTGCTGTTATTTTTCAATTACCTTTTCATTGTGGCCTTGGTCTAAAATGACGCCTGTTGCGTACGACAATTTTGTTTGGCACAATTATTTGAGGCAGCATTGAAACATATATGAATTTTCACTTACGTTAGATTTATTCCCCGGCAAAATGATGTCGCTGAGAGCTTCGTTTCTCGGAATTCTCCTGATCTTTTACTTGACGGTATGTATGATATTAGACATTTTTCATGTTCGCGGTCTTCGGACACCGCCATTGGAAGGGATTTTGTCACAAGCGTAAATTGTTAATGTTATCCCAATTAACCTAGATTAAATTGTGTGATAATTCATTCATTTCCATGTGTGAATATACATATTTGGAGCATTCAACGGCCATTTCGTCTATTGTGTGTTCCGATTTTACCTTTCTAATTGCACCTGATTACTTTAATATGACACCTTAAGTGTAAAGTCCGGAGTGCAAAGTCCGAAGGACGTCAATTTGAAAAATATCCATTAATGATTCGTAACGATGGGCGTTGCAGGCGCTGACTCTTCCAAGGCACCCTGCCTCACTCTGGAATGTTGTTCATTCCGGGTTTCACATTCTTGGCCTTACATTCCCGACTTTGAAAATGGGTAACTGGTGGGTACCTCCTTAATGTTAGTTTATATTTATGTGATATATTTGGACAGATTAGAAAAAAAAGTTTTAAAAGTTAAAGACGAGAACAAGTTTCATATGTCTATGCAATATGCTTTAAAGTTGAAAAAAGCAAAAAATATTGGGTCTTAAACAATCTGTTTACTTATCTGTCTTTTTTTAATATTATGTACGTGATAAAAATTCTACCTAAATATTTCAATTCTTACTATTTTGCGAAATTCAATGCACTCTTTCCATATGGATACCATTATCTTATTTTCAAGAAATTTATCTCTTAATTTCTCTTATTTTAGTGTCATGCACGAGCTGTTCCCTCTTCTCAAGAGGAGAGCCTTCAACTTGGATACGATCTTCTATTTTCGTCAGTTGAGGAGTTAGCCAATAACACTTACTTATATCAAATAAAGGTCAAGGTCACCGATGGATTCGACAAAACTTGCAAATTCAAAGGCAGATCTAGAGGTAGGTACCTCATGAATCACTAACCATTTGTGAAGACGTCTGACGTAAACGTATTTTCAAGAATATTTAGAGACAGAAGGAAATCGTGATACAAATATTACGTTATTCACGCCGCAATGCTTTCCACCAAATGTGAATGATGTGTAAATTGGAATGTAAGCCCGTGAAATTGTGAAGAAGGAAATTGTACTATAAAATGGGCACTATAGAATATTTCATTCAATTTTGACAATTGTAATGGACTTATTCTCTTACGTTCTTTCTTCAGTAAGAGGATTGATTAAAAAAAGAAACAAATTAGTTGAGTGAATGACCTTCGAATGGCCTGTACATGTCTGGTCCATTCTACAAATTGATCTTTTCTTCAATGATGCTATTGAATCTGAAGACGTTTAACACTCTTTGAATAAAGAGGAGATCTCCAACAACACTCGGTTGCAGCACCCACAGAAAAACACAAAAACACCCTATGCAAAATCAAGAGTATATACGCACAGCAATAGACGCAACCTAGACAAGGAACACCAATGAGTTAAAGAAAATCCGATCGATAATCTCAACAGCACTCACAAGAGAGCACAAAATTGAGCATCGACGGATCCCTAGCAAGCTAGATATTGGACCAGGTGCCCGGGAGGAGCAAGCATCCCCTGTTGGCTAGCCGCAACCGCCTTCGCTGTTCACGCACGAAAATGAAATCAATATATAAAATACATTCACTCTCTGAGGTTATGTCTATATAGAAAGTGCTATGGCGACAATGTTAGGGAAAATTATTCAAAACACTTACCATCAAAACACATAATTAAAACATCAAATACAAAAGACTACACAAAAACAAAAGGGACCAATGCGCAATCAGTGCCGACTTAGGATAGGTGTAGTTATCCGGTTTGCGTGTACACGATCCTCCGACCTTTCCGATTACCCAAAGCTCTCGAAGAATGCACAATATCATAATGTTTGATGTTTCTGTACGTCTGTTTCGATTGTTTTGTCTGATGTTCTAGTGAATATTGTTGTGTCTTTTTGTGGTCTATAGTTTTGTCTGATATTATTTATTTGTCACTTTCTTGTGGTTTGTTTCGCTGGGTGTTTCGCTGGGTGAGTGCAGGGTGGTCATACCAGAGGTCTTTCCTTGTGCAGTCAGAGGGCGTTCAGTCCTCTCGTGCACCAGGTCTTGTCTCCATTCCGAGGTTCGCGTTTGCCTTGTTAGTTGAGACTTACTCAATTATGCAATAGTTACCCGGCACTTGGACTCCTGAACTGCGATTGGTATTTCTTCTGTAGAGGTTCGCAACCGTTCCAATGGGCATTTTCATTATTTTGCCTTGCCTTCTCGACTTTGAGACTGAATAACTGATAGGTACTACTAAGTATAATACAACTTTTACTTTTGTTTTTTTGTAGGCATCCTTACGCAAAATATTACAAATGACGGGGACATGGTTTTAGGACGAATGCTAGCCTTCGGACAAGAACAGCCTTCTTTCTTCTGTAAATCACCAGACTTGCATCTAACGTCTAGATTTGAATTTAGAAAACTGAATCTTACGACAGACAGAAAGACACTTTTCCATGTTTATGATAGAAAAGATTGCAGCATCAGCACACCCCTACATTTTACAACAGAATACCTACGAATAATGGTTATGAAGCTTTCTTGCTTAAATTTCAAACTGAATTCTAATAATTTCAAAGTCACGGCGAACGGATTTCTGTTTGAAAACGGAAGCATTACGTTGCTTCCGTATGATTTCTTTGTTATCAAACCCGAAGTGAACAGCGATGGGGAAATTAAATTACTAATAACTTCTAAACGCTCTATGGCGTCTTCTGACAGTGCACTCATAGATTTTAGTCTAACATTCTCAGACTTCCGATCACAACAGTCCTATTCAGTCGCTTAAAATCAAGTATTATTACCCAAAATCTATAGATGGAAATTATTACGCACTCGCACCGGAAACGTTAGGAATCCTAGGTGACAAATTATCTTATCAGTATGTATTAAGGAATGAGACAGTTCATGTGTCTTGTTTCGTTGGTGGATATCCATATTTCTTGTCTTCAATCCTGAAAGACGGTACACCACTGCGAGGCGTAGAAGAAAGGACCGTCGGATTATACGGATATTACATGAGAATTCTTGTGAGTGTATCGTACTATTTATCATTTATTGTGAGTGTATGTTATTTATATATTACTATCCTCTCCTTTATAGTTTGTAAGTATTGCGTACTGTCCTATCCTTCCTTGTACGTGTATTGTACTACCTTTTCCTTTACTATGACTATATCTTACTATCCTTCCCTTTATTTTGAGTATATCTTACTATCCTTTCCTCTATTTCAACTGCAGTGTGGAGCAGCTAAAATCGTTCCCCGTGACCTTGATGTTTAGAAGTGTATTAATTACTTCTTTCCAGCTCTGTCGCCTGAAAGAAGCCTGTTCTGGCCCTTTATTCGATTTGTACATCATAGATATTATTTTGCTATTTCGAAAACTTGTCATTCCATTCAAAACTATCACCGAAATTTAATGAGGATTAACATCTTAGCATCATCCCTCCAAAGCTATTCTGAACATATATTTTATTTGAATATGCTACTGAATCGACTCTACAGGAAATTTGGAGCCGTGCACTCTCTGTAAAGTAAATGTACAAAACTTAATTCAAAATATAAAATTGGGCGCTACTGAAATGAACTTGGTGGCTCCGCTGTAAGCATCAATGATGAGAATTTAATATTCGAAACACGTGTATGGTGCAGAAATGACAACTATGGATAATGACCATATCCCTGTATACAGCACAAAATCGTAATTCAGAAAATCAGAAACCGAAGGCATACAAAATCAGGATAAGCAAACAAACAAAAACCTCCACAACATAAAAAGAAGCGAACTCCCGATATGGGAAACTGGTTTGGAATTTTCTTCATGAAGGTTAAGAGTTGGAACACTACCGTATCCTTACCTTCATTGTGAGCGAATCTTACTATCCTTTCCTTTGCTGTGAAACAAAGAAGGAATCTCCAACAACACCAAGTTACAGCATGGTCAGCAAAACCCCAACACATGCAATGCAAAAACACATAGAGACGCAAAATTGACAAGGAACACCAACGCATGACACCGAAACATTAAACACAAAGGACTACACATAAACCAACGGGACCAAGGGGCAACCGGTACCGACTTTGGACGGTCATCAGCCACGAAAATAGCAGAAAGTGTGCTCATCCTGGATTACGCGCATACAACCTTCCCACTTTTCCGAGTATATTGTACTTTTCTAATCTTTTTGTGTGTATTGCGTACTGACAATGTTTTATTGTACATGTGTTGCACATTCCTTTTTCTTTATTGTGAGTATATCTCACTGTCCTTTCATTTATCGTGCAATATATAATACTATTCCTTAACTTCATTGTGAGTCAAAAATAAAGGAAACATTTTAAACAGAGGAAGCAGCCAGGAATGTAAATGTATTATGTTTATAGGGCTACACATTGCCGTATGTCAACGAGTCAACTATGGGTAACTACACGTGTGTCATTGGTAACGGACAACAGATACTCCACTCAAGTACAATATTGGCAATTTGCAAAGAGCCAACAGTAAAATTTGCTATTGAAGAAAACGAGAATCAGGTATTTTTATTCAGCATTATTACCTCTAAAACACAGGGCTTTATCGCGTTTCGCGGTTGCCTGAGGTACTTATTAGGTTATGTACCCCATAGTACATCAAGCAACAGGGAAGCGCGTTAAAAATCCCTGTGATCAGAAAAGGTTTCTCTCATTGCATTATTTTGCTTTCTTTTTTAAACATTATAGACATGTTAACACTGTACAGACAGAAGCGTATATGTCGGCCGGCCCGCAGTCCTATTTAGAACCCTTTATGTCGCTAGTCAGACGCCTTAATCTCTAGGCAACGGCGCCGCACATTATCCTCAAAATCTATGGGTATTTGACCACTGATGAAGATTTATCACCAGAAAAGAGTCTGATGTAGCGTATTGTGTTCCTTTTGGCACGATGGTGTCTCTTCAGTAACAGATTAGGGACAGTTTGTGTTTCCTACGAAGGGTAAATCGTTGTTACAGAAAACTATCAGACAATCTGTTGCAGGAAGGTTGCTTTATAACAGCAGCGCTTCGGTAAGCCGCTTAGATCGTCAAATACATCTACCTTTATAAATAAACATCGAAGAAAATCCCTGATCCAATCAGTTTTTCAGACCCCTTATTTGAACTGTTGCGAACAATATTCTAAATTGAAACCAGGTGCCCGGGGAGAGTCAGCGTCATATAATATGTAATTGTCAGTTCCTTCGGGCTTCTCTGGTGAGTGATCATGAACCTGCTTCTACAAACAAAACATATATACATATAAATGATAAACGCCTTAATCTTTAATGATAAACATTAAAGAAGTATCTATCAGTTATCCAGACTCAAAGTCGAGAAGGCAATGCAAAATTATTAGAATTTCCATAGGAACGGTTGCGAACCACGGAATGAATAACATTCCGACGTGAGACATATGATGCCCATTTACAATTGTTTGTGCTGTCTAGGGACCCTCCATTTCACAGTTTTGTTTCTGTTTCTCCCCTACAATGAAAAGGATTTTCATAAAATTTGTATTTCTTGGAATACTAATTTGAATACAGGTTAATTTAGGGTTAAAACACATGATCCTGATATTGTAAACATGGTTATTTTCACCGGGGGAATTTTAGCGATATGACAATTGCAACAGTACGCCTTGGGGAACTTCTGGTGAAATTGGGAGTATTCCCTTTAGTGTTTCAAATACTGATTGTAATTTTCACGCCGGAGTTATTTTCGCGATTATACTACAATTGCGGAAAACGTGAAAATTACCCCATGCTAAAATTTTCACGTGTACTGTAACCACTCTATCCTCTATTATAAAGTTTATGATTTTGCAGAGTCTGAACAGTGGTCTTCAGTTCTTTTAATATGTTAATTTATGACGATGATAAAAATGAGATAAGCAATCATTTTGCATCTCCAAAAACTTGTACTATCCCCTCCCGTTAATAAAAATTGAATTTCAATTTTCTATTAAAAGATATTAACGGGTCTTATTTGTGTTATCTCAAAAATTGCTTTGTTTTTAGTGCAATCATGCTTTATATCCCTAATGTCCAATCAATGAGTAATATTTTATCATATGATCAATATTTTCTCATGGAGGTTGCAGTGCAATATTTTTCTATCTCGATTTCTACACAATGTTCTATTTCCATGTATAATTAATTGTTATTTTTCCATTTTTCTAAATAATAAAGCATTCACCCTGCATGCTTTCACAATTTTTGTAATTATTATCATTGCTTTGGCTATCAGACATATTGAAAGTCGTTAAAGGTTATCATATTTTCTTTATTTCATTGAATTTCTTTTGAGGGAAAAGAAGGAAGGAGGGTATTCTAAACAGATAGCTGCAAGAAATATATGGGCTCTATCGTTAAAATTTAAGCATCGGAAAAGGTAGAGAATAAAAAGGAGAATTTTGATATTGGTTAAACAGTGGAAATTGAAAGAGAAAAGATACAGATGGGGTGAAAGCTGGGTGGTGGTGGGGATGATGTTGCACTGCCTTCCGTTCCCTCAAATTTGTTTCATTCTTAATAATGCAACATTTTCAAAGTCGTTTTTCCTGAAAACAGGAAAATGGCAGATAGAACACTCCTACACTCAATTGCCATATGTTTATACTCTAATGCATGTTATACAGATAAAGGCAGGTGTTCGAGACGGAGTACGTAAGTCCAATGATGTGTGAGACAACGGATAAATGGCATAACCCAGCTCCTATTCCTATTATAAAAGACCCTAATGGGAAAGTGCTCGTAACTTTCAACACGACTGGAAGCTTTCAGGCGGGTAGAATGGAAATCACCTGGAAAGATGAAGCCAAGTATAGCGTTCCACGGGTCGTCATATGTTCCATAGGGAACATGTGTACCGACAGTAAGGACCTTGCTTTTCCAGTAACAAAGATATAGACAAAATGTCTCCATTTTTTCCAGCCAGTTGTGCAATGGTTGAATAATTGTCATGACATTCTTCTGTAGAATTTATGTACGATTTATTAAATCCAATCGTTAAAGAAAAGCAAAATCTTATTGAATTTATTTTTCATAAGGCCGACAGATTATATATTTCATACATATTGTACATTTTTCACTTGGACTGGACTCCCTATGGAGCTGTGTTATTGTCTCCGTCTGTTTGTCCTTTGTGTTTCTATGGTGCTGTGTTATTGTCTCCGTCTGTTTGTCCTTTGTGTTTCTATGGAGCTGTGTTATTGTCTCCGTCTGTTTGTCCTTTGTGTTTCTATGGAGCTGTGTTATTGTCTTCGTCTTTTGTCCTTTTTGTTTCTATGGTGCTGTGTTATTGTCTCCGTCTGTTTGTCCTTTGTATTTCTATGGTGCTGTGTTATTGTCTCCGTCTCTTTGTCCTTTGTGTTTCTATGGTGCTGTGTTATTGTCTCCGTCTGTTTGTCCTTTGTATTTCTATAGTGCTGTGTTATTTTCTCCGTCTGTTTGTCCTTTGTGTTTCTATAGTGCTGTGTTATTTTCTCCGTCTGTTGGTCCTATTTTTGTTTTCGCGTGAAAAAGTTCTGTTTATGTTTTTTTAACTTGTAAGCCTTTCGATTGTTTTTTTTTTTGGGGGGGGGGGGTTGTTGGAGTCTGATTTCTGCTTCTGTGTTTGATTATATTTCACTGATATAAGGTAGTAAAGTACGATCGTTCGTCTCTTAAGATGGTTCATTAAGTCGTTTGTACTTTTCTCGTATGCAGCATGAATTATCACGAAATATGTCGTTTCTTTACGGTGAGAAGTTTTATGTTTATACAACTATTGTGCGTCTATGGAGACCTCTGTGTATCCGGATAAGTGGGAGGGTTGTGCGCATGTAATCCGGATAACCAAATCATTTGCTTTTAGCAGATGGCAGTCCTCCGAAGTCGGCACCGGGTGCACATTGGTCTTCTTCCTTTTATGGGTTGTCATTTATGTTTGATGTTTTTGTACGTCTGTTTCGATTGTTTTGTATGATGTTCTTAGTGATTTTGTCGTGTATATTTTTGTGGTTAGTAGTTTTGTCTGATGTCATTTACGTGTCACTTTCTTGTGGGTTTGTTTCGCTGGGTGGGTGCATTGAGGTTATGCTGGAGATCATCCCCTTTTCTGTATGTCATAGTATTTCCCAAAAAAAAGCCCTTAGAAAATCAGGAATCCATGTAATAAACAAAAATAGATAGATATCAAATGACAAAAAAATATAGGTGGTACAATACGTGTTATGCTGTTTAAATACGAGCTCATGACAAAAACACTGAGGACCCATTATCTACCAGATGTGTTATAAGACCATATAAGACCAGTGAGTGATCGATACCCTGAGGACCCACTGTCTACCAGATGTGTTAGAAGACCAGTGAGTGATCGATACCCTGAGGACCCTACTGTCTACCAGATGTGTTAGAAGACCAGTGAGTGATTGATACCCTGAGGATCCACTATCTACCAGATGGGTTAAAAGACCAGTGAGTGATCAATACCCTTTATCATCTAGGTGGGTTAGAATGTTAAAAGTCTTCAAATGCAATAGTCAGTGAGTGATCGATACCCTGAGGACCCATTATCTACCAGATGTGTTAGAAGACCAGTGAGTGATTGATACCCTGAGGATCCACTATCTACCAGATGGGTTAGAAGACCAGTGAGTGATTGATACCCTGAGGACCCACTGTCTACCAGATGTGTTAGAAGACCAGTGAGTGATCGATACCCTGAGGACCCACTGTCTACCAGATGTGTTAGAAGACCAGTGAGTGATCGAAACTTTGAGGATCCACTATCTACAAGATGGGTTAGAAGACCAGTGAGTGATCACAAATCAAATTCAGAACCGGAATCAGATATCAAACATACAGTTAACAGGCACACTATACAAAAAGATTACGAAACCAATATCAAAACCAAAACATTCTACAAAAATGGTTTTTGAGATTAGCATTTCCTGCTTGCTTTGACAGTTTCCTCACAAATTTGAACATTATTCATATGTCACATAAGAAACAATACTTTGATGGCTCCATAACAGTGCATTAAGCTCATTAAATAATTTAGGATCGTATCCCAGTTAATCAAGGGAATTTTGACTCCTCCCGGGCACCTGGTCCCACCTCTAGCTTACTCGGGGTCCGTCGATGCTCAATTTGTTGCTCTGTTGTGACTGCTGTTGAGAATGTCGTCAGGATCTTCTTTATCTCATTTGATAGCCTTTTGATTATACTTCAATCAACAATCGGTTCTTTTTCAACTCACCATAAGATAAAAGCATAGAAATCAAGAATGACTGATACTTGAATTAATTATTTTAAAGAGACATAGAAAAATTCAGTCGAAAGGAACTTTTCACATAAAAAAGTTTCTATCTCTTATGATAAAAAACCAGCCCTATATTTCGTTCATCTTTAGCTCTTATTGTCGTGCCTCAAAATGTTAGTGTGGCTTTTAAAATAAAAAAAAGTAAACCCTGAACAATAAGATGTGTTTGAATTTCGTTTAATGATAAGATATGTGTTTGATCAATTAGAACTTTTTTATTTGAATATCTTCACTAGAATCCTCGCTTATTAAATCTTAATATTAGACATCTGTTTTTAATTTTAACTTCGCTCTTTCAGATATTTGAAAATTTCCCGCCATGTTTATCCAATCAGGAGGCTCCTTTTTATGTGAAATCTCTTCCATGTTTTTTACGTGACATTTGTTTTTCTGTTTGTACCTGTTACATAATTTGGCAATGATACAGGTTACCAACGTAAGGATAACAAAGACCGACACAGCACTTGGCACAAAGGCTACTGCAATTATCATTGTGAGTTTCTCCTCTTCTGTAACAAAAAAAAGATTAATGATGTGATTTGCCTAATCAAAGATTTAACAGAGATAATAGAATGTAAAGAGTTTGAACACACGTACTGATATTATAAACAGTTATTTCTTTTAGCAGTGTGGAGCAGTTAAACTTGTTTCCCATGACTGGATGTTTAAGGTGTAATAATTACTTCTCTCCAGCTCTTTCGCCTTAGAGAAACTTTGTTTTGACATCATATATATCATTTTGCTTTTTCGAAAACTTGTCATTTCATCGACAAGAAAGGAGGGGATCTCCAACAAGACTCGGTTGCAGCACCAACAGCAACACACTAAACATCCCAAGTGAAAACACAGAGAAGACATACACAGCAAGAGGCAAGGAACAGCAAACGATACATCATACATCGGACAAAAAAAGATCACACATAAACCAACGAGACCCATGTGCAATCGGTGCCGATCGACTTAGGACGGCCATCAGCCACGTTAGTAGCAGATGGTACGGTTATTCGGATTACGTGCGCACAATCCTCCCACTTTTCCGGTTACCCAAAGGTATCGAAGGACGCACAATTGTTGTGTAAAATAATCTCCTCAATGTAAGATGACCATACAAACAAGACAGCACAGCGCAACACAGAATAATATGTAAATATATATGAAAATGGGACAGGGACGTACGAAATGCAGACCATGTTCTGCCAGCTGTAGCGAGCTCATGCATGTATCACCCGAGGAGTCACTATCATCTAAATCAAAGGAGGTTAATATCTTATCACCATCCCTCCAGTGCTTTTTGGTCAAATATTTCATTTGACAATACTACTGAATCATCCCTACACCAAATTTGAATCCAAACACTCTCTGCAAATAAAATGCACGAATTTAAATTCAAGAAATAAAACCAGAGGACACTTCGAACATTGAAGAATAAGTGGCGTAGCTGCCGTTCGCGTATAAACTCATAAGCAGAGTCATCTACATTTTGATTAGTAAACTCAATGGAATGGTATATTGGACTTCCTATACAACTTGCGCACTTTTTTCGGCAACCCACTTATGAAATTAAAGTGCGAAGTTCGAAGTGCGAAGTGCGAAGTTCGTCACGGTGAAAAAAAGTCTAATAAGTACCACTGATAAAGATTAACAAAAAAGTGTACTATCCGAAACACGTGTCTTAGTTTCTTCAAGAAGGTAAAGAGCTGGAACACTTCGTACTATTTATAACTCAATTTTCAATATAATCATTTAAATTTTTAATGATGCTATTCAATTTGAAGACGTTTACATTATTTAAATGATTGTATTGTCATGATGCAATAATTTACTTCTTTTTACCTTACCTGATAAACTCATCATTAATGTACTTGGTGAAGTCGATGTGTCTGTATAAGAACTAGATGGTGAAATTTCTACTGATGTAACAAGCATGCTGGAAGCGAACGACAAACTGGAGGAAGAAGTTATAGATGGCGTTATTCTTCTTGAGGAACTTTTCAAATATGTCATATCCGGTACACTGGTTGATATTGATATCGTATTGACTTCACTTTTATAAGTTGATGTGGTCCCCACTGACGATTTTGACTCGCTAATTATGTCACTGGCATACGTTGATGATACTGACCCATCCAAAGACGTACTTAACGAACTTTTACTGTAGCTCATCGTGTCAAATTGAGTGAAGAATATAGATTGAGACACAGAGGTGGGTGCAATCGAATGGTGTCTGGTTTGAGATGACTTTTGTACCTCCGAAGATTGAATAATTGAGCTTGTCTCTAAATTTGAATTTAAGACATATGTACTGGATGGGAAATCTCTACTTTTGCTGTCAAGGATTTCACATATTCTCGCCGATAAAACATATGAAAAATCAGCGAGGTCTTTTATTTTTTCAAAGAAGAAAACATTTTCTATTTCGCTTGCAACAGCTTCCATTTCTGTAGCATTAACTGTACTACCGATGCCTATACTGATGACATGTATTCCCTCATTATGAAGAGATTTTGTAATTCTAGTGGTTTTCTCATAATCGTCAGACTCCCCGAACATAAATATTACTATCAACTTTACCGAACTCTCCCTAGCACCGTGGCAAGTACAAAAACTTTCATTCCGTACAAACTCCAATGTACCGTGGACATTTCTGTCGTATCCTTCCACGTAAGGCATCGCGGACGTCAAGTTCAACACATCAGCTGTGTTACTATGTTCGTCCAGCCAATATAAATTGAATGGTCCATCTTCATATATAACAGTGCCGAATCGTACTCCATTTTTGCTGACGTCGTATGCAGAAATTACGTCTTGAACTATCATAAGTTGGTGATTAAAGCCACTCACTTTGGTATCTTCGGTCGTGTCTACCATGAATATTATGTCTGCTGTTCTGTTTGAGCAATCTAAAAGAGAGTTTGATAACAAGCTTTAACGAGAAGGAGAATGTTCACAACCTGACGCTACAAGGACATCAGCGGAAAACACTCTCATGAGATTGTAACGAACAGACGGACAGAATGACAACACAACACTGAAACATGAAGGACTATATCAAACTTTTACCACCAATCGGATACCTAAAAACTCATCCCTTCTATATAGGTTCTCTGGGACAGGGGATTTCCGAAGATTGATAAGAAGAGAAAAAAAGTAGTCAATTTATTGAAATTGAATTAACAACCATTTTTCAAGCTTTAAATAAAAACAACCACTATCGTGACACCGACAGACGTTGCATAACTGTACTTGTACCTAGTGACCTTCCGTGCATTGTTTAAGTTTGAGGAACGAAAGTGGAATTTCAAGTTATGTTCCTATTTATTGGACACATAAATGTCGTTGATTTCATCTACTATGATTACATTAGCCTGGTATATAACAAACCAACCCAAATTATTAAGACAAATATAAGTTTTCTTCGCTCACCACTTCTCGTATCAGTTAAATGTATTAGGCTCGCGTAGAAATCGCGGACTCATAAATATCCTGATCTGAAGATCCGCAATGTGCCATAAGGGAGATAGTCCGTTTTGAAGGGAGCTCGACCGGGGAGTGTTGGACTATATTTTATAACTGAATAATCTCAATGTTGATGTGTACGTCAATATTATGCAATTCAATTCACTGAAAAATTTCATAAATTACAATGAACACTCTATATCCACAATTTTTCGGCCACTCGGCCTTTATCAAGTGGAAAAGCACGAATACAAAAGAATTCTACGTAATATCCATACCTGCTGGTAAACAAAGCCCAGCGTAAAATGAACAAGGTATGACGTCACACATAACAATTAACAATGCGCAAAGCACAGAACGACGTTTGTGGATATAGAGTGTTCATTGTTATTTATTATATTAAATTTACCTACGGAGGACATTACTTCATTCTTTGAAAAAATTTAGTCAAGAAGGGCGTGTTCTGGCCGAAGGATTGAGACACTTCGTTTTTCACAATGAATTGTTGATTTCAAAGGAAAATTATTCTAAGCAAGTACCTTCTTTAGTTTCATTGTCTAATCTATACCGGACAATGAATCCTTTCTGCTGCACAGAGTCATCGGAATGAAACGT
Source organism: Pinctada imbricata (assembly GCA_033119305.1). Taxonomy (NCBI): domain Eukaryota; kingdom Metazoa; phylum Mollusca; class Bivalvia; order Pterioida; family Pteriidae; genus Pinctada; species Pinctada imbricata. The sequence goes on along the minus strand of VSWD01000014.1, from coordinate 16,481,047 downwards.
TAGAGAAAATTCGGAGGCTTTAAATCGTTTTACCACAAAATCATTACTCCAACAGAATCTCCGAATGGTTGAGCTTTGTTCTATAAATAGAAAATTTGAGAAAATGTAGGAAACTTTTAAAAAGAATTATATTCAAATGAAAAAAAAATTCTTTTAATTATGATATATTTTTTTAACTTTCAAAACATTAAGAATTCTTAGGAAAATCTAAGAGAAATATAAAGAAAAACATAAAATTTCATATAATACGGAAAAGTGTCCATCATGAAAAGAGTTATTTTAATTATCCTACCACAATAAAGTTTTGTTAATGCTGCATAGAATAGTTAAGATTAACATGAATGTGTAAGTATTTTGGATGTGGTTCTGAATTCTGATTTGTATGTGACTATGACAAACGTGACGACTTCAATTTCAACATCACAAACTTTCCTTTTCTGAGTAGCAATATCCCGTCATCGTCTTTGATGTGGTTTCTGCATTCTGATTTCAGGTTTTGTATTTGACTATGACAAACGTGACGACTTCAATTCTAACATCACAAACTTTCCTTTCCTGAGTAGCAACATCCCTTCGTCGTCTTTGATGTGGTTTCTGCATTCTGATTTCAGGTTTTGTATTTGACTATGACAAACGTGACGACTTCAAATTCTAACATCACAAACTTTCCTTTCCTGAGTAGCAACATCCCTTCGTCGTCTTTGATGTGGTTTCGGCATTCTGATTACGGGTTTTGTATTTCACTATGACAAACTTGACGACTTCAATTTCAACATGACAAACTTTCCTTTTCTGAGTAGCAATATCCCTTCATCGTCTTTGATGTGGTTTCGGCATTCTGATTACGGGTTTTGTATTTCACTATGACAAACTTGACAACTTCAATTTCAACATGACAAACTTTCCTTTTCTGAGTAGCAATGTCCCTTCATCGTCTTTGATGTGGTTTCTGCAATCTGATTTCGGGTTTTGTATTTGACTATGACAAACGTGACGACTCAATTTCAAAACTTTTTCTGAGTAGCAACATCCCGTCATCGTCTTTGATGTGGTTTCTGCATTCTGATTTCGGGTTTTGTATTGACTATGACAAACCTGACGACTTCAATTTCACAAACTTTTTCTGAGTAGCAACATCCCGTCATAGTCTTTGGTGTGGTTTCTGCATTCTGATTTCGGGTTTTGTATTTGACTATGACAAACGTGACGACTTCAATTTCACAAACTTTTTCTGAGTAGCAACATCCCGTCCTCGTCTTTAATGTGGTTTCTGCATTCTGATTTCGGGTTTTGTATTTGACTCTGGCAAACGTGACGACTTCAATTTCAACATCACAAACTTTCCTTTCCGCGTAGCAACATCCCTTCATCGTCTTGATGGTTTCTGCATTCTGATTTCGGGTTTTGTATTTGACTCTGGCAAACGTGACGACTTCAATTTCAACATCACAAACTTTCCTTTTCTGAGTAGCAACATCCCTTCGTCGTCTTTGATGTGGTTTCTGCATTCTGATTTCGGGTTTAATATATGACTATGACAAACGTGACGACTTCTATTTCAACATCACAAACTTTCCTTTTCTGAGTAGCAACATCCCTTCATCGTCTTTGGTGACGTTTCGGCATTCTCATTTCGGGTTTTGTATTCGACTATGGCAAACGTGACGACTTCAATTTCAACATCACAAACTTTCCTTTCCTGAGTAGCAATATCCCTTCATCGTCTTTGATGTGGTTTCTGCATTCTGATTTCGGGTTTTGTATTTGACTATGGCAAACGTGACGACTTCAATTTCAACATCACAAACTTTCCTTTCCTGAGTAGCAACATCCCTTCATCGTCTTTGATGTGGTTTCTGCATTCTGATTTCGGGTTTTGTATTTGACTATGGCAAACGTGACGACTTCAATTTCAACATCACAAACTTTCCTTTTCTGAGTAGCAACATCCCTTCATCATCTTTGGTGTGGTTTCTGCATTCTGATTTGAGGTTCTGTATTTGACTATGACAAACGTGACGACTGCAATTTTAACATCACAAACTTTCCTTTCCTGAGTAGCAATATCCCTTCATCGTCTTTGATGTGGTTTCTGCATTCTGATTTCAGGTTTTGTATTTGCCTTTCAATCACTTAAGGAATTTCTTCCATATTCTTTTTTAATCTTTTAAAAGTAGTATGAAAGGTAATATCTATGACGATTAAGAAGTCTTAAAAGTAGAAATACACATGATAAAACCTGACCATTTTTTACTTTAAGATAGTCCAGGGAACAATCTTCGCCATTCTCTATATCCAAGAATAGAATTTCTAGAATAATGTCCCTCGATTGGTGAGAACTCGCTATTCGCCATTCACAAGTTAAGTTCCTGAATGAAAATAAGTGTATATCATTTAAACACATAAATATCGTTGGTTTGTCTATGGCCTGTTGTGTTTAGTGTTTTGACCATTTTTCAATGACAATTTTCAGTGACAATTTGAAAATGTCACCACAGAAGTAAATTATGGCGGCTCCGCTGGAAACATCTCTGATGAGAATCAAATATTTGAAACACGTGTCTGGTGCAGAAAAAAAATTAAAATTTGGTTTGTCAAAATTTTCTTCAAAAAGAGTAGAGTTGGAACTCATCAGTATCATTGATGTCGTATTGAATACACAGAAAAAAATTCCATACATGTTAAACATGTGTTTTTAAAAATATATGTTCAACATATATTAATATCATATGCTATATATATAAAACGAGTATATATGTTAAACATAAATGTTGAAACATATGATCATTAATTTGAACTTTGAATTATCATGAGATGTAGAAACTGGCATACGAATTTACCCTCCGTAATCTGCTGGAAAATTTTCAGACGTGATAAAACTGAAATCCTCTATAGCAAAAAGGAGTAGTGGGTTTTCAAAACAGATAGTTGATGCTGAAATAGAAGTAGAATGTTGTTGATAAAATACCGACCTTGTATCAATAATCAGGTTTAGAAGAATGTTTTAAGATAAGGTAGATTTATCAATGTCATTTCATAAGATTTTTTAAATGAAAGAATAAAGGTTCAAATTGACGTGACAAAGGAAATGTCTATAGATTATTTCATTCGTATCATTTGAAGATATTCATATTCATTTTTCTGCCGAATTGAAGCAACGGGTGTTGCATGCAAGCAGGAGATACTGTCTCTTCCTGGGCACCTGGTCTCACTACCATATTAGGGAATCAGTTCTTTTCGTGGGGGTCTTTTTTTGGTTCCTGTTTTTGTATGCCTTCGGTTGATGATTTTCTGAATTTTCGATTTTCTACACTCCATTTGGATATGGTCATTATTCATATTTGTTTCATTTATCATTCTATCTTTTACTTTTTATTATTTTATTCTTATTCAACACTGATAGTCCTTGCACTTTCTCGTCCTTCTTCGTAGAATCATAGAATAAATACAATGCAGTATTGATGACAAATATGGAATATGACCATATCCCTGTATACAGCACAAAATCGATAATTCAGAAAATGAGAAACCGAAGGCATACAAAATCAGAATAAAACAGGAACCAAAGCAAACAAACAAAAACCTCCACCATATGAAAAGAAGCGAATTTGAAGACGTTTAACATTTGAACTACATGTACTTGGTGAGTGTCAATGCTGGTGGACCAAGAGTCTCAGAGGGCACATGTAGCCAAGTTCGATCAACTTCGGTTGATCGTCTGTCCCTTCAACGCATTTGAAATTTTCTGTTACAAAATTTCTTGAAATTTCTAAAATTGGGTCCTGAAGCATCATATCCTACCCATTCCGCTACGTCTTTTGATACATTTTTGGACATAATAATATTCATACTTTCTGGCCATTTTACTTTGTTTAGACTGAGGATCACTGACGAGGGTTTAGTACCCGAAACGTGCATGTCTGGTCCATGCTGTAAATTTATCAAGTCTTAAACGATGCTATTGAATTTGAAGACGTTTAACATTAATGGAGTGTTAAGGTTCATATTTGACGCATGAAATAATGAACATCAAAGGGTTTCTTTTCCGCCACAGATTACAAATCATACAAATCATGGACATGTGGTGACCTGAGTATTGCCTTGTCCTTCCTTTTGGACAATATTTATGTAAGATTTGGTGAGAAACTCTACAAGCAGGTTGTAGGGGTTCCAATGGGTACTAATTGTGCGCCTCTTGTTGCAGATTTATTTTTATACACGTATGAAAAAGAATTTATCCAAAATCTTCAAAAACAAAGAAAAAATGATGATGTGAAATGTTTCATTGGTACTTCTATGTACCTGGATGATATTCTTACTATCGACAATCCTGTTTTTGAGAAATATAAAAATGTTATTTATCCACAAGAATTGATTCTAAACAAGGCAAACGTTTCAAACACAGAAACACCATTTTTTGGACCTAAATATCAAAATTGTTAATGGAGAGATCCATACAGGTGTGTATGACAAAAGAGATGATTTTGGATTTAACATAGTAAATTTTCCCTGGCTTGACGGTGATGTCCTATGGTATCTATATTTCACAGCTCATCCGATATGCTAGAGCATGTACTAATGTTTTGGATTTTCATAGTAGAAATTTACAAATTACCAAGAAACTTTTAGGACAAGGTTTTCGCTTTCACAAACTAGTAAAGACTTTCTGGAAATTTTACAAAAATTATTGTCAACTTCTTCTGAAATTCGGACCAATACAGGCAACAGAGTATATTACTTTGGGTATTTTTGCATTTTATGGTGACATTATTAACAAGATAAGAAGGATCAAAGATCGACAACATCACTGTCGAAAATGCGTCAGAATCATCAAACGCCTTTTATACCGTGGGTATGATCCTAATGTCACTAGATGGACACTAGACTTGGTACTTGACCAATCTACAGTCTTGTACAAGCGCATTCTTAAAACTTGCACTCTGACTGACTGTGACGACGGGACTCCATGACGGGCCCTGTCCAAACCTCTTTAGAGAAGACAGGGCCCCGACCACCTGTCCTCTCTGAATGTCAGTCGGACTCCTCGGGTGATAACATACATGAGCTCGCGGCGGCAGAGCACGGATTATATTACGTACGCCCTCTTTTTATGTCCATTTACATATTCATCTGTGTTGCTTGGGCCCCTGCGTTTTGCGGTCTTGTTTGTATGTGGTCATCTGACAGTGAGGAAGTTGTTTTACACCACAATTTTGCGTTCTTGGAGACCTCTGGGTAATCGGGAAAATGGGAGGGTTGTGCGCACGTTATCCAGGATAACCATACCTTCTGCTATTTCCGTGGCAGATGGCCGTCCTAAGTCGGCACCGGTTGCCAATTGGTCTCGTTGGTTTATGTGTAGTCTTTTGTGTTTGATGTTTCTGTGTTGTGCGTTGACGTTCCTTGTCCCTTACGCGTCTCTTTCTGTGCTTGTCTGCTTTGTGTTTTTGTATTGGGTGTTTTGGGTTTTGTTGTGGGTGATACAACCTGGTGTTGTTGGAGATCCCCTCCTTTGTTTTTTATCAATCCAATGTGCATGAATAAATTTTGAAAAAGTAGTTTCTCTTCAGACCCTCTATATAGATTTTGTTTACTGGGGATTATTTTGTAAAATTCTTTTATCTCTCTATTAGATATAAATTAAATTTGTGTATAAAAATAAAGTCATACTTTAAAGATGTTAGTCAGGGAAAACAATAATTGTGCACAGACAAAAACCCAAGCCCCCCCCCCCCTCCCAAGAATATAAAATGGACCGTGCCTAACTGTTTGTCACAAGCCAACCTTGCTAAACCCGCTTTTAATTAGGTCACATTTCATCGAAATCTTAGCATGAGTGGCAATAAGTCATATGGCATGGAAAGGCTTTAAGGTGGACGTTAAAGATCGACGTTAACATAATCATCGCCATTTTTTGACTTTTCAAGCTCTTCAACAACATGGGCTCAGTACCATTCGTGAAAGTTATCGTATTTGCCGCTTAAGTTATCTTTCTTTGAACAGGCAGTATCCTAGAAATTACGTCCCCACGAAAATACTGAATCTCGGGAAATCTAAAAAATTGGGCCCCACGAGAATAAATGATTTCACATTAATTAAGCGTTACCATTTGAAGCTTCACCTGAATTCAAAGCATTAACTTACTGTATCTTGGGACAGAAAGCATGTGGATGATGAATCCGGCACCTCCTTTACTCGTATCAGATGATCGGAACACGACTGTCATAACATCATCCGGGTTATCGGAAAATGGTCCAAATGTAAGGTTCTTTCCGCATGTGGACCCAGTATTCTCGACAAAGATTCTTCCTGGACCTTTTGTTTTAAAAAGTTCAAAAATAATTATTGTGACATTTTAACCGAGGAGTTTTATCAGATGAAATTATCCAATTACGAGTATTCTTCAACAAAGCTGTACTAATCTAAGGTGTTGTCATATGATATATAATCACTTAATTGCGCATGTACATTTACTCCGTCCACATTTTAATAATTTAAAATTATGATATACACAGTTCAGGCTGAATTTTCAATTTGCTACTACAGACAAATAGAAGGATAGAAAAAAATATTAGTAAAATATAAATAATCACAATACTCTTTAGATGTATACATGTATTATCTTACAGATCTGTGTGAGATACGATGACTATATGGAAAGTTCTGTTTCAAAATGATCACTGTAGAACATTTCTACACTGTCCCTTGGGTAGTTTTCCTATGAAATATTTCTACACTGTCCCTTAAATAGTCTTACTAATGAGTTAAAGAAGATCCTGACGAGAATCTCAACAGCACTCACAATAGAGCACAAAATGAAGCATCGACGGACCCCTAGCAAGCTAGAGGTGGGACCAGGTGCCCGGGAGGAGTGACTAAGTGACGGATGTTGCTAGCAAATAAAAGATTTAAAATTTCTAGAACGTGGGTCCTGTAGCATCATATCCCACCCACCCTGTCAAGTCTTTCGGTACATTTTTAGACATAATAATTTTCACACTTTTTTGCCATATTACATTGTTTAGACTGAGGATCACTGACGAGGATTAATTACCCGAAACGTGCATGTCTGGTCCATGCTGCAAAATTATCTGGTCTTAAATGATGCTATTGAATTTAAAGACGTTAAACATTAAATGTTCGTTATGTTTTTTTTTTTTTTTTTTTTTTTTTTTTTTTTTTTTGTTATTGCAGATTCGAACGGAATTATCATGTATATATAATGAATAGATAACATAATCAAATACAGTTTGCATCTATTTCTTTATCGAATTTATTAAGGGTAGCGCTACTTACAACAGTTAAAAGTTTTGATCATTCCGTGGTAGTCTTACCATAGAATATTTCTATACTGACCTTTTTATAGTCTTACCATAGAATGTTTTTATACTGACCCTTTTATAGTCTTACCATAGAATATTTCTATACTATCCCCCTGGCAATCTGTATCGTTTATAAATAGGCTATACAATATAACATCTCCAGGGACTGTTGTTATAATCCAGGAACAATCCGTGCCACTGTAGAATATAAACATCGGGGTTTGAATATTAATACATCAAGATACATACGAACGTATTTGAATCAATTTTAGATTTGTCATTAACGAGTTATAAAGTAAAAATGAAAGAGGCGTAGTTTGTCATCGTGTGAACAGATGTGAGAAGATTTTTTTAAATGCATTTTTAAAAATACACTCCACAGAAACTAATCAAGTCGCTGCGCACATTTCATGGAATTAAATCTTTATCATAGCGTAGCTTTTATATATCTCCATTTATTCATCTATTTATTCTGTTGTTTATCTATCAATTTATTTATTCGTTTTGCATACCTGAGGTAGTCCGAATTTCCGTATCCCGGTGAACTCACAGCATAAGGTGAAGAATCCATGGTTATTTCTAGGGGTGTTCCATGACATTGAGAATGTCCTTAAATTAAATAAAATGTTACCTTTGTGATCGGCAAATTTAAGCGTGTTATTTTGATCTCAAGATCTCTATCAAAACCATATTACTTTGAACACAGCATAACACACATCCAATATTATAAAAGCAAATATACAATACATATTCAACAATTGAATAAACATCAAAGAAGTACCAATCAGTTATTTAGTCGAGAAGGTGAAGCAAAATTATTAGAATTTCTATTGGAACGGTTGCGAACGTCGGAGTGAATAAGATTCTGAAGTGAGACTATGTGCCCAGGGAAAGTCAGCGAACGAACGAACAAGTAAAACAAAACACGAGGAATACCAGAGGTACACAGAACTTCCGGAGTCAAACGGTTCAGGCATGTGTAATAATACGGAAGGGTTCCAACTCTCTACCCTCTTGAAGAATATTTCAAACCAATTTTCATGCTCCAGATACGTGTTTCGAATATCAATTCTCATCAGTGATGCTTCCAGCCAACGTGCTTTTCATAAGCAGTCCAATATAATTTCACTAGCGCCCTCTTGTGGTATTTTTAGAATTTAAATTTCTGCATTTACTTTTCAGAGAGTCCCCATTAAAGAGACTCGCGAATCCCCGATTGGAGGCAGGACCAGGTGCCCGGGAGCAGTGACTGTATGCAACCTCCGCCGCCAATGCCAAATAGATACTCAAAGGCGACATCAAAACTTTACATGATTGCTGTAATTAAGACCACGTGCACAATCGAAATATTTTCTTCCGTCTCAGTTCTGGGGGGGGGTTGTTTGTTTTTTGTTGTTGTTTTTTTTTTTTGCATCTAGGTGTTGATTTATATCTAGATAATAATAATATTTAAATCAGATATGTTAGAACGTTGAGACGCCGTGATATATCGTCAACCTTATTTGCTGCCTGGTCCTGTAGCATCATATCCCAATCATTCTGCTACGTCTTTTGGTACATTTTTGGACATTATAATTTTCATACTTTTTGGCCATATTACATTGTTTAGACTGAGGATCACTGACGAGGGTTGAGTACCCGAAACGTGCATGTCTGGTCCATGCTGTAAATTTATCAGGTTTTAAATGATGCTATTGAATTTAAAGACGTTTAACAACTGCAATCATGACTTAGCTCTAATCCATTGCCATGTGATCTTGTAAAGAATTTTCTCATTTTCATTTCACTTTTTCATATCTTTTGATAGTTATTCTTTTTAATCACTGTCGAGTATACACAACTTAGTGCTTAAGAGTATTACGTTTTCAAACCTCTCGTTAAAGAATATTGTGAAGAACTTTTGGCATTTCAAAAATGAATTATATTAAATAGTTTGATATGATATATACCTGTTCTAAACAGAATAAAGATCCATATACTCCAAACTGTAAAGTGTGTAGTTGAAATCATATCGTTAAATAGGATGATTCAATTCAAACCATCTAATTCAAATGCCATCTAGAGTTCATAAACATTTTACTCTCGTTTTGTAGCGACTTCAATTTCATAAACAAAAAATTACATCTAAATAAATAAGATTTGAATTTGAAAACCTTAAAAAGACTGTTTTGACAATAAGCTAGGTGAGTCCGTACCATAACACGGAGTAGAACACGGAGGTGTCGCGGTGTATCACTGGGATCTACCCGGAGGAAATAAGAGGGATGCACAACGTGACGAAACGCGTAGTTTATCAAGTTCAGAATCTACACGCTGTACTTTAAATTCATAGTCGTTTGCAGCGAGAAGCAATTTGAATAAAAAGTTTCTATTTATAATTTTATATATTTTCTTTTTTTTTAAATTCAAAAATGCGTCAAAATCATACCTTAATATAGAACTAGGCAAACAATTGATTTTCAATTAAAACTATCCTGTATAAACATGTATCTTTTGCAGTCTTGAATATTGGAGTTCCAAATATTTTCTGCTGTTCTGAGCTGTATGAATAATGACACATTAGTAATTTTATTTCATTTATCCATTTACATATTCATCTGTGTTACTGGGGCCCCTATGTTTTGCGGTCTTGTTTGTGTGAGGTCATCTAACAGTGAGGAGGTTGTTTTACACCACAATTGTACGTTCTTCGAGACCTTTGGGTGAGTGTGAGAGGGTTGTGCGCACGTAATCCAGGATAACCACACCATTTGCTACTTGCGTGGCAAATAGCCGTCCAAAGTCGGCACCGGTTGCCCATTGGTCTCATCGGTTTATGTGTAGTCTTTTGTGTTTGATGTTTATATGTCGTATGTCTCTTTTCCGTCACATAGTATGCTCGTCTTTTGTGTTTTTGCATCGGGTGTTTTGCTGTTGGTGCTGCAACAGGGTCTTGTTGGAGATCCCCTCCCTTCTTTTATATCATTTAAAACCTATGACGTATTATAAAAATATAATTTATAAAATTAAATAAATCTATAAAATGAATAGCTTTGTCCTTAACTGGTTCTGGTTTATGCTGTAAATTTATCAGGTCTTAAATGATGCTATTGAATTTGAAGACGTTTAACATTGGTAGACATTTAGGACTTTTGCTCGTCATAATTTCACATTATTCGGATTTCCTCTTTTTCATCCTCATGCATCACTGATGGGACATAACTTGTTGAAACGCGCATATGGCGCAAGAGAATCTATTCTATCTATATTGACAATCATTATAAATTCACAAATATGATAACTTAAAGATATATCGATTTTGCAGACGTTTAACATTTGTACCTCTTGGTAAGTGTCACTGCTGTTGAACCAGGAGTCCCAGACGGCACATGTAGCCAAGTTCGATCAATTTCGATTGATCGTTGTTCAACGCATTTGGAAATTCATGTTATCAAATTTTGTTGAAAATTCTAATACTGGGTCCTGTAGCATGGCAATATTTCATTCCTTGAGGATCACTGACGAGGGTTCAATACCCGAAACGTGCATGTCTGGTCCACGCTGTTAATTAATCTACTTTAAAATCATGGGTTACATCATATCCCACCCATTCTGCTACGTCTTTTGGTACATTTTTTGACATAATATTTTTCATACTTCTTGGTCATATTACATTATTTAGACTGAGGATCACTGACGAGGGTTTATTACCCTAAACGTGCATGTCTGGTCCATGCTGTAAATTTATTTGTTCTTATATGATGCTATTGAATTCGAAGACATTTAGCGATAGTAGTGCCAAATAATCGCTATAATATGCAATATGTACTTAGATCAGCTCTGTAACATGAAAGAGATACCTTCAACAACCATATTGACCCATGACGAAACCCAAGGTCAATATCATGTGTCCACGTCTATAATTAGAGGTATCTACCGAATCAATGTTCTACATCATGATTTATAATAGGAATATAAACATCCCTGCAGTATTCGCTCAAAGATTATCTACAAAAGCTTCGAAACAGACTGACGATATAGAAATATATCTTTTCGTATCTTGTTCAAGATTTTGTTTTATTTTACATTTACACATGTAATCGATGAGCGAAATCTGCAGGGATGTCTATATTCCTCATGTCTTTTCGTTATACCAAGGATATGTTCCTTTATGCGGAATGTTCCGGTTGATTCGGCAGTTTCTGGTAATAGAACGCGCGGTTCCAACGGATCGGATTGAATTGTCTGTCACGTCCAGGACCGACGTTCCAGCCTGTTCTAATATGGTGGACATGGTAACGATCTCCTTGCAGTACTGGGAATTTTTATTGTAATTGGAAATTTCGGTATGGATGACACAAGAAATGATAAAAAGAAATTGATAAAATAAGTAAAATCAGAACTATTTCAACATCAATTTCTACTATATTTTTGGATTTTATGAATATCAAGATATTGTTCTATCCACTGTTGCTATGGTGAAGTCATTCTGGCACTGTTTTCGTTCAATTATAAGAATGGTATCGTTCTTGAACGTTCCGCATAATGAAACGCAGCCCAGCTCTCCAGATAGGTGTCATGTGGAAACTCAAATGAAACTTGAGAGAGCTTAGCATAAGTTTCAAACTTGTTGCTCAATCCTGAATTTGTGCTCATGTAACTAATGTTTAATATGCTTTTCAAAATAAAAAAAATAAATATTGTTTAAACCAAATGAAACTTGTATCACACTATACAGTAAGAAGTGTAATGTGGAAATCAAAAGGGGTACAACGTAACACCATATATGGGGTATTACATTCCTCCTTTCATATATATATTTCCATACAATGAGATATAAAAGACATATAGCATGTGGTACCCCATAGAAAGTCAAATCATAATAATGACATACATATGAAATATATTTGAAGATCTCGACATTTGTAACTAGTAATTTTCTATTTTTTAAATGTCAAGAGTGAATGGACAATTACAACCACTGACTATGATGAAAGTAGTTATGTGAACATCAAAAGAACAATTTATATGATTACAGAGTAAATGCTCAATGAATGATAAGTGGAGGTCAGGGGTCAATGTGATGGTCATGTGATTAATTATTTACGGGATTTGTGAAGTACAATCTGAATGTTCCAGCGGATCGGATCAAATTGTCTCCTTACAGTGACAAATATGGATAATGACCATATTCCTGTATACAGCACAAAATCGATAATTCAGAAAATCAGAAACCGAAGGCATACAAAATCAGGATAAAACAGGAACCAAAGCAAACAAACAAAAACCTCCACTATATGAAAAGAAGCGAACTCCCGATATGGGAGTGAGACCAGGTGCCCAGGAAGAGTAAGCATCTCCTGCTTGCATGCAACACCCGCCGCTTCAATTCGATAGAACTGTCACATCCGGTAACTTCCATTTTGGAAGATATAGAGTACAATCTTTGGTTGGATGGTTCAAATGGTCTACGACAGATTCTGAAGAGTGGGACATCATAGTGTATGAAGAGTTCCCCATATGGACCGTAGAACTTCCCTAGTGACGATGTTAGTCGGTAACAAACATATCCCTGACTGAGAAGCTTATCTGAAAGACGCCTAGTTCTCAGAACAAAATCCGTATATTTCGTACTTGCTCTGGCATAGCGTATCAACTGAGATATGAACACGCCATAAGCAGGCGATGAAGGGATGTTGCTACTCAGAAAAGGAAAGTTTGTAATGCTGAAATTGAAGTCGTCACGTTTGTCATAGAGTGAGGTGTTCATGTGACCATCAGTGTCGTAGGACAACATTATGTCCAAATAGGATGCTGAATTATTTGTCTCTGTAGTTTCTTTGACTTCAAGCTCTGAAGGATAGATACTGCTCAGGTAATCCACGAATTTTGGATAATTTATGGACAACACATCGTCTATGTATCTGTAAGTGGAGTTGAAGTCAGAAGCTAAGTATCTTTTCCCTTCAGAGACCAGAGATTGAATGAATTCAGCTTCGTACGAGTAAAGGAAAATGTCGGCAAGGAGTGGGGCACAATTGGTCCCCATTGGAATTCCGACAATTTGCTGGAAGACCTTTCCTCCAAACACCACAAAAATGTTGTCGATCAGAAAGTTTAACATCTGAATAATATCAGTTTCAGTGTACTTATTTTCAGAATCGGACTTTTCTTTTCAAAGTAGACTTTGTCATAGTTAACAACAATAAATTTGTATTTGCGATTACCGTTCTTACTTGTAAAAGCATTACTTATAATTTTTGCGAGTCTTTATTTCAATTTAGAATGTGGAATTGTAGTGTAAAGTGTCGAAAAATCAAAGGCTTTGATCGAATGGACTCTACTAAAATGAGTGGATTTCAGATGTTCTAAAAGTTCCTTCGAATTCTTTAAAATCAACATCTGGTTGATACCACTGCGAGAATATACTGTCGAACAATATTTTTGAAGCCCAGATTTGATTTCAGATAAAACTTTGGTGAGTAAGATCGATACAGATTTGGTAGAACATTTTGAGGAACCAGCGATGAAACGTTGTTTGTACGGATTCTTATGCATTTTAGGTATGCAGTATAAGTATGGCAAATCTTAATCTAAATTGTTAGTGTCGAAGCCAAAGGAAGCAAGAGCTGATTTGTGGTTATCTATTATTTCAGAGGCAGAAAGGTTTCTTGGGGTGTAAGTGGGATTTCCAGGTGTCGAATTTAAGCCCAACTCTTTAACTAGACTGTCGAAATAGTACTTTTTGCAAGTAAATGTGTAATTATTTGAGGCTTTGTCCGCTGGTGATGATATAATGTTCTTGGAGATAGGTAAGCTCTGTGATAACATCAGGGTCTTTAAATATAGACTCGAATCTGGTGTTCACAGTTGATTTTAATCGGTTAATTCTAGATAAAAGTAACCCTCTGATGGATTTTATTCATTCGGAAAGGGTGTCGAGCTGTACATCCTCTTTCTTTGCCCAACATCTTGCATATTCCTCACAAGAGTCCACGATAATTTTGACATTTTGGTTCCATGTAAAGGACATACTTTCTCTGTATTTGGGACCCTTTTTTAACAATTCACTCAACTTGTCGTTCTTGACTAGACTAAGGTCACCAGTAATAACGTGTCCACAAGGAGAGTAGTTGAAATCCGATGAAGAACATTCGCAAGGAAGTGGATGTAGTGAGGGATTACTTAAATCAATACACTGCAGGAATCGTTTGTAATTATAAATTTTAGATGCAACTGTTCGTGTGTAGCTATAGGAAATACAAGGAGTTTCCTTCCTTTTGAAATATGGTGTGATTTTTTCTGTGACAGTTTTGTGATTCAAAATTTGACCAAGATTCAATTTATCAATACCTTTGTTTGCAAATCTTACTTTAATGAAAGGACGGTTTGTTTTCTCTTTTGATTTATCTGATCTAACTGCTTGAAATAAACGTAAAGTAGAAATGTCCAAGATGACTCCTTGTAGTGCTGGGAATTTTTATTCTAACATAATTGGAAATGATTAGCATTTGATAAAATAAGTAAAGGTATAACTATTTCAAGATCATTAACGACTTTATCTTTGATTTTGTGAATATCAAGATTTTGCTTTATCCACTGTTGCTATGGTGAAGTCATTATGACACCGTTTTCGTGCCTTTATCAGAATGTGATCGTTCTGGAACGTTCCGTATAATGGAACCCAGACCAAGTCATTTGTGAATGAGTTTGTTAAACCAGTGAATGAAACCAGTGAATGAGTTTGTTAAACAAGTGAATGAGTTTGTTAAACCAACGAATGAGTTTGTTAAACCACTGAATGAGTTTGTTAAACCACTGAATGAGTTTGTTAAACCACTGAATGAGTTTGTTAAACCACTGAATGAGTTTGTTAAACCACTGAATGAGTTTGTTAAACCACTGAATGAGTTTGTTAAACCACTGAATGAGTTTGTTAAACCAGTGAATGAGTTTGTTAAACCAGTGAATGAGTTTGTTAAACCAGTGAATGAGTTTGTTAAACCAGTGAATGAGTTTGTTAAACCAGTGAATGAGTTTGTTAAACCAGTGAATGAGTTTGTTAAACCAGTGAATGAAAGTCAAACACATGTAAACCCGAAATCAGAATTTAAGAATAACAATCGAAAGGCTCACAAAATATTAATAAACATAAAAAAGATCTTTCTCATGAGAAAAAATATCGAACTAATAGACGGAGACAATAATACAGCCCCATAGAAACACGAATGTCAACACCATCTATCAACCTATCTCCAGGCTCCAGTGTAGGACATGGTGACAGACAGACGGAGACAATAATACACCACCATAGAATCATTAATGTCAACACCATCTATCAACCTTTCTCCAGGCTCCAGTGTAGGACATGGTGACAGACAGACGGAGACAATAATACAGCCCCATAGAAACACGAATGTCAACACCATCTATCAACCTATCTCCAGGCTCCAGTGTAGGTCATGGTGACAGACAGACGGAGACAATAATACAGTACCATAGAATCATTAATGTCAACACCATCTATCAACCTATCTCCGGGCTCCAGTGTAGGACATGGTGACAGACAGACGGAGACAATGATACAGCAACATAGAAACACGAATATCAACACCATCTATCAACCTATCTCCAGGCTCCAGTGTAGGACATGGTGACAGACAGACGGAGACAATAATACAGCAACATAGAAACACGAATATCAACACCATCTATCAACCTATCTCCAGGCTCCAGTGTAGGACATGGTGACAGACAGACGGAGACAATAATACAGCAATATAGAAACACGAATGTCAACACCATCTATCAACCTATCTCCAGGCTCCACTGTAGGACATGGTGACAGACAGACGGAGACAATAATACAGCAACATAGAAACATTAATGTCAACACCATCTATCAACCTATCTCCAGGCTCCAGTGTAGGACATGGTGACAGACAGACGGAGACAATAATACAACACCATAGAAACATTAATGTCAACACCATCTATCAACCTATCTCCGGGCTCCAGTGTAGGACATGGTGAAAGACAGACGGAGACAATAACACAGAACCATAGAAGCATTAAAGTCAATTCCATCTATCAACCTATCTCCAGGCTCCAGTGTAGGACATGGTGACAGACAGACGGAGACAATAACACAGCACCATAGAAGCATTAAAGTCAATTCCATCTATCAACCTTTCTCCGGGCTCCAGTGTAGGACATGGTGACAGACAGACGGAGACAATAATACAGCAACATAGAAACATTAATGTCAACACCATCTATAAACCAATCTCTGGACTCCAGTGTAGGACATGGTGACAGACAGACGGAGACAATAATACAACACCATAGAAACACGAATGTCAACACCATCTATCAACCTATCTCCGGGCTCCAGTTTAGGACATGGTGACAGACAGACGGAGACAATAATACAACACCATAGAAACACGAATGTCAACACCATCTATCAACCTATCTCCGTGCTCCAGTGTAGGACATGGTGACAGACAGACGGAGACAATAATACAACACCATAGAAACACGAATGTCAACACCATCTATCAACCTTTCTCCGGGCTCCAGTGTAGGACATGGTGACGGACATACGGAGACAATAATACAACACCATAGAAACATTAATGTTAACACCATCTATCAACCTTTCTCCGGGCTCCAGTGTAGGACATGGTGACGGACAGACGGAGACAATAATACAACACCATAGAAACATTAATGTCAACACCATCTATCAACCTTTCTCCAGGCTCCAGTGTAGGACATGGTGACGGACAGACGGAGACAATAATACAACACCATAGAAACATTAATGTCAACACCATCTATCAACCTATCTCCGGGCTCCAGTGTAGGACATGGTGACAGACAGACGGAGACAATAATACAGCACCATAGAAACACACAGGACAAACAGACGGAGACAATAATACAACACCATAGAAACATTAAAGTCAACACCATCTATCAACCTTTCTCCAGGCTCCAGTGTAGGACATGGTGACAGACAGACGGAGACAATAACACAGCACCATAGAAACATTAATGTCAACACCATCTATCAACCTATCTCCGGGCTCCAGTGTAGGACATGGTGACAGACAGACGGAGACAATAACACAGCACCATAGAAGCATGAAGGACAGATAGACGGAGACAATAATACAACACCATAGAAACACGAAGGACAGACAGACGGAGACAATAATACAACACCATAGAAACATTAATGTCAACACCATCTATCAACCTATCTCCGGGCTCCAGTGTAGGACATGGTGACAGACAGACGGAGACAATAATACAACACCATAGAAACACGAATATCAACACCATCTATCAACCTATCTCCGTGCTCCAGTGTAGGACATGGTGACAGACAGACGGAGACAATAATACAACACCATAGAAGCATTAAAGTCAATTCCATCTATCAACCTTTCTCCGGGCTCCAGTGTAGGACATGGTGACAGACAGACGGAGACAATAATACAGCAACATAGAAACATTAATGTCAACACCATCTATAAACCAATCTCTGGACTCCAGTGTAGGACATGGTGACAGACAGACGGAGACAATAATACACCACCATAGAAACACGAATGTCAACACCATCTATCAACCTATCTCCGTGCTCCAGTTTAGGACATGGTGACAGACAGACGGAGACAATAATACAACACCATAGAAACACGAATGTCAACACCATCTATCAACCTATCTCCGGGCTCCAGTGTAGGACATGGTGACAGACAGACGGAGACAATAATACAACACCATAGAAACACGAATGTCAACACCATCTATCAACCTTTCTCCGGGCTCCAGTGTAGGACATGGTGACGGACAGACGGAGACAATAATACAACACCATAGAAACATTAATGTTAACACCATCTATCAACCTTTCTCCGGGCTCCAGTGTAGGACATGGTGACGGACAGACGGAGACAATAATACAACACCATAGAAACATTAATGTCAACACCATCTATCAACCTTTCTCCAGGCTCCAGTGTAGGACATGGTGACGGACAGACGGAGACAATAATACAACACCATAGAAACATTAATGTCAACACCATCTATCAACCTATCTCCGGGCTCCAGTGTAGGACATGGTGACAGACAGACGGAGACAATAATACAGCACCATAGAAACACACAGGACAAACAGACGGAGACAATAATACAACACCATAGAAACATTAAAGTCAACACCATCTATCAACCTTTCTCCAGGCTCCAGTGTAGGACATGGTGACAGACAGACGGAGACAATAACACAGCACCATAGAAACATTAATGTCAACACCATCTATCAACCTATCTCCGGGCTCCAGTGTAGGACATGGTGACAGACAGACGGAGACAATAACACAGCACCATAGAAGCATGAAGGACAGATAGACGGAGACAATAATACAACACCATAGAAACACGAAGGACAGACAGACGGAGACAATAATACAACACCATAGAAACATTAATGTCAACACCATCTATCAACCTATCTCCGGGCTCCAGTGTAGGACATGGTGACAGACAGACGGAGACAATAATACAACACCATAGAAACACGAATATCAACACCATCTATCAACCTATCTCCGTGCTCCAGTGTAGGACATGGTGACAGACAGACGGAGACAATAATACAACACCATAGAAACACGAATGTCAACACCATCTATCAACCTATCTCAAGGCTCCAGTGTAGGACATGGTGACAGACAGACGGAGACAATAATACAACACCATAGAAACATTAATGTCAACACCATCTATCAACCTTTCTCCAGGCTCCAGTGTAGGACATGGTGACAGACAGACGGAGACAATAATACAACACCATAGAAACATTAATGTCAACACCATCTATCAACCTTTCTCCGGGCTCCAGTGTAGGACATGGTGACAAACAGACGGAGACAATAATACAACACCATAGAAACACGAATGTCAACACCATCTATCAACCTATCTCCGGGCTCCAGTGTAGGACATGGTGACAGACAGACGGAGACAATAATACAGCACCATAGAAACACGAATATCAACACCATCTATCAACCTATCTCCAGGCTCCAGTGTAGGACATGGTGACAGACAGACGGAGACAATAATACAAGACCATAGAAACATTAATGTCAACACCATCTATCAACCTTTCTCCGGGCTCCAGTGTAGGACATGGTGACAGACAGACGGAGACAATAATACAGCACCATAGAAACACGAATGTCAACACCATCTATCAACCTATCTCCAGGCTCCAGTGTAGGACATGGTGACAGACAGACGGAGACAATAATACAACACCATAGAAACATTAATGTCAACACCATCTATCAACCTTTCTCCGGGCTCCAGTGTAGGACATGGTGACAAACAGACGGAGACAATAATACAACACCATAGAAACACGAATGTCAACACCATCTATCAACCTATCTCCGGGCTCCAGTGTAGGACATGGTGACAGACAGACGGAGACAATAATACAACACCATAGAAACACGAAGGACAGACAGACGGAGACAATAATACAACACCATAGAAACACGAAGGACAGACAGACGGAGACAATAATAAAACACCATAGAAACACGAAGGACAGACAGACGGAGACAATAATACAACACCATAGAAACACGAAGGACAGACAGACGGAGACAATAATACAACACCATAGAAACACGAAGGACAGAAAGACGGAAACAATAATACAGCACCATAGAAACATTAATGTCATCACCATCTATCAACCTTTCTCCGGGCTCCAGTGTAGGACATGGTGACAGACAGACGGAGACAATAATACAACACCATAGAAACACGAAGGCCAGACAGACGGAGACAATAATACAGCACCATAGAATCATTAATGTCAACACCATCTATCAACCTATCTCCGGGCTCCAGTGTAGGGCATGGTGACAGACAGACGGAGACAATAATACAGCAACATAGAAACACGAATGTCAACACCATCTATCAACCTATCTCCGGGCTCCACTGTAGGACATGGTGACGGATAGACGGAGACAATAATACAACACCATAGAAACATTAATGTCAACACCATCTATCAACCTTTCTCCAGGCTCCAGTGTAGGACATGGTGACAGACAGACGGAGACAATAATACAACACCATAGAAACACGAAGGACAGACAGACGGAGACAATAATACAACACCATAGAAACACGAATGACAGACAGACGGAGACAATAATAAAACACCATAGAAACACGAAGGACAGACAGACGGAGACAATAATACAACACCATAGAAACACGAAGGACAGACAGACGGAGACAATAATACAACACCATAGAAACACGAAGGACAGACAGACGGAGACAATAATACAGCACCATAGAAACATTAATGTCATCACCATCTATCAACCTTTCTCCGGGCTCCAGTGTAGGACATGGTGACAGACAGACGGAGACAATAATACAACACCATAGAAACACGAAGGCCAGACAGACGGAGACAATAATACAACACCATAGAAACATTAATGTCAACACCATCTATCAACCTATCTCCGGGCTCCAGTGTAGGGCATGGTGACAGACAGACGGAGACAATAATACAGCAACATAGAAACACGAATGTCAACACCA
The DNA here is from genome assembly GCA_033119305.1 of Pinctada imbricata. Taxonomy (NCBI): domain Eukaryota; kingdom Metazoa; phylum Mollusca; class Bivalvia; order Pterioida; family Pteriidae; genus Pinctada; species Pinctada imbricata. Next base: position 16,460,090 of record VSWD01000014.1, on the reverse strand, counting down.
TCTATCAACCTATCTCCGGGCTCCACTGTAGGACATGGTGACGGACAGACGGAGACAATAATACAACACCATAGAAACATTAATGTCAACACCATCTATCAACCTTTCTCCAGGCTCCAGTGTAGGACATGGTGACAGACAGACGGAGACAATAATACAACACCATAGAAACATTAATGTCATCACCATCTATCAACCTATCTCCGGGCTCCAGTGTAGGACATGGTGACAGACAGACGGAGACAATAATACAGTACCATAGAAACACGAAGGACAGACAGACGGAGACAATAATACAGCAACATAGAAACACGAATGTCAACACCATCTATCAATCTATCTCCAGGATCCAGTGTAGGAAAGGATTTTTGTGGTTTTATTAATAAACATTAAAGAAGTACCTATCGGTTCTCAGTCTTAAAATCGAGAAAACAAAGCAAAATCATTAGAATTTCCATATTAACAGTTGCGAACCTCGGAATGAATAACATTCCGAAGTGAGACCAAGTGCCTGAATAACGCTCTCCTGTCTAGAGCAAGGTGTTTCACTAGGAATTGTTTCACAATTTATTTTATTGCTGTTGTTTATTTCACAACGACATCTTGTTTCATATTATGTTTGAATTATTTTGTTTTTATTGCTATTAATTTATCACATTGACCTCGTGTTTCATCGTTTGTTTTTATTGTTGTTGTATGTTTCCGAAAAACATCTTGTTTCACTTTTGTTTTTATTCTTATTAATTGTATCACGATAGCCTCGTGTTTCATCGTTTGATTTTATTGTTGGTGTATGTTTCCGAAAAACATCTTGTTTCTCTGTTTATTTTTATTAGTTCTCAGTTTCAGAAAGGCGAATACTTACTGTATAGTTCCACACAGACAATTTGATGGACAAATTATTTGTTTTATCATGAATGTTGTTTCACAACATCTTGTTTCACATTCTTTTCCATCTTTCTTCTTTATTTCACAAAACATCGTTTTTCACATTTTGTTTTTATTGTTGTTCTTCATTCCAAAACGTCAGATCGGTACATGTATGATTAGTTTAGCCGATATTTCTTTGTATGTACTTTTGGTTAGAGTTTGTCCCTTTCTTAGGACAGATAATCACGTGGACGACCTTTAATGCAAATGTAAACACAAAAATTATGGACTATTAGTAGGAGTGTCATAACACCCGTGAAAGATTCATATACTAAGATTTATTTTTTTTATAATTGTTAAGACGCTGAAAGTGTCACTTCTTATACAGATATTTTCGTCCATTCTGGGAAGTCGAACGTCCATTTCCTCTTCGTCGGTGTTCTGTAGCTGGATAGATCACGATGAAATGGAAAAACTACTTCTTCCTCTTCCTGCTCTGCTCCAGCCTTATATCCTCTCAGGTCTTTGTGTCGGCACTTTTTGATCTTGCAAGTAAGAACCATAAACACATTTTCTTTATCGAAATATTGAATACTGTAAATGTAATTATTTTCTCTGGGTGAAAAGGGGTAGGACCACGAGGCCCCTAAAACGGCCCTGCAATTTTCCTTAAATGACAAAACTAAACTAATGAGAAATACTTGATATATGACATAAAATATAATGAATGTTTTCCGCTTTTAATGAAAGGAACATATCACCAACACATGCATCAAAGGAAGTCTTATGACGTCATCAAATGACGTCATTGTGACTTTATACAAAACATGGTAAAAAATGCTCGAAAATTTGTCTTTAGTGGAGAATATCGATGTGGCCACATGCGTCGAGAAACATTAAACTTTTATGACAAGAAGATATAATGATTATATTTCATTTTAAAATTTTTCGTGATTCAAGAAGGTATAGAGTATGATTCAAAAAGAATAACATGTGAAAATGTAAAAGTCACAACGTTTTGAACATCAAAATCCAAAGGTGAATTTCATTGACGACATAAAACCTCCAGAATGAGTTCATCCAGCTCTACTTTTCAAGCTCTATGTCATGACCACCTGTCCTCTCTAAATGTCGGTCAGACCCCTCGGGTAATAACATGCTCACGTATTCCGGTTAAGAACACCGTCTGCTACTTGCGTGGCAGATAGCCGTCTTAAGTCTTAAGACTGAATTCAGTATTAAAATATATACTGAACAAAAAAAGAAACGCCCGAAATATGATGCATGAAATACTTAAATTGCCCCAATGATATTTTTCTGTCTAATTTGGTACATTCTACTCGAACACTCGCCCATTGCTGCAAAATTTACTAATGCACTCAACCGTATCTGGTGAGCTCGCAATTGCTTGTTTTGCATGAATGGCCTCTGACTGTGTTTAAAAGGACTTACCGATCATATCGGTGAGTAGATTTCATAAAGAGTACAATTTGACTAGTAGGGAAACACACAACTTTGAATAGGGCTTTTCTCAGAAGCAAATCGTGATGCCTCGAATTCCACGGAATTTAAGAGAACTGGGCTATTGGTATGATTGAAGCGGGCATGCGCACATCGGAAATAGCACGTCGTATGGGAAACAAATCCCTAAGACAATCTGGAGACTTCACAATAGATATAGCACTACAGGAAGTACAGATGACCGCCAAAGAAGTGGTCGTCCACGAGTTTCTACCCGAGCACAAGACCACCATATTGTGACGTCACATTTACGTGGCCGTTTTAAAAACGCGGTAGATACTTCCCAAAACATAAAAGTGGTACCAATAATCAGATAAGTGCTCAAACTGTTAGGAATAGGCTTCGAGAGACAGGACGAAGGGCGCGTCGACCATACGTTGGAATTGTATTAACGCAACGTCACCGTCAGCAACGTCTTCTCTGGGCTCGTCAGCAGCTTCGCATTAATAGACAGGCATGGCAGAATATCCTTTTTTCTGACGAATCACGATTCACGTTGACGAGAAGCGACGGAAGAACCAGAGTTAACAGACAGAAGAATAAACGCTATGTCTGATGCTTGTGTACAAGAACTGGACAGATTTGGAGGCTGAGGATCCGTAATGGTTTCGGCTGGAATAATGTACAATTACCGAACAGCTTTAGTGAAGATCAACGTTAATTTGAATGCAGCACAATACTGTGACATAGTATTGATAAATCATGCTTTGCCTTACGTCAATGTACACCCTAACGTCACATTTTAGCAAGATAACGCTACTAGCCATACAGCACGTCAGACACGTTTATTGTTACAAACCAATAATGTGAATGTCTTGGGTTGGCCTGCCAAAAGTCCAGATCTGAATCCAATTGAACATTTGTGGGATGAACTTGATCGACGGGTACGTTCACGTCACGTTCAGCCAACGAATGAAACGGAACTCTGGGATGCGCTTTTAATAAGTGGAACAATATTCCGAGAACCATTATTCAAACCCTCATCATCTCTATGCGCCGGAGATGCAATGCTGTCATCGCTGCAAGAGGTGGTCACACCATTTACTGAATCTGTGACTTTTTGATTAAGGTTTATCAATTTTGACTCTAGTGTTTGGCTTCTTTTGTCGATACTTGGCGTGTGATAAATTATGACGACAATTTATGAAAACCAAGATAAGTGTATTCAATATTTATATTATGTTACACATTGTTATATTGCAAAATAAAAGTTGTAAAGAAGTCGGGCGTTTCTTTTTTTTTTTTTTTTTGTTCAGTATATGTTCTATAGTACCGATTTCATTTTTCTAGATACGTGTTTTAGATATTGAATCCTCGTCAGTACTAATTCATGTCAACAGTTTTTAAAATAAAGCCAAAGTGAATTTTCCCGGCGCCATCTACTTTATAGATTTTAAATTTCCTCTTGCCAAAATGAGCGACTGCAAATTTTGTGTAGGTTTTATTCAGAAGCGTATTTAAGTGATAAATAGGGCCAAAAATCGTCGGAGGGTAGGCGCAAGGAGCTTAATTTTGAACATGACCGAAAAGATTTTGACGAAACCCCAGCTGTTTTAGTCTTTTTTTGCGTGTCTGCTCTGCGTTTTTGTATTGGGTGGTCTTGGGGATTCGCTGTGGGTGCTGCAACAAAGTGTTGTTGGAGATCCCATACTTTCCTTGACATATCTGTCCAGAGGTATGCACTCTGGTAGTAGTGATTGACACGTCTTTTTCATTCAACCTGTGGAAAAACTACCCTTTTCATTATACCACTTCCTATTCCTTTTCAATCCGGTGAATGAGTTAATAACAAAGTTTAACGATCTTAGTATCAATAACAAGTCCTATTGAAGATTAGCCTTTATACACCGCTTTTCATCTTTACACTCCTTGCCTGACTTCCGGGAATCGAATAAGATTTATTTTTTGTTATACGTACGTGAATATTAAGTATTCATAAATCTTACGATCTACCTAATAAGCTGTCATTATATTAAATAACCCAGTGAGTTATGAAATGAAATTATGATCTTCGGCGTAATAGTTCTGACGAATGTGATTATCTGTATTACACAGCCAATTGTGCCTCACATGAAATTCATATGAAATGAGCATCATGTAAATTTCACATGAAAGTTCATGTGAATTTCATATTACATAAGATTTATGTGAAAAAAATTGCACATGAATTTCACATGAATTTACTTCACATGAATTTTACATGAATTTGTATTTGTGACCTTCATGCAAAATAGACTTCACATGCAATTCCTTTCAGGAACTTGACATGAATTTCATGTGAACATTTTCATGTAAATTTCATGTTCGTGCTCATTTCACATAAATTTCGTGTGAACTTTTACGTAAAATTCATGTAAATTTCACATGAATTTCATATGAGGCACAATTGGCTGTGTATAATTATTATCATTTTAAAATTATCATAACAATCATATTCTAGGAACATACGTTCACAGCATTTATGTTCATTTGAACTTATTATAAAATATTTCTATATTTGCAAGGTATGGTATTCTTTTGAATGGCGCCAACTGTGATCATTTCGTGTTTTTATAGGACTCGTGGATCGTTCTTAATTATAAGGTATCTGTTGTACAATAGAGTCATTTAACAAATCGATTTTGATTATCTCAATTTAAAAGTATGGTAAATTTTATCCCTGATGAGGAATTATTGTGGTGATGCCCTCACTACACACAAATATAAGAAACCCAGATCTTGAAAACCAAAGAGAGAAAACTCTTGTATGACTTATAAATTTTGAGCATGTTTTGTAAAGAAAATAGACAGTTTGAATGCTTCATAATTTGTTCCCAATACTTTTGCTAGCCAAGAAAATATTATCTTTGAGCTGTGAACATTGTTGTACGGAAGCCAGTTCGTGCCATGTTATATTTTTTACTATCTCGTAGTTACGAGAAACTTTTTCTCTTCTTTTTCTCGTAACTAAGAGACTTCTTTCCCGTAACTACGAGAAAAGTTTCTCGAAACTACGAGATAGTAAAAAAAATATAACATGGCACAAACTGGCTTCCGTATTGTTGTGATTTAGAATATATATACTAGTATTTATAATACCTTTCCAGGCATTAAAATGCCCAACTGTAGACCAGATACCTTAAATATCATTCTGCCCTTCATAAACGAGTAATATGGTGTTATTGTATCTACCTGTTTTACCAGTTTTTCTATCAATAATGTCAAAGGGTTCCAATTCTCTACCTTCCTGAAAAAAATTCTAAATCAATTTACATGCACCAGACGTGTTTTGAATATTAAATTCTCATCAGTGATGCTTTCAGCGGCGCTACCATAAATAGTTTCAGTAGCGCCCTCTTTAATTTTTTTTACATTTACATTACAGAGAGCGCGCGGCTGCAGATTTCCTGTAGGGTCGATTCAGTAGCATATCCAAATAAAATCTATGTTCAAAATAGCATTGGAGGGATGGTGCTAAGATGTTAAACTCCTTAAATTTCGATGATATTCATCGGTGAAATGGCTAGCATTCGAAATAGCAAAACAATAAATTTTATGTCTCATTGATAAAAGGCCAAAACAAAGCTTCTTTCAACTCGTGAGAGTATGTCCCACTGTAACTTTAGACTGCAAAAGCTATGTACTATGTCATAGATTTAGTGCGTACTGTGACTTTCATGGGAAGGTGAGCACAGACGAGTATGTGCGCAAAAAAAAATCTGTAAGGAAAATATTAAACATCTCATTTGTTTCAAGACGACTCTCTTATGCACTTAGCATAAGCTAGGCATGGATAATTTTACCTGTTAAGGTCTTACAACTTGTTAATCCATGACAGACATCTCTCTATAGGACTGAGACTAAAACAATGTGCATAGATTTACAAGTTTTAAGACATTAACAGATTAAATTATCCATGCTTAGATAAAGTTAAGTTAATTGATTAGCTGATTCAAAGAATGCGTTGCACAATATTACTCAACAAATAAACTTCTAACCAACTAAACCCGTTGCACTAACGCCATGTATTACATCACATCGCGTTTGCATAGCGCTAGATCAGCTGTTGGACAGCTTCCTATCTTTATTTTGTTAGATTTTTTTTCAGAATTTGTATGCCTATTTAGTGGAATTTTTGGCGTCTGATTTTACGTTTTGTGTTTCTTTTTTAGTCACTGGTCTTCCTGGGCACCTGGTCTCACTCCCATATCGGGAGTTTGCTTCTTTTCATGTGGTAGAGGTTTTTGTTTGTTTTGGTTCCTGTTTTATCCTGATTGTGTATGCCTTTGGGTTCTGATTTTCTGAATTATCGATTTTGTGCTGTATACAGGGATATGGTCATTATCCATATTTGTCATTCAAACGCTTAGCACTTTTAAATTAGCCTTTTCATACCGATTTTTTAACTTCTATGTTCATTGAGTCACAACAAGGAAAACATTAGAAATATAAACCTACATGAATATTCAGTATTCATAAAATCTCCCCGCAGGTTTACTGCGTCATCATATTGAATACCGCATAAATTGGAGAAATATTACTAATATAGACATAATTACTACGGTGGCCGTACAGGGCCGAGTGAAAAATAAAAAAATGATTTCGAGGGAACGGAATATTATTTGTTTTTTACGCGGCCCTTTACGGTCACCGTACATAATTGTTCTGACGCATAAATTTCTTATCATAATTAAAGGGGTAGGGCCACGAAGCCCAATATTGGCCCTAATTTTGATAAATTTTGAACATTGTACTTCATAGAATTTTTAACTGTTATTTGACATTTTGAAACGTTCTCTACTGAATCACGAATCTACTTTTTGTAAAAATTGCTTTTATCAACACCTTTTAGCCCTTTGAAAACACCAAAATAGGTCATATTCGGCGAAATTTATGCAAAAACTCAATATTTCTATTAAATTAGCAATGGCCGCATGCATTAACTATTATAGAAAATTTATATGTGAAAGATTATCATTATATCCTCTTGTCATAAAAGTTTTATCTCAGTTAACGCATGCGGCCACATTGAATTCTACGACAAAAGACAAAATTCCTAGCAATTTTCGCCATATTTTGTCAATAACGTCAAAATGACGTCACTTCATGACGTCATTACAGTTAAATGGCACATTGTCTGGTGATATCATTCTTTTCATGAAAAGCGGTAAACATTCGTGTATTTTCATGAGAGATATCAAGTATTCCTCATGAAATTTATTTTAAGAGAAAAATCAAGGGCCGATTTATGGGTCTCGTGGCCCTACCCCTTTACAAAAGGATGGATCCTTTGCAGCGCATACAGCAAAGCACCTAAACACACAAACTTCAGTCATAATAATCTATAATTTTCGTCATTAATAATTTTATTTTTGTCACTTGTAGGTACCATACCCTGTTTCTTCACCGGTTTTCTTTCGGGAATTTTACTTGATCTGGAGGAGAATGAAGAAGAGGGTAAGTTCATATCGTTAAAAAAAAACTTAAGTGAAAATATTAGTTAATACATTTAAAAATCGTATAGACGAAGAGTGCACATTGAATTCATTTTAAACTTAAAAGGGTTCAAACAAAGATGTAAAATGGGAAATTGTGAGGACACACCTTAGAAAGAATACGCAAAATCGCAAATGCAGCGCGTGCAGCGTGTCCGCTCTGATTTTTCATTTAGTCACCTACCTAAACCATTGTTCAAAACTTGGGCACCTTTTCTGCCCAAGTAAATCGATGACGTCATATCAATGGATAACAATTGAAGGGTGCGCGAGAACATTCGTAGAGTCTTGGTTAGAAGTATCTGCGATCTTCCGTATTAAAGAGGCAAAAAGGGGATTGAAAGTGTGATTGAGTACCTTACAAAATAGAAAAGAGGGTATTAAAGTACATATCTAAAATGATATAATGCATATGGGTAAATACATAAAAAAAATAACTCTTAACACATAAAAGTAGAAGCGTCAAGGCCGCAAAGCTAGTCTGGTCAATGCTGCAAATTGATCTGTTCTTAAATTATGCTATTGAATTTGAAGACGTTTAACATTTGAACCACTTGGTCAGTGTCCCTGCTGGTGGACCAGGAGTCCCCGAGGGCACATGTAGCCAAGTTCGATCAACTTCAGTTGATCGTCTGTCTCTTCAACGCATTCGAAAATTTCTGTCATCAAAAGATCTTGAAATTTCTAAAACCTGTGTCCTGTAGCATCATACATGTATCCCAACCCATCCTGCTTCATTTTCGGTACATTTTGGACAATCATTTTCAAACTCTTTGGCCATTACATTGTTTAGATGGACGAGGGTTAAGGAACGTGCATATCTGGTCCATGCTGCAAATTGATCTGTTTTTAAATGATGCTATTGAATTTGAAGATGTTTAACATTTGGGAAGTTTTTCTTTTTCTTTGTTTATATGAATGAAAGGAGGGACTTTTTTATTCATCATTTTTGTCTTTAATTCCTAAATTTTGAGTAATTTATATTTTAAATTTTCAGAGCGTCCCTGTGTCGATGTGGATTGTGGAGCCCAGGGGAGATGTGTGGAGAATGTGTCAGGAGAAGTTGAGTGTATCTGTAACGCTGGTTATTGTGGATCATCGTGTCTACTATGTAAGGCATTGCCAATACAAGCAGGAAATGTTGACTCTTCCTGGGCACCTCTAACCTATTCGCTATTTTCGAGAACAATATTTACTTCCCATCTGAGACATTATCTGACGTAGACTGATTATGACGCCATCAAATTCTATGGCAACAGTCCTAAAAATCTGGGAAATGACGGTGTAAAATCGACGTTTCCATACCATTAGGTAGCGTTAGATACCGTCTGTAAGGGGAAATGACTCTGTATTCAGCAAAGACTAAATATTGGGAGTTGGCTTCTTTTTATGAGGTGGAGGTTTTTTATCGTTTGCTTTGGTTCCTGATTTATCCTAATTTTGTATGCCTTCGGTTAGTGATTTTCTATATTTTCGAGTTTGTGCTGTGTATTGGGATATGGTCATTGTCCATATTTGTCATTTAAATATTCTCCTCCCTTCTTTTATATCTACACTTATTCCGTGTTGCAGTGTAAAGCAATTACCCGCGACCCGATGTTTGAAGTGTTTTAATTTCTTTCTTTCTGTTGTAGTGTCTTCTACGTAAGACTCTAATTCACTTTTCTTCCATTATCGCATTATGGCATTTTTACTCGTCTTGTTGGAGGTCTCTTCCCTTCTATTATATCTACACTTATGTCGTGTTGCAGTGTGGAGTTGGTAAAGCAATTCCCCGCGACCCGATGTTTGAAGTGTTTTAATCTCATTGTGTTCTCTAACTTGGCTTTGTTGTAGTGTCTTCTACGTAAAACTCTAATTCACTTTTCTTCCATTATCGCATTATGGCATTTTTACTCGTCTTTTGTGTTTTTGCATCGGGTATTTTGGTGTTTTACTGTTGACGCTGCAACGGGGTCTTGTTGGAGATCTCCTCCCTTCTTTCATAATTACCGCATGAAATAGATACATCTTTGAAATTACTTTTATCGGTACGATAGAAATAACTCTACATGTTGTGTTTCGACGTCATCCGTTGCGAATGACGCCTAAACATCAATGTTAATATTGTGATGTCTTTAGGAATCATCGGTAGGTTGACCAATAACAAATCGCCGAGGTATAATCATATACAGCAAAGAAGTACCTATCAAATTTTCAGTCCCAACGGCAAGAAGTTAAGGGAAAACCATTAGAATTCCCATCGGAACAGTCGCGAACATCGAAATGAACAGCAATCCGAAGTGAGACCAGGTGTCCGGTTATAGTATGTAATTTGTGTTTCAACACTTAAAATTATGAAATGCCGTAAAGGCATCCAATTCCTTGGGAGGGGGCATCATGTGATAAATATTGATTTATTTCATATTCCACCGTTTTTAACATTGGACGCTACTATTGTGTTGATATATATGCAAATGACAAATATGGATAATGACCATATCCCTGTATACAGTACAAAATCGATAATCCAGAAAATCAGAAAACGAAGGCAGACAAAATCAGGATAAAACAGGAACCAAAACAAACAAACAAAAACCTCCACCATATGAAAAGAAGCGAACTCCCGATATGAGACCAGGTGCCCAGGAAGAGTAAGCATCTCCTGCTTGCATGCAATACCCGCCGCTTCAATTCGTTAGAACTGTCATATCCGGTTACTTCCATTTCGGAAGACATAGAGTACAATCCTTGGTTGGATGGTTCAAATGGTCTATGAAAGAATATCATCCACCATTCTGGAGAGTGGGACATCATAGTGTATGACGAGTTCCCCATATCGACCGTAGAACTTCCTCAGTGACGATGTTAGTCGGTCACAAACATATCCCTGACTGAGAAGCTTATCTGAAAGAGTCAATTCTTGTGGATAAATAACATCACTTATTCACTTATATGTATTCACTGATTCACTTATTCACGTACTCACTTATATGTTTCTCACTTCATTCGAAAAAGAAACACTACTTTTTTGTTTTGGGTCAGTCTAGTACATTATTCTTCTGTTTTTGTCTATAGCTGACGTGTTAACCGGAGAAACGTGTAATGATGGGGACACATGTGGAACTCAGGGAGCGATGTGCATCGAAGGACAATGTCGATGTGACTGCGATGAGACTTTCTCTGGTACTTTCACACCCCTTACTGGTATAACGGAGCCCTTCTCCAGGTGTTTGACAGGCACGTACCCTACATTCATATCATACTAGATTATGCTTTTTCAACTTAATAATGTAGAGTCATATTTTTTCTCAAAGCCTTTGAAATGAAGTATTATACACACAATTAGTGAATGAATCTCAAATATGATCCAAAAATGAATTAGTCAGTTGGCATAGAAATCATGAAAAACAAAATCCAAACGAAACAAGTGTTGTAGAGATTTATTTCGCTATTTTCGAAAACCAGAGTTACTTTCCATTTGAGACGGTATCTGGCGTAGACTGATTGTGACGTCATCAAATTCTATGGAAACAGTCCTAAAAGTCTGGGAAATGACGGTGTAAAATCGACGTTACCATACCATTTTCATGACGTCACAATGAGTTTACGCCAGATACCGTCTATATGTATACCTGAGAAGAAGTGCGAATTGTAGTTCATGAGTCCAAGATCCAGGGGAATATGGCATAATTATGTAAGTCTCCATTAACAAGGCAATCGCGAGCCTCCGAATGGTGACAGGATCAGGTGCCCGGGAGGAGTGAGCGTCTTCTGACTGCATGCAACATTCTGATTATTCTTGAGCACTAAATCCTTTGATCTGTTCAAGTAATATACAGATATTTTACTACTCTTTACTTTACTCTGAGTAACATTGAATAATACGGAAAGATTCCCAACAAGAAAACATTTATGTGCCTAAACAACCATTTGTGTTTTAATTGAAATCCATGAGTTAAAGAAGATCCTGAAGATAATCTCAATAACACTCAGAATAGAGCACCAACTGAGCATCGACGGACCCCAAGCAAGCTTGAGGTAGGACCAGGTGCCCGGGAGGAGTTAACATTCCCTGTTGGCTAGCCACACCCGCCGTCGTATTCACGCATGAAAGTGAAAACAATATATAAATTACATGCACTGTATGAGGTTATATCTATATAGAAAGTGTTATGGCGACAATGTCAGGGAAAATATTCAAAACACTTACTGTCAAACCCCTCGCGGGGAACTTTTTACGAGCTCCACACAGCAAAGGGCATAAGTGTGACACAAATGAGTTCAAGAAGATCCTGACGATAATCTCATTAGCACTCACAATAGAGCACCAACTTGAGCATCGACGGACTCCTAGCGAGCTAGAGGTGGGACCAGGTGCAGGGAGGAGTAAGCATCCCCTGTTGGCTAGCCGCACCCGCCATCGATGTTCACGCACGAAACAATATATAAAAACATGCACTGTATGAGGTTATGTCTGTATAGAATGTGCTATGGCGACAATGTCAGGGATGTACTATTTAGATGAATTTTACATAAAATTCAAATTGAATTCATGTGAAACGAGCACAAATATGATTTGTTTCAAATAAAATTCAAGTGGAGTTTCTAACATGAATTTCTTGTAAATCATTCATATGAGTGTCATATGGAACAATTCATATGAAATTCTTGTGAATTTTACATAAATATTTTTCACTTATATTTTTTCACGTACAATTTGCACACATAAGTACACACGCAAAACCAACACAAAATACCAATACCATCCAAAATAACGACACAGCAAAAAGTTATAACTAATGAGACTAATTAATACAATCATACTTACATGACTCCTCGAATGACAACATACATGAGCTCGCTAACATCGGCAGATCACGGACTGTATTTCGTTGCCTTTTGTTTTCATATCCTTTAACATATCAATTTTTGTGTTTCTGGGGTCCCTGTGTCATGCTGTCTGTTTGTATGTTCATCTTACAGTGAGGAGATTATTTTACACGACAATTGTGCGTTCTTCGAGACCTCCGGGTAATCGGAAAAGTGGGATGGCTTTGCACACGTCATCCATATAACCACACCGTCTGCTACTGGCGTGTCAGATGGCCGTCCTAAGTCGGCACCGGTTGCCCATTGATCTCATTGGTTTATGTTTGGTCTTTTGTGATTTATGTTTCTATTATTTGATTTGGTGTTCCTTGTCCTTAGTCCTTCTTTTATTTCTTAAATAAAAGTTGTCTCTCATAATTCTTTAAAGAATGGCAACGTGCTTACTTTTAATATGTTGTTATATGTTTTAGTCATGTCATATGTTTTAATGTTTGTAATATTGTAAGCATGTTGGTGAGACATTAATAAATTATCTGAATCTGAATCTGAATGAATTCTTCTCTCTTATTAAAAACGGGATAATTATGCTATAATACAGAGAGACAATAAAACATGATTATTTCTTCTACAAAACTTTACATAAATTGTTTGGGTAATTGTTGTTGTAATTGATGTTGTAATTGATTGAATTGCTTTGTTTGCAACTCGAACTTCCCTTACACGGAGGAGTTCGATCGTCCCTTGTCTAATTAGGGTGATTAATTCTTATGTAAACAGTCGCAATTAAAGAGAATATAAGAATCTTTTAAAATCCGCCTAACTAAAGCCGGGCTTCCACTGTCGCGAATACAGAGGCGATAGAACTACGATTATGTGATTTTGTTTAATCGTAGTGTATTTTCCTCTGAATCGCGGACATTCTTGTCTCATCGTGGCACATGCGCAGTGCTTTAGCGTTGTATTCTCCTACATTCGCAGTGCGTTTTCATCACATTCGCGTGAATTAATGTTGCAAAGATGGAGGAGAATGAGCCACGATAGAGCCCCAACCAGAAAGAACCTGAAACAAATGTGATGCGAATGCGCCAAGAATGTGACGAAAAAGGGAAAAAACCAACGCGAATCATCTACGATCTTGACACGATAGTGACACGATATTGCCACGATGGTACTGCACACACACGACAGTGACAAGAATAATGATCTCAGAATTGATGTAAAAATGTGCGGATCAATATTTTTAAAACTTTGAAAATACTTTCAAGAGAAAACAACCTGGAAAGAGGTTAAAGACAACAATTGAGTAATGATGCTCTTGGCTATGTCAAATTATTTTGGTTTTGCTCTTGTCACATTCTTGTCATGATCTAGCTATAGAGTTAAAGTCGCGTCTCAATAGCCTGCATCACAACGCTATCGAGTTAAAGTCGTGTCTCATTCGCCTTTCACTTGCCTCGGTGTCTTTTTATAGTGGCACAGTTGTGTCGCATTCTTCTCTATTCTTATCACACTCGACTCCCTTAGCGGACGCGTAGCATAATCTTGTTGCATTCGCGGAGCTATCGTGTGCCTTTCGCGCTAAGAAATACTCCATGAGAACAGAAAAGAATGTGACACGATAGTTCATTCGCCTCTTATCGTAGCTCATTCTCCTCTACATTCGCGACAAGAGAAGCCCGGCTTAATCAATTTAATCGGAAAAATGGTAGGGTTGTGTGCATGTAATCCGGACAACTACACTCTCTACTACTTGCATGGTAGAATGCCCACCTAAATCGGCACCGATCTCGTTGGTTTATGTGTGGTCCTATGTGTTCACTGTTTCTATGGTGTGAGTTGGTTTTTATTTCCTTTTTTGCGTCTCTTTCTGTGCGTGTCTGCTCTGTGTTTGTGCATTTGGTGTTTGGGGTTCTGCTGTGGGTGCTATAACCTAGTGTTGTTGGAGACCTCCTCCTTTCTTTCGTATCTTTTGCAATTACTTTTTTATAAGCTAGTAGTTCATTTTCGCGTCGGATCAAGCTTACGAGATTACCCAATAAAACAATTAGAGTACTCGCTAATAAAAAAAAAATAGTTTACCCATGCCGAATTGTATGGTTATACGGATAAAGGATATTGACATGATTGCCAAATAGGTTCCTTACTTACTTTTTTAACCGCGGAACACACTCGCAGACTGCAACAGACAATGAACAACAATTCTACTTCAACATACAATGGACGTCAGACAACAATACTACTTCAATAGACAATGGACATCAGACAACAATACTACTTCAATAGACAATGGACATCAGACATCAACACTACTTCAACAGGATATAGACATCAGACAACAATACTACTTCAACAATTTCAGAAGGAGAATTTTCATCTACCAACCTAGTACATTTGTAAGTGCATTAAATCACAATGAAATCAGGCTTCAATTACCATTTACAATCTTGAAGTGAGAAGGAATTGAAAATAATGGAAATGTCTTAGTTTCGTATCGGAAAACATCCGTTACAAGAGAATGGCTACCGATCGATATTCAAAGATCTAATGATGTCTTGATTAATGTATGTTGTATTGGGGAATTGTTATTTTTCTAAGCTGTATTATTATAAAAGAGGTTTGCTAATGTACGATTTATAAAGGTAATTAATGTGTAAGTGTAAATAGAGACGATGTGTATCGCCTGAGTTGAGAACAAGATGGCGGCCAACTTGCGCGCCTTTCTTTTTTCTCCATTCTTCTGTCTATATGCACTATGATGTAAACATAGAAAAAGTTGACCGGAAAACCACTGTAAGTTAAAGCACAGGCAGAAAAAAAATAATCTTTGCAAAGAGCGTCTATGATTTTGTGTTTTACTTTATTCCCTGATTCAAAAACACCCAATTTGAACGCACAAAATTAGCCAGATTCATTGGTTATCAAGATAACAGACTAGTTACTCCATTTATGGAGAAGGTTGAGATATATTTACGTGTTACAACACATTATCTGCTCTATTTCAGGGTGTTCGACTGGACTATCGAACACTTTCAGTACATCACGATCACCAGCTGCAAATCGGGATACCGAAAGGACCCTCCCAAATATCGCGACATTAGCTGACTGCCAGAACGCCTGTTTGACAGAGGCCACATTTGAATGTCGTTCGATCTCCTACATTATGGCCCGGCAGCTCTGTGGACTTTCCAGAACCCGCCAATCAGAGGTTGCTTTGGATACCTCTCTCCCTAATTCTCAGTATCAGGAAAGAATATGTAATTAAGTCTGCACTCAGGAGAGATTTATTAAATCTGCACACATTTGTTACTTTTATCTATTTTCTTGTGATACAGAGAAAAGATAGATGTCCAAGAATTTGTTAAAAATGCTTGTACAGCCCGTCTTGAAGATGAAGAAAAAGACATTCATCAAAACAAACAATTGTGCGTTCTACGATACCAATGGGTAACTGGACAAAAGAGAGGATTGTGAACACATAAGCTGGATAACTTTACACCATTAGCTACTTACTTGGCAGATGGCCGTCCTTAGTGGGCTCCGGTAGCCCATTGGTCCCGTTTGTTTACTTGGCAAATGGCCGTCCTTAGTGGGCTCCGGTAGACCATTGGTCCCGTTAACGTTTGTTTATTTGGCAGATTGCCGTCCTTAGTGGGCTCAGGTAGCCCATTGGTCCCGTTTGTTTACTTGGCAAATGGCCGTCCTTAGTGGGCTTCGGTAGCCCATTGGTCCCGTTTGTTTATTTCGCAGATGGCCGTCCTTAGTAAGCTTCGGTAGCCCATTGGTCCCGTTTGTTAACTTGGCAGATGGCCGTCCTTAGTGGGCTCCGGTAGCCCATTGATCCCGTTTGTTAAGGACCTCGCACGAATTGACGGGAAATCCGCCCAGATAATAAAATCTTCTCCAGGGTTACTAAAACTATTTAAAGGTATAAAATATATATTTATGGATAGAAAAACTTATAATCTATAGTATTTACTCAAATGTTTATCATTTACATCACCTACTTGGCATTTATTCGAAATCGAAGCAACGCGGGGTCCACCATTTTGAGTCCATGTTATTACGTTATAAAATTCAATAAGATGAGAAGAAATTGAGAAAATCGTTTAACTCTGAGTTATATTAAGTTATCATACATTTAGTGATTTAATAAACGGTATAATTATTGTCCTCCTTCAAAAACTAGTATTTCTTTTCCGTATTTAGAACTACATTTTTGGTTCATCACTATACTCCCAATAGTTCACAATGGATGAATGCGCTTAGTGCGTTTACATTACGAAATCATTTAATTTCCATTGTCATTTTCAAGAAACGAAGATTCTGATTGGCTGAGAAATTTTGTTGATACATCGATCATCACAAGTTTTCACGGAAGTCTATTTATAGCACTATTTTTAGAACTGGGGGTTCCCTCAAACACGAATGAACTCGTTGCTGAAAATACAATTTGTAGATGTTTGCTCATCATTTCAAGGGTACCATTTCTTTTCTACTTACTCAAAAATTAACAGTGCATGTAGAATTTGCTCAAACTAGTCCTTATTCCAAAGATATAGAGACGATCGTTCGCTGTTTGAATCATGGCGGCTGCCATAACTTGTTTTGGCAGACGTATCACTGCGAAACCTTCCGACTTACGAAATATAGTGCGGTGATTGATTGTTTTTAGATCCAAGAAAACAGTCTGATTTCCATCATTAAATGATAAGAAATGAATCTTATATTTTTTTGTTGATGCAGGTATCACCCGAAAAATTGGACAGAAAACTTTTGCATCAACGCGCTACGCGCATTGATGCAGTTTTCTGTCCAATTTTTCGGGTGATACCTGCATCAACAGAAAAAATATAAGATTCATTTCTTAAAAGATACATGTAAGCGAAAACTATCGAAAAAAAAAGATTTTTGTGGTTATTCGTAAAAACAAATAATAGAGTGTTTGATAAATAGAGGAAATAAAATATAATCGAGAACAATATTCTTTGTTGGAAGTGTTCGAATGAATATCTCAAAAGAAAAAAAATATAGTCGCAAAATGTTTACTACTCACCCAAAGCATAAAATGATATCATAAAAATAATTGATTAATTAACATACCGGTATTAGATATAATTGCAAAGAATCATCACTCTAAATCCATCGAAAGAAAACGTGATAGATTTATGTATAATTACTCAAGATTTTGAGCCTTCTCAACCCCCCCCCCCCTTTTTTTATATTTCGATCGCCTGGTTGACATCGTTCCCCACCTTGCTACAGGATCTTACTCGCCATGCTGGTAGATCTTGTCAAACGAAAGTTTCTATTAAAAGGAAATCCTGTAGCAAGGTGGGGAACAATACTCTAAAAACTTTTCCAGTTTCCATAGGCTTTAGTGTTAAAATCGACTGTTTTAACCCAAATTATACACAAAATATAGGTCGTGTGTTTGAAATATTACTATTGTGATAAAATTCAGCAAAAATCTTACCGAATTCAGAGTTTTAATTTCTTTTAATGAGAAAAAAAATTTTCGGTCCCAACTGGGCGGAATTCCATACTTATCGTTCGAGCTCCTTTGGTAGATGGCCGTCCTTAGTTGGCTCCGGTAGCCCATTTGTCCCGTTTGTTTAATTTGATAGATGGCCATCCTTAGTGGGCTCCGGTAGCCCATTTGTCCTGTTTGTTTACTTGGCAGATGGCCATTTTTAGTGGGTTCCGGTAGCCCATTGAACCCGTTTGTTTACTTGGCAGATGGCCATCCTTAGTGGGCTCCGGTATGTTGTATTTTTACTAATAGCAGATGGCCGTCCGTTTTGTATGATCTTCAAGTTCATATTGTTGTGTCAAGTGGAAGGTTGTAGTTTTCTCTGATGTCATTTTGGCTATGTGTCGTTGTGGGTTTATTCCGCTTGGTAAGTAAAGGATGGTCATGCTGGAGATCCTTCCCTTTGTTACATGAAGATATGAAATGTCAGCTGTTGCAATCAAGGTGGTGATGTAACCTTGATCTTCTTTTTATTCAGTCTTTTCGAAATAGAGAGTTACTTCCCATTTGTGCATGTATCTGACGTCAACGCATTGTGACGTCATCAAATTCTATGGAAACTAGCATGAAATTCAGGGAAACGGGGTTACATATATGGCGTTTTCAAAGGAAATTAATGACGTCACAATGCTTTTACGTCAGATACCTGCACAAATAGAACGTAGGACTGTAAATCGAAAAGACGGAATTGTTATCAACCTTCGGATTTTTCCACTTATCATGTTTAGACGTTAAGCATTAATCATTAATTAATTTAAACACTGCCTCTCGTCATCCCTCAAAAGAACCAAAGAGGAGACGTCACCTTGATCTTCCTATTGTTATCAACAATCGAATTGTTCCATCTATAAGGCAAAATTAAAACATAGAACATTAAACAGAGACTCATCATCCCTGAATTGATTTTAGCCTAGCCACACTTCTTATGTAATTGCTCACATGAGTAGACTTTTCGAAAAACCGGAGCCTCTCCCTCATAGAAAATAGATACCTCAAATAAAAATGCAAGAAATACCTATTAGTTATTCAGTCTCAGAGTCAAGAAGTCAAGCTAAAATCATCAGATCTGAATTTTTATTCGAACAGTTGCAAAAATCGGAATAAACAATATTCAGAAGTGAGACCAGGTGCCTGGGGAGAGTCAGCGTCTCCTGTTTCCATGCAAGGACCATCCTGCACTCACCCAGCAAAATTAACCTACAGAGAAAGTGACACATAAATGACATCAGACAAAACTACAAAACGCAAAAAGACACAACAATATTCACTAGAACATCATACGAAACATTGATGACAACACATAAGGCACGGTCCATTTGATATTCGGGGGGGGGGGGGGGGGGGTCTTGGGTTTTTTCGAAAAAAAAAATTGCTCTGAATTTTGATTAATAGAATAAATTTGCTTATGGAAGAGCAAGTAATCTGAATTTGAAGAATTACCATAAAACTTCGCTTAAAAATCTTGAAAAATTTTCCGGCTAGCTTCGCTCGCTGCAGTTTTGACAATTCATCTTTTAAAATAATTTGGCTCACTTCGCTCTCCATAGTTTTCTATCAAAACATAAAGTTCCTATTTGAAAATATCAAAAGAATGCATGTCAAACGAAAAAAAGGGCTTCCTTAAAGGCTTAAATATGTTATCAATATAATGTATTACTATTAATAGATGCATGTATCACAATAGAGTCTAATTTTATATGCAAGTTTGGAAGGAGAACTTCAGTTTTTCACCAATTAACAATTCTAAATTTGAAAGTTTGACTGGAAGAACCTCTAACTCAGACCCTATAGCTTATATAAATTTAGTTTACTGAGGATTATATTGTTAAATTCTTTTATCTCTCTGTTTAGATGTGAATTTAATTGTGCATAAAAATGAAGTCATATTTTAGAGTTTTTAGTCGAAGTAAAGAATTTCTATTGATAAAACATAAACATTCTTAATATATCGCACATCACTAATGTTAGAAAAAAATTTTCTTGCTACAACTTTGCAAGAAAAAAATAATTTTGCTCTGGTCAGCGGCGAATAAAATAATCTTGCTCCGACAAAAAACCCATGCCCCCCCCCCCCCCCCGAATATCAGTGGACCGTGACTAAAAGGAAGGAGACCAGTGTACACCCGGCGAATAGTGTGATTATCCGGATTAAGTGCGCACAACCCTCCCACATATCCGGATACACAGGAGTCTCCATATACACACACTTGTTTTATAAAGATAAAACTTCTTACTATAAGGTGACATCACAAACAAAATAGTTAAACGCAACATCCGTCGTTAATCAGATATTGAATGAGGTGCTGTCACTTAATTATTTTGATTTCTTTGATTTATTTTGTATCACTGACGAAGATTCATCATCCAAAGCATGCATCTTTGGTGCACGGGTTTCGACCCTACAGGAAATTTGGAGCCGCGCGCTCTCTGTAATGTAAATGTAAAAATCTAACTTCAAAAATTAAAGAGGGCACTACTAAAACTATTTATCGTGGCGTCGCAGAAAGCATCACTGATGAGAATTTAATATTCGAAACACGCGTCTGGTGCATGTAAATTGATTTGGAATTTTCTTCAAGTAGGTAGAGAGTTGGAACCCTTCGACATTATTAGAGTTTCTGTTTTCGGTTCCGTTATGGGTTCCGTTCTGGGGTTCTTTCTTTTTCGTTCTGTTAAAGGTTCTGTTTTATATTCTGTCTTATGTTCTGTTTGTCTTCAGTTAATGTTCTCTTTTGCGTTCTGCTTTCGGTTCCATTTTGGGTTCTTTGTTTGCTTTTGATTTTTGAGAGATTCTTTTTTATGATCCGTTCTTGGTTCCGTTTTGGCTTCTTTGTTTTGCTTTTGTTCATGTGATAGGTTCTTTTTATGTTCTGCTTTATATTCTGTTTTAAGTTCTTTTTTAAATTCTGTTTGGTGTTCTATTTTTAGTTCAGTTTTGCTTTTGTTTTAGATGATGTTTCAATGTAGCTTGAGGCCTTTATCATGTGATTGTTTGGTTAGCTTGATATACAACCATTTTTTCGGATGTTCAATTATTTTAGACTGTTTTGTCAGAGCTGTACAAATGCTTTTATTTCGAAAGCATGAATCGCTGTAGAATGAATAGACACTTTATCGAGTCATATCAGTATCTAATTATAGATTAACTTTGACATAGATTGGGAAATCCCCTAATGTTAGGTGGATAACATTATTGTATTTACATTGGTTAAACAATAGATTGTTCTCACGATAAACTGAACAGGAATTTAAGACTCATAAGGTATATAGAAAATATCTTGACATGGAAGGTGTATAATTTGATTTAGAAAATGCCCAAAAAGCAATCAAAGGTAAGCATTCATTAGATCCCTTCTTTATCTAATTTTACGTCAAATTGTAGTCGAGAAACATTTTAAAAATACTTTTAAATTCAATTTTGAGTTTCTCTTTCCTACAAGTTCGACCCTTATTCAAACGTAGACCTAATTAATTTCCATCGAGAACACGTCAGACTCAGTTAGGGAGCAACCATTTGATTTTTATGGGGGGGGGGGGGGGGGGGGGGGCAGGAAGACTTTGCAAAAAAAATTTTCCGGATTGAAATTTTAGGGGAAAAAAATTTCCGGCCCGAAGGGCCGGCGAAAAAATTTTTCCGGATCATGAAATTGCCCCTCCTCCCTCTCTTCCAACCTTTCCACTGCCAAATAAACACTTTTTTGTGTATCATAAACAAAGTAGAAAAGAAATGGAACAAACTTTAAGCAATTTGGAGTGAATAAATAAAATTCAAAAGTCATTAGCACCATATAGCCTGTCTCCGTTGAGTATCATTTTAGTAAACAGATTATAGGCACCATATGCCATTCAAGAAATTAAAATGAAGTGATCTGCTGGCAAGAGATGAACTCATTGTGTGTTTGATGTTTAATATGGCTGAAAAATCACGCTGAATTATTTAAACTTAAGAGTAATTTTCAACATTGGAAAATCATAAAAAAAAATATCATAATCCGGCCCGAAGGGCCGGCGGAAAAAATTTTCCGGCTCTTAAAATGACCGAAAAAAAAATTCCGGCCGGCAAAAGTCGTCCTGCCCCCCCCCCCCCATAAAAATAAAATGGTTGCTCCCTAATCTTGGACATGATTCTAGTGTCACCAGACAGAACACTCGGCATAGTGCTTGACCCATGAGCAGCCTTGTACCAACGCATTCTTAAAGGACTCACTAACGAATTGTAAAACTGTGAATTTCGATACCCAAGAGAAACACACTTTTCCTCGAAAACAATCCAAATTGGACCAATAATTAGGATGTTAAACGTCTCCAAATTCAATAGCATCATTTAAGAACAGATAAATTAGCAGCATGGACCAGACATGCACGTTTCGGGTACTTAACCCTCGCCAGTGTTCCTTTATTTAAACAATGTAATAAGTAAACGTGCTGGAAATCTCTTCCTTCTTCCTCAAAATTTTAATTTTCACATGGAAAACATGCGTGTAATTGGAATAGGCTTAGGACTTCCTTTTTAGTCCTACCTACCTGGATTCTCTACTTGCATCAGATATGTAACATTATTCATAAATAGTACGACGCGTTTTATCAGCGCCACCTGCAATGCATTCTACAATGACTTCATCAATTGTACTGGAGATAGGCAATTTCGTGTTTCTGTGGAACTGCCACAGTGTCATTGTCTCCGTCTGTCTGTCAAGCTTTTCTTTCGCTTGAGAAATTGCTGTTTTGTTGTTTTTTTTTTTCCCAAAATTCGTAACCCTTTTCGATTGTATTTTGGAATTTGGTTTCGGCATTTGTGTTTGACTTAGATTCCATAATTGTATAATACAATTTACTTAATATATTCTTATCTTTTCTATACTTATAGAAATTACCCATCATTTAGCCTATTTTTCAGGCGGAGTCATCCCCATTTGTGGCTGCAATTGATATTGGATCCGCTTTCTCAAGCTATGCGTTTGCCAAAAAGGTAAGAAAAAATCATTCATCTGAAACTGGAAGATATATATATATATATATATATATATATATATATAATTGTAACGGCTTATCCAGGTTGAATACCCCGTGTATGCACAGAACAATGATACTCAGAACTCCGCAGGGAGAAAATTATATAAGCATAAAGATATTCGGTCACCAGGTCACACAGAGCTGTTAACTTCATGCTAAGGATAATACCGGTACTTTACTTTCAGAAAGTGTGACACCATCAAATTCCATGGAAACAAGAGTCAAATTCAAGGAAAACATGCTTCAAATAGGACATTATAATGAATTATAAAGTAATTATAATGATTCGTGGTTTCCGTGGAAGCGATTCTTAACGAGGCTGTGTCTAATTAGAAAATGATGAACTACTACCAAAGATATTTGATTAAATTCGGATCATATAATTGCTGTATGATGAAATTCATTTTATGGAACAGAAAATAGAAATTTCATAGGGGTTATCTCGAAAAAAACGGCATCTTACAATAAGACCTAGCTTATAGGATTTTACAGCATATTCAGATATTCAGGTTCACACAGGAATATGTTTTCCCTAAATAGTCAGATGAGTTAAATTCAAAATCGAATTGTGATTGTAAAATATTGACGTGATTCTGAACGTGTTAAGCAGTATATGTATATAAATATAGATTGCTCTACCGAAAGAGCCTGAACAAAAAAATAACTTTCCTATCGGTATGTCATTCTGTCTTTCTTTACAAACTTCTTTATCCATAATATACAGTTAAAGTATACCATTGAGGGAGTTAGCACGATTCTGGTTCCCCGAGACCAGACCTATTTCCCGAGGCGAAGCCGAGGGAAATAGGTCTGGTCGAGGGGAACCAGAATCGTGCTAACTCCCTCAATGGTATACTTTAACTGTTTTATTATACCGAAACAAACATTATACTGAAACAAACATATCTCTTAGGTATACAGAAACAAACATTATACTGTAACGAACATATCTCTTAGGTTCACAGGGTTCAAATGGAAATTCTAATGTTTTTGCCTTGCCTTCTCGACTGCATGACTGAGTAACGGAAAATATTAATTTCTGATGATAAGATAAATAGAAACATCATTTATCATACTCATGCATGTTTAATTTTTGATTGTTTTATTTTTTTGCGGATTAATTTATGTGCTAAGCAGATAGGAGGCGGATTACTCTGCTCGCGTATTGATAGCGTCATCCGATCAACCTTCACATCATCCGATCAACCTTCAACGGCGCTGATTGGCTGATACTGACACACCCCCAAAGAAGCTCCGCCCCATTTTGAAACTAACTCCCTAGGGAAATAGTCTTCTCAACTAACATACCCCTTTGCAGGGAAATAGTCTTATCAGGTGATTTTCAGGGATTTAGTTAATTTTTTTTTTTTTTTTTTCTTTTAAATACTTTATTCATAATTAATCTATGCCCTTACATTTTCGATGACATTTTGGGCAAAATGTCTCGATAACAATTTTGAAGAAAAAAAAAAGATAAGCACATAAACATGATAAACTCACAATAAGGTACCTATCTTTTCAAAAGTGTTCTGACAGTTTTTTCGATTTAGCTTTTGATATACCAAAGAATATGTTTTCAAAGACTTTTTTACGTGCTCACAAATATTTTCAACAGATTCATTATAATTCTTAATTCTACAAAACATTTTGTACTTATAGATAACAGTAGCAATTGTTGAAATTAAATTATTAAGATCATGAATTTTCTGATTATTTTCAAAATAAAAGCCAATCAATATATGTTTCCATTTAACTTCAAATTTTAAAATTTCAGAAGTTTTTTCCCATATCCTTTTGACATTTTTACACTCAAAAATCAAATGTTCATCATTTTCAACAATATCATGACAAAATTCACAAAGTTCTGATTCAGATTTTTTGATTTTCTTCAGGAAAACTTTGTTACATAGAAGATTGTTCAGAAGCTTAAAGTTAAACTCTGCAATTTTTCTTTCATACATATGTTTAATTTTGTTTTTGTAAATAGAATTCCATGATGTTTTGTCAATATACATTGTTCTTGAAAGATAAGATTGATATAGGGGGGTATGAAATTTCTTAGATATAAAAACATTGTATAATAGTTTTGAGGATATGTTAGAAATATCAATAGGCATTTTCGAAGATGAAATATCAAAAAGTAACTTATTCTGTAGATTTTGGTGACAAATATCGCAAAAATTGAGATTCTTAAAATGTTTAAAAACATGACAAAGTATTTTATATTCACACAATATATTACTTCTTACTCTTAGATTTCCATAGAACCATTCTATTGGTTTTAAACCATTTTCATTGACAACATCATAAATATACTTAAATCCACTTTTTATCCAGTTTTCAAAATACAAGCTCCTTCCTTTATATTGTAATAACCTATTAGACCACAATGGTTGGCCTAGAAAATCATACAGATTTATACTCGAAACGTTTGGAATCTTTTTGCACATATTAAAGGATATAAAAACCTCTTTGTAAAAATTGGTTAAATTCTTAATTACACCATAATCATCTAATTTAGTATCATTTGTTTTCAATACATATTCAATATCAGTGTTATTCTTGATACAAAAGCTATTCAAAAAATCCTTTAAACTACTTTTTGTAGTGTACAACTTTTTAACCCATGATGCTTTTAACGACTTTATTTTTGATTCAACATCAACTAAATTGACACCTCCTTTGCATACTTTTCCTATCATAGTATTTCTTTTAATTCGATCTCTTTTATTCCATATAAAGTCAAAAATCTTTTTATTTATTAATTTAATGGCATTATCGCCTGGGAATTCAAGAATTGATACTGTATATATTAACTTTGAGATTGCAAGAGTATTTATAACACATACTTTACCAAATAATGTTAATTTTCTCTTCTTCCATGATTCAAAAAGCTTTTCTAGATCATCTATCTTTTTTGTCCAATTATTTTTATAACATATTTCTTTGTTGTGTCCAATGAAAATGCCTAGAGCCTTTACACATGACTCATTCACAGCAATACCTTCAATTTCACTAAAAAGACCTTTCAAAGGTCCAAGCAGTATACATTCTGTTTTTGAAAAATTGAGAACCATTCCTGAAAATTTACTGAACAAATTTATTTCATTTATTGCTGATTTTAAAGAGTTTACATCTTTCAAGGGTAAAGTACAGTCATCGGCATGCTGTATTGTTTTTATCTCTTCTTTCATGCCATCTTTTTTGAAACCTCTTATATCTTCATTTTGATGTATTTTTAAAGACAGTACTTCGGCAACAAACAGAAAAATTATCGCAGAGACCGGACACCCTTGTCGGATGCCGCGATCCATATGGCATACTTTTGAAAGCCAATTGTTATTCTTGAGTCTGAAAATTGGATTTTTGTACAAAAGACTAATCCATCTTATAAAATCATCTCCAAAATTGAAAAACTTTAGTGTTTCTAACATGAACTGCCATTCAACAGAGTCGAACGCTTTCTGAAAATCTAAAAAAAGCAGTATGGTTTCTTCTTCATATGTCTCACAATATTCAAAAATATCAACAATGAGTCTGGCGTTCATACCAATATATCTTCCCTTAATATACGCTGACTGGTTTTTTGATATAATGTTATCTAAAATTTTTTGTAACCTTCTTGCTAAAACAAATGCAATGATTTTATAATCAGTATTCGTCAGACTAATCGGTCTATAATTATTCAAAATTCGTTTATTTCCTTTTTTGTGTATAAGAGAAATAACAGATAGTCGTTGTGTATAAGTAAGCAAGTTATTTTCGTATGAATATTTGATACAAGAATAGAAATGATACTTGAGTTCATCCCAAAATTTTTTGTAAAACTCAGATGGCAGCCCATCTAAACCTGGAGATTTATTCTCCTTCATATCAAAAAGCGCTAAAGTACATTCATCTAGTGATGGAAATTCTTCCAACACATCCTTTTCTGTATTACTTAAAATGCTCTCAAAATTTGTATCCAATAAATAATCTCTTATTTCTGTATTACTAACATTTTCAGATCTACTTGAATACAAATTCTCATAAAAATCACACATATTTTTTAAAATGTCATCATCTTTGTAAACAAATTGATTTTCGTCATTATAAAGCTGTTTTATAGTATTACTGTGCTGACACTTTTTTTCTAAACCAAGAAAGTATGACGAGTTTTTCTCACCGTTTTCAATCCAGTTCGCCCTCGATCTTATTTGGGCTCCAATTGCTTTTCTATCAATAAGTTCATTCAGTTCATTTTCTATATTTCTTTTTTTGTTCATATTCATAAAAATTGAATCTGTGTTTTCAATTTTTGTAATTTCATTTTCTAAAGTTCTAATTCTATCTTTAATTTTCTTATTTATTCTCTTTGAAAAATTCATACAAAAATGTTTTATTCCGCTTTTCAAATTTTCCCATGAAATCTGTGGATCATCACCAAAATTTTCAAAATTTGTGATATATGATTTCATTTCTGTGATAAATAATTCGTCTGTTAACAAAGACACATTAAATTTCCAATAGCCCGGACCTCTCTCATTTGTATTTAACAATATACGTGTTGAGAGACATCTGTGATCACTCATTCTGGTTCCATTTGAATGGGTACCAGGTATTCTTCGTATTATCATATTTTGATTTCATATACAAACAGACTAGATATGAAAATATAATCAATTCTGCTTTTAGGAACGTCATTTGCATCACACCATGTGTAACCAGCTTTTTCGGGATGTAATTCTTTCCACATATCACATAAATTCATAGAATGTAAAACCTTTTTAAGGACAGAACTACATTTGTCATTAGAAGCTATACTACAGTTGAAATCTCCACATAAAAGAATATTTTGAGTTGTACAAGCGTGCTGATTTATCCAAGTTTGCATTCTTTTATAGAAATCACATCTATCATTTAAATTATTTGGTGCATATATATTAACTAGCGTAACTAAATTATCTTCAATAGAAATATTTACCAAGAGTTTTCTCCCATCATTTGATTTGTGTACATTCAAAATATCAAAAGCCATATCTTTTTTAAACAAAATGCTGACCCCCCTACTAAAAACAGAGTCCGAAAAACAATGAACAGATTTACCATGCCATCTATCATTATATCTAAATTCGTTTTCTTTTACAAAATGAGTCTCTTGTAAAAATATTATATCATCCTCAGAATCGTTTAACCATGTGTATACTTTCAGTCTTTTCTCTTCAGTATTCAACCCTCTACAGTTAATTGATTTTACTTTTAGCACATCCATATTTTGTCAAAACTTATGAAAAAAAAAAATGACAACACAAAAAAAACCCCCAGAAAGGATGTACCTCTATGCACCGCAGAGTCATTTTAAGGTACCTCTCCTTGATCGTGTGGTTGCCTGGCTGTTCCGCAAGCTTCGTGCTATTTCCGTGTATATCCGTCCGAGTTCGTTCTTTCCCGGCCAGTGTCCGCTTGATGTGTGAAGTGTACCGAGTTTGTTAAGTCCTGATCCCCAGTAGTCATCATAAGCCGCTTCTACGAAAGTAGTGTTTTTGTTAGACTTAAGGAGGGCTTCACAGAACTGCTTACACTGCGCGACTTTCGCATCTAGGATGTTGCGCATGACGTCATCGCGCGTTTCGAACCATTGATCGGACATCATTATTTGGTTTCCAATCCTTTTGGCATCTAAAGCGGTTTCCGCCTTCATAATTTGATCTGCTCTGTGTAGGTCCCCACATCGCATGGCTTTAGTATGTTGAAAAGCATGTTCAGGTGTTTTAAATGTTTGACCGAAAATTTTCATTTCGGATGGGTAAAAGTTTGACAAAACGTCTTCGTTTCCACAAAAGGCAATCACATCCTTCTGATTAGGGTCGTAATGTGTACATTTGTTAGATCCAGGGTTATGACCGACTTCTTTGCAAATGCGGCAACACTTCTCATATTCGCATTGGAACTTTAGATGGTCGTTAGCCCAACAGTTTGTGCAAATTTTTTTTCGTTCGTTCTTTGGCTGCCCGTCATGGTATATTGTACACTTAAGCCCAGCACAATAGGACGTTCTCGGTAGAAACGATCCCTCAGCTAAAGGTTCCATATATACAAAACGATTTCCATTCAAAATTTCCGTCATTTTCCGCGTCGTAGGATTCCGTATTTTTTCGTATTTTATATCACTGGTAAGCTTTGCTCCCATTTTCACAAGCATGTTTTTAATACAATCATCATCCACTGATAGCGGAATTCCTTTTACCAGTACTCGTACTATTCTCTCGTCTGGTTTTTCAGTACCTGCTGAGAACGGGTTTGTATCAAATACATCTATGTGTCGACTTTCCAAATCAAAACCGTTAGTATACAATACGTTCCTGCTTGCCCTGGTACCAACATAGATCCGCCACAAATCCCGATCCCTTTGAACGCATTTAACATCGTCAATTACGTTACCCACGGCCATTGCAATCGCATAATCCGTGACGAATTTCCTTTTGTCATTTTGTACATCGCGGTTTCTCAGGTAAACCGGTTTAATCATTGGATCCATTGTGAAACAATAAAAGCTAATCACCACTAGAAAGTATCCGTATATGTACATAAACTCAGTTATGAATTGTTATCACAGAGTAAACTCCGTAACAAAAAGAGGATCAAAATCACAAAAATGCGAAAAAATTATTTCAAAAATCCAGAATGTATCTGTTCTCCATTATAATATGGAACTATATACAAGTTTTCATATATATCCAAGCTCTATATGACTCCAAAATCGTCAAAAAGACCGGAGCGAAAAACGACACGACTGCCTCAATCACTGGTCACGTGACTCTTTCGATTTAGTTAAATTTAATGAGTCTCTTTTTATATAGGAAAAAATCAGTAGAGGTATAATAAATAATGATAATGGTAAGAATGAAGTGAAATATAATACTTAATTTGGTTTGAATAGTAACATTGCTGTATTTTACAGGAGTTATCCCACTTTTTGTTTTATAAATCCGGGTTCCATGTCTCTTCATAACAATGGAAAGAGGTGACCGTCATTTGATGATAATTAACAGATAACCTGGTGGTCTTTAATACTACTTACTTTTACTTCAATGAGAAAATAGTGTCCGATCTTGAAATAACATTTTAAATCTTACTCCTTTATTGCAACAAAAACAATATGCTTTTAAAAAGCTCTTAGGTTTAGCAACGATTCCCTACACAGACTAATGAAACTGCATTACTTCTTATTTTGAGGATAGTCTGATGTCAACAATAGTCATATCATAGTCAAACATTGGGATCAAGAATCGAGAGTAGGACTTAGTAGGAAAGCTCCAACTTCATTACTCCTGAGGACAGATGGAACACTAAAAGCATTCGGGTATGATGCAGAGAAGAGATATTTAACTCTGCGTTCCGGGGAAAAGAAGGAACATATGTTTTTCAAACACATCAAGATCCATCTAGCAAAAGTAAGGAAAATAGATGGGTTTCAATATCCGCTTTATTTTCAACAAGATCAAACACAAACACCGCTTTATAGTTAGAGATACAGCTTGCTAGTGCTATTCGTCATTTAAGCATTGAAGAAAAGATGAAAATCGTTTGTAATCTGAACTAATACTAGTACATACTGAAAGAGATCTAGAGCATTCACATAGGAGAAATGATTTTTTCAATTCCTAATCAAGATTTTCAATATAACATATATACTTTTGAAAGGAATATGCCAGGGACGATTGGAAAATACCCGACGAGGATGGAAAGCCGTTTTCACTGAAGCAGTTATTTGTACATACCATAAGATACCTGAAGGATGAGGTATTAAAGGACATCTGCTCAGATTACCCAGAGGTCACTGCCGATCACGTGACCTGGGTGGTTACCATTCCAGCAATATGGACCGATTGTTCAAAGTATTTCATGCGTGATGCCACTGAAATTGTAAGTTTACATTATACGAATTTAGAAACTGATGATATCAGTTTGCTTAATATGTTAATAAAAGGAAAATCAGACGAAGTTGGAAGGAGGAAACAGTTTCTGATATGGGTAATATCCACAAGAGCCTGTTCACATTTCAGTTCCTGTTCTGCTGGATCTACGCAACTTTTTATGCAAGTTTGTGTTGTTACTTTTGAGGGGTTTGACAATAATTATTTTGAATATTTTTTCCTGACATGGTCGCCATAGCACTTTCTATATAGACATAACCTCAGACAGTACATTGGTTTATATATTGTTTTCATTTTCGTACATGAGCATCGACAGCGGGTGTGGCTAGCTAACAGGGGATGCTTACTCCTCCCGGGCACCTGGTCCCACCTCTAGCTTGCTAGGGTTCCGTCGATGCTCAATTTGGTGCTCTATTGTGAGTGCTGTTGAGATTATCGTCAGGATCTTCTTTAACTCATTAGAAATGTATTTATCAATGTTACAGTCATAGAGCGCATGTGAGAGTGTTTAAACAAGTAAAGTGCTGTTATCCGATTGGTTGCCGTAAAGGCAGGTATAAATAGTCAGGTGATATAAACACTAAACCTCGAAAATTGCTTCAAAACCTTAAGTAAATACAAAACCATGAAAAAATACAAACAAAAATACAAACAAAAATACAAACAAAAATACAAACAAAAATACAAACAAAACTTTTGCAACATTCTGCAAAGGGTTAGGGGCAAAAGTGACCATTTTTGGCCCCAATCAGAATTTTTTTTAAAAGTTATATTTTCTTATTCATAATCCTTCTTCTAAGCAAAAAAATGACAAATTTTGTGTGATTTTTTGAAAACCGTGCCTTTCAGGGCAAAATGATTGAAAGTTTAGCACTATGTCTTCGTATTAGAAATTCTGATTTTTGGCAAGGGACACACATACCTACAGTTGTAAGCCCTAGAGCAAGGACGTGTATCAGGTTCATACTCATATGGGACATTCCTATTTATATTCTGAATGTACATGGAAAGTATAAGTTTGTTACATGCGCTTGCTCTATATATAATATAAACTATTATGTTAAAATCTGGTTGTTATCATTTTACTACTAATTTCTATAGTGGTGGGCAATTTTGACGGGAAATAGCACTCATATAAGTTGATTATATCTATTTTCGATTCAGTTTCAATAAACAACAATATATCTATTCTTATTTGAAAGATAAAAAAAATAGTATGAAAACAATTTTTGAAAATAGCAAAAAATGGGGCCAAAAACGGCAGATAAACGAATGGAGATGAGATTATTTACCAAGGAAGAGTAAGCATTTCCTGTTCGACATATACGCACTTACGTTCTGATAAATAGAGGATCTCAAATGATTTTCTATTTTATACGGTATTTATGAAATGAGTTGTGTAGATTTTACATCCCCGAGCATTGGCGAGGGGATTAAAATCACACAACAAGTTTCATACATATTGTATGAAATAGAAACATCATTTGAGATTCTTTTCATTACATGAAATATCACGTAATTGATCAAAATAACGTCAAAATGTTATAATTCCAGCATCATTTCTTGCAAATTCGAGGGTTGTCCCAGAAAATCGTAGACATCGTTAATAAGATGTAATAGAGGGTTGTATTTTTATAAATTTTGCATGATACATTTGGCATACAAACTGGCTTCAGTATATGTCAAATCAATAATTAATTTTGCATAGTAATTTTTTTATTGAACAAATAAACACATAGGGTGATGTCCATCGGCGCATGATAAATAACGTCATGGATTCCGGTGACTGCGGTTAAGAAGTTGTTTAAAGTCAGCAACTCATAAATTCATGTTGTATACTGAATATAGACTCGGCACCCATCAAACATATACGCAACACATATTTCTCTCACTTGACAGGATTCTCTGCACAGTAAAGGGGTAGGGCCACGAAGCCCGATATTGGCCCTAATTTTGATAAATTTTGATCATCGTACTTCATAGAATTTTTAACTGTTATTTGACATTTTGAAACGTTCTCTACTGAATCACGTATCTACTTTTTGTAAACATTGCTTTTATCAACACCTTTTAGCCCTTTGAAAACACCAAAATAGGTCATATTCGGCGAAATTGATGCAAAAACTCAATATTTCTATTAAATTAGCAATGGCCGCATGCATTAACTATGATGGAAAATTTATATGTGAAAGATTATCATTACATCCTTTTGTCATAAACGTTTTATCTCAGTTAACGCATGCAGCCACATTGAATTCTACGACAAAAGACAAAATTCCCAGCAATTTTCGTCATATTTTATCAATAACGTCAAAATGACGTCACTTCATGACGTCATTACAGTTAAATGGCACATTGTTTGGTGATATTATTCTTTTCATGAAAAGCGGTAAACATTCGTGTATTTTCATGAGAGATATCAAGTGTTCCTCATGAAATTTATTATAAGAGAAAAATCAAGGGCCGATTTAGGGGTCTCGTGGCCCTACCCCTTTACTTATATCTGGATATTCTCTATTATTTCTTTTACTGTTCAACCCCGGTCTTCAATAATGACGTTTCTCATCAAATTTAGAATTTACTGTCTGACCATTGTCCCTCTTCTTGGTCCTTGTTTAGTTTCGTCGGGTAATTTCTTGTACCACTTATGTACAAATGCTCTACAAACATTTTCATACTTTTCTGATGTTTTCATTTCTTACTTTGTCTAAAAGGGGTCAATCCACGATTAATGCAATATTTCAGTACTGTTTTCTGCTCCGCCAATACAGCTGACGTCACCGTTTTTTGAATGATTAATGAGGAGTTCGCATTATGAACTGTTCATAATTTAATTGTTTATTACGCCAATGAAGAAAATATAGCATGACTGTACCCGAAAAACTCAGTACTTTCTGCCGTTTAGTTTATAAAACTATTTATGCATGCATTGATAGGTATTCAACTAGTTTTGATATCGATTCTTTTTTCAGCACTTGAAAATTTCGTTGTGCACCGGTACGATCCAACCGCTCTTCTGGTAATTCAATTAATTTTTAGAATCAACGGCAGATTTCAACTCTGTTAACATTTGATACTTCCCAGATAGTTAAATTCGCATCCTGGAAAATCTTGTTAAGATTTAACGCCAAATAAAAGGAATTGTGAGCAATGTCTACGTTTTTCTGGGACAACCCTCGTAATGCGCTAACATCGCCGTTTCTTTTGTGACGTCACAAAGGATCTGGAGCGTTTCATCCAATGACCCCGCTCCCAAAGTGATATGTAACGTGTTATTATAAAAGTTAAAATCGTTCCCCGTGGCCTGATGTTTGTCAAGTGTATTAATTACTTCTTTCCAGCTCTGTCACCTGAAAGAAGCTTTGTTTTAGCCTTTTATCAATGTGACAACAATTAATATATTTTTTGCTATTTCGGAAACTATCCATTTCACCGATAAATATCATCGAAATTTAAGGAGTTTAACATCTTAGCACCATCCCTCCAGTGGTTTTATTTGGATATGCTGCTGAATCGACCCTATAGGAAATTTGGAGCCAATCATCTTTGTAAAGTAATTGTACAAATCTAAATTCAAAACATTAAAGAGGGCGCTACTGAAATGAATTTTGGTGGTTCCGCTGGAAGCATCACTGATGAGAATTTAATATTAGAAACACGTGTCTGTTGCATGGAAATTGGTTTGGAATTTTCTTCAAGAAGGTATAGAGTTGGAACCCTTCGACATTATTTATTCATGAAATGGCTTTATGTAACTGAATAAAGGGTGTATCACGTGATAAATCTCGAAATTACTCCAAAATTATGTGTTGAATTACTTTTGAATTGTCAAAGGTATGTTCAGGACTTATACTTCTTCAGGCAGGAATACCACAGAGAAACATGACACTTGTACTGGAGCCAGAGGCTGCCGCTATTCATTGTGCGAATAAAATGGAACTACTTAAAGATAATAAATTCACTCCCATGCAAGAGGGTACGCAGTTTATACTCGCTGATCTGGGAGGTATGTATGATTTTAAGATTCGAAGAGGTACCTATCAGTTATTCAGTCTCAGAGAAAGGACCAGAGCCAATCACCAAAACACCTTATGCAAAAACACAAAGTTGGCAAGCATAGCAAATACGCAAAAGAGGCATACGACAGAGAAACATATTTGTCATTCCCACCACGTCTAACATAAATGTTGTCCAAGAGAAAGGACAAAACATTACAAAGGTCACTACATGTCCATTATTTGTATGATTTGTAGTCTATTGAGGAAAAGTCAAATTCGAGAAGGTAAGGCAAATCATGAAATTTCCATTCGAACAGTTGTTAACCCCTGAATAAACAATATTCCTCTATTCTGGCAACCTTGGCAATTTCCTCCATAAATGATCAGTCTTAATTTAAAACTTCACTTACTTTGTTTGATAAATGTTATTGCTGTTCATTATTTCATTTTTAGGGTGCACCATTGATATCTCTGTGCAGGAAGTTGCTAAGAATGGACGCATGCGCCTTTTGATGCCTCCTGTTGGAATCCCACGTGGTGGTATAGATGTAGACCACAAATTTGAGGAGTTGCTTTGTAGCACATTCGGAAGAGAGGCGATCGAAACGTTTAAAAATGCTCACAAACATTTGTATACAAAGCTTCTCAGAGAGTTTGAATTTCAAAAACGTCAAACGAAAGGTCAAATCAGATTAACCTTGCCAAATAAGCTGAAAATAATTTACGAGGAATTACAAACATCAACGATTTTGTATTCTAGACAGAGAAGTGCTACACCTGAATCCGTATCCGGTAATGACTCTCAGGATTATTATACTGCATCCACAATTTCAGATTCATTATCTGATGGCAGGATTGAAAACAGAGTCGATATAAACGTTTTGCACACGTCAGTCAAATTCAGCAATCCTTCCGCGAGTATAACGTTATCTGCGAACACCCGTGTCGACACTTCGTCCAGTTTAGATGGATCAGAAGACAGTGATCAGACACCCGATGCACAAGCCGCATGCTACACATACATTGATGAAGAAAATGAGGAAATCGTCTTCTCAAGAGGAATCTTCGATCAACTTTTTAGAGAGATAGTTGAAAACGTTTTGGAAGAACTACACAAGGTCACAGAAAACGAAAAATGCAAGAAAATCAAACTGATCATCATGGTTGGCGGGTTGGCAGAGTCCGATATCATATACAGAGCCGTCAAGTTTGAATTCGCATCCGGGTTGCAAATATACCGACCGGAAGATGCCGACCTGGTGGTACTTAAAGGCGCGGTACATCTAGGACTTGATCCCCTCGCCGTCATGTCACGGATAAGTCGATTCACGTATGGTATTAGGGTGTTCGAAGTATTTGATCACCGGATTCATCTGGAGGAGAAAATGGTTCAAAGGAACGGTAGATATGTATGTAAGGATGTGTATTCTAAGAAATTCACCATTGGAGAGACTGTTGAAGTTGGCTCGGTGACACAATTCAAGGTTTTCGACACTTTTATTCCGGACAGAGAAGATAAACGTGTTGATCCTCTGAGAGTGGAAATTTATGTCTCAGAGTTGAAGGAACCGCGCTATACAACGGATGACACCTGCAAGAAACTCTGTTCCATCATCATAGAGCCGTACGATGACAAGTGGCCAGTCACTGTCAAAGGTCTGGTAACATTTGAAGTTGCCCGTTCAGAGTTGATAGCCACTTTTCGAGATATCAATACTCAGCGAACCGCCAAATGTAAATTTGACTTCATGTAGTATAGCATAGATTGTCCAACTCATAAGTTAAAAGAAGGGAGGAGATCTCCAACAAGACTTTAAGGTTCACATAGATTATGCTTGCAGCGAGTCGTAGAGTTTTGTCGATTTTATTTCAATAACACTGTTGAACGTAGAGCGCAAATTCTTTATTCTCGACAAAAAAAGATGATTTAATGAATGAATATAGCTATTTAACAACTTGTATTAATGAGTTATTAGATAAAATACTATAGTATGTCAATATCATTATTTAAAGAAACAAAGGAGGGGATCTCCAACAACACCAGGTTGCAGCACCCACAGCAAAACCCCAAAACACCCAATGCAAAAATACAGAGCAGACAAGCACAGAAAGAGAAGCATAAGGGACAAGGAACGTCAACGCACAACACAGAAACATCAAACACAAAGGACTACACATAAACCAACGAGACCAATGGGCAACCGGTGCCGACTTAGGATGGCAATCTGCCACGGAAATAGCAAACGGTGTGGTTATCCTTGGATTACGTGCGCACAACCCTTCCACTTTTCCGATTACCCAGAGGTCTCGAAGAACGTACACTTGTGGTGTAAAACAACCTCCTCACTGTCAGATGACAACACACAAACAAGACCGCAAAACGCAGGGGCCCAAGCAACACAGATGAATGTGTAAATGGATATAAAAAGAGGGCGTACGTAATACAATCCGGGCTCTGCCGCAGCGAGCTCATATATGTTATCACCCGAGGAGTCCGACTGACATTCAAAGAGGACAGATGGTAGTTGAGATCAATACGTAAATACACATCTGCTGTTTCTTTTCTTAGTCTGTTCACTTGCACAAGAATTATCTTCAAACTCTAATATTGTTCATTTAAAAATATTCAGTTGTTTCCTATGTCTTTGACCAGTGTATATGAGAAGTACCAATCTTAAATCAGGAGTCAATGATTAAGTGGAATATGGCACAATTGTGTAAGTCTCCATTAACACCGCGTGGGGTCGAAATGTATGATGTTGTGATTCCTTACGGAGATTGTTTAGATTTTTCATCATTTAAGTGATACAGCACAAAATTGATGAGACGTTGCAGTAGGACAATGCCTAATAAGTAAGTCCATATCGTTTGTGTATCTGAAAAGTCTATAGTTTTTGCAAACACTTCAAAAGTTCATCAAAAGGAAAATTTTTCTGTCATCTACAAACTATTGAAGTGTTTGCAAAAGCTATGAACTTTTCATATACCTGGACCATATGGATTGGTTCATTAGGCATTGCCCTACTGCAACGGCTCATCGGTTTTGTAAAGTTTAATTTAGAAAATGAAAAAAAAATTTAAAAAAAACTGTTAGGAATCACACCACCTTTCGTTTCGATCCCACGTGGTGATTAACAAGGCAAGAGTGAACCCCCGAATGGAGGTAGGAACTGGTGCCCGGGAGGAGTGATCATCCTCCGACTGCATGCAACAAACCGCTTTCTATCATTTCTTGTCAACAGGAAAGTTATACTGCATACTAACTGTACTTCATCGGACAACATACATGTCGATAAAAAATCAACGGAACTGAATAGCTTATCTGAATTCTGAATGACTACAAATGTGGATAAAATATAACGCTAGTAATAACCCAAATCACCAAGTTCACTTTTCTTCATATGGTAATTTTTCTTTTACCTCTGTTCTTTTACCTTTGTTCTGATTTTATCCTGCTTTTGTATGCCCTTGGTTAGATGATTTTGTACTTCTTAAAAGGGATATGGTTTTGTCCAAAGTTGTCATGCAAACTAATCATTACTTGATGTTTTATTCTGGTGGACTGTGGGGGATATTCTGTCGTAGACCATTTGAACCATCCAACCCAAGATTGTACTCTATGTCTTCCGAAATGAAGTTACCGAATTGAAGCGGCGGGTGTTGCATGCAAGCAGGAGATGCTTACTCTTCCTGGGCACCTGGTCTCACTTCCATATCGGGAGTTCGCTTCTTTTCATATGGTGGAAGTTTTTGTTTGTTTGCTTTAGTTCCTGTTTTGTCCTGATTTTGTATGCCTTCGGTTTCTGATTTTCTGGATTATCGATTTTGTGCTGTATACAGGGATATGGTCAATATCCATATTTGTCATCCCTACCCAACATAGTTCATCAGATATATGCCAGGTTAGAAGTTTTTTTAAAAGCGCATCAAACTCCAAGGTCTCAAATGAAAGGCCTGGACAAGAGGAATCGTCATGTGAAGTATCCCTTTTAATTAATGAGATTTCAACCACGTTAAAGTTTTGTCAACAAAGCAGATGCCAACAACACTCCAGTTATGACATTAGCTCCTCAGACATTCATTATGGCTCGTTAAAAACGTCAGAAAAGGTCTTTGGACATTTAGAGATCCAAGCTCGAGATCCAGTTTCTCAAATGCTCTAGCATAAGATAACATTACT
Source organism: Pinctada imbricata (assembly GCA_033119305.1). NCBI lineage: Eukaryota > Metazoa > Mollusca > Bivalvia > Pterioida > Pteriidae > Pinctada > Pinctada imbricata. The sequence goes on along the minus strand of VSWD01000014.1, from coordinate 16,420,776 downwards.
AGATGAGAATTTTATGTGCAGGCACCTGCATTTACAGCTTCAATAATTCGCATGTTGTTCCTATTCGGTTATTTTTGTGTGTGAAAGGGCTTCAATTCCTTCCCATTTACTACTGTAGCACAAGCCAATTGTGTATCACAATCGCATATTATAGTGCAATTGGAAGATAAATAGTGCACATTTTAATGAAAACCAGCAAGGATAATGAACTCTTATGTCAAAACCTACCTTAGTAGCAAACATTTCTGCTAAGATAACGGTAAAATGTCCAATATAATCCACGTTCTACAATTATTTGGAAAATCTTGCCGGAAAAAATGGGTCCAATAAGGTATATATTTATCATGGAGTATCGGATCTAGACGGGTAAATTTACCATTATGAAGGCAGAAATTATTTAGTATAATGTCAGTTTGAATTATATATGCATCGGCATCTTGTCATCATGCGGTAACATGCGATTGTGATACACAAATCGGCTTGCGCCACAGCAGAACATGGGAAGGAATTGAAGCCCTCTCACAAACAAAAATAACCGAATAGGAACATCGTGTGAGACAGGCGAAATATTGAAGCTACTGCATTTAATGTTAATACAACTAAGTGCAGTATACTGCATACACAGTTGGACTATGAAAGTCATTGATTACTTTCAACTTCTGATAAAGAATGTTTCCAAGAAATATAATTTCTTTTATATATATTTACTTTTTCATCTGTGTTGCTGGGGCCTCGACGTTTTGCAGTCTTCTTTGTGTGAGGTCATCTTACAGTTAGGAGATTGTTTTACACCTCAATTGTGCGTTCTTCAAGACCTCTGGGTAATTGGAGAAGTGAGAGGGTTGTGCGCACGTAATCCAGGATATCCACACCATTTGCTACTTGCGAGGCAAATGTCTGTCCAAAGTCGGCACCAGTTGCCTATTGGTCTTGTCGGTTTATGTGTAGTCTTTTGTGTTTGATGTTTACATGTCATATGTCTCTTTCCCGTCTTATACTATGCTCGTCTTTTGAGTTTTTGCATCGGGTGTTTTGCTGTTGGTGCTGCAACAGGGTCTTGTTGGAGATCCCCCCCTCCCTTCCCATAGAGTTACAAAGAAACTCTTCGTTTTTATAATTTATTATCTAAAAAGAATTCTATCACTTGTAGAACATTCTATAATATTAATTGAATTCTCAACTGGCGGTGACTATCATTACATTATAAAGGGGAAAAATATACACAATTCTGGTAGAAAATATCACATTATGTTGTATATATAATAAATAACCTACCTAATATACATATAAATATATGTGTAAACAATACAGCAACTTATTGTGAAAAGGCAACAAGTGTGAACTGTTATAGTGAGTTGATAATCTGTGGTTGACATCTTTATTATCAATATGGAAATATTTGTTCTATTGTAAACAATTTAAGTGTAACATATGAGCATTTCAGTTAGTAGTGTCTCATCAGTGATGCTCTAGGATGAAATAAGAAAATCCAAATATTGAAACTGTGAAGAACGAAATTCTTAATATAACGTAAAATCTATGCGAAGGAACCATCAGTTGACAGAGCTATAACATTTAGTATAAAATTTTATTCTGATCTATTTAGCACTTAGTCTAGTGCTTTAAAATCAGTTTTTTAACTTCTTTAAACTTAATTCTTAGATTAAATTTCTAAAGTTTGAAATTCAATAAATTTGACAAGAGTAACCAAACAAGGGGAAAGATCTGTTCGTTAGACACATATACACTAAATCTGACTTTAACATCCCACTGTTTTCTAATTCAGATGTAATGTAAACCCAGTTGTGAGAGTATCCCTATAAAATAACCAAATTACCAATGCACAATATTCTGACCATAAATTCCATCAATAAGAAGATCATTATTGTATGAGGTAACCACTGCAATTCACACTTGCTGTTTTTTCACTGTAACAATCACAAAAACTACATTACAAGTATGTATATGAACGTTGATTTTTTTAAAAACTCTTAAACAATGAGTTAATGTTAAAGAGAGAGTAACAATACATAAAAAAAATTCTTTTCGTTCTTTTAGAGATTATTTTCTATTGTAAGTAGACGACAAATTTACAAATTTGCTTATTTTCATTTCAAATTCGGCAATTGATATCCCAACTTTTGAAAATTAGTTATATTGTCTTAATACAGGAAACATGATATTAAAGACCTGTTATTTGCAAAAAAAAAATTGTTTGCTGATTATCAATTTTGTAACAATAAGTCAGTTCTAGGAAATACTATATGAATACAAAGCCTTCTGATTCTGACAAGATTTAAATTCTGATGATAATCCTGCATGTGCATTTATTATAGCATTAACTTTATGCAATGTTTCCATATAAAATCCATCACAAGAAATTGCCTCAAAATAAACTTGACATACTCTTTTAACAGATCAGACATAGTTATACAAATATTGACTTTTAGGTCAATAAAAATATGTATTGACTGTGAATGGGGGCAATAAATATTTATAATCTAAGGAGGCATTGTAAGTAGAACTGCAATTCTCTATCACATGAATAAATAAAATTCTGGTGTACTTAATATATATCAATATAAGCTACAGTACACCAATGTAGCAACGGACGGATTCATTTGACTGACTAAATTGCCATGAGGAATAAATAAATAAATATCAATTATAAAATAATATAGCGATCTGCATGTGTGAATATTCTTAATGCATCAATTTCACAGTTCTTTACATCTTCAGTCGCTGACATGACGCCTTATTGTTTATGAATCTGATTTCAGTTATCTTACGATACAAATACTTATCGTGCATGGATTGAAATTAAGAAAATTCAAACCTGAGTAATAGAATCTAGCACCACTTTGAGTTCCAGATAAAAAATATCAGTCGAGGGTGGGATGGGTCATAGTCCAAGCTGAGGCATTAGCCGAGGTATTTGGGCTGATCCATACCTACGGAGACTGATATTTTTCTATCCAAAGCTCAAACATGGTACTTGATTATTTTTTCTCGCGCATCGAAACCTTCAAATTCCTCTTCTTTACACATTAAATCAACTGAAGGTCACGCTAAATGTACATGTATGTACACGTGAAATAACATACGTCAGGTTGTTAGTGACGTCATAAAACAACAATCAGCAGTGCAGGATCGGGGATGACGGATCGAATTTTGAAGCGCTGGAAAAATGTGGCATCAGTCTATCCCATGTGCGAGAAAAGGTGATTCCAAATCAGGTAATACCAAATCATCAGATAAATGCAAAATATCACAACTCACAGTCAGTATTTTTATCACATGACGAAAAAAAATTTTCAATTTGAAAAAGTAAACAAATTGCAAAAGAGAGCAATTTTTAAAATATTCAATCGGCTAATGCACAAAACGATCACTCTCTTACTCATACATCTGTATAGTGCCATTTATAAGAAAACGAAAAAATATCTTAAAAACTTTTTAAAAAATTATGTAAAAAATTCTGGACGGATTTTCAAAATATCACAATCTGATAGAACTATATTTAAATGAGTGTACAATAAAATGATATCTCACGACTGAATTAAAGCTTAAAGCATATACAAATGTAACTGGTCAATTTGACTTCTAGCACTTATACATAGGGGACTCTAAATAAATAAATTAAAACAATTAAACCTGACAAACTCAACCATGGTGTATGGACAAACCAATATAATACAATAAAGTGCAAAAAAACGTGGAAATCTTGAAAAATGACAGAAAATTCTATATCGTTACTTTTAGCTCAAACTTTATATATTGGCAATAGCTCCGACCACTGAGATCCTTGACTACTGCAATGTAGATTCAAAAACATTGTGGAGGTTTGCGTAATAATAACTCTTGATTTCGTGAGGATGAATACATAAACCTCGATAAATTTTAAACTCTACAAAATCTTTATAGTGAAGGTAAATTGATATTGATAAACAAAAGCTCTAAAGATAAAGTACTGATATGAAAATAAGATGTGTCTGTGAAACACTACCCCCGTCCTTCAGGTATTTTTAACCCCCCCCCCCTTCAGGTAATTTTTAGCCACCCTCCCCCCCTTTCAGGTATTTTTTTACCCCCCCCCCTTTCAGGTATTTTTTAGCCACCCTCCCCCCCTTTCAGGTATTTTTTTACCCACCCCCCCCCTTTCAGGTATTTTTTACCCACCCACCCTTCAGGTATTTTTTAACCCCCCCCCCCCTTGCAGGTATTTTGTTACCCCTCCCCTCTTCAGGTATTGTTTATGCCCCCCCCCCCCTTCAGGTATTTTTTAACCCCCCCCCCCCTTCAAAGTGTTATACCAAACAAACAAACAGACAGGACAAATACAGTAGGCCTGCTTCTACTCAGGAGCAATGTAAAATATCAGAGAAACGAAGAAAAATATTGAATTTCTATGAGCTCATATATTTCCTACCTTACTACTATGAGATTCCAACTTTGGATTATTGAACTTGCTCGCAAAACAAACTATCTTGACAAGGCTTTATTCTTAAGTACTTGAAAATCTGTAATTAATTTGTGATGGTTAATAACACTAAGAAACTTCCTAAGCATAATGGAATTCTTTCAGAATAGAATTTCATGTATTTCAAGTGTCAGACAGTATCTTTCCTAAAACCATAATGACGTCATAAAATTGGTACTGTAACGTCAATTTCAGGAGTGTCAGGAAGGTTTCAATAGAATTCAATGTCGAAATATTTAACTTATCTATATCGAAAATAATAAAAATTCTAGAAAAGATTGACATAAACAAGACAGACTGACAGAACAAAAATTTAAATGGAGAGGAGCTCAAAATTGGACAACAGATTACATGACGCATTAATTAATTACTGGCAGGAAAATATTCTGTACCTTTAACAACAAAAGATAAATTCTATGCTGAATATAAAATATAGCTGTAAATTGTATAAATAAATTTAGCAAATATTTCTATGTATTGAACAAACAATAAGGCATGGGGAATGAAATACAAATACAGAGAAAATATTTCTCCACAAAGTCACGGTGGGTAATCTCGCAATGCAGAACAAAAGATTTTTCTATATTTTTTTGCAATATAGATTATTTATAACAAAAAGGGAAAGTGATGCAGTGTAAGAATGTCTTAGCTATGAGTTATATCCAAAATAAGCTGAATATTAGCATAAAAGCAATTCGCGTTCTACTTTCACTTTCATCTACATGGATCAGGCCGATCGTTTTTTCAGCTCTATAAAAAGTTAATCCCTTATTTTGTATAAAAGTAAGGGCTATGGGATCCTTACACTGCATCACATTCCCCTTTTTGTGATTCATAATCTATATCACACAAAATTATAGAAAAACCGATTGTTCTGCGTTGCGAGATTACCCACCGTGAAAGTATTAAGTATAGATCAGAAACAAGTAATACATTGTATAACACATAATATCTAAGGAAGAAATTTTTCTTGTCTATGAGGATGTGCTGTTGGATCGACTACCGGTAAATGGTCTGGTACGACGAGACGAGCCCGGGCTTTTACCCAGGGTTCCAGACCGAGAGCTGCTACGTCCGGTCAGAGGAATGGGGGGCTTGGCATTCGTAGGTGTCATCCTGGCCGATCGGTTGTCCTGAAAAGAGAAACAGAGATCATATGTTAAGTTTAAGTTTATTTAACCTCTCATTGACATTTTCCTTATAGAAATAATTCAAAGAATATAAAATTTACATGTATTATTATGCTTCATTTAAGTGTAATATTATGTGAACATTCTATGAGAATACTGTATTCATCATGGATGTATAACTGAAACTTAATCAGTTTAAACTCCTTTACAATACTCCCACCACTTAGAATTTTAAATTCAAAATTCCTGGGGCCAGGCAATGGCAAATTATATGGCATGCTTCAAAATTGAGAAAGGTGTGATAGACATTATATAAGAAATGACTGTAATAATTTTTCTGTCTATCGATGTATAGACAATAAAATTATGATCGCTGAGCGATATAGTCCACTACCGGTGGCATATATCTATGTCCTGCAACTCTATCAATGAATTACTCTCCAATTAAACATATATGAGTTTTATTTGTTGCAGAAAAAAGTCAGGAAAACTGACAAAAACTGAATTGTGCAAGTCATCACGGGGTATAACTTCTGGAAAAATATGTCAAGCGTGACAAATGTCAGACTTGCTCTGTAACTATCCAAGTCTAAGCTGAGTATCAAATTTTACTTGCATATCTCTATTTGTTGCAGTAAAAAGTCTGGAAAACTGACAAAAACTAAATTTTGCAAATCATCAAGGGGCATAACTCCTCGAAAAATGGGTCAAGCGTGACGAAAGTCACACCTGCTCTGCAACTATCCAAGACCAAGCTGGGTATCAAATTTCACGTGAATATCTCTATTTGTTACAGAAGAAAGTCCAGAAAACCGACCAAAACTGAATTTTCCAAGTCAACAAGGGGCATAACTCCTTGAAAAATAGGTCAAGCGTGACAAAAGTCAAACTTGCTCTGTAACTATTCGAGACCAAGCTGTGACACAAATTTCATCTGAATATCTTCATCCGTTGCAGTCCGGAAAACTGAAAAAAAAAACTGAATCTTCTAAGTCATCAAGGGGCATAACTCCTCGAAAAATAGGTCAAGCGTGACGAAAGTTAAAGTTGTTCTGTAACTATCCAAGACCAAGCTGTGTATCAAATTTCATCTGAATATCTTCATCCGTTGCAGAAAAAAGTCCGGAAAACTGACAAAAACTGAATTTTCCAAGTCATCAAGGGGCATAACTCCTCGAAAAATAGGTCAAGCATGACGAAAGTTAAACTTGCTCTGTAACTATCCAAGACCAAGCTGTGTATCAAATTTCATCTGAATATCTCCATCCGTTGCAGAAAAAAGTCCGGAAAACTGACAAACATAGTGTAATCAATGATTAAGAAGCTCACCTCGCGGCAGCAAAATTCAATTAAAACATATCTCTAGGTACATGTATATTGGCTTTAAAAGAAAAATCGCTCAAGTGGAAAAAAGTAGGTCATGGTCATTTTATGAAAGTTTGATCAAAGATACATCCAATATGCAAGTTTGGTACATGTAGCTCTTATACTTTGCTCAATATTAGCCTTTAAAGGCAAAATCACTCAAGCGGAAAAAGTAGGTCAAGGTCATTTTATGAAAGTTTGATCAAAGATACATCCAATATGCAAGTTTGGTACATGTAGTACTTATACTTTGCTCAATATTGGACTTTAAAGGTAAAATCACTCAAGCGGAAAAAGTAGGTCAAGGTCATTTTATGAAAGTTTGATCAAACATACATCCAATATGCAAGTTTGGTACATGTAGCACTTATACTTTGCTCAATATTGGACTTTAAAGGTAAAATCACTCAAGCAGAAAAAGTAGGTCAAGGTCATTTTATGAAAGTTTGATCAAAGATACATCCAGAATGCAAGTTTGGTACATGTAGCACTTATACTTTGCACAATATTAGCCTTTAAAGGCAAAATCACTCAAGCGGAAAAAGTAGGTCAAGGTCATTTTCTGAAAGTTTGATCAAAGATACATCTACTATGCAAGTTTGGTTTATGTAGCACTTATACTTTGCTCAATATTGGCCTTTAAAGGTAAAATCATTCAACCGGAAAATGTAGGTCAGATGCTGCATCCAATGCATGGGTTCACCTCAGCATCCAAAGATGAATCACTGGTGCAAGTTTGGTTACTGTAGCATCAGTACTTTGTCAGATACTGAGCTACCCCAAAAACTTTCCCCAGACATTGACAAAGTCATTCAACCGGAAAATGTAGGTCAGATGCAGCATCCGATGCATGGGTTCACCTCAGCATCCAAAGATGAATCACTTGTGCAAGTTTGGTTACTGTAGCATCAGTACTTTGTCAGATACTGAGCTACCCCAAAAACTTTAACCAGACATTGACAAAGTCACTCAACCGGAAAATGTAGGTCAGATGCTGCATCCAATGCATGGGTTCACCTCAGCATCCAAAGATGAATCACTGGTGCAAGTTTGGTTACTGTAGCATCAGTACTTTGTCAGATACTGAGCTACCCCAAAAACTTTCCCCAGACATTGACAAAGTCATTCAACCGGAAAATGTAGGTCAGATGCAGCATCCGATGCATGGGTTCACCTCAGCATCCAAAGATGAATCACTTGTGCAAGTTTGGTTACTGTAGCATCAGTACTTTGTCAGATACTGAGCTACCCCAAAAACTTTAACCAGACATTGACAAAGTCACTCAACCGGAAAATGTAGGTCATATGCAGCATCCGATGCATGGGTTCACCTCAGCATCCAAAGATGAATTACTTGTGCAAGTTTGGTTACTGTAGCATCAGTACTTTGTCAGATACTGAGCTACCCCAAAAACTTTAACCAGACATTGACAAAGTCATTCAACCGGAAAATGTAGGTCAGATGCTGCATCCAATGCATGGGTTCACCTCAGCATCCAAAGATGAATCACTGGTGCAAGTTTGGTTACTGTAGCATCAGTACTTTGTCAGATACTGAGCTACCCCAAAAACTTTCCCCAGACATTGACAAAGTCATTCAACCGGAAAATGTAGGTCAGATGCAGCATCCGATGCATGGGTTCACCTCAGCATCCAAAGATGAATCACTTGTGCAAGTTTGGTTACTGTAGCATCAGTACTTTGTCAGATACTGAGCTACCCCAAAAACTTTAACCAGACATTGACAAAGTCACTCAACCGGAAAATGTAGGTCATATGCAGCATCCGATGCATGGGTTCACCTCAGCATCCAAAGATGAATTACTTGTGCAAGTTTGGTTACTGTAGCATCAGTACTTTGTCAGATACTGAGCTACCCCAAAAACTTTAACCAGACATTGACAAAGTCATTCAACCGGAAAATGTAGGTCAGATGCAGCATCTGATGCATGGGTTCACCTCAGCATCTAAAGATGAATCACTTGTGCAAGTTTGGTTACTGTAGCATCAATACTTTGTCAGATACTGAGTTACCCAAAAACTTTAGCCGGACGCGGACGGGGACGCGGACGGGGACGCGGACGGGGAGGCGGACGCGGACACCGGGGTTATAGCATAAGCTCATCTCAACTTCATCGAGGTGAGCTAAAAACTGAATTTTCCAAGTCATCAAGGGGCATAACTCCTCGAAAAATAGGTCAAGCGTGACGAAAGTTAAACTTGCTCTGTAACTATCCAAGACCAAGCTGTGTATCAAATTTCATCTTAATATCTCCATCCGTTGCAGAACAAAGTCCGGAAAACTGATATTCGGACAGACGGACAGACGGACGGACGGACTGACAGACAGACCGAGAGGAAACTAAGAGTCCCCTTCGACGTTGCCGGTAGGGGACTAAAAACCGATGCACAAACTATATAATCTGCAGATTATATTTTGTTTGTGCATCAGGTTTTGTCTATACATCGATAGACAGAAAAATTATTACAGTAATTTCCTATAATTTAATTAAATTACTATCGAATTATCTAGTTTATTTTGCAATTGACTTCATTTTAGCATTTTTGATTGATTTTCAATTTTTAAACTGGTGATGTAATATTTGAACAGGCCTAACGTAGCGTCGCACGACATTAGTGACGTCATAATAGGCAACATTGTCTATACAGATAAAGATAAAATTTTGCTCCATATATTTGTATAGGCATTATACAGACACTACAGAAATAATTAAATTATATAAACATACACGTAAATATAAATGAGACAACTTGACTTCACTACAGGGCACTTGGAAAATGAAAGTCCGAAATAACTGGTTTTTCTTAAGAAAATAATTAATTTTTATTTTGACCAACAACAGTGTACAATATAATGAGATTTATTTTAGTCATGAATATAATACTGAAATTCTGATGCACTGAAAATCATAATTTTATACTTAGAAAATTCCCAAGTACATAAATACATTGTCAGATTAAGATGGCATTTATCAAATAGGTTATGAGTTGTCCCAGAGCTACACATAATGCCATCAATGCGAGAGCTCTACATTAAAGAGAGACCCCTACTTAAGAAAATCATTCCAGGGAATGCATGTGTCGCCTGCAAAACATAGCGACAATCAGGAATCACTTTTATATAGGATGTGAAATCCAAGTGTGACAGACAGACAAACAGACGGACAACGGACAAAGTGATCCCTAAGTGTCGCTATGCTTTGCAGGTGACACAAAATTCATTCCCCAAGGAATGCATGTGTTGCCTGCAAAACATACTGACACATAGGAATCACTTTTATATAGGATGTGACATCCAAGTGTGACAGACAGACGGACAGACAGACAGACAGACAGATGGACAGACGGACAAAGTGATCCCTAAGTGTCGCTATGCTTTGCAGGCGACACAAAAATCATTCCCCAAGGAATGCATGTGTTGTAACATAGTGACACTCAGGAATCACTTCTATAGGGTGTGACATCCAAGTGTGACAGACACACAGACAACGGACAAAGTGATCCCTAAGTGTCGCTATGCTTCGCAGGCGACACAAAAAGACAAATTAAAACATGCAAACAACAACGACAAGCAAAACACAGTCACATTCTCAGACAGTACCACTTCATGCCCATCAATACAAAAATAAACATAATACTTTTTATCATTTTAACACCTCGTCAGTATCAAGTAATTGTTTTGGTCTTCTTTCATTACAATTTGACGTTTGTGAAAAAGGTCAAAGTTGAAATGGCAATCAAGGTCAAATGGAATATTCAAGGTCAAATATAATTCCTGAAGGTCAATGATATGCAAGTGCATTTTGTTATAACAAAGGCCAAAGGTCAAGGTCAATTTTAGAAATAAGACGAAAGGTTTAAAGAAAATTCATATTTCATTGAAGGAAAGAAAAAAAAAATAAGCAGACAGACAGACATGTCAAAAAGTTAAATGATAAAGAAACTTTCTTCGAAGACAAAGAGCTTTTAAAAATCTCACTGATGTAGATAAGAATATAATAAACAGAGTAGTCTGATTAAATATTTTGTAATATATACAGAATGCAGGTTAGACTCATTTTAATGTAATACTATGCAATATACAATTTTTATACGATATTTTATACACAAGTAAGTTATATGTACTGAAGATATTAAATATAATATTCTGGTTAATTTGCAGCAAGTCGATCCTCTCTACATGAAGGTATCCCATCAACGTTATTACACTTAATACGTGTATAACATTTGAGGTCTGTGTATTTTAAGGCAGCTCGTACCTCTGGTCGTGACAGCTTATATTCTCCCTACGTTAACTTTTTTGGGAATTTCCTTGCTTATCATCTCCAAACTTTTTATTAAAACTTTTCAAATAGACCCTAGATTGTAGGGATATCTTTATCGTCTATAAATTCGAATAACCTCAACTTTAACATTACACCCCATGGAAAAATCCAAAAATTCACATTTTTTACATTGTAGAAACATTTTTTAACCCAATATACATTTGAAACCTGTATTAGCTTTACCCAAATTGAATGTGCAATGATATGAAAAGAAGATATGGGGTATCAATGCATAATTTCCCCCAATTTTGGACCAGAGGTACGATCTACCTTAAATTGAGTCTTTGCGGAATACAGAGTTTTTTCCCCTTACAGACGGTATCTGATGTAATACAATTGTGACGTCATGAAAATGGTATGGTAATGTCAATTTTATACTGTTATTTCCCAGACATTTAGGACTGTTTCCATAGAATTTGATAACGTCATAATCAGTCTACGTCAGATACCGTCTCAAATGGGAAGTAACTCTGGTTTTCGAAAATAGCGAATAGACCATTCAAGATATAAATGTATGTACATTTACTACTTTTATCATGTGTATAAGGTCTTTTCAAACAGAGTGTTCAAGATTAGGAATTTCACCTTTAAACTGTTGACCTTGAATAAGTGATCTTGACCTTGGCTTGAGGGATTTTTGAAATTGTTATTCGACAATATTCCCCGTCTATTTTCAGATTCCCTTTCCAAGGAATGTAGATATGATTTACTGATAAAGTTGAGACCTTTTATTTTTAGTACGGCAATTTGGCTCCCAATTTTTCCCCTTCACCTTTTACGGGAAAAGGCTCTGAAATAATTTTGTTAGAAAATTCCTATGCGACCCTGACCCTTACTGGTTATTGGGTCTCAACACGCAAAATCTGAAGGAAGTATAACATATATTGGGTAAAATTTGTACATGTACTATTTATACACATATATATGTGTCTACCAAGCTTAACTTTAGCCTAATGTCTGAGGTTGTAATTGGGGTAAGGGCCGTTAAAAAAGCTACAAAAAATATTTTTACACAGCCGATTACATGCGACATAAACCCGAGCATGCGTAAATGGTTATTTGCAGTAAATGTTACATGTGTCCACTTACACATCGTCTCCATCTGGGACTTCCTTCACAAAGAATGAAAAAAAAATGATTTTGTATGTCATCGTGTATATGAATGTGCATACTTAAGGTAGAGCATCCCTCAGGTCTCAGATGCTCATATTTCCTAAATAACAACTTTTACAATATTTTCATTTCCATATATTCAAAGCTTATGTTAAACCTGATATACAAACAAAATATTATTTGTGGTTTCATGATTATACCGAGACCTAATTATTAATAAGCCGTTTGAACTTTAACATTGGACCCTATGGGAAAAGTATGAAAAATCCCTTTTTAGAAGTGATAAAATGTAACTATAAAAGTTTCTTTTCCCTAAACCATTTTAGTTTGATAATCTGAGCAATATTCGGAAGAGAAAAAATAGGGTATCCTCTACCTTAAGGTCAGAATGAATGGAACTTCCGAATGAATTGTCGAGCAAGACGCAATGTTTAGCATCATAATTGGTCTACAGAATTATCTAGAGTATTCCACTTGTATTTTTGTACCCAGAAAAGAGGCTCAACTGTAATAATGCCCTTTATCTTAAAATTACCTTAACTTTCACAAGTTATCCCCCTCATCTTACCCGACCTAACCCAAATAACCCTCCCCCCTCTCCATTTCCCCTCCCTCCTTTTGTACCCAGTTAGATGTTCAGACAGACATAATAAAATAATTCCTAAAAGCAATTGTTACAATACTTTGAATTCAACACCATACATGAATTATATGTGAAACACTAATGATAAAGTCCTTGAATTCACTGGGCTCTCATATCAATTTTTAGGACTTGAGCCTTTGAAATTGAGAAAACAGCTGTATTTTCTTAAAAATTGGGAAAAGCATGAAATTCAATACAAAATGAAATAGAATGCTTTCATTTTGATAATTCAATTACAAACAAATGCTTCTTCATAAAGATCTCTGGTAAAATTTCACTTGATTCAGCATTTTTTATATGAGGTGTCAAAGCAGGAAAAATTGGTCAATAAATAGGGGAAAAAAAGTTGCTATTTGGCATTGAGACTGGGGCCAATTATCGGCCCCAAATCAGGCTGATTGAGAGCCTTGGAATTCTATTTTACTTGTACTGAAATAATCTCTATCTTTTCTTTATTGTAAGTACACAAAAACATATGTTTATGTTGTTCAAATGTCACATTCTGGTGGAAGAGGCTAATGACAAGAAAGTCTAATGACAAGAAAGACAAGAAAATTCTATTTTAATGTATTTAAGTCTTTCAAAACCATTTCATATGTTATGTTTTATGTTTTAATGATGGACAGTGGTTATAGAAACGAAAATAAACAAATAATTTCACAAAAGTGACTTTGATGGCTTCCTTACGACAGTTTAAGTATTGACAAGAAAACTGAAAAGGTCTAATGACAAGAAAACAGAATGACAAGAAAGTATTTCTATCGAATAAAGAGCTGAATAAATTCATTATGCCTGACAATTTTAGCATTTTATCATACAAATGTTTGGAAACTGTTTTTGACAAAAGAAAGAATGTTGGTGGCTTCATAACACGACTAGTATTTTACTAGTATTACATTGACAAGAAAATCGTGAGAGTCTATTGACAAGAAAACAGATTGACAAGAAAAAGTGTTTATATGGAATATAGAGCTGAATAAATTGATAATGCATGACAATTTCAACATTTAGTCATAGAAATTGCATAAATGAATATTTAGAAACTGTCTTTGACAAAAGAAAGAATGTTGGTGGCTTTAATACACGGGGTGGGGTATATATAAAGACAATAAAGGTATAATTCACAAGAAGAGACATTTTTCAAGGATTTAAAGTATAAAATTGGGAAAATGTATGGAAAAGTTATATTCTATTTTAAGATTAGGTCTAACAATAATATTTAATCCAATTTTTATCCATGTTTTGTTTCATTTGGGATCACAGTGGTCAATTGTGTATTGACAATAAAATCCCAGGGGTATACTGACAAGAAAACGAATGACAAGATATTGATTATCAAAGGTTTTTTAATGGAAATGGAAAAATCATATTAAAAGTTATATTTTATATGAAGGTTAGATATTAAACTAAAATTCCATCCAACTTTTATCTAAGTTTTGTACCATTTGGGATCACAGTGACCGAATGTAGATTGACAATATAGCTCAAGGGTATAATGACAAGAAAACGAATGACAAGAAAACACTTATATAAGGAATTGAAGTACAGAATAGGAAAAGTTATATTTCGTTATAAGATTAGACGTAGTACTAATATTCCATTTTACTTTTATTCAAGTTCAGTATGATATTGGGTTATGTACAAGTCGGCAATTTGTGTATAATGACTGGTAAAATATTTCTTTTTTTTTTTCTTTTAAAATTAACATGTTTGAAATTCTACAAAAAAATTAAAATGTCTGGTAAGTTGTAAAAACTTTCACGATGTCTGAATTCTATTGAAAGTTTAGATATGATACTAATATTTAATCCAATTTTTATTCGAATATTGCATCAGTTGGGGTCACGATTGCCATTTGTGTATTGACGAGAAAATCACAGGCTTGGAATGTTATGACAAGAGAATGCAATGAGCTGATAGTATACATTTTTTTCAGTATATATATATATGTAATGAATGAATAAATTGTATAAGATATTTTTAATCCAAATACAACATTAATTAATATCAATCAGTGTGTTACCGCTTAATCGAGAGGATATATACAACGGTGAGCAAGGATTCATATGACTTTCACATGTAATGTCAGCGTTCTGTAAAAAGGGAAACACAATTAAGTTTCATTCTGTTGTCTCTGTTCTTTTAAATTTGCTTTATATAGGTCAAATCCATTTCATAACGGTTTTTTTTTCTTATTCATGTCGCACACTGAATGAGTATACGTAATAGATAAATGTAATGGAACTGTATACCTGTTGAGGCTGTTCCTTTCTTCCTTTTTTCTCTCCGTTCGGTACTCTTAATGTCAGTGTTCATAAAAGTAATATTAAATATATACTTAATGTTTCGACACAATTAATGGACATTTCATATTTTAAAACAAAGGATCCCGGACCTTAAGGAAAGGCTATAAAATTGGTTTTCAAAATTTTCACAATTTATTGAACTGACCTTATAAATTGTTTGAACTATGTATAAACAACAAGTTTCTTAATCCTTTCCGTTAAGATATTGCCCGAAACGCTGGCGAAGACAGCTAAAATCTACCCACCCTTTTCCAGCTTTGGTTGAACTGTACACAAAAAACCCAGGTAGTCTGATAGATTTTTTTTCAAAATTAGGCATGGACGCATGTTAGAATGGCTAACAGTCTTCGTGAAAACTCACTAGCCCGACCGCCCTGGCTACCAAATATTTCCTCGGGCTACCAAAATTTGAAGCTGAACTAGCCCGACTGGCTATTGACTTTTAATGAAATGCAGTGTTCTGATTAAGGGCCGACGGCTGGCGATTTCTCGTCTTATTTTTATACTTGGGGTAAAATCGCCGCCTTCTTTCCATAAAAGTACACGTTGCGTCTCAACTTTTATCGCTGGTTAAGTATGAAATGTTTATGTTATTGAACATGTTTCAAATGAAATATAATACTGTAAATTGCTTTATTTTCGTCAGTACCAATTTTCGTCAATTCGTTCAAAATGACCATTTCGTCAGTACGTAAATTCGTCATCCAAGGGTCCCTAAAATGTAAATTTGTCTGTTCAAATGCCAACTTAACCTTTTAGATAGGCCGTATGCGTTTGTTTTCATTGTTTGTTTAACAATTATTGGTAAACAAACAATTAGAGACATGTATACCACCTAGCTTGTTGTGAAAACATATCATTTGGTAATTAGAAACACATTATAAGCGACTTTGTTTGGGTATTTATAGAATAACTGTCTTTTGGAATGTGATTATACTGTGATAACCTACAATGGATCCAGGAATTATGTTTCTCATAATGCGTTAACGCGCATTATGGAACATAATTCCTGGATCCATTGTAGGTTATCACAGTATAATCACATTCCAAAATACAGTTATTATATATATTTACATTCCAGTTTTTCACGCTTAAATGACGTTAAAATACGTTTAAAACTCCGTTGCTAAGGCTCTGTTACTACGTACCGTCAAAGTTCAAATCAAGCCAAGTTACTATGACGTCATAGTTCAAACCACGCCACCGCGGTTATACTCCTATAATCACAGTGAAAATTCAATACAAATGAATGGGCATATGTAAATATTCACTTTTCAATGATTTGTCATTTGCCTGTCGTAATAACTCCTGAGATTAAATTTTTCCTTTCTACACTATACTTTGTCAGGAGTATTTATATTCGTCGATACGTAATTTCGTCAAGGGAGGTACTGACGAAAATGACGAAAATTGGTACATGACGAATAAAAACCAATTTACAGTAACGTTTTCCTGTAAAATCTGTTTATTAAAATATTGTCCTAAGATACAAGATAAATATTCCCGTAACAACAGTGCATTGTTTTCAGCGCGGCGTGACGGGCTATTTTACGGTACTGAGTATAGCATGTTCAATTAAATATCTAACAATTTCAAAAATCTCGACTGAACACTGAAATAAAGAAATTCTTACGAAAATTGTATAACTATTGGCCAAGCGCCGCAAGCAACGGCCGGCCTATAAGCGAGTATGATTCAAATAAGTTCTCTTTTTCTCCGTCCATTTTCTGCAGGCAAAAAGCGTATGTGAAATATTCATACAAACAATATCATGCATTCATTGCAAAATTGAGTCTATTGATAATGACGTAGCTGACATCCGCCAGAGAAATGATCGGGTGGCGGTTAACCTTTGTACAATTTTTATGTATACTCTATATATGTGTGAAATTTTAGCTCGCCGGGACGAATGTCCGGAGAGCTATTGTCATACCCCCGGTGTCGGCGTTGGCGTTGGCGTCTGCGTCTGCGTCTGCGTGCGCGTGCACAAAAACTTTAACCTTGCTTATAACTTTTAAACCAATACAGATTGGGCTTTCAAATTTCACATGTGCATTCCTTGTGACAAGACCTTTCCATGGATATCAAAATTTTTGACCTTGTGACCTTGACCTTGGAGATTGACCTACTTTTGAAAAACTTTAACCTTGGCCATATTTTTTGAATGGTAAGTGATAGGGCTTTGATATTTCACATGTGTATTCCTTGTGACAAGACGTTTCCATGGATACCAAAATTTTTGACCTTGTGACCTTGACCTTGGAGATTGACCTACTTTTGAAAAACTTTAACCTTGGCCATATTTTTTGAATGGTAAGTGATAGGGCTTTGATATTTCACATGTGTATTCCTTGTGACAAGACGTTTCCATGGATACCAAAATTTTTGACCTTGTGACCTTGACCTTGGAGATGATTGACCTACTTTTGAAAAACTTTAACCTTGGCCATATTTTTTGATTGGTAAGTGATAGGGCTTTGATATTTCACATGTGTATTCCTTGTGACAAGACGTTTCCATGGATACCAAAATTTTTGACCTTGTGACCTTTGACCTTGGAGATTGACCTACTTTTGAAAAACTTTAACCTTGGCCATATTTTTTGAATGGTAAGTGATAGGGCTTTGATATTTCACATGTGTATTCCTTGTGACAAGACGTTTCCATGGATACCAAAATTTTTGACCTTGTGACCTTGACCTTGGAGATGATTGACCTACTTTTGAAAAACTTTAACGAATTATGAATGATCAAAAAAGGGGCCTTAAGGTCCGGGATCCTTTGATTTGGGTAATGTCTTTGATGAGCGGCAAAAATTTTTCAGTCACAAATAACATTTTTTTGATCAAGGCTTCTCATTAATATAAATTGACTATCATCTCTGAATATCGCTTTTTGTGTGTCCGTAACTATAATTTGCATTTTAAAATAGCTTAAATATTATTTTGCAAACTAAATTTCAAATTTCGATCTGCTAATATAGAACTACCCACTTATTAAATAAAGTTCATTACCCACACATGTCGAAACGGTTAATTGATTAATTGGATAATTACCCGGCGATACTACATGTACATACGCATTAATTGGATAATTAGCCGGCGATACTACATACGCATCAATCACTGGGGGGTAAATATTAGGGCTTCTTAATTCCATTCTTTTCTAGAAATTCAATTTTTCAGAAATTCTGTATCGTTCTGCTCTTATTTTTTAATATTGACAGATTTTTTTATTTACGATTGTGAACCGATTTCAAGAAATTAAACGCAAGTTTTCACATAGACTTTACTTTAAAGAAGGCATGCCACGTCTCAAATTTTTACAACTTAAATTTCTTATCTGATAGTTGTGACTTTATAGGAATTAATTCATTTCAATCCTCCGCAGTAATTTTGACAACTAAAAAAGAAAATTAAATGAATAAATAAAAAGGGAATAAATCTGATCATAATGTTTTGTCCGCCTCTCGACTAACGATTTTTTAGCTTCCCTAATTCTAGGCCTCACGTCCACGTCATGGGAAGCGGTAATAGCAAATACAATTTCATCTTATCTTGTCGGCTAACGAGGCTATGCAGTACATATAAAATTGATTAAATAAATAAAATTGAGCAACCAAAGTAATCAAATCATATATTTTATTACGAAATAATATACATAAAAAGTAGCTTATCTTTACCTTGTATAAAATCTGATATGTAGACAATTTTATGATGATTC
This sequence comes from Pinctada imbricata, assembly GCA_033119305.1. NCBI lineage: Eukaryota > Metazoa > Mollusca > Bivalvia > Pterioida > Pteriidae > Pinctada > Pinctada imbricata. The sequence continues at coordinate 16,401,670 of VSWD01000014.1, read as the reverse complement.
TATTTCTAGCCATTATTCAATTCTCGTCATTTGTCCTTACGTCTCGAAAATTCTGATGTGCCATTTTCACATTCTTTTTTTTAATCTTAATTCAAAATATCCAGAGATATGTTAAAAGGCGTTAAAAACAAATTTTCCTGCCATTTCATTTTCTTGTCAATATAGTCCTTTTTGAACTGGTGCGGTAATAAGTAGCCATCAACAATAATTTGATCACAAATTTGAAATACAATTATTTATATATATCCCTTCTATTGATAAAACAGAGAAAGAAGTATCTTAATAACCAGGGTATAGCTTAAAAGCTTTTAAAGCATATACTTTTCTTGTCATTTCATTTTCTTGTCATTAGACCTTTTGGAACTGGTACCGTAAAACGAATCCATCTTAATTTTTTTTTTATAAAGTTGATGATATATTACCATTCAAATATATCCCTATTATTAATAACGCAAAGAAAGAAGTAAATAGTCGAGATATAACTTAAAAGCATTTAGAACAAATGTTATCGGCTTTCTTGTCATTTCATTTTCTTGTCATTGGACCTTTTTGAACTGGTGCGGTAAAACGAAGCCATATCTTAACTTTTTTTTCATAAAGTTGATCTATTACCATTTAAATGTATCCCTTTTATTAATAACATAAAGAAAGAAGTAAATAAATAGTCCAAATATAACTTAAAAGCATTTAAAACAAATTTTCTTGTCTTTCTTGTCATTTCATTTTCTTGTCATTAGACCTTTTTGATTTTCTTGTCAATATTTATTGGCCACGTAGAAGCCACCAATGTTATTATTTTAACCAAACTTGATATATTTTTACTTATTCATGTCTTCTTTATTAAAACATCATAGAAAAATTGTTTTTAAAAGTCCGGGGATAACTTAATAGCGTCCAAAACTCATTTTCTTGTCTTTCTTGTCATTAGACTTTCTTGTCATTAGACCCCACCCATTCTGGTTAGTAGTGTGATACAACATTTCCTATTATGAACACAGATTGTGCAGATCCTCTCTTTTTCTCCTTAATATTAATTCATGGTTTAATCATGTGACTCTACTGTGCCTAAAGCATTTTTTTTTCAAATAGGGATAAGAGTACCCATCTTTCTGATGTAGAATTTACAGAGGGGAAAGAATGAGGGGAGGATCTCCTTACAGTATGTACAGGGGCAAATGACTGTGAAAAGGCAAGAGTAAAAAGAATCCTTCAGGTGGGAGGATGAGGGGGCCTGTAATAGAACCTACCTGAGGAATGGACTGTGAGAGGGGGCGTTGGTGGGCAGGGCTACGGAATCCCTGGGGTGGGGGAATGAGGGGGCCCGCCACATCATCCTCCTCTTGAATGACATCCTGCATTGCTGTGTCGCCTATTTCTTCAATATCATCATCATCTTCTAACTCGTTCATCCGTGACACAGGATCGGAGGAGCGTGGAGGGAGGTCATCTTTGACCGGTGAAGCATGACCGTTCATCATTGGAGGTTTAGGCCCAGCGTCTTGGTGTTCCTCGTCCATCGTTTCCTCTAAATAACGACTGGAAAATCCAAATACAAAGTGACATTTAATCAGTGTCCTTTAAGAAAGATCGAATCATAAGGCAAATCGAAATTAAGCATTTACTCAAATGTACACAGATTTTTAAATTGCAAAAAAATTCCTGGAAAGATTTTCTTTTAAATTTTGTATTACTATATTTAATCAAGTTAGAACTTCTTTTAGGTTATGAAAGACATATAAAAATCAATTTCCCAATACTAGGTCTCTACTTCAGTTTGGTAGGAGTTACCTACTTTGGTTTGTGCCTCTGAGGAGGTTGTTTTGAGTATTGTGGTGTGGTTTGCCCGATTGAGCAGGCTGTGAGGAGTTACCTACCTTGGTTCGTGCCTTTGAGGAGATTGTTTTGAGTACCGTGGTGTGGGTATGCCTGACTGAGCAGGCTGTGAGGAGTTACCTACCTTGGTTCGTGTCTCTGTGGAGGTTGTTTTGAGTATCGTGGTGCGGGTACGCCTGACTGAGCACGCTGTGAACGTAGACTTGCTGAGGGGGGAGGGTGTAGGGGTGCGGCATATCCCCTGGGGGGCTGTAAGTCCATGGGAGGAGACTTCATCTCATTTTCTCGCTGAGCCTCTTTTTCACGTTCTTTTTCCCGTTGTTCTCTTTCCCTTCGCTTTTTCTTCTTTTTCCTTTCCTTCCGTTCGATGCTACTGAGGGATGGGGGGATAGGAGCATTTTCCAAGGGGGTAAGCATGGGCGGGGGGATCTTTCTTCCTTCAACAACACCCACAACTGTAAAACAGAAGTAATATTTCAATAACTGAATGATGATTTTATTATTTGTATCTATCAGGCTATAGGGTTAACAAATAATTCTGTATTCGCTAATTTTCCCCTTTGAGACGGTATCTGACGTAGACTGATTATGACGTCATCAAATTCTATGGAAACAGTCCTAAAAGTCTGGGAAATGACGGTATAAAGTCGACGTTACCATACCATTTTCATGACGTCACAATGGTTTTACGTCAGATACCGTCTATAAGGGGAAATAAATCTGTATTCTGCAAAGACTCAATATATAGAAATCATAAACAAATTGTACCGTTCCATTTCTCCAAGACAGGGGCTTCACGTCAATGGATACTTTTCAATCCTTACTATGGAACTTCATTATCAATTCATGAGCGAAAATGAAATTTGAATTAAACCTTTTATTTTGAGATACAAGGAAAATTAAATTGTTCTCATTCTTACTAAAAGATGAGCTTTTATTCTTTAATAGACAAACGGAGGTACAGTATTTTATGAAGAGTACTGCAAAAAATAGAAAATCAGATCTATTTAAAGAACAAGCTTAACTGTTGCCTTGTATGACTGTTGCTAAAAATAGAAAATCAGAGCTATTTATAGAATAAGCTTTACCTGGTGCCCTGGAGCCTGAGTCTGGTCTTGCTTGGTCTGAAGGAGGGGAGGGCTGCTTGGAGAATCCATGGTCTCCTGGTGGGCTCAGTCCCTGGTCCCTTCCTGATCCAGGACGGTTAGGGGAGGGGGTTCTCCTGGGTGGAGGAGGTCGAGGATTCTGCTTCATTCCTGTAATATCATGTTACATATTGTTACTACAAATAGAACATCAGCTATATTTAAAGGACAAGCTGAGGGGCTCAGTCCCTGATCCCCCTGAACAAGCTGAGGGCAGTTAAATGAGGGAGTCCTCCTGGGTGGGGGAGGTCGAGGGTTTTACTTAATTCCTGTAATATCATTATACATATTAGCATTGTCACTAAAAATAGAATATCAGAGCTATTTTAAGACAACCTAGGGACTCAGTCCCTGATCCCCCTGAACAAGGATGGTCAAAGTGGAGAAGGTGGGGGGGGGGGGGGGGTTACTGCTTCATTCCTGTAATATCATGACAATTACATACATGTATATTAACATTGTTTCATAATATTCTTTTTCTGGTTTTTTTTCTGTATACAAATGATACTGTAGTTTTTATAAGGTAAAATGATGTACTTCACATTTGGCAAGTCATCATGAAGTCATAAAAATCCTGCAGAAGCATCATGATATTTGAAGAACATTTTCCTTAAATTTTATACTGGTTTCAATAGATATCACAACTAATTTACAAAAAAAACAATGTTTGCTTTTGATTAACATAAAAATACCTGGATATCTTGGAGCGGGTCTGGGCCGCGATGGTGGGAAGGAATCTGACGGGTTTGTAGCCTGGTTGAAGTGTGGAGATATCACACGCTGGTTATATTTAGGCGGGGGTTTGGGCTGCATGTTGGGTTTGTTCGACAGACCTACATCCTGGTTCTCATCACGGGGTTTGTTAAACGGTGAATCCTGAATAAAGAAAAATAATATACATGTATATACATAAATATTTTGATATAGCATAAACAAGCAAATGTATACTTCTTTACTACATGAAATTCAATATAAAATTTAATGTATTTCATTGAAAACATTATCAACTGAGTATAACACAGAATTCTTTTGTCACAAATAGTCATGAATGGACTAACAGCTGATATGTAATGGGACAGCATACCTAGAGCTTATTGGCTCAAATAATCTATGGGGGACTGGGTGAGTATCTGTACACTTACAGCTGATTGGCTGAGGACATGAATACTTACAGCTGATTGGCTGAGGACATGAATACTTACAGCTGATTGGCTTAGAACCTGAATACTTACAGCAGATGGCCAAGTTACATTACACTTAAAGCTGATTGGGAGAGGGACTGAATACTTACAGCTGACTGGCTGAGGGACTGTTTAGGGGGACTGGGTGGATATCTCGGTGGAGGTCGTGGCTGCATGCTGGGCTGTCCAAGATGATTCATCTGCCCCTGACGATTCCGAGTATTGGGCGGGGCTTGGCGTGAGGTTAGAGGAGGTTGGGACCCTTGCTCCTCCTCGATGTCTGATACGTCCATACCTCCTACACTAACACCATCAATGTCCTCCTCATCAACTGTTCAAACAGAATAGGCATATTATTTACATCATTACCATCTATGGAAGCCTGTTAGTTTGAGAATTACAACAAGATTGCAATGTAAAGAAAATTTGTAAAAATCATAGATGAACTTTCTGATCAAGCAAAATTATTTAGAAAAATCATGACGCCATGATGCATTTTTGATGAGAGTGGTTCAAAGCTTATTTGAACAAAGTAAAAAGTTTATGACGTCATAAAACTTAATCAGAACTTTATTTCCAGAGATAGGAAAGGAAAATTTCTATCTCATACTTACAGCCTTGTCAAATTTTTACAAAAATGAAACTCCAGAATAAGTAACACAAGTCAACTAAACTTTCTTATTCAAAAGTTCTGGTTAGGTTGTCTTTCTGAGTTTTCTTTTTCTTTTTGGTTTTTTTCCAAGACAATTGAATTTTCCTTCAAATACCTGCCCAAGATGTAAAATTAAACATTTCCTTTAACACTATGGCCTAATTGTACTTCAAACGTAATCATAAAGTGACATTGTTGAGTTATGATCCCTACAAGTTTCCAGATCTGGTAGTTCCTCGTCAGACACCATGGGTATGTCCTCTCTGTGACTCAAACCTTTATAATACTATAACGGTCTAATTATACAGTATGTCAAATGTTATCACATAGTGACATAGTTGAATTATGATCCCTACAAGTTTCCATACCTGGTAGTTCCTCATCATATACCATTATATAATGGTCTTATTATACAGAATGTCAAATGTTATCACAAAGTGACATTGTTGAGTTATGATCCCTACAAGTTTCAATACCTGGTAATTCCTCGTCAGACACCATGGGGACGTCCTCTCTGTGACTCAAACCTTTATAATACTATAAGGGTCTAATTATACAGTATGAAAAATGTTATCACATAGTGACATTATTGAGTTATGATCCCTACAAGTTTCCATACCTGGTAATTCCTCGTCAGACACCATGGGGACGTCCTCTCTGTGACTCAAACCTTTATAATACTATAAGGGTCTAATTACACAGTATGAAAAATGTTATCACATAGTGACATTGTTGAGTTATGATCCCTACAAGTTTCCATACCTGGTAATTCCTCGTCAGACACCATGGGTACGTCCTCTCTGTGACTCAAGCCGTTAGGTAAGCTCCTTCGCGTGTGTAAATTCACCTGATAATGTTACAAAATAATTTTATGGCAAGGTTTTCAGCTTAATGTAATGGAGGGTTTCATTGTAACGGTTCACTTAATAATCTATTTTTTTTTTAGATGATCAGAATATTTTAAATGTGGAAGTACTTGGAAAATTGTGAAATTCCATGTATGTTCTCAGGAATTATAGAATTTAAAAAAAAATTTCATGGAAAAAGTTTGTTGGTGTACATAAGGGTATCATGCATGGAATTTCTCAATCTGATTTAAATTACTTTATTTGGAATTAATGAATTTTAGAAATTTGAATATTATTTAAATGAAAATAATTGTATATACTATGTATGAATATAATCATGATAATAAGAAACCCTGCTTTATTCAGAAATTGTGAAAAAAAATAATATTCTTTACTAAAAAAAATTCACTTTTTTCCAAAAACCCATGAATTTCCAGCTTTTAAATAGTTTGCAATAATCCCTAAAATTTGCTACCCACTGAGGTTCCTCCATACATATACTATACCAGTTTAACGTAACACACACCTGTATCCTTTCTCTACGTTTATTGTTGAGTTCCCCTCCGGCACTCGTTGTTTGGCGTTCCTCCATTGAGAATCTCGTGTTCTCTCGCTCCGGCACTCCCTGACTCTGGGTACGCCTCATCGGTGTCCGAGGGGTCAGCATGGTGCGGGGTCGCTTGGGAGGATGGGGTGGGGTTATGGGCATGTTGTCAAAACTCCCCCTCGTGTTCTGTTTGATATACAATGTAAATGTAGTAGAATTTTTTCTGTGGAAAAATTTCGTTATCAGTGTTTATAAAGTAACAATTTTTTTTAATCCTAAAGGAAAAATTGGTCTTTTTCACATACAATTGCTAATAATATTGTCAGCAAATTTGTACACAAGGTAATACATGTATGTAGATCTGATATAATTGTTTCCTCTTTATATTTCTTAATCTATCCAGAGAGGGGTAATCATGCAACCAAAAGCCATGCATATATACATGTAGCAAGGAAAATGTTTTAATAGTAGACATCACTGGCCCGTTGTCCAAGGCTACCACATTTTTTGACGCAGTAAAGGAAATTGTCTATTAATAAGCTACATGTATACAAATGGCTACTTGAATTTGTCTGTGGGCTAGAGGTTAAAAATTTTTTTAGTGAAGACTGAATAAATTGTCGAAAATGATGAATTGATTGACGATCCTTACAATAGGTTAATTAAGAAAAATTTTTAGTGAAAACTGAATAAATCGTTAAGAAAATGACAAATTGAAAGACGATCCCTACAATAGGTAAATTTAGAAAATACTAGATAAAAGCTTACGATCATATGGTCGTAGTCCCCTGAATTAGACGTGGTGTAGCCCGACAACATCAGCGTCAGGCCCATGCCATTCGGTACAGGCGTACTGGGGTTACTCTGTAGTCGTTGCCGTTGGTGAGACATGATAATCAGTTGACAGTAGTGCAGTTGCCGATTCCTGGCGTAATCCCATGCCGTGGCGTTGAACTTGTCAAGTAGGCTGAGGTCAGCTGAAAGGTCAAAAAGTAGGTTATTGTAACGATCAATATTTAAAATTATGCTGCATATGCATTCAACAGTTTATTTTTCAATCTTGAATATGCAACTAAAAATATCCAAGATGTGATGTCACAAAAAAGTAAGATAGGAGAAAAGCACTGCAGTGTTCCGAAATAACCTTCAGGGGAACATTATATAGAGCAATGAAAATAAACTCAGTGATTCAGACTCTTTTCAGAAGCTATAGGACACATGGCCTAAAGCATCAAAAAATTATAGGCCATTTTGTCCTAAACATGGAAAAAGTATAGGCCGTTGAGCGGCATAGCCGCGAGCTTGCTAGGGAGGTCCGGGAGCATGTTCCCCTGAATTTTTTTTTTAATTCAAAGCAAAATGGTGTAATCTGAGCCAATCTGGAGATGAAAATTGAAGTCTACAAACTTGAAAATAATGGGTGTGTAACTGAGGCCTTCCTCTTGTTTTCCTGTAGAAGTGGGACTGTCAGTGCTGTTTGATGGTCGTTAGACTTGATGTGGTCTATTACCTTGTGTAAAGGTATTGTTTCTATTTGCATCAAGGCATATTTTACAGAGCATGGCGTCCGCAGTTTCACTATACCGTAACCAAGGGTATAGGGTTACCCATTTTTGTTGGAATTTTCTATCAACAGTACGTTCAGGTTGTTCAGCCTGAACTTCTGGGGTGTCAGGAGTGCCGCTTGGGGGACCGCCGCAAGACTGGCCGCCACTTGGAGATTCTTTGATCAAATTAAACAAAGTTTGCTGGCCCTCGCCCAGACGCAGCTTTTATTTGACTCGGTTATTTACACGCTTTAACAAGCATTCGCCGAGTTACATTACGTAAAGCCCTTGTATGACGTACTCTTTTTTATCATCTCATGAAAACTGTTGTTACTGTTTATCGAGGTACCGAGTCAACTCGACCTTAAATTGTGTCCACTCATGGGAAAATATTATGGGCCAATATGTCAGACAAACGGGAAAGGAATAGGCCATTTTGGCAGATGAAGGACACATTAATCGGCCATTCAGAGTTTTTATCGGCAAATGGCCGATGGCCGACGCCATTCTGAATCTCTTTTACCCAAGATACATGTAAAAGCAGGTTCCAAGTGAAAAGCTCACAGACTTGAGGCTTTTTCTGGGGTACAGTGATAAATCCAATTAAGACATTAGATCATTTAGACCAAATCCAACTTCAAGAAAAAGATACCTCCATGCAATCTTGCACTGTCAAATTAAATATATTTTTCTATTTCTATCTATAGATGTATCCAGAAATGTATCTTACCTCCCTGGTCCAGTAGGTAGTTAATGACGTCACCGTGCCCGCCTATCGAGGCCAGATGAAGTGCCGATCTGTCGTTATTGTCTTTGTCTCCTAAACGTTTCTTCCCTGCTATTTCCACAATAATCTTGCACGCCAGTAAAGAGCCTGAAGACGATTAAGTGAAACATCATATAAACCATACATACCATGCATACATATAATAGAAAATAAAATAAATAGGGTATTCAAAGATTACATAGCTCGCCTATACAGGTTTTTGTCAGAAATCAGGTTAAAATTTTTGAAAATTAGGTCAAAGTCCAAGGTCAAGGTTACTAGGTCAAAGGTCATGGTCTCAAATGTAAGGTCTCGTCACAAGGTATCTACATGTGAAATATCAAAGCCCTACCCCTTATAGTTCAAGAGATATAGCCCAAGTTAAAATTTTGTCTACGGATGACGACAACGACGGCGACGCCGAGGGTATGGCATTAGCTCTTCGGACTTTGTCCTCCCAGCGAGCTAATAAAAGCGAATAAAAGACAGTTTACAGTATACTATCTACTTACATGTATCATGATCTCAAAATTAGAGGCAAGATTCCTCCCCCCTCCCCCACTTCCAAACACGTTCTACATATACTGTATGAATGTATTTCATAAGAGCATCATTAATTTTCTGGGGTTTTTTTAATTCTTTTTTTTTTTTTTTTTTTTTTTAAAAACACCACAGACATGTAAACAATTCACATACAAGGACATTTTTTGGAATATAACTCAGTACAAAGATAAGTATATGTCGACCGACCCGTGATCCCAGTGAGGCTCGAACCAGGAACCCTTCCGTCTCTGGCCCGACGCCCTATCCACTAGACCACAGCATCAACATTATTAATTTTCTCTGTGCCTGGTGCCCTTTCAAGAAAAATTATTATTTTTCTTGATAGGGCGTGATACGGCGCAGATCAACTCAATCTGTATCAGTACTATACCTGTTTCAGCGGCTAATAATAGAACTGTTTTACCGTCCTCGTCTTTAATACCGGCAGTTTCCGAGGTCAGTAACGTCTGAAATTATAAAGAGTGATATTAGTGTTGTACAATGGAAGACATTTTGGAATCGATGATCAGAAAACAATCAGAAACGGTAAACGGATCAATATTGATTTCAAACAGAAATAAGCTTAAAATGCATCAAAGATGCAAAGTGCCGAGTTGCAAAACTTGAATAGTCTCGACAGATGGGAAGCATCACAGACACGTTTCAGGTTGATACACATTCATATACAATTCAGAAACCAAATCAATTACCCAAGTCCTATGAATTTGACCTTTGCTCTTTTGATCCCAAAATCAATAGGGGTCATCCTTGATTCATGGAAAACATTTCTGACAAGTTTCATGATTAAAGGTGCAATACATGCCCAAATATAGTCCCGAAACTATTTTCAATTATCAGAATCCTATGACCTTGACCTTTGGATGCAAAAATCACAAGGGGTCATACTTGATTCATGGGAAACATTTCCGGAACATTTCATGATCATAGATGCAATACAGGCTCAAATATTATCTGGAAACCATTTTCAATCATCAGTGATAGGGATCATCCTTGATTCATGGAAAGCATTTCTGGCAAGTTTCGTGATTATAGGTGCTACGCAGGCTCTAATATGGTCTGGAAACCATTTTCAATCATCATAGTTCAGTGACCTTGACCTTTGGACCCATAAATCAATAGGGGTCATCCTTGATTCATTAGAAATATTTCTGGAAAGTTTCATGATCATAGGTGCAATACAGGCTCTAATGTGGTCCAGAAACCATTTTCAATCATCTGAGTCCTATGACCTTGACATTTGACCTTTTGACCTCAAAATCAATAGGGGTCATCATTGATTCATAAGAAACATTTCTGGCAAGTTTCATGATCATAGGTGCAATACACCCTCTTATATCATCCGGAAACAATTTTCAATTTTCAATTACCTAAGTCCTGTGACCTTGATCTTTGACCCTTTGACCCCTAAATCAAAAGTGGTCATTTTCTATTCACTGGAAACATTTCTGGCAAGTTACATGATTATAGGTGCAATACAGGCTCAAATTCAGTCGGGAAACCATTTTTAATCATCTTAGTCCTGTGACCTTGACCTTTGAACTTTTAACCCAAAAATTGATAGTGGTCATCCTTGATCCATGGGAAACATTTCTGGCAAGCTTCATGATTATAATTGCAATACAGGCTGAAATATGGTCCGGAAACCACTTTCAATCATTGGAGCCCTGTGACCTTGACCTTTGACCTTTTGACCCCAAAATCAATAGGGGTCATTCTTGATTCATGGGAATCATTATTGGCAAGTTTCATGACTTTAGGTGCTATACAGGCTAAAATATGGCCAGGAAACCATTTTCAATCATCAGAGTCCTGTGACCTTGACCTTTGACCTTTTGACCCCAAAATCAAAAGTGGTCATTTTCTATTCACAGGAAACATTTCTGGCAAGTTACATGATTATAGGTGCAATACAGGCTGAAATATGGTCCGAAAACCAATTTCAATCAACAGAGTCCTGTGACCTTGACCTTTGACCTTTTGACCCCAAAATCAATAGGCCTCATCCTTGATTCAAGGGAAACATTTCTGGCAAGTTTCATGATTATAGGTGCAATACAGGCTGAAATATGGTCCGGAAACCATTTTCAATCGTCTGAGTCCTGTGACCTTGACCTTTGACCTTTTGACCCCAAAATCAATAGGCCTCATCCTTGATTCAAGGGAAACATTTCTGGCAAGTTTCATGATTATAGGTGCAATACAGGCTGAAATATGGTCCGGAAACCATTTTCAATCATCTGAGTCCTGTGACCTTGACCTTTGACCTTTTGACCCCAAAATCAATAGGGCTCATCCTTGACTGATGGTGAGTAAGTGTATGAAGTTTCATTGTTATAGCCTCTTTCGTAGTTGACTTATAGTCCGGAAACCATTTTCAATCATCTGAGTCCTGTGACCTTGACCTTTGACCTTTTGACCCCAAAATCAATAGGGCTCATCCTTGACTAATGGTGAGTAAGTGTATGAAGTTTCATTGTTATAGCCTCTTTCGTAGTTGACTTATAGTCCGGAAACCAATTGTTGACGCCCTCCCGCCCGCCCGCCCAACCGCCCGCCCAGACGCCCGCCCAGACGCCCGCCCAACCGCCCGCCCGCCCGCCCGCCCGTCTCACATCAAATTAAGAGCCGAGTTTTGCAACTCGGCTAAAAATACATTATTTTGTTAAAAAGCAGTATAAAAGCTTTATTTTTATGCATGAGCTTGAGAAAAATTGTACTAAAACAAAATAAAAAGGCTCTTAGCATATATTTGGTATGAATGTTGTGCCACCTTTTACATCTGAAGAACAGGTAAATGAGAAAGAAATACCCTCATGTACCAACTTTTCCACTTTCAGCCATTGTTGAAAAAAAGGAACCTGACTTATCTCACCCTCACTACCTGTAAACATTCAAGTGGCTCTGTCCATCTGACTGACCAAAGCATCCTCATCCGTCGGCTAGCGCCCCTCTATATTCCAACCACATTATCCATGTGGAAATAAATCATTATCTAACCCTATCTTATCTCACCCTAATCCACTTACCTGTAAACATTCAAGTGGCTCTGTCCGTCTGACTGACCAATGCATCCACGTCCGTCCGTTAGCGTCCCTCTCTATTCCATCCACCTCGTCCACGTGGAAATTATGAGAACTGCTCAGTAATTCAAAGTGCTTGATGTGATCCAAGCGGCACGCCCACATACACGGCGTTAAACCGTCCTTGTCTCTGACGTTAACATCGGCATTGTGCTGGATTAGGAACTGTAATGAAATGTAACTTAGGGGTAAAAGTATTATGTATCAAGTATATATTGAGATCTTAGAAGACTAAAGAAATGCATACAGTACAAGAAATCAAATTTCTGTGAAAGAGAAAAAACGAAAATTTGCCTCTAACATGATGAAAATACCCCCCGCAGCAATATTCTTTGAAAAGTTATCTTGAGATCAAGGTCAAGCCTCTATTGTGACCTTGACCGTAGACCTTGGTTCAAGGTCATGACACACCCCTATGTCCTAAGGAACATTTCTGTGAAATATTATTGAAATCCATCCAAAGTGTAAGGAGTTATGCTCTGGACAAGGTTTTACTAATGATGTCTATTGTGACCTTGACCTTTGACCTATGACCTTGGTTCAAGTTCATGACACACCCCTATGTCCTAAGGAACATTTCTGTGAAATATTATTGAAATCAATCCAAAGGGAGAGGAGTGTTATGCTCTGGACAAGGCTTTACTAATGATGTCTACTGTGACCTTGACCTATGACCTTGGTTCAAGGTCATGACACACCATTATGTCCTAAGGAACATTTTTGTGAAATATTAATGAAATCCATCCAAAGGGAGAGGAGTTCTGCTCTGGACAAGCTGTGATGGACGTACAGATCCTATACCCACCCCCCCCCTCCCAAAAAAAAACTTTATTTGCACGGGGTAAAATATGCTTTTATTCAATCTAGTGAGTGCAGATTATTTCTTTGTTTTCAGTTGTGAGTATATTAGCTTTGCTCATCTAATCCTTAAAGGATTTTGCAAACTTTTAGCATCATTTACATAGCTATTGCATTGAATCAATTCTTCTGATTAACAGAAATCTGTATGAAATTTTTTTTTAAAAATTCAAACTTTATTTATTTTACAACTTTTAACAAACAAGTTACACAACTTATATAAATGTCTCACGTTGGCTCAGATGTTGGCGTGAGGGGGTCCAAGGATCAAGAGGAAACCAGAGTACCCGGAGTATAACCTCCTGCAGAGGCCTGGGTGGGGGACCACCTACCCTCCCACATAAGACCCTTTGCCCAATCTGGGATTCGAACCCGGGACCTTAGAGGTGAGAAGCGAGCACGCTACCACTGCGCTAACCCAGCCGTATAAAAATTTAGATATATACATGTATCCATTAAGTATAAAGTAAACAGTGAGTCGGAGTGACAGACATCTCACCTCAAGAACAACATTTTCTCTCATACCTTCGCATGTGTTTCAGAGTAGGTACATGAAATACAGCTATATGAGCGACATCTGTATCACATATCACGTGACAGCTGTATCTCATATCACTTGACGCTATTGTGTCGATTATTTACGCTATTGTGACGTCATGATTTCAGCCCGCAAAACAAACAAGCTAGTAGCGACGTTGCAATAAAACATCGATTTTAAGATCGTTTTTCAATGTATTTCTTGCATTATATTTTGAAAAGCCTAATATTCCTAGTTTATTCTTTTAGAATAAACTATTTTCGGGGCGCTGAATTCGAATATCGCAAAATTTTTGCGATTAGATCAACTTGATATTTTTCAAATTTCGTCTCTTTTCTCTCAAATTATTTCAGTCAGGGGTGCTACTTCAACAAGTAATTAAACAAGAGCCCCAGGGGGCACAACGCTCACCTGATACCCATGCACGCTCTAATTGACATACTGACATTGAATACTGATAGTGCCAGTACCAGGATTTTAGCCCACAACCTTTCTAAAAAGATTTTTGCCGGATGCAGAGAAGTTTTTTTTTTCAGACAACCTTTGAAAGTACAAAAAAGAAAAATCAAATTCAAGGAATTATGGTCCCCCGCTTTTGGGTGTTTGTCTTTAAAGAAATGCTTACAGACATCTCATTTATTATCAACATTCTAAATATGAAAGATTAACTCCAAGAAAAGGTCAAAAGGAAAAAAAACTTTTGTTTTGTTTCCAAGGGACAGGGCTTATGAAAAGATATGCACATGTGAAATATTTAAGACCTATGATTTAAATTACCATCAAAAACTAATGGTCGAGGTTGAAGTTTTTAAATGTGGGTCAACCTCCATGGACAAGGTCACAAGGTCAGAATGTTGTTACCAACAGAAAGGTCTCATCACAAGGAATACACATGTGAAATGTGAAAGCCCTATCATTTGCCATTAAAAAGTTATGGTCAAGGTTAAAGTTTTTAATAAGTAGGTCAAAGTCCAAGGTCAAGGTCACAAGGTCAAAAATTTTGGTATCCATGGAAAGGTCTTGTCACAAGGAATACACATGTGAAAAATCAAAGCCCTATCACTTTCTATTCAAAAGTTGTGGTCAAGGTTAAAGTTTTTAATAAGTAGGTCAAAGTCCAAGGTCAAGGTCACAAGGTCAAAAATTTTGTTATCCATGGAAAGGTCTTGTCACAAGGAATACACATGTGAAAAATCAAAGCCCTATCACTTTCTATTCAAAAGTTGTGGTCAAGGTTAAAGTTTTTAATAAGTAGGTCAAAGTCCAAGGTCAAGGTCACAAGGTCAAAAATTTTGTTATCCATGGAAAGGTCTTGTCACAAGGAATACACATGTGAAATATCAAAGCCCTATCACTATCCATTCAAGAGTTATGTTCAAGGTTAAAGTTTTTAATAAGTAGGTCAAAGTCCAAGGTCAAGGTCACAAGGTCAAAAATTTTGGTATCCATGGAAAGGTCTTGTCACAAGGAGTACACATGTGAAAAATCAAAGCCCTATCACTTTCTATTCAAAAGTTATGCACAAGGTTAGAGTTTTTGTGACTGACGGACAGACGGACGGACGGACCGACGGACAGACGAACCGGTTTTAATGTCCCCGCGCTTTCGCGAAAGCAGGGGACAAAAATAGCCACATTTCAAAACAATAACTTTTTTACTGATTTGAAAAGACGGATAAAGTGGTCCAACGTCATATGCCCAGCTAGTATAGTTCAATTATGCAACATCAAAAATAAAATCATATTGTACATTAATGTGCAGCAGAAAAAGAATAAAACAATGAAACGATTTCATAAATTAAGTTTATTTAAAATTGAACACAAAACCTTTCATTATTGATAGCTAGCATGCCAGAAATTATAAAGCCTGTGTTTGTGAAACGAGAATGCCCCCGGCGGCATCTTTGTTAGTATAAAGGCCATTTTCTGCTAAGTATGTGAGAGGTCAGGGTCAGCGCAATATTGGTATCAATGGAAAGATCTTGTCACAAGGAATACACATGTAAAAATTGAAACCTCTATCACTAACCATTCAAAAGTTATGCCCAATGTTAAAGTTTTTGAGAAGTACGTCAAAGGTCAAGGTTATGGTCACGAGGTCAAAAATTTTGGTATCAATGGAAAGGTATTGTCACAAGGAATACACATGTGAAATATGAAACCTCTATCACCAGCTTCCATTTAAAAGTTATGCCCAATGTTAAAGTTTTTCGGAAAACAGACAGACAAACAGACAGACGAACAGGCCAAAAACTATATGCTCCCGAATGTTTTATTCCAGGGGCATAAAAAACAAAGATTTTTCGGTTTTGCCTTTATTCATATTAAAGTATACTGAAATCTATGAATGCTTTTGAATAGTATTGATTTCATCTCAAATACATGAAACGTACAGTTAAAATCGTTTTAATCCAATATTTATCAATTCAAGTGAGTTGTGCTGCTTGTGCAGAAATTGGGCCAGTTTGTTTTCCAAAAAGCAGTGTATGGTGTATCAAACCTCATGACCCAGTGAAGCCACTTGAACAAATAATTTTCAGTGAATATGCTGAAATGCAGCGCTTCTTGCCTATGCATATTTCAACAGGCGAGAAGGAGCGTCGCATTTCAGCATACGCTGTTCAACAACTCAAGTGATTTCTCTAGGTTTCGTAGTTTGAAACAAATTAAAAGGCCCATGAAATTGTTAAGGTTGTCCAACTAGCAGACCTACAACATCGTTATTTACTGTTAAAAAATTGTTTTACCTCATCAAAGGTCTGTTACACGGACAAGTTGTTAGCGGAGAGAGTTCATGAAATGTATCGGTTGCATAGGATTTGCCGACAAAAAGTTATTTGGTCCGATAAAAACTCATCATGTATCTATTATTTGAACAGATAAAAATTCCCAAATGTCTTATCACAGGAACCTGTCATTTTATGAGAGAAAATGTTTTATTATTCACAACCTCAGGCCTCTGTGTTCCTCTTAGAAATATTATACATACAAGATGTCGAACACAGTGGCTTATGGTTGTAAATAATAATTTATTTACTCTAAACAACAGCTTTCTGTGGTCCAACATTTCATAGGAAGATTTCAGGAACTCTGAACTGAATTATTTATTTCAAGAATTTCAGATATTAAATGTCCTATGCATTCTCAAAATCCGGAGGAAGAGATTACTCATTAGACGTTTCTTCAAGAAATCAGTCCGTAAATTACTTCATCTAAGAGAGTCTAAGACAGAGGAAATTCGAGCAAACTTTATGCATGATAACAAGTTGCAAGTGTTCCAAGTACATGAATGATAACCATTATGAAAGTATTCCAAGTATAATGCACATTTCATTAAATAAAAATCTATTCCGTTTGCACTGTATCTCCTGAAATGTATCGCAGTACTAAAGGTATCACATTTCTACATGGGGAATCCCCTTCAGGTGTAATCCAAGGAAATCGGTTTAGCGGGGAATCCCCTCAGTTTTGACTGGTGAACAGGGCAGAATAAAAGGTGTCACACCATTGGTCAAAACTATTGAAAATTTAATAAAACACCGCTAAAGACGGTATGGCCGGATTGCAAAGTAAGTTTTTGTCACCAACTGGGTCTAGGTCACCAAGTCAAATATTACAGCATACATTGAGAGGTCTTGTCAGAGGCAACCTACATGTATAATAAAAAGTTTCTACTGTATACAGTTCCTTAGATTTTGCTTAAACCAGGAACTTTAACCAAAGTCTTTAACTAGGTCAAAGTCCAAGGTCAAGGTCACTAGGTCCAATGTTACGGCATAAATTGAAAGGTCTCGTCATGGGCAACCTAAATGTATAATATAAGGTTTCTACTGCATACAGTTCCTTAGATTTTGCTTAAATCAGAAACTTTAACCAAAATCTTTAACTAGGTCAAAGTTCAAGGTCAAGGTCACTGGGTCAAATGTTACGGCATAAATTGAAAGGTCTCATCATGGGCAACCTACATGTATAATATAAAGTTTCTACTGCATACAGTTCCTTAGATTTTGCTTAAACCAGAAACTTTAACCAAAATCTTAAACTAGGTCAAAGTTCAAGGTCAAGGTCACTGGGTCAAATGTTACGGCATAAATTGAAAGGTCTCATCATGGGCAACCTAAATGTATAATATAAAGTTTCTACTGCATACAGTTCCTTAGATTTTGCTTAAACCAGAAACTTTAACCAAAATCTTTAACTAGGTCAAAGTCCAAGGTCAAAGTCACTAGGTCCAATGTTACGGCATAAATTGAAAGGTCTCATCATGGGCAACCTAAATGTATAATATAAGGTTTCTACTGCATACAGTTCCTTAGATTTTGCTTAAACCAGAAACTTTAACCAAAATCTTTAACTAGGTCAAAGTCCAAGGTCAAGGTCACTAGGTCCAATGTTATGGCATAAATTGAAAGGTCTTGTCATGGGCAACCTATATGTACAATATAAGGTTTCTACTGCATACAGTTCCATAGATTTTGCTTAAACCAGGAACTTTAACCAAAATCTTTAACTAGGTCAAAGTCCAAGGTCAAGGTCACTAGGTCAAATGTTACGGCATAAATTGAAAGGTCTTGTCATGGGCAACCTTCATGTATAATATAAAGTTTCTACTGCATATAGTTCCTTAGATTTTGCCTCAACCAGAAACTTTAACCAAAATGTTGACGGCAGACGGACAGACTGACGGACGGACGGACAGACAGACGGACGGACGGACGGACATCGTCAATCTATAGACCGGAATTGCTTTGCAATCCGGCCAAAAATAGCACATGAAATCAATGTACCATTCCCTGTAGTCGGGATAAATTGAGTTTTGAACCTGTTTTTGTCTTTTATGCAATCTATTGATCGATTTAAAAATAGATGAAATTTGTAAAATTTTCGAAATGGATAGAGGGGTGATGTAAAAAAGTGGAATTTGTGAGAAAACGGTATGCATGACCCCCCTTTTTTCTATTATTTTTATGTGTGTCAAAGGTGTCCAAATCCAACGAGACCAAATTCATAATTATTGAATGAAGGATTGGAAGTCACTCAAATTGAGCTAAATGATTGATCATACAAAGAAGGTTTTTATTTCTTTGGATGACACCTTCAGGTACACGGCAAAACATGGCCGCTTTTGAAATCTTGTTCCCGACTTTAAAAATAAAATTCTAAATAAGTATAAAGAATTTAAATAATTGAATCATATCACATAAAAGGTCAATCAATAAGACATTGAAGCATGTGTCACTTGTTGAATTATCAGCTGTAACAATGGATGAAAGGTTGATCAAAAAATGATTAATCATACAAAGAAGGTTTTTTTCCTGTAGTTGCACCTGAAGCATTGGGCATGGAAAACATACATTATACCTATGTACAATCTTAAAAAATATTCCTTAAAAATCCAAAAGTGGATATCTGGACAAAATTCTTTCACTTGTAGGGTACCATGCATGAGTACCTCATACCTACAAATTGTCATGACAATCTGAAGAGTGGTTATAGAAAAGAAGCAGAAAATGTATGAAAATCACCCCCCCCCCCTTCCTTTTTACATAAGAAAAAAATTCATACAAAATCAAAAAAATAAAATTTAAGTATAAAATACATATCAAAGCATTAAGTAAGTTAAATATGATAAATATGTAGTAAATGAGTGTGTAAAATCATACACTTATTGAGTTATTTAAAGAAATAGTGCAAAAATGTGCATTTCTGACTAAGTCCGAAAAGACGTCAAAAACGCGTCAAAAATTAGTTATCGGATTTTAACGAAATGAACAAATTTGAATCATACATCCTTCTAGATCACATATATACAATTAGTTTTTCAATCCATTTAGTGGAACTGGAGAAGAAGATTTTTGAAGAGGGGTACCCTCCGGGGCCTATTTGACCCCGCCCTGGATCCACCCCTGAAGGGATCGAGCCGAAATGAACAAACTTGGTAGAGGACCTTTAGTACTTCATGCATACCAAGTTTCATCAAAATCCCTTCAGCCGTTCTTGAGAAGAAGTTGAAAATGTTAAAAGTTTACGACGGACGGACGACGGACGACGGACGCCGGACGCCACACTATGACAATAGCTCACTTGAGCCTTTGGCTCAGGTGAGCTAAAAAGGGGAAAAAAATTTTGTTAGGGTCCCGCCGGGGTTTGAAGCCACTCCCCATGGGTCCATTGGGCATGGAAAACATACATTATACCTATGTACAATCTTAAAAAATATTCCTTAAAAATCCAAAAGTGGATATCTTGACAAAATTCTTTCACTTGTAGGGTACCATGCATGAGTACCTCATACCTACAAATTGTCATGACAATCTGAAGAGTGGTTATAGAAAAGAAGCAGAAAATGTATGAAAATCACCCCCCCCCCCCTTCCTTTTTACATAAGAAAAAAATTCATAAAAAATCAAAAAAATAAAATTTAAGTATAAAATACATATCAAAGCATTAAGTAAGTTAAATATGATAAATATGTAGTAAATGAGTGTGTAAAATCATACACTTATTGAGTTATTTAAAGAAATAGTGCAAAAATGTGCATTTCTGACTAAGTCCGAAAAGACGTCAAAAACGCGTCAAAAATTAGTTATCGGATTTTAACGAAATGAACAAACTTGAATCATACATCCTTCTAGATCACATAGATACAATTAGTTTTTCAATCCATTTAGTGGAACTGGAGAAGAAGATTTTTGAAGAGGGGTACCCTCCGGGGCCTATTTGACCCCGCCCTGGATCCACCCCTGAAGGGATCGAGCCGAAATGAATAAACTTGGTAGAGGACCTTTAGTACTTCATGCATACCAAGTTTCATCAAAATCCCTTCAGCCGTTCTTGAGAAGAAGTTGAAAATGTTAAAAGTTTACGACGGACGGACGGACGGACGACGGACGACGGACGGACGGACGGACGACGGACGACACACTATGACAATAGCTCACTTGAGCCTTTGGCTCAGGTGAGCTAAAAAGGGGAAAAAAATTTTGTTAGGGTCCCGCCGGGGTTTGAAGCCACTCCCCATGGGTCCATTGGGCATGGAAAACATACATTATACCTATGTACAATCTTAAAAAATATTCCTTAAAAATCCAAAAGTGGATATCTGGACAAAATTCTTTCACTTGTAGGGTACCATGCATGAGTACCTCATACCTACAAATTGTCATGACAATCTGAAGAGTGGTTATAGAAAAGAAGCAGAAAATGTATGAAAATCACCCCCCCCCCCCTTCCTTTTTACATAAGAAAAAAATTCATAAAAAATCAAAAAAATAAAATTTAAGTATAAAATACATATCAAAGCATTAAGTAAGTTAAATATGATAAATATGTAGTAAATGAGTGTGTAAAATCATACACTTATTGAGTTATTTAAAGAAATAGTGCAAAAATGTGCATTTCTGACTAAGTCCGAAAAGACGTCAAAAACGCGTCAAAAATTAGTTATCGGATTTTAACGAAATGAATAAACTTGAATCATACATCCTTCTAGATCACATAGATACAATTAGTTTTTCAATCCATTTAGTGGAACTGGAGAAGAAGATTTTTGAAGAGGGGTACCCTCCGGGGCCTATTTGACCCCGCCCTGGATCCACCCCTAAAGGGATCGAGCCGAAATGAACAAACTTGGTAGAGGACCTTTAGTACTTCATGCATACCAAGTTTCATCAAAATCCCTTCAGCCGTTCTTGAGAAGAAGTTGAAAATGTTAAAAGTTTACGACGGACGGACGGACGACGGACGACGGACGACGGACGACGGACGCCACACTATGACAATAGCTCACTTGAGCCTTTGGCTCAGGTGAGCTAAAAATTACCTTTTTAAGTAACTTTCTAATTTTGTCTTCTAAAATGATTACCTTTTCAAGTAACTGTTTTACTTGCAATTTCCATGCAACATATTACGTCTACTAGTAATATACATAAAAAGTGAGGCAATGGATGGTTTGTAATGATGGTAGCAAATACATTTAAAATTCTCAATCTTTTAATTCTTGTAAGGGCTACTCATATCAGTAATAATTGCTTCAATTACAGAAATATTGGGTTAAAACCATTCCTTTAAAATTACTTGTTTAAGTAATATTCATTGAATGGGGCTTATCTTTACGTAAATGAAAGGAGTAAAGCTTAAAGCAATTATCGTAAATAAAATTTGAATCTTATTTTGAAAAGGAAAGTCTGAATTAACAGGAAAAATTACTACTCTGGGGATGAAAATTCTATTAAAAAATCTACAAGCTTACAAACTTGTGCAAATTTGCAACTTTTTAAGGGAAATTCAGCTACAATTTCAGCGATCTTTCTATACTGAAGCAGTTTCTTCTGTGAAAGATATTTCCTTTTGAAAATAATGGAAGTGTTCTTGCCTTCCACTGCTGTATTTTCTTAGTAGCTATAGGAAATAAAACATTATTTAACTTTTTATGTGAAATCATGGGTTCATTTGATACCAGTCAGATAATTACATGTAGAAGTAATTTTTAAAATTACTTGATGAAGTAGCACCCCTGACTGTATTTTCTGGCCCTCAAATATGTGTTCTTCTATGAAAGATACATCTTCAAGCCTCGGGTTTTCATGATTTTGAGACCCTCTAGAGGAACCGATGTATCTTTCATAGAAGACCATGAAAGAGTCTAATAGTCTTTCATGCCGTAATGTCTGCTAACAAATGCCAAGTCAGATTGACAGTCGGCAATTTTGAAATTGCCCCATATTGTAACGTTATTATTGAAATACTTGCTTTCAGGCATTCTGTGCTTTTTGTCGTGACAGACCAGTGAATTGGTGCCCGTCCATGACCATCTTGTATCGTGAAATCACCGCCATATTGTAACAGTAAACTCAAGGCAACATGGTTAGCATCATGGCAAGACTGGTGTAAGGCAGTCGATCCATCTGAAATTATCAAAGTTAAAAGTTCAAGGTCAATCAGTCTATCAAAAGTTCAAAGCTGATGTATCAAAAATTATCAAAAGTTTTACGTGGATCCACATAAAATTATCAAAAGTTCAAGGCTGATCAGTAAAAATTATCAAAAGTTCAGTTAAAGATCAGTATCCCAGTATTATACAGTATATAGTTCAAAGTTCAAGATCAATCCATCTAAAATTGTTAAAATTTCAAATTTCAAGGTAATCAGTAAAAAGTTATTAAAAGTTCAAAGTTCAAGGTTAATGCATATAAAATGATCATCAGTTCAAAGTTTAAGGTAAATCCATCTATTTTATCAAAAGTTCAAAGTTAAAGAAAGATTCGCTGTCTACCTCTCTAAAGTTCTTACACGTATATAATAATCATGTGTCATAATACAATACTGGCGGATTCTATCATTAAAATGTTGAAGAAACCAAATGTAGAAACCATACTTATAAAATGAAAATCAGTCACAATACAAAAACAGATAGTCAGGTTAAACTAAACAAAATGCCTGTGAAGAACCATGACCTTGACCTTGACAATCAAAACATTTATGCCCTTTCCTGTAGCGATCTGTTGTAATCAGTTAGAGGTTCAAGCTACATCTAGCAGACAATTTTAAAGATTTCTCATAATTTATATGTGACCTCTGACCTTGAAAATATTCCAGACATCAGCCTGGTTCTCCAGTACTGTAGATTAACCTACAACCCCCCCCCCCCTCCCTCCTCACACTAACCAGGTTTTTTTTTAGTAATTTGGGAACATGTCAGGGCCCGTGCAATTGGGAAAATATAGACAATCAAATGTTTAATCAAAAGATTTTCATTTTAATTTGATTTCATTACTTATGATTAGTATTGTTTACAAAAATTATGGCAAATTAACAGTTTGAACCAGTGATTAATCTACAATTTGATCTAAATAGGTGCCATGGACCCGATGAAATTTGGACAATGGGTCCCAAGCCATAATAATGGGTCCCAAGCCATAATAATGGTTCCCAAGCCATAACAATGGGTCCCAAGCCATAATAATGGGTCCCAGCAAAAATTAATGCCTTCCAAGTACTGTAAACAGTCTTTTTCTGTTAAAAGAGTGGTCAAAATATGTCAGATCGATTATAAACACGAGACATTTACAGCTAATACACTTCCTCAACTTTGAAAGTTTTATGTAAACTTGAACAGGAACTGCTAACTTACTGTGTGAGGCCACATTGACGTCAGCCTGATTCTCCAGTACATCCCCCCCCTCCTCACACCCACACACTAACTTACCGTGTGAGGCCACATTGACGTCATCCTGATTCTCCAGTACATCCCCCCCCCTCACACCCACACACTAACTTACCATGTGAGGCCACATTGACGTCATCCTGATTCTCCAGTACATCCCCCCCCTCACACCCACACACTAACTTACCGTGTGAAGCAACAATGACGTCAGCCTGATTCTCCAGTATACCCCCCCCCCCCCCCCTCACACCCACACACTTACTTACCGTGTGAGGCCACATTGATGTCAGCCTGATTCTCCAGTACATCCCCCCCCCCCTCAGACCCACACACAAACTTACCGTGTGAGGCCACATTGACGTCAGCCTGATTCTCCAGTACATCCCCCCCCCTCACAACCACACACTAACTTACTGTGTGAGGCCACATTGACGTCAGCCTGATTCTCCAGTACATCCCCCCCCCCCCTCACACCCACACACTAACTTACCGTGTGAAGCAACATTGACGTCAGCCTGATTCTCCAGTACACCCCCCCTCCTCACACCCACACACTTACTTACCGTGTGAGGCCACATTGATGTCAGCCTGATTCTCCAGTACATCCCCCCCCCTCACACCCACACACTAACTTACCATGTGAAGCCACATTGATGTCAGCCTGATTCTTCAGTACATCCCCCCACCTCACACCCACACACTACCTTACTGTGTGAGGCCACATTGACGTCAGCCTGATTCTCCAGTACATCCCCCCCTCACACCCACACACTAACTTACCATGTGAAGCCACATTGATGTCAGCCTGATTCTTCAGTACATCCCCCCACCTCACACCCACACACTAACTTACCATGTGAAGCCACATTGATGTCAGCCTGATTCTTCAGTACATCCCCCCCCTCACACCCACACACTAACTTACCGTGTGAGGCCACATTGACGTCAGCCTGATTCTCCAGTACACCCCCCCCTCCTCACACCCACACACTAACTTACCGTGTGAAGCCACATTGACGTCAGCCTGATTCTCCAGTACACCCCCACACCCTCACACCCACACACTAACTTACTGTGTGAGGCCACATTGACGTCAGCCTGATTCTCCAGTACACCCCCACACCCTCACACCCACACACTAACTTACCGTGTGAAGCCACATTGACGTCAGCCTGATTCTCCAGTACACCCCCCCCCCCACACACACACACTAACGTACTGTGTGAGGCCACATTGACATCAGCCTGATTCTCCAGTACACCCTCACACCCACACACTAACTTACTGTGTGAGGCCACATTGACGTCAGCCTGATTCTCCAGTACACCCCCACATCCTCACACCCACACACTAACTTACTGTGTGAGGCCACATTGACATCAGCCTGATTCTCCAGTACACCCCCACACCCTCACACCCACACACTAACTTACTGTGTGAGGCCACATTGACGTCAGCCTGATTCTCCAGTACACCCCCACACCCTCACACCCACACACTAACTTACTGTGTGAGGCCACATTGACGTCAGCCTGATTCTCCAGTACACCCCCCCCCCCCCACACACACACTAACTTACTGTGTGAGGCCACATTGACATCAGCCTGATTCTCCAGTACACCCCCCCCCCCCCACACACACACACTAACTTACTGTGTGAGGCCACACTGACATCAGCCTGTTCTCCAGTACGGCCCCCCTCACCCACACACTAACTTACCGTGAGAGGCCACATTGACGTCAGCCTGATTCTCCAGTACACTCCCCCCCCCTCCCCCAACAAACACACTAACTTACCGTGTGAGGCCACATTGACGTCAGCCTGATTCTCCAGTACACCCCCCACTCACACCCACACACTAACTTACCGTGTGAAGCCACATCGACGTCAGCCTGATTCTCCAGTACACCCCCCACTCACACCCACACACTAACTTACTGTGTGAGGCCACATTGACATCAGCCTGATTCTCCAGTACACCCCCACACCCTCACACCCACACACTAACTTACTGTGTGAGGCCACATTGACGTCAGCCTGATTCTCCAGTATAACCCCCCCCTCCTCACACCCACACACTAACTTACTGTGTGAGGCCACATTGACATCAGC
The DNA here is from genome assembly GCA_033119305.1 of Pinctada imbricata. Classification (NCBI taxonomy): domain Eukaryota; kingdom Metazoa; phylum Mollusca; class Bivalvia; order Pterioida; family Pteriidae; genus Pinctada; species Pinctada imbricata. Next base: position 16,375,834 of record VSWD01000014.1, on the reverse strand, counting down.
CTGATTCTCCAGTATACCCCCCCCCTCACACCCACACACTAACTTACCGTGTGAAGCCACATTGACGTCAGCCTGATTCTCCAGTAAGTAATGCAGCATCTCCATTTGGTGGAAGTGGACGGCATATGAAAGCGCTGTCCGACCGAGACCATCCTGCTCATCTACACAACCCGGATCTGTAAACATGTCATGTATGGTAATTATTGAACGGTACTCAGAATATTATATGTAAATTGTAACAGGTAAAAAAATATCGGGTCTTACATGTATTTGTATGTACATGTAAATTGTAATCTCCTTACATTAAGTTCAATTAAAATTGAATGAATATTGCCCTAAAAAAACAATATGAGTAGTGAGTACAACTCAGTATGATTGGCCATTGGAATACTTTACCTTCTTGCACTAACTGCATGAGCAGGTCTGCGTTTCCATGTTTTACGGCTTGCATTATGGGAGGGAGTGTAGTAATGTTCATGCTTTCCTCCGTATTCACAATTCCCTGCAAACTCTTCATGCTGTCTAAATTTATCCATTTCCACTGAAATTTATCGGGCGCGTCAACAAAAGGCGTCAAGGGACTCCAGCCTCTGGCACTGAGTGTCAGTGTTTTTTCCGTATTTTTTTCATGTGATCGAGTCTGAAGCAATCGATAATACTTTTGCATATGCAGTAAAGCCAAGTTGAGCGTGTCTCGAAGCTCCGCCCCTTCCTGTTCCTCATTCAGCTTGAGAAGAAACTCGTTAATAAAAGCTGCAGCTTTTTGGAAATCTGGAATCAAAAAATAATAGGCACTGAATTAATCCAAGATTGATATTGAAGTAATGCCATTTCTTGGGTTTTCTTTCTGTTGTATGTGCATAACCAAAGTAATTCCCTTAAATGCAACTATTAAAATTAAATCGTATTGATAAAAACATGTTCCATTTCTGCTCATGACAGCACAATGCAATCTACAGATCTAATGAAACATGCCATGCTGTTCCAACCTGCAAATTGAACCCACAATGACCTGAACATTAAAGTCACCTTTTTACCTAGAAAAATATGATTTCAGAAAACAAGAATGAAACAGACAACTGTGGCGCATATATAAAGAGTGGTTTAATGGTTTATTTGCCTTGAGTCTTTAGACTCATCAGCCTAAATCAAGAATAAATGTCACAATTTGTGTTTTCTTCCGGGTATGCAAGTGCATTTATCGCATAAAATGTGCTAACACACATAGCATGTTAGATAAATGCACTTGCTTTGTGTTGCATACCTGTATATATAACATTTTATTATTAACAGATTTTAGTCAACCAAAGAATGATCGATAATGCAATGTCTTGAATAATTGCAGTACATGTGCTTTTCATTTTTACATGTCAAATACAGTATCAAAACCATTAAGCAATTTCTCTTTAATTTTTGTAGAAAACACATTTGATTTGCAACTGATTTTATAATTTTAATTTTTTTTTTTTTTTTTTATGACTTTGGGCTAAAAACCTACCAGCATGAGGACGCAAAACAGAAAGTTTACAAAGAAAAATAGCCCAATCTGACGCTTGTACTAGACTGGGCCAAAGGGATGTCTCTTTGGCTCACTTGATCGATCAGTAGAGCATTATCAGGGATTTTTTTACCCTTCGATTTCAGGGGCCTGGGCCTTCAAGATTGGGAAAACTAGCGACATTTGGTTGAAATTGGGAAAAAAATTATACAAATAAATTGAGAAAACAACTTGTCAAGCAAAAAATATTTATATCAATATTGCTACAAAGGTAGCCTACTAAGATAAAAAAAATTTAACTTAAATAATTGTCTAAGTGTTTATTTTTTAAAGATTCTTGATGAAATTATTTTACTTTTTTCCAAATTGGGAATTTTAAGCTCAGAAATTGGGAAAAAATGCCTGTTTTTCAGCATTGGGAATGGGGCCGAATTTCGGCCCTGGAGAACCCCTTAAAAAATCCCTGATTATAGACTTAAAATTTGAAGGTTGCCGCATGCGTATTCGAGCCCTCATGGTGTGGGCAGTCCTGTGTTTACTACAATATGCATGCTTTTGCAAAACAGCTAGAGAAATCCAATTCGTGAAAAGAATGGCTGATATATTTAGTATTTTGGACATGCATGATTTGTGAAAAAAGGCACGAATTACCAGTTAAATGTTAAAGATCATTAGCAGTGATTCTTCCGTGATCAAATCAAACAATTTGTATTTTGCCACAGTGTCCCAAGGGCTGAGCTCTTCCCATTCCTGTTTATCTTTTCTAATAATTGGCAGTCAGGCTCCGAATACAAACATTCTTATCTTTAGACCTGAGTCTCCACGTATGAACAAGTTTCTGCTTGGTCTCATTTTAAAAGTATAACTGTCACGTGACTCAGGTCATGGATATGTTCATTGTATAAAAAAAGGGGTTTTTTTTATGATTATATCAATTAAGGTATACATACAAGTGTCTTCTGCATACTCAGTTATGTTTGCTTTCAAATATGATTACAGATCGGTAAATCATGGTAATAGAGGCGCACTTGGTCAAGCGGAAGTTGAAGTTTTGAAAGTTGTGAGGATACATCTGTAACTGTTTTTCTTTTTCATTTATTTCCTTTTCAAAATATGTCCCCTTAAAAAAATTACCCTATGATTATTCCTGTGTTCCCTCTGAGAAAATTGCAAATTTTAGAAATTACCCTATGATTATTCCTGTGTTCCCTCTGAGAAAATTGCAAATTTTAGAAATTACCCTATGATTATACCTGTGTTCCCTCTGAGAAAATTGCAAATTTTAGAAATTACCCTATGATTATACCTGTGTTCCCTCTGAGAAAATTGCAAATTTTAGAAATTACCCTATGATTATTCCTGTGTTCCCTCTGAGAAAATTGCAAATTTTAGAAATTACCCTATGATTATACCTGTGTTCCCTCTGAGAAAATTGCAAATTTTAGAAATTACCCCATGATTATTCCTGTGTTCCCTCTAAGAAAATTGCAAATTTTAGAAATTACCCCAGGATTATCCCTGTGTTCCCTCTGAGAAAATTGCAAAGGGGTAAGGCCACGAGACACCTAAATCGGCCCTTGATTTTTCTCTTTAAATAAATTTCATGAGGAATACTTGATATCTCTCATGAAAATACACGAATGTTTACTGCTTTTCATGAAAAGAATAATATCACCAAACAATGTGCCATTTAACTGTAATGACATCCTGAAGTGACGTCATTTTGACGTTCTTGACAAAATATGGCGAAAATTGCTAGGAATTTCGTCTTTTGTCGTAGAATTCAATGTGGCCGCATGCGTTAACTGAGATAAAACTTTTATGACAAGAGGATATAATGATAATCTTTCACATATAAATTTTCCATCATAGTTGATGCATGCGGCCATTGCTAATTTAATAGAAATATTGAGTTTTTGCATCAATTTCGCCGAAAATGACCTCTTTTGGTGTTTTCAAAGGGCTAAAAGGTGTTGATAAAAGCAATGTTTGCAAAAAGTAGAAACGTTATTCAGTAGAGAACGTTTCAAAATGTCAAATAACACTTAAAAAGTATATGAAGTACAATGTTCAAAATATATCAAAATTAAGGCCAATATCGAGCTTCGTGGCCCTACCCCTTTTAGAAATTACCCTATGATTATATACCTGTGTTCCCTCTGAGAAAATTGCAAATTTTAGAACATATGTCTTTACGTACCGGTATGTTAAATCTGCTTTGGATCAATACTTTCACGAGCAACATTGGTCAAACAAGCGCATAATTTACCGCGAAAATAAATCAAAAGTACACCTAAACTCATACATCATGTACATGAAATTGAATGTACATTCCTTAAACACAATTTTACTGGATATGCAAGTTTGTTAAAAGCTATTATACATCATCATAGCTATATAAAAATTAGAATTGATGTAACGAAAGAGGTTCAAATTACAAGATGTAACTAACATACGTCAATATTACGAAAGAAAATACCGGAATGGCCGTAGTCAAACATGAGATCGATTGCAATGAAGAAATTCATTGGATAATAATTATTCATGAAAAAGCATGATACCAGGGTTGTACATAAGGATTTTGAAACCAGGGCCACAATTGTTTGTTTCCCCTCCCCCCGGGTCTGTTTTTTCCAAGTGACTCGGCAGGCGGGTACTTTTTTTTTTTTTTTTTTTGCTGCCAGAACTACATGTATTAAATATGTTTAAACTCGTTTGAATCCAAATTGCACATTACTGGACTCCTTACAGCTGCGCAGTCATACTCTGTGTTTCTAATTATAATATGATAAAGACTAAGAGCTGGCAACCACGGCGATTTCTCGCCTCTTACTTCGGGAAAAATCGCCGCCTGCTTTCCGTAAAAAATATCCGTTATGTCTCAATTTCTATCGCTGGTTAAGTATGAAATGTCTATTTATTTTATTGAACACGTTCAAAAGAAAATTACGTTGTCCTGTAAAACCTACTCTATATAAACAGATTGTCCTAAGATACACGATAAATACTTCCGCAACAGTTGCATCAAGTGTTTCAGTCGGCGCAACGGGTCATTTTACGGCAACGTCAAATCTGCGAGAATAAAGATGCATTATGCATGCACGGATCCAGTATTTTCGGTCAGAGGGGGTCCAAAATTGTAGTAAGTCTACCTATGATGTAGGTATATTTCGGTGCACATCATGGGGAGGGGCAACGTGTGCACTAAGGATTGATTTTTGAGGGCGGGTATTGTTAGCTTTCCTTTCACATTTATTTTTATGAAGAATTGGTTAGCTAAGCGAGCCTGAAATTGTTTTAGATATGAATAGTAATTTGTCTTGCTTCGATTGAGATGATTATTTATAACAATGAATATTTCACTTCTAGCTTGTATCGGCGAGCGGAGCGAGCCGCAAAAATTTTGATTTATTCACATTTTGTCTATATTTCATGAGAATAAATAGATATAAATAGATAAGTCATTTTCCCAAATAATTTGATATCTTAAAATGACAAAACCTTGAAAAAGATGAGGGAGGTTACATCCTAATAGACCTATGAAGTAAGGGACTGTTGAAAATACGAGTTCATGAGACCCAAGATTATTTTAGTATGAAAAAAATGAAAATGATTAAGGAATTTAAGGGTGGGGTGAGGCTGTCTCAACACCGGTGACCTACTCTAGATCCACACATTCAGAATTGCATATCCTGTATCAATGTTGATTTTCTTAATAACAAGTTTCAAGCTCGGTGGATCAATTGAAAATTGAGGATGTATTAAAGCAAAATTTGAAATGCAACGATAACGCCGACGGAATTATATAAAATAACGTAAAATAAACATGTAGTTCAGAACAAGTATGCTGATACGACTGTCTATCCACTAAATTTAAAATGTAAAAAAAATTAAAATGTAAACCAATTAACACATTTATACACCGTGCGCATTTTGACCGCAGCATGGGGGGGGGGGGGGGGGGGTTCGCTACCTTATTCTAGCTGGTAGTAGGAATAGAGTGGCAAAAAAATCCTGAAAAAGTTAGGGTTTTTGTTTACCTGGATGAAAAAAAATCAATAAAAACACGGGTGGCCACGGCCAACATAAATCATACGCAGGCAAGACACAGCAATCTGCTACACTTTTCATAAACTGCTACGGCGTGTCTGTGTGCTACCAAATCCGAGAGGAGGCCATACCGACCACTTGCTGATAACGTACTGACCAAGTACGTACATGTACAAATCCTCAAAATTTTGCCCACGTTTTTGCAAGTTGAGCAATGTTGAGACATCGCGCACTTATAAAATATGTTGTGACCATGGTTTTGTCATGGTTATAATGTATGCCCGGTCGACAGATAAAGATATAGAAACAGACACGCATGTCAATGAATTGTAGTCTGTACTAAAATACATTGCATTATAAATGATTTCCTCTTTACATAGACGTTGGTCCGTGAACAATGAGTATCAAACAGTTTACTGAATATAGCCGTTATAATAAATTTGTGTATATCTTATAGGGCTGGGACGATACTGCACCCAGCCGATCCGATACGTATCACGATACCTGATATCCGATACGATACGTATCGCGATACTAAGTTTATTAATAAAACATTCTCAAAAAAGCTATTTGATAGTATTTATGTACGTCATATAAGTAGTTTTTTTCATTCAACATAATTGATTTATTCAACACTAGCTTTCCGTCTAGAATAAAGAAACATTTTTTTTTTATTTGACTAGAAGAATTGAAAAACAAAATCATTTAAAATTACAGTAAGAAGTCATTGGAAAAATCATATCAAAAATCAATGGTCCTAATAATTTTGTCATGTTTACGGTGATCGGGAAGGCAAACTTTCTCAATGGGACTATGGTCCCTTCCACTTGGACTTCAATGGACCATTCTCAAAATCAATGGGCCATCTTTTTTTAACGAAATGGCCATTCCAAAAATGATCAATTTTCGAAAAACTTGTAAAGGCCCCGGGCCAGTGACCATAAGGTTGCTGGTTCGAGTCTCACCAGGACCACGGGTCGGCCGAAAAATACTTCTGTATGTTCTGTGCTGATACAAAAAAAATGTCCTTGTCTGTGTTGTTTACATGTATGTTGCGTTGTTTAATTTTTTTTAGAAAAGCTTTGCATACAATGTATGTATAATAAATACATCAGATGTTAGCACATTTTTTTAAGTCGTGAAATTCCCAATTTTACCATTTCCAATGAATAATTTACAGTGAATGTATCACAGACCAGCCAAGATCAAACTTTCATCCTGTCGTGCATTTTTCGTGTCCACGTATGGGCAGCTTGTTGAAATTAGGGGGGGGGGGTTGACTGCAATTGACATATCTGTACAAATTTTATTACTTCAGTCTGAATCCATTGACTGACCACTTAAAATGACAAGATAATTTTACGGACGAACGCATACACAAATACCTTTACGTCGATAAGATACGTAAGTGGACATTGGAGATTTAAATCTCAGGCGCAGAACGAGGATAAAAAAGAATGTCAGAGAAAAATCAATATTGTATCATTATAGCAAAGAACCTTTCGGTGAGCGGAGCAATTTTAAGTGACCAGAAGAATTTTGTGCTTCTGACTGGCCATGTACAGTAATCTTTGATCCACACGTTACTGCTACTGGTGTAGATCTACGTTACAACATAAAAACGAGTACAGAATTTTTAGATAGATTTGAAAACATGGACAACGTAGAATAATGCGCACCAGGGCGCAGCAAATTACCAATTTTATGGGCCCTTTTTTATCCGAATGGGACTATGTCGCAGGGTGCGTGACCTTCCCAATCACCGTACAGTTAATATCTATATGTAAACTGAAGGGAAGTTGGCTTTAAACTTGAGTACTTTAACTGTTGAACACGTATTTTTATGTAAAATTTTAACTTAGGTATCGTCGGGGTGTATCGATACTTGGATCGCGAAATAAAATATCGCGATGCATCGATGAATCGGAGTATCGTCCCAGCCCTAATATCTTATTCTACTTATTGTCTGTGGAAAGTTCAAACCTTGGCCCCTTAATCTAATTCAAAAACAACAAAATGCCATGGATAAAAACGGAAAGACCGACCGGAAAAACAACTTGCCCCGCGGGCTAGCTGAATTCAGAAATGACTTGCCCCGCCGATTTTTGATACGGCACGGGCAATCGGACAACCGCTTATGTTCAACCCTGTGATACGAGGCAAACATTCAAGGTATTCCTTTCCTGGTGAACTTGAGTTTGAACAGACAAATATCTATGATCTATGAACAGGTTGGGGAAAACTTCAAATCGAGCTATTATAGCTTTTATAGCTAGAACAAGCTATTGCCTAATGACATTTTTCAATACAAAATTTAACTAAAATCAAATTTTTTAAAAAATAATCACTGATTCAATTTGTACTCGATCAATGATATATATCAATAATTTTAACAAGGCACATATATTCAAATATGGACCGATGATGAGCAACAAGATTTTGAAAAAACGAAAAATTTGAGGTTCCTTATCTCCTTATCTGTTGGTGTACACGTTTCAATAGGGGTTTCTATACAAAAGTTGTAGTATTTTATCAGTACTAGTGCGACTTGTAAACAAAATTTAATTATCATCAATTTTTAATTTTTTTCTTAAGAAAAAAATAGTTTTATGATAGCTACATGGAGCTATTATAGCCCGATCGAACTATTATAGCTCGATCTGAAGTTTTCCCCAACCTGATGAAGCGGCAAATAAGAATAAGTTGATAGACACTTCACCTTTAAGTTAGTACTGAGTGGGCGAAAAAGTCACACGTTTCAGGTTGCCCACAGACTATAATTGGCGAAGTAAGCGAGCGTTAATTTCAAGCCCTGCTTTACATATACGAATGTTTGTATCCGGAACCAATTTCCCCCAATTTTATATTTAATCTCCCAATTTTATCCAGAGATTCACTTATATTTAAAATCTTGGAAATGAAAAAATTCAACAGAAAATCGAAGACAGGATTTTACATGTGCGAAATTTAATGCAGTAGATCTAGCAATGTATTTGTATTATCTCGTCACTCGTGTTTGTTTACACTAAGCGACGGCGACTCGGCCTTGGCTTCTTTACCTTTCCGTTTAATGCCCATTTTTCGCAATCTCAAATAGTTTTATGAGGTTAAAGTGTCTTTATTCCAAAGGGTCGCGGTGTAAACCGCCACCCTTGATGGGTCTGCTATCCACCGCAAAATATTTTTCCCATGCTAGGTGCCCGTGGAAGCCATGTTGTTTACCCAGAGTTCAGCACCAAATCAGACTATTTTTTGAAAATTTTAATTTTCGGTCTTTGAATTAATTTAAATCGAAATTTTTGTTGGAAAATATCTTAGATTTTAAATATGAGTGGGCTGCTTTCGCATTAATGTGTATTTTAGTGAAATTTGATAACTCAGCCACAAAATATAGTCCTTTATTGGCGTAGCTAAGCCGAATCACTTCGAATATTAATTTGTATCCCTACACCCTCGAAACGGCCGCCATATTATTTGTGTTGAAAGCATAAACAGGGTGGGCCTCTAAATCCAAAAACATCGCATTATCAACTGGAGATTGACTCTTCTAAAGATTGAAAAATAACAAAAGAGACTCTATTGTAATGGCAGATACAGATAAACTTAATATAGATAGTATAATAGCAAGGTTATTGGAAGGTAGGTAGTCGGCTTCCGTCTGAAATCTAGATGTAAACAAAATTATTCGCCCTATCTTTAGTCTAAGTCTAGGTGGTACGATGGTTGAACATTGGCAGTATTCTTCATTTTTTTTTTTATTGTAAACATCTTTAATGATAAACTACGTATAAATGGTTTATTTTACATTTCAAGCGCATGAAAAAGCTAGTAGATTTCAACTCGTCATTTCTATTTTTGTCGCACCTGCTCTTGGTTCAAACAGGTGGGGCACACCCCCTGATTTGCGAGATCGTCTCTATAATGAGGGATGGTGTCGCATTATCGAGACTAAAATATCCCTCTTATTCGAGATTTTTTGTTCAGATTTATTACTTTTGTGAATTTCGTCTGAAAAAATTAAAAAGCGCAGCATTGTCGGCCCATGGCATGAATATTTAGATCACATTCCTTCTTGACAAATCAAGTTTTATGCAATATAATGATGCGACTTTGAAATATGCTAAATTGAAATCAGCTCCTCTGCATTTCCGTGTCATATTCACATAACAAATTTGATAATTTCTCCAGCAAACTTTGTTATATTCCCACAAACTTACTTACATGTGATGAGCTGAGGTTCTCTACTTTCATTTCAGCAATCTATTGCGCATATTAGATTGCGCATCGAGGCAAAATCATCGTCACAAGAGAGTGCATGGTCAATAATCTATGGCGGCCCATTAGGGTTATGATATTCAATGTTGTTGTTCATCAGAGATGCATCGTGTAAGAGTTGTCTTTCCAAACCGTCAACATTTGTCACAAGAACGATCGTTTTATCCAGATTTCATTATGTTTAGTAATGAATAAGTGATGTTGACATAGAATAATAAAAAAAAACCTGAATAATTATGTCATAACATGCCATTTCTACATTCAAGACGAAGAAAATAATTGAAATAGTTGAATATTTCATTCCTGATAATTAGTTTTATTTTTTCACAAATACGTTTATTCTATGAAAAAAATATAAAATAAACATGATGAATAAAATTCAATTAACAGTAGTCTGAAATGATACCAATTTGACAATATGATAGAGCATTAAAGAAAAATCCAATGTTGCTTTACATTCAACATGCACAAGTTTATGGTACGTATTGCTCTCCATACATGATAACTGGAACTGATAACGAAAGTAGGACAGTGAACTAGATTGATGCTCATTGGCTAATTATGCAAATGTCATATCCGGGTCAGTGTATAGAAACGTTTTTCAAAGATGTCACAACCATCTCAGTTGGCTTTTTCCATCAAAGAAATTTTATTTCAAGGTGAAAATAAACATTGAAGTCGGGGGTAGGTAAGATTTTCAGCTTGAAGCATCTCTAATTTTCAAGTTCCTGCTTCATTGCAGCATCCGATACGTTGACGGTAAACATTTTTATGTTTATTGGGCAGAGGAAATTCGGACCAAACAGGAAACGTCATGCGCTTTTGCGTTCTTTCCGCAAAATTCAGATTTATTCTCATTAAGATTACAATCATCTCGCATTTTCGAGATATTTTGATGACCCAATTCAGGGATTATACCGCATTATAGAGACGATCTCGCAAATCAGGGGGTGTGCCCCACCTGTCAAAGTTTACTGCATCTTTCATCATGCTAATTATATTGTGACAGTCCTGCTAACATGACTACCGTACTGCTCTTCAACTCTCTCCGTGAGGCTATAGATTATGTTGTAGAATTAGACGATGACAGCGAACAGGTTGGGACTGTCCACAAGATATCGATGCTATCACGTAAATGCGCGACTGTCCTTTAAACCAGCGACTGTGATGGTCACGGTTTTGCGTGACTCAAGTGTTTGGAACAAGAGAAATTATCAATTTAGGCCTTAATTTGACATTTTCGCTTTTTCTTTTTCAATTAGTCCGAATGGTCTTTTCATGAAAAATCGACTTCCGACTTTTAATTGTCCTCTCTATATCTGCAATCTCCAGGAAACGATGATCCAAGTGACAGAATGGCTTCAAAAAATCGTGGGTACAGCTGTAAAAAGGAGATATGTCCCTAAAAATAAAGCTTTATTTCCCAAATATACTTACGTGTTCGAAAATTCAGTTGTTTATGCCTCCCTCCACATGTTTACCGGAAGTTGTAATGATCGGTATTAATCAATCACGTGGTGTTAATCTCTTGTCAAAATGTAATTACCCATATTTACGGTATGCAATAAGGGCAATTAAATCTAAATGATTCTCGAAAGAAATTAATTAATGAAATTATTTTCTTTGATGGTTAAACTTAATTTTCGAATCGCAAATGCACGTGTAAATTTACGGAAATTACCGAGTGTAAATATTTCATAAAAATTTGAGTAAAAATCACATTAAATTCAAGAATTGAATTTTCACGAAACATAACTCGTCCTTCTATAAAAAGAAGAGCTCCTATCTAGGTGTTGAAGCATTGTAGGTCTGGGCCTCCGTAACAAAAATAGCTTCGGCATTGTTCGTTGGTCATTTTAGTTTTGGCCACTGCAAGATCAAAGTCAAGGTCACGTGAAGTGAAAGTTCTAATGGTGGATAAGAGGGAAAAGTAAGAAACAACAGGTAAATTTGATGAAAAATCAACACGTTTACAATATGCATCGTTGCAAGTACTGGAATTTATAACCCCCGTATTGTATAAAGTCTTTTTCGCGGAAAATGCTCGTATGGAATAGGAATATTTCACCATTTTCGTACATAGAAATGAACGTAGTAGTTGTCTATTAACTTGATTTATTGCGAAGACACGGAGTTAAACGATAACAAGAAAAAAAGCATGATGAGAGCATCTCACATACGTATTCGCGTGACTGAATTTACCACTGTTTTAAAGGACAGTCGCGCATTTACGTGATAGCATCGATATCTTGTGGACAGTCTCAACCTGGCGAATGGCTGGATTGACAGTGTTTAGGCATAAATTCCTTGCGAATCTTTGAAATCGATATGCCTACCTTAAATTGGACATTTCATTGACCATGTTGACCGACTACTTCTTTCCTTCTCTTGTGACATGCTGTAGAACTGACGTTATCACTATTTAGTTAGTTTCGGAGATGCTATTTTTAGCAATTGTATATATATAGAGAAGAACGATTCCTAATTGCTAAAAATAGGATCTCCGAAACGAACTATAGATTGACGTAGTTCTAGAGCATGGCTCTGATTGGTAGCTGACGTCACGACACATTTGCACATTTGACACAAGAAAAAAAAATTATCCTTTAGGTTCCAATATACAGTTTTAGTTTTTTTATGCCTAAACATAAAATGCCTAAACACCCGGGGTAAACTTGACTGAAAATCGCTCCATCTCAGACATAAAATATGAAGGAATCGGCTGCAACGAAGACAGGAAATAACAGAATAATAAAATAGCGTCTTTGTTGCACTGTAACTATAAGACAATAGAATAACAAGGCGTCCGACACATTTTTCAGCTAGAAGTAGCATCTGTAATTTTTGATTTTGAAAGGCAAACTGGTGTATGAAATTGATACTAAGATGCTCACTTCTAACGAAAATTAGTTCTCATTTCAAAATACAAACAGTTTTTTGCAACCCTGAACTCCCAAAACAGGAGACTCCGAACTCCCCAATTCCCTGTAGCCAACTGACCCAATAGAGGTTTGCCGGGTACCCAATTGCAAGAAAAAATTGTCGGTTTCATATTGTTCCATTCCCTGTTGCTGTTAGCAATGTTAAGCCAGACCATTCTAGACTTGGAAGTAGAGCTTGTTTGACTTCAGTGGATTTTTATGCAATAAAACATTGGGAAATCTCCGCTACTAGGATTTCCCTTTAGCTTTCACAGTAAATTTAGGGGTTGTCAGATGTCAGAAATAGCACCTGCTGGCAGACTTTTACATTATGACTTCATCATTATGCTTAGACAGACCATGTGATTATGACATAATAAAAACTTTGCCAACGTGTGATGTCCGACATTTGATTATCCCTAAATCATTAAATTTCAATTGTTCTTTTCAAGAAACGAAGATTCTGATCATGTCTGATTGGGTGAGAAATTTTGTTGATATATCGATCAACACAATTTTTCACAGAAGTCTACTTATAGCGCTATTTTTAGAACCGGGGTTTCCCTCAAACACAAATAAACTCGTTGCTGAAAATACAATGTGTTGATGTTTGCTTAACATTTCAAGTGTACCATTTCTTTTTCAACTTACAAAGAAATTAACTGTGCATGTAGGATTTGCTCAAACTGGTCCTTATGAAGTCATTCCAAAGATATAGATAATAGAGAGATGATCATTCGCTGTTTAAATCATGGCGGCTGCCATAACTTGTTTTCGTCTGTAGAGTCATTTCTATCACTGCGTAAACCCCCAAACTTACGAAATATAGTGCGGTGATTGATTCAATGATTGTTTTTGTGCGAATAGCACATAGCGATTGCCTGATTTCTTCACTCATGGGAGCCCCGTCTACTGAGTATGTATAAACGATGTTACTCTGTTTACATGTACCTTGGGACTGCTTCAGCGTCATGATCGGTATAAAGTCTGATCACTGTCTGAATCAATGAATTATATCTATATGAATCGAGCTATCGAGTTATGTGCATGCATGACCTAATGAAAAATTGCATCTGTTAATGTACTGAGATGAACACAGGCTGACACGTGTGTTGGAAACCCCTTTCCATTACCAGGTGAATCTGTTTTAGTGGACAATATATAAATGAAACGGTGCTATCGATAAAGATAAGTTGAATCATTGATACGTAAAACTAACTTCAAGTAGGCTTATTTTGCCCCGCTTCACAAAATAAAATCTGTATACGACGAAAAAATTAGGAACTTCCATCATGAAATATGATATTAACAATTATGAAAAATAAAAGATCAAAAGATTCCCGTTTAGGATGTATCATGTTTTTATATACTAAAAAAAAGAGAATTTTCCTTCAAATTCATAGCACACACCTAACATTGAACATAAAAGGTTAAAGAGAGAGTGGGGATCAAATTAGAAAATAAGATTCGTCTTCTTTCCTTGTATATGGAATCATCAATCGATAGTCATATTGGATTGTTGTGTTTTTTAGGGGGGAGGGGTAGATTTAATGTGATGTTATTTAATTTTCATGTTCCCTGTAGACATCATCTTTCAATTCATTACAACAACATTATGCATTTGCATTTTAGTTCTGTCTTTATACGTCCATAAACTGGCCTACGAAGGTGTTCAGGAACAAATAAAACTTTGAAAACACAATATTTTGTCATACATTATAGGTGATATTATTCTGGCTATTCGCACTCAGTACCTTCAGTGCTTTGATTTAGATCCAAGGAAACGGTCTGTTTTGATGGAGAAAAATTGGACAGAAAACTTTTGCATCAACGCACTACACGCAGTTGATGAAGTTTTCTGTCTAATTTTTCGGATGAAATCTGCATCAACAGAAAAAATATAAAATTAATTTCTTAAGTAAATTGTCAGTCTTTATCCTCTGACAGCATGGAAACATTAACAATAGTATGGGAAGTTCATGAACAATTATGGAAATAGCAAATACCGTCTGTAAATACATGTATTCATGATATATGTTTGGTTATGGTCACAGTTGATGTAGACATAGAAGGAACTCGTTTGTAATGTTCATGATGTTCGCTGTACACTATTTTCAGCAGGTCACATTATCTTGAACAGGTTGAACAATAATTCCACTGGAAGAGAAGAGAATTGTTCAAAGACATTATTATTAATTAACTGCTTTTCAGATTCTTTTTAAATTGTTCAGTGAGAGATACAACGTGATTATTTATAAGTTCTGAACAAAAAAAAGTAAAAATTTGATTCAGACATTTATAAATTAATAATACATGTACATCTTTATTATTTCAGTCCGTGGATCCAGGCCGGGGAAGAATGTCCAGCTAACAGAGTCGGAGATCCGAGGCCTATGTCTGAAATCACGAGAAATCTTCCTTAGCCAGCCCATTCTTTTGGAATTGGAGGCCCCCTTGAAAATCTGTGGTAAGCATCCAGCAATTTGTCACCTTGAGAAAAACTGTGGCCTACTTTCTACAGAATGAAAGGCTCCAGTTTTCTCCCCAGAAATTTCTGATAGCATGGTGCTAAGTCTTCACTGCGCGCCTTGTGTTGGCGGTGCCGCCGTGCTAAAATGGTCTGGGGAGAATACTGAAAGCATTCAAAACATAAATGTTTGTATCTTTCAGAATCGCTACCTATATTTATTTTAATGGCCAATCTGATATTTAGTTTGCATTATCATTCTGTTAACTTAAACTGTCTCAGTATCAATCTTGGTCCATTAATGATTAAAGTGTCAGCAGAGAGCTACAACTTAAATTTGTGACTAGATTCTACATGTTCTACAGTACCTAACCTATACAGTTTCTGTCATAGAAAATAATAACCTAGTAAAAATATAGCAAAAAGATTGATTTATAAGTAAGCTAATTTCCGGGATATATTTACAGGTGATATACATGGCCAGTACTATGACCTGCTTCGGTTGTTTGAGTATGGTGGATTCCCCCCGGAGAGTAACTACCTGTTCCTGGGAGATTATGTGGACAGAGGGAAGCAATCCCTAGAGACCATCTGTCTACTGCTCGCTTACAAGATCAAATATCCAGAAAACTTCTTCTTGCTGCGTGGAAATCACGAGTGTGCCAGCATCAATAGGATCTACGGCTTCTATGATGAATGTGAGTTTAACGCTTGAGAGATGTCGAAATGTGACTGTCTAAAGAAAGGGCCGTCCTATGGTATTTTGATATGAGGTCGGGCCTTTCAAATTGAGACAAACGGGAATTTTAAAGTGAACTTTTGAATTTTACACCTGAAATGAAATATTGAGAATATGTATTTTAGACGATTCTCTGTTGATAATAGAATGTAGAATGTTTATAGTAGTTGAATAACAAAGAAAGATACATGTAAAAGAAAATTGGGAATAGTAAATAATGTTTTGATCAGGGACAGAATAAACAATTTTAAGATTTCTTAGTATTAAATTAAACCACATGTATTACACATTTGTAAGATACTGAATGACGGTGTTGACAAGCTACAAGCGTGCTAGACCTCAAATGAATCTCTGTCTTATTCCAACAGCACAAGTATTTATGAAATGAGTTGTGTAATTTTAAATCCTTAGACAGGATGTTTTAGGTCACACATTGAGTTTCATAAATGAATTAATAGTCATGAAAGGTTCATTTTACTCATGAATGATTTCCCTATAATAGTAAGATCAAACAGATAAAAGTATTGTAAAAATAAGTGAACGTTTTATGTCATGACAAACAAATGAAAAATTTGACACCGTAATAAACAAATGCCTTGTGACCAGGAAATACAATATTGTGTTGAATTCGACATTAGAGAGTGTTCATAATTTTGAGTCGTGTGAAACAAAATTTTAAATCTTTTCAGGTAAAAGACGATACAACATCAAGTTGTGGAAAACGTTCACCGATTGTTTTAACTGTTTACCTATCGCAGCCATCATAGATGAGAAGATTTTCTGTTGTCACGGAGGTGAGAGACGCCAAGACGAGTATACTAAATAGTTACAGGGCTCCAAATTCTCATACAAACAAGAATGAACAAATTGGAAATATCAGAATAGATTTCATTAATGATGTTGAAATTTACAAGTGCTCAAAAGATACTCCTAAAATTTCCTCCTCAAAGAAAAAAAGTTATTGAAAACCCTGGGACTCACTGTAGAAGGAATGTCTATAAGACTTCAATTGTCAATCTCACATACTGGAAACAGAAGCAGAAAATCAAAGCAATTAAGTAATGTCATAAAATACATCAATATTGGGGGACTTGCATATTTGTTGTAAAAAGAAAACAAATGTAATTGTACATCAACATTGAGTCATTGCTGATAAGTTCTATGACGATTTCCAGGGTTGAGTCCAGACTTACAGTCCATGGAACAGATCCGGAGGATAATGCGGCCGACTGACGTGCCAGATCAAGGTTTACTGTGCGACTTACTGTGGTCTGACCCAGACAAGGAAACGATGGGATGGGGAGAGAACGATAGAGGCGTGTCCTTCACGTTCGGAGCCGAAGTTGTTGCCAAATTCTTACACAAACACGACCTGGATCTTATATGCAGGGCTCATCAGGTAAGTGTTGTAGTAATCATGTGCGTTGTGAACTTTTAACGTCTTTCAGGAAATTTACAAAGTTGGCATTATCAGATGATCTAACTGCATGCAAATCTAACTGCATGCTATAAATTGCAGTATTTTAAGAAAATGCTAAGAGTAATCCAAGATAAAAGGTTTATACATACTGTGCAATACACATATGCATTCATGTATAATCTTTTTATGCCCCTGGAATAAAATATTCAGGTGCATATAGTTTTTGGTCTGTTTGTCAGTTTGTTTTGTCCAAAAAAATTTAACATTGGGCATAACTTTTGAATGGAAGGTGATAGAGCTTTCAAATCTCACATTTGTTTTCCTTTTGACAAGATTTTTCCATCGAAAGACTCCATGACCTTTGATCTTCTTTTGAAAAACTTTAAATGTTAATCCATGCCCATCGAGAACAATTTTGTTAATACTGACAAAGATGCAGACGGGGCATTTGTATTTCACATCACATGATTTATTCCCAACTGAAGAATTCCATAAATTTTTCACACGTTTCAAATTTCTCACTTTTATTTATTTTTACAGGCAGGTACATAAATGTATCTGTTTTCCAAATTCAGAATTATTAAGTTTGCCACGTACATGTAACTCATGTCTCTCACCTCCGTGTATTTTTCTGTACAGGTAGTGGAAGACGGTTATGAATTCTTTGCCAAACGACAGTTGGTGACGTTATTCTCGGCCCCTAACTACTGTGGGGAGTTTGACAATGCTGGTGCTATGATGAGTGTAGACGAAACACTCATGTGCTCATTCCAGGTAAGATATAAGAAGTGGCTGAAAATGCACTCCAATACACCATTTAAAGATTGGTGCAATTTGGTCCGACAGCCTCCGTCTGTCTGTTCCAGGATTTGCCGTCCAGACGGTCATTTTTAAATAAGGACAAACATCTGTGGATTATTTGATATAACAGTCTTTCCCAATATCATTCGTCCGTCGGTTCTGACAGGCAAAATTATGTTCGGACCGGTTCTTTCCTCTCGATAGTCGGTCCGAATGACCGATGACTTTATATTTGTTATATAATCAAATGTTCCGGTGCAAGTTTACATAATTTTTGGTCCCTCGTGATAAATTGATCACAATTTCAATTTCTTTGTTTTACAAGCATTTACAAGAACTTAATTATTCAGAGATTCTTATTTGTGTATTTTTTTTTCGGACAGACAGTTTTTATTTCGGACTTACGTTTCTCTTTAACACATAGGTCCAAGTGACTTATGTGAGCTGAAAGTTTTTGGGAAAGACTGATATAAATAGGATGCTTTGACTGATGGTTCTTCTGAAATAGATGTACATGTATAAATGTACTTATTAGGCTTCGATGTGTCATTGTTCCAAAATTTCACGACTCCTTCCAACTTAAATTGAGAAACTGTTACATATAGAGAATCAGTTCAAACTGTTACATGAAGAATTTTACATTCCACAGATCTTTCACAGAAAGCAATGTACTTTTAAACTAAAGCTAAAATAAATATATTCTCAGGTTGCGCTTTAGATGCAGAATGACATTCACCAAAACATGGAAGTTAAATTAAAAATTGATAACTTATTTATCTTCATAATATTAAAAAAAAGTGTCCATGTAACATGCTTTTAGTAAACAAAGAAATGCAAAAAAAAAAAAAAAAGAAAAGGAAAGAAACTCATCAGGGATTTTTTTACCCTTTGATTCCAGGGGCCTGGGCCTTCAAAATTTGGAAAAATAGTGACATTTGGTTGAAATTTGGAAAAAAAAAATTATATAAATAAATTGAGAAAACTATCAAAAAGATCTTCTGACATTTGCTACCAATGAAAACGATTGAACACATATAGACACCAAGAATGTAATATTTCAGATAGTTAACATCGCAAAACAGATCATTATAAATATATTATCAGTATTTTCAAGGGGTTTTATACTTTGTTTATTTGAATTTTATTTTTTTCAAATTGGAAATGTTAAGCTCAGAAATAGGGAAAAATGCCTGTTTTTCAGCATTGGGAATGGAATTCGGCCCAGGAGAACCCCTAAAAAAATTCCTGTGCACAGTTATTTATTATGATATTTATTTTTCAGATCTTAAAGCCCGCAGACAAGAAGAAATTCCCGTATGGAGGACTTAATGCAGGGCGTCCTGTAACACCACCTAGAGGTCAAGCCAAGGGCAAAGGCAAAATGTGAGATTGACGAACGGACGTTTAGCTAAACTTGTGATAATATGGACCCTATGTAGGGCGGCGTGAATTATTTATAATTGACTGGTCATTTCTGGAATTTCTACTGCATTACACAGCCTGCAGACAAATCATGTAATATAATCGTAGACGATGTGACATCAATGCAAATTACTTGTTGTTTACCTTATCAGGGACTTCAAATGTGCTCGTTAGTTTGTGAGCGTACGAGTGAAACTATACATTAAACTTAAGATCTAATGATGGAATGACATCAAGTTTAATCATGATTTGATTTGTCGAAAGAAGATCGCTGTGAAATGTTGAAATATGTATCAATTGCAATGAGAAATTATTTGTGAAATGTTCTGATAGACTCGTAATTAACAAAACAAAAACGAAAATACGAGTCGAGTATTTTTAGACACTCCGTGAAATTTGAATGTTGTGTGTAGCTGACAAATGTAGATGTGTGCGAGAATGTTACGAGTGTGAACGAGACCCGTGCGAGATAGTGAGATTAGCTTTGTAAATGATAACTCCTCATCTATTTATCACTAACGCGAGATAGAAATGACCGAGTGTGTATGTTAACTCGAGTCCATGCATGTCCAGATTTTCATGTATCTCATATTACGCGTGACGTTGATTTTTAACTCGTATGTTTATTTAGTCAATTTACATTAATAATTCAAAGACATGCCTGGCATTTCTATCTCGCCACCCCATCATTGTAAAAATGACATCTCATTTTATGAACTCTTTAACATAGATTTGGCAAGAGAAGCATAGCATTTTCAGGTCAAACAGATACATTACTATAAATGCATCCCAAGTTGTACATTTTTTCGTGGGAATGTCCACTAACAGATTTTATTTGTCCTCCAATTGAATTGTACAGATCTCTATTTACATGTAGAAGCAAAACCACACCTATCATGAAAAAAGGTATTGATGATGAAAGATGCTTCATTACGCATGTGACGTGTCATAATTGTATTTGCTAAATTTTATGTCGTGACGTTCGTGACAATTCTTTTATGACAAAAGAGAAATTACATGTACAAAATACTTAAATACTGTAAAGTTGAAAAACTTTTGCATGGGTGATCTTCATGTAATGTACTCTGTAAATGAAATATACTGTCCAATACATATGTAGGAACAGTTTTTAAAAAGGAATTGATTTCATGCACCCCCCCCCCCCCCAACTTATTCTCCACTTCTTTGTTGTATAGATTTTCCCATGCAGAAGTTATCACTATAGCAGTATGAACTTCCCTTGACGTCCGTGAAGGGATGGTGTGTCTTGAGTCAGGGAGAATTAAACATTTTATTAGTGTATGTTTTGTTCTTATTTCTATAACATATCGTCTGAATAACATGTTCCCTCTTTCCTTATTAACCGAGTTTCAAAACTCGGCTCTCAATTTGATGTAAGAGTCGTGAGTGGGCTGGCGTCAATGATTGACCCTTCCGATTGCGGGAAAATAGTGCAAAATTTTGTGACGTCACAATGCTTTTACCTCGGACAAACAAACTTCGAACCTCGCTCAAACATCGAAATTGCATTGAGACGTCATAAAATTTCTTAATTTTTTCTTGCGTTAGGAAGGGTCAAATGGTTTTCGAACCAGAATATGTAAAGTGCACTCATGTGCCTTATTGGTCATAGGACTTTGATTGAAATTGGTTTCTGTATCATAACAGAAGTGTATTGCATCCATTAACGAGAAACTTCACAGGAATGTTCCCAAAGGGTCGAGGATGCTGCCAAATGAGTTGGGTCTAAAGGTCAAGGTCGTTGATTAATTGATGAAAATGGTTAGAGTGTATCGCACTGATCAACGTGAAACTTGCCAGGAATGTTCCCAAAGGGTCGAGGATTTTGGGCTCAAAGATCAAGTTCATAGGACTTGGATAATTGAAACTTGTTCCAAGGTCATAACTTGGTGTGTACTGCATCTACATGCATGTAACTTTGGTGAAATGTTGCCCATGTGTGAAGTCTGGAGTTCAAATGTCAAGGTCATAAAAATTTTGATGATTCCAATGTTTTTCCCACCACTTCAGAGTGTTGATATGGGGTCACAGACCAAGATCATGGGACTTTGATGAATGGAAATGGCTTGGACCAGGTAGAGGGCTCGTGTAGCAAAATACTGATCACTCGGGTACACGTTTTGTAGCTTGTTTTTTTGCATGTATGCGATGCTTCTTAGAGTTTGTCTATATCATTAAAAGTAGAGTTTAGATCCGCTCGTTTAGATTTCTACACAAGACATCCAACAACATGCAGTAAGAGTCGGTGTCAAATATCGAGAGCTAATCACAATGATGCTTTTAGAATTCCAAGCAGTAGATTCACAAGTAGATCACGCGGTGTTCTGAAGGCGAAAATCTATCAACATTTGATCCCATGTTAGATGTATAGAAATCACAGTTAACGGATTTTGACTCGTAGCTATAATCACCGCGTGGGATCGAAACGTATGATGTTACGGATGTTTTTATAGTTTTCTCATCATTTAAGTGATACTGCACAAAATTGATGAGACGTTGCAGTAGGGTAATGCCTAATAAGTAAGTCCATATCGTTTATATACCTGAAAAGTCTATAGTTTTTGCAAACACTTCAAGAGTTCGTCAAAGGGCATGATTTTCTGTTGTCGACAAACTATTGAAGTGTTTGCCAAAACTATGAAGCTTTCATATACCTGGACCATATGGATTGAATTATTAGGCATCGCCCTGCTGCAACGGCTCATCAGTTATGTAAAGTTTAGTTTAGAAAATGAAAAAATACCAAAAAACTATGTAAGGAATCACAACACCATACGTTTCGATCCCACGCGGTGTATAATGAGATTGCATTCTTACTCGTCTAGACTTGTCTAGTGTCTGTCAAACTTGCAGGACATTTAGTCCAATGCAAGAGAAAGAAAATCACAGACTCGTAATTATTTCTGACTGCATGAGATATAAGTATTAATAGGAGTTAGCATATACTATGAGTATATACAAACCATCAAAACTCGCATAAGCTAATTGGCCTGACTGAGAATAACAGAATCACGATCGATCAAAACTTTACGGATGGTAGATTTGGCGGACATTGTTGCCTCCATCTTAGATGCCTCTGATGGATTTTTTTTTTTTAAATATGGTGGCAGGTGCTTGTCGCAGGCTTTCCCCACAAGGATTTATCGCGCTTCCTCGTTGCTTGATGTACTATGGGTTATGTATATCGAGCAACCGGGAAGAACGATAAATCCCTGTGGCTTTTCTCATACCCAGTTTCTACGCGTGGTGCTCGTCGTCTGCCTCTGCTCTGGACAGGGAAAAAACATGTGCTGAAACTTGGAGTTATGATGGCAAGGGATCTCAAGCACTACACACAGGGATTTATCACGCTAATACCGGTTGCTGTATTTAATATACATAGATATAGTAAATACAGCAAACGGTATTAGCGTGATAAATCACTGTGGCACTACATGAAAACTGTTAATTGTCATAGATGAGGGGGTGAAAGGGAGGAGGGGAAGGGTGAAAATGGGGAGGTAAGGGAAGGGTGAAAAGGAGGGGGAGAGAGGTACATTTGTAACCCCTGTCCGCCGCACCCCTCCCCCCATAGATCGTTTGTGTGGCACGAGCTTCCCCTGGGGTTACACGCGATGGTTAATTGCATGACTCTAGGAATTCGACGTTGGTTTAGGTCTTGAAAAAGAATTTGGAATTTTGTGAAAATCAGAATTTCACTTTGTCTGCAGAAGTTAAGTTATCCCGTTTTGCCCTAGTATAATGGGCTACTCTCCTAGAGTTATCTCTCTTCTTCCAAGTTTCTGTGGATTCCGCCAACTGGACGGTTCATTGACGGATTTTACAGTTCCAGTCAAAATTATACGTATTATACGTAAAAGCGAGAGAAAAAACCCAAAATTTTTAGCATCTTCAAGAAACCTATGTTCATGCAATTTTCGTCACTAAATTTAGATCCTTGACTGAAATTAAACATTACTCAAAAAGGTGGAGATAGAAAAGAATAAAAATGTCCTTTGCGGCTGGCAGAGGACGAGCTCGTATTAGTGTAATCATAGTAGGATATTCTGAACATATCAACAAGATCAGATAAGTTTTATTACCTTTGCAATATACAACCCCTGTTACAAAAAGATATGTACGTACCGACCACCGTCCGCTTTCAGAAACAAAATTGCACTTGAAACGTACATCAAAACGTCAAGTATACACGAAATTAAATTTGATATCTTTATTTATTTCTAAATGTCTTTCCTTGAAGTTTGAAGGACGCATTTCCTTTATTGAATCACAAATCTGTATATCTATTATTTGCTGGAAGGTTGAGAAAATTATATATATAGATATTAAATGGTTACGGGCCCGGGTCAAGACCTCCTCCTCTTTTCGGAAAGCTTCTCCCGGAATTTGTAATATTAAATAGACTGTTTCATGAATGCCCCCCCCCCTCCCCCGAGGTGCTTGCTTCCACTCAAAACTACGCTTTTTGCGAAAACTAATGATACTGATATATTAATGGTATACTCTTCAAAATGATAAAACTTCAGTGGCGCCACCTATAATTGTAACCTCGCTTTTTGCGAAAACTTATGATACTGAAACCACAGTGGTGCCACCTACAAATGTAACCCCCAAATTTCAGGAAGGGGAGGGTGTATGGTCCCTCAGGCTTCCCCTCTCTCCAACATGATATATACATGTGTAATATCTATATACACTATACGAGTCAATATCAAAAATTGCAGCCTTTTCTGTCAGTTGACAATTGCCATATTTCTATATAAGTTATATGACCAAAATTTTATCCTATAATATTGTTCACAATGGAATCTATCTTATGGGCACACTTTCTTTGTTCAATAATGAGGAAATCATTTCATTCTGTCTTATAGAAGGTCCGTTTTATGGCAAATATTGCTGTCAACTGGCTTCAGAATTTTCTGAATGACTTCTTTGCGATAAAGTATTGTCAGAACTGTTAACTGCAATTGTGATATTATGAGTCTATTATAATAAACATGAAAAAGATTGAACAAATACGTAAGAAATATTATAAATATTAGTTGCCTTATCTTAAATTTCCTCGAAATAACCTGGACTGTACACAAAGATAAAATATTTGTCAATGGTGTAACAAACGCCTTTTTAGTCATATATTTTTGCTTTCTGCTTTTTCAAAGTATTCAAAGACCTACTCATTATCTACTTTTATATCTTGTCATTTATTTTCTCATGTCCACCTTTTTCAAAATAATTTGAAACAAAGATTATACGGTTCCATTAAGGGTTAGCTGAACCGTACATTTGTTTCACGTCAGTAGTGTTACGTTTATTTTTATCAATTGTATAATACTTAGCATGGTGTACTTTTTCCTTGCAAATTTTGATACAACATAATGTTTATGGAAAGTATTACAAAGTCCAGGGACAACACTTTATCGAAGTTATTGTAAATTAATGATGAATACATCATTGGTGAAATGGTCAGTGGTGTTATAGTTACACCATTTACAATTTTCGTTACACCAGTGACAAATACAGTCTAAATGCGATTGCATCTTCATTGTGTTTTGGAAATGAAGTATTCAAAGGATATAAATGTCCTAAAGTTGTGTGTAGCATTAAACGTATGTAGGTTATATCTATTTAAAGAGAGCAAATTTCACGATAATGCTAGTTGTGTTACACCACCGACATACCGAGTAACACCATTGACATATTGCTATTTTTTCTGGATTTTGTCTTCTATGTCATAAATGAAAATTATGATTTTTAAGTGAAATACGATCAGTAGTATGTAATGTGTTCATCAAAGTTTCAATACCAAAGTTTTCGAGAATCTAACTTCTAGAAAGCATTATGTTTTGAATCCTGTTACACCAATGACCATCACATCACTCGAGAACCAGAAATGATTGTGAGATTGATGGGATGAAATCGCGGAGAGAATAGATATTACGGTTGAAGGTGATCTTCACAAAGACCCTTTGTAACATCCACAAAAAATAAATACATTAACACTTAAATTTGATGGCACACAAGGGACAAACACCCACAAAAAATTATGAAAATTGGAGGAAAGAAAAAAAAAAAATTCATGAACCTTAACATCAATAAGATAAAGAAATTTCATGTTTACTTAGGTGGCAATATCACACATATCAAACATCCATGTAAATGACCGTGGTGGACACCAAAAGCATGTTCCATTTAATAGGGTGGCACTGGTGTTATACACGTGAAGTGGTCTTGTACGAATAAAGATTGTTGTTACGTGTGGTTTACAAGTATACCTTAGTAATTAAAATTCAACGAAATTAATATGACAGAATAGGTATGAGAGCACCGAACAGAATGGTTATAGATAATCTACACAACAAAAATACCTTATTTTCACTGTTTAAAACTATTATTGTGTTAGCCATTTTGACTCTTTGGAACTTTCTTACTGTTTACAAAAGAAAAAAATAAAAGACCAGATATTAACTTCTATGACTTCAGTAATCAAATTTAGTGCAAAATACGTGCACACCCAGAATATCAAATTCTTGTCAAGGTTGATCAATTCAAATAATTCCAGACAGATTTTGTTTCGGTTATTTTGAAGATAATTCTATGTTCTCAAACGAAGTAAATAAATGACATAAATATGCAAAAAAAAAAAAAACCAACCCCAAAACAAATAAACAAACATTATATTCTTTATTGCAAAAATACTTTGTATTGGGGTAATTACTTTTCCAAAAGTGGTGGCCGACACTTGTGACCCTACTGAAACTTCAAGTGTACCTACCAAAAACGAAAACAGGTACATTGTTTTATATTTTTGCTCACTATCTTAGTCCATTGCAGAAAAAAAAGTATTGAAAACTTGGCTAAAATGATGGACAGACGGACATACAGACTGACATACAGAGAGTAAGCTAATGGTCCCTCCGGGTTTGTCAGTAGGAGGCTTATGAATTAAAACTGTTTTCTATTTGGAATTGTTACATTTTAAATTTACAATTCAAAATATCAGGAGAACAAAGTTGGTAATAAGAACGCCTATACATAAGTCAATGGTGTTACAACTTGAATCATTGGTGTCACAAATTTTAGTATTTGAAAATTTATAGTCTCATGTAGACATTACTTAGGATTTAAAAAATACAACAATTGAATTGTTTCTTTTTCCTCATACCAACACTTTTATTTTGTCATTTTCTTTCTGTAACTCGAATATATTTCATCTTTAAAATGACTTTGTCAGTGGTGTTATATTTCTTGTATTTGGTGTTACACTGCTTACAGAAAATAGAAAATATAGCTTAATACAGATCACTTTCATCCATTTTACTGCACATAATCTTAAAAATGGACATTTTGTACTTTATGAACAAGTGTGGTATGTCCCTTTTGTATTTAAGGGCATGAAAAAATATGATAAATTTCGATGTCAGTGGAGTAACAAAATTGTCATTGGTGTAATCGTCAAAATCACTGGTGTAACTAGGGTTATATTTTGAATAACTTCCGTAAAAATTATGACATCTGATCTAATTTTATTGTTGAGAAAAGAATTTAATTCATTTTATACAAAATGAGGAACACTAATTCTAAGGAATATATCGGCTCCAATTTAAACTCATTAAATATCTTGTAGCTTCATGCATTTGTCCATATTTAGAGTTTGTATGCGCATAGAAATTTAAACTGATCATGAAAAACTAGCAGGAATAAAAGAAATAGATAGATTTATAAGCCGTTCACTTGATTACAAAGTTCCTTTTGTGCTGTTTGCATCAGAAGTCGAAATAATGGTCTAAAACATACGTTACACTACTGACATGTTTTTCTTAGTTGACATACTTTACGATTCTTAAAACTCTATTTGTCATGCTTATTTGTTTGCAAATTATATTGATTTGAAGTTGCGGTTACTTGTTTTTCTTGTCATCGAAAAATTATTTGAAAATCAGACGATATTTTTCTGATTTTTCATGCTTCAGATTTGGCTGCAATTTTTGATAATGACCCATACATGCTATATAAGTGGATCGATGTTTTATTTTTGTTTTATTCGTATCCTGGTGGTCAGTAACAGTTATTGATTGACTCGTGTCGACCACAGTTCGATCTTTGCCATTTTATGACTACTTTATAGAGGTGTTGGCGACGCCATAACATGCTTGTAGGCCAAGAAAAACATGCGTTTCTCGATCAATATTTACTAATATTTAAATAGATTAGAAAAAGATAAAACCACAAAAAGCCCCTCTGGGTCAAATTATCAATAATAATTGTTTTACATTCACTTTAGGGTTTTCGTGCAAATTAAGTACGGTCAGTGTGGTATATTTCTATCTCAAGCTCGCGTGACAGAAAATTCTTCCCAAGAAAAAAATATTGATATGGCCACGATGTATTGATTATATTAACGTGTTTTCATGACAACACTGCGATTATACACTGTGTATTTGTACTTTATCAGATCGAGGTGATGTGAACATGTCGATCCCGTGAATCAATTAAGTGACATTTCCATTTTACTGCTTCGTTTTCACTAAACACTCGGATTTAGCAAAAACTCGGTTCGTTTTTGATACCAACTACATTATCGTCTGCAAGATTTGGATGATATGTATATAAAATTGTCACACCTGGCTGACTTTAAGTGACAGGTTTAAAAATAGTTCCGCTTGAAAACCGGTTCTGAAAGACTTTGGTGCGGCGCGGAATGTTTACGGACCAGAATTTATTTTGCATATGAATGAATCCTTAAGGCTAAGCCATCGGATCAGTGTGAAATCGAGTTTTACCGTTTTTGTGTGTATACGACAGAAAATCTGACAATTATTTTGGGAAAATAAACAATTTACGTGGTGTATTCAACACTTGTTGGTATACCTGTGTGAATAATTAATCGGAGAATATGAAATAAGGAATAATTCCAGCAGTTGGATAGAGGAGGGAATTGGATATTGCCCTCTTTTACACATGGGCGAGTCCGAATAGATGCGAGGAATGTTATTTTAGTACACTATCGCCTTACTTCCTCCCAGGATAAACCTTAAAATGTGGAGTGAGTAATTTGACCGTTTTCGAAATACCTTTTTTTCCTATTTTAACTTCATCCGACTTAAGTATACACTTAAACACAATCAAGATGGTGAAATTACGGGAGGACCAACTCTTAGTGAAGAAACGTGTGTTATATATAGGGAGCTCCGTGCCCCGGGAAACCATGGAGGGACTGGAAGCTATACAGCAGCCCCTCCGGGACAGGTGCCCGGTCGGGGACGACTCTCAGCTACAGGGGATTGACGCCTGGGTAAGCGTCCTGTCATCGGGCATAAACGTTCACTACGTTGAAGATTCTGGGACAGTTATTCACTTCCCCATCACGTCTTTGACTCTATGCGCAGCCGTGAGACAGGTGCGCGCCGTGAATGGATCTACAGGAGAGATGACGTCACGCTTTGTGTCACTGACGTCACAACAGGCAGGGGGAAATAACTCTAAAAACCCAGCAATTTTTACAGCAATTACACGTAGAACGAAAGGACGACGCGTTCTTGAATGTCATGGATTTTTGTGTGCTACTGATAAAGACGCTCTTGATTTGGTTAAACTTACAAAATTTGCCGACGGACAGAATAAACAAATGAACACAATGCGCACGCAACATTCACAGGTAAAGCGTATCAGTTCTACCAGCAGCACGGGCGTCGTCATTACTAACGGTGTTAATGGTGCAAATGGAGTAATCAAAACGGAAACGACGCAAGCGAACGGCCCAGAGCATTCCATTGGGCTAACGCCCGGAGAATCTATCGCCCACACGAGAGAAGCAGCGCCCGAATTTTATGAACCGGTGCCCACATCTGGTTATTTCTATAGCAGCCCAAATACCGAGATAAAAAAGTTTAATGTTGAAAAATTAGGTGAGAAAGCAGCCTCTGATATCGGCCCTATGCCGTCGGCGAGATCGGTCCCTCGCCCAGTTCCTGTAGCAATGTCAGCGCGCGGAATGCCGCCTGCAGCCACGTTAGTTAGACCCGTACCTGTACCTCAGCCTGTCATGCGCCCGGTTGTTCGTAGACCTATTATGGTGCCCGTGAGCGCGCCGCCTCCGAGGGCAAGATTCTTCTCTCCGCCTCCTATGGTCCACAGGCAGATGTACGGTCCTCCTCCGGGACCTCCCCCGCCGATGATGGCTCCGCCGCCTCCAATGATGGCAGGACATCCGCCGATGTTTATGCCGCCGCCGCCATTGATCGTTCGCCGACGACGAAGGTCGATGTCTGATGGTTCAGAGAAGAGCTCCTCAAGAGAATCCAGTCCGAAGAATCGTAATGACGAAACAGCTCCAAAACAAACCAACGGTGACGCTGATAGTGAAAGTTCGATCTCGGCCTATCGCCCGAAAACGCCTCCGCGAGATTACGATCCACCTTACGCCGTACCAAGGAAAGAGCGCATGAGCCGACGAGACGATTACGAACGCCGACAGAGGAGAGGTGGCGATTCGCCGAAGCGTAGTCCCCCGAGGATGATGTACCGAGGATACCCTCCGCCGTATGGCCCACAAGCATTCGGACCTTACTGGTACGGATCACCATACATGAGCCCTATGTACGCACGTTCACGGTCTATGCCGCCTCCGAATCGCTACCCAACTGCCGTTGGCAAATCTAAAAAACACAAGAAAGGCAAAAAATCAAAGAAAAACAAGGCGGACCGTAGTGACGTGGTTTCCGATATGGGATACCGCCCCGATATGCCGTACCATTTATACGGTCCCCCACCAGGGGTATACGACTTCGGAGGAAGTCGCAGACCTAGAGACTTCCGGCGTGAAGAAAATCAATTCTTAAACGAAAGATCGTTCTCGCATAGAATTCAGGAAGAAAATCGGAAGTCAAAAGGGAAACCGGATGATTATCCGACCGCGTATGAACTGAACGACGCCAACTTTGAAGATGGTCCAGCGAAAGAAGGCGAGTTCCATTTGTATTAACTGTTACATAATGGTTTATGGACTTGATACCTCTGTATACGACGAGTCGATAAAGGTTTGATATTGACCTGTGTAGAAGTATTATGATTTCATATTGACTTCTGTTAATTGTTATTGCCAGATATAGAAGTTATAGAACTGGCGAATACTTTGCTATGTTAATTAATCATTCATTTTAAAGGTAAATTCATGATAATGATGTGATAACTGAATTGTAAAGCCATATTTTTGTGTACAGTATATCGCTTACAT
Organism: Pinctada imbricata; assembly: GCA_033119305.1. Lineage (NCBI taxonomy): Eukaryota > Metazoa > Mollusca > Bivalvia > Pterioida > Pteriidae > Pinctada > Pinctada imbricata. The sequence continues at coordinate 16,344,987 of VSWD01000014.1, read as the reverse complement.
GTTCAACAGGCACTGCTTAATTAGGTCTTTCCTGATGACGTGTTGGCTTTAAGTATGTCACTTTTTGCATTTGCTTTGCGATATTTAATGTTCAATTTCAGGTAATTTTCAGCATCATAATTGTTTTAAATTCAGTCTAAGGAAGCGAAGTCTGAAAAATGACATAATTGTCTTTTTCTTCTAGTATCCCCCCCCCCCTGAAAATCATGTTGGTTTTACTTCAACCTGAGCATGTGTCCTTTTTGAAAAATCGAACGAATCCTCGGATTAACCCCCCCCCTCCAACCCGTTACGTACGATTGTTGAATGCACTCTCTAAAGATAATAAATCGATTTGCTAGAAATATGATACAGATATTAAATATACCCTGCTCGTGATTGGGATATAGAAATCGATAGATATATAAAATTATGGCAAAGCTGAATATCATTTTTCATTTATGATTTGCAAACACAAGCATTTGATTTGAAGCACATGGTGGATTTTTAATGGGGGTTCATAAAAAGGCACTGATTTTATGTAAAGCATAAGTAGAGCATCAATTTTTTTGCATGGTTATATTTTCGCCAGTTTTGTTTCCCTCTTGCTCCGACTCTCCGTCATTCTGGCGAGGACTTTTTCCCGCAAAGTTTGGCATATCGAACGGAAATCGGTGAAATTAGGGGGGGGGGGGGGTTCGACTTACATATCCAGTTTAGTATGGATCTAGTCATTGTTGACCTACTTTTAGCTGAGTCAAGCTCGGTTAATTTACTTCTGATGGGGGGGGGGGGCTTTATTTTGATTGCTTAATAATAAGTCGGGGGGGGGGGTTAAATTCCACATTGGCGGGTACTGGAGGTAAACGTCCGAAAATCCGTACTCGGTCTCTGACATACTTGCATAAAGTGTTTATTTATTTAGAGACTTCAAGCATGGGGTTTCAGCATGAAAACTACCTTAAAAAATCTCGGGTGACATCAAGTTTCGTTTCGATTCTCGGAAGTTCGCCCTTTCCATCATTTCGAAATAATACAATTACATGCATAACAAGAGTTCATTAAACCGGAAAGCCCTGTATTTGAGTTTTAAAGGTGCTTTCGCGATGAAAATTAAATTCGGAATTTGTCACCTCGCTCCACCCGTCTCCCATTCTCTCTTTTATATTTCTAGTACTTGGGTGGATAAAAGATGGATTTTTAAAAAGGCGAGTCCTGGATAAGGAAAATGCTTGATGATTTCCAAATATTTCAGGATGTTAGGCAGAGTTGAAACATGACGTAAATGGTTAATGATCGAACACACCCAATATTGAAATCAGTTGTGAAATTATATACAAAATAAAATTGTTTGGTACCTATACATAGGGGCCACAGTTTATTTCACAAAAGTCGTATGCAATTTGGTATTTATAAGTATGAAATAAAATACATTTTTCAGGCCAAACCCATGGTCGGTGTCTGGCAACCCCCCCCCCCCCTTTAAATTTCTTTGTTGACAGTATAAACTTGAGTCCCCATATCATGTGCTTATAGATTTTAATCAAAATCTTGGTTTTAAAGTTAGGTCCGTACACCCCCCCCCCAAATCCCGGTCCTTCCTCATCTCCCGATCTGCGTCTGACCTTACTATATGTAGAAAAACATTGTCGACATGTACATTTTGTAAAATGTATCTTTAAAATCTATGATTCCGTCTATAGATTGAGCTTTCTCCATTATTTTGTCAAGAAAAGACTTTTTGTCCCTGAGTAAACACAAGATGGATCAGAGATAATACTATATCTCGGGCTTTAATACACACCCTGGTTAATTATATGCTTAGTAACGTCTATTTACTATAGTGTGTCGGATTTTATGCAAGTATTCACGTTTTCGCTCAAAAAGTTATATAATAAATTGAAAATTAAAAATCGTCTTTTCAGAATTACCACATCTATGTCTTTGTTAAACATGTAAAACTTGACCTAACCTCGGTGTTGAATTCATCATGGGAAAATTGCCTGTATTTTCCGTATCAGGCGCGTAGCCACTGAAACATACTTGAAAGCCCCTTCATTTATAACGTTCTATAGAACAGAAAGCTTATTGTTTGAAGTTTTGATTTGGTTACGCTCCTTACTTTGATACAAATCTTTGGGGTTATATTCCAATATACTTCCTTAAAACTTTAAGAACCCAGTAAGGGTGTTTTAATTAAAGGAAGGATTTTTTTCTTTCTTTCTTTTTTTTTAAGAGAAAAGCTCAGTTATATCGCTGTGCATAATATAACGCGCGAACGAAGCAATTTACATGCATATACACAAAGCATTTTTTCTTGAAAGATAAATGTAAATGCTTTGAAAACAACTTTTTATTTTTTTATAATTCCACACTTTTTAACCCCCCCCCCCCTTTCCTCAATCACGTTTTATCACCATGCTAACTTTTATAATCAAACATTGTTGTTTTTCGAGTCTTGATAGATATATATGTGCAATACCTTAATTTTCTGCTCAAATTCATCAAAAGAACTCATTCCCATGAATTTTACCAAAAAATTTAAATTCAGCCACCTGGCTGTTTGAAATGCTATACTATATAGTATATAAAAAAGTAAGCTAATGAAATAATTGCATCGTAAATGAAAACGAATGCGTGTCAACACGAAATATGTCATTTAATATATCAGAATTTCAGGTTGTTTCATTTATATTTTTTTAATAACGCAACCCCCCCTTTTTTCTCATTGTTAAATTCGTAATGTTCTTAGGAGAGGTGAACAAATTCGTGCTAAATTTCCCAGCACCCCCCCCCCCCCTTTTTTTTATAATTGATATACTGTGAGGGTGTCATTAAGATTTCATTCAGTATGTATTCCTTAAATCTCATAATTAAGCATGAATTCTATGATATACATGTATATTTTTTATATAGAATACTCGATGGCCTTACATGTACACGAACTCGCTTCAATCAAATCAAATATGTGCACATATCAATTTTTACTGTATAAACTTTTTTTTTCTGGTTTCCTTATTCATTTTTTTTATATACAGAGTTACTTCCCTTTTGGGACGGTTTCTGACGCAAACTATAATTGTGACGTCATCAAATTCTATCGTAACCAGCGTAAAATTCAGAGAAAATGTATGAATAGAATAGAATAGTAATTTATTCCGAATTAAGGCCTCTTAAAACATCACATATAACAAGTAGGATTTGAAACAAACACAGCATGCATATGCATTTATTACGTCATACCGTATTTACGTCATTTACCTCTCAAATGAGACGTAACTCTGTACATTAAAATAACGGAATATTTGTTATTCATTTTATGTTATATGTATTCTACTGCATTATTATAGAACTTTGTAAATTGACATCATAGTAGATACAATGAAGACTGCCATAGAACATGTTAAAATTTTACGTGTACATTTCCCTTGGTGTGATGCAGAGCGATTGTTTTAGATGTATACTTTGTGTATGTATACAATACGTATGTACGTAATATGTTATATATTTTATACGTTATGAAAGATAGCATGCATGTATAAAGGCGTATAGGTCTGAAAAAACAACACTCGTTAAAGTATATATTAAACGGTTAATAAGCAAACTTTGTGTTTTTTCCTTCTCTTCACAAGTTTATTTCATAGTATTTAATTACTGTATGAAGGTCAAAGATCAAGGTCAAGGTCGAATATTTAAATACTAGCAATATTTACAAAAAAAAAATGAAGCCAGTATTGATTCTGCGAACTTCCTACAGTATCTCAAGATGGATTTTAAAATATCAACACTGGTCGATATATTTTATATACAAATGTACTGCGATATCAAATATTTGACCTAGTTGAATATACCCGAGGTCACACGGAAGAGCAACTTGCATACAATGACATAAGCGGCACTTCTTTGACGGAAGTAGATAGTACGATTGCGTGGAAGAGATGAAAGCTTCATCATGGTTATCTCAGCTCTGGAAAATCCTTGGGAGCAAATGAGACCCACTTTGGCCTCTTGTTATGTTATCAAACTCGAGGAAAACGAGATATATTTGTGGAGCATTTAACTTCTGTTCGCTTTTACGCCATCCATCAAACACCTAAACGAGCTTTTATTGTTTTAATATTAACACTACAGGTGTGTCCAGAAAAAGTGTCCTAGTGTAAGGGGAGGATTACAGGTTTTGATGAATTTTAAGGAAAATTGGCCGCAAAACAGGATTTTCAATGAATAATAGAATGAGCGTATTCAATTAGGGAAAATGAACATGTAGAAATTGTATGTGTCACGGACGTCATCAAAATGAGATGAATTTGAAAAAGGTCATTAAGGGACAGTACTGATCAGCTATGTGAGCATCATCGACCCAGTTTGGCCTCTTGTTACATGTAGCTCAGGCGTAGATCCAGGTTAAAGAAATAAAAGAGCCGGTATCCTGCTAACTAGTGGGGGTGACGACAAGCACGTATCTAGAGAGAGGGGATCGGGACACTCTCCCCCTCCCCATGGAATTTGTCAAAATAATGTGGATTGTTTTTCGAGATTATGGCATGGATACCCTGATTTGCTTAAACCCCCCCCCTCCCGTTCCCCGGAAAAACAATTCTATATCCGCCGCTGGCGGGTATAGCGTTTATAACAATGTGAATGCCAGACGGACAATGTCGTTCTTGCGTTGCAGGCAACAATTTATCGAATGGGATTGTCATCCCCCACCCCCTTTCTCTTCTACTGAGTCAAACTAAATGGATCCACGCCTGATTTTCTATTGAAAGTGTTGGAATTTTAATGAAACAGACAATGTACAGTATCAAAATAGTACATCTTTAAAGATGCATTTAGCGAGCCATCTCGCCCCCAAATTGACCTTTTTGATGCTTTTTAGACCGGGGTCACATTGTAAAGTGATAAAGTGTCAAAGCGCGGATCTAGGAGGGGGTAAGGGGCCAGGAACCCCCCCCCCCCCCCTCTTTTTAGAATCTGCCATAAATGCTAGTATTTCCTGTTTTACGTACATGTATATTAATTTTCAAAACCATAGTCTGGACCCTTAAATTGATGGCTTGGAACCCCCCTCCTCCTTGGAAAAAAATTCTGGATGATGGATCCGCCCATGATATCGTTCTAAAAACAGATATTGACGACTATCCATCACCTATAAATGACTATCTGATCTTATCATCTGTCACATTCCTAACCAGGCGTTATTGTGTAGCTTGCTGATTTAAATGATGGACGGGGCACGGCACTGGGCATCCAATGCCATCCATCACAATTATAGGGGATAAAAAAAAAAGAAAAAAAGGTGCCACAAATTGCACTATTTCTTTTAGTTATCAACCCTTTTCAGTCTTCAATATGACTTACGTCATTATGTATTAGTTTCCTGTTCGTCTGAATGTCCGTCCGTTCTGTTTTCAGTTTCAATATTTTTCTTTATGCTATGCTCGAAACATCTTCATACATCGGTTCCGCGATTTTATGAAGATGGATTGGAAATATTTGTTTCAAATTTTATTCATATGTATTCATTGTTGGGGTTTGGCTGGATTGCGAAGCAAAATCCGGTCTATGAAATGCCGAAGTCCGTCCGTCCGTCAGTGCGTCAACATTTTGGTTACTGTGTTCATTTAAGTCTACTGGGAGAAAACTACTTGGAGCAGCAACTTGAAACTTTACATGGTGATAGACCATGATGAGAAAAATCAAAGACATCAATGATTGTTTTACCTTGACCTTTGATCTTGAGATAGAAAAAAAACAGAATTTTGTTTTAGCCGATACGGAGAAAACTATGGAGTTCTGACAAGTAACTTTAGATGACAATTAACAATGATGCAATGGACCCTATTGTAATTGATTTTGCTTGACCTGGTGACCTTGACCTAAAAGTTTGACCCATTTTTAAAATCTTCAATACATGACTTGAATCAGGAGGGTTAATTAGGACTATTGTATGCAATTTTCACATATGAATTCCTTGTAACAAGACCATTCATTTAAAATCTTGACTTTTGACCTGGTGACCTTGACCTTGAAGTTTGACTTACTTTACAAAAACAATAACCTTGGCTATTTCCTTTGAACCATAATGAGTACAACCTCCACATTTCAATATTCATTACAATAAGATCTTTCATATGAAACCTTGACTGCCTGAGTAGCGGCCTTGAGTTTTTGCAATATTTTCAACACTTATAAACTTGACTATATCTCTTGAAACACAAGCGGTGTGGCTTTCACATTCCTCAAGAAGAATTCTGATTACAAGACCTTCCATTTAAGACCATGACCTTGACCCTGAACTTCTGACCTACATTCCAGAATTTAAGATTGGCTATATGTGTTGAAGTATAAGGCTTTAATATTTCCCACTTATATAGGAAATGTATGTATACATCAACTAAAATTTACGCTTCGCAATCCGGCCAAGTGATTGGATATCATGGGATATACGGTTCAAAGATAAAGCCGAGACAAGATTAGCATATAAATGTATCAAATGACCTTGACCTGGGTCATATGACCTTGGATCAAGGTAATGAAACGTTTAGGTCATAAGCATAAAGTAATCGGGTATTTAGACGCATTGTGTTTTCATTGAAATCCATCCAATCATGGTTTGAAAGAGGCTAACAATGTTTGGCGTAAAAAATATAAGTCAAAAGGCTATAACTAAGTTGTAACTTTTTTGGTAGCAAATCTTTTTTTCAAGTACAAAGTTTTCTGTGGTCGGCCGGGTTAGCGCAGTGGTAGCGCTCTCGCTTCTCACCTCTAAGGTCCCATGTTCGAATCCCAGATTCGGCGAAGGGTCTTATGTGGGAGGGTAGGTGGTCCCCCACCCAATTCTCGGCAGGGGTTTTTTCTCCGGGTACTCCGGTTTCCTCCTGCTATTTGGACCCCCTCACGCCAACATCTGAGCCAACGTGAGACATTAGTTTAAGTTTGTAACTTGTTTGTTAAACGTTGTAATTTAAAGTTTTGATGAAATCCATCTTTTTAGAAGTTGCGTTTACAAGCTTTTGTCTTCAGACAGATGGACAGACGGACGGACATTGTGAATCCAGTGAAACCCCTTCAAATTTTGAGGGGAGGGGGTATTCGTCCGAGAAAACAAACATGCAAGAACAGGACTCGACCTAATTTTAATCGTATTACATTTATAAAGTACACTTAGTCTGATTTCCTCCTCTTACCTAGAAAAAAAACCTCGGTTCTTCGAACTTGCTTTTTATACAGCTTTTATTGTTGTTTGTTGTGTATAAAAGTAGCTGTATATTGTTGACATCAGATTTCACGATCGCGTGCATATTTTGCTGTAATGTTATACCTTTGCATGTCAACATTATATTATATAACAGCATTCTATACTTTCCGGGCTAAAAAAGTAACTTTTTACGTTTAAGTATAACCTTCAACATAAACTTCAAGTTAAATTATTCAAAACCTTGTTTATGTGTACGGTGGTAGGGTGGGATTGGGGGGGGGGGGTTCCGGTGTAGGAGACCTAGGGAGGGGATGTTTAGGTTAATTACAGTCGATATATTTATCAAAATTAGTCAATATCTTCTTTACTTTTCATATTCATCCTGTAATTCCTTCTTCGTTTATTTTTTTTTTTTTGTCTAACTCTACAAGGTTTCAATGCCATATTATAATAATGGAAAAATATTGCAGTTTATTTTATTGTTGTCTAATCATCATTATCATATTTGAGAAAAAAAAACTGGAATTTTCTATTTCATACGTATTTAAATAAGGATGGAAATTAGCTGCGTATCAATTCTAAAGGAAATTAAGTTTCCACAATGTTGGCATTTTTTTTTCAAAAATCAACAAAAAGTATACATGTGCGGATCCAGAATTTCTATTTGGGGGGGGGGGGGGTTTCAAGTCCGGTTCGGGTAGAAAGAGGTATGAAAAATTCAATGATTTTGAGAAAATTATACGCGAATATCTGAAAAAAAAAAACATTTTTGTCAAATTCTACGGTTCCCTGACCCAAGATAACCACATATAGATAGATTTAATAACGTACTTAAATATAATATGAAACTTACAATATTCTCTTAATGTAATGGGTACATGTATTCTTATGCATAATGAATGGCTGAGTTCCATGCATGTCCTTGGAAATTATCAGTTTGTATCCTCGATAATGTCAAAGGTGTTCCGTATTTACATTATAACTTATATCATACAGTTGTGTGTTATATTATTAAAGATCAAGTAATTTCAATTGATTTACGAGAAAGTGAGTGATTAGAAAGAAAAAAATGTAATCTTGGCGTCGTTTGAGCGGTCATCACATTCGTAAATAATAATTATCATAATTATAGAATAATTACACCTGAGTTTAAATCTAGCTTTAATTACCCGAGACGTGGACCGAAACGACAATAACACGAGTTCACGTTCATGGACATTATATATTATATCTAGAGAAAATTTAGATATTTTGGTAAGTGATTATTGATTTTAGATCAAGGATAATTACACTCATTCTATGTTTAAATAACAAAAAAGAAACAAAAGGCCCAAGGGGGCCACATCGCTCACCTGAGTTGCAAACAAAAGAATGATAGACTAAGTGGACAATTTGGTGGAGGACCTTGATATTTGCTTCCTGTAAGGTTTCGTGAAATTCTGTGCAGCACTTGAAGAGGAGAAGTGGAAAAGGTGTCAGCCAATAAGAGCCCTCGACGGCCATCTTTTTGACCAATCAGCACCTGAGCAGCGGTTGCAGAGGAGAAGTCGGAAATGCGTCAGCCAATCAGAGTCCTCGGTAGCCATATTTGTTGACCGCGATCGATACGACAAACACAAAGTTGGTATAGAGGACCTTTGGTACTTGCTTCCCGTAAGGTTTCATGAAATTATTGCAGCAGTTGAAGAAGAGAAGTCGAAAATGCATCAGCCAACCAGAGCCCTCGGCGGCCATATTTGTTCACCGATCGGAACGAAAAAAAGAAATGGTAGAGGACCTCGAGTTCTTGCTTCCTGTAAGGTTTTTTTTTTTTATTAAATTCCGTGCAGTGGTTGCAGAGAAGATGTCGAAAATGTAAAAAATAAGTTTACGCCGGACTGACGACGAATGGCGCGCTATGACAAAACTGTGCATTTGCAATACCATATTTGCTCGTCGGTCGGTCAGAAGAATACGAGGTGTCACGAATTCGGATTCGCCAACTTCCAACATGGCGCTTCCATTCGATGGGACGAAGCAAACTTCTATCAGCGATCGGTTACCTAAGAAACAATTTCAGAAGGAAGTTCGACCGGGGAAGTTAGGGACGAAGCTGAGGCATGGAAATTCCGGCCGTAACATATGGTCATTGCCATATACCCGATTCTGGAAAACTTGCCGATGAGCCGGGTATGCGTACCCTGTATCAGGTCCATCACGGCCAACACACGTAAAGCCTCCAAATAGCGCAGTGTCGCTGGCTGTTTCTGTGGCTAGATAGGAAAAAATCCATATATAGATATATGAGGGGGTGGACAGGGTGAAGGGAGGTGGAGGAAGGGAGGAGGAGGGGGAGGAAGAAGGGTGAAAAATGTGAGGTAGGTGGGGGAAAGGGGGCGGGAGGGGGATGTAAGGGAAGGGTAAAAAGGAGGGGGAGAGGATGAGACGGGAGGGGGGGGGGGCAAGGGGATGGGAGGGGGATAGAGGTACCCTCCTGTCCGCCCTCCCATATATAGAAAAATTAATTTAAAATATTAAGTTTGTACTTTAAAAAAGTTGAAAGTGATTTAACGACTGTTATGTACATAGGACTTCTGGCTTTCAATGCGTTTTAATGGCTGTTTTGTTTGAAAAGAAAAACAGAAAAGGTATTCTAAAAGTACGAGTGGGTCAACTGAAACATATTTGACCAGGCTTAAGACAAATATTGCATTTGCTCCCCTTTCTGGATACAAGTATATGCACACGTAATTTTAAGATCACTTGTGAACAACATAGATTGGCAATTGCACATTCACAATTGATATTATGCATGTTAAACGTCTTCAAATTCAACATCATTTAATAACAGATAAATTTGCAGCATTGACCATTCATGTCCGTCTGACCACTTTCTGTCGTTTCCTCAAGCTGTCAGTTATCTCCTAGACTGCTTGCACTTGGCGAAGCTAAAAGAAATACTTGGACAGGTGCTCAAAACGGGATCATTGCATATTATCGGGACTTTTCGTACGAAAAACGAACGTGTGACGGAAAGGCACGTGACGATTATATGTAACAGACTCGGTGCGACATTACAATTATAATAACATTCGTTTCGCCATCAATACAAGAGCTATATCAAGACAGGGGATTTCATATTTGAAATCAATATTTGATCACTAAACGGAAAAGTCTCCTACCGGCATAAACCTATGTCCTGCAACTCTGCCTAGAACGCTTCAATTTGACCTGTACTTGCACCAAAAGATGAATGCTCACGCAAGAATGAGTTACTTATCTGTAGTAATAGAAAAGGTTTGGAAAACTGAAAATTTCAGAAATTTGTAAAAATAGGTAATTAAAATCTTACCCAAACTTAAACTTATCTGAATCACACTATAATGTGTTAACATACCAAAATCAGTTATTATATAATAATTATCTGCGATAACAGCCAAGAAAAGTCCAGAAAACTAAAAATTTCATGAAATTTGCTAAGTCCAAGGGCCATAACTCTTGTGAAAATAGGTCAATCGAAACCAAACTCGAAGTTAATCTGTATCACACTATGATGTATCCACATACGAAAAATCAATTCAATATCTGCAATAACAGCCAAGAAAAGTCTGGAAATCTGAAAATTTCATGAAAAAGTCCAAGGGCCATACATGTAACTATTGTGAAAATAGGTCAATCGGAAATAAACTCAAGCTTGATCTGTATCACACTAAGATGCATTCACATACCAAAAATTAGTTGAATATCTGCAATAGAATCACAGAAAACTGATAATGTCATGAATTTAGCTCAGTCCAAGGGTCATAACTCTTGTAAAAATGGGTCAATCGGAACCAAACTCGAATTTGATCTGTATCACATTGAGATATACCCATATACTAAAAATAGCAATCCAAGGAATGCTTGTGTCGCCTGCGAAGCGGTTTGATTTTTAGCTCACCTCGACGAAGTTGAATGAGCTTATGCTATACCCCCGCGCGTCCGCGTCCGCGTCCGCGTCCGCGTCCGTGTCCGTGTCCGCGTCCGCGTCCGGTTAAGAAGTTTGGGGTAGCTCAGTATTTGGCAAAGTACTGATGCTACAGTAACCAAACTTGCACAAGTGATTCATCTTTGGATGCTGAGGTGAACCCATGCATCGGATGCTGCATCTGACCTACATTTTCCGCTTGAGTGACTTGGTTAAGAAGTTTGGGGTAGCTCAGTATCTGACAAAGTTCTGATGCTACATTAACCAAACTTGCACAAGTAATTCATCTCTGGATGCTGAGGTGAACCCATGCATCAGATGCAGCATCTGACCTATATTTTCCGCTTGAGTGACTTGGTTAAGAAGTTTGGGGTAGCTCAGTATCTGACCAAGTAGTAATGCTACAGTAACCAAACTTGCACAAGTTATTCATCTTTGGATGCTGAGATGGATCCATGCATCGGATGCAGCATCTAACCTACTTTTTCCACTTGAGTGATTTTGCTTTTAAAAGCCAATATTGAGCACAGTATAAGTGATACATGTACCAAACTTGCTTATTGAATGTATCATTGATCAAACTTTCATGTAATGACCTTGACCTACTTTTTCCGCTTGAGTGATTTTGCCTTTAAAAGCCAATATTGAGCAAAGTATAAGTGCTACATGTACCAAACTTGCTTATTGAATGTATCATTGATCAAACTTTCATGTAATGACTAGTGATGAACCAATTGTCGCCGACAATCGATTGTCGATCGCTAAAACTCTTTCGATTCCGATTATCGATTTCTTTTTCTTACAATCGATTGTCGCTGAAAGAAAGGTATTTTGTGTAAAGGTATCTATTTTCCTCTTTTCACATGTAACATTAACCATTACTTGTTGTCTTGCATATAAACAGGCAGACACTTTGAAATTGAATGCTTTATATTTTGTTTTCAGCAAAGTTTTCTGAATTTTATGCAGAAAAATACAATTTTTCTATCTTTTATGTTCCATTTTTCATGGACTTTTGTTTTCCGATTTAAATCGATAATCGATCGGTTTACTCTTTCCGATTATTTTCCGATAATCGATTCTTAAAAGTCTACCGATGTACAACACTAGTAATGACCTTGACCTACTTTTTCCGCTTGAGTGATTTTGCCTTTAAAAGCCAATATTGAGCAAAGTATAAGTGCTACATGTACCAAACTTGCTTATTGAATGTATCATTGATCAAACTTTCATGTAATGACCTTGACCTACTTTTTCCGCTTGAGTGATTTTGCCTTTAAAAGCCAATATTGAGCAAAGTATAAGTGCTACATGTACCAAACTTGCATATTGGATGTATCTTTGATCAAACTTTCATAAAATGACCTTGACCCACTTTTTCCGCTTGAGTGATTTTGCCTTTAAAAGCCATTATTGAGCAAAGTATAAGTGCTACATGTACCAAACTTGCTTATTGAATGTATCATTGATCAAACTTTCATGTAATGACCTTGACCTACTTTTTCCGCTTGAGTGATTTTGCCTTTAAAAGCCAATATTGAGCAAAGTATAAGTGCTACATGTACCAAACTTGCATATTGGATGTATCTTTGATCATTCTTTCATAAAATGACCTTGACCTACTTTTTCCGCTTGAGTAATTTTGCCTTTAAAAGCCAATATTGAGCAAAGTATAAGTGCTTCATGTACTAAACTTGCATATTGGATGTATCTTTGATCAAACTTTCATAAAATGAAATTGACCTACTTTTTCCGCTTGAATGATTTTGCCTTTAAAAGCCAATAAACATGTATTTAGAAATATGTTTGAATTGAATTTTGCTGCCACGAGGTGAGCTTCGTAATCTGTGATTACCTATGTTTATTCTAGAAATTGGATCAAAATTATTGGTTTCAGTAGAAAAGTCTTGTCAAATGAAATTCATTTGAAATATCAGACCTCTTAATTACAAATTAAAAGATATGGTCATTCTCAAATTTTCAGAAAAGAGTGTCAATCATCTAGGTCAAGGTCACTGCGTAAAAATTGGTAAAAAAAGGTCTCATCATAAGAAACATTAAAGATCTATCACGTACAAATTAAAAGATATATACAACCTTAGAAAAGAAGGTCAAATAGCTATGTCAAGGTCAAAAGATAAAAAATTACGGTATGTGTAGAATGGCATTGTTACAAGGAAAATACATGTGAAATATCAAAGCCCTATCAACTACCAATCAAAAGATATATCCATTCTTATTGTTTTGGAAAAGTAGGTCAAATATCTAGGTCAAGATCAAAAGGTCAAATATTATGGTCTGTGTAGAAAGGTCTTGTCACAAGGAATACACATGTGAAATACCAAAGCCCTATCACTTACCAATCAAAAGATATAGCCATTCTTTTTTTTTTTAAGTAGGTCAAATATGTAGGTCAAGGTTAATAGATCAAAAATTATGGTATGTGTAGGAAGGTCTTGTCACAAGGAATACACATGTGAAATATTAAAGCCCTATCACATACCAATCAAAAGATCTAGCGAATCTTATCTTTTTTTCAAAAGTAGGTCAAATATCTAGGTCAAGGTCACAAGGTAAAAAATTATGGTATGTGTAGAATGGCATTGTTACAAGGAAAATACATGTGAAATATCAAAGACCTATCACCTACCAAATAAAAGATATAGCCAATATTACTTTTCTTGATAAGTAGGTCAAATATCTAGGTCAAGGTCAAAAGGTCAAATGTTATGGTCTGTCTAGAAAGGTCTTGTCACAAGGAATACACATGTGAAATACCTAAGCCCTATCACTTACCAATCAAAAGATATAGCGAATCTTATCTTTTTTCAAAAGTAGGTCAAATATCTAGGTCAAGGTCACAAGGTAAAAAATTATGGTATGTGTAGAATGGCATTGTTACAAGGAAAATACATGTGAAATATCAAAGACCTATGATCACCTACCAATCAAAAGATATAGCCAATATTACTTTTCTTGATAAATAGGTCAAATATCTAGGTCAAGGTCAAAAGGTCAAATATTATGGTCTGTCTAGAAAGGTCTTGTCACAAGGAATACACATGTGAAATACCAAAGCCCTATCACTTACCAATCAAAAGATATAACCATTCCTTTTTTTAAAGTAGGTCAAATATGTAGGTCAAGGTCAATAGGTCAAAAATTATGGTATGTGTAGGAAGGTCTTGTCACAAGGAATACACATGTGAAATATCAAAGCCCTATCACTTACCAATCAAAAGATATAGCGAATCTTATCTTTTTTTCAAAAGTAGGTCAAATATCTAGGTCAAGATCAAAAGGTAAAAAATTATGGTATGTGTAGAATGGCATTGTTACAAGGAAAATACATGTGAAATATCAAAGCCCAATCACCTACCAATCAAAAGATATAGCCAATATAACTTTTCTTGAAAAGTAGGTCAAATATTTAGGTCAAGGTCACAAGGTCAAAAATTATGGTATGTGTAGAAAGGTCTTGCCACAAGAATTGCACATGTGAAATATCAAAGTCCTAACACTTACCAATCAAAAGATATATCCATTCTTATTGTTTTGGAAAAGTAGGTCAAATATGTAGGTCAAGGTCACTAGGTCAAAAATTATTGTATGAGTAGGAAGGTCTTGTCACAAGGAATACACATGTGAAATATCAAAGCCCTATCACTTACCAATCAAAAGATATAGCGAATCTGACTTTTTTTCAAAAGTAGGTCAAATATCTAGGTCAAGGTCACAAGGTCAAAAATTATGGTATGTGTAGAAGGTCTTGCTCTAAGGATTGCACATGTGAAATATCAAAGTCCTAACACTTACCAATCAAAAGATATATCCATTCTTAATTTTAAAGTAGGTCAAATATGTAGGTCAAGGTCACTAGGTCAAAAATTATGGTATGTGTAGGAAGGTCTTGTCACAAGGAATACACATGTGAAATATCAAAGCCCTATTACTTACCAATCAAAAGTTATGGGCTGTGACACCCAAAGTGTGACAGACAGACGGACTGACGGACAGACAGACGGACAACGGACAAAGTGATCCCTAAGTGTCGCTATGCTTCGCAGGCGACACAAAAATGAGTTCAGTATATGCAACAACATAGAAAAAAATCCGAAAACTGAAGTGTGA
Source organism: Pinctada imbricata (assembly GCA_033119305.1). Taxonomy (NCBI): domain Eukaryota; kingdom Metazoa; phylum Mollusca; class Bivalvia; order Pterioida; family Pteriidae; genus Pinctada; species Pinctada imbricata. The sequence continues at coordinate 16,329,730 of VSWD01000014.1, read as the reverse complement.
CAGACAGACGGACAAACAGACAGACAAACTAGGTGGAAACTATAGTCCCCTCCGGCGAGCCGGTAGGGGACTAATAAATGTTTTTCCAATAGATACGAAAACATTCGACATGGCGAGTGATGACCTTGACCTATATACATGTACATCATACATAGTGAGTGATGACCTTGACCTATATACATCATGCATAGTGAGTGATGACCTTGACCTATATACATCATGCATGGTGAGTGATGACCTTGACCTATATACATTATGCATGGTGAGTGATGACCTTGATCTATATACATCATGCATGGTGAGTGATGACCTCGACCTATATATCATGATAGCCGCGTAAACGGCCAACGACACTTGGATATTTGGTTGGTAGGGAACACACCCCTACCATCCAAATATCCAAGGGTCGTTGGCCGTTTCCGCGGCTAGCATGGTGAGTGATGACCTTAACCTATATATCATGCAGTCACATTTTCTGTTCTACTTTTTTAAATAGGAATAAACTACTTTGGTAAATGGTTGGAAATCACCCAAAAATTACATCGAATTAAACTGAATACTTTTTTTTCCAGCACATAGACAATACATATCAGAACAATGAAGTTCTTTACGTTGTTGGTGAATGGACCGAATAGGAAAAATGGCGCCCACGGAAAAGGTAGGAACAAAAAATTATGACCTTCACCATAAATCAATTGATAAATATATATACATGTACATGATTCTTGAATTAATAAATGACCTTTACCTGCTCACAACCTTGAAACATATAATACTAGACTATAAGTATGTACTCGCAGAGCTATATAGCCTCCCCTTACTTTAAAATTCTTTGTTTTAGAATTCACGTCATATTTTGACAGATAACCTTTGCCAAGATAGTCTAAGACAACTAGGTGGCCACGGACTCCTGAAAACAGGGAAAATACTGAGAAAAATTCCCTCCAAGGAAAAATCAGGGAATTTGAAAATTTCATGAAAATCAGGAAATGTCCGAAAATTGTTCTGGTTCGCTTCGCTCGCCAATCTGGTTCGCTTCGCTCGCCAACGAGCACTTTGAATGCAAAGTTTTAGAAATGAGTCGGTACAGTAAAGAAAATTTTGATTACATATTTGAGCTTAAAACATGGTGAAATAGACTAGTATTTATGCGCATTTCGTCAGGGAAAATCATGGAAATTTCAAGGAATTTCATTTATGAAAATCTGTGGCCACCTTGACTTTACAATTTTTCCATATTCCCTTGGATCTACGAATTTAACTTGCAAAAATATATCTCTTGATAGTTTTAAGTGGTAGTCAGTGGCGGATTCAGAGGGGCGTAACCCCTATAGGTAAAACGATCATTTTCCATATAAAGAAATAGTAAATATTAGTAAATATCTGTCGAATGCATCAATTTCAATTCTTTAATCAATTTAAGTCACGAAAATGGGTTTAAAAAGGCTGAAATGCGTCAGCAACCGGGGGGGGGGTTGAGCTTAGCCCTTAGCGGTCCAGAGACCCCTCGCTATATTTACGCTCCTCTAATTCAAAAGTTGGATCCGCCACTGGTAGTGGGGGCTGCTTCTACACATTTAAGAGAGAAAGTAAGGAATCTGGCTTCTGTTTTTTTCGAAAAAAGTTTAGAGTGTTGAAAGAAGGATAACTCTAAATGCAATCTAAACAAAGAGTTCCAACTTACGAAACACAGCGTATGATTTTATGAAAAACAGCTGCCTTCATTTTCCCACGATACCGAAAAGCGAACTTCCGTTTGATTTTTTCCCTTCAAAACAGAGTTAAATACGACTTCATAACAAAACAGACCCCTCTAAACCCTTCCAACGCCCCCGTATATATAAGCGTGCATATTTTGTGCTAGGATTTGATTTTCTTTATTGTTAAACTTACTTCATATTAAACGTGGAATTATCTTATCGCAGTAATTGAATGGACGGATAACCTAGCTCAAACAAAAGTTAAGGGGCGCAAACTCTAGATTTTCGTGGACAAATAAATCAAACTGACCATATATCTTGTGATGTGTATTGGTTTTCGTGACCATTGGTAGAGAGGAAATTAAAAGGAATTCGATTTTTATTTCCATAAAAGGTAAAATTTACTAACTTATTTGTAAAGATTTTTTTTCTAGCTTTCAGTTGGAGAGTTTATAAATATTCTTTTTTAGTTTTCAGTTTGAATTTTTACCCCAAAAGAGCTCTGCTCTCCTGTGTGAGTTATTCTCATAATTTTTCATTCTTTCGTTCTTTACTAGAATTACAATGTATATGCAGATTCTGAATTCACACGCATACGCGGATCTAAAGTGGTTTTTTTTTTTTTTTTTTTGGTTACCCTGCTCTATCACGGACCTCCGCCCCCCCCCCCCCCCTCCCTTAGCCAAAAATGCTCATTTTTTTCCCAAATTTGAGTTACTGTATCATTTTCAGAAAATAACGGGCTCAACTCCTTTAACATTTGCATGGTATGTGCTGATCTTGGATGGAGAAATGGGACAAGTTTAAGGCTCTTTTTTTTTTCGTATAACCAGACGTTTTTGTGATTTTAAAGTTTAAAAGCACGTCTAAATTTTAGCAATTTCAAAAATAATTTTCTTGGCCTTTTATCGAACGATTATGTCCTTTCTGGATACCCATGGTCTGTTCCAACAGTCTTCATTTCCGACTTAATGAACTCCTCTTTCCAAGCGTCTACATCTTCGTCATTTTCCGACCGTTTACGACCAATCGTACATTCTCGAGTCTTTCCGTTACACGCTCGGAAATCTTTATCCAACGGAAAGACTCGATAATGCGCGATTGTATAACGCCCTTTCCGACTATCTACCGACAACGTCGTAAACTTACGGTTATATATCTACGTACTTTTCGGTGCTCTTCGATTCCGTCCTCACAAGAATAGATTAAAACTGAGGGTCACTGTAAAGTGCGAAACGAAACAAAAACGAAACGAAACGAAACAAATCGAAACGAAACGAAACAGATCGAAACTAAACGAAACGAAACAAATCGAAACAAATCGAAACGAAACGAAAGAGAACATAAAACTTAAAGAATACGATCTGTTTCGTTTCGTTTCGATCTGTTTCGTTTCGCTTCGATTTGTTTCGTTTCGTTTCGTTTTTGTTTCGTTTCGCACTTTAAAGGGACCCTAAAACTGAATATTTCGCGAACCTCGTCATGTGAAAATGTCCAACTATATTATATACATTTCAAGCACCACGATTCGTATATGTAGACATGGTAAATAAAACCATAAATTCCAAAACTACAAAGGTACGCTACAAACTATCTCCCAGAGAGTTGTTTATCTTTTTATGGAAATGTATATATAAGAGATGACCCTAATGCCAGGTAAGCGGAGTAATAACGTACCGTAGTATGTATTTACGTGACGACCAGGTAAGCGGAGTAATAACGTACCGTAGTATGTATTTACGTGACGAAAGACACTTTTACCTTTTTGAATTATGGGAAAAGAAAAAAAAAAAGGAAATTAAGACGCGCACAGAAAAAAAGTAAAAGCACTTAATTAACCATAAGTTCATAACGGCATACTCTTTTAATATTTAACATATTCTTTTAAAAAGGTATCTACAGTTTCCTCTTTGAGTCTTTTTAAAAGAATAACTTTTAAGGTAGAGTATCCCTCAGGACAGAATTGCTGTTTTGTTTTGTTTGTTTGTTTGTTTTTTTGTTTGTTTGTTTGTTTTGTTTTTTTTTTTGCCTGGATACCCTATTTTATCTCTTCAGAATGTTCTTCAGATTATCAAACTAATATGGTTTTGGGAAACAATTTTTAAAGTTACATTTTATCACATCTAAAAATGTATTTTTCTTACTTTTCCCATAGGGTCCAATGTGAAAGTTCAAACGGCTTAAGTTCTCGGTATAATCATGAAACCACGAATTATATTTTGTTTTTATATCAGGTCTAACATATGCTTTGATATGTTTGAAAATATGGAAATGAAAATATTGTAAAGGTTGTCATTTCGGAAATATGAGCATCTGAGACCCAAGGGATGCTCTACCTTAAATAAGTATATCTTTGAATTTCGTCCTAAACTGTCGTCATTTGTTTCTTATCGTTCCTTCCTCTCTCATGCGACACTGGTCAGTTCATATTTTGAAAATAGAGTGAAAATTGTTATTGTTACAAGTATTACCCCCCCCCCCTTCTACAAATGTTCCCTATGGGGAGAGGATGAACCCTATCGATTAGCTAACACACACACCCTCACACAAACAGACAGACACACTGCAGCGATGCTATAAATAGAGAGAGAGAATGAGTTATCAGTTAGCGCCGGTTCTGCAAGGATATTTCTGTAACGGACACATACATGTATATATACGATCTGTATGTATGTAGAATACTTACTGCCGGGTCAAACAAATATTTGGGTCCCAGGTGAGCTTGATTCATCTATTATTCAAAATCAAAGAAAAATATGACCCAACAATCAATGTAAAACCTACATGGTATGAGGTACAACTGCTCGGCAAGGAAATACGATGTATACTTTTTACGGTGACCGCGGGAGAGAAGCTCATCAATTAGTCAGAGGTAATTCGGCTTGCTCCCGATCACGAGAGATCTGTCAGAGAATACGGAGAGCACGGATCCGTCTCAGTTTTCCTATTTCATCTAGTACCAGGGATATTTTACTTTATAGCAATGCTATGCTTTTTTCGCAAAAGACATCATCTAGATGACGTCAAATTAGGACCTCGTTTTCGAAAGCGCCGGAACCGGAAGTTAAGATACCCGGTACAGCAAGGAATCGGAGACACGATCATAGTACCCACAATGATTCTAGACTACCGTGGTCCATCAGGTGAGATAAACGTGAATTTTTGAATTGTTAAAAAAAACCCCAAGGGGTGTGCAGTTAATTCCATGCGCATGCGTCCGATTTTCGTTCCGCTTTTCTCCGGGGCTTGTTTGCAAGTTGGCGTACCGTGCTAATCTGGGTCCGGCACCATAAACTAAGAATTGACTTAAGTCAAATTCTCAAAATACGATATATAGCAAATAAGTGAAAATTTGAAATATTGAGTTCATTCATCTTATTCTACTCTGAAAATAGACAAATTCTGTGAATCATTTCAAGTCATCACTTATATTATAATGACACGAAAGAAGATTGAAATTAAGACTTAAGTAAATTCTTAGTTTATGGTGCCGGGCCCTGGAGTCTGTTAGCTTTTTAAGACTGCGCTCTAAATTCACACCTCTAAATATGTGTGAATGGTTTGCAAATAAAGTGTTTTTGTTTTAACTTTTGTGTTTAGAAAGTAATCAAAAGCAGCTAAATGGTTGTACTTTGGGAATTGCGCTAGTGTTTTAAAAGACTGTTTTAGAATCAAGCGTCAATTTAAAAGCACTAGCTATGTTTTATTGAAGGACCAAAAAAGAAGATAAAAACAAAACAACAATAAAACACCGCTAAAGACGGTATGGCCGGATTGCAAAGTAAGTTTTTGTCACCAACTGGGTCAAGGTCACTAAGTCAAATATTACAGCATACATTGAGAGGTCTTGTCAGAGGCAACCTACATGTATAATATAAAGTTTCTACTGTATACAGTTCCTTAGATTTTGCTTAAACCAGGAACTTTAACCAAAGTCTTTAACTAGGTCAAAGTTCAAGGTCAAGGTCACTGGGTCAAATGTTACTGCATAAATTGAAAGGTCTCATCATGGGCAACCTACATGTATGATATAAAGTTTCTACTGCATACAGTTCCTTAGATTTTGCTTAAACCAGAAACTTTAACCAAAATCTTTAACTAGGTCAAAGTCCAAGGTCAAAGTTTCTAGGTCCAATGTTACGGCATAAATTGAAAGGTCTCATCATGGGCAACCTAAATGTATAATATAAGGTTTCTACTGCATACAGTTCCTTAGATTTTGCTTAAACCAGAAACTTTAACCAAAATCTTTAACTAGGTCAAAGTCCAAGGTCAAGGTCACTAGGTCAAATGTTACGGCATAAATTGAAAGGTCTTGTCATGGGCAACCTTCATGTATAATATAAAGTTTCTACTGCATATAGTTCCTTAGATTTTGCCTCAACCAGAAACTTTAACCAAAATGTTGACGGCAGACGGACAGACGGACGGACAGACGGACATCGTCAATCTATAGACCGGAATTGCTTTGCAATCCGGCCAAAAATCTATGTTGAGAATTGCGGTTTTAGAATCAAGCGTCAATTAAAAAGCACTAGCTATTTACTTTTGAAGGACCAAAAAAGAAGATAAAAACGAAACAACACAAATCTATGTTGAATGATATCATTTCCATTGAAAGAATTTCAGATGGGCGAGTTTGTTTAGAATCTCCAATAAAAACTTGATAGGTGTGCATTCATGCCCAGACATTCGGGAAATATATAGTGTTACATGGGCTATTAGAAGGGAAGGTCCCTTACAGATTACCCACTGCATATTTAAATAATTTTTACAAAAAAATCTAACACGAAAATCTTGCAAAGAATCTAAAATATGTGCTCTGTTGTAAGTCATTCATAAAATTCCGGAGTTACTGTATTTAATGAACATGTTTTCCATTCAACGATCTTAAAATTGACAGAATATCTCGTGAAGCGTCTACCCCTATTTTTGAATTTTTAAACTTAAACCATAAACCTCAGATACACAGGTGAAAATACAGGTAAAAATCATCGAGTCGCACTGTTTTACAAAAGCACCTGTTTGTCACCGATGTTTAAATTTACCTCCAGTCATTAAAGAGTTACACAGCGTCGTATATCTAGTTGAAAACATGAATTCCTCCGCGAATCCAGGTGCTTGTAGGTATGTGAACGTTTTTGATATTTATCTTTTATTGGTTTATATATCATAACTACACAGGAATTCTTTATCCAATTCGACTGTTACAAGATGAAATCGACATTTCGCTCATTGTGTAAAAATGATTGAAAAATCGTCTGCAATATTTGCAAATATACACCTGACCTGTCTGGTCGCATGCAAGCTGTTTAAAAATATTGAATTTAGTTGATTTATTGAATTTGGAAAAAGTTGGAAGCTAACATTAAGTTGGACATAAGAGGTGTGACTTTACTGTTCCGTGATAAACAGGTGAGATAGAGCTTTAATTAAACGCCTTAATTCAGATATAGGTTACCTACTAAAAATTCAAGTTTATATATATACCGACTGTTGAATTAAATCCCGTATGTATGTTTGTTAATTATGCATGGTTAAGACTGTACACATTAATGAATGAGAAGGGAATATAGTATTATATATGGTGGTAAGGGCGTTGTCGTTTAAGCTTTGTGCATTTGTACACACACACACTGCCTAGAAAAAAAGTCCACGGTTCTGAAGGAAGAATCGATTAAAGACAGAAAATGTATTGTGACATACGAGAACCTAGATCGACACCTTGGAATTGACGTGTTTTAGTAGGTGTGGCCTTAAACAGTAGTATTTAAGTTGATTTAGGTAGCTTTAAATGCATAAATTAGGTAAAATAACCCCCTCCCATCCTTACTTTCTGAATTGGAATTGTGAGATTTCCCCCCCCCCCCCCCCTTATAGAACGGATCTGGAGGGTGTTGCCTGTTGGGGATCCCCTTCAAATTTTCTGAAATCCTTATTTTTCCAAATTTTTTAAAAGCATACACTGGAATCCCCCCTCCAGACGGCTTGACCCCACCCACCCCCTCGCCTCTGTATTTTTCTGTTTTTTTCAGTATGACCCAAAATTTTCATTACAGACTACAGTTAAAGTCATATGTAAGGTCAATATCTCGTACAACCGTATAAACATGTAAGTTTGAGTTTCTCCTTTAATCAATTTTTCCAAGAAAGCGACCTCGATCAATTTAGAGTTTTCAAATATTGTGCATGAAGTTTTTTTTTTAGATATTGTGCATGAACTTTGAAAGAACGGCATACCTCGAAAAAAACCCATCAAACTTGTAGGAAAGAGGGGGGGGGGGCTGTTGGAACAGGTGGCTTAGTTATGAAGTCTCATAACCGATTCACTTTCGAAAATTTCGTTCAAAAGGATAGGGAAAAAAGAAAAAAAAACTAAGGGCCTTCATTTCTTATTTGAGTCAGTTTTATGAAAAAAAGGAGCAAATTGGATGAAAAACATCGATGTGCATAAATAATAATTTTCATCGTACGTACCGAATTTGACTCTGACTTTCAAATTCTGTATTTCTATGATGTTTACCAAACTGAAAGTCAGATTTTTCTTAAACCCCCCCCCCCCTTCCTCCCTCAATCAGCACTCTATTCGACATGTAAAGTGTAGGGTGGATACCTTATGACACATTATCATACAGGTATTGCAAACCATATTTCACGCGGCGTTGGTGGTATTTGGAAATTTAAAGGGGGTCTATTTTTTTACGGTTTTCTAAAATCCTCGTGCCGTTTATATCATTGGATGGGAGCGGTCCCAAGACCAATCCCCATGCCTTTTGAAAGGGGGAAAAATCCAAAATTTTAAATATCAACGATTTTCTTTTCCCAATCTCACCGCGTGCGATCGAATCGTATGATGTTGTGATTCCTTACGGAGAATTTTGATGTTTTCTCATCATTTACATGTAAGTGACACTGCATGAAATTGATAAAACGTTGCAGTAGGACAATGCCTAATAATTAAGTCCATATCGTTTATATATCTGAAAAGTCTATAGTTTTTGCAAACACTTCAAGAGTTCGTCAGATGAAATGATTTTCTGTCGTCGACAAACTATTGAAGTGTTTGGCAAAACTATCAACTTTTCATATACCTGGACGATATGGATTGATATATTAGGTATTGCCATACGGCAACGACCAATCAATTTTGTAAAGAAAATGAATAAATACCAAAAAACTATGTAAGGAATCACAACACCGTACGTTTCGATCCCACGCAGTGAATCTACTTGAATGTCATATGGATGCTTGATTTGTTTGTTGGTTTGTTTGTTTGTTTGGTTGACAATCTTTTTGTTTCACATACACCCTTACTTTATTTTCAAATGATTCAAAAGATTCCGCATTGAAGCTACACCCCCCCCCCCCACACACACACACACGCACACCTAACCTCCACCCTACACGTACATTTTCGGATCGTCTAGATCTAACGCATACAATAAAAGCAAATACAAGCAAACCCACTGCTTCCCACCCCACCTAATCCCCGACCCACCCACCACCAAACCCATCCAAACCCCACCTACCCCAACCACCGGGTCGTTGCATGCACAATTTTCACACGGAGTATTATAATAATGGATGTATCTTCTGTGCAAGTGATAGAAAGATAAAACATAATAGAATAGAGGAAGGCTTCGCCAGTCTACTACATTCATCTTTTCAATTTGAACTATAAAGCGTGAAGCATTCATTTGTTCATGTGTTAAATTGTTAGGTTACATAATTATAGAGTTTCAGGAAGGACTAGTTACTTAGTATAGTAAATTCAAGGCTATGAAAAAAAGTCTGGTTTTAATGATATTTTGCTTAGGCTGGATCTAGGGGGAGGGGGGGGTGTTCCAAACAATAAAGGGAAGGTGATGTTCAACGTATAATTTTGAAAAAAAAAAAATAGAGGAAAGCACTTAATTGGTGAATTCCACGGAGGAGGTGGTCTAACCCCTCCCCCCACCCTTCCCCTAGAGCCGCGCTGGTTTGTTATTTAAAAGAATATAGCCGTTCAGCCATTGGCATTTCTTTCGAAAAAAAGATTAAAATCAGTGGCGAACCTAGACATGCTTGTTTATTAGATTAGTATTGCTTGTCTGTTAGATTAGTATTAATGCAATATTCAAGAATTTTGGACTTCTGATACCGGTATCTTGCCATGATATAACGAGGACCCTAACAACTTTCTGGATCTCCGCCTGACGATTGATGTGGTCTGATTTTCCCTTTGAGCAAGCTTTGTAGTTCGTCCGCAAGTCATTACGTATAGATTTATAATATAAGCTACATCATGTACATCGGTAATTGATATTTAGGTAGACAATATTGGTTAACGTCACAAATATAGACAAATACACTGCAGAAACAGACCGTGTTGGTCACAGATGTGTGCATTATGCATGACATGGGCGAGGTTCTAATCTTGCTCATCATTTATTTTACTGAAATTCATAATATAGAAGCATGTCCTCTAACCAAGGTAACCGATAATTTTATTTCATTCATTCGTTTTTGTGCCGCCTGCGAAGCGTATTGACACTTAGGGGGGGGGGTGTCTGTCGGTCTGTCGGTCTGTCTATCTGTCGTCAACATTTTGGTGAAAGTTTCTAGTTGAAGCAATATCTAGGGAACTGTATGCAATAGAAACTTATTATTATACATGTAGGTTGCCCATGACAAGACCTTTCAATTTATCCCGTAACATTTGACCTAGTGACCTTGACCTTGGACTTTGACCTAGTTCTGGTTGAAGCAAAACCTAAGGAGCTATATGCAGTAGAAACTTATTATATGTAGGTTGCCTATGATTAGGCCATACCATTTGACCTAGTGACCTTGATCTTGGACTTTGACCTAGTCTTGGACTTTGACCTAGTAGTAGATTTTGGTTAAGTTTCTGGTTGAAGCAAAATCTCAGGAACTGTATGCAGTAGAAACTTATTGTATGTAGATTGCCCATGATAAGGCCGTAGCATTTGACCTAGTGACCTTGACCTTGGAATTTTACCTTGTTAAAGATTTTGCTTAAGTTTCTGGTTGAAGCAAAATCTCAGGAACTGTATACAGTAGAAACATAATATTATACAGGGAGGACCTCTACTTTTGACCTTGACCTTGGACTTTGACCCAGCTACTGACAAAAAACTAACTTTGCAATCCGACCATACTGTCTTTAGCGATGTTTTATTTTAATTTGGGTTTGAAACACAATAATAACATGCTGACGACTTTATGAATATTTTAGTACGTTTGACAATTTATGAGTACCTTGAGGGAAAAAAGAATATTTATAGAAAACCTAACAGAAATTATCATGATCTTAAGCCTGAGGGTTGGCTTAATTTAAATAATGATTTTTGTGAAGAATCTTATACGTAACGCATAACGATATTGCTTCAGTTAATATTACATGGATTGTGCATTAAAATGTAAATAAATGCTAACGAGCAAGAGTGTAAGAGTGACATAAAAGAAAACGAAGTGATGGAAATTAGGGGAGGGGGGGGGGGGTCGGGTGGGAGAGGGAGTGTAATATATGTGACTGTAATTAAACTTGACGATGTATTAAGGACGGAGATGTCGATAATCTGAATCATAAAATGGAAGGTATATTTATAATACCCCCTCCACCTTCCTGTATTTTCCTATTTCGATCCTTGGCAAAAACCTGTGTTCAAATCGAAAATTCAGGTTGGAGTACCCCCCCCCCTCCTCCTCCTCATTAAGAACAGAATCTACATCAAATCATCTCTATCTTCGTATTGCTGGATTAGGTCCCCGAAGAAATTAGTTCTGGATCCGCTTGTATTACCAAAAGGACTTACAACTAGAAAGGTTCTTGTTGCGGTTGCAACAAGAGTGTCTTCCTCCTATACAATTTTTGGTTTGGAAATATGAAGGACGTCACATTACATGTATCTATATTATATATTTAAGTTTTCAAATAGCAGTAACATTAAATTTTCAAACCGATAATTGTTGGTGAGCAACCATTTGATTTTTTTTGGGGGGTGGGGGGGGGGGGGCAGGAATTCTATTGCCAGCCGGTAAAATTTTTTCAGCAATTTTCTGAGCAGGCCATTTTTTTCAGCCATTACCAGAGTCGGAGAAAAATTTTCGCCGCTTCTTCGGGCCGGATTTAAACAAATTGTCAAATGTTGTGAATGTCTGTGTAAGTTAAACTTCCCGCTGTTAAGCCCGGTACACACGGTAAGACTAGTCTTATAAGATTTGTATCATACGATTTTATGTCTCGTAAGACTCTACCGTACACACGGTAATACAAATCTTATAAGACTGTAAACAAAAAGTCTACCCCACGTGGTTTTCTCCCGCTAAAATATCTTATTAATTGAAGACAAATAAATTGCAACAATATATAATACAGGCGTGAAAGGAATTGGCTCGAAAGAAAATAGATTAAAAGTAGATACTGGACAAAGCCATGCACGAAGTTGAGAGAAACATTTAGTGTCCATCATGGACTCGCAACGAAAGCACCCCTAAAAGTAACAGAAAATCTAACCAGAGCCCTACCACTTGGATCTTTTTGGTTAAACACTTCCCTCGAAGGATTCCATAATTCCCCTTTCACTTCCGAAAATGTAAAATCAATTAAAATTAATTTTTCCATGTCTAATTTGGGAATTTGACCACCATTTGAGCACAGGTATTTCGGGGTTTTTCATGTCTAAATATTTTTAGTTACAGATGTTGATAAAAAATGAGAACAGAGCGATTTCATTGGTCAAAGATAAAAAATCTTATAAGACTTGTATTAAGGATAGAGCAGTGCTCTATCGCTAATACAGTCTTATATGTTTTTAAAAATCTTATAATACAGCGTATTAAGGGTGTACACACGGTAAGATTCTGTATTATAATACAAGTCTTATAAGACAAATCTTACCGTGTGTACCGGGCTTTACAGAGTATGAGTTAATAACCGTTCCTTCAGATGTCTCTTTGCAATTAGCGAATTTCAGACAGATTGTATGATGTTTAAATAGAACCTTTTCTAGATTTTTGTGCCTATGCGTATTAGGTCTCTGGTAGATACAGCTATGTGAACAGTTTGTATTTATATTAATTAATTTTTTGACTTTAAATTGTCTGGCACAAAGGGCCAGCAAAAATTTCCATATCATGCAATGTATCCTTACTTTTGCATGGTCCGGGAAAAAAAATTGCGGGCCCTTTGGGCCGAAATATTTTTTTCAGCATTTTTCAGAGCCGGGATTTTTTTTTTTTTTTTTTGCAAATTCTTCCTGCCCCCTTCCCCCATAAAAAAGGCGAGCTCGTAGCTGTAGAACCAATTTTCTTGAGAAGAGAAATGGTAATAACAAGTTACGTTCAATATATATATATATAAATACCATGAGGTTCTCGCTGTGCAGGTTCAAATTTGGACCCCCCCCCCCCTTTCCCTTTTTTCAAAGCTTATTTTGAATTTCCATCATGGCGACATCGTTCAATATAAACAGAACTGTTTTCGAAAAACGAGGGGAGGGAAGAATGTTGGAGAAATTGTTCATCAATTTGTTAATAAACCAACCGAAAATTATGTTCGAACGTTTGCTAGAATTAGAAATTAAACTTGATGTTCAAAATATAGTTATTGAAGTTTAGAAACAGGTTTGTAGGTTAGAAATCGGAATCAAACTACTAGTACCACTTTTTGTGTGTAAATTCTGGTTTGTAGCTGATCTCTTCTAAATTAATCAACTGTTTTAAAATCAAATTGTGTATATCGAAATGTATTTATGAAATGCATATTCATCATTGCCGTGAAATCGGAATTTGAAAATCTCAACACTGCTTTTCTCGAGTCGGACTCGGACTACCAATTTTAGTGTGCGCCCGATCTGTTGGCGTGAAGGTGTATCGAAATACCCAACTCAAAATTTCGATGCTCATATCTTTTCAACAGTAAGAGATAGGAAAAATCAGAAAGACTAAATAAGACAGATATATGGATGAAAAATAATAATATTGAAATTTTTAGGAAACTTCATAAGCTTAATTTTTGTTTACTATTATAAGCAAAAAAGTGTCTTCCTCCTATGAACTTCTGAATTTGGAAATATGAAGGACGGTGAAGGACGTCATCGTAATAAATCGTTACAGTGTGCATCTAGCATTTCATATCTTGCATGGCTGTCGACTTTCAAAAAGAATGGAAATTGTAGATAGCAAAATACGAGATATTTAAGCTTACAAATAGCAAAACATGAAATTTTCGGTCCTTTTGAGTAATTCGACGCTCCCGTCAAATATTTGAATCTACTAAAAAACATGATAAAAAAATAACAGAGACCAAAAATAAAAAAGACCAATCTAGCTTTTATTCCAAACGTAACGTTGGAGAACTTTCATTGTCCTAGCTTACAGGGTTCTTGAGAAATCGCTGATCCAATTTTCCACGGTTACGAAAACAATAGGTCTTCCGACGGAAGTCGGAAGACCTAATTATAACATAACACTTGCCAGAGACAGCAAGTACGAATCTGGGGGGGGGGGGGGGGGGGGGGGGGAATCTCCCCTCCTTTTTTTGGAATCCCCCCCAACCCGATTTAGGCTGAATCCGGGAATTCCCTTCTCCTTTTTTTCCCTGAAGGGTCTGTCTCCCTGTCGGAAAAAAAACTAGATCCGCCTATTTCTTGAAAAACAGCAGTTTAATTTTTCTTTAATAAATCAAACAATTATAAAGCTCTTCCTTTGATTTACGTACTTACACGGTGTTTTTGTGTAAGTTCTTAGATGACATATTTCTCTTTCTGTAAAATCGTGATGTGACAAGGCGATTAGCAGTTGAGACGTGAAATTTTTATGTTAATCTGGTTATTTTTCTACAAAGTAAAACTCGTAATGTATAGAGATGGAGTTTATATAATCAGTGGCAGATTCAGTAGAATGGAGGGCGGATCTCCGCTGAAATGATTAAGACGCCGTTTGACACCAAACTTCTACAGCGATCGGTATTCCTTTCAGAAGGGAGCTCGACCGGGGAGTTTGCATTTCACATAAGCAAATCACCACTATAATTAACTGAAGTCACCACTATAATTCACTGAAATCACCACTATAATTCAAAGAAATCATCACTATAGTTCACTGAAATCATCACTATAATTCACTGAAATCACCACTATAATTCACTGAAATCACCACTATAATTCACTGAAATCACCACTATAGTTCACTGAAATCATCACTATAATACACTGAAATCACCACTATAATTCAACGAAATCATCACTATAATTCACTGAAATCACCACTATAATTCACTGAAATCATCACTATAATACACTGAAATTACCACTATAATTCAACGAAATCATCACTATAATTCACTGAAATCACCACTATAATTCACTGAAATCACCACTATAATTCACTGAAATCACCACTATAATTCACTGAAATCACCACTATAGTTCACTGAAATCATCACTATAATACACTGAAATCACCACTATAATTCAACGAAATCATCACTATAATTCACTGAAATCACCACTATAATTCACTGAAATCATCACTATAATACACTGAAATCACCACTATAATTCAACGAAATCATCACTATAATTCACTGAAATCACCACTATAATTCACTGAAATCATCACTATAATACACTGAAATTACCACTATAATTCAACGAAATCATCACTATAATTCACTGAAATCACCACTATAATTCACTGAAATCATCACTATAATACACTGAAATCACCACTATAATTCAACGAAATCATCACTATAATTCTCTGAAATCACCACTATAATTCAACGAAATCATCACTATAATTCACTGAAATCACAACTATAACCCACTGATATCAACACTATAAATCACTGAAATCACCACTATAATTCACTGAAATCATCACTATTATTCTGAAATTACCACTATAATTCTCTGAATTCACAACTATTATTCACTGAAATCATCACTATGATTAACTGAAATCACCACTTTAATTCACTGAAATCATCATTATAATTCAATGAAATCACCACTATAATTCACTGAAATCGTCACTATTGGTGTTCTTCCTTACTAATTAGAAGCATACCGGTATGTTCCTATGAACGTTAGCTGGTGTTTTGCCACTGTAATCTTGTGAACTTGTCGACTGAAGACGTAGTCATGTGTTCTTTTCGCCGTAGTTGTCTGGTGTTCTTGTCGACATAGGCTGGTGTTCTTGTCGTTGTAATTAAGCTTCGGGCGTTCTCGATTACATTCTACATTTATAGATAATGTTCTTGTAGATGGACGCTGTTGTTCTTATCGACGTAATCTGGTGCTTACTTGGTGTTTTTGACGTTCTTATCAATATAAATGAGCGTTCTTATCGACAAAAATTGGCGTTCTTATCGAAAAAAAATTGGCGTTCTTATCGACAAAATTGGCGTTCTTATCGACATAAATTGGCGTTCTTATCGAAATTAGCTGGCGTTCTTATCGATACAAATTGGTGTTCTTATCTATTTACTATGGTGTTATTACTTTTATAAATTGAAGTATTTTTCGATATAAGCTGGTGTTCTTTTTAATTCTATATAGCTGTTCCGTTCAACCAAACCTTGTGTTCTTATAAACCACCACTGCGTTTGTCTTAATAAAAGCTAGATTAAGTGTTCTTTTCTTACCATAAATTTCTGTGACCAAGCTGACTTTGTTTGGCCACTTTACATCCTAAAATTGTGAAATAGAAGTGTAAAGTTGTCGCTGCGAAAAAAGAGCTTATAAAAATCAATTATTCCTAAAAGAAAATCTCTCTCAAAAAGTCATTACTTTAAAGGGATGGGAGGGGTGTTATGGGTATGTTTTACTGTAGACGCACTTCCCCATTCGCATTCAAAACTTTACTGTCGATCTAAAAGACTCTCTCCACGTGTGAAAAGAAGAAGTAATTTATTTAAAGTCTCCACACTATATAAAACACGTCATAATCTTCACAATGTTACGGTATCTGCAGTTTAAAGTCCTTATGTGGTATTCCTACACGGGTGCATAGCCACCACGCCCATTCATAACATCCACTCAGGTATAACAGAGGGATAAGGAAGTTTGAAATCTTCCCTGCATGATAGGTATTTGTGTCAATATTCTTATGTATATTACTTTTTATAAATACGGAAAACATGAGTGGATAGGTGCTTGAGATAGAAGGTTGGTGAAAATCTCTTTCATTCTAGGTTGGTAAGATCTCTCTCTCTCTCTCTCTCTCTCTCTCTCTCTCTCTCTCTCTCTCTCTCTCCAACATTTAAGATAAGTGTTGAAAATGTTTGGGTTGCGTTAGTTGCTTGTCGATTGTAAAAATTTTCAGTCGTCTGAATCAGAATATTTTGAAATATGTGTGTGTATGAATATGTGACTCAGCTTATATAGCGATGGAAAAGGAGTGAAATTTGAGGTTTTAAGGAATTTGGACAGAAAAAAAAAATGCCAATAGCAGAAGATGAAGTGCCGACCTTTCTCTCTCCTAGTATATGCCCTATAGCCGATTCTGCTCCAGTACAAGTCCACGTATCATATAAAAAGATATTTTTGTGCACTCCCTTCCCGCAATTTTCTGGTCAGTAGTTGTTGCTGCTATTCGGGTCAAGGCTAATCTCACTCAAAGAAAAGTTAAGGTGATCATTTTATGTAGGGATCACAAGGTCAAGGTCATCATATCATCAAGGTCAAGGTCATAAGATCAGGGTCACAAGGTAAGATCTATGTGTCATTTTACAAAGTCAGTGTCGTAAGATCATTAAGGTCATATGATCACAAGGTCAAGGTCATAAGATCAGGGTCACAAGGTCAGATCAGTGTCATTTCACAAGGGATATGTTTTCGAAACAGCAAATCTTTATTACTGTTACCATGGTAACCGCTCAAAAGTAATAGGATGGAAAGTCGAACAGACAAATGGACAAGTTGGAAAATAATTTCACCCAAACTGCAAACTTTAATTCGTACATGTATTATATATACATACTAACATTACAAATTCTTTAAGTCGGAAATAAGCATACTTTTGAAATAGGGTAGATACCCCCCCCCCCTCTTTGATTTTTCTCAATATACATTTTCTGTTGCAAAATCAATGTTTATATCCGTACAGGTAAACAACAAGAGGAGGGAGGGGAGGGGTATCTTATATCCAACATTTTGTCATATTTGTGAATTGTGCAATTTCATGTACGTGACGGTAAATGACTTTTCAATGTCAAACCAAGGGCTCTTCGTGGCTGTATATACAATACTTTTTAAAAAGCTGTTAGAAATTATTTTGTCATAGCGCAAAATAAAGTAATTATTTGAACGATGCCCACATTACTGTGGGGGGGGGGGGGGGGGGGAAGGACCGGAACTCTCAAACAGAAAAAAATGCTCTGATTTTCGTATAAAAATAAATAATTTTTTGTAGATTATTAAAATCATTGATATTCTAAATTTTTATTGTGATCTTTTAAAATAATTGAAATCCTTACGAATATCTCTGACTCAAATACTTGTGACTGAGCCGAACGAAAACACAATGTAAGTACGAGTGCGTAATATGTGCGTATGTATAAATCGATAGAGTACGCACTAGGGGGGGGGGGGGCTACTTGAATTTAAAACGCATGCAGGTAGTGACGTACGTGACGCAATTTCCTGCACTAATCGTTAAGCAATGTTTTTTTTTATGATTTTCTACAGACAGAAACCATTGCCCTACATTTGTTCTAACACCTCATAACGACTGCGTACATGTACCAAGTTAGTCAATAAATAATCTATTTCACCTTGTCCCCATCCCCTCGGGTCTCGGTCCGTTTCTTCGTCCGGGTCGAAATGTTTATTCCGCGAAAAGGACATTATAATTGATATTTAATTCGCACTATCTGACGTACATCCCCTTAGGTGGGGATTGTTGTTAATAGAGAATGTTTCTGTTGATGGCCTTATGGCCAATACATGTGTAGCTTGTCCTTTCAAATTCAACCAGTTGACGAAATAGTTTGGAAAGTTGGGTGACAATTTTAAAAGGCGGAATGTTATTTTATGGGTGTTAAATGGTCGGATAATTACGAGGTGACAAGGATAATACACGGAGCGGAGGGAAAATGGGCGTGGACAGTGTTTGGTGGTCAGGTCAGGAAATGTCTCTATCTCTTTAATCTTAAACAAAGTCAATAATATTTTTCATGTACAAATCTAAACAAGGACAAGCTAGGGATTTCTGAAAAAGCCATTTTGAATGTCCATTTTACATTCAATTTTCTGAAAACTATTTGCTGGAAACACCCTCCCTTCTAGTCGGATTGGAGACCCCCCCCCTCCCCCGAATTTTCTTAGATTGCACATACAAATACATGTAGTTTCCAGAAAAGTATCGCTTCACAGACAACCCCCCGGGCTACTATCCGATTACACAGGTATAATTTAAGACGGACAAGAAGAAAATATAAAGCTAGAAAATTAGAAAAAAAATCAAGCGCATTACTAAAAGTCAAAGCTCTCGAGAAGATAAGACGGACAAAAGTCAGACAGACGGACAAATATAAAGAAAAATACACTATGTTGACTGAATAGGTGACACAACAAACAAAGGTCATAACGTCTTAGTCCTGAGGTGTAGGCTCTCAATATTTCCAGAACTTAAAATTGGAGAAAAAGTGGAACTGTTCAAAATCTGAACAATGCGCTGCTGACTACACAGGTACTTGGGGACAGAGAATTTCTTCTTTTTTATATTTTTCAATCACACACCCTTTGGTTACGTTTGTAAAGCCCTTTTTCTGTCTCTCCCAGGCTTTACAAACGTAACGAAAGGAGTGTGTGATTGAAAAAAAATTAAAATATGAAATTCTCTGTCTCAAGTACCTGTGGCTGACAATGTTCAGACAACAAGACAGAGCATGACAGATACAGACAGACACACAAACCGACATGATTTTCTTTGTATTTTTGATAGAACATTGGCGAATCTAGGGATATTTTACAAACGGGGGAGGGGGTCCACTTCATTCAGGATGAAGGGGGGGGGGGTGTTAGAGTCTATGATTAAGAAAAATACACGTAAATATGGGAAAATAATATTTGGCGAATTTAAAAAAAAAAGGGGGGGGGGGAACACACACACAACTTATATACCTCCCTCTAGATTCGCGCTCGTTCTTAATCTATTAGGTTTTAAAACTGAAACCTCCATGCATTTTTCTCCTTTCCCAACAGCATTATTTGCCTCATTGTTTCTTATTCTTTCATTCGTGTATTCGATCGTTTTCAGGTCTCCTTATACGTGTTAAACAATTTCGATAGTTAGTTTCCATTTGAATGTATAAGTGGATATATAGAGTGCCTTCAAAACTTTTAAACTTTATTGCCTAGCGATGATTTATGTCTCTCCAAAACCATACCTTAAACATTACACATAGATTTTCGATCATTCACGCCGCGCGTTTGAATTACAATCTGTTGTAAATAGAGGAAAATATTTGCAAATTCATTCGAGTCGATATGATATGCACAGATGTTTTAATTTGATGAGGGTGGGAATTCATGTTACAATACGTGTTTCATATTTACAGGCTACTGAACCAGGATCCGTACCGTAGCTAGCCTGTGTAGCGATTCGCTTTTATCAGGAAAAGAACTT
This sequence comes from Pinctada imbricata, assembly GCA_033119305.1. NCBI lineage: Eukaryota > Metazoa > Mollusca > Bivalvia > Pterioida > Pteriidae > Pinctada > Pinctada imbricata. Next base: position 16,309,391 of record VSWD01000014.1, on the reverse strand, counting down.
TAAAAGTTACTTTTTATTGTGAATATTATGCTACAAAAAGTCAATGTGATATAATTTAGGAAACCTATCAACCCCCCCCCCTTCCGGAATTAAACAGTAGGGGGCAGATAAACTGTGTAAGGGCATTTAACCTGAAGCTAGGATCGAACAGAGACATGCGCACTAAGCTCTGGATTACAATATGGACAATATAAAGATGCATTGTGATTCGACATGAAAATGTGAAGTACGTACTCCAAGTACGCCAAGGTATATAGCCGGGGACCACAGGAGCTCGATGCCAACAATCAACAAGTATATCCGCCTCTACTTTCGACTAGAGAGAGATGGGAAGGGGCGAGTGTCATTGAAGGCTGTTGGCTTCGAGCTCCTGTGTCGGGGACTATGGATCCGAATTCGAACCTAGGTTAGCCAAAATGGCGGCTTGATGCATAAAATTGTGATAATAATAAATTTTCTAGTTTATCAATATTGCTGTGCTATCGTCGCTCTGTTCGATGAATTATTTTGAAAGAAGTATTTTCTTGAATTCGAAAACTAATTATTTTTCTTTTTGTTACAGAAACTGACATCACAGTGACGTCACTTCCTCGAGTAGGACCGCACACATACGTAACCATGGAGGGCGACTTCGTTCTGGGTTACCTTGGCAACACAATTATTGCAAAAGCCACAGCTTCCGGTCTTGGCACAATTCAGAAGCCTCTTAGAGACGCTTATTTTGAATATCGAAAGACTTCCGGTAAAAAAAGCAAGAAGAAAGATTTAACGGAAGTTGGATTACGTGTTTCGCCGCAAGGAATTTACATTTTGGTTGCCGGCTCGCACCCCGGAAGTAACGAGTCGTTTTACGATATGCAGTCTGTAAGTTTCTTTGAGGCTGTCACATTCAAAACTGTGAAAGGAACGGACAAGAAATTGCAGGCAGGATTTCTCCCCATAGATATAAATCGATCACCGAATACGGGGTCCGAGAAACTATTCACGCCATTAGATAAAAAATATCAGACATTTGCTAAGATGGATCACCCCGCCATCTTGGCTCTAGTGATGAGGAGGACAACCGGCGTACGGGCGTTAGAGTGCCATGCTTTTGTGTGTGAGGACGACCGCCAAGCATTGTCAATAGTTAACATGATAGGGACTTTACAAGAACGCGGGGGAGATCCGAGGGTAATGGATTACCAAAGGCCGTACGATCCATACGGAGGTCCGCCGAGGCGTCCCGATAATTTTCATGGCGAATTTCGGGATTCTGACCCGGGCTTTCCGAGAGGCCAGAGACCTCCGCCGGATAGATGGGACCCTCCCGACTCCGATAGCAGACAGATGGGAAGCGACCCTCGAGGAATGTTGGGTGCTTCTCGGAACGACCGTTTGATACCCCCGCAACACTACGACGACGGGGGACGCCGATTAGGCGGTGAAAATCGATATCCGACAGACGAAGTTGTTTATCGACACGAACGGCAGCGCTCGAATGAGTATGGCCGAGGCGAAGAATATGGAGACCGGCGATCTGGGGATTTTCGACACGAGCGACAGCGATCCGGAGATTTCCGGCACGAGCGACAAGGCTCGGGAGATTTTCGACACGAGCGACAAAGATCTGGCGATTATGCGAGAGACGTTGATCCTCGTTATGGAGATGAAGAAGTTCGTTATCGCCATGAAAGACAGCGATCAAATGAACTGAGAGCTTCCGAACATTACGGCGATCGCCGATCGGGAGATTACGCAGGAGACCGAAGATCGGGAGGGATGTTACATGAACGGCAAAGATCTGGCGAAATCACTCCGCGTGATGAATTAAGAAGTTCTCGTGACATGCACGAATTTGGTCGTCAGGGCCGCCCCGAAACAAGACCGGAAGGTCAAATGCGCATTCCACGACCGATGTCTCCCGTTCGGCCAGGGCCCGCAACGGCACCAAAGCCCTCAAGGGCGTTGTCACCAGGACCATATAAGGGTGGAGAATACCAACAACGACAACCCTTACGGTCCCCACGAGATGAGCGCGGTCCTCCAACACCTTCTGGTCCGGAGTATTCATTATCTAGTTTAGAGAGCCGTCAGGAAATGGAAAACCGACCTAACAAACCCGTGGCCAGAGTACCACCACATCTAGTAGCCGGTGTCAAGGTGCTCCCTACGGGATTCAGAGCGTCGATTCAACAAAAAGCGGGACAAAAACCGCCCAAAAGTCCCGTGGACGAACGCCGCGCAATCGCACCGGAAGAAGGCGAAGAAAACCCGTATGATAATGCCATATCGAGAAGAGAGTTCTACAAAAAGGAGGGGCGTAACGCTCTTTCTGAAAGTGAAAGATATTTCGACGAACCAGGCAAAGAATCTAGGTACGTTTACCACCCGCCTAATCCACCGGATGTACTTCCGGTTGAAGAAAGAGAGCGACAAAGAGATATGAACAATCCGGACTTGAATGATTACGACCGAGTGATACGAAGGGACAATAATTTTAACGACCCACACGGACAAAACGCAAATTATCGATATAGTGCACCACCGATAGATCGTGGAAGGGACGCTAAACCTTGGTCATACGACGAACAATTCCAAAAATTTTCAAGAGAAAAGGATAGCGACGACCTTAAACGACCGAACTATTCAGACGGTGAATTTAAATTTTACGATTCATCAGGCGGAAGTGACGGACGCAAAGCGTACGAAGTTAAAGATCAATTCAGCAAAATGAACATTCAGAATCAAAAGGGTGGACTTAATACAGCCGGAACGAATTTCGAAGAATCTTTGGGTTATTTCCCTTGACAATATATTATATAAAAATGGATTCATTTATTTTCATAAAACTTTTAATTCATTGTTCAACATGTTCATTCACCAGCAAAAATCAAAGTGCATTTAATTTTTCAGTTTTCCATGTTTTCTTATTTATTTGTATTCTTATTTACATATATATCTTTCATTAATAACATTAAAAGTAATCGGATTTATCGCCAAGGTTAAATATTTGTTGGGTTACCTACGTCTATTTAGAAAATATATATATCAAGGATTCATCACAACATTTTTGATATTTACAAAATCAAACGATTTAAAATGTATTTTTATATTTACTTGTGTCGTAAATGATATCAAAGAAAATAAAATCCGTTCAATTCTGTTACATGGTGTTATCTCTTGTCCTATGTCGTTGTACATAGTTCATTTCCTGTCCATAAAATAGGAGTTTTCACCACTACTATCAATCAGTGATCTTGTCCTTAGCGAGGGTTCAGGTTGGGGAAGGGGGTATCCATATTAAATTTGTTCACAATGTTGTCATCACCATGGTGATATCATAAACAAAAATCGAGGAAAATGCACACATGTCGCAATCGAATGTGTAGTTATACCGAAAATATAATCAACTTATTTTATTACATTTCACGTTTTTACATTTGAAGTATAATTACATATGCGTCCGATATTATACTTTTTCGGCTGTGATGTATACACGTGCAAATGAATGACTTGTAATACTCTAAAACTTCATATTTGACATACACAATGCTTGGGTTTATTACATACATCTTGACAATTGCCTGCTCGCCCTTCAAGTTTTACATGGATTGGTATGCCTATTTTAGAAAGATTCGTGCCCCTAAATGACGAACATATTACACCGATTGCAGGTAGGGGACTTAAAGTATGCTTGTTGATTTTTAGGTCAAAGGTCAAGGTCATAGGACACGAAAGATTGAATATAAAGTTCTTAGGTCATATAACGGAGCTTTCATTGAACCCATCCTGATGCCGCTTCACACTTTCCGTCTTTCGAGGATTTGTCCGAATTACTTTGGGGTCAAAGGTCAAGTAGTCGGGCATTTATGACAAATTGTTGAGTCGTAATAGAGTGTGCAAATCAACCTATAAGGCCATCGATCGCCTGATTTTTCACGCAGGGGTGCCCCGTCTACTGAGTATGTATAAACGATGCCACTCTGTTTACTTTGGTCTGCTTCAGAATCGTAATCGGTATAAAGTCTGATCACTATTTCAACCAATGAAATAGTTTCTGTGTTTTTCTTTTTCCGGATGGAAACTCATGTCAATTGACAATATAACATATACAGAATGCTATAGAGGAAAATACGAGGCCCTTGTAGAACAACTGCGTTTGTGCATATACAATGTAGATATTTAAAAAAAACATATGGTGAAATACAATAATGTCGAAGGGTTTAGTTTAGAACCTTAGTTTCTTGTTGTTTGGAATGTTTCTATCACTTACTATAAACATATGTAAGAAGGTGTTCAGGAACAGATATAAGTTTGACCCCCCCCCCCCCCCCCAGTATTTTTTCTTTCATAATCTGATATTCATGCTATTCGCACTCAGTACCTTCAGTGCTTTGATTTTAATTCTGTTTTGCGTCCTTTTGAAATCAAGAAAGCTACCAGCCAGCTAAGGAGAAAAACTAACAAGCATATAAAACAAAGTTGCAATTTAGTATCATCATGATTATATCACCATTTAAAATATAAAAAAATGCAATGTCTTGAAATCATTAGAGTACTTTAATTTACATTTTCACATGAAATATAAAAATCAATGAAATTCTCTTTAATTCTTGTAGAAAATGCATTTAATTTGCAAAAGATTGTATTATTTGAAATTGGTTTTATTGTATGACTTCGGGCTTAAAACCTACCAGCACGAGGACGCAAAACAGAAAATAACAAAGAAATGGCCTAATCGTGAAACTTCCTGCATTGTTTTCAGTGTGTCGGAGATTCGAGCCCGATCTAATTAAAATTCAGCTCTCTTTATTTCGTAAACTACATGCATCTATGTAGTTTACGAAATAAAGATTAGATTGATTCGAGCCCAATGTTCACAACTTCACAGAGCACCGATTACTGAATATGGTTGCCTTATCATTAAGAATTCCATTATTATATCATCATGAAACTTAGTGTACTAACTCCACATGGGCGGATTATTTGCCCATATGCCCATATTTGATATATATGGTTAAAGGTCAAGGTTATAAGACATTAAAAATGGTCATCGGGTCATAAAGGAGTGTGCAGTCAATCTATGGCGATGAAACTTTAAACTTTCCCGCAACCGTATGAAGTTCCTTCGAGGTCATGCGGTTTTTTTTTTTTTTTTGTTCAAAGGTCAAGGTCATTTATTACTGAAAATTGCTTCGAAGTCACTGTGGTCTATTTTTCATATTCGATCGGTACGGATAAAGAGTGATAACTCTACAAACGAAACGACACGCATTTCGGTCGTACTCTCGGAAAGAATAGAGCATTGTCGTCAGATGTCACGTGACCAAATTACTGACGCATAAATTGAATCAAATTATGTATTTATATTTCAAACAGTTCCATTATTATAATATGTAAACATTTTATCCTACGTCATATCAATGTAAACATAGTAAATAGAAGATTTTAAAGTTTCAAACAGTTGTTATTTGCTTGACATGAATTTCTGAGCTCATTGATTTTCTTTTAATTTGTACATTCTAGATCATTATCACTTATGTGAATTTCTTTCCAATACAGCTACATGTACATGTAGTTCGTGATACAATCGTAAATAAACTATCCTTTTACAAACGCTATAATGCTAGTACCTGACGCTTTACACAAAGTACGTACAAAGGATCGGGGGACGCCCTTTTTCAATGAATCATTCAGGCAAATGAAGATCGAGATCTAGTTTCATTTTTCGAAAGAGCACATGTAAGGTTTGATGGCGAGTTAGTTGTTTCCATGGGCATACGAGGAAGTTGACGGAGAAACGAATAAAAGGTAAGATTTTTTAAACGAATATTTTTGTAAGAAATAATAATACTGTTATGAAATTTGATTTTTTTTAAAAGTTAGTGGCGTAGCTACCATGTATACTTGTTTGCTAAAGCATCCACGATTTTTCTCGAAATTTCTTAATTTACACTATAAATTATAACTTCTCTTAACTAGTCACAATGCTCTGGAATAGCTTTTCTTTCGTGGAGCTTCCAGGATCAAAGCCTCAAAGTGTGTATTAAGCTTCTGTGCAGCCCAAAACTCTATAGCCAACGAAAAACATCCAATCTTGGGTGCAAAACACCATGTACACAACGAAAAGAATTCACTTAATTTTGACCTAGCTATGCCACTGAACATGTGTAGGAAAGGCTTTGAACTTCTCGAGCCAATAAATTGTACAACAGACACAGCTATATTTGCCTTTGACCTTGATTTCTTGACCTTTGACCTTGATATTAGTGTTGTCTTTTGAATGGTTAGAGCACGACACATGTATTTAAAAGTATTTTACACCGATGGTCCTTATGACAAGACATTTTTGTGCTGATGTAATTCTATGGCCCAGTATCAAAGATGATGCATGGAATACTTCGTCCTGCGTCCGTCCGTCTGTCCGTCTGATGGTCATAAATTTGGCAATATCTTACTTAATATACAGTAGACAAATTCAAATTTGTATGGAGGGCAAAGCACGATGAGACTCGGCACCCCCAATATAGGTCAGGTCACTTTCAAGGTCACAGTATCATACTGAGGGTCATCCAAGCATTTTTGTGAAAAAAATATTTATTATTAATCAACGAAATTTTTTGAAACCTTGTATGATTCAAGGAAAAGACATTTTCTTTCATTGAATTATGTTATGTCGATTTTTAAAAGGACGATAAAATACAACCTTGAAATGAAGGTCAATGAAGTTTAAAGGTCAAGGTCGGGTACTTAGGTTCAAGCATGCGAAAGCGGCTTACCTATTCTGGACATTAGTATTTCTGGTTTGTCTTTCTGTCCGTCTGTCTGTGCAAGGGATCTATCTTTGTTCATTACTTATTATTTGAGTTTTCATATTTCACGTGTGGATTCCTTGTGACAAGATCTTTCTATTGACCAGTACCTGAATGTTTGTATTTAAGGTATCCGATGTACAATTGGGCATTTTTCTATGCCTGGTAAGGTACCATAAACTTTATATTTTCTGAAAGGTTATAATGCCCACTGTTCAGAAATAATAATTTTGGGGCCAGAAAAACAAAGGGGAATAACTGATGAAGCATTTAATTTGTCTATTTTCTCTATATAACATATGCAAAATAAAAAGTTGTACAAGAGTTTTTCCCCTTTGATTTTAAAGACCAGGGGGTCTTATATCTGTACTCAGGGCATCATTACCTTTCAGAAAATATATAGTTTATAGTACCTTACCAGGCATAGAATTTACCATAGTTTACAATGGAGATGATTAAAAAACTATGTAAAATGACTCTATTGTACAACGGATACCTTAAATCATTCCTTGAAACATTTGATTTTACTGCAGTTTAAACTACTCCATTTCTTTCAGGTCAAAAGACAGGCACAACATATTGTTACCATGACGATGAGTCAGTTCAAACTCCCTGAAAGAGTGACCAAACCAGTGTGTCTAAAAATAACAATCGCTACCTTCGTTCTATTGGTCGGTTTAGTTTCAATCCATTGCTACTCACGCTTCGTGTTGTTATGGACGCTGTCGCTGTTGCTAGGATACGTATTTGCGTCATATATGCGTTCAAAGACTATTTTACCGAAGCTTTACTTTAAGACCTCTCCATTAAACGACTTTTTGATGTTAAACTGCCTTTCACTTACACAACCATATCGGCAGACATTTTGGGCACGCAATGCGCATGTGCAGACATTTCTAGGAATTATCATATGGCTTTTCGATAAACATGCAGTAACATTTGAACGCGAATATCTCCAGTTGAACGATAAAGGAATCGTGGCACTGGATTGGTGTAAAAACTCAAAGAGTTCCATCAAACGTAACAGTCCAATTTTGATAGTTTTTCCCGGAATATACGGAGAAGATTATAACATTAGACATACTTGTCTTGCAGCCAAAAGTAAAGGCTTCCGGTCCGTTGTCATCAACTACCGTGGTCATGGAAACAGTTACTTAGCAACGACAAAACTCAACAGCTTCGGAGATCCCCAAGATGTTAGACAATGTATTCTTTATATCAAACAAAAATTTCCGAAATCACAAATAACAGCTGTTGCCATAGGAACCGGATCGGCTGTTCTTTTTTCCTACCTCGGAGAATTTGGATCTTCATGTCGCATACGAGTAGCGTCCCTTATATCGCCGATTTACGACATGAGTTGTGATGTTATTTCCTCAATTCCGAGATTATATCAAATTATTTTGCTACTTTGCCAGAAAAACATTCTAATTCGACATTCAAATGCATTGTATAAACAAATAGACATCAAGGCCGCATTGCTTTCATGGGACGTACTAAAATATCACGAAATTGTGTACTCTAGACTCAATAATGTGCAAACGATCGAACAATATTTGGAGGAAAACGACCCTATGAGAGACGTGGACGATATTTCCATTCCAATATTGTGTATAAACAGCTCAAACGACCCCCTTTCTCCGAAGGAAAGTATTCCTTACGATATCTTCCAATATCCGAACATGTTGCTATTGGAAACGGAAAATGGCGGCCACTTGTGGATTCTGGGAAAATTTCAAACCGCAGCCATGGGCAACCTTTACAACTTTGGACTACATTTCCTGTGTTAAGATATATGGATGATGTACAATCCTGAATTTATTCCATATATTTAGATTTTATGACTGAATATATAATACTAGTAAACAACCGTAAAAAGCACAAGGAATAAGTAAACAACAACGTTAACAATTGTATATTTCGCACGGATTATTCAAATATATGTGGGAATAAAATAAATTTATTAGATTAAGGAAGAAGCTATCTCCTGTATTATTTTCATTTCTCTGTCACCCCCCCCCCCCCCCATTCCCTCTTTAAAATGTACCAAATACTCCAGAAGCTTTGAACTTCTTGTCTAAGATGACATATGATGCAAAATTGGGCCTATAGGAATAATACAGTCAGAAAAGTTAGTACATGCTGCGACCCATTATACTAGAATTTTCTGGAATATTACTCGACAACGTTTTAGAATTTGAATATTTCCTTTTTTATTGTATCATGTGTTATGATATAATTTCGTTCCACTGAACAGAAATTCAGAATTGATAAAAAGAACGTAGCTATCAAAAGTTGAGAAAATTTAAGAATTTTCACTTAGTGAAATAAGCAGAGAACAGTCCAAATTTACCGAGTTCTCTCTGTCGTATGGGACCTCGGTCAACCTAATGGAGTCGACCTCGAGTCCCTTTTAAATGACGTTGGTAAAGTTCTATACTTTCATATATATTCAAAGTCGGTGTACTACATACCAAATGCAAGGACTATTTTGTAAACAATGAAGTCCATGGTTAAAAAAAAAGAACAAGAATAGAGGATCTGAAACTTGATTTAAATTTTTAATAAAGTCAGTAAAGAGCGTTAAACTGTGTCCAGCACTATGTAAGAATAAATTGTATATACAGTAATACAGTAAAAATGTGCTCTTTTCTAAGAGTAAAAAAGGCACAAAAATGACATTTAGAAAATGTAAAATGAAGGAACCGTCTACAAACAGTGTCGAGCACTAGAGATTTGATCCATGGCATAGAGAAGACACAAAGAATATGTAATGAAATCTAAAACAAAAATCATTTCAAGGAATGCATGTGTCGCTGCGAAACATAGCGACAATCAGGAATTACTTATATAGGGTGTGACATCCAAGTGTGACAGACGGACGGACAAAGTTATCCCTAAGTGTCGCTATGCTTAGCAGGCGACACAAAAACTTGGAACAATAACAATGCGTTAATAACAAAAATCAACATGTACAAATATAATAAAAATCTAATGATGTCCTGCATCTTAAAGTAAAATAATTTATACATACGACTCATGAACAAATTTTCATCATTTAAATAGAAAGTTAAAATCAATTCATAGTTTGTCTTAAAATAGTCTGTTGATCAATAAATCCTCACCGGCATCTGTAGACGAAATGGTGACCCACTGTCATTTTTAAACAAAATGATGACCCACTGTTATTTTTAAACAAAATGGTGACCCACTGTTATTTTAAAACAAAATGGTGACCCACTGTTATTTTTGAACAAAATGGTGACCCATGGCATTTTAGGCAAAATTGTGACACCACTGTCATTTTTTAAACAAAATTGTGACCCCACTGTCATTTTTATACAAAATGGTGACCCACTGTTATTTTTAAACAAAATGGTGACCCCATGGCATTTTAGGCAAAATTGTGACACCACTGTCATTTTTTAAACAAAATTGTGACCCCACTGTCATTTTTATACAAAATGGTGACCAACTGTTATTTTTAAACAAAATGGTGACCCCATGGCATTTTAGGCAAAATTGTGACCCAACTGTCATTTTTAAACAAAATGGTGACCCAATGGCATTTTGAGACAAAATTGTGACCCCACTGTCATTTTTAGACAAAATGGTGACCCACAGTCATTTAAAAAAAATGGTGATCCAATGGCATTTTTAGACAACATTGTCACCCCACTGTCATTTTTAGACAAAATGATGACCCAATGGCATGCATTTTTAGAAAAATTGAATTGTTACCCCAATGGCATTTTTAGACTAAACCCATGGTGAACCCATCAGCATTTTGTAGACAAATGGTGACCCCATCAGAATTTTTTGACAAAATGGTGAACCCGACCAATGGCATTTTTAGACAAAATGATGATCCCCAACGGCACTTCTAGAGAAAATGGTGAACCCAATGGCATATTTAGACAAAATGGTGACCCCAACGGCATCTATAGACAAAATGGTGACCCGGCCTAATTACCATTGATCGACAAAATGGTGTCCCCAACGGAATGTTTTGGTCAGAATTGTTGCCACATCAGCATGTTTAGACAAACAAACACAATAAATATGATTAATAAATTAAGATTCATACTAACAAACTAAATATGGATTTGATAATCCTTGTCAATGTGAATAAAATTAACTTAATTAAGAATGAATGTTAATGAGTAAAAGAATTTACCAAATCAAATTTAAAAAAAAAAAAACATGGATTTAATAAAGTACATAATAAAAGTGATTTTAAAATATTTAACGTATATATAAAGCTAGTCAGATTATTAATCGTAAAAATAGTTGCATTAATTAAATTACATTGATGAACTCAAATTGGAAATGGACTCTGTCACAGTCTGTGCAATCACTTTAAAGGTAATATAAACTCTTGGAGCAGACCGACCGACCAACCGGTCAACGGATGGACGGACGGACAGATATATTGAACATGACCACGAAAAGAAAAGTTTTAAATGCATATACATGTATGCTACATACAGTGAATATACATAGCATCAATTTGAAAGAAATTGTGAGTGACAGCCGACGTTAGTCCATTGCATTAGGACCTAGTAAAATTATACGATCCGCTGTTACTGTACGTCGTGAAAACTTGCTCTTCAAAAATGTACAAAATGATACACACAAGCGCCATAACTCCGGAGAAAAGGACCGCTAGATACGGGGCTTTGTTAGATATGTAAATAACGCTGAAAAGTAGTCCGTCAACCAGCCAAACCCCGGACAGGAAGTAAAACGCGTAATCAACAAGCTTCCACGGTCCCTCGCGGCCCCAGGCGTTGAATTCCACGGACCGGAAGTGAAGGAAGAATACCAAGAATGCTGTCAAAATGACTATGGCGACCATGTTTAGGATAAGTAATATGTGCGCAGGCGTGATGCTACGTAATGTGGTCCGAAGTTTCTCCGCGATGATTAGTAGTCCGTCGGCTGTTCGTCCGTTGTTTTTGTAGGTAATGAAAGTAGATTTGATGTAGGAAATGATGCTATCCGTTACCAAGGACGACGCTTTGTAACCAACGGAAACTTCAACCTGTAACGAATAAAAAGAAATAGTTGTTTTCTAGGTTTTGTATGTCAAACTTCCATCGTACTCTCATCAGGAATCTGGCACACCCTAAAAAAATCAAACATCGAATATGAACAACATTGTACAAAAAAAAATGTAGTTTGTACGTTGTAGATGTTTGTATATTTTATTTGACCCAAAGAGGAAGATGATTTATTAATTGTTGCTTAACAGTGCATCATACTCCTGTGTTCGTAATGTATATGTGCTTTCTAGTGAAAGATCATTTGAAGTGCTTGGAGATTTATTCAATATATCATTCGGATTTTAGGTATACACATGTACCAACTTTCAAAACATGTTGGTTTAATGTTCGGTACGATAGATTGGTTGGTATTATATATTTGGTTTATGGTTTGCCTGGTGTCTTAATAAAACAAAGTCAGAATGTAGATCTTATAAACAGCTGCAATAATCTGCGCATGCGTAACAATGATCCTACCATATCCAGTTCCTGTGAGTAGAAAATAACGACGTCATTTCCGCAGGATCCCATCGCCCAACCTGTCCTTAAATAATCCACAAAGTTCTTCATGATAAGTTCTTTCTCTCCCTGGGTCGGGCTCCGGGCTGTTGTATTCATCTCCGGATGGATTTCCCCACATGTGTTGATACATCTGCATGTTGTGTTTAATGAAAAAAAAATTGCATATTTAGAAGATTGTTGCTTATTAGTCAACAAGATTGATCAAATGGAAATAATAGAAAGTCTCGTGTCGCAATTTTATCCTTAAATATATGACCTTGACTTTTAAGGTGAGTGGCCGGCCTTAATTGACCCGCCTTGTGTAGTTATCAGAAAGATAAGACACAAAGTTATTTCTATATATGCTATATCCATTCAGATTCAGTTCAATGTAGATTTAAAACAGATGACTAATGAGATATTCAAACGAATCTTCAAAATATCAGTTGTACGATCAAATTGACCAAACATTCATGGAAACTTCCCTCTTGGAAACTCCAGATCTTTTTGACACGCAAATTGACACAGAAGTATATATATCTGTTCTTGTGTGTGATACTCACGTGGTTCCGCTGGAGACGTCTGGTATCCGTATTCTGTTGATGAGCGCCACGCCGACGCGGTAACTTTCTTTGCTGTCGTCTGCTCCGTAACACACCGTGGACGTGTTGGTTTCTATCATCTGTAGCGCCAAATCTACAGCTTCAACTGGTCATGGTCAAATAGAAATCAGTCCGCTTTTTATGTGATATTATATATAATTATACAGATTTACATTAAAAGTCGACCAGCTACTGTTAGGTATACCATCGCAAACATTTTTTTTTCAAATGGCAATCGACGTACAAAGTGAATCTGAAATCTTTTCCTATATATATATCTTTTGATCTTGTACGAATTTGTGAATAGTTTATGCTTTATATCTTCCAAATGGAAGTAACAGGGTGTGACAATTCTACCGAATTGAAGCGACGGGTGTTGCATGCAAGCAGCAGATGCTGACTCTTCCTGGGCACCTGGTCTCTTTGCTTTGGTTCCTGTTTTATCCTGATTTTGTATGCCTTCGGTTTACGATTTTCTGAACTAACGATTTTGTGCTGTATATAGGGATATGGTCATTATCCATATTTGTCAATACCATTATCTAAGGGCGTACCCAAACCCAAATCTTTGCGACACGCTGTAATCCCTACATTCAATAATTCGATGGGGTGTAGTACATCCCAATATACACATAGGATATATTTGGAAAATAATTCCGCCAAAATACTATTTTTCCTAAATTCACGTTTAGGGAGCAACCATTTGATTTTTAGGGGGGGGGGGGGGGGGGCAGGAGGACTTTTGCCAGCCGGAATTTTTTTTTTTTTTTTTTTTGGCCATTTTAAGAGCCAGAAAATTTTTTTCGAAGGGCCGGATTATTATTTTTTTTTTTGTAATTTTCCAATGTTGAAAATTACTCTACAGATTAAATAATTCAGCGTGATTTTTCGGTCATATTAAACATCAAACACAGAATTAGTTCATATCTTGCCAGCAGATCACTTCATTTCAATTTCTTGAATGGCATATGATGCCTATAATCTATTTAGTTAAATGATACTAAACGGCGACAGGCTATTATGGTGCTAATGACTTTTGAATTTGATTTATTTACTCCAAATTGCAAAAAGTTTGTTCCATTTTTTTATACTTAGTTTATGATACACAAAAAAAGTGTTAACTGGGCAGTGGATATTTCGTGATCCAGAATTTTTTTTTTTTTCGCCGGCCCTGCGGGCCGGAAAATTTTTTCCCCTAAAATTTCGATCCGGAAAATTTATTTTGCAAAGTCTTCCTCTCCCCCCCCCCATAAAAATCAAATTGTTGCTCCCTTAGGAGGGCCTCCCCTTTCTTCCTTCTCGCATAAAATGGTTACACAAAAGATCAGTTATAGGATTGTTCCCTTACCGAAATGATGGATTCGCTCCAGCTAGTATATAACGTACCTTGGTTTGAAATGAGACTGTCGGGATCACAGATGTAATGGTTACCGCTCGTGTAACTCAGTCCACACCGGGAGTAGTCGAACATGGGGTTAGGGAATCCACAGTGGGACCAAATCTTGTCACCTGTCGCGGCGTCCGTAGTGTAAGTGTAGCCCTGCATGAAAAGATGTACAAATTGATATAATTCGACAACACATGCATTGGTTTTTTGCTTAATATGAACTCAAATTACAGCAAAACAGATAATGTACATGTATACTGACTTTTAATGATAAGATTGTATATATAATTCTTCTTTACTTTGGCTTTCTACTTTAAGATTTTATTCTCTTTTTTTCCAAATTTGAAGAAAAAAAAATCCTCTAAAAATATGAAAATAAAGACTTTTCCTTTAAGCGATTCATTCAGAATGTTGAATACGAAAGCAAATTGGACTCATTCTAAATGGTAGTGGGAAAAATATTTTCTCGTAATTACGAGAAAAAAAAGTCGTTATAATAATTACGAGAAATATTTTCCCATTACCACTTAGAATGAGTCAAATCGACTTTCGTAGTTGAAAGTTTAGTATTTCAGAAAAAAGAAAATATGTGTATACCTGGAACTCCTGGGTAGGATCTGAGCATGCGTCATATTGCTGACTTCCGCAAAATGATGCCCCTACCACGATGATGACTAACAAAGTCTTCATCCGGGCGTTTTTATCCTGGCGGTAAAAGAGTGAAAAACCCCAAGATGTATAATTTACATATATATATCAAAGAAATGGGGAGTTACAAGATTGATGTGACGACTGGCGGGAAAATAGTGACAATCCAAAAAAATGTAAATATAATGTATTTCAAAGATGGGGAGTTTGGCATAACTAGAGCATTGCCTTTTTATGTTGTCAAGGACATTGGAACGAAGGTTATACTTTGTTGTCATAGTGTCCGTCTGTTTTTCCCGTTTTTTCGTCACGTGATAGTGAGTTCCGCTGTGGTAACTGTTACGTGAGAGTGAGTTCCGCTGTGTTAACTGTCACATGAGAGTGGGTTCCGCTGTGGAAATTGTCATGTGAGAGTGAGTTCCGCTGTGGTAACTGTCACATGAGAGTGAGTTCCGCTGTGGTAACTGTCACGTGAGAGTGAGTTCCGCTGTGGTAACTGTCACGTGAGAGTGAGTTCCGCTGTGGTAACTGTCACGTGAGAGTGAGTTCCGCTGTGGTAACTGTCACATGAGAGTGAATTCCGCTGTGGTAACTGTCACGTGAGAGTGAGTTCCGCTGTGGTAATTGTCACGTGAGAGTGAGATCCGGTGTGGTAATAGTCCTGTGAGAGTGAGTTCCGCTGTGGTAACTGTCACGTGAGAGTGAGTTCCGCTGTGGTAACTGTCACGTGAGAGTGAGTTCCGCTGTGATAACTGTCACGTGAGAGTGAGTTCCGATGTGGTAACTGTCACGTGAGAGTGAGTTCCGATGTGATGTCATGTTGGGATCTACATTTTCTTAAGGATCCCGCATTTATTTTCAATCCATTCCATTTAAGGTATCCGATGTATAATAGGGCATTTTTCCATGCCTGGTAAGGTACTATAAACTATATATTTTCTGAAAGGTTATAATGCCCACTGCTCAGAAATAATAATTTTGGACACAGAAAACTGATGAAGCATCTCAAATGTCTATTTTCTCTATATAACATATGCAAAATGACGAAGTTGTACAAAAGTTTTTTTTCCCTTTTGATTATTAAGACCTGGAAGTCTTATATCTATTATCTTTCAGAAAATATATAGTTTATTATATCTTACCAGGCATAACATTTGCCATACTTTACAATGGAGATTATTAAAACGCTGTGTAAAATGACTCTATTGTACAACGGATACCTTAATTCTACTTCGTTTCGTGGTTAACATACAGGTATTGCCCCCCCCCCCCCCCCAATATCAATAAAATCACTAGGGATGCATATAATACTTTCGCGGATAGAAAAGAAATAGGTCGGTTGACGATGATTCATTCCCCTTCTCGTGTTAAAAAAATGCAGATTTGTTTTTCCACTTTATAACCCCTCCCCCTTTTTGCCAGACTGAATCCCCATCCCCTTCTGGAAAAAAAAAGATTCCACGTTATAATGTATATCTGCTAAAATTAATCTTCTATGTAAGTTTTTTAGGCCCCATTAACACTTAACTTACTATTTAACGATAGATATTTAGTAATTAAGACAATGTTTGTTGTTATTGACCGTAAATGTAGGGGCTGAGAGGAGCTAGTATCCGTGAAATTTCTGTTGGAAAGGTTTCTGGACCTATATAGTTTGAAGGAAAATACAAAGATAAATTTTCTGGATTTTTTTTCAAGTTTTAATTTTCGACAGTCTTGATCAAAACATGATCACAAGCCTTTTTTCTGTTATACTTATATATATAACACATTCATACATTATGCAAGCGTGTATGAAAGGAGGGGAGGGGGTCTATGTGTTCTGGAATTTCCAAAATCCTTATTTTCCCCGGTTTTTTTTACTTTTTTTCAGTTCGAAACCATAGACTAGAATCCCCCCTCCCCTTTCCCTCATCCGAAAAACGCTCTTCATCCACTGACCATCGCCTTTTAAACAAGTAAAATTGCATATTTGACTTGTCTTTGACATATAATTACATATTTTTTTAAACAAAACTGAATTTTAAACACAAAGTAAGAAAGTGCGACACAGTAATAATTAATTATGCCGATTCCTGTCCGCCATCTTGGAAGGAAGTGTTTTCGTTAAAATCGAGAAAGAAAAGAATATCAAATTTACACAAACTGTATCAAATATCTATCGTCACATTAGTCTTGAATTCACAAAGACAAAAGAATGAACTTGTTCATTACTCAATTCTATTTATTGATCTATTTTTGTATATCAAATAATGAAATTCATTCTGACCTGGTTAATGTCGCCGTTAAATCAGTTCGATTTTTAAAAGGAAAGGTGTTTATTTGTTTTGGTATCGATCCGCGCCAAGACAACTTGAATAGACATGTTTGACTTTTAAAAGTGAATCGGAACGGTGATGTCATTGTGAAAACTCAATATATAGAGGGGGCGGACAATTGGTCGGGGTAGTCCTCTTCCCCTCCACACGCCTCCCCTCCCGCCCGCTTTCTCTCTCTACCTCCCGATTTTTTCCTTTCCTTGCCTTGATCTTAAATAGGGGGGGGGGGATAAGGGAGAGCCCTAGGTTGGGTGGGGTCGGCTTCTCAAAACAAGGGAGGGTGAGTGCGGTCTAATAATGAGCGTTTCCGAAAAAAAGTTGAAATTTAAAATGAGCTTCCAATCCTTACAAATGACTTGTTTGTTTGTATTTTGTTTGTTTTTAATTTCATTTTTTTTTTTTAACTATTATTTATTTATATATTATTATTATTTTTTTTTTGCACGTTTGGATTGTAATTATTTTTGCACATTCCCGATTGAAAATAGGCACGCGACTTTATTGAAAATTGAAGACAGACATGCGGACGGACTTTGTCTATCCAATCAGCTGGAATTGCTTAGAAATTCGGGCAACCTAAAACGTGTCCTATTACATCTATACATTAATAAGAATAATCAGTTATGGTCAGGAGTAGAATTATCAAAATACACATTTTTGTTCTGCTAGAACGAACAAATGATCCAAAGAATTGGTACAAATAATGTGTAATAGTTTTGGAAGGAAAACTGCGAAACAAGTTGGTATAAAAAGTCGTCAGTACAAAGTAGCTTTAACCCACCCCTTTTTTACCAAACAAAATGGCCATCTTAGCCTCTTATTTCCCTCTACTGATGGATGTTATGAAAATATGTCTGTTTGAGTCGCATAGTACAGTGGTTAGCGAAATGGATTAAAGTGTTGAACTAAAGGTCCTCAACAATGAATGATGTCTTTTGTACTGTGGTTTATATCAGAGATTCAATTTTCATGACAACTGTAGTCAAATGGGTAATATTTGTGATCGAAATATTTCTTACAATTCAATGCTCAAGACATCAGCCAAAGTCAAATACAAAAATCATGATCCAAAATTCACAATCAGTATTCAACAGGCATATAAATTCTTGGGAAAAACATTAAAACGAACAAAGTATGGGAGAACCCACACATTCAATACTCAACAGGCATATAAATTCTTGGGGAAAAAACATCAAAATAGAACAAAGTAAGGGAGAACCCAAACAGTGACCAATGCATTCTAACGAGAAGAGAAAAACTTGACAAACAGACGGAGACAATAACACAGCACCATTGAATCGTGAATGATAACACAATCGAATTGAAAATATCCATGCAAAGTCTAGTGTAAGAACGGAATTTATTACAGATGGCGCCACTCAATTCGGCGCTGTTTTTTTTTTTTTTAACAAAATAAGACTTGTCAGAAGAACATCTTTCACCATGCAGGTCTTCGATTGTTAAATGGCATTTTCATAAAAAGTGAGATATGGCTAGATGAATGTCTCTTTTTACAAGTTTGTCAAACCCCAAAGTTACTTGGTTAAAAGTCAAAGCCTCGTAATATGTGTACTGTTATGAGGTATTACATGTGAAAAAGATATGGCTGTGGTTAAAATCTTTGAAGAGTACGTCAAAGTTCAAGGTCACTGTGTTAAAAGTCATGGCATCAAACAAGAGCTCTGATCATGAGGAATCTACATGTGAATTATCAAAGCCCTAACAAGGGATATAAACCTAACATAAACATTCTGCAGAGGAGCAAAAGTGAATTACTAATGGAGACGAGATCTGGCGCCCGGAGAGAGTAAGCATATCCTGTTTGCTAGCAACACGCGTCACTTAGACTGTGCAGAAAAAGTCATATCCGAAAAAAAATTGTTAAATTTGGTGATTTGGATAATTCTAAACTAAAATTTCTTCTATTAATAAAGAATGCAGCGAGATGTTACTAAGTTGTGTATTTTTATTATATCTTCCAATACAATTTTTTCCCAGTAGAGGAAGCATCACCGTTTAAGGCATCAACTGCATGGTGAGATTTTTCTGAAATTTGGCAAGTTTTTAAAACTTTTTTTTTTCATAACAGCTTCACTGTCAAATGAAATCCAATTAACTTTTCCTTTTTTAAAAGCTTCAGTTTGGAAGGTTAGGGAAAGATCCCCAGCAAGACATCAAAGAAACAAGACAAAGTATACTCAAATATTTAATGTAAAATCCATGAACAATTTAACAAGATACATTATTGTACACGTAATAATTGTAAAATTTAATGGGAAACACTTATACATGTACCAAGGTAGCAAAGTTATTTTTTAGAATATGGTCTTTTATATGATAGACATATATTTTCTTAAATAGGGTACAGTATACATGTTACATGAAATATCGAAGTCCTACCATTTACAAACCAAACGTATTGTATACCCAAAATCAAACTTAAGTTTTTTGGAGTACCAAGGTCAAGGTCACACGACCAAAAGTCTTGGTTTCCACAGAAAGACATTAGAACAATGAAAGGAAAGCCAATTACATACAAACCATAAAGGAGTATATATGGTTTATATAGTAAAATGGCCCCCTAAAATCCACTTCTCTAAAATTAAATTTTGTTGTCATTTTTAGAGAGTTAAATGTCTATGTTTTGAGAAATCTAGTTACAAAAACTCCTCCTCGCTTTCTAAGACATTGTAAATTTTGCATAAATATTGTGAAAACAAAAAATAGCATAATTCTTGGTTATTTTCATTGAGATAACATCGAGTGGAATCGTGAACAACTTTTTTCTTTTGCACGTACTTAAAGATGTGCAAAAGCAAAAACATATCAAATATAAAAGTTGTACAGAAGTCCACTAGATACTAACTAGTGGGAAGTTTGTTGAAAATGATCCCCAAAATGATGTTTTTCCAGAAATTTGGCAAAATATAGTATTTTTGCAATTTTACCAATTCTAACAAACTGTGAATGGAAATTAAAGATCATGTATCATTTCACAAGTAGCCTACATTGTAGAATAATTGTTGGTACAAATTCATTACTTCATGAAAATTCAAGATTTTGCCCTGAAAGGGAGCCACTTTTCCTATATAAACCAATTTAAGTCCTTTGGCTAATTTTTAATGTTTTGCAGGCAGAGAGACAGGACTTTAGACGAGACACAAATTCTTGCCATGTAAATATGAGTAAGATGTTACAAAACATGTACAATATTCAAATGTAGCAACAACCACTATCACGTTATGTTCCATTTCTCTTCAAATGCAGTACATATTTTGGCACAAGTCAGAGCTGCTGAGAGAGGATAATTACTGATAGAAACTGTATCTTCTGTGTAGTCGATATCAACCTGTAATATAATCAGTTATTGATAATTACTGATAGAAACTGTATGTTCTGTGTAGTCTGTCTGTATCAACCTATAATATAATCAATTATTGATAATTACTGATAGAAACTGTATGTACTGTGTAGTCTGTCTGTATCAATCTAAAATATGATCAATTATTGATAATTACTGATAGAAACTATATGTACTGTGTAGTCTGTATCAACCTGTAATATAATCAATTATGGATAATTACTGATAGAAACTGTATGTACTGTGTAGCCTGTATCAACCTGTAATATAATCAATTATGGATAATTACTGATAGAAACTATATCTTCTGTGTAGTCTGTATCAACCTGTGATATAATCAATTATGGATAATTAATGATAGAAACTGTATCTTCTGTGTAGTCTGTATCAACCTGTAATATAATCAATTATGGATAATTACTGATAGAAACTGTATCTTCTGTGTAGTCTGTATCAACCTGAAATATAATCAATTATGGATAATTACTGATAGAAACTGTATCTTCTGTGTAGTCTGTATCAACCTGAAATATGATCAGTTATGGATAATTACTGATAGAAACTGTATGTATTGTGTAGCCTGTCTGTATCAACCTGTAATATAATCAATTATGGATAATTACTGATAGAAACTGTATGTATTGTGTAGCCTGTATCAACCTGTAATATAATCAATTATGGATAATTACTGATAGAAACTGTATGTATTGTGTAGCCTGTATGTATCAAACCTGTAATATAATCAATTATGGATAATAAGTGATAGAAGTAGTCTGCATCAACCCGGAATATTATACAATTATTTACTTTTATCGAGGTAAATACAATGGTTAAGCTCCCCGAGGAGACTACATGTTTATTAAAATATATGACAGTCTTCACAAAAACTCGCTAGCCTGACGCCTTAGGCACTGTTAGAAAGTTTGCTAGACTAGCGGAATTAATTTATAAGCTACATAAATATCTAGTAGAAATTGTTTTTGAGCAAGTGGTTGAAAAAACTTTTTGTGGAGACTGATATTTTTTCCCGCCTCTGGCAAAATTCTTGCAATTTGATTGGTTGAAAAGAACCAAATATTATGTTGTATTAGGTTGCTGACAGAATACTATTTAAATAGCCTGCTTCTACCAAATGCTTTGCGCTGTTGATATCATTGAGATGTTTTTAAATCTGTTGACTGTTGACGTAACATACTTAAACCAAAAGCCATCGGCTGAATAAATTCATTATGTATACAATGTTTAACAGGGGGAATACATAAATATATTGGGCTGATGATCACATAGGGTAATCAAAGATTACATAGCTTGCCTATACAGGTTTTTGTCAGAAACCAGGTCAAAGTTTTTGAAAAGTAGGTCAAAGTCCAAGGTCATGGTCACTAGGTCAAAGGTCATGGTCTCAAATGAAAGTTCTCGTCACAAGGTATCTACATGTGAAATATCAAAGCCCTACCCCTTATAGTTCAAGATATATAGTCCAGGTTAAAGTTTTGTCTACGGACGACGACGACAACAACAACAACAACGCAGAGGGTATGGCATTAGCTCTCCAGACTTTTTCGTCCCGGTGAGCGAGCTAAAAAGTCAGCTTTGCCTTGCCCAATACAATTTTTTTCATCAACACAAATGACAATACATTTCTGTATCCCCCTCCCCTGTAAAACACTGTATCACTATTCATGTAATGTAAGCCTGAATCCAAGCATCTATAACAAGAAAAATAAAGAACACTCACACTGCCATGTGCCATTGCACCGACAACGAAAGCTACCGGTTCATCTTTCGGTACAAGGTCTCTGACATCGGACACTTTATCGACGTGAAACGACGTGCCGATCTTTTTACAGCCTGTAGGTAAGTGATCTGTCACCGGATTCTTGATGACCTGAGAAAAATATAAATATGATGAATCAGATTATCTTATCTATTTTCATGAACTTTTTGTCGAATATAAAATTTGAATACTTGCCAAAACAAGAGGCCCAAGGGGGCCACATCGCTCACCTGAGTTGCAGACAAAGGGTAAAAAGTCACTTCTACAGATCGAAGCCCTTTACAGCCATATTTGTTGACCTATTGACAAGAAACAACAAACTTGGCAGAGGACCTTGAGTACTTGCTTGCTGTAAAGTTTCATGAAATTCTGTGCAGTGGTTGCAGAGAAGATTTCGAAAATGTGTCAGCCAATCAGAGTCCTCGGCAGCCATATTTGTTGAACAATCGTCACGAAAAACACAAACTTGGTAGAGGACCTTAAGTACTTCCTTCCTGCAAAGTTTCATGAAATTCTGTGCAGTGGTTGCAGAGGAGATGACGAAAATGTGTCGGCCAATCAGAGCCCTCGGCGGCCATATTTGTTGAATGATCATCACGAAAAACACAAACTTGGTAGAGGTTCTTGAGGACTTCCTTCCTGTAAAGTTTCATGAAATTCTGTGCAGCGGTTGCAGAGGAGATGTCGAAAATGTGTCAGCCAATCAGAGCCCTCAGCGGCCATATTTGTTGACCGATTGGCACGAAAAAGACAAACTTGGTAGAGGACCTTGAGTACTTCCTTCCTGTAAAGTTTCATGAAATTCTGTGAAGTGGTTGCAGAGATGTTGAAAATGTGTCAGCCAATAAGAGACCTCGGCGGCCATATTTGTTGAACGATCGGCACGAAAAACACAAACTTGGTAGAGGACCTTGAGTACTTCCTACATGTAAAGTTTCATGAAATTCTGTGCAGCGGTTGCAGAGGAGATGTCGAAAATGTGTCAGCCAATAAGAGCCCTCAGCAGCCATATTTGTTGAACAATCGGCACAAAAAACACAAACTTGGTAGAGGACCTTGAGTACTTCCTTTCTGCAACGTTTCATGAAATTCTGTGCAGTGGTTGCAGAGGAGATGTCGAAAATGTGTCGGCCAATTAGAGCCCTCGGCGGCCATATTTGTTGACCAATCGGCACGAAAAACACAAACTTGGTAGAGGACCTTGAGTACTTCCTTCCTGCAAAGTTTCATAAAATCGCTCAGGTGAGCTAATAAAGATGTTGATGTTGTGCTTGCCTATGAATATATATCTCTTCCTTAGTTTGAGAATTACTGAGCATTCTGCCTATAACCTTTAATAAGTACTTTTAAAATGTTACAAGAGTCTCTCATTTACTTTTGGTAATATTTATTTTGAGTGGTTCTATTTTACCTTCATTATGAACACATACTGTATAACCAGAAATTTTCGTGAGTATCAACTTTCGCGATTCTATAGTTAAATAGGGTGTCTTAATTTATTTTGGCGAGTACAAATTTTCCAATTCCAAAATTATAAGCAAATATGTCCATATGATGTTACTGTTTTGTACCTTTCTAAAAATATTTATTGAAGTTTTAGTTAGGTCTCTGATAAGAGTACAGTCAATTCACTTCTATTTGCGTTTAATTTGGAAAAGTAAAGCATGACAAATGTACTATTAGAACGAAATGTAAATGATAAGTTACCAATTCATGTTGTATTTTAACAAACACAACTTTTTGCTAGAATAATTTTTTGCGATTCCAAATCACTCGCAAATATAGCGAAAATTAGTATCTCACGAAAATTAAGCATGGCTTATGTATGATTAGAACGCAATGTAAATGATATACCAATTCATGTTGTAACTTATCAAACACAATTTTTCGCGGGAATAATTTTTCTGGATTCCAAATTGCTCACGAATATAGCAAAAATTAGTATCTCGTGAAAATTTCTGGATATACAGTATTAATTGAGGGATTCTGATTTACCTTCAGTAATTTCTGCGGCCCATCTGAAGCATGTATGCTAAATTTGTGGAGAAGTTGTACTGAAAAATAAACAAGATAGAAAATGATAATATCAAGCTATTTAAAGTACTAAATTCAATCATCTCCTCTCATCAAGCTCTATCCCATCAAAATTTTCAATGTGATATCTTATATAGTATTGGCACAATGTAGTCTACAATGTAGTCTAATTCAAAATCAAATCTTCAAGGACAAGGTCAAAGTTCTAGGTCAATTTCAATACTTGAAATCAAGTCAATTGATTATTTCCTACTTCCATGTAAAGTTTACATTGTGATATTTCATATAGTATTGGTACAATAGAGCTCAATTCCAATTTACATTTTTCAAGGTCAATGTCAAACTTTAAGGTCAAGGTCAAAGACAATATCTGCGTCAAGAACCTATGACTATCCTATTTCTCTATACTAATTTAGAATTTTGTACCAGTTTATTACACTTTTTTTCACAACTCACCTAAATTCCACAGCTAAACCAAATTGTTAATGGACAGTCTAGCAGACAGACAGACAGACAGATGGACAGACAAATTGACGGATGGATGAGCAGATATTGCCAATTCATAAACCGGGGATTCTGCTTTGCAATCCAGCCAAAAACAAAACTCATCACATCTCTATGGGAGCTTAATTTGTGTAGCCAAACTTGAAGGCACATTTTTTTTACTTTTAAGAAAACGTCTTGGATTTATCACAACTTGACAAGCAATGCCATACTGTATGTATACTTAATTAAGAAATCAAAGTTTCAGTGGAAATAAGATGATACTGGTCAAATTGACATATCGGCATAATCCAGAATTAGCGCCCTTGACAAATTTTCATTTATACACATGTACTAGTAAATTAAATGTAATTTAGCTTAGATATGAATTAGTGCACTCTTTGCAGTGTGTACTCTGCAAAATCTAGACTTGTTCAAGTCCTTATATCAAATAATTTCAAAATTAAATACATATCAACAGAGTGAAATCTTTTTACTAGCAAGGAAATTTTGTCTTCTCTGTTTTGCGATAAATCTCTGCAACCAATTGCTCACTGCTTCTACTTTTAAAGGGGCATTTCTATACTACTTGAAAAATCTAATAATTGCAACCATCTTCATATAACTTTATTTGATATAAGTACTTGAGCAAGTCTATGCAAAATCATGAATACTGCTAAAATAAGTACTCATACAGTATTTTGATGTGCTAAAATAAGAGTGAAGAGCATGTAGAGTACCGTATAACCAGAAATTTTCGCGAGTATCAAATTTCGCGATTAAATGGTAAAATAGGGTGTCTTTTCGCAAGTACAATTTTTCGCGATTCCTAAATCAGACAGAAATATGCACATAAGATGTTATTGTTTTGTACCTTTTATTATCGACGTACTCAGAGATGCCAACATTTAGAGAGACCTAAGAGGAGCAGAGGGTCCAGGGGGTGGTAGCCCCCTGGTCGGGTTCAGGGCGAAGCCCTGATGGGGGATCAGGGAGGAAAATCCCCCATGAAGCCAACGAAAATTTGCAAATTACAAGCCTCAATTTGCATGTAAAATGTGCACATATTACAGTATATTTGTCACAAATTGAACATTTTTAATGGCAGATTAGAAACATTCAATCTAATAACACAATACACAATCACATCCAACACTAACTGACTAAGTCAGTTTTGATTTAGCATATTGTAAGTTGCCGACTTGGCTTCTTGAAGGACGCTTTTACTAGGGTTGGCCCTGTGTGCCTGCTCCCCTCTGCTACTCATGCATACTTTGTGATAGCCGCAGAAACGGCCAACGACACTTGTATATTTGGTTGGTAGGGGTGTGTTGGCCGCAGGAAAGTACATTGAACAAACCTGGGACCCAAATTTAGGATATGGCCAGCACGAATCAAACACGTGACACCTCGATCCATATGAATGGACGTTGTTATGGAAACAACCTCGTGGTGTCACGTGTTTGACCTGACGCATGAGTGTAAACTTACAACATGGCGCTTGAATACGAAGAGACGAAGCGTAGGCAAGTAGAATCCCGGCCGTATCATTGATATTAAAGCTTAACAAGGTAAAATATGATTGCCGATCGTTTAGTTTTATTTTTTTCGAGTGAGCACAGTCAATAATCCCCTAGAAAATTTGCCGATTCGTGCCGGCCATATCCTAAATTTGGGTCCCAGGTTTGTTCAATGTACTTTCCTGCGGCCAACACACCCCTACCAACCAAATATCCAAGTGTCTTTGGCCGTTTCTGCGGCTAACTTTGTGAGTAACTAAGGCTCCTAATGTACTTGTCTTCATATTTGGTCTAAACTTTGTTTTTGCTTTTGTTTTTGTCACAACGCTGAAAATCCTCTCACAGTCAGTGTTTGAGTGAAAAATTGTGAGGATTCCGATCACCACAGATTGTGCAGAATGCATAAGTCAATCCAATAGATGACTTTCCTTTTCTTTCGAGGAGGGGTGCTTTCTTCCCCCTCACTCTTTCCCTGTACTTCATCTTGTTTTGCTTATCATGCGTTTTGAAGACCCTGACTAAATGGGCATAAATAAAGTATTCTGAGCCCAATTTTTTTTTTCGCCACTAAAACGTACGAAATCGGAGCATTTTTGTGGTCAAATCGGAGAGCGGATTTCAAGGGTTAAAATCGGAGATGCTCCGCCGAAATCAGAGCTGTTGGCATCTCTGCGTACTAGTTAGTTTTATCATGAGAACATACTCAGATCACTTCTCTTTAAGTCTAATCAGGAAAAATGCACAATGGCACATGTACAATATGAACAAATGAAATAGATACATTTGTATACCAATTTACGATCAACCTTATGAAAAACAAAATTTTCACAAGAATAATTTTTCGCGATTCCAAATCAGTCGCGAATATAGCGAAAAATTAGTATCTCGCGCAAATTTCTGGTTATATGGTATTTAACGAGCATTTACCCATAAGGCCACAGAATCGGTCAAACGTTCTTGGAATTCTGGTCTGTGGATTGATCTCTATCAGAACGTTTTTCTCTGTGTGGATGTAGACTTGTAGTAAACCAGCTCTGTTAAGGGGACTGTCCATTAACATCAACAGGCACTGAAATGAACAAGAGGCAAAAGTGGGCCTTTAGTGCTCACCTAAGAACTGCATGTATAGTAACATAATGAACCAATAAAATGAACCAATGAAATTATTACCGAGTCCTGATGCAGCGTGGTACTAATTTGATTGTTAAATGCGAAGAGGGGAATCGCTGTACAATAAACCACAGCTAGTTGTTATTTCTATTCTAATATTGTTTTGCAGACGGCAATGGGCAGAGCTTAGCGGACTGGAAGTTTGTTGGAGATTTTACAAAGGGGATTTCTACATTTATATTACATATAGGAAGAAAATCTCAAGTCATGTTAAAATAGGGAACTGGCCTTGCGTTTAATATATAATGTAGTGTGATGGCAAGGAAATTAACAAGAGTGCATGGTGTGCAACTTTGAACATAAGGTACATTACCTGGTGTGAATTATGTGTGTAACTTTAAGGTAGATGTACTTTACCTGGTGTGAATTATGTGTGTTACTTAAAGGTAGAGGTACTTTACCTGGTGTGAATTATGTGTGTTACTTTAAGGTAGAGGTACTTTACCTGGTGTGAATTATGTGTGTAACTTTAAGGTAGAGGTACTTTACCTGGTGTGAATTATGTGTGTTACTTTAAGGTAGAGGTACTTAACCTGGTGTGAATTATGTGTGTAACTTTAAGGTAGAGGTACTTTACCTGGTGTGAATTATGTGTGTTACTTTAAGGTAGAGGTACTTTACCTATTGTGAATTATGTGTGTTACTTTAAGGTAGAGGTACTTTACCTGGTGTGAATTATCTATGTAACTTTAAGGTAGAGGTACTTTACCTGGTGTGAATTATGTGTGTTACTTTAAGGTAGAGGTACTTTACCTGGTGTGAATTATCTATGTAACTTTAAGGTAGAGGAACTTTACCTGGTGTGAATTATGTGTGTTACTTTAAGGTAGAGGTACTTTACCTGGTGTGAATTATGTGTGTTACTTTAAAGTAGAGGTACTTTACCTGGTGTGAATTATCTATGTAACTGTAAGGTAGAGGTACTTTACCTGGTGTGAATTATGTGTGTTACTTTAAGGTAGAGGTACTTTACCTGGTGTGAATTATGTGTGCTACTTTAAGGTAGAGGTACTTTACCTGGTGTGAATTATGTGTGCTACTTTAAGGTAGAGGTACTTTACCTGGTGTGAATTATCTATGTAACTTTAAGGTAGAGGTACTCTACCTGGTGTGAATTATGTGTGTTACTTTAAGGTAGAGGTACTTTACCTGGTGTGAATTATCTGTGTAACCTTAATGTAGAGTTACTTTACCTGGTATGAATTATGTGTGTAATTTTAAGGTAGGGGTACTTTACCTAGTGTGAATTATGTAAGTAACTTTAAGGTAGGGATACTTTACCTGGTGTGAATTATGTGTGTTACTTTAAGGTAGAGGTACTTTACCTAGTGTGAATTATGTGTGTAACTTTAAGGTAGGGGTACTTTACCTGGTGTGAATTATGTGTGTTACTTTAAGGTAGAGGTACTTTACCTGGTGTGAATTATGTGTGTACAGTAACTTTAAAGTAGAGGTACTTAAGCTGGTGTGAATTATTTGTGTAACTTTAAGGTAGAGGGTCTTTACCTGGTGTGAATTATGTGTGTAACTTCAAGGTAGAGGTACTTTACCTTGTGTGGATTATGTGTTTAACTTCAAGGTAGAGGTACTTTACCTGGTGTGAATTGTGTGTTACTTTAAGGTAGAGGTACTTTACCTGGTGTGAATTATGTGTGTAACTTTAAGGTAGGGGTACTTTACCTGGTGTGAATTATGTGTGTAACTTTAAGGTAGAGGTACTTTACCTGGTGCGTTATATCTGGACGACATTGGGAAATGTCTCGTTTGAATTTCTTGGCCAAGTTTTTATGTTTATCACAGTTCAGCAATTCAAACTGTTTTCCAACCTGAAAAACCAAATTCAAAGTAAGTACATGTTAAACAGTGTATGCTGCTGTGCAATTAGCCTAAAAACAATGTGCTATATGTTAACATTTATCATATGTAATGTGCATTTCAATGTAAAAATAGGGGCTGGAGAGTAATTAGAGGCTGAAGTGGGGGACAACATCTATGACTATGAGGGGGTCTAAGTCACTGATGTTTAAATTGTACAATAGAATTTGGGAGATGGTTCAAGAAGACTACTGTAGAGGGAAAGAGGACTTTTTGTTGTAGTCTCTGTTAACATATAGATTGGTCGAGAAGGGATTCACACACTGCAAACAACACAAGCAGCATAGAAACAGTCCAGCTCAGAACTGCCAGGTTTGTCACCAATAACTACAGTACAACCAGCAGTACCAGTGAGATGATTCAGAATCTGGAATGGCCTTCACTTCAGCAGAGGAGGTCAGATGCCAAGCTGGTGATGATGTACAGAATCATTTCAGCAGATGAGGTCAGATGCCAAGCTGGTGATGATGTACAGAATCACTTCAGCAGATGAGGTCAGAGGCCAAGCTGGTGATGATGTACAGAATCACTTCAGCAGAGGAGGTCAGATGCCAAGCTAGTGATGATGTACAGAATCACTTCAGCAAAGTAGGTCAGATGCCAAGCTGGTGATGATGTACAGAATCACTTCAGCAGATGAGGTCAAACGCCAAGCTGGTGATGATGTACAGAATCACTTCAGCAGATGAGGTCAGATGCCAAGCTAGTGATGATGTACAGAATCACTTCAGCAGAGGAGGTCAGATGCCAAGCTGGTGATGATGTACAGAATCACTTCAGCAGATGAGGTCAGATGCCAAGCTGGTGATGATGTACAGAATCACTTCAGCAGAGGAGGTCAGACGCCAAGCTGGTGATGATGTACAGAATCACTTCAGCAGAGGAGGTCAGACGCCAAGCTGGTGATGATGTACAGAATCACTTCAGCAGAGGAGGTCAGATGCCAAGCTGGTGATGATATACAGAATCACTTCAGCAGAGGAGGTCAGACGCCAAGCTGGTGATGATGTACAGAATCACTTCAGCAGAGGAGGTCAGACGCCAAGCTGGTGATGATGTACAGAATCACTTCAGCCGAGGAGGTCAGATGCCAAGCTGGTGATGATGTACAGAATCACTTCAGCAGAGGAGGTCAGACGCCAAGCTGGTGATGATGTACAGAATCACTTCAGCAGAGGAGGTCAGATGCCAAGCTGGTGATGATGTACAGAATCACTTCAGCATAGGAGGTCAGACGCCAAGCTGGTGATGATGTACAGAATCACTTCAGCATAGGAGGTCAGATGCCAAGCTGGTGATGATGTACAGAATCACTTCAGCAGAGGAGGTCAGACGCCAAGCTGGTGATGATGTACAGAATCACTGCAGCAGATGAGGTCAGATGCCAAGCTGGTGATGATGTACAGAATCACTTCAGCAGAGGAGGTCAGACGCCAAGCTGGTGATGATGTACAGAATCACTTCAGCAGAAGAGGTCAGACGCCAAGCTGGTGATGATGTACAGAATCACTTCAGCAGAGGAGGTCAGATGCCAAGCTGGTGATGATGTACAGAATCACTTCAGCAGAGGAGGTCAGATGCCAAGCTGGTGATGATGTACAACCTATAAGTACAACCTTATTGACATCCCTGTTGCAGCCTACATGTACCTCCACCCATCCAGCCTCACATCTCGGGGGCACAGCTGGTGGAGACTTCAGCAGAGGAGGTCAGATTCCAAGCTGGTGATGATGTACACAATAACCTATAAGTACAACCTTATTGACATCCCTGCTGCAGCCTACATGTACCTCCACCCATCCAGCCTCACAACTCGGGGGCACAGCTGGTGGAGACTTCAGCAGAGGAGGTCAGATGCCAAACTAGTGATGATGTATCACATCACTTACAACCTTATTGACATCCCTGCTGCAGCCTTCATGTACCTCCATCCATCCAGCCTCACATCTCGGGGACAAAGCTGGTGGAGACTTCAGCAGAGGTCAGATGCCAAGCTGGTGATGATGTACAGAATAACCTTTAAGTACAACCTTATTGACATCCCTGCTGCAGCCTACATGATTGTACCTCCACCCAACCTGCCTCACATCTCGGGGACAAAGCTGGCGGAGACTTCAGCAGAGGAGGTCAGATGCCAAGCTGGTGGAGATGCACAGAATCACAAGGTCAGACGCCAAGCTATTGATGATGTATCACGTCACTTACAACCTTATTGACATCCCTGCTGCAGCCTTCATGTACCTCCACCCATCCAGCCTCACATCTCGGGGACACAGCTGGTGGAGACTTCAGCAGAGAAGGTCAGATGCCAAGCTAGTGAATGATGATGTACAGAATAACCTACAACCTTACTGACATCCTTACTGCAGCCTACCTCAACTCATCCGGCTCACAACTAAGGGACACAGCATGCGCTATTTCACCCCTTATCACCTCACTGATATCTACCATACTCCTTCAAGTGGGGAATACATTTATGGAACCAACTGCCACTCAGTGCCCGAGCACCTAGTGACAACCTCCAACATTTTACTAACTTTTAGTTGTTTTTAACCAGCACCCTGGTGGCAGGTCACATTCACTTGTAAATACATGTAGTGCACAGTGCAATAATCCTACATAGGCCCTTCACTTCACTAGGAAGAATAAGATGCAACGAGAAGTTCCAAAATTACTTCAGGATAAACTAAGGGTTTGTAATAGAGATTAATACAAAATGTATATGGATTATGTCATGTGACCAGTCCAACATCAAGAATAAAGATAAAAGACATCAAAAGGTTTCGCATCTATGTGCAATTAACATGTGGATTTTGATATCCTACTCTTTGCTTCACATTCCGAATTCTGAGCAAAATAGAGAAATTCCCAATTTGAGTGCCATGGCCATGTTCTCAAACGGGACACGGACAGCGAAAAAGCCCTGTCTTTGACTTTTATTTGTAATTTTATCTATTTAAAATTTAAACTTTATTTATTTTACAACGTTTAACAAACAAGTTACACAACTTATATTAATGTCTCACGTTGGCTCAGATGTTGGTGTGAGGGGTTCCAAGGAGCAGGAGGAAACCGGAGTACCCAGAGAAAAACCCCCTGCAGAGGCCTGGGTGGGGGACCACCTACCCTCCCACATAAGACCCTTTGCCGAATCTGAGATTCGATCCCGGGACCTTAGAGGAGAGAAGCGAGCATGCTACCACTGCGCTAACCTGGCCATATGTGAGTACTTCTAGTATGATAAATCAAAGGCACTTAATAAATAAAACTTTGTCATACATTTCTGAAGTTTTGTTTTATTTTCACAAGCTGCAATCACTATATTATTGAGTACATATTTACAAGGGCAGATTTAGGGGGGTTTGGGGGGGGGGGTCGGGAAAACCCTCCCAGTTTACGTTTTTTTTTTTTTTGGTAACATTAGCAATAAAAACCTGAACCTGCAAAGGTAGTAAAAATTGCTTAATGTCCATCAGAAATCATCATTGTGAATCAAAATTTACAAAAATTTTCTGATCGTATATCGATTTGATAACGTATCAATATTGGAGTATTTATGGATTCGTACACACAATCGCGAAGTTTTTGTAATGTACATCGCATAGGGGGTTTTCTGTTTATTTTATGCTCGAAAAATGGTCCTCATTCCAAGTAGTTACTATATCTTTTATCTCAATTTCTAAATTTTATCGGATATTAACAAAGACTATAATGTAAACATGTTCAAATAATTTGCAAAATATGCAGTACATGCATCAAACAATCAATGTAAATGGTACAGGGATTGGAACCTATACACATGCAGGGTATGAACTTAACGCTCGCCCACGACAAGTATTTTTTCCTGCGGGCGATCAAAAATTTCCATTTACTCGCCCACATGGCCAATGAATTACATACTTCTCCCCTTCAACGTAAGTATCAATAACGCCGTCAAAGTAAGTATCAATATTGAATATTATATAACTAGGATGTAACGTCGCTTCTGATTGGCTGACGCGCGAGTCATTATTTTCCGATAATGAACGCTGATGGAATATAATGGTATGTGTCCTGGATTCAGTATTTTCGAAAAAATTTTTTTAGTTATTTTGTTAGAAATTAAAAGTTTAGATATACTTTTCACAAAAAGTGCAATTACTTGTTGAATTCTTGATTAGAGTTTATGTGTATATATTGTTTTTAATCATTATTTCAATCATATGTAGTCTAACTGTTCCTTATATAATATAACAAATAAGGACTTGGCCTCGGTCATTATGGCATTATAATGACCCGATGATATTTGTAATATCGACCTCGGCCGAAGCAAATATCATCAGGTCATTATAATGACATAATGACCTCGACCAAGTCCATATTTGTATAATAACGCCGTAAACATTCGTCAATCGGTATTAAATTATATATTCATAAATGGTCAAAATACACAAATGTGTTGATTGATCACCTATTTGATATCCGTACTTAATTTACAAATACATTCTTTGTTTCATGGTCAATAAATCTTCAGATCCATTGCTCTTTGTTACGGTAGCCTTAAATAATTTGCTGTCGTCTTTTTACGTAATGTACGGCGTGGCATCGATGGCGGAAAATTCAATTTTCAAAACAAATTGAATTGATGGCTTCACAGGAAATTAATCGAATCGATGAAAAGAAACAACGTCACAATTTGACTTGTATTCTCCCCCCCCCCTTACATGTATCATCCCGCCGTGAAGGGTGTATATCGCAAGTGTAAATTTTGGCCGCACAGTCAAACACCTTACCTGGGACAGTGTTTAATAAAAAAAAAAAAAAAAAACAGATAATTTAATTGTATTTATAAGAGAACACCTAATTACCTGGATAATTACTTTGTTTGGCGGCACTATCAAACGAATAATGCTTCTTTGTACCTTTACATCACATGGCATTATAACGGAGGTTTTATATGAAATGATTTTATATAAAAGATTTCTTTGGCGGTATAGGAGTTTGGCGTTATAACAGGGGGTGTTATATAGCGGGGAAGGGGGGCTGGGGGGTGGTTGTATTTTAAAGCCAAAAAGGTACGTTGTATTTTAAAGCAAATTAATTCATCTAGATCTTTTGATGCCTACAGTCCTTGAGTTTGTATTTGTCTGACTTCAAAAGTTTCGTTGATATGGCATCTAGTACGTGTTTTGTACATTAAATGTCTCGCAAGCAAGCACAGTTGGGTCAGTTTTAAGGGGTGGGGGTCTTGAAAGGGAATGTTTCCCCAAGAAGCTTTGGTTTTCTGTGTGGGCTCATAAAAAGTTGTGTGGGCCCCTAAAATTGAAATTTTAGGAGCCCACATGGCTAGTAAAATTTTAAGTAAAGTTCATACCCTGACGTGTCTGTCCTCAGGTAAAAGGGGTTTTTTTGTCATCTAATAATTTTGTTTAAGAAATACTTCAAAATAATGGGGAAAATGGGCAGATATTTAACATTACCGGTAGATTATAGCTCACACATGCTACGGGGGCCTATAATTAAGCATTCAATTTTTCAAAGCATTAAAATCATTCTCATACACCCCCCCCCACACCCTTTGGTGCTTGTGCCGTCATTGTCGGTTGAAGTTCTAGATGCACCCTTGTGTAAGACATTTTTTCAGGCCAACATAGCACATACTTTTCTCACCGAAATTTTAAAAATCAAACACATTTTAGCACTGTTTCAAAAACTATATCTTATTCTATTAAGACAACGGAAAGGGTGAATCACTCACTTACTTACCCTTTTCTAATTCGTCCATGGGAAAATATGAAATAATGTATGTACTAAAGTAAAAAAATAAACAAAAAACATTGATACTGGATTTTTTTACTCCATTTCATACCAATATTCTAAGTACATGTATCGGAAAGGCAGGGGCGCAGCCAGGCGTACGTCCACATCGTTTTCACAAAAACTTGAGAGAGTGCCTCCCTCAGTTAAGGCTTAAGCAGCCAAAAAGAGGGGAGAGGAGGGGACATATGAAATGGTAATTAAAAGCAAACTACTGTTCAGAAATAGCTCAAAGACACTCCAGAAACCTCCGATTTGAATGCATTTTAAAAAATTTTCTCATGTTTCATTCAAACTCAGTACAACAATCGCCAACAAGTGGGAGCACTCGATTGGAAAGAACTTTTATATAAGGGAATTTCATGTTTACATCTTAAGTTTTCTTCATCCTAGATTCTGTTCAACGTCTGTTGACACCGAATATGCTTTTCAGCTCAAATACACTCTAGAAGTAAGCAATTTGCTTAATTTTTTTAAATTTTCTCGGGAAGCCCCCTCTTGACCTTTCAGGTATCGCAAGACATCCCCATTAAAACATGTACCCGCCGACAGTTGAAAATCTGGGTCAAACCTTTCTTTAGACGGCCCGTACAAAAAAATCCTAACCTACTCACATGTGATTTACAGTTGAATCAAGTATGAAGCACATTTGATTCTCACCAAAATGAAAAA
The DNA here is from genome assembly GCA_033119305.1 of Pinctada imbricata. Taxonomy (NCBI): domain Eukaryota; kingdom Metazoa; phylum Mollusca; class Bivalvia; order Pterioida; family Pteriidae; genus Pinctada; species Pinctada imbricata. The sequence continues at coordinate 16,273,408 of VSWD01000014.1, read as the reverse complement.
GTTCACAGTTGATGTAATGAGACCAACTGTGAAGAATTTTTCAAACCTAGTATTCTGAGGTTTGATTTTTGTCACAGTTGAAATCAACTTTGAAAATATGGGAGTTTGACCCTGCTTTGGCATGGTAAGGTAAATGGCTAAGTCAATTTTTCACATGTGATTCACAGTTGAAAGCTAAATATGATTATCCTATGAAAACCCTTGTATCATTTTGAGACTTGCTGTGGTCCAATAGAATTGGAATTTACATAAGTGTTCTTGTGCTCTTTCATTTTAGTTTTGGAGACCATATAGTGGTAACAAGGAATTTGCCACAAACATGGGTTTTGATTGTAATCTGTTGAAATATTGTGAAATACATGGACTGTTCATCACTACTCATGAAGGTAAATCAGACATGTACTTGTGAATTACATCCTACAATAATTTGTAAATCATCGTACCGAATTTACCGGACAATTGATTCCGAATGGGGGGGGGGTTCTCAATTTTGTTTTTTTTTTTTGGGGGGGGGGGGAATTGATTTATTTCCGCTGCAGAACCGGTGGGATTATTTATTTTCCAGCAACTGCATGAAGATCAGAATATTTAGTGCCAGCCTCCCCCCCTCCCCCCGAATAAAATGGTCGTCCACTGTCCACTGGGGAAGGGGGAGGGGGGCTCTTGAATATTTTTAATTTTGGGGTTAAACTTATTTCCAATGCAAAACAGTTGTATTAAGTAAAGGTCAGAATATTTAGTGTCAGCCCCCCTTTCAAGGTTCAATGTCGTCCTCTGGAACTTGGGGCAGTGGCAACTTTATTTGGGGAGGGAGGGGGTAAACTTATTTCCAATGCAAAAAAGGTTGTAGGTCGTATTTCTTTATTTTCCTGCAGCAACTGAAGGTCAGAATATTTAGTGTAAGCCCCCCCCCCTTCTCATGAATCAAAGGACTGAAAGTCCTGCGAGTTGGCACAATGATTTTTTTACCTTTTTTAAAAGCCACCTGTTCCATTTTCATCTGGGAAAATATACAAATTTTGGATCAAATTGGAAAATCTAGACACAAAATTTCTTTAAAAAAAAATCGCTCAAATTATTGGTTCAAAACAGCAGTTGGGTTAGGGTTAACCCTAACCCAAAATTTACAAAGGTACCCCCCTTTAACGGTTGAGAAGTAAAGCCATTTGTACGATTCTTCATACTTTTGGGATACGAATTTACGATTGTCAGGAACTGGGACAAGACTGCCATCAGAATCCGAGTCGGGACGTGAGTGTAACTGTTGTCCTCATTTGAGATGTCATTGAATTCTGTATAGGAAACGCTCAGCCTGTCGAGGCCTGTTCGGGTCGGTGACTTCATTTACCTTTATTATCGCAATCCCTTTTTAAAAATGAATCGATTTTTTTGGTAGATCTCTTGTATCTTTTGACATAGTACTTAGAGTTATGAGACATCCCGTCCCCGTAGCATCCATCAACAAGTAATTAACGTGAAGGAAATGCTCAATGTTATTGCAAATGCTTAAGAGATTTCGATTACTTTTGTGCACGTTTGTCAAATTCAATTCAATCTTGAAAACAATTTTGATCTCCGTCTATTGGGAAAATATGAGCTAATTTTTACGAGGGGAAGCCACCAAGATTCGGCGGTAAATCGGGCCAAAAAAAATCACTGTGGCAAAGTCTAATATTGAATAAGGCCTGTGTTTGTGAAACACAAATGCTCTGGCCCGGGCGGCATCTTTGTTAGTATAAACATCATTTTCTGTTAAGTATGTGAAAGGTCAGGTCAGGGTCACTGGGCTTAAAAATGTTGGTATCAATAGAAAAATCATGTAACAAGGAATACACATGTGAAATATCAAAGCCATATAACTTACCATTCAAAAGTTATGCCCAAAGTTAAAGTATTTGTAAAGTAGGTGAAAGGTCAAAGTCAAGGTAAAAAATTTTGTTCTCAAACGAAAGGCCTTACAATTGTCATAACGAATACACTTGTGAAATATGAAAGTCCTATCACATACCATTCAAGTTACGCCTAATGTTAAAGTTTTTGAAAAGTAGGTCAAAGGTCAAGGTCACATATTTTGGTATCAATGGAAAGGTCTTGTCACAAGAAATTCTCATGTGAAATATGAAAGTCCTATCACATACCATTCAAAAGTTATGTCCAATGTTAAAGTTTTTTGGCCAAACAGACAGACCAACAGACGCACAGGCCAAAAACTGTATGCCCAGACTGGACAAAAGTATGTATGACAAACTACTGATTACTAGATAAAAAAAAAGAACTGAACCAAAATCCGTAAAGTACAATCCGAATCGAACTGACCAAGCTTGAACTGCGATTCACCAAATTGATTCCAATGTAGTTGGCAAAGCTTTGCCAACTCAATAAAATGGTCGTACCTCAGCGAGGCTTAATAATTAATGATCGCAATTTTTTTTTGTTTAGCTAATATTTATTTCCAATGCAGTACAGGTCAGATTACTTATTTTCCTACAACTGAAGAGCAGAACATTTATGGTGCCAGTCTCCCCCCCCCCTTTCAGAATAAAAAGGTCGTTTTTTTTTTAGGGGGGGGCGCTTGTCCATTTTATTTCAGATTGGGGTTATAGGCTTATAGCTTATTTATTTTCAATCAGATTCACAGGTCGAATGATTTATTTACCAGCAACTAAATGTGATAATATTTAATGCCATGCTGCAGCACTTCAAAATATTCTTATACACAATTATTTAGAGATCGAGGTATATTATTTCAATGTGTAAACGCATGTACAAAACATCCACAGGTGAAAAATCTAACTGTGAGAAAATTTACCTATGGTTATTTGTTAATAATTCCAACTGTGAAATCTTTCAACTGTGAAGTTCACCTAATTGCATATTAAAAAGCTCATGTGAAACTCACGTGAGAGATCACACTTGAAACTCAGGTTTGAATCAAATGTGAATTTAGTGAGAATAATTTGGTAAGGGGTCCACATCGAAAACACCCGGGCTACGCCCCTGCAAGCATTAAAGTACAAATAATTTGATTTAAAAATCTTTATTAACCAGATCTAGATACATGTAAACCCAGACTCGCCCTATATATTGCCACTTGGAAAGGGGATGGATCCTAAATTCTTTGTCACATAAATTGAATGAAAAATTAGTCTGGATATTCGCGAGGAGAAAAGGAGAAACTATGCTCCAGATTGCACCATTTTTTTCCTTTTCAAAAATTTTCCGGGGGAGGCCCCCCAAACTCCCATCTACAGGAGGGGAAAACCCCTCCCATACCCTCCCCCGCTCGGCACTTCGTGCCTTGAATCGACCCTTTGGATTGACACAAAACCCCCCCTCTTCCCACTCAGGAATCGCGCCTGATTTATCGGTCGTCGTTTAGAGGAGAACTGAAAAGGTATGTGTCAGCATTTTTTCCTAGAGCATATATACATTTCTCATAACAAAAGAACTTGACCCATGTTTCTCAGGTCGAGATCCTAAGACGAGAGGATAATGGCGGCCACCCGTACAACACAGACAATGGAGATGTAAGGTAAGATTGTATGTAGCTTACCCCCTCCAGTGATAAGTACTCTTAGGCCACTCACTCCCATACCCCTCAGGTCCACCTCACTGGCGACGAGGATTAAAAAGGGTATCCTCATGTAAATGTAAAAACTCGTGCCAGTTGGGGAGCCTCTCAAGGCAAATTCCCGCCAGTTGGGTCATGTGACTCGACCTTCTTCTTCCCGAGTTATTCCGCCATTTTGTTTTGTTTATATTGGTTTCGTTACACGCGAGTTGGTTACGGGTCAGAGAAAACGAGCGCCCTACCAGCCCAGCGTAATTTTCTTTTGTACATAATAAATGTGTATGAGAATTTTGTAATTGATTATATTGTTCAAATTGTTTTTGTAACCTCCTTGTGATGATGGAGCTTGTTGATCAGTTCAGACGTATTAACGAGAGGTTTTCCTGTGTGGCGGATATGGTGGATAGGTTGCTGAACGTCCTCAACACGATGCCACAATTCAACCCTGTCAGTGTACCCCTCTCAGGGAAGGTAGGTCACAGTTTCCCTACTAACCCCGTAGAAGGACAAGGTCAATTCCTGGTAGCCCAACCACAGGGGCTTGGAACATACCTACCACAGGGGCTTGAAACAGTCCAATCACAGGGTCATTGTACTCCCCTTATCAAGGTCATTGTACTCACCTTTGTCAAGGTCACGGTACTCCCCTACCACAAGGTCACGGTACTCCCCTACCACAAGGTCACAGTACTCTACCACAGGGTTATTGTACACCCCCATCACAGGTTTATGATACACCCCTATCACAGGGTTATGGTACACCCCAATCACAGGTTAATGAGACAACCCAGCCACAGGGGTTTGTCCCAGTTACTAGTGCTGAGTATGTTGGAGACCCCATGTGTTCTAGGCAAGTGCTAGCAACACCACCTAGTTATTACACATCTCCCCATCAAGGTCATGGATACACAATGCCCATGGTGCAAGGGCAGGGCCAAGTGGGCCTAGAAGGATGTGTTAGTGACAACGGATTATGGGGGCCCGGAGTGCCCCACGCGTTTGAAGTTGTACATGGTATAGGTAATTTCCCCAACCTAACTAGCCCCACCCCTAACAATGTTCATACACAGTATGGGGTGTCACCTAGTATGGATGGTTATGGACCACAGGGACCTGAAGCTGGTCAGGTGTTAGTCTCTGGACAGGAGAGACAATGGTATTGTGATGTACCCCAAGGAGGGTTTGAAGTATATTATCCCAGGGGGCGAAGCCCTGGGCCTAGCCAGTGATTTTTTTACCTTTTTTAAAAGCCACCTGTACCTTCTCATTTGGGAAAATATGCGATATTTTGGAACAAATTGGGAAAATCTAGAAACAAAATTTCTTTGAAGAAACGCTTAAACTATTGGTTCAAAACAGCAATTTCCTGTGTACAAATGCCTTATCAGTATTACTACCATGAAAGTGAAAGAGTTTCCAAAAACAAAGGTACACCCCTTTTCGCCTATTGAAGCTTTGAACTATCAGTTATAATATGGGTACTTTGATGTATTTTTTATGGCGCTCTCCTCAGTGTGAAGAATTCAATTTTTAAAACAAAAAAACATTTTCCTTTCGAAATTTTTGAGAGCATTGAGTTGAAAGCATGTAGTATAGATCATAATTGACGAACGTTTCGGTCTACGGATGGAAAATATTTAACGAATGTGTGTCAGACGTTTTGAATTCGAGCGGGATCGCGCACTCAGCAGTTACTGTCGGCTCACTTCTTGTGGATGTTTCAATAGACTCAGTATAACAATGAATTCTTGATGTTGTTCGAATAATTTCTAGTACATTGTTTACATACAGAAAATAGACCGAGGTAGAAAAGTATAAGAACTTGATGACCGGCATTTGATTGTCCGTGGCACATGGAGGCGCGTGGTAAATAACTATACATTACAATTTTCATATTAATTAAAAATCTTATTTACAGGCGTGAAAGTCGAGATCTGATCGTCCCATAGTACTTCTTTGATATACGTTGCCGTAAAATGATCCGTCAGGCCGTGTTGAAATCAATCTACTCACTGTAGTTACGAAAATATTTATCGCGTACCTTGTATAGTGACAGCTTTTTAAAGGACAATGTAATTTCCTTTAGTACACGTTCAGTTTTCATACTTAAAGAAACTGAGATACAACATTATTTTACGGAATTTTGATATCCGTGTATTGGGAAAATATGGTCCGATTTTTGGGAAAATACAGCTAATTTTTACGAGGGGAAGCCACCGATATTCGGCGGTAAATCAGTCCAAAAAAAAATCACTGTTAGCTATCCCCCGTCCTCCTATCATGAGAGGAGGAGGCCTAATCGTGCACCGGATCCCTATTCCCGCCGCTCTGACAGAAATCAGAGCCCTATGAATAGTCCTGGTTCTAGACGAGCGAACAAGAGGCCTAAGGAAGACAGTTCGCTAGAAGTTTACGAATTTTGTTACGAGGAAGGACATGTATGTAGGTAGAAATTGCCCTGGTAAGTGTAGTCCTGATCTAGACTCCAGAGGGTACTCACCCCTCTCAGTGAACACCCCTCCCAGAGTTTGCACAATGGAAAGTGAAGATGAAATACCTTGTACTCGCGTCAAGGTCAACGAAGAAACAGAGGTCAACACAGGGTCAAGTATAACCCAGGAACCCTGTGACTCTGGAAATGACAAAGATATGGGTGGAAGCATCCCACTCAGTGTGTCAGAAACTGGTCAGGCTGACAAAAAGGTCAAAAAGGTAATTGAGGAGGAAGAACTTCCTGCTTTTAACCCTTCCCCAGTTGACACTCAGCAAGGTCACAATGAGACCCAAGATTCCTCTTATAAGGTGGCTGATGTAGTGAAATTCAAGAATTTCAAGGTCAGAGGCAAAGGTAAGAAAGGTCCCCCGCCTTGGATAGGCCCCGGGGTCGTAACTGCCATAAGAGGCCCTAGGCACGTAGAGGTCATGTCATCAAAGTTTGACGTCAAGGTCATGGACCGTGACGATATTAAGCCCTTTCAGGGTAGGCCCTACCCACCTTGGGTCAGAGCCTTCCGCTTTGCCCTCCAAGGGGCACCGCCCCAACCAAGGTCAAAACCAACCCTTAGTCTCGCCAAAGGTACTGGTAGGGTACCCCAATCAGATAATGTCAAGAAGAAATTCTTGCGTCCAGACAGGGACAAAGATAACCTTTGGGTTCAGTCTATAGAGGTCGACATGGTTTCTTGCAAAACTCGCAATGACTGGTTCCATCCCAAACGAAAGGGAACCACCAGGGAGTATGCAGAATCACTGCACACCAACAAGTGCAGTCAGTGTACCCGAAACACACATACTATGTAAGTTGTGTTTAGACTGACCCATTCTTGGTCACTAACCCACTGTATTCTGGGTTTCTTGGTCAACAACCCACTATTTCTGGGTTACCCCAACCCCACCCCCTACACCACCAAATCTCCCCTTTAGCAACCCCCTCCCATTCCTTGTCACGAAGTCACCAATCCATCACCCCACCCCCCCCCCTCTCCTTGTCCTATCCCCTGAGAGGTTCCATCCACAGTACAAATTTACTTCCTTGTTTTTATTGGGTCAAAGACCCAGTCCCCCTCTATCCTTTCCATATCTCCCCTTGGTCTATTATGGGTAAATACCCATTTCCCCTTCATCCACACCCTTTGTCCATTATGGGTTTATACCCATATCCATCCCCTATCCCTTTAGCAATCTCCCCCCTTTCTCCCCACCCACAACGTCCTTTTTTCTAAAAGGGGGAAGGGAGATGGGAATTATTTGACCTTAATTTCTAGGGTCATCCCTTGCCCCTCTATCATGTCTATTATATGTAAATATTAGAACAGAAGGTACATGTGTACTGTTAGAGTGTTGATGTTTCAGGGGCTGTAAATATGTTGTTTTGTTTCATTTATTCTTTATTTGTGTGTTCCTTAACCCATAGTAAGTAACAAGGGTATATCTTTGGCTTTAGTCCTCCTTTTGAGGGCAATCTAAAATCTGTAATTCCAACCTGCAACTTTCCACACTCCCCCTACCAACAGATAACCAAGTCCTTTTCAACAAAAGGGGGAAGGATGTAGTGGTTCTAGAAATGTAGGTAGGTCGAACCCACCCTACCGGAAGTAGTGTCAGTTGGAAGCAGACGAGAGGATAATGGCGGCCGCCCGTACAACACAGACAATGGAGATGTAAGGTAAGATTGTACGTAGCTTACCCCCTCCAGTGATAAGTACTCTTAGGCCACTCACTCCCATACCCCTCAGGTCCACAGGGAGTTTGTTTAGCACTCGCCCAGTCGCATTTGCGACTAAATTTGGCGCTGGGCGACTTCAAATTCGGAAATTACTCGCCCAACTGGCGACTGAGTAAAATCTTGTCCGAAAAAATCTGTTTTGTATTTTTCCGTTCCATTTAGTTCGAGGCAAAAATCATAGTCAATCATGGGCTTATCTATAGTTGAGGAGTGCGCCGTTGTGAAATCAAGCGCTAAATTACCAAGATCACTCCTTAGTTTCATTTTGCAATTTTTATAAAGAATTTGAGGGGGCGAGTGTCGCACACCCAGCGGCATGTGGCGTTTCATTAAAGGGGTAGGAAAACCTCAAAGTAAGAGGAAAGCAATTGATACCTATTATTTTAAAGAATACGACAAATCAAAGCGTAGTAGAAAATTCTCGGAGAAATGGACGGAAACATATTCGTGGCTCAGAGATAGTGCTAGTGGGATGACATGCTCAATTTGTATTGATCATGACACAACCAGTAAAGGCAGCAGTTCCTTTATTAATGCTATAAGCTGGACAGTATTATAAAACATGAGAAATCAAAGTGCCACCAACGTTCAGTGCTAATTCAAAGTGGTAAAATTGCAATTTTATTGTGTCATCATTTCATGTTGAATTGTCATAAAATAGTTAATCAAATATTGCTTTTCATCCTTTTCATAATTGTGATTACAAAAAAAAATGCCGAAGAAAAATTGGGCTCCTAAAATTTAAGCTGGACCCCTAAATTTTCTGTTGCCAGGGGCCCAATTGGCTACCAAGGTTTTCAAGTTAAACAAACTCCCTGGGTCCACCTCACAAGCAGTACATAACTATACAACCCTCCTGTATACATGCATACACCACATACACAAATGGAGGGTGGGCATGAAATGGGGTTGCACTCCACCCCTTAAATAATAGAAGAGACTATGAGGCACCCCAAAGGGGAACGGCCTGGTTAGAATTAGAGTACTCTGTAACGGACAGTTGGCAATTAAATGAGTTTCCCCAATGCATGTAACATCAATACAGCCAACTGACCTAACAAAGGGTTGCCGGATGCCCAAACAGAAAGAAAGAAAGATTATTGCGATTATATTCAGAATAGAAGCGCATTCGCATGTCCAGGCAATTTTTCCGCAGATGCTATGTTGCGGACCATTCATGCTGCTTTGACGTATATAATCATACAGTTTGATGGATCGTTGTACAATGCAGATGTAGAAAACACATCATTCGTTAACCAAAATTTTATTTTTGCTTAGAATCGAAGTGCCTGTAGTACGGTATGATGTTTCACTTAATCAGAGTGATCAGAGGAATTGTGGGGGACTGAACTGTTTACTTAATCGGTATTAGAGGACGCAGTCCGCGCCGCAGGCGCGGACGTAGTCCTCATCAAGGTAACACGTGTATATATATAGGAAAAATCGTGTTTTTCAATTGAATTCTATGCTATACCTATAGGTTCCAAAACCGTGGTCAATGACGTCATTCTCCCCATTGCCCATTTGATCGACGTGAAGCAAAAGCTTATTTTTTTGACAATGTCACTTGACGACAGAATGAAACCCATCGATGACCAAGATTTCTCTATCTCTTTTGAATATTCTTCGTTTGGCTTACTCCTCCAGTGTCCCAATGTATGATTTGTACTTTGCTTTACGTAATACTGACATTGCACCATCATTTCCAACATATATCATGTTTAGTCCGAATATCCTCTTTGAAAATTACAACGTGACGTCAGCATGCGACGCGACGTCAGCATACAACTTTGTTTCGCGGACTTTCTTTAGTCGACAGCTCCCTCAGAAAAATCCATGGATAAACTAATAATGCTGGGAGAAAAAAACAAACAAAAAAATATCAGCGGGATCAGCGACTTACCGAACTTCATTCTGATTTCGAGGATGATTTGCAGGTGATATTTTGATACCTTTTGGACAGGGGGTAGATTTCTACTAACTTCTCTCCCCTGTCCCGCTCCCTTCTCCCACCTCCTAACCTCTCCCTCCCTCCCTTCTGCATCCCTCCAGCTGCCTCCTTCCCCCTCCCATTCATCCTTGCCTTTTATTGGGGTGGGGAGCAGACATGGGGTACCTGCTCTCTCCGCCCCCTTATCTCCCCTCCCACACCCTTCCTTCTTCCCCCTCCCTTTCCCCCTCTTCCCGCCCCTCCTCCTCCCTTTCACCCTCTTTTAAAGTGAAGGAATGAGCAAGAATTTTGTTTTCAGATATTACATTGGAATCATTTACATTATTTAGAAGGGAAAATCCTGTAATACTAATGTTATACTGTACTTAATTTGTAAGTTTTAACCCCCTTTTCCAGATCATCCCATAAAACGATATGTTGCTGATAACACTATAGACGGCGCCGAAAAGGAAGTTTTCTCTCTCTTCTACATTTTGAATGCTAATTTTTCCGGTGAAAGTAAAATGGGAGAGGGGTGGGTGGGTGCAAGCGGGGGGGGGGGGGGGGGGGGGGATACATATTCCTGATACGACAACTGACATTTCATCACCCAATGAAATTTAAAAAGTAAACATTTAAAAGTCTAATTGAATTCATTGGATAATCAAGATACATGTTAATCTTACAATATATAAATACTTCAGAAAACAGTAAAATTCTTTTTTCTTTTTTTTTATTTTAATGGGGGGGGATACATATTCCTGATACGACAACTGACATTTCATCACCCAATGAAATTTAAAAAGTAAACATTTAAAAGTCTAATTGAATTCATTGGATAATCAAGATACATGTTAATCTTACAATATATAAATACTTCAGAAAACAGTAAAATTCTTTTTTCTTTTTTTTTATTTTAATGGTTTGTGCCCACAGTTTTCTTGCCCGAGTTCTCTTTTCCTTGGTTTTCGTCAAGGTCCAAGGAATTAAAATGTATAGATTAAGATGACATCACTTGATCTTTTCTTATCTGTCATTTATGTTTCAAAATTAAGCATTGCGATTTCATGTTTACTGATTGTTTTGTGACATTGAGAATTGTTTCCCCGCATTTACGAGTTATGTGCATGCTGTCGATTTAGAAATTGTCTATAATATTCCCTCTCCTGTAGATGATTCTGGATTTCAAGAAAAAAAAACTAATGTAAGGCTGATAAAGACGGTAAAATGATGCTGGAAAAAATAACAAGAACACATATTGTATGACATATTTTATTTTTATTAACTTAGTAAAAAAAATATTCAATGATGTATGGTGAAAATTGGGTATTAATTCATTGAAATTATTCATTTCAATTCAATTATAGTTCATCTGCGTCCTCACAATGGCTTTGCCATAATTCATATTAATTCATGGTAATTGTACCTTAACAGATTCCAGAGATGCCCTCTCAAGTATTACAATTAATCGTTTTTCCTTGTCTGTCTTGGATATTTTCTTAATAACTTTTTCATGAGGCATGGGCGCCGCCATATTTGAAAGGACAACTCGTTTTTAGTTTTCATTCTTTCTGTGAATTTCCTCTGCTGTATACGGAGCACCTAATAGAAATAGGCATATAATATCAACGCACACCAGCTAGTTAAATAATAAATTCTAGAAGAATACTAGTTCTAATGTCCATACATATGAATCTGAACCCTTAATTTAATACAAGTCAATTTTTACCAGTTACTTTTACTGGGTGCTCCTTACCTAGAGGAGGGATATACACAAAGAAAGAAAGAACTAGTTGATAAGTAAATTTATAATTGATTGTATAGTTGAAAAAAAAAAGGATATTATAATAAGAAAAATATATACATAACTCCAGTTATACTTTGAAAGGTAAAAGCAACCACGTTCACTGCTTTTTTTTTTTTTTGTTTTTTGTTTTGTTTTTTTTTCAAGTGACATATACATTCGCCTTTGATCACATTCAATGCACATCACTTGAAAAAAAAAACTTAAGAAAAAATATATACATAAACAGCACAAAAAGGTACATACAAGAGACTACAACTTGATGTACATGTCCTTGTCGCACATATTTTGACTATCATTCACCCTACACAGAATGCTAAAAGCCATATTTTACAGTTCTGTGATCAGTGGCGGATCCAGCGCCGCCTTTGCCGGGGGGTCACGGGGCGAATTTTGCCTAATTTTTCTGAAAATGGGCCAAAATATACCTGTTTTTGAAAAATTTTGGGTCAGTGCCGGGGGGCGAACGCCCCCTCCGCACCCCCCTAAATCCGCCACTGGTGATGCTAGTTTTAAGGGTCCTTAAGTATGAAAAAAAAAAGATTTTCTCCTCTATTATATTTTTTTCTTACCATCGGATCCCATGCTTTTAAAGAAGTAAAAAAATAAATTAATAAACAAATTGAGTAATTTTCTGTACAGCTTTAGAATATAGCACCATAATCTCATAGTGAATCTGTCTTTACATGTTTTGTTGTGGACTATTGTTGTCAAAGCATGCAGATTGGTTGTTTCCCTATGTAGAAGTGCTAGGTCATCAGCACACGTCGGAGAGGTGACATTTTCATTTCCAATATAAAGCTATCATAAGAGGTGATGATGATTCCGTGAATCCCCTTTGGAGCTCATGCTGAGTTGGGTTCAATTAAAATTGGCTCAATTTGGAGCTTTATAACAGTTTCTAATATTTTCCCGAGGAGTGAAGTAACAGTAATTTCTCTATAATTTTTTAATATTTTATCTTTTGTTTTCTTCAAGACGGGTGCGGCTAGTCAAACAGGGGATGCTTAATTACTCCTCCCGGGCACCTCGTCCCACCTCTAGCTTGCTAGGGGTCCGTCGATGCTCAATATTGTGCTCTGTTGTGAGTGCTGTTGAGATTATCGTCAGGATCTTCTTTAACTCATTAGAAAATAAATGTATTTATCAATGTTACAGTGAGCGCATATGAGAGTGTTCGAACAAGTAAAGTGCTGTTATCTACGGAAGCTTATTAGGGCCGCAGCATTACTTTTTTATAATTTGTTATATCACATTACTAATTTGATATTTCAACTTATTAATTTGATATAACAACTTATTAAGTTGATAAAACAACTTATTAATTTGTTATAACAACTTATTAATTTGATAAAACAACTTATTAATTTGATAAAACAACTTATTAATTTGATAAAACAAGTTATTAATTTGATAAAACAACTTATTAATTTGTTATAACAACTTATTAATTTGTTATAACAACTTATTAATTTGATAAAACAAGTTATTAATTTGATAAAACAAGTTATTAATTTGTTAAAACAACTTATTAATTTGATAAAACAACTTATCAATTTGTTATAACAACTTATTAATTTGTTATAACAACTTATTAATTTGTTATAACAACTTATTAATTTGATAAAACAACTTATTAATTTGATAAAACAACTTATTAATTTGATTTAACAACTTATTAATTTGATATAACAAGTTACTTGTTTTATGTAATTTTCATCTTGAAATGAAGATGTAGAAGAGATGATTAAGCGAATCAAGAGACCAACAGAGTATAATTGGACAGTATCTTATGCTGTAGCTTTACACTTTCATGTATAACTACATGCACAAACAAAAAAACATCCTTCCCAATAAATTTATGATGGATTAGTGATTATTTTAGTTTTTTAATATCATTTGATATGATCATAACTTGGTCCATGAATGACTGACCACCCTTTAGTTCATTAGTCTGCCAGTTGCAGCAACAGTTTTTTCCCCATAGTAAGTTGTTGGAGAACCATTCGCTTTCGATTAAACATCCAGCTCAGGCGGACCATCAACATTTATATGTATGATTTTTAATCAAGCCCTTGACCTTGACCTTCTGACCATAATGTGCACTAGCATTTATAGACAATTATAATGAAGATATGATCACTTACGGCATTAAGTAAAGTTGATTTCTTGCTTGTTTGTATTTATAATTTTTCAATAAAGAATGCTTTAAACAGGTACCCACCTTAAGTGTAAGTGTGTGTGTGTGGGGGGGGGGGGGGGGGGGGGGGCGCTCGATTTATAATTGCTCTATAGAAACTTGTGCCCCTCTTTCCCAATCAGACCCTGATTCCGCATCTGTAAAGATTTCTAACAAAGTTGTAATGGATGTCAAGGGCTCCTATTGGATGGTTTTCCGAAGTCAAAGGGAAAACAATATGGAATTTCGAAATAAATTAAAGAAATCAAATTTTCTCTATCACCATGTTATCATATTTATCATGTATACATGTAGCTCACAGAACCCCGGTAGTGGAGGTTGCAAACACATGGATCCAGGAAGGGGGTGTATTGTCTGTTTAGGAGGGTCCAGCCTTTGACTTTGAAAAAGTTTACACGTAAAGATAAGAAAATCATAACGGTAATTTTTGGCAATTTCCAGGAGACATCCTTATCCCTCCTCTAGAACCGCCCTTGCACACGATACACAACACTATGGTTTGCGGGAGGAGTAGAACTTGAATTTGAAGACGTTTAACATTTGAACGAAAATTGTAATAATGGACTTTATAATAACTAACTTGAAACATTTTATAATACTTGTGTTTTTCAACCATATCCTTATTTTCATTTTCCGGACCTTAAATTGGCGGAGTTAAGAGTGGTGGGACGGGGGCGCAATCCCCTCCCACATAAATCGTCAAAGTAAAATGTTTTTGTTGGGGGTGGTGGGGGTTGGGAGGGAGGCTTAAACGTCTATGTGAATAGGCTGTTTTGAGTCGCAACTTTTCGCCGGGTCGCTGTCGCTCGCTACCTGATGGATTTACATATCATTTTTTTAATTCAAAACAGAAAAGCAAACAAACAAACAAAGCAAAACAAAACACCCCCCCCCCCCATAAAAACAAATAAAATAAAACACCGCTAAAGACGGTATGGCCGGATTGCAAAGTAAGTTTTTGTCACTAACTGGGTTAAGGTCAATAGGTCAAATAATACAGTATAAATTGAAAGGTTTTGTCATTATAAAATAAAGTTTCTACTGCACACAGTTCCATAGATTTTGCTCATAAACCAGGAACTTTAACCTTAATCCTTAACTAGGTCAAAGTCCAAGGTCAAGGTCACTAGGTCAAATGTTACCGCATAAATTGAAAGGTCTTGTGATGGGCAAGCTTCGTGTATAATATAAAGTTTCTACTGCATATAGTTCCTTAGATTTTGCCTCAACCAGAAACTTTAACCAAAATCTTCAACTAGGTCAAAGTCCAAGGTCAAGGTCACTAGGTCAAATGTTATGGCATGAATTGAATGGTCTTGTCATGGGCAAGCTTCATGTATAATATAAAGTTTCTACTGCATATAGTTCCTTCGATTTTGCCTCAACCAGAAACTTTAACAAAATGTTGACGGCAGACGGACAGACAGACAGACAGACAGACAGACAGACAGACGGACGGACGGACGGACATCGTCAATCTATAGGCCGGAATTGCTTTGCAATCCGGCCAAAAACCCCAAGGAATTACCATTTCATGCTTAATAGCCAGTATTACTAGTATTATGTATTATAAACTCTTCCACACCCGAACCTAACTTTCAATAATTTTTGACCGGTCTTTTCAGATATTGTCAACATATTATTCAATCAAGGGATGGGATTAGTGGTGTGACCCCCCCCCCCCCGAAAAAAAAAATCGCTGGCTCGCTTCATTCCCTATCATGCAGCTTCTATAAAAACGATTTTCCGTCCGAGGGGACAGGACGTCCCCCCCCACCCATATCCGTCCCTAAACTCAAATCCTGTATCCGCCTCTACCAAGTAAATTAAATATATTGAAATTAATAAGGGGTCACTTTGTCCATTGTCCGTCTGTAAAACTTTCGATGTCACACCCATAACTTTTGTTTTGGATTTGATAGGATTTTGATATTTCATATGTGTATTCCTTGCGACAAGACCTTTCTACACATACCATTATTTTTGAACTAGTGACCTTGACCTAGATATTTGACCTACTTTAAAAAAATTAAGATTGGTATCTTTTGATTGGTTAGTGATAGGGCTTTGATATTACATGTGCATTCCTGGTGACAAAACCTTTCTACACATACCTCATTTTTTGATCAAGTGACCTTGACCTAGATACTAGTATTTGACTCACTTTTTCAAACAATGAAGATGGACTATATCATTTGATTAGTAAGTGATTAGATTTAATAGGGCTTTTATATTTGACATATGTATTTCTTATGACTGGACCAATCTACAGTTTTGTACCAGTGTCTTTCCAAATGCTGTACACTGGTCAACGGTGACGACGGGATTCCACGTCGGACCTTGTTCAAATCTCGGCAGAGTTCTAAAACTTGCTTCAGATCCTCTGTCCTATCTGAAAGTTGGTAAGACTTCTCGGGTGAATGATCTTGAGCGCGCTTCAGCCAGCAGAGCACATACTATTATACGCATGCCATAGAATTTTTAGATCCTTTTACGCGCACGTAATCCGGATTACTGCACAATTTGCTGATAGCAGTAGGCCGTCCAAAGTCGGTGCCGGGTGCACATTTATCTCCTTCCATTTATGTGTTGTAAATAATGTTTGTGTCGATTTTTATACCCCTCGCAACAAAGCTATGTGTGTGTAGGGGCGGGGAGGGGGCGGGGTTGTTAATACTGTATTCATCCTGTTTGTCCGTCCGTCTGTAGACGAGAGCTTGTCATCGCAACTCATCCCAAACCATGGCTGGATTTCAATGAAACTTTACACAATGAAAGAACATGATATGTAGATGTGCACGAAGAAAGGGGATTGCTGTCGAAAAAGTTAGACTTGAGTTATGGCCCTTGGACTTAGATTCTTCATGCATTAAATTATTTTCAATGTCAAACCTTGTCACCGCAACTCCTTCAAAACCATTTGAAAGATTTCAATGAAACTTTACACAATGGAATATCATAATATGTAGATGTCCATGAAGAAAGAGGTCTGCAGCCAAAAAGGTTATAAAAGAGTTATTGCCCTTTTACTTAGATTTTTAAATATTGAATCTTGCCATCACTCATCCCATAAGGCTATCTCATATATATGTATCATTAAACATTTTTAAAACATTCTATAGTAAGTATTTTATTCGACAAAATGACCTTAACCCTGAATAATGACCTTATATGAGAGAATATCCATTTGGAAAATATATAATGTCAGGTCTTAAAATGGATCTGTTCAGAGGGGGTATAATTCGTCAATTTAGGGCATTTAGGGCAGTTTTCATTTTGTATGATGTTCTAGTGAATATTGTCGTGTCTATTTGCGGTTTGTAGTTTTGTTTGATGTCATTTATGTGTCGCTTTCTTGTGGGTTTGTTTCACTGGGTCAGTGCAAGGTGGTCATGCTGAAGATTCGATGAGAGCTTTCTTTTTTTAAACAAAATCTTTGGCCTTTCTATCTTGACCTAGATGATTGACCTTCTTTTTTTCTGAAAAATTGACCATGTCTTTTGATTTTTATGTAATAGGTCAGATACATTGTATTCACATGTATAATTTTGACGTAGTAAAATTGGCCAACACATCCACTTTTGAAAAATAAGCCTCTTCACAGGCGACACAAGCATTCCTTGGATTGTTATCTTTTAAATATAATTAAACATCTTCATGGTAGAACACTTTCTTATCGTTCTCTTATGGTCTCTATGTTACATAAATCCCTTAATCTCAGTGACAATGGTAGGTTGATATATCAGATTAATAAGTTGTTATAACAAATTAATAAGTTGTTTTATCAAATTAATAACTTGTTTTATCAAATTAATAAGTTGTTATATCAAATTAATAACTTGTTATATCAAATTAATAACTTGTTTTATCAAATTAATAACATGTTTTATCAAATTAATAAGTTGTTTTATCAAATTAATAAGTTGTTTTATCAAATTAATAAGTTGTTATAACAAATTAATAAGTTGTTTTATCAAATTAATAACTTGTTTTATCAAATTAATAAGTTGTTTTATCAAATTAATAAGTTGTTATAACAAATTAATAAGTTGTTTTATCAAATTAATAACTTGTTTTATCAAATTAATAAGTTGTTATATCAAATTAATAAGTTGTTATATCAAATTAATAACTTGTTATATCAAATTAATAACTTGTTATATCAAATTAATAACTTGTTATATCAAATTAATAACTTGTTATATCAAATTAATAAGTTGTTATATCAAATTAATAACTTGTTATATCAAATTAATAACTTGTTTTATCAAATTAATAACTTGTTTTATCAAATTAATAAGTTGTTTTATCAAATTAATAACTTGATATATCAACTTAATAAGTTGTTATATCAAATTAATAAGTTGTTATATCAACTTAATAAGTTGTTATATCAACTTAATAAGTTGTTATATCAACTTCATAAGTTGTTTTATCAACTTCATAAGTTGTTTTATCAAATTAATAACTTGTTTAATCAACTTAATAAGTTGTTATATCAAATTAATAAGTTGAAATATCAAATTAGTAATTTGATATAACAAATTATAAAAAAGTAATGCTGCGGCCCTAATAAGCTTCCGTAGTTATCCGATTGGTTGCCGTAAAGGCAGGTATAAAAAGTCAGGTGATATATACAGGTCTTATGATTGTTCGATATTGGTGTAGTAAATGCGCGTAGTGATGTAATAGTAACACGGAGTTAGATATAGATCAGTCGAGCCTTTGCCTCGATCGATCCTGAAGAGCATCAATTAACGTCTGAAAAAGATACTTTCTTATTTTTGTTTTAAATTAATTTAATGGTCAGAGTATTGAATGTACAAATGTATTTCGATAAATATATTTCAGATTTCTTAATGCATTCATGGTAGGAGAAAGACTTGATGTTTATCTATGGACTCAAATCAAATTTCAAGATCGCGTTCTGTTCTTTGATTTTGATCAACACAATAAATGATGCTCTGCATGACAAGAGGCACCTCTCATATGAGTCATGCACGGATCCAGCATTTTTAGTCAGAGGGGGTCCACCTATCATGTAGGTACTTATGATGGGGAGGGGGCAATTCTGAGGGGGGGGGGGTATTGTTAGCTTTCCTTTCACATTTATTCTTATGAATAATACTGGCGAGCGTACGTAGCGAGCCTGACTTTTTTTAGATATGAAATATTAATTTGTCTTGATTCGATCGAGATAATAATAAAATATTCCCGCGTTTCGTCAGTAAAGCGGGAATTATTTTTCTGATAGGTTCAAAATAGCCAATGAGAAAGCGTATCGTACTCACGTGACGTGAGTATCGATGTCATGTGATACCAAAGGTTTGGTCATTCTAGGCCCGAACTCCGTGCAGTCAAGTTTTAATTTCCATTTATTAAATTTTCACACGTTGTTATATATATATATTTTTTTCATTTGTATATGTCATAGTGAGGTCTGTCACTTAAGTAATCTTGATGACATGACACCGTGCTAAATGGCACAGGCAACAGATACAGGTTTCCATAGTGAATTTACTTTGGCTTTATCTATGGTTTTTCCTGGCCGGTCATGAATACTCCTAAAAGATTACTGGCATTTAATCATGCTTATGATATTTAGAAATTTATGAAAAAACTAAGCATGTGTGTTTATAAAGTTATAACTTTAATACATAGAATATGAACAAATCTATTATATGTGTGAATGAATAGATTGTTATTTGTATATTAAATGTACATGTATATGTTTCTGAATATAGCAATATAATATATGGCCGGCAAAGAACACACGTCGGGCAGTTGCATATATTGTGTTTGTTTGGTTGTTATGAAGTATAGAGAAGAATATTTATCACATGATACACCCGTTATGCAGTTTCATAAAGCCATTTTATAAATATATGATATGATAACACGTTACATATCGCTCTGCTTGAATGCGATTGGTCAAGTTTGGAACCTAATCACACGAACCTTGACAAATGTGACCTTTCAAATATCGGTCAACTGTTAAATTCAGACCCGGAGTCAATATCAATGATTAAAATTGTTATTGTTGAATTAATTCTTGCATTAAAATACTATTCAAAATTGAAATACTTTTCTCTTACGCACAGAATATCTATACGATGGGGAAACTACTTCTCATGGCGTAGCAGACGACCTCTAGATCACAGCGTGATTCGCCTCTGTAGTTCTCGGAAACGTTGATTTCACGTTCGAAATACACATTTTTAGGCAATATCATGTGATAAAAAGAATCTCAAATGAATTTTCATTTCATACGATGTATTATGAAACTCGTTGTGCGTTTTATATCCCCTCGCCAAGGCTCGGGGATATAAAACTCACAACTCGTTTCATAATACATCGTATGAAATGAAAATTCATTTGAGATCCTATATATATCATTGAATATTTTACTTCTTTTATCGACGAGCGGAGCGAGCCGTAAAAAATTTTTTTTTTATTAATTCACATTTTGTCTATATTTCATGAGAATAAATAGATATCAGATGTGTCATTTCCCCAAATAATCAGACATCTTAAAATGACAAAACCTAGAAAAGATGAAAGAAGTTACATCCTATGAAGTAATTAAGGGACTGTTGAAAATATGAGTTCCTGAAACCCAAGACAGTTATATAAAATTACTTAGTACTATGAACAATTGAAAATAATTAAGGAATATTGCAGAAAAAAAAAGTTTTGTATTTGTAAATGGCGAGCGAAGCTAGCCGAAATTTTAGGTTTCAAAGCCCTTTCATGCATTTTTAGATAATGAAATGGGCTAAAGCTGGACCCCACCTCCGAAAATCTCAAGGGGGGGGGGGTTCCAGACCCCCTCCCCCTCTAGATCCGCGCATGTGAGTGTTGAGTTTAATTGATATATACTTTATCATCGTTTGAGCGTGGCGAATTAAATCATTAATATTGTTATATTCACCAAAGGGTCACATACAAACCCTTTCCTCTTTAAGTGTAGTATTGAGCATAGGGGCTACAGTATACACAGAGAGTATAGAAAGAATAAATACCCCCCCCCCCCTTTACTAATACAACACATACACTGAACACATACACTGTATGTGTTGTATTAGTAAAGGGGGGTATTTATTCTTTCTATACTCTCTGTGTACTGTAGCCCCTGTGGTATTGAGGAAAGGGTTTGTACATAATGAGGAAACGGTGAAAGGGATTGTGGTCAAGCGATGGTACCTCACCCCTGTGATCTTCATAAACACAAAAAAATATTTAATCCACCAAATGATCATCATCTTGACCTTTTATAATATAAATATTATTTACTAGACTGATGGACAATAGTCTGTCCTTTGTGTCAAAGATGCGGCTACACGAAGAATAAGTACATTAGTTCGAAGTGATTGTAGGTCGAATCCTTACCAATAGAAGTGGGGATTTCCATTCCTGACAAGGAAGTAGGACGTTCCGCTGTTCCGATCATTTCATTATATGAAATTGATTTACCAAATAGAAATCCTACATTGTATGATTGGCATTGTGTAAGTAAAACTGTATTTCTACTTTTTACATACAGTGTGAAATTGGAAAAAATGCATTTCACTAACAAGGCGTAACGGAGTATTATCACTCAGTTTGAGTCAGCTCCGTGAAGGAAGAAGAAGAAGAAGGCACTCGATCCCTCCATTGCGTTGGAGCACCATATTGACATCTCGTCATTGACCCAATTTTCTATAAAAGTCCATTGCCAGTGGAACTATAAACATTTTAAAAACATTTATTGTATGGCAGTGAGGGTAATATGAAGATGACATCCTCAGGCAATCAGTTCAGTTCAGTTCAGTGTAGTTTCCTCCTATGCATAAGGAGCACCCGAAAAATCGGTGAATACAGAGTTGTAAATAAGTAATTAAGGGGGCACTTAATATAAATTTATACTTTAGAGAAATATTCTATATATTTGAGAAAGTTATTATTTACAGTAGCATTAGTTTAACAAGGAGTGAAGGGTTAGTATTATACCTAAGTAAGGATGTACATGTACAGGTCATGTGTAACTCAGTATTTAAAATGCAATAAAATCTATTAAAAACTGAACCATTATCTACATTAGCTTTACATATTTACATTAGGCCATAACAATTTATCCAGCTTGTCTTTTAGCAGCTTATAAGAGATCAAATGATTTCATTATAAAATAATAATAAAAGGTGTTTTATGTTAAAAGTGGGTCATTCTAATTTCATTAAAAATGGAGGAATTGAGTTAAATTAATTCTTGAATTCTATCAGTAATCTAAAATATGACTTAGATAAAAGTTACTTAAATGAAAATAGTAACTTGGATAAAAAGAAGTTTTCCACTATTTATGTGCTAAAATATCCATGGGGCACTTGTAGCATTTAGATTAAAAGGTTATTAAGAATCAGATGTAAATGCCTGTGACAGGATATTGGCTCTTAAACAATGCAGATATATGATTTTTCCAGGCTGAATAAATTTTCATATTCTTCTCACTGCCACAGTGGCGGATCCAGAGTGGCAAGCGGGGGGGGTTTGTATCGACCCAAAGGGTCGATCCGAGGCACGAAGTGCCGAGCGGAGGAGGGTACGGGAGGGGGTGCCCCCTCCTGTAGGTGGGGGTCCGATATATAAGTTTTTTTATATTTTTGGTGGGGTATAAAGACAAGAAAGGTATAATGACAAGAATGACAAGAAGACACATTTTTCAAGGATTTAAAGTATAAAATTGGGAAAATGTATCGAAAAGTTATATTTTATTTAAAGATTAGGTCTAATACTAATATTTAATCCAATTTTTATCCAACTTTTGCATCATTTGTGGTCACAGTGGTCAATTGTGTATTGACAAGAAAAACCCAGGGGTATAATGACAAGAAAACGAATGACAAGAAAACGGTTATCGTAGGTTTTAATGTCCAGAAATTGAAAAATCATATCAATTTTCTTTAAACATGTTAAAGATTAGATACAAAACTAATATTTTATCCAAAATTTATCTAAGTTTTGTAACATTTGTGGTCACAATAAACGAATTTACATTGACAAGATAACACATGGGTATAATGACAAGAAAACGAATGACAAGAAAACAGTTATCACGGGCTTAAAGTACAAAATTGGGAAAAAGTATGGAAAAGGTACATTTAATTTAAAGATTAGGTATAATGCTTATATTTTTACCAATGTTTTTCCAAGTTTAAAGGGGTTTCAGTGCTCATTTGTGTATTGACGAGAAAAGCCAGGGGTATAATGACAAGAAAACTAATGACAAGAAAAACGGATTTCAAGGGTTTAACAGATATTTAGGTGTATATTAATAAAGAAAAGACATACATTATTGATAAATATGATAAAAGACTCATGTTTACTTAAGTTTTTATCTGATTTTTGGATAATTGTTTGTCTATGATAATTAAATGCCGGCTTGTGTATTGACTAGACAATTTGACGATGACATGTTATATGTACATAACAATTTGTATCTATTTATTGAATTATTCCTTTTCATGATTGATTTTTTTATATTGCTTTTCTGTTTTAATTGCTTATTTTCTATCCTTTTAATTTATATATTTTTAATATCATTTTAGCATAGCCTCGTTAGCCGACAAATATGTCGTTACCGCTTCCTACGACGTGGACGTGAGGCTTAGACTTCAGGAAGCTTTTTTTTTTTTTTTTTTTTTTTTTGTTAAATTAGATTTTAACTTTGCTTGTTAAGTTTATTAACAACATTGCTTTCCTTACACCTTTTCTCTGTGCAGTGTACAGTACCAGTCTTCATGGCTGTGTAGAGTGGAAATGTTTGCACACGATTTGTGCCTCCAGGATGTACAAGTTCCATGAAGTCCATCACATCCAACCATGGCTTCTATGCTGTTAGGCTTTCCACACAGACAGTCACAGGCAATAGTTGCAGTTCTAGATTTTTTCCTGTTCTTTTTTGTCGCCTTTGTCTGGACTCTGGGGAATGGTACAAATTGCTGTCTTTCTAAGCAATATATGAGATGGTCCCGCATGTACCTGTCATTGTACTGTATTTCTTGGGTACCATCGTATCCCCCAAAGCGGGAGATGTAGTGTTGTTCTGTATAAGTTCCTGAAAAGTATGAATCAGTTCAGGTAAAGCAAAGACTGTTACAAGGTCTGGGTAAACGGTGATCTCACCTACAAAACCTTCAACATGGTACGCAAGTTGGATAAGGATGTAAATGTCATCTTTACCAAGGGACTTCTCTGCTTTTGTCTTAGCTTGATGATTTTTAATTTGTCTGAGATTTCTAGGATTAAGCACCCCGTGATGGCTACCCTCTACACCATCCTTACACACCATCTTTCTATAGACGGTCATTGGTTTAATTAATAGTACCAAATGGCGTGGGAAAATGAAGAAAGAAAAAATGAACGATTGAAGGAGAAATGAAGGACATATTGTATGTCCATTACATTTATCTATTACGTATACTCATTCACATATAAAGCAAACTCAAATGAATGTTATAAGAACAGAGACATTGGATGAGCATTAATTTTATTTCTTCTTCAATAATAAAACATTGAGCTGATAAGTCTATAAGCATGTGCCTGTCAATGGTTTTTTGGTCGGTTCACCTTCTTGTCACAATGTCATTTCACTATCGATCACTGAGACCCTAAAATGAAAATGATGAAATGATTTATAACTATCAAAAAAGTACATTGAATAATTAAGTTGTTGAAAGATGAAGAGAATTTATCATGTACGCTGTGCATTTCATGTGAAAATTTCACTCTTTAGGTCCTCTGAATCTTTTGCTAACCATTGTATATTTCCTCCCGAATACTTTTCAATACACATGTGTTACACAGTGATTGATATTAATCATCTTACACAATTTATTCATTCATTAAATCTCTATATATATATGTATATATATATTACTTTCAGCCATTTGCATTCTTTATTGTTACCCGTTTTCTTGTCATAACATTCTGGTCTGGCCTGCCTTTTTCTTGTCAATACACAAATAGCCATCATGACCCCAAATGATACATAATATATTCGAATAAAAATTGGATTAAATATTAGTATCATATCTAATCTTTCAATAAAATATAACTTTTCCAGACATTTTTCCAATTGTTTACTTTAAATTATTTGATAATTGTTTTCTTGTCATTCCTTTTCTTGTCATTATACTCTTGAGGTTTTCTTGTCAATACACAAATTGCCGTTGTAACCCCAAATTATACTGGACTTGAATAAAAAAAGAATAGAATATTAGTATTATATCTAATCTTTAATTAGAATATAACTTTTCTTTAATTTTTTCCAAGTTTGTACTTTAATTCCTTATATAACTGTTTTCTTGTCATTCGTTTTCTTGTCATTATACCCCTAATTAATGAAAGTTATTTTGTCAATCTACATTCGGTCAATATGACCACAAAACTTCGATAAAAGTTGGATGAAATATTAGTTTTATATCTATTCTTTATATAAAATATAACTTTTAATATGATTTTTCCATTCTTGGAGTTTAAAGCCTTTGATAACCGATCTCTTGTCATTAGTTTTCTTGTCATTATACCCCTGGGTTTTTTCTTGTCAATACACAATTGACCACTGTGACCACAAATGATGCAAAAGTTGGATAAAAATTGGATTAAATATTAGTATTAGACCTAATCTTTAAATAAAATATAACTTTTTCATACATTTTCCCAATTTTATACTTTAAATCCTTGAAAAATGTGTCTTCTTGTCATTCTTGTCATTATACCTTTCTTGTCTTTATACCCTTCCTATATTTTTGAAAAATTGGAATAAAATGGTGCATTCTGGAGCACATTTTCTCCTTACCTCTCGAATATTCAGACCATTTTTTCCACTCAATTTATGTTATTTATAAAGATTCCTAAATAAAATAATTTCTCCTTTACTGCCTGCAGGGGCGTAGCCAGGGTGTTTTCGATGTGGACGTCTATAATTAAAGAAGGGTTGGACCAAGAACTTCAGCTGTCCGGGGGCACAGACACTTTTTGGGGGGATGACTTGCGAGGCCCGAAGGGTCAAGTGGGGACAGTATGGAAATATGTTACCCATCCCCTTGAAGGGGGTCCCCCGTGAAAATTTTGAAAAAAATGAAGCAAATTGCTGATCACTGGAGCGTATTTGAGCTGAATTTAGATGGAATAACGCATATGATACGATGTCAGCAGACGATGAACCGTATCTAAGATGAAGAAAACTTGAGATGTGAACATGACATTCCCTAAATACTTAGATATGTACGTCCACATAAAGTCTTTCAAATCGACCGCTCGCACTTTGTTAGCGATCGTTGTATCATGCGCAGATACAGTATTTTTGGTCAGAGGGGGTCCAAAATTTAAGGAAGTCTACCTATCATGTAGGTACTTATATATCGGTGCACATGATGGGGAGGCGGCAATTTTGTTAACTTTCCTTTCACGTTTATTTTCATGAAGAATTGGCGAGCGTAGCGAGCGAGAAATTTTTTTAGATATGAAATATTAATTTGTCTTGATTCGATCGAGATGATTATTTATAACATTGAATACTTCACTCCTTATATCGGCGAGCGGAGCGAATTTCATGAGAATAAATAGATAAGAGATGTGTCATTTTCCAAATAATCAGACATCTTAAAATGACAAAACCTAGAAAAAGATGAAGGAGGTTACATCCTATGAAGTAAGGGACTGTTGAAAATATGAGTTCCTGAGACCCAAGACAATTATATAGAATTACTTAGTATGAACAATTGATAATAATTAAAGAATTTTGCAGAAAAAAAATAGTTTTGTATTTGTAAATGGCGAGCGAAGCGAGCCGAAATTTTAGGTTTCAAAGCCCTTTCATGCATTTTAGACCCATTTCAATTAGAAATGGGCCAAAGCTGGACCCCATCTCCGAAAATCTCAAACCGGGTATTTGAGGACAGAAACGTGTAGGTTTCGATCCCCGTACCAAATGCATTGTTTGTTTGACACGCGTACATGTTTTGCAAATTATTTGAACATGTTCATATTATAGTATTTGTTAATGTTAATATTCGGGAATTTCAATTTACAAAATAAACAAAAAAAAAAAAACCCTCTGCGACGTACATTATAAAAACTTCTCGATTGTCTAATACGCCAATTGATACGGTATCGAATCGATATGCGATAGAATGTATCAGAAAATTTTTGTATATTTGTTTCAAAATAGTGAATTCTGTTGGACATTAAGCAATTTTTTTATTCCTCAGTTTGCAGGGTTTTTTTTCGAGTGCTAATGTTATCAAAAAAAAAAAAAAAAAAAAAAAAAAATAAATTGGGAAACCGGGGGGGGGGGGGGGGGTTCCCGAACCCCCCCCCCCAACCCCCCTAAATCCGCCCTTGCTGCCATGCAATAAATTATTTATTATACCAAATTAACCAAATCTTTATAATTTGCTTAATAAACTGGCAATTTCTCTCTCATTAGTAATGTGAAACTGCCTGGTCATGCGGTACCTTAGCACACTTGACTTCGTAGTAGTTTGTACCCTTATGCAGGGTCTTGGCTCTTGGGTGTTATCGATTTCTGGTAACGATAAGATCGGATAACCATGATAACTCTGGTAGGAAAAAGAGTGATGTTCAAACACGAAGAAGGAAGACTCAATTTTTATTCTCCCTGGCCCCTAAGGGAGACTCGATGTTTTGGCCAAACTGGCACATGGCCGTCTAAACCAATCAGATTACCCTTTTTATAGAATTATTCATACGAGGCGTTATAATAATCATACCACTACTACTCATTTTATGGGACTCGCTGATTTTTTGGCAGTAAAATGAGTATTTTTGAAAATATATCTTTGAAACTTAATCTTGATAGATTGTTACTTCTTAACTTTAAACATTTAATAATAGACATATTTTCCAATAGTTTTACTGTTCCCTGAAAGCCCACGTCACCATACTTGCCATAATTTTTCGGAGTTTTGTCATGGCAAAGAGGGACAAAAAGAGGGACAAATCA
This sequence comes from Pinctada imbricata, assembly GCA_033119305.1. Taxonomy (NCBI): domain Eukaryota; kingdom Metazoa; phylum Mollusca; class Bivalvia; order Pterioida; family Pteriidae; genus Pinctada; species Pinctada imbricata. Next base: position 16,245,676 of record VSWD01000014.1, on the reverse strand, counting down.
TCAAAATGCAGGACAAATATAACGCCAATGAGGGACATAAAGAGGGACACTTTTAGGAGGTTGAACTTCAGATATTGCAATCCAAAATTGCGCTAGATCATTGCCCTCTGCAAACGAAAGAACGTCAGAGTAAAAAATAAATCTTATTAACGCGTGCCTTTTTATGCATGTGTTTGTTTAAAAATGTAGGACAATCGGGATATGATTTTTTCCAAATGTGGGACAATCGGGATTAAACCATACGTAGATGGCTCCTGGTCGGACGCTTTTCTAAAAGTGGCGCTTCAGTGAACTTGTCTACCCTATTTAATTTTTCTCTGTGAAATTTTTAAAAGTCTTTTACTCCATTGTTCACGTTTTATATTCACAACTTTCTGAACATAAGTAAACATCTGCACTGTTGCCTGCGTTGACGTTGGCTATTTAAATGAAATGCACAATCGATAACTTAACGACTCGGGAATTAAAAACGACACTAAGCAAACGTACTTTGATTGATACTGAGAGTTTTTTGACGTGATAATAATAAAGAGCATATTGTAGTTACTTTAGAGCGTTCCGTGGTTGCCGTATTTTCTTCTTCTTTTTTTTTTATTAAATCTTAAGCTTGTTTACATGTTTTACATCACGTTTTTTCTTCTCCTAAAAATAAATTCATATCTTGGCTTACATAAATGGTTTCACTCGAACATCGTAAAACTATTGCCATTGCTTTATTTATTTCAATGATCAAATTGTTTTGTGAGCTAAAAAAATACCAACGAGAGAAAGGCTGCATGAATGTATTTAGCGACGTTTGTGGGACAAACGACATTTAATCAACCTATTACTATCAAAACATAGGTCGATTATCGGCTGATCACTGTATATGGGTATATAGCGTAGTGTCTTTCTGGATATTTTTATTTATTATAAAAATCTAATTGGAAACGTTTAAATAAACAATGAAAGTTTAAGAAAAGACTGAACGACTAAAATCGACAAAGAATAATCAATATTACCATGATTACGCAGATTTTTTTTTTAATGAAACGTCCAAAAATCGGGATTTTCCGTGTCCCGGCCGGGACAGATATTTTCGGTCGAAAATGCGGGACATTTTTTGTCCCGGCTGGGACAATGGCAAGTATGCCACACTAGAGCACCACCTTACCCCACCCAGAGACACAATCCTTAGCCCACACTAGAGCACCACCTTACCATAACCAGAGACACAATCCCTTAGCCCACACTAGAGCACCACCTTACCACACCCAGAGACACAATCCTTAGCCCACACTAGAGCACCACCTTACCATAACCAGAGACACAATCCCTTAGCCCACACTAGAGCACCACCTTACCACACCCAGAGACACAATCCTTAGCCCACACTAGAGCACCACCTTACCATAACCAGAGACACAATCCCTTAGCCCACGTTATAACACCACCTTACCAGACCAAGAGACACATTCCCTCAGCCCACACTAGATTACCAGCTTACCAGACCCAGAGACACAATCCCTTAACTAATACTACATGTAGAACACCACCTTACGACACCATGGACACCAAGAGACATAATCCCTCAGCCCACACTAGAACAACACCTTAAGACACCCAGAGACACAATCCCTCAGCCCACACTAGACCAACACCTGAAGACATCCAGAGACACACCTTTAACCAACCTAGAATACCACCTTACCACACCTAGAGACACAATCCCTCAGCCCACACTAGTACAACACCTTAAGACACCCAGAGACACAATCCCTCAGCCCACACTAGAACACCACCTCACCACATCCAGAGACACACCTTTAACCAACCTAGAATACCACCTTACCACACCTAGAGACACAATCCCTCAGCCCACACTAGAACAACAACTTAAGACACCCAGAGACACAATCCCTCAGCCCACACTAGAACACCACCTTACCACATCCAGAGACACACCTTTAACCAACCTAGAATACCACCTTACCACACCTAGAGACACAATCCCTCAGCCCACACTAGAACAACACCTTAAGACACCCAGAGACACAATCCCTCAGCCCACACTAGAACACCACCTCACCACATCCAGAGACACACCTTTAACCAACCTAGAATACCACCTTACCACACCTAGAGACACAATCCCTCAGCCCACACTAGAACAACAACTTAAGACACCCAGAGACACAATCCCTCAGCCCACACTAGAACACCACCTTACCAGACCCTGAGATACAATCCCTCAGCCCACACTAGAACACCACCTTACCAGACCCAGAGATACAACCCTTTGCCAACCTAGAATACCACCTTACCACATCCAGAGACACACCTTTAACCAACCTAGAATACCACCTTACCACATCCAGAGACACACCTTTAACCAACCTAGAATACCACCTTACCACATCCAGAGACACACCTTTAACCAACCTAGAATACCACCTTACCACATCCAGAGACACACCTTAAACCAACCTAGAATACCACCTTTCGACACCTAGAACAACAATTTACCAAACTCAGAAACACAATCCCTTATTCCATACTAGAACACCACTTTACCAGACCCAGACACACAGTCCCTTTACTAATACTAGAATTCCACCTTACGACACCTAAAGACAAAATCCCTCAATCCACACTAGAACAACACCTTACTATACCAACAGACACAATTCCTCAGCCCATACTTGAACAACATCTTACAACACCGAGAGACACAATCATTTCGTTCATACTATAAAACCACCTTACCAGACCCAGAGAAACAATCCCTTAACCAATACTAGAACACGACCTTACGACACCATGGACACCAAGAGAGATAATCCCTCAGCCCACACTAGACCAACACCTTACCACATCCAGAGACACAAGCCCTTAGCCCACACTAGAACACCACCTTACCACATCCAGAGACACACTCCCTTAGCCCACACTAGACCAACACCTTACCACATCCAGAGACACAATTCCTTAGCCCACGCTAGAACACCACCTTACCACATCCAGAGACACAATCCCTTAGCCCACACTAGACCAACACCTTACCACATCCAGAGACACAATTCCTTAGCCCACGCTAGAACACCACCTTATCACAGTGATTTTTTTTACCTTTTTTAAAAGCCGTCTGTACCTTTTCATTTGGGAAAATATGCGACATTTTGGAACAAATTGGGAAAATCTAGAGACAAAATTTCTTTAAAGAAACGCTCAAATTATTGGTTTAAAACAGCAATTTTCATTCAATAACTATGTTACAGATCAAAAATTTACAAAGTTACCCCCCTTTAACTAATGAGAAATAAAGCCATTTGTACGAATCATTGCTTCAGACTTTTAGGGTACGAATTTACGATTGTCGTGAACTCAAGACTGCCATCAGAATGATCCGAGTCGGAAGTGTAACTGTTGTCCTCATTTTAGAATGAGATGTCCTTGATCTTTATCGGAAACAGAGGCTTGTTCGGGTCGAAAACTGACGCTGTCAGTGACTTCATTTTCATCGGATATTACGGGAGTGTTATCAGTACCTTTATTATCACAATCCTGTCTAAAAATGAATCGATTTTTGGTAGATCTCTTGTATCCTTTTTATTTAGTTTTTTTTTGACATAATGCTTAGACTTATGAGACATCCCGTCCCCGTAGCATCCATCAACAAGTAATCAACGTGAAGGAAATTACATTAGAACCACCGAATGCTTTTGTGCACGTTATGTGTCAAATTTAATTCAACATTGAAAACAATTTTTATCTCCGTGTATTGGGAAAATATGGGCCGATTATTGGAAAATAAAGCTAATTTTTACGAAGGGAAGCCACCGATATTCGGCGGTAAATCGGGCCAAAAAAATCACTGTAACACACCCAGAGACACAATCCTATATCCCACACTAATTCATCACCATACCACATTCAGACACACAATCCCTTTATCCCACACTAGAACACCATCTTACGACACCAAGGAACACAATCACTTAACCCATACTTAAACACCACCTAACAACTCCCAGACACAATCCCATAGTCCACACTATAACACTACCTTACCACACCAGAGACACAATCCCATAGTCCACACTATAACACTACCTTACTACACCAGAGACACAATCCCTTAGTCCATATTAGAACACCACTTTACCAGACTTAGACACACAATCCCATAACCAATACTAGAATACCACCTTACGACACCTAGGGACAAAATGCCTCAGCCCACACTAGAACACCAGCTTACGACATCAAGGAACACGATCACTTAACACATACTTAAACACCACCTGACAACTCCCAGAGACACAATCCCTTAGTCCACACTATAACACTACCTTACCACACCAGAGACACAATCCCTTAGTCCATATTAGAACACCACTTTACCAGACTTAGACACACAATCCCTTAACCAATACTAGAATACCACCTTACGACACCTAGGGACAAAATGCCTCAGCCCACACTAGAACAACACCTTACTACACGGAGAGATACAATCCCTTAGCCCACACTAGAACAACACCTTACCACACGCAGAGACATAATCATTTTGTCCATACTAGAACACCTTACCAGACCCAGAGACAAAATCCCTTAACTAATACTAGAACACGACCTTACGACACCAAGAGACATAATCCCTCAGCCCAAACTAGAACAACACATTAAGACACCCAGAGACACAATCCCTTAGCACAAACTAGAACATCGTCTTACCACATCCAGAGTCACAATCCCTTAGCCCTCACTAGAACACCACTTTACCACACCCAGAGACACAAGCCCTTAGCTCTCACTAGAACACCACCTTACCATACCCAGAGACACAAGCGCTCAGCCCTCACTAGAACACCACCTTATCACACCTAGAGACACAATCCCTTAGCCAACACTAGAACACCACCTTACCACATCCAGAGACACAATCCCTTAGCCCACACTAGAGCATCGTCTTACCTAACCCAGAGACACAATCCCTTAGTCCACACTAGAACAACACCTTACCACTCCGGAGACACAAGCCCTTAGCCAACACTAGAGCATCGTCTTACCACACCCAGAGACACAATCCCTTAGCCCACACTAGAGCATCGTCTTACCTAACCCAGAGACACAATCCCTTAGTCCACACTAGAACAACACCTTACCACTCCGGAGACACAAGCCCTTAGCCAACACTAGAGCATCGTCTTACCACACCCAGAGATACAGTCCCTTAGCCAACACTAGAGCACAACCTTACAACACCCAGAGACTTAATTCCTTTGCCCACACCAGAGCACAACCTTACTACACACAGAGACCTAATTCTTTAGCCCACACTAGAGCATCGTCTCACCACACCCAGAGACACAACCCCTTAGCAAACACCAGAGCATTGTCTTACCACACCCAGTGACACAATCCCTTAGCTTACACTAGAACACCACCTAACACCACCCACATACACAATCCCTTAACCAACACTAGAGCATCGTCTTACCACACCCAGAGACACAAGCCCTTAGCTTACACTAGAGCACCACCTTACCACATTCAGACACACAATCCCTTAGCCCACACTAGAACACCACCTTACCACACCCAGAGACACAATCCCTTAGCCCACACTATAAAACCACCTTAACACACCCAGAGACACAATCCTTTATCCCACAGTAGAACATCACAATACCACATTCAGACACACAATCCCTTAGCCCACACTAGAACACCACCTTACCACACCCAGAGACACAATCCCTTAGCCCACACTATAAAACCACCTTAACACACCCAGAGACACAATCCTTTATCCCACAGTAGAACATCACAATACCACATTCAGACACACAATCCCTTAGCCCACACTAGAACACCACCTTACTACACCCAGAATTACAGTAACTTATCCCACTCTAGAACACCACCTTACGACACCAAGGAACACAATCTCTTTACCCATACTTAAATACCACCTGACAACTCCCAGAGACACAATCCCTTAGTCCACACTATATCACTACCTTACCACACCAGAGACACAATCCCTTAATCAATACTAGAACACGACTTTACCAGACTTAGACACACAATCCCTTAACCAATACTCGAATACCACCTTACGACACCTAGGGACAAAATGCCTCAGCCAAAGACACAATCCCTTAGCCCGCACTAGAACAACACCTTACTACACCGAGAGATACAATCCCTTAGCACAAACTAGAACACCACCTTCCCACACCCAGAGACACAATCCCTTAGCCCACACTAGAACAACACCTTACCACATCCAGAGACACAGGCCCTTAGCCGACACTATAGCATCGTCTTACCTCACCCAGACATACAATCCCTTAGCTTACACTAGAACACCACCTTACAACACCCAGAGACACAAGCCCTTAGCCCACACTAGAACAACACCTTACCACATCCTGAGACACAAGCCCTTAGCCAACACTAGAGCATCGTCTTACCACACCCGGAGACCCAATCCTTCAGCCCACACTAGATCATCGTCTTACCACACCCAGAGATACAATCCCTTAGCCAACACTAGAGCACAACCTTAACACACCCAGAGACTTAATTCCTTAGCCAACACTAGAGCATCGTCTTACCACACCCAGAGACACAGTCCCTCAGTCCACACTAGAGCATCGTCTTACCACACCCAGAGACACAAGCCCTTTGCCTACACCAGAGCACCACCTTACCACACTCAGAGACATAATCCCTTAGCCAACACTATAAAACCACCTTAACACACCCAGAGAACAAGCCCTCAGCCCACACTAGAGCATCGTCTTACCACACCCAGAGACTTAATTCCTTAGCCAACACTAAAACAACACCATACCACATCCAGAGACACAATCCCTTAGCCCACACTAGAACACCACCTTACCACACCCAGAGACACAATCCCTTAGCCCACACTAGAACACCACCTTACCATACCCAGAGACACAATCCCTTAGCTTACAATAGAACACCACCTTACCACACCCAGAGACACAATCCCTTAGCCAACACTGGAGCACCACCTTACCACACCCAGAGATACAATCCCTTAGCCCTCACTAGAACACCACCTTACCATACCCAGAGACACAAGCCCTTTGCCCACACTATATAGCTGCCTTACCACTCCCGGAGACACAAGCCCTTAGCCCACACTAGAACAACACCTTACCCCACCCAGAGACACAATCCCTTAGTCTACACTAGAACAACACCTTACCACATCCAGAGACGCAAGCCCTTAGTCCACACTAGAACAACACCTTACCCCACCCAGAGACACAATCCCTTAGTCCACACTAGAACAACACCTTACCCCACCCGGAGACACAAGCCCTTAGCCCACACTAGAACAACACCTTACCACACCCAGAGACACAATCCCTTAGTCCACACTAGAACAACACCTTACCCCACCCAGAGACACAATCCCTTAGTCCACACTAGAACAACACCTTACCCCACCCAGAGACACAATCCCTTAGCCCACACTAGAACAACACCTTACCCCACCCAGAGACACAATCCCTTAGTCCACACTAGAACAACACCTTACCCCACCCAGAGACACAATCCCTTAGTCCACACTAGAACAACACCTTACCACACCCAGAGACGCAAGCCCTTAGTCCACACTAGAACAACACCTTACCACACCCAGAGACACAATCCCTTAAACCACACTAAAACACCACCTTACCCCACCCAGAGACACAATCCCTTAAACCACACTAAAACACCACCTTACCACACCCAGAGACACAATCCCTTAAACCACACTAAAACACCACCTTACCACACCCAGAGACACAATCCCTTAGCCCACACTAGAACAACACCTTACCACACCCAGAGACACAATCCCTTAGCCCACACTAGAACAACACCTTACCCCACCCAGAGACACAATCCCTTAGTCCACACTAGAACATCGTTTTACCACACCCAGAGATACAATCCCTTAGCCCACACTAGAGCACCGTCTTACCACACTCAAAGACACAATCCCTTAGCCCACACTACAACACCACCTTACCCAACCGAGAGACACAATCCCTTAGCCAACACTAGAGCATAGTCTTACCACACCCAGAGACACAACCCCTTAGCCAACACTAGAGCATAGTCTTACCACACCCAGAGACACAATCCCTTAGCCCAAACTAGAACAACACCTTATCACATTCAGAGAAACAATCCCTCAGCCCACACTAGAGCATCATCTTACCACACCCAGAGACTTAATTCCTTAGCCAACACTAGAACACCACCTTACCACACCCAGAGACAGAATCCCTTAGCCCACACTAGAACACCACCTTACCACACCCAGAGACTTAATTCCTTAGCCAACACTAGAGCATAGTCTTACCACACCCAGAGATACAGCCCCTTAGCCAACACTAGAACACCACCTTACCACACCCAGAGACACAATCCCTTAGCTTACACTAGAACACCACCTTACAACACCCAGAGACACAAGCCCTTAGCCCACACTAGAGCATCGTCTTACCACACCCAGAGACACAATCCTTTAGCCAACACTAGAACATCACCTTATAACACCCAGAGACACAATCCCTTAGCTTACACTAGAACACAACCTTACCACACCCAGAGACACAAGCCCTCAGCCCACACTAGAACACCACCTTACCACACCCAGAGACTTAATTCCTTAGCCAACACTAGAGCATAGTCTTATCACACCCTGAGATACAATCCCTCAGCCCACACTAGAACACCACCTTATAACACCCAGAGTCACAACCCCTTAGCCCACACTAGAGCATCGTCTTACCACACCCAGAGACACAATCCCTTGGCCAACACTAGAACACCATCTCATAACACCCAGAGACACAAGCCCTTAGCCCACACTAGAGCATAGTCTTACCACACCCAGAGACACAATCCCCTAGCCCACACTAGAACACGACCTTACCACACCCAGAGACACAATCCCTTAGCCCACACTAGAACACCACCTTACCACACCCAGAGACACAATCCCTAAGCTTACACTAGAACACCACCTTACAACACCCAGAGACACAATCCCTTAGCCCACACTAGAACACCACCTTACCACACCCAGAGACATAATCCCTAAGCCCACACTGGAACACCACCTTACCCCACCCAGAGACACAATCCCATAGCACACACTAGAACACCACCTTACCCAACCCAGAGACACAATCCCTTAGCCCATACTAGAACACCACCTTACCCCACCCAGAGACACAATCCCTTAGCCCACACTAGAACATCACCTTACCACACCCAGGGTCAAAATCCCTTAGTCCTCAGTAGAACACTGCCTTACCATACCCAGAGTCACGATCCCTTAGCCCACACAAAACACCGCCTTACCATACCCAGATACATAATCCCTTTGCCCGAACTAGAACACAGCCTAACCAAACCATGAGACACAATGCCTTAGCCCTCACTAGAGCATAACCTTACCAAACATGGTGACACAATCCCCTTAGCCCATACTAAAACACTATCTTACCACACCAAGAGACACAATCCCTTAGCCCACACTAGAACATCACCTTACCACACCACGAGACACAATCCCTTAGCCCACACTGGAACATCACCTTACCACACCCAGTGACACAATCCCTTAGCCCACACTAGAGCACCACCTTGCCACACCCAGAGATAGAATCCCTTAGCTTACACTAGAACAACACCTTTAATACCACACCCAGAGACACAATCCCTTAGCCCTTACTAGAACACCACCTTACCACACCCAGAGACATACAATCCCTTAGCCCTTACTAGAACACCACCTTACCACACCCAGAGACACAATCCCTTAGCCAACACTAGAACACCACCTTCCCACACCCAGAGACACAATCCCTTAGCCCACACTAGAACACCACCTTACCACACCCAGAGACACAATCCCTTAGCCAACACTAGAACAACACCTTACCACACCCAGTGACATAATCCCTTAGCCCACACTAGAGCACCACCTTACCACACCCAGAGATTCAATCCCTTAGCCCTTACTAGAACACCACTTTACCATACCCAGAGACACAATCCCTTAGCTCATACTAGAACACCACATTACCACACCTAGAGACACAATCCCTTAGCCCACACTTAAACACCACCTTACCAGACACAGAGACAGAAACCCTTAGCCCTCACTAGAACACCACCTTATCACACCTAGAGACACAATCCCTTAGCCAACGCTAGATCACTGCCTTATCACACTCAGAAACATAATACCTCAGCCAACACTAGAACACCACCTTACCATGCCCAGAGAATCAATCTCTTAGCCTATACTAGAGCACCGCCCTACCACACTCAGCATGCTCAGAGACACATTTCCTTAGCCCACGCTTGAACTCATTCTCGCCACACCCAGAGACACAATCCCTCAACCCACACCGATTACTGCCTTACCACATCCAGAGACACAGTCTCTTTGTTCACACTAAAACACTGTCTTACCACACCCAGAGAGACAATCCCTAAGCCCAAACTAGATAGCTGCCTAACCACACCCAGAGAGACAATTCCTTATCCCACACTAGAACACTGGCTTACCTCACTCAGAGAGACAATCCCTTAGCCAACACTAGATCACCGCCTTATCACACACACAGACAAAATTCCTTAACCCACTATATCAATGCCTTTCCGCACCCAGAGACACAATTCCTTAGCCAACATCAGAGCACCGCCTTACAACACTCAGAGATACAATCCCTTAGCTCTCACTAGAACACTGCCTTACCACACCCGAGACACAATCCCTTAGCCCCCACTAGATCACTTCCTTAACAAACCCAGAGACACAATCCCTTAGCGCACACTAGACCACTGCCCTACCACACCCAGAGACACAATCCCTTAAACCACACTAGAACACCAACTTACTACACTCAGAAACCTAATCCCTTAGCCCACACGAGATCACTGCCTTACCACACCCAGAGACAATTTCTAGCCCACACGAAAACACCACCTTACCACACCCAAAGACACAATCCCTTAGCCTGCACTAAAACACCACCTTACCATACCCAGAGATACAATCCCTTAGCCCACACTAGAGCACATCCTTGCCACACACAGACACAATCCCTTAGCCCACACTAACACACCCAGAGACACAATCCCTTAGCCCACACTAGAACACCGCTTTACCACACCCAGAGACTTAATCCCTTAGCCCACACTAGAGCACCGCCTTACCACACCCAAAGACACAACCCCTTAGTCCACACTAGAGCACAACCTTACCATACCCAGAGACACAATCCTTAAGCCCACACTAGAACACCACCTTACCACACCCAGAGATCTAATCCCTTAGCCCACACTTGAGCACCACCTTACCACACCCAGAGACACAATCCCCTAGCTCACACATTCGAACACAACCTAACCTCACCGGGAGACACAATCCCTTAGCCCATACTAGAGCACCCCCTTACCACACCCTGAGGGCCTCTAAAAGGGTGAGCTGATCCAAGCACTATCAAAAAGTATCCGCTTGATTCAGCTGTCCTTGTTACTCAAACAATTATATAAGTATTCAATATTTACGATTAGGCCATACCAAATTAATTAAATGTTCTTTGGATTTCCCGCACCGTATTTTTCAAAATTCAAAAAATAATATTATGCTCGCCCGCAGCACTAAATTTCTAGCTCAAGAATTTTTTAGGGTTGGTTCTGATTTCTGCAAATTTAAAAGCTTCTAGAAGTCTCAGATTGTGCAAATTTCGAAGAAAATGATACTTCTTGTGTTTGGCAAATTTTGTTGGGAGCACATTTGTTGTCCCATATACATGGCATCGAAAGTAAAGGAAATGGAAATGTTCGAAAATCTTTTCCGTACAGCTATGTGCCAGGTTAACCAATCTCCAGATTTCTATGGGGATTCCTTTTTTGAGTTCGAAAAACATCAGAAATATATTACTGGGGTAACCTATATCAAAAATAAAATTATTTCACTCACTCGCACCTTAAAAACTGCAATTGTTAAAAAATAAAATAATTATATTTTTCGCTCGCTCACACCCTTTTTCTCACAAGAAAATCCAAAGAACATTTAATTAATTTGGTATGGCCTAACCAGAGCTTTATATTCATGATATTTGCTTTTGTACTTCCATTCTGTGGATGGATATCAATAATATTTCACAGAACTGTTCCTTGAACCAAAGTCATAGGTCAAAGGTCAAGGTCACAATAGACATTAGTAAAACCTTGTCCGGAGCATAACTCCCCCCCCCCCCCTGTGGATGGATTTCAATAATGTTTCACACAAATGCTATTTGATGCCATCATAAATGGTATTAAAAAATTAACATTATCTTTGTATGTAAAAGACTGTTCTGACATTATAATAAATTGTTGTTTTCATTACTTTTCAGATCTATGATGTGAAAGCAGAATGATTTCACAGGCATTATAGATGTTAACATTTGAGGTACGAGAACACATGAGGACTTAGCTTATAGTTTATTCATACAAGTCATGGCCACATGAAATCGTTTTACTAAGTGTAAAGATCCCGATGATGTTGACGTGGAACTTAAAACTTTACTTTGCTGTGAATATTTACATGAAAAATCGTGTAGGGACAATTTCACAAAATTTAAACTGAAGTGTAGGAAACATTTGACAACCACTGCCGAAAAACAACTGTCAAATCATGAGGATATTTTAGAGAAATGAGGACTACATTATATTTTCAGGTCTGAGATATGAAAAGCTGTACAACAGGAACCATACTCGGTGTTCATCCAAGTACCTTAACCTAAGTTAAGATGTATGTTTAATGCCTGTACAGCTGAGTTGATAAAAATGGCGACAGAAAACAGGTTTATTGACTGTGAATCTCCCCACGCTGTCCATGTTGAGTTGATAACAAAACTTTGCTGTGATTATTTGAATGTAGAATCACACTTGACAAAATTCCGACTGAGGTGCCGCATCTATTTGACTACCCCGGATGAAAAACGATTGTCGATTCTTTCAGATATCATTGACAAACTAGAAGCAAAGGGTACTATAAGGGTTGGTGATTATGGTAAACTCAAAGACTTAGTAAGAGACATTAATGATGATATTGTAACACTGATTGAAGAAGCAGAGGAGAGGATAAAAAGATTAGAAGAAGAATCAGGTAAGACAAAATTATTTTAAGGCATATATATGATCATTTTACTAAAATAGAAAATAATTTTTTCAAGTGAAAACTTGTGTGGTTGATTATAAAAACCACCAATACAGGTCAAGTTCAAATATAGAGGTCATGTCCCACTATTACGTGCAGAGTTATGCCCCTTAAAACTCAGAAAAAATCAAACTTTTGTGGTTACTAGACATTTAAAGGAACCGTTACAGATAATCAATTCACTTCTTGCATATATAGCTTTTACACCAAGAAATAAAGGTCAAGTTCGAATATAGGTCATATCCCTGAATTATGTGCAGAGTTATGCCCCTTGAAACTTAGAAAAATTGAAAAATGTTATGGTTTCCGGACATTGGAAGGAAAACTGTTACAGATAATTAATTAATTTCTTGGATATAGCTTTTGCAGCAAAAAATATTGGTCAAGTTCAAATATGGGTCATGTCCCTCAATATGCCCATTGAAACTTGGAAAAAGTCAAAATGTTGTGGTTTCCGGACTTGTAAAGGAAACCAGTACAGATAATCAATTCATTTCTAGGATATAGCTTTTATACCAAGAAATATCGGTCAAGTTCGAATATTGGCCATGTCCCTCAGTTTTGTGCAGAATTATGCCCCATTGAAACTTTGAAAAAATTAAAAATTTTATGGTTTCTGGACATCTGATGGAAAACCATTACAGATAACCAATTGATTTCTTGGATTTCGTACATTTTACATCAAGAAATATAGATCAATTTTAAGTATGGGTCATGTCGCTCAATTATGTCCCTTGAATCTTAGAAAAAATCAATATTCTGAGTTTTTCAGACGCTTTAAGGAAAACTATCACAAAATCAATTGATTTGTTGGATATAACTTTTACACAAAGAAATGCAGGTCAAGTTCAAATATGGGTCATGTCGCTCAATAATATGCAGAGGTTTGCCCCTTGAAGCCATTGAAGAAAAAAAATCAGTATTTTGTGATTTCAAAAGATCTAAAAGAAAACCCTCACAGGGAGTACATTGATTTCTAAAATTCAGATTTTATACTCAGAAATTACTATATAGGCTATGCTGCTCAATTTTGTGAGTGTTATGCCCCTTGAATCAGTATTTTGTGGTTGACATTTAAACATGTTAAAGGTAAACAACCTCAGAAAATCAATTCATTCTTATAGATTTTACACCACGTGAACTTGTGAAGCAGGACAATTTTAAATATGGGGCATATTGATCAATTATGTGCAGGCTTATGCCTTTTAAAACTACCATATGTATAGTCATGGTTTCAGTTGCCTATATGCAACATGCGCCGGGCGGGGATATCATTGATCCTTAGATAAACAATAGATTTCATTCTTTTTTCAATTCTGTTCCAGATTCATCAAAATCAAAACGTAGGAAAATCGACGATGTGTCCTCTAAAGGTAAAGATAGTGAAAGTATCCAAAGGAGTATATACATGTATGGTTTATATAGTAAAGTGGCCCCCTTAAATCGACTTCTCCAAATTTAAATTTTGTTGTCCTTTTAAGAGAATTCAGTATCTACATTTTGAGAAATCTAGTTACAAAAACTGTTCCTCGCTTTATAAGACATTGTAAAATTTGCATCAATATGATGCAAACCGGTGATTTTGTCAATTTTTCATGAAAAATAGCATAATTCTTGATTATTTTCATTAGGATAACATCAATAGGGATTGTGAACAACTTTTTCCTTTTGCATGCACTTAAAGACGTACATAGGTAACAACATATCAAAATATAAATGTTGTTCAGAAGCCCGCTCGATACTAACTAAAAGAAAGTTTGACGAAAAACAGCTCCAAAACGACATTTTTCCAAATAATATTGGCAAAATATACCATTTTTGATGCCAAATTTCTAAGAAATTGAGAAAAGAAAGTAAAAGTTATGTATCATTTCATAAGTAGCCTACATTGTAGAATAAATATTGGTACAAATTCATTACTTCATGAGAAGTTAAGATTTTGCCCCGAAAGGGGGCCGCTTTACTATATAAACCATATATTGTCCTTTGTTAGATTCCATGATATTTGTTGAAATGATTGAGTATTAAAATTTTTAATATCATTCAAGTATATTTTATGAATGAAAACTTTGATTTTGTTATGTGTATCAACATATTATATGCCATATATATTATTCAGATATATTTATCTACATATTTTGAATATTGGATTGTATATTAGTCGATGCTTGGTATCTAGCTATTATCTTTCTTTTATTACAGATGATGAGCAAAGCATCAACAATCTGAGACAAAGGTTGATAAAGATCAACAATGATATGACAAGAGTAATCCCTCTTTCCCCTCTGTTAGAGCGAGGAGACGACGAATTGCCGATAGAGCAACTGTACGCCCAAGTTGTCATACAAGAAGATCCAAAGTACAAGGAAAAGGGACATGACTCCTCACATAGCACCAAAGAAGTCACAGATCCCGATGATATTTTCACAAAAGATGGGGAAGCTGTAAAGAATATTTTCATGACAGGTGATTCTGGGCGTGGTAAAACAACCTTCTGTTTATGGCTTCTAAAGAATTGGTGCAACGCTCTACAGACAGATGGTTCTGACAGTGAAGAGCTTGATAAATGGGAAAAGAAACTGAAAGAATTTGATTTTTGTTTTCTATTACAGCTTGGTGATTTTCAGGATGTACAAATAAATGTAGCTTCTGTTAAAGATATGATATGCCAGGTTGTATTTGAAAGTGACATAGACCACCATGCCACCATACGCAACGTATTGTCATATAAGTACAAAAGTCTGATCATCATAGACGGCCTGGATGAGTGGAATCCAAACGAAGAAACCAGAAAACACTTGATTTATGACAGGATGCCAAACTTAGATGTGTCAAGTACTGTGTCATGCTTCATAGCAATGCGACCATGGGTGCTTTCAACAATGTCAAAAACAGTGAGAAACAGTGACAGGGTAATAGAAGTATTTGGTCTGAATGAGGCTGGTATCGAAAATGTTGTTAAGAATGTGTTGTTAAATCGTTATAAATTGAAAGACGATCCCACAAAATGCACTGAAGAATATGCAAAAATTTTCAGACATTTTTCAGAAAAAAAGTTACAATCTTTCATGCAGATTCCTTTATTAACTGTAGTCTGTGTACAGATGTTGTATGAGAAGAAAACGCTAGGGGACAGTATGACAATCTTCTATGCTGAGATGTTAAATATGTTAATAGAGAGGGCAAATGAAAAACATAAAAAACTACAAATAGGACATGGCACCGCATTAGGCGGGGAGCTACCAGAAGTATTATCTAAGCATAAAGCTATCAAGAAATGTACCTCTGTTCTGGTAGAGTTAGGAAAATTAGCATATGCAGGGATATTATCAAATGAAACAAACATAACGCTTCAGAAAATAGACTTAGAAGAACAGATAATTGAGAGAGAATTCTTACTAAATGTTGGTTTCATCAGCCAGAAGGAAGCAAGCAGTCGTACAAAAAAGAAAGTAAGTATTCATTTCTTCCATAAATCTATACAAGAGTTCCTGGCGGCAGTCCATATTGTAACAAACAAAGAGGTAGGTGACTCATTCTGTAAGCATCTGTCTGATGTCGATACCATAATGGAGTTGTCTAGTGTCATTATGTTTATATGTGGCATGTGTCCTTCCCTTGGTAGTGTGATATCACAACATGTGGTAAGCGTAACAGACAGTGACACAGATATTTGTCAACACAGACAATCGCCAAGTCTATTCGATGATAATAAGAGAACAGTGGAACTGTTCAATGTACAAGGTAGTTGGTACAGGGAGTTACTGGACAGACAGACAGACAGCCCAGTAAAATTCTACATATCAGATGTTTTACTGTCTATATTTAGCAATAGCATAGAGACAGTGAGGGTTACTAAGGAAGTCCTGTCAGATCACCATGTATACGCAAGGTCACTGTTTTTACCTAGTTTAAGTTCATTTACTGGCAGAGAGTATGATACCATCAACAAAATTTTATGTGAGTTCCTGTCAAACAAATATAACAACACAACGTCACTTGTTATGGTAGATTTTGGTCGTGACTTCACGGGGGTTGGTGGTTTCTGTATATCTACAATATGTATTCCCACATTGAGAACCCTATCCCTACATGATGTTAAAACAAATAACACTCACCTGGATGGTAATGTTTGTCCTTCACTGCTGAAAAACATGCCATCACTACGTGTGTTAAATATGAGGAGTGTGACCCTGAATGACAGAGGACTGCATATGTCTAATATGACATCACTACAGGAGTTATACCTGAGTGATGTGAGCCTGTGTGAGAGAGAACTAGATTTGTCTAATATGACATCACTTCGTAACTTAAACCTGTGTAATGTGAGCCTGGGTGAAAGAGGACTAGATCTGTCTGGCATGACATCACTTCGTTATTTAAACCTGAATGATGTGAGCCTGGGTGAAAGAGGACTAGATCTGTCTGACATGACATCACTTCGTTATTTAGACCTGAATGATGTGAGCCTGGGTGAAAGAGGACTAGATCTGTCTGACATGACATCACTTCGTAAGTTAAACCTGTGTAGTGTAAGCCTGGGTGAAAGAGGACTAGATCTGTCTGGCATGACATCACTTCGTAAGTTAAACCTGTGTAATAATAGCCTGGGTGAAAGAGGACTAGATCTGTCTGGCATGACATCACTTCGTTATTTAAACATGAATTATATGAGCCTGGGATGAAAGAGGACTAGATCTGTCTGACATGACATCACTTCGTTATTTAAAGCTGAATTATGTGAGCCTGGATGAAAGAGGACTAGATCTGTCTGACATGACATCACTTCGTTATTTAAAGCTGAATTATGTGAGCCTGGATGAAAGAGGACTAGATCTGTCTGACATGACATCACTTCGTAAGTTAACACTGGAGTTAAAGACCCTTGGTGAGAGAGGACTGTTTCTGTCAGCTAACATGGTACATATAGAGGAGGTAATGTTATATCGTATAAAAATGTCAGAAGTACAATGGCAACAGTTTATACATTCTCTGCTTAACATACAGCGTAGCTTTAAAGTTGAACTAAGTGAAACAAATATTGATGATGAATCCGTAACAAACATCTGGTCGTCTCCTCATTTCTTTGTTGACGAAAAACAAAATAGTGAAAAGATCTACTTCACCAGAGTCTATAAACAGTGTGATGATGATGATGATGATGATGATGATGATGATGATGATTTTTTTTTTGATGATGCTGCTGCTTGGGCTGATGCTGGTTTTACTGATGATGAAGATGATGATGATGATGATGAAGATGATGATGATGATGATGATGAACTGCACAATTGAAAATGGCCACTGTCATACGTCTCACAGACATTGTTACTTAATGTAATCTATTTATCTGTCTAGTAATATTAAGACTTCCTCTCATATGTTTAAGAAAATTAAGAATTATCAAAATTTGGCCTAAACTTTAGAAGACGGAAAAACTGTAGCTTGATGAGACATCTTTGGAATACTAATGTCATGAATTAAATACGATGTCGAATGGTGAAACTTGGATTGCGAATGTTCATAGAAAATTGTCAGAAATTGGTTAAAGACATTACAATAACCATTATTTTTGCATTGTTAAACAACGAATCGTTGATACTTCTAAGCTTAATGAAACGTATTCACAATCAATATAAGACATTTATTATTGAATTAAGGCGTTTATTACATTGTTTATTAAATGAAACAGGTCGATACAAGAAGATTCCTTTAGGTAGAATAATTTTTGAAATATTTAAAAGAGATACCGTATAGAAGATAAAATTTATTTTGTCGTCAAATGTCCCGCCTATACCAGCCTTCGAGTAAAAATTCAAAGACCATATTTTTTCCAGGTATGCTTACTCCTCCTGGGCACCTGGTCCCATCTCTAGCTTGCTAGGGGTCCTTCGATGCTCTATGTGGTGCTCTTTTGTGAGTGCTGTTGAGATTATCGTCAGGATCTTCTTTAACTCATCAATGTAGATAGAAGTACAGAACAAGTCAAAATTAAGTACATTTTTTTTCACAATCATCTCTGATAAATATAAATTTGCTTAAAAACCAATTTTCATAATCCTAGTCATAAAAATTCCAGGTAAGTTCACATTAATCCCGGATTTACAGTAATAAAAAGCCCAGGTAAGTATCCCTCACATGTAAGGTTGAAAGACTTTTTCATGTTCGTACTAGTATTTATCATCATAAAATGTACACAAAAATACAGTACAAGTCAAAATCGGGTATATTTTTCAATCATCTAGCTGTGATAGATATATGAATTTGCTTAAAACCCACAATTCACGAAAATTCCAGGTAAGTTCAAATAAATTGTTGTTCAAATAAATCCGAGGTTTAAAGTCATATATCCCAGGTAAGTCAACAAATTCCCAGGCTTAAAAGTTTAGATTAATCCCAGATTTTAATTCACAGAAATTCCACATAAGGTTCTAAGAGAATATCCTTTATGGCATTTGTCCATCACAAAATTTCATCTTTTTGTATTTAATATATCGCATGAATATCGTCTTTCATAATATAAATATTTTCAAAACATTGTCCATTGAAGTTGAATTAGGTGTAAACACATTGTCCTTGTTTCTCAAAATCATTCCACATCTGTACATCTTCTGTATTTCAAATTAACTGAGTTTTTTTTTCCGAGAACTGAAGAATTTACATGGACATTATAAGGTTTTTCAGAAATTTACAGCTGTACCATTTACGTATGTAGTAATATATATAACAGAGTAGTGAAAGTGTCGGATGATTTTAGTCATCATTTTTTTATGCATGGTTTAACATGCGTACTTTGTAAATAAATATGTATGAAATAAACTTCAAAGAAGTACCCATCAGTTATTCAGTCTTTAAGTCGAGAAGGTTAGGCAAAGTAATAAGAACGTCCTTTAGAATAACTTGATCAGTCTGATAACTCTTGTAAAGTTTGTACGCTGATATCGGTTAAACGTAGTGCATTAGAGTGAAATTAATTTCACCTGTTTATGAATTGTCATGACAGAGGGCGCTGTATGTTTTCGCGCCAATCATGCAGGAGTGGTCATGGTACTGGTCATTCGACACGCAACCGCTGAACTGTCGACATGTATACTTCGTAAATTTTATTTCTTCCAAGATGATTCTTGTAAATAGTATCTTAGATTTTCATGAAACTGGCTGATTTGCTGGCTAATTTGATGTTTTATGAATATCATACAAATATTATATTTTTGAGTTTGTTTAAATGATATAAAAAAATGTTCTGACTATATACATTTTGTACTTAATATTATAATTCTTTTCTAGTGTTATGGGTCAGAATACCCCAAAACGCCAGCAAAAACCAGACAAAGACAGAATATAAATTTACAAGTTTAATTATGTACAATATATATATATATGAAATGATTACAACTTACAATACAATGTCCGGATCAAAGTGTCCGTCACGGTCCACAAAGTCTATCGAATGTATGGTTTCCGGTAATCACAAACGTTCTCGAAAGATCGGTGTCCAAACGTTGCCAAATGGATTAAAGTCTCAACAAACAAAGTGTCCCAGCATATCAGAATAGATGAATGAATCGTGTCTACGAATGTGTACGAATCTCCCTTAACACAGTTCCTCAGAGGTATTTATACTTAATAACAATGAATTAACCAGAAGCTTCTAGAACAATGACTCATTACACACGATTAACAATAGAGTAAATTCTAGAAATCACAGTCATGTGATGATAATGATGTAACAAAGAATATACTGGAATATTCTCTAATGAAATAAACATGACATAGTAAAATCTAGAAAGAATTATTATGAAATCATAATATAATCTGACTAAGTACATGTGTACCTACACATAAAGTAAAACTAAAATAATACATGACCCACAACACCTCCCCCCTTAAAAAAAGTTTGAATGTCAATGAAAACTTAGGTGGTAAATTCTGCAAAAATCACTCATGAAACTCTCGATAGTGCATCTGCAATCACATTGTCTTTGCCCTTGATATGGTTAATAATGATATTGTACTCTTGCAACAATAAACTCCACCTTGTAAGTCTTTGATTCTTGTTTGACATTTTGTGCAAAAATGTGAGAGGGTTGTGGTCAGTATACACAAGAATGGGATGTAGAGTAACATTCAAATAAACATCAAAATGTTGTAAAGCTAACAATAATGCAAGACACTCTTTTTCAATAGTAGAGTAATTCTTTTGACATTTTGTCAATTTCTTTGAAAAATAACAAACAACTCTATCTACACCATCATCATTTTCTTGAAACAAAGCAGCCCCGATTCCTACGTCACTGGCATCAACAGTAAGCTTAAATTGCTTATCAAAATTTGGAGCTGACAGGACAGGACTATTCATAAGAACACATTTGATTTTCTTAAAAGATTCGTCACAGTCATTGGTCCATGCAAAATTCACTCTCTTTTGTAACAGATTGGTAAGTGGACCAACAACTGACGAGAAATTTGGACAAAATTTTCTGTAAAATCCTGCCATTCCTAAAAATCTCATTATCTCTTTCTTATTGGTAGGAATCGGGAACTTTGAAATAGCTTCCACCTTGGCCATGATAGGAGTAACAAAACCTTGACCTACTTTGTGACCCAAATATTCTACAGTCGCATGACAAAATTCACTTTTCGCAAGGTTCACTGTGAGGTTTGCTTTCGCCAGTATGTCGAAGAAGGTACGCATGATTCGGAGATGATCATCCCAGGTGTCGCTGTAGATGATGACATCATCGATGTACGCCTCGCATCCTTCGAGATGATTTAGGAGCGAATGAATCATCCTCTGGAATGTGGCTGGTGCGTTTTTCATACCAAAGGGCATTACTTTATATTGGTATAGCCCATCTGGAGTCGCAAATGCCGATATTTCTCTGGCTCTCTCGGTAAGCGGGACCTGCCAATAGCCTTTAAGCAAGTCAAATTTACTGACAAATTTTGCACTGCCAATTTTATCTATACAGTCATCGATTCGTGGGATCGGATAAGAGTCAGTTTTGGTGACTGAATTGACTTTTCTAAAGTCCGTACACAATCGGTAAGTTCCGTCTGGCTTCGGAACAAGAATACATGGGGAACTCCAATCACTATTGCTGGGTTCAATAATGTCATTTTCAAGCATGTATTGAATTTCTTTCCGCATGTATTGAAGCTTTATCGGGTTTAACCGATAGGGATGCTGTTTGATTGGTGACGCATCACCCACAATGACGTCATGATGAGATGCATTCGTCTTTTTTGGAACGTCCGGAAAGATGGTCGTATATTCCCGCATTAATTGATGCACTTCCTCTTTTTGATGCACGGTCAGATGTCCGAGTTTCACTTCCGGATTTGTCAGAATTTCAGAATTCTTCAAACGGACACTTTGAGCGAAGTCTTTTTCGACAGTCTCTTCATTACATTCAGGTTCAACACAATTTTCTAATGTATTTACATTGGCCAAAGTGGAAACTTGTTTTACAAAATTTCGGTCACTTCTATCAAAATACTCTTTCAACATGTTAACATGACACACTCTTTTTTCTTTTCGCCGACCTGGTGTCTTAACCACATAGTTAACATCACTAATTTTACTCTCAATCTCATAAGGACCGAAATATCTAGCTTGCAAAGGATGACCAGGGATAGGCAAAAATACAAGAACTTTATCGCCTGGTTTAAAAACTCTGTTTCTAGCATCTTTGTCATACCATGTTTTCATTTTCATTTGAGATGTTTTGAGATTTTCTTGAGCCAATTTGCAAGCATTATATAATTTCTCTTTGAAATTAGACACATAGTCTAAGAGATTCAAATCGCTAGTCTCAGTCAACCATTTTTCCTTCAACAACTTCAATGGCCCCCTGACCGTATGCCCAAAAACTAGCTCAAAGGGACTGAACCCCAGGGACTCCTGAACCGCTTCTCGTGCCGCAAACAACACGAGGTGAACCCCTTCATCCCAGTCTTTTCCATACTGGTGACAATATGTTTTCATCATAGTTTTAAGGGTTTGATGAAAGCGTTCAAGTGCCCCCTGGGACTCAGGATGGTACGCAGAAGATTTATACTGCCTGATACCTAGCTCATGCATAACCTGCTGAAACAACCCTGACATAAAATTCGAACCCTGATCTG
Source organism: Pinctada imbricata (assembly GCA_033119305.1). Classification (NCBI taxonomy): domain Eukaryota; kingdom Metazoa; phylum Mollusca; class Bivalvia; order Pterioida; family Pteriidae; genus Pinctada; species Pinctada imbricata. The sequence continues at coordinate 16,222,302 of VSWD01000014.1, read as the reverse complement.
ACTGAATAGCCTTGGGAGCACCTACGAAACTGAAAAACTTTGTAAGGGCCTTAACTATGGTCTTTGCCTTAATATTCCTAAGAGGTATGGCTTCAGGAAACCTAGTCGAAGTACACATAATTGTCAGTAAGTACTGATTCCCTGACCTAGTCCTAGGCAAAGGACCTACACAATCAACTAACACCCTACTAAAAGGTTCCTCAAAGGCTGGAATGGGTTTGAGGGGAGCAGGTGGTATAACTTGATTGGGTTTACCTACCATCTGACAACTATGACAAGACTTACAAAACTCAGACACATCTTTTCTCAACTTAGGCCAGTAAAAGTGACTTAAAATCCTATTATAAGTCTTATTGACACCTAAATGACCTGCCATGGGTGTGTCGTGAGCTAAACTCATGATGTCCCCGCGATACGCTACTGGAACCACTATCTGGTGAACGACCCGCCACACTTCATTAGGGGGTGCATCGGGTGGTCTCCATTTCCGCATAAGGATGCCATCTTGTATGTAGAAGCACTCTCCGACTTTGTCCGCTTCTTCTCGGGGAAGGGCCCTCTTGCTTAGTCGGATGATCTCCGGATCTTTAGTTTGCTCGGAGAGGAGCTGCTCACGGCTTAAGGCATCTGTATCTCTGTCTAATGGCGGATGGTAATCATCACCAGGTACTGTCGGAGACTTGTCAACATGAAGTGGTACTGACGTCTCAGGTACGTTGTCATCAATGGTAGACATGAATGTGTCAGAAAGGTCTATATTTTCGGAGGGATGGTCCTCGTTAAGTGCAGAAGTACTCTCAGCCTCTTTTAGTCTGTTCCTGGCCATCGCCCTGGTAACTGCGCAGGCTGGGTACAAGTCGTCGTCTTCATCATCGGACACGACATCGGACGTGATTTTCTCACAAACAATCGGATCGGCTACAACTTTGCCGCCAGCTAAATCGTTGCCAAGCAACAAGGAAACCCCCTGAACGGGAAGAGTAGGTCGAACACCTACGATAACAGGTCCAGTAATTAAGTCTGACTTCAAATAAATTTTATGAAGGGGAACATCAATGACGCCTAGCTCCACACCCTGTAATAAAACTGACCTACCAGTAAAAGTGTGCTCAGACAAAGGCAATGAACCCTCTAACAATAAAGTCTGGGCAGCACCAGTATCTCTCAAAATCTGAACAGGCAACGCTTCGCTAGAATCACTGAGTGAAACAAATCCCTGTGACAAAAAGGGCTTATAATGATCCTCCACAAAATCATCAGAACTGGACTTAGAACCCTGAATCTCAGGAGTGTCAGAACAAATCGAATCTAAGGCTTTCCTATCATTTCTAACAGACGCACAGGCCTGTGACTTAAGTTCTTTTTTCTTCTTAAGCTTCAAACACTCACCAATAACATGACCTTTTTTCTTACAATAATTGCATGTAGGAAGCGACCCCACCCCTGGGGATGCCTCAGAACGCTCGGACCTAGGACCGGACGTAGAACCACCTTGAGATGGTGACTGGGAACTAATGGACGACTGAGACTCTTGTAAATTTTTCTTTGGAAAATCTGACGTTTTTGCGCTATCGCTAGATTGAGTTTTCGACACGAAATTTTTCTTATGAGTGAGAGCATACGTATCAGACAAAACAGCGGCTTCTTCAAGAGTTTTAACATTTTTGTCTTCCAAATGAGTTCTTAAATCTTGATGTACACACTCTTTGAACTCTTCTATCAGAATTATTTGACGCAAATTGTCAAATGAATTGGGAATTTTCTTAGATCGAAACCACTGGTCAAATAAATCTTCTTTTTCTCGAGCAAATTCAACATATGTTTGATTTTCAAACTTTTTGTACTTTCTAAACTTTTGTCTGTACGCCTCAGGTACTAACTGATATGCTCTCAAAATCGTGTCCTTGACCTTGTCATAGTCTGAACTCTCAGCAATACTGAGCGCCGAGTACACTTCAGCCGCTTTGCCAATAAGTACGCTTTGTAATAAAGTTGGCCAAAAATCACGTGGCCACTTCAGATTGGCCGCGATTTTCTCAAAATGTGGAAAATATTTGTCCACGGACTTTTCTTGAAATTTTGGTACTAATCTGATGTTTTTGGCGGCGTCGAATTCAGACTTAACAGGCGAAGGAACAGGATTTTCCTTAGCGCTTTTCTCTAATTTTAACTTTTCTAACTCAAACTGGAGTTCTCTCTCGTGCATACGTTCCTGTTTCTCTCTTTCAAATTGTCTTTCTTTTTCTTCTTTTTCAAATTGTCTTTCTTTTTCTTCTTTTTCAATTTGAAATTGTCTTTCTTTTTCTTCTTTTTCAAATTGTAATTGTATTTTCATTTTCTCTAATTCAAACTCATATTTTGACATTTTGGTTTCGCTTGAAACAGGTTCAACAGGAAAATCGTATGACGAAAAGATTTCCTTAGCTAAAAGCTCTTTAGCCACAATATTTCTAATTTCTTGTTTTCTCATAGAAGATTTTACATCTAACTTCAAGTGAAGACCTAAACCAATCAAATCATCTTTTTTCAATGATTCGAACTCTTCTACAGTCGGCGATTTCAAAAATTCAGTGACCGAAAATACCATGATTGATTTCTGCTGGCAAAAGTTTTGAGAATTTTCCTTTTTTCAAAAAACGAACTTTTACGTAAAAATGCAAATATGCAGAGATTACGATCCCGGACGAGCCCCCAATTCTGTTATGGGTCAGAATACCCCAAAACGCCAGCAAAAACCAGACAAAGACAGAATATAAATTTACAAGTTTAATTATGTACAATATATATATATATGAAATGATTACAACTTACAATACAATGTCCGGATCAAAGTGTCCGTCACGGTCCACAAAGTCTATCGAATGTATGGTTTCCGGTAATCACAAACGTTCTCGAAAGATCGGTGTCCAAACGTTGCCAAATGGATTAAAGTCTCAACAAACAAAGTGTCCCAGCATATCAGAATAGATGAATGAATCGTGTCTACGAATGTGTACGAATCTCCCTTAACACAGTTCCTCAGAGGTATTTATACTTAATAACAATGAATTAACCAGAAGCTTCTAGAACAATGACTCATTACACACGATTAACAATAGAGTAAATTCTAGAAATCACAGTCATGTGATGATAATGATGTAACAAAGAATATACTGGAATATTCTCTAATGAAATAAACATGACATAGTAAAATCTAGAAAGAATTATTATGAAATCATAATATAATCTGACTAAGTACATGTGTACCTACACATAAAGTAAAACTAAAATAATACATGACCCACAACACTAGAAATTTAAGCAACTCTCATTACTTTCATGTTACATGTGTTTGATATTAATTTGAAGTATTGATGGAACTGTGGACAATATTTGTATATTTGTTGACAGAAATTTGAGTATAATTTATGAGTTGAATAATTGATTATGTACCATGTTCATAATCGAAACAACTTCCTATTGTAGAATAAATCGTTAAATCTATTTTGAAATCGTTTGTATTGATTTGTTGTCATGATCAGTGGGGGGAGGGGGGTGTTGCCTCATTCATTGTGTTGAATTAAAGAGACTGGATTACATTTCTATTGAAACCAAATTAGAATAGAAACATATTTTCTATCATTTCATGTTCTAAAGTTTCTTTAAAGCAAACACGTATGATGTAGTTTTGCACCTGTTGGTTACTTTGTTGTTCTAAAGAGGATCAACAGAAAAACAAAATTATAAAGACGTTATCATTAAAGTCCGTTGCACAACAAGAGTTTGGACAAAGACTTATGGAGAACTAGATGAGAAATCAGGTGTACCCATAAATTATGCATCTATTGTTATAGTATGATGTTATTGTACAATATTTATCGCAAACGATATAGAAGATCCTAACGACATTCTCAACAACACTCATAATAGAGCACCAAATTGAGCATCGACGGACCCCCAGCAAGCTAGAGGTGGGACTAGGTGCCTGGGAGGAGTAAGCACCCCCGGTTTGGCTAGCCACACCCGCCGTCTATATTCACGCATGAAAAAGAAAAAAAAAATTCATAAAACATGCACTGTATGACGTTATGTCTGTATAGAAAGTGCTATGACGACCATGCAAGGGAAAACATTTAAAACACTGTCAAACTCCTCGCGGGGAACTTTTTCAAGAGCTCCACACTGCAAAGGGCATAATTGTGACACGAATAAGATAAAGAAGATCCTGACGTCAATCTCAACAGCACCACATTGAGCATCGACGGACCTCTAGCAAGCTAGAGGTGGGACCAGGTGCCAGGGAGGAGTAAGCATCCCCTGTTGGCTAGCTGCACCCGCCGTCGATGATCATGCACGAAAATGAAAACATATGAAAAGCATGAAGTGCACTGTCTGATGCCATTTCTATGTAGAGAGTGCTACGGCGACCATGTCAGGGAAATATATTCAAAACACTTACTGTCAAACTCCTCGCGGGGAACTTTTTCAAGAGCTCCACACTGCAAAGGGCATAATTGTGACACGAATGAGATAAAGAAGATCCTGACGTCAATCTCAACAGCACTCACAATAGAGAACAAAAATAAGCATCGATGGACCCCGGCCTAGTAAGCTAGAGGTGGGGCCAGGTGCCCGGGAGGAGTAAGCATCCGTTGTTTGGCTAGCCGCACCCGCCGTCGATGTCTATGCACGAAAATGAAAACAATACTAAAGTACTATAGGAAGCCTTAGATGGTGTAAATCGGAAGAAGTCGAATCACATTCCCTGAATGACTGGAAAAACCTCATTTTGGACATTTGTCAAGCTATATGGGACCCCGGCCTAGTAAGCTAGAGGTGGGGCCAGGTGCCCGGGAGGAGTAAGCATCCGTTGTTTGGCTAGCCGCACCCGCCGTCGATGTCTATGCACGAAAATGAAAACAATACTAAAGTACTATAGGAAGCCTTAGATGGTGTAAATCGGAAGAAGTCGAATCACATTCCCTGAATGACTGGAAAAACCTCATTTTGGACATTTGTCAAGCTATTCACTGTCAGAACCATCTTTCTTTAGAGCATTACAATGAAACAAACATAACAGAAAATAAAACTAGAAGAACAGATGAGTGATAAAGAATAACAGTTTATACTAAATGTTGGAAGGAAGCAAGCAGCCGTACAAAAAAGAAAGTAAGTATTCATTTCTTCAATAAATCTATACAAGAGTTCCTGGCTGCAGTCCATATCATTACAACTGTACAAACTAAAGGTACAGGGAGTTAAATAACGGATAGACAGATAGCCATCTGACATACCATGTATCAGATGTTTATCTGTTAGACAGTGATACGGAGGTATTGAGATGGACAGGGGAACTCCTGTCTGATCCCCATGTAGTAGATATGAGGTCACTGTTCTTATTTCATGTACCTACTGATAAGAGAGCATGGTATCACTAATGAAGAAGTTAATGACTTTCTGTGTAACAAACATAACAACACAAGGTCACTTAATATGGTATGTACCTGTGGCGATTACTGTATATCTACAATTTCTATTCTAAACGTGAAAACCCTGGTCCTAGAATATGTCGGGTTAAGGTTGTAGTCTCACCATAACCCCTACATTCAATTTTCTTCATAATTGCAATATTAATTAACTATGATGTCATGCATCTTTTGTTAAAGTTTGAAAGAAATCGAACCAATCGTTTTGCGTGGGTCGCAATTCAAAATCTCCAAATATTCAATGAGCCTGCAAGCAAATTTTTTAAGTATCAGCTTTGCATTTCAAAGATAATACATATATCTTTCTTTTTTGGTAAAATTTTGATGTTTCAATATAACCATACTTATTTTAGAAGCGATTTTAATAGAAAATAAGGATAAACATGTACCTTTCTGAAGTTCCGAATATTGTCACATTTACATAGCTCATGAAAAAACGTATCATTTAATTTCAATAAAAAAGTAATGGAAAAGAGATTAATTATCTATCTGAAATCTGTGCAAATAAATGTCAGGGAAATCGAACTTATTTTTACCGAGTTAGCGCCATTTGGGTTACCCCTACCCCCATTTTTAATTACGTCGCGATACGTTACGTCGAGGTTAAGCAAAGCGTTGTATGTCTTGTTGGCAAATTTATAATCAACATTCTTACGCGAAATTGTAAAATTAATTTGAATAAATAACAGTTATCATTATTTCAGAATTTAGACGTAATTTGTGCATTAATCTTGTATCAGTTGATATTACGATTAAACACTGGAAGCAACCAAACAAAAACTTAAATAAAAAAAAAATAAGAAGGAAAATTTAAAAAAAAGGGAAAAAATTGATGGACTGTCCAATGCGCGGGTAAAATGGAGTCGAGTTGTTTAGAACCAAAACCACCACCACCACCACCACCCCCACGCCTTGACCTCTCCTTTTGAAATTCATACAAAACTTTTATTTCCCGATCTTTTTTAATAAAAACTTATCGTCCCAGATTGCCGAGCCGGACACCTTTCCCCCTTTCTACGAAACATTTTTTCTTCTTGATATTATGATTAAACACTGGAAGCAACCAAACAAAAACTTAAATGAAAAAAAAAATTAAGAAGGAAAATTAAAAAAAAATTGAAAAAATTGATGGACTGTCCAATGCGCGGGTAAAGATGGAGTCGAGTTGTTTAGAACAGAAACCACCACCACCACCCCCATGCCTGGAACTCTCCTTTTAGAATTCATACATGAATGAGTTTAAGAAGAACCTGACGATAATCACAACAGCACTCACAATAAATTAAGCACCATGTTGAGCATCGACGGACCCCTAGCAAGCTAGAGGTGGGATCAGGTGCCCGGGAGGAGTAAGCATCCCCTGTTGGCTAAACAGCACGAATGCACGAAAATGTACACAGTATATAAAATGTCTGAGGTTATGTCTATATAGAAAGAGCTATGGCGACCATGTCAGGGAAATATATTCAAAATATTTACAGTCAAACCCCTCGCGGGAACTTTTTTACGAGCTCCACACGGCAAAGGGCATGAGCACGCGGCGGCAGAGCACGGATTGTATTACGTACGCCCTCTTTTTATATCCATTTACATATTCATCTGTGTTGCTTGGGCCCCTGCGTTTTGCGGTCTTGTTTGTGTGTAGTCATCTGACAGTGAGGATGTTGTTTTACGCCGTAATTGTACGTTCTTCGAGACCTCTGGGTAATGGGAAAAGTGGGAGGGTTGTGCGCACGTAATCCAGGATAACCATACCTTCTGCTATTTCCGTGGCAGATGGCCGTCCTAAGTCGGCACCGGTTGCCCATTGGTCTCGTTGTTTTATGTGTAGTCCTTTGTGTTTGATGTTTCTGTGTTGTGCGTTGACGTTCCTTGTCCCTTACGCGTCTCTTTCTGTGCTTGTCTGGTTTATGTTTTTGCATTGGGTGTTTTGGGGTTTTGCTGTGGGTGCTACAACCTGGTGTTGTTGGAGATCCCCTCCTTTGTTTCATACTAAACCTTTATTTTTGCTGATCTTAAGTAAAAACTAATCGTCCCAGATTGCAGAGCCGGACACCTTTCCCCCTTTTCTACGATGCATTTTTTCTTCTTGATATTACGATTAAACATTGGAAGCAACAAAACAAAAACTTAAATGAAAAAAATAAGAAGGTAAATTTAAAAAAAGGAAAAATTTGATGGACTGTCCAATGCGCGGGTATAGATGGAGTCGAGTTGTTTAGAACCGAAACCACCACCACCACCCCCACGCCTGGACCTCTCCTTTTGAAATGCATACAAAACTTTTATTTTCCCGATCTTTTTTAATAAAAACTTATCGTCCCAAATTGCCGAGCCGGACACCTTTCCCCTTTTCTACGATACATTTTTTTCTTCTAGATGATCTTATCAAACGAAGGTACCGTATAGAGGTAAATGTACTCTATTTACACCAATCACGCTCAAATAAAATCGAAATAATCATGGTCATAACTATCAGATGACATCAGATTTACATAAGGTCAAAGGATTAGTGTAGATACTGAACATATCAAAAGAAAAAAGAAACGCATAAATCTCTGAAATTTATTCAATCTATAAAACAAAGTAATGCTCAATTTCAGAGAAAATGAAATGCTTACTTATGAAAATAGATAATGCTATATAGAGAAACCATAAAAAAATTTCTCGTTTACCTCCGTGCACCATGCGGGTAATTCATCTATTATGACGTCATGATTAAGTCACGCAGATGCTTTTTGTGAAAACAAACGATGGTAACGTTACGCCAGACAACAAACGTTCGTGAGATCAATTTTGAGTTACGCCCTTTACCCTGAGACTACCATCTTAAAGGGAAATCTGCCTATTCAAAACTACTGATGGTATTTTGATAGAACTTTGCGTGTAGTTAGTTGGATATATATACAAGAGATATATGAAGAGAAATTTCAAAGTCATCGGGAATTCTCGCGAGAATTCAGCAGTGCCAACTGAGAGGTGATTGCAGAAACTTCGTTTTACAGCGTATTTCTATGTTGTATCTAAACTATAATGGAAATAAGGCTTATCCATTTCATAGATCACATAATTTGTATACATGTGACTCTTACCTTTATTTTCAATCGTTAATTAATAGTGTTTTCAGTCAATTCATCTTCTTAATCAGATTTATATTGGCCTTTTTTATGAAAAGATGCCACTATCACACATTAGATGGATATTATAGAAAAAAACTACTGATGGGAAAAACATAGTATAGTTCAAGAATGTAAGCTGAAGAATTCCCGATGCCTTTGATGTAAAGAAAGACCGGTGTCATCGCGCTTACAAAAGAAATATAACAGGGGATTCTTACTCCTTCCGGGCACCTGGTCCCACCTCTAGCTTGTTAGGGGTCCGTCTATGCTCAATTTTGTGTTCTATTGTAAGTGCTGTTGATATTATCGTCAGGATCTTCTTTAACTCACCTTGATGGTAATGTTTGTCCCTCAGTACTGAAAAATCTATCACTAAGTGTGTTAGGGCTGACTAGTATGGCAACGGATTACAAAGGGCTGGATCTTTCTAATATGACATCACTACATGAGTTACGACTTCAGTGGGTGAACTTTGGTGACAGAGGAATGTACTGTCTAATATGTCATCATTTCGTGTGTCGATGCTTACTTTTGTGCCCTATTGTGAGTGTTGTTGAGATTATCGTCAGGATCTTCTTTAACTCATTAGGCACGGTCCATTTGGTATTCTGGGGGGGGGGGGTTGTCGGTGCAAGATTTTTTTTTCTTGCAAAGTTGGAGCAAGGAAATTTTTTTTTATAACAATTGATGTGAATATTAAGAATGTTTGTGTTTTTTTCAATAGAAATTCTTTATTTTTACTTAAATTACTCCAAACATTATTTTAATGTAAAACTTGTATTCACTTCTAAACTGAGAGAGATGAAATGACAAATATAGATAATGACCATATCCCTGTATACAGCACAAAATCAATAATTCAGAAAATCGGAAACCGAAGGCATACAAAATCAGGACAAAACAGGAACCAAAGCAAACAAACAAAAACCTCCACCATATGAAAAGAAGCGAACTCCCGATATGGAAGTGAGACCAGGTGCCCAGGAAGAGTAAGCATCTCCTGTTTGCATGCAACACCCGCCGCTTCAATTCGGTAGAACTGTCCGTCCGGTAACTTCCATTTCGGAAGACAAAGAGTACAATCTTGGGTTGGATGGTTCAAATGGTCTATGACAGAATATCACCCACCATCCTGGAGAGTGGGACATCATGTAGTGTATGACGAGTTAACTGAGATATGAACAAGCCATAAGCAGGCGATGAAGGGATGTTGCTACTCAGAAAAGGAAAGTTTGTAATCCTAAAATTGAAGTCGTCACGTGTGTCATAGAGTGAGCTGTTCATGTGACCATCAGTGTCGTAGGACAACATTATGTCCAAATAGGATGCTGAATTATTTGTCTCTGTAGTTTCTTTGACTTCAAGCTCTGAAGGATAGATAAGTGCTCAGGTAATCCGCGAATTTTGGATTATTGATGGACAACACATCGTCTATGTATCTGTAAGTGAAGTTGAAGTCAGAAGCTAAGTATCTTTTCCCTTCAGAGACCAGAGATTGAATGAATTCAGCTTCGTACGAGTAAAGAAAAATGTCGGCAAGGAGTGGGGCACAATTGGTCCCCATTGGAATTCCGACAATACGCTGGAAGACCTGTCCTCCAAACACCACAAAAATGTTGTCGATCAGAAAGTTTAACATCTGAATAATATCTGTTTCAGTGTACTTATTTTCAGAGTCGGACTTTTCTTTTACAAAGTAGGTTTTGTCATAGTTAACAACAATAAATTTGTATTTGCGATTACCGTTCTTACTTGTAAACGCATTACTTATAATTTTTGCGAGTCTTTCTTTCAATTTAGAATGTGGAATTGTAGTGTAAAGTGTCGAAAAATCAAAGGCTTTGATCGAATGGACTCTACTAAAATGAGTGGATTTCAGATGTTCTAAAAGTTCCCTCGAATTCTTTAAAATCCACATCTGGTTGATACCACTGCGAGAATATACTGTCGAACAATATTTGTGAAGCCCAAATTTGATTTCAGATAAAACTTTGGTGAGTAAGATCGATACAGATTTGGTAGAATATTTTGAGGAACCAGCGATGAAACGTTGTTTGTACGGATTCTTATGCATTTTAGGTATGCAGTATAAGTATGGCAAATCTAAATCTAAATTGTTAATGTCGAAGCCAAATGAAGCAAGAGCTGATTTGTGCTTATCTATTATTTCAGAGGCAGAAAGGTTTGTTGGGGTGTAAGTGGGATTTCCAGATGTCGAATTTAAACCCAACTCTTTAACTAGATTGTCGAAATAGTACTTTTTGCAAGTAAATGTGTAATTATTTGAGGCTTTGTCCGCTGGTGTGACGACATAATGTTCTTGGAGGTAGGTAAGCTCTGTGATAACATCAGGGTCTTTAAATATAGACTCGAATCTGGTGTTCACAGTTGATTTTAATCGGTTAATTCTAGATAAAAGTAACCCTCTGATGGATTTTATCCATTCGGAAAGGGTGTCGAGCTGTACATCCTCTTTCTTTGCCCAACGTCTTGCATATTCCTCACAAGAGTCCATGATAATATTGATATTTTGGTTCAATGCAAAGGAATACTTTCTCTGTATTTGGGACCCTTTTTTAACAATTCTCTCAACTTGTCGTTCTTGACTATACTAAGGTCACCAGTAATAACGTGTCCACAAGGAGAGTAGTTGAAATCCGATGAAGAACATTCGCAGGGAAGTGGATGTAGTGAGGGATTACTTTAATCAATACACTGCAGGAATCGTTTGTAATTGTAAATTTTAGATGCAACTGTTGGTGTGTAGCTATAGGAAATACAAGGAGTTTCTTTTCTTTTGAAATATGATGGGATTTTTTCTGTGACAGTTTTGTGATTCAAAATTTGACCAAGATTCAATTTATCAATACCTTTGTTTGCAAATCTTATTTTAATGAAAGGACGGTTTGTTTTCTCCTCTGATTTATCTGATCGAACTGCTTGAAATAAACGAAAAGTAGAAATGTCCAAGATGACTCCTTGTAGTCTGTATTCCGGGGAACGTGTTTCGGTATATGTGAGGTCCTTCGTATATTCGTAGATTTCGTGTAACTTCCGTAAAGGAACAGAGTATAATTTGGTACGAATATAATGCAGGCCTAGAGGCTCATTCAAAAATGGAACCAAGTCATCGAAGGAGAAACTATGTATCTCAGGCCTATTATATTTTCGAATGCCATGACTTCGAGGTCTTCTTTGTGGTCTGTTGAATAAGCTAGTCACATTTACCGATTGACAACAGGGACTTGTTAAGTTTCCTGTAGTGCTGATGTTATAGTTGCACCCATAGGGCGCTGCAGTGTTAAGATTTTTTATCCAGAACTCTTCTCTGTTGCGACGGAAAGGTGTGCTCAAATTGGGATTGTTTGTGGGGTGATATATTTTCTCCAGGATTCTGACTCTCATAGATAAAACAGAATGATCGGCTAGTCAAAATGTCGATAAAGGAGTTGACTTCCTTTATTATTTATTTTTGACCGGTTTCCTGACATTCTGTTCGGAGCTTACCTTTGGTTTCACCCACATAAATCAATCCACAAAGTGAGCACTCTATTCCGTACAGAACATTAGATGTCATGCAGTTAAGGTTTTCAAAACTATGCGTGTTAAATTTTTGTTTTGTGAGATTACTTGAGAATGAAGTGTCTGTTATTAGGATGTTACAAGTTTTGCAGTTCTTCATGCGACAAAGATTTCTACATTATATATGCGATATATAATTTTTAGTAAACGAAATGTATAAAAGGTCATGTAACATGTAAGAGGGCCTGATGCAAGTTTTTACATGTAGAAATGAAAACTAGTGAAAAACTTATTTAAATTCTCCTTCCAAGCTTGTATATAAAATGAGACACTATGGTTGGTAATGAATTATATTGATAATGTATTTAAGTATTTTAATTGTTTCAGTCACATGCATTCTTTTGATATTTTCAATTATGAACTTGCCATTACAGACGTTTAACATATGAACTTGCCATTACAGAAGAAAACCATATTTTTTTTATAGAAAGTTAAAAGTGCGGACAAAGGAAAATGTGTATTTGTTTAAATGACAAATATGGATAATGACCATATCCCTGTATACAGCACGAAATCGATAATTCAGAACATCAGAAACCGAAGGCATACAAAACCAGGATAAAACAGGAACCAAAGCAAACAAACAAAAACCTCCACCACATGAAAAGAAGCGAACCCCCGATATGGGAGTGAGACCAGGTGCCCAGGAAGAGAAAGCATCTCCTGCTTGCATGCAACACCCGCCGCTTCAATTGGTAGAATTAAAGTTGCTTAAAGTTGCTTCCTGCATAATGGTGTTGTATTATCAAGTATGGATAACATTTCTCATTAAAAGTGAAAAAAATAGCGGCAATTTTTTTTTATTTTTTTTATTCAAGTTTTTCCTCTTAAGCAAATATCATGTATAGCAAAGCATCTTTATTTAATGGCAGGTATAATGTACTATTAGGAAAACAGACCATCAACAAGATAAACTGAAGTTCGTTGAGCAACAAGAGGAGAAGTTTGGACAACGTAGACTTGTGGAGAACAAAATGTGAGAACAGGTGTACTCAAGAATTTGACATACAGTATAATATTATGCCTTTCAATATTTCTCATAAAGGATAAAATAACAGAAGGATGATTTTTTTGTACGCTCATCATATTGGTATTGTCTTTGAAGTGTCCGTCTAATATAATTTGTAACTTTTATTAAATGATACAGTTAAAACAAAATGATAAAGATAAAGTTAAATAACTTAAATTAGGCTCAAATGTCAAGAAAAGGGAAATATCTCAAGCATGATCACCCTGCACAGACCAAGCGCAACAACCTCGCAAGAAATTGAACATAAATGGCATCAGACAAAACTTCAAACCGCAATAAGACCCATTATACACTAGAACATCATACAAAACAATCGAAACAGACGCACAGAAAGATCAAGCATTAATGACAACACATAAAATGAAGGAGATCATTGAGCAACCGGCACCGACCCTGGACGGCTATCTGCTATTTATATAATAGTGTTAGGTTTAGTGTTCACTATGCCGAAATAGTAGTCAGCGTTCTGGCACATAGTGCACGACCCGAAGAGGAGTGCACTATGTGCCAGAACCCTGACTACTATTTCGGCATAGTGAACACTAAACCTAACACTATTGTTATTATTATGCTGACTGTTTTTGATAGTGTATTCCCTTCATAGAAAACGTTTTCAAGATATATGTTATGAACATTGATTGCACGAGTTACCTCTCTTTCAAAAACTCTGTGTTACAGACAAACATATTCTGGATTTACCCCTCTTTGACTGTAAAAGATCTATAGTGTGGTCGTATAGTATAGGCATAATTTAACAAGAAAAAATATAGCAACATAAATTTGGCATTGATTTTAAAGGAAAAAATAACTATCTAGGAACATTTGTTTTTGATAGTGTATTCCCTTCATAGAAAATGTTTTCAAGATATAAGTTATGAATATTGATTGTACGAGTTACCTCTCTTTCAAAAAACCTTGTGCATATTCTGGATTTACCCCTCTTTGACTGTAAAAGATCTATAGTGTGGTCGATTAGTACAGGCATTATTTAACAAGAAAAATATAGCAACATAAATTTGGCATTGATTTTAAAGGAAAAAATAAATATTTAGGAACATTTGCTTGGGTATGCAAACAAATTTAATTTAATATCTTGTATGAAAACGACATGTCTGTATATATAAACAGGTCAGCATCACTTATGGTAAGAATGCTACTGTGGAAAGACAGGGGTGCACTATTAGGGTGATAGTGCACACCACGAAAGGTGATAGTGTACACCTGAACCGTTCTCTGTCACAATATGGTAGAGTAGAACCTATCACAGAGGAAACTCACTCGAAGCATAATAATAGCAAATGGTGTGGTTATCCAGATTACATGCCCACTTCTCCGGATACACAGAGGTCTTCATAGACGCACAATAATTGTTGTATAAACATAAAAGTTATCACTGTAAGGTGACATCACAAACGAGATAGTTAAACGCAGCAGCCTCTTATAACACAGATTTTATGTAAATGGATTTACAAAAATATGTGGCATGCGTATAACAGTCTGTGTTCTATTTTTTTCACGGCCAAAAGATGCAAGCAATCCTTTGCATTGCAAGAGCGTACATGGCTAAAGCGAGCTCAAAATCAATCATCTGCCCGAGAAGTCTGAGCATGTTTCAGATAGGACAGAGAATCAGGACATAGTCTTCTCTGACGAGATTTAAACAAGGCTCGTCATGGAGTCCCGTTGTCACGGTTGGCCAGTGTGCAGCGTTCGCTAAGACACTGGTTCAAAACTGTAGATCAATCCAGTACAATGTCCAGTGTTTTTTATGACTCTAAGATCATATTCTCGGTAAAGCAAGCGACCGATTATTTTATTACATATGTGGCTGAAGTTAGATCTGCCATTGATCCTTCTGGTTTTGTTTATTAGCTCACCGTAAAATGAAGGCAATGAAATTCCCAATGATACATACTCAGATGCTGGAGTTGTCCCAAATTATGAAAGAAGTTCAGAAAAGTTTATGTTTATGTAAAATTACCAAAAAGATTTTACAAGTTTATAATATCTAAATCCTTGACTGAAAAGTTTTTTTTTTTGTAATTTCTTTATTTTTATCATGAAAGTCCGAAACATTGGAGCAAGCTCTAGCATATCTGATGAGCTGAAAGATGTAAATGCCGTACGATGGCAATCTTGGAACATCGCCATCAAGCCAAGGAAAATTAATTATGTTGAAACCAAAGTCTTCTCTTTGTCGCATATCTTTGTCTAAATTTCTCCGTTATTGATTCTGATATCAATCTCCAAAAATGGTGTAGCTATATCATTTGTGTTTGCTTTATTCAATGTTAACTCTGGTGGATAAATTTGATTTTTGTTATGGTCAAAATGTTGGTTATCAATATTCAAAATATTATGAAGATACCTAGATGTGCCATTTCAAGTAGTCAAAAGAGTTTTTTTTTCAGATTTTGCATGAATTCTTTTTCGTATACATGTATATAAAACAAATCTGCAACCAGAGGGACACAATTGTTAACCAAAGGAATTCCATTAACTTGTCTGTATAGAGTGTCACCAAATCTTACAAAAATGTTGTCTAAAGAAAGGACAAGGCCTTGCACAACTCAGATCGCGTCCATAATATTCGAAAGAGAGATTTCAGGGTTTTTGTCCCGTCTCACCAACGTATTGCGCCCTACATCCCCTGATATTTCAGGTTAACACAATCACTACATCCTGACTTGATCAATTGATGTCATTTTCTAACTGGACATTGAACTTTTGTCCGTTCACACTGGAAGTAATGTAAGATTTGGCTTGAGGTAGTTGACACACAGAACACTTTTTCACATGGCACTTGTAAATTTGAGAAAACCCTCTGTATTTGTTATTGAAAGTACAACTTAGAGATGATAATAAACATCAAAGAAGTACCTAACCGTTATTCAGTCCCAAAGTCGAGAAGGCAAAGCAAAATCGTGAGAATTCCCATAGAAACGGTTGAACGAATGAACAACAATCCGAAGTGAGACCAGGTGCCCGGGGATGAAATATATGAATAATAATGTCGAAGGGTTCCAACTCTCTACCTTCTTGAAGAAAATTCCAAATCAATTTACATGCACCAGACACGTGTTTTGAATATTAAATTCTCATCAGTGATGCTTTCAGCGGCGCAACCATAAATAGTTTCAGTAGCGCCCTCTTTAATTTTTTGAAGTTAGAGTTTTACATTTACATTACAAAGAGCGCGCGGCTCCAAATTTCCTGTAGGGTCGATTCAGTAGCATATCCAAATAAAATCTATGTTCAAAATAGTATTGGAGGGATGGTGCTAAGATGTTAAACTCCTTTAATTTCGATGATATTTATCGGTGAAATGGCGGCTAGTATCTGAAATAGCAAAAAATATATATTTTATGTCTCATTGATAAAAGGCCAAGACAAAGCTTCTTTCAGGTGACAGAGCTGGAAAGAAGTAATTAATACACTTGACAAATATCAGGCCACGGGGAACGATTTTAACTGCTCCACACTGCAACGTGAAATAAGTGTCTATAGTAATAATGTCGAAGGGTTCCAACTCTCTACCTTCTTGAAGAAAATTCCAAATCAATTAACATGCACCGGACACGTGTTTCGAATATTAAATTCTCATCAGTGATGCTTTCAGAGGCGCCACCATATATACCGGTAGTTTCAGTAGCGCCCTCTTTAATTTTTTGAAGTTAGATTTTTACATTTACATTACAGAGAGCGCGCGGCTCCAAATTTCCTGTAGGGTCGATTCAGTAGCATATCCAAATAAAATCTTTGTTCAAAATAGCATTGGAGGGATAGTGCTAAGATGTTAAACTCCTTTAATGTCGATGATATTTATCGGTGAAATGGCTAGTGTCCGAAATAGCAAAAAATACATATTTTATGTCTCATTGATAAAAGGCCAAAACAAAGCTTCTTTCAGGTGACAGAGCTGGAAAGAAGTAATTAATACACTTGAAGTGACAGTGACAATGGGTTATACTTTTTTTCTATTATTTCATCCCTTTTACATGAATCTAAATTATATTTCACAGAGTTGTTGCTTATGTCCAATTTTATGCCGTGACCTTGTACCAAGATCACAGGTCAAGGTCATAGTATCGTCCATGTGCAGTTCTTACTTTCTTTACCTTAGCATGAATTTCAATATTTCTTAAAGCATTTTCTAAAGATCAAAGGGTATGTCTTGACCTGTTGACATTATTTTACTTCTAATACAACTAGGCTTTCAAAAAGATAAAATGAATATTATTGTGTAAAGTTTAAAAATGTAGACATGTGGAGAACAAGATGCAAGAAAATGTGTTCTCAAGAAAAAATACATTTTTTATTATGATATCATGTATTTCAATATTTCTCACAAAGTATGAAATGACAGATCTGCTCATTAAATTCTATGTCCGGTGTCTGCCTAAGTAATTCTTGTCGTGACCTCAAAAATCAAGGTCATACTAAGTGGTAAAACTTTGTAAAGGTCATACTTTCTTTTTCGGTGCACGGATTATATTATATTTGACAGGATTCTTGGACAGTAAAGTAAATGCTTGTTCAGTCACAGAATTACAGTACTACTGACGAGGATTTGATATCCGAAACTCGTGTTTATTACAATATAATTGGTATATAGAACATATATTTCAATATTGACATCTCAATGCTGTGTCGTGACACAGATCATAAGGTGTTGAATGTCAAGTACACTGAATGGGTCAAACCGTTGCCAAATAATAATTTGTAACCCTTTTAACAGATTTGTTTCAAGAATCAAGATTGTGTTATGACTCTGAACCAAGGCACAGTACATAGAGGGGTTTGACAGTAAGTGTTTTGAATATACTTCCCTGACATTGTCGCCATAGCACTTTCTATATAGACATAACGTCAGACAGTGCATGAAGTTTTTATATTTTCATTTCCATACTTCATAAACATCGACGGCGGGTGCGGCTAGCCAACAGGGGATGCTTACTCCTCCCGGGCACCTGGTCCCACCTCTAGCTTGCTAGGGGTCCGTCGATTTTTAATTTTGCGCTCTATTGTGAGTGCTGTTGAGATTATCGTCAGGATCTTCTTTAACTCATTTGTGTCACACTTATGCCCTTTGCCGTGTGGAGCTCGTAAAAAAGTTCCCCGCGAGGGGTTTGACAGTAAGTGTTTTGAATATACTTCCCTGACATTGTCGCCATAGCACTTTCTATATAGACATAACGTCAGACAGTGCATGAAGTTTTTATATTTTCATTTCCATACTTCATAAACATCGACGGCGGGTGCGGCTAGCCAACAGGGGATGCTTACTCCTCCCGGGCACCTGGTCCCACCTCTAGCTTGCTAGGGGTCCGTCGATTTTTAATTTTGCGCTCTATTGTGAGTGCTGTTGAGATTATCGTCAGGATCTTCTTTAACTCATTTGTGTCACACTTATGCCCTTTGCCGTGTGGAGCTCGTAAAAAAGTTCCCCGCGAGGGGTTTGACAGTAAGTGTTTTGAATATACTTCCCTGACATTGTCGCCATAGCACTTTCTATATAGACATAACGTCAGACAGTGCATGAAGTTTTTATATTTTCATTTCCATACTTCATAAACATCGACGGCGGGTGTGGCTAGCCAACAGGGGATGCTTACTCCTCCCGGGCACCTGGTCCCACCTCTAGCTTGCTAGGGGTCCGTCGATTTTTAATTTTGCGCTCTATTGTGAGTGCTGTTGAGATTATCGTCAGGATCTTCTTTAACTCATAGATGCAAAACCTTATCCATTTCATAATTCCCTCCCCTTTGCAATATGATTTCATGATAGTTCAAAGAGTGTCATGAATCTCAAACAAATTAAAGTGTCAAGAGGAAATTTCATGGATAAAACATTTTCCAGGTAATATGTCAGTGAACATTTGTAAAAATTGTCCTCCCTTCTTTATAGATTACAATATTATTTCATAGCAGTGTTGTTAACGATCCAAGAAAGATCAATTATCTCAAAATAAGGTAATAGACTAAAGGTCAAGGTCACACTGTATAGATGTGAGTCTCTTCCGCCGATGTATCCTGTCCCTTTGTATTGATTTCAATGATATTGGACAGAATTGTTGATGATGACCCAGTGTTTTGTCGTCGACATAAGAACAAGGTGGTTCTACAAGGCCTAAGAAAATTACATGGATAAAAAACATCAAGATAATTATTCCTTCCGTTTTTACATTTCCATTTTACCATCAGTTTGTATTATGACCACTTCCTTGGCAAAAATATTGAGCTCATGACACTTCCTATCGTCCTCGGTAATTTGATAAAGGTAATATCACATCCAGATGCCTGTAGTAACATAAAAAAGAACATGACAATTCCTGTTGTTCTTGGCACATCATGAAGGTCAGACCACTTTATGAAGTCTTTGGTAACATTATAAAGGTCTGAGCTTTTCCCGACGTCCTTGGCAACATTATAAAGGTAATAACATTTCCGGTCATAAACATAATAAAAAACATGACAATTCTTCACCTCTTTGGTAACATAATTAAAGCCCGTGACACTTCCTGACTTTCCTTGGTAAAATTATAAAGGTAATAACATTTGCTGTCGTCCATGGTTACATAAAATAGGTTATGGAACTTCTTTATCTCCTCCGTGACATTATCAAGGTCATGACACTTCCCGACGTCTTATGTAACATTACAAAGGTCATGGTACTTCCTGACGTCTTTGGTAACATTTAAAAGGTCGTGATACTTCTTGACGTTCTTAGCAACATTTTAAGGTCATTTAAATTCATGACGTCCTTTTATTCATAATATAATATTCCGTGACATCCTTGGATACATCATAAAGGTCATACCACTTCTTGGCGTCCTCCTTAATATTACAAAGGTCTGACAACCTTGGCAATATTATAAATGTCATAACACTAACTGGAATCTTTAGTAACATTAGAAAGGTCCTGGCGCTTCCTGGTGTCCTTGGCAACATAACACAGCTCGTGACGCGTCCTGACGTCCTTGGTAACATAAAAAAGTTTATGACACTTCGAGATGCCTTCAGTAAAATCATAAAGCTCATGGCACTTCTTGACGTCTTAGGGAACATTATAAAGGTAATAACACTTCCTGACAACCTTTGTAACACCATGAAGGTTATAACATTTTCTGACGTCTTTACTAATATAAAAATGAGCATAACACTTACTGATGACGTTGCATATATTATCAATGTAATCAAACTTCTTGACAACCTTGGTAACATTATAAAGGTAATGAGATTTCCTGATTACATCGGTAACACTGTAACGGTCATGACACTTTCTAACGTCTTTGGTAACATCTTGAAGTTCATGACACATCCTGACGACCTTGGTAACATGATATAAGTCATGACAGTTATGGCGTCATAGATAAAATTATGAAGGCCCTGTCACTTCCTGACGTCCTTGGTAACATTATATAGGTCATTACACTTCTTGACGTCCTCGGTAACATCATGAAGGCCCTGCCAATTCCTGAATTACTTGATAATATTATAAAGTATAACTACTCAAAAATCGAGAAAGTGGGACCTGTAGCATTATATCCGACCATCCTGCTTCGTCTTTCAGTAATTTTTTACTCAACTTTCACAATCACTTGTCATATTACATCGTTTGGATTGAGAACCATTGACGAAGGTTAAGTACTTGACGCATGTATGTCTGGTCCATGTTCTACTACTTGGTGAGTGTCAATGCAGGTTGACTTTGAGTCCCCGAGGGCACATATAGCCCTACCCAATATACTAAGGATGATCCTTTCTTCAGAAGCATTCGAAAAGGACTAGGTACGCTCACCCCTCATATCGGACCTATAATTTCGACGAAAAATGCAGTTGATAAGCGGACTATTAATTATCACTTTTTGCAATGTTTAATGTTTGAGAAATAATTGCGTCATAATTTTGAGCCCTCATAACTTCAAGCGCATGATGTATGACGTCATGTTTTGACGACATTTGTCCTAAATGACGCAAAACAAGGGAAAATCTTCAAAATTCATCTACGATCCAGGCCTCGCCCACGATTTTTTTATTCAAATTAAAAAGCAGATCATAAATCCATCGATTGGTACAAAATCTATCATGGGCAAGGCCTGGAAAGATACTTGAATTTATAAATTTGTATCGAAATGTCGCTTAATTGTTAATATTTCCAATGATTTCAACGTTTTTAGACGAAATTTTGAGCGACGTATTATTATGTACAAGACTGTGAAATCAAAACAGGCTTTCCTGATTTTGATTCGATCACCATACATTTGACCTTTTATAAACTAGAATATAAGGGATTTATGATCATATTTCAAAATAGGGTCGATACGGCAGGTTACCGCACCTACTCCTTACTTTTCACAAAATTTTCTCGAAAGTTCTGAAAAGTGGGTCCGGTAGCATCATAGCCCGTCCATCCTTCTACGTCTTTTGGACATAACTTTCCGTCATTGGCAATATTTAAATTTTTAGATTTGGGATCACTGATGAGGGTTTAGTACCCGAAATGTCTTTTAAATGAAATTTATTTATTCTTACGAATTTGAAGACGTGTAATATCAAAAGGAGTCCATCGGACTTGGCTACATGTGCCGTCGGGGACGCCTTGCGGCCGTTTTACGAAGCCTTAATCTAGTTCGTAAGTAATATTTTACGACTTACGAGCGTTTAACAAAAAGTTATAAATTGCGACTTACGACCAAAATCGGTAGAAAGCGATTCTCGGAACATTTGAACGTGACCAACCAGAATTATTCACCCATGCACACCAAAAGTAAAGCAGTCATTGCTTATATTTACATTTGTTATAATTATCGGTCATGTTTATCTGCTTGCACATCGCACGTTTTGCCTGTAACAATGTCAAATGTATTTTAGTGTTGGTAAATTCTCTCTACATGCAAAACTTGAACGTGACGTCACAATAGCAACACATGATATTGGAATGTAATTAATGTGCGTGAACATCGATAGCGGATGCGGCTTGCCAACAGGGGATGCTTACTCCTTCCGTTCACCTGGTCCCACCTCTAGCCTTCTAGGTGTCCGTCAATGCTCAAGTTGGTTCTCTATTGTGAGTGATCTTTAGGTTATCGTCAGGATCTTCTTTAACTCTAGTGGCAAATGGGCTTTAACCAAGGAGAATATAATGTAAATATATCGTAATGAAGGTTCAAATCTTGCATGTAACCGACATACAAAGTGAACTTAATTTTATCTCATTGACTTCATATGATAATAATAGATCTATCTTTATGTGATATCTCCATTTCAGAGTTTACACAAAAAATGGATATCTCTTAATCATCACATCACCCCTTTGTACATACAGACGTCAATTATAATACATGATAACAGTGATATTACCTGTCAGGTAATCGTTTCACAGTAATACTGTATGTTCCATTTGCTGACTCCATCAATCATACCAATTCATTTTTTTTGCTCAATCCAATTAAAAAAAAAGAATACTCGCCAATGAGCAAAATGTATAATCATTGAAACATGACATAAAAATAACTTGAATAAATTGACTTAAAATTGAACAACAGGCATGATAAATATACGAGGGCTGATTGATATGTTGATATATCTCCTCAATGAAGATACCTATTTTATTGTTTTTCCACAGCATCTTGGTAGAGTTCGCTACGTCAAAAAGTTTGGTATCTGAAGGAAGTTCTTGTCACAAGAAAAACTAATGTATGATATGAAAGCATAGTCATTTTCTTGACAAAAGTGTTTGAATGTGGTACCTAAAGGAAAGGAGGGGTCAAAGCGAAACTTTCGGACAGATCCTAAAGTGTCGCGTTACGTTATAGCTGACACAATTAAGTGCGGTTTTAATAATAATGCGGAAGGGTTCCAACTCTTAACCTTCTTGAAGAGAATTTCAAACCAATTTATTATACAACAGACGGTCGACACGAGTTTAGAATATTATATTCTCATCAGTGATGCTTCCAGCCAAAGTACTTTTCATAAGCCGCCAAAATACATTTCACTAGCGCCCTCTGTTTTAATTTTAGAATTTAGATTTGTATATTTACTTAACAGAGAGTAAATAGGTTTCTTCATTAAGTAGATATATGGCATTGATATTTAAAGTTATTCCTTACGAATCTCATTTTTGTATATTATTCACTGAAATGTGGTAAATTTTAAAAATCATAAAAAAAAACATTGACATGCAAACTTTTTATATTGCTTCCGATACAGATTTTAACATTTTTATACTTCCTACTCTGATAGAATCTCAGAATTTTGCGATTACCTTAAATAGAAAGAAGTACAGAATTGATTATAAATCAATTTCTGAAAAATAACTTTTTCTCAAAATATTAACCTAACCTATTTGCTGGAAATGTTCAACAAAAACAGAATTCTTTTTAAGAAAATGGATCAAATTAAAAGATAATTATCCTCCCTGAAGTGCTCAGAGTCGAAGTATCGCGGTTATACAGGTACTCGTAAAATTGAGCAGATTAGTTGTGACATAAGTTTATAACAAACAATCAACATGATTAATTATGCCAAAACGGAGACTCGGTATCAAACAGTGAACTCTTCAGTGGATAAGATTATAAAGTATGCGTCCTGTGAATGTCCTTTAGACACTCTTTCTGACAAGGTATTTTCATAGATACCAATTTTGTACCCTAGACTACATTACCTAGATATTTGATCTACCATTCCAGAAAATTCGATGTGAAAGAAACTTTGAATTTGAACCTGACATGTTTTATATTTCATCTGTGAATTCTTTCTGACCCGATGTTTCTATAGACGTAGCGGCATTGACGTAGATTTCTTACTTCATAATCATCATTGTATCCTTTCCCCTCCTCCCTGAGATAAATATCTTGCTCGAAATCTGACATTGACTAACGTTATTAAAGTTCATATACCCGACTGACATTGTATTATATCTTATCATAAGTGTAGACTCCCTTATAGGTTGTCACGTGTATTGGTAAACCTTCACATTTAGTACAACTATTATCAAATAAAGTATGTGCGCCAAAGTAACGTCCTATTATTGACAGTGAGAATGAAATGATTGAAAAGGAGTTGGATGATGAACAATGGGTAATATGTAAGCAATCCTTATGTTTTCATTACCTGTTTCAAAGGTACTTAATTGCAATTGGGACCTACGTTTGGACTTCTTTTTACCTGGATAGAACAGAAATACGCTTCTGAATACACCCTACGTAAAATTTGGAGCCGCTCAAGGCGCTAGGAAAAATTCACTTTGGTTTTATTCTACCTTTTTGACATATAGTAATACAAACGACGATTTTTAAAAATATCCAAAATACACGTCTAGTACTATCGAACATATATTTCAATATTGACAATTTCAACCACTAGGTTGGTACCGCTGCTGATCGACTGTAAGTCTCCAAAGATATCGCTCGCCTAGGTTTAGTGTTTACGCACTGCATTTAAATATATTCTAAATCTTCTATCATCAAATTAGATCTAAATTTCTAAAACTAAGGGGTATCACCCTCATTGAATAGCTCTGTCCTTAGCTGGGGTTTGCCATTATAATGTTTAGGACATGCTCAGAATTAAGCTCCTTACGCCTACTCCCAACTTTTTTTGCCATATTTTCACTGAAATATGTTTCTGATTAAACCCTACACAAATTGGAGCCACTCTTTTTGGCAAAAGGAATTTAAAAGTCGATATTGTAGACGGCACCAGGAAAAATCATTTTACTTTGTTCTATCTGTTTGACATTATGTACTACTGACAATGTTTTCATATTGGAAGCACTGTCTAGTACAATAAAACATGTATTTCAATATTGACAAATGCATACAAGAAAAATAGTAAACCATATGACTCATTTTTAGCGAATTATTTTTGAATCGAATCTTACATATTTTGTGATGATGATTTCCATTCAATTCTTGCTATGCCCTTATGAAACAAAGTACATATAAACAAAGCGATAGCACAAGTATGATCATAAGGATGTTTTAAGAAGTGTGGTTATTATTAGTTCCATTCCAAAGTCAAATTGGATGCTCATTTTTTACCTTTTTTAACAATGTTAAACGTCTCCAAATTCATTAACTCGATGAATACAGGATTTTATGCATTTATTTATTTTATTTTCGCCATATTTAAGTCACTAAATACTTTGATTTATATCAAATGCTTCTATACTTTTTGGAAATTATGGTTTTTCTTAAATTATAAATTGTTATGTTCATTGGGTTCAAATTCCGGCGCCGGTGTTGTAGCTCAGATCATCCCCCGCACAGATCATCCCCCGGATGAACTGGCCCAGTATAGAACATCCCCCTGTAAGGGGGATATTCTGTCCACACGGTTTATCCCCCTGTAGACTTTCAGCATAGAATATATAGGATAAAGCGGCCCAGGTTCAACCTTTCCCTTCTCTTATTCCGGATTTTCATTCCTAAACGGAAATTTCAAACCGTATTAAACTGTCTTAGTATTATCATAAAACATAGTGTGGTGCAGTTGACAATGGGTATGAATGACGTCCATTTTTCTTTTGTTTTATGCCTGTCAAGATGCCCCAAACAAACACGTCATACACTTTGAAGCATTTAATAAAGGATCAATGAACTCTGATTATTACTCGATACAGTCACACAGCGCTTTGCATGTACCGTTCAATAAGGTCATAAATATAAAGGATGCCAATTTCCTATTTATTCCCTATTTTCGGGTATCAAAAAAATCAAATTTTTGATCTAAAAAATCAATTTTTGATACCAACAATTCGTCATATTTTCTGATGTAAAAAACCCCAGTCTTCGATATCACAATTTTGTGATACAATGTATCACAAAATCAATTTTTTGATATCACAAATTCGAATTTATCAAATTCGATATCACAAATTACATTTTGTGATATCAAAAAATCGAATTCGTGATATAAAAAGTTTTTTTATTTAACAAAATATGACTAAATTTGTAATGTAAAAAAATCGTATTTGAGATATCACCAATTCTTTTTCTTGACATAAAAAAATGGAAATAAATAGAAAAACAGCGCACATTCATTGATCTTTTGATATCACAAATAAATCGATTATTTCATATCAAAAAATCGATTTTGTGTTATCGAATAATTGGATTTGTGAATACGATTATTTGATATAAAAAATCAATATTTTCCGACTTACGAGCGCTTAACAAAAAGTTACGACTTGCGACTTACGACCGAAATCGGTAGAAAACCTATCGCGAATCGTTTCGCGGGACATTTGCACGTGACCAACCAGAATAATACACCCATGAACACCAAAAGTAAATCAGTCATTGCTTATATTTACATTTGTTTAACGGTCATTTTTATTTGCATGCACATCGCACGGTTTGCCTGTAACAGTGTAAAATGTATTTTAGTGTTGGAAAATTCTCCCTACATGTCAAACTTGAACGTGATGTCACAATAGCAACACAATATAATGGAATGTAATTAATGTGCGTGAACATTGACGGCGGGCGCGGTTAGCCAACAGGGGATGTTTACTCCTCCCAGGCACCTGGTCCCACCTCTAGCTTGCTAGGGGTCCGTCGATGCGCAAGGTGATGCTCTATTGTGAGTGCTGTTGAGATTATCTTCAGAGTATTCTTTTACTCTAGTTGCTAATAAGCCTTAAACAAGGAGAATATAATGTAAATATATAGAGAATAAGTGTCTTAATTTGTGTTTTGTTACGGGTATACAACACACAGCAAGTGCATTTATCGCACATGTAATGCGCGTTAGCGCATTTCATACGATAAATGCATTTGCTGTGTGTTGTATACCCGTAACAAAACACATATTATGACATTTATTCTATATATATGCACCGTAGTTGTCTATTTCATTCTTGTTTTCTGAAATCGCGTTTTCTAGGTAAAAGGTGACGTTAAAATTCAGGTCACCGCTGGCTCAGTTTGCAGGTTAGAACAGCCGTCGCGGCATGTTTCTTTAGATCTCATGCATTGTGACGTCACGAGTGTTAATACACGAATTGCAGCACGTTTCTTTCAATAGTAACATCTCAGGGAATAACATTGGTTGTGCATATATATCGTAATGAAGGTTCAAATCTTGCATGTAACCGATATACAAAGTGAGCCTTAATGTTATCTCATCAACTTCATATAGAGAATAAGTGTCTTAATTTGTGTTTTGTTACGGGTAAACAACACACAGCAAGTGCATTTATCGTACATGTAATGCGCGTTAGCGCATTTCATGCGATAAATGCATTTGCTGTGTGTTGTATACCCGTAACAAAACACAAATTATGACATTTATTCTATATATATGCACCGAAGTTGTCTGTTTCATTCTTATTTTCGGAAATTGCTTTTTCTAGGTAACAGGGTGACGTTAACATCCAGGTCACCGCGGGTTCAGTTTGCAGGTTAGAACAGCCGTCGCGGCATGTTTCTTTAGATCTTATACATTGTGACGTCACGAGTGTTAATACACGAATTGCAGCACGTTCCTTTCAACAGTAACATCGCAGGGAATTACATTGGTTGTGCATATATATGATAATAATAGATTTATCTTCATGTGATATCTCCACTTGAGCGTTTACATAAATAAAAGATACATCACCCGTTTGTACATACAGACGTCAATCAATAATACCTGATAACAGTGATATTACCTGTCAGGTAATCGTTTCACAGTAATACTGTATGTTCCATTTGCTGACTCCATCAATCATACAAATCCATTTTTTTCTGCTCAATACAATTTAAAAACATGAATATTCACCAATGAGCAAAATGTATAATCATTGAAACATGACAAAAAAAATAACTTGAATAAATTGACTTAAAATTGAACAACAGGCATGATAAATATACGAGGGCTGATTGATATCTTGATATATCTACTCGACGAAGAGACCTATTTTATTGTTTTTCCACCCGAGTCCAGCATCTTGGTAGAGTTCGCACCGTCAAAAAGTTTGGTATCTGAAGGAAGGTCTTGTCACAAGAAAAACTCATGTATGATATGAAAGTATAATCATTTTCTAGTCAAAAGTTATTGAATGTGGTACCTAAAGGAAAGGAGGGGTCAAAGCGAAACTTTCGGACAGATCCTAAAGTGTCGCGTTACGTTATAGCTGACACAATTAAGTGCGATTTTAATAATAATTCGGAAGGGTTCCAACTCTAAACCTTCTTGAAGAGAATTTCAAACCAATTTATTATACAACAGACGGTCGACACGAGTTTAGAATATTAAATTCTCATTAGTGATGCTTCCAGCCAAAGTGCTTTTTTTAAGCCGCCAAAATACATTTCACAAGTGCCCTCTGGTTTGATTTTAGAATTTAAATTTGTGTATTCACTTAACAGAGAGTAAATAGGTCTCTTCATTGAGTGGATATATGGTCTTGATATTTAAAGTCATTCCTTACGAATCTCATTCTCGTATATAATTCACTGAATTTTTTTGTGCTATATTTTAAAAATCATAAAAAAACATTGACATACAAACTTTTTACAGATTTTAACATTTTTGTACTTCCTTCTGTGACGGAATCTCAGAATTTTGCGATTACCTTATATATGAAAAAGTACAGCATTGAATATAAATTAATTTCTGACAAATAACTTTTTGTCAAAATATTAACCTATCCTATTTGCTGGAAATGTGCAACAAACACAGAATTCTTTTGAAGAAAATGGATCGAAATAAAAGATAATTATCCTCCCTGAAGTGCTCAGAGTCGGAGTAACACGGTTATACAGGTACTCGTAAAATTGAGCAGAATAGTTGTTACATAAGTTTATAACAATAAAAAAATCAACATGATCAACGAAGTCAAAGAGGGTCTTTTCATACCCCTTTTTGTGCCCTTGACTACATAACCTAGATATTTGATCTACCATTCCAGAAAATTCGATGTGCAAGAAACTTTAAGTTTAAACCTGACATGGTTTTTATATTTCATCTATGATATCCTTCTGATCCGATGTTTCTATAGACGTAGCGACATTGACTTGGATTTCTTACTTCATAATCACAATCGTACCCCTTCCCCTCCTCCCCTAGATAAATATCTTGCTCGAAATCTGACATGCACTTACGTTATTAAAGTTCATATACCCGACTGACATTGTATTATATCTTATCATAAGTTTAGACTCCCCTATAGCAGTCACGGGTATTGGTAAACCTTCACATTTAGTACAATTATTATCAATTATTATCAAATAAAGTATGTGCGCCAAAGTAACGTCCTACTTTTGACAGTAAGAATGAAATGATTGAAAAGGAGTTGGATGATGAACAATGGGTAATATGTAAGTAATCCTTATTTTTTTTATTACGTTTCAAATATTTTCGTCAAACGCACATAATCAGAATTAATATTGGAGTTTGGGGTTCTTTTTTTCCTGGAAAGAAATTAAATACCCCTCTGAATACACCCTGCATCATAAGCAAAATTTGAGCCAGAAAAAAATGGTTTTATTCTACCTGTTTGACATTAAAGACTGCTGACGAGGATTTTTGAAATATCCGAATTACGTGTTTAGTGCAGTGAATTGATGCTATAGAACAAATATTTCATCATGTGCAATTTCAATTATTATGTTTAACGTCTTCAAATTCATTAGCATCATTTTAGACAGATAAATTTACAGCATGGACCAGACATGCACGTTTCAGGTATTTAACCCTCGTCAGTGATCCTCAATCTAAACCATAAAATATTACCAAAATATGTGAAAATTGTGTCCTAAATATACCGAAAGACGTTGCAAGATGGCTGGGATATGATATACTACAGGACCCAGGTTTCAGAAATTTCAGAACATTTTGAAAACACAACCGAAATTGATCGAACTTGGCTTAATGTGCCTCGGGGACTCCTGATCCACCAGCAGTGGCACGTACCAAGTGTTACAAATGTTTAACGTCTTCAAATTCATAACCATCATTCCAGAGCAGAGAAAGTTACAGCATGGACCAGAAATGCACGTTTCGGGTATTAAACCTCGTCAGTGACCCTCAAGTCTCAATATACCAACAGATGGATGAAAACTCATCTGTGAGAGGCAGATTTTGAATTTTTAAATTCTGTTGCCATGGCAACCAATTGTCACAGATAATATTTGATTTAATTGAAAGTTAGTATGTAGCAGTATTTAAATATACATTAACATATCAGCTACAGGCTTCCTGTAGTGATGGGATTGTATATAACGAGTGTCAATCTAACGATGAAAAATCACCAAATATGATAAAAACCTACCGATTTTCAGCTACAACAGATTTCGTTATATGAATTCTTACTGCAGAAAGACAAGTTTCATCTTTAAGACAAAGTCTTACAGTTTTCAAAAAGGTCTCATTTGCAATAGGTCCCTATATTCATTTTCTAGAAAAATCACCACACATGGACAGCATGCTATTTTCAACTTATCATTACAGGCTTATAAGGGGATTCTCCATTTGACACAGAGCTAACCCTGATTTCATAGCGTACAGTTTCGAATCCAACTAATTGAACTTTTTCACTGCAGAATGACATCATCTATACATTGAAATAGAAATAAACAACATTAACACTATTCAAATTCTGAAATACACAATTTAATGTAACCCCTATGTTAACCCTGGTAACATTAGTGACGTATTTTCAAAGCGCACGGTATTTTGAGACTTCAATCTAAACAATAAAAAATAGCCGAAATATGTGAAAATTATGACCTCTTGTTGCAGATTTATTTTTATACACTTATGAAAAAGAATTTATCCAAAATCTTCAAAAGCAAAGTAAATTTGATGAGCTGAAATGTTTCAATAATACTTCTAGGTATCTGGATGATATTCTTACCATTGACAATCCTGCTTTTGAATTATATAAGAATGAAATTTATCCACAAGAATTAACCCTTAACAAGGCAAACCTTTCAAATACAGAAACACCCTTTTTGGACCTAAATATCAAAATTGTAAACGGAAAGATTCATACAAGTGTATATGACAAAAGGGATGATTTTGGATTCAACATAGTAAATTTCCCTTGGCTTGACGGTGATGTTCCAAGATTACCGTCATACGGCATTTACATATCACAGCTCACCCGGTACGCTAGAGCATGTACTGATATTTTGGATTTTCACAGTAGAAATTTACAAATTACCAAAAAACTTTTAGGTCAAGGTTTCCGCTTTCATAAACTAGTTAAGACTTTCTGGAAATTTTACAAAAATTACAGTCAACTTCTTTTAAAATTCGGATCTATACATGCAACAGAGTACATTACTATGGGTATTACACAACCTGTCTTTTATGGTGATATGATAAACAAAATAAAGAGGATCAAAGGTAGGCAGCATAACCATCGAAAATGCGTCAGAATCATCAAACGCCTTATATACCGTGGATATGATCCTAATGTCACCAGACGGACAATAGGCTTGGTACTTGACCAATCTACAGTCTTGTACAAGCGCATCCTTGAGACTTGCACTCTGACTGACTGTGACGACGGGACTCCATGACGGGCCCTGTCCAAACCTCTTTAGAGAAGACAGGGCCCCGACCACCTGTCCTCTCTGAATGTCAGTCGGACTCCTCGGGTGATTGCATACATGAGCTCGCTACAGCCGGCAGAGCACGGACTGTATAACGCATGCCCTCTTTTTATATCCATTTACATATTCATCTGTGTCTCTGGGGCCTCTGCGTTTTGCGGTCTTGTTTGTGTGATGTCATCTTACAGTGAGGAGGTTGTTTTACACCACAATTGTACGTTCTTCGAGACCTCTGGGTAATTGGAGAAGTGAGAGGGTTGTGCGCACGTAATCCAGGATAACCACACCATTTGCTACTTGCGTAACAGATGGCCGTCCAAAGTCGGCATCGGTTACCCATTGGTCTCGTCGGTTTATGTGTAGTCTTTTGTGTTTGATGTTTACATGTCATGTGTCTCTTTTCCGTCTCGTGCTGTACTCGTCTTTTGTGTTTTTGCATCGGGTGTTTTTGGTGTTTTACTGTTGATGCTGCAACGGGGTCTTGTTGGAGATCTCCTCCCTTCTTTCTAAATATACCGAAAGACGTAGCAAGACTTAGCTTAGAAGTAAGTTCTAGAACACTGCCTTACCACACCAAGAGACACATCCCTTATTCCATAATAGAAGTCCATCTTACCAGAGACAATATTCCTCAGCCCACACTAGAACACCACCTTATCACATCTAGAGACACAATCCCTTAGTCCAAACTAGAACAACACCTTACAACATCAAGAGACAATATTCCTCAGCCCACACTAGAACACCACATTACCACACCCAGAGACAATATTCCTCATCCCACACTAGAACACCAACTTACAACATCAAGAGACGCAATCCCTTAGCCCACACTAGAACACCACCTTACCACATCCAGAGACACGATCCCTTAGCCCACACTAGAACACCACCTTACCACATCCAGAGACAATATTCCTCAGCCCAGACTAGAACACCACATTACCACACCCAGAGACAATATTCCTCATCCCATACTAGAACACCAACTTACAACATCAAGAGACGCAATCCCTTCGCCCACACTAGAACACCACCTTACCACATCAAGAGACACAATCCCTTAGCCCACACTAGAACACCACCTTACCACATCCAGAGACAATATTCCTCAGCCCACACTAGAACACCGAACACCACATTACCACATCAAGAGACAATATTCCTCAGCCCACACTAGAACACCACCTTACCACATCCAGAGACACAATCCCTTAGCCCACACCAGAACACCACCTTATCACATCTAGAGAAATTATTCCTCAGCCCACACTAGAACACCGAACACCACATTACTACATCAAGAGACAATATTCCTCAGCCCACACTAGAACACCACCTTACCACATCCAGAGACACAATCCCGTTGGGTCCGCTCACCGGTTTTTAGAGTAAACCCAAAATGTCCAGGGTGGAAAAGCTGAAATAGGGAAATTGAGTGGTTTTGAAAGGTGGGTTGAGAAGACCATTATGAAGATAGTCTTTAATGGTAAGATGCATATTGTAAAGTATGCCTGCCTTGTGTAAGAGCAATAAAAAAAAATTAGGTCACATGACTTATTTAGTCTAAATATAGATATTTTAAAAGGCGTACCTGATTTTCCCTGTTTGACAAGACTTCATAAGGCAAAATATGAAGTTTTTGGGTTTTTACATATTTTTTTGAGTTACATCTGATGGAAACTCGTAAGATTTGGCTAGAATGGAGTATAAGATAATAATTACATATGCCCATTCATTTGTATAGAATTTACACTGTGATTATAGGAGTATAACCACGGTGGCGTGGTTTGAACTATGACTTCATAGTAACTTGGCTTGATTTGAACTTTGACAGTATGTAGTAACAGAGCCTTAGCAACGGAGTTTTATTCGTATTTCAACGCCATTTAAGCGTGAAAACTGGAATGTACATTTATATAATAACTGTCTTTTGGAATGTGATTATACTTTGATAACCTACAATGGATCCAGGAATTATGTTTCTCATAATGCGCTAACGCGCATTATGGAACATAATTCCTGGATCCATTGTAGGTAATCACAGTACAATCACATTCCAAAAGACAGTTATTCTATAAATAGCTTTAAGGAAATATAAGCATTATTTCTGAAAATTTTCCAGGAGGCAAGAAACAATACACAGAAAAATGGCAAAAACCATGAATTTTAGGCCAATTTTCTTAACCTTTTTCAGCAAAATTGTATGATATTTATTATGTATAGCAATCTTACCATGACCTTGAGACTAGTATCATATAAAAGCTGTAGATATAACGAACAGATTGATATATAGTATAATAATGTGAAATATATAGAAATAAAATGAGATGACGTCAAATTATGCATGAGTGCGCAATATTTCTGTGCCGCGTGACCGAGTAAGAGAAACTGGTGAGCGGACCAATTGCCCACGGTAGAAAACCACATAACCACATCCAGAGACACAATCCCTTAACCCACACTAAAACACCACCTTACCACATCAAGAGAAACAATTCCTTAGCCCACACTAGAACACCACCTTACCACACCCAGAGACACAATTCCTTAGCCCACACTAGAACACCACCTTACCACATCCAGAAACACAATCCCTTAGCCCACACTAGAACACCACCTTACCACACCCAGAGACACAATCCCTTAGCCCACACTAAAACACCACCTTACCACATCCAGAGACACAATCCCTTAGACCACACTAGAACACCATTTTACCACACCCATAGACACAATCCCTTAGCCCACACTAGAACACCATTTTACCACACCCATAGACACAATCCCTTAGCCCACACTAAAACACCACCTTACCACATCAAGAGAAACAATTCCTTAGCCCACACTAGAACACCACCTTACCACACCCATAGACACAATCCCTTAGCCCACACTAAAACACCACCTTACCACATCAAGAGAAACAATTCCTTAGTCCACACTAAAACACCACCTTACCACATCCAGAGACACAATCCCTTAGACCACACTAGAACACCATTTTACCACACCCATAGACACAATCCCTTAGCCCACACTAGAACACCATTTTACCACACCCATAGACACAATCCCTTAGCCAACACTAGAACACCATTTTACCACACCTATAGACACAATCCCTTAGCCCACACTAGAACACCACCTTACCACACCCATAGACACAATCCCTTAGCCCTCACTAAAACACCACCTTACCACATCCAGAGACACAATTCCTCAGCACACACTAGAACACCACCTAACCACACCCAGAGACACAATCCCTTAGCCCACACTAGTTCACCACCTTACCACACCCAGAGACACAATCCCTTAGCCCACACTAGATCACCACCTTCCACATCCAGAGACACAATTCCTCAGCACACACTAGAACACCATCTAACCACACCCAGAGACACAATCCCTTAGCCCACACTAGATCACCACCTTCCACATCCAGAGACACAATCCCTTAGCTTACACTAGAGCACCACCTTACCACACCCAGAGACACAATTCCTTAACCAACACTAGAACACCACCTTACCACATCCAGAGACACAATTCCTTAGCCCACACTAGAACACCACCTTACCACACCCAGAGACACAATCCCTTAGCCCACACTAGTTCACCACCTTACCACACCCAGAGACACAATCCCTTAGCCCACACTAGATCACCACCTTCCACATCCAGAGACACAATTCCTCAGCACACACTAGAACACCACCTAACCACACCCAGAGACACAATCCCTTAGCCCACACTAGTTCACCACCTTACCACACCCAGAGACACAATCCCTTAGCCCACACTAGATCACCACCTTCCACATCCAGAGACACAATTCCTCAGCACACACTAGAACACCACCTAACCACACCCAGAGACACAATCCCTCAGCCCACACTAGAACACCACCTTACCATACCCAGAGACACAATCCCTTAGCCCACACTAGACCATCACCTTACCACACCCAGAGACACAATTCCTCAGCCCACACTAGAACACCACCTAACCACACCCAGAGACACAATCCCTTAGCCCACACTAGAACACCACCTTACCACATCCAGAGACACAATTCCTCAGCCCACACTAGAACACCACCTAACCACACCCAGAGACACAATCCCTCAGACCACACTAGAACAACAACTTACTAAACCAAAATCCCTTAATCCACACTAGAACACCGCCTAAATACATGCGGAGACATATTCCCTCAGCCCACACTAAATAACAACCTTACCACACCCAGAGAAACAATCCCTTTGCCGACACTGGAACAAAAACTTATAATAACCAGAGACACATTCCCTTAGCCCTTACAAGAGCACCACCCTACCACACCAAGAGACATAACGACCTTACACACCCAGAGAAAAAATCCCTTAGTCGACACTAGAACAACATTTTACCACATCCAGATACAAAATCCCTTAGCCCACACAGGAACACAGCCTTACAAGACACAGAGACACAATCACTTAACCCATACTATAAAATCACATTACCACACCTAGAGACAAAATGCCTTAGCCCACACTAGTACACCTCCTTACCACACCCAGAAGCATAATCCCTTAGCCCACACTAGACGCCACCTTATCACACCCAGAGACATAATCACTTAGCCCACACTAGAACACCACCATACCACAACCAGAAACATAATCCCATAGCCCACAGTAAAACACTACCTTACCGCACCCAGAGACACATTCCCTTAGCCCATACTAGAACATCAACTTACCACACCCAGAGGCACATCCCTTAGCCCACACTAGATCACAACCTTACGAAACCCAGAGACACAATCCCTTAGCCGACATTAGAACAACAATTTACCACACCGAGAGACACAATCCCTTAGCTTACACTAGAACACCACCTTACCCCACCCGGAGACAAAATCCCTTAGTCCAGACTAGAACACCACCTTACAACACCCAGAGACACAACCCCTTAGCCAACACTAGAACATCACTTTCCACATCCAGAGACACAATCCCTTCCACACTAGAACACCAACTTACTACACTCAGAGACACAATCCCTTAGCCCACACGAAATCACTGCCTTACCACACGCAGAAACAATTTCTAGCCCACATGAGAACACCACCTTTCCACACCCAAAGACACAGTCCCTTAGCCCTCACTAGAACACCACCTTACCATACCCAGAAACACAATCCCTTAGCCCACACTAGAGCACCGCCTTAACACACCCAGAGACACAACCCCTTAGCCCTCACTAGAACACCACTTAACCACTCCCAGAGACTTTTAAAATCCCTTAGCCCATACTAGAACTCCCCCTTGCCACACCCTGAGCGCCTCTAAAAGGGTGAGCTGATCCAAGCACTATCAAAAAATATCCACTTGATTCAGCTGTCCTTGTTACTCAAACAATTAAATAAGTATTCAATATTTACGATAAGGTCATACCAAATTAATTTTTCAAAATTCAAAGAATAATATTATAAAAATAAAATGCTCGCCTGCAGCACTAAATTTCTAGCTAAAGAATTTTTTAGGGTTGGTTCTGATTTCTGCAAATTTAAAAGCTTCTAGAAGTCTCAGATTGTGCAAATTTGGAAGAAAATGATACTTCTTGTGTTTGACAAATTTTGTTGGGAGTACATTTGTTGTCCCATATACATGGCATCAAAAGTAAAGGAGGGGGAATGTTCGAAAAATTTTTCCATACAGCTATGTGCCAGGTTTACCAATCTCCAGATTTCTATGGGGATTCCTTTTTTCAGTACGAAAAACATCAGAAATGTATTACTGGGGTAACAATATCAAAAATAAAATTATTTCACTCGCTCGCACCTTAAATTAAATTAACATTTAATTAATTTGGTATGGCCTAACCAGAGCTTTATATTTGCTTTTGTACTTCCATTCTGTGGATGGATATCAATAATATTTCACAGAACTGTTCCTTGAACCAAAGTCATAGGTGAAAGGTCAAAGTCACAATAGACATTAGTAAAACCTTGTCTGGAGCAGCACTCCCCCCCCCCCTTGGATGGATTTCAATAATATTTCACATTTCACACAAATGTTCCTTTTAACATGTGTCCCCTCGCCCCCCCCCCCTGTGGATGGATTCCAATAATATTTCACATTTCACACAAATGTTCCTTTTAACATGTGTCCCCCTCCCCCCGTGGATGGATTTCAATAATATTTCACATTTCACGCAAATGTTCCTTTTAACATGTGTCCCCTTCCCCCTTGTGGATAGATTTCAATAATATTTCACATTTCACTCAAATGTTCCTTTTAACATGTGTCCCCCTCCCCCCTTTAACATTTGTGTGAATATTATTTAATTGATGCTATTGAATTTTAAGACGTTTAACATTTGCACATATGATGTGTCTTATATGTTTTCACTAATGTCTTTCTGTCTGTGGTTTATGATATAGATCTGGAGCCACAGAAACAGAAAAATCAGTTAGTATCTATACATTATGCTATTTGATGCTATCATAAATGGTATTAAAAAATGAACATTATCTTTGTATGTAAAAGACTGTTCTGACATTATAATAAATTGTTGTTTTCATTACTTTTCAGATCTATGATGTGAAAGCAGAATGATTTCACAGGCATTATAGATGTTAACATTTGAGATACGAGAACACACGAGGACTTAGCTTATATTTCATTCATACAAGTCATGGCCACATCAAATCGTTTTACTAAGTGTAAGGATCCAAATGATGTTGATGTAGAACTTAAAAAACTACTTCTCTGTGAATATTTACATGAAAAATTGTGTAAGGACAATTTCACAAAATTTAAACTGAACTGTAGGAAACATTTGAAAACCACTGCTGAAAAACTACTGTCAAATCCTGAGGATATTCTAGAGAAACTAAGAGCCAAGAGTATTATAAGGACTAGTGATTATGGAGAACTCAAAGACTTAGTCGAGGACATTGATGTTGATATTGTAACACTGATTGAAGAAGCAGAGGAGAGGATAAAAAGATTAGAAGAAGAATCAGGTAAGACAAAATTGTTTTAAGGCATATATATGATCATTTTACTAAAATAGAAAATAATTTTTTCAAGTGAAAACTTGTGTGGTTGATTATAAAACCCACCAATACAGGTCAAGTTCAAATATAGAGGTCATGTCCCACTATTACATGCAGAGTTATGCCCCTTAAAACTCAGAAAAAATCAAACTTTTGTGGTTACTAGACATTTAAAGGAACCGTTACAGATAATCAATTCACTTCTTGCATATATAGCTTTTACACCAAGAAATAAAGGTCAAGTTCGAATATAGGTCATATCCCTGAATTATGTGCAGAGTTATGCCCCTTGAAACTTAGAAAAATTCAAAAATGTTATGGTTTCCGGACATTGGAAGGAAAACTGTTACAGATAGTTAATTAATTTCTTGGATATAGCTTTTGCAGCAAGAAATATTGGTGAAGTTCAAATATGGGTCATGTCCCTCAATATGCCCATTGAAACTTGGAAAAAGTCAAAATGTTGCCGTTTCCGGACTTGTAAAGGAAACCATTACAGATAATCAATTCATTTCTAGGATATAGCTTTTACACCAAGAAATATCGGTCAAGTTCGAATATTGGCCATGTCCCTCAGTTTTGTGCAGAATTATGCCCCATTGAAACTTCGAAAAAATTAAACATTTTGTGGTTTCTGGACACTTGAAGGAAAACCATTACAGATAACCAATTGATTTCTTGGAATTTGTACATTTTACACCAAGAAATATAGATCAATTTTAAGTATGGGTAATGTCGCTCAATTATGTCCCTTGAATCTTAGAAAAATTCAATATTCTGAGGTTTTCAGACGCTTTAAGGAAAACTATCACAAAATCAATTGATTTGTTGGATATAACTTTTACACAAAGAAATGCAGGTCAAGTTCAAATATGGGTCATGTCGCTCAATAATATGCAGAGGTTTGCCCCTTGAAGCTATTGAAGAAAAAAAATCAGTATTTTGTGATTTCAAAAGATCTAAAAGAAAACCCTCGAAGGGAGTACATTGATTTCTAAAATTCAGATTTTATACTCAGAAATTACTATATAGGCTATGCTGCTCAATTTTGTGAGTGTTATGCCCCTTGAATCAATATTTTGTGGTTGACATTTAAACATGTTAAAGGTAAACAACCTCAGAAAATCAATTCATTCTTATAGATTTTACACCATGTGAACTTGTGAAGCAGGACAATTTTAAATATGGGGCATATTGATCAATTATGTGCAGGCTTATGCCTTTTAGAACTACCATATGTATAGTCATGGTTTCAGTTGCCTATATGCAACATACGCCGGGTGGGGATATCATTGATCCTTAGATAAACAATAGATTTCATTCTTCTTTCAATTCTGTTCCAGATTCACCAAAATCAAAACGTAGGAAAATCGACGATGTGTCCTCTAAAGGTAAAGATAGTGAAAGTATCCAGAGGAGTATATATGGTTTATATAGTAAAGTGGCCCCCTTAAATCGACTTCTCCAAATTTAAATTTTGTTGTCCTTTTTAGAGAATTCAATATCTACATTTTGAGAAATCTAGTTACAAAAACTGTTCCTCGCTTTACAAGACATTGTAAAATTTGCATCAATATAATGCAAACCGGTGATTTTGTCAATTTTTCATGAAAAATAGCATAATTCTAGATTATTTTCATTAAGATAACATCGAGCGGGATTGTGAACAACTTGTTCCTTTTGCATGCACTTAAAGACGTACATAGGTAACAACATATCAAAATATAAATGATGTTCAGAAGCCCGCTCGATACTATCAAAAAGAAAGTTTGACGAAAAACAGCTCCAAAACGACATTTTTCCAAATAATTGGCAAAATATACCATTTTTGATGCCAAATTTCGAAGAAATTGAGAAAAGAAAGTAAAAGTTATGTATCATTTCATAAGTAGCCTACATTGTAGAATAAATATTGGTACAAATTCATTACTTCATGAGAAGTTAAGATTTTGCCCCGAAAGGGGGCCGCTTTACTATATAAACCATATATTGTCCTTTGTTTAGATTCCATGATATTTGTTGAAATGATTGAGTATTAAAATTTTTGATATCATTCAAGAATATTTTATGAATGAAAACTATGATTTTGTTATGTGTATCAACATATTATATGTCACATATATTCAGATGTATTTAAATTAAAAATTTTGTGGTTTCTGGACATTTGAAGGAAAACCATTACAGATAACCAATTGATTTCTTGGAATTCGTACATTTGACATCAAGAAATATAGATCAACTTTAAGTATGGGTCATGTCGCTCAATTATGTCCCTTGAATCTTAGAAAAATTCAATATTCTGAGGTTTTCAGACGCTTTAAGGAAAACTATCACAAAATCAATTGATTTGTTGGATATAACTTTTACACAAAGAAATGCAGGTCAAGTTCAAATATGGGTCATGTCGCTCAATAATATGCAGAGGTTTGCCCCTTGAAGCTATTGAAGAAAAAAAATCAGTATTTTGTGATTTCAAAAGATCTAAAAGAAAACCCTCACAGGGAGTACATTGATTTCTAAAATTCAGATTTTATACTCAGAAATTACTATATAGGCTATGCTGCTCAATTTTGTGAGTGTTATGCCCCTTGAATCAATATTTTGTGGTTGACATTTAAACATGTTAAAGGTAAACAACCTCAGAAAATCAATTCATTCTTATAGATTTTACACCACGTGAACTTGTGAAGCAGGACAATTTTAAATATGGGGCATATTGATCAATTATGTGCAGGCTTAATATGCCTTTTAAAACTACCATATGTATAGTCATGGTTTCAGTGTTTATATGCAACATACGCCGGGTGGGGATATCATTGATCCTTAGATAAACAATAGATTTCATTCTTTTTTCAATTCTGTTCCAGATTCACCAAAATCAAAACGTAGGAAAATCGACGATGTGTCCTCTAAAGGTAAAGATAGTGAAAGTATCCAAAGGAGTATATATGGTTTATATAGTAAAGTGGCCCCCTTAAATCGACTTCTCCAAATTTAAATTTTGTTGTCCTTTTTAGAGAATTCAATATCTACATTTTGAGAAATCTAGTTACAAAAACTGTTCCTCGCTTTACAAGACATTGTAAAATTTGCATCAATATAATGCAAACCGGTGATTTTGTCAATTTTTCATGAAAAATAGCATAATTCTTGATTATTTTCATTAAGATAACATTGAGCGGGATTGTGAACAACTTTTTCCTTTTGCATGCACTTA
Source organism: Pinctada imbricata (assembly GCA_033119305.1). Classification (NCBI taxonomy): domain Eukaryota; kingdom Metazoa; phylum Mollusca; class Bivalvia; order Pterioida; family Pteriidae; genus Pinctada; species Pinctada imbricata. Next base: position 16,180,282 of record VSWD01000014.1, on the reverse strand, counting down.
AAAGACGTACAAAAGTAACAACATATCAAAATATAAATGAAGTTCAGAAGCCCGCTCGATTCTATCTAAAAGAAAGTTTGACGAAAAACAGCTCCAAAACGACATTTTTCCAAATAATACCATTTTTTGATGCCAAATTTCTAAGAAATTGAGAAAAGAAAGTAAAAGTTATGTATCATTTCATAAGAAGCCTACATTGTAGAATAAATATTGGTACAAATTCATTACTTAATGAGAAGTTAAGATTTTGCCCCGAAAGGGGGCCGCTTTACTATATAAACCATATATTGTCCTTTGTTTAGATTCCATGATATTTGTTGAAATGATTGAGTATTAAAATTTTTAATATCATTCAAGAATATTTTATGAATGAAAACTATGATTTTGTTATGTGTATCAACATATTATATGCCACATATATCATTCAGATATATTTATCTACATATTTTGAATATTGGATTGTATATTAATTGATGCTTGGTATCTAGCTATTATCTTTCTTTTGTTACAGATGATGAGCAAAGCATCAACAATCTGAGACAAAGGTTGATAAAGATCAACAATGATATGACAAGAGTAATCCCTCTGTCCCCTTTGTTAGAGCGAGGAGAAGACGAATTGCCGATAGAGCAACTGTACGCCCAAGTTGTCATACAAGAAGATCCAAAGTACAAGGAAAAGGGACATGACTCCTCACATAGCACCAAAGAAGTCACAGATCCCGATGATATTTTCACAAAAGATGGGGAAGCTGTAAAGAAGATCTTCATGACAGGTGATTCTGGGCGTGGTAAAACAACCTTCTGTTTATGGCTTCTAAAGAATTGGTGTAATGCTCTTCAGAAAGATGGTTCTGACAATGAAGAGCTTGATAAATGGGAGAAGAAACTGAAAGAATTTGAATTTGTTTTTCTATTACAGCTTGGTGATTTTCAGGATGTACAAACAAATATAGCTTCTGTTATAGATATGATCTGCCATGTTGCATTTGAAAGTGACACAGACCACCATGCCACCATACGCCACATATTGTCATCTAACCAATACAGAAGTCTGATCATCATAGACGGCCTGGATGAGTGGAATCCAAACGAAGAAACCAGAAAACACTTGATTATGACAGGATGCCAAAATTAGATGTGTCAAGTACTGTGTCATGCTTTATAGCAATGCGACCATGGGTGCTTTCAACAATGTCAAAAACAGTGAGAAACAGTGACAGGGTAATAGAAGTATTTGGTCTGAATGAGGCTGGTATGGAAATTGTTATTAAGAATGTGTTGTTAAATCGTTATAAATTGAAAGACGATCCCACAAAATGCACTGAAGAATATGCAAAAATTTTCAGACATTTTTCAGAAAAAAAGTTACAATCTTTCATGCAGATTCCTTTATTAACTGTAGTTTGTGTACAGATGTTGTATGAGAAGAAAACGCTAGGGGACAATATGACAAGTTTCTATGCTGAGATGTTAAATATGTTAATAGAGAGGGCTAATGAAAAACATAAAAAACTACAAATAGGACATGGCGCCGCATTAGGCGGTGAGCTACCAGGAGTATTATCTAAACACAAAGCTGTCCAAAGGTATGCCCCTGTTCTGGTAAAGTTAGGAAAATTTGCATATGAAGGGGTATTATCCAATGAAACAAACATAACAGTTCATGAAATAGACCTAGAAAAGCAGGTAAGTGAGAAAGAATTCTTACTAAATGTTGGTTTAATCAGCCAGAAGAAATCAGCCAGAATATATCAGGAAGCAAGCCGTCTTACAGCAAAGAAAGTATCTATTCCTTTCTTCCATAAATCCATACAAGAGTTCCTTGCGGCAGTCCATATTGTAACAAACAAAGAGGTAGGTGATTCATTCTGTAAACATCTGTCTGACGTCGATGCCATAATGGATTTGTCTAGTGTCATTATGTTTATATGTGGCATGTGTCCTTCCCTTGGTAGTGTGATATCACAGCATGTGGTAAGCGTAACAGACAGTGACAGAGATATTTGTCAACACAGACAATCGCCAGATCTAATCAATTATAATAGTGCAGTAGAGGAATTGTTCAATCTACAATGTAGTTGGTACAGGGAGTTACTGGACAGACAGACAGACAGCCCAGTAAAATTCTACATATCGGATGTTTTACTGAGGTGTTTGGCAATAGCAAGAGAGAGTGAGGGTTACTAATGAAGTCCTGTCAGATCACCATGTATATGCAAGGTCACTGTTTCTACATGATATTCCATTTACTGGCAGAGAGTATGATACCATCGACAAAATTTTATGTGAGTTCCTGTCAAACAAATATAACAACACAACGTCACTTGCTAGTGTAGCTATTGGTGAGCAATTCAGGGATGGGGATGGTGTTTACTGTATATCTACAATATGTATTCCCACATTGAGAATCCTACACCTATATGATGTTAAAACAAATAACACTCACCTGGATGGTAATGATTGTGCCCCACTGCTGAAAAACATGACATCATTACTTGAGTTAAAGATGAGCAATGTCACCCTGAATGACAGAGGACTGGATATGTCTGATATGACATCACTACAGAGGTTAATCCTGCATGATTTGAGCCTTAGTAAGAGAGGACTAGATCTGTCTGGCATGACATCATTATGCGAGTTACATCTATGGGATGTGAACCTGAATGATAGAGGACTGGATATGTCTGGCGTAAAATCACTACAGAAGTTAAAGCTAAGTGGAGTGGCCCTGGGTGATAGAGGACTGGATCTGTCTGACATGAAATCACTACAGAAGTTGGAGCTAAGTAGAGTGGCCCTGGATGATAGAGGACTGGATCTGTCTGACATGAAATCACTACAGAAGTTGGAGCTATTTGGAGTGGCCCTGGGTGATAGAGGACTGGATCTGTCTGACATGAAATCACTACAGAAGTTGGAGCTAAGTAGAGTGGCCCTGGATGATAGAGGACTGGATCTGTCTGACATGAAATCACTACAGAAGTTGGAGCTAAGTAGAGTGGCCCTGGATGATAGAGGACTGGATCTGTCTGACATGAAATCACTACAGAAGTTGGAGCTAAGTAGAGTGGCCCTGGATGATAGAGGACTGGATCTGTCTGACATGAAATCACTACAGAAGTTAGAGCTATTTGGAGTGGCCCTGGGTGATAGAGGACTGGATCTGTCTGATGTGAAATCACTACAGAAGTTAAGGCTAGGTAATGTGGCCCTGGATGATAGAGGACTGGATCTGTCTGACATGAAATCACTACAGAAGTTAGAGCTAAGTAATGTGGCCCTGGGTGATAGAGGACTGGTTCTCTCAGCTAATATGATAGATTTAGATACGGTAAGTTTAAATCTTATACATATGCCAGAAGCCCAATGGCAACAGTTTATAACTTCTGTACTAAACATACAGCATATATTTGAAGTTGAACTATATGAAACAAATATTGACAAAGAATAAAGGAGAAGGATCAGGTCATCACACGTCAATGTAAGGTGGTTAAGATTTCATTATGTTGCTACTGCTGCTGCTTCTGCTGATGATGATGATGATGATGATGATGATGATGATGATGATAATGGTGATGATGATGATGATGATGATGATTATTATTATGATGATGGTGATGATTTTTATGATGTACGGTTATCTGGAGTCTATAAACAGTCAGACTTCACACAGAAAATGTTACTGTATTATAATCCATGTATCTATCTACATTATATAATCCAGTATACGTTACCATACTCAGGTAAGACTTATTGCACATTTTAATGTTAATTCACACATAGTACATGTTCAGCATCAATGTTGACAGATATACAGTACACGTCAAAATAAGGTAAATTCTTCACAAACATCTATTTCTGAAATCCCGCGTTTCAAAGTCACAGGAATTCGAGTTAAGTTCATGTGAAAGCAGATTCAAAGTTGTTGTTTTTTTAATCACAGTTAAGTATACCCCTCATATGCTAGGTTGTTAGACTTCTTACACGTTCGTGTTTATTGCAAAGTTTCGTCGATCATTTTGATTAATAAATTGACCAGACAAATGTAATTTGTTATTTTTGTTTTTTCTTGTGCATGTAAGCAAATTGTCCCTGTTTCCCAAAATCCTTCCATATCTGTACACAGTTTGACTTAATTTTTTTCTGCGAAATGATTAATTTATTCATTTGACTATAATTTTGATTGAACTTGTTGAACTTTAGTCAAATTTCAAATTCAAGATTTATGAAAGCTAGCTGTTTCATTTTACCATAATTGTGATTTCTAAATTGGCAGTTTTTTCTCTGGTATTTGTATTTATGCATGGGTCATAGCTGTCCTATAATTCCTATTTTCCTATAAAAATATAGGAACCTATAAAAGTCCTATATTTGATAAATTTGTCCGGTAAATCGTATATTTTGGCCTCAAATGTCAGAAAACATTGCTTTGCCAATCTATTTGCTGCTTCATCTATAACTTCTATTGCGATTTGGGACAATTTCTGACAAAAAAATTCGGCTGGCTTCGCTCATACAATGATACTGTTTCATTTCAATAATTCAAAAACATATTTAGCAAAAATATATATATACCAGGAGGTAAATATTCTATCAATTTCTTTTAAAACGTTGGCTTTGAAGGTTCGAAAATTCCTATAATTTTCCTATTTTTCTGAAAAAATCCTATATTTGTCCTCTATTTCCATGTAAGATATACCTATATTTTGAGTAGATGAAGTCGCTATGACCCATGATTTATGTGTTTTTATATAAAATTGATTCATGCATCAGTGTGTTCTATTATCAAGTATCATTAAAATCGAAGAAAAAAATTAACATATATTTACTTATTTTGTATTTTGAATCATTAAACAGCAGGTATAATGTAGTTGTATGAGTATTAATATATAATAAGAAAAAAACAGACGTTTGAACATAGACTTGAAGAGAACTAGATAAAAGATAGGAGGGGATTTCCAACAACACTTGGTTGCATCAATCAAAGCAAAACACCAAATGCAAAAACACAGAGCAGGCACTCACAGAAAGAGATGCAAAAGGTACACGGAACACCAATGCAAAGAAATAAAAATAAAACCGAAGGGCGCTACTGAAATAAATTTTGGGGGCTCCTGCAAACTCACTTTGGCTGGAGGCATCACTGATGAGGATTTAATATTCGGCAGTGATTTTTAGAGATAGCCAAAATTCATTTTAGAAGCGCCCTCTGGTTATTTTTTTTTTCAATCAAATTTGAGCAATTTGTAGAGTGCGCGGCCCCAAATTTCCTGTAGGTTGGATTAAATAGCATATCCAAATAAACTCGTTGTTAAAAATAGCATTGGAGGGATGGTGCTATATATATATGAAATTTTCTTCGAGAACGTATAGAGTTGTAACACTTCCGCATTATTCAACATAACTAATCTCCTTTCATGAGTAGCAACATTCTGTCTTCTCCTATTTATGACGGTAGCGTTTCATCGTTAGAGCCAAACGGCATGCAAGTAAGCTACATGTTCAGGGTTGTAGTATACAATGGCTGAACTCGTCATTGAGGAAGTTTTTTGGTCGCTACGGGGATCTTTATATAAAGGCATACGGGATCCTTCTTTCCGGAATGAACGACATTGAATAGCTGTCAACATCACCAAACGAGCCATCTTTACCTGATATGTACATCAATATGTACATCAAGACATCACCAAATTTGACAAGTTTTCAAGGAACTGTTGGGACGGTTACTGCAAGAAAACAGGAGACACTGTAAAAGTTAGTTAGTAGCCTCGTTCTGTTTTTAAGTTATATGTGATTTAAATCAGGGTATCATGGGTATGATTTAAACTGAATTCAAGAACGATAAGTCTTGCATACCTACTGATGGACTTCATAGATCAGTGGGCTTTGCAAGGTTTATTTTGTTTGGTAAATATTGTAGAACATATTATACATTTTTGGACATAATAATTTTCACACTTTTTGGCCATATAACATTGTTAAGATTGAGGATCAATGACGAGGGTTTAGTACCCGAAACGTGCATGTCTGGTCCATGCTGTGTATTATCTGGTCTTAAATAATGCTATTGAATTTGAAGACGTTTAACATAGAACATATTATAGAAGTTCTACGGTCGATATTGGGAACTTGTCATACTCTGTGATGTCCAACTCTCCAGAATGGTGGATGATATTCTGTCATAGACCATTTGAACCATCCAACCGAAGATTGTACTCTATGTCTTCCGAAATGGAAGAAACCTGATGTGACAGTTCTACCGATTTTAAGCGGCGGATGTTGCATGCAAGCAGGATATGCTTACTCTTCCTGGGCACCTGGTCTCTCCCATATCGGGAGTTCGCCTCTTTTCATTTGATGGAGGGATTTGTTTGTTTTCTCTTGATTTTGTATGATTTGAATGTAAGGAGAATTTACGAACGTCAACATACTCTACACACTACAACACGAAATATGCGTTATGTTAATGCAATCGCGTAAATAAGTGAACTTAGATAATGATTGCCAATTACCCAGAGGTCTCGAAGAACGTAAAAGAACCTCACTTTTAGATGACCACACACAAACTAGACCACAAAACGCACGGGCCCAAGCAACAAAAATGAATATATAAATGGATATAAAAAGAGAGCGTACGTGCTCTGCCGGCTGTAGCCGGCTGTAGCGAGCTCATGTATGTAATAACCCGAGAAGTCCGACTGACATTCAGAGAGGACAGGTAGAATCGTCACATTCGTTTACTTCCATTTTGGAAGATAAAAAGTATGATTTTTGGTTGGACGGTACAAATGGTCAATGACAGAATATCATCCACCATTCTGGAGAGAGGGACATCATAGTGTATGATGTGTTATATATCGACCGTAGAACTTCCTCAGTGACGATGTTATCCTTGACTGAAAAGCTTATCTGAAAGACGCCTTGCTCTCAGAATAAAATCTGTATATTTGTACTTGGTATTATCGTTTATAAAATATATTCTAATAAGAGGGAAGGGATCTCCAACATGACCCTTTTGCAGCATCAACAGCAAAACATCAAAGACGAGAATACTAAGAGACCGAAAAGAGTCTTACGACATATAAACATCAAACACAAAAGACTAGTATACATAAACCAACGAGACCAATGGGCAACCGGTGCCGACTTTGGACGGCCATTTGTCACTCAAGAAGCAAATGGTGTGGTCATCCTGGATCACGCGAGCACAACCCTCTCACTTCTACAATTACCCAGAGGTCTCGAAGAACGTACAATTGTGGTGTAAAACAACCTCTTCACTGTTAAATGACCACACACAAACAAGACCGCAAAACGCAGGGGTTTACGCAACACATATGAATATGTAAATGAATATAAAAAGAGGGCGTGCTTAATACAGTCCGTGCTAAGCCGGCTGTAGCGGGCTCATGTATGTAATCACACCTGACATATAGAGAGGACAGGTGGTCGGGGCTCTGTCTTTTCTAAAGAGGTTTTAATAGGGCCCGACATAGAGTCACGTCAGTCAGAGTGCACGTTTCTAGAATGCGCTGGTACAATACTGTAGATTGGTCAAGTACCAATGTTAAACGACTTCAAATTCAATAGCATCATTTAAGACCTTATTAATTCACAGCATGGAACATACATGCACGTCAGTGATCCTCAGTCTAAACAATTTAAAATGATAAAAAAGTATGAAAAGTATTATGTCCAAAAATGTACCAAAAGACGTAGCAGAATTGGTGGGATATTAAGCTACAGGACCCATGTTTTAGAAATTTCAAGAAAATTTGTAACAGAAAATTTTAAATGCGTTAAAGAAGTTGATCGAATTTGGCTACATGAGCCCTCGGAAACTCTTGGTCCACCAGCAGTGACACTCACCAAGTAGTTCTAATGTTAAACGTCTTCAAATTTACTAGCATCATTAAAGACCTGATAAATTTAAAGCATGGACCTGACATGCACGTCTCGGATACTAAACCCTCGTCAGTGATCAGAAAATTTGTAACAGAAAATTTCAAATGCGTGAAAGAGACAGACGATCAACCGAAGTTAAATTGGCTACATGAGCCCTCGGGGACTCTTGGTCCACCTAGCCTAGTGTCCATCTGTTGAAATTAGGATCATATCAACGGTATAAAAGGCGTTTGATGATTCTGGCGCATTTTCGATGGTTAATATGTCTACCTTTGATCCTTCTGATTTTGTTTATCATATCACCATAAAAGACAGGTTGTGTAATATCCAAAGTAATGTACTCTGTTACGTGTATAGATCCGAATTTTAAAAGAAGACTGTAATTTTTGTAAAATTTCCAGAAAGTCTGGTTTATAAAAGCGGAAACCTTGACCTAAAAGTTTCTTAGTAATTTGTAAATTTCTACTGTGAAAATCATAAATATTAGTACGTGCTCTAGCGTACCGGATGAGCTGTGATATGTAAATTATATATGACGGTAATCATGGAACATCACCGTCAAGCCAGGGGAAATTTACTTTGATGAATTCAATGTCATCTCTTTTGCCATATACACTTGTATGAATATTTCCGTTTACAATTTTGATATTTAGGTAAAAATGTTGTTTCTGTACATGTATTTCTAACATTTGCCTTGTGAAGTGTTAATTCCTGTGGATAAATTTCATTCTTACATGATTCAAAAACAGCATTGTCAATACTTAGAATATCATCCAGATATCTAGAAGTATTACTAAAACATTTCAGATCATCAAAATTTCTTTGCTTTTGAAGATTTTGGATAAATTCTTTTTCGTAAGTGTATAAAAATAACAAGGGGCGCACAGTTAGTACCCATAGGAATCCCTACAACCTGCTTGTGTAGATTCTCACCAAATCAAACATAAATATTGTCCAAGAGGAAGGACAACGCATTACACAGGTCAATACATGTCTATGATTTGTAGTCTGTCGAGGAAAAGAAACCGATTCAGAAGTACAAATGTAAGTTTTATGCTCTCGATCAAAACACAAATTAATGAGATTACATAATCGATCATTAATGTTGTCATGAGGAACTGTGGTGTAAATATGAGAGAAGTCGTATGAAGAAATCGTATTTGCTTGGAAATTTCCAGATTTCATTTTGTCAATCACATCCCCTGAATTTTTAATAGACCAAAATAAATTTACATTGTTCCTGTTTAGAACAGTTTCACAATATCTAGTTACGTGTTCTTTAATATCAGTAAGTGCTGACGTCAGATTTCAAGACAAAATTGTAATGGAGCAGTTACTAGAATTAGCAATAAATCGAAATTTGTAAGGAGATTTGTGCAATTTCGGTATGCAATAAAGTGTTGGGAGATCTAATTTAGAAATAAAGATATTGAATGAGGACAGTTCACTGTTGTGCTTGCTCAAAATGTTAGATACACTTTCATTGCTTTTGTTATATGTACAGGTGATTTGTTGTAATGCTTTCAAATGATAATGGTGTTGTTTGCTGCCTTATCATCTGGTGTAAAGACATATGTTTCATGTAAGTTACTTAACTTGGATTTTATGGAAGAAAGGAGGGGATCTCCAACAACACTAGGTTGCAGCACCCACAGCAAAATCCCAAAACACCCATGCAAAAAACACAGAACAGATACCCACAGAAAGAGACGCAAAAGGGACAAGGAACACCAACTCACAACATAGAAACATGAAACACAAAAGACTACACATAAACCAACGAGACCAATGGGCAACCGGTGCCGACTTAGGACGGCCATCTGCCATGTAAATAGCAGACGGTGTGGTTATCCTGGATTACGTGCGCACAACCCTCCCACTATTCCGATTTCCCAGAGGTCTCGAAGAACGCACAATTATGGTGTAAAACAACCTCCTCACTGTTAGGTGACCACACACAAACAAGACCGTAAAACACAGGGGTCCAAGCAACACAGATGAATATGTAAATGGATATAAAAAGAGGACGTGCGTAATACAGTCCGTGCTCTGCCGGCTGTAGCGAGCTCATATATGTTATCACCCGAGGAGTCCGACTGACATTCAGAGAGGACAGGTGGTCGGGGCCCTGTCTTCTCTAAAGAGGTTTGGACAGGGCCCGTCATGGAGTCCCGTCGTCACAGTCAGTCAGAGTGCAAGTCTTAAGAATGCGCTCGTACAAGACTGTATATTGGTCAAGTACCAAGCTTAGTGTCCGTCTGGTGACATTAGGATCATATCCACGGTATAAAAGGCGTTTGATGACTCTGACGCATTTTCGATACATATGCTGTCTACCTTTGATCCTTCTTATTTTGTTAATTATGTCACCATAAAATGCAGGTTGTGAAATACCCAAAGTAATATACTCCGTTGGAAGTGATCTATTCGAATATCCGTAATATCTAACATTAGGTTTTTCCTGTAATTCAGAGCATGCGGTTCGACTCCTTCTGATTAACACCATCTTTTCGCATAATGATCTTAGGCTTCCGTAAGCACCTCAAGGCATTTGACAAAATCTTTCTTGGATGGGATTCTATACTTAGCTCCTTTTTTAAGAAGACCACGGAGCTGTCTGTCTTTGATTATTGAAAAGTCACCTGTAACAATATGGCCAGTTGGTTTGTAGAGATCTTTAGAAATTGCATATTCTCAAGAAGCAGGACACGATTCAAATATGTCAGGATCCGATGTAACTTTATTATAGTTAAAAACAAAGTTTCGAATAGGTTATGAAATTGGACATGTGGTGACTTGTGTAATGCCTTGTCCTTCCTTTTTGACAACATTTATGTTAGATTTGGTGAGGATCTATACAAACAGGTTGTAGTGATTCCTATTGCTACTACTTGTGCGCCTCTTGTTCCAGATTTATTTTTATACACTTACGAAAAAAAATTCTCCAAATCTTCAAAAGCAAAGAAATTTATAATTTAAAATGTTTCAATAATACTTCTTGTTATACTTTTATGTTCGATGTTTGATGTCTCGTTTGTTGTTCCTTGTCTCTTGCTGTGTGTGTCTTCTCTGTGTTTTCATTTGGAGTTTTTGGTGTGTTGCTGTAGGTGCTGCAACCCAGTCTTGTTGGAGATCCCCTCCTTTTTTCTAGATAACAATGTGACTATTTCCATCCTGTTTTTTGAATTATATAAACATGAAATTAATCCTTAAGAAATTACACTTAAAAAAGCACAGAAACACATTTTTTTACCTGAATACTGTATGTGTACTTATTTTAGCGGGATTCATATTTCAGCAGAGTTGGTGCTTTAAAGACTGCGCTAATTAAAGACTATGCTAAATAATTGACTTAGATTTAAGTTGAAAGTAAGTAATTTGAGCTAATTCATGATTACACTAATATGTCAATTTGCCTTGATTTGCCCGTCTTGTGCTTAATTTTGATTGCGCTAAAATAAGTGCACACACAGTATCAATAATAAATATGGACAATGACCATATCCCAATACACAGTACAAAATCGATAAATCAGAAAATCATAAAACGAAGGCATACAAAACCAGGATAAAACAGGAACCAAAACAAACAAAGAAAAACCTCCACCATATGAAAAGAAGCGAGTGAGACAAGGTGCCCAGGAAGAGTCAGCATCTCCTGCTTGCATGCAACAACAGTCGCTTCAATTCGGCTGAAATGTCATATTCGGTTACTTCCATGAATGATATATGTTTCAGTATACTTACGTATGTTCAGAATATGACTTTTCTTTTACAAAGAAGGTTTTGTCATAGTTTACAACAATAAATTTATAATTGCGATTGCCGTTCTTGCTTGTAAACATATTACTTAAAATTTTTGAGAGTCTTTCGTTAAATTTAGAATTTGATATGAAAACTGTTAACGGAAAATTCATACAAGTGTATATGACAAAAGAGATGATTTTGGATTCAATATAGAAGATTTCCCCTTATTTGACAGTTATGTTCCTAGACTACCGTCATACGGCATTTACATTTCCCTGACATGGTCGCCATAGCACTTTCTATATAGATATGCATGACATCGGACAGTGCATGTTATGTAGAATTCATTTTTATTTTCGTGCATGAAAATCGTTGGTGGGTGCGGCTAGCCAAATAGGGGAAGCTCACTCCTCCCAGACACCTGGTCCCACCTCTATCTTGCTAGGGGTCCATCGATGCTCAATTTGTTGCTCTATTGTGAGTGGTGTTGAGATTTGTGTCAGGATCTTCTTTATCTTACATATCACAGCTCGTCCGGTACGCTGGATCATGTACTATAGTATTTAGGATATCCACAGTAGGAAGGAACTTTTAAGTGAAGGTTTCCGCTTTCATGAAAAAGTTATGACTTTCTGGAAATCTTATAACACTCGGATCTATACAAGCAACGTGGTATATTACTCTGGGTTTCGCAAAGCTGCCTTTTATGGTGATATGATAAACAGAATTTGTAGGATTATATAGTGGATGATATTCTGTCATAGACTGTGACGATGTGACTCCATGACGGGTCCTGTCCAAACCTCTTTACAGAAGACAGAACCACCTATCCTCTCTGAATGTCAGGTGATAGCATTCAACAGCTCGCTACAGCCAGTAGAGCACGGACTGTATTACAGACGCCCTCTATTTACATAAATTTACAATTCATCTGTGTTGCTTGGGCTCCTGTGTTTTGCTGTCCTGATCATGTAATCATGTAACAGTGAGGAGATTATTTTACACGACAATCGTGTGTTCTTCGAGACCTTTTGGTAACCGTAAAAATGGGAGGGTTGCGCGCATTTAATCCGGATTACCACAACATTTGTTACTCACTTTGTTACTTGTTACTTACTGTTAGCCCCCGCGAGGGGTTTGACAGTAAGTGTTTTGAATATTTTCCCCTGACATTGTCGCCAAAGCACTTTATATATATAGACATAACCTCTGACAATGCGTGTATTTTATATATTGTTTCATTCTCGCCCGTGAACATCGACGGCGGGTGCGGCTAGCTAATAGGGGATGCTTACTCCTCCCGGGCACTTGGTCCCACCACTAGCTTGCTAGGGGTCCGTCGATGCTCAATTATGTGCTCTATTGTGAGTGCTGTTGAGATTATCGTCAGGATCTCCTTTAACTCATTTGTGTCACACTTACGCACGTTGCCGTGTTGAGCTTGTAAAAAGTTCCCCACGAGGGGTTTGACAGTATGTGTTTTGAATAGTTTTTCCTGATATTGTTGCCATATCCCTTTGTATATAGACACAACCTCTGACAGTGCATGTTTCTTATATATTGTTTCATTCTTGTGCGTGAACATCGACGGCGGGTGCGGCCAGCCAACAGGGGATGCTTACTTCTCCCGGGAACCTGGTCCCACTTCTAGCTTGCTAGGGGTCCGTCGATGCTCAATTATGTGCTCTGTTGTGAGTGCTGTTGAGATTATCGTCAGGATCTCCTTTAACTCATTTGTGTCACACTTACGCACGTTGCCGTGTTGAGCTTGTAAAAAGTTCCCCACGAGGGGTTTGACAGTATGTGTTTTGAATAGTTTTTCCTGATATTGTTGCCATATCCCTTTGTATATAGACACAACCTCTGACAGTGCATGTTTCTTATATATTGTTTCATTCTTGTGCGTGAACATCGACGGCGGGTGCGGCCAGCCAACAGGGGATGCTTACTTCTCCCGGGAACCTGGTCCCACTTCTAGCTTGCTAGGGGTCCGTCGATGCTCAATTATGTGCTCTGTTGTGAGTGCTGTTGAGATTATCGTCAGGATCTCCTTTAACTCATTTGTGTCACACTTACGCACGTTGCCGTGTTGAGCTTGTAAAAAGTTCCCCACGAGGGGTTTGACAGTATGTGTTTTGAATAGTTTTTCCTGATATTGTTGCCATATCCCTTTGTATATAGACACAACCTCTGACAGTGCATGTTTCTTATATATTGTTTCATTCTTGTGCGTGAACATCGACGGCGGGTGCGGCCAGCCAACAAGGGATGCTTACTTCTCCCGGGAACCTGGTCCCACTTCTAGCTTGCTAGGGGTCCGTCGATGCTCAATTATGTGCTCTGTTGTGAGTGCTGTTGAGATTATCGTCAGGATCTTCTTTAACTCATTTGCGAAGCAGATGGCCATCCTAAGTCGGCACCGGTTACCCATTGCTCTCGTTGGTTTATTGTAGTTTTTTGTGTCTAATGTTTCTATGTCGTATGCCTCTTTTTCGTCTTTGACTGTGCTAGTCTTTGTGTTTTCGCATCGGGTTTTTTTGTGTTTTGCTGTTGGTATTGCAACCGGATCCGGTTGAAGATCCCCTCCCTTCCTTAGTAATACAGATTCGAGAACAAATTTTTACGTTTCGTAGGCATTTGGATCAGTAGATATGCATTAGTCAATCGGTCAATTAAAGCGTACATCTAATTTCATCGAATTTCTACACAGTGGCGCTTCTCTCGTCTAGGATCTCAAACCGGGGACAATGTGGAAAATCCCTCCTGTCATTAAATAATACAAAAGTTAAACGTCTTCAAATGCACTAGTATCATTTAAGAACAGATGGATTTGCAGCATGGCCCAGTCATGCATTAACTTTACGTCTTTAAATTTATGAATGAAAGAAATCAAAATAAGCTTTCAGTTTCTCTTTTGGTCCTACTCACTTATAGATACTATACTCCATTATAGATACTATACTCACTTATAGATACTATACTCACTTATAGATACTATACTCACTTATAGATACTATACTCACTTATAGATACTTCCTTTAGATAAATGATATTTTCATGCCATATCTGAATAAGTTTAAACTTTACAAATAACCATTTGTACCTATGAAGAAGAAACCGTTTTTGCTATACGAACAGCTAAATCGTGGATCTGTTGTACGGATACCTTAGAGAAAGGGCACGACACTCGTGCGATGCCAGATTTGTAACGTACATGTCTATGTGCAGTCTACGGTCTTGAGGTTTAAATCTCGTCTTAGATCTAGATACCCCGAGAAATCAATGAAAAAAAAAACACAGCAGCAAAACAAACGCAAACAACACGGGTGCATGTACTAACAGTTGTCACTAGGGCTTATTTACAAAGATTAAAGGTACAACTAGTCTAGCAGGGATTAAACTGTCAATAATGAAGTTTTACCGTAAATGGCAATTAAGTACTACCATTTGAGCATCTATATATTACTTGCATAAAATATCTCTGTCGCCTGCGAAGCACAGCGACACTTAGGGATCACTTTGTCCGTCTGTCTGTCACACCTGGGTGTCACACCCCATAACTTTTGATTGGTAAGTGATAGGGCTTTGATATTTCACATGTGTATTCCTTGTGACAAGACCTTTCTACACATACCATAATTTTTGACCTCATGACCTTGACCTAGATATTTGACCTACTTTTCAAAAAATCTAAAATGTTTAGTGATAGGGCATTGATGTTACACATGTGTAATTTTTGTGACAAGACCTTTCTACACATACCATAAATTTTTGACATGGTGACCTTGACCTAGATATTTGACCTACTTTTCAAAAAATCTAAGATTGGCTATATTTTTTGATTGGTAAGTGATAGGGCTTTGATTTTTCACAAATGTATTCCTTGTTATAAGACCTTTTTATACATACCATAATTTTTGAACTTGAGACCTTGACCTAGATATTTGAACTACTTTTCAAAAAAATCTAAGATTGGCTATATCTCTTGAATGGTAAGTGATAGGGCTTTGATATTACACATGTGTAATCTTTGTGACAAGACCTTTCTACGCATTCCATGATTTTTGACCTCGTGACCTTGACCTAGGTATTTGAACTACTTTTCAAAAAATTTAAGATTGGCTATATCTCTTGAATGGTAAGTGATAGGGCTTTGACATTTCACATGTGTAATCTTTGTGACAAGACCTTTCTACGCATACCATAATTTTTTACCTCGTGACTTTGACCTAGATATTTGACCTACTTTTAAAAAAATCTAAGATTGGCTATATCTTTTGATTGGTAAGTGATAGGGCTTTGATATTTCGCATCAGTATTCCTTGTGACAAGACCTTTCTACACATACCATAATTTTGACCTCGTGACCTTCACCTAGATATTTGACCTACTTTTAAAATAATCTTAGATTAGCTATATCTTTTGATTGGTAAGTGATAGGCTTTGATATTTCATATGTGTATTCCATATGACAAGACCTTTCTACACATACAAAAAATTGTTTACCTCTAACATGTCTAACCTTGCCCATTTTTCAAAAATTCTAAGATTGGCTATATCTTTTGATTGGTACGTGATAGGACTTTGATATTTCACATTTGTATGCCTTACGAAAAAACCTTTCTAAACATTCTATAATTTTTGACCAAGTGACCTTGCCCTTGATATTTGACCTACTTTCAATAAAAAGAAATCCGCTTCGCAAGCGACACAAGTATTCCTTGGATTGCTATTTTTTTTATATAAGTTTTTACTCTGTGGTACACACGATTTCGGTAAACTTCGGAAATCGTTATTTGCATACATATAATGTAGAAATTTGTCATGTTTACTAAGGTAAAAGTTAGCACCCTACCACGATCAGCCAATCGCTTGAATGAACTTCACATCGTGGGATTACTACGAAACATGTAGTAAACCACGTATACGGTCTTTTTGGAATTCTCAAAGAAAACTTACTTTAGGTCGTACAATTTTTCATTACTTGCAAATACAAGGCTGATCTCTTGTATATAGATATCAAGTTCCGTTCAAATAACCATTTTGAACGTGGATAACCGAACACTTTCAAATGACTGACAGCGTGTAATAGAGTATGACGGCTTGAATGGGTGGCAGTTGTAGTCTGCTATACACATGTGCGTTTGTTTACCAAATCCTGAATGAAGATTAACCTTTATTTAGTTATTTGTTCTTTTTTTAATATTTGATAAAGACTGTGAATATATATAATGCAATATATATACACATATCAAAATTACTGTTGATGTATATACACATCAAACTTATATATGTACATCTCATAGATGAAAGTAAACGAGAACTATACATGTATATGTACATGCACTGTAGATCCCTTGAGCTAATTTTACTCCGACTTGAGTTTTAATTTCACATTCGTCCTCTAAGCTAGGTCTCTTTATCTTTCCGATGCCAAGCCAATACTATTTTTCTGTTCTTTTATTGTCCATTACATGTCTCATTTCTGATTTTGATAACACCGATTGTCGATTCATTTTCGTCCCACGTGTTATCCGTCCGCCATGTTGTTTTGTTTTGATACCGTACTAGCATTATGCAAATAAGTGCTTACACGTGTTCGCATTCGGTCTTCTACGGAGAAAAGTAGGTTATTTTAGGGTACCCATTTTATAAGGAATAACTGATCAAATGTGACTATTGTTACAAGCTACTTTCTAATTTCTTAGCATGATAGACTCTTTTGCGTCAAAATTTTGACAAAAATAGTTGATCATTGGTTTTATCTTGACGAGACCTAGAGTATCTTTAACAGAGATCTAGTTCAGCAGTGCGAGAAATGTAAGGAATCTCCATCTTAATTATGTCAAATTCTAAAGTTTTGCATTTTTCAATTAATTATTTACTTTGTTAATTATTAAAATGAATATCTCATAGATTCATGTACATATGTTAAAGGTCTTCAAACGTCAAAAGCATCATTTAAGAACAGATAAATTTACAGCATGAACCAGATATGCACGTTTCGGTTAATCAATCCTCGTCGGTGATCCTCAACTTAAACAATGTAATAAGGCCAAAGTGTGTGAAAAAAAAGGAAGGGATCTTCAACAAATTTCGGTAGCAGCACCCAAAGCAAAACCCCAAATTGCCTAATGCAAAAACACAGGACAAACAACACCAGAAAGAGACGCAAAAGGAAAAGGAAACACCAACTCACGCACAAGGGACGAGAAACATCAACTCACGCCATAGAAACATGAAGACCACACATAAACCAACCAGTGTCGACTTGGGAAGGCCATCTGCAAGGCAAACAACAGACGGTACGGTTATCCTGGATTGTGTGCACACAACCCCCCCCCCCCCCCCCCACACACACACACACTTTTCCGATTACCCAGAGGTCTCGATGTACAATTGTGGTGTAATATAACCTCCTCATTAAATGTAAACGTCTTCAAATTGAATAGCATCATTTAAGAACAGATAAATTGGCAACGTGGACCATGAACATATGAACATATGAACATATGAGACGAACATATGAACAGACAGAATGAATCAGGGGCCCTAGAAACACACAGATTGATATTTTGATAGATATAAAAACAGAAGGCGTACGAAAGACAGTCCGTTTCTGACGACTTTAGCAAGCGTGTGCATGTTATCACACGAGGGGTCCGACCGAGATTCAGAGAGGACATGTGGTCGGGGCCCTGTCTTCTCTAAAGAGGTTTGTCCAAAAACTACCGAAAGACGTAGCAGGATATGTGGGATATAATGCTACAGGACCCATGTTTTAGAAATTTCAAGGAATCTGTTTACAGATATTGTTGAATGCGTTGAAGAATCGATCAATTGAAGTTCATAGAACTTGGTTACGTGTGCTCTCGGGGACTTCTGTTTCACCAGCAGTGACACACACTAAGTGGTACAAATGTTACACGTCTTCAAATTCAATAGCATATGAATGTGTATATGATGACATTGAAACCCAATTGTTTTATCAATTTGTCAAAAAATCTATTATTGAAGAGAAGAGGAGATCTCAAACAGCAATCAGGTACAGCAAACACCAAAAGCAACAGTATGTGAAATGAGATAAAGAGGATCCTGACGACAATCTCAACAACACTCAAATAGAGCAACGACGAACCTCTCGTAAGATAGAAGTGGGACCAGATGCCCGGGTTGAGTAAGCATCCCCTGTTTGGCCTGTCTGAAAGCAAAGAGTAGAAAAGCACAGCAAGATATGCAAAAGGAACAAGGAACACAAAATGCAACATAAAAACAAAATATGATTGTCGCCACGTTTGCATGACTAGAAAATATGCCCATCACTGATTGCCTTATAACATGTCTGGAGCTTTTGAATATTTATATAATAGTGTTAGGTTTAGTGTTCACTATGCCGAAATAGTAGTCAGGGTTCTGGCACATAGTGCACGACCCGAAGGGTGCCAGAACCCTGACTACTATTTCGGCATAGTGAACACTAAACCAAACACTATTGTTTTTATTATGCTGACTGTTTTTGATAGTGTACATCCATTGATTCATTTCATACTGCGTCTGACAAACACTTATTTTTTTCACAGACTGTTTTTGATAGTCTTTGCCTTCTTCTACCATCATGTAATTGTGCTGCAGAATATAGGTATAGTGATATTTTCCCGAAGGTAAGGGAAATGTCAAGGTCATATTCAATTGTATCACCTGTCTGCATATTCATAGGGATACTTCCATTTTCTTACAGAGAAACAGACCACTAACCGAGATTCTACATTCCTATATTCATAAACCAACAGTAATTCAAAGTTACGATGAATAAAGAGAAGATCTCTAAAAGGACGTTATTGCAGTGAACACAAAGTAAACACAGATACAATGTGAACTAAGAAAATGATATGTGCTAATGTTTGTCTCTCATTTGAATTGAAAATGAAATAGAAGCTAAGGATCATTTCAATATTTTATTCAACGCTGTCAATGTTTTAATAGTTGTAACCATAACAATAACAGATTATAATGTCGACTACTTTTAGTAATCTTTCATGAAATTAAACAATGTCCATTGTGAATAACAAATGAATTCACTTAGGGCAGTACATGGGTTATCGTAAATAACAAACATGAATCTTTGAAACTTAATATTTCTGAAGCTGATCCATAGCTAGTTAGTTCCATTTTATGGGATTATCACATTCACCATAAGGTAAAAAGGTGAAACAACAATAATAGTACAAATCAATTTGCATAAACTTTGCAAAAAAATAAAGTGTACCAACACTGAACACATGGTGAACAAAGCTCCTTTAGCCATTTCTAACGCATATAATTGTTGATTGTGACGGTACAACCTGAAAAGTTAAAAATTGGTTGATTCTGCTGGCCCACGTCAGCTGATGTGCAGCTCGTAGAAGTACATGATAGTTCCATTTCAGTAGCATAGTGAACTAAATCCTCGTCGTTCAGCTCAATATCAAGGGCATTCGAAGGTATAGGAACCAGGACTCCAAAAATCAGTATTAATTTTCTTACCTTATATAATACATACTATCATTAGTTATAGTGTATGGTTTTTCATATACTCTCCAAAAATAAACACGTACAAACCCTTATTGGTATCGATTACATTTGTACATCCAAAATGTATATGCATGATGACGAACAGACATACAGACAAATAAAAATGCTGTATTTAATTTTAATTCTCTAATTAACATCCCGGTCCAGTCATAATCATGATAATAAGGGATGAAAGGGGATAGAAATGACAATCAATTAAACACAATTACATGATTCTCTGCAAAATTTGACAGATCTGTACGAACAATCACATAGCACATGTAGCATATTCAAACTAATCAAAGTAAAGATTGACAAATTTATCTAATGAATGACAATAAATTGAACTACCTACCTGTACTATTAGCATGATTAGTGACCTCTTCCTTACTAGTAATAGTTGCAGTAATGCCATTACATGGATCAGTAGGCTTGGTGGTAGGCTTGGACTGTATACAAAGGCTAAGCGCATCAGACATAGCTTTCTTCTGTGTATCTAGAAAAAAAAATATTACAAAAAATACAGTAAGTTTGACTGGAACAAAAATTTAGGCATTTTTTTTTAATCATGTACATTGTATACCTGTATCATATGCATTACGATTTAAAAGATTCCACACAGTTGCGGATTTAGGGAATGCAGAGGGAAGAATTCCCCAAGCATTGGCCCCATTCTCTCCAACCCTGCATTTCTGACAATTTTCAGTTTTTGACAAATTTCAACAAAATTTACTTGAATGCCTACTGAAAAGGGGTCACCGTATCTGCCATCAATGCCCCGTGTATTTTAATTGCTTATAGAATTGATGAAATACATGAGTGATTTAAAGTGTGTACTATAATATCAATAAACATTTGGGTAAGTAAAAATCATGATAATAGGATTTGCTCTATATGATATGGAAAATGAAAATGATTTCAAATCCTTTAAGTACATGTATGTATAATATTTCTTTCAAAATATTTAACACAAAACATTCAATATATTAGAGTACTAACCAGAAGTGTCGTAACAGTAGCTGGATAGGGAGGCTTGATTTCGATGTCCACTTATAGTAGCAATGTGCCTGGATTCAAATCCGCAATGGTTTAATAATGTTATAGTCACGGCTCCCAATGTTATTGTCATTTAAATTTTTTTGAACTTTGCTATTTAAATATTCAAGCCATGGATAATTCGTTACTGCACTGAAGAATCACGAATTTCACTTTTTATAGTTCGTTTCAAAGTTTATCGTTGCGGTTCGTTTACCCCGCTTCGATTGAATACTGAGCGATTCTATACATTATCAATTTTGCATACCCATAAGAATTTAATTTATATTTCTCGATAACAGCATGAAAACACTGATAATGTCTAATGAATTAGCCCCCATCCGATTCAACAGCGCGGGGATAGGGGGGGGGGGGTGCACACGGCGGCAGTGTTCTACGTTAATGTTTCTTTCATTTTTTTTTTTTTTTTTTTTTTGCAAAACGACGTGAGAGCAACTGCGTTCTAACGGTACGCCTGGTTATGCGCATGATTTTCTCTCTCTTGTCCATATGCCAATAAGCATTTGTAAACATGTACAACCATTTGTTTTTTAGGGAGGGGGGGGGGGCTTTTGTAAATCCAGCTCGGAATATTTTGCAAAAATATTTTTCCGCATGACTGGCGGAAAAATCAAGCATTCACTGAGGAATCAAAGGAAAAACATCTTTCTCCAGCATCTTAAGCATAAGACATGCTAATAGACTATCTCAGACATTTCACAACTGCCAATGATTCAATTTGGTCAGGATTCTCTGATACTTCATGTTTCACATTCTTCAATATATACATCACTCGCCAAGTTCAGATTCTTTAATTCCAAGAAAAGAAGGTCAAACGTGTAGTTAAAGGTCACATATTGAATCTAAATCTATCTCAATTAATTTCTGGACACAATGCATACATATACCATATCATCTATCATTTGCCAGGCCAGTGTTGTAGCAAATCCTAAATATTAGGAAAGTAGGTCAAATGTATATATGTAGGTCAAGGCTACTAGATATTCTTACACAAATGTATACTGTGTAAAAGAGTAATGAACTTAAAATATCAATGTTTTTATTCATGATTACCAGTAAGGAAGGATGATCGACCAAGTTTGCTATGCCTCATGATAGGGGACTCAAGAGAAAATACATATATGACATAATGTTCTCACTAGATTTCTTCATCACAGTGTTCTAAGAATCTTTGTGTTCTAGTCTCAAGAAGAATATAAGTATCAGTTATAAGATTTATTAAGTTTAATTGTAAATTTTATTCAAAACTCTGAAAATCACTAAAGAAGACTCATTATAACTGCAATATATATATATATATGTAATAGTATCATCAATTTACAACATAATATTTTTGTACTTGCGAAAGGATATTTTTCTTTCTCTATAATTTATCATATGCTTATTTCTTTTTGAAAAATCATATTTTATATGAATTTACATGTCTAGTCTATATGTACCTAGAATTTAAAGTCATAAATTGTTGCTATGAAAATAATGAAATAAATAAATCTTTTCAGTGCATTTATAGGCAATTTAACCTACTACATACATGTACGTGTACCCTTAAGCACATGAAAGTAAACACAAAACATGTTCAATATTCAAATACAGTGATTTCTCCAGTGTCTGTAGTAAAACTTAAGGACGAGGTAGATGTTCAATCTGATACCCAGAAATGAGGAATTTATTGTCCAGCCTGCGGCGGATGATCATGCATGTACAGAAGATGCTGTCAGTCTCACTCTGAAAGTAAAAGATGTAATGAATTAATATCTTCATTTTAATATTATTAAATAAGCTCTAAAATGAATGAATTTTGCATACATTTACCAGAACATGCAGCAGTAGTATATATCATAATGATGTACATGTATATAAATTACATGACATGTAATTGTGAAGTTTCAGTAGTAGTACTAACATACAAATATAATATACAGGGCTTACGATCGGCCATTCTCAAATTAGGCAAAATAGTATCATTTTCCCTATTAATTGACCAATTTTCCCCAATTTGATACATATCGTACATGTATCGTACATGTACCTCATAGAAAATTCAAAAAAAAAAAGAAAGTAAAAAATCCTAAATCTAAAATTAAAAGGCATCCATTGACCAAATCTATCATATTCAATTTTGAAGAAAATACATTGCCAATTTTCCCAATTTGAAAGGCCCAATCCAATCCCAACAAGAGGTCTCTGACGCGACTGTAGCTCTCCTGGTTGTTTTTTAATTCACTTAATGACAAGTCAAAATTCTTATATGACCACATCCATTTTCTTAGTCACTGGGGGCCTGGAACTCAAACAAAATATCAGGCGCACTACTTGAACACAGACTCATCGTATTGCAAGTAGAATAAAGTATCCATCATTTATAGTGTAAGAGAAGTTGCGAATACAAGATTACATAGAGTCATACAGGAGAAAATGACCACACCCATTTTCTAATACCCTGGGAGTCAGGGGCTCAAACAAGATGTCATGTGCACAACTAGATCAGAGACCAAGTCTTATGCAATAAGATTTACATTTCTGTCTCTCATACTTTCAGAGGAGTTGCGAGCACAAGAATTGTTTACGGACGCCGGACAAGGGGGTACAGCATAAGCTCGACTATGACCAGCAGAGCTAAAAATGGGTGTCATGTGTAAGAGCCCTACTTTATGTCAAGGCTTAAATTAGGACTAAGAAAAACTAGAGCACTGACAAAGTCAGAAAGGGCCCCGCCGGCCACTTCTTTAAGAAGTTGAATGTGAAAGCAATTTACAAGATCAACATGGTTGGCAACAAAAGAATTGCTGCCAGAGGAATAGAGGCAAACATACAATGCAGTATTCCAATGTCATGGATTTGTTTATCAAAGCCCCAACTCTTACGGTACATCAGTTATGGCCAATGTTAAAGTTTTTCAAATGTAGGTCAAAGGTCACGGTCAAGGTCACATGATCAAAAAATGTTGGTACCAACAGAAAGGTCTTGACAACAAAGAGGGGTTTGACAATAAGTGTTTTGAATATACTTCCCTGACATTGTCGCCATAGCACTTTCTATATAGACATACCGTCAGACATTGCATGAAGTTTTTATATTTTCATTTCCATGCTTCATAAACATCGACGGCGGGTGCGGCTAGCCAACAGGGGATGCTTACTCCTCCCGGGCACCTGGTCCCACCTCTAGCTTGCTAGGGTCCGTCGATGTTTAATTTTGAGCTCTATTGTGAGTGTTGTTGAGATTATCGTCAGGATCTTCTTTAACTCATTTGTCACAAGGAACACACATGTCAAATATCAAAGCCCCATCTCTTACGGTACAATAGTTATGGCCAATGTTAAAGTTTTTCAAATGTAGGTCAAAGGTCACGGTCAAGGTCACATGATGAAAAATGTTGGTACCAACGGAAAGGTCTTGTCACAAGGCACACTCATGTAAAATAAAAAAGCTCTACCTCTTACAGTGCAGAAGTTATGGCCAATGTTAAAGTTTTTGCTGACGGACAGACAGACGGACGGACAGAGTGATTACTATAGGGCACCCGCCGGGCCCTAATTAAACCCATTTTTTTTTGTGAAACATGAATGCCCTTGTTGTCAGGTATAATGTAGAAAAGTATTTCATACTCCAAGGTCAAGGACTCGATGTAAAATTTCAGGAATTAATGTGAAGGCCTTACCACAAGGGATACACATGTAAAATATGATAGCCCCATCACTTGCAATTCATGTTATGACCAAGGGCAAGGTTAACATGTTATTCAAAAATTGATCAATATTCAAGGTCAAGGTCACCGGTCACAAGGTCAAAATTTTGGCATTAATAGGAAGACCTTATCACAAGGAATACATATAAGAAATATGAAAGCCCTATCACTTAAAAGCATAATATTACTTTAGAAAAATAATAGCAAAGTAGGTCAATCTCCAAGTTCAAGGACACAAAGACAACAATTTGGTATCAATGGAAATTGTCACAAGGAAAGCACATGTCTA
This sequence comes from Pinctada imbricata, assembly GCA_033119305.1. NCBI lineage: Eukaryota > Metazoa > Mollusca > Bivalvia > Pterioida > Pteriidae > Pinctada > Pinctada imbricata. The sequence goes on along the minus strand of VSWD01000014.1, from coordinate 16,155,046 downwards.
TATATCACTCATCATTCAAAAGTTATGGCCATGGTGTAAGATTTTAAAAAGTTGGTCATTTTCTAAGGTCAAGGTAAAAAATTTTGGTATGCATGAGAAGGTCTTGTTTCAAACAATACATGTACACATGAAATATGAAAGCATGTAACCGTGGTAACTTTCCGTTTAAGGTGAATCACAAAAAATACACATGTAAAATATGAAATAAATACAATGTTATTTGTACTTGTATTATTAGATTTACAAAATTATTATAACATGTATATTACATGTAGTATACATGTATATGCACAACTTACCCTTCAGTGCTATATCAGCATGTTTACTGCAAGAGGCTGTGATACAGTTTCATCTGTCGATCTCACTATTCTTCTATTGATGATGAATTCCTCTACATTATAACACATATTCTCATTTCATACTGGATCACAGTTTCACAAGAAATATGTTGTCGATGTACTCATTGAATATGTTTTTCGTGTATACGAAATATGCACTTGAACAATTTTCTTCATTCTCCTTTCACAAGTGAATTATTTTCACACCATGGTGGCCAACATCATATACGGTAGTACAATTGTAATATTATTTTCCACAGTATTTCTTAAACTTCACAAGTACGGCACTAGTAGCACTATAAGAATTCCACTATTCTGATGCACTTTCTTTCATTGGACCTGATGCACACATGCGCATCAAGACTTTTCTCAGAGTATATTCCTTCTTTTGTCTGGCAGTGATGGTTGTTACTGTAAAGAATAAATAAAACATTCAATTGATTTGAAATTCATCCCTTTTAAATAAGTTCAAAACCATTCAAATACTTTTTCCACCAACACTACAGCACTAGGCTACACGCCTACAGAACTGATATTTGATACTGATTATAACTAACACTGACATCAAATTTATTCAATTTCATGGTGTTTACTTAAAATTAGAAGTTCATGAAGATGTTATGAAAGACAGGAATGGCTTTAAAGAACAAATATTTGTGAGATATTCGCTTACACCGATAAATAATCATGAAACTCACTCACACGAAAACATGGAGCACTCCCTGGTCGAGTATTTCTGATAAGAAGAATAATTTAAAATCCCATCATATGTGTTCCACGTGATACATAAATCAATTTAAAAACATACCTTAAGATGAGCCATGTGTCTGTATTCTTGAACAGTTGGTTTACTTGCATGAAAGAAGTATTTCTACGTGTTCAAATTTCGAACGGAAGTCCACGAGAGCATATTTTAGACGAGACTACTATAAAATTAGAAATAACGGACTTTCTTTTCCGTCGTGTGTAAGGTAAAATCTTGACTCGAGATTCTTCCGATTGTATGTATATAATTTGCATAATAAGGTTCGGAGCCGTGATAGTAGTGGATCGAATGCAGTGATTTGTGTATTCCCTGGACAAACCGGCAGATTTTTAAAAGTTTCTTCATGAACTTTTTCACAGCATTCACATCAATAGGCTCATTACGGTACCAAACTTCATCTTCATCCGTGAAACTTTGTTTTGGATGTAGAAACAACCTGGGTGACGTCTTGTTCCTCTTAGACAAATACTTCTCAAATAAAATAACGGGACATCTTATGGTTCCTGTTGAAAACATAAGTGCACCAGTTCCTTCGTTCTCATTAGTAGTCCCCTGGTGATTTTGGGACAGTTCAGTTGTTATTTTCTTAACACACTGCTGTCCGTTGACATGTTCAATGGCAAAGTCAGTTATTTTTAAATTGTGTAGATTTTCCTGACCCCGCCTACAAAAGTATAGCATGACTTCGAACATTACCTTGTTCAAAAGTCCTTCTGGTGTAGCCATATTGAATACCAGCTCATGGTTGTAAAGTTTCTGAAGATCCTCAACGGATATCGCAGGATGATGGTCCACCGAACCTTTCCCCTCCGCCCGAGTTTTCCTCAGCAGAGACGAAAAGCAGCTTTTCGCCTTTGTGAATTCGCTGTCGTTTATTATATCGATTGTACTTTCATTAGATTTCAGGAAACGGCTTATCCCCTGTCTGATATTTAGTAGCGAGTTCTTCTTGTACAATTCCCCGTTTTTTGTGCGCACATTACAGTAAAAATCCTCCAATGCCTGAGATAACTCCACTTTACTGTAAGTCGTAACATCTTCATTATACCCTCGATCTTTAAGAAATTCAACTAGAATGTTCATACTAAATGTCGTTGCATTTTTAGTTTTTTTGGAGCACAAATTTTTGTCCTTAAACTCCTCGGGACTAATATGTGCAAAACGGGCACTGGAGGAAGCCATTTGCAGAAGATAATCGGAGTCATGAGAGCGCTTAAAGTATACCTGGTATTCCCTTCATAGAAGACGTTTTCAAGATATATGTTATGAACATTGATTGTACGAGTTACCCCTCTTTTCAAAAACCCTGTGTTACAGACAAACATATTCTGGAGTTACCCCTCTTTGACTGTAAAAGATTTATATTGTGGTCGTTTAGTACAAGAATAATTTAACAAGAAAAAATATAGCAACATAAATTTGGAATAAATTTTAAAGGAAAAAATAAATAACTAGGAACATTTACTTGGGTATGCAAACAAATTTAATTAAATATCTTTTATGAAAGCGACATGTCTGTATATATAAGCATGTCAGCATTATATAATGTAAGAACACTACTGCGGAATGACAGGGGTGCACTATTAGGGTGATAGAGCACACTTGGAAAGGTGATAGTGTACATCTAAATCGTACTCTGTCACAATATGGTAGAGTAGAACCTATCACAGAAGAAACTCACTGGAAGCATAATAAATAGGTATAATCACCTCCAGAGATCTAAATTTAGAACAACTCTCATATTTTCTCCAGTTTCTTTCTAAAATTGGCGTTGTAGTTATGATTTCATAATAGTAGCGGCATATGCATATATTTCGCGTCATCAGTACCTATGAATTCCTTACAGCAATGGATGCTATCAAGCTAATCGTTGTATATCATGATCATACAATAAAACAATTAATGACCTTGTGTTCAGTAGATATAGCAGTATAGCAACCCTCAGCATGCCTGCGGTCTCGGTGAATAACATATCCTTCGGGTTGCTATACTGCTATGTCTACGTCACACAAGGTCATTAATTGTATAATGTTGTTCAATGGAAAAACGGTGCCGACTAAGGACGGTCATCTACCACAAATGTAGCAAGAGGATATACGGATTATATGAGCATAACCCGGGACCAAAACAACACACGGATCGATATCTAAATTATTATAAAAACAAAGGGCGTACGAAATACAGACAATTCGGGGGGAGGGTGGCTTGGGGGTTTTTTTTTCGAAAAAAAAAGCATTATTTTGCTCAGAATGTTGATAGATAAAATAAATTTGCTTATGTTGTGTCAGAGAAAAATAATCTTTCTTTGACAAGTTATCTGAATTTTAAGAATCACCATAAAATTTCGCTCAAAACTCCTGAAAATTTTGCGGCTTGCTTCGCTCGCTGCGGTTTTCAATTTATATTACACAAGTTTTTGCTCGCTTCACTCGCCATAGATTCCTATCAAAACATAAAGTTTCAATTTCAAAATATCAAAAGAATGCATGTTAATGAAAAAGGGGTTTCCTTAATGGCTAAAATAGGTTATCAATATAATGTATTACTATCAATAGATGCACGCATCACCATAGAGTCTAATTCTATATGCAAGCTTTGTAGGCGAACTTCAGTTTCTCAACAATTTACAATTCTAAATTTGAAAATTTGTAAGGAGGGGGATCCTCCCCTCAGACCCTCTTACTTGTACCTAAATGAGTTAAAGAAGATCCTGACGATCATCCCAACAGCACTCACAACAGAATACCAAACTGAGCATCGACGGGCCCCCAGCAAGCCAGAGGTGGGACCAGGTGTCCGGGAGGAGTAAGCATCCCCTGTTGGCTAGCCGCACCCGCCGTCGATGTTCATGAACGAAAATAAAAGGAACATATAAGAATATGCACTGTACTGTCTGAGGTTATGTCTATAAAGAAAGTGCTATGGCGACCATGTCAGGGAAAAATATTCAATATATCTTACTGTCAAACCCCTCGCGGGGAACTTTTTTACGGGCTCCACACGGCAAAGAGCATAAGTGTGACATAAATGAATATACATTTTGTTTACTGAGGATTATAGTGCAGAAATCTTTTATATTTCTTTTTATATGTGAATTAAATTTGTGCACATAAATTAAATCATATTTAAGAGTTTTTAGTCATATAAAGAATTTCTATTGATAAAACATAAAGTTCACATACTCTTAATATATCGCAAATCATTATTGATAGAAAAAAAATCTTTGCTCCAACTTTGCAAGAAAAAAAAATCTTTTTGCTCCGGTCCGGGGCAAAAAACACATATCTTTCTCCGACAAAAAAAACCCGAGGCCCCAACCCCAAATTATCAAATGGACCGTGCCATATCGTTCGAGGAATCTGACCGACATTCATTGAGGGCAGGTGGTCGGGGCCCAGAGGCTTTAACAGGGCTTACGTGAAATCCTGTCGTCAGAGTCAGTCATAGTGCAATTCGTAAGACTGCGCTGGTAAGAGGCTTTAGATTGGTCCGGTACGAAGCCATGTATCCGTCTAGTGACAGAATAATCATATCCACGATATAAAAGCGTAATTGATTATTCTAATACAATTTAAATGGTTATTCTTTTTACCTTGGATCCTTCTTATTTTGCAAATTATTTCACCATAAACTGCAATTGTGAAACATCCAAAATACTCTGTTGCTTTTTGGGTCCGAATTCCAAGAGATCTTGACAGTAATTTTTGTTCAATTTCCAGAGAGTCTTTAGCGCGATCCATTTGATATTCTGGGGGAGAGAGGAGGGGCTTGACTTATTTTTGCTCTGAATTTTGATTCAAGAAATAAATTTGCTTAAGCGTGACAGATAGAAATAATCTTGATCTCACAGTTCTTGTGCATAAACTACGACATTGTTTTTCTTTTTCAAAAACACATTTGTCGATAGTAATTGTTTAACGTCTTAAATTCAATAGCATCATTTAAAACCTGATAAATTTACAGCATGGACCAGACATGCACGTTTCGGGTACTAAACCCTCGTCAGTGATCCTTCGTCTAACAATGTAATATGGCCAAAAAGTATGAAAATTATGTCCAAAATTGTACCAAAAAACATAGCAGAATTGGTGGGATATGATGCTACAGGACCCACGTTTTAGAAATTTCAAGTAAATTTGTAACAGACAATTTCAAATGCGTTGAAGAGACAGACGATCACATTTCAAATCATCATGTTTTCTTTGCTTTTGAAGACTTTAGATAAATTCATTTCACATGCGTATAAATAATGCCGAAGGGTTCAAACTCTATACCTTCTTGAAGAAAATTTCAAACCAATTTCATGCACCAGACACGTGTTTTGAATATTAAATTCTCATCAGTGATGTTTCCAGCCAAAGTTTTTTCATAAGCAGCCCAAATTAATATCACTAAAATTACAGCTGCAACAAGAGGCGTTCAGTTAATACCCAAAGAAATCCCTATAATCTCCTTGTAGAGAATCGCTCCAAATTTAAAATAAATGTTTTCAAGAGGAAGGACACGGCAACAAAAAGTTAACTACAAACATGATTCCTATGATATGTAGTATGATTGAGGAAAAGAAAACCATTAGATTCAAATGTACAAGCAGAAGTTTTCCCGCGAGATCAAAACACCATTAAATTCTACAAAGCATCCTTAATAAAAGTATAATTTGCTAATATGATTCTTAAAAAAATATGACACTCAAGAAGAAGGTTTGACAATATAAACATGTTTAGAGATTTTAAAAGTCTATCCTTCTCATTCATTAGTTTGGTTAAAATATGCAAATTGGAATTGCGGTGAACTCAAAGTCTTTGAATCATCAATAGAGTATGCAGTGTCAGTCCAAGTTATTTTTTTCATATGAATACACGGTATTGTGATTATCTCTTAGATAGAGGTTTAAAACTGGATCTTAACATGAACCCATTCTAATTACTCTATTGAACTGTCATGCATAATTTGACAATGGGATCTTTATATGAAGACTAACATTGCACTTGGTGTGAGGATTTTTTTTTCATTATAAAGTTTAAATATCTAGTCATGAAGAGTTGTATATACCTGGATGTTATGGGAAAAGGAATCATCTAGCGAACAGAAACCTCTACGATGGGAAATGTGTAAGTAATCCACAATTGTAATTTTAATGTCTAAATATTCTTATTGACAATCTTAGATATGATATTAGCAAATCGTTAATTCTATTTAAAAAGGCACTGATTGTAAGATTTCTCAATTCTTTATCTGTTGATGGATTTAACCTTTTCATTGACAAAAAGATGGTGTCCATAGATGGTTTATTTAAAATGAAACACAAAGATATATAAAATCCATTTTAGCAGAAACATAAAATTAAAGAATATCGGCTTGTAAGGGAGGTACTGATTTCAAATTTTGTATGAAGATTCAGTATGAATTAATCTATCAAAATATACCACAGAAAATAAGGTTTGACATTGATTAGCCTATTTCAGAAGACTTAACTTTGACTTGTCGATTTTTGAGAATGAATAATTGATAGGTGCTTCTTTGATTATTATTCTATATTTACGATCAATAAGATCCTTTAGGTGATTCAAAACAAAATATAGCAAAACATTAAAAAGATTCAAAACATCTTAATGACCCCCTTATAAGAATTGATTGTCTGTGCCTTAAAGCATGCAATCCTTTATACCAAAATTCGCCATTTGGAACATCACAGACGAAAAAGCAGCGAAAAGTAAAAAATAAAAATAATGTTTCATATATGAAAACATCATTTATCAAAAGAATGTACAACGTATGTACGTCGTCAAACATGTACGAAGACTAGGCGTACATGTAATTATTCAGTTTTCGCATATCATATTTCTTTCTGTTTTGAATGATAATCATATTCTGATGGACTTTTAAATTAAGATATGCGCACATATTTTTTTTTCATTTACAGTCAAAATATTCTCAGGCCTGTTTCTGATTGTAAAGGTAAATGTTCAGAATAAATGACTGTTTTGCGTGTCAAACTCACGACCCTATGAATAGTGCTATCAAATACGATCGGCTGGATTATGTTACTCATTGAGCAAGTGGATAAAAAAATACCAGACCGAGTAAGACAAATCGTCGAATTTCATAAATGTAATTATATTTAAATACCTGATTTCAAAAAGTTCGTTCCAGTTAATGACAATGACAATGCGATACAATATAACTGTATTTGTAAGCGCAAAAGATATGTATATCGGGATTGCTTTTCTCCTAAATCAAACATTTAAAACCCTATGGAACGCCATATTCTATTCGAGTCTGCTTTCAAAGACCCTGATGTAATTACGGAATTTATAATGCCCCCCCCCCCCCCGAAATGAAACTTATAATCATCACACCAGCAGAAAAAGCGTTTAATAATTCACATTCACTTTAAATAGTATTATTTAGAAACCTTGTCAAAGAATTGGAATCGACTTCTGTACATCCCACCTATGCTCCAGCATATTTTTCGGCTTCAGAAGTAATTAAAAATCACAGATAAGCACTCGCTTCTTTTAGCTTGAACAAACAATTGGATCTAGCACAAAAATCCGTATAAACAACGTTTCATTGCTGGTTCCTCAAAATGTTCGACCAGATCCGTATAGGTCTTACTCACCAAAATCACCAAAATTTAATCTGAAATTAAGCAAGCCATTCAAAAGTATTGTTCAACCGTATATTCGCTTAGCGATATAAACCAAATGTGGATCTTACAACAGTTCAACAGAGTACATTCTATAGAATCGTTTGACTTTTCGACACTTTACACCACAATTCCACACACTAAATTGAAAAAGAGACCGTCACAAATTATTGGCAACTCAAAAATTATTAGCGACACATTCACATGTAAAAATGGTACAATCGTAAATATAAATTCATTGTCGTAAATTACGAAAAAAGAAATACTTTGTAAAAGAGAAATATGAGTCAAAACATTTTGATGTACCGAATTAAATATCATGAAGATGTTGAAATTCCTGATCGATGACAGTTTTGTTGTCTTTGGGGGTAAGTTCTTCCTACAGCTTGATTGGATTCAAATATTTACCAATGGAGCCCCGCTCCTTGCTGACATATTTTTATACTCATATATATAAAGCTGAATTTATTCAATCCTTGACCTCTGAGGTCAAATGCAGTTAGCTCCCGTCATAGAGTCCCGTCGTCACAGTCAGTCAGTATGACAAACGTGACGACTTAGGTTTCAAATAAAGGAGGGGATCTCCAATAACACTTAGCTGCAGCACCCACAGCAAAACCCTAAAACACCATCTGCCATCTGTAAAAACACAAAGCAGACACAGAAAGAGACGCAAATGTCAAATGAGTTAAAGAAGATCCTGGCGATATTCTCAACAGCACTCACATTAGAACACAAAATTGAACATCGACGGAGCCCCAGCAAGCCAGAGGTGGGACCAGGTGCCTGGGAGGAGTAACCATCCTCTGTTTGGCTAGTCGCATCCACCGTCGATGTTCATGCACGAAAATGAAAACAATATCTAAAATGCATGTCTGAGGTTATGTCTATATAGAAAGCGCTATGGCGACCATGTAAGGGAAAATTATTCAAAACACTTACTGTCAAACCACTCTTTTTACTTTTTTACTTTTTACGAGCTCCACACGACAAAGGGCATAAGTGTAATACACACACGTTTGAGTTAAATAAGATCCTGACGATAATGTCAACAGCACTCACAATAGAACACAAAATTGAACATCGAAGGAACGTCAAATCACAGAGAAACATCAAACACAAATGATCACACATAAACAAACGAGACCAATGGGCGACGTCATTAGCAGAAGGTAAGGTTATCCTGTCCTGGATCACGTGTGCACAATCTTCCACTTTTCCTATTATCCAGAGGTCTCGAAGAACACACAAGTGAGGTGTAAAACAACCTCCTTACCGTATTTTTGGATTGATATTGGAGAATTTCTGTACAGATCTTATTTATGCTCATTTCATAAAGGAGAACTTTCATTATCACAAAAGCTGGGGATTCTTTCTATTTTACCAAAGGGGGACAAGCCGAGACAATACTTAAAAAAATTGGTGTCCGATTTCTCTTCTCAATGTTTCTTATAAAATACTGTCAGGAGCTATTGCTAAAAGAATCAAATCTGTTCTCTCTAATATTATACATGAAAATCAGAAAGGTTTCCTTGCAGGTAGATTTATAGGGGAAAACACTCGTCTCTTATATGATGCCATAGATATTTGTAATGAAAAGAAAATTCCAGGAATAATTTTGATGCTAGATTTCGAAAAGGCGTTCGATTCCATATCTTGGAAATATATCAATAATGTACTTAAATTCTTTAACTTTGGTGATTGCATTGTAAAATGGGTGAAACATTTTTTGCAATAATTTTAAATTATGTGTATCTCAAAACGGATTTTTCTCAAGCTTCTTTCAAATAGGTCGGGGATGTAGGCAGGGTGATCCGGTATCATCTACATTTTTCTTCTGTGTGTTGAAATTTTGGGAATTTCTTCTTAGAAATAACAAAAATATTAAAGGAATAATTTTTTGGAATCAAGAGTATAAGGTACTACAATATGCTGACGATACAGCTTTATTGTTAGATGGATTTAATCAGTCTATGGAAAATGCTCTTACGCTTATTGGACAATTTGCAAAATTCTCAGGTTTGAAACCGAACTACAATAAAACTTTATGTATCAAAATAGGATCTTTAAAAAATTCTGACTTAAAACTATGCGAAGAATTTAATCTTAATTGGAGCCAAGAACCGTTTAGGTTTTTAGGTATTATTTTTTCTATAAATTTGCATGATATGGAGAAACTTAACTTTTCAGACAAATTACAGGAAATTAAAAAACTTATCCACTCATGGTCAAGGCACTTACTAAGCACAAATGGAAGAATTACAGTAGTTAAATCAGATATTATAACCTAAATTGACTCATTTGTTAATATCACTACCGAATCCACATGAACACATCATTAAAGAACTTGAATCGCTTTTATTTAAATAAATATGGAATATCAAAACAGAACGAGTTTCGAGAAAGTGCCTAATTCAAGATTATTGTAATGGTGGATTAAGAATGACATGTATCAGATCCTTTATAAAAAGCTTGAAAATCACCTGGATTAGAAGAATTATTAATGGTAATGGACAATTGTCTTGGTTAAAACTCATGACTGACTCTCTTTCTATAAAAATAGATTCAATTTCTAAATTAGGTCAAGAATACTTAATACATATAACAAAAAATATAAATAATCACTTTTGGAAAGATGTGTTTAAATCATATTATGATTTAAGATTGTTGCTCGATCATGATCAAGACATTTATGAATCATCTGGTACAATGATAAAATTAGAATTGACAATAAATCACTTAGTTATTTTGTTTGGATGAATAAAGGTATTTTCTTTATCTATGACTTGCTGGATGAAAATGGAAATTTATTATCATTTGAATCATATTGTAATAGATATAACTTTTGTCCACCATTCACCATTTATTACGGTCTCATTGCTTCTATCATTAAGAATAAATGGACACTTAATGTGGGAATTCTTCAACAGAATCAACCTTATTATCCAAACTGTATGCCTTCGGTTTCTGATTTTCTGAATTATCGATTTTGTGCTGTGTACAGGGATATGGTCATTATCCATATTTGTCATTTATTAAAATTCTAAGAAAATCTGAAAAAGGATCTAAAGATTTTTTTTAACTTCTTTGTTTATATGTATTATAGTAAACCAACAAGTGAGGTAAAAAAATGGGAAAATGAATGACAAATTCATTTAAATTGGAAAAAGATAAATTTGACAATTGCTAAAACTACAAATGCGATGGTACAATTAAATGGTTTTAATATCGCATTATACATAGAATTTTAGGTACAAATTTACTACTTAATAAGATAGGTATTTTATATTTTTGTCAATTATCACCTGAAACTACATTTGTATCACTCACTTGTTTTTCTCATGTAATTTTTCATATGTATTATGGGAGAATGTTATAGAATGGTTAAAAGATTTTTATGAATTTGATGTACAATTAAATGCAGATAAAATTTTATTTGGCGTATTTGATAGAAGATGCAAAATACTTGATACTATAATATGTTTAATAAAGAATTATATATGCAGGTAAAAGTTCTCAAAATCTAAGCCAACTTTTGATGGAGCAAAACATTGTCTTTTTAGATATTTAAAAGCAGAAAAAATCATTTTTAAAAGTAAACTCAAGAATGACAGCTTCTTTTAAAAATGGGGTAGGTTATCCGTATTGATAAACTAAACTTCTTTTTTTTTTTCGATACATATATATATTAAACTTTTTTTATTTATACTGTATGTATGTATGAATAGAGAATGAATAGTGTACTCTATGTTGTACTCTCTATATCTATAATGGATGTTTGTGTAAATGTGTACATTGTACATGGGAGAGGTGGGTGGGTCGAGGTGAAACTTGTGTGTCTGTTATGTTTGTCTGTAATGCATGTGTGAAGTACACGTAATTTGTCATATGTATAATGCTATACGTCAATATATGTTACATGTGCTTGTGTGTCTGTGTACTGAAAATGTAAAAAAAAATAAAATAAAAAAAAACCCTCCTTACTGTAAGATGAACATACAAACAGACAGCATGACATAGGGCCCAAGAAACACAGATGGATATGTAAATTTAAATTTAAAAAAACCTGAAGGCATACGAAATACAGTCCGTATTCTGCCGGCTGTAGCGAGCTCATGCATGTTATCACTCGAGGAGTTCGACTGACATTCAAAGAGGAGCTACATCCCGTCGTCACCAGCATACATGCGTTTTCATTTCTCAATTAATACGTTATGCACGGGTAGGCTCCATGTACTCAGATTTTATTCTAAGAGCTAGACGGCTTTCAGTTTAGCTTCTCAGTCAAGAATCATTTTTGACCGATAAACATCTTCACTGAGGAAGTTCAATGGTCGATATGGGAAAATGGTAGCCCACTATGACGTCCCCTTGTCAAGAGTCATACGATATTCTGACCTTTTGTGTCATGACATAGATTTTTTTTAAGCCAACAATTTGATAGCACTGTACATTAAATGAGGAATTAATAAATGAAAACCAAAAACTTTCTATGAAAAAAAAAACAAAACAATGCAGATCCTAATATTGAAACGAAAATTTTGTTGTTTTGTTCTAATTCGTATATCAATATTTATTTAAAGTTTTATGATTTGTTATTTCGATTCTCATCAATAAGTTCAAGCATACCAATAAATGAATTGAATTTTGAATTGAGTTTGGAAATTTTGTACATGTTTGTAAGATGTTTAAAATTCTAATACCGGTACTTCAAAAATTATCCCTAATCTTGACCTATATTTTTTCACCACATTGAATATTCAGGATGTATGCGCCAGAAATGCACCAGAAATGTATGTGCCAGAAACTTGTCGCAACTAAAATCCATTTAGGCACGGTCCATTTGATATTCTGGGGGGGGGGGCTTGGGTTTTTTTCGAAAAAAATTAATTTTGCTCTGAATTTTGATGAAAAAAATAAATTTGCTTATGGTGTGACAGAAAAAAAATAATCTTGCTCTTACAAGTAATCTGAATTTGAAGAATAACCATAAAATTCGCTTAAAATTCCTGAAAATTTTTCGGCTCGCTTTGCTCGCCGCAGTTTTTACTTTCTATAAAAAATTTTTGGGCTCGCTTCGCTCCCCATAGTTTTCTCCTGTAATGCCAAGTTCATATTTGAAAATATCGTAAAGAATACATGTGACTGAAACAATTCAAATGCTTAAATAGTCATTATCAATAGATCTATAATTTATTACTTTTAATAGATACATGTATCATCATAGTGTCTAATTTTATATACAAGCTTGGAAGGATAATTTAAATAAGTTTTTCACTAGTTTTCATTTCTACATGTAAAAACTTGCATCAGGCCCTCTTACATGTTACATGACCTTATATACATTTTTTTTTTACTAAAAATTATATATCGCATATTGTAAAAATCTTTCATCTCTCTCAGTTTAGAAGTGAATACAAGTTTTACATAAAAATAATGTTTGGAGTAATTTAAGAAAAAAATAAAGAATTTCTGCTGAAAAAAAACACAAACATTCTTAATATTCACATCAATTGTTATAAAAAAATTTCCTTGCTCCAACTTTGCAAGAAAAAAATAATTTTGCCCCGGTCTGGGGCGACAAAAATAATCTTGCTCCAACAAAAAAACCAAGCACCCCCCCACCCCCCAGAATATCAAATGGACCGTGCCTTACGGCAACTTTGCCGCAAGCATTTGCTGCAGTCATGCGGCAAGCATATGCCAGATAGCTTCTATTTTTGGTATGGAAAATGACAAATATGGATATAATGACCATATCCCTGTATACAGCACAAAATCGATAATTCAGAAAATCAGAAACCGAAGGCATACAAATAGAGAATAAATGTCTTAATTTGTGTTTTGTTACGGGTATACAACACACAGCAAGTGCATTTATCGTACATGTAATGCGCGTTAGCGCATTTCATGCGATAAATGCACTTGCTGTGTGTTGTATACCCGTAACAAAACACAAATTATGACATTTATTCTATATATATGCACCATAGTTTGTTTTCTGAAATCGCGTTTTCTAGGTAAAAGGGTGACGTTAAAATTCAGGTCACCGCGGGCTCAGTTTGCAGGTTAGAACAGCCGTCGCGGCATGTTTCTTTAGATCTTATGCGTTGTGACGTCACGAGTGTTAATACACGAATTGCAGCACGTTTCTTTCAATAGTAACATCTCAGGGAATCACATTGGTTGTGCTTATATAATCAGGATAAAACAGGAACCAAAGCAAACAAACAAAAACCTCCACCGCATGAAAAGAAGCGAACTCCCGATATGGGAGTGAGACCATGTGCCCTGGAAGAGTAAGCATCTCAAGGTTTGATAAAAATGAAACAACAAATGTTTGCAGACATGTGATCATAATAACGTTTAAGGTAGGTTTTAGCAATTATCATGAATTCTGCATAGCTGTAGCTGCGCGGTTCGATGCACTAAGTTCAAATCGTCATCGTGAAAAATATTGACGCAGTTTTTGCTCAGAAAGATAGGAAAATCAAGATGTCGAGGTACAGAAAACTTAATATCAAAATGGTTAAAATTGGAGTCTTAATTCTGCAGAAAGGCAGATTTTCAAGAATGCTTCTCATCAAGTCCAATATGACCGGTAAACTTTTGCCCATACCCCTTAACCAAATCTTTGTAATTTGCTTAATAAACTGGCAATTTCTCTCTCATGAGCAATGTAAAACCGCCTGGTCGTGCGGTACCTCTGCACACTTGTCTTCGTACCCCCATGCAGGGTCTTGCTTGGCTCTTGGGCGTAATCGATTTCCGGTAACGATAAGATCGGATAACTCTGATACAGAAAAGGGATGATGTTCAAACCTAAAGAAGGCGAACTCAATTTTCATTCTCCTTGGCCTCTGAGCAGAGGGAGACTCGATGTTTCGACTAAACCGGTGGGTGGCCGTCTAAACAAATCAGATTACGTTTTTTATAGAATTATTCATATGAGGCGTTATAATAAGCATACCACTACTACTCATTTTATGGCACTCGGTGATTTTCTGGCAATAAAATGAGTATTTTGAAAATATATCTTTGAAATTTGATCTAGATATAACGTTACTTCCTACTTTTATTAGTTAATAATCATAGATAAACAAATTTTCCAAGAGTTACTGTTCCCTGTAAGTAGCCATGAACTAACTGTATATCATTATTTTCTTATCGGGACAAAATGACATAAAATCTATCTTTACTGAGACTTTAGCCCAGGCAGTGCATTCCCACATAACCATATTTGCTTCGTCCATATAGTATTTATAATCTTAAAATGAGTAACCAAATAGTTCTGTTTCTAGATAAGAATTGACTATTTTATACACATACTCCAGACATCACATTATTAAGCAAACGTTTCCATTATGACGTCACATCTGATCGCTTATCTTTAGCACCTTGATCATTCGGATCAGCCTCGACCTTTTCCTTCGAAAAAAGACTCGGACGTCAGACGGCGCCATTTTAGAAATAGTTCCCCGTTGATCTATTAGTTTTGTTATAATCTATCGTGAAATGCAAATTCCAACACTGGGTCGTAACTGACAAATATGTTACTCACAATATTACTCACTCGAGTTGAACAATTTTGAACGTTGAAAAAGTGCCTTTTTACTTTTACATCGATTTGATGTAAAACCTTCCACCATTGGCATCCGAGTCTTTTTATACCGTTACAAATAAAGGGCAAGGGGATCCGAATGCACCTTGATGTGTTGTCATGCTTTTTATTTTGACGTCACTATGAAAATATCGCGGTTTTTTATGTCAGGATGTCAAAGGTCAAATGGACTTGGAATTACAATTCTTGTGAACAGCATAGAAGCCAAAGGAATCGTCATTGAAACATTAAACTTTAAATGTTCCCAATGGGGAGAGGATGAACTCTATTGATTTTCAGGGTCAAGGGTCAAAGGTCAAGGTCACAGTGGACTCAGGCTTAAAATCCTTGTGTACAGCATAGATACCAAAGGAATCATCATAGAAACATCCAACCTTCCACAAATGTTCCCCATGGCTAGAGAATGATTTTCAAGATCAAGGGTCAAAGGTCAAGGTCACAGTGGACTTAAGCTTAAATTATTTTGCTGATTGCAAAGAACATGCGATTATGAGAGGATGCTTTGCTTTCGTTGCCTTCACTGGTTTTGTCATGTCAATAGCACGTGAACTCCGAAGATGAAAGACAAACGCAACTTTTAGTCTAATCAAATCAGAACAGAAAAATCACAATCTGTTTATAAATCAATTTAAACACAAACCCTTATAGCCCATACTAGAACACCACCTTACAACACCCAGAGACACAATCCATTAGCCCACACTAGAACACCACCTTACCACACCCAGAGACACAATCCCTTAGCCCACACTAGAACACCACCTTACCACACCCAGGGACACAATCCCCTAGCCCACACTAGAACACCACCATACCACACCCAGAGACACAATCCCTTAAACGACACTGAACACCACCATACCCCACCCAGAGACAAAATCCCTAAGCCCACACCAAAACACCACCTCACCACACCCAGAGACACAATCCCTGAGCCCATACTAGAACACCACCTTATCATACCCAGAGACACAATCCCTTAGCGCACACTAGAACACCACCTTACCGCACCCAGGGACACAATCCCTTAGCCTACACTAGAACACCACCTTACCACACCCAGAGACACAATCCCTTATCCCAAACTAGAAAACCGCCTTACCATACCCAGAGACACAATCCCTTAGCTCAAACTAGAACATCGTCTTACCACACCCAGTGATACAATCCCTTAGCCAACACTAGAACACCGCCTTACCATACCCAGAGACGCAATTCCTTAGCCCACAATAGAACATCGTCTTACCACACCAAGAGATACAATCCCTTAGCCAACACTAGAACACCGCCTCACCAAATCCAGAGACACAATCCCTTAGCGCATACTAGAACACCACCTTACCGCACCCAGGGACACAATCCCTTAGCCTACACTAGAACACCACCTTACCACACCCAGAGAAACAATCCCTTATCCCAAACTAGAAAACCGCCTTACCATACCCAGAGACACAATCCCTTAGCCCAAACTAGAACATCGTCTTACCACACCCAGTGATACAATCCCTTAGCCAACACTAATACACCGCCTTACCATACCCAGAGACGCAATTCCTTAGCCCACACTAGAACATCGTCTTACCACACCAAGAGATACAATCCCTTAGCCAACACTAGAACACCGCCTCACCAAATCCAGAGACACAATCCCTTAGCGCACACTAGAACACCACCTTACCGCACCCAGGGACACAATCCCTTAGCCTACACTAGAACACCACCTTACCACACCCAGAGACACAATCCCCTAGCCCACACTTGAGCACCACCTTACCACACCCAGAGACACAATCCCCTAGCCCACACTTGAGCACCACCTTACCACACCCAGAGACGCAATCCCCTAGCCCACACTAAAGCACCACCTTACCACACCCAGAGACACAATCCCCTAGCCTACACTAGAGCACCACCTTATCACACCAAGAGACACAATCCCTTAGCGCACACTAGAACACCACCTTACCACACCCAGAGACACAATCCCCTAGCCCACACTTGAGCACCACCTTACCACACCCAGAGACACAATCCCCTAGCCCACACTTGAGCACCACCTTACCACACCCAGAGACGCAATCCCCTAGCCCACACTAAAGCACCACCTTACCACACCCAGAGACACAATCCCCTAGCCTACACTAGAGCACCACCTTATCACACCCAGAGACGCAATCCCCTAGCCCACACTAAAGCACCACCTTACCACACCCAGAGACACAATCCCCTAGCCCACACTAGAACACCACCTCACCACACCCAGAGACGCAATCCCCTAGCCCACACTAAAGCACCACCTTACCACACCCAGAGACACAATCCCCTAGCCTACACTAGAGCACCACCTTATCACACCAAGAGACACAATCCCTTAGCCTACACTAGAACACCACCTTACCACACCCAGAGACACAATCCCCTAGCCCACACTTGAGCACCACCTTACCACACCCAGAGACACAATCCCCTAGCCTACACTAGAGCACCACCTTATCACACCCAGAGACACAATCCCTTAGCGCACACTAGAACACCACCTTACCGCACCCAGGGACACAATCCCTTAGCCCACACTAGAACACCATCTTACCACACCCAGAGACACAATCCCCTAGCCCACACTTGAGCACCACCTTACCACACCCAGAGACGCAATCCCCTAGCCCACACTAGAGCACCACCTTACCACACCCAGAGACACAATCCCCTAGCCTACACTAGAGCACCACCTTATCACACCAAGAGACACAATCCCTTAGCGCACACTAGAACACCACCTTACCGCACCCAGGGACACAATTCCTTAGCCTACACTAGTACACCACCTTACCACACCCAGAGACACAATCCCTTATCCCAAACTAGAAAACCGCCTTACCATACCCAGAGACACAATCCCTTAGCCCACACTAGAACATCGTCTTACCACACCCAGTGATACAATCCCTAGCCAACACTAGAACACCGCCTTACCATACCCAGAGACGCAATTCCTTAGCCCACACTGGAACATCGTCTTACCACACCAAGAGATACAATCCCTTAGCCAACACTAGAACACCGCCTCACCGCATCCAGAGACAAAACCCTTTAGCCCACACTAGAACACCACCTTCCCACATCAAGAGACACAATCCCTTAGTCCACACTAGAGCACCACCTTACCACACCCAGAGACACAATCCCCTAGCCTACACTAGAGCACCACCTTACCACACCCAGAGACACAATCCCCTAGTCAACACTAGAGCACTACCTTTCCACACCCAGCGACATAATCCCCTATCCCACACTAGAGCACCACATTAACACACCCAGAGACACATTCCCCTAGCCCATACTAAAGCACCACCTTACCACACCCAGAGACACAATCCCCTAGCCCACACTGGAGCACCAACTTACCACACCCAGAGACGCAATCCCTTAGCCCACACGAGATCACTGCCTTACCACACCCAGAGACACAATCCCTTAGCGCACACTAGAACACCACCTTACCGCACCCAGGGACACAATCCCTTAGCCCACACTAGAACACCATCTTACCACACCCAGAGACACAATCCCCTAGCCCACACTAGAGCACCACCTTATCACACCCAGAGACACAATCCCATAGCGCACACTAGAACACCACCTCACCACACCCAGAGACACAATTCCTTAGCCTACACTAGAACACCGCCTTACCACACACAGAGACACAATCCCTTAGCCCACCTAGAGCACCACCTTACCCACTCAGAGACACAATCCCTTAGCCCACACTAGAGCACCGTCTTACCACATGCTGAGCGCCTCTAAAAGGGTGAGCGGATCACAGCATTTTCAAAAAGTATCCACTTGATCCAGCTGTCCTAGTTACACTTATAATCATATTCAATATTTACGATAACTAGAGCTGTATATTTGCTTTTGCACTTCCATTTTGAGACATTACCTAACGTAGACTAATTGTGATGTACTCAAATTCAAAGGAACCATATAAACTCTGGGACATTTACTACGAAATTGATGGTACCATACCAATGTTATGACATTATAATCGTTTTGTGTTTCTAAAGGGAATTTCAAGAAAATTATTCAATCTGTAATTCAGAAAGCCCCAATATACCACGTTATATTGCAATATTTTGGTCCTCAATAAGTTCCACAATACGTGTAAAAAAAACCCCAAAGATGGTTCAAGTTTGTTGACATACATGTTTGCTCAAATCAGCAAAACAAATATGATTTTACAAAATGCATATTTTTGGACTTTTAGATAAACTAAAAATACTTCGAAGACATGACAAACGTATCAACATCCTGGATTTATTTTTGTCCTTTTTTATGCAAATTTTTGTCTTTGAATTCATTATCCTTCATAAATTATTAAATCCTAAATTTAAAATTACTGCAATAAATTGAAATATTAAATTGGCATATTGTAAATTATATAGCAACGCAGCTACGTTAAGGTGCTCCACGCAATGACGTTAGAGAAAATTCCGCGAAAACGTTGTGTGACGTTATAAATGACGTCACGCCAGTTATCGTATGCTAAGGATATTTCAAGGGATAAATTGTACTGGATATATTTTGAATAGTATTGAGCTTTCATACTATTCCTTATATCAACTCTAAATGTTCCCAATATTTAATTAACCAGAAATAATCAAAGAATGTGTGTTTTCAACAGTTTTGCAGATCGGGTCATTGTAGGTCAAGCATGCGCAGTCTGAGTTCAGGGTTAAAGGGAAGCTTTGGATGAGAAACCGCTTTTTATTCACAGAGGAATCGCCGATTTTCAATTAGTAAATCGATATAAGGAATTAATTTTTACATGTCAAGTATAAATAAGATATCCTAATAAAGGAGTACAATTTTTATTTAGATTATTTGTTAGATATTGTCCATATTGAGCTAATAAATGGAGATTTACTGATTTACCGGCTTTAAAATCATTATTTCTTATTCATTTTAATATTTATTCTGTTGTTGTTGCTGCCAGGGTTTTTTTTGGGGGGGGGGGGGCAGCTCGTGTGCGTTAATACATTTTATTCTATTTAGAGCATTATTTTGATATATAGACAAATGTAACATGAATACGACACTAAGTTTAAATTTGTCAATGAGTATACCGGTTATACAGACACAGTATAGTATACAATGGAACAATACTGAGACTTCAGTTACGGTCCTATTGAATCAATTTAACATGTACTAGAATAAATTTAAGAACATATGAAAATAATAATAAAACAAATTGTAACCAGCGGGAGATCGGTTATATTTAGATTTCGTTGAATAATTTAAGATTTTATGAGGGCGCGAAGCGCCCGAAATGAAATATTGATTATATGATAAGATTGAAGTGAGATATAATAATGCATTGACCTTCAATTCAACAAAAATAAACAGCTCTTAAAAGTAGAAAAAAATCTCCCCTCAATATGGACTATACCCGGGTACGATCCATTCGATCGTGTCACGCTCCAGGTAATCATACCTGTATATATACTCATCTACCTGTAAATCTTACTGACTTTCAATAGCGAGCAAAAATAACAAAAGTGTGAATTCAATCTTTATCCTTACAAGAATTCATTCAAATATACAAAACAGAAATAAATCAAATTCAGTTCTTGTACAGAAAAAAGAACAGTATATAGTCAGTTGATTCACTCCGAACATCATGACGTCAATGTTGTAGTCAGGACTACGTCAGTGGTCGACTTCCATGACATCAGTTCCCGACTCGGTAACATCTACTCCCTACAGAATAGAAATTGAAAACATAGTATGAACCTCAAATAAATGAAAATAGGTATAAATCTTGTATCAAGTATAAAGCTAAACTTAAAGCACAGTAATACAAGAGATATATTCGTACAAAAAAGGGAGAAAGGGACGGGTGGGAAATGCATTATTATATCTCACTTCAATCTTATCATATAATCAATATTTCATTTCGGGCGCTTCGCGCCCTCATAAAATCTTAAATTATATTTCTAAGATTTCCGTGAGATATAATAATGCATGTTCAAAGCCGAAGAACTCACCGGTATCTCGTGAAGCAAAACTCGAGATGAATATGAAGCATTCTCTACATTGTTAGGTCGAAAATAAAACTTTTTGAAAGTTGAAGCATTCGACCAATCGGCTTGATCAATAATTTGCTCAATAGATGCGCCACATAAAGCGGCTTTAGTGGTAGATACCATCCTGCAAGAATGCGCTTGGAATTTATTTGTATCAATACCAGATTTGGTCATTATGCACTTAATCCATTTCGCGACTGTTTGAGATGAAATACCTTTATATGGCCTTTTGGTAGACCGTAAAAGGGGATCAGAGACGCTATCATGTTCCCTAAAATTGTCAGTTTTTGACTCATATACCGACATACACTTAACAACACATAATTTTGTATCGGGTATTTCTGTGTATTCAACAGTCCTATTTCGTGGGTCGCTCTGCGTTTTCGATAAACCCGGTAACGTGAAAATGACGGAGTTACCCTTTTGATCATGCATTTGCGGTCTAATCTTGAAATTTCCGATACGCGTTTTGGCGCTGCCAATGACAACAAAATCGCAAGTTTTTTGCTGAGTGTATTTAACGAAAGACTTTTCTGGTAGTTCCTTGATGTGATTAAGGACCTTACTTATGTCCCAAGAATAAGTATGCTTAGGAAGAGGGGGAGTCTTAATCAAAATCCCTTTCATAAGTTGCCTAACTACGGGTAAATTGCCAACAGCGATGCCTTCAACTTGCGGTAACACTGATGAGATAGCAGATCGATGGACATTAATTGTTCTGTATTGGAAATTTTGGTTATGCATCCAAGCTAAAAATTCTAGTATAGAGGCCATAGGTGGTGAAAGGGATCAACTTCCCGCTGGAAACACCAGCCATCCCACTTCTTCCAGGCACTATCGTAAGCTGATTTCGTGCCTGGACGCAACGAGTGAAGGAGAAGTTGCTTAACTTCTTCCGAAAATCCTCTTGAAGAGAAAGATCTCCTGAGACCTTCCAGCCTGCTAGTTGCAACGTGTTGTTCAATATTAGTGGGTGTTTGTCCCCCGTGGGAGAAAGGAGGGTCATCCCGTTCATGGGTAAGAGGACTGGGAGGTCTATGGACATTTGAAGGAGAATTGGGTACCAAGGCTGTGTCTGCCATGTAGGAGTGATTAGGACTATCTGAGTACACTCCTCTCTCACTTTCACTAGACAACGACCTATTAGGCAAAAAGGCGGGAACGCATAACCCGGACCGGGGGTCCATGTCTGATCCAGGGCATTCGTGGCCACGGCATGGGGATCCGGCTTCCAACTGTAATATTTGCTCATTTGAGCGTTCGTTCTGTCCGCAAAAAGATCCATCGAAAATGGACCCATAAGACTCTCGAGACTGCGAAAAATCGAAGGATTCAGCTTCCAACTGCTCGAATCTGTGAAATTTCGACTTAGCCAATCGGCACACGTGTTGAGAATACCCGGAAGGTATTCCGCCGACAGAGTTATTCCCCTTGCTATAGCCCAGTCCCACAACTAACGCGCATGATCGGATAGTTTCTGAGATCTTGTTCCCCCCATTTTGTTTACATACGCAGCTACTACTTGGTTGTCTGTTTGAATTAAGACATGTTTGTTGGTTACAGTTTTCGCAAAGCTTTGTAGAGCAAAAACGCTGCTTTCAGTTCTAATAAGTTGATGTGAAACCTTTTCTCTTCTGGAAGCCATAATCCCCCTATTTCTGATCCCAGGCAATGAGCTCCCCACCCGACTGACTTGCATCGGATTGTATTACTAAATAAGGATTTGGATTTATGAGTGCTTTGCCGTTCCAAGATTGAAGTTTCGTCTCCCACCAAAGCAACTCCCTCTTCGAATCCTCGTCTAAAGAAACTTTGAAGTCGTAGTGACCCCCTTTGTGAAGGGCTTTGGTTTTTAAAGTCTGTAAATTTCGATAGTGAAGGGCAGCTGGAAAAACAGCCAGAATTGTTGAGGTCAGGCGACCAATAATTTGTGACAAATGACGAACGGACACCTCTTGGCTGTTTAACAATTCTCGACATTGGTCTCGAATTTTCAGAACCTTTTCCTTTGGCAACGAAAGTGTCATTGTTTCCGAATGAACCGTAAAACCTAGAAATTCGATTACTTTCGTAGGGATGAAAACGGATTTTTTTGCGTTTATAATGAATCCCAATCCCCTCAACAGATACACTGCTGTCGAGAGATCGGATTGTAGCTCCGCAAGAGACTGGTTCATAATGAGAATGTCGTCTAAAAAGACTATAAGTCGAATTCCCAAACGCCTCAGAATGGCCATCGGAACTTTCATTAGCTTCGTAAATACGCGTGGTGCCAGAACAATTCCGAACGGAAGGGAGGAGAATTGCATCACTTTGTCTTTCCAAAGAAATTTCAGATATTGTCTGTCTTCTGCTGCTATTGACACAGTTAGATAGGCATCTTTTAGGTCTATCTTTATCATCCAATCGTTTTTCGTAAATAGATCTATTAGCATATGGATTCCCTCCATTTTGAAGTGCTCGTATGGAAAAATAGATTCAATTGTCTCAGATTGAAAACTGGACGCAATTCTCCCCCTTTTTGGGTACAAGGAAAATGTTGCTGTAAAAAGAGTTCGGGGTGTGATTGACCTCTTGAACCACATTTTTCTCTATTAAACCATTGATCTCGGAATCGATCAACTTCTGATCGGCTTGACTGAATTTCGGTTGAAATGGTTTTTGATTTTGTACAGGAGTGGATAGAAAATTGAGCCGCACCCCATTCACAGACTCTATTATCCAAGGATCCTGTGTAATCGACATCCAGTTCTCTACAAAAAAACTGGATCCGACCCCCTACAGGAATGTGATCTAGATACGAGATTATAACCTTTGTTTGAAAAGTGAACTTGGACAGATTTACATCTATTTTGAGCTCTGATTGATGTATTACCTGAATAGGGCTTGATCCGTTCACTGAGACTGTGGCTTCTTCCCCACCTGTCTCTGACCCTCGGTACCCTGCCTGTAACTTTGGTACTGGTACCTCTGATGTGGCCTCCTGTACTGCCCTGACTGGCCTCTGCGTGGACCCCCGAACTGGAGGCTTGATGAGGGTCCTCCCTGAAAAAAACTGGGTAGGCCGTCTGTAAGGTTTTCTAGCATCATACTTTTTCTTAGTACTATTACTATCAAAAGACAGTAATTCTTTAAGCTTCTTATTGTTTTTACTATCTTTGGCGACTTGTTTAAGGAACCTATGTCCAAAAAGATTACCATGACTCTTACTTAAAGCCTTTATGATTTTTCTATTTGATAATAAATCAATAGCTTCAGGCATCGAAGATGCTAAAATAGCTTTCCTTCTATCATTGTTATAGAGGAAATGGGCGTTGCCCACTAAAACAATAGCTCTACGCACTAACTCAATAACGTCAGATGGATTCATACCTTTCCCTAATTTCTTAATACGCTCAGCCTCTGCCCATAAAATCGACAGGGGACCTAGTGAGTCTAAAATGCGCATCTGAGTATTAATTTTCCCCTTTTCTAATTTACCATTCCATTTTTTGTCTTTCATAAAATTCTTCTTAAAGAAACGATCTAAATTCAAACCTCTCAATTTTTTAGATTTAGGAATAGGTAAATTTTTTGAAACAGCGTGCCTAATTTTCTTATTTACGCCCTTTGACGCATACTTAGACACAAATTTGATAATGCTCTTAGGGATATGATGTTTCACGTCATCAACGGGCTTAAATTCATTTTCATCATCCTCAGAATCTGAAGAACTAGAACTAGATGACGAACTAGAACTATCGGAACTACTAGAACTGGAAGAGCTACTGCTACTTGACTTAGACCTAGATCTACTACGCCGTTTGCGCTTACGAGTAGTGTTCCGATTCAATGAACGCCCCCTCGTGTTTACTTCACCTGGGCTGTTATCGTGCGACCATAATCTCCGTGTGTCGTCCTCTGTACCATCAACTATGGACACATTATCGTGTACTGGGGAACCCTCAGGTTGCCCAACCTTATCGCTCCCTCCCGCCTCAGCGGTCGAGCTATCTCCAGAATCACTAATTCCGTCCCTCGGCGTCCTCTGACCCGACAAGGGGGACCTAAGTTGTGCACTAGCCATGATATATGCGTGTGTATACTTTGCGAGCTGAATTGAAAGTCAGTAAGATTTACAGGTAGATGAGTATATATACAGGTATGATTACCTGGAGCGTGACACGATCGAATGGATCGTACCCGGGTATAGTCCATATTGAGGGGAGATTTTTTTCTACTTTTAAGAGCTGTTTATTTTGTTGAATTGAAGGTCAATGCATTATTATATCTCACGGAAATCTAAGAAATATAATACAAATTTAGAAGACGCTCAGTATCGCGGTCTGATTTGTCAGCAGGATTGGAAATACAGGATCCTGGCTACAAAATATTGCATTGATACATAGTTCTAGCGGCAACCTTTATCACCACAGTCATTTCCCAACACAAAGTTTTCCAGGAAGAAAATATATATTGTTTTAACTTGAATCACATATACTAAAGGCGGAAGCCCGGACGAAGCTTATCTTCCGACACCCCCCCCCCCCCGCCTTCTTAATATATATGTATATGATTACATTTTCTTCATATTATCATAGAGGAATTTTGGACTTTTATCATAATTTGTATTTTTCTATATTCGGACATTCATCTTTATATTTAGACATTCATTTTATCAAATTTACGACATTCGATTTTAATGTGTTTGTTTACAGAGAAATTTCTTGTTAATCTTTATTTCTTTAGATCATTTATTCTTTGGGATTAATTCAATTTTCGTTTAATTGTAAAACTGCCCTACGGTCATTATAGTTAAATCAACGTCTATAGCTCAAACCTTCAAATTGCGTAATTAATCCTTCTTTAGAATTTGTATATATTCTTTACATCAAAAGGGACAGAGTGTCATGTCCACTTACGTTACCAACTGATTTGTTTGTTTTGGATACTAAATTAATTTACTTGTTTCTTAACTCTCAATTATATTCACTCAACATGCCATTTCATGTAATTAATCTTATAACTTGATTTTTGAATAGAAATCTTGAGTTCGGAGGTCAGACGTTGAACTGACAACATCCGTCTCGTCTTTGATAAAATTGGAATTTGTTTTTGTTTATTTTATATCGCATCTTGGACTTTTCAATATCCATCGTTGAAGTGTGTAATAGATCATCGAAACTCGGATTCATATCACTGACTTATCCTTTACGCCTTTACTCTTTTACTTTAATCGGAGCGCTTCGGGAATACGGCCAGCGACGCGCCAACATTCCAGGCTCCTGTCGCCGACAGACGACGTCGCGCGAACTTTCCGTTGTCAAGCAGACGACAACACACGATTTCTGTATTTTCTCTTCGTTATAGTTGTAAAATCATCATGAGATGCTAAAATAAAAAAATCCTTTACCATGTTTACACTGTATTATATATTAATTGAGATACTAGTATGTAAATTTGTATCTGTACTTTATATGTACACATAATATGCATGTTATTGCTTTCCCGCTAAATTTCTAGGACGTAATCCAGATCACTTGTGCGTTTAGGCCCCATCTGAAAATAGACCGATATAGGGTAGTTGTAAAAAATTATAAATTGCAGGTGACTACCCTTGTACGATTTCGATATTTTTATACAGAATCTAAAGAGGACACATTAATTTACCAGGATTTTGCTGGGCATTTAATGGAAATTTTGAAGGTAAAGTCGAGTTTCGTAGTGTTTTTACCACTTGTTAACCTTCTCGGTATCTTTTCGCCTCATAATACAATGCTCAGCACATTTCTCAATCTACAGGATTTACTGAAGAAAACGATATAACACTTTTATTATTTTTTCCTTATCTACCACTTGCAAAATTCAATTTAAAACCGGGATAACAGATAAAAGTTATATTTAGGGCTGACACGTGACACAGGGGAATCCCCCCGGTGAATTTTTTTTTTTCTTAGCTACCATACACCTACTAGATATAAAAGAAATACAGCTTTGAACTAAAGAAAGAACGTTTCAGTCGTGATTGAGGGTTGAATGCCAGGCACTGTAAAAATGGAATAATTTCAGCGCGACGTCAGCGTGGAGCACCTTAACGTAGGCTCGAATATGATTTTCAGTTGTGATACCCAGCATTACTCTACATTATAGTACATGTAGTAGAAGGATGATTGTTCTTTTAGATTCTTCCTTTCAGGAAGTATCTAACTGTTACGGTAACTACTTCACAATCACGGTTACGTATTAAAATGAGATGCTGATGCTTTGCATCTACCTCAAAATACAGAACTGTGTCTAGTTTAGGATGACAAATATGGATAATGACCATATCCCTGTATACAGCACAAAATCGATAATTCAGAAAATCAGAAACCGAAGGCATACAAAATCAGGATAAAACAGGAACCAAAGCAAACAAACAAAAACCTCCACCGTATGAAAAGAAGCTAACTCCCGATATGAGAGTGAGACCAGGTGCCCAGGAAGAGTAAGCATCTCCTGCTTGCATGCAACACCCGCCGCTTCAAATCGGCAGAACTGTCAAATCTGGTAACTTTCATTTCGGAAGACATAGAGTACAATCTTTGGTTGGATTGTTCAAATGGTATATGACAGAATTTGCTGTCTGACACATACAAAATGAAAGAACAAGAATATTCTCCCTCTTGAAAAAAAGTTTCAATTTCATATAAAATAAATGCATACATAAAATCAACCATAATTCTTGTTTTCACTGCACATTGGTTGCGTAATAATACATTACTTTTCTGTGCAGATTGTTTATGACAATGTTAGGAAAAATATCTCAAAGAGATGCATAAAAGTTATAGAGTTGTCTTTCTAAAATCAAAACTGAGAGTACATACAAGTTATAGAGTTGTCTTCCTTATATCAACACCGAGTAGCTTAGTCGTGAGAAAAAAGTGTTTTAAAGTGCCACAACAGTGAAAGTTATATTTTTAAATTTCTATATTATAATGATCATTCTAACTAATGTGCGAAAGAACCAAATTGATAGTCCAGCTGGTTCAAGAGTTATTAACAAAGGTACATCTGTGTGTAATTAAGATAGCATCCCAGCTTGCGGCTTCGGCGGTGCTCGGCGCGATACGACAACTTATGAACAGATGTACATATAGCGTCCAGACATTAAAGGAGATTCTACAGAAAGTAGCACATAAATTCTTTAATTGTACATTGAAAACGAGAAAAATAAATGTCAAAATGCCCAGACATGATTGAGAACTCTCGAAAAGGGGGGGGGGATTCCACTCAACTCTACCAACTTCGCCGAGGAACTTCCATGAACTATCGTACAGAATTTCATGACTTCAATATGAGGTCGACCTAGAACATTTCACGGGGGTGGGTTGGGATAGGGGTTTCGGGACGTTTGGGTTGGCCAAGCCTATCATTTTATGCTTTTGAAATATATATATGTAAAAACGAAAAAAAAACCCACAGTTTTTTATTAGGCAAATTCTATTCCAAGTTATTTTTTTTATTTGGCCATGAGTTTAAACGCAATATCTTATTATACTAATACCACCTTTTTGTCTTATTGTATAATTCTTTTTACCTATTATCATTGTTTAATATTATAATTTTTATTCAAATATGACATTAAGGGGCTTTATCAACCAAACGCATCGGAAATAAGTAAAGTACAATATTTTAATATTTTGATTTTGGTATTCAGAGTTAGACCATACCAAATTAATTAAATGTTCTTCCTATTTTCTTGTGAAAAAAGGTGCGATCGAGCGAAAATATAATTATTTAATCTTTTTTTAAAGTATTGAAGTTTTAAAGTGCGAGAGAGTTAAATATGCTTTTTTAATTTAGGGGGTTACCCAGGAATACATTTCCATGCATGTTTTCCGTCCTCAAAAGAGAATCCCCATAGTAATCTGGTGAATAGGAAGCCTGGCACATACCGTAGCAGTACGGAAAAGATTTTCGAACAACCCCCCCCCCCCCCCTCTCCTTGACGTTCATTGCCATATATGGGACAACAAATTTGCTCCCAACAAAAATTTTCACACACAAAAAGTATCATTTTCATGGAAATTTGAAAAATCTTAGTCTACTAGAAGCTTTAAAGTTTGCAGAGTTCAGAACCGAACCTTAAACATTTTTAGTCAGAAGTTTAGTGGTGCGGGCGAGCAAATTATTCCTAAAATAAATGTGGTTCGGGACCTCCAAAAACATTTAATTAATTTGGTTTGGTCTTCCTCATTTATTTTTTGTTGTACACTGAAACACTTTCCCCCATCATATATCTGACTTTCATATTCGCATCTTAGATTATTTTTTCCTTTTTTTTTATACTTATATATATTTTATCCAAACAGTCCCTTTGTCTTTTCGTTATGCTTACAAATAATCAATATTTATAAGAAAGCAGAATGCAGACGAATAGACGAACAGTTTTTATATGATGACAATTCATATACAATGTGTACAGATTGCTAATGATGAAAGTTTTACATTAGATGCATATGTTCATCGGTAATTTGGTCATCCGAAATTAACTGCTCAAATTTTCCTCGGAAAGGCTGTCGTCGCTTAAATCAGAAACGACATGTCCTTCTCACATCGAATTCTGATGATTCTAATGACAAACTAGTTTATTCTTCGTCTAAAACATCGTCTAATTCCGAGGCCATTCTTCGTTCACTTGCCTAACTTTATGTGTATACTGAGATAAGCGTTCATAAGTTGTCGTAGAGACTCCCACATGTGGTTATCTGCAAACTGACCAGCGCACGGCTCGGCAGTAGTCGGGAAAAGTTTAAATTGATACTTTAATTGCCTGTTACGCGTTATCAGAGCTATCAAATATTTTGCAACTTTCTGGGAATTGGTCAGTATGGTATCGAGAATTTATCATCATCTTTATTTTGCACACTGTTGTTGCACTTTAAAGTATACCTCTTGTAGTATAGATAAACATAGTTTGCGTTGTTTATAGAGCAAATGAAAAAAAATATTATTAACTTCACATATGCATCCTGTGTTAAAAAATAATCATCATTGCCTAACAATAAAAGTATTCAACATTAATCTGCTGACAATAAATTTTGAATAGAAGTTTTTCTCAGGACCTTCAGTCCTTTGATTTTTTCAAGGAAATCATATGTCTTTCTGTCTTTGGTTTATAAATGATATAGATCAGTGTTCCAGATAGAGAAAAATCATTTTGTATTATTGGGGAAAAACTAGCTTCTGACGTTTTGTCTGCGGACGATAAATGCTGATTTTACGGTCGCAATACATTACCGGAGCCAGAAAAACGGATGATTGCACCGTAAAATCAGCATTTACCGTCCGCAAACATAACGTCAGTATCTTGTTATTCTAATTCTAATACAATCTATATTTTTGTGAACATATAGCGAAATGTGACATTATCAACGTCAAAGTCTAGTATGTTCTCGTTTTACTGCCGTAATTAAGGAGCAAACAACCAATGAAATTCGACAGTACAGCGACGTTGCATAAGAATAATACATAATGCTATTTGATTCTTTCCTAAATGGACAGAAATCATTAAAAAAAAATACGTATGAGACAGTTATGACATTATAATAAATTTATTTTTTCAATGCATTTCAGATTTGTGATTTTGCAATATAAATTTAGCCGCTTTACAATAGATGGTCCTTATAGTTTATTCATATAAGTCATGGCCACATCAAATCGTTTTACTAAGTGTAAGGATCTCGATGATGTTGATGTGGAACTTAAAGCATTACTTTGCTGTGAATATTTACATGAAAAATCGTGTAGGGACAATTTCACAAAATTTAAACTGAAGTGTATGAAACATTTGACAACCACTGCCGAAAAACTACTGTCAACTCCTGAGGATATTTTAGAGAAACTTAGAGCCAAGGGTATTATAAGGACTTGTAATTATGGAGAACTCAAAGACTTAGTCGAGGACATTGATGTTGATATTGTAACACTGATTGAAGAAGCAGAAGAGAGGATAAAAAGATTAGAAGAAGAATCAGGTAAGACAAAATTATTTTCAAGGCATATATCTGATCATTATACTAAAATATAGAACAATTTTTTCAAGTGAAAACTTGTGTGGTTGATTATAAAAACCACCAAGGCAGGTCAAGTTCAAATATATAGGTCATGATCCACTATTACGTGCAATGTTATGCCCCTTAAAACTCAGAAAAATTCAAACTTTTGTGGTTACTAGACATTTTAAGGAACCGTTACAGATAATCAATTCACTTCTTGCATATATAGCTTTTACACCAAGAAATAAAGGTCAAGTTCGAATATAGGTCATGTCCCTGAATTATGTGCAGAGTTATGCCTCTTGAAACTTAGAAAAATTCAAAAATGTTATGGTTTCCGGACATTGGAAGGAAAACTGTTACAGATAATCAATTCATTTCTAGGATATAGCTTTTACACTAAGAAATATCGGTCAAGTTCGAATATTGGCCATGTCCCTCAGTTTTGTGCAGAATTATGCCCCATTGAAACTTGGAAAAAATTTTAAAATTGTGGTTTCGTGACATTTGATGGAAAACCGTTACACATAATCAATTGATTTCTTGGATTTCGTACATTTTACATCAAGAAATATACATCAACTTTACGTATGGGTCATGTCGCTCAATTTTGTCCCTTGAATCTTAGAAAAATTCAATATTCTGAGGTTTTCAGACGCTTTAAGGAAAACTGTCACAAAATCAATGAATTTGTTGGATATAATTTTACACATAAAAATGCAGGTAAAGTTCATATATGGGTCATGTCGCTCAATAATGTGCAGAGGTTTGCCCCTTGAAGCTATTGAAGAAAAAAAATCAGCATTTTGTGATTTCTAAAGATCTAAAAGAAAACCCTCACAGGGAATAAATTGATTTCTAAAATTCAGATTTTATACTCAGAAATTACTATATAGGCTATGCCGCTCAATTTTGTGAGTGTTATGCCCCTTGAATCAATATTTTGTGGTTGACATTTAAACATATTAAAGGTAAACAACCTCAAAAAATCAATTCATTCTGATAGATTTTACACCATGTGAAATTGTGAAGCAGGACATTTTTAAATATGGGGCATGCTGATCAATTATGTGCAGGCTTATGCCTTTTAAAACTACCATATGTATAGTCATGGTTTCAGTTGCCTATATGCAACAAACGCCGGTCGGGGATATCATTGATCCTTAGATAAACAATAAATATCATTCTTTTTTTCAATTCTATTCCAGATTCACCAAAATCAAAACGTAGGAAAATCGACGATGTGTCCTCTAAAGGTAAAGATGGTGAATGTAAACAATATCCATTTTTGATTAGATTCCATGTTATTTGTTGCAATGATTGATTATTAAAATATTTAATATCATTCAAGAGTATCGTATGAATGAAAACTGTGATTTTGTTAAGTGTATCAACATATAATATGGTACATATATTCTCATATACATATTTTAAATATTGGATTATATGTTTATCTAGCTATTATCTTCCTTTTTTATTATAGATGACGGGCAAAGTATCAACAATCTGAGACAAAGGTTGATAAAAATCAACAGTGATATGACAAAAGTAATCCCTTTGTCTCCTCTGTTAGAGCGAGGAAAAGACGAATTGCCGATAGAGCAACTGTACGCCCAAGTTGTCATACAAGAAGATCCAAAGTACAAGGAGAAGGGACATGACTCCTCACATAGCACCAAAGACGTCACAGATCCAGATGATATTTTCACAAAAGATGGGGAAGCTGTAAAGAAGATTTTCATGACAGGTGATTCTGGGCGTGGTAAAACAACCTTCTGTTTATGGCTTCTAAAGAATTGGTGTAATGCTCTTCAGAAAGATGGTTCTGACAGTGAAGAGCTTGATAAATGGGAGAGGAAACTGAAAGAATTTAAATTTGTTTTTCTATTTCAGCTTGGCGATTTTCATGATGTACAAACAAATATAGCTTCAGTTATAGATATGATCTGCCAGGTTGTGTTTGAAAGTGACACAGACCACCATGCCACCATACGCCACGTATTGTCATCTAACCATTACAGAAGTCTGACCATCATAGACGGCCTGGATGAGTGGAATCCAAACAAAGAAACAAAAAACCATTTGATACATGGCAGATTGCCAAAATTAGATGTGTCAAGTACTGTATCATGCTTTATTGCAATGCGACCATGGTTACTTTCAACAATATCAAAAATAGTGAGAAACAGTGACAGGGTAATACAAGTATTTGGTCTGAATGAGGCTGGTATCAAAAATGTTATTCAAAATGTGTTGTTAAATCGTTATAAATTGAAGGACAATCCCACAAAATGCACAGATGAATGTAAAAAAATTTTCATGCATTTTTCAGAAAAAAGGTTAAAATCTTTCATGCAGATTCCTTTATTAACTGTAGTTTGTGTACAGATGTTGTATGTGAATAAAACGCTGGGGGACAGTATGACAATCTTTTATGCTGAGATGTTAAATATGTTAATAGAGAGGGCAAATGAAAAACATAAAAAAGTAAAAATAGGACCTGGTGCTACATTAGGTTGTGAGCTACCAGGAGTATTATCTAAGCATAAAGCTATCAAGAACTGTACCTCTGTTCTTGTAAAATTAGGAAAATTAGCATATGAATGTCTATTATCCAATGAAACAAACATAGTACTTCAGAAAATAGAACTAGAAGAACAAATAAGTGATAAAGAATTACAGTTTATACTAAATGTGGGTTTCATCAGCGAGAAGGAAGCAAGCAGTCGTACAAAAAAGAAAGTAAGTATTTCTTTCTTTCATAAATCTATACAAGAGTTCCTGGCAGCAGTCCACATTCTAACAAACAAAGAGGTAGGTGACTCATTCTGTAAACATCTGTCCGATGTCGATGCCATAATTGAGTTCTCTAATGTCATTAAGTTTATATGTGGTATGTGTCCTTCCCTTGGTAGTGAGATATCACAACATGTCGTAAGTGTGACAGACAATCACTTTGATAACTTTAAGCATAGGAAATCACGACCCCTATTTAAAAATTACATGAATGATAGTACAGTGAGGGATATGTACAAGCTACAAGTTTGTTGGTACAGAGAGTTACAGGACAGACAGACAGACAACCCAGTAAAATTCTACATATCAAATGTATTTCTGCTGCATAGCTTGAATGACGATGGCAAGGAAACAGTTAGGGTGTTAAAGGAAGTCCTGTCAGATCACCATGTATACGCAAGGTCACTGTTTTTACCGAATTTAGATTCATTTACTGACAGACAGTGTGCTAACATCAGCAAAATTTTATCTAAGTTCCTGTCAAACAAATATAACAACACAAAGTCACTTGTTAATGTCTGTATTGGTGGTTCCATCACGGAGGTTGGTCGTTACTGTATATCTACAATATGTATTCCATCATTGAGAACCCTACAACTAATTGCTGTTAAAGCAAATAGCACTCACCTTGATAGAAATGTTTGTCCTCCACTGCTTAAAAACACCACATCACTACAGACTTTAATCCTGTATAATATGACCCTGGGTGATAGAGGACTGGAACTGTCTGACATGACATCATTATGTGAGTTAGATCTATGGAATGTGAACCTTGGTGACAGAGGACTGGATCTGTCTGACATGACATCATTATGTATGTTAGATCTATGGGATTTGAACCTGGGTGACAGAGGACTTGATCTGTCTGACATGACATCATTATGTAAGTTAGATCTATGGGATGTGAACCTGGGTGACAGAGGACTTGATCTGTCTAACATGAAATCATTATGTGAGTTAAAGCTACAAGATATGAACCTGGATGATAGAGCACTGGATCTGTCTGACATGAAATCACTACAAACGTTAGACATGATGAATGTGACCCTGAGTGAGAGAGGACTCGATCTGTCTGACATGACATCATTACGGGAATTAATCCTGTATGACATGAACCTGTGTGATAGAGGACTCGATCTGTCTGATATGACATCACTTCAGATTTTATACATGGGGTATACTACCCTGGGTGACAGAGGACTGAATCTGTCAGCTAACATGGTACATATCGAGGAGGTAAGTTTAGATAGTATATATATGTCAAAAGCACAATGGCAGCAGTTTATATATTCTGTACTTACAATACAGCGTAGCTTTAAAGTTGAACTGAAAATGACAAATATTGACAAAGAATCAGGGACTAGGATCAGGTCATTTTCTGAGCACTTCAAGGTTACAAAGTTGGTTGAAACGCAAATCTCTGATTTCAAGGATAATGATAGTGAGTATGGTGGGTACAATAAGTTATACTTTAAAAGAGTTTTTCCTAGACCAAAAGAAGAAGATGCCGAATTACTGCAAACGGCTGCTGCTGCTGCTGCTGCTGCTGCTGATGATGATGATGATGATGATGATGATGATGATGATGATTTACTGTACTCTGGAGTCTATAAACAGTCAGACATCACAAAGTAAATGTTCCTGTAGTGTAATCCATGTATCTGTCTTTATTACATAATCCAGTATACGTTGCCATAATTTCGCGCTATAATGGTATATCACACATGGTACATATTCAGCATCAATGTTGACAGATATACAGTACAAGACAAAATAAGGTAAATTCTTCACAATCATCTCTTTTTAAAAATGCTTAAAGCCCAAAGTCAAAGTTTCAAAGTCGCGGAAATTCAAGGTAAGTTCACATGAATTGCATATTTTACGTTAAAAAAAATATCATGTTAGTACATTCTCGTATGGTAGGTTGTAAGACTTCTTCATGTTCGTTTTTATCACAAATGAGTAAAGAAGATCCTGACGATAATCTCAACAGCACTCACAATAGAGCACAAAATTGAGCATCGACGGACCCCTAGCAAGCTAGAGGTGGGACCAGGTGCCCGGGAGGAGTAAGTATCCCCTGTTTCGCTAGCCGCAAAGGGCATAAGGGTTAAAGAAGATCCTGACGATAGTCTCAACAGCACTCACAATAGAGCACGATTTTCATAACAGCTAGTGCCCAACAATTACAATAAGTTGAATTTGGTATAAATATATTATTCCTGTTTCCCGAAATCATTCAATATCTGTACAAATGTTTATTCCTCATAAAATCTATTTAAAACAAATTGTTTGCAACCGTTCCTATGGAGAACCTCCTGATTTTGCCTTGCCTTCTCGACATTGAGACTGAATAACCGATAGGTACTTTTTCTGATATACATTGGGAGTTATAAGAAAAATTATAGTTTTGTAATATGTATATAGTATTACATGTATTTATAACAGAATGACTTAATCTTGTTTGATGATTTGAATCATGATATATTAATGTATTTTTAACATAGATAATTCGGGGGGGGGGTTATCTAGTGCTTGTAAGTACATTGTCCCTGGTTCCATATCTGTACACAGTTTTTTTTATATAATTCCTATTTGACTTAACGGAATATCACACGCGTTTCAGTAGCCTCCCTTAGACGAATATACTTAAGATATTTTCACGCTGAAGATTTCCGAAATTTTATCTTTCACACTATTCATATGAATGTATCCATAGGCATATGTTCATAGCATTACACAAAACTTGATTTTATATATTACATATTGTATCTGCTTGAATGCTGTTAAGATATTTTACAACAGTGGGGAAATCTTTACGCCAGTCTGCGTGAGGTGTCTGTAAAGTGTTTGAATGTAGAGAAACTTATAATATATCTTACCCATATGTAATGGTAATCTAATTACACATGTGCACATACTATCGTATTATTACACAAAATCTGTATTCAGCTCTATTTTTTCATTGTGAGTGAAGGAACACTGCTGTGATTTTTTTTAAAGTTGGTTATATAAACTTCATGCCTATAGTAAAGAAAGATAACTCTAATTGCAATTTTTTTTTCATGATGAAATACAAATTCAGTCAGATATTGCAACATATGACGTGGTCATTGAATGATTTCTTTCTATAAGAATCTGCACATTATGATGAAAGAATTATATGTGAAGTTTCGTTTGAAAATCGTGGGCTGAAAAAAATATTTAGCCAAGAAATGAGCATTTCCATTACAATTAATGGATGGCTAAAAAGTCTGATCAGTTTCAAAATCTCAAAATTTTGGATGGTGACCTCCCAATATTGTCTCTTACATCTTAATTATATAAGGAAATCAGAATTATGTTTTTTTTCTGAAAATAATTGTTGTAAAACATGAAACGTATGATATCACCTTAATTTTTAATTTTTGTTTGAGAAATGAAATGGACATCACTAGGTTTTGAAAAAATATCTGTTGTGTCATTTACAAGTGAATAAATGAATCTTCTTTGATGAATCCAATCATGATATATTTGACATTTGTATTTTTTCTTTGAAATTATGAGTGTAATTCCATCACTTTAAGTTGCGTTAGAATTTTAAAATCAACTTTTTGACAAAATGTTGATATCAACTAATATCTATTGAACAAAGAAAGATAGTACATGCAACTCTCATGAAATTGTCAATTTTTGCCCTGAATGTATTTTGTTTTTATATACAATTGATTCATGCATAATTGTGTTGCATCATGAAGTATAAATCATGTTTGTAAGTAAAATTAAATAAAAATAGAAACATTTTTTTTTACTTAATTCATGCCTTTTAAAAGTTTTTCCAATGCATACACGTATGACGTAGTTTTGCACCTGTTGATTGGTTAATTTTCAATAATATATCATCAGGGAAAATTAGCGTTAGACGTTTGATCACAGACTTGTGGAGAACTAGATGAGCGAACAGGTGAACATAAATGCAATAAAGAAGATTCTGACGACCATCTCAACAGCACTCACATTAGAACACAAAATTGAGCATTGACGGACCCCTAGCAAGCTAGAGGTGGGATCACGTGCCCGGGAGGAGTAAGCATCCCCTGTTTGGCTAGCCGCACCCGCCGTCGATGTTCACGCACGAAAATGAAAGCAATATCTGAAATACATGCACTGTGAACATAAGATAGGCGTCTTTTATTATAGTACGTTGCTGTCTCTCAGTATTCTCACAAAGGAACACTATGACATTGCAAAGCGAAATAAAGTCTATGAAATGTCGAAGTCCATCTGTCTGTCCGTCAGTTCATCAACATTTTGGTTACGGTGTTGCGTTTTAGACCGTTTAGAGAAAAATGCTTGGAGCAGCAACTTGAAACTTTATAGACCATGATGAGACGAATCAAAGACAGCAACAAAATTTGACCTAGTGACCTTGACCTTGGAGTTTGACTTACTTTTGAACAACTTTAACCCATAAGCCATAATTTTTGAATGGTAAGTGATAGGGCTTTCATATTTTACTTGTGTATTCCTTGTGACAAGCCCTTTCCATGGATACAATCTTTTTACCTCATGACATTGACAAAGAAGTTTGACCAACTTTTTGTGTCGCCTGCGAAGCATAGCGACACTTAGGGATCACTTTGTCCGTCTGTCCGTCTGTCTGTCACACTTTGGGTGTCACAGCCCATAACTTTTGATTGGTAAGTGATTGGGCTTTGATATTTCACATGTGTATTCCTTGTGACAAGACCTTCCTACACATACCATGATTTTTGACCTAGTGACCTTGACCTACATATTTGACCTACTTTTCAAAAAAATTAAGAATGGCTATATCTTTTGATTAGTAGGTGATAGGGCTTTGATATTTCACATGTGCAATTCTTGTGGCAAGACCTTTCTACACATACCATTATTTTTTACCTTGTGACCTTGACCTAGATATTTGACCTACTTTTGAAAAAAAGATAAGATTCGCTATATCTTTTTATTGGTAAGTGATTGGGCTTTGATATTTCACATATGTATTCCTTGTGACAAGACCTTCCTACACATACAATAATTTTTGACCTAGTGACATTGACCTACATATTTGACCTACTTTTCAAAAAAATTAAGAATGGATATATTTTTTTATTGGTAAGTGTTAGGACTTTGATATTTCACATGTGCAATCCTTGTGGCAAGACCTTTCTACACATACCATAATTTTTGACCTTGTGACCTTTACCTAGATATTTGACCTACTTTTGAAAAAAAGATAAGATTCGCTATATCTTTTTATTGGTAAGTGATTGGGCTTTGATATTTCACATATGTATTCCTTGTGACAAGACCTTCCTACACATACAATAATTTTTGACCTAGTGACATTGACCTACATATTTGACCTACTTTTCAAAAAAATTAAGAATGGATATATTTTTTTATTGGTAAGTGTTAGGACTTTGATATTTCACATGTGCAATCCTTGTGGCAAGACCTTTCTACACATACCATAATTTTTGACCTTGTGACCTTTACCTAGATATTTGACCTACTTTTGAAAAAAAGATAAGATTCACTATATCTTTTGATTGGTAAGTGATAGGGCTTCGATATTTCACATGTGTATTCCTTCTGACAAGACCTTTCTACACAGACCATTAAATTTGACCTTTTGACCTTGATCTAGATATTTGACCTACTTTTCAAGAAAAGTAATATTGGCTATATCTTTTATTGGTAGGTGATAGGGCTTTGATATTTCACATGTATTTTCCTTGTAACAATGCCATTCTACACATACCATTATTTTTTTACCTTTTGACCTTGACCTACATATTTGACCTACTTTTCAAAAAATTTAAGAATGGATATATCTTTTGATTGGGAAGTGATAGGGCATTGGTATTTCACATGTGTATTCCTTGTGACAAGACCTTTCTACACAGACCATAAAATTTGACCTTTTTACCTTGATCTAGATATTTGACCTAGACCTATTTTTTAAGAATTTTGATCCACTATCTAGATTAATAATCAAACCGCTTCGCAGGCGACACAAGCATTCCTTGGATTGCTATTTTTTTTACATAATTGTACATTTTTGAACATCATAACTTTCACGCTCTTGGCCAAATTACACTGTTCAGATTGAGGAACACTGACGAGAGTTTAGTACCTGAAACGTACATGACTGGTCCATGCTGCACATTTATCTGCTTTTAAATGATGCTATTGAATTTGAAGGCGTTGAAATTTTGAAAAGCTTTAAGCTTGGCCGTAACATTTAAATGATAGGGCTCCATATTTCACATATGTTTTCCTTGTGACAAGACCGTACCATAGATACCGAAATGTTTGACCTTGTGACCTTGGCCTTGGAGTTTGACCTACTGAAAAAAATAAACCTTCATGGCAATATCTCATAAACTATAGAGGCTGTGGCTTTGATTTCACATGAAGAATCCTCATGACCAGACTTTTCATTTGATATCATGACTTTTGACCAAGTAAAATTTGCATTTACCTTTGACATACTTTTAATCTATAAGAGACAGAATTTTGATTTTTTTCACATATAGATTCCTCATGACCAGAACTTTCATTTGATATCATGACTTTTGACCTAGTGACCTTCACATTGGCCTTTGAACTATAAGAGGTAGGGATTTGATGTTTCATTTATCGATTCTTCATGACCAGAACTTTCATTAATTTTGATATCAATTGTAAAACGTCTTTAAATTCAATAGCATCATTTAAAACCTGATAAATTTACAGCATGGACCAGACATGCACGTTTCGGGTACTAAACCATCGTCAGTGATCTTCAGTCTAAATAATGCAATATGGCCAAAAAGAATGAAAATTATTATGTCCAAAAATGTACCAAAACTTTTGACCACATCGTTCATTTGATATCATGAATTTTGACCAAATGACCTTGACATTGACACTTGACTTACTTTTAAACTACTAGTATACGGGTTAGGGTTTTGATATTTCACATGCAGAATCCTCATGACCAGAATTCTCATTTGATATCATGACTTTTGACCAAATGACCTTGACCTTTTACCTACTTTTGAACTATAATGAGTAGGACTTTGATATTTCACATGTAGTATCCTCCTGACCGTAGCTTTTCATGCCCCCGTAATCAAAAATTCAGGGGCATATAAATTTTGGTCTGTCTGTCTGTTTGTCTATTTGTCCGCAAAACTTTAACCTTTGTCATAACTTTTGAATGGTAAGTATAGGGCTTTCATATATCACTTGTGTATTCCTTGTGACAAGACCTTTCCATTGATACCAATTTTTTTTGACTTTGTGACCTTGACCTTGGAGTTTGACCTATTTTTGAAAAACTTTAACCTTGGGCATAACTTTAGAATATCAAGTGATAGGGCTTTCATATTTCACAAGTGCATTTCTTGTGACAAGACCTTTCAATGGATACCAAAATTTTTGACCTTGTGAACTTGACCTTGGAGTTTGACCTACTTTTGAAAAAGTTTAACCTTGGCCATAACTTTTGTATGGTAAGTGATAGGGCTTTCATTTTTCACATGTGCATTCTTTGTGACAAGACCTTTCCATGGATACCAAATTTTTTGACATTGTGACCTTGACCTTGGAATTTGACCTACTTTTGAAAAACTTTAACCTTGGGCATAACTTTCGAAAGGTAAGTGATAAGGCTTTCATATTTTACATGTGCATTCCCTGTGACAAGACCTTTCCATGGATACCAAAATGTTTGACCTTGTAATCTTGACCTTTGAGTTTGATCTACTTTTGAAAAACTTTTAACTTGGCCATACCTTTTGAATGGTTAGTGAAATAGCTTTTATATTTCACATGTGTATTTCTTGCGGCAAGACCTTATAATGAATACCAAAATTTTTGACCTTGTGACATTGACCTTGGAGTTTGACCTACTTTCGAAAATTTTGGCCATAACTTCTGATTGGTAAGTGATATGACTTTCATAATTCACATGTGTTTTCTTTGTGACAAGACCTTTTCATGGATACCAAAATTATTTACCTCTTGAACTTGACCTTGGTGTTTGAACTAATTTCAAAAATTTAAACTTTAGCCATAACTTTTGAATGCTAATTGATATGGCTTTAATATTTTACATATGAAATCCTTGTTGCAAGACATTTCCATGATACCAAATTTGACCTTGTGACCTTGCCCTCAAAATGTGAAACTACTTTTCAGTTGTTTTATTGTCAAAGATGCCAACGGGTTTAGTTTTTGTTGTCTGCCTTATGTATCTCCATTTTATCTTTTGATGGCCTTGAATCAAGGTCAAAGATCAAAGTCATACTACATTGTAAAACTTTGCCTAGGTCATACTTTATTCCTCTGTGCATGGATTTCACTTTTATTTCAGAGAATTGTTGCTAAGAATAAGAGAATGGCATGACCTCCAAGCATGGTCATGGATTAAAGGTCAAGGCCAAATTACAGTACATGGGTAAATATTGTCCGATGTATATTTTCCCTTTGTATGGGTTTCAATATTTTAAAGAGTTGTTGTTGCTTATAATCCAAGGGTGTGTCATGACCTTGAACCAAGGTCATAAATAAAAAGTCAGGGTCAACTACTAGTGCTATATATTAAAATAATTTTTCAATACAATACATTACAATACATTTTGCTTCAATACTCAATATTTCTAATACAATACGCATATTTTCATTTTTCTCAAATAAATTATAATAATGAATCAATAAGTGTAGTTTTTGTTTTAATCAACGAAAACTTTATAAAACAGAACATAAACAACAAATGGATGTTTTCCATTATTTCAAAAAAAAGGAAATGGAATAAAAAGATATTAATTGCAGTTATGGAAAGTGTTTCTTTTTCTACCAAAGAATTCTGGTTGGTCACGTGCAAATTCAGTAAATCACGAATATACACCCATGAACATCGAAACTAAGATAGTCATTTCTTATATTTACATTTTTGCTGAATATTAGACGTCCTTTTTGCACAAACATTGCAAGTACAACGAATTACAGAAAAGTATTCTAGTGTTAGTAAATTCTCCCTACGTTCAAAACTTGGACGTAACGTCACAATGGCAACCCGATTTATTGAATAAGATAGAAGCCTGTTGTTGTTGTGATTCGTATATTCCACATATATTCTACAGATTCAGAATGAATGTAAAAAAAAAAGAACCAAAAACGAATTAAAAGTTAAGGATTTAATTTTTTATTGAATGTATTGAAAGTATCGATACTCAGCATTTGTGTATCGATACGTATTGAAAATTTCAAAATATCGATACTCTTCAATATTCCAATATCAATGTACAGCACTATCAACTACTACACAGTTCATAGCAAAGCCTTATCTGTTATAATTTATTCTCCTTGAATGCATGAATTTCTGCTTTACTTCACAGAATTGTTGCATACATGCCAATGTGAACTGGCATTGAAGCAAGGTTGAAGATCAAGATGATAGTACAGTTCATATCTAAAACTTTCCCTTGTCCATAATCCCTATATCAAAACTTTATACGTACAAATGGACTACTTCAGTTAAGACGAATCTTGGAATTTTTCGTACGCAAATTCCATACAAAGCTTGGATGTACTTTTAATAGTTCACAACATTTTACAGCAGAGTACGGTTTTTTAGGGTGGGAAGAGTATCAGGCAAATTTTGAATTATAAGTTCAGGTTCAAAGCATGCAACGAATCTGTAAGACGACTCATCTTTTGAGACTGGGTCAAATGCATCCCCCTATTTCTCATGTCTAAGTACAGAAAAGTCCTTCTAGACATTTGGAGCGGCGGGTGATGCAGATCTATATATGTTCTTGCTTGTTAGTTTGTTTGTTTGTTTGTTTGTTTTTAGGGTTTTTTTTTTTTTTTTTTGCAAATTGCTCATGGCTCATTCATTTTCGACAATGGCACATTCATTTTGTAAATGGCACATGATATGGGGCCATTGTCACATTCACCTGAGTGCCTATCCCGATCACTGTAAAGTCGAACTCTTTGCATCTCGCGAGATGTCATCCTTATCTGTCTTTGTTATTTGGCTTGGCTGG
Source organism: Pinctada imbricata (assembly GCA_033119305.1). NCBI lineage: Eukaryota > Metazoa > Mollusca > Bivalvia > Pterioida > Pteriidae > Pinctada > Pinctada imbricata. The sequence continues at coordinate 16,110,725 of VSWD01000014.1, read as the reverse complement.
TTTTGAATCTAACTTCGTACAAGCTATTTCTTTATTTATACATCACAATGGTTATTTTAGAAAATTACATTTCAATCTGAACTCAATATGAGCTTCAATTTTGCGTTTAAAATAATGTACTGTTCAGGCATTGCTGTTCAAATCTTGTTACCAAGGAAGACGTTGTTTTGCGGGAAAACTCTATCAATATTTCGAAACGTAAAACGCGTCATTGTGACGTCGCAATTGTTTCCATTGTCTTGACGTAAAACTGAAAACAATGAACTTTCCTTCGATAATTATGCGTAGGAAAAATTGACCGCTGAATGCATTCGGAACACCCTCAACCTTTTCTTACAAAAATATTTTTAAGAAGGTACGATTAAAGGGCGAGGGGTTCCGAATGCGCTGAAAGCAAGGATATATTGATACGGCCTAATGCCGAAGAGTGTGTCATAACTTTCAGATAAGAGGTTAAAGGTCAAAGCCACAGTACTGTGCATAGGTGAATCATTGTTCTCTTTTGAAAATACCCAATCAAATTTAATCGAAAGGAAGAGAAAAGAGTGTATGAATACATTTTAATGTCACAATTCAAAGGTCAAGTGTACATTACCGTTCATGGATAAAACTTTGTCATATCCATCATTTCTTCCCAGTTCAATAGGTGTCAACATCAACAAACAAGACATCTTTACCTGATATGTACAGCAATATGTACATCGGGATAATCACCTAATTTAACAAGTTCTCATGGAACTGTTGCAACGGGTGCCACATGCAAACAGGTGACGCTGACTGCCCGCCACCTGGTCTCACTTCGGAGTATTGCTTATTCCGGGTCGCAAACATTCCAATAGAAATTCTAATGATTTTGCCTTACCTTCTCGACATAAAGACTGAATATCTTACATGTGTACTTTTTCGATGTTTATTCAATTTTATCCCAGCATTGTCCCGCCACTAGCTAGATAGGGGTCCGTCGATGCTCAATTTGGTGATCTATTGTGAGTGCTGTTGAGATTGTCGTCAGGATCTTCGCTATTTCATTTGTTGAAAATTTCGTTCTTTAAGAAATGAATCTCATATTGTTTTCTTTTGATGCAGGTATCATCCGAAAATTTGGACAGAAAACTTCTCAGTTCTCTTTAGAAAACTAAAGTTCTCAGTCCAATTTTTCGGGTGATACCTGCATCTACACAAAAAATATAAGATTCATTTTTTGTCATTTTATTATCATCTATTTATGGAAAACAGACTGTTTTCTTGGATCTTAAAACAATCAATCACCGCACTATATTTCGAGGGTTTCGCAGTGAACAAGTTATGGCAGCCGCCATGATTCAAACAGCGAACTATCGTCTCTCTATATCTTTGGAATAAGGACCTGTTTGAGCAAATTCTATATGCTCTGTTGATTTTTGAGTAAGCAGAAAAGAAGTGGTACCCTTGAAATGATAAGCAAGTTTACATCAACAAATTGTATTTTCAGCAACGAGTTTATTCGTGTTTGAGGGAACCCACGGTTCTAAAAATAGTGCTATAAATTAATAGACTTCCATGAAAAATTGTGTTGATCGATGTATCAACAAAATTTCTCAGCCAATCAGAATTTCCATTTCTTGAAATGACAATGGAAATTAAATGATTAATATATCCATTTTTTTCTCCATTTCGGCCTTGAGAATCACTGATGTGACATGGATCTCAAGAAAATATTTTACAGAATTTCTAATTAGGACCAAAAGATTATGCAATACCTTTAAATCCTTGGTAATGATACTAAACTACATTACTTTGATCCTCAAAACAATATTAATCAATATTGAATCAATTCCTAAAGCCTAAGCAACAATATAAAGGTCATAACACATCCTTACGTCCTTGTCAACAATATAAAGGTAATAACACAGCCTTACGTCCTTGTCAACAATATAAAGGTCATAACACATCCTTACGTCCTTGTCAACAATTCAAAGGTAATAACACATCCTTACGTCCTTGTCAACAATATCAAGGTCGTAACACATCCTTACGTCCTTGTCAACAATATAAAGGTAATAACACATCCTTACGTCCTTGACATCAATATAAAGGTAATAACACATCCTTACTTCCTTGACATCAATATAAAGGTAATAACACATCCTTACGTCCTTGTCAACAAAATAAAGGTCGTAACACATCCTTACGTCCTTGTCAACAATATAAAGGTAATAACACATCCTTACGTCCTTGTCAACAATTTAAAGGTCATAACACATCCTTACGTCCTTGTCAACAATATAAAGGTAATAACACATCCTTACGTCCTTGTCATCAATATTTAAAAGGTCGTAACACATCCTTACGTCCTTGTCAACAATATAAAGGTCATAACACATCCTTACGTCCTTGTCAACAATATAAAGGTAATAACACATCCTTACGTCCTTGTCTACAATATAAAGGTCATAACACATCCTTACATCCTTGACATCAATATAAAGGTCGTAACACATCCTTACGTCCTTGTCATCAATATTTAAAGGTCGTAACACATCCTTATGTCCTTGTCAACAATATAAAGGTAATAACACATCCTTACGTCCTTGTCAACAATATAAAGGTCGTAACACATCCTTACGTCCTTGAAAACAATATAAAGGTCGTAACACATCCTTACGTCCTTGTCATCAATATTTAAAGGTCGTAACACATCCTTATGTCCTTGTCATCAATATTTAAAGGTCGTAACACATCCTTACGTCCTTGTCAACAATATAAAGGTCGTAACACATCCTTACGTCCTTGTCAATAATATAAAGGTCATAACACATCCTTACGTCCTTGACAACAATATAAAGGTAATAACACATCCTTACGTCCTTGTCAACAATATAAAGGTAATAACACATCCTTACGTCCTTGAAAACAATATAAAGGTCGTAACACATCCTTATGTCCTTGTCATCAATATTTAAAGGTCGTAACACATCCTTATGTCCTTGTCATCAATATTTAAAGGTCGTAACACATCCTTATGTCCTTGTCAACAATATAAAGGTCGTAACACATCCTTACGTCCTTGTCAACAATATAAAGGTAATAACACATCCTTACGTCCTTGAAAACAATATAAAGGTCATAACACATCCTTACGTCCTTGAAAACAATATAAAGGTCATAACACATCCTTATGTCCTTGTCAACAATATAAAGGTCGTAACACATCCTTATGTTCTTGTCAACAATATAAAGGTCGTAACACATCCTTATGTCCTTGTCAACAATATAAAGGTCGTAACACATCCTTATGTCCTTGTCAACAATATAAAGGTCGTAACACATCCTTACGTCCTTGTCAACAATATAAAGGTAATAACACATCCTTACGTCCTTGAAAACAATATAAAGGTCGTAACACATCCTTACGTCCTTGAAAACAATATAAAGGTCACAACACATCCTTACGTCCTTGAAAACAATATCAAGGTCATAACACATTGTTTTTACGTTTTGGCAACAATATGAAGAAACTTCCTTTACTCCGTTCATTAATGGCAATAGCATTACACTCCCTAACTACCCTATGTGCAATATCTAGGTAATGTCACTGAATAAAGCTTTTGGCATAAAAAAACCCCGTTTATCCTTCATTATTTATCGTGCTTCTTTGCAATATCATTTTTTGCATAATGATTGTTTTTTATTCTCTTGTCCATTTCCAAAAAAATATGTAAGACAAAATCAATTTCACTTCTTTAAGTTCTTTGCATTGATGATCCAATCATGTGGTTCTTGGTATCAATTTTGTGAGGTTTTAAATTTTGAGAGTTATAGCCCAGATATGATTGAAGAACAAAGAAAAAGACAGACAGACAGGATTATTGCGATATACCTCTCCCATGCGTTGATTGTAGGAGGTAATCATAGCTTCCTTCTTTCTAGATGACAAACATGGATAATGACCATATTCCAATACAAAGCACAAAATCGATAAATCCAGAAAAGTATAAACCGAAGGAATACAAATTCAGGATAAAACAGCAAAAAAAAAAACAAAAAACAAAAACCTCAACCGCATGAACAAAAGCGAACTCCCAATATGGGAGTGAGACCAGGTGTCCAGGAAGAGTCAGCATCTTCTGCTTGCATACAACACCCGTCGCTTCAATTAAGCAGAAATATCCATCCGGTTAATTTCATTTTGGAAGATACAAGAATATCCTAAGGATGGATGGTTCAAAGGATCTTAGACAGAATATCATTCACTATTCTGGAAGATGGGACATCAAAGTGTATGACGAGTTCACCATATCGACCGTAAAACTTCCTTAATGACGATGATGAATTAAAACAATTCATTAGTAAAATTCAAATATCTGCAGTAACATTATTGTTGTTCATAGAACAGCTGTGTGTCTTGGCAGATATCTGTATCCAGCTAAGTTGGAGTGTTGTGCACACATAATCATGTTAAAACCATCAGTTTCAATTTTTCTGGGGCGTAATATGGATGCATGCACGTGTGAATATTTTATATGCTTTGTGTCAGAGGAATCACACAAGGGGCCAAACAGGAAGGGCAGATAACACAGTCACAGTGACTTTGGTAAGTGGGACTAAGGAGAGTTGTGCACGCATAATCTGGTTAACAACATCAGTTACTATTCTATCTTCATTGTAATTTGAGGGTTTCTGCTGTGATTATTTTACATGCTGTGTGTCAGGGGAATCACTTTAGGAGTCAAACTTTTAGAAAGGGCAGATGACACAGTCACAGTGACTTTGGTAAATGGGACTAAGGAGAATTGTGCACGCATAATCTGGTTAACAACATCAGTTACTATTTTTTCTTCATTGTAATTTGTGGGTATCTGCTGTGATTATTTTACATGCTGTGTCAGAGGAATCACACAAGGAGCCATAAGCAAGAACAGAAAACACAGTCATAGTGACTTTGCTATGTGGTATTAAGGACAGTTGTGCACACATAATCTGGTTAACAACATCAGTTACTATTCTATCTTCATTGTAATTTGGGGGTATCTGCTGTGGTTGTTTTACATGCTTTGTGCGTCAGAGGAATCACTTAAGGAACTCAGCTGAAAGGGCCGATAACACAGTTACAGTAACATTGCTAATTGGGGCTAAGGAGTGTCTTGTTAGAAATATCAGTTTCTATTTTTCTTCGTCGTAATTGGGGTTTTTTGCTGTGATTAGTTCACACGCTGTGTCAGAGGAATCACTTAAAGGAGCCAAAAGAAAGTGCAGAAAACATCGTTAAGGTGACTTTGGTAAGTGGGACTAAGGAGAGTTGTGCACATATAATCTGGTTAACAACTTTGTAACATGGTTGTTTGCATTGTGTCGTTTGGGGGTATCTGTTGTGATTATTTTACATGCTGTGTCAGAGGAGCCAAACAGAAAGGGCAGAACACAGTCACAGTGACTTTGCTAAGTGGGACTAAGGACAGTTGTGCACACGTTATCTGGTTAACAACATCAGTTTTTCTTCCTTGTAACATGGTTGTTTGCATTGTGTCGGTGGAACTTTGGTAATTGGAGAAGTGAGAGGGTTGTGCGTACGTAATCCAGGATAACCACACCATTTGCTACTTGCATGACAGATGGCCGTCCAAAGTCGGCACCGGTTACCCATTGGTCTCGTCGGTTTATGTGTAGTCTTTTGTGTTTGATGTTTACATGTCGTGTGTCTCTTTTCCGTCTCGTGCTGTACTCGTCTTTTGTGTTTTTGCATCGGGTGTTTTGGTGTTTTGCTGTTGATGCTGCAACGGGGTCTTGTTGGAGATCTCCTTCCTTCTTTTTCGGAAGGAGTTGAACGTTCAGTAACGGCAGATGCATATAACAATGTATCTTCACAATGACTAAGAATAGTTTGGTTTATTCCAAATTTATTAAAATGAATTAAGTCATTTATTAAACATGTTATAAGATAAAAAAACAAGAGCCCCAGGGGGCACAACGCTCACCTGATACCCATGCACGCTCTAATTGACATACTGACATTGAATACTGATAGTGCCAGTACCAGGATTTTAGCCCACAACCTTTCTAACAAGATTTTTGCCGGATGCAGACAAGTTTTTTTTTCAGACAACCTTTAAAAGTACAAACAAGAGAAAATAGTCACATTTCAAAACAACAACTTTTTTACTGATTTGAAAAGATGGATTATGCAATCCAAAGTCATATGCCCAGCTAGTATAGTTCGATTATGCAACATCAAAAATAAAATCATTTTGTAAAATTCCACATTAATGTGCAACAGAAACAGAATAAAACAATGAAATGATTTCATAAATTAAGTTTATTTAAAATTGAACACCAAACCTTTCATTATTAATAGCTAGTATGCCAGAAAATAATAAAGCCTGTGTTTGTGAAACACGAATGCCCCGCGGTGGCATCTTTGTTGGTATAAACACCATTTTCTGTTAAGTATGTGAGAGGTCAGGGTCAGAGTAATGTTGGTATCAATGGAAAGATCTTGTCACAAAGAATACACATGTACAATATGAAAGCCCTATCACTAACCATTCAAAAGTTATGCCCAATGTTAAAGTTTTTGAAAAGTAGGTCAAAGGTCAAGGTCAAGGTCACGAGGTCAAAAATTTTGGTATCAATGGAAAGGTATTGTCACAAGGAATACACATGTGAAATATGAAAGCTCTATCACCTTCCTATCAAAAGTTATGCCCAATGTAAAGTTTTTCGGACAAACAGACAGACGGACAGGCCAAAAACTATATGCCCCCGTATCTTTGATTCCGGAAGCATAAAAAACAAAGACTTTTCGGTTTTGCCTTTATTCATATTAAATTATGCAGAAATCTATGAATGAGAGCTTTTGAATAGTATTGATTTCATCTTAATACATGTAACGTACAGTAAAAATCGTGTTAATCCAATTAACACAGACAAGTTGTCAGCGGACAATATTAATTCAAGTGAGTTGTGCAGAAATTGAGCCAATTTATTTTCCAAACAGCAGTGTACGGTGTATCAAACCTCATGACCCAGTGAAGCCACTTGGACAAATTATTTTCGGTAAATATGCTGAAATGCGGTGCTTGGAAATGTATTTTTAGCATATTGAATCAATAGTCGTGATAAATTTAACTTCGAACTTGATCTTGTCTTTTATGCAATCTACAGATAGGTTTGAAAATATGCAAAATTCGGAACATTTTCGATGAGGACGCAGAGTTCCTGTAAAAAAAGTGAAATTTGCGAAAAAAGGACATGCATGACCCCCCCCCCCTTTTTCTTTACATTTTTATGCGTGCCAAAGATTCGCAATCAAAAAAGACCAATTTTACAGACTTCCGGGCATTTGTGCACCTTTTTATTTCCTGTAGTTACCCCTACTAAAGGGGCAAGGAGGTATTGAACCAATCAAATCTGTAACACAAGATATATGGCGACTATGTTTACCATAGATACAGAAATAAGACAGAGAAAATAATCATTACATAGGGAAATTGTTCTGAAATATGCATGTATGAAAAAAAGCAATCCAAGGAATGCTTGTGTCGCCTGCGTAGCGGATTTGTTTTCTTATTGAAATTAGGTCAAATATCAAGGGCAAGGTCACTAGGTTAAAAATTATGGAATGTTTAGAAAGGTCTTTTCATAAGGAATACAAATGTGAAATATCAAAGCCCTATCACTTACCACTCAAAAGATATAGCAAATCATAGATTTGTTGAAAAGTAGGTCAAATATATAGGGCAAGTGCACGAGGTAAAACATAGGTAATCACAGATTACGAGGCTCACCTCGTGACAGCAAAATTCAATTCAAACATATTTCTTAGTATATGTATATTGGCTTTTAAAGGCAAAACCACTCAAGCAGAAAAAGTAGGTCAAGGTCATTTTATGAAAGTTTGATCAAAGATACATCAAATTTGCAACTTTGGTACATGTAGCAGTTATACTTTGCTCAATATTGGCTTTTAAAGGCAAAATCACTCAAGTGGAAAAAGTAGGTCAGATGCTGCATCTGATGCATGGGTCCATCTCGGCATCCAAAGATGAATCACTTGTGCAAGTTTGGTTACTGTAGCATTAGTACTTTGTCAGATACTGAGCTACCCCAAACTTCTTATCCAAATCACTCAAGCGGAAAATGTAGGTCAGATGCTGCATCCGATGCATGGGTTCACCTCAGCATCCAAAGATGAATCACTTGTGCAAGTTTGGTTACTGTAGCATCAGTACTTTGTCAGATACTGAGCTACCCCAAACTTCTTAACCAAGTCACTCAAGCAGAAAATGTAGGTCAGATGCTGCATCCGATGCATGGGTTTACCTCAGCATCCAAAAATGAATCACTTGTGCCAGTTTGGTTACTGTAGCATCAGTACTTTGTCAGATACTGAGCTACCCCAAACTTCTTAACCAAGTCACTCAAGCAGAAAATGTAGGTCAGATGCTGCATACGATGCATGGGTTCACCTCAGCATCCAAAGATGAATCACTTGTGCCAGTTTGGTTACTGTAGCGTTAGTACTTTGTCAGATACTGAGCTACCCCAAACTTCTTAACCGGACGCGGACACGGACGCGGACGCATGGGGTTATAGCATAAGCTCACTCAACTTCGTCGAGGTGAGCTAAAAATGATGGTATGTGAAGAAAGGTCTTGTCACATGGAATGCACATGTGAAAAATCAAAGCCTATCACCCAGCAATCAAAAGAAATAGCCAATCTAAGATTTTTTGAAAAGTAGGTCAAATATCTAGGTCTTGGTCATGAGGTCAAAAGTTATGATATGTGTAGAAAGGCCTTGTCACAAGAAGGAATACACATATGAAATATCAAAGCTCTATCACTTACCAATCAAAAGATATAGCAAATCTTCATTTTTTTTAAAAGTAGGTCAAATTTCTAGGTCAAGGTCATGAGGTCAAAATTATGGTATGTGTAGAAAGGTATTGTCAAAAGGAATACACAAGAGAAATATCAAAGCCCTATCACTTGCCAATCAATAGATATAGCCAATCTTGGTTTCTTTTAAAAGTACATGTAGTTCAAATATCTAGGTCAAGGTCATAAGGTTAAAAAATATAGTATGTGAAAAAAGGGCTTGTCACAAGAAATACACATGTGAAATATCAAAGCCCTATCACTTACCAATCAAAAGATATAGCCAATCTTAGATTTTTTGAAAAGTAGGTCAAATATCTAGGTCAAGGTCACGAGGTCAAAAAATATGGTTTGCGTAGAAAGGTCTTGTCACAAAGATTACACATGTGAAATATCAAAGCCCTATCACTTGCCAATCAAGAGATATTGCCAATATTAGATTTTTAGAAAAGTAGGTCAAATATCTAGATCAAGGTCACAAGGTCAAACATTATATGTGTAGAAAGGTCTAATCACAAGGAATACACATGTGAAATATCAAAGCCCTATCACTAATCAATCAAGAGATATAGCCAATATTAGATTTTTAGAAAAGTAGGTCAAATATCTAGGTCAAGGTCAAAAGGTCAAAAATTATGATATGTGTATAAAGGTCTTGTCACAAGGAATACACATGTGAAATATCAAAGCCCTATCACTTACCAATCAAAAGTTATGGGGTGTGACACCCAAGTGTGACAGACAGACGGACAGACGGATGGACGGACAGACGAACAACAGACAAAGTGATCCCTAAGTGTCGCTGTGCTTCGCAGGCGACACAAAAAGTCAACATCTTAAAAATAAATTCAGCGTATATTTGATAGCGTATGTGGCCAAGTTAATTCGAAGTATGAAAATAAGTACACAAAGCCAAACTAGCTATAGCTTGTCTTATTTAAAAAATCATTAAAAATCTAAAAGTTGATATTTTGACAAAATTCTTTCACAGTTTCATTTCTAGCGATAAATATAAAAATAAAAAGAGAAAAAAAAACTGAAAAAGGGAAAAAAAAATTGTTGGGGTCCCGCCGGGGTTTGAAGCTACTCCCCATGGGTCCATTTGGCATGGAAAACATACATTATACCTATGTACAATCTTAAAAAATATTCCTTAAAAATCCAAAAGTGGATATCTTGACAAAATTCTTTCACTTGTAGGGTACCATGCATGAGTACCTCATACCTACAAATTGTCATGACAATCTGAAGAGTGGTTATAGAAAAGAAGCAGAAAATGTATGAAAATCAACCCCCCCCCCTTCCTTTTTACATAAGAAAAAAATTCATAAAAAATCAAAAAAATAAATTTTAAGCATAAAATACATATCAAAGCATTAAGTAAGTTAAATATGATAAATATGTAGTAAATGAGTGTGTAAAATCATACACTTATTGAGTTATTTAAAGAAATAGTGCAAAAATGTGCATTTCTGACAAAGTCCGAAAAGACGTCAAAAACGCGTCAAAAATTTGACTTCGAAGTGGAACCAAAAATAACAACACTTCTTAAGACATCTCTCTAGATCATCCTGATGCTTTCCGTTTGTCGATACATGCTTCGGTTCTGAAGAAGAAGTTTGTCAAAGGAGGGTACCCCCCGTGACCTACTTTTGGCTGTGGTGGCGCCACCTGTTGACAGATCCGGACGAAAAACAACAACACTTGTAGGGGACCATGAGTACTTCATACCTACCAAGTTTCATCAAAATCCCTTCAGCCGTTCTGGAGAAGAAGTTTAAAATGTGAAAAGTTTACGACGACGACGGACGACGGACGACGACGACGGACGACGGACGACGGACGCAACACTATGACAATAGCTCACTTGAGCCTATGGCTCAGGTGAGCTAAAAACCACCTTCATACATAATTTAACAACAAGTGAAAAATGCTCTCTTTTTCTCATTTAGAATCATGATTCCATTATCAATATCTCTTACTCATTTCAAAGCTACCTGATACCAAGTAAAATTACAGAGATTGTTCAAAATGAATAAAGTTATGTATGCACCATGTATCATATATATCCAGAGATAGAGAAACAGTTTATATGCAGCTAGACAAACTTGCATTTAGTATATATCATCTAATGTCAAAGGCCAAGGTCAAACTAGGTCATGTAAATTGGCATCAAGTTTTGTACTTAATAAGGTGTTTATTTCAAAAGTGAAAGCTAAATCGTTTCAGAACAGGTCTGTCGCTTGTCAATAAAGCCTGTTTGCGAAACATGAATGCCCCGGGTGGCATCTTTGTAAGTATAAACACCATTTTCTGTATGTGAAAGGTCAAGGTCATGGTCACTGGGTTAAAAATGTTTGGTATCAATGGAAAAATCTTGTGACAAGGAATGCACATGTGAAATATGAAAGCCCTATCACTTACCATTCAAAAGTTATGCCCAAAAATAAAGTTTTTGAAAAATAGGTCAAAGGTCAAGGTCATAAGGTCAAAACTTCTGTTATCAATGGAAAGGTCTTGTCACAAGACATGGGCGGATCCAGAAAATTTTTTCAGGGGGGGTCCTAAAGTCCGAATTTTTTGATGAGCAAAAAACAAACAAACAAGCAAACCGCAAACGCAAAAAAAATAAAAGTTTTTTGTTAGTTCTGTTTCTAATTATAAATAAAACAGGTACCTGGAGAGCATTAGCGAGCAAAAAGCTTAAAATCTTGAATTTTCACATCATAGTACTTGATTATTGATTGTCAGTTCTAATATGTAAATACAACAAATGGTGTGCAATAGCGAGCCAGCGAATCTTTTTTCGAGAATTTGAATAACATCCACTATTCGTGTCTTTTTCAGTTTCTTTTCATTTTCTTAGTACCCTTGTTTATTGACCTAGGTGTAATATATATGTGTTGTATATAGGAAAGCGCAGCATCATTTGAAAATAGCGTACATGCATGTAATAAAATGTAAGAAAATTTTTCAAATGCTGACAGCAAAATATTACCAAAATGAAAGATTTCTAATACAAATTCATGATATATTTTTCAAATATTATGACAACAAAAGGGGAATTGGGACTTAATCTATGAAATATGTATATTAATAAAAGAAAATTAGCTATGCTTCGAATATTCCAGGGTGGGGGGTCCGGACCCCCCCCCCTCTGGATCCGCACTTGCAAGAAATACACATGTGAAATATGAAAGCCCTATCACTTACCATTCAAAAGTTATGCCCGATGTTAAAGTTTTTCGGACAGACAGACAAACAGACGGACAGGCCAAAAACTATATGCCCCCGAATCTTTGATTCCGGGGGCATAATAAAATACATATGTGACCTTGACATTGGAAGTGACCTTGACATTGGAAGTGACCTTGACATTGGAAGTGACCTTGACACGCAGTTAATGCTTAATGGACATACATATATAACAGTCCAGGAGAATACTGAAAACAGTAATATTACTGAAAACAATAATATTACTGCTAACAATAATCCCTGATATTATTGAAAACAGTAATGTTGTCACTCTATATTACATATTTCTGTAATATAGACAAAGCAAAGTTTTAAAGCTACAAGCACAGTTTCTATCATACAATTCTTTCATTCAACAACAAATCAATTATATATGAACATTTTATTTTACTGAAAAGTGAAAAATATGTCCATTTGGAACCTATTTTTCACTTTTTCTTCTTTCTGATATCATATTTTTCTCAACTATGTTAAGGAAAAAATTTGCCTGATGTTTTGAATAATTTTTCAGTGTACATTTGAATAAGATAAAACACCTAATCACCCTCATTTCTCCCCGAATCCACTGGTATAAGAGCGAACTGACTATCTACATAGTATTATTGCTTCCAGTAATATAAAGAGATAAATTTCCAAGAAAGATAACTCCAATTTAAGTTATATTATCGTTTTTAGTAATATTACTGTTTCCAGTATTCTCTTGGACTGTATGTATAATGTATACTGATTGTAAATATGTGATTAAAACAAAGATAATACATGTACTTCTATAACTTCTCCAAGTATTACAATAGAAACACCATGGCAATAATCTACTTTAGAATTCAGAATTTTTTAACTTAATGAACAGCAGGACAGATCAACAGACAGACAGGGTGTTTTGTGTTTGAATGCTAAAACCAGAAATTTCCTTTGCAGAGAGTAAGTACAAGAAATGTGACAAATTTATCTCAATTTGTCTCATGATATGGATGATTTAAAATGAATGAAAATCAGTCGCCACGATTAAAAAGAGCAATTTCCTTCCCTCATTAAAGCCAACAAAGTTAAATAAATTATATCAAACAAAAGAGATAACTTGTTAAATATTGTTTTTAACACAAGTCAGTTTAACACAATTGATCCCTTCACATTTTCCCAGCTGAACTTCCATGACATTCACCTCCATCACCATGGATACCAACATCTGTTTCCATGGCAACAGCAGACTCTGTCCCTGTTCCCATGGCAACCATTTCAGTGTTTGTTTCTACTGGATGCTTTGTAGTAGAAGCACTAATTGGAAGCAACGGGGGCGGCAAAATGTTTGACATATCTGATTCTGCATCTAGGTCTACTTTCACTTTACGTGGTTTGATCACAAGAGGAGTTCGATCCAAAACGGATTTTATCTCCAATTTGAAATTGTCTTGAAACTGTCGCATTTCTTGTTGTAGTTGAAGTGTATCGGCCATTACTTTTTCTTGTCGTACACGGATTTCTGACAGAGTTTTTAAGTTTTCATACATCATACGTAGTCCCTCACACATATATTCGTTGCCTCCTTGAGGAGGGATGGCCTCCCCTGACATGTAACGATTGTACTGATCCTGGGTCAGATTGAGGGATTCTGCGTTAATACTTTCAATAAAAGCAACTGCACAGCACTGAAAGGAGAGAAAATCAAATAAGGCTACTTTAGAACTTATATACACAGTAAATTCTAAATTTCTAGGCATATCTTTGTCATCATCCTTAATATATACAGAATAAATAATTGAAGTTAAAAACTACAATAGAACTGCAATTACTATGAAACAATGAAAATGTTGATGGATGGAAAGACATATAGACTTTAGACAGACTAACTGACAGACAGACCGACTGACAATCGGCCAGAGAGAATGAAAAATAGATGGCAAAGACAAACTGACTGACAGATGGATAGAAGGGTTAAACAGAGATAAGACTGACCAACTGACAGAACAAGAGGCCTAAGGGGTCTGCACTGCTCACATGGAGTACACTGTTCATCAAACTTTGTATGTTAATGAAATGTCATTCAAGGAAGAAAGGTTCATGAAAGGGTCTGGGACCTAAAGAACTTCAGTACAGTGATTAGGTATGTGGAAAATGTAATATGTACATCTTTGCAGACAAAGAGCTACTAGTGGCCAATTCGGTAGAAGCCCTTGAGAACTTGCTTCCTGTAATGACCTAAGGAGATGTCTAAAATGCCTCAGGCAATCAAAGCCCTAAGCTGCCATATTTACAGACTGATCAGCTACAAAAAAGCCCTGGTCACAACCCGCCTGTGCGTGCTTTTAGGACGCGCGTGTTAGTGGAGGCTACGTGCACTACGTTTTTCGAAAGACGCAAGGAAGGAAGTGGCAAGAGTACGGAAGGAGTGTGGTCACGCACGTCGCACGCACGGTTATATGGATGGTTACATGCATCATATGTAGCGCAAAAAAGTAAGAGTGTTGTACGTACTTATGACTTGCATGCAACTTGCTTACAACATACTTTTTCCGTACATCTTCTGCGTTATTGTAAGGATGTCAAATTGACACGTACTGCTAATGCACGGAGTCCTCACTTCCTTGCATCGAAGGTACGTTGCACGTACTTGCAACCTGCGTGTCGTACTTCTTGTTGAATTCTTAGACAACACACAGACAGGAGGCAGCGAAAGTTCTGTATGCACTTAAACTGCTGCATCCTGTCTGCATGTTCCAAAATCAACAAGGAGGCCGTACGGGACATGTACTGACAATGCACGGACACTGTACAGATATCCAAGGTTTGCCCACGTTTTTGCAAGCAGACAGCATGTACGTGCACGTACCGGGGGTTGTGACCACCGCTAAACACAAACTTGGTAGAGGACCTTGAGTACTTGCTTCTTGTCAAGTTTCATGTAATTCTGTGCAGCTGTTACAGAGGAAAAGTTGAAAATGCGTTATCAAATCAAAGCCCAGCGGCCATATTTGTAGACCCATTGGCATGAAAAACACAAACTTGGTAGAGGACCTTGAGTACTTGCTTCCTGTAAGGTTTCTAAAAATTCTGTGCAGCAGCTGCCGATGGAATGTTGACAAAGGGACAAAGGACGGCTCACTTGAGCTAAAATGGATACTGGAGAAAGATGAATTTATGGAATACAGAGACAGACAAATGAAAGAGATGTCTGACAAACAGACAGACTGATACACAAACAGATAGACAGGCAGTAGACACGTAGACAACTAAAATTCTACGTATCTACACGGTTACTGCATTTGCAAGCTACTGAACAAGTTTCTTACCATATTAGTGAAGTAATATCCCGCCTCTCCACTCATCAGTCTGCTGGGGTTAGCGAACCGGGTGACGTACTGAATATTGGACTGTAGTAGTGGGGGATTGGCCTTCAGTACTACGTAGATCAGGGCCGGGAGGAAATCATCGGCGTTTGCTGGACCTTCTTTAGACTTACTGAGAACACTGAATATATGCTTACTACATCGTACGATACAAGCTAACTTGTCTGGCGGGGCTTTCTTAGCATTCATGTCAATCACCTCTGTAATGGTAGAAAATGATTATTAGAGTTTGACCTACTTTTGAAAAACTTTAACTTTGGTGGTAAGTTTTGAAATGTGAGTTATATTACTTTCAAATTTCATGTGTATACCTTGTGACAAGACCTATCTATGGATATCAGTTTTTTTTTTTTTTGCCGTTTGATCTTGACCTAAGAGTTCAAACTACTTTTGAAAAACTGTCACCTTAACCATAATTTTTGAATGGTAGGTGATAGGGCTTTTATATTTCACATGTGTATTCCTAATGGCAAGACCTTCCCATTGATACCAAAATTTTGACCTTCAAAGATGCCGACAGGGGGCATTTGTGTTTTACATACTCATGTGCAAATCACAGGGAATTACAAATCTCTTTGGGATGTGATATCACCTCACTTACCATTTCTAAAAAGTCTTAGAAAAGTTTCAAGTTTTTCAAAAGTA
This sequence comes from Pinctada imbricata, assembly GCA_033119305.1. Taxonomy (NCBI): domain Eukaryota; kingdom Metazoa; phylum Mollusca; class Bivalvia; order Pterioida; family Pteriidae; genus Pinctada; species Pinctada imbricata. Next base: position 16,094,626 of record VSWD01000014.1, on the reverse strand, counting down.
GGTCAAACTCCAGGAATGTGTCAAACTCTAAGATTAAAGTCACAAGGTCAAAAATTTGTGAACTAAAGTGAAACAATTTCACACACTATTCTGATTACAATGACATATGACAGTGCCTCAAAATTGATATATATTTGTAATATATCAATTTATCACATGATAAATTCGATCTTTAAGCTTTAATATTAAGCTATTTAATACTCAAATGCTGTGATAACATATAACTTTGGAGGCATTGTCATTGCATGAAGCACAGAGTTCCAGAAAAGTTTGGTTTAATCGTATTTGCTGATAAAAAATTGTTTGGTCCAATAAAAACTTGTGTTATATCTATCATTTGGACTGATAAAATCCCAAAATTTCCCGACATATCATGGTAGTTTACAATAAATCTGGTAGCACTCAAGATAGCTTGTGATGTCACATAAGGAGGGACAAAGTTGGCACATTATAAAATGCAATTAGCCTTTTTCACATTACTACACGACTAGCATTTTGTGGACAGCAAGTACTAATTCTAATTACGTCACAAATAAACAGTGATTTTCTTTGACATTATTTTGCGGGAAAAATACCGGTACTTATTTTGCTGTCCAAAACAACTGGACTGCAGTTACATGAAAAAGGCTTATTCTTAAGTAATTGATCAAAATAACATCAAAATGTTATAATTTCGACTTCATTATTTAGTTGTTATTGTGGCTTCTAAAGCATGTACAGACACTGAAATTACCTGTAATAGCTTGGTCAATCAGGGTTCTGACCTCTGGGTCATGGTCATTTATGGGCGTGTCCAGTTGTTGTGACGTCACCCAGTGTAGACTCCGTATCCGTGTCTGTATGTCCAGGTCCCTCTGTTCGTCTTCTGTCGATGGAGGACAAAACACCGTGGTATACACACGTACCATGACGTACCGCTCTAAGTAATCCATCAGTCTCTCTGACGTCTCCTGCGTTTGACCTGAAAGTAGAGTATTACAGTATAAGGGATAAAACACTCTGTCAGAGTAGCCAGTACTCTGCGATCATTAGGAAATTCACTGCTTTATTCTCGTTTTTCACTGACCGAAACCACCAAAACTATCAAACATCTAAAAAGTCTCCTATCCTACCATTCTTTTTAATTTTTTCCTGGTTGTTTTGAGAACTTATTATGTCCTTTGAGACCCTAACTATTTTTTTCAGTTATTTCCTAAACATAGGTAATCACAGATTACGAAGCTCACCTCGTGGCAGCATAATTCAATTCAAACATATTTCTAAGTACATGTATATTGGCTTTTAAAGGCAAAATCATTCAAGTGGAAAAAGTAGGTCAAGGTCATTTTACGAAAGTTTGATCAAACATACAACCAATATGCAAGTTTGGTGCATGTAGCACTTATGCTTTGCTCAATATTGGCTTTTAAAGGCAAAATCACTCAAGCAGAAAAAGTAGGTCAAGGTCATTTATGAAAGTTTGATCAAAGATACATCCAATATGCAAGTTTGGTACATGTAGCACTTATACTTTGCTCAATATTGGCTTTTAAAGGCAAAATAACTCAAGCGGAAAAGTAGGTCAAGGTCATTTTATGAAAGTCTGATCAAAGATACAACCAATATGCAAGTTTGGTACATGTAGCACTTATGCTTTGCTCAATATTGGCTTTTAAAGGCAAAATCACTCAAGCGGAAAAAGTAGGTCAAGGTCATTTTATGAAAGTCTGATCAAAGATACATCCATCATGTAAGTTTGGTACATGTAGCACTTATACTTTGCTCAATATTGGCCTTTAAAGCAAAATCACTCAAGTGGAAAAAGTAGGTCAGATGCTGCATCTGATGCATGGGTTCTTCTCGTCATCCCAAGATGAATCACTTGTGCAAGTTTGGTTACTGTGCCATCAGTACTTTGTCAGATACTGAGCTACCCCAAACTTCTTAACCAAGTCAATCAAGCGGAAAATGAAGGTCAGATGCAGCATCCGATGCATGGGTTCCTCTCAGCATCCCAAGATGAATCACTTGTGCAAGTTTGGTTACTGTAGCATCAGTACTTTGTCAGATACTGAGCTACCCCAAACTTCTTAACCAAGCTACTCTGAGCTACCCAAAACTTCTTAACCAAGTCAATCAAGCGGAAAATGTAGGTCAGATGCAGCATCCGATGCAAGGGTTCCTCTCGACATCCAAAGATGAATCACTTGTGCAAGTTTGGTTACTGTAGCATCAGTACTTTGTTAGATACTGAGCTACCCCAAACTTCTTAACCAAGCTACTCTGGGCTACCCCAAACTTCTTAACCAAGTCAATCAAGCGGAAAATGTAGGTCAGATGCTGCATCCGATGCATGGGTTCCTCTCGACATCCCAAGATAAATCACTTGTGCAAGTTTGGTTACTGTAGCATCAGTACTTTGCCAAATACTGAGCTTCTTAACCGGATGCAGACGCGCGGGGGTATAGCATAAGCTCACTCTACTTCGTCGAGGTGAGCTAAAAATTAGCACTGATCAAGCCTGTCACATGTTTGACCCTGAGAAGGTGACCTTGACCTACATTTGATACTGAGTCTCATCATGCTTTACCATCCCTGCAAGTTTGAATATATCTGATGTATATTAAGTAAGTTATAGCCAAATATGTGAAAGTGTGACTACCAGACTGTGAGACAGACAGACAGACAAAGTGATCCCTATATGTATATGTTGCTCTTGCATTGAAGGCAACATAAAAATTGACATCCCCCCTCCTCCTCTGTCCCTAAAACAAGCAGGCAACATGTACCTTTATATATGGTATGAGAGTTCATTCTGCCCAGTACAGTCTGATAGAATTCCTGTACCATCTCAGAAACATGTACCTTTATATATGGTATGAGAGTTCATTCTGTCCAGCACAGTCTGATAGAATTCCTGTACCATCTCAGACATTTCCTACCCCCCCCCCCCCCCCCCTCCCCCAAACAAACATGTACCTTTATATATGGAAACAAACATGTACCTTTGTAAGTTTGTATATGGTAAGAGAGTTCATTCTGTCTAGTACAGTCTGATGGAATTCCTGTACCATCTCAGACATTTCCTACCCCCCCCCCCTCCCCCCTCCCCAACTCCAAAACAAACAAACATGTACCTTTATATATGGTATGAGAGTTCATTCTGTCCAGTACAGTCTGACAGAATTCCTTTACCATCTCAGACATTTCCTACCCCCCTTCCCCTCCCCATCCCATTTCTGTCCACCTTCAATACCATGTCAGACATTTCCAGACACCCCCCCCCCCACACACACACACACATTTCCTTCCCCAAAACAAACAAACATGTACCTTTATATATGGTATGAGAGTTCACTCTGCCCAGTACAGTCTGATAGAATTCCTGTACCATCTCAGACATTTCCTATCCCCCCCCCCCCCCCACCCCCTCCCACCCCCAAAACAAACAAACATGTACCTTTATATATGGTATGAGAGTTCATTCTGTCCAGTACAGTCTGATAGAATTCCTGTACCATCTCAGACATTCCCTAACCCCCACCCCCTCCTCCCATCAACCCCACCCACCCAAAACAAACAAACATGTACCTTTATATATGGTATGAGAGTTCATTCTGTCCAGTACAGTGTGATAGAATTCCTGTACCATCTCAGACATTTTCTACCCCCCCCCCCATCCCCAAAACAAACAAACATGTACATTTATATATGGTATGAGAGTTCATTCTGTCCAGCACAGTCTGATAGAATTTCTGTACCATCTCAGACATTTCCTACCCCCCCCCCCCTCCCCCAAAAAAAACCAAACAATCATGTACCTTTATATATGGTATGAAAATTCATTCTGTCCAGTACAGTCTGATAGAATTCCTGTACCAATTCAGACATTTCCTACCCCCCCCCCCCTCCCACCCAAAAAACAAACAAGCACGTACCTTTATACAGTAAACTTCGTATATAACGAAGCCCAGAGGACCACTTGTCCAAATTCGTTATAGCCATATTTCGTTACATGCATTTTTATGCAAAATACCTTTCTATGGTAGTGCCGTTTTGAATTCAATGAATGAAAGGTTAAGACCAGTATTCAATAGCTATGTTGTGATTTTTTACGTTAGCATACTTTACATGCCGATAGAGTATTTAATGATCGGCAATCATTTGCTCGTGTGTATACAACACGTCTCCTAATAGGTAATTAGCGCGGGGTTAACAGACGGGGAGAGCAATTATGTGATAAGTAGTAATTATCTGTCCACCAGGTGTGTTAGTTGGGAATACCTTTCTATGGTATTTCGTTACATCAGATGAAAATGGTGAAGGAACTATGACCACGGGACCATAAGATGGCTTCGTAAAAGCCGATTATTCGTCATATGCAAATTCGTTACAGGTGTACAAATATCAATGGAAAGTAACAGGACTTCTGCAGGGACTTTCATTTTACTTCGTTACAAGCAGAATTTCACTATAAACCTATTCGCTATAGGTGAAGTTAACTGGAATGAGAGTTCATTCTGTCCAGTACAGTCTGATAGAATTCCTGTACCATCTCAGACATTTTCTACCCCCCCCCCCCCCCCATCCCCAAAACAAACAAACATGTACCTTTATATATGGTATGAGAGTTCATTCTGTCCAGTACAGTCTGATAGAATTCCTGCACCATCTCAGACATCTCCTGTCCCCCCCTCCCCACCCCTAAAACAAACAAACATGTACCTTTATATATTGTATGAGAGTTCATTCTGTCCAGTACAGTCTGATAGAATTCCTGTACCATCTCAGACATCTCCTCCACACTCAAGTCTGCACTCTGTGACAATTTGTCCACGATGCCTTTCACGTGCTTTGATACATCTACGGCTACATTCTTTTTCAGACTCTTTAGGAACTCAGCAAACTCAGTACCAACCTGCTGAGTTTCGAGGCTGACTCGCCGAATCTCACGCTTCTGTGGGACAACTTCAGGAGTGGTATCTATGTAAAATGAAGAAATCATTGTATCAAGACAAAACGGTTAAATTTCAATCAGCCCTGACCTTGACCTACGTTTTACTGACTGACCTTGAGTCAATAACATTTTCTGCGAAATAATCTTGTTCAAATATACTAGTACATGTTTAAACACAAATATTTTTAATGGTCTAGATAATTGAGTATTCACTACAAAAGGATACAATGCAATCTATTTATAGAAGTGTAACGGAATAAATAGCTTAGGAATATAAGCCACTTGAACAAGCTTTATCGGGAATGCGGTTAAGTTTACTTGATTTCAGACCTCTTCTTCGGGCTCCCCCATCACTTCATGTTACAATTTGGTGACAGCGAAGTGGCTATGGGGTCCGCGGCAGGCCCTCTGGGTGAGTCATTAGTGACTCAATGGTCCATGTGGCCAGGTTTTGGACCAGTGTGCCCGAAGGTACTTCTGTTCAGTCAGTACAGACTGGAGGACTGTCATCCATGTTGGGTTGAAAGGATATCGCCAGCAGCAGTAGCAGCTGAAACATGCTGTGACAGAGAGAAGCCCTGGATATCCCTAAGAGAACTCACTCAAATAAGAATAAGATTCGGGGACGAAGTTTCCCTCAGAAGTGTAACGGAATAGTGAGCTTAGGGATATAAACCACTTGAACTACCTCCCAGGAAGGCTAGCTTTATCAGGAATGCAGTTATATGCGCTTGACTTCAGACCCCTTCTTCAGGCTCCCCTGTCGCTTTACGTTACAGAAGTAGCGACACTGACCCTTGACCTTTGCCGTGTAAACCTTAAAATAGGTATGAAATCACTTCAGCCTTCAGACTGGACATTAAAATGTAAACAGGGCTCACAGAACAGGGTTGAGTTTCCCCTACCAGGTACATGTAATGCGGTATTCTCTGCTTATCTTTACTCCAATAGAAACAAAAATATATGAAACATCCTAATTATTAATGACATTCAAATACACTCATTTTTCAACCCCTTGACCTTTATCAAGAGCGAAGTGGATAAATTTACGCTGGATAAAGGACAAGGGGCCGAAAATTTGTGTATTTGAGCGTTTGTATAGTAACATTGTTTTTCGTATACTAATATTGTTTGTATCGTTTTTTCATTTATATAATCCCTTCCCTATGGAAGAAATATTTCAATCTACTACTTTAATAGTGCATGTACTATAATTTTACCTTTTGAAGGACCTTTTCTGAAGATGGATTTCACCGTATGAGATCGCTTGTTGGACTGCTGCGTTTTCTTCTCGACAAATTTCGAGAACGATTGAGTTATGTCCCCTTGCTCTCTGTTAAATAATGGAAAAATTATTAAGTCAAGTGAAAATTAATGCTCACACATCTAGCCATATCACAACAAAATATGTGTACATGTTCATTTGTTTGTATACCTTCATCCAATGGGAAAAAAGAATCGAGTCATCCCTTAATTTCTCAGGCAAGGAAAATACTCCATGATTACCTTAATTTTAATTTTTTCAAACAACTAACGAAATATCAGTTATGTATAGGGCCCTTTATCTGACTCATTTGGGGCCAAATATGGCCGATATTCGGCCCCATTCCCATTGAAAAACAAGTTAAAAGTCATGTTTGTAAAACATTAATGCCCCCCTACCCCTTCTGTGATTAAAGTCTGTCACAACTTTATACTTGCATTGATACAACCTATGGGGGTATAAAGTAACAGTTTCATTTCAATACGTAACTCCACTCAAGAGATATTGAACAGAAACCCTGAAGTTTTGGTATTTTTCAAAGTGCAAAGGGGCATAACTCTGTCCAAATTTTTTTGATCGGACCTAAATATGAACTTGACCTAGATTTTCATTTGATGTGTCTGTATACAAAATTTCATTTTTAAATGTAACTCCACTCAAGAGATATTGAACGGAAACCCTGAAATTTTGGTATTTTTCGAGTGCAAGGGGCATTACTCTGTCAAAATTTTGTTGATTGGACCCAAATATGAACTTGACCTAGATTTTCATTTGATGTGTCTGTATACAAAATTTCATTTCAATATGTGAATCCACTCAAGAGATATTGAACGGAAACCCTGAAATTTTGTTTTTTTTCGAAGTGCAAGGGGCATAACTCTGTCAAAATTTTGTTCATTGGACCCAAATATAAACTTGACCTAGATTTTTGTTTGATGTGTCTGTATACAAAATTTCATTTCAATATGTAACTCCACTCAAGAGATATTGAACGGAAACCCTGAAATTTTGGTATTTTTTGAAGTGCAAGGGGCATAACTCTGTCAAATTTTTTCCGATTGGACCTTAATAAGAACTTGACCTAGATTTTCATTTGATGTGTCTGTATACAAAATTTCATATCAATATGTAACTCCATTCAAGAGATATTGAACGGAAACCCTGAAATTTTGGTATTTTTCGAAATGCAAGGGGCATAACTCTGTCAAAATTTTTTTGATCGGACCCGAATATGAACTTGACCTAGATTTTTGTTTGATGTGTCTGTATACAAAATTTCATTTCAATATGTGAATCCGCTCAAAAGATATTGAACGGAAACCCTGAAATTTTGGTATTTTTCGAAGTGCAAGGGGCATAACTCTGTCAAATTTTTTCCGATCGGACCTTAATACGAACTTGACCTAGATTTTCATTTGATGTGTCTGTATACAAAATTTCATATCAATATGTAACTCCATTCAAGAGATATTGAACGGAAACCCTGAAATTTTGGTATTTTTCGAAATGCAAGGGGCATAACTCTGTCAAAATTTTTTTGATCGGACCCAAATATGAACTTGACCTAGATTTTCATTTGATGTGTCTGTATACAAAATTACATTTCAATATGTGAATCCACTCAAGAGATATTGAACGGAAACCCTGAAATTTTGGTATTTTTCGAATTGCAAGGGGCATAACTCTGTCAAAATTTTTTTGATCGGACCCAAATATAAATTTGACCTAGATTTTTGTTTGATGTGTCTGTATACAAAATTTCATTTCAATATGTGAATCCGCTCAAAAGATATTGAACGGAAACCCTGAAATTTTGTTTGTTTTCGAAGTGCAAAGGGGCATAAATCTGTCAAAATTTTTTCGATCGGACCTTTATACGAACTTGACCTGGATTTTCATTTGATGTGTCTGTATACAAAATTTCATTTCATTATGTAACTCCATTCAAGAGATATTGAACGGAAACCCTGAAATTTACGTATTTTTCGAAATGCAAGGGGCATAACTCTGTCAAATTTTTTTTGATCGGACCCAAATATAAACTTGACCTAGATTTTTGTTTGATGTGTCTGTATACAAAATTTCATTTCAATATGTGAATCCGCTCAAAAGATATTGAACGGAAACCCTAAAATTTTGGTATTTTTCGAAGTGCAAGGGGCATAACTCTGTCAAAATTTTTTCGATCGGGATCTTAATACGAACTTGACCTGGATTTTCATTTGATGTGTCTGTATACAAAATTTCATTTCAATATGTAACTCCATTCAAGAGATATTGAACGGAAACCCTGAAATTTTGGTATTTTTCGAAATGCAAGGGGCATAACTCTGTCAAAATTTTTTTGATCGGACCCAAATATGAACTTGACCTAGATTTTCATTTGATGTGTCTGTATACAAAATTTCATTTCAATATGTGCATCCACTCAAGAGATATTGAACGGAAACCCTGAAATTTTGGTATTTTTCGAAATGCAAGGGGCATAACTCTGTCAAAATTTTTTTGATCGGACCCAAATATGAACTTGACCTAGATTTTTGTTTGATGTGTCTGTATACAAAATTTCATTTCAATATGTGAATCCATTCCAGAGATATTGAACGGAAACTGATGTTGCGGACCGACCGACAGACCGACCGACAGACCGACAGACCGACAGACCGACAGACCGACAGACCGACCGACAGCGGCAAACCTATATGTCCCCTCTTCTTCGAAGGGGGGCATAATTATGTAATAATATCTTTTTTCACAAATCATTTATTTATTTTCACAATTTGATACCTTATGGAAAATTTGAAAATTATGCGTTAAAAATTCAAAATTTCAAGGAAAAAACTTCTCTAAATCTATTTTAAAAATATTTTTCCACATTTTTTAGAAAACATCAATATTTTCCACTATTCCCTAGTCCTAGGTGCAAGAGCCCTTAATTATGTATGATGTAGTTGACTTACTTTTTAGGAGTTTGATCCCTCACTGTGTCGTGTTGTATCTGAGCCTGTCTAGCCGCCTGGTATACTTCCCTGTAGCATTTAGAACAAAATCCCTGCCACGCTGGATTTCCGTAAAATCCGCAGCCATTTTTACATAGCAGATCAGATTCGTCCAAGTGGAACTGCTTCTTGGAGGATTTTTTCTGCTTAGTCGACTCCATCCTTCAGTAACGTCCTTCACCAAATGTTCTGAAAATATAATCTTTACTATAAAATGCACGTGTACACTAAATTCTGCAGTGACGTACACCTCTTTTAGCGTATAAGGGTTAAATATAAATAAATAAAATATAAAAGAGAGCAACCATTCAATTTTTAGGGGGGCAGGGTTGGGTGCAGAAAAACTTTCCCAGACTGATCATGCTGATTATTTTTCTGTTTTTTTGAGAGAAGGAAATATTTTGGGGACAGCTCTTAAGGCCAGAGTCTTAATCCGACTCTTATTTTACATCTAAATTTGTATCGACTAAATGATCTGGAAATCTTTACAGTCCCTTGATTTGGTCCACAAGGTCTACAGTCTATGGGAATCTTTACAGTCCCTTGATTTGGTCCACAAGGTCTACAGTCTATGGAAATCTTTACAGTCCCTTGATTTGGTCCACAAGGTCTACAGTCTATGGAAATCTTTACAGTCCCTTGATTTGGTCCACAAGGTCTACAGTCTATGGAAATCTTTACAGTCCCTTGATTTGGTCCACAAGGTCTACAGTCTATGGAAATCTTTACAGTCCCTTGATTTGGTCCACAAGGTCTACAGTTTATGGAAATCTTTACAGTCCCTTGATTTGGTCCACAAGGTCTTCAGTCTATGGAAATCTTTACAGTCCCTTGATTTGGTCCACAAGGTCTACAGTTTATGGAAATCTTTACAGTCCCTTGATTTGGTCCACAAGGTCTACAGTCTATGGAAATCTTTACAGTCCCTTGATTTGGTCCACAAGGTCTACAGTTTATGGAAATCTTTACAGTCCCTTGATTTGGTCCACAAGGTCTTCAGTCTATGGAAATCTTTACAGTCCCTTGATTTGGTCCACAAGGTCTACAGTCTATGGAAATCTTTACAGTCCCTTGATTTGGTCCACAAGGTCTACAGTTTATGGAAATCTTTACAGTCCCTTGATTTGGTCCACAAGGTCTACAGTTTATGGAAATCTTTACAGTCCCTTGATTTGGTCCACAAGGTCTACAGTTTATGGAAATCTTTACAGTCCCTTGATTTGGTCCACAAGGTCTACAGTTTATGGAAATCTTTACAGTCCCTTGATTTGGTCCACAAGGTCTACAGTTTATGGAAATCTTTACAGTCCCTTGATTTGGTCCACAAGGTCTACAGTTTATGGAAATCTTTACAGTCCCTTGATTTGGTCCACAAGGTCTACAGTCTATGGGAATCTTTACAGTCCCTTGATTTGGTCCACAAGGTCTACAGTTTATGGAAATCTTTACAGTCCCTTGATTTGGTCCACAAGGTCTACAGTTTATGGAAATCTTTACAGTCCCTTGATTTGGTCCACAAGGTCTACAGTCTATGGAAATCTTTACAGTCCCTTGATTTGGTCCACAAGGTCTTCAGTTTATGGAAATCTTTACAGTCCCTTGATTTGGTCCACAAGGTCTACAGTTTATGGAAATCTTTACAGTCCCTTGATTTGGTCCACAAGGTCTACAGTCTATGGAAATCTTTACAGTCGCTTGATTTGGTCCACAAGGTCTACAGTTTATGGAAATCTTTACAGTCCCTTGATTTGGTCCACAAGGTCTACAGTTTATGGAAATCTTTACAGTCCCTTGATTTGGTCCACAAGGTCTACAGTCTATGGAAATCTTTACAGTCCCTTGATTTGGTCCACAAGGTCTACAGTTTATGGAAATCTTTACAGTCCCTTGATTTGGTCCACAAGGTCTACAGTTTATGGAAATCTTTACAGTCCCTTGATTTGGTCCACAAGGTCTACAGTTTATGGAAATCTTTACAGTCCCTTGATTTGGTCCACAAGGTCTACAGTCTATGGAAATCTTTACAGTCCCTTGATTTGGTCCACAAGGTCTACAGTTTATGGAAATCTTTACAGTCCCTTGATTTGGTCCACAAGGTCTTCAGTTTATGGAAATCTTTACAGTCCCTTGATTTGGTCCACAAGGTCTACAGTTTATGGAAATCTTTACAGTCCCTTGATTTGGTCCACAAGGTCTTCAGTTTATGGAAATCTTTACAGTCCCTTGATTTGGTCCACAAGGTCTACAGTCTATGGAAATCTTTACAGTCCCTTGATTTGGTCCACAAGGTCTACAGTTTATGGAAATCTTTACAGTCCCTTGATTTGGTCCACAAGGTCTACAGTTTATGGAAATCTTTACAGTCCCTTGATTTGGTCCACAAGGTCTACAGTCTATGGAAATCTTTACAGTCCCTTGATTTGGTCCACAAGGTCTACAGTTTATGGAAATCTTTACAGTCCCTTGATTTGGTCCACAAGGTCTTCAGTTTATGGAAATCTTTACAGTCCCTTGATTTGGTCCACAAGGTCTACAGTTTATGGAAATCTTTACAGTCCCTTGATTTGGTCCACAAGGTCTTCAGTCTATTATCTTTTATTCCGCCTCTGCTAACTTGCTAAGAGTACCATTCAAACAAGTTAGCTGTATGTAGAAATTTTGACCTGTGCCAGAGAACCACCTAGAGCAGTGAGGGATCTTTAAGTTAAACGTGCCTGGATATGCCAATCCAAGAAATTCAGTGAGTTGACACACATACGTGTATGTTCCTTTCTAATACCATTCAAAGAATAACAACACCTTGTTGCCGTTAGTCAACGACGCAGCACTTTAATTAACAACGTGATTATGCATTCAATTCATGAAAGGAAAAAAAAATGAATAAAAAATAAAATTTAATCCAGAGCAGACGGCCCAACCTCATCCATGTCGTACTGCGTTGTCCTAAACTGATATGTACTACTCACCACGTAGTATACATTACCGAGCTTAATTACATAGCTCGTGATATTTAAATGAGGTAGTGTTCGATTAGACCATGTGGTGAATTAATAGAATCAATGAGTGTTTGAATTGAATCAAAGAAGTGTTCGAATAGAACAAACAAGTGTTCAATGAGAACCACTTGAATTCACAACCGAATAGGAAAATAATTTCTCTTTAATTTGTTCCTCAAATGCGAGAAATTATATGACCCCACGCAGATAGGACGCAGTGAAAGGTCTGCATGCATTAAAAATAACTGCTACGTCCCGTCTGTGTGTTCATAAATTCCTACTGTATAGAGACCATGCGGACCACATATTGATAACACACAGACAAACTACGGATACCTGAAGTTTTTACATAGATGTTTTTGCACTTACACAGCATGTTACTTCAATATACTTGCACACATGGCGGGTTGTAGTCCGACAAGTCTGATGTTGGGCAAATCTAGACTGAATAATTAATCCAGTCTCTTGGCTGCCGTTACAAGAGACTGGATTATTCAGTCTACGGCAAAGTGTTCCTATTTGTTTCTTCTTCTTCTTCTTCTTCCCGAATGGAGTTTTATTGTAAAGTCGAGTGTACACTACCTCAGCGCGAACAAACAGCTAAAACACTTCTGAGGCTATTCACAATAATGGGGAAAAACAACAAACAACCAATTTAAATTAAACTATAAAGGCAAATTATTTTCCCCACATCAGACTTGTCGGACTTAAGGCGGGTTGTGACCACGGCTTAAAGGCCGACGTTGGGAACCACCCGGTCGTTAATAGGTATACCTGAGTGACAAAAGCTTGGTGGGCGTGGCATACCTCCTTTGAAGACTAATAGAATCTATCCCCAGATGTGATCAGGGACAAGGAAATCCAACCCGAGTGTCCAGGATTTGCTTGTACCACGACGAGGCTTGCCGAGTCGTGGACAAAAGCAAATCCTGGACACGAGGGTTGGATTTCCGAGTCCCTGATCACACATGGGGATTGATTATTTTTCTCCCACTGTCTAAAAACGCTAAAAAATTAGATTTTATGTATTCTTTTTCATAGTTTTGATCGGCTAACGCAGCAATCGTGTATGACGTCACAATTGACGTTACAGTCAAAAGGCACGTGAAAATGTTATCTTACCCCATAGGGGTAAGACAAGGATATCTTTTCCCAGCGTTTCCATGGATATCCCAGTCCACAGTGGGAGAAAACGACGTCTGCGAGCGGCGTGTTGCATCAAAGACAAACGGACAGGTAATCCTTTAATATGCGAATGAGATACCCGAGTCTCATCTGTTTTAAGCTGTCAATCAAAAATTGATAGGGGTAAAAGGATTAAAGGGAACCAATCAGATACCAATAAGAGATGTTAACCCTACCGGTATAGCGGTCAGTGAGGAAATGACAGAAAATCTACAGGTCTGTCCGGGCCTTATATAGTCCCCTGTCGACCTTTAAGCGAGATCTATTGAAATAGATAATATTACCTGAACATTTAAAAGGTAAAATAGCCAAATAACAGTCATACAGTACGGTTTACAAATCGAACTGCGAGAACAATGAAGATGAACTTTTGTTGCAAAGTCTGAGGAAATTAGAGCTACATTAATAATGCCTTTGGCCTCATCTAAAATGTTTAACTGTGATACACAAAGATATTATACATAAGTAATGTAATACTTACCTTTTCTTTTCAACAAACATCAATAGCGAGCGATATCTTGACTTTTTTTCTATTTTTTTATCCAATGTTGACATCACATGATGGTTGTACTAAATGAAGACCAGAGGTGTTCGGGAAAGGAATATGAACTGTAACAGGGTGAATTTCCTATCACTGTGTTAAAAATAAAAGAAGAGGAGGGCCTCTTCTCAGTTAAAACTGTTTCAAAGGGATCACGAAATTAATCCCTCTCTAGGTTTGCTCAAGAATGCACAATTGAAATCGTCACCGACAACATATGTTGTCTTATTTTAGCATTTCCAATCACATGACAAAATAATAACAATGCAATAGAAAAAAAAATGAAAATATTGCAAAAGCTTGTTACATTTAAACAACTGGAGTAATCCGAGATAATTTGCAATTATATCAGTGATTAAAGAACGCAATAACGAACATTGTAGATGAAGTTTGAACCCCGCAAAGTAATTTAGATGAAAACGAAAGTACAGCTCTGAGTTTAGTGGGCGTATCCAGGGATCAGCTGATAATGTGGATGTCCGTGTGGGGTTTACTACAGTCCCCTGTACAAGCCTTACTCAGACCGTCCATGTGGATTCCCAAAGTCAGGAATCTCCATTGTCATCAAGAAAGGTAATCAATTTCACACGTCCATTTCCAGTTGAGGGGTGGGAAAAAAAAGGGGGGGGGGGTCGGGGCGTTACTGATGATATTTCGTTTGGCAAGTAGGGAGGGAGCTTGTATAAAATCATATGAGGTTATTTAGGGGGAGGGGGTGTCGAATTTGCAAATTCAATTGAATATTGTTTTATTGTCTTGATTGATTGATTTTTTTTTTCTTTAATTGTCAACGTTTTATATTACGTGCGTCGATCATAACTAAAGGGGGAAGGGTGTCGAATTTGCAAAATCATTTGAGTATTGTAAATCTATTGCTTTGATTTATTATTTTTTTTTAATTGTCAACGTTTTATATTACGCGCGTCGATCATAACTAAATACGAGATAAAGAGGGTGTTATGGAGACCGGAGTCTGCATCAATTAAGGCACCCCCCCCGCCATTTCTTTTGAAATTACTGCATGTATTTTAAAAAATACCATTTCTTTCCGATTTGCAAATCTAGAAAAAAAATCCAGTGGGGGGGGGGGGGTGAGAGTGGGATTTCAAGGGGAAAATGACGATTTTTGGAAATGTCCAGGAAGGGGATCCTGTACTGAACACCGCCCGGGTCATCTTTGATAGTTACTAAATGTTCGTACACTCTACTTTGAACTTCCGTAGGTAGCGGATTGCCCACTCCCCCATTCCCTATGAAGATAATATGAAGCCTAATTTACAAAAAAAAATTATCTTGACTAAATGAATCAATTGAAATGATAATCAAACCTCAATTATTTCAAAAGTAAAAGCCTTTTTTTTTTTTTTCTTTTTCTTTTTTTTTCCTTTTTTTTTTTTTTTTTTTTGGTAGATGGTGTATAGAAAACAAAGATGTTCACCAAATTCAGAAAGGCATATTGGAAGGTCTTAAACGGCTCATTCATGACGACGATAGGACTTTCTACGATGTGCATAAGGTAGGGTATACATACATTTATTGGAAGGTCTTAAACGGCTCATTCATGACGACGATAGGACTTTCTACGATGTGCATAAGGTAGGGTATACATACATTTATTGCATCACATGATAAATCCTAAGTCTTACATGTAATACTGTGACCCATCGGTTATTCGTAAACTCAATTTTTCTAACCAAAATAAATTGGTGAAAGAAAGTCAAACACAACACCCACAATCATGCATGCAGAATCAAAAAAAAAAAAAAAAAATACAAAAAAAAAAAAAAAAAATACAAAAAAAAAAAATACAAAAAAAACATCAATAATACCGATTCAATAGGCAACACAAAAACAGGGAGGAAAAATCCCCAAACGTGAAAACTCACTGAAAAAGAAAACGCGGACGAACAGACGGAGACAATAACACAGCACCATAGATACACGAAGGACGAACAGACGCAAACAATAACACAGCACCATAGATACACGACGGACGAACTGATGAACACAATAACACAGCTCCATAGAAACACAAAGGACAAACAGACGGAGACAATAACACAGCACCATAGATACACGAATGACGAACAGACGGAAACAATAACACAGCACCATAGATACACGACGGACGAACTGATGAACACACATAACACAGCTCCATATATAGAAACACAAAGGACAAACAGACGGAGACAATAACACAGCACCATAGATACACGAAGGACGAACAAACGGAGACAATAACACAGCACCATAGAAACACGACGGACGAACTGATGAACACAATAACACAGCACCATAGAAACACAAAGGACAAACAGACGGACACAATAACACAGCACCATAGAAACACAAAGGACGAACAGACGGAGACAATAACACAGCCCCATAGAAACACGACGGACGAACTGATGAACACAATAACACAGCTCCATAGAAACACAAAGGACAAACAGACGGAGACAATAACACAGCACCATAGAAACACAAAAGACAAACAGACGGAGACAATAACACAGCACCATAGAAACACGAAGGACAAACAGACGGAGACAATAACACAACCCCATAGAAACACGACGGACGAACTGATGAACACAATAACACAGCTCCATAGAAACACAAAGGACAAACAGACGGAGACAATAACACAGCACCATAGAAACACAAAAGACAAACAGACGGAGACAATAACACAGCACCATAGAAACACAAAAGACAAACAGACGGAGACAATAACACAGCACCATAGAAACACAAAGGACGAACAGACGGAGACAATAACACAGCACCATAGAAACACAAAGGACAAACAGACGGAGACAATAACACAGCACCATAGAAACACAAATGACGAACAGACGGAGACAATAACACAGCACCATAGAAACACAAAGGACGAACAGACGGAGACAATAACACAGCACCATAGAAATACGAAGGACGAACAAACGGATACAATAACACTGTACCATAGAAATACGACGGACAAACAGACGGAGACAATAACACAGCCCCATAGAAACACGACGGACGAACTGATGAACACAATAACACAGCTCCATAGAAACACAAAGGACAAACAGACGGAGACAATAACACAGCACCATAGAAACACAAAAGACAAACAGACGGAGACAATAACACAGCACCATAGAAACACAAAAGACAAACAGACGGAGACAATAACACAGCACCATAGAAACACAAAGGACGAACAGACGGAGACAATAACACAGCACCATAGAAACACAAAGGACAAACAGACGGAGACAATAACACAGCACCATAGAAGCACAAATGACGAACAGACGGAGACAATAACACAGCACCATAGAAACACAAAGGACGAACAGACGGAGACAATAACACAGCACCATAGAAATACGAAGGACGAACAAACGGATACAATAACACTGTACCATAGAAATACGACGGACAAACAGACGGAGACAATAACACAGCACAATAGAAACATGACAGACGAACAGACAGACACAATAACATAGCACCATATAAACACGACGGACGATCAGACGAACACAGTAACACAGAGCCATAGAAACACGACGGACAAACAGACGGACACAATAACACAGCTCCATAGAAACACGATGGACAAACAGACGGACAAAATCACAAAGCTCCATAGAAACACGACGGACAAACAGATGGACACAATTACACAGCACCATAGAAACAAGACGGACAAACAGACGGACACAATAACACAGCTCCATAGAAACACGACGGACAAACAGACGGACACAATAACACAGCTCCATAGAAACACGACGGTCGAACAGACGGACACAATAACACAGCTCCATAGAAACGCGACGGACGAACAGACGGACACAATAACACAGCTCCATAGAAACACGACGGACAAACAGACGGACACAATAACACAGCTTCATAGAAACACGACGGACAAACAGAAGGATACAATAACACAGCTCCATAGAAACACGACAGACAAACAGACGGACACAATAACACAGCTCCATTGAAACACGACGGAAAAACAGACGGAGACAATAACACAGCTCCATAGAAACACGACGGACAAACAGACGGACACAATAACACAGCTCCATAGAAACACGACGGACAAACAGACGGACACAATAACACAGCTCCATAGAAACACGACGGACAAACAGACGGACACAATAACACAGCTCCATAGAAACACGACGGACAAACAGACGGACACAATAACACAGCTCCATAGAAACACGACGGACAAACAGACGGACACAATAACACAGCTCCATAGAAACACGACGGACAAACAGACGGACACAATAACACAGCTCCATAGAAACACGACGGACAAACAGACGGACACAATAACACAGCTCCATAGAAACACGACGGACAAACAGACGGACACAATAACACAGCTTCATAGAAACACGACGGACAAACAGAAGGATACAATAACACAGCTCCATAGAAACACGACAGACAAACAGACGGACACAATAACACAGCTCCATTGAAACACGACGGAAAAACAGACGGAGACAATAACACAGCTCCATAGAAACACGACGGACAAACAGACGGACACAATAACACAGCTCCATAGAAACACGACGGACAAACAGACGGACACAATAACACAGCTCCATAGAAACACGACGGACAAACAGACGGACACAATAACACAGCTCCATAGAAACACGACGGACAAACAGACGGACACAATAACACAGCTCCATAGAAACACGACGGACAAACAGACGGACACAATAACACAGCTCCATAGAAACACGACGGACAAACAGACGGACACAAACACCCATACGGACACCATAACACAGCTCCATAGAAACACGACGGACAAACAGACGGACACAATAACACAGCTCCATAGAAACACGACGGACAAACAGACGGACACAATAACACAGCTCCATAGAAACACGACGGACAAACAGACGGACACAATAACACAGCTCCATAGAAACACGACGGACAAACAGACGGACATAATAACACAGCACCATAGAAACAATATGTAAGGATAAGGACTTTCTTGAATCTTTTAAGGATGAAAGAAGGTCGTCCTTGATTAGTGTTCACCTCTTAATGGTCTAATTACATATCATCCCCCCTTGCTGCTGTGACTATTATAGAAAATGTATCCTAAATCCTTTTGACGAAACTTTCTGCAAATTTTGACCTTGACCTTGAAGTATGACCTTTTTAAACGACTTTATCCCATATCATAACCCCTGAATGGTTTAAGTGATTTGACTTTCATTCTTATGTGTGAATTATATTTCATTGATGGCGGAATCTATGTTTTCACATCTTGATCGTGTTACCTTTACCTGATCGAAATATGTACTTGAATAACTATATACACTTAATAATGATATAATTAATGATAATATATATATTATTATCAACGGCGTAGCTCTGCCTGAAAAAGTGGAGGGGCAAATCCCAAAATTTCTTACAAGCAAAAAAAAAAGGGGGGGGATTAAAAAATAAATATGTGTGTTTCATGTTCTGTATGCACGAATTTTAATATTTCTGGTGCAATTCTAAATTATAAGTACATGAATAAATGTCTGGCGTGCGGTAGCGAGACAGAAAATCTTTTTAGCAAAATATTGACTTATCAGAAAATACTTTCTATACCCTCTATCATTAACAAGTACATGTAACAATATTCTATATAGTTTGAGTTAAATGCCTTCATGTACATTGATAAAGTAATATTATGTACAAAGGATAGATCAGAATAGCTAAATTGTTCAGAAAGTCTTTAAAGAACTGGCGAGCGGTAGAACGGGGGGGGGGGGCACTTGAAAAGTGGGGGCGCAACCGTGTTTGTGGCCCCCCCCCCCCTTTTTCAATCACGAAATTTTATGATGCATTAACATTGTTTAAAATAGCAACATTTTGTACCATAAATGTACAATTTTTCGGTCAATTATCAAAATTTTTCTTTGGCTCGCTTTTCAAAATACATTTATATTTCAGGTTTCCTCTGACGGTTCATTCCTGAGAGTTTTTGCCTTTACAAAGGCAGAATGGCTTGACGTGATGGAATTTCATATAACTGATCGATCTGTCTTGGTTCGTATTTCTTTTCTTTTTTTTTTTTCTTTTCATTTCGAAATAAATTTTCAATTTCATCATTTTTTCGGTAAGAATTCGGGTTAAAAGTACCGTACCCACGAATTAATATGCTTTTAAGGATGTTTTTCTTGAATATTACAGGTAAATTGTTTTTCTACTGGAGTAATACCATTGATCATTCCATTTGCTGTGATACTTAATTGTGTGAGTGAATATTCCATATTTATCTACTTAGTAAAGTTACGGTATCAGATTTATTCTCAATGTTCTTCAGTAAAATGTTACCGAGTAGCATAGTCTGAGTCAAGGCAAAACATAGAACATGGGAGGGACTGGAATAAAATCCGGGGGGGGGGGTTGAGGTGGCTGTCCAGGGATGGATCCAGTCTATGGTTTTTGAAAAGAGTTATACGAAAAACGGGAATTTTTTTGGCACATTCCTGGGGGTCCACCCGCATACACGTAGACCTGCGCATGTAAGGATAAAATTTTTATACGTTTTCTTTTTTATAACTTTATAGCTAGTGGAAAAGAAACAAGGATTTTATTCGTTAATCTACATCCGCATAAGAGACGCCGTTGGGACAATGCCATAAAGACTCGGGCGTTTTCCCCCTTCCAAACTTCTACCAGCGATCGGTTACCTAAATACCACTCTCTTCTATATAGGTCCTTTTAGAAGGGAGCTAGACCGAGGAGTTTGCACCCCCCCCCCCCCTCTTATATTGTGAAATCCCCGAAATTTACGTAATTTTTTAACAAGGCTTGTGAATTTTGATGTACATTTTGCTTGCTCTTTGGAATTTCAGGTTTTCTTCTGGGTGCCGTTCTGGGACAACAACTTCAATAAAATAAGGACTTGTGCACTTAGAGAGGCCATGGAAATTGAGGTCAAGATTGCTGAGAATGCAAATTGATTTGTTGACTTCTCTGTTACCATGGTAACGGCAGCATCCGTCCTCCGCTTCAGACATTCATAAAATAACTCTGTTTTACACTTTTATTCATCCACTATATGTGTATGCAATTCTTTTATTATTGGTTTAATCAAATTTATAGAATTATTTATCAAACATTGATATATGTATACTGTACATTGTTATTATATCTTGCTTTAAAAATAAAGCAGCACCTTTTAAAGATTAAAGGGGAAATTTGTTCATGCCATTGTCTCTTCTACACCAATTTTGAACTTTGTAATATTGATGGACTAGAAAAAACATATGTCCCAATGCTGCAACTGTTCAACAAGCCATTGATGAAAGGAAAAGTGACCTTGACCTATAGATGAACTAAACGTGTACAGTAGCATCTATTATGTATATAAAAGTAACAATTCAAGGTCACAAGGTCAAACTTAGTGTTAAAAGAAATATCACAAGAAAACAGCACAGGGGCTTATTGCGAGGATCAATCAAAATGCCCCCCCCCCCCCACACACAACTAGGGTGTCGGGGAAGATAGCAGAGGGGTTAAGATGGCAAGATCAATAGTTTGTTAAATGAAATGTGGTGACCATCAAAATGATTTCAACAGTTCTTAGTTGTAAAACTTGGTCTGTAGAAAATACTTACAACACCCTATTTACTATTTTACGCTTTATTCAATTAAGAATTATCATAAACAAAGACAGCAACTAAAATACTACAAAAGGATATTGCACATGACACAATTAATAGAAACAAGAATTACTTTCCTGTTTGTATGGGAAGCAATACAAAATTCAATACATTTAACCTACATGTTAACTAAACAAGGGACATAACTTCGTCAAAAGTAGGTCAACTATTACAATACTTAATATATTCAATCTGTAAAAATCTAAGACGAAGAAATGGAAGGAGCAAAAGTTGTATATATGTTACGTCATTTTAATGTACAGAGTTACCTCCCTTTTAGGACGGTATCTGACATAAACTCATTATGGTGTCATCAAATTAAACAATGTAATTAAACTTAAATATTCCTAAAATTCATTACGTCATACTGCATAAAATTTACATAAGATATCGGCTGAAATGGGAAATAACTCTGTCAATGACAGAATAACTAGGAATGTAAGTAATGATACTGTAAATGTGATTATTTTTGTTGGGGAAATTTTCGCGAAATTACCAGTGCAACAATACACATGGGGTAATTTTGGTCAAATCTGGAGTTTTCCCTTCAGTCTTTTATACTTAATCTGGTTGTAATTTTCACAAGGGGTTATTTTTGCGATAACTATAAAATCGTGAAAATTACCCCAACGCGAAAATGTCCACGTTTACAGTAATTTTATTAATGAATGTATATCACAACACAACGGGTGCAAATAAATATAATATGAATTCTGTAGAACTGCTTCATTACATCTTGATATTACATGTACATCTAAGTTCTATGGTCGTATAATTTATATCAAGTACATATATGTATGTAAGTTAAGGACAAAAATTTATTTTTAGTAAAAATGGACCCTTGAACATCAAAATATCTACATGCTATTTTGCATGTCCCACACAATGTTTCTGTTTGTTTTTTTTTGTGTATGAAAAAGCTTCAGTTCCTTCCCATAGACTGCTGTGGTGCAAGCTGACTGCTGTGGTGAAAGCTGATTGTGTATTACATTAAATTACTTGGTAACGTGCGAATTGTGATTGTGATACACAATCGGCATGCGCCACGGCAGCCTATGGGAGGGAATTGGGGCCCTCACACACACAAAAATAAAGGAATAGAAACATAGTATGAGACCGACTTAATGTACTTTGAAGCTAGATTAAGGAGGTCCAGGACAGCCAGACTTAAATAAAGATCCTATCGTTTAATTTTCCTAAAAATTATACATGTTAATTATTGAAACAAATTTTTTGACATGCAAAGTTTCATCAATTTTTTACCGTTAGTTTTGAAGCTACGAACGTACATATATACCCATTGAAAGCCCCAAAATGGGCCGTAAATGTGACGTTAAAATTACCACTTTTCAGGGAATGAAAAACAGTTGCAAATCTTCTGTAGAGGCAGAATATTAACAATTCTGTATTTTTCATTAAGATATGATGTGGACAACGGGATGTGTATAAAGTTATAAATAATTACTAAGACGTTTAAAAGAATTGTCGAAAGGAGATGAATTTATGTCTGTTTTTAGAACAGCTTTGAGTTGTTAATTTTTAATAATAAAGTCCGTTTATCTGAAACCTTATCATTTATTTTTCGTAAAAACTTGATATCATGTTCTTCATACGTCAAGTGAAACACCGATAAGTTTCTATTGAAATTTGACCGTCAGTTTTAAAGTTATAGGTGATTTTGTTACCCCTCCCCCTTATTTTTACGTTTCCTAATGCTGACGTTCTTGCGAAAAACGCATCCAATGTCGCCATTTCTATTATGACGTCATAATTGATCTAGAGCTTTCCGATGGGATTCTTTCAGGATACTGTTCTGGACCCCCTTAAGGTATAGCTAGAAAGAAGTAAAGTTAATTATATCCATATTAAGGACATTGTAGATAGGATCAAGTCTTGCCAAAATTATTTCCATTAATATGCAAAACTTAGCATTTGTTCATTTCTTAAAATTTGTACATCTGCTACGAAGATACAGAAATCTTCTACTCAATCAGAAATGAGTACATTTATATCAAAAACAATAGCAAGCAAACAACAAAGTATCAGTTAACGACTCATTGACAAGAAATTAAACACTGGAAATGTTATCATCTTAATGACAATTAAACATTGGCAAAATTAACAAAGATTAAAACTTTTCTAAAAATTAACATAAGCACTGATTGAATAATATATGTACACTTTGTTCATACTTTGGGAAACCTATGGCGATATTCAACCTGATAATTAAACTGACAAAATCTTTTGTTCAGAATGACAATGTGGTACTGCAACCAACACTAAGGGTGTTTGTTGCATAAAGGGGTAGGGCCACAAGACCCCTAAATCGGCCCTTGATTTTTCTCTAGAAATAAATTTCATGAGAAATACTTGATATCAGAAGAGTCTCATTAAAATACTCGAATGGTTACCGCTTTTAATGAAAAGAGAATTATCACCAAACAAAGTGCCATTATTATAACAAAATGTGGCGAAAATTGCTGGGAATTTTGTCTTGTGAAGCAATTCAATAGTGGCCGAATTCGCTAACTGAGATAAAACGTTTATGACAAAAGGATATAATGATCATCTTTCACATATAAATTTTTCGTCTTAGTTAATGCATGCGGCCATTGCCAATTTAATAGAAATATGTAGTATTTGCATCAATTTCGCGGAATATGACCTTTTTTGGTGTTTTCAAAGGGCTAAAAGCTATTGATAAACGCAATACATTTTTTGTATTTACAAAGATAGATTCATGATTCAGTAGAGAATGTTTCAAAATGTCAAATCACAGTTAAAAATTCTATGAAGTACAATGTTCATAATTAGGGCTTCATGGCCCTACCCCTTTGATACTTACTATATGTCCTTGACATTGAAGGTGACCTTGACCTTTTTTTGGTATTAATTTTCACAAATTATATGTGATGATGTCAGCCAAAATAATACATAGGAAGATGTAGCAAATCCTCACTTTTCTGTGCAGGTAAAAATATTAAAATCTTTATATACATGTACTTAAAAGCCATTCTCTGTAAGGACCAAAATTTGCTGGAAACGCATGTTTTCAAATTAGAAAAAAACAAAAATAACATAAATTAAAATGATAAAACAATATTAAAAACATAAAGGATAATTCAAATATTTCTCATGTATCCATGGAAACAGCATCTGTATTGTCAATTTATGAAAAAAGTCAGCAGATTGCTTTTGAACATTATTTCCTATCGTTTCTCGCGTAGGATATACTTATTTTCATAATGATTGCTTCAGGTTTTGCCTATGAAATATATATCAATGCATAATAGAAGGTTCACATTGGTCATATGTCATATATGGGTGTATAAACCTGTAATTTGAAGGGGATTTTCCCCCCAAAGCCGTATTTTTGGTAACAAAATTCACAAACTTGCCATGTAGTACAAACAATGAAAGACATTATTTCAAGAAGCTCTGATAGTGCTACAAATATTCAAAAAATAAAAAAGGTGGGTATTCAACTCTATGAATGGAAATGTTGTAGTGGTCAAAATAGGACAGTAACTCTGGTCTCAGGTTCTCAATTTATTACAACATGAATAAGTAGCCCTGAAATACATGATAACAATAATAAATACAATGTAAACATATAATATCAAAAATATATGAAATTCACACAATCTGACAATTCAAGGAAAA
The DNA here is from genome assembly GCA_033119305.1 of Pinctada imbricata. Lineage (NCBI taxonomy): Eukaryota > Metazoa > Mollusca > Bivalvia > Pterioida > Pteriidae > Pinctada > Pinctada imbricata. The sequence continues at coordinate 16,069,321 of VSWD01000014.1, read as the reverse complement.
ATAAATAATTCCCCAATTTCATACATAGTGAATAAATAGATAAATATCACACATAATTATAATCATCACAAAATGATAATTAATACAATTAATAATAATTACCTGTATGTGATACAAGGCTGTCAAAGATCAAAGATCCTACATGATGATCTATATACCCTTGGTACATCAGACAGATAATGCATGGGAAAACCTAGATAAGATAATTAATAATAATGAATGTCTAATCATGCAAAGTAATCTAAAGATGAAAAAATAGGAAAAGTCTGATGTGTTACCTGGCTGATCCAAAATGGCTGATCAGCTGATTGTGTTTACATTATTTACCAAAATTTATAAAAGATCTAAATACACATTTTATAGATAATTAATTAATTCAGAAATATCACATACATCAATAAAATACAATAAAAAGTACTTACAGTCAGTAGAATATGGAATAATGCACTTAATCAAGAAATCAAGGTATGATGGAAATCAACATGTCTGTCTGGGTATAGTAAACAATGACCACTGAATGTTGGAGGGAAAAAGGTAATAACCAATAGAAAAAGTTCTAATAAGGATCATTAGCATATTGGCCAATGATATACATTTTAACATTACAAATGACCTATGTGACCCCTCTGATGTCACACCACTTCCTATATATATATAAATAGCTAGGCTACATTGGAATGCAATACATATAGGGAAATCCCCTAAAGATCTAAAAATAGTACATCAGGTAAGTATTATGAATACAATAATACTAATATGAAAAATACAATAGAAAATGATGTTATTTATTACAAATTGGTAATAAATCACTCTACTACATACACCCCTTCTTCAAAAAAATGTCGTCCTCGACATGAGTGGTTTAAAGACAGACAATTTAATGAATAAAAATTTAAAATTTCTTTATCAATTTTGAAGAAAAATGATTATTCAATGATAAGCAAAAAGTACTTTATCAAAGACATGTGAAAAATTATTTAAATCTACTGACTGCAAAAATGACTAGTTAAAAATACAATACTTCTACTGACTGATAACAATACATGACTCAATGGAAAATACACTCTGACAAATACAAAGTATGTGAACAATACATCATCAAGTCAATAAATGGATGAAAAATGCAAAAGGATGGTCAAAATATTTTATAAATATTCAATTCATCATCTGAAAATAGAAAAATCGACTGACTAACTGATATGAACCAAGATGATATGTACTTAATCTAAGGTTTACCTGTAACGATGTTAAGGAGAGCTTTGGCAACTTCATTGTCTACTGAACTAAATATACCTGATGTTGTCAATGTCTGTAGATAGTCTGCTCTCATCTTCCATTCAGGTTCACTTACACTTACATTATGTTGTTGGTTCATTACAAAGTCTCCACCCGTCATCCATGATGGACATCTTCTCTGTCTATGTGATCTTCTGGGATGTTGGTCTCTGTTCATATCTCTGTCATCTCTATCAGGCACAGAAGCACTTGGTCTTCGCACGTCAAGTGAAGGAGCGTCCTCCTCGCCTTCTGTGGTCTGTGTGGTTACAGCAAGGGACCGATCGTCATCAGCACTGCGTGCAACCATATCTCTCTCTGCATCGTGTGGTGTAGATGGTGTTACAGTTACTTCAGCATCCTGACTCTGTGGTAAATCCTGTGCTGGTTGTCTAACATCTGATGGTAACTGTGATGGTGATGCAGTACTCTGGCTATCAGTAGATGCGCTCACTCTGCTGTCTGCAATAGTGTCTACTACTTCAGTGAGATATAATTCTTCATCTTCACTGTCACTGGATAATTCTGCTGGATGACTGTCATGTCTAGATGTCACTACAGTGGTTTTCTCCTTTGTAGTCTGCTTTGTAGGTGGTATTATGGAATGACGTGGAGCTGGTATGGGTTTAGTATCGTCTAAAAATCCAATGGGGAGCAACAAATTTCTGTGGAGTGTCTTCTGTTGGGTGGTGTCATTTTCTTTACGCACAATGTACACTGGTATCTCTGTGTTAGGCTGGCTATGGACAATGTAAGCATCCTCGTCCCACTTGTCTGATAACTTGTGCTTCCCGTCCCAGGCAACTATCTTGGTAAGTACTCTGTCTCCAGGCTGTAATATGGCTCCGCGGACCTTGATGTCATAGGTTTTCTTCTGTCTTGTCTGGGCCTTCTTGATGTGTTCTTGCGCAAGATCATAGGAGTGTTGCAGTTTAGATCTCAGTGATTCTATGTAGTCATGTAATGATGTCTTAGGTGAGGATTGATTAGTCCCAAACACAACATCCACTGGAAGTCTTGGCTCTCGACCGAACATCAAGAAAAATGGAGACTGCTGGGTGGTTTCTTGTCTGGTGCAGTTGTAGGCATGCACAATAGGTGCTATGTATGTCTTCCAGTCTTGCTTTTGGCTGTTCTCAAGGGTGCCTAGCATCTTTAGTAGGGTCCTATTGAATCTTTCACAGACACCATTTCCCATGGGATGGTACGGCGTGGTGCGTGATTTGGTAATTCCCATGATGCTGCAAAGTTCCTTTATAATGTTGGATTCAAACTGTGCACCCTGATCACTGTGTAGCTTGAGAGGAATGCCATAGTGTAGGATAAAGTTGTTAAAGAGTACATCAGCTGTGGTCTTTGCGGTCTGGTTCTTTGTAGGGATAGCTTGTGCGTACCGGGTGAAATGGTCAGTTATTAAAAGGATGTTGTGGTAGCCTCCCTTGGACGACTCTAAGGTAAGATAATCTAGGCAAACAAGCTCTAATGGTTGGTATGTCTTTACGTTTACTAGCGGTGCTCTTTCTAATGTTGGAGTCTTTCTCTTAACACATCTTATACATTTGCTGATGTAATGGTCCACATCTGATGTCATGCCAAACCAGAAGAATCGGTCTCTAACTAGGCTGGTGGTCTTGTCTCTGCCGGGGTGACCCATATTCGTGTGAAGGTGGTGTAAGACGGTCTGGATACATGATCGAGGTAAGACAATCTGAGATCTGGTAGTACCGTTGATAATGGTCTCTCTGACTAAAATTCCATCCTTGATGTGAAGTTTATCAAAGTTTCTGTAGAGTAGTGAATGGTGCTTCAAATTACTGAACGGTAAGCGAAATTTGGAAGGCTTGAATTTTCTAGTGACGAATGGAATCCAATATCTAGTGACGGGGTCTTCTCGCTGGCGTTGTCTGATGTCAATTTCCGAAAAATCAGGTAAGTAATGGATGTTATCGACTGGATCAGATGTGACTGCTAGGGTCTCAACGTAAGGAATCTGGTGAGTAGCGTTACATAAGGCTTTGATGGAATCTGAAGAAATGTGCTGTGGAATCCGGGATAAACTATCTGCGTCAGCATTCTGTGATCCAGGTCTGTATCTAATATCAAAAGTGTAGTTGGTGAGTGCGGCGACCCATCTCTGACCTGTTGCATCTAGTTTCGCTGTTGTCATGACATAGGTAAGAGGATTGTTGTCGGTAATCGCAGTGAAGGTGTTTCCATAAAGGTAATCCTGAAATTTTTCGCAAACGGCCCACTTCAGTGCAAGGAATTCTCTCTTGTGTGCCGGGTAATTCTTTTCACTTTTGGACAGACTCCTGCTGGCATATGCGATCACTCGTTTTTCATCATTCTGGGTCTGATACAGCACAGCTCCTAGACTACTGGATGAAGCATCTGTATGCAGTTCAAAAGGTAAGGTGTAGTCTGCATATCCAAGGATCGGGTAAGTAGTAAGTTTCTCTTTCAGGGTGTTAAATGCTGTTTCCTGTTCAGAGCTCCATTTCCAATTAGCTGGTGGAGGTTTTGGCTTCGCTCCTTTTCTAGTCTTTTTCTTTCCTTCAGGTAAGAGGTCGTTCAACGGTCGTGCTATGTCGGAGAATCCTTTGATGAAGCGTCGGTAATACCCAACAAATCCTAAAAATTTACGAACTTCATCAGGGTTGGTAGGTGTTGGCCAGTTCTTCGCTTTGTCTATCTTTCCAGGGTCTGGCTCTATACCTTTCTCTGATACTATGTTTCCGACGTACTTTACTTTATCCTTAAAGAATTCACATTTCTTAGGGGAGAGCTTCAGGTTGACTTCTCGTAAGCGTTGGAAAATCTTCTCTACTCTTTCAAGATGTTCTTCGAATGTCTTCGCATAAATGATCAGATCGTCTAAGTAGATGTAACATATGTCCAGATGTAATCCTTCAAAGCACTGTTCCATAAGGCGTTGGTATGTGGCGGGAGCGTTGACAAGCCCAAATGGCATCCTGGTATACTCATAAAAGCCTAACGGGCCAACGGTAAAGGCAGTGCGCTCCTTATGGGCCTCGTGGACTTCAATCTGATGGTAACCGCTCTTCATGTCTAGAATGGTAAAATACTTATTTCCACTAAGTGCATCCAGAATGTCTTCAACTCTAGGCAGTGCGTAGGAATCTTTCTTGGTTCGTTGGTTCAGTTGCCTGTAGTCTACACACATCCTGAGCTCATTGTTCTTCTTACGGCATAAGACTACATTGCTGCTCCATGGTGATTTAGATTTTCTTATGATTCCTCCATCAAGTAGTGTCTGTAGATGTTGTTTAACTTCGTCAAACATAGCTGGTGGTATACGGCGGGATCTCTGCTTAAATGGTACATCATCGTGTAGTTCAATGCGGTGCTTAACCATCTTTGAATGACCTATGTCGGTGTCTGACTTTGAGAATATGTCGTGGTACTTGCGAAGTAAGTTCTTTCCTTCTTCTAGCTGATTTGGAGTAAGATATTCTTTCTCTATCTGTACAAGGTCAAGTAAGTTATCGGTGACTTGGGCTCCTTTACAGATGTTGACGTCTTCCATAGTCACTGGTTGTACCTCGCATAATATAGCTCTGGGTGGTATCTGTACTGTGAGAGTGGTGACATTATCTATGTGAACTTGGATTAAGTTGTTAACTGGATAGGTATAGTTGATGATGGTAGGCTCTATGTCAAGGTCTGTTGGTATAACTGACTGAGGTGTAGGCTGGAGTAAAGCTGGTGTAGGCTCATATGGTAATGACTTGTCTATATAGCCTGAGACTGTGATACTAGAATTGGGTGGTATCATGATAGGATGAGTCTCTGCAGATTTTACAATCCCTAGTCTGTTCTGTTTACGCTTAAGTTCTTTGTCTCTCAATGTCATACTACGGAATGTCAGGTACCAGGGAGTGTGTAGGTTTGCTGTCTGTAGGTACTGATCTCCATAGTTGGTATGAACTTCTGATAGTAGGTGACGTAAGATGTTGGTCCCTAGTAACACTGGTACATCCTTATTATAATTACTGTCTGGTACAACTAGGATGGGGTAATGCATGGTAGTATCTGAAGCATGAGGAAGTCCAGGTGAAGTAATAGTGGCTTCAATGTATCCTAAATATGGTAGTGTTCCACCATCTGCACACTCTATATGGATAATCTCATCAAGAGGAAGAATTGGTAGATGCTGCAGATGCTGCTGATGGAATGCTTCACTGACGGTCGAAACAGTAGATCCGGTATCTAAAAGTGAAGTGACCTCTATGCCATCAATGAAAATTTTTACTTCGGATGCATTACCGACCAAAGATGTATTCTGTTTGTAAGATGATGTAGGGCGTTGACTTCTGAGGTGACCTAACGTCTGCCCCGCGACGCAGGTCTGCTGAAGTTTGACGTCGGCTTGCGTCGATGATCTAGAATGACGCGACATCCTAACTCTAGGTGACCAGGTTGTCCACATCTATAACAGACTGGTTCCTCTGTATAAGATTCATAATATGCTAAGTCATCTCTAGGGTAGTTGTATGAGGGATACCATTGTTGTTGTCCCTGTCTGCCTCTTTGTTGTTGTTGTCTACCAGTGCCACCATAGTCATATCCACCTCTGTATGTTGTCTGTGGTCCTCTGTGTTTGTCTTTCTCCAGGTGTGTGACCTTGGCTGTTAGCTGTTGGATCATTCCTTTAAGTTCCTGTAGTTCAGAGGGCTGTTCAGTGGAAGCAGGGATGGCCATGTTGGCTTGAGCCTTCTTGGTAACATGCTCCTTCTCAATGAGTCTAACTTCTTTTCGCAGGTCATCAAATTCTGTAAGGCGGTCATACTTGTATCCGCTTACATCTTGTATCCATTGGTGTAGACCATTCCAATATCTGGATCTGAGTTTGTCATTGGCCTCACTCCTACTCATTACTCCTTTGACGACGGCTTTGCGGAATATTTCCTCCAGTCTACAACTCCATGCCATACTGTCTTCATCTTTCTTTTGTTTGGCACTATAAAATTCTTCTAAAATCTTTTCGCCTCTCTCCATGGTCCCAAACACACTTTCCATCTTGTCTAATATGTCGGCAACCTTTGCTTCTGGTCCGAGACGCATGGCGACCTTACCGGCATCTCCGCGTAGTGATCTACGGATAGCTTGGGCAATGCTGCTCTCTGAATACTTCTCTCTGACAAGGCAGTCCACTTCATACCTCCATAAATCATAGGATGTGTCTTGTTTACTTTGGTCTCCAGAGAAGCAGGATAGCTTAGGTATATGTTGACTTAATATCTTGGATGAGGATGTGGCATCACTGCTTGGCTCTTGTTTAACTGTAGCTGTAGGCTGAGTAGTTGTCTGATCAGCATCCTTTATTTGGGCTACATAGTCCACCATCCATTTTTTTAAGTCGGAGGCGCTGTCAGCTTTAGGCTTCACTTTCATTTCCTTGAAAGCGGCGGCAATGGCTTCAAGTTCTTCCTTGGAAAGTTCATCTGCCATGGCTGATTAAACTTAATAATTACTAAGTGTCTTTATTTCAGATTGATCACAAAAATAAATCAAAGTTTCAATGTAAAATATTGATCAATGTAAAATATTTGACTTCACATGATATAAATAGATTCTTTTCAATGTATATAGCTTGTAGTGATAGCTTAAAACATGAAAATTAATTCAAAATATGCAAAATGTAAGTAAACTATGTCAAAATATCATCAAAATTAATAGATTTTGACTGAGCAAAGAAAGATAACTCTAATTCAAAGAATTACTTTCAAAAATCTTAGAGAAAATTCAAAAATCAAAGATGAATAACTCTAATGACAAAATTTGCCAAAAATGTAAGGAGGATAACTCTAGTCAGTGGAAATGACTAAGTACCTAAGATAAATAACTCTGAGTAACTCAAGGACAATAACTCATGTCATGCCCTAATGAAAATAATTAAAGTACACAAAAGTATACAGTGTGTGCGGTCAAGCGTGAAATTTTGCCAAAGAGCACTCAAGTACTCAGGTAAGTTTTACTACCTTAAAACTACAAAATTTTTACAAAATAGACAATGATAGCTTAGTGACAATGGTAATCAGCTATAGATAATATAGGTTACATATAGTATCACATCAACACATAATGTTCATGATACATAAATGTAAATAATATGATGCAAAATGCGAGAAAAGAAGTCAAAAGTTTCACGCAAATTTAGAAAAAAGTAACATCAATATTCAGGTACAGCATCACACAGGCATGGCCTCTCTTTAGAAGTATGCAGGTAAAGGTACGTAACATATAGTGTCCAATATCACTGTCTTATATGGTACGCTGGTAGGTAAGTATAGCGGAAAAAGTCACAGTACTGTCACTAGCGGTACGAGCGAAAAATCAAAATGTCACTTGCGGTACAACATCATCGACTGCACAGATCATATATGGTAGGTATAAAATGTCAGTGTCATCTACGCAATACATCACTGGTACAGAAAATATCGAAAGTCTATATAACAGGTAGGTATACGGTATCGGTCATCAAACTGCTGGATCCGCCCCTCGGTAAGTATCCTGGATATCATCAGTCAGTCAACATCAACGTGGGCGCCAAATGTTGTAGTGGTCAAAATAGGACAGTAACTCTGGTCTCAGGTTCTCAATTTATTACAACATGAATAAGTAGCCCTGAAATACATGATAACAATAATAAATACAATGTAAACATATAATATCAAAAATATATGAAATTCACACAATCTGACAATTCAAGGAAAAATAAATAATTCCCCAATTTCATACATAGTGAATAAATAGATAAATATCACACATAATTATAATCATCACAAAATGATAATTAATACAATTAATAATAATTACCTGTATGTGATACAAGGCTGTCAAAGATCAAAGATCCTACATGATGATCTATATACCCTTGGTACATCAGACAGATAATGCATGGGAAAACCTAGATAAGATAATTAATAATAATGAATGTCTAATCATGCAAAGTAATCTAAAGATGAAAAAATAGGAAAAGTCTGATGTGTTACCTGGCTGATCCAAAATGGCTGATCAGCTGATTGTGTTTACATTATTTACCAAAATTTATAAAAGATCAAAATACACATTTTATAGATAATAAATTAATTCAGAAATATCACATACATCAATAAAATACAATAAAAAGTACTTACAGTCAGTAGAATATGGAATAATGCACTTAATCAAGAAATCAAGGTATGATGGAAATCAACATGTCTGTCTGGGTATAGTAAACAATGACCACTGAATGTTGGAGGGAAAAAGGTAATAACCAATAGAAAAAGTTCTAATAAGGATCATTAGCATATTGGCCAATGATATACATTTTAACATTACAAATGACCTATGTGACCCCTCTGATGTCACACCACTTCCTATATATATATAAATAGCTAGGCTACATTGGAATGCAATACATATAGGGAAATCCCCTAAAGATCTAAAAATAGTACATCAGGTAAGTATTATGAATACAATAATACTAATATGAAAAATACAATAGAAAATGATGTTATTTATTACAAATTGGTAATAAATCACTCTACTACAGAAATACGGAAAGAAAAAAACGACAAAATAGCGGATTTTATAACCTCCCTTGGAAGCGCTCTTCCGTGTGGAAAGTAGGAAAAGCGTATTTTTAGCTCGAATTTACTCGCTATCAGTCGCTATGATATTTAGAATAGACGATTATAGATGAATACGAATTATAAATTTTGACAAAGAAACGAATTATAAATCTTGATGTTGAAAGAAAGGACAATTAATGTCATCTCGCACAGCCACAAGTCGTTTTCCAGCGTAAATAATGATAAAGCATCAGAGCATTAGTTGTAAGGGCCGAGGGATACCCGGAAAGATTTTGTTTGTGTCTACCTTTCGGGTTGCAAATTTACGAAAAAACAATGAAAATTTAAAAAGACAATATTCAAAAATATATTCCGAAACAGAGATGATACAGCCAGGTGTTTGCCCAAACATCTGAAAGTTATGAAAAGAGGTGAACAATGCAGAGCAGCAGTGCAGAGCTAGGTGTTTGTCCCTGCTTTTCCTTTTCTATGGATGTAGGATGCATGTTATTGGATGTAAGTATAGAAATTTTCATGGACTTACACTTGCATTTAATATTTTACAACCTTTAGAATTATTTAATCGTGTGAATCACCAGTAGTGTTGTACCTGTACATCGGAAGACTTTTAAGAATCTATTGTCAGAAAATAATCGGAAACAGTAAACCGATCAATTATCGATTTTAATCGGAAAACAAAAGTCCATGAAAAATGGAACAAAAAAGATAGAAAAATAGTATTTTTCTGCATTAAATTCAGAAAACTTTGATGAAAACAAAATATAAAGCATTCAATTTCAAAGTGTCTGCCTGTTTACATGCAAGACAACAAATAGCGGTTTATGTTACATAAGAAAAGAAAAAAATAAATACCTTTACACAAAATACCTTTCGTTCAGCGACAATCGATTGTAAGAAAATGAAATCGATAATCAGAATCGAAAGAGTTTCAGCGATCAACAATCGATTGTCGGCGACAATTGGTTCATCACTAACCACCAGGGTAGATCTAATCTCGTTTGAGATTCATGCACGCGTCTATTAGCTATGCTGCTGTTTGCTATTATGCTCGCATTGATGCGCTCACATTGATCAATGCGAGCATAATAGTAAACAGCAGCATAGCTAATAGACGCGTGCATGAATCTCAAGTGAGATTAGGGTAGATCGTACCATTTGGTACGAGTTTTCCTGTGGGTTACACACTGGAATTATTCATGACCTGAAGATACAGTATATAATACCAGCAGCTTAAGTAATGTGATGAGCCAACGCTGTTACAACATAAACAATTTGACATTTCAAACAACTTCAATTATATAATACTACATGAATTGTATGTACAAAACAGTCATGTCTGATTTACTAAATTTTGAACACAAATTTATTTTGCAGGGTCATCTGTAGAATGTACCTTACACTTACAGCATATAATTAATGGGACAGGTGAACATAATTGAATGTGCAGCAAGAAAATGAAGGAAGGAAGCCAGAAGACTGTTTATTTGTACAATAACACTACAGATCTTTCTTCATGGGTCAATCCATAGGAATAAAAATTGAAAGAGTGTGCAATAAATGTGTTCATGTATACAATCATGTAGAATGACTGAATAATAAAGTCAGTAAGAATGTTTACAAGATAAATCATGCAAGATTTAATAATCAGTATCAATTTGCACATGGAATTTGTTAAAGATTGATAAAATTTCACCAATATTCATTTATTAAAATATTATTGATCTCTAATATTTCTCTTGTATGATTTTATCAAGGATCAATTAAGATATTTTTATGACCCATTTTGGTTTAAGGGGGGGGGGGGGGGGGGTTTGCATATTGCAAACAAAGTTAAGAAGTGTATATACATGTATGAATTATCTGTATGTCCAGTACATGTATGTCTACAACTCTATCCGATTCTGCTTAAATCATACCCAGCCTTTAACTTGCAATCCCATTATGGAATAGAATCATATTCAATAGGATCAAAGGTTGTGTCATGACAATGAACCAATGTCAAATCTACAATAAGACAAAAATACATAATATGTTGTCTGTACCTTAACTTCTATCATCTGAATGTACTTTACTTAATTAACTGACTTAAAATCTAAATGGATTTAAATTATACTATTTATTGATTTTTTTTTTTGATACATCAAAATATTCTATGTACATATATTATAAGTAAAACAATTGTTTAAAAAATTGATATCAACATCTATGTCATTTTGATTTTGGTCCCATGACCTTGGGTCAAGGTGATGTGAAACCTTTGATTCAGTCTTGAGCAACAACATACTGAAGTATGCATAATAGTATTTTGAGAGAAATAGACCAGACATGATTTTAATAGACAATTCCATTATAAAAAGCATTCAGTGATCTTGACCTTGATCACATGACCTTGGGTTATGGTTATTTGAAACCTTTGGATAATGAGCAACAATATACTACAACATGAACAGTATGGATATGATTAGAATACACAATTTCATTACTAAAGTACAGAGTGACCTTTCCTTGGGTCATATGATCTTTAGGTCCTAAGCAACAAGATAATGAAAGTGATTGGATACACGGTTTAAGAGATATAGTTTGGATATGATTATTGATTAGCATAATCAATTTCATTACCAAAGTATGGAGTAACCTTGAATTGTTATCCAGCATCAAAAGGTGTTTCATGACCTCAGCCAAGGTCAAATACATGTGTACAAGGTCAAGGCTATAGTGAAACAAGACACGACGAAAGACGATATTAATGGGCAGATTGATGGCAGCAGATTGTTTTTGGAAACACAATGTCCATTGAAAGCAACAGAGTGGAATCTAAAATCTCCTTTCAAAGTTTAAATGTGAGATTCTATGTTTTGACACAATTCAGTCTAATTCAAAATCATATTCTCAAGGTTCACTTCAGTACCAGAAGTCAGTTCCACTAACCTTGTTACAAGTTTTAAACTGATACTTCATAGAGTAATGGTGTATGTCCAGTTCATAATAAAACTGTCAAGGACAAGGACCCTACCTGAAATCAAGTCCAGTCATCATGCTCTACCTCCATGTAAAATTTTAATGTACTTTTAAATGTAGTAAAGTAAAGTCTTGCTCATGGTTTCATATACATGTAATGTAAGTACAGCATAGTCTAATTCAAAATCTCATTTTAAGGCCAAGGTCAATACATGAAATCAGGTCTACTTGCTTAGATCTATGTTATATGGTACCTTACCATATGGTAAAGTCAAATTCAAAATTGTATGGTCAAATGGCCATGTCAAGGTCAATACATCATTGCATGTACCTGAAATATACTCAACTCATTTTTCCCATCTCTATGAACAGTTTGAATGTTAAATTCAATATAGTATTTGTACAATAGATATTTACTCTAAATTACATTTTCAAGGTCAAGGTTAAACCTCAAGGTCAATATCAAAGACAGTGCCTGCATTCAGATTCCCTCACTATGCTTCCTTCACAACTAACCTAAACACAAAATTACATTTTTCAAGGTCAAGGTCAAATCTTAAGGCCAAAAACCATACCTGCGTTCAGATCCATCCACTCTGCTTTACATCAATACCAACTTCTTATATTGTTCCCATTATAGTTCTTTCACAAGTAACCTTAACACTTAATTACATTTTCTAGGTCAAGGTAAAAAACAATACCTGTGTTCAGATCCTCTCACAATGCATAATCTTTGTATTAAGTTTGAAAATTGTATCCCGTGTACTTCTTTCATAACTAACATAAACACAACAGCTAAGTCAAATTGTTAATGCAGACAGACGGACATCGCCATTTCATAATTTGCTTCGCAATCCGGCCAAAAAGGGTACAGTATTTTCACGGTCAAATATTCTTTATAAAGTTTGAGATATTAGAAACATTCAGGACTCCAGATTTCGATAATTATTTCCACGTGGAGTTGTGAAATAACAGTACCCAAGGAAAGAAAAAGAAGAGGATCCCCCACTGGAATTTTTCAAAAATGCCTATATCATCCTTTAGTTTTATAAGTAAATTTGTTTATACACAAAAGGCGCGATCCCATTCTTGAGGGGATGGACCCACGCTCCCTCCCCCCCCCCCCGGATTTTTTTAGATCTGTTCATGATAATGTCGCTTTCTTAGACATATACACATAAATTCGCACTCATTCCTGTAGCATATATTTTGATAGGAGACTTGAATAAATTTTTAGCCCACCTGAGACACAGAGGCGTCCATCTGTCAGTCTGTCCGAATTTTGACTTTTCAGTCATTTTGGAGCACCCTATTTTGACAACCTTATTCAGAACCGAAATCTGACTAGACAAACTGAAAGCATTCAGGGACGTATGCAGGATTTGAGTTTTAAGGGTTGGGTGTGGTGGATCACTGGATATCAAAAAGGCAGGGGGTCTAAGGGCCAGTGGGGAACAGGGAAAAATGCTGTTGAGGCGGGCGGGGGGGGGGGGGGGGGGGGTAGGGATGACTCCGAGGGAGAAACCCTGCTCGATGGAATATCATATGCTGAATGACCGTTTTGTATGACAAAGACATTACTGAAACTAATTTAAATTCTTGATAGGAAAGGAATCGATCATTAAATATTTCCATTGCAGAGGAATCCCCATGTTAAGCGCCCGTTAGGCAAACGGATTTATAAACTATAATTCTGGTTGCCTACTATGACGTCACGCTTTAGTTTTGAAAATACGGAGAATTTACCAACGTTCAGATACTTTTGACGTTATAACATGCAATAGGCTCATTAATAATGCTAAATGGGGTGTCTGATATTTAATACAAATGGAAATATAAGTAATGACTGTCTTACTTTGGGTGTTCATGGTAGTATAATTCTGGTTGGACACGTGCAAATTTTCCGAAAATCGCTTCGCGATTCACGGAATTTGCACGTAACCAACCAGAATTATACTACCATGAACACCCAAAGTAAGACAGTCATTTCTTAAGTGTACGTGGAGGGTTTGGGGTACACATACCACGAATCCAATCTCCTTTTCTGTAAAATATCAACACTTTCTTGGTATATCGGAAATATTAAGTTGAAGTGTGGAAAGGAATGCTGTATTTCTTGTGCATGAAACAGGTATTATGCCAGGGATTAATCTACCTCTGCGTCCTGCGTCTCTGACGCATAAAAATCGCCCGGGACCCATTGATTCTTGATCGCTACGTCCCACCGTACGCATTATTCTCTTTCGTATAATGCGTCCCCTTTAAATAGTTTATTGTTTACATAACTTTCAGAGTCGAGAAAGTGGAATTGTTTTATTAATGTATATTTTGTCCGCTCTTTTAAACCATACAGAATGTTGATCATGTCCATAGTATTGTACGAGAAATTGTTGCGCATCAAAATTTTTCGATATAAAAGTTATATGCGGTCCGATGCGAGTCTAACTTCTGATCATTCGGATTCAGAACATTTTATATGTACTACATACTTATGAAAAAACTTCACAGGATAAAATGAATCAATCAATTCAAATCGTTTAATTCACACGTAAATGTAGTAAGTGCCGTAATTTAATGTTTATCTAGTTGCTTTGTTTAGGTTTCGTACATGAGTATAACGTTTTACTATACTCATGTACTAAGCCTCACTTGCGTAAATAAAGCAACTAAATAAACAATAAATTACTTAATCGGCAAATTTGACTAAAGATTGAAGTTTGGAAGATTGTCATTTTATTTCTAATATTTTTTTTTTCTGGAATATAACGATATCGCGGACATAAATTGCCGCAAGCCATTCATATCGCTTGTATTCGCGAACTTAAGATGCCGCGAAAAAAGACGGTTTAAAGTACTTGGGACCCATAAAATTCTGCCGAGACCCATTGTTTTGGCTAGGGACCCATTGGTCAAATTTCATCGGGTCCAGAGGACCCATTTAGATCAAATTGTAGATTAATCTCTGATTATGCTTAGCTTTTGATTTAAAAAAAAACATGTGCTTGTGAAACACGAATGCCCTCGTCGGCATGTTTGTCAGTAAAAAGTTGTAAAATGGTAAAACTCCAAGGTCAAGGTCAAACATTTTTGTTAAAGTTAAGACCAAGGTTAAAGTTTTTGCGGACAAACAGACATACAAACGGACAGGACAAAACCTACATGCCTCTGAATCTTCAATTACGGGGACATAGAGATGAAGTACAAATTTAGGAATGTAAATATATGTACCGTAGGTGGCGAACGGTAGCGCATCAGCAAATATTTTCTGAAATTCGACTTCAAATTGCCAGAAATTTAGTCGTCACATAAAAACTCGAGCCCAACAATATCTAACTTCAAAGGGTATGTCATGACCTTGAACAAAGGTCTAAGGCCAATGTCACAATAGGCGCTTGACCTTCATCCAATATAATTCTTCAAAGTGTGTGTGTGTGGGGGGGGGGGGGGGGGGTCGTCCCGTTAGGACAATTTTCATTTTTTTCTCTCCACTTGATTGTTTTTCGAAATAATATTGCTGCTAGTTGTTCAAAGCATTTTCCCAATGGAGATGGATCGAAATGATATTTAAAATAGAGATGTACATGTATCATGTTGAGACAAAGATGAACTACCGTATCTATGCACGTGGATCCAGAGGAGGGAGGGGGGGGGAGGGGGGTTCGCGCTTTCCTATATACACTACACCAGGACACTAAGAGCAATGAAACTGAAAAAGACACAAATAGAGGATTTTATTGCAATTCTGAGAAAAAAAATTATTGGTTCGGCAATCGCTATCAATAGGCATTTGTTGTGTTTACATATTAGACCTGATAATCATATTACTAAGATGTGAAAATTCAATGTTTAAAATTTTTGCTCGCCAGTCATCTGTTTTATTTATGATTAGAAACAGAACTGACCATCATTATTCGTGGACTTTTTTCTGGTGTGTGTGTGTGTTGCTCTTAAAAAAAATCAGACTTTAGGATCATCCTGAAAAAAAATCCTGGAATCGCCCATGTCTATGAAACGGAACTTTAAAATAAATAATTCTGCGTATCTTTTTGATTTAGAATTGTAGATTTTGATATTGCCTATGGAGAAAGGGTTCTGGCAAAATATGAGAAGGCGGACAGAGGGGACTAGCATTAAACTAATATCTATTTAACAAAAAGTGTTTAATATAAAGCTATAGAAACATGAGCACTTTTCAGATACATGTATTACCATGCAAGTGCCATCAAAAGATTTCAAGGTGCGTGTATCCTGCCTGATCCATTGGAGTTAAAAGATGAGGTTAAAAAGAATAATTATACTTCAAATGTTTGTCTTGATAGAAACTTTTAGTTAAATGAAATCCATGAGTATAAAAACTGTGGAAGATGCATTGAGGGATATTTGACTTGATTCATATAAAATTCGGATAAAATAGACGTGGTTGCTATGCCGTTGCTATGATGAAAGACTGTTGCTATGGTAACATGTTTGATTTCTAAGATCTGAATTAATACATTACTTATCATGGAATAGTAAAAAGAAAGAAAAGAATGAATAAAATGCCTAAATCAATTAAAACAATGTTAATTTTCCTTTTAAAGTCTCTGTTTTACATATTTAAGTATGGTTGCCATGGAAACGCATTTTCTTTTGCATAATAAAAATGCAAATATCTACATTTCTTTGTGCTTGGTAAAAATACTCAATTTGTCTTAAAGAAAAATAACTGTAAACATTATTTTGCAGTCATTTTATCTCATATTCAAATAAAGTTAGAAGGAATTTATTTGCTAAATATGCAAAAATTATCTATTTTTAGCTTTAAATTTTTGTATGAAATCATGAAATACCCACCTTTTTTATTTTTTCTATTTCCTTATCTAGCTATAAACTTTACGTGCCAATATCAATTTTTCTATAATTCAAGTGGCAACATTTTGCAAATATAGTCATAAACAAGCTGAAATCATGGTTTTTCATATTTAGCAAAAAATGTGTTTTTACGCGTATTTTGATCAAATTTCCCCAAAAAACCGAAATTGAGGAAAATTATTTTTCATGCTGAACAAACTCATTGAATCATGACGCTTGTCATGCACGGAAGAAAAATATGAAAAAATATACCAGTTTAGAGAAACACACTCTCAAAAAATGTCAAATTCCATAATATTTTAGTTCTAAAGGGGGCATACAGAGCTACTGCCGTTACCATGGCAACCGCCGATAATATTTTATTATTTTTTATCAAAATCATGTTAGTATCATGTAACTACTATTTTGACATTGTTTGACCAAAATCTGAGGTCATGCGTTTCTGGCCCCCTATATAAATACTTTGGTGCTTACAGAGAATGACTTTTAAACATATTGATTCTTTGGTACAGTAAACATATGGACATGGAAAATACAAACTTCAATCCATAAAATAAAATCACTGTCACTTCTAAAATCTCATATAATACACTAGAAAATCTTAAAAACATATTTTTGTTCATCTAAATACAATATATACACAATCTGACCATTTCATACACTCACTATGTAGAAAGTAACGGAGCACCTTGATTCTGTAAAACTTTACAGATACGAGATGGGATTGTTGGTGAAATCTTACACCTACATCGGCAATGAAAATCATACACACATGAAGCTTGTCAAATGTCAAGGTCAAATCTGTTTGTTCACAATAGCAAAAATCTTTTAGATGTATTTAACACTATGGATCAATACACCATATTAGCAAACCATTAGACTTCTATCGTGATGAATACTGGGAATTTTGTTTTCCTTTTTCACTCAAGAAATTATTTTCAGCTATGAAAACTATCAAATAAGAAAAATCAAGATTTGGAAAAGAAAAACTGCTGAGAGCCAGGGGGACAGGAAGGGAAGAAGAGGTGAATTTTGCTGACTTGGCCTGACAATTATTCAAAAGATACAGTTTGGGGTGGGAGAGGGGTGGGTGGGGGGCATCTGGGAATAATGAGTTCCTTATGATACTACGGCTGGGTTAAATATCATCCAGATTTCTGAAACAATGGTGACAATCTAAATGCACAAGCATTAAAACAAAACATATATACTTCTATATTATATTCTCTCTCTAACCAATAAGTTACAATTTAGCAGCAACTCCCATACAATTCATTTTCATTCACATTACATATTCACATTTTCATTTTTTAACAGACCAACAATTTTAAGTGGCAATTGTTGACAATAAATAAAATTTGAATATTGATTTTGGTCATTCAAAGAACTCTATAGCAATATCTTATTTAAAAATATGTGATACTTATAAATCCAACAACATCCTTTATATTTATTATCACCATAAAAATAAGATACAAAATACAGACCTGCCTACCTGAACCTTGTCATAAGTGGAATATTTTGTTTGCAAAAGTGTAATTTCGGGTACTAACGCGTAATATAAACAACAAATGTAATTTTGAGAAAAATTATCATCTTTCCTGTGCGAAAATTTTAACAAATTTTAAGAATTTATGCCCTTGCCTAAATGATATGGAAAGCATTTGTTAAATCAAGCCCTCAAAGAACCAAAAACGTCAATTTGCTCAAAAGTGATTTTAAGCGTAAATTGGAATAGCAAAAGGATAGAGCGTAATTAAAGGTCAAAAATCGTAAAAATTACGCCAAAATCGTAAAAGTAGGCAGGTATGAAAATACATACATGAACATATAAAGTCAAAGATAAAGATCTAACATCGATCGAAATCCGAATCTAACAACAATCTTCTGTAAAACATCTCGGTGACTAAGATGTAATATAGATGGAACCTTAAAGACAAAGGGGAAGTAAACCCCATATTATGTAAAGCATTCTGGGTCACAACGATGCACCAATTTTGGTCAAGCTTTCAGGTGATGCAGATTATCAGGTGAAGACTCCTGGTGACTAAGATGACCTAGTTCTGTTTGTTTGTCTCCGCTCGTTCCTGTATATCCACAGCGGCTACGTTTTGTAACGCCGTTGCCAGCTGTAGGACGCTGATTAACGATTTGATGATTGACAGAGGGGCAGACAACCACAGGATCAACTTGAAGATACCTATACCTAAAACTGAAAATAGCAAAAGCATAACCATTGTGTTAATCTGTGATTTGTTATTTTCATCACATGGAGTTGCTTCCCTTTTGAAAAACTCCTTCCCTTTTAAATTTCTACGCATGATTGTGACATCACAAGATTTTTATATGTGCACAACCAAATTGAATGTAATTGAATGTAATTCTGTTTTAAACTTGGAATATTTGTGACGTTATGGTGCGTTGTGGAGGAAATCTACATTTGACATTATAAGATGGTGTCATTATATTATTTTGTCTTCTCTGTAAAAGTAACACTGACCGGTGCACCGAACAGACAGTTTTCATATTACCACCCCAAAACCCAACATCACAACTTTTGATGCTATTTCTTACTGTGACATCAACCGCCCACATAAAACCCCTTTGCCGAATCACGGATTCTAACCTTGGACCTTAACCTGTCCTTTTAACAAATTCAATGAAGCGTAATTTGACAGATATGATAATGTCACGGAAGATAAAGGCGGGAAATATTGTTTTCACTCAGTCTAATTTTTCCCCAAAATATGTAGTTTTCCCAATTGCGGAATTGCCAAATGTCCCATAATTATCAAATGGCATGTCGAAGTATTGTTTGACAGGTCATTGAATGTGACGTCACAATGTTGAAGTCCACCAACAGGGGTAACACTGGACATATGGGCATTCCTCAGTCAAAGGGACAAAGCCTATTCCTGATACACTGAAAATAAACACTACTCAGTCAAGTAAAAATGTCTCGTAATACTTACTTTGTGGTCCACTAGAGAAGTACACCATGTATAACATACAGTAGAAAAGTTCATTGGCAGAACACATCACGAACAGAATTATCTGAAAATATGGAATTAAAAGTTGATCATTGTGTCAGGGGTATAAATATACAAACTTATTTGTGTGAGTGGTAATTGTCAAATATATACATGTACAATATTATATATCTTGATTTTGAAGTTGCCAAATTTCCAGATATTTTAATTTGATATGTATGCACAACCAATGTAATTCCCTGAGATGAAACTATTGAAAGGAACGTGCTTGAATTTCGCATGAAAACGCTTGTGACGTAACAGTGCATAAGATCTCAAGAAACAAGCCGCGACAGCTGTTCTAACCTGCAAACTGAACCCACAGTGACCTAAATATTAACGCCACATTAAAACCTAGAAATACACAATTTCAGAAAACAAGAATGAAACAGACAACTGTTGTGCATATATCTGTATATAGAATTAATGTCATCATTTGTTTTTTGTAACGGGTATGAAACACACAGCAAGTGCATTTATCGCATGAAATGCGCATTATTAATGTTTTGTTATGGGTATGCAACACACAGAAGGTGCATTTATTGCATGAAATGTGCTAACGCGCATTACATGTACGATAAATGCACTTGCTGTGTGTTGTATACCCATAACAAAAACACAAATTAAGACACTTATTCTCTATAATGTTTGAAACAATGATGAACTTGAGGGATTATACAGGGTGAAGTGAACATCCATGGATAACAATTTCTATGCAGGATAAAACTTGGCTTTCCATTGATGTATAAAGATTCTGTGATTGTTGTAAATCAGCTGACAAATAAACAATGGAACATAAATGATAACAAAATCATAAGTTGTTGTAAGTTAACACTCGTGCGTTAGGTCAAACATGTGACATCTCGATCCATACATATAGAGGTTCTTATGGAAACAACCTCTCGGTGTCACGTGTTTGACCTGACGCATAAGTGTAAATTTACAACGTGACGGTTCAGTTTGAAGAGAGGAAGCGGAGGCAAGTATATACATGTAATTCAGGCTGTATCATTGATATTAAAGCTTAACAAGGTAAAATATGATTGCCGATCGTTAAGTTTTGCTTTATTTAAGAGTCAGACATAGTCAGCAATCCCCTTGAAAACTTGCCTATTCGGATCCACATGGAACTGAGGCCAACACACCCCAACCAACAAAATAGCAAAGTGTTGTTGGCCGTTTCTGTGGCTAGGGGGGTGGGGGGTGGTGGGGGGTGGGGGGTCACTAAACATTAAGTGTCGGTGTATTTCTCCACAAATTTTAAAATATAATTGACATTTCATGAATTTTCAATACCCGAACTATAGAAATTATTATTTGGATTTCCAATTGAAAAATCTGATGATTTTTAAAAATTTTGAGAGTTCTAAGTAATTCTGAATAGCTTAATTAACTACCCAGCTAAGTTCCTTTCTCTTGTTTATACATTTAACATTACTTACCCTGTTATGATAATAGTGCCTGAGGACAGGGTGTGCAGACAGATCTATCTTCTTATGGCTGTCAGAACCTTTCATCATAGAGCTGTAACCATGGTAACATAAAATCAAACTAAGTGTTACTATGGGAACACAGAATAAAACAATTTAACCTTTTCCATGATAGCATGAAATCAAACAGATCTATCAGTTCAATGGGAATTACATGAAATAAAATAATAGGACAGTTACTATGGCAACATGAATCAAACAATTCAGTGGTAACTATGGCAACATGAAATCAATTGGACAAGTGGGAGGGTTTTCACTATACTCCTGAAAAATGGTGAGTCCGAAACAAATTTTCATGAGTCTTATCATTCATGTAACCTCCTTTTATTGATTATCATTTTAGGACTCAAGCTGAAAACAATGTTTAGTATATGCACGAAACGATCTCTTTCAGTTTACAGGGCTATTGGATTCAAAATAATGCATACAAGAATTTTTCACTTCCTACAAGATCAGGGTTTTTTTTATTTTGGGGAAGGTGCCTGTGCCTGTCCCATTTGGGAAAATTTGCGACATTTTGCTAAAATTGGGAAAATTTTTGTACAAATTCTCACCAAAGTATAACCTTAAAGTATCATTTATTAACACTGATAATCCATTGATTTGCTTGAACTGAACATGGGATGAATAAAAAACTTTAAAAAATGCACATAGAAATAGGACATTTTGTGCTGACTTCCAGGTTTTGGGTCTTATTTTCTCAGGTGATTTTTTCATAATTCCTCTTTGGGAATTTCAGGGTGATTTTTTGGGAAAAATAGAGGAAATTTGGCATTGGGAAGGGGCCGAAATTCGGCCCCAAAACAAGGAAAAAAAACCCCAAAAGATGTCGACGTTTAAGTTAAGAATCTAACCTTTGAACATGGATCCAGTGACTTGTGATGTCTAAAGCCATGCTGAACTGGAAGAACATCATATAGGACGGGTAAAAATGGCACAGAGCGGCTAGTAAACACATAGTGGTACAGCGATCAATCAACATGTCTAACATGGCACCAACTCTACTACCTAGTGATACAAAATAAATAACATCAGGTAAAAATCTCCTAGTAGATACATACGGGTACAGCGATCAATCAACATGTCTAACATGGAACCAACTCTACTACCTAGTGAAATAAAATAAATAACATCAGGTAAAAATCTCCTAGTAGATACATACGGGTACAGCGATCAATCAACATGTCTAACATGGCACCAACTCTACTACCTAGTACAGTGATTTTTTTTCAGTAATTTGGGAATGGGGTCGGGGCCCTTGCAATTGGGAAAATCAACGACATTTAATATTTGGGAAGTACTAAATATCAAAGTAAAAGTAAAATGACAGTTTATACAATCAAAAGTTAAGAATTGAATGTTTAATCATATAATTTTCTTTGAATATGATTTAATTTCTTATGCTTACAACAATATGGCAAATAATTAGTAAATTTGCTACTTTTGAACCAGTTATTTTCACTATTTTCGCTGATAATTCCATCTGAATGAAATTGGGAAATTTTAGAGTAACAATTGGGAAAAAAAGATACTATTTTTCATTGGGAATGGGGCCGAATAACGGCCCCAAAAAGGGGCAAAAAAATCCCTGTAGTAATACAAAATAAATAACATCAGGTAAATATCTCCTAGTAGATACATACGGGTACAGCGATCAATCAACATGTCTAACAAGGCACCAACTCTACTACTTAGTAATACAAAATAAATAACATCAGGTAAAAATCCCCTAGTAGACTAGTAGACACATAGTGGTACAGCGATCAATCAACATATCTAACATGGCACCAACTCTACTACCTAGTGATACAAAATAAATAATATCAGGTAATAATCTCCTAGTAGACTAGTAGACACATAGTGGTACAGCGATCAATCAACATGTCTAACATGGCACCAACTCTACTACCTAGTGATACAAAATAAATAACATCAGGTAATAATCTCCTAGTAGACTAGTAGACACATAGTGGTACAGCGATCAATCAACATGTCTAACATGGCACCAACTCTACTACCTAGTGATACAAAATAAATAACATCAGGTAAATATTCCCTTGTAGACACATAGTGGTACAGCAATCAATCAACATGTCTAACATTGCTCCAACTCTACTACCTAGTGATACAAAATATAAAATATCAGAAAGTGATAAATAGTTCCAAGTATATTAGAAGACACATATTTATACAGCAATTAATCAACATATTTAACATGGCACCAATTCGACTAGGTGACCTAGTGATACAAATGATATAATATCAGGTAGTGGTAAATATCCCCTTTGTTTTTTGTACGTCTTGTAGCCTAGTAGACACATAGTTTTATAATCTAGTGATAGTTAGAGTACTATATGTATATATACATTACCCAAATCTTTTACTGATTCGAGCGAATTATTTTCAACAAGTGATTGAGCAATATAAGTAGCTTTGGTCTGAGATTTCCCAATGTATTAAAAATGCTGCAGTAGGGGTGGCATTTCAAAATAGCAAAAAAATCACTAAATATTTATACAAAATTACTATTGTAAATTACCTTGATTTAGCATGCGTGCTAAGTGTCCATCTATAGCGTCAAGTAGGCCGCTAAACAAATACCAGAAAGCAGCAGCCCAGGGATTGGTTGGCATGTAATAAAACGCCACAAAAGCTGTTACTGCACGAAGGTAGTCTGAAAATATGATAATAAAGTGTAACTGACATACAGCATACTACCGGTATAGTGGTTCCTGTAGTGCAGGTACCCATAGTTCAGCATGATAAATGACTGAGCTATAGGAGCCGGGGTTGGAGTACAGGGCTGGTTACCTGTGTAGTAGTAGACGAGTGGTGGTGCATTCAAATCAGAAATAACAATATGATTTTTCTATATCTATTACCAAGTATCTTCTTGATTAAACAAAACCAAAATTTATTTATTCTATAATTGAAAAGAAAATCGTCATATAAGCCAAATTAAGTTCGGCAGCACAAATATAAATGCCAAAGTAACCAATTAAATTATATCAAATTTGTCTCAAATCGTTAACTAAATCGTCCTCAAAAAGAGTTCTAATCAAATCACAAAAACCAAATAGCAAGCCAATAGAATACAAAGAAAGTAAATAATGTTTCAATTTCTTATTTCAAGTCAGAAGCCGACTAGATAGGCTTTACTTAAGCTAGAAAGTCTGGCAGAACACGGCACCGAGCTCCCTCCTTCCTTTGAGTTGGTGTATCCTGCTGTGGCCACTTGCCTACCTTTTTACTTCTTCTGCTTCTGCCTGGTCATGCTGGTAATGGCCACCATCAACAAGTTGATTATTCTGCCATTGAGAGCCCATATAAAATTTTTAAAAAGTTAAAACTGGTAAGACGTTAAAAACTGCTAGTCCTTTAGAATTGATGTTGTGACACCTGTGCCTTGAAGGCCTCGGGTGTTCTTATATATATATAGTGACACAATCCCCAGCATTAATGCATTCCATTCCTTGATGGTGTATGGGAAGAATGAGAATTTCCTGTAGTCGCTAGGACATGATGGTAATTGGAAGGCAAGTTGGTGCGAGTGCCTTGTCCTATGTAATGGTGGCATGCCTGGCGGTTCTGCGGCTTCCTGAGCAGATCGACTGGCCTACACACATACACGTGTCACCTCGTTGCCAATGAAGTAGTTTGCAGGTGCCCGGTCCTCGAATCCAACCCAAGCCGTGCCGGCCATAGTCAGACACATTCCTAAGTGAGCTTCAGGGACATCCCAATAGCCCAGTCATTGGAACATGTATATATGTACTGAACAGGTTGGGGAAAGGTACTGATCGAGCTAATACACCTCGATCGGGCTAATATACCTTGATCGGGCTACTCAATCTGACTTTTTTATTCAGAAAAAAAAACTTTTCTCCTCCAAATTATATTTGGGTTCAAAATCGCACAAGCTTTTATATCAAGAAACAATATTTAACAAGAGCCCCAGGGGGCACAACGCTCACCTGATGCCCATGCACGCTCTAATTGACATACTGACATTGAATACTGATAGTGCCAGTACCAGGATTTTAGCCCACAACCTTTCTAACAAGATTTTTGCCGGATGCAGACAAGTTTTTTTTTCAGACAACCTTTAAAAGTACAAACAAGAGAAAATAGTCACATTTCAAAACAACAACTTTTTTACTGATTTGAAAAGATGGATTATGCGATCCAAAGTCATATGCCCAGCTAGTATAGTTTGATTATGCAACATCAAAAATAAAATCATTTTGTAAAATTCCACATTAATGTGCAACAGAAACAGAATAAAACAATGAAATGATTTCATAAATTAAGTTTATTTAAAATTGAACACCAAACCTTTCATTATTAATAGCTAGTATGCCAGAAAATAATAAAGCCTGTGTTTGTGAAACACGAATGCCCCGCGGTGGCATCTTTGTTGGTATAAACACCATTTTCTGTTAAGTATGTGAGAGGTCAGGGTCAGAGTAATGTTGGTATCAACGGAAAGATCTTATCACAAAGAATACACATGTACAATATGAAAGCCCTATCACTAACCATTCAAAAGTTATGCCCAATGTTAAAGTTTTTGAAAAGTAGGTCAAACTCAAAGGTCAAGGTCACGAGGTCAAAAATTTTGGTATCAATGGAAAGGTATTGTCACAAGGAATACACATGTGAAATATGAAAGCTCTATCACCTTCCATTCAAAAGTTATGCCCAATGTAAAGTTTTTCGGACAAACAGACAGACGGACAGGCCAAAAACTATATGCCCCCGTTTCTTTGATTCCGGAAGCATAAAAAACAAAGACTTTTCGGTTTTGCCTTTATTCATATTAAATTATACAGAAATCTATGAATGAGAGCTTTTGAATAGTATTGATTTCATCTTAATACATGTAACGTACAGTCAAAATCGTGTTAATCCAATTAACACAGACAAGTTGTTAGCGGACAATATTAATTCAAGTGAGTTGTGCAGAAATTGAGCCAATTTATTTTCCAAACAGCAGTGTACGGTGTATCAAACCTCATGACCCAGTGAAGCCACTTGGACAAATTATTTTCGGTAAATATGCTGAAATGCGGCGCTTGGAAATGTATTTTTAGCATATTGAATCAATAGTCGTGATAAATTTAACTTCGAACTTGATCTTGTCTTTTATGCAATCTACAGATAGGTTTGAAAATATGCAAAATTCGGAACATTTTCGATGAGGACGCAGAGTTCCTGTAAAAAAAGTGAAATTTGCGAAAAAAGGACATGCATGACCCCCCCCCCTTTTTCTTTACATTTTTATGCGTGCCAAAGATTCGCAATCAAAAAAGACCAATTTTACAGACTTCCGGGCATTTCAAGTCAGTCAAAATTTTTAGTGTGCACCTTTTTATTTCCAGTAGTTACCCCTACTAAAGGGGCAAGGAGGTATTGAACCAATCAAATCTGTAACACAAGATATATGGCGGCTATGTTTACCATAGATACAGAAATAAGACAGAGAAAATAATCATTAAATAGGGAAATTGTTCTGAAATATGCATGTATGAAAAAAAAGCAATCCAAGGAATGCTTGTGTTGCCTGCGTAGCAGATTTTTTTTTTATTGAAATTAGGTCAAATATCAAGGGCAAGGTCACTAGGTTAAAAATTATGGAATGTTTAGAAAGGTCTTTTCATAAGGAATACAAATGTGAAATATCAAAGCCCTATCACTAACCACTCAAAAGATATAGCAAATCATAGATTTGTTGAAAAGTAGGTCAAATATATAGGGCAAGTGCACGAGGTAAAACATAGGTAATCACAGATTACGAAGCTCACCTCGTGACAGCAAAATTCAATTCAAACATATTTCTTAGTACATGTATATTGGCTTTTAAAGGCAAAACCACTCAAGCAGAAAAAGTAGGTCAAGGTCATTTTATGAAAGTTTGATCAAAGATACATCCAATATGCAAGTTTGGTACATGTAGCAGTTATACTTTGCTCAATATTGGCTTTATAGAGCAAAATCACTCAAGCGGAAAAAGTAGGTCAAGGTCATTTTATGAAAGATTGATCAAAGATACATCCAATATGCAAGTTTGGTACATGTATCACTTATACTTTGCTCAATATTGGCTTTTAAAGGCAAAATCACTCAAGCGGAAAAAGTAGGTCAAGGTCATTTTATGAAAGTTTGATCAAAGATACATCTAATATGCAAGTTTGGAACATCTAGCACTTATACTTTGCTCAATATTGGCTTTTAAAGGCAAAATCACTCAAGCGGAAAAAGTAGGTCAAGGTCATTTTATGAAAGTTTGATCAAAGATACATCCAATATGCAAGTTTGGTACATGTAGCACTTATATTCTATAGACACCAGTGACATTCACATGAATCAAAGAGTGAAAATCTGAATGCTTGCAACTGCTTGTAATATTATTTATTTAATACTCATTTCCTTAATTTTTACTATAGTATCTTGTAATGTTCATATCATGCCCTTACGGGCCCTTCTTTAGGTAATAAAGCATATCTTATCTTATCTTATCTATACTCTGCTCAATATTGGCTTTTAAAAGCGAAATCACTCAAATGGAAAAAGTAGGTCAGATGCTGCATCCGATGCATGGGTCCATCTCGGCATCCAAAGATGAATCACTTGTGCAAGTTTGGTTACTGTAGCATTAGTACTTTGTCAGATACTGAGCTACCCCAAACTTCTTATCCAAATCACTCAAGCGGAAAATGTAGGTCAGATGCTGCATCCAATGCATGGGTTCACCTCAGCATCCAAAGATGAATCACTTGTGCAAGTTTGGTTACTGTAGCATCAGTACTTTGTCAGATACTGAGCTACCCCAAACTTCTTAACCAAGTCACTCAAGCGGAAAATGTAGGTCAGATGCTGCATCCGATGCATGGGTTTACCTCAGCATCCAAAAATGAATCACTTGTGCAAGTTTGGTTACTGTAGCATCAGTACTTTGTCAGATACTGAGCTACCCCAAACTTCTTAACCAAGTCACTCAAGCGGAAAATGTAGGTCAGATGCTGCATACGATGCATGGGTTCACCTCAGCATCCAAAGATGAATCACTTGTGCCAGTTTGGTTACTGTAGCATTAGTACTTTGTCAGATACTGAGCTACCCCAAACTTCTTAACCGGACGCGGACGCGTGGGGTTATAGCATAAGCTCAGTCAACTTCGTCGAGGTGAGCTAAAAATGATGGTATGTGAAGAAAGGTCTTGTCACATGGAATGCACATGTGAAATATCAAAGCCTATCACTCAGCAATCAAAAGAAATAGCCAATCTAAGATTTTTTGAAAAGTAGGTCAAATATCTAGGTCTTGGTCATGAGGTCAAAAGTTATGATATGTGTAGAAAGGCCTTGTCACAAGAAGGAATACACATATGAAATATCAAAGCTCTATCACTTACCAATCAAAAGATATAGCAAATCTTAATTTTTTTGAAAAGTAGGTCAAATATCTAGGTCAAGGTCATGAAGTCAAAATTATGGTATGTGTAGAAAGGTATTGTCAAAAGGAATACACAAGAGAAATATCAAAGCCCTATCACTTGCCAATCAATAGATATAGCCAATCTTGTTTTTTATTTAAAAAGTAGGTCAAATATCTAGGTCAAGGTCATAAGGTTAAAAAATATAGTATGTGAAAAAAGGGCTTGTCACAAGAAATACACATGTGAAATATCAAAGCCCTATCACTTACCAATCAAAAGATATAGCCAATCTTAGATTTTTTGAAAAGTAGGTCAAATATCTAGGTCAAGGTCACGAGGTCAAAAAATATGGTTTGCGTAGAAAGGTCTTGTCACAAAGATTACACATGTGAAATATCAAAGCCCTATCACTTGCCAATCAAGAGATATCGCCAATATTAGATTTTTAGAAAAGTAGGTCAAATATCTAGATCAAGGTCACAAGGTCAAACATTATATGTGTAGAAAGGTCTAATCACAAGGAATACACATGTGAAATACCAAAGTCCTATCACTAATCAATCAAGAGATATAGCCAATATTAGATTTTTAGAAAAGTAGGTCAAATATCTAGGTCAAGGTCACAAGGTCAAAAATTATGATATGTGTATAAAGGTCTTGTCACAAGGAATACACATGTGAAATATCAAAGCCCTATCACTTACCAATCAAAAGTTATGGGGTGTGACACTCAAGTGTGACAGACAGACAGACGGACAGACGGAGGGACGGATGGACGGGCAGACGAACAACGGACAAAGTGATCCCTAAGTGTCGCTGTGCTTCGCAGGCGACACAAAAAGTCAACATCTTAAAAATAAATTCAGAGTATATTTGATAGCGTATGTGGCCAAGTTAATTCGAAGTATGAAAATAAGTACACAAAGCCAAACTAGCTATAGCTTGTCTTATTTAAAAAATCATTAAATATCTAAAAGTTGATATTTTGACAAAATTCTTTCACAGTTTCATTTCTAGCGATAAATATAAAAATAGAAAGAGAAAAAAAACTGAAAAAGGGAAAAAAAATTGTTGGGGTCCCGCCGGGGTTTGAAGCTACTCCCCATGGGTCCATTTGGCATGGAAAACATACATTATACCTATGTACAATCTTAAAAAATATTCCTTAAAAATCCAAAAGTGGATATCTTGACAAAATTCTTTCACTTGTAGGGTACCATGCATGAGTACCTCATACCTACAAATTGTCATGACAATCTGAAGAGTGGTTATAGAAAAGAAGCAGAAAATGTATGAAAATCAACCCCCCCCCCCCCTTCCTTTTTACATAAGAAAAAAATTCATAAAAAATCAAAAAAATAAATTTTAAGCATAAAATACATATCAAAGAATTAAGTAAGTTAAATATGATAAATATGTAGTAAATGAGTGTGTAAAATCATACACTTATTGAGTTATTTAAAGAAATAGTGCAAAAATGTGCATTTCTGACAAAGTCCGAAAAGACGTCAAAAACGCGTCAAAAAGTTGACTTCGAAGTGGAACCAAAAATAACAACACTTCTTAAGACATCTCTCTAGATCATCCTGATGCTTTCGGTTTGTCGATACATGCTTCGGTTCTGAAGAAGAAGTTTGTCAAAGGAGGGTACCCCCCGTGACCTACTTTTGGCTGTGGTGGCGCCACCTGTTAACAGATCCGGACGAAAAACAACAACACTTGTAGGGGACCATGAGTACTTCATACCTACCAAGTTTCATCAAAATCCCTTCAGCCGTTCTGGAGAAGAAGTTTAAAATGTGAAAAGTTTACGACAACGACGGACGACGGACGACGGAAGACGGACGCAACACTATGACAATAGCTCACTTGAGCCTATGGCTCAGGTGAGCTAAAAAGCAACTATGCCTAAAAACTTTCTAGATTTAGAGAAATCTCACCCATTATATTCAGGAAAATGGAGGTACATTTTCTCAGTAACCATTCACTTTTCAGGTATGTTTCTTTTGTAAACATTACTTCCTTTATAAGGAACTAATGCGATTTTGCACAAAAAAATAATTTTGAGAATGTTTTGATTGTTTACTACAGAAAATATTTACATTGATTAGCCCAATCAAGGTATATTAGCTCAATCGAGGTATACTGTATACTAGATCGATTGGTACCTTTCCTCATGTTCCTCAACCTGCTGAATAGTCCGACAAGTCTGATGTGGGGCAATTTGTTCCTATTCTGTTGTTTGCTTTTGGGGGAAAAAGCAAATAACAGAATAGGAACAAATTGCCCCACATCAGACTTGTCGGACTAGTACTGAACTGATCAACTATCGGTACCTGCACCACCAGAACCACTACTGAACACCAAATAATTTCAAGCAAATCAAGGCCAGTGGACAAACCAAGATTTCATTATTCAGTTAAATCCTTTATTAGATCTAGTTACCAGAAAAAAAAAGAAGCATACGATAAACATCAATTTAAATTTAGGCAGTGGCTCCGGATACGAACATTCGTATCTTTAGACCTATGGCTCGGCGTACGAACATGTTTCTGATTGGTCTGTAACTGTCACGTGACTAGGGTTATGTGTCCATAACAAAATAAAAAGTTGACTTTTGTAACCATATCAAGGTATACGAGTTTATTAGATGCAATAATTTATCAAATTTAGCAACCGGGACAAGAAGCTATTTTCTATGCTCTCAATCATTATAGTGATCATCAGTAATAGACACGCACTTGTCGGCTGTCGTGTGCACGTACTGAAGTTCCGTCGCTCCAGCGGAAGTTGAAGTTTTTGAAAGTTTTGAGACGATAACAAATACATAACATGTAGATGCAA
Organism: Pinctada imbricata; assembly: GCA_033119305.1. NCBI lineage: Eukaryota > Metazoa > Mollusca > Bivalvia > Pterioida > Pteriidae > Pinctada > Pinctada imbricata. The sequence goes on along the minus strand of VSWD01000014.1, from coordinate 16,037,838 downwards.
CTCCATGGTTTTTAGAATATGTCACAAAAAAGATATAATTTGAACACAAGATGCCTTGAAAAAAAAAACGAACCAAATTGAAATATATATGCAGAAGCTCACTACGATTTGTGTTCGTACGCCGAGGCATAGGTCTAAAGATACGAACGTTCGTATCCGGAGCCACTGCCTTAAATTTATGATGTGGTCAGAGGAAATTCGAATTTTATCCACTTACTTACCGACAATATTTGGAATGAAAAGAAAAACGTTGTCCATCTTCTGTTTCTGAAAACAGCAAGTTTCTAATATCCAGTCTTGAAATCCTGTAGATTTCTTTTCTTTTCTTTTCTTAAACGTAAGAAGCTGTTTCGCCTACAATTATTCGTTCTTGGGACTATGATGGTTTCGCATTCTGTTTGGTTCGCTCTATGAATGTAGAAAATTTTAATGTTTTAATAAATGTAAAATATAAAGTCTTAAGGGTTTTTACCATGTCCAACATCATTTTAATATGAACTATGGCAAAGCCATTGTGAGGACGCAGATGAAATATAATTTCAATGAATTAATACCCAATTTTCACCATTCATCACTGAATATTTTTTTTTACTAAGTTAATAAGAATAAAATATGTCATACAATATGTGTTCTTGTTATTTTTTCCAGCATCATTTTTACCGTCTTTATCAGCCTTACATTAGTTTTTTTCTTGAAATCCAGAATCATCTACAGGAGAGGGGATATTATAGACAATTTCTAGATCGACAGCATGCACATAACTCGTAAATGCGGGGAAACAATTCTCAATGTCACAAAACAATCAGTTAAAACATGAAATCGCAATGCTTAATTTTGAAACATAAATGACAGATAAGAAAAGATCAAGTGATGGCATCTTAATCTATACATTTTAATTCCTTGGACCTTGACGAAAACCAAGGAAAAGAGAACTCGGGCAAGAAAACTGTGGGCACAATTCATTAAAATTAAAAAAAGAACTTTTTTTTACTGTTTTCTGAAGTATTTATATATTATATAAGATTAACATGTATCTTTATTATTCAATGAATTCAATTAAACTTTTAAATGTTTACTTTTTAAATTTCATTGGGTGATGAAATGTCAGTTGTCGTATCAGGAATATGTATCCCCCCTTGCACCCACCCACCCCTCTCCCCTTTTACTTTCACCGGAAAAATTAGCATTCAAAATGTAGAAGAGAGAGAAAACTTCCTTTTCGGCGCCGTCTAAAGTGTTATCAGCAATATATCGTTTTATGGGATGATCTGGAAAAGGGGGTTAAAATTAAGTACAGTATAACATTAGTATTACAGGATTTTCCCTTCTAAATAATGTAAATGATTTTCCAATGTAATATCTGAAGAAAAAAATCTTGCTCATTCCTTTACTTTAAAGAGGGTGAAAGGGAGGGGGAGGGGTGGGAGGAAGGTGAGAGGGGGAGAGGGAGGGCAGGGAGCGAGGGGGAAGAAGGAAGGGTGTGGGAGGGGAGATATGAATGGGAGGGGAGGAAGGAGGCAGCAGGAGGGAGGCAGAAGGGAGGGAGGCAGAGGTTAGGAGGTGGGGGAAGGGAGCGGGACAGGGGAGAGAAGGAGAGAAGTTAGTAGAAATCTACCCCCTGTCCGCCCCCCCCCCCCCCCGAATACAATCAACCCTCCCCCCTTTCTAAAAAAATCTGAAGCCTTCACCCCTCTACATTGGATCCGCTTATGATTTACTACCTGTGTTGACCTATTTGTACTAAATACTGTAAATGATGACGTAAGTTGTGACGCGTTGTAAACAGAACCAAAGGCAGCAGACATTGAGAAGTTTGTGTTGGGATTTACACTGCATAGATTTCCTGTATATTCTACATGTAGATCTTATATATGTGGAGAGAAACCACATTATTCGATCTACAGGTATCAAAATATCAACTGCAAATCATCCTCGAAAGCAGAAAGAAGTTCGGTAAGTCGCTGATCGCGCAGATATTTTTTGTTTGTTTTTTTTTCTCCCAGCATTATAGTTTATCCATGGATTTTTCTGAGGGAGCTGTCGATGAAAGAAAGTCCGCGAAACAAAGTTGTATGCTGACGTCGCGTCGCATGCTGACGTCACGTTGTAATTTTCAAAGAGGATATTCGGACTAAACATGATATATGTTGGAGATGATGGTGCAATGTCAGTATTACGTGAAGCAAAGTACAAATCATACATTGGGACACTGGAGGAGTAAGCCAAACGAAGAATATTCAAAGGAGATCGAGAAATCTTGGTCATCGATGGGTTTCATTCTGTCGTCAAGTGACATTGTCAAAAAAATAAGCTTGCGCTTCACGCCGATTAAATGGGCAATGGGGAGAATGACGTCATTGACCACGGTTTTGGAACCTATAGGTATAGCATAGAATTCAATTGAAAAACACCATTTTTCCTATATATATACACGTGTTACCTTGATGAGGACTACGTCCGCGCCTGCGGCGCGGACTGCGTCCTCTATTAAATAACAGTATACTGATCTGTTGTTTTTAACAAAACTGCATCTTATACAGTGTTGTACATATTTTAATCTAATGTCCATACATATGAATCTGAACCCTTAATTTAAATTCAAGTCAATTTTTACCAGTTACTTTTACTGGGTGCTCCTTACCTAGAGGAGGGATATACACAAAGAAAGAAAGAAAGGAAAGAAATATTCCATAAATATTTGAGTGAGCTGCAAAAGTGGGGTATTTTTTAAATCTAAATATATGATTGAATATTCATCAATAATTTGTCAGATCAAGCATTTTGAGTGGGCTATTGTAATTGTACTACAAGTGAGCCATTCATTTAAAGTCCACATGCCGACTTTAAATAAGTCTCTATATATTCAATGTTGTCATGGCAACTGAACTGACTTGAACATGGCAGCAAAATTCAAATGAAATTATAAGCAAAATCAAATAGAAACTTTACGATAATTTCGACAAATGAAATATGCAAGTTTCATACATGTACAACTTATACATACTTTGCTTAAAATCTGTACTTTAAAAAATCGAAATTACTCAACTGGAAAAAAAAAAGGTCAAAAGCCCTCTAGATTGTATCTCTCTGTTCAGAGTACTCAAATATGGAGGGCAAACAATAAAGATAGATAGACATAAGGATTTTGGCTATAATTCTTACCTGTGACCTTGACCATTGATCTTCTAAATCAATAGCCCTGGATTTTCATTCTTTTCCCTTCCGTTTGGGTCCCTGTCAAGAGTTCTATAGACCCGTCAGTTGGCTGTATTTATCTTACATATATATTGCGGAGAACTCATTGTCCAACTAGGTTACCCTTTGCAGAGTATCATCACCAGCCAATTCCACTGAAGGTATTCAACCCCTAATGCATTTTCAATAATAAACACCAGAGATAAGACTTTTCATTCTCTTAAAAAAGAATGTTATACAGTCTTTTCTAGCTAAAGTTAGAGACAACACCTCTCATACAATGATTTACTCTGTCACCCCGAAGATTCCCAATCATGAAATCATCTGTATTTGTCAGGAGATTATGAAAATGTGCATAAATTTTAACAAGTACCCTATTAGGGTGCGGGATCCTTAAGGATGCTTCAATTAGACATTCTATTTTTCAAGGGGCATAGTACTACCCCATTTACTGCCCAGGCATCCATCACTTGTGTATATGCAGGCATGTTGTATTACATGTATTATGTACTGCATGGATGGGCCCGTATTTCTGACGGCTTTTAGACGGTGTCACCACACCTGGATACCCTTGTCGCATGAACATGAGCACCCAACAGGGCCCATCAGAGTCCCCCTGTCAGGAGACTAGGGAGGGACGAACAAATGGATCCGACTTTTAACATACAATCCAGTTTTAAAGTCTCAAACACAAGTGTTTGAAGTTTGAAGAAATATCATATGAAAAATGAATCCTCTATGTTGAAATGTAAGAATATTGACCAATTCCAATATGTGACCTTGACCATTGACCTATAACCTTGAAAACAGTATTGGTAGGATTCTTCCTTGTGTCATAAGCAATAAGTGTATGAAGCTTGATCCAGATCATATTTAAAATGCATGCAGCAGTGTGACTTTCACTTAGAACTACACACACAAACAGACTGTAGAGTTAAGTACCATGTGCATGCATTTTTTGTTCCATGTCATGAACAACATAAAAATACACTGCAACCACTGAGATGAGAGGACAGCTGTGACCTTCTGATTTTCAAGGTCAAGAGTCAGAATAAGGCTGAGAAAACATTTAGTAGATTGTCATGACCTTGAACCATAAGTTAAGGTCACAGTGCACATGTTGGGTTAAACCGTGTCAGGGTCATAACTTGTTATTAATTTGCTGTCATGGATCTACATAATAATATTCACACCAACACATACTCTTCTATTTTTTTTGTTATATACTAAAAATCATTCTAAGGAATGCATGTGTCACCTGCGAAACATAGCAACACTTAGGAATCACTTTTATATAGGGTGTGACATCCAAGTGTTACAGACAGACGGACAACGGACAAAGTGATCCCCAAGTGCTGCTAGAAATCAAGCATCGACATGACCTCAAACCAGGGTCATTGGTCCCAGGATAAGGATAAGGTCAATCTCTTGTACATATGCGTCCGATTACAGTTCCACTTTTCTCAACTTTGAAATCCACCTCTGCCGTCCCTGTCTATAATTCATGCTCTTGCAGACTGAAACTGGGGCTATATATAGATTTGCAAACAAAGTATTGCAAGTACGTGTTTCCCATCACTCATATTATAAACTCAAACACTATCATGAGGTAGACAATGTTCAAGCCCTTGTTTGCAGGATGAGGATAAAGTCAAAGTGGTCAAGTTAAACTTTTCATTCTTATTATTTGGATAGAAATTTCAGAGATTCCATCCTATTGGACATTTTTCATGTTTGCGGACTTCGTGCTTCGGACATTGCACTTCGAAGGGACCTTGTCAAAAAAGCCAAATGTTGATTCTATTCCAATGAAATTAGAATACTTTGTGTGAATAATTTTTTTCTTATCATGTGTGAAATATATATCTAAACCTCACCGGTGTCATTTCGCCCACTGTGTGTTCATATTTTACTTTTCTAATCGCACATTCTTTCTTTTACATGACCCCTAAAGTGCGAAGTCCGGAGTGCGAAGTCTGAAGTACGCCAACTTCAAAAATGTCTATTAGTAATATATGGAAAAGGAAAATAAGTCTTTTATAACAATACTTTTAATGATGACATGATTACGACATACAAATGAAATGTACATATGAGACTTAAGATTTCTATGCAGGCTTATAATCACACATTTAATTCACTTAGCGCACAAATTTTTTTTGTTAAATGAATAGGACAAAATCAATTTTTTCCTATTACGTCAATGCAGAGTCATAAAATGTTCACTGAGTATCACATTACAACCACGTCAATCAGTATAGCAAAACATTTCCTGTGCCTTCTGTTCAGAGTCCATGTCCTAAAATGTGGATTCTTCTGTTTGGAATCGCTGTAAGTTATTCCCAATTGTTTCCAGGACATACATGTATAGTTACATTTATCATACTCAAGCCACGAACCAAAGGTTATTTACACGTTTTTCCACTTGTTTCCGAGATGGTTACATGTATCAGACTCCTGCCTCAAACCACAGGTTATTTACACGTTTTTTCACTTGTATCATACTCCCGCCTCTAATCGTAGATTACTTACACGTTTTTTCAGCTCTGACAAGTCATCTCCCCTGAAATTATAGAGTGTAGTATATTGCATTAATTTGGAAGGTTCTAATTTTACGAAATCCCTAAATTTTAATGAGTTGGTTATTATCAGTAGAAAAACCTTAAAAATTTTGTTAATTGGAACATGATAAATTTTTACCAATCACATTCAAAGTGACCACTTTAGAAAACCTGAAGCTGCTTAAGAATGTTGTAAGTTGGGGAAACCTTACAAATGTTAAACGTCTTCAAATTCAATGAACCATTTTAGAACAGATAAATTTACAGCATGGACCAGACATGCACGTTTCGGGTACTTTACCCTTGTTAGTGATCCTCAGTCTAAACAATGTAATATGGCCGAAGAGTTTAGGGCACTTACTCTTCTTTTAAAATCTGTCTCATCTGCTGAACTTGAGCTTTCCTGAGAACGGGGCTCGATATGTTCTTTCTCTGTTCCATGTCAAGCTGCCGATCCTGATACTCACGTTTTATTTTTAGCTAAAATTAGAAAACATACATGTACATTGTACTGGTATCAAAGTTTTTGTACAAGTCAGAGGTATTGGCCATATTGCCCAAAATAAGAGGACTGGGTATTAATACATCATATCATGCTCCTGTCAGTAATAATACAATAATGATGGGATATTTGAGCTAGCAACATCACTATCCCGACAATAAGCTTAACTATAGACAGTTTTAATAGTCTGAAAATTAACCCTGTATTCTGAGATTAATTATGAGACAAGAACTTAAACCACAAATGCTCAATTACAACATGTACAAATATAGACAGTTTTAATAGTCTGAAAATTAACCCTGTATTCTGAGATTAATTATGAGACAAGAACTTAAACCACAAATGCTCAATTACAAATATAGACAGTTTTAATAGTCTGAAAATTAACCCTGTATTCTGAGATTAATTATGAGACAAGAACTTAAACCACAAATGCTCAATTACAAATATTGATGTCACGAGTGATATTATGAGCGAACATGACCTACTTGTTGAAGGCTATTTTTAAATCCTTCGATTTGTTCCTCCATGGTTTCCAGCTCACGTTTCATGTTACGTTCCGCGCTTGATAAAACGGGAAATCTGGACTGTAGACGTCTCATCACCCTCTCTATCCTGAAGTTATAAAAATTTACATGGGTATTATCATTGTGAAAAGACATAATAATATTACTGTAGAAAGATGGTAAGTGTGAACAATAACGCTGGATAAAACAGGAAATCTAGACTGTAACTTGTGTGATCTCTGACAAGCACTTGAGTGTCAAAAAAATTTTATTTTGAAAAAAAAAAAACCTAAACAATATATGACTCCTCCTTGTTGGGGGAGACATACAATAAAAAAAAGCTTTAAGAGTCCTGGATTGGCTTATACCAGAGGTTTGCCGAGTTATGACCAAAAGCAATTTATTTGAGGTGGTGATTAAGAAATTTGGTAATACAAATAAGTAAATACAGGATAAGGGGAAATTGAAATTGAAATATGTGATTTCTGTCATTAGAGGCCAGCAGCAACATTTGGCCAGGTGCAGCCTTGATATTTTTGCAATCCCTAGACTTGGATGGATGGATGGATGGATGACTTTTTACCCTCTTCTAAAAACGTCCTTAATATTATTTTTTTTATGATTTTCTGTCATTATTTGAATCAAACGGACTTCTCGGTCTTTTTTTTACATACCATGGCATTTGTACCTAATCATCCCTAAAGTATGGATGACAGAATTTTTTACTTTTTATAGGAACATCCTTTATGAGAAAATTTCTGAATTTTGTAACTTCTATTCATTTCAGTTCCTTCTGGCTATGGATAAATTGAAAGGAGTTGGATTATTGGGTAAATCTGACACAATTCTATGTAGCTAGCTTGTAATAACTCATCAAACTCTAAGAATATCTCAAAACTACTGTATGTTTTCTAATTTTAGCGGGATTCATATTTTAGCTGAGTTAGCGCTGTCTTGAGTCCTCTAATTCAAGACTACGCTAACATACAAATCTTTATTGAATTATAATGAGAAAATGACATGTGCACTAATTCAAGACTATGCTACATGGTCAATTTTTCTCATTTTTGTCCGTTTCGGCTAAAATATGGTTGCGCTAAAATAAGTACACATACAGTATTATTTATGGAAATGTAAGCAAAACTTGAGGCTTATCAGAAACATAGCAATCCTTTTAGTTTAATCATATTTTATTTCAAGTAACAGAAAAAGGATTGGGCAAAAGTTTTCACAACATTATATGATGCCCTCTCCTAAAACACATTCCCTTGTAGTGCTGGTAGCATAGTGGTTAGCGCGGTGGACTACAAATCCATGGGTCGTGGGTTCGAATCTCACCGTCGCCGGACATTGCAAACCATTGTAACCTTGGGCAAGTTACTTTACACTACGTTGCACTCTCTCTACACAGGAGTAAATAGTGTACCTGGCACATGAGACGAGCTGGCAATGTGAATGAAAAGCATTAGCATCTGAATGGCAGCTCTGCTTGTATACTCCCAAGGGAGTTGAGAATGCACTGGATTGTACAGGTCTCGCCAGGGAGGTAATTGTGGAAGTCGCGTGAGCCTAAAGCGAACAAGACTATAAACCCCTACTTTTTTACCTACCTTTAGGATTTCTTATCTATTTGTCCACAATACCAAGGCTCCAACTCTGGATTAAATTTATTATTAACCACAAAATTAATTTCCTTTAGTTCTCTTAAAATGTAACTAATAATCTATTTCCATGGTTACCTATGTAGAATTTCCTGATGTTTATCCTGACAGTCGTCACATTTTACCGCCAGATTTTGGGCGTTGTCCCTAACGACGTGCTGCGTAGTTACCAAAGCTTTAAGGTCCTTACTTTGCTGAAGGTGGAGGTCCCTCAAAATCCGCACTCTGAAAAAATCAACCAAGTTGCACAATGTCATTCTTAAAATCTTAGAATGTTTTGTTTCAGCTCATTCTATCTACCTTATTTTAGCTGCAGACCCTTACTTTTTTTACCTTTTCCAAAGATTTTTGAAAAGTAGGTCCAACTCCAAGGTCAAGAGTCATGAGGCATCCATATGTAAAACGCCTAAGTTCTATCTTTTTGGTATGAAAAGTAGATTAAACTCCAATGTCATGGTCACTACATCAAAAGTCAAAGCATCATATGAAAGTTTTGGTCACAAGGTATCGACATACATAATACATGTACCTCAGTTATATCCAAAACACATGTGGGTACGGCCAAGATTAAAGTTTCAGAAAGTAGGTCAATTTCTAAGTTATTGTGTCTAAGCCTCAAAAAGGAACTTGTCCCCTTGTGCCAATTTTGGTTCTAATCCCTAAGTTTCCCCCATCCCCTTCTTGATGCGTCCATGGACAGAATATACAACTAGAAACATTCATTATAGACCGTTTCACGACAAGGTTTGTTCAGATCACTTTTGTCGCTTCGAATGGTAATTTTTCCACTCAACAACAATGAAACAACGTTATGGCGCAGCTGTGTATACCACAATTTAGTGCGGTATGATGTCTTTCCATTGTTTTGAGTGGAAATAAAACACCGCTAAAGACGGTATGGCCGGATTGCAAAGTAAGTTTTTGTCACCAACTGGGTCAAGGTCACTAAGTCAAATATTACAGCATACATTGAGAGGTCTTGTCAGAGGCAAACTACATGTATAATATAAAGTTTCTACTGTATACAGTTCCTTAAATTTTGCTTAAACCAGGAACTTTAACCAAAGTCTTTAACTAGGTCAAAGTCCAAGGTCAAGGTCACTAGGTCCAATGTTACGGCATAAATTGAAAGGTCTCGTCATGGGCAACCTAAATGTATAATAAAAGGTTTCTACTGCATACACTTCCTTAGATTTTGCTTAAACCAGATACTTTAACCAAAATCTTAAACTAGGTCAAAGTCCAAGGTCAAGGTCACTAGGTCCAATGTTGCGGCATAAATTGAAAGGTCTCATCATGGGCAACCTAAATGTATAATATAAGGTTTCTACTGCATACAGTTCCTTAGATTTTGCTTAAACAAGAAACTTTAACCAAAATCTTTAACTAGGTCAAAGTCCAAGGTCAAGGTCACTAGGTCCAATGTTGCGGCATAAATTGAAAGGTCTTGTCATGGGAAACCTATATGTATAATATAAGGTTTCTACTGCATACAGTTCCTTAGATTTTGCTTAAACCAGGAACTTTAACCAAAATCTTTAACTAGGTCAAAGTCCAAGGTCAAGGTCACTAGGTCAAACGTTATGGCATAAATTGAAAGGTCTTGTCATGGGAAACCTATATGTATAATATAAGGTTTCTACTGCATACAGTTCCTTAGATTTTGCTTAAACCAGAAACTTTAACCAAAATCTTTAACTAGGTCAAAGTCCAAGGTCAAGGTCACTAGGTCAAACGTTACAGCATAAATTGAAAGGTCTTGTCATGGGCAACCTTCATGTATAATATAAAGTTTCTACTGCATATAGTTCCTTAGATTTTGCCTCAACCAGAAACTTTAACCAAAATGTTGACGGCAGACGGACAGACGGACGGACGGACGGACGGACGGACGGACAGACGGACGGACATCGTCAATCTATAGACCGGAATTGCTTTGCAATCCGGCCAAAAAGTACCATATGAAAAGACGAAAGTGATCTGAGCAACCTTATAAAGAAAGGGTCTATTGATACATGTATAAGGAGAGACGTATGGAGGGGCACACAATGCACCAGATGGACGGACTGACCGCCCGACCGACAGACAGACATATATAATTGACCTTTTCTGTATTTCCTGCTGGGCCCTGTCCTGTTTCTGTAAATATTCTTCCCTGAAAATCTGTGTAGTTCGTGTCAGTAACTGGAAACATTCCTGCTGACCTATGTCTGTCTTCTTCCCTGATCTACAATATAATACAATACATATAATACATGTAATAATATATTGATATCACATATATTAATGTCATTAACTGGAAATACTCCTGTTGACCTATGTCTGTCCTCTTCCCTGATCTACAATATAATACAATATATATAATACATGTTATACAGTCAAACCTGTCTTAAAGTGACCCTCTTTTTAGCGACTTCCTGCTTTATGTGACCTTTTTTATTCCTCCCGAACAATTTTCCTATCAAATTAACCTGTATATAGCGACAACCTGTCTAACGCGACAACGACCGTGATTTTTCTGTCCCGTACCGAATTTCGAACCTGTATATAAAGACTTTTAGTGTTGCAAAGGACCCAAACTACATAATTTTTTACATAACATCTCCTCATCAGTGTCTGTCATAATTAGATCTTCTGTCATAAATAAAAACTAATGCGATTTTATATGTGCAATACGATTTATAAAAAAATACACGAATTGATATATGCAGTGATTCATTTAAAAACTATTGCTCTTATACTACGAAAATTTTGTTGGTCAAAGTCATATCAGCTTGAACCTGTATTCAATGACCACCTGTCTTATGTGACCTGTTTTCTGTCGACCCTTGCACAGTCACATAAGACAGGTTTGACTGTAATATATTGATATCATATATAAGTGTAAGTAACTGGAAACATTCCTGTTAGCCTATGTCTGTCTTCTTCCCTGATCTATGATATAATAAAATATATATAATATATGTAATAATATATTGATATCATATATATTAGTGTCAGAAGCTGGAAACATTCCTGCTGTCCTATGTCTGTCTTCTTCCCTGATCTACAATATAATATAATATATGTAATAATATATTTATATCATATATATTAGTGTCAGTAACTGGAAACATTCCAGTTGACCTATGCTCGTCCTCTTCACTGATCTACAACACAATGTATATAATATATGTAACAATATATTGATATTATATATATTAGTGTCAGTAACTGGAAACATTCCTGTTGACCTATGTCCGTCTTCTTCCATGATCTACAACATAATACAATATATATGACACATATTATACAATTATTGACTTTTTATGAGGTCTACTCGTGACTATACAGACCTAATCAGGTATTTGTTGACCGAGGCCGAAGCCCGAGGTCAACCAATACCTGACCAGGTCTGTATAGTCACGAGTAGACCAAGATCAAAAGTCAATAACTGCTTTATTAAATTATCAAGATTTTATTAACAATTGCATTGTAATGATACACGAAGTCAAAGATCTAACACTACAAAAATCAACCCACGTGCTGGTACCGCACCCGCTAATCCCGAATAGACCGCTTTGGAGTGTTAGCGGTCAACTCACTCTGAGGTACACTCTATCAAACAGCGTCTCCACCGATCAGAAATAAGCAAAATCGACAATAATTCCTGATCTTTTAACAATATAATATATTGATATCATATATATTAGTGTCAGTAACTGGAAACATTCCTGTTGACCTATGTCCGTCTTCTTCACTGATCTACAATACAAAACGTATAATATAATATATGTAATAATATATTGCTATCATATATATTAGTTTCAGCAACTGGAAACATTCCTGTTGACCTATGTCTGTTTTCTTCCCTTTGACCTTTAGTAGATGTTTTACTATGACTAACTACATGATAATGACGATGTACGGTAATATTACAAACTTACTTCAGTAAGGGGTTTGTGACTTTCCTCTCTAGATGTACGGTAATATTACAAACATACTTCAGTAAGGGGTTTGTGACCTTCCTCTCTAGACGATGTATGGTAACATTACAAACTTACTTCAGTAAATGGTTGTGACCTTCCTCTCTAGACGATGTACGGTAATATTACAAACTTACTTCAGTAAGGGGTTTGTGACCTTCCTCTCTAGACGATGTATGGTAACATTACAAACTTACTTCAGTAAGGGGTTTGTGACCTTCCTCTCTAGACGATGTATGGTAATATCACAAACATACTTCAGTAAGGGGTTTGTGACCTTTCTCTCTAAATGATGTACGGTAATATTACAAACTTACTTCAGTAAGGCGTTTGTGACCTTCCTCTCTAGATGATGTACGGTAATATTACAAACTTACTTCAGTAAGTGGTTGTGACCTTCCTCTCTAGACGATGTACGATAATATTACAAACTTACTTCAGTAAGGGGTTTGTGACCTTCCTCTCTAGGCGATGTACAGTAATATTACAAACTTACTTCAGTAAGGGGTTTGTGACCTTCCTCTCTAGAATTTTAGCAATAAACTGATGGAAAGGTTCCCTGTAAATCTTCCTCAGTGGTGATTGATGGACTTTACTAGGCGACTCCGAGACCAGAGGGAGGGGCGTGTAACTCTGCAATCGTTTTCTGTAATTCAAGTACACATGTATTTGTGACATACTACATCATGTATTTATAAAATTCTATTATTATAGAGAAATTCAGGAAAAAAATTGTGCTGAAATCAAAATTTACCTTAAAGGTAATGTGATGAACTCATAATCACAGGTCAAGGTCAAAAGAATGGGATCCAAGGTCATGTCCTTGATGACCCCAATACCATACACTGGAGCTGGTGGACTGAAAAAAGTAAGAAATAAATCTGTCAATATTACAAAGAATAGGGTGGGGTTCTATGGCTCCTACCTCAGTACGTGGCCTAAAGTAGGCCACCTTTAAATATCATCAACCATTTTCATTCTATGATCAATATGCAATGTTATATGCTATTTATGAAAATATAAGTATATGTGATTCATAATACATGTAAAATTAATTTGAGAAACAGTCATTTCATGTTTTACCTATGATATTGTCACAGTGGTGAACTTCAAAATATTCTGGCATAGTAGTTTAGATATGAAACTTTCTAAAGAAATCCTTAATTCCCATATGATTTTCTGCTATTCTGAAATGAGTTGTAGGACTAGTCCACAGACTTTTTGTACAACCCTCGTAGTGTGTATGTATGAACTGCATCGTTACAAGACAATCGGTGAACTATCCTTTACTGTGTAAAACAAATTTATCCATAATACTGACCTTGATGGGAGGGGCTTAGTACAGACTAAGTGTTCAACTATACAATCATCCTGACCTGGGGGGTCAAGGTCATTGACATCTGAAAGATAGAAAATATCTATAAATAGATACAACACAAGGCAGTTACTTAAAATGTTCATTAAAATAAACCATAAACCGCTAAAGGCGGTAAGGCCGGATTGCGAAGTGTTTGTATTAGAGGAAGTATACATACCTCTTATAGTTCGAAAGTAGGTCAAAGGTCAATGTCAAGGTCACTAGGTCAAAAGTCATGATATCAAATGAAAATTCTGGTCATGAGGAATCCATATGTGAAATATCAAAACCCTACCTCTTATAGTTCAAAAGAGGTAGGGTTTTGATATTTTACATATGGATTCCTCATGACCAGAACTTCCATTTGATATCATGACTTTTGACCTAGTGACCTTGACAGGTCAAAGGTCAATGTCAAGGTCACTAGGTCAAAAGTCATGATATCAAATGGAAGTTCTGGTCATGAGGAATCCATATGTAAAATATCAAAACCCTACCTCTTATGGTTCAAAGGTAGGTCAAAGGTCAATGTCAAGGTCGCTAGGTCAAAACTCATGATATCAAATAAAATATCTGGTCATAAAGACTCTGCATGTGAAATTTCAAAGCCATAGCATCTATAGTTCGTGAGATATAGCCCTGTTTTATTATTTTTAAAAGTAGGTCAATCTCCAAGGTCAGGTCACAAGGTCAAAACTTTTGGTATCCATGGTAAGGTCTTGTGACAAGGAATACATATGTGAAATATAAAAGCCCTATCATTTACCATTCAAAAGTTATGGCCAAGGTTAAAGTTTTTCAAAAGTAGGTCAAACTCCAAGGTCAAGGTCACAAGATAAAATTTTTTGGTATCCATGGAAAGGTCTTGTCACAAGAAATGCACAAGTGAAACATGAAAGCCCTATCACTTACCATTCAAAAGCTATGGCCAAGGTTAATGTTTTTCAAAAGTAGGTCAAACTCCAAGGTCAAGGTCACTACATGTAGGTAAAAATTTGTTGCTGTGTTTGATTCGTCTTATCATAGTCTATCACCATGTCAAGTTTCAAGTTGCTCCTCCAAACAGTCTTCTCTCAACGGACTTAAACGCAACACTTTAACAAAGATGTAGACACACTGACGAACGGACAGACGGACTTCCCCATTTCATAGACCGGATTTTGCTTCGCAATCCGGCCAATAAATCAGACAGGTCGAAGCAATTGTTTCAAGCTATATACACATGTAAATCTGCTAGGTCAAAGGTCATGACTCTTTGGAACAAACTTATACCCTACATATTATTTACATCAAGGTCACTGTCAATTGAAAGACATAAATTGTACATGAAAAATATAGTAGGTCCCTATCATGTTAGATATATAACCCCAAATCCCACGTGAAATACACAAATTGCCTTTAAATAATTCTTACATGTCAAGGTCATAATAATATGCAACAAACGTATCACCTAAATAAAGATATTTGACAGTTCAAGGTCATTTTAACATGAAACAATGAACACTCTCCATAACTATGACAGGTCAAGGTCATTGCAAAATTAAACATGTTGTTTATAAAAAATCTGCTGGGTCATTTTCAAATGAAACATACAAATTACATGTACATTAAATTAAAAGGTCAAGGTTATTGTCACATGAGACATAACATTACATGTACCTGTACATAAATCTAAAAGGTCAAGGTCATTTTCAATATGAAGCAAAAGCTATATATTGCCAGCGAAAATGTCAACAGTTGACAGCAAAATAATTAAAGTGGAAAATTAAGGTCAAAGTCAAGAGCCATGGTTACTAAATGAAAATATTCTAAAGCTCAAGTAAATGGACAGATGGACGATATAATTCTTTAAAGACCAGAAGTTACAACCATTTCGCATCAAATACAAAAACCTTACCTTCTGAGCAGAATTTCTGACAATTCTGTAACCATGGTAACACGACCGTGTGGACCCCGGCGCCATGTGTACAGTGATAGCGGTCTGGGTACATAGGGTCTGAAAATTGAATAAATAATAATTTTTCTGACTAAAAAGCATGCTCTTTGACCTTGAACTTTGACCTCGAAAACCAATAGTTTGAATAGTCGACTCAGACCAATGTAAATGATTTTTTTTTATCAGCGAGGACTTTATTTTCGCGAACTTGTTCTGACGCCAAATATGTCATCTCTAATTTAAAGTCCGTCCAGACTTTCTGGTATCCCCCTGTTAAGAGCAACCTTGACGTGTTGTTGTTAGTTCTGAGATGCGCATGTAAACACTGCGATCTGGAACATGTTAATCCGGTCACTACGGTTTTTAGATGTTCCAAACTTCACAAATTTATATTTTAAAATTCATTGCATTTGTTTACATAAGAGCTAATTACTCTCAATATATGACAGTGTGTCTTCAGGAGTGTTAATCAATACCAATGGGAACAGTGAAGAAATACGCTCACACAAAGGCATACCAGACAAGCTTACATAATATATGATTGCAAAGAAATCCCCCCTTTTCTATATATTTAAAACATGACTATGACGTCATCCCATTGTCTAGTCAGTTCTCTCTATGTGATATTGCCCTACTATGATCCTTTTTCGTCCAAAATTATACCTGTAACTGTCCATTAAGTTACATTTAACTGTCCATTATTTTAATAATGGACAGTTAAAGGTGACTTAATGGACAGTCAAAGGTAAATTCCCGGACAGAAAAATCCTCATTGTGATGACACGATATCACACAGAAACGACTGTATGTCCCAACAAAAAAAGTTTTCGAGCTTCTTTTATTATTTCGATATCAAATTCCATAGCCATCATTCCATTTTGTAAAACATCTTCCTTCAATGAACAAAAGAATCTGCATCAATAATCCAGATCCATCGTACAGGGTTATAGTAATTTTCACGGGGCGGCATCACAAGATCTTACGTACGAAAAAAATGAATATAAAATGGAATAGAAATAAATGAAATACACGTAAAATGAAGTAAATGAAACTACAAAATGTTGCAATCCGTCGAAATCAAAGACGAAACATCAGTTCTGTTCCGGTGTCTGTAACTTAAAAAATAGTAAAATAGTATAAAGGCAGAAAAAAAAACAGTCTAAGTCCAAAACATCTAACAATGATAAAGTGTTTTAGATAAAAAATAAAACCGGGTTCCAAACGAAAAAGACGTTGCGTATCACAGACGTGGCTACATCGAAATGAATTACATTGTAATTTCTATTGACCTTGACATGAAAGTGTCCATTATTAAGACAAAAGAGTTCGATCGGTTGACTGGCCAGGAATTCAATCTACGTGCAACTGATCATCATCTCCTGACCAATGATACGGTTCTTGATTTTGAGGTGTCCAAATTTCTGCAGAAGGATTTACCTGTGACTGTCCATTATTAAAACAAAAGATGTCATGTTTTAAGTGGGAGAAAAGCCTCAAACTATCCATTATGTCAGAGAAAGAACTGATCTCGGCCCTGACGGGCCTCGATCAGTACTTTCTCTGACATAATGGATAGTTTTCGGCCTTTCTCCCTTACATAGTCTTTTAATTGAGAGGAGTTCATCTTTCGCATCACAACAAAATCGCTGTTCATAACGGACTGACGACGGACGGATCGTAGACGGACACTCTGGGATGATAAGGTCAATTCACAAAGGTAATCATCGATCTCGAATCAAATCGAAATATCTAATTTCTTGGGGTTTTTTTTTTTTTGGGAGGGGGGTTACAGTCTTCGGGAAAAATATGTACAATCAATGTCAATGCCTCTTTTGGTCCCACTTCAACTCTCTTTAACACGTCGGATTCAGTCAGCTACCGGTATATACAGTGGCGAGTTCAGGGGAGGAGAGAGAGCATAACAACTCCGGCTGTAACCCAATATTGAAGTATCGCCAAGAGTCCGACATCGCACCTGCTGACGGACTTTTACAGTATGACGTCATATTCAATGACCAATCTATAGCCACTGACCGGAGTTCATATTGTATAAATCCGCCAATAGGTGCGATGTAGAACACCCAAGACACCATGCATGGGCAGACCTATATTTTTCCCAGGGAGAGAGGGGAGTCCAGTCTATGATTTTGAAATAAATTCATAAATAAAATTATTATTCTGAAATAAATCAGGAAATGGCAAATTCCAGGGAAGTGTCCCGACTAACCCTTTTTAAATCTGCATTTGCATGGAATATTATTGATAATTTTCGCTCAAGAAAAAACTTCGATAATAACCATATTTCTTCATGTGTACAACATGAAGTCGCGTTTTGATAGGACTGACTTTCGGTCAAAATCGACAAAATTCGTCCGTTGAACTAGGCCGCGGTAAAGGGAGGAGGGGCTGGATCCGCCGTTGATTTTAAAACCACCATTCAACTTTCACCTCTCGTCAGTCAAAAATCACATCAATGACAAGATGTTTGTTTCTCCGAGCTGTAAACACCTGAATAATTCTTTTATTGGCATAAATAAATTTTTGGTGAATGAGGTTTTTGTTCCCAGCGGATGTAGTAATTAATATTCATGTCGGATACGGTAATTGCAGACGACCATTTGAATTATCTGCTGGCACATATGAAATTCAGTCATGCGCACAGGGATCGTTTGGAGAATGTTCGAATCATTAATCAAGTCGTACCTTATATGATATGAATACAAAAATAATCAATTAATTAGGCAGACAGATAATAAACGTAACGCTTACGTTAAAAACAACAAGTGTCAGGAGCTGGCCTCGACAGGATTGAACTTTTAATGCTCCCAAATGTCAGGTAGGGAACGTCCCGTAGTAATTGAAATAAACTCCCAGAGATGAGGTGAAAGTTAATATTAGCTGTAATTGTCCGTTATTTTACCGGTAATTTTCAAGAAAGCTAATTTTCTGCGCTGAGAGTGTCAAACTTGAAATTTAGTTTAGAATAAAGAATAAATCATAGACTGTCTAAACCCCCCCCCCCCCCCCCCAATGAAGATTGAAAACAATCATCAAAGACCCCCCTCCCCTTAAAAAAATTGAGGGAAAAATCGAATAATTCAAGGACAGGTGTTTCTTCTGTCGCACGTTTATTCCTAAATACATGACCTTGACCTTGTGACCTTGAAGGTTACTTTGACCCTCTTGCAGTTGAATCTAATCATATTAGTTTGATGGATGTATCTTGCATATATGTCAATCATGATACACTTTTGTATATCCATTTAAGTGAAAGTATGACTACAAGACAGACGAACTGACAGACAGGCGCCTGACAGAGTGATCCTTTTATGCCACTCATGTGTTACAGGCAACATAAAATTTAAGAAATTTACTTCCGAACAGTGGTACGGACCAGCTTGGAAAACAAATTTCATACCAAAATGAGATATTTTGAGTTCATTAATCACTCCATCCAGCATCTATGAGATCAATGGCATAAAAGGACAGCAAGATATCAACAAAAGCAACGTAGCCGGTCATGTTTGACTTCCCAATAGAGACCTTGCCTTGACTCAGAGGCTAAACTTGAGGGCGAGTTTATCCCTGTACATTTATTAAATTAAAAGAGCAAGGAGAGGGTCTCCAACAGAACTCAGTGGCAGTACTTCAAGAAAAATTACCAAACAAAGAGTGGACAAGCACAACAAGAGACAACAAAGGGAGGAGGAAGACAAAACACAGAGTGGACAAGTACAACAAGAGACAACAAAGGGACGAGGAAGACCAAACACAGAGTGGACAAGTTCAACAAGAGACAATAAAGGGAGGAGGAAGACAAAACACAGAGTGGACAAGTTCAACAAGAGACAATAAAGGGACGAGGGAGACCAAACACAGAGTGGACAAGTACAACAAGAGACAACAAAGGGACGAGGGAGACCAAACACAGAGTGGACAAGTTCAACAAGAGACAACAAATGGACGAGGAAGACCAAACACAGAGTGGACAAACACAACAAGAGACAACAAAGGGACGAGGGAGACCAAACAGAGTGGACAAGCACAAGAAGAGACAACAAAGGGACGAGGGAGACAAAACTCAGAGTGGACAAGCACAACAAGAGACAACAAAGGGACGAGGGAGACCAAACACAGAGTGGACAAGCACAACAAGAGACAACAAAGGGACGAGGGAGACAAAACAGAGTGGACAAGCACAACAAGAGACAACAAAGGGACGAGGGAGACCAAACAGAGTGGACAAGCACAACAAGAGACAACAAAGGGACGAGGGAGACCAAACACAGAGTGGACAAGCACAACAAGAGACAACAAAGGGACGAGGGAGACAAAACAGAGTGGACAAGCACAACAAGAGACAACAAAGGGACGAGGGAGACCAAACAGAGTGGACAAGCACAACAAGAGACAACAAAGGGACGAGGGAGACAAAACTCAGAGTGGACAAGGACAACAAGAGACAACAAAGGGACGAGGAAGACCAAACAGAGTGGACAAGCACAACATGAGACAACAAAGGGACGAGGGAGACCAAACACAGAGTGGACAAGGACAACAAGAGACGACAAAGTTACAAGGAAGGTCAAACACAGAGTGGACAAGCACAACAAGAGACAACAAAGAGACAAAGAAGACCAAACACAGAGTGGACAAACACAACAAGAGACAACAAAGGGATAAGGAAGGCCAAACACAGAGTGGACAAGCACAATAAGAGACAACAAAGGGACGAGGGAGACCAAACATAGAGTGGACAAGCACAACATGAGACAACAAAGGGACGAGGGAGACCAAACACAGAGTGGACAAGGACAACAAGAGACAACAAAGGGACAAGGAAGGTCAAACACAGAGTGGACAAGCACAACAAGAGACAACAAAGAGACAAAGAAGACCAAACACAGAGTGGACAAACACAACAAGAGACAACAAAGGGATAAGGAAGGCCAAACACAGAGTGGACAAGCACAATAAGAGACAACAAAGGGACGAGGGAGACCACACATAGAGTGGACAAGCACAACATGAGACAACAAAGGGACAGGGAAGACCAAACAGAGTGGACAAACATAACAAGAGACAACAAAGTGACGAGGAAGACCAAAGAAAGAGTGGACAAACATAACAAGAGACAACAAAGGGACAAAGAAGACCAAACAGAGAGTGGACAAACACAACAAGAGACAACAAAGGGACGAGGAAGACCAAACACAGAGTGGACAAGGACATTATGAGACAAAAAAGGGGCGAGGAAGACCAAACACAGAGTGGACAAGGACAACATGAGACAACAAAGGGACAAGGAAGACCAAACACAGAGTGGACAAGGACATTATGAGACAAAAAAGGGGCGAGGAAGACCAAACACAGAGGGGACAAGGACAACATGAGACAACAAAGGGACAAGGAAGACCAAACACAGAGTGGACAAGCACAACAAGAGACAACAAAGGGACGAGGAATACCAAGGAAAGAGTGGACAAACATAACAAGAGACAACAAAGGGACGAGGGAGACCAAACACAGAGTGGACAAACATAAGAAGAGACAACAAAGGGACGAGGAAGACCAAGGAAAGAGGGGACAAGCATAACAAGAGACAACAAAGGGACTAGGGAGACCAAGGAAAGAGTGGACAAGCACAACAAGAGACAACAAAGTGAAGAGGGGGACCAAACACAGAGTGGACAAGTACAACAAGAGACAACAAAAGGACGAGGGAGACCAAGGAAAGAGTGGACAAGCAAAACAAGAGACAACAAAGGGACGAGGAAGAACAAGGAAAGAGTGGATAAGCATAACAAGAGACAACAAAGGGACTAGGGAGACCAAACACAGAGTGAACAAACACAACAAGAGACAACAAGGGACGAGTAGGAACAAATACAGAGTGGACAAGCACAACAAGAGACAACAAAGGGACTAGGGATACCAAACACAGAGTGGACAAACTCAACAAGAGACAACAAAGGGACTAGGGAGACCAAACACAGAGTGGACAAACTCAACAAGAGACAACAAAGGGACTAGGGAGACCAAACACAGAGTGGACAAGCATAACAAGAGACAACAAAGGGACTAGGGAGACAAACACAGAGTGGACAAACTCAACAAGAGACAACAAAGGGACTAGGAAGACCAAACACAGAGTGGACAAACTCAACAAGAGACAACAAAGGGACGAGGAAGACCAAACACAGAGTGGACAAGCATAACAAGAGACAACAAAGGGACTAGGGAGACCAAACACAGAGTGGACAAACTCAACAAGAGACAACAAAGGGACTAGGGAGACCAAACACAGAGTGGACAAACTCAACAAGAGACAACAAAGGGACGAGGAAGACCAAACACAGAGTGGACAAGCATAACAAGAGACAACAAAGGGACTAGGGAGACCAAACACAGAGTGGACAAGCATAACAAGAGACAACAAAGGGACTAGGGAGACAAAACACAGAGTGGACAAGCATAACAAGAGACAACAAAGGGACTAGGGAGACCAAACACAGAGTGGACAAACTCAACAAGAGACAACAAAGGGACTAGGGAGACCAAACACAGAGTGGACAAACTCAACAAGAGACAACAAAGGGACGAGGGAGACCAAACACAGAGTGGACAAGCATAACTAGAGACAACAAAGGGACTAGGGTGACCAAACACAGAGTGGACAAACTCAACAAGAGACAACAAAGGGACGAGGATGGCCAAACACAGAGTGGACAATCACAACAAGAGACAACAAAGGGACGAGGGAGACCAAACACAGAGTGGATAAGTACAACAACAAGAGACAACAAAGGGAAGAGGAAGACCAAACACAAAGTCGACAAGCACAACTAGAGACAACAAAGGGATGAGGAAGACCAAACACAGAGTGGACAAGTACAACAAGAGACAACAAAGGGACGGGGAAGATAAAACACCACAGACTACACATAAATCAACAAGACCTACAGGTATGAGTGATTAGTGTCCACTTGGAACAACCAACTGCCATGCTAGTAGCAAATGGTGTGGGTATCAGGATTATGTGTGCAAAACCAAACCACTTGCATAAACTGCATCTATCAAGTGAAGAATGATCAAATGTGTATCACATATTTAATATCAAATGGACAGACAGACAGACAGACAGAAAGACCCACAGGATCATATCTTATTTCATCATAATGATACATGTACCATAATGCACCTTTTGGTGGTCGTAATATAATGATGTCATAAAGCACCTGTTGGTGGACTTTATATAATGATGTTATAAAGCAACTGTTGGTGGACGTTATATAATGATGCCATAAATCTCTTGTTTGTGGTCGTTATATAATGATGTCATGAAGCACCTGTTATTGGACTTTATATAATGATGTCATAAAGCACCTGTTGGTGGACTATAGATAATGATGTCATATTATAAAGCATCTGTTGGTGGACTTTTTAAAATGATGTCAAAAAGCACCTGTTGGAGGACTTTTTATAATGATGTCATAATGCACCTGTTGGTGGACTTAACATAATGATATCATAATGCATATTTTGGTGGACTTAATATAATGATGCCATAAAGCACCTGTTGATGGACTTTATATAATGATGTCATAAAGCACCTGTTGGTGTACTTTATATAATGATGCAATAAAGCACCTGTTGGTGGACTTTATATAATGATGTCATAAAGCACCTGTTGGTGGACTTTATATAATGATGTCATAAAGCACCTGTTGGTGGACTTTATAAAATGATGTCATTAAGCACCTATATGGAGACTTTATACAATGATGTTATAAAGCACCTGTTGGTGGACTATATATTATGATGTCATAAAGCACCTGTTGATGGACTTAATATAATGATGTCATAAAGCACCTGTTGGTGGACTATATATAAAGATGTCATAAAGCATGTGTTGGTGGTCTTTATATAAAGATGTCATAAAGCACCTGTTGATGGACTTTTTATAATGATGTCATAAAACACATGTTGGTGGACTTTATATAATGATGTCATAAAACACATGTTGGTGGACTTTATATAATGATGTCATAAAGCACCTGTTGATGGACTTTATATAATGATGTCATAAAGCACCTGTTGATGGACTTTTTATAATGATGTCATAAAACACGTGTTGGTGGACTTTATATAATGATGTCATAAAGCACCTATTGATGGACTTTATATAATGATGTCATAAAGCACCTGTTGGTGGACTTTATTAAATGATGTCATAAAGCACCTGTTGGTGGACTTATATAATGATGTCATAAAACACCTATTGGTGGACTTTATATAATGATGCCATAAAGCACCTATTGATGGACTTTATATAATGATGTCATAAAGCACCTATTGATGGACTTATATAATGATGTCATAAAGCACCTATTGGTGGACTTTATATAATGATGTCATAAAGCACCTATTGATGGACTTTATATAATGATGTCATAAAGCACCTATTGATGGACTTATATAATGATGTCATAAAGCACCTATTGGTGGACTTTATATAATGATGTCATAAAGCACCTATTGATGGACTTTATATAATGATGTCATAAAGCACCTGTTGGTGGACTTTATTAAATGATGTCATAAAGCACCTGTTGGTGGACTTATATAATGATGTCATAAAGCACCTATTGGTGGACTTTATATAATGATGCCATAAAGCACCTATTGATGGACTTTATATAATGATGTCATAAAGCACCTATTGATGGACTGATATAATGATGTCATAAAGCACCTATTGGTGGACTTTATATAATGATGTCATAAAGCACCTATTGATGGACTTATATAATGATGTCATAAAGCACCTATTGATGGACTTTATATAATGATGTCATAAAGCACCTGTTGGTGGACTTATATAATGATGTCATAAAGCACCTATTGATGGACTTTATATAATGATGTCATAAAGCACCTATTGATGGACTTATATAATGATGCCATAAAGCACCTATTGGTGGACTTTATATAATGATCTTATAAAGCACCTGTTGATGGACTTTATATAATGATGCCATAAAGCACCTATTGGTGGACTTTATATAATGATGCCATAAAGCACCTATTGGTGGACTTTATATAATGATGTCATAAAGCACCTGTTGGTGGACTTATATAATGATGTCATAAAGCACCTGTTGGTGGACTTTATATAATGATGCCATAAAGCACCTATTGGTGGACTTTATATAATGATGCCATAAAGCACCTATTGGTGGACTTTATATAATGATGCCATAAAGCACCTATTGATGGACTTTATATAATGATGTCATAAAGCACCTGTTGGTGGACTTTATTAAATGATGTCATAAAGCACCTGTTGGTGGACTTATATAATGATGTCATAAAGCACCTATTGGTGGACTTTATATAATGATGCCATAAAGCACCTGTTGGTGGACTTATATAATGATGTCATAAAGCACCTACTGGTGGACTTTATATAATGATGCCATAAAGCACCTGTTGGTGGACTTTATATAATGATGTCATAAAGCACCTGTTGGTGGACTTTACATAATGATGTCATAAAGCACTTGAAGTTCATTACTGAAGTAGACAATGCTTATTACACCAATTACACACCAATTAGCCAGGTTATAATACATTTCATAACAATCTCTGCCAAAGACTTTGATTTGATTTTCCTATTATGACTTATAATAATTATAGCAAATTATCATTATGTTTCTCGATAAGACATAGGACAAACAAACATTCTGACATAAAATTGAATATTCGTAATAATATACAATTATTTTACTTTAACCTCGGTAAATACAATGGTTAACCTCCCCTGAGAAGACAATATTCACCAAGCCCAAAGGGCAAGGTGAGTATTGTTCGGGGGGAGCTAAACCATTGTATTTACCGAGGTAAAAGTAAAATAATTATTTTATTACATGAAGTTTCAAAATCATCTAAATCAATCAAATAAAGATTACTTTAAGACAAAAAAGCCTCTCTGATCTTTTTTTAGCACATGGAGAGCTGTTGGAATCATATATCTACCCGGGATGACATCATCCTAGGTAGATATCACGTTTGAGCGTTTTACCGAGCGGCTGTTTTAACAAATCAGAAAAGTGGAAAATTATTTACTTTTACCGAAGCAAATACAATGGTTTAGCTCCCTGAGAAGACAAAATTCACCGAGTCCAAGGTGAAAACTGCTTTCAAGGGGAGTTTAACCATTGTAGATATTAGCTATTTTTGAAAACCAGAGTTACTTCCCATTTGAGATGGTATCTGACGTAGACTGATTATGATGTCATCAAATTCTATGGAAACAGTCCTGAAAGTCTCGGAAATAACAGTATAAAATCTATGTTACCATACCGTTTTTATGACGTCACAATGGTCTTACGTCAAATACCGTCTGTAAGGGGAATAAACTCTGTATTCCGCAAAGACTCAATAACGTTCGAGTCTTTCATTGAACTGCAGCTTAGCCAATCAGAAAATAGATTATATTCCATTAATGTAATGAATAGTATTATCATTCAAATCCTTCAATCAAAGAACACGCACTACCTTCATTACAGCAACTTTATATTTTGAAGATTTTAACAATCACAAATTTAAACTGTAGAATTTCCTTTCAGGAGGTCAAATTGCTTATCTAATATAATATGAATACTTCACATCATTGAGAATGAGGCCAATATTTAGTCTAAAAACGGCCAAAGCCAAGCGAAAAAAAAAAAAAAGAAGATGGCTCTCGGGCCTAATTTTTTCAAATCATATGCAGCAGGCAGGTTTTTTTTTCTTTTTTATTTTTCATTAAACATAATAACATTTTCAGAACAACTACAAATTGGCTTCTTCAGACGACAGTTAGACTAGTTTTTTCTTTATTTCTTGAATTTTTTAAAAATACATTTTGTTTCCACTCATAAGGAGTGCTTTTTTCAGCTCAGTTCTCTCCACGTCAATGTCATGATTATCTTTCTATTGCAAATCAATACAAACAAACACTTTGAAGATGCAATTTATACACAATAAAGTTTAGAATAAAAACGGACAGAAAAATCCAGAATTTACGATTTTTTTTTACGTTTTTTGTTTAAAAAAATTGAATGTGGGGGGTAAAACACATTTTCGGCGGGGCCTGAGAGCCAATTTTTTTTTCCTTGGCCCAAGACAAATCCCTATGCTACAAATACATGTACTTTACCTTTGATCAATTTGATTGGGCAGGTAAAGTCATCTTCGATCGGTTCATCTGTCTGTACTTTGTTTGTGGTCAGAGATAATTCCAGCTCCACACTTTCATAGACGTACAGTGAGACTTCTGTTGGTGACTCGTACAGGGACGTATTCTCTGTGAGGCTGTTCCATGATGACTCGGACTAAAAATAAACAAGGAATCCAGGTCGTATATTACTTATCTTAAACTCTATCTATGGTGTTTATCTGGCTAAATTTTCACATTAAAAACTGAATTGGAAGACACAACCAAAATTCTCTTTCACATAAGCTACTGTCGTTCACAACGAGAAATATTTTGAAATCAGGGGGACATACTTCTATTTACTTCACATGTTTTACCTTCTCTAGAAGACTCTGCAATTGAACAGAAATAGAACAGGAAATCTAAGACGAGTTTCTATATTCAGACATCACCATTCTTGAAAGCATCTGCAAGATTCTTAGAGAAAAGTGATTTGGCTGATGGTAGAGATACTATTTCCAAGTTCAGTCC
Source organism: Pinctada imbricata (assembly GCA_033119305.1). Classification (NCBI taxonomy): domain Eukaryota; kingdom Metazoa; phylum Mollusca; class Bivalvia; order Pterioida; family Pteriidae; genus Pinctada; species Pinctada imbricata. The sequence goes on along the minus strand of VSWD01000014.1, from coordinate 16,010,424 downwards.
GGCACCAAATCAGAAAGTATCACTTATGTGCAGAATGAAGCCCCTTATTCCCTTAATAACCATACCTGTACACTCTGATTATCATTCAGTCCCGCAGGCAGCACCACACAATGGTGGAGTATAGAATGAAGCCCTTTATTCCCTTAATAACCATACCTGTACGGTCTGATTATCGTCCAGTCCCGCAGGCAGCACCACACAATGGTGGAGTATAGAATGGAGCCCTTTATTCCCTTAATAACCATACCTGTACGGTCTGATTATCATTCAGTCCCGCAGGCAGCACCACACAATGGTGGAGTATAGAATGAAGCCCTTTATTCCCTTAATAACCATACCTGTACGGTCTGATTATCGTCCAGTCCCGCAGGCAGCACCACACAATGGTGGAGTATAGAATGAAGCCCTTTATTCCCTTAATAACCATACCTGTACACTCTGATTATCGTCCAGTCCCGCAGGCAGCACCACACAATGGTGGAGTATAGAATGGAGCCCTTTATTCCCTTAATAACCATACCTGTACGGTCTGATTATCATTCAGTCCCGCAGGCAGCACCACACAATGGTGGAGTATAGAATGAAGCCCTTTATTCCCTTAATAACCATACCTGTACGGTCTGATTATCGTCCAGTCCCGCAGGCAGCACCACACAATGGTGGAGTATAGAATGAAGCCCTTTATTCCCTTAATAACCATACCTGTACACTCTGATTATCATTCAGTCCCGCAGGCAGCACCACACAATGGTGGAGTATAGAATGAAGCCCTTTATTCCCTTAATAACCATACCTGTACACTCTGATTATCGTCTATTCCCACAGGCAGCACCACACAATGGTGGAGTATAGAATGAAGCCCTTTATTCCCTTAATAACCATACCTGTACACTCTGATTATCGTCCAGTCCCGCAGGCAGCACCACACAATGGTGGAGTATAGAATGAAGCCCTTTATTCCCTTAATGACCATACCTGTACACTCTGATTATCGTCCAGTCCCGCAGGCAGCACCACACAATGGTGGAGTATAGAATGAAGCCCTTTATTCCCTTAATAACCATACCTGTACACTCTGATTATCGTCCAGTCCCGCAGGCAGCACCACACAATGGTGGAGTATAGAATGAAGCCCTTTATTCCCTTAATAACCATACCTGTACACTCTGATTATCGTCCAGTCCCACAGGCAGCACCACACAATGGTGGAGTATAGAATGAAGCCCTTTATTCCCTTAATGACCATACCTGTACACTCTGATTATCATTCAGTCCCGCAGGCAGCACCACACAATGGTGGAGTATAGAATGAAGCCCTTTATTCCCTTAATAACCATACCTGTACACTCTGATTATCATCCAGTCCCACAGGCAGCACCACACAATGGTGGAGTATAGAATGAAGCCCTTTATTCCCTTAATAACCATACCTGTACACTCTGATTATCATTCAGTCCCACAGGCAGCACCACACAATGGTGGAGTATAGAATGAAGCCCTTTATTCCCTTAATAACCATACCTGTACAGTCTGATTATCGTCCAGTCCCACAGGCAGCACTACACAATGGTGGAGTATAGAATGAAGCCCTTTATTCCCTTAATAACCATACCTGTACACTCTGATTATCATCCAGTCCCGCAGGCAGCACCACACAATGGTGGAGTTTCCCCTGACACGTGGCCACCACCAGCACCGAGGGATTCTGTCCGAGCACCGTCACGGTGCACGCATCCACACCGTAATTATCCTCAGCCGGTGGGTACATCAGTAACGGCCCTTGAATACCAAGTCGGCCTGCCCTGTGTGGAAGATTAACGATACACGTCAGAAAGTAATTTATGCTTGTTTTTGCCATAGTACATTCAGCAGAGACAGGACAAAATTAGGCAAATTGACACAATCGAGCAAACTTGCACTTAACTCTATTTCCATAATAATGTAGTATTGAATTGGCATTGAAAACTCCAATTTTTCAAAGTCAGCTTTTACATTTTCAATGTGACAGAGTTATCCACCCTACGATTTTCACGTTACCGCAGTAGACTTGACTTTGATACAGGCCAAGACCCGACATCACAACACTTTTAACTGTGACGTCGAAACAGATCTATAACGTCATAATGAAAAATAACGTCAAAAGTTGTGATGTCAGGTCTTGGGGTGTCTAAAATGCAAGTCTAGCTGTAATATGAAAACGGTCTATTGGAGATCACACATTACATGTACCATTCGGATTTCTCTGATAATTTCAAGTTGAAATGCTTGGATCCAGCAGAGTTACATGTAAACTACAATTCTAATATGACTTGATTCTTTTTCCCTATGAAGACAACAGACACGAGCAGTGCTCTATTCTCCAATATGGGCCCTATAGCGATAAGCCACGCCTACCCATTTTCTGAAAGCAGATAAACCGGCAGGAACTGGTTTTTACCAAGAATTAAAAGGTCTAAGTTTGGTCATCATTAGAATAGAAATAAAAAATGCGTCCTCAGCCAATCATATTTATCACCTCGCCGCTGACGCGGTTCGGTAATAAATGTGATTGGCTGAGGATGCTCGGGCATTATGAGACAATAGAGCCTGGCTTGTCTTTTTTTATTTCTTAAATAAAAAGACAAGAAACCTTTCGTCATACTCTATGTGCAATGATACATCTTCATTTTTACACTCTGTGGAAAAGAAACAAAAATCTAAATATATTTATAAGATTTCAAAGATTCATAAACAATGATAAAGACTAAACAATCTTTACCCTGACTTATTTTTTCGGAGATCTGTATAAGCCATTATGACATCACCGTTGCCCCTGACAACGTAAACAGGCCAAACTATGTCAGGCTCTAACGGGCGTAGACTACTCGAGTGAAGTCTCTGCTTTTTCACCAATTCCAGAGGAGTTCCGAAATCAAAAGAAGCGGCCACATCACCGAGCACTGCACTGAAGTTCTTCCTGCTTGGTGATTGGCTGAATTCCTGTACATTTTCACCAAATTTTATGATTTGTGATGGGGATTCTGGCTCAGAGATGTTGTAAGTACTGGAAACAAAATCATTGTCAAAGACTGTATAAGTAGGTGTCATAATATTCATAATAGCCAAGTCAATTCTTAATCATATTTAATTTCTTTATTTTTTCTTCTGTGAAGCAAATTTAGGTCTCCTTTAGATTTGAGCTTATGTTATTGAAACCAAGGATTATCAAAACACAAACCTGGCAAATGCTGCCTGCTGATATTTTCTATCGATAATTACCTTGACCTTGAATGTGACCAAGGTCCTTGTCTATGACCTTGACCTTACCAGGACGCTGACATTAATTTTGATTGTTAGTGGTTGAAATGTTTCTAGTAAAATTATTGCAACAAATGTAAAGACAGGACAACCAGACAGACAGATTCTGCACAAAATTATCCCTATGTATAATTTTGCTGTCCCGACAAATTACTGAGGTATTTGCTATTTGATTGGTATAACAGAATATCTACTATAAGATAAAACACAATAAGATCCTCCAAAATAAGATCAAAGATAAAACTCCACGATACCTTAGTGTGTTGTCAGATGTGAGACATGTAATGTGTGTGTCCGTCTCACTTCCTGGATGCCACGACATCTGTAAAAGTCGAGTTGCCTTGTGGGTGGCGAAGAAATGCTCAGCAATACTTGTACTCCTGGAAATAAACGAGAATAAAAAATATCGTCAACATATTTCCATATTATTTTAATTCGCCAATAAATACACCAAATGCTTAAAAATAGTTTCAGTCAAGACAACCGTAAGGTGTTTTTGTGAGCTATGCCACTTTCATTAAAAATCCAATTAACTCATGAAAATTCTAGGGTGAGCATCAAATTTTAATGTCAAGTGATGATTGTCTCAACAATGAGCGAAAAATATCGGAAAAAACTGAAATAGAGGCTAAACTATTATGAAATACATAATCTATAATGATACAATCAAGGGTCAAAATATCAGAAACACAATAAATAAATCAAGTTCAAGGAATTGTGGTTCCCCGCTTTTGGGTGTTTGTCTTTATAGGAATGCTTACAGACATCCCCCCATTCTTTTAAAAGTTTTATTTTTAATAATATATCTCATATATTATCAACATTCTAAATATGAAAGATTAACTCCAAGAAAAGGTCAAAAGGTCCAAACTTGTGTTTTGTTTCCAAGGGACAGGGCTTATGAAAAGGTATGCACATGTGAAACATTTAAGACCTATGATTTAAATTACCATCAAAAACTTATGGTCGAGGTTGAAGTTTTCAAATGTGGGTCAACCTCCATGGACAAGGTCACAAGGTCAGAATGTTATTACCAACAGAAAGGTCTCATCACAAGGAATACACATGTGAAATGTGAAAGCCCTATCATTTTCCATTAAAAAGTTATGGACAAGGTTATAGTTTTTTGAAAAGTAGGTCGAACTCAAAGGTCAAGGTCAAAAATTTTGGTATCCATGCAAAGGTCTTGTCACAAGGAATACACATGTGAAATATCAAAGCCCTATCACTTACCATTCAAAAGTAATGGTCAATGTTAAAGTTTTTAATAAGTAGGTCCAACTCAAAGATCAAGGTCACAAGGTCAAAAATTTTGGTATCCATGGAAAGGTCTTGTCACAAGGAATACACATATGAAATATCAAAGCCCTATCACTTACCATTCAAAAGTAATGGTCAATGTTAAAGTTTTTAATAAGTAGGTCAAAGTCCAAGGTCAAGGTCACAAGGTCAAAAATTTTGGTATCCATGGAAAGGTCTTGTCACAAGGAATACACATGTGAAATATCAAAGCCCTATCACTTTCCATTCAAAAGTTATGGTCAAGGTTAAAGTTTTTAATAAGTAGGTCCAAAGTCCAAGGTCAAGGTCACAAGGTCAAAAATTTTTGTATCCGTGGAAAGGTCTTGTCACAAGGAATACACATGTGAAATATCAAAGCCCTATCACTCTCCATTAAAAAGTTATGGTTAAGGTTAAAGTTTTTAATAAGTAGGTCAAAGTCCAAGGTCAAGGTCACAAGGTCAAAAATTTTGGTATCCATGGAAAGGTCTTGTCACAAGGAATACACATATGAAATATCAAAGCCCTATCACTTACCATTCAAAAGTTATACACAAGGTTAAAGTTTTTGTGACTGACGGACAGACGGACAGACGGACGGACGAACTGGTTTTAATGTCCCCGCGCTTTCGCGAAAGCGGGGGACAATAAAGGGTACTGTAAAATGTGAAACGAAAAGAAACGAAAAGAAACGAAATTAACAAAACGAAATGGAATGAAAACGAAACAAAATGAAATGAAATGAAATGGGAACAAAAAGAAACGAATCAAAAAGAAACAAAATTTACTGGTTAGTTTTTTTTTTTTTGGGGGGGGGGGGGAGGGGGATTGAAATATCTGTTTTTAAAGCAAGAATGAAAGATCTAGAGGGGATTGGATGGACAGGATACCAATTCAATATAGATAATTAAATATGAAAAGGAATTAGAGTATTAGTGAATACTCTATTTTCAAATCTTCTTAAAGAAAAGGGGTTAGATTTAAAGGGAATGAAAGGAGTTGTCAAAATGAAGTTTACATATGAGGTGAAAAATAGTTCCGCTCAAGTGCAAATACCACAGGGAAGCAAGGAAGAAGAATATCTAGCTATTGCTTGACAATTTTAACAATTATTTTGCATATTTATTTCATCTTTATTTCTGGGGCATAGATTTGAAAATAAAATATTCACTAGTACTCTTAGTCTACATGTGTAATTCATTTTCATATTTAATTATTTAGATTGAAAAGGTATCCTGACCATCCAATCCCCTCTGGATCTTTCATTCTCACTTTCAAAACAGATATTTCAACCCCCCCCCCCCCCCCCCTAAAAACTAACCAGTAAATTTTGTTTCTTTTTATTTGTTTCATTTTGTTCCCATTTTCGTTTCATTTTGTTTCGTTTTGATTCATTTCATTTCGTTTCGTTTCGTCTTCATTTTGTTTTGCTTTTGTTTCTTTTTGTTTTGCATTTTAGAGGTACCCATATATAAATATCGAGAAAAATCACCACTGAACATCAGAATGTTCAGTCAGGAAAGTAAAAACACATTCTTTGGGCCTCATCTTAATATGAGACCTACTCACTAAATTCTTCACTATTTCTTACTTGCACGAGACGGTCTGTTTGCCTCCACTGTAATCTCCATACTTCCCCCATTTCTGAGGCATCTCCATGACAACGACGCCCTCTTGACCCCATAACGCCAACAAACAACCGGATGGGTTAAAGGTCAGATTCTCAACTTCAAATCGTGGTGGTGTAGTGCATAGTAAGTTCTGGAAACAAATGCGTCATTACCATGATTATATATTATTACAATCCATTTTATTTTATACAAATGTATTCCATGTTGTATATCGGTATTCTATTGCCTGAATAATAAATAAATAAATAAATAGATAAATAAATAAATCCATCCATCTATTACATGTATTTCAGATGACCAAGGTTAAAGTTTTTCATAAGTAGGTCAAACTTCAAGGTCAAGGTCACAAGGTCAAAAATTTAGGTATCCATGGAAAGGTCTAGTTACAAGGAATACACATGTGAAATCCCTATCACATGTACCATTCAAAAGTTATTGCCAAGGTTAAACTTTTTCAAAAATAGGTCAAACTCCAAGGTAGACTAAATAATCCAGCCGCTAAAAGAGACTGAACCCCACTATGGTTGTCACAGAACGAAGTCAGACGAAACTGTTGCCCAACGATTTTTCCATTTTGAAGGTATGAAATATTGATTTTCTTGTTGAATGGACTTAAGAAAACATTTATCTAACTATCTCTACCCACCTCGCGTTTTTTTTTTTTCTCGCTTCGTTATCGCATTTTTTGCCAATTTTTAACTCCCTACCAAACTAAACAGGCAAAGCAAAGGTTCGGAGAACCGACCAATCAGAATGAAGGATAAAGAAAGTTGATCACAGTGATATTTTGTATCCTTCGTTCTTTTAGCGGCAGCGGAGAGACTGGATTATTTAGTCTAACTCCAAGGTCAAGGTCACAAGGTCAAAAATTTTGGTATCCATGGAAAGGTCTTGTCACAAGGAATACACATGTGAAATATGAAAACCCTTTCACTTACCATTCAAGAGTTACATGTATGGCCAAGGTTAAGTTTTTGCGGACAAACAGACAGACGGACAGGCAAAAAACAATATGCCCCCGAATTTCCAATTACCATGATTACAGGGTTTAAAAATGTCTCTCTGTTGCCAGCATAACAAGAAAATTTCTTAAAGTTTTTTTCAAATGAATGAAAATAGCTCGATACAGAAGCAATGTCACAATCATGACAATCGTCTACGTGAATCATGGTTAATCAAGAAATGTGGTGAATCGTTGTTCCCCTAATCCTCGTGAATCATTGCATTTTTTTTATTGGACAGAAGCATGAACAAATAAAAAACTGAACCAAAATTATCAACCGGTATTTGGAGTGTTTTTTTTTTCTGATCACTAAAACGAGATCATTCGTTAGATCTTGAAAGTTGAAGGTGGTGCACCAAATGTTTATTGACATGATTTTTGTTTCCCTTCCTTCAGTTTCCAACTAGATTAGTTTTTCATTAAAAACAAGAAAATGATGTTCACCGCTGAAATAAAATAACTGCAATACCTGAAACCTTTCTTCATTTCCGTTTTCCAAATCTCTGAGGTTGAAACGAATAACTTTCAATTCATAACTGTCCCATACGAATAAGTCATTATTTTGTATTGTTACAATTCCTTTAGACTCTGATTTCAACTTTTTATTTGAGTCTTTTGCATTGTTTTCGCGAAGCTGTTTGAAAATTTCATTTCTATTCAACTTGCGCCAGTCGATCGCAGCCATGTTTTTTATACTTTCGGTTTCCGAGAATTCGACGTTTCAGTTTCTCTTTATTCGTACTTGGTCATTTCGTATTGTCCTTCGTCAAGTCCGCCGTGACGAAGTTAAAATGACTCGACTCGCTCTCCATGTCATCATTTCTATTATATTTTCCTTCATTTCATCTTTCCTGTTAATTCAAGTGTTGCTATTCCATTGTTTTGTAAACACTAATTTAAGTGTGTAACTCAAGTTTACTAAATTAAACCATTATTCCCAATAAAAAATGTTTTGTGGTATTTCCATATAATTTAAATACTCACCTCCTACATCTAACATGGATATGAACGATGTAAATTAAGAGAAATTCAAGGAGGCAAATCCTGTGTTGTCATTCTGTTAATGTAGGTGTGTACAGTGTAATTTAGCTTTGTGAATTCAGTGTTATTTTCCTGTTATTGTAGGCATGTACACTGTACTCTAGTTATGTGAATCTGATGTTGTTATCCCGTTATTATGGGTAAAGACATTGTGTACTCTAGCTTTTTTAATTCTATGTTGTTTTCCTGTTATTGTAGATATTTACAGTGTCATCTAGCTTTGTGAATCCACTGTTGTTATCCTTTTATTTTAGATAACTACAGTGTAATGTAATCTAATTTTGTGAAACATGTTATTGTACATATGCACAGTTTCATCTAGCTTTGTGAATCCGGTGTTGTATTCTGTTATTGTAGGTATGTACAGTGTAATCTAGTTTTGTGAATCCCCGTTGTTATTCTGTTGTTGTAGGAATTTCAGTGTAATCTAGCTTTTGTGAATCCACTGTTGTTATCCTGTTATTGTAGGTATGTACAGTGTAATCTAGCTTTGTGAATCCACTGTTGTCATCCTGTTATTGTAGGTATGTACAGTGTAATCTATCTTTGTGAATCCACTGTTGTTATCCTATTATTGTAGGCATGTACAATGTAATCTAGCTTTGTGAATCCACTGTTTTTATCCTGTTATTGTAGGTATGTACAGTGAAATCAAGCTTTGTGAATCCACTGTTGTTATCCTGTTATTGTAGGTATGTACCGTGTAATCTAGCTTTGTGAATTCTATGTTGTTATACTGTTATTGTGGGTATGTACAGTGTAATCTAGCTTTGTGAATCCACTATCGTTATCCTGTGATTGTAGGTATGTACAGTGTAATCCAGTATTGTGAATCAATTTTTTGTGATCATGTTATTGTAGGTATGTACAGTGTAATCAAGTTTTGTGAATTCTATGTTGTTATCCTATTATTATAGGTATTTACAGTGAAATCTAGCTTTGTGAATCCAATGTCGCTATCCTGTTATTGTAGGTATGTACAGTGTTATCTAGCTTTGTGAATTCTATGTTGTTTTCCTTTTATTGTAGGTTTGCACAGTGTAATCTAGCTTTTGAATCCACTGTTGTTATCCTGTTATTGTAGGTATGTACAGTGTAATCTAGCTTTGTGAATCCACTGTTGTTATCCTGTTATTATAGGTATTTACAGTGAAATCTAGCTTTGTGAATCCACTGTCGTTATCCTGTTATTGTAGGTATGTACAGTGTTATCTAGCTTTGTGAATTCTATGTTGTTTTCCTGTTATTGTAGGTATGTACAGTGTAATCTAGCTTTGTGAATCCACTATCGTTATCCTGTGATTGTAGGTATGTACAGTGTTATCTAGCTTTGTGAATTCTATGTTGTTTTCCTGTTATTGTAGGTTTGTACAGTGTAATCTAGCTTTGTGAATCCGATGTTGTTATCCTGTTTTTGTATGTATGCACAGGGTACTCTAGATTTGTGAATCATGTGTTGTTATCCTGTTATTGTAGGTATGTAAAGACTTAGTGTAATCTAGCTTGTGGATCCTCTGTTGTTATCCTGTTATTGTAGGTATGTACCGTGTAATCTAGCTTTGTGAATCCACTGTTGTTATCTTGTTACTTTAGTTATGTACAGTGTAATCTATCTTTGGGAATCCATTGTGTTATCCTATTATTGTAGGTATGTACAGTGTAATCTATCTTTGTGAATCCACTGTTGTTATCCTGTTATTGTAGGTATGCACAGTGTAATTTAGCTTTGTGAATCCCGTGTTGTATAGCATATATCATATAGTATACTCTAGTAAGATTCAGTAATTTTTTGCAAGAACTGAGTACGGTTTTTATTTTTTAATCCGTTTTTGAAAAACATGAAGCCAACTTTTGATTAATTTTTGTAATAAGCGATTACATGTAAGTCGCCCAGACCGTTGAGAGGCTGAAATATTATACCGAATTATCTTTCGACCGAGCTTTATAGTGGACGACATGTCTTTTGACGTTCAAGTCATGTGACTATGCGACCTAATTTTGAACAAAATGGCTGCAAGTGTGCAGTCTATGTGTCAGTTCTGGAAAGATTTCAATCTGCAGCAGCTGCAGGTGAGTTGTTTTACTAATTATATGGACTAATTAGCATTCATCAATTATCGTTTACCTCCTGCTGTTTCTATGGTAACCGATCATTGTCACATAACGTGGAAATTGCATTTCTATTTTCACTCCATGTTATTTTTGATAGCGATTTTGTTTGTAATTTTGTAAACATGATCCATCATGCATTGTGACATCGTGGGGGCAGTGACCAAGTAAGATGTGAAATCAGATCCATTGTGAAAGAAAAATGTAAGATGACAGATAGCTAAAACTTGCCTGTACATGTATATTTATTTCCCCAATGTGAGAAGTCTCATTTCTATTTTTACACACGTTGTGGGAGTTCAGAGTTGAATTGAGATTGTACTATTTAGTTGACCCTTTATCTCACTCATTAATGCTCTGGTATTCCAAGCCAACAACGGCAGTTCGATACCTGGTCAGGGCATGGGTGCCGGGTGCTCAGTTTACTTAACACAATTTTTTGTTTAAAAAAAAATCAAGAAAATGTTATCCAAAGATTGAATGAGCTCAGTCAGTTCAGGAAAACTCAAAATTAGGCAACATAACTGTTGTCAAATTCAGCCACTCATTGCTGAATTCAGCAAATTTAAGTTGCCGAATTTTTCACTGAATAATGAATCAGCATTAAATGAGAAAAATCGGCATGTATATGCTGCCAGTTTCTTTAATAATACACATTCTACATGTTTTGGTACAATGATGAAAAAAACCTGTAGAGAAATTAAAGAGTTGCCCTTTACATACTATGTTAAATCAGACACTAAATCTATATTTTCAGTCCTGATTTTTTGCTGTAAGGTTGCCAAAATTCGGCAATATGTTGCCAGATATGACAATATTGCAGAATTTTGACTTTTCTTGAACTGGGCTTTGAAATAAAGCGTCCGAAAACTGGTCCAGTAATTGCTGAAATCAGCTGAAATATAGGGTCATTAAGTCAGCCAAGAAACCTTACTTCTTCAGGCCTTGAAACTCGTGAAAATCTTTGGTTGTCATTTGGGCAACCTGTTTTGAATATCAGGTTGCCCGAAACCATTTTTACTAGCCCGAAATCATTCAACTGAAAAACTAAACTGTCATTCTTTATTTCTGCTAATTTGAACATTTTACATAAATTCCATTTCTTTTTCAACAAATTCCTCATTTGTTTTGGACTGCGTGTTTGCTACATTTTAAATTTCAAAATTATAGTTTCTATACCATGAAACAGAATAAACTTAAAAAGAGTGTACATGAGAAAGTTTAATAATTATGATTGATCAACCTCTTTATGGTCGAAGATTTAATTACAATTTAAGGTTGGGATGGACTCTTTGAGCGACCATGGTTTCCTATGACTTTCAAAGTCCCTTTTTGGTTTTCCTTTTAGGTGGTTCAACACCTTGTATAAATTTCCACATCACTGTAAAAAAAACGAATTATATGTATCATGCAGGAAATTGACAACCGGATTATAAAATTAGGGCTGATAACGGACCGTCGTACGGAAACTTTAAACGGATCGTGAAGTCTGCTATCTGAAAACTCCTAGTTTTTCTGATTCTGACTTAAAAGCAAAGATGATTTAAACTTTTAATTCATTATTTCATCGAGGTAAGCATACAATGAATGTCTGAAAATAGGTCGTCAGTCGGACGAATTGGTCTCAATTTTAGGTCGTCCCACAGGAAAGTAGGTTGTTTTTGACGATCGGACGACCGTGAATTTCGAGCCCTGCTTCTTGATCATGTTGATGGATTTGTCAATATATTTCTATATGCATGATATGTGCATTTGTGGAAAAAGCAAACATTATTTGAAAGAACTTTTATTGTTTTCCTTGCAAGGACAGAAGAGTTCACATAAAAACCCCATCAAAATTGTCTTGAAACTGATCTGACACCAGTATGTGAAATAAAGGAAAAGGCATATTGATTAAATATACATGTATAGGAGGGGGTTATTCCTGATTACCAAATCTCATGTACTGGGGGTTATTTTCATGATAATAGTACAATCATGAAAAGGATGAAAATTAGTATTATTTATTGTTTATTGCCGGTGCCCCCACGCTAAAATTTCAATTTACAGTAAATGTACATGTACATGTAGCATGTTTATGTTTCATTGAGTAAGTGAGTGTAATTTAACCATGTGTCTGCAATGTTGAAGTTTAGAACTAATTTTCACCTCTACACCATGTACACAGATCAGTGATTTATATTTTGGAAGATGTTGATTATTGTGTCTTTCTGAACATTGTAGTCAATGGTTGTGAAAAATATATAGGTGAGCCTGGTTTGAATATCATTGGCACTGATTGTTAAACTGTTATCTCTACAGTCTAAATGACCTCAATACTTCATTTTGTTATTACACACATGTATGCAGGTGTATGATAGTAGTTACATGTAGCATGTATAGAACCCAATTTCAGATATTATAAAGAGTAACCTATACTTTATAGTCTTTTCTTACACAATAATCAAGGGCTGCAGCTTTGCTCAATTTCTAGGGGCCATTATCAGAATGATAGATAAGAAGACAAGTTATTGGTATAAATATTTTTAGGCCCAAAAAGGGCTGCAGCTTTGCTCAAATTTCAAGGGGCCATTATCAGAATGATAGATTAGAAGACAAGTTATTGGTATAAACATTTTTTGGCCTATAAAGGACTGCAGCTTTGCTCAAATTTCAAAGGGCCTTGATCATGATGATAGATTAGTAGACAATTTTTTTGGTATAAACATTTTTAGGCCCATAAAGGGCTGCAGCTTTGCTCAAATTTCAAGGGGCCATTACCAGAATGATAGATTAGAAGACAAGTTACTGTATTCATGGTATTGGTATAAACATTTTTAAGCCCACAAAGGGCTGCAGCTTTACTCAAATTTCAAGGGCCTTGATCATGATGATAGATCAGTAGACAAGTTTTTTGGTATAAACATTTTTAGGCCCACAAAGGGCTGCAGCTTTACTCAAATTTCAAGGGGCCTTGATCATGATGATAGATTAGAAGACAAGTTTTTGGTATAAACATTTTTTGACCCATAAAGGGATGTAGCTCTACTCAAATTTTAAGGGGGCTATGATCATGATGATAGATTAGAAGACAAGTTATTGGTATAAACATTTTCAGGCCCATAAAGGGTTGCAGCTTTGCTCAAATTTCAAGGGGCCTTGATCATGATGATAGATCAGTAGACAAGTTATTGGTATAAACATTTTTTGACCCATAAAGGGCTGCAGCTTTACTCAAATTTCAAGGGTCTATGATCATGATGATAGATTAGAAGACAAGTTTTTGGTATAGCATTTTTAGGCCCATAAAGGACTGTAGCTTTGCTCAAATTTCAAGAGGCCATTACCAGAATGATAGATTAGAAGACAAGTTACCGTATTGGTATAAACATTTTCAGGCCCACAAAGAGCTGCAGCTTTGCTCAAATTTCAAGGGGCTATGATCATGATGATAGATTAGAAGACAAGTTATTGGTATAAACATTTTTTGGCCCATAAAGGGCTGCAGCTTTGCTCAAATTTCAAGGGGCTATGATCATGATGATAGATTAGAAGACAAGTTATTGGTATAAACATTTTTTGGCCCATAAAGGACTGCAGCATTGCTCAAATTTCAAAGGGCCTTGATCATGATGATATATTAGAAGACAAGTTTTTGGTATAAACATTTTTTGACCCATAAAGGGCTGCAGCTTTGCTCAAATTTCAAGGGGCCATGATCACGATGATAGATTAGAAGACAAGATATTGGTATAAACATTTTAAGGCCCACAAAGGACTGCAGCTTTGCTCAAATTTTAGGGGGCCATGATAGTGTAAAAGACACTAAGTTTGACTTAACATATCTTTGTAATGTTTGAGTGATTGTAACATTTCACTACATATTAAAGGCTTTTTTTGGCCCGTATCAGGCAAAATTTGGCCCTCTTCCCAGTGGTTAAGAATTTTTTGGCCGGATTGCAAAGCAATTCCGGTCTATAGATTGACTATGTCCGTCTGTCTGTCTGTCCGTCTGTCTGTCTGTCCGTCTGTCCGTCTGTCTACCGATAACATTTTGGTCAAAGTTTCTGGTTGAGGCAAAATCTAAGGAACTATATGCAGTAGAAACTTTATACAGCTCCTGCATGGTGCGCATATCGAGAGTTTAGGGTAGGGATTCTATGAAGTCCAGAACTAGGACTCTGAACGAATTCTATGACCCTCCCCTCTTCCTCACAATATTTTGTAGTACATATTCTATTTGCACATTGAAAGCCAGGAACACTTTATTGTTTGCTGCCCATTTTCTCTGAAACTTTACTGATTACCTCTCGGAGCCCCCCTCCCCTTTCAGTTGTAAATATCCCAAACTAATATGAACCAATTATCGCTGACAATCGATTGTCGATCGCTAAAAGCCTTTCCATTTCGATTATCGATTATATATTTTTACAATCGATGTAAAGTTGAGTTATTTCTTTCCACCTTTATCAATGTTATAGGTACAGATACTCGTTTTGTTCCTTGTGAAGATGGTAAAACAAACAGGCAATTTGAACATGAATGTGTTCTCATTTCTGTACAGGAAAATACGACCCTTCTATCTTTAATGTTGCAGATTTCATAGAACATTGTTTCCAATTTCAATCGATAATCGATTGTTTAGCCTTTCCGGTGATTTTCCGATTTTCGATTTCTAAAAGTCTTCCGATGTACAACGCTATCCTAAATTCCTAAAACCTCGCTGCACCTACTTTGGACAAAAAATATCCTGGAGCCGCGCATTGACCTCTACAATGAATTCCTCAGTACATATCGATACAGAAGGATACGACAAAAACTCCCCGGTATATATACATATCTTGATTGATCACACAAAAATGTGCACAAGCGGAATTCCAGAACCAGGCAAAATTTTATGTCTTTCTCATCGAGGTACAAGCGACTAATTGACTACGACAAGTTTGGCAGTGCTACCAAACGTAATGTTGTGATCGGGCCGTCACCGGATACCGATACCAGACTTTCAGAGCTTACCGTACACAATATGAAACATATAAATGACAGGCTGCCGGGGTCCGTGTCCTTGTTATAAAGATCGATATCAGTAATATTGTTACCACAAACTCTGCCATTGTCTCTGTGATTCCTATTATTTTCTACACTTCATTCACAGGGATTTATCGCGCTTCCCGGTTGCTTAATGTACTATGGGTTAAATAACCCATCGTACATCAAGCAACCGGGAAGCGCTATGAATCCCCGTGACTTTATCAGTACGTAGCACATAATATTAGTGATACATGTATCATCAATGTATCCGTACGTAAGTTCGTTACTAGTGTACTTTTTTATTGGAGTTTGGGGTCAATGAGTTTTTTTTTCAGACGAACAGGTTCCGTTTTGGTATACAGTATTGAATTATTCTTACTGGGAATGCCCATCTTTGCTGAAAATCGGAAGGAACCATAGGCGGATCTAGGAATTTTTCAAAGGGGGGGGGGGGGGGGGGTTGAAGAGTTTGAAAGGGGGGATGTTGAATGCATACTATCAAAAGCTTCTGTATCGCAGTAATACCTTAAAGGGTGCATTATTGACTACACAAAGATAATCTATATCTGTTTTATTATCTTTTAAAGCAACGGCGTAGCTCTGCCTGAAAAAGTGGAGGGGCACAACATCCCAAAATTTCTAACAAGCAAAAAAAAAAAAAAAAAAAAAAAGTGGGGGGGGGGGGGGAAGAGATTTTAAAAAAAATATGGGGTTCCATGCACAAATTTTAACAATTCTGGCGCAATTCTAAATTTTAAGCACATGAATAAATGTAGCGAGCCAGGAAATTTTTATTTTTAGCAAATATTGACTTATCAGAAAATACTTTCGATACCCTCTATCATTAATAAGTACATACAGTTTGAGTTAAATGTCTTCATGTTCGTTGAGGATGGATCAGAATAGTTAAATTATTCACTGAGAAAGTCCATAAAGAACTGGCGAGCGGTAGCGAGCCAAAGAAAAATTTTGAAAATTGACCGAAAAATTGTAGATTTATGGTACAAAATGTTGCTATTTTAAACAATGTTAATGCATCATAAAATTTTATGATTGAAAAATGTGCCCCCGCTGCCCCCCCCCCTTTCTCCTACGCCCTTGTAAAGTAAACACAATTTCCTATTTATAACTAAACACGCATCGGAGCAAAGATTATTTTATAAGCCTCAAATCTTAAACATTATAATATTCAAACTTCATGTCACAAATGTTGTAAACCTTGGTGTTGAAAGCTTGTTAAGTAAGAAGGACAGAGATTAAGTTTTTTTTTTAATATAAGCTCTCACTCTCTCTCTCTCAGTCTCTCTCTCTTGGTTTTTTTTTGTCCGACCAAAGTGGGGGTTGCAACCCCCCTATCCACCTCGCTAGGTCCGCCAATGGGAACGCTCTTTTGGATTATGTTCCTCGTTCATTTGTCGGAAATATTTAAAAGAGCCGTTTAACTGCAGACCGATTTTTCAGAGGGTAAAGTCCCTTTGTGAACGTAAATGACTCCGTACATGGCCATGGAAACCCTTCTCAACCTAGCTGTCACCTACTAGTATACATTCATCCTTCTTAGATTGATTTAAGTCTATTTGAACATCATCAAGATTGGATCCTGAACTCGGGAAGAACATTTTGATGGGTACGCCCAATCATGTCCTCCTATTCAATCTTCCTCTCAACGTCTCAGATCCTCCTCTCGTCGACTTAGATCCCCTGTCCCCCTGCCATTCTTTGTTTCACCACGCAAGTTTCTTTTGGAACCGCCCCTGAAGATTTGCTGTCATAAATTCCTACATTTTCGTCTAAAATCCTGCCCTCGCCGTCTTGGATCCTGCCCTCGCCGTCTTGGACTCTGCCCTCGCCGTCCTGGATCCTGCCCTCGCCGTCTTGGATCCTGCCCTCGCCGTCTTGGATCCTGCCCTCGCCGTCTTGGATCCTGCCCTCGCCGTCTTGGATCCTGCCCCCGCCGTCTTGGACTCTGCCCTCGCCGTCTTGGACTCTGCCCTCGCCGTCTTGGACTCCTGCCCTCGCCGTCTTGGATCCTGCCCTCGCCGTCTTGGATCCTGCCCTCGCCGTCTTGGATCCTGCCCTCGCCGTCTTGGATCCTGCCCTCGCCGTCTTGGATCCTGCCCTCGCCGTCTTGGATCCTGCCCTCGCCGTCTTGGATCCTGCCCTCGCCGTCTTGGACTCTGCCCTCGCCGTCTTGGATCCTGCCCTCGCCGTCTTGGATCCTGCCCTCGCCGTCTTGGATCCTGCCCCCGCCGTCTTGGACTCTGCCCTCGCCGTCTTGGACTCTGCCCTCGCCGTCTTGGATCCTGCCCTCGCCGTCTTGGATCCTGCCCTCGCCGTCTTAGATCCTGCCCTCGCCGTCTTGGACTCTGCCCTCGCCGTCTTGGACTCTGCCCTCGCCGTCTTGGACCCTGCCCTCGCCGTCTTGGATCCTGCCCTCGCCGTTTTGGATCCTGCCCTCACCGCCTTGGATCCTGCCCTCGTTGTCTTGGATCTTCACCTCGCTGTCTAGGACCCTGGCCTTGTCATCTTTGATCTTTACCTCGCCATCTTGGATGCTGCCCTCATAATAAGGCTCATTGTCTTGGATGCTGCCCCTGTTGTCTTGGATGCTGCCCTCGTCGTCTTGGATCCTGCCCTCGCTGTCTTCGATCCCCTCTCGCCGTCTTGGATCCTGCCTTCATTGTCTTAGACCCCGCCTCCTTGTCTTCCTCTCTTTCACCATGGAATTTGCTTTTGGACCGCCCCTGTAGATATGTTGTGCTAAGTTCCTACATTTTCATCTTAGACCCCCCCCCCTAATTGTCTTAAACCCCCTACCCCGTTGTCTTCATCTCTTTCACCATGAAAATTTCTTCCGGAACCGCCCCTGTAGATTCGTTGTCCTCATTTCCTACATTTGCGTGTAAATCAGAGTGATACTGTATCTCCCTGCCAATGGGAGTGTGACCTGAAATTGACGTTCAAATTTTGATTTGCAATTTAAATTTTGAAATTGATCCGCACAAGTCAAACTTGTGTCACATACAGGAGTATGCTCCGATACAACGCCAGGTATTATGCAAGTCTGGTAAAAAAAATCGGTGGCGGATCTAGGAGGGTCCATTTATTGTGAAAGAAAGGACGACGCAAATATTGAAAAAAAAATCAGTGGCGGATCAAGCGACTATGCTATAAATTGCATTTCTTATTTAAGTAATTATAATAATAATGTTATTTAAAAAAAAACGAATTAAAAGAATTTTCCAATTTTAATAAGTAATTAGAGAGACATCTCTTCTTCTTTTTCTGAGATAGGAATTTCGTAAGAAAAAAAGTTTTCTTCGCACTAAAACGGAAGTAGGACAAAATAAACTTTTCTCTAATATTGGAATAGAACCGCATTTACATGTAGGTCTGTTATAGAACTTATAGGATAACATACTATGGGATGGAATGAGGCATTTTGTTTGAATTCAACTTTTGTCCCATGAAAATGCGGATGAAATATATATATTTATGCTACTAAGCTAGCTATCTATTTTTGCGATCAGTTTTCGCACTTGAACCTCACTTTATTTCAAAACCAATTTTTATGGAGAAAATGTTTGATTGCGCATAAATTAGCTCCAATTTCACCGGGATAAGGGACGAATTGAATATCAAACTCGAAAAAAATCACGATTACTGTCAATGAAATCTACATAATTTTTGCGATGGAACCAATTTTGCTGGTGTTTGAAAGCCCCATTTGATTCATTCATTTATAATCTGCCGTTAAAGTGTTTTATTGGCCTTATTAGATTTGGCATTTATCAGTGAAGGGGGATAACCCAAAATTATTGAATTCCGGCGCAGCAATCAATCAGTAAAGGGACATAATGATACAGTAAATTGACAACCAATTTTTGAGGGGTCGCGTCATCCAATGTCGTCGTCAACATTGTCACACATTCTCAAGTAAAGGGCACTTTTTGCCGAGACCTCGAAGAAATATATTTTGATTCGCTCTATCTTCACCATTTTGTACTTTTCCTGTAACTTTCATGATTTTTTTTTTTACATGACCGAAACAGAAACAATCTAACAATCCCCCCCCCCCCCAAAAAAAAAACCCCGAACAAAAAAAAAAAAAAAAAAAAACCCAAACAAACAACAACACCCTGGTCACCCATTAAAACTAAATTCTAAAGCATGAATTTTTACTTTAAAAATCTTAAAACCCTTGCCTAAGAACTTAAAAAAAGATTTGCAACCTTATTTTTCATTTCAATTCGCTGTTGTCACATGTTGGACTTTTTACTCAATATATTTTTTCTACTTTTTAAACTATTTATTTACAGAGTGCATGTTAGCTTTCTCTATGACCCTCTCCATTGACAGATGTTGTGTCAAATATATTTTTGATTTTCAATATCAGATCACAGGTTTTGACGTATTTCTGGTTGATTGACTGACAAAGGTTAGAGTCTGTGTGATATTTTATTTTGAGAACATTTGAGTGGGAAAACTGTGATCGGACTGGTTCAATGATATCAGACGGAGAAAGATTAACGTATACTCTGTAAGTATAGTCTGTCTGTTGGTATTTCTCTGTCTGTCTGCATGCAGGTCTGTCTGTCTGCCTGTCTGTCTGTCTTTCTGTGTATCTGTCTGTCTGACTCTCGGTCTGTCTGTCTGTCTGTTAAATTTGCTTTTTCATTGTCAGTCTTTCTGCCACTCAGTCTGTCTGTCTGTCTGTCTGTCTGCCTGTCTGTCTGTCTTTCTTTCTGTTTATCTATCTGTCTGACTCTCTATCGGTCTGTCTGTCTGTTAAATTTGCTTTTTCATTGTCAGTCTTTCTGCCACTCAGTCTGTCTGTCTCTCTGTCCGTCAGTCACTCTGTACGTCAATCAAAGAGTAATTTCGTCTATTGACTTTTCTGTATTATCACTAAATAAATATCAGCAGTACAATGTATGTCCGGATTGGAAAGCAATTTGGGCTCATGGATCCGCGATGTTCGTCTGTCCGTCAAGATTTTGCCATCCCTGACACCCAGGGTTTTAGAAAATCTTCTTTTGTCTCTGAAAAAAGATTAAATTTAATGAAAATTGAGAGTTTCTAGACATGCAATGCCGACTGTATATTATTTTTCCGAGCTTATCTACATGTCGTTGCGCGCTGTGCGGTGATTTTGAATTTCCTTCTACACATGGTATTGATTATCTTTACAAGCGTATTGTCGGGCCCTATCAATATATATATTATACCACGATTCTTTTGTTTCTTACAATAAAGATTTGACATTGTGAGTTTCCGCGTCTGGAATATCTTAGGTTCAGAGGACTACAATGCGCGGATTTAGAAGTGTGTGTGTGTGGGGGGGGATGACACACCTCTCTCCTCAATGAACTTTGTGAAAAAAAATACATCTTTCCAGTGAAAATTTTCAAGAATAATAGGTTGGACCCATAACTTTCCCATTCTTCTTCCCCGAATTTTTAATCCAGACAATCCGAAAGTCACCAGACGTACCAGACAAACCTGGTAAAATTTGCTTTGGTCTGGTAAAATATTTCAACTTTTTCTAAATAAAAATGTTTGAATTTCTACAAAAATTCAAAAATGTCTGGTAAGTTGTAAAAACTTTCGCGATGTCTGTTATTCTAGATTCTTGGTCGTTTTTTCCGTTGATTTCAATATGATTTTCGCCTCAAAAATCATATCTTTAGGATATTGCTGTTTCTTTTTTACCCCCATCACTTCCTGTACTCACCAAAAACTTAAGGTCATTTCTGGGTAATGAGGAAAAAAAAGATAACTTCTGCCAAATTTTGTATAAAAGTGACATTTCAATTATAAAACAGTCTGACAGTAAATAAAGTATATGAACCCATGGATATTTTACAAAAAAAAAAAAAAATAAATACATGTAAATAAATAAAAAAAAAAATTAAATAAATAAAATGAAATAAAAATCACGATAATAATGGAAAGATTCAACACAGTTATACTTAGACCGAGAACAGGCCAAAATTTTATTCTTGAGTTGGTATTTTAGAATACCAACTAAAGAATAAAATTTTGGCCAGTTCTCGGTCTAAGTTATACTATATATCTTCGTTTGAACATAAGAGAGAAAAATTGTTCGAACTCAGTACTTCTATCTTAAGTCTATCGGTACAGTACCATATAACGTTTTAATCGAGTGTTTCAATATACATACTAATTTAAAAGCATATTTAGTGTAATAGACAGTATATATACTGAATCATTTGACTCAGGTGAGCGATAGTTGCCTTTTTGGGCCTCTTGTTGTCCCGATGGATAGGGATATTGAGATAAGATTTGATGAATAGTACAAAATTATGTATGTCTGTGATAGCTACAGAGCAAGTTTGTTTTTGGTCATGGTTGACCTATTTTTGAAGGAGTTGTCCCTCCTGATCACAAAATATTTACTGCTTCTAGGAGATTGTGTTGCTTGCATGTTTGTTTGTTTGTATGCACACAAATTAGATTGTTAGAAAACGTGAATACATCATTAAATTCTGCTGTCCTGTCGGCTTATTAGTTCATGTCCTTGTCGATAGGTGGCGCTGAAGTGCGATCAAAATATAGATCCCGATTTTTGTATAGTTAATGGTCTCCTTAATCCATGACGCTCTGGAGCCCGCTGAGACTCTGGTCATGTATTGTTATAGACGTACGAAATGATCTGTGTAATAGATTTTATTTATTTCAAAAATACTTAAGGTCAGCATGTAACCAGAATACAGTCTGGTCATTGTGGTATGAAGTCCGAACATCGTCTTGACCACTGTCGGGGTCAAGGATTACGGACAATGATAGCCTCCTTTAGATACATGTAAATAAATTGTAATTTTGATCAAAGGCAGATACAGAAATGGCGCGGGGGTGTTGGCTACTTCATCCGGGACTTTTTTGAAACGCCATTTTTCCTTCAAATTTAGAATTTTATTCCTTCAAGTTTACAATTCAATGCTGAAAATAAAATAGATCGTAGAATCTTTAACCATGCAAGGCGGGTAATGATCAGTTGAGTTTTTGTGCGAATAGCACATAGCGATTGCCTGATTTCTTCACTCATGGGAGCCCCGTCTTCTGAGTATGTATAAACGATGTTACTATGTTTACATGTACCTTGGGACTGCGTCAGAATCATGATCGGTATAAAGTCTGATCACTGTCTGAATCAATGAATCATATCTATATGAATCGAGCTGTCGTGTTATGTACATGCATGACCTAATGAAAAATTGCATCTGTATGTACTGAGATGAACACAGGCTGTGTGTTGGAAACCCCTTTCCATTACCAGGTGGTTATCTGTTTTAGTGGACAATATATAAATGAAACGGTGCTATCGATAAAGATATTAAGTTGAATCATTGAGACGTAAAACTAACTTCAAGTAGGCTTATTTTGCCCCGCTTCACAAAATAAAATCTGTATACGACGGAAAAATTAGGAACTTCCATCGTGAAATATGATATTAACAATTATGAAAAATAAAAGATCAAAACATTCCCGTTTAGGATGTATCATGTTTTTATATACTAAAAAAGAAGTGAATTTTCCTTCAAATTCTTAGCACACACCTAACATTGACCATGAAAGGTTAAAGAGAGAGCGGGGATCAAATTAGAAAATAAGAATCGTCTTCTTTCCTTGTATATGGACTCATCAATCGATAGTCATATTGGATTGTTGTATTTTTTAGGGCGGGGAGGGGTAGATTTAATGTGATGTTATTTAATTTTCATGTTCACTGTCAGACATCATATTTCAATTCATTACGACAACATTATGCATTTGCATTTTAGTTCTGTCTTTATACGTCCATAAACTGGCCTACGAAGGTGTTCAGGAAAAAATATAACTTTGAAAACACAATATTTTGTCATACATTATAAGTTATATTATTCTGGCTATTCGCACTCAGTACCTTCAGTGCTTTGATTTACTTATTAATGTTATTGACAAAATTGTAGAAAATAAAAGTAAAGGTTTGTTAATATAAAAGATCATCTCCCGTCTCAAGATAAAAAAGAAGGTCACGTGGCACAAGTCGGGTCCTCTAAATGTTATTTTAAAGTTACAATGTTATTTTAAAGTTACAGGGTTTTTATCCCCTTTGATTTAATTTGCCCCCACAAATTTTGTTTTTTAGTCTGAGCCAAAATCTTCAATCATACCTCCTTGCACTTACCTCCATTCCCTTACCTTCATTCATTCATTTATTCATTCATCCATTCACTCAATCAACCATCCATCCATTTATTCATTCATTCACCTATCCATCATTCATTCACCGATTCCCCTCCAACTCTTTACCATTCACATATTCTTCTAATATAAATAACTTTAATTGATTTCCATCTTCATTTAAAAATTCTATCCATTATTTATTTCCTAATATTATTTAATTTAATATTTTATGGATATTTAATTCATTTTGTGTCATTTCAATCATTTATGTCTTTGAATTGTCACTACTAAGGACCCCATTGGAAATAAGCCATGTTAGCATTATGGGTTATCCTTGGGATAAATCAAGAAAATAGTGCAATATATAATTTATTATCATTCTCCAAACAGCTTTTATTAAACCTTATCTTGAGTTTTATCTAAATTATTTACTTACACTGTGATATTTCAATTGAGCTTCTTCATATACATGTATAATCATATCTTGTCTGTGTTAAACTGTGATATCCATATATATTATTTATGTTTAATTCCAATTGTCATCATCAAATTTTAATTAATACTCATTGCTTCGTTTATTTCATATATTATATTTTTTTATTGCCCTGTGACTTGGTTTAATCCTGAAATAAATCAAATCAAATCAAATCAAAAGTAAATGTATAAGGGCGTTGGCATTTATCAGCTTCGGATCTTTGCTACGTTTGTATGACTTTCATCGGCATATTTCGGACAAATGTTATCGGACAACATCGGCATATTTCGGACAAATGAATTGGACAACATCGGCATCGGCATATTCCGGACAAACTTTGCTTATATTTTAAATGAAACCGACTTATTATGAATTTGATGGGCATTTGATATAGAAAAGTTTCAAAAACTAATGTATAAAGAAAGTAAAAGAACCATGAAATCAAATTAAACATGTTAAAAGCCTAGACGATCGATTTTATATGACTTCAGTTTTCAGGGGGTACGCCTGGTAATTTGGGTATATAGATACACTCTTCCTCATTTGTTATTTACAGTCATGTCGTGTTGCTTCCTCGTCGTGATTTATTCTTTCCCAAACAGAAACAAAAAAGAGGGTCCAATTAATTTACCGCCAACTTCAAATCCTAGATAACGTATCAGTGATTAAATTGGGAGGGCTTTTGACTCTGTCAGGTATAATATTCATTTTAATCGAACTAAATGATTACGTACTTTATGTCTTATCTCTATTGTGTCAGTGGTACCCCTCTATTGATGGCGCTTCAGGAGCGGATTCAGGAATGCTAACAAAAATCAATGATAAAGAAAAAAGAGGAGAGAAAGGGAAGGAAGGGAGGGGGAGGTCCAATATGAAATAAAAACTTTTAAAAAGAGTATGTTGGAAGGTGGGACTGGGAGAGGCTTAATCGTGCTCACTGACATTTTACAAAATAGGTTGTTCGTTGATCAAAATTTATTAGTGACTTTAAGAAATGGGGAAAAAATATATGTGAGGGGAAAGGGGGAGTGGGGTTTCCTAATAACTGGAAAATCCCAGCCCTGGTTCCGCGCGTATGTACTTTAAGCCTTATCTGCATTGTGTCGGTGGAACCCCTATTGACGAAGGTTGTATTTCTAAAAAAGCAAAACTGTGCGTTCTTGCTTCGTCATTGATTGATATAGCCAATTAAAAATCAGAAGAAATATAAAAAAATTAAGTATAGACCTCACAACACTTTTCACGTCTTGAGATTTTTGGGGGACGTTATAAATGACTTGTTAGACGCGTTAGCTTGCGGTATCAGTTTCTCAATTGTCATTAAAAATGACTTTCACTTCTGAAGACAGGTGTAAAGCTTAATGACTCTGATTCCATGTAATGATCGGATGCGTGTAAGCTAAAAAGGCACGATTTTTTTTATGCCACCGGAATCAAAGATTCGGGGGCACATAGTGTTTGGCCTGTCCGTCTGTTTGTCTGTCTGTTTGTCCGAAAAACTTTAACATTGGACATAACTTTTGAATGGGAAGTGATAGGGCTTTCATATTTTACATGTGTATTCCTTGTGACAAGACCTTTCCATTGGTACCAAAATTTTTGACCTCATGACCTTGACCTTGACCTTTGACCTACTTTTCAAAAAACTTTAACATTGGGCATAACTTTTGAATGGTAAGTGATAGGGCTTTCATATTTCACATGTCTATTCCTTGTGACAAGACCTTTCCATTGATTCCAAAATTTTTGACCTCGTGACCTTGACCTTTGACCTACTTTTCAAAAACTTTAACATTGGGCATAACTTTTGAATGGTAAGTGATAGGGCTGTCATATTTCACATGTGTATTCCTTGTGACAAGACCTTTCCATTGATACCAAAATTTTTGATCTCGTGACCTTGACCTTTGACCTTTAAACCCAGTGACCTCACATACATGTACTTAACAGAAAATAGTGTTCATACTAACAAAGATGCCACCGGGGGCATTCGTGTTTCACAAACACAGGCTTTATTGTTTTTGTCGATCATCCGGACTGTGTTAGTCTCTCTCGATTTGTATCTGTCTGTCTGCGTTTGTGTATGTCAGTCTGTCTGTGTTTGTATCTACCTGTCTGTTTGTTTGTGTCTGTATCTGTCTGTGTTTATATCTGTCTGTTTGAGAGTCTGTCTTGGTTCGTATCTGGCAGCATCTGCGTTTGTGTTGGTCTGTGCTAAGTTTATGCCTGTGTATGTATGTCTGTCTATGTTTGGATTGTGTCTATGGGTGTTTTTTGTATCCATACGACACTTTTTTCAATGCGTGTTTTGTACTTTAAAGAAATGTTTGTCAATTTGACGCATGCTTGACCACTGAATGATTATTCTCGCCCATGATATAGTGATTGATTTCACTAATAATTGATTGGTCCAAGATGATTTTACCGCGAATTGATTGGTCCAAGATGATTTTACTGAAAATTGATTGTTCCAAGATGATGAAGGAGTTTATTTGAAAAAAAAATCACTTTGTCATGTATAACGTCAATTGACATGCTGTCTGCTACAGTTTGTGAATTCCTCAATATTCAATCATATAAACGATTGGCTAAATAAGTGATTGAACGGATCAATTCAATCTTATGTTGAAATTTGCATATTTTATCTTTTTTTTTATTTTCGATGATCTTACTGAGATGATTACACCAGTGTGAACCGTGTTATGTAGATTGTGTTCCATTCAAAGTGACATTGTAATGATTGTTTTGGCAGTATTTTCTGCCATTCTTCTTCTTCGATTTTAAGGTGAATTGTACAATGGTTAAGAAGACAAACGTTTATAAAAATTATCCTTGTTATTAAGATTGGGCATAGAGTAAGAAATTAAGTTTTAGAAGGGTCGAAACCCCGAAGAGTCTTTTTAAAATTCGATATTTAAAAAAAAAAGGTGGATTTAAATTTCGATGGACTTACAAAAGATGGAGATGGGATCACACATGCACTCCCTATAATTTTCCCCAGGTTCCGCCACAACAATTTCATCCAGTATTTTTACTCGGCATCTTATTCTTTGGCTTCGGTATCCAGAATTCATTGTTTTCATCTTTGAACTAGAACTTTAGAATGTTTAGGTACAACATACTTTTGCTCTGCAATTCCATATTTTGACTGGATACCCAGACTCTTTGCTATGACAACTTTATTTTGACTTTGCCCTGGTACCGGGGTATTTTTGGGGGGTAGAGGGGGGGGGGGCGTGATTGCTCCCCTAGTTTCCTGTGTTTTTCTACCTCGTCATTTTCCCTTCAACCTTATTGAATCGAAATTATACTCAATCCCTTTTACGTTGATTATCTCTTTCACTCGCCGTTTTACGAGTATATTTGCTGGAGGAACTTATTCAATATTCAATATGATTTCCCTTTCTCAATCCGTCTGTCAATTTCCCATAGCTGTTCGCACCGGCTCGACTTAATATGATGAATTTGTAATAGTGATCGAGAGATGTTGAAGAATGGGTCCATTTTACGGCCTATTACCCCATGATGAAATATTACAAAAATTAGAAAAAAAGATAAAAAGTCAAGATGGACTGCATGTTGAGCGATCGGGAACATCAAAGAAAAGTTAAAGGAAAAATGATTCTAGTGTCTTTGTTAACATCCAGTATAACGCTTCATTTCAGCGTCTTGAGGCTTAGACACTTGCCTTTGGTTTTTGTGCGCCGATCTGATGGCGCAGTTCTGATTGTGTCATTGCAAATTGTCTTTGAACGTTTGAATTTTTCTTTCTTTTTTGTTTTGAAGATTTTTTTCTCTCGTATTTTTCAGTTTTCATTTTTGGTCTGTCATGTACAATATCGCAGAAAACAGCTCGTCAAAAGTCAATTTACAGACGGGGAAAGAGAACATTCTTGTAAAATATTTGAACCATCTACTATTTCTGATTGAAAGTTTGGAAACTGGGAAAATAATAAGGGGCTGGGGAACGTAGTTTAGTGTCGCTTGCGAGGCAAAGTCATTCAAGATGACTTTGACCGTCCGTCCGCCCGTCCATCTGTTCGCTCATCCAAATGTCTGGTAGTACATCGTACATGTTATGTTTACTGTCATCCATACTCGAGCAAAGTGAGTCAGTGAGGGCGAAGGTTACGATCAAGACAAAGGTCACTTATAAAAGGTCAAACATATGGCAAAGGACAAACAATAAGTATACCGGTATCAGACACATGCTCGTGAACTACAACATCAAAGTCAAGGTCATCTATAAAAGGTCAAACATGATAGAGGACAGACAAACTAAGTATCAGACACATGTTCGTGAACCACAACATCAAGGTCACGATCAAGGCCATGGTCACCTACAAAAGGTCAAACTTATGACAAAATTATCAGACATGTTCGTGAATCACAACATCAAGGTCACGATCAAAGGCCAAGGTCACCTAGAAAGGTCAAACTTATGACAGAATTATCAGACATGTTCGTGAACCACAACATCAAGGTCACGATCAAAGGCCAAGGTCACCTACATGTACAAAAGGTCAAACTTATGACAGAATTATCAGACATGTTCGTGAACCACAACATCAAGGTCACGATCAAAGGCCAAGGTCACCTACAAAAGGTCAAACTTATGACAGAATTATCAGACATGTTCGTGAACCACAACATCAAGGTCACGATCAAAGGCCAAGGTCACCTACAAAAGGTCAAACTTATAACAGAATTATCAGACATGTTCGTGAACCACAACATCAAGGCCACGATCAAGGCCAAGGTCACCTATAAAAGGTCAAACTTATGACAAAGGACATACAAACACAAGTACCAGACACATGTTCGTGAAGCACAACATCAGGTCAGGATCAAGGCCAAGGTCACGTATAAAAGGTCAAACTTATGATAGAAGTATCAGACATGTTGGTGAACCACAACATCTAAAGCGTGTCTAGTTTGAACTTATTAAGCCCAGGTTTCGCTATAAATCAGATTATGAATTTTATTGCCAAACATTGTAGCTGGCATCCGTCTTCTTAAAGTTTGATGTAAAAGACAGATTGAAATATGCCATATCCACCGTGATCGTAATCTCTTCTTATTTCCTATACTTCATCCGGGAACTCCGATTGATCAGTGATAAATATAGGGATCGAGATATGAATTTATTTTGTGTGATGCGGGTTTGAGATATGAAAAAAATTACAAGGTACTTTATGGAAGAACAAAATTGATTATTGAATTTGCTGACTGATAATGATGTTTATTTGCGACCGCGAGAATATATATTATTATCTATTTTAGAAGCTGCATATGTCTTGTCTTGTAACTTATTATGAAACTTGAGGCATGCCAATTCTAAATAAAGATACCAAATAAAATGATCTCTATAATCGACGCCAACTCTTTAGAGTTTTCATTTAAGATATATAAACTATATTTCACTTTTCAGCGGTGACGCCAATTATATCCCAATTTTTGATATGGACGCCAATCATATGTAACGCTATTGGCGTTTCAGTTTTGGCGTCAATAAACAGATGATGTTGTTTTCAGAGATGATGTTTTCCCTAACAAACTAGAACTTAATTGATTAATGAACAAATGCAGTTTAACCACGATCTAAACATCGGCTTCGTTTGTCTTTTTGTCTTCTTTGAAAAATTTCGGACTCCTCTGGTGATTGCATGCGATAGCTTGCTCAAGTCGGCAGGACACGGACTTTTTAC
This sequence comes from Pinctada imbricata, assembly GCA_033119305.1. Classification (NCBI taxonomy): domain Eukaryota; kingdom Metazoa; phylum Mollusca; class Bivalvia; order Pterioida; family Pteriidae; genus Pinctada; species Pinctada imbricata. The sequence goes on along the minus strand of VSWD01000014.1, from coordinate 15,980,679 downwards.
ATATACGCCCTTATTGTGCTTTTGGTTTCCATTTACTTATTCGTCCGTTTGTGACTTGGGTCCCTGTGTTTTGCTATCCGATTTGTATTGTCATCTAACAACGTGGAGGCTATTTTACACAACAATTGAGACCACTGGGTAACCGAGTAAGTCGGAGGTTGTGCGCACGTTATCCGGATAACCACACCATTTGCTACTATATAACGTTGCAGATTGCCGTCTTTTGTGTCTTGGTGTCGTCATTAGAGATTTGTCTTCCTTTTGGTGTCTGTGTTTGTGTTTGCTCATTTGGGTGCTTCAGTGTTTTGCTGTAGATGCTGCAACCGAGTCTTTGATGACAGTAAGTGTTTTGACAGTAATTGTTTTGAATATATTTCCCTGACACTGTCGCCATAACACTTTTTATATAGACATGACGTCAGACAGTGCATGAATTTTATATATTGTTTTCGTTTTCATCAAACATCGACGGCAGGTGCGGCTAGCCAACAGGGGATGCTTACCTCCTCCCGGGCACCCGGTCCCACCTCTAGCTTGCTAGGGGTCCGTCGATGCTTAATTTTATGCTCTATTGCGAGTGTTGTTGAGATTATCGTCAGGATCTTCTTGATTCTTGACAAATGAACCCTTCCGGCATCACGAGTATATAAAATAAAATACTCGCTTTTCAACATCAATTTTTGCTGAATGTTGTGTAAACAAGTACATAAATGATATCGTCGATTTAATCTTATCGTGAGTGGGTATCGATACCCGATATACAGAACATTTTCTATTGAAAAATGGGACTGAGAGTTTTGTATGTACGCTAGTCATGCAATGTCTGCAGACGACACATTTATAAAAAGTAAACAGATACTTACGTCTGGATTCGTGTAAACATGATCGAACCGAATGCATCTACAGCAAGAGTGGATCCGGGAATGAGGGATGGGACCTGGAAGGAGGAAGGGGGGGGGTTCATGGAACTGAGAAGATGGGGGTTGATCAAATTGGATTCATGATGTATAGGTTCCATATACGATATTTTGACGTTTTACCTTCTAATCATTTCATACCTTGTAAACTGGATGTTTACATATTTAGAGAGGTTTGACATATGACGAACAATATTGAGGTGGGTGTGGGTAACGGAATAAGGGTACAGATACTAAACGATGATGGTTCTGTGATTGATTGAACAGTTGGAGAGAGAGAGAGAGAGAGAGAGAGAGAGAGAGAGAGAGAGAGCACCATTTGTGCATGTATGATAGTGTTCCCGTGAATTCTGGATCCGCCAATGTGAAATACTTGTTTGTGATCTTTATTGTTACAGAATATGGGACCGTTCCTAGTTGATTGTTATCTGTAACACCCGATATACCGAAGACATCTGACTTTTATTTTTTCTCCCAGTTCAAATGTATGAAATATGTAAAATAGCTGGCAGACGACCCAAAGATGCAAGCGAGATTTCGCTGAACCCGTCACGCTCCATTGACTTCCATTTAAGATTTTTATTCAAACTTTTGTCTGGAATGTATTGAGTTGAAACCCGATCAGTGATACACGGCTACATGTACAGGAGTACCCCAACCTTAGCGAATGATTTCTTATGATCCGTCGCCGCAGCAAGCCATTTTCCGGAAAGATGAAGGGTCTCGGTTCCTGGTTCTAGATATTAGTCTTGCCAACCTGATTAGAAATAAATTGAAACAGTTTAGTGTCACTAATCAGTTGTAAATAAGCATGTGAAAAGTTGGATCGATTTGATTTTTTTCAGTGAACTGCATGAAAGGGCGAATCTGTCCAATATACGAACACCTGTGCCATTATGGGAAAATATCTCTCATTTTCTAAAGGCCAAGTTTCCTCTCCTTGCGTAGTTCTCTTCGTGCACATCTGACGAAAGCTAATTCATCGGCGGATCTTGATTTTTTTAAGCGGGGGAAGGGGGGGGGGTCCGCCTATGAGGGAGGGTCTATCCTATGATTTTGAGAGAGTTTACGCTGAAATGGGTCAAATCGGTATTTTAGACAAATTCCAGAAGGGTCATGACCCCTTTAACCCCCTTTAGATCCTTGCTTGAATTGGTTTGATTCTTTGAAGAACAGAGAAATTAAACTTTTTTTTTAATTAAATCATAAGTATGTTTGGTCTTGTGTAGTGATAATTCTTCGTTATTTTTCGCTACTCTAGCGCATATGTTCATTTTGTAAACCCCCTCCCCTAACTTCAAAAGAGATACTCAAATTCAAAAGATATATTACATTTATATTAACAGAAAGACATACAAATGTAGACAGAAGGTCCATAGTGCTGATTTTTCACCCCCCCCCCCCCCCCCCGCCCGTTTATTATTTTTTTTTTTTCGTCTAAATTCGAACATGAAAAGTTTAAGATAGCTTATGTTATACTCATACCCTTAATCAACTTTACAAAACATCCGTAAAACGTCCATTTCTCCCATCATTGACTATGCTGAATGTTATCACATCTCAGATCAACTCGCACAAAAGAAAAGTTTCCAATTCGTGTATTGAAAAGATGTTATTTTCACCGACAATTTAAATAGATATTCAGGGATGATTAGACATTTGTGATCCCCATTCTTTACCCACGGGCCACAAAATTTGAATTGTGATGGTGAATTTTAAAGTTCGAACAGCTAGTTATTCTCGCTGAAGGGAGAAATCGTATTGATGTCAGAAAGTATCTAAACTTGAAAAATAAATGATCCGTGAAATTACCAACGATGCGTGAAATAGAATAAACATGATCGTCTTTCGATCTTTGCTTTTAAGGGGAAAAAATCAAAATTTGTGGATAAATTCCCGATAAAAAAACTATAACATGTGAAAATAAAAGTGAATTTTAACGAAACATGGTACTTCTCTTGCAGTATACCGGGTTGATGAAAATTGACATTATGAAAAAAAAAAAAGAATAAAAAAAGAAACCACTGCGTCACGAAGTTTAACGTCTTACACCCCCCCTCCCGAACTAAGGCTCTACCAACGATGGGTTACCTACATACCCATTCAGTATGTAATAACAGTATAATACTAAGTTTAGCAAATGAAAGAATGAGTTTAAAATTGTTTATTACAATCAATACAATACGAAGCAACCCAATACGTAATTCCAAAATGAATCGCATAATACAATGATTAAGATGCTATATACAATACATAATCCCTCTGTGAATCACATTACAATACAATTCAATACAATATTATTATACAATACAATTCAATACAATATTATTATACAATACAATTCAATACAATATTGTTATACAGTACAATTCAATACAATATTATTACATAGTTTAACACATGCCATGCGATAGAAACTATAATATCAAAAACAGTATTGTAAGCATTTAAATAAAAATTGAAATACAATAGTAATACAATTTCCTGCAATACACAATACACACCATACAATATGATACAATACAAAAAAGGAACGTGTGCTCATATTCCGGAACTTCAACAATTATTTGATGTATGAATATCGAATAAAGAGAAACCCCTCCCTACCCTTTAAAGAAAATCTTGCGATCAAATTTTACTTTTGTTTTAAAGACAAAGTTAATATAGTTACGATGCATTCATTGTTCGATTTGTGTGTATTTATTAGCCGTATCGTGACGAGACATTTTCGTGAAGGAGCTAAAGAAAAGGAAAGCAGTACTACTTGTCAGGGAGATCGAATGGTCCTGATGTCGAATCTTCGATCATGGTCCATCAGTTAACCTTATATTTAGTCGTTTCCGGGTCATTTAACACGACAATAAAATTCTGTCCTGTAATATTCCCTGCAACCCGATCACTGCCTCAGCTTATTATCTCCTTATTCAAAGTTTTGTTGTTCCCCACAGATGGAATTTCAAGATATATCGCGAATTGAAGCGGAAAGTTTCAATTCAAAGGGAGCGATAAACCGATATTGAATCCTTACTTAAAACAGGTGTCATGTGATTTATTGTTAGTATTGCAAGCTCGGTCGGTCAGAAAGGGAAAAAATATGTAAGTAGAAAATTTCTATCTCCATCTGTTGTGAATTTTGACATTTTCTGACAGTATTAATGACGATTTCTGTGAATGGGTCTTTGATTTGTTTTCCTGATAATCTAAGTGACCGATTCATATCATCGATCTCAGTTTATTCGTTCTTTTCTCTTCTGTCTATCGTTTTCTTCTTCTTCCATTTTCTTCTCGTTCAGGAAGATAATTGGCATTTGTTACGTTTTAAAGATGCTTCAATAATACATAATTCCTCCGGACAATATGTTATCAGATTAAGTATGACAAAATTTACTTACTTAGAAAAGAAAAATCAAAATGAAAGAAAGAATGTGTCGCAAAACGTACGTGACATTGATAATGGATAGTTTAAAGATAGGACTATCAGCTGATAGGTTATTTAATTTAGGTGTCTAATTTTGTTCTGTCAACGAGGAATGCAGTTTTAATCCCCTTCCTCATTGCGTTAAATGTGGTTAAATTTTCTAAACGTCCGGACGACTAGTAGCCGTTCTGAAATTAACTTATCAATGCGCGGAGGTGGATGGGTGGTTTCAAGTCTGTATTTGAAGGAAAAAAGGGAAGTTTAGGTTGCTTATTGCATGTCCAACCGACCCTCTCTGTAGGTCCACACAGGCTTTAATTTGGAGTCAATCTATTTATGGTTTCCAGAGCAGTATCGCCATGTTTCGTATCAATGATAAAGTTCGTCTCCAGTCTCTTCAGCAATGCCATTTTGAGGAAGTTTGAATTAAAATATATATAATGGTGAATATGGTTTAAAGAGAAATGTATTATTTCGAAGAATTTCTTGGTTAAACAATATCTATTAAGAAAGCTCATCATGACCAGTGCTCTCACACCATTTTTGGGACTGGGCCCGGGGTCTTTGAAATTGAGAAAAATAGCGGCATTTTCTCAAAAATGGGAAAATATGTTAAATAAGTTTGGATGCCTTTTGACTTGAAAATGAGTTTCCATGAGGTATCCAATTGGGATAAATCGTCAACAAATTTGGTAAAAAGATACTATTTTGCATTGGGACTGGGTCTTTTGCATTGGGACTTTGGCCCAATATGGGCCCCAAATTTGGCCGATCGAGAGCCCTGATGACATTCATGACATTAATATAACGACATGTATCTGGAGATAGGAAAACAAGTGAAATACCAATTGTACTCATTCCTATAAGCATTTCTTAAGAGAGAGCGTAAAAATTAAACATTTTGTAATTGTGAAGTCATAATTATTCTTAGTATACTTAAAGATCAAACAAAATTAATTACATGGATAAAATAAATGAAAAAAGAAAAAAAATAATGAAAATCCGGAAATAAGAAATTGAAAAATAGTATCATGTATTTGTGGAAAAATTTAAAACACTTCGTGTTAATTTCATCAATAATGCCTTATGGGATGAATGCATCATGAGACAAAGTTAACAAATTCCTGGACATCAGTATCGTATCTTTAAGAGAGGAACTCTGATCTGACTTCTAACGCCCGATAAAATGTTCAACTTCATAGGATGAATACATTAAATATTTGGTTAAGCCAGAAATTGATCACCAGTAATTGTAACGACGCAGACGACAATAGATAAGCGAGCAGACGACTTTTGATAAGATTGCAGACGAGAGGAGCCAAAATATCGATCTGAAAGCTCCAAACTTTCCTTTCCGGCCTCATCAATGTAAACTAAACGATCTATCGTTAAGGTGGAGTAACGCAACATTTCCTAGTCGGTAAAATCACCTTAGAATCCGAATCATCTCAAGTTGACATAGTATTTTGTTAAATGGATTTTGATTGGTCACTAATATATCCAAGTGATGGCGCGTCCATTCGATGCCTCTCGCACATATCGAAGACTCTAGAAATCAGCTGGGATTTTGGAAATGTCAAACAAATGTGTTAGCAGTTCTATCTAATGTTCAAAGAGCGATGTTTGATACGCGGTAAAGATGTTGCGTCGCTAGGAAGAACCGATTTTATCAATGTTTGGTTCAGGGTTTTTACTTTTTGAAGTTCAAACAAAAGTTTCGAGTATAGCAGATACATGTATTGATGAACGAGCTTACATGCCTATGAAACTGTTTAACAATGTCGCGAGGTCAATTCGTTAATACGTCAAATCAAAATCTGAAATTAGCAATGTCATCAAAACACTAGGACAGGGAACTATAATAAGGTTCATCTATTTCGCAAAGTAATTCTTACGCATGCTTTGTAGTCATTTCAGGTCATGTCAAGGTCAGCAGATAAATGAAGGAAAATAGCATGTAACTGAATAGGTGTCAGTGCGAGAAAAATGTTTGACAAAAATCTGCTGGACAGACAAAAGTGAAAGTACTTTTTAAAACTACCGAAATGTCTGACAAGTACGAAACCTATTTCGACATCTCTGACGTCACCTTTGCAAGTTTTCACCCTTAATATGCGATCTTGACCCAAACGTGACCTTGATTCTCACTGTGTTCCGCGTTCCATGCTTGACCATCCCTATTCATTATGCAAGTATAATGCATATCAAATACATGATAGCCACAAATGGGAAATCAAAGTGTGACTGCAAGATGGACAGACGGACTGAAAGTCGAAAAAAATCTAATACGTCGCTGTTGATTCGCAGACGAACGTAAAGACGTTCTTATTCTGAGATTTGAAAACTTGATCTCGTTACTTTAGAACTCGCAAAGGTCAAAGACTACTAGTAATTAATATAAGCAATAATTCTTCTGTATCCTTTTCTTTACATTTAGCTAAAAAAATCCATTGTATCTATGTCAAGAACAGTTTTGAGGTTTGATCTGAGCCAAGAAAAAAATCAACACATATAATATTAGGACTTTATTACTTCGTTCTCTCGATTTTCCGGGTAAGTTCAACGACTGCGCATATCATGGATCCTCACCGCTGACATACCTTAAGTCGAGTATCAAACGGGTGGCGACATCTATCACCTGAAGTAAAAAATTAAACATACAGATTAGTAAAAACTCTCGTATGTCATCGATTAATTTGAATTTTATCTGAATGTATAAATTACAATGTTAAGTACCCATATAGAGTTTGGCATTGAACGAATATAGGGGCAGTACAGGATCATGGGAATCAACACTGATAGATTTTCTCAGTTCAGTCAAACTTTGTGATACCAGATCGTGCAATGTGATCGGGAATCGTATGACTTGCACTTATATTTTTTTACCTCTTTTTGTTTTTAGCTAATTAGGTGTTGTGAAGATGTTTAAGAGTTACTTCCCTGTAGGAAAGAAATAGTAAGTACCTGTAGGAAAACATGCAGAGTTCTGTATGTATATATCAGTAGTAGTCAGGAGAAGTGGGGGTGGGAGGAGGTTTGAGATTTATTGACGAAGGAAAGATTGACATCTCAAATTGCTGACTTTCTGTGTTTGAGGCCCCCATCCCTAACCCCCCTCCCCTTCACTCACCCCTACCGCCCCCACTCAGCTGTCAGCCAAGACAAAACAAAAAACAAAACCAAACCAAAAAAAAAAAAAAAAATCCCGTTTTAACAGAGACAAACGAAAGAACAATATTTAAAGTACCTCTGTGAAACACACGGGGTATATGGAATATTGTTTGGAGACGGGATATTGGAGAGTGAAAGGGGGGGGGGGGGGGGGCAGCATCACGAGGCGGAGTAAATCTCTGTTTATTATACAAGTAGATGTTTTGAGAACAAAAAACAACGTTACACAGATACAGATATAAATCACGTGCCGTATCAAACAGGTCGATGAGGGTTCGTGAAATTGATTGATTGATTGAGGATACGAGGGAACACATGGCCCCCTCAGGGGGGAGATCGTTATCCTCCCCAGTACAGACACAGAAATAGCTGAGCATCAGACACAAGGAGGTGATTTATTAATTTGAAGATAAATTAAGTAGAAAAAATTGACCCAAGTTAGATATTTGACTCATATTTCCTCCCTGGCTTCGTTTATGTTGCTGATACAGATCAAATTACGACGGGGATTTGCATAGGAATGTTTGTATCTAAATTTGCTTGTAATATAAAGTGCAGGAAAAGATCGAAGTGCATCCTATGGTGTCTTCCAGTCTGTTTGATTGTCTGACTGTTCGCCTGTCCGTCGTTAATTTTTGCCTTTCTGATATCATTTAAAATTTTCTCCAATGATTATATGCTCTCTCTCTCTCTCTCTCTCTCTGACGATTCAGTGTCAAAAATTGCCTTTCGTCATGATTGGCCTAATTTTCGTTAGGGTTATCGCTCTTTGGTAAATAGATTTTCCTTAAGTGAAGCATCGTCCAGGTTGAACTTCTTAAAACATATGGAGGAAATTCTTTTTAGCAGAATAATTTTGATAGATAATCAGCAGAGCGAATCTTCATGTAAATTTTGATGTTGAAGACAAAACTCTTTATTATTTGAAGTTTGACACAACAGAGACTTGCTCCCTATAAGTACTTAGTACCTCTGGAGTAGACCCCCTTTCTGTACCCCCACAAACATATAAGTGTCTCTAGACGCTCGGCGTTTGATTTACTAGAATTTGATACTTTGAGATTGTGATGCGGCATACCTTATTGATACAAAGTAGAACCGAATCTCTGGTTTGTTTCACATTTAAATTTTATGACTTCGTGATACATGCGTCTTGATTAAAAAAGCAAATAGTAATACAAGATTTCGTTATCGCATCTGATCGCCGAATAAAATAGAATATTTTCATCATAAAAAGAAATCGCTGCTCGCCCGTGTGCTTGAAGCAAACAATTACAGTACTTGAGTGGGTCTCCCGTTACAGCATCCTTTTACAATGGGATTGTGTGTTTAGAGGGCTTTTGACGATATAGATATTCGGTGCGAATGAGAGGCTGTGCGATATGATAAGAAACAAAGCTCTTAAAACTGGTAACATGAAATAATACTTATTATTGATACAAAATATGACATCACGAGTGGGTACACATTTCATCGACAATGAACGTGATGCTATGTCCGCGTGATTAGTTTTCTGAGAATTTATATGTTTTTTCTTTTGAATTTTACTAAGGGGAGTTGTCAGGTGTTCGATGCAAGAAGACCTTCTGGGAATTTGATTAAAATCGAAAGACGATCCAAAATCTTTTCGTGCAGTGTCTCGTGTGAATTACGACCCCCTTCTCAATAATCACTTTGAGATATATACGCCCCTTTTTGAAATTCCACATTGCCTGTGAAGAAAATACAAATAAATAAAAATAAATCAAGCAAAGCAGTATCCTACCTTAAAGAAAGCCCCCCCCCCCCAACCGACCTCCTCCAAGTCCCTAAAAGTGTCAAGTGCGGCGACTTCAATATTTCAAAGAAATTGAAATACTTTATTTCAAGTATAAAGACATTCGAGCAAGGAATAACCCAACTTACGAAAGTTTTTTATGAGCGAGCGAGCAAGAGAGAGAGAGAGAGAGAGAGAGAGAGAGAGAGAGAGAGAATAAGTAAAAGCAAATATAATATATATATCAGTTTTGTAATGGGATCGAAGCTAGGTAGTTAGGATCAGATCTGTATGTACAATCAGTTAGTTGGTATAGCTAACTTAAGATGAAGGCGAGTTTTAAGTACGTGTAAGTATGTTGTTGAAGGAGGTCCTCTCTGATCCTACCTACTCTATGTCAGTCGGAGGAACAGCACAATTGTCATACTAACTTTCCTTTTCTCCAAATTCCACAAATATTCGATACTGAAGTAGGTTTAGTCAACTCAGTGTTGAAGGAAATGCCCCCTTCTCCGAAAGGACCAAAAGGGTTTTGAAATCGATTTACTTCATCTTTTGTAGAGTCATTGGCGGATCAAGTTTTAAAAAGTCATGGTGATCTAAGACTCTAGTAGGGGATGAGGAAGAAAGTTTTCAGTCATCGACTTGTGACGCACCATTTGAAAAATTTGCAAGAAAATGACATTTCCTTACTGTGTCCAGGCGGGGTGGGTGCACTTATTATCCAATTATGTAAGACTAGTTGATATCATCTGTCTGTCTGTCTGTCTGTCTGTCTGTCTAAATGTTTTGACACAACTCAATGACAAATATGAAAATTGATAATTTTAAGTCCCTCTGGCTTTAAGGGTAAGGGAATAAAACAACAACATTAACATTTCCAATACTCCAAAATGTGTTGTCCTCTTTGTCATCCATCTGTCTGATCGTCTGTCTTACGTTATTATCGGAAATTAAGCAAAAGTCCGTTGTTCCGAAGACGAAAAATATTGTAAATTTCTGTCGATTGTCAACAATGATAGACACCTTGAATAATTAGTATCTCATTTTCGACCACAGACTTCTCAAATACTCTGCGATTCACATCATTAGCTAATGGTGTAGTTATTCGGTACACGGGAGCTTACTCTCCCATTCATGGGGATACAGCTTGTACGAAGGTATAAGCACACTCCCCCCTTTCTCAGAGCAAAACATTAAGAAGTCGAGTCTGAAATTAAGAAAGAAAAGTAAATTCAATCTCAGAAAAATATTCAGGATTTTTTTTTTTTAATCAGGGACACATGCCTGCTTATATGAAATGCACATAGATCTAAAAAAAATTGTTCAAGTGATATTTTGAAGATTTCATCGTCGTTTGGTTATGAATGACCTCCTTAGCGCATACAAGATGTTTTTACTTAAATTAGGACCTATCATCAATGAACAATGCTGTTTATCTATTCAATTGGAGCTGGGTGAAGCTGGGCTTTAATATCTCCCTAATTTGAGGTGGTCAATTGAACGACTGCTAAGTTATTGTAAACTTTTACTGAAGCGAAGTCTACTTGAAGCGACAAGAGTGCTCATTGATCACTTACTTAATCCACCGCCTCTAACCTTAAACAAGAAAGTGCTGTGATCAAAATCCAGCGGACTTAAGCCCCTAGTAAAGTACCAAACCACAGATACTTTACCCTCTTGGAAACTCAGTCAGTCAACTAATCGTCTGTTTGTCGATCAGCTTCCGATCTCGACTAAAGTGATTTGAAAAAATCCTGATCCCGAATATTTTTATCGTAAACCAATCAAAGAAGGAGGGGTCTCCTAAAATTTTGTACAGGGGAGTAGATAGAATCAGATAAAAACAATGGGAACTAGATCAACGTGGTATTGATTCGTGGGTTACACACATAAGACCACTTCGATTATCTATCGGACCTTTATCTAGGTTTGAAGGTGTAGCTTTTGATCGATTTTATCTCCAGAAATTTGTCTTGATCAGGTAAGTTTGTGACTTTATTTGGTTTGTGATCTCAATTTGTTTTTGGCGATTTATATGATCTGAAAACCTTCTTTTTTCCCTCTTTTAGTTGACATTGATTATGATAGTTTGAGGACGATCTGATCATCATATACATAGTCTTTCCTATCGTGAATTTCTGCAGCAGAAAACTTTTTTTTAAAGAATGAAAGTTCTTAATAAACTTTTAAGGTTAGAGAATTTTCTATTTGAAAGTTCATCAAAGAGCAAAGAACTTTCAACTTGAGTGGAGGTTATGTGGAATTAAGGGGGGGGGGGGGGTAAGCATAAATCTTGTCATCATAGGGATAGAGGGTTATGGGCATAAATTCAATCTTTTTTTTCAGGACAAGTGGGGTTTTTTCTTTTTGGTGAAGACGGTGAAGTTTTCTAAACTTCTTACATTGTTTGTATGTCCTTTGAAACTTTTTGTTCGTCAACGTATTCTGCGATTTTAACTGAAAACAGTTCCGCGTTTCAAACAATCCTAACTCATCGTTTGAGGGTGACATTTTGATTTAAGGTGGTGCACTAACTGTTCAACAAAAGATTTTTCTGCTTACAACATGTCTTTTTACATCGTAATATGACAATTAGGCATATCTTTGTTTATTTATTATCATAACTTACGCCGTAATGAAGCGATCAGTGATCGCAGTTTCTGTTTTTCCCATATGCGCCGCGGGAATGCTTCACTCCGATCACGCGTCATTGTACAGACATGCAATAGAAGTGATTTGTGTTCACCGATCACCCTCCATCAGTCATGATGTGTTATTTTCTGCTAATTCCGCGAATAAAGACACGGCTAAGTCTTATGTCTCAGTGACTAAATCATGCCAGGATACGGTATAAAACATCAAAAGTATTCCGTCCTGATCCCGTCGCGCGATTTTCGCCCCCGATAAGCCCTATTTCTCGCTTCCTGCGAAGTTCGGATCACTCGATTCAATCTGCGCCGGACTTTTACTGAACTTGATGGTGTTACCGCAGAGAAGTGGCGTTTTCGTAAACAAATTTCAAAGAGATTTGTCAATTTTATGTCGATTGATTAACTGGTAATATTAGCCGCCTATGATCTGTCGACATGAGATTATTTTTTCTTTCGATTTCCTAAGCGTTACCAGATGGTAAGCTTTGTAATGGTTTCCCGGTAGGACTTTTTTCTCCCACTTTATACTTGAGAAATAAAAAGGATAAAATTAGACTTATGGACGAACAGTTAATTAAACTCTTATTTGTTGAAGGATATTGAACTTTATGCTTTGAAGCATGTTGAAGTCACGCTAATGACGAACAATGGTTACTAATATTCGGAGCTGCCCCTTTCCCATTTTCCCTCTGTTCCCCACTACACTCCACCCCACCCACCCCACCCCACTCCCTCTCTCTTTCCATTGCAATCGACCCTCGTCTCTTACTTATATCGATCCTCGTTTGAGAGAGAGAGAGAGAGAGAGAGAGAGAGAGAGAGAGAGAGAGAGAGAGAGATTATATTTTAAGTTCTATAGGATGACCTTACACTATGCGTTCATCCTCTAAGATTAAAATCAGTAAGTTTATAATACATGTAATACTTTTAAAGTGCATCTACTTAACTTGATTTCTCATGCCACATCGTTGCGAATGGAGATCATTTGTCGTTTGTGTTTGTGATGGTGAAAGGAGAGGATGGTTTCAATAATTTGTAAATATTAAGTAATTTTAATTTTAAGAGGGAAAAGTAAAATTCAGATCTTTTTATAAAAAATTTGGAAGGCGTTTATTGGTTTGTCTGTCCGTCTGTTTGTCCACTGCTGTGACTGTAAAATCTTTCATGTCACGTGACATGACATATTTTTACCAACATGTACTAAGATGTTGATCCAGTGACCTTGACATTGTGAGTTCAGCAGTCTGTCACATTCCAGTTACTTGTAGTCCGTAGAGGGGCATCAGTGTTTCACAAACTCATTTTGTTTTGTTTTAATTTGCATTTATTCTCCAAGATCAGGGGAAATGTAGTTTCTTCGCGGTCTGTCTGTCTGTCTGTAAAAAATCATGTCCTACTTTTATAAAAAAAAAAAATAACCTTAGCCGGAGCTGAACTTTCATATTTCACATTTGTAGCCAAGATCTATCTTTTAACACTGGTCAACATTTCTGAACTCATGACCTTGACCTTTGAGTTTGACCTACTTGAAATAAAAATCACCTCGGTGGCGGCGTTGAACTGTAAGTGATATGGCTGTCATATTTCATACATGTTATATACATGTTTATGTACTCCTTACGTCTGACAAGACCTTTCAGTTGGTAACAAAATTTTGACCTTTTCTACAAAATCAAATAGACCATCATATTTTTGACATACTTTTTGATAATAAATCAATACAAATCAACCATCTTTGATTGCGTGCATTGAGCATTTAAAAAATCCACTTCCTATCTATCAGGTGCAGGACAGTAGTCTATCATTAGCGCGCACCTGTTTGCCTTAATTTGGATTTCTTCTGACATTCTTTCGCCCCTGTGATTTTTTTGCCCCATCAGAACCCAATATGATGATGTTAGCGATTTTGGTTGAACTGCATGGTATCAAATTTGGTAGGTAGGCCTGCTGCGCAGATCATTGTCAGTCTTGTCACGTCGTCTGAACGTTTAATGTAGCGTACCGTCCATTGTTATTGAGGAAGCTTTATCTAATGTATTGGGATGGGTATATGATCGTTACATTTTGATCCCTTCAAAGTACCCGGATCAGGGGCGGATCCAAGATTCAATACGGACTGACCGTTTCCTTGTCAACATCTGTTATGGTTCTAATGTTAGAATTCCGTTTTTGATAGCAAATTCGTATATTTTTGTCACTTGAATAAATATCATTCGTCCAGATACATTTTCATATATTTTGAAAAGAGGAAGAAGTATTTTAAATCTTGGATCCCCCGATCCTTGAATAACTTGGATCCGCCCCTGCAGGTTATTGTCATTGGTTGGATGCTACTTATTCAACCGTTTCGCCAGGTACTAAAGAAGAAAATCACATTTTCATTACGTGCGAAATTAGATATATTTTTTAAAAGTTTATTATGCAGTTCTGATGAAAAGTTTTAAGGGTTTTATGGTGGAATTGATACGTGTTTTCTTCGGGAGATATTCATCGAATTTTACAGTTTTTGCAAAAAAAATATTTCTGACGTCGAGTAGATTTTATCACGACATTTTATCGTGGAATGACACTAGTTATTGATATTTTATATCAACAAATCAGCTGACCCGATGATAGAGCTACCTTAATTTGAACACAAAACGTCGTGATACCTGCTTTATTGTATCATTCGATAAAGACCAACATCATTAAGGTAGTGTTACTTTGACGCACCACGGGATCGATGTACAATGGGAAAGCAAAATACTTACACATCCTTCAGTTCATAACAAAATGTTTCTTATTTATTGATGTCACTTATTCGAGTTAGTGATATTGATATATATTGAGTTAATTCGAATATTGTCTATGTGTAATATATTTGATATCGAATAATTCGAATAAGTGATATCGTTCAATTGAATAATTGAAATCGTTTTATCGATTAATTGAAGTTCGAATAAGTGATATCGTTAATTCGAATAAGTGATTAAGTAATTTATTCAAGAGCGTCATTGAAATCACTCAAAACTTTAATTTCAAATATCGATATCTAGAATTAATTACTGATATCGTCACTTGATATTTATTGATATCATTTAGTGTTAATTGCTATCATTAAAGCAGCAATTTATGATAAAACGGCGCCATGGAAACACATGCTTTTAAGATTCAACTTGTTGAAGAAAAAGTTCCCTCGCACTCTACCTTAAAAAAATATTTAACTCTGTGGAATAGAAATCGATCGGCGTGTGTATTAATGTAGAATGTTTCTTTTGCATGCATAATTTTGTCGGATAAAGCATAATGGTGTCGGATAAGGTATCAACCATTGAAGATGTTATCTACCTTGCATCAAGCCTTTAACACGAGTTACAGAGATCACGACGATTTGGAGATTTTGATATCCTATTCTATATGTATCAACTAAAAGCGTGTGTGGATTAAGATTTTTTTCTCGGAAGACGGGTTAAATGAGCTCAAGGAGTAGGAGTCCTGATCCCCCACCCCACCCCCACACACACACACTTCCTCCTTTTCTCCAGACAGATCCCTTCGGAACATACACAGTAAATGTCATACCGACCAATATTTTCTTTTTTTAATATGCTTGAAATATATTGCAAATTTCCTTCTTTGATATCTCGACAAAACAGTTTGATTGATTCAAGAAGGGAAGTACATACCATTTACTCCAAGTCTGATTTTACTTACCTTGGTAACTAAAAAACTTTTGAAATGACCATTTACCTTGACCTCGATCTTAGACTTGTCACGAAACCAGCTAATATTTCTTTCAGAGATAACTGGTCACGACTGTCAATGAGTTAGCAAACAGACAAGATATATGTCCTTGACTTTTGAAGTCCGACCTTGCCCTTTGACTTGATTTCAAGAAATTCATCTAAACTGGATTTGTATGTTCTACTTATTTCTTCCTTGGAATCGGACACGACCGTCACTACGCTAGGCAACAGCAAAAGATATGTGACCTTGACATTTAGAGTCTGACCTTGACATTAGGCTTATATTATTTTCAACTTAAACTGAATTTATGTGTAAATTATATACATACATTCTCTTTTTGTACTTTCTTTCAGAGAGAACTGGTCACGACTACCATTATGCTAGCCAACACGCGTGTCCTTTACCATTGAAGTTTGACCTTGACCTTTGCTTTTGAACGAAAACTGAATTTGTTTTTACTGCATACTTACTTTCTTTCAGAGAGAACTGGACACGACTGCCACTGAGCTAGCCAACAGACAAGACGAGAGCGAGGCTTCCCGGAAACGACTCGTAGAGCAGAGCAGAGAATTCAAAAAGAATACACCGGAAGTAAGATTTGTTTAAAGTTGTTCCCTTTCATGTCTTCTATGATATATTGACTGCTCTGTGACAATTGTTTAGAGTTCATGTCGCTTTGATAAAGTAAAACAGATTTTACTGATATTGACCGCTTCGTAAGAAAATGATCGTTTATAGAAATTTATAATATTTCATTTTCATAAAACTAAACAGAATCATAGGCAGATTCTGTATACAGTGACCACTTCATAACCAATAGAATTGTTTAGAGTGTACTTCCATTTCATAAAGTTGAATTAAAGTCAACATCATTCCCTTACGTTATGCTAGATTGAGGCTATATCAAAATATATTGACTGCTTGACAACCAATAAGACAGTTTTTGAGGTTATGTCCCTTTGTAAAATTAAGTTATCATTGTCGTTTCGTGAAGAGTAGAAACTTTGTTTGGCCTAAATTCGGACATAAAAAATAGAGAGACAGAAATCGGAGGACGATCAGGTTCATTGGAATTTCAAAAAAATATTTCAGATTTTACAATTTACAAATCGAAAAAAAAAAGATTTGCCAAGATAGTGCACAGGACATCTGCCTCATCTTCACAAAAAGCCGAGATGTACTACATAAACTTTTCTTCTTTCCCCTAAAAAATCTTTTGATTTCGCAAAATCATTTAATTCCGAATCATAAAATTTGATATTTCTCTTCTGGCATATTAAAGGATGAATGGGTAAGGGGTATTTTCTTATAATGAGCAGTTGCCTGAGAGTAAAATGTAAATCAAAAGGCGCGTAGCTTTGAAGGCGTGAGCCTTAAGCACTTAATAAGATGTTATGGAATATTGGCATCTAGCAATCCTCGGTATATTGGAAAACGCTTGATTGAAAATTAGTCGCACTTGTGTCGCATCCAATATCCAACGACATAACTGCTTTGATCGGGACTTTTAACGAAATGTGCATTTTCTTAATGTGTAAAACAATCAGGAGCACGTCTGGAATCCTTGATTGGACCATAAAATGGTGACTTTAAAGCCGCGTATACTTATTTATTTCTCAAACAAATCAAAAGGAATCGGCAAAATAACGCACGTGATGATCCTTAAAATCTAATTACGGACACGGAGTAAAAAGCGCGGTGCAATTCAGGAACCGGTATTGATTTAACAAAAAATAAATGTACGGCAAGAATTAGGCGCCAATATTTTTGGTTAATGACCTATCACACAATTTTTCACATCTGTTCCGTATTATAGAAATGATGAAGTTGAAGGGGGACTCGATTGTGCAGCACTTTTCGTTTTCCCTGCCACGCTTCATTAGAAACATGGTTTATGCCACGAAATTTACGAGATTTGAAGAGTCGTTACACCATGTTAGAGTCTCGTAGATTCTCTCACGCCGATCACTGGTGACGAGACTTGATAGAAGTGATGTTTTGTGCAGGAAATTGCCTCAGCAGGATGACGGTATAAATCACGGAAATTCTGCGACTCGCACAGTTACGGAACCGTGTCGTAACCCTCTCCCTCCCACCTCCCCACTCTGCGTGAAGGTGCGTGTTCACAGTTATGTTAGAGGGTAGCAAGGCGCTGACAAACATCTCTATACGCTAACAATGACTTACATGTATCATATCTACTTAGTGTATCACACGTCATTCATATCTGTTTACACATTGAGATTTTTTGCGTGGGTACTTTCATCTAACGTTTCATTTAATGCACTTGTTCTGTCCGTCCGTCCGTCAGTATAATTGTTTTAACTTTATGCAATCGCCAACCCATCCGTTTCTCTGTCTGGAAATAGAATTACTGCACTTCCTGTCAGTCCTTCTGTCAGTCTGTTTATACTATCCCTTCCTAACGCTGTCCATCCATCTGTAAAGTGGAAGTATTTCATCTGTACAAATTTTGAAATAATTCCAGTGCCAGTTTGTCTGTCTGTCCATCATTTGTTTGTCAAAGATAAAAGAGCTCTCAGTCTGTGGTTACAGAGATAGGTAACGATAGAAACATATATTGACCAATCAAAAGACGCCTTACTCTACGCGTGTCACGTGGTCTCTCATTGTGCTACTGATTGGTCCTGTTCTCTGCCGGAAATAAGAAAACAAATATGAAAAGTAACACATCACCAGGAGATGTTTTCTCCTTGCCGATATCTGTCACACCTATATTGTGTAAAATGATGACGTCAAATGCCCTAAAGCCTTGTCTTACCCCTGTTTATTAATTGATCGGCAAATTTCGGTGCTGTCATTTAATTAAGACTAAGTAGAATATCTAACATTTCAGAGTTCCTAGGCCATTCTTAGATATTTCATACCATGACTCAATCTTATCACACGCGAAATTTGAACATGACCAGAAGTCAATGTATGTCAATATTCAGTACACGAAACTAAAATATAGATTGATTTCAATGTACATTATTATATGGCAATACGCGAAAATAAACATGGATAATATTCAACTTTAACTTTTTTTCAACACTCAAAGTTTTAAAGAAGTCTAAAATTCAACACGCGAAATTAAGATTGGGCTAAAAGTTAACAAAAGTCTATACGCAAAATTTTGACAAGGCAACACATGAAATTAAGACATGACTTAAATTTAACACATTTAAACGCGAATTTATCGCTACAATTCAACATAAGTCAGCGAAATTAACCCAGTCTACTGTTTGATCGGTCATTGTCCTTGCTCAAACATGCTATAGCCCTGTTCCTATCCATTTCTAGATGGCTCCAAGAAATTTGGATAGCCCACATTTTCTATGCATTGAATAAAAGTACGCGATCGGGGAGCATTGCAGACTTATTTTATTTCTTAATTATTTCTCTCTCATCAAAGCATATTTGATGTTATGGGAAATAAAAACAGAACGAATTTTTTGAACGCCAATATCTAATGATGTATGCAATATTTGAACAAAGAGGAACGATTACGTCGTATAGAAGCACAGCCGTCGTGATGGATGGATCGGGGTAAAAGCAATTCTACATCGTAATTAACTGTGACGGAATCCAAAAATTATCTTATACTGTCTTAATTCATTTGAGTTGAAGTTAGGCGAAAAACATCATTATCAGAAATCTTTTGAAAAAGGATCCAAGTGCGGTCTTTAGTTAGATCCTGCAATAGGGCGGCCATTATATATAATTGATTGGTTCTGTTTTATCTATCGTTACCTATTGATGACTCAAGAACGAACTGCAGCTGTTTCGGATTTTCAAGATTTTATAGTGATTATTTTTCTCCCTCGATCTTTTTCTAGAGTCGTGATAGAGCGTCTTTAATCATCAAAATTGTTTATCAATTGACTAACAACAAATGAAGTAGTGTTTTCTGATTAGCCCCGACAGAACTATGTCTCGTCAACGCTGATTGGTTGATTAGATGGGTGATACCCTTCGATCTGTCTCGGAGCTCGACGCCTGTTCACTGGATATCGTCAGAGATTTGATAGGATCTTGTGTTATTTTTAATCTCCCACGCGCTGACATTTTAACTTCTTGTGTCATATATTCCGGGAAATGTAGGGTGATAAGAGACCGCGCTCTTCATTAATCGATCTCCCACCTGTTCACAGTTCGTCTTTTGTCAGAAAATAATCAAAGAGTCATTATTGTCGACTAATTCGCGTCTTTCTTCTCTCTCTAATTCCCATTACACTTGAAGAACTTGGATGTAAAAAAGAAGATACCTCATCACAATTTTATTTGGAAATTCCACAGAAGGACGCATGCGCATTCAAAATAATGACCGCAGATGTAGCCATTGAGACCATTGGGCAAGATTTCATGGCTGTCAGCATCGCCCAATAGGTACACGGGGCCTCAAGAATGTAACCATTTGGCAATCATAACTGTAAAATCATTCCGTTATCGATTCCTTCGATGAGCGCTCCAAAAATCATCTTAATTTTTTTTTCAATCATCTCTCCAGTATATATTACATCGTCTAACATTCTTAGCCATGTTCTCTGGATAGCCACGCCTTTCACTATTTAGAAAAAGCTGACCTTTATCGGATAGGTCCTAATTCAGTCTCTTTTTATATCTGCGATATTGTTTTGATATCTATATTCTCTAGTAGTTTTTTAATCGTGCGCGGATCCAAACTTGGGTAGATTTTATTCAGGATCAACCCCTGCCCCTTTCCTCATGAAGAATTATCCCTCTCCTCGGTTAAATCGTATTGTAAGCCAATGCTGCCTATATGGCCTTGTTTGCAAATTGATTTGACATGATGACGTGATTTGGACCAATATTGATGATATCTTGCCTGATAGTTTTGAGGTCTTGTTAGAGAGCACTTTGACATGGGTTTTATTTTCATCGAAAGTTCGTCGAAATTGGCTTCAAAAACTTGCCATGTGAATGGTTCATCGGGTCAGACAATCTCATAGATTTATCATCCACCTTTTACTGTCGATACCTATAACAAAACGACCGATGACTATTAACATTTTGGCTACGTTGCAAATCAGACGACATCATAAATAATGACCTTTGACAAAAACGCGGGAAAATAATAGATTTGGATGATGTTAGCGCGCGATAATTGCTTATCACATGTGTCATATATAAGCAGTTATAACGGGTCAATCTGTAGAGGTGACCGGTCAGTACCTCTGGACAGCTTAGCGATAAACCGATTCGTCACAAATATCAATTATTTTATAATCAGCAAATTTTCTGTCTTCTAAGTTTCATACGATAACATTGTTATTGTTCCCAAAATCTTCACATTGGGGTAGTTTCCTCTAGTTCGGATATCAAACTGGTTGTGACGTCATGGGCGTGGTTAATACTAAATGACGACATTGATCGCTTGATGACGTCAAATGTTTAGCTATAATTTCTACTTTCGTTTTCGCCAATTGGGCATGAAACTGTTACATGACCATTGTGTTGTCGAGCTGTTTGTCGGTTCTAGGGATACTATTTTGTTAGTAAGGCACGGTCCATTTGATATTCTGGGGGGGGGGGGGGGGGGGCTTGGGTTTTTTGTCGGAGCAAGATTATTTTTTTCGCCTTGGACCGGGGCAAAATTATTTTTTTCTTGCAAAGTCGGAGCAAGGAAATTTTTTTTTAACAAAGTGATGTGCATATATATTAAGAATGTTTGTGTTTTATCAGATATTATTTATATTTTTACTCAAAATCTAAATATTAATATATACTTTATTTTTTTGCAAATATTCAATTCAATTCTAAATAGAGAGATAAAAGATTTCTACAATACAATTCTAAATAAACAAAATTTATATAAGGTACATGAATATAAAAGGGTCTTTGGGGAAGGTCTTCTAGACAAATTTAAAAATGAAGAATTGTAAAATGGTGAATAACTGAAGTTACAAGAGCATAAAATTGAGACTCTATAGGATACATGCAACATGTATTAATAGTTATACATAAGTATTGTTAACACTTTTGATATCTTCAAATATATGAACTTTGACATAAGCAAGTAATGATTGATAGAAAACTATGGCGAGCGAAGCGAGCCAAAATTTTTTTTGATAGACTGAAAATTGCGGCGAGCGAAGCGAGCCGGAAAATTTTCAAGAATTTTAGCAAAATTTTATGGTAATTCTTCAAATTAAGATTATTTGTAAGAGCAAGATTATTTTTTTCTGTCACACCATAAGCAAATTTATTTTTTTCATCAAAATTCAGAGCAAAATTATTTTTTTCGAAAAAAACCCAACCCCCCCCCCCCATCCCCGAATATCAAATGGACCGTGCCTAAGCTTTGTAAAATTTATACCCCAATACACATCCTTCGATACATTGCCTTTAAATGGTGCTTCATTTTTCCCTGATTTTTTATGCCACCGGAGACCCAGGGCATATAAATTTTAGATGCGTGCATTTAGATGGATATTGAAGTCAAGGCTTTTTCTTTGGCCTTTTGGGAATTGTGACCTATGACACTCAAATTGGGAATGAACGACATTTTTCTCAGAGTTGGGAATTTTTAAGTAAAGAGTATATACATATGTATAAGTGATCTTATTCTACTGAGAACCGTTGTAGATTTATTAATTTCAATTTTGTTTCCTTTTTGTAGCAATTTCTTGAAATGAAATATGCAGAGTATTATTTCTCAAATTATTTTAACATTTATCATTGGGAATTTATTGGTAGAAATTATTGGAAAGTATAATTTGCGAGTAGAAAAAATCCCTGTTGTCGAATCCACGATTCCGCGATGTATTAGCTAATCTGATTGTCTCAAAGATTTGGCTCCTCATCCAAAAGTTGTTGATTTCATAAATCGTCAGATTGATTTATAGATAACGGAGTCGATCTGGGGCTTTACCTATGTGTATAATAAGTGTATCTTACCCTCATATCTACCTCTCTATCTATCTCCACAAAAAAAACTATAGTCAGTCGTAACATTTCGTCAGTATTAATTAAGTTCATTTATTATACTTCTTTGCCCATAACTCACAACTTTTTCTTCCTTTTTTTTTTTTTTCGTGTTCGACATGCTCACTTGGACGGGATTTTCACGTCATTATATCCCGAGCGAGACAATTCTATTGGTGAAGTTTAATCACCTGATTTCCATTCCCTATCTCAAAGAATTAGAAACTAGATATTGATACATTTTTACTCTGATCTTTTGATCTCATTCAAGTCAGAAATCATCACGTTAACAGGCTATAATTGTGTCTTATCGGAAAATCCGGAGACTCGTTTGTATAACGATCGGCCAAGTTTCTTTGTTTTAGATCGAGTCTCTCATATCACGTGTCACTATTGGTAGATATACTGGTTATTGAATTATTTCCCAATAAATATGACGGCATTGAATGCCGCTCGCAAAACACATACTCTCTCACAGTGGGACGGTTTTAATTTACACAGTGAACTTTTTTGTGGGAAAGGTCGTTTTTTACATACAAGCACTGATCGGATTTGACATTGATTTGAGTGGAAATCGTGTTTTACTTATCTGTGTGATTGATTATTAGAAGGAAAAAGTCAATTATTACAAAAAAGTAAAAAAAAAAAAAAATTAAAAATAAAAACATTGTGAACCAAGGAGGTTGAGCAAGGATAGCTAACTCTTGATGTATTTTGTTCTTTTTATCGCATTGTGACTCAAAAAAAAGGAAAGAAAAAATTCACATCTGCACAATGTTACGAACGGCCGTCGATTTAACCAAACATCTAGTGTACACAATCAAGAGATAAATGTGTTTAGATACCTAAAAGACGGCGATTTATTTTAATTTCATTTCTTATTTTTTGTAAAAAATGTGATATATTTTTCCTTTATACACCAGGATTTACGTAGAGTGGTCGCACCACTTTTAAAGAGTTTCCAGTCCGAAGTTGATTCCCTGTCAAAAAGAAGTAAAGCAGCGGAAGGGGCGTTCCTGACAGTCTACAAACAGATCATTGATCTACCTGGTAAGTTAATTAATTTACCTGTAATTAAGTTTCTAGTGCTTAATTACAAGGTAGACATTGTCATTGGCGGATCTAAATTTAAAGATGAAAATTAAATACAAATAGACAGGAATATAATGTAGCATTTTATTATTTGAATATTTTTCTGTTCGTCTGTCTATATTTTGTGGTGTGTTACTCGTAATTAAGTTTGTCGTTCTCATTCAAAATTGTTGCTATGCAGATCTTTATTATATTAAATTGATGGTAGGAACGAGGAAAGTTTGAAATGGATACATGTGTACAATGTCAATAGCGAAACGACTAAAAGACAGACAGACGGGCATGCACAAATATCAAATACTTTTAATAGCCATATAATTTGGTATTTGTCTGTCCGTCAACCCTTTTATCGTTTCACATATTTCACTTTTGACATTTTATAGTTAATTATTATCCTAAATATATAGGAAACTAGATGGCTGTATCCAATCACATGTAGTAAATCGATATTAATAGCTGTTTCAGTTTGGCTCAGATATTTTCCATAATTATACTTCCACGATATTATGTGTGTCGCAATGTCAGTGTAACATTGTTGAATTTCATGGGACATGCTGTCCTATAAGCAGAGAAAATTGTTAAGAACCTTATTTTTTCACTAACAATAAAGCACTTGGGTGGATCTTACCAAAACAAAGTCTTTGAATTTTATTTGGACGGAGAGTGGATGGGAAATCCATATATATAAAATAGGGGACTAGGGTGGATCTAGGAAACGAGTCGGAGGGGTGGGGTCGGGGTTGTTCATACCTATGATTATGATTTTAAAAAAAATTAAAAACGGGAAAAAATCTTTATATTTTTGGTAAATTCCATGATGGAGTACCCCACCCCCTCTAAATCCACCCTTGAAGTATTTACGTGTATTAACATTGGATGCGATAGTTTAAGGAGGACGAGTAGGGGTTAGACCTTTCCATCCGTCAGATTCTGTTACACAGAGGGTGTGTGCGTCCGTCCGTCTATCTTATCCGTCTGTTCAAATCACTTTCATATTCCATTTACATTTCCAACTATATTTTTCCCCACTAGAATCTGAATTTTACAATAGTTCTGTTTTCACAGAAGCAAACCATGGCAATAAAGGAAATCACGGTAAATCATACACTACCACTTATCGTTCAAATAATCACCTCATCACCGACCGACGATGAATCAATCCTTCTGTCACCCTCCTCAACTCCAATCACAGCGCCCATCTTGATTTCTGTTCACACAAAGAGTCTCTGTTCGCTAGGAGAAAAAGAAAATATTAGCGTCAAAAGCCCAAACGGATTGTGATTTACCAGGAAAATTATCAAATTTTAACTCACGACTTCGATAAAGTGTACCAGTAAATCAAAATCAAAGATTTATTTGTGTGCATGTTGTACCACACTGACATGATGGATGTATACGATGTTACAGATAATACGTATTAATATATATAGAACCTCGCTCTGATGTGGATTCTCTATTCTGTCTGTCCGTCCTTCTGTCACTCTAAAGTCTTCAAGATTTCAGTTGTCATATGAACTATTGGGTACATGTATTTTCACAGTTGCCGAATTGATCCGGAGGCTTCTTAATTTTCAAATACTATTTCATGAGAACACAGAATCCGTTCCTGCATGGATAACAACACGATGTCAAATTGCTAAAGGATTCAAGAAACCATACTGACACCTTGTCTCAATCCTTGTTCTCCGTAGGTCACCGCTGTAGAGAATTTCAATTAATCTATCTTTCTTTATCTTATTGGTATCCATATATTGCCATGTCGACATCTCATCGTCTGCAACGCGAGGAGAATTTATATTGGACGCTTTGTTCGGCAAATGACTGTCCGTCTGTCATCACATAAATGTCTATAACCTGATTGATATACTAGCACGTTTTCCTGTAAAGGTAGTCAAGCATGACGAGTCGCAACATCCAATGGGGTCAAGGTAACCTTCTATTTCAAGGACACATATTTAGGGTTATATACACCTGTTGTTCAGCAGACCAGTGTATGGTCACATATTTAGGGTTATATACACCTGTTGTTCCGCAGACCAGTGTAAGGTCACATATTTAGGGTTATATACACCTGTTGTTCAGCAGACCAGTGTAAGGTCACATATTTAGGGTTATATACACCTGTTGTTCAGCAGACCAGTGTATGGTCACATATTTAGGGTTATATACACCTGTTGTTCCGCAGACCAGTGTATGGTCACATATTTAGGGTTATGCACACCTGTTGTTCCGCAGACCAGTGTATGGTCACATATTTAGGGTTATACACACCTGTTGTTCCGCAGACCAATGTAAGGTCACATATTTAGGGTTATGCACACCTGTTGTTCAGCAGGCCAGCGTAAGGTAACATATTTAGGGTTATGCACACCTCTTGTTGAGCAGACCAGTGTATGGTCACATATTTAAGGTTATACACACCTGTTGTTCAGCAGACCAGTGTAAGGTCACATATTTAGGGTTATGCACACCTGTTGTTCCGCAGACCAGTGTATGGTCACATATTTAGGGTTATACACACCTGTTGTTCAGCAGACCAGTGTAAGGTCACATATTTAGGGTTATGCACACCTGTTGTTGTAAGGTCACTATTTAGGGTTATATACACCTGTTGTTCCGCAGACAAGTGTAAGGTCACATATTTAGGGTTACATACACCTGTTGTTCAGCAGACTGTGTAAGGTCACATATTTAGGGTTATATACACCTGTTGTTCAGCAGACCAGTGTATGGTCACATATTTAGGGTTATATACACCTGTTGTTCCGCAGACAAGTGTAAGGTCACATATTTAGGGTTACATACACCTGTTGTTCAGCAGACTGTGTAAGGTCACATATTTAGGGTTATATACACCTGTTGTTCAGCAGACCAGTGTATGGTCACATATTTAGGGTTATACACACCTGTTGTTCCGCAGACCAGTGTAAGGTCACATATTTAAGGTTATACACACCTGTTGTTCAGCAGACCAGTGTAAGGTTACATATTTAGGGTTATACACACCTGTTGTTGAGCAGACCAGTGTAAGGTCACATATTTAAGGTTATACACACCTGTTGTTCAGCAGACCAGTGTACACTGTAAAAACAAGTGCTAATTTTCAAAACACTTTAAAAACACTTATCAGACACACTTAATAAACACTTGTAAGTGTTTATATGAAAACATGTTTTATAGAAAACGCATCATGTGTTTTCGAATACATGGATTAAGTTGAGCAAGTGTTTTAATTAAAACACTTCATGTGTTTATGGGAAAACACTATGTTTACATCAAAACATTTAAAATGTTTTTTCGAAAACATCTATTGGTGTTTTTGAGCCAGACACACTTTTAAAACACATGTGAGTGTTTTTAATTTGCAAATGTTTACTGAAAAACACATAAGTGTTTTCAAATCTACACTTTATGTGTTTTCATTGGAGCAGGTGTTTGAATCCAAATGTTTCAGGAAAAACACTCAAACGTTTTCCAATGTACACTAAATGTGTCTTCGGTGGAGGTGTTTAATCCAAAATATTTTTGTTCCAACACAGGGTTTCTGCCATTGCAGCTCTTTTCTTCTGAATGAAATGAAACATAAGATAAAGATGAAAAACAAATATTTTATTTTTATGTCAGGATTAATTTAAAAAAATGAACATCTAATGAATTGCTGATTTTTGGTCATCCATTTATCTGTAGATAAAAATGAAAAAAAAAATCTCCTACTTTACTTCACAAAAGAATTATTTTTCTTTTATTATATTGTACGTTTGTTCTTGGCATGACTGAATGAGTATAACATGTTTTTTTTTCATAAACATTAACACACAAAAAAAGGAATTGAATATATTCAGTTAAAGTTGTTATAATAGCATTTTAAAAGTTTATCATTAGCTATAAAAACTAAGATTTTTACTGTACAGCAGATGAAAGAAACAACTAATTCTACAGTTACAACTTTTCTATATCTAATAAAGCTACACTAAAGATCAAAAAGCAAGTCATTTTGCTTGAAATTCCATGAACCATTGTCATAATAGAAACCCATTTTCATAGTAGAAATCTTACACAAATTATGGGCCTTCAATGATTTACTGAAAGTTTTAGAAAGTTTAAGTAGACTAATACTTCCTTTTTTCAATAGAATTACATTCATAAAGTACTGTGCGTACATAACAATTCATTATTCACTGTCACTTTTGAATTTCTTCATAAAATGTTTGAATTTTGTTGATTTTATGCCAGTGTAGGCATCACCTATTACGACCTGCTGAAGAAATCCAAGGCACTGGGTGTACTTCCTTGGGTAGTCCAAGTCAAACACATAATATGATGCTAAAAGCATCATTACGGCATCAGGAACTGTATCTGCCTGACAAAAGATTCTGCATGTGTCTGTTGCAATTACAGACATCTCCAAGGTATCTTCACCTTTGAAAAACAGAATAAGCTTTGGAGCTTCTTCTTCCCCACTTTTTGTGAATTTGTCAATATCCTTTTCATCAATGTCATCATGTACACTAAGAAAAGAGGATGACTTTTCTCCTTTTCCCTTATCATACTTTGTCTCCTTTTCCAAAAAGTTAAGCAAGAAAGGTATCTTGTGACCGGAAGCCTGAATTTAAAAAAATATAAATTGTTGTAAAACATGAATTCCCCAACAGCCAATGGCATCTCTGTAAGCATAAAAACTCATTTCAGAAAAATTCAGAGATCAATGTCGCATACATTAGGTAAAAAATTATGTCACCAGTAACAAGGTACACACATGTATTCTACATGTAACTGACTTCAATGCTCCTTCACTAAGGGTTAAAAGATTGGCAAGTTTATGATGAAAATTTTGGAAAAGAATGAAAACCTGCACCACCTTTCCCATTGAATAAAGGTCAACAGATAGGAAAAACTTCACTGTTCCTTCACCAAGGGTTAAAAGATCGGCAAGTTTAATTTAAAAATTTTGAATAAAAGAAAATCTGCACCACTTTACCCATTAAATGAAGGTCAACAGATAGGAAAAACTTCACTGTTCCTTGACTGAGGGTTAAAAGATCGGCAAAATTAATTTAAAAATTTTGAATAAAAGAAAACCTGCACCACTTTTCCCATTAAATGAAGGTCAACAGATAGGAAAAACTTCACTGTTCCTTCACCAAGGGTTAAAAGATCGGCAAGTTTAATTTAAAAATTTTGAATAAAAGAAAATCTGCACCACTTTACCCATTTGTGGGTCAACAGATAGAAAAAAAAACTTCACTGTTCCTTCACCAAAGGTTAAAGATCAGCAATTTAGATTAAAAAAAAATGATAAAAAAAGAATATTTGCAAAACTTTTTCCCATAGAATGAAGGTCAAAACAAAGGAAACTCTTCACTATTTCATC
Source organism: Pinctada imbricata (assembly GCA_033119305.1). Lineage (NCBI taxonomy): Eukaryota > Metazoa > Mollusca > Bivalvia > Pterioida > Pteriidae > Pinctada > Pinctada imbricata. The sequence goes on along the minus strand of VSWD01000014.1, from coordinate 15,951,626 downwards.
ACCAAGGGTTAAAGATCAACCAAAAATTTGTAATAGCAAATATAAATATGCTTCACATTTTTCCATTGGTGTGTAGGTGAAGAGGTATGTATTATTTTTTTTCACTGTTCTCAAAATGTTTGATGAGAATGTATGCATTTATTAACATGATTAATATATCCTCTCACTCTCTCTTTTTATTTAGATAAAAAGATTAGAGGTAACACACTATTTCTTTAGAACTGAGACATACTTTTTCTTTGACTACCCACTTAAGTATACACCAAAATCTTATCTTACTTACTTGCTTTTCTTTTTTGGGTGCCATTTTACAGAGTTGTTCGAACAAGGACTGTAAATTTTCTGTTAGTTTTTCCATATCTAAATTAAGTTCCTCTGCTATGATAATTCTAAACTCTTCCCAAACCTGTATTAAATAAAGAACAATTTACATAGATCACATATAGATGAACACTTATTTTTCTGTTACAAATAATTTACAAAGATGTTGTCCATTAATTTCAATCTTTTTCATGTTTTTTCCCCTTTTTTAAGGTTTTTATTTTGTTGACGCACTTCATTCCAAAAGGTTAGTAACAAGTGATACTTACATATTTGCCATACTCAAAACAAGAGTACTTCTCAAGAATCGGTTTAACTTTTCCACTAGCCATCTTTTTTATCCATGTTCTTCTGTTTGAAAAGGATTCTTTTAAAAGTAGCTTGAGATGACTTTCACTCGGCTGTGTTTTGTCAAATTCCTTCTGTATTTCGGAAACATGTGTTTCATAATCTTCATCGCTTAAAAAATGTTTGATGGTTAGATCATCGAATGAGGATTTCTTCTGTTTTTTGGGTCTTTGCTGTTTTTCAGTTGTTGTTGCCTCTGTCGTACCTAAACTCTTCCTTTTTCTTGCCAGTCTCTCTGCTCGCATCTTTTGAGAAAGGGCTCTGGTGAATGTGGACTGAAAAAGCAAAAAATTCAAATGTAATACCTGTACTTTATGATTAATAATGTCAAAAATAATGTCCAACAGACACAGAATGTAGGTATAAAGTTTACAAAATATAAGAATGGATTTTAATGTAATACATGACATAATGTCACTGGTATAGAATATAATCATCAATTGCAAGTATATCTCTAGAAGATAAATATACTGTGGGTGTTGCTGCTTCGTTGTAAACAGAAGACTTGCATCCTCATTACATGGTCCTTATATATAAGCTATCAAGATCAAATATATAATCACCTATTTTTGTGGGTTATATTCTATTACAGCGTTACTTTGGCAATACTTAAGAACTATAAACTTTCCAAAAGCAACACCGTGTGAGCATAGCTACACACATAGGTATACTTTATTATAATGTATTCAAAACTTACCCATGGTAAATCTCCTTCCCTTTTAATATCTGGGTAAGAGTTGTACATTTTTTGTCCAATTATCCTGTATGCTTTGTGGTTATCCAGCTCATTGGGGTAGAGAGTCAGGTAGAAGTTTGCTGCCTCTTCTACCGCTTTTGACCAAACCTTTCCTGACTCCTTGTTTCTGAGGCAATTTTTTACATAAAAAGAAAACTCTGGAATAGGTAAGCTTTGGGTGCTGATACATCTTCCTTTCTCATTTTGGTTTTCTGTATCTGAAATAAATTATACATGTAATTACAAAAAAATCATTTTTTTAAATGTAGGTTGCATTTTAATCATTAAATTAATATTTCAATTGTTCCTTCTAAAAAGTGAAAATTTCAAATGAGAAATCACTGAATTGAACCTTACCAGCTCTGCAAGCAGGTTCTTGAACTTCTTGGGTAACTGATTCACTTATTTGGGTTACTACAGGATCTTTTCTGCTTGTCATATCTTCTTTTCCATTAGCAAAGTCTGGGTTGTCAGGTGTAGGGGTTGTCATACGTAGAGGCAGCCATGACTGACCATCTTCTAACATTTGCAGAACTTTAGATGATACTTCAGGGAGTAACTCGTCTTCATCTATTACAGTCCCATCTTCTTCTAAAACAATAGAGACTTGGTTCCCTTGGATACCTAGTTTAGCTTTCCCTATCAGAAAGAAAGAATGTAATGTCACTTAGAAACCTTATATTGTCAATCTACTGAACAAATAAATTCTAATATCTGATATGAAATATCTGATATGAAATATCTGATATGAAATATAAATCTTTTGATCAGACAGACAACTATATAAAAATTCTTAAATTTACCCTTTTCTTTCAAGTCATCCAAGCTGCTTGCGATGATAAGCTTCTTGATGGTCCTATCTTGGTTCCATACTTTAAAGACTCCCATTGTAAGACTTCTATAAAAATGAAATGCTCTATAAAAATTCTACAAAATGACAGTATCTATTCACAATAAACACTTCTTCGTTGTAAAAGTAGCCTCCCAGTGGCCATTTGTTCACAAGGTCAGAATAAGGAACTAGCTTTTTTTCACTTGTGTATTTAAGTTTGTAAGAACCTATCATCTTGACAAACTGTAAAGTTTCCAAAATGTCCACAACAAATAATTTAGTATTGTCTACAACTATGATATTGTCAATGCAGCAAAAGTTTGGAAAGTTATCTGCCCATGACAACAAAAGAAATGCTCCATTTTTGTATGCATGACCATGAATTTGAACACTATTCACTACATAAACAGTCAAATCAACATCCAAATTGATAATGTTCCTGCGACATATTTCTTTTAGTTCATCACACAAATTTGGATATAAACTTGAAAATTGTGTGGTAATTCCCTCTGATATTAAGTCCCCCTCATAAATAAAATTTCCATTTGCAGAACCATTTGCAGTGATCATTTTTGAGCACATATATAACTGATGTTTTTCGGCCATAGTTTTTAATATGTTTTTAAAACACTTCCATTTCATGTTTTTGAAAAACCCATGCTTTGCTTCAAAACGCATGACCCACTGATGTCTTAATGGTCCATATCTCAGAATTTGTTGAGAGAGATGGACAGCATAATGGAGCTTTGGAATAATTGAGCATTTCGGATATAATTTCACAAAATTGTAATTATGTGTTGCAATCAATTGTTCTAGTTGCCCTGCTGAGTCATTGTCTGCATACGGTGAAGTGGACAATATGAGAATTTGTTGCAAAGTTATGAAATTCATCCATCTCTCATCATTCTCATCAATCTTGAATCCTATTATGTGTGGTAGTGTAAAGCAGAGAGTGAGCATTGCAGCACTGGTTTGTTTTATTTTATGATTGACTGTGATATGGTCCTTATCAATACTTTCTGGTCTGCTGTTGATATCTTGAAATGAATATGGATATCCCTTCATCTGACTATTAAGCCAAGAAAGTTTAAAATACTTCTTATAATATATACAGTGATACAACACCAGGGCCATCTCATAGGGTATTATTCCTTCTAAAAGTATATGCATAGGGTCATGAATGAAAGCATGAGCTGGGTTAAAATTCTCTATGTCCAGTAGGATACTCCTTCGGTTTATACCCCATAATTTACTCCAGTAGATTCTTGAGGCTTTGCTCAATCCATCCAAATCCTTACATCTTTCTACATGCTGTGCTAGTGACCTCTCCTGGAAACTGTTTGCCATAAAATTTGTTGTCATTGAATTCCTATCTCCAGTGCATGTGCGGCATGCCTGTCTAGCAAAGGACACTCCCTCTTTAAATCCACCAAGCCACTGTGCAGCTAATGTGTCACAAGGACAGGCAATTAGAGTTCCATAAATTTTCTCCACAGTTCCATTCACTTCCATATCAATTCCATTTCTTTGCATTTCACATATTGTACTGACAAAATCCTTTAATAACTTTTCTGTTCCAAACCTTCGCAGATCTTTTGATTTAGCTAGGCAAACTAATTGAATAGCGGTCAACTTAGATCTATGTTGTGGAGGAATGTTAGCAAGAGTAAAGTAAAATGCTGCAATCTTGTGCTTCTTAACATGAGAACCCAAAGGATTAACAATTTCAAAATCATCATGACTAAATATGATTTGAAGTGCCCTTGGGTGGCTATTGAAAAGGGGGTTTGTTTGTATGTAGGATCCATCACAGTAATCTCGCATCAATCCATCAGAATGGATTCTAGGGTGACAAACAAAGTTCCAAACTTCAGGCATATTTAGAAGAACTTCAAGGTTTTTACGGAATGGAATAATTCTTCCATGATGAGGAATTGTTTTCAATCCTTTTGATGTCCTTTTCACAAGAGTTCCTAAAAGAACATCCTCAGAATGAAGAAGATTACATTTCTCAGTGTAAAACTTTCCTCTAAGATATGGTGACATAAAAGGCTCAAATATGTGTTCGTGTGGAGTTATATCAGCTAAAACACTCTCATCAATGTTGTGATCATCTAGATGATGTGCTATTTTTTGTTTTGTATCTGTAATCATTTGACTCAGGAATAGCGAAGTAGATTCTGCAACCTCATTTAACGCATTTTGAGACAATTTATGATCGGCCTCTAGCTTTAACATGTACTGTGCCACTGAAAGTTGTCGCTTATTAAGAATGTTTTCAGTATTTGCAGGAGCACTAGGACTTTCATTTTCAGTGTCAACATAATCCATTTCTATTTCTTCATCTATTATGAAATCATTATTGTTTTTGTGTTTTCTTGATATGTGCAATTTATATGCATTCCAACTTCTTGAATTGTACATGCAACCATCTATATCACAATACACTATGAAATTAGGATCGTAGCGGTGACTTCTAACTACATGCATGGCAAGCCGTTTACGGGTGTTGCAGGTAAAATAACACATGGAACATGAGAAATTCCCATCATTCATCTGAAATTAACCAAGGTTCAATGTATAGAATTTTGTTGAAACTCAGTAAATGATCACTGCAAATATCTGTATTACAAATACATACAATAATAATTAAAGAGTAGCTAACACAAGTATCAGTGTAGAAGTATAGCTTTAGCTAGTTCGCTACTGAATGCACACTGAAAGATGCAGCTTGTATGCATGCAGTTGCTGTCATGCTAGAGACATAACCTTACACATACTTGAAAGCCCATGTTACTATAGTTGTATGTATATCGCAACCAAATCAAATAGTTTCTTTGAAAAAACATTTTTCATTATAAAGGATTTAAGATAAAACATTATAATACGACCGTACTAAAAAATATCTGTGTACTAAGGACCCACATTCAGTTCTTTTTGAATACAATTACTACTTATTACCCGTGAATATGTAATCTTATTGATATTTTTTACCAAGTTTTCCTTGCAGTTTGTATAAAAACATGTTTGTAAAACAGAAATGCACCTTTTAGGATCTTTGTCAGTATAAACACTGTTTTTGAAAAGTAGGTCAAACTCTAAGGTCAAGTTAATTAGGTCCAAATTTTTGGTACTAATGGAAAGAAATCTCCACAAGGTATGTACCTGTGAATATAAAAATCCATCTCACTTAGTATTTATAAGTTTTAGCAAAGGTTAAAGTTTTCTCGGACAAACAGACAGACAGACAGATCAAAAACTTTATGTCCCGAGATCTCCTATAATTGAAATATAAAAGCAGAATAATGTGAAATGTACAAAATTGTCAAACATAATCATAAAATACATACCTTTAAAATCTTTTATTCTCTATTTGCTTTATTCTTCGCTTTAACAATTTGTACTCCTCAAATTTCACAAGAAGCGGGTCGTTCTTAAATGCTGTTTCCCAGTCCAAAGGTTTAGCCTTTACAGTAGCTGTTTTTCCAAATCTTTGTTCTGCTTGCCCCAAGCTAAAAGAACTTTTCGACTTACAGCTGGCTGAAGCTGTTTCTGCTTCGTGAGATGTACTAGATTCTGTTTCTGTACTAGATTCTGTTTCTGACTGATTTAAAGGAACACATTTTGCATCTAATCCTGTCTTTTTAAGTTCTTCTTTTTTCTTCTTTTTCTCAAGTTTTTGCTTCTTTCTGCGATCCCTAGTCTTTTCCTTTAAATGCCGTCCCATTAAAAATCTACAAATAGAAATTAAATGATTTCGATTTTATAATATGTAAAAATATTCCAAAACCTTACATATTGATCCTTCATCCCATCTATTATAAAGTAAAAAAAAAACAAGACTACATGAAATTATGCTCTTTATATCATGTTTATTATATAAAATGAAATATAATTTAAAAAAAAAATAGTGGCAGCATTCCATGGAATGCACGTGTCACCTGCAAAACATAGCGTCACTTAGGAAGGTATGTGCAGAATGGTCTTGTCACAAGGAATGCATGTGTGAAATATCAACTTCCTATCACTTATAGTTTAGGAGTTCTGGCCTGTGACAGACAGACAGACGGACGGAGTTCTGGCCTGTGACAGACAGACAGACGGACGGATGGACGGACAGACAGACGCTTAACAAAGTTATCCCTAAGTGTCGCTGTGCTTCGCAGGCGACACAAAAATATATAGCAACATTAACACTGCAAAATACACCCGTCAGAATTTATTTTTCATAACTGATTTAGTGAATGCAATTTAAAATTAACCCAGAAATTGCCCTAAACATGGTAATGCTATTTTCAGTTCCAAAATGACCTTACTCTTTACTCTTCTTTTATAGAAATTACACATCAGAATGACTGAACGTCGTGCTAAATGATTATGTATGTACACATTAATAACATACATCAGCTTGTCGTTGACTAAATGCAGCAACGATAAGCAGTTCTAGATTAGTGATACTAGATAAAATTACAAAACATGTGTATATTGTAAAACTGGGTATCTTATATGCTGTATAAATCATAAAACCTAAAACGGGTAAAAAAAACCCGAATCAAGATATCAAACATAGAAGCAAGTGATATATATTTAATGATTAAATTTTTAATTGTTGCCGGTCTAAACATTTTGCTATTTTATGAAGTAGGATATCTTAAACCACCCCTCAAGCTCTAAACTGCCGACTTGTTTTACATGCAGTCACACTACATGGGCCGAACTTTTTTTTCTTTAGATTCAAGCAGATTCCATTCCTTTTTCCCGTTGGCAACATAAAAAAAAACTGTTACGATACGTAATGAACCCTCCCATCCTCTTCCTTTCGGGGGAGAGGGGGGGGGGGTGGAACTTTTAGATTTGTTTAAAAAATCAATCATTCGGAATTGAATAATTGATAATTCATCTCTCGCAAAATTATTTCATAGTATAACAGTATCTTTCATCTGGCTACAAGATCTGATTATTGTGTCAGAAACTGGTTTATGATAATAAGACTACCTTTATTGCTAGTAAGTTATGATAAGCTTCACCCTATCAAACTAATTATATTCCGCGTCAGCGCATTGCTGCCGATACCTGCAGAGTTGCAACGTTGGTGGAATCACCAAGAGATAAAAGATCATAATATAACGCCGTGGCCCTTTGGCGAATTTTATCTTGTACTATAGCTATGTATATCAATTAACTAGAAGAATACGACTCGTACCACATGTATAAAAAATATTGCTCGTCTTAAATCGTAAGTCATCGGGTCTCCCCGTAGTGTACGAGGGAAAGTTCCGAAAAGTGCAAAATTAAAACTTCTATATTTGAACATATTATGGATATATGTCTTTTGTATTGATAGATCTCTCTCTCTCTCTCTCTCTCTCTCTCTCTCTCTCTCTCTCTCTCTCTCTCTCTCTCTCTCTCTCTCTCTCTCTCTCTTTTTCTTACTCTTATACATGTAATGCAGATATACATGTCTTGAACTTCGTTTTGAACACGAAAAAATACAAGCTGTAAAATAAATAATGTTAAATTATATATATCCTCCCCCCGTGCCTCTGTCTTAAAAAAAAAACATATTAAACTTGTCAATCTTATACATATGTGCTTTAATGCAATTGCTGTTATTTTCAAAAAGCTTATTATACTTCTTTTCCAGGAATTTTGGTTATCAATACAGTAGAAAACTTTACTTACATGTAATTTCTTTCTTTTTTCTCACGGCGTGGTCATCATGGCAGCTTCCTCTTTGTTCTGCGAGAAGCGCGCAAACATCTTAGGCGGGAGACTGACCAGATTGCGCATAAATTAAGATAAAAGCTGGCGTCTTAAATAAAACGTATCCGTTTTGTCAGTAAACACTTACCAAATCGCAGGTAAAACGCGAACGTTTTGGCACAACATTTTGAAAAAACATTTGTTCTTTTTTAAAGATTTATATTTAAAATATAATAATCTTATCACTTTGAAATTAAAGTTTTCTGCTGAAAAGTTAATTAACATGGAATAATCGTTTATAAAGAAACGTTTCCTAAAGGCTATTCGAATTTTGGCGCATTGTTAGCAAAGTTAACAGATTAGGAGGAATTACCAACAATTTTACAAAGTGAGGAAATGTGCTGGCCAATGTAACTTTAATCATATAGAATATAGCAGGAAAAAGAAACATGTTATCCTGTAAATAAAGATTTTCAATCTTGAACACTATGAAAGCTAAACGTTTTATATAAAACACTAATGTTTACAGAATGTACAACTGTTTTAGTGCAGAACGTGAGTGTCTCTAAACAAAATGTCTGTGTTTTATAGAAAACGTACATGTTTTAAAAATATATCTGGAAGTGTTTTCAAATGAACGTTTGTTTTTACAGTGTAAGGTTACATATTTAGGGTTATACACACCTATTGTTCAGCAGACCAGTGCTTTCACTGACGTGTTTGTTGAGATTTGCGGGTACTTGGCTGAATTTTACATCTTTTACAGCAGAATTTACGCGGGAAACTCAAATAATAGTTAGTGAAGCTGCTGGGTTTCCGATAAACAACAAGATTGAGGGTGTGTACTCCGGATATTTCGTAATTGAAAAGGGAAGATTTTTCTTATTTTTCCTCTAGATCTAGGCACCTTAAGAGAATTTGGATGATGCAAAAATTTCTTTTTGGAGATTGATCAGATTTGTTTTATGTCTATAAAAGGTAACATTGATTGAAACCAATCGCAAAATCGATCAAACTAATTTGTTCAGCTATCCCAGCTTTTGTTTCTTGTCAAGTATTAAATCATTCATTATCATCCAATCAAAGCTTGTCACTTGTCAATTACAAGGATTAATTAACTTGTTAATTGATAATTAACATTCATATTGCTCGTGTATTGTCTAACCGATGAAGCAGAACATGTAATCCATCAACGATTATTAAGTTGTCGACAATTTTTTTTGCAATTGTTTTTTTGTTTTTTTTTTATTTATTTATTTTTTTGGTTTGGCTCAATTTACTTCTTTATGGGGTTTCCATCTAAAATCGTAGAAACTACGAATATGTACTATAATTAGTTTCGCCATTTATATTAATGTACGTTCGTCCGTCCATCGATTATAGATCTGGACATGATTGCAAACTATGTTACATAATTTATATTACTGAAACGTTTTACTTCACTCCCAGATCTAGTCAGATTCATCCCCCCTTTTTTTCCTGGAACAAAATATCAAACTACATGTACCCTTTTGGATTTTCAAGAATATAAAACCTCCAAGTTTATAAGTACCTCCTTCCAATGAATGTCAGATTTGATTTACAGTTTCTACTTCAGAGGTCAAGTTAAGACAAAAAGTAAGCATCAGTCCAAAGTCTTTGAAGATGTGTTTGAGTAAATACATCTATCGTGTTTGCTATAAATGTTGAAAAGACATCCTTCCAAAACTATTTAAGTAACATCCGGGCATAAAAGGTAGGGGTTTATAGGTTCGTTCGTCTGAACCACACCCGACTTCTACAGTTACCTCCCTGGTGAGACCTGTACAATCCAGTGCATTCTCAACTCCCAGAGCTGCCGTTTAGGCGCTAATGCTTTTCATTCACACGACAAGCTCGTCCCGTGTGCAAGGTACCAGACTTACTCCTGGTGGAGAGAAAGGAACGTAGTGTAAAGTAACTTGCCCAAGGTTGCAATGGTTTTTGCAATGACTGGTGGCGGTGAGATTCGAACATACGACATATGGGTCCGTAGTCCATCGCGCTAACCACTACGCCACCAGCACTACATACTGTATTGATTCAAGGTCAATGTCAAAGTATGTCATGATTGTGTTCTTCCCAGTTCAAGGTCACAGTATGTTATAATTGTGTATTCAGTCCACAGAAACAGATACTAGTATTCCAGGTCAAGGTCAAAGTATATCATGATTCAATTCATCCAAACAGATAGTCCAGGTCAAGGTCATTATCTCTTAATTGTGTATTCTGAACTGAACTGAACTGTGTATTCAATTCATATTCAAGGTCAAGCAAAGTATTAATAATTGTATTTTAGTATGTGTATTCAACTCATCCAAACAGATATTCCCGGTCAAGCTCAAAGTATGTCATAACTGTGTATTCAATTCATTTTAACAGATATTCAGGGGCAAGGTCAAACAAAATATGTTATAATTATGTATTCAATTCTCTTTATGCTTTAATTGTGACAGATCCAGTACCAGTTTTAGAGTACGCCCAGCAAGTTCAAAAGAAAGCCCAGCGGGTCGGGGACCTAGAGATAGAGAATAAACAGCTTAGAGAGACTCTAGATGAGTACAACCACGAGTTTGCCGAGGTCAAGAATCAAGGTACAGAAGAGCGAAATGTTATTTCTCGAAACAACTTGTACAGAAGAGCGAAATGTAATTTCTTGAAATAACTCGTACAGAAGAGCGAAATGTTTTTTTTTTCTCGAAACAACTCGTACAGAAGAGCGAAATGTTATTATTCGAATTAAATCTACAGAGGAACGGAATGTTTATCGAGTCAACTCGTGCAGACTAGTACAGAGGAGCGAAATATTCTTTATCGAAACAACTCGTACAGAAGAGCGAAGTTTTATTTCATGAAATAATTCGTACAGGAGAGCGAAATGTTATTATTATTCGAAATAAATCTACAGAAGAACGAAATGACTCAACAACGAGCAAAATGTTATTTCTCGAAACAACTCGTACAGAAGAGCGAAATGTTATTTCATGAAATACTGTACAGAACAATGAAATATTATTTCTTGAAATAACTGGGATAATGTTGCACGCAACTTTGTTATAAAGATAGATTCTGAAGGTTACGGGTTCTAGAAATTCGTGCAGTATATTGCCAAAAAGATAGCATTACGGAGCATGATAATTTTGTTTAATTTTGATAAATAAAGAAATAAGTAAAGAAATGATGAGACGCTAATTTATTTTGGACAAAAGAGGACAGTTTTTATAAACTTTTGCAGGAATCTTTTAAAAAAATCCTGACACTGTAATAAATCGAGTAATTCCAAATAAACACCATGATGGATGGATTTTTCCTTTAATTTGTTATATAACCCATCTTGTATTGTACCGACTGAATTCAAATCAGGGACAAATTCTTAATTAACGCCGCGGTAAATCTACTAATTAGTGCCATACCTTAAATTTTGGCTCAAAAAGAGATGAATTTCACGAAATGATAAACTGCCATTTCACTCTATGTCCATTACAGTCTAAGTGATATGAACATGTTTGGTTTTGACAAGAAGTCATGATAATTTTCTATTATTCTTCGTTTATTACCGTGTGTTTGGGGTTTTACATGCCCTGCACGTTGGATTAAGGACACTAGCCATTTATTTCGCTATCGGTGGAATTGTTTCACAAAGTGATTTATGAATAACAAATTATCTTGTTAATTAATTTTCGGGGAAAAAATGGATTATATCCATTAATCCTTTCTGAAACCGTCAAAATTTTCCCTTGCAACTTCTTGAAAATACTTTTTTTTTTTGGTACATGCATAATGTTGAGTGCAAAATATGAAAATACAAAGAATTTTGCTGATATGAGCCCGATTTGATAATGTACACCGTGTAGCATCTCTTTTATTTAGATGCATTAAATTCCGGCTACAATTATGAATTCAAACATACATTTTCTCGCAAACGTTAAACATCGCGAAAATTAGAACAATGACATTTTCGCTGTTCGTTAATCGTGCAAATAAGTGATGGATACAGAAATGACTGAGTTTAAACGGGAAAATAAGAATAGACAGATGAAAAATAAAATGAATGAATAAATGATTTTTTAAAAAGTATTAAAGACAACATGTTTGTTGCTATTTTAATATAAAGATCGCTGTTCATGGAACGACAATCACCAAAGAAGGATAATCCCCCACAGTCTCTCTTGTGTATTGGTGATAAAGTACATAAAATACAGACGCAACAAATTGAAACAATAAGAATTGGTTGTTTGGTGAACGCAGTCATTTACAACGAAAATAAACCTGTTACAAGTGTCAACAAATACTGTTTGAGACGAAATAAAATGTAAACAGCTAGGAGGTGTAATTAGAAAATATTACCAAATGAATTACGGGCAGACGACAGGGCCGGTCTAAAACGGGGAACTGGTAGGGGATAAACCGATAGAGATGTTAGCAGGTAGGTTGATCCGGCAGATCCTCCAAATAGTGCAGGCTCTTGCAGTTTAAATGTCCTCGTGTTTTGACAAAAACATAAAATACATTAAGTCTTGAAAAATATCTATGAAAGGGTAATTTGTAATTATTGAAAGCATCGTTTGACCAGCTACGATGTGAAATCACAACTCATTCCCTGTGCTGGAATTCTTCTAGTTTATACAATCGATTTACCTTAATTAATATTGTGCTCTGTAAATTTTTTACGCGCTTTTTCAACAAATAAAAGGCATCATATAAATAATATAAATTCATTCAAATTTGAAAGGAAAATATGAACTCGCAGCTTAACTCGACTGACACGTCATCAGTAGTATTTGATCATGTTTCCGAATATACTTCACTGATCAGTTGACTTTTATTCATCAGTTTAAATGATCTATTCTACTTAATAACTGCTCGCGATTCATGTCATTTTGACCGGAATCATCAATTTGATGTATAATGGTATCCTTTAAGGTATTCGTACCCTTACTTACCACGTGACTTACGAAAGCCCGGATGTATCTTAAAAACGAAGTTTGTTCACATGCATTCATCGGAGTTTCACTTTAAATCAACAAAGTTAATAAAGTTGAAGTGCAAAATTTCCTAGCCGCATTACCATTCTGCTAATACATATATACACGTACCATAATTTGATATGTAACTTTCAAGAAAAATATGCAGTTTCTTTATTAAACATAAAAGTTATTTCTGATTCAGGGTTCTTTAGTTCTTATTAAACGAACATGTATAGAAAAAAAATCAAATTTACAATACAAATACGTACATAAAAATAAATAATGTGATGAAAATTTCAAAAAAAAATGTGGAAAATGATTGATAGATGATTTTGATAGAATTAAAAGTTTTAGTTTCATTGTGGAGAGAGTATACATTTGTAAACTATGTCTAAGTGTTTTAAAGATGATATAACATTGTTAGATACTTTAATTTTCAGAGGTGACAATCAAACAGTTACGTGATAGATTGAAAGAGTGTGACGACCGCGCCGAAGCTACAGCAGAGGTTAGTGTAATCAATGACAGCTAACTCGTGCAGAACATACATAATGTATTGGAAAGAGTTATCTTTCTTATCAGCGCAATCCTGCGCCTTAAAATTGTAAATTTTATTGATAAATTGGGGAAATTGATCTTTTAAAATCAGAATTTTGTATTTCACAATAATGTTACATGTAACTTTATTTTTTTGTTCTGTGTAACGTTTTTCCTCAAGAATTGTTAACGTTTGTCTTGGGTCCTTCGCCATTTAAGATGCCGGACCTGTTCTCAGGTGAAATGTATTTCAATAACACGGTGTCTGATTCTTTGAATTTGTGATCAAATTTGTTTGATTGAGAAGCCGCACTCGATCATAATTTTAATTCTTAATCACGGACCGATGTAGAAAAAAATGCCTCAATTTCTTGTGATTTACCAAGATAAATCAAAGCCTAAATGAAGCGTCAAAAATGGATAAGATTTTTCGGCAATGATCGATTTATTTGAAATGATATTCAATTTATCTTTAGGTGCCAAACTTTTTTTGCAGGTAATTTGATTTTTACACCTGAATGGTCAGTTAAAATGGCACAACAATATGAATATCTTTAAGATATGATTTATGTCGGATGTAGAGGCGGACCCAGGATTTGATTTAAATATGTAGGGACAATAAAAAAAAAGGAAAAAATCCGGGAAACGATAATATTTGGACTGTATTTAGGTTCCATGTAGGAAAAGTATATATTTTGTCAATTTCTAGAATCTAAGGGTCTCGCGCGCGTGACTGGTAGATCCTTTAAAATCAACATCAAGATTCGGAATTTTCTTCCGTTGTATCCATGTTTTTTCTACTCATGTACCTTTTAAAATTCATATGAATCTTGAAATTGGGTTGGAATTTTCTTCAAGAAGGTATAGAGTTGGAAACCTTCGACATTATTAACTGCTAGGAGTGAATAAAATGCGATGTTTTTTTTCTCTCTCAAGACTGCTCCGTCGGGAAAGGAGTGACACGGGAATTTACAAATTCAATACTATAATATAAAATCTAGTTTCATTAATTGAATTTTGAGAAGATTTAAACTTCAAATTTTGTTTCGATCTTTTAATGATTGTTGAAGAGAATGGACCTTTAATTCTGTGAACAAAAAAAAAAAAAAAAAAACAATAACGAAAGAGGTAAATTATAAATGCAAACCTTAGTATAAGACGCATGAATTTCGAATTTAAAGTTAAAATGTATATATTGAGGAATTTTGAATTATACTTCTTTACGAAATTTAGTCAAAATCAAAAACATATGTACAACGTTCGATCGCTTGTTTCTCTCACAATTTTCTGCTATACATACATTTTTCTTTCTATTCAAACATCCTAAATATGGTCCGTACGAAGTAGGATTTTTGTTTCCCTATCATGAACTGTAACAAGTTTCCATTTTGAATGTTTCTAAGTGATTAATTAACGGATTCATCATTCATAAAAAAAACTAGAGAGGTAATGACCGCTGTACTTTCGTATTTTGTCACATATTAATATAAATCTAGGAGATGAAAAAAAAAAACGTGAAAAAAAAATGAAAATTATCTCTCTTTTTTTAATTGAAAAAAAAAATTAAAAAAAACAAAAAAAACAAAAAGAAAACAAAACCCCTACAATTGTCTTGATTGAACCATAGATAAAAGTACTTTTTGATAAAAATTTAAAAAGAGAGATTTTTTAGTCTATGGATGATTTCTTTTAGTATTCAATTTTTGAAGGATGATACTTCATTAGATCTTTTATTCTTTTCGTTTTTCAAATGAAAAGTGCCAAACTTTAATGATTACTTGGCATTTTGAAAATTCCAGTTGATGATTTGAAATTAATACTTACGTAGTCGAGTAAGAGATAGAGAGAGAGAGAGAAAGAGAGAGAGAGAGAGAGAGAGAGAGAAGTACATATATTAATAACCTTATGATTTACAAATAAAGTCCCAGTATAAAAATGTAATTATCGTAATAACGGACTGCATACAGTGTGGTTATCTGTCACGCATGGTTGACTCCCGTCACGGACCGTCAGTTACCTTGTTACGTACAGTCAGGACTGGGTTGGGGCTTGGTTTACAATCAATCACTAACGGTCGGATGACGTCCCGGTCCATTATGTATGTACATCTATAGAATACTGTCAGTCGTGTAAAATCCGGTGATCGGACAACGTCTATTATAACCTGTGCCCATTACATTCGTTATTTTCCTCTTTTGACCTTGTTAAGGACACTCCTTTGTTGATTTTTCCCCCGAATTTGATTTTTACGGAGTTATTGATTTTATTTGAAAGGAACAATTTAAAGCCATACTAGAGCGCTTATCCAAAGGTAAATGGAAAAATCTCGAAATGTAATCATTTTAGATTTTCTATAATTCCAATGTAATTTTTGGATGTGATATTAGTTGCATAAAATGGTTACCATAGTGACGATTTCTGCAGGCTAGAACACGGGAGAAAGAGCGAGAACTCCAGCGAGAGTTTGCAGAGAAGGAGCGACAGTTACAGGAAACCCAACTTGCTGTGGCCAAGAAACTAGGAGAAGCTGAGCACAAAGTGACGGCCCTACAGGCAGGTAAGCACAGTATTGGCACAATATATTAAGCACAAAACAGTACTATGAAAGTACAATATATATGAACGTTGTAAACTCGATGCAGCACAAGAAAAACACAATGTAGCGCAAGAAAAGCTCAAAAAAAAAAAACGTAAGCACTTTATATGCACAATACATGTATAAGAAAAATGTAAGCACACTGCAGCACATTAATGCAGCACAGTTAAGCAAACCACACAGAACAGAACTGTGCTACATCTCTGTAATAAAAGATCATACTGTCCAAAGCTTAGTCATGTGCTTATTTTGCAAGATTCGGAATTATGTAGACTTAGAAAAAGGCCAGACAACACAACTGACATATTATTGTAAGTTTTAGATCATTTTTATGTGTATAACTAGGGACGTATACATACATGTATTTATTTATATACGTCCCTGGTATAACATTTTGTATCGGTGAGAATATTAATAGATATCGTTTGTAAAATCTGATTTAGAATTTAATTGTATTGTCTTTCTAGATATTTTTATTTACCGGTATTATAACAATCTGCTGAGAAAGACAATATATAAAGAAATATCAAGACAATTTCCAACAAAAACAAAACTTAAATTTATATATTCAATATTCTTACATACAGTATAAAAATTCAAAGATATGTGTAAATGTATTGTGTAGTATTTGTTGGCGGGGATGTTACATAATACAAACCAAAGTTTTACAATACAGCACAGAAAAGTAGATATCCCCTCCAACTAGAGATATTTTTTTATATCCGATACATCTTGTTAGAAAAATCTAATGTTACTTAAGACTCAGATTGCTATGTACTAGATTTGGTATGTCCCTGGATTTTGAGGAAATAGATACGTAGATTTCAGTGTAACTATGTAAACTTTCAAGCATGTAAATAAATGATTAGAAATGTATAAATAATTAATACGAATGGTGTACATAAACAATATTGAAAGAAGTGGTGATATATTCAGACATTTTTTCGTAAAGTATTGGTTATTCGAAGACGATCAGATTACATTGTAATTAAATTTAGAGTTATGATTATTAAAAAAACAAAGCGTTAAATGAGAAGTTATTGAAATACATTGTATTGCATAATTTGAAATAATGTTTATATCAAAATTTCTGTAAAATAAGTGTAAGATACAGTAAAAGGCAATAGATTAAATTAATGCATTATAAGTATAAATGGGATTTATGAATTAAGTAAAACAAAACAAGTAATGGACATAATTTTTGTAAGAGACAGTAAAGGGCAATAGATAAATTTTTCAAAATATTTAGAAATACATGGTTGAAAAAATAATGTCACGGATTCATAGAGGACAATGATATAGAAGTGTGTAATAAAAAATAAACTACTGATCTGAAAGTATCCATGAAATCAAATTTTTGGTTGGTCAAAACATGATGAAAACTTAGCAAAGAAATTGTAAAAAATACATGAAAAAGTTGAAAAATTATAGTTGAAATTTGAGATAAGGAAAACTAAATTTCTAGCAACTTTTATTTAAAATTTTCATTAAACAAACATTTAAATTATACCAATTTCCAGAAAAAAAACAATGTATATTACATTTCTTACCTACTAGTGTTTGTTTATCCTTTTGTCTGAAAATAAGTACTGTGTGTATATGTATATAGACATAATATTAAATAATAAAAGAGTTTATAAAGTTACACAAGTAAGAAGAAATTTCTTGTTGTAGGCAAAAGAAATAAATAAGGAAGATAAATTCACATATTTATATGAAATAAACAGAAATATATATACATGTCTATGATAAATATACCTGTATTGTCGACTAGAAAATAATCCTTCATGGCAAGAGTATGTGTGTAGAGGCAGATCCAGGGTGGGGGGGGGGGGGGGGGTAGAAGGGGTCAGGATGGTGAGGGTTTCTCTAAGAATGTGTAAAAAAAATGTTATTAATCAATTTTTCCCTACAATATATGATTTAGCAAGAAAGCTTCACTTTTACCCTTAAAGCTCCCCAAAAAAATTCCAGCTCCGTGCATGGTGTTATATCCCCCTTTCTCCCCTTTGCTGTATGGTCTGTCATTTTATCAAGTATAAACACATTGTTAATAAAATCTACGTTGTACTTCCATTTAAAGAACGTAAAATACTCTTAAAAAATAATGAATCTTGAAGGCAAAAAAAAAGCGCATCCCCTCTTAATTTAAGGTTAAGTTTCTGGTATACATGTTACTAGATATTTGTGTCTCCCAGGGGGACCCCTGGAGAGCCAGGTGTGATACCAAGGTACTCTGCTGAAAAAAAAAAAGAAATAAGCAAAAATTTATACATGTATACAAGTAATCAAAAGGTTTCTTAAAACCTGTCAACATACTCTATAATGTCTATTGATATTTTGAAGAAAAACTACATTTTTTAGGCAGATTGTTCATGCAGGATCGATGGATGTTGAATAGATATGAGAAAAAAAATTTTTTCAAGAAAAAGAAATTAATTTTAATTATCAGATCGAAACAGTATACATACTTAACAAAAAAAAAAAACACGAAATATATACTGAATAATAAGTGAATTTATATAAATGGAGAGATTAATGATTGAATTATTGAGCCAATGAACTAAGCAGAAATTATTAAATACATGTATTATCTTTTTCTAACTTTCAATTTTGAATCATTAAATGTAAGCACATGACTTCAGTAGTCATATGCTCAGATTGCTCATTTTGAATGATTCAGAACTGAAAGTTAGAAAAATACAATGTGAATACATCGAATTGACATTAGTGTGATGTAATGCTTAACTTTTTGAGAATACTCTTTAAAAGACATAAATGTTTCAGAAATCAAATGAAATTTTGGGTATGCTATCTTTGATGAATTTTATCATTATAGGAGATAATTTTATCATATTCATTATATCCATGAGTTGTCTCCCTCTATATATGTTGGAAACTGAGAAAAAAAATGCGTTTATACATTATTTAAATTAAAGATCAGAGAAAAGGGAGACTGAAGAGTGTCGGTCCATCTTGTATTAGCTGAATCCCAGATTTATGTTTCTATTTTAGATTTTAACCACTATATTGGTATGAATTTGAAAAAAAAAAAAGAAAAATTGCGGGTTTCTTACTTTATTTCATGCAAAAAAAAAAAAGGGAAAATAATGACAGTTTTAAAAATCGTGTTCTGTTTCGCCGGGTTTCAAATATTTGACAGATCTGGCGAACCACATTCACCATACCTCACGAAAAAACTACTAAAGGGAGACAACTGTAAAGGTCACGTGGGTAAATGTCTCTGACAATTATTGCGCATCTTTGACGAAAATTTTGAATACTAAATTCTACTTTTGCTAAATGGAACGTCATTTTATCGTGTACGTAATTAATTCTCCTGTAATGTTCATTATACGTTGAGAAGATTTATCTTCCAAGCCCCGAGGACAAAAAAAGATCTGTAAATTGTTTTTAGCAGATCGTATCTGAATGCACAATACGCGCCGGGTCATTCAAGTAATTAAATTAAAGAGGAATCCGCCCAGGAAAGATCGCGCGCCTTAAGACTAGCAATGCATGCCGGGAAATACTAACATGTAAAGTGCGAGCTTTCCAGCTACTCTAATTGATTCAAATGTGAGACTGCCATGTTTTTATGATTTTCATAAAGAGTTGATGTATTGTCCATTAATTCCGATGTACGTGGCTTTTATTTAGTCCGAGTCTCTCATATTTGAAAGTGTTTTGAAGCCTTCTTAAGGAGCGTGTAGGTTGCTATCGGTTGTTTAAGGTTGACCCATCTTATGGATGATTTAGTAGTTCGGACGCACCGACTGACACCTTAGTTTATTTCTTAATGGCATTGTCTATATAAGGTAATTAAAAAGCCATGAAATATACGAGCTCCAGCGACACAAGTTCGGTACATACTCTTGCTATACTTGTCTAATTACATTCAGAAGGAGATAATGAAAGACTGTTTTGCTTTGAGTTAAAAACAGAACACACTTTGAATTAAAAAATACAGTTATTGCAGTGTATTGAAAAATACATTAGAGAACAAGTTTTTGCATGCCATCTTTTTAAAGAATGACTGAATGCAGTTGCCGCACGGACTGAATAGCAGACAGACTGAGGGTGGGTCGGACCAGCAGACTGACGGACGGACAAACGTAGTATTTGGTAAGATTGGTACCAATTGCGCCTCATGTACACAAGAGCTTTGGACTTTATCTTTACGAACTACATGTACACGCACCCTTCGGGACAAAATCTTTAACATGGTGAATTACGCGATCATATATGCATGCGGTTTTAATGAATACTTATAAACAAATAAATAAACGAAATTAATTAACGTGGGGATTTATAAATCTATTAGGGTTTTATGGTACGTAAACAAACTCATTTGCATATTTTTAATGGAGTTATGTCAGATATCATTGTCTGTAACGCATGGATGTTCTCTCAAGTTTATGAAGTCGAAGACTTCAATATTTGACAAGCCTTCACAATATCTGACAAAATTTTATTGTAAAATTTGACATTTCCAATCACCTGTCACGTGTCAGTTTGGCTCATTTGCATACGAAATATATTAAGCATTAGTCTCATTTGCATAGATTACAAATTTGATTTGATTAATTTAAAGAAAATTTATCAAGACGTCTTGAAGAGTTAATTTGAAAAAAAGCACTAGTAATATGCCCTGTAGAAACTAACTTAATGATAAGCTGAAAGGAAACAAAGAAACATTTATGATTAATATATCCAGAACAAGAAGGCCATCATGGCTGAAAATTGTTCAGAAGTATGATTTTTATGCGATATAAATAAGGGAGACCACCCATATAGACTCCCTGTCGCTGTCTAAGTTTTAGCATGTGCTGTACATAACACTAATCCATCCCTGTACGTTCGATTTTGAAATTATACGAAAGCACGTTCAAATCTGAGATACGTAAACAAAAGTACTAATGTAAAAATCATGACCCCAGACATTGCATTGCTGTTAAAATTTTAGCTCCAAAGCTTCCTTCTTTCTTCTGTCGAAGGACTAGATAATCGAATCGTTACTAAATGGCCGAACTGTACAAAATGGCCGAAATTTTACAGGAGCGCCCATTTGTTACACGATGGCCGAATTGCTACGAATTGTTACAAGATGGACGAATCATGCCAAGTAATTTTACAATTACATTCGGCCAAAATGACCGAATGTTATAAGAAATCGTTACAACATGGCCGAATCGTTACATGATGGCGAAGAGTTTCGAGATTCCCTTATCGTTTTTACATTATTGGCCGAGTCGAATCTTAACAAAATGGCCGAATTATTACAAGAGTGCCGATTAGTTACAAGATGGCTGAATAGATAAGAAATAGCATGAATCGTTACAAGAAATTGTTACAAAATGGCCGAATTGAATCATGACAAGAAATTATTACAAAATGGCCGAAGCGTTCGTTACAAGATGGCCAAATCGATCAAGATGGTCGAATCGTGCGGCTACCAGAAAATTGGACATTCATTTTAAGTAAAAGAAAAGAACAGAGGTTTTGTGGTATTTTGGATAAACAGAAATGTCACCTGTATTAACCAGGCAAACATGTGGTAAATATTTACACGTAACATTCTGTATGAGAACTGTATCGATTAACATCAAAATCATAAATTAGGACGAATTGTCATCTATACGCATCTTGAAATTGACAGGAGGTCACGACCTTGAATTGTTTTCTCACAATGCCTATTTTTAGCATCCTTCTCGTTGTATTGACCCTCGGTTAGTACAGTCCGTTTTAGTGTGGAATAATACATACAAATCGAAGCGAGGTCAGAACATCAGCTGACAACAGCTTGTAAATTAGCCATTTTAAATTCAGAAATGGACAGCTGATATTAAAATTGAGTAGGGAGTGTAATTTAGAACGAATCAGAGCTATAAATCATATATGGACCTGCGATTGTCGAAGGGCATAAATATACGTCATGTATTGTTATGCATAAATTATAGTGATATGACTTATAACACTGGCTAAGTCTGGAATTTTGTACCTCGTGTCTTTTCAACTTTCATTTCTGATTCAAACATCGGGATTTCATGTGGGATGCCCCCATGTCGTATGACATAATCTAATCTGTTATCTAAATGAAATTGAAGGTCGTACAAGTACACACTCTGTCATTTGTTAGAATTCAATACCTTTATTTTGAAATTCAACGTAGGCCAGAAGTAATGATGAAATTAGGCCACCATGTCTAAGAAGTAAAGAAAGATTAGGCCACTGTAGTCGAGAAGTAATGATGAATTTAGGCTACATGTCTAAGACATAAAAAAATCAGGCCACTGTAGGCGAGAAGTAATAATGAATTTAGGCTACCATGTCTGAGAAATAAAAAGTAGGCCACTGTAGGCGAGAAGTAATAATGAATTTAGGCTACCATGTCTAAGAAATAAAAAATAGGCCACTGTAGGCGAGAAGTAATAATGAATTTAGGCTACCATGTCTAAGAAATGAAATAAAATAGGCCACTGTAGGCGAGAAGTAATAATGAATTTAGGCTACCATGTCTAAGAAATGAAATAAAATAGGCCACTGGGCTTTGATTCACAGTGAAGTTTAGGTAACTACACGGTCTAACTTTCGGCCAATTTCTCACTAAATGAAAAACAAACTGGAATTAAGGCTCATCGCCAATTGGTTAAGTTTGGGCCGTTGTGCCGAAAAATTGATAAACTACTTCAGGCCACCTTTCTACACAAGGAATAGAAACGGATTCGATGCCTCTATAGTATATGTGAAAATGACTAGAATCGTGGTATAACACAAGGGAGATTACTCCAGAATACCAGTTCGACAAATCGGTAGAAAATGCTTGAAATTCAGTAAAAAAAGGATATTTATAGAAACACAATATATGATGCGAAAATATGCGAAATTTACGATTCAAAATCTGATAATTTAGATGACATGGTATGTGTAATCGTGCTGTAGAAAATTTCAATGTTTCTTATTCTTTGACTGTGTTGCATGCTACAGAAGAAAAAGAACTAACTTAAGATTTTATCTTTTTTTCAGAATTAGGAAATGTGCAGTCAGAAGTTTTTGAAGTTAAGGCCAAGTACGACGAGGTCACTTCGGCAAAGTAAGTTATTTTTCGGTTCATTGTGGTATTTAGGATCATTTAATTCTTTTACGGACACTTATTTAATGGATCTAGAGGGGGTGGTCGAAGGCTGGAACACCCCCTGGAATTTACCCCAATAAGCTGATTAACACGTTTTTACACGTATTTTCTTTCAAATCGATATGCAACCCCCATCCCGCTCTGACTGGCTGGAACCCCCCCCCCCTTCCCCCGGAAAAATTTCCTGGTTCCGCCCATGAACCTTACAAGACATTATTTTTACTTTGTCCACTATCACGAGGATCAATATACAAATGTACACACTGTGCGTGAGAAATGAGCGGTGTTAGTGATGTACGTCCATTATTGATTGCTTATGTTCGATTCGGTCAATACAATAGACGTGTATTGATTTTTGCCTGTCCAGACTTTGTATGGAGGACTGCGGGGTCTTCTTCATTTTCCCCACAATTGGTTTCCTACAATAGCAAAAATTATGTGTAAAAAAGGGGAGGAATTTGTATTGTTTGTGTGTTTGTAAGGGGAAGGGGGAGGGGAGATCAAAGTTTTCGTGATTGTGTCTCGGTTTCCTTAGATATGAGAAAAAAAAATCGACTCATACCTGTAAAAATGCTTCATTTGATTAAAAAACAAAACAAAACAAAACCAAAAAAAAATCCAAATTAATCAATTTATTTTAAATTTTATATTGATTTTGATATATATATAATATCTTTTTACATGTTTGTAATTTTTTTCCCTACCGGCAACGCCGAAGGGGATTCTTAGTTTCCTCTCGGTCTGTCCGTCTGTCTGTCTCTCACATTTTTTTTTTCAATTTGTCCTAATCCAGATTTTTTTTCTAAACTCAAATAGATTTATACGGACTCCATAGGGGAAAAATCCTCTTGTTTCCTTCTCAATCTGTTCAAAATGTAGAGAAAACCCATGTTACGTACTTAGTCTTGTACTTGTATATTAATATTGACCATTATAATATCCGTTACCGATGCCTGTCCACGTTACCGATATAACATGTCACGTATATGACGTATTTGACGTGTGTTGTGGAGGAGAAACCCTCAATTGATTGCTTATCTCCCCTTGATCCAATAACAATCGCCGAGTTATTGATTCTTTGTCATTTATTGATTTCTGTAA
The DNA here is from genome assembly GCA_033119305.1 of Pinctada imbricata. Classification (NCBI taxonomy): domain Eukaryota; kingdom Metazoa; phylum Mollusca; class Bivalvia; order Pterioida; family Pteriidae; genus Pinctada; species Pinctada imbricata. The sequence goes on along the minus strand of VSWD01000014.1, from coordinate 15,927,332 downwards.
CGATCGTCACGGTGTCATTTTATTGACAGTTGGCGTTACTTGTCAATAAACGCGAGTTGTCCGATCGTAAAACAACAGTTATTTCCCCTTGTTTTATGCCATGTGAAGTGAATAACGGTTTTCTTTTCTTATATTTTAGTATTTCCATGATATTTTATATTTGTTTATATTTTCGTTGATCTTTCCATATTTGTTTTTCCCCTTTTATAAAAGCGTTACTAACGTTACAGATTTTTTTATGTTACTGTATACATACATGTAGATACAAATGTATACTGGTATTAACGCAATGATGGACAAAGGAATAAAAAAAATTAAGACTTGATAAAATTGTCAAATTATAAAATGAATGAATAAGGGGTGAGGGGCGAAGGGGGAAAAGGAGAGGGAGGCGGATCGAGGAGGAAGTGAAATCAGAGGAAAATACAAAACAAAAGTCCTACCAATACAATAATAAAAACGAGAGACTTTGATCAGAGAAAATCAAATGACCTGTCAAATTCCGTCTGATTTCACCTCTATCTGCTCTCCCTTCTAACGTCACTGCCCGAGGGTTGTACAACACTACAACACACTATCAGCCGTGTTTACTCCGTTCTTACACATTGTCTGTGGTTGTTTATTCTATAACAGGACCTTTATGTCTTGTTATGACACGATTTGTAATTAATTCCAATAATTGATTTTGCATAAAACATGCATACATTTGTAAGTGCCCTCCGGTTGCCCATAAAGAGTGATTTTTTTATGTTTTTGGTCTATATTGATGCGCGTATACAAGTTAGTTTGATTTTTTTGGTTCTTTTGATGAATGAATGAATGAATGAATGAACGAATGAATGAATGAATGAATGAATGAATGAATGAGTTTGGGAATGGACGAATGATGAACGAATGAACGAACGGACAGACGGAATGACGAATGAATGTACAAACGAATTATTACAATTTTCCTAATATGGTTTAGTTGTTTATTTGCCAGGAGTCTTTATAGAATTGGTAATATTTACTTATTTTATTAACATGGGCAAATGGAGCGTAATTAAATGTATGCATAGTGTGTGAAATATTTTCAAGATTGGAAGGGGGGGGGGTCATAAGAAATATTATAAAAGCAATTTTCAGTTAAATGAATTGATAAATTATACACTAGATAAAAAAGGAAGAAATGAGAACACATGTATAATTGCTTAAAATAATTGTTGAATAGAAAATAAATGAACAAATAGATGAAAGCACGAAAAATTATTTGCACGTCAAATAAATGCATTCAAACATATATTTTTCAACTTAACAGGAGAAAGAGAATAATAGATTTTTTTAAACATGATAACGTGTAAGGAAAATTCAGCAAATAAGCAATAAAACATTTTTCTTCAAGTCATTAAGGATGTAAGAAATTTTAACCAATTATGAGAAAGAAATAAAGTAAACAGGGAAAAAAACATCGTGATTCTTGGCGGTTAAAGTGATGAACAATTCTGTAAAAAGATTAAGAAAACAAATAACTTAATCCGCTAACATGGTTTAGCTGTGAGGCAAGTACTAATTACCGTTAAGTTGTAAAGACATGATTGACGGGAGTATCCGTGTTTAACAAGTCAGATATGGGGCGTTATAGACGACCATTAATATCGTATGGTTTGATCGTGTTATTTCTACTGATCAGCAATGTATCGAATTTTATGCTCTGAACAAATGACTCCTATGATATATTGATTTTATTGATCGGGTAAGAACTAGTCAACGGTCGATATAGGCTGACATAGAAGTACAGCCTGTCTGTTGGTTAGCATACGACAAATGATCTCTCTACGACTTCACGTGCTGAAACCCTTAAGTTTTGATATTGAATGAGTGAAGGACAAATAAAGGAGGGATGAAGAGTCAGAGAATATGTTCGTATTCTCTTCGAGAAACGAACCCCAAAGGTAGGCTCTATTTGATACGTGTAAGAAATCATGTGATGTGTCATGTGATCATATGTAGTGCTGAAGCAAGAAACATTTTTTTTTTCAAAATTTACTTTCAATAAATTCTTTGTATCGTATGATTTTGTGAAAGGATTGAAATACTAAAGTATGCGTCCCTTTGCTAGGACCCACCACCAATACAACACTATTTGTTTTCAAAGATATCAATTCTCTCCAATATTGAGTCATTCATGTACACTGGAAATATCGTAAAAATCAATAACTTGAGAGAGTTACATATGCATGTTAGCAGATCTCGATTCTACTGTAAATTTAGTAACAGCCATGCGTTGATCTATTTTGTGTACCGCTCTAGTGCCATGATTTTAAAAATAATCTCTTTTGCAACTCTATGGCGGCCAACAACTCCAGGTGCACACTTAAGATGCGGTGCGTTTTCCAAGGTGAAAAAAACTACATATATATTTTTTCTTTGTAAGTCAATTAACAGTTTAACTAGTTTAATGACAAATCACTGATGGTTGGTGAAATGTCACTAATACGGTGATCAAGAAATTCCGTGATTTATCGCCCCTGAGCTCCCGTCGTCCACGATCTATACTCCTGAACTCCCGTCTAAATCGCCCAGCGGGCACGGCCTACTCATTGTGCCCGAACTTCAAACGATCTGGCTATAACAGAGATCAAACGGACCTGGCTGATCACATCAATGTCTCCCGATCTCCTCATTTGTTTCCAAGAAGGGGGGATAACCCATCCAACGACTAGGTCACTTTGTATCAATTAGTCCTTAACGTCTACATCTGCACGTGCGGAACCAGTTGTTTTTTGTGAAAGAGGTCCAACTTTAAGTAAGAGGCAGTTTTTCTATAGTAACTTTGCCAAAATAAAATTATTTAATGCTTTTGAATAGAAAAAAAAATCAAAAGTCTAAAAAGAGTAGACTTGGAGGGGGGGGGGGGTGTACGGACGCCGGCACTCACCCCACCTCGCTCTGGCTCCGCGCATCCCGAATCATGCTATATACGGTATATCAGCGACTGATTCAGTAGCTGGCCCGCGAGGGACAGGCTTCAAATCGTTACATCAATTACGTTCCTCCGACATCACTCGATTCATTATGTCAATTCCGTCACACTGGAGCTTCACACTGCCTCCGTATTGTATCGGGCTTCCGGGCAAAGCATTGCAGAACCATGTTTTGTAACGTACGTAACACGGCTAATAATCGTTACGGAAATGTAAACTATCACCTATCATGTGTCTGTTTACAATCCTTTACATGTCATCCGCTCATTATGGAGGGGGTCGTCAGGTGCGGAACCAGAGAAAAATCCAAGGGGTCTGGCACCCCACCACCTCAACCACACCAACCAAATCTCTCCCACGCCCTTCCGCTTCAAAAATGCCAATCGTCCCCCATTTTTGCGAAAGCTCGGAGATTTAATATCCGGATTGCTCGTTCGTATATCCGGATTGTTCGTTCATGCACTCGTCCGTCCGTCCGTCGTTCTCTTCGTTTGTTCGCCAGTCTGTTAGTCAGAAAAAAAAACCCTTGAAATTTAGCATAACTGGGTAGCGAAGTGAGAGGGCTGTCATATTTCACATATTAACTTGTACTGAGACTTCTCTAATTCAATATCACGCTGACTGACAGGATCCTGAGATGTAGTGAATATTGATCCTGAAGTCAATGGCTGCCCCCCTTCTCCCTCCTCCCTTTTGTTGGTCGGCCTTAAAAAAGAAGCAGGATCCGCTCGTGGCTCTTCGTATATCCAATAATTCCAATAAACATGTTACATGTGTTTCCGCCGATTTAAGGTCGTGCAAGTGTTTATGTCAATCGGATGACGGCTAGCATACATCATTAAATTACATCTATTGATATATACATCTTTGACAGTTAACATTAGCAGATACCAACTGTAAAAATAATCTGAAATTATAGTATTTAATTTATCAAGTTTCTGAAACTTCTGTGGTCTTACTTGTCGGTTTTTCCGTCCACCTTTCAGTCCCTACGTCTTTTCGTCTGTCATCCATGCATTTGTAATAATCAAAACTAATGAAGTCTATATAATAGATACCCTATGATAAATCTTCATCGAACTATGAAAATATATTTATTACTAGAATGTAGGCACGTGGAAAGGTCAAGGATCATGTTCAGTTCAAGGTCGTTGGTTTATTGTTTGACTTGCCTAGATACTCGATGGTACTTGTACTGTTGATTTTAAGATGAAATGTTTCTTTGTACAAGCTGTTTGGAAAAGTTGACATCCCAAACGGATAACCTTAATACTTGAATAGTCTCATACAGGCTACAGCACACTCTATTTTAAGGTAGTTGCCCATTTCTTTCACGAAGGATAACTCCATCATAGATTTCTCCGTGGCGTCTTTACAGTTAAACCTGTCTAAGCCGATAACCTGTCTATTCCGATAGAATGTTTAGGTTCAAAAGAATTTTCTACCTTTTCCTGCATAAAATAACCAATGTAGACCGAACACTGTCTACTCCGAATACCTATGCAAATTTACACTGTACATCAAATTTCTTCTATTAAAAAAAAGTCATTCACTCGGAGTGATTGTCAAAAAAGACAAATTTGTATTGAAACCAATATTTTCAATACAAATACATGTATTTGATATGATTTACTAGCATCTCTTAAAAAAATTACGCGCCTCGCAAACTATTTACCTCCGGAAGTACAAGAGTTCATAGAAGAGCTACCTTAAGAATCTTTAATTTGAAGCTGACTCTTGTCAATGCCCGTTATGATAGGTTTGACCCGTGATGAATCAGAGCTCCTGAGTGGCTGTATGACAGTACGCTGTTCGAGGGGGTCAGAGGGCCAAAATTGATTAATTAGTACAACGCTAAATTGCATTACGGGGATAAGTGTTTATTTCTATATTATTCACGCTGAAGTCATAAATTTGTTGAGCGTTTTATTGTTGTTTTGAACAGGTGCACGTTATTATAAATTATAGACACTTAATAGTCTTTCAAAATCCGGTAAAAAATGTTCTTTGTTTCAGTAAGTCACGAGGCGATTTAATTTAATTTTTCATTGTCGTGCGTTACACTTGTAGGTATGATAATTGGTGCACATCTTCTCAATATTCGCAAATTTTTAGGAGAAGAGGGTGTAATTACATTTTTATGTAAGGAATTTGTTCGTCTGTCCGTCCATATGTCATGAGAATTGATCTGAATTCTGAATCTACTGAATAGATTTTAGCTTAATTTGGTAGGAATGTAAATCACCTACTGAGTTATATGGCAAAGAAAATAAATTATACTACACTAATATTCATGGAAAGAATAGTCAAGACCCTTGGAATTAAATTGGGGGGGGGGGGGTGGTTAGACAACATAGAGACCTCATAAGACAAAAATAAAGAGATAGTATTGAATGTAGATAAAAGTAGATCTCTATCAGGATTCGCCGGCAGCACACAAAGCAAAACACGTACAAACACCCAAACACAAAAACACAGAATGGACAAGCACAACACGAGGCACTATGTGCATTCAGAAATTCAATTCATTTTAGTCTCTGAAATTCTAGGTATGAATCCCTCAAAAAGCCAATACCAAACAAACAAACACAAGCAAATCAAACCAAAACAGCAAAAATCAAATTTTAAAAAATGTATCAAATACAAGAGGTAAGGCGGAAAAATGAAACAGTTTCCATAGAAACGACGAATGTTTATTAGAATGAATGAAAGTGATCAGTTTGAAAAAAAAAAACCTGACCGATATTTTTTTTGAATGGACCACCAATCCTGTACGTCAATAAATCTGTGGTCAAGGGATGGTCAAGAATGCTGTATATTTAGAGACCAGTCGGGTCATAATAGGTACATTTTATCAAGCGTGTCTATAATAGATCTAATGTTAGAGACAGTACTGTAAATTATGACCACTCAGATGACGCCTGCGTCAAACGCTGCGAGACTGTCAATAGATCATACTCCCCTGAACGCCTAGATCAGGGCTAAAATGACGTTTGATTAATTTCCATGACAATGTTACAAGTGGTAGATTTGTTTGATTGTTTGTCTGTATTCATTTTATCGAGAGCATCAGTGGATTTTGAAATAAAAAAAACCTTTTATCAGTATGTTAGTGTTGTAACCTCTGTCTTTTGAAACTCGCCTAAAAAGATATTTAGAAAATAAAAATTACTCCAATTGGTGATTACTCCAAATTCCTTTTAAATGATATAACCATGACGCTACATGCTAAAGGTCAAAGGTCAAGGTTAATATTGTTACCATGGTTGTAACTGATTAAGTGGAGGTCTTGATATCCGTGCCAAACATTCGTGAACATTTTGTATGTTTGTCCGTAGCTACTTTAGCTTGGCATGACATTGATCTTTAGACCTTGAAATAAGTGGAGGTCATCAAATCTCTCCAAGACTTGACAGACAGACCGGCAGACAGACAATCAGATACTATCAAGAAGTACAGCTTCATAAATCATCGTCTTTTTATTCAGATTGACTATACATGTATATGAATGGTAGATAGATATCAAAGAAATAAACATAGTCTAAAATTTTAATTGTATTTATTACAGGTCCGATGAAATGGACATGGTGATGTCAGATCTGGAACGAGCCAATGAAGTAAGTTCTCTCTCTCTCTCTCTCTCTCTCTCTCTCTCTCTCTCTCTCTCTCTCTCTCTCTCTCTCTCTCTCTCTCGTCCTTAAAGGCTTCATTGAGACGAGTATATAAGGTCTTTGATATGGGTATTATTGATTGTGCAACTGAATGTTGAAGTCCTATAAGGAATGAGCGACGTGTGATAGCTGGAGCGCTGACCTTGTTCTGTCTACACCCAATAAAACTTTACAGGAAATTATGAAACAAATATATCAAGAACCTCATTGTGTGGATGATACACCTTGATGTTATGAGAGCGAATGGGATGGACAACCGGATTGCAGGAGGTGGCATAAAGGTTGCATGGAGGGGTTGCGGTGGAGGGGTTGTATAGGGAGGGATGTCGGGGTGCACGGAGGGGTTGCGGTGGATGGGTTGTATAGGGAGGGATGTCGGGGTGCATGGAGGGGTTGCGGTGGAGGGGTTGTATAGGGAGGGATGTCGGGGTGCAAGTAGGGGTTCTGAGATTCCTTTCAGAGGAAGGGAGATAACAGCAAACCCTCTTTTCTCAAGTTAACCCTTTAACTTCTTAACCATATATGTACAAATCATTTTTCATGGGGCATATAAGTTTAAATGGGGTAGCTAGGTCATCATGTCACGATAAGGGAAGGGATACTGGATGACACATTTTAACCCCCCCCCTCCCCCAAAGTTAAAAAAAAGACCTTGATAATTATAAAAAAAAACTACCCATCCACCCTTTCTCTTTTTTATCCCCTCTTGTATACATATAAACATAGATTGATAATTATTTCTATCAGATATATATCTGTCTGTACACCCCGCATACTTAGTAATCGATAAATCAATCAATAAACCGATCGATATCTAGCAGATCGATAATTCTGTTGGTAGATAAGCCGTATCATTGTTCTGTACTGGCAGAGAAATCGCCTCAGATTATCGATTTTAAGCGCCGGTTTTAACCTCCCTCTAAATTTGGAGACCAGGAATCAATACGTCAGATTGGAAAGGTTTCACGGGGGCGATTTTATTTCAAGTGCACAGATCTCGATCTTTGAGAGTATACATGCATGTATGAATGCAAAAGGGCGTAGCTTTTATTACATCTAAAGTATATTTAAGAAAAAGAAAATGTCATATCTTCTTATTCTCCCTTTTCCCCATTTTATTTGCTCCCTTTTCCCTGTTAATTTGCTCCCCCCTTTTCCCCTAGTGAAATTGTTCCTTTTCCCAGATTATTTGCTCCCTTTTCCCTGTTTATTTGCTCCCTTTTCCCAATTTATTTGCTCCCTTTTCCCAAGTTTATTTGCTCCCTTTTCCCTGTTAATTTGCTCCCTTTTCCCTGTTTTTTTGCTCCCTTTTCCCAGTTTATTTGCTCCCTTTTCCCAAGTTTATTTGCTCCCTTTTCCCTGTTAATTTGCTCCCCCTTTTTCCCCTAGGGAAATTGTTCCTTTTCCAGATTATTTGCTCCCTTTTCCTTGTTTATTTGCTCCCTTTTCCCTGTTTATTTGCTCCCTTTCCCAGATTATTTGCTCCCTTTTCCCTGTTTATTTGCTCCCTTTTCCCTGTTTATTGGCTCCCTTTTCCCAAGTTTATTTGCTCCCTTTTCCCTGTTTATTATGCTCCCTGCCCCAGATTATTTGCTCCCTTTTCCCTGTTAATTTGCTCCCCTTTTTCCCCCAGTGAAATTGTTTCTTTTCCCTGTTTATTATCTTCCTTTTCCCTGTTTTTTGCCCATTTGGATCAAACTTTTGACTTTGAAGTCGCTGTTGAGTGCACAAGAAAAATGATGTATTTTATTAGATTCACTGGATAGGATAGACAAGGAGAGTGTTAAATAATAAATTTATTATAAAGAAAGATAAGTAAAAGCTTTGTTTTAATGCGAGGCTGAGTGCATTTCTTCATCACTATAAAAAAAATTAAAATTTTCTTCAAGCCATTTTAATCAAGATTTTCTGCTAAAAGTTTTATGGATGCCGGAAATATACCACTATTTGAAACAAAAATGTATCTGGTACTGACATCGATTTTTGGTATATGATAATCAAGATTTTCCAAACAACAAATCAATTGTTTACATGTAATTGTCGAAGTGATAATACATCTTCTTAGTCGAATATTGATTTCAGAATAATAACTTGAAATTTGATCAAATATCTAAATTGCCATTTTTGTCAAGAGATAATGTATATAAGAGACCTGCTGGCTTAGCAGCCAATTGGCTGGATTGTACTGTAGATCACATTGTGTGTTTTTCCGATCTAAAGTCGATATAAAAATGTTAAGGATTTGTAAAGGCGGATATGAAAGACAAAAAAGGAATTCTGGGAGATATTCACGTTATGTCTTATTGTTTCTGGCTTTTGATGACTAATTTATTTTAATAGAATTATACAGTAAAATGTTCAGTGGAGAAAAAAGAAGATAAAAAATGGTTCTCCAATTCAGAATTAAAATATTTCGCTTCCTGAATTTCGAAAGAGAGAGAGTCTCTTCAATTAACTTCTGTAATCGCAAATTGTTTGCAGCAATTGTACTTTCTTAGAGTTTGGAGAGAGAGAGAGAGAGAGAGAGAGAGAGAGAGAGAGAGAGAGAGAGAGAGAGAGAGAGAGATCCTCCTATTGTTGACTTTGACAGATCTATGACGGAGGTTTAATTGTAACTTCCCAGATCAGGTTCAGTTTAAGATGAGCACAAAATATTATTGGTATTGATTGATTGTTAGGATGAGGGTTTCAGTATTGCTCCCTTGTTAATCAATGGGGAGGAATCGATCGCTGGGGCCCTGGCTGATATCGAACTCTTATAGATATTGATTCCCCAGTTATATAGTGATTCATTCCCGGATTGTTTCCATTCGACTCCGCTATGAAAATCTCTGTGACATTCTGAGTTTGAAGCAGACGTCGTGCGAGGTGTCTCTTGGACTTGAAAATTTTGCATAAGAGACGAAATTCATTGTTTCTACAAATTTTTGAGGTTTTTGGAACCATGTGGAAAGAAACTCATTGTGTAGAACTGTATGCAGGCATGATGGGGGGAAAAACGGATGATGTCAACCCCATTGCTAGAAATTTGAAAAAGTAGATTTAACGAATTTACACGGATTTTATTTGAAATTTAAAATCTTGGAAGAATATTGATAATTTTGTTTTCTAGCATCCGGTATTGTGTCGTCTGTCTGGAGAAGTCAAATGTGTGTCGGTTAAATTATCTTGAAAGCCTTTTGTAGTTTCGAAATTTTCTCTTTTGAAAAATTAATTTCAGAAATCGACAATGTTTTTTTAATAAGAATTAGAAATAAGATAACGATTTTTCTCATATTTTAACTCAAATCTTATTTTCAGAGAGTTGAAGCATCAGAGAGGGAGATAGAAGAACTCCGGCGACAGTTGCTAATCGCCACTCAGCACCAGGTGTCATCAGAAACCGTACAACAAGCCCCGGACATGGATAAAGCAATAGACATGTTCAAACGATCTAGTCTGGAAGTAGAATTGGCTGCTAAAGAAAAAGAGGTATTTAAAAGACCTTATATAAACTATTATGTTAATGATTAAAATCAAGGAAACGACTTCGGGATTTTGGGGTCAATAGGTCAAAGGTCATGGTCATTCCATTAACTATCAGAGCGTAGAGGTTCCAAAACGGTTGCTTGAATGAGGTTAGTCCCAACTTGACCAGTTTTATAGAAACATGTGCGCATGCGTATGCCACGAAGATAGAGAAAACCTATTTATTTTCGGGTTGATATGTCAAAGGTCAAGATCAGTGATGTAGTTGTTTCTAGAATTGATTATGTCAGAATCAAAGAGGCCTTGAACTCCCACCCTCTCTAGATCAACCATTGTATGATTTTACGATCATGAGTGACGAGTAAAATTTTTATTTTGAGTTTTACGTTTACAGATATCACAGCTTGTGGAGGACGTGCAGAGATTACAGGCCTCGCTCAACAAGCTCAGAGAGTCAACCTCGAGTCAGGTGAGTCAAAGTCACATCTTAACTCACTGTTTACTCACAGAGTTCACGTCAAGTGTAGCGAGTCAAAATTACAGTTTAAATCACTGTGTTTCCATTTTTGGGGGGTTTAAGTGAATTCTTTATCTGAATAAGTTTGAAATCATAGCGTCCTCATTCATTGGACGGCTTAATTAAGTATCTAAGTTTTGATTGGTCGGATGAAACGTGATCAAGATTGCATTGGATGATTTAAATTTGAATTTTGAAAATCTGGAAAGATTTGCGAGTCAAGAGTCATTTGGTGCTTGAATGTCGATCTCTCTTTATTAGTCCCCTACCGGCAACGCCGAAGGGGACTCTTAGTTTCCTCTCGGTCTGTCTGTCTGTCCGTCCGTCCGTCCGTCCGTCTGTCCGTCTGTCCGTCTGTCCCATTTTCAGTTTTCCGGACTTTTTTTTCGCTGTTGTTGCATATTTTGACCTCATTTTTGGTATGTGGATATATCTCAATGTGATACAGATCAAGTTTGAGTTTGCTTTCGATTGACCTAATTTTACAAGAGTTATGGCCCTTGGACTTAGCAAATTTTATGAAAATTTCAGTTTTCCGGACTTTTTTCCGCTGTTGTTGCATATATTGAACTCATTTTTGGTATATGGATATATCTCAATGTGATACAGATCAAGTTTGAGTTTGCTTTCGATTGACCTAATTTTACAAGACTTATGGCCCTTGGACTTAGCCAATTTTATGTAAATTTCAGTTTTCCGGACTTTTTTCCGCTGTTGTTGAATATTTTGACCTCATTTTTGGTATGTGGATATATCTCAATGTGATACAGATCAAGTTTGAGTTTGCTTTCGATTGACCTAATTTTACAAGAGTTATGGCCCTTGGACTTAGCAAATTTTATGAAAATTTCAGTTTTCCGGATTTTTTTCCGCTGTTGTTGCATATATTGAACTCATTTTTGGTATGTGGATATTTTTCAATGTGATACAGATCAAGTTTGAGTTTGCTTTCGATTGACCTAATTTTAAAAGAGTTATGGCCCTTGGACTTAGCAAATTTTATGAAAATTTCAGTTTTCCGGACTTTTTTCCGCTGTTGTTGCATATATTGAACTCATTTTTGGTATGTGGATATTTTTCAATGTGATACAGATCAAGTTTGAGTTTGCTTTCGATTGACCTAATTTTACAAGAGTTATGGCCCTTGGACTTAGCAAATTTTATGAAAATTTCAGTTTTCCGGACTTTTTTCCGCTGTTGTTGCATATATTGAACTCATTTTTGGTATATGGATATATCTCAATGTGATACAGATCAAGTTTGAGTTTGCTTTCGATTGACCTAATTTTACAAGAGTTATGGCCCTTGGACTTAGCAAATTTTATGAAAATTTCAGTTTTCCGGACTTTTTTCCGCTGTTGTTGCATATATTGAACTCATTTTTGGTATGTGGATATATCTCAATGTGATACAGATCAAGTTTGAGTTTGCTTTCGATTGACCTAATTTTACAAGAGTTATGGCCCTTGGACTTAGCAAATTTTATGAAAATTTCAGTTTTCCGGACTTTTTTCCGCTGTTGTTGCATATATTGAACTCATTTTTGGTATGTGGATATTTTTCAATGTGATACAGATCAAGTTTGAGTTTGCTTTCGATTGACCTAATTTTACAAGAGTTATGGCCCTTGGACTTAGCAAATTTTATGAAAATTTCAGTTTCCGGACTTTTCTTTCGTTCTATTGCTAATAATGCACTGATTTTTGGTAAATAAATACATCTCAGTGTGACACAGACCAAGTTTGAGTTTGGTTTCCTTTGGCCTATTTTTACAAGAGTTACGGCCCTTGGACTTAGCAAATTTCCTGAAATTTTTAGTTTCCCGGACTTTTTCATACCTGTTATTGCAGATAATGAGCTGATTTTTTGTATGTGAATACATTATAGTGTGATGCAGATTTGAGTTTAATTTAGATTGACTAATTTTCACAAGAGTTATGGCCCTTGGACTTAGCAAATTTCGTGAGTTCAGTTTCCCAGACTTTTCTTGGCTATTGTTGCAGAAGATGAACTGATGAACAGGGATGCAAGTCATAAATTTATGCCGCCGGTAGGGGACTTATATCGCACAGCGATCATTGCATTTTTAAATGATAAAAAAGGAACGAAAATTGTAATAGAGGATATTACTTATTGACTGTAATGATCTTTCAGGATTTGATCAGATAAACTCTGTTATGATCAATAATGTATGGTAACAAACATTTACAGTATGGTATTATAACAATAGATAAGCTACCAGTTTAACCACGGCGGTATCTTTGATGGATTATGATCTGTAGACAGGTGAAAATCCAGACATTTTAACAGGGAGCACAGAGGTGTTTGCTTTGCAAAGCGGATCAGAGGGGGGGGGGTTAGAGGGTTTTATCCTCAAATAGCAAATACGACTTAAACAATATTCGGTATTGCGCTAAAAAGGATATTTTCTTGATAGAGGCGGAAGGCTATTTTGGTCGAGTATTTGGTATTTCGGAGGGGGGGGGTGAGGGGAGTCCTCCGTCTTTTTGACGCGTGTTAGAATTTTCATTCATTTAACATAGAAGTGCTTATCAGCTTTGTCTTGTAATGAAGGTTACAAACGGTAGGTTGACACTAAATGTTACGTCTTCCTTTCTTAGAGTTTTCTTCTTCTGATTTTTTGGTGAGCATTATCACCGCCTTCTGTTAGATTATTAAGTTTCTTCCATTGATTTTCACTATACAATACCCCTGTTATATCCAATCAATATTAAGACTGCTATTGATTTTTGGTATTATACCAACCAATGCCTGATCTATACTTTACTGCGAAATAGATTTTTTTCCTCTTCTCACTGAAATAGTGCATATTAGACAAGATCATGAAGTTGGGTTGCCATGGAAACTGTATTTTATCGATTCGGTATTGACGAATGGAGAATAGCTAATCGGGCATATAACGATTTTTTTTCGGAGCGGAAAATCGATAAATTTCAGTGCCGTAAAATTCTTTCTCTTACATCTGCCATTTATTGTGAAGTGTTTATCGATTTTAGGTGGTTTTTGGAGAAAACTAATCAATTGTATAAATTATTCTTTCCAAAGCGATCGATGAAATCAAACTCTCTATGTATATAGACACGAGTGAATCTAGATATTTTTCCGGAAAGGGCGGTGCTCTAAGCTATCGATGGTGGTGGGGGGGGGGGGGGGCTTATGCATGTCTGGTCCATGCTGCCAATTTATTTGTTCTTAAATGATGCTATTCAATTTGAAGACGAATTCAAGGAGAGGGATTCTTGACCCCCCCCCCCCCACCCCCGACACCCGACCTCCCCTTCCCTCTATTGCCGCGCTTTATTGGATATCGATTGAGAACAGATCGTTAGATAGAGGGCGAGCGTTTCTTGTTCATTAAATTTCAATATACCTTTTCAGAATGCATTAAGTAATGACATTTTCGGTTAGATAAAAGGAGATTTAAATGGAGACAAGGGGGTGAAAACATGGTAAAAATCGGTAATGAATTTTTGATTTACGCATTGAAAGCAATTTATCCCGCGCCAAAATCGATTGCTTCATAAATCACATCTATTTTCAAGAATTAAAAGAATGATATGGAAATAAAAAAATAATACAATTCCTGTCAATGACATGACGTTTTGCTTTTCATTGCGAACTCTTTTTTTCTCTTTTTACAGATTTATTATTATGTCTTTCAAAATCGAAAGTAAAATAAATGGTGCCATATTGTCTATAGGTGATATAATTTGTTGCATCAGACAAGTCGAAAAGTGTCAGTCCGAAGGAAGTGTCAGACAAAAATTCATTTGGACTACCAAAAGTTTGCAGTGCTTTTTAATGTCCGAATGAATTTGTGATTGAAAATTATTGAAATTTTTGACGTGAGTAAAACAGATTTAGGCATCTCCGTTTCATGATGACAAACGACAGACAGACAGACGGACATCAATATTTATTTATTGTTGACATTGTAATATAATTTCAAGGACATTAATGGAAAAATTGATACATAATATAGGATGGTTCTGACGTACGGACACCTGTTATCTGTTACGTTCTAAACTCGCCTTTATAGATTTTACAATCAAATCAAAAACATGTAAAATTCTAAAACATGATTTATTTGTAATTTAAAACAAAAATGGAGCAAGAAGTTAAAATCTAAGTCAGTTTTCCTGTCATAAATTCCCTTGGTCACAAAACAGTAGAAATCAAACTTGTGTCTTTGTTTTTTCTTGTGATGGCTGATTTAATTTACGAGCATCTCAGATGATGTATGACCGTAGTTGATTTTGACGTCTGGAATAATTTTATCGCTTGAGCGACTCGGACAGTCATAGGTCTATCAGCTTCACTGGCGGATCTAGATTTATTTATGGGGGGGGGGTTAACCAATCTAGCCCAAAGGAAGGGGGGCTCAAGTCTATAATATTTGAAAGCTGGAAAAATCAGCATTTTTGACAAATTCAGGGTTTAAGGGGGTTGCTCCTGCCTTCCTCCGTAGATCCACGCCTGGTCTTATTTTTTGAAAATAAATTGCCTATATATTTGACGTGTGTCAGTGTCCGAAGTATATCTCTGTAGCTAATCCTGGAACATCCAATAGAAAAACTTTATAACTTAACGAGATGGAAATGTCAAACATGATTTTTGACATAACGCTACATAGTTTGACTAGAGTTTTATAACTTTACCTACGTATTTATAAGGGACAGTTTAGTTGAACTTCTGCACATTGTGCGAGAGTGATATACATTTCTTACTGAAGTTATTTATCGTTTATTGAATTAAAAAAAAGTGAAATCGAAGTTAGAAGATCAACTACCAAATGCATTATTGATTTGATGTATTTGGTCTGCTGAAAATGTGACCTTCAGAATTTTGTCCCAACCATGGACTTACTGTGATTGTGACTTGATAATCTACTAATATTAGATAGAGAGAAAAAAAAAACAACAGAAAATGGATTTTTTATGACTGGATGAAAATTTGATGGTGGAATTCCTTCGGTAATTTTATTTTGTAGTATTTATTGCATTATTATGAAAATTTTCAGAAAAATCTTTGTGTGAATTCAGGGATATATATATATTTTTTGTGCTGTCTATATCTATTTTTCTGCGACAGACTTTGGGCCGATCCGACATTTTCTGCATTCTTAATGTTGTTGTTTATTTCTTTCCTGTGCTTTTAAGTTTATGTATATATACAGTTATATACGTCCCTGGTGAATTCACATTGACTCTCCATTTGTAAAATTTATATAATTGTATTTTTTTTCTATCGTCTGCTCCATCTAGGTGTCCAAGCTAGAAGAGGAATTGGCCAGTAAGAATCAAGCTTTCAAAAAGCTAGAGGAGAAGATCAAATCTCAGGATGACTATGAGGAAATCAAACGAGAGCTGTCGTACGTATATTATATGTCTGTCTGTCTGTCTGTCTGTCTGTCTGTCTGTCTGTCTATCACACTTATACTTGAATTTCTGTACAATATGACAATACTCAAAACATAATTTCAATCCATTTTCAATTTTTTTTTAAATCCTATCTGAATATATGAAATAAAAATAAAATTCTGGAGAAAAAATGTTTTTACCTGAAAGTGTTCATTTTGCAAAAAGGGTCATTTATAAGACTCATAATTGTAATATTTTGATAAAATCACAAACACCCAAATACACAAATTTTCAGCCACTTGGCCTTTATCCAGCGTAAAAACGACAATGCATATGAAAACCAAGTCAAATTCATTCTTTGCTTCTCTGGCATTCATTGCAAACTTTCTGTATTTGAGTGTTTGAATTTTTATTTGTATTATCCCTTGCCTTTGGGAGATATATTTCAATCTATTATAATATTTTGCTCAAAGGGACATAGTAATGTTGCTTGCTCTATCAAAAGAGAACTGGATAGATTTTATGAAATTCAAATTTACGAAAATTCTGCAACCTTTGATTGGACGCTTCACAATCATTTTCTTGGTCATTTCAGTGTGATGAAGTCGATAGAGTTTTCCGGCAGTCAAGGGAAGGAGGGGAGCGTAGAGGAAGCTAAATCGTTGGAACGCCTCGTCCTCGAGAAAAACAAAGCGTTACAATCGGAGAATACCACCCTGAAGGTCAACAACGCAGATATCTCAGGTATGTCAACTTGTAACGTCTTCATACTTGTAATTGTCCAGAAAAATTAGCTAATATTGAAGTAGGTTAAGAAAGAAGCTTAGGTTTTACTTAAATTTCGGATTTTTAGTAAGAAAATATTTAAACAATTTCTGTAGCATACAAATTTTTTTTTTTTTAATTTTCTTGGATACATATATATATATATATATTTTTTTTTTCATCAATAGAAATACAAAAGTTTTGAGTCTAAATTGATGTTTATAGAAAGTACGTTTTACAATTTATATAACATATTATTTTGAGTTACAAACAAACGAGAAATGGAAATCATTATATCATTTATATAGTAGGATGGTAAGACGAACAGTTGATGAAATCTTAAGGTTAAGAATTCTTCTTGCTAAATTTTTCTGGACACTATTTGCATGGACTTGATTTTGGGAGCTTTGTAGCTTACAATGAATGTAGATTCCTTTAGGACGGGGCCTTTCACGCACCGTGTCACAAATACGTACGTTACTCTGGTGCAAATCTATGAATACATAATGAAATGCGTAAGCTGTGTTCTCTTGTTGTCGACCTGCGTTTCAAAAGGTCGTAATTTCTGCATATGTCAAACGTTTAAGTGATTAAAAAACAATCAGTTTTACAATTCCGATGATGAAATCATACGACACAAATTGTATTATGAAATGCAAATCTATAGACACATTAGAACCTCTTAATGCAGACGTTCACTTCATGACAGTTTTAGGAGAATTGATAACATTAGTTTAGATTTTCTTCGTTTTGTTGATTTTTCCACTAACGATGCACTGCAGTTTTCATATCATTTCATTTATATCGACTTGTCCTCATTTTACATCCTTCAAACCAAAACAACAAAAATTTCTCTGCTTCACACCTCACAGATACTTTTTTTTCTGAAAGAAAGGTGAAAAAACACCATGAAAGGCGAAGATATTTTATAAAATTTATACGACCAAATATGCAAAATTGGGAAGGGCTTCAATGCTAGCTGTTTATCAATTAACATTGCTAAATGCATATATCTACAATTTTAAGTGCAAGATTTTGAGTCATTACAAAAGCATGTGTATGTGATTTTTCATATAATTTCAAGCAACTGAATGCAGAATATTTGCATTTATACCATATGAAAGCATTAATATGTTAGACATTTGATCTATAAATAACTTTTGGAGCGGTAATTTATAAATAGACAATTGTCTATTTATAGACGAACTTTCATGTGTGTTTTGCACCTTTCTTCCAGAGAGCTCCACTCCTGCATTGTCGGAAAACACAGAAGCGTTTGCCTCGATTCTCGGAGAAGAAATCGTGTCATCGTACCGTCAGTCTCGCATTTCAACCCCATCCACTCCATCAACGAATGGCGATAAGAAAGAAATGGAAAATGGAGAAAGAACTCTACCGTCAAAAGTGTCGCCTAAAATAGAACGTGTTCCCAGCATTCCGAGTGAGAGTCCTCATTTACCCCCACCACCCTCCCCTCAGTTTTTCCAGTACGGCACTGGACACTTACTTTCAAACTATATGGGGATGGGAGTCATCAAGTCGGAGCAGCAGACTTGTAATTCTCAAGGAATCGATACGTCGCTTGTGGCCAAAACAGTGCGAGAACTTCTTAGCATTCATAATATAGGACAGCGATTGTTTGCGAAGCACGTTCTAGGCCTTTCACAAGGAACAGTTAGTGAACTATTGTCAAAGCCAAAATCCTGGGATAAACTAACGGAAAAAGGGAGAGAATCCTATAGGAAAATGTACGCCTGGGCGACAGATGAAAGAAACATTCTGGCTTTGAAAGCCATATCTCCAAAGAAAGGTAACTCTTACTTATCAGAAGAATTTCGATGATCTTATCTCATACAGGGATTTTAATGTGTAATTTATTTCTTCCAGTTACTTCCCTTCCTTGGCAATTTGTTTTCAGATTTTCTACCCATTTGGAGACTTACAGGGCAACATACTCATATTTACTACTGAATGAAAAAGTTTTCTTTGATATGCGAAATTGTCTTAAAAAATTACTGTTGCTTCATGTTCTTTCAAGACATATTTAAAAGTAAGTTTTTCGAAAATGAAATGTTGGTATTTAGAATTTGGCTGTGTGAAAGGGAAGTAACTGTTAGACGACTCATCTTGTTGTACTGTGTAAGTAGAATCATTCGCTGGTACTTTCTTTCGCAGTTTGATAAATGTAAACCCTTTCAATTGTACAATGACTCGCGGATCCGCTCCTGCTGCTATTGAATTATGCATTTAATATTATCATTCACTGAGACAAACTTTCGCGGTACGAGGCTGACTGCGAAAGTAGCGAAGGTTAATACACAGTGAACGATTCTACGTATACAGTATGTTAACCTCAATATTGGCTTTACTGTTTATGAAATGTAACGGGAATCCATATCTGGAGAATTTTTAATGAAGGCAGGGGATTTTTATGAGTATGAAATTACTTGTAACTGAAGAAAACGGAATCATTTTGATAAGATCTTCAAAGATTTTTTAACGCATGTTTTATGTTAAACAAAGCTGTTATGGTACTCTTTTTGGCATAATAGTGTTTACATTTTGTCTATAAAACGGCTTGCAAATAGAAATTCGATGAAGAAGGGATGTATTTATAGCTTTTCTTTTAGTTTTAAAGTCAATCCTATCAAAAACTGTTATTATAATGAAACCATGACAACTTGTAAGGTGCAATTTCATTGGTCATCCTCAAATTTTAAAAAGTCCAGCCATTGAGCATGATATTTGTAAAGGCAATGATGCACAAAGCAGGAACGCCTTTTACACGTATGTAGTATTTCCTAAGGCAAAAAAAGTATTAACAATAATTATATGTATCTGTATATATGATCATATCTGCATGTGAACTTCCATGGAGTTTTGTTGGTATATATACTAATTTTGCCTGTTGCCTGATTTTGTATGGGGTCAATCTGAGGTCAGAGGTGACTATATAGTGTAAACATATACATATATTATTTTGGGAAACTGATTTTAACCGACAGCATCTTAGGATTGAAATTATATATGTTTATCCAATTTTGCGATCTATGAGTTTTCAATTGTAGTGATTCAATTTTAATTCCATTTATCAGTTATAAAATAATTTCAGGAAAATTTGATAATCAGAAAATACCGAAACATGAACGATCAACTTAGAAATAGATTTTAAACACAATTGTTAACTTTGAAATTTGAAAACGTAAAAGCATCCTGTAATTTGAATAAATTTTTTCAAATTTTAAAAATCTCAGGATTGGGAAGAAAGTTTTAAAAATTAAATTGACTTTCGAAAAGAAGAAAATTCAATTGATTTAGAATCTACCATCAAGAGTTACTGCCCTTGACCTGATTGACCCTGCGTACATTTCAGCCAACAGGATGACAGGATTACGTTCTATATATAACTCAATGCTCCCTATGATAATGACAGGGCCCACAACTCTGGTATCCAGCGTTCAGCGAGAGGACGCACAGACAGAGGAGAGAATCGCTCAAATTCTAAACGAGGCCCAGATGGCCATGCAGATGAAGAAGGCAATGGAACAAGCTTACCCGGTATGCACCTTTATCTGTGATTAAATGACGGACTTTACAACATGTTATCAGATTCACCAAAGAAAGGATCTATATAAATTGAGACTTAAAACTGCTCCGATTTAACAAACAAATTTCTCTATCTTTTAAGGGAGCAACCATTTGTTTTTCCTTGAGGGAAGGTGGGCAGGAATACTTTGCAAAAAAATACAAAAAAAATTCCGGCACTGGACTTTGACAAAGCAATATTCCAGCCAGAAGGGCTGGCAAAAAAAAAAAAGAAAAAAACCTGGGTCATGTAGCTATTGACTGGATTTAAAGAAAAAAATTTATGTGGCCCGGACGACCCTGAAAAATGCCACCAAAATTTTCGGCACTATCAAGTCTTCCGCCTCCCCTTAAAATCAAATCATGACCCTGAGAACAAATTAAGTTATTTCCTCCTCATACTCACGAGTTAACATACTCAGATTTCTGTGGCTCTTTTGTACGTCCAATTGTTAATACTGCTGATAAGAATAATATTTAGAAGCTTTTGACGGTGGAAAATTTATTGTAAAAAAGTTATGAATTTAGTAAAAGGAAGTTTTCCGTTATTTTCAGCAAACTGTTGCACACGCCTATCAGAAAGAAATGATGAGATTGGCTCAAGTATCTGTATATCAGGGGCTGCCGTCCCCTCACAGCTCATCTAATTCGGTAACTTCTCCTACCGGTCCAGGCAGCATACTCTCCGAGCGGAAACCTTCAGTCCTGGAAAACAGCCGGCGACGGGAGAGTGTCGATAGTCAGGGATCGGCAAAGGAAATGGTAGAGAGGATCTACAAGCAGGAACTAATGAAGCTGGCACAAGCTGCGGAGAGTGCCGGTAATATAGCGGCAAGCACGATGTACCAGCAGGAGTTAGCTCGACTGGCACAGAATGTACAGAGGGAAGTGTTCACAGAGCCAGGGGAAATACGCCGGCCAAGAAACTCACCTGAGGACATGAGAATAAAGACGGAGCCACGAGATAGTAGCTATGACGACACCATGATGCAGTCAAACGGTCCGATAGATCTCAGTAAACATAGCAGCAGTTCCACGCCCTCCACCCCCACCTCACCCCCAGAGTCAGATCAATCACCCTCACATCATCAGGCTAGTGCCTTCTTTCAAGTCAAGCCAAAAATGAACGGTCATACGACACCTGTAGAGAGTAAAGCCTTTGTTCCACAGTTTGGGCAGCAGACGGAATGTGTTTCTCCGTTACAGAGAATGCAGAATATAGCTAACTCCCTGATGGCACGACCCCACATGGCCGTGTCGAACGCCAAACCCCTGAAGGCAGTGCTGCCACCTATCACCCAGGATCAGTTTGACAAGTACGGCAACATGAACACAGACGATCTCGTTAAAAAGATCAAAGAAACACTGAGTCAGTATTCTATCAGCCAGCGACTGTTTGGAGAGAACGTCCTCGGTTTGTCGCAGGGTAGCGTCAGCGACCTTTTGGCCCGGCCTAAACCCTGGCACATGCTCACTCAGAAAGGACGAGAGCCGTTTATCAGGATGCAGATTTTTCTTGAGGATGCGGAAGCGATACCCAAACTTGTGGCATCACAGTATCATATCCCCCCAGACAAGCTGATGAGGGGGAGACCGCCACAAGAAATAGGTAAGCTTAAACCCGCTCATTACTTCATATATATTATGGATGGTAAGATTTCATAAAGTAATGTTTATGCTAGGTACAAAAGTGTGATTGACCCTTCCTTTTGCTGGAAACAAGGTGCAGAATTTTGTGAATTTTGAAATTTTTTTAAATCTTGGACAAACAAGCTTTGAACATTGGTCAAACATAAAAAAAGATATTCAATGTGACATCATATATATTTCAAACTTTGAAACATATACATGTATATATTTAAAAATTCTCAAAATTTTGGCACGATAGGAAGGGTCAATTAAATTTTTTCAAGTTTTCTGCAGAACTGATCAGACTACTGAAAATTGATTTATTAATACATTTGTATATGTGTCAGAACATAGGTTCTTTGGAATATATTTATCATGTATTAAGTCATTCACCAATCAGGCGGATGTTGTTTTAACAATTTAACGGAATTGTAATTCTTGGAAGTTTTATAAACAATGTCAGTATACTTACAACTTACAAAAGAAAATTCATTTTCCGAATAAAAAAATTTTTTTTTGCTCTAAATATGCCTGATTGACAACTTCATGACTTAGTACACGTTAAAGTAAATTGTATGTATATTGCATAATCATACTCAAGAGTTTTTGTCTATAATATATGATTTATTGTCATATTGTATTATGTATCATATATCGTATTACGTATCATATATCGCAATTTAACAAGCATGGCAGCTAAAGCAGATGTATTTTGAGCTATGTATTATGTTACAAAGATTAACAGCAATGAGTAACAGCAAAATCATGTATATACAAGTACGTACTTAGTAACAAAACAAATAAGTAACATTAATGTTATATACAAGTACGTACATAGTAACAAAACATAAATGTTTTCGTTCCACGTCCATATCGGAGAAAGTTTTGAAAAAAATACTGGGATCAAAAGCCAGATGGATGAACAAAGAGCTAGAAGGACGGACATACAGGCAGACAGATATTTGTTATCTGCTGAAATACATGTATTATATTGCATGATGCAAAATTTGCTACGCAGTTTGGAGAAAATTGCATGGAATCGCTGCAAACAACAGAATTCATCCCCTCCCCGTTCCCCGTTTCAATTTTTTCCAGGGTCACAATGCAGATTTTATTTCATTTTCTTTGCTCTTCTTTTGAGAATTGAGCAATATCCTTCTACATTGGTTTGTTTCTTTGAAGGATTCGGAATAGTGGGTAGAATGTTTTAGGGGAAAATTAAGAAGGAAAGCTTGGTTAGATGATGGAAAGATGAAAAAATAATTAATTTGGAGGAAAAGTAATTTCTGATAGTCTGGTCATTTGGACATGAAGGGGTCAAGGTCAATCCAACAAGTTAAACTGGAGTTTCTATGAATAATTGATTTAACAGGAGGAAAGGGGGGGGGGGGCTATACTCGGCTATGTCAAAATGTCAGTTTTGTTGTTTGTATTCAGTTTGATTTGTCTATGCTGTTGGCATAAACCTTGTGATTTTGAAATTTATGTCAAAGAAAAAAAAGCTAGACAGGAGGAAGCTTGCATGGGGAGAGCTGAATAAGTTATATCATGGTGATTGCTTGATTTGTGTTGCAAAAGACAAATTGCATTGACATTCCGTGATATTTTTGTCTTTGTTGGTCTGTTTTTTGGGATTTTTTCATAGCTGTGCATTAAGGTTGAATAGCAGATGGCAGCTTTTGTTATGCGGAAAGTTTTAACTGTGTTTGTGTGCTCCGATTGCTAGATACTAATACCTATATATAAATGTTATATATCCAGTATGTTACGCACCATATACCGTCATAACGTCATAATCCCCCATCCCAAACTAACCCCATCATATAATTTTGCTCCTGTATCTAAAAAAAATGGAAAAATTATTTTTGACACCACTCTCCTTTCCTTGCTAGTGTCACCTTCCTCTGAAAAACCACCTCCATCTGCCACTCATGGTATCCATGGCAACCGAGTGTCCATTTCCAGTTCCGCTCCGCCTGAGTCCACCACACCTATCCGCCACCATGCGCCACCCTCTCTCCACCACCCACACCATCATCACAACCACCACCACTTTCCACATCCCGCCCACCACTTCAACCACAATCCTTTTAGCTGGGCTTCCTTCTCCTACCCTTCCTCCATGCTTGAAGTGGTTGCCATGACATCAGAGATTGACACTTTAGAATTGACCTCAAGGGTCAAGGACGTTCTACAATTCCATAATTTAGGACAGAAGTTGTTCGGAGAGGCGGTTTTGGGACTTTCTCAGGGTTCCGTCAGTGAGTTATTGTCCAAGCCTAAGCCTTGGCACATGCTTAGCATCAAGGGTCGGGAACCGTTCATCAAGATGCACCTGTGGCTTAGTGATCCACATAACGTAGAAAGACTTAAACATTATCAGAACGAAGTCAAAGGTAAAACACGTATTGAAGTGATGATTTTTCTCTGATAGTGAAATTCAACAATTGCTTCTTAGAAAAATATTTTGGGGCAAAATTGTTGAAATTTAGAATTACCAATCAATTAAGTAATCTGCGTTTGCTGCCATACTTGTAAAAACATTTTGCGTATATGTTCACTTTACATATCAAATGCCATTTCTAAAAGTTAGTTCCTATAATTTATTGATCAAATGACAGAAAAATAGACACAGTTGATCTAATTTCAGGCGTCAGTGGAACAGGGTTTTTGGAATAAAATTTATGATATTTGACATAAATTAAAGAGACTGTTTTGGAATAAAATTTATGATATTTGATATGAATTAGGTTCCATAAATTAGGAAGACTGTATTTGGTCTATTTTTTTCTGCCATTACATCAATACTCTGATATGGAGTCCTTTTCTATTTTTTTGACTTATGATCTTTCAATGTTATGTAGAAATAATAAGTGCTTTTAAAAATGACTTTCCAACTTATCTTCAAGACTAGTTTAAAAAAAAATAAAAATAAATTTAGTTTTATTGAATTCTTTAAATTTTACAGCACAGCGACGTAGACGAAGTAGCTTGGAAGAAAGGTCGTACGACTCCCCATCACTGCCAAAAAGGCCGAGGGTATTCTTTACCGAGGAACAGAAAGAGAAGCTCCGAATGGCTTACAGTCACGATCCCTACCCTAATCAGAATACGATAGAAGCTCTAGCCAATGAATTAAACGTAGGGGTTAAAACGGTCATTAACTGGTTTCACAATCACCGCATGAGAGCGAAACAGCAACAACACTCCGGCAGCGGGTCAGTGTCAAGTATGGGAGAATATGGCAGCCAAATAAAATCTGAAAATAACGACGATAATTCAGATCAGAGCGATATTTCAAGCTTATCCGGGGATACTGGACCTTACCAGTCTAGTTTCCATGGCAACGAAGCCAGTCAATGGTTGTTTCCAAAATTTGAGCCAATTTCGGCACTGAAGCGTAGTTCCCCACTAGGGGGCCTGGAAAATGATGACGGAGAGGACAATGATGATGGAGTGGTAGAGGACGATGATAGCCGTTCTAGTAGAAGTAACAGTCCAAGTCCGATGGGACTTGACGATGAAAGCCGGCAGGAAATCAGAGCAAAAATAGACGGAGATAAAGTTTTCAATGATTTCGGAGAAACTTCTCCAGCAGAGGATGGTGAGGACTTAACAGCATCACATCTGATGCAGAACATGACTCAGGGGTCCGGAGTCAATAAACGGAAAAGGTCAAATCCGCAGTACGTTTCCGAAGGCAGGCAGCTGGACAAAACAAAAACTATACTGGATGGCTTACCAAGTCAGGTGTCCAGAGACGAAGGTGTTAGCTTAGAGTTAGATGAAGATGTAGAGAAGGAAAACGAGAGTGGGAATATTGACCAAGGATATTTAAGTCGAGATCACGTCAACAAGATGGCGAAACTGTCCCATTCTGTGGACTCCACGGAAGACGACTGGGACGAGTTTGATAGAAAAAGCAGCATAGAGAAACTACAGAAAAACCTACAGCAAACAGCTGTAGCAGGAAGTTGGGAATTCTAAGTGAGCTAAAAATAGAACAGAGAATTATGGGAAGTTGGTGAGGGCTATAAATAGAAATCTTGGAATTCTGTGACATCCTGTAAAGGATAGGAATTAAAAGAACAGACTTCAAGATGGATTCCACAGAATTTAAAAATAGACTGAGATAGGACTCGTTGATTTTTGTGGTTTCTTACAATGAATGATATTATTACATAATTACGGTGGTGTACAATCTTTCACATACGTTCAGTATTCTTTCCTGTAAAGGGTAGCTCCTATATTTTTATACAAAGAGATACTTTTTGTACGTTTTCAGTGTAGAAGTCTACAAGTAACACACAACACGAGGAGTTTTGTGTTTAAAATACATTGTGACACAATTCCATTTTAAATCTACAATCCAAAGATTTTGATATTGATGTAATTTTGTTGTGTTGACATTTTTTTATATTTGACGATTTTTTCAATGTGGACGTTAACGTTTTTACAATCAAAGATGATGTAGATGTGCTTCACTATAATGTGAGCTGCATTTCTTTATGTGCTAGGTCGTCGTCATGGCAACCTAACTTTGGACTGTTGCTTAGCAATAGTGTTCTTTTTTTGTAGGTTGGTGGATCTCTTCTAACGCCTTTATTTGTGTTCAAAAGCTACGCAGTTCATAGTGCAGAAGTATGTAGCTTGACGTAGCATATGTGTAGACATTAGTTTATATATAGATATTGTTTTGTAAATAGATTATTTTGCCACTGATGGGCAGATCACTTGCTTTATATATAGAAATTTTTAAATTGTTACGTGTACATGTATCGACATGTACAGCTGACAAAATAGGAGCTTTAATGTTTGTTTCACGAAATTATATTTGAAATTTTGATAGCGGAAATATTGGTTAAGTTCGACTGCATGGCTAAGCAGATGTAGTGTCAATAAGCATTAGAAACGGCAAGATTATGGACTTGACCACGGCATTTTAGTTGAACATAGTTCAGTATAGGTTGTAGGACTTTTGTTTTTTCTTGCAATGAGAATTTTTTTTGTTGTAATTTGGTAAATTTTGTGCAATATGATTTAAAAGAAGAGTTGTTAATTTGTTGACTTTTGCTCACTTTAAGGGTTGGTTAAGAACTTTTGTTGTTGAATGAATGTTTGGTGCTAATTGTCGACTTTAAATCTTGAACTTTGTTATGAAAGAATTGTCACTCATGATCAGATAGGAGGCACTTTAAACTGTTGATCAATCATTCTAATTTAAATGTTACTTTTCGTTAATTAGTACATTACCTCATTTTAAATGAAACTGAGACACAAATTTTGATTTTTTTTTATACATTAGAAGCCTAAAGAAGACTAGCTTTAAGTTGAATTATATCATAGTTGTCAGTTTATAAGGGTTAGGGTAAGTATAAGGTGTGACAATGATTAGTTTATCATTAATACTAGAACTACAGTGGCATTCTGATCACTAAGTATTATTCCGCTGTAAAACTGATTTTCTATGAATCTCTACAAACAAATTTCAAGTTCGGCTCTAAAATTTTTGATCAGGGGTCGTGTAACGTACAATCGGATTGTATTTAGATAGAGATATATCACTCCATTAGTTGAAACAAGTTTTATGCCTATTTATGGGAAAATGGGGCAAAACTAGCATTTTCTCAGCCTCCCCATAGATAAAAAGGGAGACTTAATGTCATGTTTGTTCTTCAGCCCTTTTTTATCTCCTAGATCTTCACTTGTAACAAAACTTTCGTCTCTATAGTTTTGACCTGACTTGCCAAGGCGTGTGTTCTGTGTTGTAATTATGTGTTTAGCCATATTTTTATATTCAGAGTTCTATTAATAGCTTTTGAATTGGATATTTTTATTGACATGTATTTGATTTGCATAATTTCATCGTTCAAACACAAATTTTTAGTATGTTATTATATAAAGTTATATTTACCTAGACTCAAATTATGATGAATTTCTTTATTATCAACACAAATGAAGCTTAACTTCTGAAGGCACAATTCTTATGTTGTAAATTGTTACTAGAAGGGGGAAGTTTTACTTCCACAATTTTTCATTTACGGCTGCTGCAGTTTGCAAAAAGATTTAGATGTACATTTTGACTCCTCTTTTGAAATACCTATGGATTTATGGTTGAGTTTTGATCTTTTGCTAATTTTCAGAGTGTGTTTTATGATGCAGTAGAGAAAAATTTAGAAACCAAAAAAAATTTTATGATTCACATCGATTTTTCTCTTAAATGTAAAAAAACAAAACTGACGCACATACCCAACTAGTTATCATGCAGCATTGCTCACAGTTTAGATATGTAGATGACGATGTGCAACTTTAAGAAACCACAGGGACACAAAAATCTAAATCCTGTGTAAATTATCTGCTTCATGACCCCGTGTCACTAAATTTCTCGTTATCCTATTGGCTCAAGATAAAGTGCCTCCATTATTCTACAAGATTTGTACATACGTTCACCCTTAACGTTTTCATAATATATTGTATGGACTCTATCTACAAAAAATCATGATTATGTTTTAACGCTTTATATTTTTTTTGTGCAATATTTAGTCGGTATATTCTGTAAATTCAAAAGCTGCCTGACTAGTGCTAAATAATTATGTTATGACTTTTATTCAGATACTGACACAATCATGACCTAATTAAGTGTTTGACCTATTTGTTCGACTTATATTTAGTATATGACATAATCAAGTGTAAATTTTGATTTTACGCATAGATTATGCATTTCTTTGTTGTTTTTTTAAGATTTTGTTCGTTTTCAAGATGTGTTCATTTTAAGAAAAAAAAATATGTGGAATGGGTAGTCAACTAAGATGGAATCTTCCTCGTGCATCAATACATAATTATTACTCGGTAATTTTTCGATAATCAGAGGTAGTACTGTTTGGGATAGTGTCTGAAATAGACTCATTTTGATGTAAGCAAATTCTGTGGAAACATTCCGTAAACTCTGAGAAATGATGTTGAGAAAATGAGGTTGAGAAATTGATATATTGAAAAGTTGTTTCCTCCTTTAGGGCAAGAAATATAATTTATATATGAAGAAAAGTACTGGTAATATGAAAAAAGTTAAATATCGAGGAAAAAAATTGGAATGTCCGTATTTTCATGTGCAAAGAAGATTCCATCGAGTATTGGGAAAGTGCAAATATCCTTTTCACTTGATATTTTATTACGTTGCAGTAGTAAATTCAGTGTGCAATATGGTACGGATGAAACACGTTAATTTTTTTAAATTGTCGCTGACTTTACCTTCAGTTTTTTTGCTTATATTCTTTTATTTGATTTTGGTTCGTTTATCCCTGGTGTCAAAGAAAGGATTCAAGGGCAGATAAACACTGCCTTTTATTAAAGATTTATTATTATTTTTGTTTTGTTCGGTAGGTGAGCTGTGTGTTATGCATTTCTTCATTACCTTTTTTATGGGCTATGAAAGTTGATCACTACATGAAAAACATAGACATTGGTGCAAGAATAGGTTGTTTGTCTAAAAGAAACGCAAGTCATTTATATGTTAAGATTAATGTGTTGATGATGTAAAAAAAAAAAAGCGTTCATTGTCTATTCTTTTATTTTGTTTACGAGTACTTAGTTGTGACTTTGCTTCGAAATTTCTGTTGTGATTTTTACTGTTTTTATCTTAAGAGACGTCATCATCATTGTTAAAACTTATGAAGTGTGACCTTGACCTAACAAAATGTTTTGAAACATGTCCTTGACCTTTTGAACATGTTATGTCCTTGACTGGTAAAGCATTTCATTGATTTAAACTTTCTTCATAAGATTGATCTTTGTCTGTCACTATTCTGTATTTCTATTACAATTTGAAGATATTGTAAGCCCTTGATCATTCCTCACTTGTTATTTTTTTCCACTTTGACATTGATATTTCTTTTCATTTCTATGGTAACATCATTTCATAATAGTTATCAAGGCCAAGTGTTATTTTTAGCATGTGAAATTTATACCTAACATTTTTCAAACTTTTTTCCATGAATTTAGAATTATTATCAAATGATATATTAAAAGGATGTATTGTATGTAAACCGTAATATTTATATATTATAATGCAATCTCATTGAGTATGATAACTTCATTGAAGAAAATTCAATGGGATGAAAAAAAAAAGGCACACATAATTTCCAGATTCTTTCAAGTACTGTAAATTGGTTTTTATTCGTCAGGTACCAATTTTCGTCATTTTCGTCAGTGCCTCCCTTGACGAAATTACGTATCGACGAATATAAATACTCCTGACAAAATATAGGGTAGAAAGGAAAAATTGAATCTTAACTCTTATATAACTTAATAAGACAGGCAAATGATAAATCAATGAAAACTGAATACGCACACAAAGTTGCGCATATAATATACTTGTAATTACCAAATGATATGTTTTCACAACAAGCTATAGGTAGTATACATGTCTCTAATTATTTGTTTACCAATAATTGTTAAACAAACAATGAAAACAAACACATACGGCCTATACCTGAATATTAAGTTGGCATTTGAACAGACAAATTTATATTATAGGGACCCTTGGATGACGAATTTACGTACTGACGAAATGGTCATTTTGAACAAATTGACGAAAATTGGTACTGACGAAAATAAAGCAATTTACGGTATGCAAATTAAAGAAAAAACTCGATAAATTTCACTTTAGATTTCAAGAGCATAATGAAATAAGCAGAAGAAAGATTTAAAAAAAAACTTTTCTTAATTAGAAATTCATCCGAATCTACTTGGCTTTGTAATGAAAAGGGAAATGATACTATCATAAGACAACTTGTGTAAAAGTCCTTCATTCTTGATGCATTTATCCATTATTTTGAATTAATAGAAATTGGTACTAAGCTTTACTTGTTGATTAGAAATCCATCAAAATTGATCATTTCTTTCACTCTAAATATATAGTCTTTATCATACCACCCTATAACAGATCTTATATATGTATCTACTCATAAACAGTATTTGACAATCACCAGTAAATCCTGATACGTCAGCTTTAAACATTTAACACTGATATCATTAAATCCTTGTAGGTAAGCTTTAAACCTTTAGCACTGATATTAAATCCTAATAAATCAGCTTTAAACATTCAACACTGATTTCTAGTGCACACTTCCTAATTTTGTATAACTTGTAAATTAGAGAAATAAGAATCAAAAGTCGATGTTTGTACTGTCATTGAAAAATCAGAATTTCTCTCCCTTTTAAGGGGTTTTTGTTGAAAACGTAGTTTAGTAAAATAGATATCTTGCTCATTGAGTTCCTCTGTAAGTTGTACTATTAGACATTCTTGTAAGGCAAGGGCAAGGTTCATGGTAAAATATTTAACAGGTCACATTAATTAATGATTGTCAAGGTCATTGTCAAAACCAAAGGTCAAATCTTCTAAAGGTCATCAAAGCCTAGAGCATTGTAAGTCATGACTTTGTTCAAGGTCGCTCTGTCCACAGGTCAGTGTCATTGGTGAAATAAAACCTCCAAAGTTACTTTAACAACATTTTTTTCGCTAGGGTCAAGGTCATCAGCAAATTCATATTTTACACTACACTAGTTTTGCTAGAATACTGTGATTTTGGTCGAGGTCACCCCAATGTCAAACCTACCACAGGTTACATTATCTTGGATCACCATTGGTTGATACAAAGGTCAAGGTCAGGGCAAATCTTGCACAGGTATCATACTGAAGGTCAAGTTCAAATATATGATAGGACATATGCATTTCTCGTAAAGATTTATCAAATATTAGGTCAGAGCTCATCTTCAAGGTCAAATCGTTCCTCTTGAATAAAAGATATTTATTATTTTGAGTCTAATTTGTTTAAGGAAATACAAGAAAGCAAAAAAAAAAAAAAAACCTTAGATGTTGAGAAACTTGAGGACAGCATTGTATTTTGATTTAAGAGGATTATATTAAATCTTTGAATTTTTAGCTGCTAAGATACAATGTGTTCTTTACTGTTCTTAAATGTGTTCTTTACTGTTCTAAAATGTGTTCTTTGATGTTCTATCATATGTTCCTAGGTGTTCTGACCTCCTTGTTCCTTATATAGATTTATCCTATGCTATTTACCAAAGGTATTTGTTAATTGTTCTCTATCAACAATGGCTTTATCAATTCTGTGTCCACTTACAACATTTATACATTGAAAAAAATGTGTTCTTTTGGATTTAAATTACAAGAATTACTGATTGTTGAAACTGCTACTGAAAAATGTAATTTACAAGAAAAGTGACATGAATTGTGCATGAAAAGTAAATTTTAGTTCTTCTAAAAAATGCATGGGCTAAAATTTCAAAATTCTCATTAGATTAAAAGAAGTGTTCTGCGATTGAAATTTAGAAATATTAGTTTCCTCCTTTTGAACCCCCCCCCCTTTCTTGAACTTTTTTTCGTTAATGAATGTTAATTATGTAGCTACGTATAGCCTTACCATTATGTATTTTCAAGCATGAAAACAAATTTGTAACAGTATACATATATTATATTATACCATTATTAAACAGCATTCTCATTTACTTACTTTTTAAACATGTTGAATGTTGGTTGTCATGGAAACCGATTATCATGTTAAACATACGGAGAGAAAGGAGAGTGTTCAAACTGCCGCTAGTTCGGACATGAGTACATTATATGTGCATTTACATCAATTTTAATGTTACTGACAAAAATGACAGTTAAAAAACATATATTATATATATATATATAGGTGCTTCAAGATTAAATAAAAAATCTATATATAAATATTTAGTGTTACTTGCTATTTTCGTTTATACAAAAATGTGTTGTTTTCTTCTTGGTTATAACGTTTATTTTTATCCTTTTGGGGTAACATGTAGTTTAATGGTAAAAACAGATTAGTTAAAATCAATGGAACAAGAGACATTAGAATGAGAAGTGTATTGTGATTTTATTCTTGTAAAGGAACTCTTCATTGTTGAAGGTGCAAACATCCTGTGATTCCTTAAACATTGAGACATAAAAAATCACCAAACATCAAGTCCTGACTTAAATAGATAGAAATCTGACTTGGCTTAATATGATGTAAAGGTCACATTTAAAGTCAAGGTCATGAAGTTACAGAAGAAATCTTTCTGGGTTTTGAACTTTTGAATGATGTCAAGGTCACCTTCAAAGTCAAGGTCATGTACTGCGATGTAGTTATATAGTCTTAAAGATCAGACAAAATCTAAATGGGTTATATATGATGTCAAGGTCACCTCCGAAGTCAAGGTCATGTACTGTGATGTAGTTATATAGTCTTAAAGATCAGACAAAATCTAAATGGGTTATATATGATGTCAAGGTCACCTCCGAAGTCAAGGTCATGTACCGTGATGTAGTTATATAGTCTTAAGGATATGATGCCAAAGTCATCTCCGAGGTAAAGTTCATGTAGATGGAGAATGAAAACAGAGTTGATCGGAAAAAAAAACAACATTGTCGATTGTTTTCACAAATACTGCGTAACGGTTCCATTTTAAGGAAGGAGCATCTGAAGAGAAAAAAAAATATGTTATTCACACAGGTTACTATAAATGAGATATTTCTTCTTTTTAAATCTTATAAGAGTTCAGACAGGTATAATATTTGACCTGAAATTGATTGACGATGTTTGAAAAAATAAATATGTGTTCGATGGCATGTAAATAAAAACAGGATAGGCTTTTTCCACATTGTCCTGACCTTTTATTCAGAACCATTCATATAAACGTTAATTTAATCATAAACTCATTTACGCTGTCTTCATGCCAAACGTGAAATAATGTCGTATAGTGCCTGTCCCATAAACATGTCACGGTGGGATTTGACGGATCGACTAATATCGCCTACCTTTCGGGGGACGCGATTTGTGGGGTCGTTCGAGCCGGCAAGGATCCAGAAAAGTGGGTTGCGGGAGAGGGAGGGGGACTGGTGCATCGCCTACTTCTTCTTTTCTTTGTCTTTAAAATTTTGCTTTTGGATTGTATTATGCATTTTGGTATGCTCTTGTCCCCCCTCCCAACCGAGAATAATAAAGAAAGAAAATAAAAAAAAAGTAATCACATGTTTTTAAAATTTTAAGATGAATCAATAGAGATCACCCATAAATCTTGCGAAGACATTTATAAGAACGGGTATCACTTAAATTCACATTGCAAGGTGTCCGTCTGTCTGTTTGGTAGTCACACTTTACATATGATTATGGCTTTTACGTGCATGTACATTGTACTTATATCAAACTAACGGGGAATTGTCGAAAAAATATGAAACTCGACTCCAACTGAGGGTCAGGGTAACTTTCTAGGTCAAGGTCACAATGTCATATTAAGGGTCGAAAATGTGATAAACTTGTTCGCGAAAAGTCTGGAAATAAACATTGAAAAATGTGATTTTAGAAATGTTTTTTGAATAATTAAGTTACCACAGCTTATAAACTGGGTCCAAAAATGGACGGATTTAGATTTGTTTCAGCGTTCCAGTCCAACAAGTGCGGGAGGGAGAGGGTTCCAGTCCAACAAGTGCGGGAGGGATAGGGTAGGGTTCCAGTCCAACAAGTGCGGAAGGGGTAGGGTTCCAGTCCAACAAGTGTGGTAGGGGGTAGGGATTCCAGTCCAACAAGTGCGGGAGGGGTAGGGTTCCAGTCCAACAAGTGCGGGAGGGGGTAGGGTTCCAGTCCAACAAGCGCGGGAAGGGGTAGGGTTCCAGTCCAACAAGTGCGGTAAGGGGTAGGGTTCCAGCTCATGATTTAAAAGAAAATTACGTTTGAACGGGGAGAAATCGAGATTTTTGACAAATTCTTGGGGGGGGGGGGATTATAACCCATCCTTTCTAGATCTGCCCTTGTCCCCCTCTCATTCCGCGATGAATTTGAATCCCTAAGGGGGCGTAATGATACCAGCCGATCCGTTAATTAATTAATCGAGTCCAGGTATATCTATGTACATGCATACATCACGTTAGGGGATTTTAAGAAACATACCAATCACCTACATTAAGTAGAAAATCCGGTCGGTAAATCTTGGTAATGGTACGTCCCCAGGAGCGGTCATTTATTTTTCACGGTGAGTTGTCCCATCGACATGTCTTATTTGAACGCCATAGACGGTGGATGTGAAATCACCTGTCAAGTCATTGATGTCCGAATGTTTGATATAATGTAGTCGTGACCCTCTATAGATTGTACAATGTCTAAATGGATAATGAATGAAAAATGAGCAAACTCTATCTGCGGTTCTTTTTTATATTTTACATCTTTAAACACGATCGCTATAATCAGCAGAAAAAAAAGCAGGTAACAGGAGAAGGAACTCCTTGAATTCGTCAGAAATGTTAAATTTTCTTACATTTACGAATATTTTTCTCGAATTCATTAAGTCTTACCCTCCTAGTAGGACTCAACCCCTAAACCCCACCCCTTTTCAACCTGAGAGAAAATCAGGACTGCGCATGCTTAATGCATTTGGACATTACAAGACGAAAAGAAGGGGGCTACGCGTTTATTGACATTGTATGCTACGACTGTACATGTGAATAGAAATCAATTTTTTTAACATGTTAAAAAATTGGATATCTATTCACATATCGATACAGTCGTAGCACATATCTCGAAATGCACAAAGAAAGGAGGGGATCCCCAACAACACTCGGTTGTAACACCTGGAGCAAAACACACACAAAAAAAAAACACCCCATGCAAAAAAAAAAAAAAAAAAGAAAGAGGAGCCATGCAAAGCAAGAGACACAGAAGGGACAAGGGACACGAAAACACAACATAGAAACTCAAAACACAACTAAACCAACGAGATCATGCAATAGGCAATCGGTGCCGACTTAGGACGGTCTCTCTGTAGTAACTGTTATAATTTTTGTACGACGGACGCCGTATGCGTTTGAATTGTTTTAGCGAAGGAACTAATATAAAAAAGAATAATCTTCTCTCTGGTCGTTGTCATACATAAATATATGCATGCATATTACGTAAATATAGCAAATTGTATTAGAGAAAAGTAATAAATGTATTTGTTTGGATGTAGACCTTTCTAACGGACGTACATGTATTTATTTCTGGTCCACTCCTCTCCACCATGTATCACGCTTTGGCATTATTATGTATTGTTTTTATGTAAATTTGGACAGGTTATCAAATTGACAAACGATCATATATAGACAGGTGTCTGACCACGTGATCTGTCAGAGCTTGACCCTGATCACGTGATCTGTCACCTTGTGACCCTGCCGTCAATATGTATAGAATCAATGGGTGTTAAGAATTACCGAGGCGAGCGAAATGTTAAAGGTCAAACCTAGTTTATTACATGGAATCTGAAGATTAAAATAGAAAACAAGACCCAATTGGACATTTATAAGATAAATGATAAAATAAAATTGAACAACAGTTACCGTTACTGTTGGATAAGGTGAAAAGTAAACGTCCTTTCTTGGTATTAAATCATGTTAATTTCAATGCCCGTTTATTGGGACATTCGACGCATCCTTCCCTAATGTACTTTATCGGTTTACATGAAGGCACATAGAGGCAGTCTCATTACGTCACTACGCATCGTTGCTAAGGACATGACGTCGTTGATGATTTCAAGACAAAAATAATCTAGACCAAACCCTCCGGTCAAACTCCCTTTCTGAAAGATTATTCGGGTAATTACTGTCCGCGCAGCTCACTTCAGAAATCGGAAAATTGAAGTTTTCTCTACTTTATCGGCATATTTTCCGGTTAAAACTTATATAGGGGATTGATCTCGAACTCTCATAACTAACGAGATATATATGTCTGTACGACCAATACTACGCTCACAGTGAAAGAAAATAGTTTCAGATGGGGAGATTTCTATGTTAATTTTAGCGCGACGTCGTCGACGTTCTCCATAGACTCAGTGTTTTTTAAAAAACATCAGCGACGTCGCGCTAAAATTCAATCAATTTTCCGATTTCTGAAGTGAGCTGCGCGGACAGTAGACTGCTCTCGGGTTGTATCTCTACGAATTGTCAATATTGAAATATATGTTCTATCATAAATTTCCAGTGCACCATATGCGCATTTCAGCAAGTTATGTACCATCAGTTATGCTCAAGATCGAAAAAGAGGATATCCAAATTATACCTAATGATGAACAGCAAATGTCTAATTTGACCTAAAATTTCTGCCGAAGAACCTGCCAAAGACAGAGTTATGTAATCAGGGAGATACCCCTTAGTTTTAGAAAATTATCATTTAATGCTAGGACACTTTGGCACAGCCTAGAATTCTTGTGTGCAAGTTGGAGATATATGCTGCAAATAGATAAAAGTCAGCCAATGAAACTGCGTGTTACATATGATTTGTCGTTAACATCATCTGTTGTCACCATACAAAATCATCCTTTGTCATCGTTTATATCATCATCATCAGATTTTGTTACCTCTATCATGATCATGACTGATGCTTAGATATTCTGGAAGAAAAATAACCGTACGTTCAGAAAGGTCATGATAAAAATTGTTAATAAAATGACAATTAAACTCTGTATTTCAATTTAAGAGATGGAGAATAAAAAACTCATTCGAAAAAAAGATTGTCATATTTTATTGAAAAATTAATAAAAAGATTTGAATGTCGAATAAATGTCAGTGTCAATTTCCCGTTTCTTGACATACGGCCGTCACTTACCAAGCGTTAGGGATTCAGCGCTGGATGGCGTTGGTGCCGCGGTGATTCCTAAAGGTGAATTGATGTATTGGTTTACACCAATCAAGGAGAGGGATGATAATGGGAGAACTCTGGTATGGATAGCTCTTTACAGGTGCTTTGGAAAATAAGATTTTCCATGTCATAATAACAAGAACAAAATGTTAAAAAGACAATATAAAAAAGAAAAAAAATGCTAACAAAAATAACAAAACAATTTAGATAAATTTTGACCAAATTAAAGTGTGTACAGGTGGTATTGTAAATTTTCGAACAGAGAACAAATAAAAACACAAACACCAAAGTAAACAAAACTCGATTGTTTGTCTTTTATTTGCTCCGAATGAAACACTTGAATCGGAAACAGAAAAGACTAACTCAAATTACTGTTGCTCATTCTTTTAATTTTTGAAAAATTATGAAATGCAGGAAACACAAGAGAACACAGCAAATTCGTAATATTAGCGAAACTTTAATGTCAATTCATTAACGTCCAATTGGAAACGACCTTTAAGGTAGAGCATCCGTCAGGTCAGAATTATGAAAATTTTATGCCTGGATACCCTATTTTTTCTCTTCAGAATATTGATCAGAGTATCAAACTAACATCGTTTTGGGAAAAGACAATTTTATAGTTACATTTTATCACCTCTAAAATTGGTATTTTCTTACTTTTCCAATAGGGTCCAATGTAAAGTTCAGACTCCTTACGTTCTCATGATAATCATGAAACCACAAATTTTCTTTGGTTTGTATATCAGGTCTAGCACAAATTTCGAATATATGAAAAAGAAAATATTGTAAAAGTTGAAATTTTGAAAATATTAGCATCTGAGACCTGAGGGATGCTCTACCTTAGATTATTTCAAGATACATAGTTCCTTCGGGATGTTAAAGGACATCCTATTGATTATTGTTTCTCATTTGTATTTGAGAGAGAATGGTAAAACAAAGAGTTTCAAGGGAAACATTACAAATTCAATGGAA
Source organism: Pinctada imbricata (assembly GCA_033119305.1). Classification (NCBI taxonomy): domain Eukaryota; kingdom Metazoa; phylum Mollusca; class Bivalvia; order Pterioida; family Pteriidae; genus Pinctada; species Pinctada imbricata. The sequence continues at coordinate 15,888,692 of VSWD01000014.1, read as the reverse complement.
TTCTATGAAGAAATTTATTCCATATGTATTCTCTTTGTTTAAAAAAGTATCAAAACCTTCAAGACAAGAAAAAAAGTAAATGACTTTGATTTTTAATCACATATAGAAAAGTACCACAAGCTACAAGACGAGTACAAGGACACCGCAAGCACTGTACAGGAGCAGAAGTTACTCATCACGCAACTAGAGGAAGACCTGCGCAGTGTGAATGCGCTGTCGTCCATGTTCCGGGGCGAGGCCGAGGGGGGAGAACCCGTCAAACCCCCGGGGTCGGGCGAAGCGGGTCTGGTTTCTGAGGCAGTGAAGGACGTCATGTCACCAAGTAAGTAGAGATGATTGGTTGATATATTTCGTAAATTTGGAAAAAAAAACTTCGCGATACGTTATTTTCGCGATATTCGCTGTATGAATTTTGGCTGATTTGTATGTGACTTATTTTATTCCACGTGTACAAAATGTGCTTTGCTGATGATCAATTTATTTCATTCGCCTAAAGTTCTCTGAAGTTAAATTTTTTACATTTTCAACGTTGATCTTATCACGTGGTTTCAGCCTCACCAGGCGTAGATAAGACAGCTGTAGATTCTATCTTACCCATTGTGCAAAGTCAGCGTGAGCGGTACAGGATCAGGGCTCAGGAGCTAGAAGCGGTAAGTATGGGATGGCATAAATAAAGACAGACGGAATGACGGACATTCAGCTGTAGATTCTATCTTACTAGTCGTACAAAGTTAGCGAGAGCGCTACAGGATCAGTACCCAAGAACTAGAAGCAGTAAGTATTGGATGTTCTGGAAAAAAGACAGATATGAATCTAGACAAACGTAATTTCTCAAGATTGAACCATAGAATAAAGGGAACTTAGCAAACACAACAACAACAAAGACAACAGCAGAATACAGAAAACAACGTAGGATGACGGACTGATGACTTGCTGTGCATACAAACGATGGTTATTAAGAATCAGATTTCATTTGATAAGATTAGAATTCCAACCGAAGTTAATTTGAAAAAGTGTGTATTATACTAGTAAGTTATAAAACAATTATATTGTATTTTGACGGGAGAAGCAGATTTACTTTCAACAAAACCATACAAATTGTGATTTCTGTTGCTGTAACACGAGATTGACTTTTCTACTTTATTTCGTGCACCTGGTCTCATTCCCATATCGGGAGTTTGCTTCTTTTCAAATGGTGGAGGTTTTTGTTTGTTTGCTTTGGTTCCTGTTTTATCCTGATTGTGTATGCCTTCGGTTTCTGATTTTCTGGATTATCGATTTTGTGCTGTATACAGGGATATGGTCATTATCCATATTTGTCTTTCAGCATTCCCTGGGTCAACAACAGCAGATCTCCTTACTACAGAACGAAATAGACAAACTACGATCTGACAATGTCAAAATGTACGAAAAGATCCGATTCCTGCAGAGCTACCCAAAGAAGGTAAGACTTTTAGGCATTCCGATAGATAACCTAAAAATAGAACAACTTGCCGACAGCGAAGGATATAACATGAATCACGTGACAGTTACGGTAAAACCGTGCTTATTGTAACTTAAGTGAAAATTACAGGATATTGATGATCTGCCACATTTCCCATGATAATATCTGTAAAATATGTCAATAAAATCCAATTGATTAAAACACGATAACTTCAAAACGCTTAAACATTGAAAAATGAACCAACAAGAGAATACATAAGAGAGACCAATGAATGAATAACAGAATCCTCGCACTATCTGATCACCCGGGAATATTTTACGTTTTACATATGATTGACAACTTTAACTAAAATAAATACATTTAATACGGAACAAAAGTACACGTAAGCAGTGATTCAATGTGTTCAATGAATGGACGAATCCAGACATAATGGAATCTCCCGCCTTCCGTCCCACATGATAAGACAACACAATGTTAACACAAGGCATGGAAAGAACTCCAGGTATACGGCGTATGACCATGTACACATGTAAGAGAAAGGAGGGGATCTCCAGCAAGACTCGGTTGCAGCACTTGCAGTAAGACACCGGAGTACGGCTATGCTAGAACACAGAGAAGACAAACACAGCAAGAGACGCAACAGGGACATGGAACACCGAAAACGACATAAAACGTTCAAACACAAAAAACTACACATAAATCAACGAGACCAATGGGCAAAATGCTGGCGCCGACAAAGGACGGCCATCTGTCACGTAACAAGCAGCAAATGGTGTGGTTATCCTGATTACGTGGATTGTATATTTTATTTTAGGGAGGGACAGGCAGTGAAGACGCAGAGACCAGGTACTCCACCCAATACGAGGAAAAACTTGACCCCTTCTCAACGTTCAGCAGGAAGGTCAGTCTTGAAATCAATTAGTGACAATTGCGATAAAAATTACATGTCTTTTTGACATTAAGTTAAAAGTGATGAATACCAGTAGATATTCAAACAATTAATTTACATCGTGTGGAAGAAAATATAAACATTTAGTTCCGTATTTGTAATGGTACCCTTTATATTATTCTGTATCATTAACAAACGTCTCAATGTAACATCTATATCCGAAATATTGAATACTATAATCTATTTAGTGTGTTTCAATTACCCAGGAACGACAGAGAAAGTACATGAATCTCAAACCCTATGACAAGGTCACTCTCAGCATGGTACGTACATCAATACTTAAATGTTATTTCACTTGAAAGAAGCTTTTTTTTTTTGGCTCTTTATCAATCTGGCATCATATATAAATATTTGCTATTCCGGAAACTTGCCATTTCACCGAAAAATATCATAGAAATTAAAGGAGGGTAACATCTTAGCACCATCCCTCTTATACTATTTTGAACTTATATTTTATTTGGATATGCTACTGAATCGACGCTACAGGAAATTTGGAGCCGCACACTCTCTGTAAAGTAAATACACTCTCTGTAAAGTAAATGCAGAAATTTAAATTCTAAAAAATAACATCAGAGTGCGCTAGTGAAATTATATTGGACTGCTTATGAAAAGCACTGTGGCTGGAAGCATCACTGAACAATCTTCAGTGTCCAGTGCAAGTTTGACATACGCTTCCAAAGTTATCTTCAACGTATTCGAAAATTTCTGTTTTCAAAACTTCCTGAAATTTCTAAAACATGGGTCCTGTAGCATCATATCCCACCCATCCTGCTACGTCTTTCGGTACATTTTTGGACATAACTTTCACACTCTTTGGTAATGTTACATTGTTTAGATTGAGGATCACTGACGAGGGTTCAGTACCCGAAACGTGCATGTCTGGTCTATGCTGCAAATTTATCTGTTCTTAAATGATGCTATTGAATTTGAAGATGTTTAACATCTCAACATAGTTCGTGGATACTAATCAGTTGTACGAGTCTTGAGTTTTCTTCCATGATTTAGTTCAAGTCACTCTATATGAATCGTCACCATGATTTGTTAAGTAAAGTTTGAAATATGAATTCAGACGTTTAACATAGTTCGAAGACGTTTAACATAGTTCGTGTATACTTATCAGTTGTATGAGTCTTGAGTTTTCCTCCATGATGTAGCTCAAGTCACTCTATACGAATCGTCACCATGATTTGTTAAGTAAAGTTTGAAATATGAATATGAAATATGGGGCGACAAGCAAAGGAGATTTGCAATTCTATGTGGTCAGCCATTTCACAAAGCTCGAGCGGTCATTTTGTGCAAGGTTATAAAAGAAGATATGTACAAGAAAGCCATTGGAAGATTTTGTTAGTTGATGCCACTTGCAAAATATGGATACAACAGAACATTAATGTCCATATTACAATACATTTATTGAATTCCTCTCGAAGAAAAAGAAGTATTGTTTCAGTTCAGTTTAAGTTCAGATGGAACCTATATTTCTTTACAGGGTCGTTTCATCATGGGAAACAAGACGGCTAGAACTTTTGCTTTCTTCTACACTGTTCTCCTACACAGCCTTGTGTTCCTGGTAAAGTAGAAAATTTTCTGTTGTTCTTTGTACAAACTTGTTATTGTTAATTCATGAATGTAATTATCAGAAAGCACAACCCTAGTTCACTAACCCTAACTTAAAGCACAGTTCTAGTTCACTGACCGTAACTGAAAACACAGCCCTGGTTCACGGATCCTTACTAAAATCACAGACCTAGTTCATTGTCCCTAACTGAAAACACAGCCCTAGTTCACGGATCCTAACTGAAAAGCCCTAGTTCATTGTCCCTAACTGAAAGCACAACCCTAGTTCACTTACCCTAACTGGATGGAAACATAGCCATATTCACTGACCATAACTGGAGACACAACCCTAGTTCACTGACCCTAACTGGAAACACAGCCCTAGCTCACTGACCCAAACTGAAAGCGCAACCCTAGTTCACTAACCCTAATGGAAAACACAACCCTGTTCACTGACCCTAACTGAAATGAGTTAAAGAAGTTCCTGACGATAATCTCAACAGCACTCACAATAGAAAACCGAACTGAGCATCGGCGGACCCCCAGCAAGCCAGAGGTGGGATCAAGTGACCGGGAGGAGTAAGCATCCCCTGTTGGCTAGCCGCACCCGCCGTCGATGTTCATGCACGAAATTGAAAACAATATATAAATTACATGCACTGCACTGTCTTAGGTTATGTCTATGAAAGCACAACCCTACTTCACTAAACCTAATGGAAAACACAGCCCTATTCACTGACACTAACTGAAAGCACAACCCTAGTTCACTAATCCTTACGAAAAATACATCCATAATCACTGACCCTAACTGGAAACACAACCCTAGCTCACTTACCCTGACTGAAAGCATAGTCGAACTTCATTTCATTCTTATTAACTATTGATTTGGTCTTCTTGACTGTAGGATGTCATTCCATGACATAAACTACGTTCTCCCAGCTAATGTGCTTAGGTATATATTGAATATTAAAACTTTTTCATTCAGGTTCTATACAAACTTGCCTATACACAGACCAGTAAGAGAGACTTTGCCGCAGAATGTCATGAAAAGTAAGTCTTATGCAACTCATTATTTTCATTATAAACTATTCTTTAGCTATGTAGCTCGGTTCTTAGCTGACTTTTTGGCGTAAATCTTAGGTCGTGTTAGATTTACACTACTCATACTGTTTCACTATCTTTGTGCACTGAAAATCCGATGTTTGGTCTAGTTGTTATTATTCCCCTTTGTTGGGGAGTTTACCACTTTGTCCGTGTTCTGTATTTTTAAAATGCGACCATGTGAATGTGTCTTCTGCTGAGCTTGAGATCATTGCAACGTGGTCTGATGAGTAATTCTACGATATTTGTGGAAGATCTTTCCATTTTAACTTTGTTCCATTGTTTTTTGTGTGGTCTTCAGTGTTTAGTGTTTTGATATCGTGTATACTGTTCCCTGTCCCTTTCCTAGACTTTTGTGTTTGATGTTTACATGTTGTATGTCTCTTTTTCGTCTCATACTATGCTCGTCTTTTGTGTTTTTGCATCGGGTGTTTTGCTGTTGGTGCTGCAACAGGGTCTTGTTGGAGATCCCCTCCTTTCTTTATAGTATACACTCTCTTGTTGTGATTATCCAATCTTTGTTTCCAACATTTGGGTCTTTTTGGCGTTTTGCTGTCGATGCTGCAACTGAGTTCTAACGTAGAAACCCTCAAACATCCTAGATGATATAATAAACCTGTGTGAGGGTTGTGCGCACGTAATCCAGGATAACCACACCATCTGCTACTTACGTGGCAGATGGCCGTCGTAGGTCGACACCGATTGTCCAGTGATCTCATTGGTTTATGTGTGGTCTTTTGAGTTTCGTGTTTCTAAGGTGTTAGTTTGTGTTCCTTGTTCCTTTTTCGTCTCTTTCTGTGGGTGTCTGCTCTGGGGTTTTTTTTTTGCTTTGGGTGTTTAGGGATTCTGCTGAGGGTGCTGCAACCTGGGGTTGTTGGAGATCCCTCCTTTCTATGATTATCTGTAGCTCTACAAAAACATTAACGAACCAGGTGAAGCAATCCAAAGGAATTAATTTTGAAAATACCTCATTCCCCAACATTTGTTTCTATGTCATAGCAGATGTAATGCAAATCCAGAAATTCTCAGTATAGAAGAACTTTGGAAAGTATTCTAAAATACGATTAGAAGTTTGTTGTCACAAGATAGTAATATTTAGACTTAAGACTTTATATTTTTCATATTTACAGATTTGCAGCTCATATGTTGGAAGTTCATGGACAGAAACATCAGCACGCATGATACTTGGACCATCAGGGCTATGGGATATAGGGAATTATCAAGACTGGATTATAAATTTTCATATTTACATGGGTTTATCTGGAAAATATATTAAAGACATAAACAATAATGATTTAACCTTGTGATTTAGGAAGCTTTGTAAGAGGTTAGCAAAAACTACTGCCAGTTTAAATTTTCTTTTGAAAACAAAAGTGCATCAACTGAAGTAATTAGACTTTTTTTCAGAATTTAGGTGGGGAGGGGGTGTTGATATGAAAAAAGGACTGAAAACTATTATTTTGAACAAAGTGTAAACTAAACAATTTTTCAATATTATTTTATTCGAGGAAATGGAACTTTCAAGTCTATTTTGACATATATTAAGTTTTCATTTTTGAGCAAAAGCTTTTGATTAACGATTTGAGGAGTTTGGAGGATTTCATTTTTGAGCAAAAGCTTTTGATTAACGATAAAAAAATTGAAAATGTTTATTGACTTTAACATTTGGATCATACTTTCATCGGAACATTTGTATATCTGTTTGCTCACTTCAGTGTCAGTAATGTAGCATTCACATCTGCATTTCCTTTTTACATCTACATAGTTATTGTCATTCACGACGGTATCTGACAAAAGGTAAGGACGTCATCAATTCTGTTGAAAAGATGGACAATTTTAATGACGTCAAAGTGTCTCTACATCAGATACTGTTATGGATGGAGATAACTATAAAGCAGAGGGACACAAAAACAACACAATTCATTCCATCATTATTAAAAAGTTGTCATGTAAAATTCATTTAAAAAGTTGTCATTTAAAATTCATTTAAAAAGTTTAATTAAAATTCATTTGAAAAGTTGTCATTTAATTGAAATTCATTTAAAAAGTCAAAACTACATGACAAAACTCAAAAGAGCAAATATTTGAAATATTAAAATTCATCACATATTTTATGACATATGCTTTACTTGTTCTGCATTTAAAATAGATATGAAATATCTTTACAACAAATTTCAATCTTTACTACAATATTTTTCTGGTCAAAAATAACTTGAAAATTACTTTTTCATATTGAAAATGTATCAACACATTTTATTCGTCTTATTTTAAAATAAATGCTTACAACATTATCTAAAACTCGTTGTTCTTCTTTCCTGTTACAAGAGAGAAGTAATCGTTTCTAATAGACATTTTTCATCGTGACGAACTTCGCACTTCGAACTTCGTACTTCGCACTTCGAACATTGAAGAAAATGTGGCGTAGCTGCCGCTCGCGTATAAACTCATAAGCGGAATAATCTTCATTTTGATTAGTATACTCAATGGAATGGTATATTGGACTTCCTGTACTACTGGCACGCTTTTTTCGGCAACCCACTTATGAAATTAAAGTGCGAAGTGCGAAGTTCGTCACGGTGAAAAAAGTCTAATAAAAATGTGGAATGATAAACACTTAAAGGACATTCTCGAGTATGACCTTTCCAACTGACCATCTCTTACCTATTCTGACATAACTGGATTTGATACTTCTCCTTTTGGCAATCGGTATATTCGCGGCGGATGTTACATGTAGTCAAAGGACGCTCACTCCCCCCGGACACCTGGTGCACGATTACCTTACACAATTATGTCATATTACCCTGGATCTTTGACTCCTGTCCTACGGTTGGTATTTCTTCTCTGGTATATACCATAGATATTTTTCACTTGGGATACTTCGTAAATTCAATGGTACGTCTTCAAATTAGAACAGATAGATTAATTTTGCAGCATTGACTAGACATATACGTTTCGGGTATATAACCCTCGTCAGTTGTCCTGAATCCAAACCATGAAATATGGCCAAAGAATGTGAAAGTGATGTCCAAATAATACCGAAAGACGTGGCAGGGGGGAATGATACTACAGGAAAATGAAAGGATGAGATAAGCAGACAGACGATTTTCAAAACAGATAGAGAACGTAGCATAATCAATCGGAATACAAATTATTGGATAAGCAGTAAAAAAAGAGATGCTGTAAATTTATCTGCTCCAAATTTATCTGCTCTAAAATTATGCTAATGAATTTGAAGACGTTAAACATTTGTACCGCTTGTTGAGTGTCATTGCTGGTGGACCAGGAGTCCCCGAGGGCACATGTAGCCAAGTTTGATCAATTTCGGTTGGTCGTTTCTTCAAACGCATTTCAAAATTTCTGTTTACAACATTTTCTTAAATTTCTAAAACCTGGGCCCTGAAGCATCATAATATCCCAGCCATCTTGCCACGTCTTTCGGTATATAAAGGACATAATTTTCACAGATTTTGGTCATATTACATTGTTTAGATTCAGGATCACTAACAAGGGTTAAATACCCGAAACGTGCATGTCTGGTCCATGCTGCACAAGTCTCCTTACAAATTTCGATTTATTGCTAATTCTAGTAACTGCTCCACTACAATTTTGTCTAGAAATCTGACGTCAGCACTTACTGCTATTAAAGAACACGGAACTAGATATTGTGAAACGGTTCTAAACAGAAACGATGTAAATTATTTTGGTCTATAAAGAATTCAGGGGATGTGATTGACAAAATGAAATCTGGAAATTTCCAAGCCAATACGATTTCATCATACGACTTCTCTAATATGTACACCACACTTCCTCATGACAAAATTAATTATCAAATATCCAGTCTCATTAAATGGTATTTTGATCGAGAGCGGAAAACTTACATTTGTACATCTGAATCGAAGGGTTTCTTTTCCTCGACAGCCAACAAATCATGGACATGTAGTGATCTGTGTAATGCCTTGTCCTTTCTCTTGGACAATTAGATGTTTTGACGGTGATGTTCCAAGATTACCGTCATACGGCATTTACATATCACAGTTCATCCGGTACACTAGAGCATGTACTGATATTTTGGATTTTCACAGTAGAAATTTACAAATTACCAAAAAACTTTAAGGTCAAGGTTTCCGCTTTCATAAACTAGTTAAGACTTTCTGGAAATTTTACAAAAATTACAGTCAACTTCTTTTAAAATTCTAATGTATACACGCAACAGAGTACATTACTTTGGGTATATCACAACCTGTCTTTTATGGTGATATGATAAACAAAATTAGAAGGATCAAAGGTAGGCAGCATAACCATCGAAAATGTGTCAGAATCAGGAAACGCCTTTTATACCGTGGATATGATCCTAATGTCACCAGACGGACATTAGGCTTGGAACTTGACAATCTACAGTCTTGTACCAGCGCATCCTTGAGACTTGCACTCTGACTGACTGTGACGACGGGACTCCATGACGGACCCTGTCCAAACCTTTTCAGAGAAGAAGGGCCCCGACCACCTGTCCTCTCTGAATGTCAGTTGGACTCCTCGGGTGATTACATACATGAGCTCGCTACAGTCGGCAGAGCACGGACTGTATTACGCACGCCCTCTTTTTATATCTATTTACATATTCATCTGTGTTGCTTGGGCCTCTATGTTTTGCGGTCTTGTTTGTGTGAGGTCACCTTACAGTGAGGAGGTTGTTTTACACCACAATTGTACGTTCTTCGAGACCTCTGGGTAATTGGAGAAGTGAGAGTGTTGTGTGCACGTAATCCAGGGCAAATGGTCGTCCAAAGTCGGCGACGGTTGCCCATTGGTCTCTTCGGTTTATGTGTAGTCTTTTGTGTTTGATGTTTACATGTCGTATGTCTCTTTTCCGTCTCAAACTATGCTCGTCTTTTGTGTGTTTGCATATTGTCTTGTTTGTGTGTGGTCATCTGACAGTGAGGAGGTTGTTTTACACCACAATTGTACGTTCTTCGAGACCTCTAGGTAATCGGAAAAATGGGAGGGTTGTGCGCACGTAATCCAGGATAACCATACCTTCTGCTATTTCCGTGGCAGATGGCCGTCCTAAGTCGGCATCGGTTGCCCATTGGTCTCGTTGGTTTATGTGTAGTCCTTTGTGTTTGATGTTTCTGTGTTGTGCGTTGAAGTTCCTTGTCCCTTGCGCGTCTCTTTTTGTGCTTGTCTGCTTTGTGTTTTTGCATTGGGTGTTTAGGGGTTTTGCTGTGGGTGCTACAACCTGGTGTTGTTGGAGATCCCCTCCTTTGTTTTGCATCGGGTGTTTTGGTGTTTTGCTGTTGGTGCTGCAACGGGGTCTTGTTGGAGATCCCCTACCTTCTTTTATCTGCTCTAAACTTTCTTGGCTGTACTAAGGTCACCAGTAATAACGTGTCAACAAGGAGAGTAGTAGAAATCCGATGAAGAATATTCGCAAGGAAGTGGGTGTAGTGAGGGATTACTTAAATCAATACACTGCAGGAATAGTTTGTAATTGTAGATTTTAGATGCAATTGTTGGTGTGTAGCTATAGGAAATACAAGGAGTTTCTTTTCTTTCGAAATATGGTGGGATTTTTCTATGACAGTTTTGTAATTCAAAATTTGACCAAGATTCAATTTATCAATTAATACCTTTGTTTGCAAATCTAACTTAAAAGGGTGGTTTGCTTTCTCTTCTAATATATCTGATCTAACTGGCGGTGTGCTTAATATAAACGAAAAGTTGAAATGTCCATGCATGGTGACTCCTTGTAGTCTGTATTCGGGGGGGGGGGGACAGGGGAGTACATCTCTCCCCCTTCCACCCATAAGTCCCCCTCCCGCCCCTCTTTTTCACCATTCCCTTAACCTTTCGGGTCGCGCACTATGTGCCAGAATCCTGACTACTATTTCGGCATAGTGAACACTAAATCTAACACTATTGTTATTATTATGCTGACTGTTTTTGATATTTTACATCCATTGATTCATTTCATACTGCGTCTGACAAACACTCATTTTTTCACAGACTGCTTTTTGATAGTCTTTGTCATCTACGATCATTACTGGTATACAGACAGAGGAACACTTTTTTAATGGTTACTGATCTTTGATAATGTACAGCAACAAATTTGTATACCTGTGTGTTACAGACATATTCTGAAGATACCCCTATTTGTAAAAGATCTATAGTGTGATCGTTTAGTATGGGCAAAATTTAACGAGAAAAAATATAGCAACATAAATTTGGCATTAATTGTAAAGGAAAAAATAAATATCTAGGAACATTTGCTTGGGTATGCAAACAAATTTAATTAAATATCTTGCATGAAAACGACATGTCTGTATACATAAGCAGGTCAGCATTACATAATGTCAAGAACACTACTGTGGAAAGACAAGGGTGCTTTAGTAGGATGATAGAGCACACTTGAAAAGGTGATAGTGTACACCTAAACCGTTCTCTGTCACAATATGGTAGAGTAGAACCTATCACAGAAGAAACTCAGTGGAAGCTTAATAATAGCAAATGGTGTGGTTATACGGATTACGTGCGCATTTATTAATTCAGAAGAAAACGCATAAACAAACAAGACCACTGGGCAACTAGTACCGATCCGTTATTTTTCCTCCCTTTCTTTCATCTCCCTTTATAAAAAAGTTGAACTGACTGAAAGGCAAAGGAGGGGGATCTCAAACAACACCAGGCTGCAGCGCCCACAGCAAAACACCCAATGCTAAAAAACATAGCAGACAAGCACAGGAAGAGACGCAAAAGGGACAAGGAACGTCAACGCAGAAACATCAAACACAAAGGACTACAAGGGTTAACTTGTATATACCATAAAACCCGAAATCAGAATCCAAAATTACAAACCAAAAAGGCGATTAAATTCTTGAAAACATATATACAACAGTTCTTTCTCACGAGAAAATAAAAACACGTAGGGCAACGTACAAAAATTATTGTCAACTTCTTTTGAAATTCGGATTCATAATTTTTAAGCAACAGCGTATATTACGTTGGGTATATTACAACCTGTATTTTATGGTGACATAATACACCAAATAAGAAGGATCAAAAGTGGACATAATTACCATCGAAATTGTGTTATATTTATACCGCAAATATGATCCTTCTATCAACAGGCGGACACTAGGCTTGGTACTGGACCAATCTACACCCCGTTACGTCTTTCGGTACTATTTCTGACATAACAACTTTTAATTCACACTCGTTGGTCATTGTTTAGATTAGCCCGATCGCTGACGAGGTTTAAGTACCCGAAACGTGTATGTCTGAGCCATGCTGCAAATTTATCCGTTCTTAATTCATGCTTTTGAGTTTGAAGACTTAAAATTAACATTAACATCTCACACACAAGTAGCAAATAGTATGGTTGTCCGGATTATGTGCGCACAACCATCCAACTTTTCCGATATTACCCAGAGGTCTCGAGGAACGCACAATTGTGGTGTAAAATAATCTCCTCACTGTAAGATGAACATACAAACAATCAACATAATGCAGGAAACACACAGGTGGCCGTCTTAAGTGGACATCGGTTGCCGGGCACAATATTGGTCTTGTTGGTTTATGCGTGGTCTTTTGTGTTTCGTGCGAGTTGGTGTTCCATGGGCCCTTTACGTCTCTTTCTGCGAGTGTCTGCTCTGCGAAATTTTGAACCTGGGTATGTATGCTAGTATGGAGCGAACATTCTCAATGCGAATATGCCCAGCGCGAGAACGTTTTAGTTCGAAATACCCGCAACCAACAGATGCGAACTGTAACGAAGGCGAATCAACTTGTTTCGCCAAAGATCACTTCCTGTTTACATGTGATACCGAATTTGTATATTTGCTTTTGCCGCGTTGAGCGCAAATAGATGGATTGGAAGACGTTTCTGATGAATATCCAAGGCAGAATTTTTATTTCGTCTGATCGGCTGTCAAGTTTTGTCAGCAAAACTCACCAGAGCGACACAATGCTATAAAATCACGGAGTCAGTAAAAGAATGTCAAAGAAACAAACACAGGTAGAAGCCAGCAACACGTGCACAAGATTCGTAGAAAAAAGACTGAAAAACCAATCTCCATAGCTATATAAAGCATTTTCCTCTTGTCTTAATCCTTCTGGCAATGGCTTCCACTACAAAAATGACACAAAACACATACTTTACCCCCTCATTCTTTGATGCTAGTAGATCCCTCGGCCCTCCTGGGTAAGCAAAGGAGAACCCCTTAGAAATAGGGTATGAGGGTCCTTGGCATTCCTAGTTACAGTGCAACAAAGACACTATTTTCTTATTCGGTTATTTTCCTGTCTTCGTTGCAGCTGATTCCTGCATATTTTCTGTCTGACTGATTTTCAGTCAAGTTTACCCCGGGCGTTTAGGCATTAATTCCTTGCGAATCATTGAAATTGATATGCCTACCTTAAATTGGACATTTTATCGATGGACAACTTCTTTCCTTTTCTTGTGACATGCTGTAGAACCGACGTTATTGTTATTTTAAATTGACTCCTGTAACAACATTTCACCACCTTGCTTGTATCAAATATGCAAGTGTGTCAAGACTTCAGGGACCAATCAGAGCCAAGCTGTAGAAATACCTCAATCTATAATTAGATATGGAGATGCTATCAATCAATTTATCAATTAGGAATCGTTCTTCTCTATAATTGCTAAAAATGGTACGGCTTACATTTACGGTATTTGAAATTTTGTCGTAAAGAGTTTAAAAATTGTGTGCTGTCATTTGTATCATATAAAATCTCAATTTTTTTTTTTCCATAATTTGTAGCAACCAAGTAATAGCCGTGATAAACAACGGGAAAATGTGTCTACACCTCAGACAAGACAAGATAACAGGGTAAGTTATACAGGGCTTGTTGTGATACAAAACGGGAAAATGTGACATCATACAAATAATAAATATGCACAGTTTTTCATTTTTCTACAATTCATTTTTTTTTTCATTTTCTTATTAGAGTATAAACCTTTTTCATGTAACTACGTGACTATAGCATTTTGTGGACAGCAAGTACCGACTTTCATGACATCACAATTAAAAAGTGATTGTCCTTGACGTCATATTGCGGGAAATGATCTTATTTTGCCATCCAAAACAACTGGACCGCAGTTATGTGAAAAAGGCTTATATAGCATGACTATGATACTGTTAGACTAAGTGTACTTCTTTGTAAGCATGTAACCAAATTGTAGTGGAAAAATGACAAGAATAGGCTACACATTTCTACTCATTACAATAATCATGACTTGAGTACAATTGATTTAATTATTTTCCTTTATGATCTATTTTCTGTACATGATTTAGTTTAGCGTTAAATTGATGGTGCAACATGAATTCCGTTTGAATATGTATACGTGTATATACATTCATGCTTTCATATTTCATAAATCAAAATATCGTACTGTTACTTTATTTACAGGAGCCACCTATTGACCGCAAACTCTACAAGCCACCACCAGGGTATGACACAGATTCGATGGAGAAGTTCCGTGCTTACGTTAAACGTACAGACCTTGAGGCAACTTTTAAACGACTCGTAAAGTTGTTACTGAGCCGGCCTACATTACCATATAATCCCTATCCAGGGTTTGTATTGAGACTACGACAACAAGCTGAACGGTATGTATGTTAAGTTGGCACCATGTAGTAAATGAGCTATTTTACACACTAGTATATACATGTACATACATGGTACATTTCCAGGGATAGATAGTCGTGATAAATGTAGACTTTATTAATTTTGATATTCAGATTTATTGTTGTGAGTATGGAGGAGTAACGTCCTTGAACTTGAAAATATCACATTTCTGTTATTTATTCTTTGGAAGTTTGATGAATAACATAAAGTTGTATTATGGTGAGATGCAGGTCAAGGTCAATTGCATTCAAGAAATGGAGGAGTTATTACCTGTAGGCTTAAAATAAAATATATTCAGTGATAGCTGCTAGCTAGTGTTTTTTTGTGGTTAATTAAATATTTATCTTTTATACATGTTATACAGGTTTCATATGACCCAGGACTCAGATGAGAAGATAGAATACACATTTAGTAAGTCAAGCTGCCTGTTTCACAAAAATTCTTACGCATAATTTCAGAAATTTTTGTAAATTTTGATAACGTTCTACTTTTTAACTAAATTTAGTGAAGTTTTGTTTCTGAATTTATGTTAAGTATGTAGAAATGATATAAGAAAACATAATACAATTTTAATAGAAAAACTTAACATTCTATTCCATGATGAAAGTTACAAAAATTATTGAATTTTTTCATAACAACTTTTGTGAAATTGGGAACAGAATGTTTTATCAATATGATAGTATATTCATGTACTCCTCTTTTTTTGTACGTTAGTTTTAATCAAGGGATCACCAAATGTCTGACATCATACCTGTTAGCAGATTTTTACATTATATTTACATTACTAGTAGATTCCCCATGTTAAATGCCCATTAGGCAACTAGCATTATATTCCAATAACTTGGGTTGCTATTGTGACGTCACGTTCAAGTTTTGCATGTAGGGAGAATTTACCAACGTTAAAATACATTTGATGCTGTTACCGGCAAAATGTACGATGCACGTGCAAATAGAAATGACCGAAAATTAGAATAAATGTTAATATAAGTAATGACTGTCTTACTTTAGGTGTTCATTGGTGTATAATTCTGGTTGGTCTTGTGCAAATTCTGCATACTTGCCATTGTCCCGGCCGGAAAAAAAATGTCCCGCATTTTCGACCGAAAATATCTGTCCCGGCCGGGACACGGAAAATCCTGATTTTTGGACGTTTCATAAAAAAAAAAATCGACGCAATCATGGTAATATTGATTATTCTTTGTCGATTTCAGTCGTTCCGTCTTTTCTTAAACTTTCATTGTTTATTTAAATGTTTCCAATTATCTACGCTATATACCCATATACAGTAATCAGCCGATAATCGACCTATGTTTTGATAGTAATAGGTTGATTAAAGGTCGACTGTCCCACAAACGTCGCTAAATACATTCTATTATTATGTAAACCAAGATATGAATTTATTTTTATGAGAAGAAACAACGTGATGTAAAACATGTAAACAAGATTTAAAAAAAAAAAAAAGAAAATACAGCAACCACGGAACGCTCTAAAGTAACTATAATATGCTCTTTATTATTATCACGACAAAAAACTCTCAGTATCAATCAAAGTACGTTTGTTAGTGTCGTTTTTAATACCCGAGTCGTTAAGTTATCGATTGTGTATTTCATTTAAATCGCCAACGTCAACGCAGGCAACAGCGCAGATGTTTAATACTTATGTTCAGAAAGTTGTGAATATAAAATGTGAACAATGGAATAAAAGGCTTTTAAAACTTTCACAGAGTAAAATTAAATAGGGTAGACAAGTTTTTTAAGAAATGCGTCTGACCAGGAGCCTTCTACGTATACGGCATGCGTTAATAAGATTTATTTTTTACTCTGACGTTCTTTCGTTTGCAGAGGGCAATGATCTAGTGCAATTTTGGATTGCAATATCTGAAGTTCAACCTCCTAAAAGAGTCCCTCTTTATGTCCCTCACTGGCGTTATATTTGGCCCGCATTTTGATGATTTGTCCCTCTTTTTGTCCCTCTTTGCAATGACAAAACTCCGAAAAATTATGGCAAGTATGATTCT
Source organism: Pinctada imbricata (assembly GCA_033119305.1). Taxonomy (NCBI): domain Eukaryota; kingdom Metazoa; phylum Mollusca; class Bivalvia; order Pterioida; family Pteriidae; genus Pinctada; species Pinctada imbricata. The sequence continues at coordinate 15,871,979 of VSWD01000014.1, read as the reverse complement.
GTGAATTGCCAACCAGAATTATACACCCATGAACACCAAAAGTAAGACAGTCATTTTTTAAATGACTTCACTATCAATGGTCTGTCGAAACATCGTTGTATAGGACATTGATTATGACGTCATAGTGTGAAAATCAGCCAGCATGTCCATTTTTTGACATTTGGTGATCCAGCAATAATTAAGTCTGAAAAAGATTTTTTATCTCATGAACAAGTAAAGTTTTTCAAATCACTTGCTTTAATTTGCTAAATTTATAACCAATTTATGGTCAAAATACAGCAAGCATGAACGATTGTACATGTAATTGATGAATTGCTTCCTGTGGTTGATGAATTCATTTTGTAAGTTCCTTCGCAATGTTGGTAAATTGATAATTTTAAAGTTTCATGATTTGGTAAATTTGACATGATTAGCTTGCTTGGCATAACAGTACATCAGATCCCAGTACAAGTGTGTATTGCTTCCGAGTTAAAATTTGTCCCAGGGAGCGTAATACAGATGAAGCGTTTGTTCCTTTCGCTTTTATCATCCCTATACTATTGCTTAGCATAAATCATCCAAGCGTGTTTTAAATTCTTCTGTCTTTCTACTAATGATGAAAAAGGAACTCATGAAATAAAGAAATAAATCGCAAAAAGTAATTTACCGACTGTGTTCATGCACACTTAGTGTATTTTGACAATAAAAGTCGTGGAATTGATTGGCAAAGTTCTAAAATTTTCATTTAATGAAACATTAATTGATTTTTGGATATTAAAATATTGCATGATTCAAATATTAAACTTTATTCCTGACAGGAAATACTTTGCAAGATACTTATTTACCAAACCTATACCGGATAAAGGGTACAGAGATTGTATGGGGATTGTCCAGTATCTTACGTGTTGTGAGTCCTCAGCATCTTGAACGATATAAATGGCTGATAGACGATATAACTCCTCACCCAGAAGATCTGTATTCTACATCAGAGTACTCAGTAAGTATAATGTGTATGTGTGTCTTTAACACTGTCTGTCCATTCTTTTGTCTGTCCGTCTGTTCATCCATCTGACATGATCCCACATTCTGAAGATGTGTATTCAACATCAGAAGTCTTACTGTCTGTCTGTCTTTTGGTCTGTCTGTCTGTATGTATGTCTTTATAATGTCTTTTTTGTGTATACTGTATATTGTTTCTATCTGTTGCAGAAAAATATTATTACACGTAGAAGTGGACTTTCATGTTCTGTTTTGAGTCAGGTAGTCTTCTGTGTGTCATTGGTTGAATTGTTTTCCTTCAATTCATATCTGAATTCTTGTTAAGGACATATCCGGCACCCAAAATTTTGAATCTTCACATCAAAGAGTATTCTGTATTTCTGACGTACAAAGAAAGATAACTCTGATTTCCATTATGAAAATCTTTGAAAAATATCTTAAAATAAAAATGTTTATGTTATTTTACCAAAAGGTATATACGGAAAGGTTTCAAATTCTTCGTTTCAATCAATTAGTAGAATATCCAATATATTGTATTCCAAATATGAAGGAAAATCATACAACAATAAAAAAGTTATTGATTAAAACTTTGAATTTGCCATAGTTGGCAATGGAAAATGTCTGCATGAGTCTATTTTGGAGGTACTCAGAACTTCAATATTTTCTGTGGTAACCTCATCAAATGTCACTACACATCGCTTTTACATACAATAAGATGAAACTGATTCAAATATAAAGGATATCTATTCTAAAACTAAATAAACAGTATATGTCCTTAAGTTGTCAGAAAAGAAATGAAAATAAAAACCAACCAAACAAACAAACCCCAAAATCAAATCAAAAACAAACCAACAGAACAATGTTTTTCTCATTTACCAAATTTACTGGAGTTTGTTCTGCAACCAGGTGTTCACCAATATCATATGTTGTTTGTCTCTTAGTCATGTTAACAGTTGATATATATAATATTACAGAATCAAGTAATGGTGGCGTTGGTCGGTCCTGTGGTGTTTGAGGGGACGTTTTATCCACATGTTCACAGTTTTATTATTTTTATATTACAGAATCAAGTAATGGTGGCGTTGGTCGGTCCTGTGGTGTTTGAGGGGACGTTTTATCCATACGTTCACAGTGTTATGTTTATATTACAGAATCAAGTAATGGTGGCGTTGGTCGGCCCTATGGTGTTTGAGGGGACGTTTTATCCATACGTTCACAGTGTTATTATTTTTATATTACAGAATCAAGTAATGGTGGCGTTGGTTGGCCCTTTGGTGTTTGAGGTGATGTTTTATCTACACGTTAACAGTGTTATTATGATTATATTACAGAATCAAGCGATGGTGGCTTTGGTCGGCCCTGTGGTGTTTGAGAGGACGTTTTATCCATACGTTCACAGTGTTATTATGTTTATATTACAGAATCAAGTAATGGTGGCGTTGGTCGGCCCTGTGGTGTTTGAGGGGACGTTTTATCCACACGTTCACAGTGTTATTATGTTTATATTACAGAATCAAGTAATCGTGGCATTGGTCGGCCCTGTGGTGTTTGAGGGGACATTTTATCCGCATATTCACAGTGTTATGTTTATATTACAGAATCAAGTAATAGTGGCGTTGGTCGGCCCTGTGGTGTTTGAGGGGACGTTTTATCCACATATTCACAGTGTTATTATGTTTATATTACAGAATCAAGTGATGGTGGCGTTGGTTGGCCCTGTGGTGTTTGAGGGGACGTTTTATCCACACGTTCACAGTGTACAGCTTAGAATGGAGCATCTTATAACGGGACCGGACATAAAAAATGTAAGTTACTAATATGAATGTATTCTAGTGTCTTATCTTCAAAGTACATCAAGGCCCGGCACCATAAACTAAGAATTGACTTAAGTCTAAATTTCAATTTTCTTTTGTTTTATTATAATATTAGTGGTGACTTGAAATTATTGAAAGAATTTGTCTATTTTCAGAGTAGAATAGGATGGATGAACTCAACATTTTTAATTTTCACTTATTTGCTATATTATATCGTATTTTGAAAATTTGACTTAAGTCAATTCTTAGTTTATGGTGCCGGGCCCAGACTGAATAAGCAAGAAAAAGGAAAAAAGTTTATAATAAAAATTGTCATATACACCAAAGTAAAATTCATGACCTTTAAGGTGACCTCCAACATCATAAACCATGCAAAAAACCTATCTATCTCTTAATACTACTGGACCCTCACTAGGAGTATAAACTTAGAGTGGGCTTAACAAAATCATAAAAACGTTGTCAGAAAGGCTAGAGAAAATCATGACCTTTAAAGGTCTTTTTGGATGAAATCAGGAAAGACAATTTTTCATTTTGTGACTTTGTTTCAGTGAAACTAACTTGTTAGGATCCTCATGCCCAGACAGATTTAATTGTACATTTCAATTTATCATTACAAATCTACATGTAGTTTTTTTTTTTTTTTTAAAGTTTCTGTAGATAAAAAATGAAAACTGTAGTGAATTGATAAGCAAAAAAAAAAAAGGGGGGGGGGGGGGGGGGGGGGGGCAGGGGAGTTTGAGGTTAGGTAAGCTAAGGGGGATATTGATGAAAATTGATTAATTGTTTCAAAAATACTGAGAACTATTATCAAGAGAGTCAAGGTCACTTCTAAAAGGTCAAGGTCATAAATAAGATGTGGTCATGTATGCATGTTTCAGTTTCATGGCTAGGTATACATGCATAGTCCTCTATGAACTATTTTTAGCTCACCTCGACGAAGTTGAGTGAGCTTATGCTATAACCCCACGCGTCCGCGTCCGGTTAAGAAGTTTGGGGTAGCTCAGTATCTGACAAAGTACTAATGCTACAGTAACCAAACTTGCACAAGTGATTCATCTTTGGATGCTGAGGTGAACCCATGCATCGGATGCAGCATCTGATCTACATTTTCCGCTTGAGTGACTTGGTTAAGAAGTTTGGGGTAGCTCAGTATCTGACAAAGTACTAATGCTACAGTAACCAAACTGGCACAAGTGATTCATTTTTGGATGCTGAGGTGAACCCATGCATCGTATGCAGCATCTGACCTACATTTTCCGCTTGAGTGACTTGGTTAAGAAGTTTGGGGTAGCTCAGTATCTGACAAAGTACTGATGCTACAGTTACCAAACTTGCACAAGTGATTCATCTTTGGATGCTGAGGTGAACCCATGCATCAGATGCAGCATCTTACCTACATTTTCCGCTTGAGTGATTTGGATAAGAAGTGGGTAGCTCAGTATCTGACAAAGTACTAATGCTACAGTAACCAAACTTGCACAAGTGATTCATCTTTGGATGTTGAGATGGACCCATGCATCGGATGCAGCATCTGACCTACTTTTTCCACTTGAGTGATTTCGCTTTTAAAAGCCAATATTGAGCAAAGTATAAGTGCTACATGTACCAAACTTGCATATTGGATGTATCTTTGATCAAACTTTCATAAAATGACCTTGACCTACTTTTTCCGCTTGAGTGATTTTGCCTTTAAAAGCCAATATTGAGCAAAGTATAAGTGCTAGATGTTCCAAACTTGCATATTAGATGTATCTTTGATCAAACTTTCATAAAATGACCTCGACCTACTTTTTCCGCTTGAGTGATTTTGCCTTTAAAAGCCAATATTGAGCAAAGTATAAGTGATACATGTACCATGAACTTGCATATTGGATGTATCTTTGATCAATCTTTCATAAAAAGACCTTGACCTACTTTTTCCGCTTGAGTGATTTTGCTCTATAAAGCCAATATTGAGCAAAGTATAACTGCTACAGGTACCAAACTTGCATATTGGATGTATCTTTGATCAGACTTTCATAAAATGACCTTGACCTACTTTTTCTGCTTGAGTGGTTTTGCCTTTAAAAGCCAATATACATGTACTAAGAAATATGTTTGAATTGAATTTTGCTGTCATGAGGTGAGCTTCGTAATCTGTGATTACCTATGTTTTTTTCTTCCAGGGTGTGTCTATTTTTGTCAACAGTGTCATGGCCATTATCGACTCAATGTACTCAAACCCTCGACACCTCATTATAGGTAAGTGTAATTTTTGTGTCGCCTGAGAAGCATAGCGACACTATGGGATCACTTTGTCTGTTGTCCGTCTGTCTGTCTGTCTGTCTGTCTGTCTGTCCATCTGTCTGTCACACTTGGATGTCACACCCTATATAAAAGTGATATTCCTAAGTGTCGCTAATGTTTGGCAGGTGACACATGCATTCCTTGGAATGATTTTTTGTCATAGTCCTAAATTCTTACTTTTTGCTAAATTGTGATATTTACATTACTAGTAGATTCCCAATTTTAGATGCCCATTGGGTGACTAGAATTATACTCCAATAATTTGGTTTGCCTATTGTGACGTCATATCAAGTTTTGAATGTAGGTGGAATTTACCAACATTAAAATACTTTTGGCACTTTTAAACACAAAATGTTCAAATTGTTCATGCAAATAAGGGTTTCTGATGAGTAGAATAAATAAAAATAAATAAATTATGACTGTCTTATTGGTGTTAATGGGTGACTGTATTATTTTGGTTGGACGCTTACATTTTCGAAATTTGCTTCACAATTCATAGAATTTGTATTTGACCATCCAGAACAATACACCCATGAACAACAAAAGTAAGACAGTCATTTCTTTATGAACATTTTCCTGTCCTTTCACGTTGCCTTTCAAAAAATTCTGACCAGCAATAAGGGAAACCATATTTTGTATCTTTCTAGGTGTGAACATGCCGATAGTAGACGAGGAATATTCTGACATCACGGCTTTTGACTTTTGGGATCCTGATAGGATTCAGCAGGAAAAGGTAGGTTTTAAAAATGTTCATATGAAACGTAACATACATGTATTAATATTGGTCATTCTATGTCAAGTTTTGAAGTTTTGCTGAAGTCCAAGCATTTTGTCTCCTGCTTTCTATTGACTTGTTTGATTATCATTTTGTCTGCCACTCTATCTGTATGTTAACCTTGAGCATAACTTAAGGTGGGTCCCTACTCGTGAATTTAACAGATGAATTTTGTATTTTAAGGTTATTTTCTATACATAATAGTCAAAATGACATAATGAACACAGACATTGATAGGTAATTTTGTTTCCATTAAAGATACAGTACATTAAAGAAAGGTACCCTAACACTTAAAAATTGAGAAATATCAAATATCCATCATATGCTTTTGAACCCTCCAAATTCAGTGATGATACGAATATTTTTATTTGTTTTGTTTTATTTTATGATAACAAGTCATGTAGAAGAAATACAACTCATAAAATGATATTGTAACATAAATCTAAGTATGATATATCTCCAAACATTAGGGTACCCCCTTATAATTTCATAACATTTTTGACCCAGAATATGTACTTAATCCAACTTTTTGCATAAAAAAACAGATGAATTTTTTCCATTTTGTAATATTTCATAAAATTATGTATGTAGATGAAGAAAAAATCACATACAGGTACACAGTTTTTGAAATGATCAAGGTATGGCTCCAAACATAGGGGTACCCCCTTTTAATGTTATCATATTTTCGACAAATAATATATAGTATATCACATTTTTGTGCAAAAACAACAGATAGAATTTCTTCAAATTGGATAATTTCATACGATAATGTATATAGATGGTGAAAAAATCGCATACAGGTATACAATTTTATAAATGATCAAGATATGGCTACAAACATAAGGGTACCCCCTTACAATTTCATCACATTTTCAACTAAGAAATTATACTATATGATTGGTGTGGACATTGATAGATTGCACCATCTTTTGCTTCTTTTGGCATTTAAGATCTTCTGTCTGTGTTTTTCAATGCGCTGGCTCGTCCCTCACCAGCCATTGTAAAACATTATACGCAGACTGCTGCATATAAGGAAAAACCTATAACGGTTCGAGTAGGGAGCCACCTTAACAATGGTTTAAGATAGGTTGATAGCCAATCAGAGTGCCTGTTACATTTTCATAATAACTTTATATTTTTGTTACCAGGAGGAGTTTTTAGCTCTACTGGTCTCAGACCAGTCGAGCTTATGCGATACCCTGTCGTCCTGCATCAGTCCGTCCGTCTGTCTGTCTGTCCGTCCGTCCGTAAACAATTTTTGTGCTCGCAACTCCTCTGAAACCATAGGTGATAGAAAGTTAATTCTTTTTGCATCCTACTTGGTATGTGGCCAAGTTGTGCACCTGACATTTGGTTTCAGCCCCTGACCCCCAGGGTCTTAGAAAATGGGCGTGGTTATGAAAATCGATGTTATCTTGTGCTCGCAACTCCTCTGACACTTTAAATGATGGAGACTTAATTCTTTTTGCAACATAATGGGTCTGTGGTCTAATTGTGCACCTGATATTTTGTGCGAGCCCCTGACCCCTAGGGTCTTAGAAAATGGGTGTGGTCATTTTCTCCTATCTAACTCTATGTAATCTTGTGCCCGCAACTCCTCTGACACTATAAATGATGGAGACTTGATTCTTTTTGCAATATGATGGGTCTGTGGTCTAGTTGTGCACCTGATATTTTGTTTGAGCCCCTGACCCCCAGGGTCTTAGAAAATGGGTGTGGTCATTTTCTCCTATATAACTCTATGTAATCTTGTGCTCGCAACTCCTCTGACACTATAAATGATGGAGACTTGATTCTTTTTGCAATATGATGGGTCTGTGGTCTAGTTGTGCACCTGCTATTTTGTTTGAGCCCCTGACCCCCAGATATGGGTTTGGTCATTTTCTCCTATATAATTGTGCTCTCTACTCTTTTAAAGCTATTAATGATGGAGAGTTAATTCTTTATGAAATATTATGGACGTAGTCCTGTTGTGTCATTGATAGTTCATTTGAGCTAGCAGCCCCTGGTCCCTAGGATCTTGGAAAATGGGTGTGACATTCTTTTTAGAAATACTTTATCTCGGATATTATGAATTATATGAGTGCTGTTATAGTTGCAGTCTAATGGATATGTAGTTTTGTCATGCTACTTATAATTTGTTAGAGCGCCTGCTCCCTATGGTCTTGGTTAAAAAAAAAGGAAATTGACAGGGAAAAAAAAAACAACCAGGAAAGCTACAGTCTCGTCAGAGACTTCTGGTTACAGACATTTAGTGATGCTGTCATTGGTAACAAGTATATTTACATTGAGTGTATATTATAACCAATCAGAGTGCCTGTTACAGTTTCATAATAACTTCATATTTTTGTTACCAGGAGGAGTTTTTACAGACTTTAAGTGATGCTGTCATCGGTAACAAGTATATTTACATGGAGTGTATTTTCCGTGTTGACCCATACTATCCCAAATACATGAAGGGACAAATACAGTTTGGTCTGAATTTCATCGAAATAGGACCAGATGATTCAGAGCAAGGGTACGGAGGAGCTTTCCTTGTTTTGATTTTTTTTTAAATTATGATAAAGATCTGAAAATTATTTGGAGAAATAAATAAATTATATTGTAATCAATTGCTCTTATTATTATTTTTTTTTTTCGGTCAAATAAAGATTTCTACTAAATCATGATGAAACATACAGACACAGTCATTGTAACATTCGATGTATTTTTATCATTTCCATGGTAACAATGAATTCAAAGTTTGCATGTTGACCTTTGTAAATGAATACATTCCAAGTTATTAAGAGAAAATGTAATGATTTAAACTATAGAGAAATGTTTTCGTAACTATATAATTGTGAGTGACTAATTGTGAAATGCCTCTGTGTCATCAACGAGCCTTTGAAAACTTCATGCATTGAAAAGATTTTTTTTTATTTTGATCACTAGGTTATCATCGTTCTGTGAATTCCCCATGGCGTCATTACACGAGGGAGTTTTCCTGAATCGTTCACATGCCGAGCAGTACATATCTATATTTAGTCCTCAAACGGATATGTTTGAAGAAAGTGCAGCTAGACCATCAGGTAAATATTTTCCATATTGACCTCACTTATGATATGATGTGAGGAAGTTTCTTCAATGTTGTAAGAATGTTTTGTCATGTTGACTCTACTTTTATTATGTTATGTAACTGTGCACCTAGTAGAGCAGCCCTTACAGATGTACTCTGAGCAGAAATTATAGATTCTCAGCAAACTTTTACTGTTTGTCTAGAATATAAATAAGTTTTCTATCTTTCTCAGGTCAGTTGAGTGCAGGAGGGAGTATTCAGGATTTTCGAACACCAGAGTTACTTCCCATTTGGGACGGTATCTGACGTAGACTATGACATTATCAAATTCTATGGAAACAGTCCTTAAACTCTGGGAAATTACGGTCAAAATTAAACGTTACCATATCATTTTCATGACGTCAGAATGATTTTACATAAGATACCGTCTCAAATGGGAAATAACTCTTTTTTCTGCAAAGAATCAATAGATGCCACACACGGGGACAGTAGAGCACTGAATTGTGCATCTATAATAGCACCTAGCGGTTTCAGCACCCTGAACAGAAATTGTAGATTCTCAGCAAACTTTTAATGTTATCCTATATAAATGTTCTATCTTTCTCAGGTCAGTTGAGTAGGGCACCTAGCAGAGCACCGAGTCGTGCACCTAGTAGAGCACCTAGTCGGTACAGCACCCTGAGCAGAAATCGTAGATTTTCAGCAAACCAGGATGCAGATTTCTCCAAAGTAAGGAGGCACATACACGATAAAATGGTGCATGTTAAACCGCGGAAAGTGAGAATAGACGGATTTAGATTATCTGATGAACAGTCGTATGGACCTTATGCATGGCAGATTACAACGCCTATAAAGTAAGATTATCCGTTTACTACTGAGTCTTTATGCATGGCAGATTACAACGCCTATAAAGTAATATTATCCGTTTCCTACTGAGTCTTTCTTGTTGGTTTGTTTACCTGGGTGAGTGCAGGGTGGTCATGCTGGAGATCATTCCCTTTTTATCTTTCTTGGAAAACAGAGTTATTTCTCATTTGAAACAGTATCTTTGGGGTATCCATTATGACGTCATAAAAAGCGGTATGGTAACTTCAATTTGGTACATTCATTCCCAGAGTTTAGAGTAGGTTTCTTTAGAATTTGATGATATCACAGTTAGTCTACGTCAGATACCGTCCCAAACAGATCAATGTAACTCTAGTTTTCGAAAATACATGTACCTAATATGGTGGGCCCGTTTAGATGATAAATTCCAGATAAATTAATTTCGGTGTAAACTATATATATCTTCCTTAAGAAAATTGCTCTGTCAATTAATGTATGACTTTGACTTTTTTTAAATCTAGAAATATAGCTCTTACAAGTACATGTACATTATCTGAATAAAGGACCAAAATAGAGATATCCACTAAGCATTTATTATGCCTTAAACATGAGGGCTTTACATGCATGTATAGGCCTGGGATAACTTTGTGTGGTTTCCTTCTGTCTGTCCATCTGTCTGTCTGTCTGTCTGTCTGTCTTGTAGTTACACTTTCATATATCATGTATGAATAACTTGACAACAGACAAAATGTTCAGATGTTACATTTTATCACGTCTACACTGCCAACTGGAATACATGTATACATGTACAAATGGATATCATCTTATAGTTACGTATCAGTAAAAAATCTTATTCCATTATTTACCTATGAGTTTTGAAGTCTTATTCTATTATTTATCTATGAGCACTGAATCTTTTTCTGTTTTTATCTAGATCACATTACCAGAAGAAGATAGCAGGTTACCATATCCATGCTGAGCTATGTGAAGCTGTGTATTGTGGCATCATTCTATTACTGATGGACAGGTAACGTGATTATCTCTGGTATACGTCAGGGGTTGAATAACCTAAAATTGTGATGCTCATTCCTTTTATGAAACTTATTATTTTCCTTCAAAGTTTTGATATCATAAAATAGAATCTTCCATTTCTTAAATTGAGTTTTTAGTCTTTTCACCATGAGATGTTTTCTTTGATATAAAGAATTTATAAATCATAAGATCCTTGTTAAAACTACATCACAGTTATACTCATTGCTGCGGAATAATTTCAATAAAAAGGAATTTGATAGATAGTCTATATTTCTTTACTCAGGGACTCCTATTCAGTGAACTTACCAATAGAACTATACAGACTTCTTCACAGTACCGTGGGTCGACTTCACTTATTAATGGAACAGAATAAAAGTCTGCGATACATTGTCAAAGGTTTCTCTAATGTAAGTATGAACTTATTTTACCAGTAAACAAAGATAGAGTTGTGGAGGGAGGGGGGGGGGGGTTTAAATAAGAACTATTCTGTCTATCCACTCAAGCTTGTTCGAAGCATAACTTCTTCCCCTCTTCATGGATTTCAATGATATTTCACAGAATTGTTACTCAGGACCCAAGAGTGTGCCACAACTTTGAACCAAGGTCATAAGTCAAAGGTCAAGGTCATTATAGAGAATATGGATAAAAACCTTGTCAGAGTCATAAATCCTTCCCATTTTCATGTATTTCAACATTTTACAGAATTGTTACTTAGGATGCAAGGATGTGTCATGACCTTGAACCAAGGTCATCGGTCAGATGTCAAGGTCACAATAGAACATATGGGTAAAACCTTGTCCAGGGTATAAGTCCTCCTCTGCATGGATTTCTATGATATTTTACAGAATTGTGTGAAAGACTTTGAATCCAGGTCAATTGTGTGAAAGACTTTGAATCCAAGTCATTGGACAAATGTCAAGGTCACAATAGACTATTTCTGGACATAACTCCTTCTCTTCAGTACTAATTTCAATAATATGTTACAGAATTATTATGTAGGACCAATGATGTTTCATAACCTTGAACCAAGGTCATGGGTTAAAGGTCAAGGTCACAGTAGATTTTATGCTTTACACCTTTTCTGGGGCATAACTCCACTTTGCATTGTTTTCAATAATATATCACATTCTTATTACTTGTGATCAATATATATGTCTAAAAAGATAAAAATGAAAAAGGAGCTGTTAAGATAAGGGCTGGATTTAGCCCTTAAATCACTCGATTATTTCTTGTGCGCTGTCTTTCCAATTTAGATAAAAGTTGGTAAGGATAAAGATATAAAGTGTAATAAGATTCCTAGTAGGTATTTTATTTAAATAAATTTTATGAAAGATGTTATAATTACGGGTTGAAGAGGTAGGGGTGACGGAAAACGTTGAATATCGATCGAAAATGCACAAAAAATGCATTATTTCAAACATTTTTACATTTATTATGCTTCTGTTACCTTTTCATGTCAAAATTTGATAATCAAAATTAACTTTGAGGTTATTGTATCAATATAATTGGCAAATTCTGCAATCCGGAAACTGAAAAACGGTTTTATTTCGTTCTTCTCAGCCATTTATGTAGCTTTCTGGCGCGAAATAAACACGGTGTAGAAATAGACAACTTTCTCGTTTATTTCCTTCCAAACGGTTAAATATTTGATCGGAACACACTCTGAATAAATTGTTGCGTAATATAGAAAGATAAAGACGACAATATAACGTACTTTAACGCTCTAGAGGCAAGTTTAAAAATAGTCATCCATCCCCCCTTCTTTCGTTTTTCGCCTGTGGGACATTGTACCCCCCCTCGCTTCAGAATCCCACTTGGTCAGAAAATGTATTTTACTGCTATACACCTTTGGTGAAAGTGGCATTGTAAAGCTAGGGGGGGAACGATGTTGTATAAAACTTTTCTGTTTTCCATTGATTTCTGTGTAAAAAATGCTTATTTTGACCCAAATATCGGTCTTATTTTGCATAAATTATCCCATCTGAAAGCAGATTCATATGCGAACGAAATTACTTGAAATTTCTACCGAAAAAGATTCTCAATTTTTGCATTTTGAAATTTCGACTTTTCAGGGCAGATTCTACGCCTTATCTTAACAGCTCCTTAAATTACTTGAGATCAATGTTATATTGTAGACAAATGAATTTGAGATAGTAAGGGAGAACATAGCACTGTATCGTGAGGCCGTTATACAGCTTTTTGAAAGCCAATTGTAAGTAAATGGTAAAAAATATATCTATATCACAATTTTACACAAAATAGAAAATTTGTTTTCTTGATCTCTAAATAACATGAATAAAGTATTCTCTTTAGGTTTTAAAGTAAAATATGACTACCAAATTACCCCTTGAATTTCCTTTTAGCTTCATGTCTAAAGTTTATTCTTGAAATTTAAATGATTTTAATTTTTTTTACTGGTGTCCTATGCCAGTTGCGTAAAGAACATTCAATTGTGGTCTGAATAATTCACAATTTGTTCATATCTTCAAAATCAACTTTTTTTAGAGGCTGATATTTTCTTCTTATATCAATAATCTTGGTGGGAATAACTTATATATCTGATCCTAGTAGTTAGAAAAATTATAAAAAAATTCCCTCTTACAGAATGGAGAGGAGTACAGAGCAGGTTACGGCAGGCCGAGTTGTTGTTTCACAAATAGAGGAATTCCTACCTCAGGAAGGTTTCTCTTATGAATCTCTACTTGATACACAAATGGTAAGATTCATGCAGATGAAATTTAATAAATTCCCTATCTTAAAAGATTTCAATTCCCTCCCCCACCTCCCCCCCCCCTTAAAAAGAAAAAAAGGAGATAAAAGATTTTGGCTGTTTTTGTTCCGAATTTTTTCATGTATATGAGACAATTAGCAATATCATATGTTTAGATTTAGATTTATTTTATGTACAATCATGTATATTGATATTATAAATATTTGCATGATAACGTTTTGAATAAATTTTATTCCCAAAGAATTTATATTTCTATATGTTGCATTCCATCTCTCTTTGAAATTAAAGTTATCTCTAATTTTTTGTGGATTTTCAAAATATAAGCCAGCTAGAAACATGACAAATTAATAGCCATTCTCTGTAAGCATTTGCACTTTTATGAAGGACGCATGGCACGGCATGTCTCAGATTTTGATTAAATTTATATATAAGGTTGGGTCTGACCCAAAAGTAAAGAAATGATGAAAATTTTCTTAATGTCACATCCGGTTGCCATGGAAACGGACTTTGAATATTTAAAAAATGCATTTTTTGGCCTTTTTGAATTCGCATACATCATTTATGCAACATAATCTAAAACAAACACTAATGAATCATCAGTAACCTATCATTCCTTTTTCAAGTTAAGCAAAAATAATGTTGGGTTTATGGTCATATCTATATGTTTCCATGGCAACAACACAGGTACCCTATCAAAGTAGTGTTTTTGGCATTTTTTCAAAATTCAATGATAAATTACTTACATTTTTCAGTTGTTAATGCAAATAATACATAAGAAATCACAATGGAACAAAGTTTGTGTACGTTGCTATGGCAACATAACCTCAAATCGCAAAAATGAAAGCAATGTTTTTCAATATTTAGAGACCTTTTTTTCCTAGATCATTGAATTTTAATTCAAAGTAATGATAATTAATGAATGTATTCAAGTAGATCTTTCAAAACATGAAAGAATTGTTCTTTTAAGTATGCAGGAAATAGCCCGTTGCTATGGGAACGATTGTGTAAAATTGTACATAAGCCCAATTTGAGTCCTTGGATACGGGCATCCAAAGTTAAGTAATGTGAACATTTTTTAATCTAAAATAAAATCTAGACTTTCCTTTATAATATATGTAAAAACAGTTGTGTAAGCCTGTTTCAGTTTTTGGGGAAAAGGCTTCGAAAAACAGCAAAAAATGCATATATTTATATTGTATGGCCGAATTACCATAGCAACCATTAATTATTTGAAAGTTTTTTCTTGTATTTTGAAAGAGGCTTACTCGATCTTTATTAACAATAAATCTGAACTTTCTTGGAATAATAATGACTGTTTTATAAAAATAATAAAAAAAGTTGCCATGGTAACATATGTTCCCCATAGCTTTTTCACAGTTTTTGAAATAGCTCTTTGTGTTGGATATATTCCAACATGTTTCATGTGTTCATCATGATGCAAAAATTTAAAATTCAACTCTGAAGTTGCAAAATAAGTAATATTAAAGACCATATTTACCATTGCCAAGGTAACTTATGTTCATAGCAACAAGTGGGTTTATCTTGAATTTACTCATTCTATGAAATAAATTCCATTTTCTTATCATATACCCATCAAGAGAGAAGGAAAATAGGAAAATACAAACAGCATTTTGAAATCAATATATTAAAATTAGCTAATTATGTTGTCATGGTAACAAGCCTTTTTGACAAAATCAGACACTACAATTGAGCTTATCTAAAATTTTAGGTCCTTATCTTGAGAATGCTTAGAAATCCTTCCAGAAATGTCGTATATAAACCAAATTATAGAACTTCAAAGAAGCTCAATTTTGCCAATTTCTCAACTTTAAAGGCCGTTGCCATGGTAACCAGATGACCTAGAATAAAATTTTGGTCTTATTTACCTTTTTTCATTGGACCCTACCTATGTGTGAAATTTCATAAAAATCGGATATCATGCGTGCCGAAATTGTTTAAATGGTTACAGAGAATTGCTATTAAAGAATTAAGAGTTCGTTTATTTTAGTTAATTATCAGATATATTTTGAACATGTACTTTTTCTGTAATTATTGATTCAAATTTCTTTTATACAGGCTTTAAAGACATTGAAGAATTTAAACTGGTATTTCCTGACTCTAAGTATACAACTAGCAGAGGACTGTCTGAGCTTCTGTCCTATATTTAAGGTATTTCCTGACTCTAAGTATACAATTAGCAGAGGACTGTCTGTGCTTCTATCCTATATTTAAGGTATTTCCTGACTCTAAGTATACAAATAGCAGAGGACTGTCTGAGCTTCTGTCCTATATTTAAGGTATTTCCTAGCGATAAGTATACAATTAGCAGAGGATTGTCTCAGCTTCTGTCCTATATTTAAGGTATTTCCTGACACTAAGTATACAACTAGCAGAGGACTGTCTGTGCTTCTGTCCTATATTTAAGGTATTTCCTGACTCTAAGTATACAATTAGCAGAGGACTGTCTGAGCTTCTGTCCTATATTTAAGGTATTTCCTGACTCTTAAGTATACAACTAGCAGAGGACTGTCTGAGCTTCTGTCCTATATTTAAGATATTTCCTGACTCTTAAGTATACAATTAGCAGAGGATTGTCTCAGCCTCTGTCCTATATTTAAGGTATTTCCTGACTCTTAAGTATACAACTAGCAGAAGACTGTCTGAGCTTCTGTCCTATATTTAAGGTATTTCCTGACTCTTAAGTATACAATAGCAGAGGATTGTCTCAGCTTCTGTCCTATATTTAAGGTATTTCCTGACTCTTAAGTATACAATTAGCAGAGGATTGTCTCAGCTTCTGTCCTATATTAAAGGTATTTCCTGATTCTAAGTATACAATTAGCAGAGGACTGTCTGAGCTTCTGTCCTATATTTAAGGTATTTCCTAGTGATAAGTATACAATTAGCAGAGGATTGTCTAAGCTTCTGTCCTATATTTAAGGTATTTCCTGACACTAAGTATACAACTATCAGAGGAATGTCTGTGCTTCTGTCCTATATTTAAGGTATTTCCTGACTCTAAGAATACAAATAGCAGAGGTCTGTCTGAGCTTCTGTCCTATATTTAAGGTATTTCCTGACTCTATGTATACAATTAGCAGAGGACTGTCTGTGCTTCTGTTCTATATTTAAGGTATTTCCTGACTCTAAGTATACAATTAGCAGAGGACTGTCTGAGCTTATGTCCTATATTTAAGGTATTTCCTGGCGATAAGTATACAAATAGCAGAGGACTGTCTGAGCTTCTGTCCTATATTTAAGGTATTTCCTGACTCTAAGTATACAAATAGCAGAGGACTGTCTGAGCTTCTGTCCTATATTTAAGGTATTTCCTGACTCTAAGTATATAACTAGCAGAGGCCTGTCTGAGCTTCTGTCCTATATTTAAGGTATTTCCTGACTCTAAGTATACACTTAGCTGAGGACTGTTTGAGCTTCTGTCCTATATTTAAGGTATTTCCTGACACTAAGTATACAAATCGCAGAGGACTGTCTGAGCTTCTGTCCTATATTTAAGGTATATCCTGTCCCTAAGTAAACAACTAACAGCAGACTATCTGAGCTTCTGTCCTATATTTAAGGTATTTCCTGACTCTAAGTATGCAGCTAACAGAGGACTGTCTGAGCTTCTGTCCTATGTTTAAGGTATTTCCTGACACTAAGTATGCAACTAGCAGATGACTGTTTGAGCTTCTGTCCTATATTTAAGGTATTTCCTGACACTGAGTAAACAACTAACAGAGAACTGTCTTAGCATCTGTCCTATATTTAAGGTATTTCCTGACTCTAAGTATGCAGCTAACAGAGGACTGTCTGAGCTTCTGTCCTATATTAAAGGTATTTCCTGACACTAAGTATGCAACTAGCAGACGACTGTTTGAGCTTCTGTCCTATATTAAAGGTATTTCCTGTCCCTAAGTTAACAACTATCAGAGGACTGTATGAGCTTCTGTCCTATATTTAAGGTATTTCCTGTCCATAAGTAAACAACTAGCAGAGGATTGTCTGAGCTTCTGTCCTATTTTTAAGGTTTTCCTGACACTAAGTATACAATTAATAGAGGACTGTCTATGCTTCTGTCCTATATTTAAGGTATTTCCTGTCTCTATGTATACAGCTAGGAGAGGATTGTCTGAGCTTCTGTCCTATATTTAAGGTATTTCCTTACTCTAAGTATACAAATAGCTGAGGACTGTCTGAGCTTCTGTCCTATATTTTAGGTATTTCCTGACACTAAGTATACAATTAGCAGAGGATTGTCTGAGCTTCTGTCCAATATTTAAGGTATTCCCTGACTCTAAGGATACAATTAGCAGAGGATTGTCTGAGCTTCTGTCCTATATTTAAGGTATTTCCTGTCCCTAAATATACAATTAGCAGAGGACTGTCTGAGCTTCTGTCCTATATTTAAGGTATTTCCTGACTCTAAGTATATAACTAGCAGAGGACTGTCTGAGCTTATGTCCTTTATTTAAGGTATTTCCTTACTCTAAGTATACAATTAGCTGAGGACTGTCTGAGCTTCTGTCCTATATTTAAGGTATTTCCTGACTCTAAATATACAATTATCAGAGGACTGTCTGAGCTTCTGTCCTATATTTAAGGTATTTTTACTTCCGTGCCTTCTTTTAAAAATTTCATGATAAAAGGGAATATTTCAGTGAATGAAAGTCAAGCACAAAATTGGAAATCAGAATCCAAAATTAAAAGGCAAACAAATTCTTGAAAAAATATAAAACAGGACTTTTTCACGTTAAAAATTATCAGATAGGTATAGGCAATAACACAGTTTCATAGAAATATGAAGGACACTTAAAACTTTTTCTAATGAACAATCTCCTGAGTACAATGACGGAAAGCATTGTAGGTGGCAGTGTAAAAAACATACTGTGCTAATTAGTAAAATTTAAACATACAGTTTACTCTTGTTTACTCAAACTCGGATAACTCGAACTTCCGCTTAACTCGAACTACTTTTAAAAGTCCTATTTTTCTTCCATTGGTTTCTATGCATTTTACTCCTGATAACTCGAATTGACCCTTCCGATTGCGGGAAAATAATGGAAAATTTCATGACCTCACAATGCTTTTACCTCGGACAAACAAGCTTCAAACCTCGGTCAAACATCGAAATTACATTGTGACGTCATGGAATTTCTCAAATTTTTCCCGCGTTCAGAAGGGTTAATTCCGATAAGTCAAACTTTTCATTAAATCCAACTAATATTTAGGTCCCATAACTCATTTTACATTGAAAATTCAGCTTGATAAGCCGAACCACAAAATAATTTTAAATCTTAAACAAAAATCAATTAATTATAAGGAGATCGGTGGACAAATAATTGATACTCTCTTGCTCTAGAGTTGCATTACATACATTAAAGGTAGCTTGATCGTTAAAACAAGACAACACAAACGTTTTTGAACAGTGATAGAGAAAGGGAACATCAGTCTTATTGAAAATCGATCACTGGTCATGTACTCAGTAAGTCGAACTCCTGATAAGTCAAACTTTTTCTGATGGTTCTTTGAAGTTCGACTTATCGAGAGTAGACTGTATTCAGTTATCACATGAGTCAAGTTACATGTCTTTAAATTCTACGAACATATAATTTTGCAGCATTATGTGACATATATATTGCAAGTTATGGTATGTATACTAAGTATAAGAAGGACATAAAAGGAAGATGAAAGCTTATTCTAATTGCTCGCTGTTTTATCTAGAAACAAGGATTTCAGACAAAACTATACTGGAGATATAGCTAAATATCAAAAGCTATAAGGTGGCTTGTGTAGTCATGGTAACAGTATATATGGTAGACAGGGAGAATATATAATGAGGATATTAAATTACCAAAAAAATTACTGTAAACGGGTCAAATTCGTGGTGTTAAAAGTTCACGGTATTCTGAATGTAGCCAAATGCGATGGTTTTAATTTTGCGGTATCGAAAGTTGCAGAAGAAAAAACATACAATTTTGATACATGTATAAAGATTTTGTCGCACAAGCACACATATGATTTGATTGTTGTTTGTAGTTATAAGTATTTCTTGTGGTAATTAATGACAAACATGTAGTAATTAGGGATAATTACATAGAAACGAAAAATACGAATACGTAGATAGAAATCTTAAGCGTGCTATGCATGTAATCTTCATTTTTTATAAAAAAAAGATACGGGTATGACATTAGGTCGATACCTTTTACTGTACAAAGTATTTTACCAACTTAAAGGAAAAGCATGTTTTGAGGATGAAACGATTCATCTGTACATGTACAATAGCTTTCATGCATCTGAAGCATATGAGCATCTTTTCACCTATGATTTTTTTGTCTGTAATACAAAATTATTGCGTGGGTTTAATATTCCTGGAAAATTTGAAAACCGCGAACATAGCGAAATTAAAACCACCGCAGTCATTTCCCAGTTTACAGTACTGAGTGAGAAACAAAGAGTTTACATAAAAAGCTGCCTACGTCTTCTGGAAAAATACTTCAAACTTGGTGCACCAGACAGAAATGCAAAAATTAAACAAGGGCAAACTTTTCTCTGTATGCAATTACAGAAAAAAAAGAAACACAATAATTTGAATTTTGTAACGTAAATGACAAATGTATTATTCCTTTTCCAAAATATCATATTTTTAGGAAGTGATGATTGCCATGCGCAGTACGTTTCCTCATGTCATACCACAGCCATTAACACGACACCGACAGAGAAAAGATCCTACGGTAAGGCAAATGTTACTGAGCTGTGATTACACAGCCAATTGTGTCTCATATGAAATTCATGTGAAATTTACATGAACTTTACATGAAAGTTCACATGAAATTTGTGTGAAACAAGCACGGACATGAAATTTACATGAAATTTATGTGAAGATTTTTACATGGATGTCATGTGAATTCAGTTTCCTGTGAAGGTCACTTAGAAAAATTCAATGTGAAATTCGTGTGGAGGAAATTTATGTGAAATTTATGTGAACTATTTTTCACATAAATCTTATGTGAAATTTATATAAATTTTACATGAACTTTCATATGAAATTGACATGATGCTCATTTCATATGAATTTCATGTGAGGCGCAATTGGCTGTGTATGTGTGAGTGACACACATGGTCTTACTTCGGAATATTGTGTATTCTGGGGTTTGCAGCTGTTGTAATGGAAAATCTAATCATTTTGCCTTGACTTCTAGACTTTGAGACTGAATAATTGATTGGTACTTCTTCAATGTTTTCATGTATCAAATTAAGTGTTTTTGGACATTTCTTTTTTATGTATCAAATGTTTTCAGTGGCGGATTCAGGCCCCCCCCCCCCCTCCACACACACACTGACCCAAAATTTTCCAAAAACAGGTATATTTTGGCCCATTTTCAGTAAAAATCGGCAAAATTCGCCCATTGACCCCCCGGCAAAGGGGTTGCTAGATCCGCCACTGGTTTTCATATATTGAATGTAATTTTTATAGATTTTTTGTTCATATTTTGTATTAAATCTTTTGTCAGGGAGTTGAACAGGACACTGAGGTCAGCCATGGTTTGGAGGTAGACCACATGAAGGACTTACTACACGAAAGAATGGGTAAGATATAATGTGATATACTGAGATATCTATTTAATTATAAAAGAGGTAGGGCTTTAATATTCCATTGGTAGATTCCTTTTAACAATACCTAAGATAAGGACTGGTATACATCAACTTAATGTGGTGTTTGGCAATCTGGCCTTACCTCCTTTAACATGTTTAACAAATTAGGGTTTACTCACCTTTGTTTTTTTTTTTTATATTTGTTTTTTTTTTATATTTTATGTTTTTATATATATATATTTTCAGCCATTGATGTTGAAGACAATGTGAACAAGATTACTGATGCCCCTCGGCTGATCGCCAAAGAAGGTGTTATGATAAAGGTAATTATACCGTTAATAAAAAACGTAGAATAAAAACTTATAATCTATCAAATTTGGTATTGGAAAATTTACATATATGATAGATGTAAATTACTTTTTAATATAATTTTTCTTACAGTACATGTTGGACACCCATCTGGATGATATTTACCATGAATTCCTGCTTGAACTTGTAACATCAGAATATCTCCCACCCAATCCTTACCCACGATTTGTTTCAATGTTACGTCAGCAAGCCATGAGGTAAAGTAAACTTGAGGAATCATCGTTAAATTTGTATGTCCCCGTATTGCACGTGTCCAACCAGAATTATACACCCATGAAGACCAAAAGTAAGACAGTCATTTCTTAATTGTGTTTCTAACGAGGTTGTTTTTTATGCTTGCTTATTGCATATATATATATCCTTCCATTTTCTGTTGATACAGATTCTTTATATGATAATGTTAAATGTTCAGTGTTGAAAAAAACATGAATTAGGTTTAAATTAACCATACAAAAACACTGAATTGATTAACTCACAACTATTTATCTTTTCTTCTTGCTCTGCTTGCAATCAGAACATGTTTACTGATGTTTTAATTGCACACATGTGTTTAGATAATTGATGCATAGTCAATAATTGAGTTTTACTCCTTTTGCTGCGATGAAATGTGTTAATGTATAGGAAACAAAACAAGGAGGAAGTATCGTAAATAATGTTACGTTTATTTTTGTTTTCTCCAGAATGGACTTATTCTTTGAACAAGAAGAGAATTTATTAGAGCGTTTAACTGTCAATGATCTTAAACTGGAGGACAAGGAGAACTTTGTATACACAGTGCCAGGATTTGACTGCTACGGTAATATGATAAATCTAAAATAAAATATATTTTGTAATGATGTGATATACATGTTCATTTCACCTTTTTGCAATCTGATTGGCAGTGAAGAACTAAATATTATGTTACTGACAGGATACTGTAAATTCGGAAATGTCCCATTGGGATAATTTTTGCATTTTTCACAATTGTTTCATTATCATGAAAATAACTCCCGCTTGAAATTTTCAACCAGTATAAAAGACTAAAGGGAATACTCCAGATTTCACCAAAGTTACTCTTATGCGTACTCTTGAGATAGTCATTTTGCAAAAGTAACCACGTATTATATAAATATCCTGCTTCTACTAAGACTCTTTAGGCTGTTGACGTCAATGAGATGTTTTAAAATCTGCTGGCATAAGATACAAAAACTAGAAGACATTGGTTGGATAGATTCATTATATTATGTTTTACAAGGGGGATACAAAGATATTTGCTTTGCCAATTGCAACTTTTTTTTCACTGATCCAATGAATTTCTGTATCCCCCTGTTGAACTGTTTAACTCACAATATCTTACTGTAATAGGACAGCAAGTTTGAATGGTACTTAAATCCAAAATAATTCAACATGTTCAATGTGTAAAAGAATATTGTAGTACTGCACCCCCTAGTTTAAAGATTGAAATACAAATGTATCAGATACTGTATCTGTTTTGTAAAGAATGAGCTTGTCCAAATTTCCTATAGGGTAAGTTCAGATGCGTAATGAAATGAACAATGTGATAAAAAATATCCGAGGGATTATGATTTAGAACTGAAAAGGCATATTTTAAAATAAAGATTGTCAAATATGTTATAAAATCAATTTGATATGGAAGAAAAGCTGAAAATTATTCATTGAATTAGTAGGAGGTCTTTCTCCAGGGAGTCCGGGTTCCTCCTGCTTCAAGGATCCCGAACTCCAACATCTGAGCCATTGTGAGACATTTCTATTGGCTGATAACTTGTTTGTTAAACATTTTAAAGTAAATAAAGTTTAAAAATTAAAGAATGAAGAAGTGTGTTCCATAGGGAAGTTTAATATAATAAATAACAATGAACACTCTATATCTACAAATTTTCGGCCACTCGGCCTTTATCAAGTGGAAAAGCACGAATATAAAAGAATTCTACGTAATATCTATAACTGCTGGTAAACAAAGCCCAGTGTAAAATGAACAAAACTTGATAAAGGGCGAGTGGCCGAAAATTTGTGGATATAGAGTGTTCAATGTTATTAAAAATTAAAGTTAAGTTCTATTATTTTATGAAGGTACACCCAGTGCTGTAAGAATGCTGGACACCATAGCCTTCCTTCCACTGGCCCAAATCATGCAGATGTTTGTCCAGCAAACCTATATACAAAGGAAAGGGCAGTATAGGGTAAGGATGAATGAAATATCATATTTAAAATAGCATATACAACAAAGGAATATCCTTGTTGCATGTAAGCAGGAGATGTTGACTCTTCCTTAAGGCACCTGGGCTCACTCCCATATCGGGAGTTCGCTTATTTTCATGTGGTGGAGGTTTTTGTTTGTTTGCTTTGGTTCTTGTTGTATCCTGATTTTGTATGCTTTTGGATTATGATTTTCTGAACTTTCGATTTGGTACTGTGTATTGGAATATGGTCATTGTCCATATTTGTCATTGTATAATTTATAACTCTCCATTCAATCAAAATGATTCACTTATAAAGATAAATTTTAGAATAAACATTCACTGAATGTTTGTCACTATTTTTTGTCAACCAGGTAGGAATAACGTTAGCTCTGAGCGGCCCCAGCATACTTTATGGCAGAATTCAGCCGTACTTAAACGAGGTGGAAATTCATGAACATTACTATATACAGGGCCCACCAGGCTGTTCCCTGGAGGGTGTACATCTTTTCTCCATGCTAGGTATGTAAGATCTTTCTATCAACCTTTTATTAATTATCATTCATTTCTTTGAAAGCATTTTTCCATTATTGGGTCATTCCGCCAAAATTTCATTTTTCAGATGATAAACAAATATGCTTACTGATCAGGAGGGATAGAAACCTATTGATTTTGGGGTAGAAAGGTCAAAGGTTAAGGTCACCGTCTGTCTGTCTGTGTCACACTTTAGGTGTCACACCCCATAACTTTTGATTGGTAAGTGATGGAGCTTTGATATTTCACATGTGTATTCCTTGTGACAATAACTTTGTACAGATACCAACATTTTTGACCTAGTGACCTTGATCTAGATACTTGACCTACTTTTCAAAAAAGTAAGATGGGCTATATCTTTTGATTTTTTAGTGATAAAGCTTTAATACTTCACATGTGTATTAATTGTGACCTTGTGGTCTTTTGATAAATACCAAACTTTTCAATCTGATGACCTTGACTTAGATAATTGACCCACTTTTCCAAAAAATTAAGATTGGTTTTTTCTTTTGATTGGTAAGTGATAGGGATTTGATATTTCACATGTGTACTTCTTGTGATCAGGCCTTTTGATAGATACAAACATTTTGATCTAGTGACGTTGACATAGGTGTTTGACCTACTTTTTCAAAAAAGTAAGATTTACCATACTATTTTTATTGGTGAGTGATAGGTCTTTGGTATTTCTTTTCTGAAAATTTGAGATTTACCATATATTCCTTTGATTCGTAAGTAATGTGTCTGATATTTCATACGTGAATTTCATTTGACAGGACTTCCCTGTAAATTTGACCTTACGACCTTGACCTTGTAGATATTTGATCTACTGCAAAAAAGAATATTCGCAGGGTGACACAGGCATTCTTTGGATTGCTATTTTCTTATATTTTCTCAGTTTTGAACCATGTAGTGGACCTAATAATGAAGAACATGATACCAGTGATGGGCGTTTACTTTGGAGAAACACGATGGTCCTGGGAAGAGATCATTAACAAACGACAAGGATTCCAAGACACTCTGTATACCTTCGCATCCAGGAAAGAACCAATATTTCTAAAGGTTTGTGCATATGAAATCCTCAGAGTACAAATAACTATGTTTTGGTATTAGAATTGTGGTTGATACGCACCGTTAATTATATCTTGTTGACTTAACTCCCATTGTCCAACAAATCCAAGGGGATTCTAAATTCTTTTACATCTGTCTGTCAATCTTTATGTCGTCGGTCATTCCTTCTCCCAGACTTTGTGCGTCACTGACAAAAGGGTAAGCTTGGGTTTTGCCAGTATTCTTAACATATGTAAATGTTTTCCTCCCTCAAGAAAAGGTGCTTAATGTAGGCATTGCATTTGTAGAGCTATAATTAATTCACATGAATTGGCATTCTTAGTAAGAAAGCATTTCTATATTCAAATTATCACACTTATATTAAACATATATTATGTTTTACTTTACTCAGGGATTTATACTGATGGATCAGTGGAGATATGTTCCTGTTAGAAAATACTTTCTCCTTCATTATATGACAGATGATGAAATAGAGTAAGTTATCATAGACACGATTCAAAGCAAAATGAGTAAGTAAGCATTGATTCTTTTGATATCAATGATTTAAAGCATTTTGAATTTTACTACCAAAAATGTATTAAAATTGGTTTTTTTTTTTTCAGAACAGAGATTTTTTACCCTGACAATCCAGTTGCATTTTACCAGAGTGTTTTCCTCGCCAAAGACAGGGTGAGTAGTTTTTGTTTGGTAATCAACTAATCCATTGTTATTTTTGATTTTTGCTTTGATCACTTTTTAACTTTGAACCATTTGACTTTTTAATTGCCAATGATGAGGATTTTTATATTATAGAATCATAGAACGTTTTTGTCTAGAAAGCTATTCCCTGGCTTCAGAATAGGACATTTAACAAATACTGTAATGATGGGTATATTTTTAGATTTGTAGACAATAGGACATTTATATAACTTGTGTGCATTCTTTTTGGCAATACCATTTTATTGACATCAAGTTGTTTGACCTTGTGACCTTTTTTTAAATTTTAGGCTGCATTCCATTACCAGAATGGAGGTCCACTACATGAAGGGGACCCCATGGCTGCTCAGAATGTCCGAGTGGCTCAACAGTTCCTTGACCGTATGATAGCGGCTTCCAAGGAACGCTGTGATTGGATGACCGTCCATAGAGGGCTGCTTTTAAGGAGCCTTATTAACCAAGTGAGCTTGATTGTCACTCTCAGTTTATGAATCATGCACTAGTAATATTTACGATTAGCTAGATTTTTCATATGATTTGAAATGAAAAAAATTGGACACATCTATTTAATTTAATTACAGTTTTATTTCACAGTTTTAAACAGATTTGTCGTAAACATTTGATGTATTTAATCTGTACAAATTTGTCATGAAAAATGTGCAAAGAATTTTCATCAAAATATTAGGTGAATTAAGTTCTTAAGATTGCAGAAACAAAAGGGGTCTGAATCTCTGGGTAAAAGGTTTAATTTCACTCCATGACATAAAGTGAAAGTTTTCATCAATCTTGGCATACGGTAATTTACAGGGTTTTGAATATAAAGAAGATATTAAAAAGATAATTTGTTGAATTGATCAGTGAAAAATGAAAAGAAAGGTAATTGAAAAATGAAAAGAAAGGTCATTGAAAAATGAAAAGAAAGGTCATTGAAAAAAAGTGAATCTCAGGGGACTGTGTTACTAGTTAGCTCCACTCTGCAAAGAAGTATGAGTAGAGAAAAAACATTACACTGATAGAGCAGACTGTTAGACAAATGTACCAAGTACAGTGGGTATGGAATCTTAATTGTTAATTAAGATTTTCAAATTTCAGTTACTAGATAACAGGTAATTAAGGTGAAATCATATTGCTTATTAACACGGAATTTAAGTATGCCATGTTATGTGGTGATTTAGTTGTTGATTAAATAATTGTATATAAATGTACTTTAATATTAATGGTAAACAGCTAACACATGAGCCTAATTAATCTACTCATTTACAAAAAAAAAAAAAAACAAGCTGTATGCATGACACTTAGGCGCTTTTATTAGGAAAGGAATGTTTTGTGTTCATTATGTTAAAGTGGATGTTTGCTCTGTTTGAAGTAACATATGTATAAGAATGATAATTTTTGAAAAATAGAATAATCAGTGTTGCATGTGTTGATAACCTTGATTGTAATTGTGTCTTTGTTTCTTTTGTGGTTCATCCTTTTATGAACTATGAAAGTGATGTTGATTCGTGTGTGTACATTGTATCATTAGGTAATATTGTAGAGTCTCAATGTTATCTTTTTATGTTATTATGATAATCTAATCTTGTAAAACAAAGGAGGGGATCTCTAACACTAGATTGCAGCACCCACAGCAAAACTCCAAAACATCCAGCAGACACGAACAGTAAGAGACACAAAAGGGAAAAGGAACACCAACTCAAACCATAGAAACATGAAACACAAAAGACCACACATATACCAACAAGACCAATAGGCAACCGGTGCCATCTTTGGACGGCACCGGTTTTAGACGACTTTGGACGGTGCCATGCAACTTTGGACGACTATGTTAATTCACCTTATCATTAGGAATGTATTGAACAGATTTAGGGACATTAATGAAACTGCAGACAAATTTGAAATTATAAACAAAAGTCAATTGTTAATTCTCTAATCTCAAAGAGCTGAGCATAAAAAGCCAGGTTAAAATGGATAATAAACAAAAGAAAATAATCTCCCTTGTAAGCAGAATTGGAAGCAGGGGATCTCCAACCAGACTCAGCAACAATATATAGCAATTCCTCTTGTCTCCACGTTGTCTCTTCGAATTCTAGCACCATGTTGTAAGTTTGACAAGACCTTACAATTGGTAATACTGTACCTTAAGTTTTGAAAATATCAAAACATAGATTTTAGACTGGCAAGATAAATACCTTAAAGATAACTGTATGTTTGCATAAAATGCGTAAACAAGAAAATGAAATAATCAAATAGGTCAAGTGCCAAGGTCAAGGTCAGTGGAAAGTCAAGGTTACAGTTTTGATATTTTCAAAGTTTTCAAATATTCATAGATTAACACATGTCCACTATGATTTCTTTTGTGTAGGATACTAAACACGTAGTGGAGTCCTGGCGTATGTTACACAGTATGGCAGCACAAACAGAGTACGTCATTAACATGATAGATGCTCTACAAGACCTAGTTCTACTCATGATGGAGTCACTGGAGTACGAGGTCAAGGTCAAACAATTACCTAGCCAGGGAGCATCTCAAAACACACAAACAAGGGGAAAATCCAGGGGCAGTCAGGCAGGTAGTCAACCACCTAGCAGGACTCTACCCCCAAATGTCATTCCTGATTTTGAGGTTTGTATACATTTTGCATTGCAATATATCACCTAAAATGACTTTGTTTTGTATTGCCTGATTATCTACTAGACTAAGTATAGTAGGATATGTTCATGTGTATGAATCATATTTGTATAAACTATTAG
Source organism: Pinctada imbricata (assembly GCA_033119305.1). Lineage (NCBI taxonomy): Eukaryota > Metazoa > Mollusca > Bivalvia > Pterioida > Pteriidae > Pinctada > Pinctada imbricata. Next base: position 15,843,292 of record VSWD01000014.1, on the reverse strand, counting down.
ACATGCCATCTTTCTTCCATATACAAAGTTGTAAAATTCTGACTTCTCTTATTTTTATGTCGCCTGCGAAGCATAGCGACACTGAGGGATCACTTTGTCCATTGTCCGTCTGTCTGTCCGTCTGTCTGTCACACTTGGATGTCACACCCTATAAAAGTGATTCCTGAGTGTCGCTATGTTTCGCAGGCGACACATGCATTCCTTGGAATTATTTTTTTAAACATAACATATCCCAGCCTATCCCAGCCATCCTGCTATGTCATTCGGTACATTTTTGGACATAATAACTTTCACACTCTTTGGCCATATTGCATTCTTTGGATTGAGGATCACTGACGAGGGTTAAGTACCAGAAACGTGCATGTCTAGCCCATGGTACAAATTTATCTGTTCTTAAATGATGCTATTGAATTCGAAGACGTTTAACATTAAAAAGAAAACAAACAGAAGAGTGAAAAATATCTATTGCTATGATCAATTAACAGTATCAAAGAAAACATACATACATTATATTTTTATGTTAACAGTGTACAATAGACGAGGCCATATTTGGTAGAATGACGATGATATTCCACAGGAAGCTTACAGAGGTGTGTCAGGCCCGTGTGTTTATGACTGGTACACCGTTAGCGGACTTTCTCACAGCTAAGCTAAAAACAGCTATAGAAGAGGATCCTAGACTTACAAACTTCTACTTTGCATACAGTAATGAAGTAAGATATACAGAAATATATATGATTCATTATATGTTAAAAAGCAGATAGTAGGCATAAACGACAATGATACTTTAGCATGTGTAAATTCCATTAGCAGGGAACTGCACGTCCTCCTAATTGGACACGCTATGTTATAATACACACTAATATTTGTGGTAAAACTAGATTAATCCTGATTTTGTATGCCTTCAGTTTGTGATTTTCTGAATTGATTTTGTACTGTGTATTGGGATATGGTCATTGTCCATATATATCATTTGTACATGAAGCTTGAATGGGAATTCATATAAATCAAAGCGGGCACTGTGTCAAGGTAGAGTCAACGTCTCCCCCTTACATAAAACACCCACCACTTCACTAAAGTTCATTCAGAATATATGGATATGCTATCCTCTGAAATTTATGATAAGAGTTTACATCTTTCTCAATGGATTTTTGGTTCAATAAGTGGAATAGTTGCTGTCCTCTCGACACTTTAACCTGCCAAATGCGCTTGCGTTCAGCTGTGATCACAGTTTTGTGATAGGTTTACACTTAGACAATGTCCAAGATTGAGCACAATTATGAAGTCCCATAATCTATGAATACACTTTGTACATGTTGTATTCATTCGCTCTTCAACACACCCTCAGTACATGTTGTTACACGCTGTAGCAATTCGTTACAATTTTAGATAAGATATCACACGATTTTCATCCCGTTACCTCATGATGTAACAGAAATGGTCTGTCTCCTAATAATTCTCATTTTGGGAATGTTGAAAAGTCAAGGCTTCATGTTAATCTTGAACTGAATAGTGGAAACCTCATACATAGCAAAATTTCTACTGTCATTACGATTCCAACCTCTGGATTTGACTCTACGCCCTCTAGCGTTCCCTTCTGTCAGATCGTAGACATTGTTTTGATCATGTCTAATGGTAAACCAGCTAGCAAAATAACAAAGTTTAGACATTTTCTTTTCCTGTTTCTTTATTTCAGACGGTATTCAGACTGCTTATAATGCTACTTTATCAATATGTACTGTTTTATTAAGACTTTTCTTATATGAACTGTTTTATTTCGAATTAAGACTTTATTCAGACTGCTTATAATTATGTGTACTGTCTTTACAAATATACTATTCTATTTCAGACTTTATTCAGACTGGAGGAGATCAAACATATGATGAAGCAGGTACAGGATAGTTTGGCAGCAGATGTCCACATGGTCAGCCCAGAAGCCCAGCGGGCAGTAGAAGCCCTGGGAGAGGAACATCTTCAACAAGGACGCCCAGCATCCGTGGCTTCTACCATATTGAATGATCCATACATGTACAGACCGAGGCCTCAACAACAGATGATGCATACCATATTAGAGTAGTTTGTCTGTCCGTCTGTCTGTCTGTCTTTACCATATTGAATGATCCATACATGTACAGACTGAGGCCACAACAACAGATAATGCATACCATATAAGAGTAGTTTGTCTGTCTGTCTTTACCATATTGAATGATCCATACATGTACAGACTGAGGCCACAACAACAGATGATGCATACCATATTAGAGAAGTCTGTCTGTATGTCTGTCCATCAGTCTTTACCATATTGAGTGACCCATACATATACTGACTGAGGCCATAGCAACAGATGATGCATACCATATCTGTCTCTATGTAATTGATTTTCTGTACATTCATATGCATCGTTCCCCAGCTTGAAACAGCATATTATACTTGGATAGTATGTCTGTACGATTGTGTTATAGTTTAATAGAGTAGACAACATGTTTGTCTCTGTAATTCTGTAGTATCCATACATGAACTGACTGACACCAAAGCAACAAATTATTGCAGTACATGTGATGATAATGTTCCTGTATAGGAGTGCTTTATGTAATTGTTATCTTTCAAGTGATTTTTTTACTAGCAAATTGGGGCCGAATTTCAGCCCTTTCCCAGCCAAATTCTTACCGTTTTCCCCCAAAACGTGACCTTAAATACCCAAAACTCAAGAGTACAATTTGATTCAACATAAAATAATTTTATAAAGATTAAGTAGTTGACCTCTTCAAAGGCCAGAAAACAAGAAAATTGCTTTATAAGGGTCAGACATGTAGATGTTTTTTGATAATAAGCTGTTCCAAATATTCCCAATTTTCTGGATTATGTCGCTGATTTTTTCCCAAATTGAAAGGCACAGGCACCTTTGAAAAATAGTGAATAAATCACTGCTTTATCAAACATGCTGTATGATCTACACATTAAACAAACAGAGTAATGTTTATTTTGGTCAAATACTTTTATCCTGCAAAATGTTGTGTGTCAAAATCTGCGGAACGTTTTCGAAAAGAACATGTGATATATATTTATACTTTATACACAATAGTTGAGTATTTATAATTGTTAATAATATTCTAATTTCATGAAATAAAAAAAATCAATTTTTATATTGTTGTTTATAACTGTATACTATAAATGCATTAGTAAGGGTGGAAAGTCTTGTCAATAGTGTAGTATTGATAGTTAATCAGAACATGAAATAGAAATAAAAGCCGTATGCCTCTTCCCAAATGTTGAAGTAATAATACGGAAGTGATCCAACTCTATATCTTCTTGAAGACAATTTTTAGGAGGCGCCAAAATTAATTACAGTAGCACCCACTGGTTTTATTTTTATCATCGGCTCGCAACATAGTGACAGGAGAATATAGTAACACCCTCGTTTATGTGTAAATGTGTACATGTGTCATCACATCCTTGTATACAGCTGAGAGGGTGCAGTTTTGATTGGATCTTAACCAAACTTCATACAATGGTGGCTTATAAATAGGGGAAGAAATCTTTTGATTTTCAAGGTCATAAATAAAAGGTTAAGGTCACAGATTGGAAAAGGTCAAAATCTTTGTATACAGCCCAAAGGGTACAGTTTTGATTGGATCTTAACCAAACTTCATACAATGATAGCTTATGACAATATGAAGTACTGTATGGATTTTCAAGGTCAAAGGTCAAGGTCACAGATTGGTTATGGTCAAAATCTTTGTATACAGCCTAGAGGATGCAGTTTTACACTGATAGCTTATGACAAGGGGAAGAAATCTATTGATTTTCAAGGTCATAGATAAAAGGTTAAGGTCACAGATTGGAAAAGGTCAAAATCTTTGTATACAGCCTAGAGGGTGCAGTTTTGATTGGATCTTAACCAAACTTCATACACTGGTAGCTTATAAATAGGGGAAGAAATCTATTGATTTTCAAGGTCATAGATAAAAGGTTAAGGTCACAGATTGGAAAAGGTCAAAATCTTTGTATACAGCCCAAAGGGTACAGTTTTGATTGGATCTTAACCAAACTTCATACAATGATAGCTTATGACAATATGATTAATGAAGTACTGTATGGATTTTCAAGGTCAAAGGTCAAGGTCACAGATTGGTTATGGTCAAAATCTTTGTATACAGCCTAGAGGATGCAGTTTTGATTGGGCCTTGACCAAACTTCAAACACTGATAGCTTATGACAAGGGGAAGAATCCTATTGATTTTCAAGGTCAAAGGTTAAGGTTACTGATTGGAAAATGTCAAAATCCTTGTATACAGCCTAGAGGATTTTCGATTGGATCTTAAGCAAACTTCAAATACTGATAGCTTATGACAAGATGAAGGACCCTATGGATTTTCAAGGTCTTAGGTCAAAGGTTAAGGTCACAGGTTGGAAAAGGTCAAAATCAATGTATACAGCCCAGAGGGGTTTTGATTAGATGTTAACCAAACTTCATAAACATATTGCTTATTACAAGAAGAAGAATCCTATTGATATTCAAGGTCATAAGTCAAAGTTCAAGGTCACTGACTAGAAATTATCCAAATCCTTGTATATAGCCTAGAGGGTGCAGTTTTGATTTGATCTAAATTAAACTTCAGACACTTATTGTGTATAACAAGAGGAAGAACCCTATGGATTTTCAAGGTCACAGATTGAAAATGGTCAAAATTCTTGTGCAGCATAGAGGGTGCAGTCTTGATGGGATCAAAACCACACTTATTGCTTATGACAAGAGGATGAACATTATTGATTTTCCTTGTATACAGCCCAGACTGCACATTGATTTTCCTGCAGTGTGAGGGGATGCTACACTTTTCGTTGCCTAGGCTTATTTGAATTTAGATTTGTGCATTTGCTTTTAAGGGAATGCGTAAATATTTCAAAGGTTGTGAACTTTCCAAAGTAAATTTCAGAGTAATACACAGAATACAAACAAGGTCTCGGTACGAGTGTAGTTGTGATAGTCAATTACAACACGCGGTATACCATAGAAGAAGTACTGATTGTAGTTCAGATATCCAGGAAATATGCTATATAAAATTATAACCCCCCCCCCTTCCACCGCCCCCCCCCCCCCCCCAACACATTACACATCATTCCTAGAATAACAAACAAGGTCTCGGTACAAGTGAAGCTGTGATAGTCAATTACAACACGCGGTATACCATAGAAGAAATACCAATTGTAGTTCAGATATCCAGGAAATATGCTATAATTATAACCCCCCCCCCTCTTCCACCGAGTAATACACAGAATACAAACAAGGTCTCGGTACAAGTGTAGTTGTAATAGTAAATTACACCACGCGGTATACCATAGAAGAAGTACTGATTGTAGTTCAGATATCCAGGAAATATGCTATAATTGTGTTAGTCTTCATTAACAAGAAAGGAGAGGATCTCCAACCAGACCGACAGCAAAGCACCACATCTCCTGATGAGACAAAAACATGAAACAAAGAAATGTACATACTAGTATAAACAAACGAGAACCATGGGCAGTTGTAGTGTACCTAGGACAGCCATCTGCCAGGCCAGTAACAAATGGTAGTTATCCGGATTACGTGCACACAACCCTCCTACTTTTATCCAAAGGTATTGAATAACGAACAATTGTAGTGTAAAATAATCTCATCACTGTAAGATGACCTTATAAACAAGACAGCAAACCGCATGTGCCCAAGCAATACAGATGGATTTGTCAATTGATGAAAAAACAGAAGGCGTACGAAATACAGTCCGTGCTCTTCCGCCTGCAGTGAACTTAATTATCCGCTTGCAACTCTGTTACGTAGGGGATATAGCATTGCTGCCGTGCGTCCATGTGTGTGTGAAGATGTGTGGGAGTGTGTGTATCCGGGTTATTGTGAACAGCATCGAAGACGAAGCCATCGAACCTTCCACAAATGTTCCCCATGGAGAGAGGATGAACCCTATTAATTTTCAAGGTCAGAGGTCAAGGTCACTGTGGACTTCGGATTTAATACTTGTGAACAGCAAAGAAGACAAAGCAATCATCATAGAAACATCAAACCTTCCACAAATGTTCCCCATGGAGAGAGGATGAACCCTATTTATTTTCAACGTCAAAGGTCTTAAAATACTTGTGAACAGCATAGAAGACAAAGCAATCATTATAGAAATATTTATAGATATAACCTTCCGAAAATTTTCCACATGGGAAGAGGATGAACACTATTTATTTTCAGGGTCAAAGGTAAAGGTCACTGTGGACTTAGGCTTAAAATACTTGTGAACAGCATAGAAGAAAAAGCTATCATCATAAAAACAAGAAACCTTCCGAAAATTTTCCACATGGTGAGAGGATAAACTTTACTGATTGTCAAGGGTCAAAGGTCAAGGTCACTGTGGACTTGAGCTTAAATTCCTTGTGAGTAGTATAAAAGACAATGCAATCATCGTAGAAACATCAAACCTTCCATAAATGTTCCGCATGGGGAAAAGATGAACCCTATTGATGTTCAAGGCCAAAAGTCAAGGTCACTGTGGACTATGGCTTAATTCATCTTGCTCTGTGATATAGAACATACAATTGCGAGGGGATGCTACGATTGCGTTGCCTTTATTATGCATGTTATCACCGAGGAGTCCGACCGAAATTCAGACAAGAGAGATGGTCGCAACCCTGTCTTCTCAATAGAGGTCTAGACATGGCCCGTCATGAAGTCCCGTCGTCAGAGTCGGTCAGAGTGCAAGTCTTAAGAATGCGCTGGTACAAGACAGTTGATTGGTCAAGTACCAAGCCAAGTCTCAGTCTGGTAACATTATGAACATATCCACGGTATAAAATACTTTTTATGATTCTGACGCATTTTCGATGGTTATGCTGTCTACCTTTGATCCTTATAGTTTTGTTTATTATGTCAACATAAAATAAGATTGTGAAATACCTCAAGTAATATACTATGTGCTTGTATTGGTCCGAATTTCAATCGAAGTTGACAATAACTTTTGTAAAATTTCCAAAAAAATCTTTACTAGTTTGAGAAAGCGAAAACCTTGTCGTAAAAGGTTCTTGGTAATTTGTAAATTTCTACCTTGAAAATCTAAACCATCAGTACATGCTCTAGCATACCGGATGAGATGCGAATGTGACGGTAATTTAGGAACATCACCGTGAAGCCAGTGTCTTTCATAACGTTGCACACTTGCCAACCGTGACGACGGGACTCCATGACGGACCTTGTTAAAATGTCGGAGAAGACTGAGTTCTGATTCTCTTCCTATCTGAAAGTTAGTCAGACTTCTTTGGCGATTGATCTTGAGCTCGCTTCAGCCAGCAGAGCACAGACTGTTAAAAGCATGTCATAGAATTTTTAGATCCAGTTGCTTAGAATCTGTGTTACAAGAGGCCGCTGCGTTTAACTGTCTCGTTTGTGATGTCACCTTATTTTATGGTGACATGATCAACAAAAGAAGAAGGGTCAAAGGTAGACAGAATTATCATCAAAATTGTGTTAGAATCATCAAACGACTTTTATACCGTGGATATAATCCTTCTGTCACCAGACGGACATTTGGCTTGGTACTGGACAAATCTACAGACTTATACCAGCGCAATTTCAAGAATTGCACTCTGACTGACTGTGACGACAGGGCTCCACGACGGGCCCTGACCAAACCTCTTTAGAGAGGACAGGGCCCCGACCACCTGTCCTCTCTGAATGTCAGTCGGACTCCTCGGGTGATCACTATTGTTCACTTAAATACGCTTCTGAATAAACCCTACACAAAATTTGGAGCCGCTCATTTTGGCAATAGGAAATTAAAACTGTTTTTGTAGAGGGCGCCAGGAAAATTGACTTTGGCTTTATTTATACTGCTTGACACGAAGTACTACTGACGAGAATTAAAATATCCGAAACACGTGTCTAGTACAACAAAATTGGTACTATAGAACATATATTAGAATATTGACAATTTATTGGGCCCCTACGTCATGCTGTCTGTATGTTCATCTTACAGTGAGGAGGTTATTTTACACCACAATTGTGCGTTCTTCGAGACCTCTGGGTAATCGGAAAAGTGGATGGGATGCCCGCACGTAATCCAGGATAACCCACCGTCTGCTACTGACGTGGCAGATGACCGTCATAAGTGGGCACGGATTGCCCATTGGTATCGATGGTTTATGTGTAGTCATTTGTGTTTGATGTTTCTCTTTGATTTGGCGTTCCTTGTACCATTGTGTCTCTTTCTGTGCGTATCGTCTTTGTGTTTTTATAGTGGGTGTACAACTAGATGTTGTGGAGATTCCCTATTTTCTTGTACAGTAAGAAGTTTCATGTTTATACATGAATTTGTGTCTTTGGAGACCTCTGTGTATTCGGATAAGTGGGAAGGTTGTGTGCACGTAATCCGGATAACTACACCATCTTCTAATAGCAGATGGCCGTCCAAGGTCTACGCCGGTTGCACATTGGTTCTCCTTCCTCTTATGTGTTGTCATTAATGTTTGATGTTTCTGTACGTCTGATACGATTGTTTTTGTATGATGTCATTTTCTTGTAGATTTGTTTCGCTGGGTGAGTGCAGGGTGGTCATGCTGGAGATCCTTCCCTTTTCTTTTATGATTTTTCTTTTTGTTATATGACTTATGACATGATAAGCTAGAGATCCCATCTTTACCTTGCTAGGGGTCCGTCAATGCTCAATTTGGTGCTCAATTGTGAGTGCTGTTGAGATTGTTGTCAGGATCTTCGTTATCTCATTTGGTTCAAAATCACAACGCACCCTTTTTTCATAGGCAACAATTCTATGAAATATTATTGAAATTCATACAAAGCAGGAATATCAACTCGACAATGTTTTGCACTGTATTTTCACCCTGACCTTTTATCTTTGGCATTTTTTAGGTCGTTGCCAAAAGTTTGACCTTGTAGTATGTCCTTGACTTGTGACAGGTATCAGACATCTGTTATTAAGTGATGCTATTGAATTTGAAGAAATTTAACATACAACGACATGACACAATGCTGTCTGTCTTCGGAATTATCATGTAGAAAAGACTTAACTTCCTGATTAAGTTATCCTTTGTGAGGAACATGTAAAGAAATAAAAGAAATCTGTGTGTTGAGCGGACTTGTTCTCTCATCTAGTTCTCCACAAGTCTTCGCTCATACGTCGGCACACCAAATTTTGGTGGATTATGAAAAGCAATTACTGATGAGCATTTAAAAGCCAAAACAAATGTCTGGTTCATAACAGATTTCTTTGAAATTTTCGCCAAGAAGGTATTGAGTTGGTACACTTCCGTATTATTTCTGTAATATTTCCTACATAATACATTTTAGAACAACATGCCAACATTCGTATGCTACATATGCCATATATGAATTTTACGTATGAGGAATCTTAGAATTGGAAATGAGTGAAAATATGTTTCTTGTTTTATTCAATTAAAGTATGATATTTTACCCATATTCCATGATACAATATCAGAAGCAATTTTTAAAATATACAAACACTGTGATGAAAGTTATCTTTTTCGTCCATTAGATATAAGATAGTGAAATTGCTTATCTAAATCTGACAAAAATTCGAATTAATTACACACACTAGTTCAATAAAAAGTTGATATGTGAAAAGAATATATAAACGTATCATAAGTTAATTCATAGAACATAAAATATATATTGCACTAAATGGATAACTGCTGTATTTTTTTCTGAAAACCATTTCTTCAGTTCTCAAAAAGCAAAGTTCAGTAGAAATACAGATTGTGTACAGATATGGAATGATTTGGGGAAACAGAGCATAATGTTTATACCTAACTAACTTATTGTCGGACTCAGTTGTGAAAATCTTTATATTATGAAAGTATAAAATATAAAGAAGTTCATATGATATTTTTTTGAAAGAAAAGCAAAGCAAAGGATACACTCCTACAACCTCATATGCGATGGATATTTACCTAGAATTTCTGTGACTTTAAACGCGGAATTTATATGAACTCAGCTGAAAGTTCGTAAAGGACTTGAATTAAACTGGGATTAATGTGAACTTACTTGGAATTACTGTAAATATGAAAGCTAAGATTAATGTGAACTTACCTGGAATTTCTGTGACCATGGAACGTTTGGTTGAGAAAATATTTACCACAGATTATTGTAAAGAAGTTACCTGGATTTTAATGTATTTCTGTCCACTTGTATGCTGGAAAGTGCTTTGGATGATAACATACATTATGAATTTACCCGATGATGGTAATGTAGACAATATTATATATTGCAGACAGATATATGGATTACTTATTTGATCATATTTCAGTGTTCAGATGATTGAGGATCACTGACGAGGGTTAAGTACCCGAAACGTGCATATCTGATCCACGATGCAACTTTATTTACTCTTACGTGATGCTATGAATTTGAAGCCATAACATTATATTTACTATATGATTTGTGTCAGTATCTAAAGCTTAGTGTACAATATTTCATTTCCATTATCATCATATCGTGTGGTATGTGACAGAGGCCAAACTCTGGTAAAGCTTAACTGATGCTGATACTCATTCATACCCTCCTCATCCTTAACTAAACCATCCTGTGTTACATTGAAGTCTACTGACGACCGGATCATTGTCTTGGATTCATCATCAATATTTGTGTCCCATAGTTCTACATCAAATCTATGATGTATGTTTAGCACAGAAAGTATAAACTGTTGCCATAGTGCTGCTGACATATTAACCGACTCTAACTTTACCTTTTCTATATGTACCATGTCAGCAGACAGATACAGTCCTCTGTCACCCAGGGTGACGTTCAGCAGTTGTAAAACACGTAGTAATGGCATGTCTTTCAGCAAGTTACCATGATAGTTAGTGTAGTTTATTTTCAGATTATATAGATATAGATATCTCAAATGAGTGGGTTGAGAAATCGGATGAAATGTTCTCCCACCTTCACCATTGATAATGACCGTGACTAGTGATTTTGTGTTATGTTCGTTGCTCAGAAAATTTCAAGTTGCATGTTGGTGATACCACACTCTTCATCAATCGGTACCCACCATAAATGCAGTGACCTTATGTTTACAGAGGCACCATGTAGGAGCTCTCTAGTCACTATAACTGTCTCTATGCTACTAGTATTGACCAGAAAAATATCATTTACATTGAATAACACAGGGCTGTCTGTTTGTCCATATTGTAAATCCCTGTACCAACGTGCCTGTAGTTTGTACAGTTCCTTCACTGTACCGGAATCTAGGTGATGTGATTCTCTGTATTTACAGATCTCATTGTCAGTAACAATTACAACATGCTGTGATATAACGCTGCCAAGTGATGGACACATACCACATATAAACATAATAACATTAGATAATTCCATGATGATCTTGACACTAGACAAATGATTACAGAATGATTCACCTACCTCTTTGTTTGTTACAATGTAGATTGCAGCCAAAAATTCTTGTATAGATTTATGAAAGAAAAGAACACTTACGTTCTTTGTTGAGAGACTGGGGGCTTCCTTCTGGCTAATCAGACCAACATCTAATGTAAACTGTAATTCTCTCACATCTATTTTTTTTCTCTAATTTTCTTTTCTGAAATACTAAATTTGTTTCATTAGATATCAGACCTTCATATGCTACTTTTCCTAACTTTAACAATACAGAGTTGCAATTTCTAACGCTTTCATGTCGCGACAAAATTTCTGGTAATGTATCGTCTTTCATTTGTTCATGCTCTATTTCAAGTTCATGTTTCTCATACGCCCTCTCTATTAACATGTTTAACATCTCAGCATAAAAGCTTGTCATACTGTCCCCAACCTGTTTTTCCTCATACCATATCTGTACACAAACTACAGCTAACAAAGGAATTTGCATGAATGATTTCAAAGACTCTTTGTCTAGATTCATTCTGATTCTATTATAAACGGCGTTAAATTTTGAAGAGTTCTCTGTCAATTTATAACTATTTATAAGAACATTTTTAATAACATTTTCCATTCCAGTCTCACTTAGACCAAGGATTTCTGTGACTATATCATTGCCTTGTACTAATTTTGATATTAACGCAAAAACCCAAGGTCGCATTGATATAAAAGTTGTCACCGTACTTGACAGTTCATCTAAATTTGGCATCCCTTGACACGTCAGCTGTTTTCTTGTTTGCTCGTTTGGGTTCCATTCGTCAAGGCCGTCCATGATGACAGGACTTCGATACTTTTCAGACGACAATACATGGCGTATGGCAGCATGACATCCCTTTAAACTCCTAGACACGTCATGGCAGATCATATCTACAACACAAGCTCTATAAGGGTTAACATTTCGGAATTGTAATAGGAAAACAAAGTCAAATTCCTTCAAAGCTGCTTCCCATACGTCAAGTTCTCTACCTAGACTGTCCTCTTGTTGAGCATTGCACCAATTCTTCGCAAGCCATAAACAATACGTTGTCTTGCCATGTGCAGCGTCACCTAACATAAATATGATATTGGATACTTCATCCTCATTTTTAAATATGATATTGGATACTTCATCCTCAGCTTTAAATAAGTCATCTGGATTTAAAGGTTCTTTTTTGTCCTCAATTAAATGTTTTGAGAGTAATCTTGTGGAATGACCGACACTCTCATAGTCAGTATTACTGTCCGTTTCAGACTTCCAATCGGTATTCATGTCCACATCACGGTCTCTTACAGGTAGCTGTTTCGTCGTGTCAATTCCAGAGTTATCCCCCTTTTCTCTTTTCTTTTGATCTTCCCGGATCACAACTTGGGAAAATAATAGCTCTATCGGTAATTCTCTTCCTCGCTCTTGTAGAGGTGATAAGGTGATAACCTTTGTTAAGTCGTTGTTTACTTTTATCAACCTTTGCTTCAATCTCCTGACATCTGGTTCCTCATCTGATAAACAGAAATAGAAGTTTGTGAATATGTAATATTCTCAAATAATTCATATACATATAGCGAAAAACTTATTGATAAGGTAGATAGATAACGTTGACATATCTTACGGCATGATACATAATGCCAATCTTATAATGACAAATATGGACTATGACCATATCCAAATACACAGTATAAAATCGATAATTCAGGAAAAAAAAACCCCAGCAAAACATGACCTTGAAGGAGCTGTAAAGATAAGACGTAAAATCTGCCCAGAAAAGTCGAAATTTCAAAATGGGAAGTTTGAAGAAATATTTCAGTAGAAATATCAACTTACTTAATGTATATCTGAATCAAATGTCTGTTTGAATAAGTTATCAATAACAATACCGATATTTGGGTTTAAATGAGCGGTTTTTCCATAGAAATCAATGGAAAACGGAAAAGATTTCTACAACATTGTTCCACTCCGAGTTACAGAATGCCACTTTTACCAAAGGTGTATATTATTAATAAAAATGTTTTTTTTTTACCAAATGGGGTTCTGTAACTCGGGTAGCAACAATGTCCTACAGACGAAAAACGAAAAAAAAGGGGGGGGGGGGGTGGACTATTTTCTAAGAATGTGACTTAAAAGCGTTAAGATAGATAAACTGCCAATTTCTTCTTGTTATACAACGGAACAATTTATTCTGAGTGTATTTCGATGAAATATACAGCATACACGAGTGATATAAATATGTCTATTTCTCTTTGTCACTGCTGGTGGACCAGGAGTCCCCGAGAGCACATGTAGCCAAGTTCGATCAATTACGGTTGATCGTTTCTTCAACGCATTCTAAATTTCTGTTATCAAAATTTCTTGAAATGTCTAAAACATGGGTGCTGTAGCATCATTTCCCACCAATCATGCTACGTCTTTCGGTACGCTTTTTCGACATACATGTAGTTACTTTCATCCTTTTTTTGGCATATTACATTGTTTAGATTTGAGGATCACTGATGAGAGTTAAGTACCCGAAACGTGCATGTCTGGTCCATGCTGCCAATTTATCTGTTCTTAAGTGATGCTATTCAATTCGAAGACGTTTAACATCTACACAGTGTGTATTTCGTGCCTGAAAGCTTACAATGTGGCTGTTTAGTACAAAATATAACAGTTTTCAGTCTCCAGATTGCGTATTTTACCGATTACATTGACATACTGGTTTCGTAGTTACTTTTTTCACTTTTAAAATAAGAGGGCATTAAACCATAAGATACCTAAAAGTTATGTAAAAATGCATTTTTTTGTATATTTTCGTTCGCTATTTGACGTTTTCGGACATTGTTACCCCTACCTATTCAAGCCGTAATTATCAAATCTTGCATCATTTTTTAAAAATAAAATTCCTATGAGAAATCTTCATATATATCATATTTTTATCCTGAACAACCTTTTCCTTCAAAGGAAGGAAAGCGCACGAGAAGTAATCGAATGATTTCAGGGCTAAATTCAGCCCTTATCGTTACAGCTCCTTTTTTATGCATCGATACTCAGATCAATAGGGAAATAACCTCATTATACATATCCAAAAAGGATATGTCATTATGACAAGTGACTTTATAAACAGTTCTGAACCAATGCTTGAATCTGATATTGTCTTTATATTATTCAGATATTGAAAGAAGAGTAAAATGCATGCAACTATGTTAAGTTCTTATACTGTACATTATTATGAGATATTATGAGCTATATTTGAATTATTTTTAATATTATTTTTTCAATAATTTTTAATGAGAATAAATGAGCAATGTTTGTTGCTTAGAACGAGAACATGGAACAGTCGTTGCTAACGTAGTCTGTTTGGTCTGATGAAGAATTTAGGAATTGCCTTTCAATGTCATAAACTCGTGATGCCCTGTCTAACAAGTGTATTGGTAAACCATTGTCAAAGCCGTCATCATGACAAATATGGATAATGACCAAATCCCTGTATACAGCACAATATCGATAATTCAGAAAATCAGAAACCGAAGGCATACAAAATCAGGATAAAACAGGAACCAAAGCAAACAAAGAAAAACCTCCATCATATGAGAAAAAGCGAACTCCCGATGTGGGAGTGAGACCAGGTGCCCAGGAAGAGTAAGTATCTCCTGCTTACTCTTCCTGGGCACCGTAGGTCAAGGTCAAGATAAAAAAGCATACTATATGTCATTAATTACATACATGTACCAGTAGAAAAAGATTCAATAAAGAAGATGGCTACTGTTCTAAGCAACAGACGGATTCCTCCTTTATTAGATTTTCTCAGGAACTGAAATCTTTATGTCCGAATAAAGAAGATGGAAAAAGAAATAGCTTTTTAGTTAATCTGTCGCTAAAAATTGAATGACCTTGAAAATGACATCTTGATCTTGAACTAAGGTAACTATTACACACTGATAACCTGAGATTATTCTCATTACGTTTAATCTTAATCGGATGAAAGCTTAATGTTTAAAAGACAACAATTTGTTGTTACATTAAAACCATGTCAGTGACCTTGGGTCAAGGTCAAAGAGCTTGATGCAAGTAACATGTATGCGAGTTTTGAGGTATGAGGATATAAACACTCCTTGTTCTATGAAGTAAAGGTCAAGGTAAAAATCCTTTATCTTCTATCGAGCGTGTAAGCGTATGAAATTTTCCAAACAATGATATGAAACAAACTTCGTTCAAATTGTACGATTGGTTGAGGAGTTATGCGATTTTAAAGATTTGACCTTCGATATGTGAATTTGCTTCGGGGTCTTTATATGAACTTTCACATGATACTTTTCACTTTATCATTAGAAGCGATACTTTTTTGTTAAGTGTCATGAACAATTAGGAGGAAAGAATCATTACAATAATAAGAAGAAAAATAAGAATAAAGAAAAGACTATACAATAACAGAAAGAATTCCGATGAAATAGTCGGAATCCTTAATGACACAAATTATATGTGATAGTTTTGTAATGACAATTAAAAACATGATAATGTTTTTGTCAAAAATCAATATGAAAGAACATTATTCTATTCGCATGATGTATAAAAGACTACCAAAAAGAGTGAACAAGTATAAAAATGCCAAACATACCAATACCATCTCTTTGTTCTGATATTTTTCTTGAAGAAGACTCTGATCTTGAATACAATGTTTCTCCTATTTTTGTCAGTTCTTTGGCTTTCTGCTTTACATTTTCTTCCAATTCTGTAACTCTTTGGTTCACATTTCCCTCTAACTGTCTCACGTTTCCCTCTACACGCACGATGCTTTTGTTTGTTTCCTCAAGGTCCCTCTCTACATCAGATACTCTCTGAAATATATTTTAATCAGATTATTGTCAAACAAGTACAAGCTATGAACGCTATTGCTATCTCATAAGGATAAAGAATAATGCATTGATTGAAACTATGACGCCCCCTTGTCCAGAGTCATAGATGACGTAGATCTTTTGTGCTATAACATACAAATTTATACGTTTGTCTTCCTTTGTGGGAGTTACCGATTGTGAACTTTCTACCGAAATGAAGTGGCGTGTGTTATATACAAGCAGGAGATGATCACTCTTCCTGGACTCCTTCGCAGGGAGTTCACTTCTCTTCATATGGTAGATTTTTTTTTATTTCTGTTCTGTTTTATCCTGGTTTGTATGCCCATTGTTAGATGATTTTTCGATTAACAATTTTGTACTTCTTAATACGGATATGTTTTTTTATATTTGTCAATGATCATCATTCAAGTATCAAGATAACTCAAGTTTTAAAATAATTGAAAAGTTTATCTTCAACCATTCATATATTATTCCGAATATTAAGGGATTTTTTCAAAAGAAGTTCAAAAGCCAAGTTTAAAGTTACCAATTCAGAAATCTTGGTATTTCCACAAATCTTTCAAGATGTGACTAGGAATACTCATGGGAAATATGATGTTTCTATCAATTAACGTTCAAATATTATGTCCTAAAAGCAGTGTTCCGTCCTTATAACACCGATTTGATCAAAATCGCTAGGTTTATATATTCTATTCGCAAGCTCGTCACAACGTCGCAGACTTATATCTCAGCTTGCATGTTATCCCTGCGATTTCTAGACAACATTAATTATACGCAAGACTGCCGTTCGACCGCATACGAGGCTGCCTCACGACAGCCGTAAGATTGACTCACGATCTTGTAGCAGGTCGCTGAATTTGAAAACGTGTTTTTGTTCATCATTTTCTTATATTAATTTTATTTTGCGACTGTCATACGGACATCTTACGGATGCCGTGCATTTTATGATAATACCGGGGTAGAATATAGAAAATAGTACTACACATTCTTTGGTCTTGCGGCAATCGCACGATAGCCGAAAGACACCCAATGCGACAGCCGAACGATTATTACAAATCCAATCCAATCGTATTTGTTCAGAAACCATCAAAATCGGTTGATCGTTTCTTCAACGGATTCGAAAATTTCTGTTATCAAAATTTCTTGAAATAACTGAAACGTAGGTCGTGTAGCATCATATCCCATCCATCCTGCTACGTCTTTTGGTACATTTTTTGGTATTATAACTTTCACACTCTTTGGACATATTACATTGCTGAAATTGAGGATCAATGACGAGGGTTTAGTACCCAAAACGTGCATATCTGGTCCATGCTGAAAATTTATCTGCTTTTTAATGAAGCTATTCGATTTGAAGACGTTTATGAATTATTGTATTTTGGAACGAAAACAGAAACTAGAAACTTGCAAGCTACAGCAAAGGACATCATGGACTATTTCAGTATGTCAACACTCTTTGATCAGCATGTATAACTTTAAAAGAACCTATCGCCTGTACCTTCCTGTGTTACTTGTGACGCCAAATTAAACATAAATGTTTTTCCCTCGTGATAACTCTGTTCATCATGAATTATGGGAGAATTTGTGAACGTAATCTGGATAACAATGCAATTTGTTATTGCATAGCATAACTTTTTTTGACGAGGGTTAAGTACCCGAAACGAGCATGTTTGGTCCATGCTACAAGTTTATCTGCTCCTTAATGATGCTTTTGAATTTGAAAATGTTCAACATTTGTACCACTTTGTGAGTGTCACTGCTGGTGGACCAGGAGTCCCCGAGACACATGTAGCCAAGTTCTTCAACGCATTCGAAATTTTCTGTTATCCAAAATGTCTTGAAATTTCTTTAACGTGCTTCCTGTAGCATCATATCACAACCATCCTGCTACGTCTTTCGATGAACTTTTGGGCATAATAATTTTCATATTCTTTGGCCATATTACATTGTTTAGATTAAGGATCACTGACCGCGGTAAAGTACCCAAAACGTGCATGTCTGGTCCATGCTGAATGTTCGTCTGTTCTCAATTGATGCTATTGAATTTGAAGACGTTTAACTTTCACACTATTTGGACATATTACATCTAGAGTGAGGATCACTGACGAGGGTTAAGTACCCGAAACATGCTTGTTTGGTATGTTGTTGATGTTAGTGTTCTTTGGATCTAATGTGCTTCCCTTTAGACGTCCATATCGAAAACATGAAACAAAGCAAAAGCAAAGACGGATTGACATAATGAAAAATGTTTTAGTGTTCGCGATTCTCGGTCGAAATTGCCATAATAATAAACATTAAAGAAAAACTACCATAATGATGGTATCAGCCATTGTGATATAACCCTGAACAAGTAGCTTACATGAAAGCCGGTTACCATACTGATACGGTAACCGTAATGATAGATCCTATCTATTGTTTTTATGTCATACATACCTCCTCTAGCTTTTTCTGATCGACAATGACCTTTCTTATCTCTTCCAATTCATATTTATTCATCACTCGTTTCTCCAGATCCTCTAACATTTTAATGTGTCTGTATGAACGGTAGGTGAAACACTATTAGCCAGATCAAGTATAGCCGTTTTAACGTCACTCCAGTAACCATTGTAAGTTGGTTCATCTAAAGTGGCGCTGCTAGCATGGATCAACTTATTCCTAATATCGCGTATCTTGTCGATGTGGATCATGTTTATTCCTGGACCTTGGCAAATATTCTTTATGACTAGACAGCATAAAGTTAAATCCATAACATTTGACGTTATACCAGGTATTCGATCAAACTTACATGGACAGTCCCCTCCCGCTGAATATGTTCCTCTGCACGGTGAACGATTTCTCGTATAAAGGAGACCCCATTGTGAATGGTACATCGGAGTAAAATGGCTTTGTACACGTCTACAACAACATTTCTTTGTCATGATATGATACAGGTCATGTTTGTCCTTCTCCAAGAAGTCTTGTATATCCGGGGATCCTTGTTTTGTATAGTAATCATCTATCACGTGTCTGAGTGTGAATGGACAGACGTTCAGAACAAATAGACACGTCCTTCCATACCGGGCTTCATCGATTTGAGCCATGCTTGATATTTACAGACTAGTATTTATATTTATTCATGGTAATCGAGTCCTAATACAGGATGAAAATCATCTGAAAAGAACAAAGTTTACAAAAAGTATAACGCCTCATGAATAAAATATTGTAAACGTGGCTAATTTCGCTTGGGGAAATGAACATTGAAACATTACGCGTAAGGATAATTTTGGCGAAATCGGATGTGTCACCTTTTATATTTTTAAAGGAATGTTTCTAAAATTCTTTTTGGTTATGGGAAATAACCTCAAAAAGCCGGTACACAAACTTATAATTTAATTTGAAGTTACAGTATATAGTAAACTTTGCACATCTTATTAGATCTTGGGAAATCGTTAAAATGCTGAATGCAAAGTTCTTGCGTAGGGATAATCTCCCTCGTTGCTAATAACAACAGCCGACAGTACAAGAATAGAGGCTGGTTGAATGGCGCCGGCGTTTGTTTTCATACATTTCAGCCCAAGTCATTTGCGATGAGTACTGTAGAATGACTCTGGATGGGATGACAAAGCATCTGACAATCAGGTACATGTTTGATAGTGGTAGATTTTGATTAAAATGCAATGTATGAACTATCATTACACCGACTTGATATGTTTACTCACAAATATCGTGGTAAGTACTTCATTAAATCGTTTATCTGTTGCTACAATCGATTAATTTTGTTAACCTAAATATGAAAGTAGTATAAATGACGTGTATCTTGTATCTAGTCTTCGTTTTCGAGGTAAAATTCAGTGTATCAAGTTTACGGGATCCGCCATTTTGCTTAATTTGGGAAGTAGTTCCAGAAAAGGGGGCGTGTCCTAATATTTTTCAGGTTTTGGAAAATAACCTCAACTTTTAAGCCAATGAAAATCCTTGTAACATGTAAAATTAAATTATATTATTGTGGTTATAATCTTCACGCAGGGTTATTTTCGCGATAATACTACAATCGCTAAAAGCGCGAAAATTAAACCCCCCACGAAAATGTTCCACATTTACCGTATATGATCGTATTAGAAAATAGATCAATTTCAAAATAATTGAAAGAATTCCGAAAAGTCGTAATGAATAATGTAATGAAAAATGACAACCTTTTCGGGGGAGTATCATTTTGTAACAGATTCATTGGTAACAAGTAAAGTGGAAAGTAGCGCGCAAGCAATCCTGGTAAGCACACCATTTGCTACTTGTGTTGCAGATGGCCGTCCGAAGTCGACACAGCTTGTCAATATATCTCGTTGGTTTATGTCTTGTTTATGTGTTTGATGTTTATGTGTTGTGTTTGGTGTTCCTTCTCTCTTTTGTGTCTCTTGTCGTACATGTCAACACTGTGTTGTTTTACATTGGTGGTTTTTTGGTGTTTTTCTGTTGGAACTGCAACCGAATGTTGTTGCAGATCCCCTCCTTTCTTGACTTTTTCGATGTATCCGTTTTTGTTTTGTTTTTGTTTTTTTCATTATAAGATTTCAAGAGATAAACAGATCAATGAGTGCAAAATCGGAATTACAAACCACAATCATAAGTTAAACAAAATTAATATAAGGAAGGCACAATCAGGACACAGGAATTTCATATGATTTTTTTAAAAAAGACCCCCGCAGTGACAGAAGAACTTCCTCAGTGATGCGTTCAGCCGTTGTATAATAACGCCCTGAGCTAATCTGTCTTTAACTATGAAATCGTCATATTTGGAGCATGCCATTGTTAAGTATAAAAACAAATGAGTCTAAATGTAAAACGATGAGAGAGACTTTTTGCACCTTGTGAATAAAAGTCAGATGAATGATTCATCATTAATTACCTTTTTCCAGCTGTTTCGCGTGAAAGAAGCTTCGTTTTGGCACTTTATCAATTGACGTCATAATTTAATTTGGCTATTTGTGAAACTTGTCATTTAATAGCAATTCTCTGTAACCATTTAAACAATTTCGGCACGCATGGTCTCCGATTTTCATGAAATTTCACACATAAGTAGGTACCAATGAAAAATGGAAAATTTGACAAAAAAAATAATTCTAGGTCATCTGGTTACCATGACAACGGCCTTTAAAGTTGAAAAAATGGCAAAATTGAGCTAATTTGAAGCTCTATAATTTGGTCTATATGTGACATCAATGGAAGAATTTTTTATGCATCCTAAAGATAAGGACATAGAATTTTAAATACCCTCACTAAAAGTGTCTGATATTGTAAAAAAGGCTGGTTACCATGACAACATAATTAGCTAATTATGATATATTGATTTCAAAATGCTGTTTGTATTTTTCAATTTTTCTTCTCTCTTGATGGGTATAAAATAAGGAAATAGGATTTATTTTATGAAATGAGCAACTATGGTCTTTAATTTTACTTATTTTGCAACTTCAGAGTCATTTTAAAAAAAATTGCATCATGATGAACAGATAAAAAGATAATTCATTAGTGTTTGTTTTAGATTATGCTTCATGAATTATGTATGTGACTTATGTATGTGACTTCAAAAACGCTCAAAACTGCATTTTTTCAATATTCAAAGCCCGTTTCCATGGCAACCGGATGTGATATTAAGAAAATTTTTAACAATTTTTTACTTTTGGGTCAGACCCAACCTTATGTACAAATTTTATCAAAATCTGAGACATGCCGTGCCATGCGTCCTTCATAAAAGTGCAAATGCTTACAGAGAATAGCTATTAATTTAAAAATGTCATCGAAATTAAAGGAGGTTAACATCATAACACAATCTCTCCAATGCTATTTAAATTTTATTTTTGAAATGCTACTGAATCGACCCTACAGGAAATTTGGAGCCACTCACTTTCTGCAAATTACAAAAAATATATAACCGGGGGGGCCTCTTAAAAATCAATATTGGCAGAATTTTAAAGTAACTTTAGCTGGAAGCATCACCGATGAGGATTTAATATCCGAAACACGTGTCTAGAGTATAATAAATTGGTTTCAAATTTTTCTTCGAGAAGGTAAAGCGTTTGAACACATACGTATTATTACACTTGTCCTCAAAGTTGTCAATAAACCCTAACTGAACTCATCAATATTTTTTGAAACTTTACTCTTTTATACATCTTCCGTCCTGAAATCATTCGGTTAATGATATCCATTTAAGAATTGACATTTTAAAATTCGGCGCTTAGAGTCCTATAACAAAGTATTGATTACCGATCTACATATTAATTGTGTGTATATATACAGTAATATTGTACCGAATTGTCATGGTCCTTTATTGGAAATGACAATTTAGAACCTTTTGAAATTAAGTATTTAAATATATGAATGTGTCAAATATTATCAAGATATCGACCTCATTTGAGTTGTAGATGTTGTTGATTCGAGTTTGTCCGAATTGATACAGTGAGTTTCAACACCGCAATATCAGTGAAAAACACGTGAACTGAAAAAGGCATTCCGATGTCCTCGACTTCACAAAAATAGGACATGTCGTCAGGACAACCCTTTGGTACCTAAATTCTGGCTTTAAATTGCAGATTATCGTTATATCTATATTACATTTATTCTTTTTACTATTTTTACTTACGATTGTAGTAGTGAGTGATAGAATAAACGTTGCTCGATATGTCTGCAAAATTCCTAATTTCTGGATTCTTGGATCTATTTCCATGTTTCGCCTATCTAGAAGGGGAGGGATGAACTTAAAATAGATATTTTAATTCATCAGACACGTGTTTCGGGTATTAAATCGTCATCGGTTTTACATTATTAAATACCTGAGTGATTTTCAGATACAGCCAGATGCCTTTCCGTAGCAACCTCTAGTTTTGGGTAATAAATTTCAATTTATGCATTTACTTTGCAAAGAGTGTGCGGCTCCACATTTTATGGAGGGATGGTGCTAGGATGTTAACCTTCTTTACTTTCAATGAAACGTTAGGGTGAAAATTACAATTAAAACTGTTCATATCTTACATATCCGCCCCCCCCCCCCCCCTCGTGGAGCTTCCTGCTAGTTTATCGTTCCATGTTTCCAACAACAAGATCGAAAACCTTCCACATAGAATAGACATTCGTAGATATAAATATGCACAACCAATGTAGATCCCAGAGATGAAACTATTTGAAAAAACGCGCTTGAATTGCGTATGAAAACGCCCGTGACATCACAATACATAAAATCAATTTCAGCATCACAAACTTTCCTTTTCTGAGTAGCAATCCCTTCATCGCCTGCTTATGGCGTGTTCATATCTCAGTTGATGCGATATGCCAGAGCAAGTACCAAATATATATATATTATTCTGAGAGCTAGGTGTCTCTCAAATAAGCTACTCAGTCAGGGATATGTTTGTGACCGACTAACATCGTCACTGAGGAAGTTCTATGGTCGATATGGGGAACTCGTCATACACTATGATGTCCCACTCTCCAGAATGGTCGATGATTGTCTGTCATAGACCATTTGAACCATCCAATCAAAGATTATACTTTATATCTTCAAAAATGGAAGTAACCGGATGTGACAGTTCTACCGAATTGAAGCGGCGGGTGTTACATGCAAGTAGGAGATGCTTACTCTTCCTGGGCACCTGGTCTCACTCCCATTTTGGATGTTGATTCTTTTCATAAGGTGGAGGTTTTTGTTTGTTTGCTTTGAAATTGTTTCCTGTTTTATCCTGATCTTGAATGCCTTCGGTTTCTGATTTTCTAAATTATCGATTTTGTGCTGTATATAGGGATATAGTTATTATCCATATTTGTCATCTAAAGAAACATGCCGCGACGGCTGTTCCAACCTGCAATCTGTACCCGCGGTCCCATGAATATAAACGTCACGTTAATACCAAAACAACCGCGATTTCAGAAAACAAGAATGAAACAGACAACTGTGGTGCATATATATATAGAATAAATGTCATAATTTATGTTTCGTTACGGGTATGCAACACACAACAAGTGCATTTATTGCATGAAATGCACTAACGTGCATTATATGTACGATAAATGCACTTGCTGTGTGTTGCATACCTGTAACATAACACATATTAAGACACTTATTCTCTATATGTATACAGTGTGATACTATACGACGTAACTTAAATCCCATTCTTATGAAGATGAGAGAGATATCGTTTTTATACATGACATTTCAATTGAGCATTTGATGCGAATTAATTAAAGATGCAAATAACAAAATTTAATTACAGAGATAAAGGCAAATACACAATGCCATTTAGATCGTAGTTTGTAATTAAGATGTCTATCTTTACAGTCCATATTTAGAGCATTATGTATGGTGCATGCATGTATAACAAAACGTTGTAATCCTCTGAACATTTCAAAATAGATTGTTTTTTAAATCATTTCAGTCTTTTTGCAGCCTTTTGTTATGAAAATCCTTTCATCAAATTAACCTAAATATTTAAAACAAAAGGGCATCTGCCTCATTGCATAGCTCTGTCCTTAGCTGGGGTTTGGTAAAATTCTTTCGGTCAATTTTAGAATTCTAAAGTTCCTTCACGATTGTTTGTCATATTTTCACCTATGTACGCTTCGGATGGCCTCAGACAGTGCAGTTCATGTTTTTTTTTTTTATTGTTTTCATTTTCGTGCATGAACATCGACGCCGGGTGCGGCTAATCAACAGGGGATGCTTACTCCTCCCGGGCACCTCGTCCCATCTCTAGCTTACTATGAGTCCGTCGATGCTCAATATGGTGCTCTATTGAGAATGCTGTTGAGATTATCGTCAGGATCTTTTTTAACTCATTCGGAATACACCCTATACAAAAATTGGAGCCTATATTGTAGACTGCGCCAGGAAAATTCACTAAGACTTTTTTTAATTGCTTGACATAAAGTACTACTGACGATGATTCAATATCCGAAACACGTGTCTAGTATAATAAAATTGGTAATATAGAACATATATTTCAACATTGACAATTAAAAAATCAGCTTGATCGAAATAAAAAAAATGATATACATTTGTTATTATTAATACTGAGATCGTTTGTTATAAATTCATTCAACGGATTGTTATCGAAAGTACCTCCATAACTATAATGAAAAGAAATAGGAATAGGTCATACAAATGTAAAGATTTTTTCACAGAAGGGGTGGAGGTAACTGGAATTCATTTTCGGCGGGAGTTGCTGGTAACCTATCACTTTCATATACTGAATGAGAAAGAAGTGTTTCCAATAACAACAAGATAGAAAATCTTGCACGTTTTCCATTGTTGAGCTTTCCGCTAGATGTCTGTTTCTTGATTCCTTTAACAAAAAAATAAAAAAAACTTTGACTAGACATATTCATCTGAATACAGTGGGATACTTCATAATCCAACTTAAATCCCATTGTATTTAATTGTTTTTTACTTTTTATGTTGACGTGCATTCAGTAAAGATACCAATTACCAAATCTAATTAAAGAGATTAGACAAACTCACAATAAAATTTGGACCGTAGTTTGAAATTAAGATTTCTATCTTTTAAAGCCCCTGTAATGAACATTATATGATATATGTGCATGCAGAGACAAACATTAGTAATTAAATTTGTGACGAATTAACACCATTTAGTTTTTTAATCCTTTCAACGA
Source organism: Pinctada imbricata (assembly GCA_033119305.1). Classification (NCBI taxonomy): domain Eukaryota; kingdom Metazoa; phylum Mollusca; class Bivalvia; order Pterioida; family Pteriidae; genus Pinctada; species Pinctada imbricata. The sequence continues at coordinate 15,817,422 of VSWD01000014.1, read as the reverse complement.
TTCTGTAGATATACTGTACGGATCGACGCCGAACAGACAACACCATTATATTGATGTTTGAAGAGTATTTGTCCTCCTTTGTGAGAAAGATAATATCAAATAATAATTAAATAGATGCCTACTTCTGAAGCGCACCTGGTCTCTTAACTAGTTCTCCACACGGTCTATGTCAAAACGTGGGTTACACACAACTTCTTTATACGTATCATATATTATACAAAACATTCTAATCAGTATGTGCTATGTTAAACATGATGTTCCATGATTCGAAATGCAAAATTAGTTTCTTTTTGCATCCGATTTTATTAATATTTATAATACTCCACAAAACTATCATGTATGAATCAATTTTATTCATTAAAATTGACTGCAATAATGTTTATAAAGCGGATTATATTTTGTTTGTGCATCGGTTTTTGTCTATACATCGATAGACAGAAAAATTATTACAGTCATTTCTGACAATTTGATTAAAGTATTATCTAATTATCTAGTTAGTATTGCAATTGACGGCATCTCAGCATTGCTGATTTTCCAGTTAAAAACTGGCAATGTAATATTTCAACAGGCCTAACGTAGCGGCAGCTCCACGTTAGTGCATTATAATAGGCGACATTGTCTATACAGCTATATATAGACAAATTTCCCTCCGTATGCTTGCACTTAGCGTTATACAGACATTACGAAAATAATTAATTATATTGATTTGTTCACTGGATATCACCATGGTAAATAAAATATCTTTTATAAATCTTGATTTTGAAATTATGACCCTTCAATCAAAATTATAGGCAAAAGACATAATAATACATACGTATATAATGATTAAATTAAGTAAGTCTGTCTTGAACACTATACAAATATTACACAACTGTGATTTCTTGATAAAATCTCGAGATGCCAATCTCTACAGTTTAAAAAAAGATCTAAGTCAGGCGGGAATAAACAATTTATACAGATTTGGAATGGTTTGAGGACACGGGGACAATGTGCTTACATGCACTAAATGCAAATTTACAAATAACAAGTTACACATATTAAATCATACACAAATATATCATGAATAAAACCATGAATATGAACCAAGATTTAGTCATTATTTTGTAAATAGCACCATACATTGATAGGTATGAGACAACTGTGATTTTCTGAAAACTTCGCATGTCAATTTCTTTAGTTCTCAGAAAAAAACATCGAAGTTAAATGGAATAAAAGCCACTTTGTACAGATATGGAATGATTTTAGGAAAAGGGGACAATATGCATGTTTACACCTAATGAAACTTTTTCATTGGGCCATGTATTGAAATCTTGATCATCTATTTATCAATATGACGTCCGTATGTAACATTGTGATAAACACGATCATGAAGAAGTCTTATAACGTAGCATATGATAGATGCCTACCTGCTATTGTAACTTTAAATTTTGGATTTTCGTGGATTTACCTGGAGATTCCAGGAATATTAAATCAGGACATTTCTGTGACTATGATACCTTGGATTAAAGTAAATATTTACTAGAGATTATACTGTGGAAAAATTACCTGATTTCGACATGTACTGTATTTTTGTCAACATCCATGTCCGAACACGTACAATTTGTGATAACATTATAATACATTGTAAGTCTTACCTGATCATGATGGTATATACTTGATTAAATTAAATACACAGAAACTTGGATTAAAATGCAATATCATTTACTGTTTGATATTTGGCTTTTCCTGCAGCCTGGTGTACAGTATTTCATTCCCATCATCATATCATCATCATCATCATCATCATCATCATCATCATCATCATCATCATCATCATCTCGTGTGACTCTGGTAAAGAAGAACCTATGCTTACTCTTACCTCCTGAAGAAACATCCCTATACTCTCGTGTAACATTGAAGTGAGGAGACGACCTTATTCGTGTAATAGATTCATCATCAATATTTGTGGACCATAGTTCAAGGTCAAATCTATGCTGTATGTTAAGTGCAGATAGTATAAACTGTTCCCATTGTGCTGCTGACATAACCTCACCACTCAAATCTACTTTCTTTAAATTTACCATGTTAGTTGACAGATATAGTCCCCTCTCACCCAGGGGCACATTTTACAGCGATAATATTTGTAGTGATGTCATGGCAGACAGATCCAGTCCTCTGTCACATAGAGTCATGCTTGTCAGGTGTAGTTCACAAAGTGAAGTCAATTCTGATAGATCCAGTCCTCTGTTACCCACAGTCACATTAGACATCCATAACACTCGTAGTGATGACTCATGAGTAAAAAATGGAGGACAGATATCAACATCAAGATGAGAGTTATCTATTGAAACATGTATTAGGTGTAGGTTTCTCAATGTAGGAATAGAGATTGTAGGTACACAGTAATGACCATTGATACAAACTTTGACAAGTGACAATGTGTTGTTATACTTGTTCAACAGAAAGTCATTGAGTTCTGTGTTAGTGATACTACTCTCACTGACAATAGGTACTTCCCATCCTTTCTTTTCGTTTTAAGTTCAGTGACCTTATGCCTAATACGTTGTGATCAGAGAAGATTTTCCTAATTACGCTCATTGTCTCTACGTCACCATTATGACAAACATCTGATATATGGAATGTCACTGGACTTTCTGTCTCTCTATCCTGTAACTCCCTGTACCAACCTATCTGTATTTCGCACAGTCCCTCTACACTAGTGATAAGACCAGGAAATTCTCTGTATCCACAGATCGTAGTGTCACTGTCTGTCACACGTACGGCATGTTGTGATATAACACTACAAAGGGAAGGACTCATACCACATATAAACATTCCAATGGGGACCAATTGTGCCCCACTCCTTGCCGACATTTTCCTTTACTCGTTCGAAGCTGAATTCATTCAATCTTTGGTCTCTGAAGGGAAAAGATACTTAGCTTCTGACTTCAACTTCACTTACAGATACATAGACGATGTGTTGTCCATCAATAATCCAAAATTCGCGGATTACCTGAGCAGTATCTATCCTTCGGAGCTTGAAGTCAAAGAAACTACAGAGACAAATAATTCAGCATCCTATTTGGACATAATGTTGTCCTACGACACTGATGGTCACATGAACACCTCACTCTATGACAAACGTGACGACTTCAATTTCAGCATTACGAACTTTCCTTTTCTGAGTAGCAACATCCCTTCGTCGCCTGCTTATGGCGTGTTCATATCTCAGTTGATACGCTATGCCAGAGCAAGTACCAAATATACGGATTTTGTTCTGAGAGCTAGGCGTCTTTCAGATAAGCTTCTCAGTCAGGGATATGTTTGTGACCGACTAACATCGTCACTGAGGAAGTTCTACGGTCGATATGGGGAACTCGTCATACACTATGATGTCCCACTATCCAGAATGGTGGATGATATTCTGTCATAGACCATTTGAACCATCCAACCAAAGATTGTACTCTATATCTTCCAAAATGGAAGTAACCGGATGTGACAGTTCTACCGAATTGAAGCGACGGGTGTTGCATGCAAGCAGGAGATGCTTACTCTTCCTGGGCACCTGGTCTCACTCTCATATCGGGAGTTCGCTTCTTTTCATATGGTGGAGGTTTTTGTTTTTGTTTGCTTTGGTTCCTGTTTTATCCTGATTTTGTATGCCTTCGGTTTCTGATTTTCTGAATTATCGATTTTGTACTGTAGACAGGGATATGGTCATTATCCATATTTGTCATGATAACATTAGATAACTCCATGATGGCCTGGACACTAGACAAATGTTTAAAGAAGGAGTCGCCTACCTCTTTGTTTGTTATAATGTAGATTACAGCCAGGAATTCTTGTATTGATTTATGAAAGAAATGAACACTTACGTTCTTTTTTAAGAGACTGGGGGCTTCCTTCCTGCTCATCAGACCAACATCTAACGTAAACTGTAAATCTCTTTCACCTATTTCTTTTTCTAATTTTCTTTTCTGAAATACTAAATATGTTTCTTTAGATATCAGACCTTCATATGCTACTTTTCCTAACTTAAACAATACAGAGATGTAACTTCTAACGTTTTCTTGTCGCGACAAAAGTTCCGGTAATCTATAGTCTATCAATTCTTCTTGCTCTATTTCAAGTTTATGTTTCCCACTTGCTCTCTCTATTAACATGTCCAACATTTCAGCATAAAAGCTTGTCGTACTGTCCCCAATCTGTTTTCCCTCAAACCATATCTGTACACAAACTACAGCTAACAAAGGGATTTGCATGAATGATTTCAAAGACTCTTTGTTTAGATTCATTCTGATTCTATTATAAATGTCGTTAAATTCTGAAGAGTTCTCTGTCAATTCATAACGATTTATAAGAACATTTTTAATAACATTGTCCATTCCAGTCTCACTTAGACCAAGGATTTCTGTGACTATATCATTGCCTTGTACTAATTTCGATATTAACGCAAAAACCCAAGGTCGCATTGATATAAAAGTTGTCAACGTACTTGACAGTTCCTCTAAATTTGGCATCCCTTTACACGTCAGCTGTTTTCTGGTTTCTTCGTTTGGGTTCCATTCGTCAAGGCCGTCCATGATTACAAGACTTCGATACTTTTCAGACGACAGTACATGACGTATAGCAGCGTGACAGCCCTTCAAACTCCTGGATACGTCATGGCAGATCATATCTACAACACTAGCTCTATTTGGGTTAACATTACGGAATTGTAATAGGAAAACAAAGTCAAATTCCTTCAAAGCTGTTTCCCATACGTCAAGTTCTCTACCTAGACTGTCCTCTTGTTGAGCATTGCACCATTTCTTCGCAAGCCATAAACAATATGTTGTCTTGCCGTGTGCAGCGTCACCTAACATGTAAATGCTATTGGATACTTCATCCTCAGCTTTAAATATATCATATGGATTTAAAAGTTCTTTTTTGTCCTCAGATAAAGTTTCCAAGAATGATCTTCTTGAATGACTGAAACTCTTATAGTCAGTATTACTGTCCGTTTCAGACTTCCAACCGGTGTTCATGTCCACACCACAGTCGCGTACAGGTAGCTGTTTCGACGTGTCAATTCCAGAGTTATCCCCCTTTTCTCTTTTCTTTTGATCTTCCCGGATCACAACTTGGGAAAATAATAGCTCTATCGGTAATTCTCTTCCTCGCTCTTGTAGAGGTGATAAGGTGATAACCTTTGTTAAGTCGTTGTTTACTTTTATCAACCTTTGCTTCAATCTCCTGACATCTGGTTCCTCATCTGATAAACAGAAATAGAAGTTTGTGAAAATATAATATTCTCAAATAATTCATATACATATAGCGAAAAACTTGTTGATAAGGTAGATAGATAACGTTGACATATCTTACGGCATGATAAATAATGCCAATCTTATAATGACAAATATGGACTATGACCATATCCAAATACACAGTATAAAATCGATAATTCAGGAAAAAAAAACCCCAGCAAAACATGACCTTGAAGGAGCTGTAAAGATAAGACGTAAAATCTGCCCAGAAAAGTCGAAATTTCAAAATGGGAAGTTTGAAGAAATATTTCAGTAGAAATATCAACTTACTTAATGTATATCTGAATCAAATGTCTGTTTGAATAAGTTATCAATAACAATACCGATATTTGGGTTAAAATGAGCGGTTTTTCCATAGAAATCAATGGAAAACGGAAAAGATTTCTACAACATTGTTCCACTCCGAGTTACAGAATGCCACTTTTACCAAAGGTGTATATTATTAATACAATTTTTTTTTACCAAATGGGGTTCTGTAACTCGGGTAGCAACAATGTCCCACAGACGAAAAACGAAAAAAAAAGGGGGGGGGGTGGTGGACTATTTTCTAAGAATGTGACTTAAAAGCGTTAAGATAGATAAAACTGCCAATTTCTTCTTGTTATACAACGGAACAATCTATTCTGAGTGTATTCCGATGAAATATACAGCATACACGAGTGAAACAAACGATATAGATATGTCTATTTCTCTTTGTCACTGCTGGTGGACCAGGAGTCCCCGAGAGCACATGTAGCCAAGTTCGATCAATTACGGTTGATCGTTTCTTCAACGCATTCTAAATTTCTGTTATCAAAATTTCTTGAAATTTCTAAAACATGGGTGCTGTAGCATCATATCCCACCAATCATGCTACGTCTTTCGGTACGCTTTTTCGACATAGTTACTTTCATCCTTTTTTCGGCATATTACATTGTTTAGATTTGAGGATCACTGATGAGGGTTAAGTACCCGAAACGTGCATGTCTGGTCCATGCTGCCAATTTATCTGTTCTTAAGTGATGCTATTCAATTTGAAGACGTTTAACATCTTCACAGTGTGTATTTCGTACCTGAAAGCTTACAATGTGGCTGTTTAGTACAAACTATAACAGTTTTCAGTCTCCAGATTGCGTATTTTACCGATTACATTGACATACTGGTTTCGTAGTTACTTTTTTCACTTTTAAAATAAGAGGGCATTAAACCATAAGATACCTAATATTTATGTAAAAATGCATTTTTTGTATATTTTCGTTCGCTATTTGACGTTTTCGGACATTGTTACCCCTACCTATTCAAGCCGTAATTATCAAATCTTGCATCATTTTTTAAAAATAAAATTCCTATGAGAAATCTTCATATATATCATATTTTTATCCTGAACAACCTTTTCCTTCAAAGGAAGGAAAGCGCACGAGAAGTAATCGAATGATTTCAGGGATAAATTCAGCCCTTATCGTTACAGCTCCTTTTTTATGCATCGATACTCAGATCAATAGGGAAATAACCTCATTATATATATCCAAAAAGAATATGTCATTATGACAAGTGACTTTATAAACAGTTCTGAACCAATGCTTGAATCTGATATTGTCTTTATATTATTCAGATATTGAAAGAAGAGTAAAATGCATGCAACTATGTTAAGTTCTTATACTGTACATTTTTATGAGATATTATGAGCTATATTTGAATTATTTTTAATATTATTTTTTCAATAATTTTTAATGAGAATAAATGAGCAATGTTTGTTGCTTAGAACGAGAACGAGGAACAGTCGTTGCTAACGTAGTCTGTTTGGTCTGATGAAGAATTTATGAATTGCCTTTCAATGTCATAAACTCGTGATGCCCTGTCTAACAAGTGTATTGGTAAACCATTGTCAAAGCCGTCATCATGACAAATATGGATAATGACCAAATCCCTGTATACAGCACAAAATCGATAATTCAGAAAATCAGAAACCGAAGGCATACAAAATCAGGATAAAACAGGAACCAAAGCAAACAAAGAAAAACCTCCATCATATGAGAAAAAGCGAACTCCCGATATGGGAGTGAGACCAGGTGCCCAGGAAGAGTAAGTATCTCCTGCTTACTCTTCCTGGGCACCGTAGGTCAAGGTCAAGATAAAAAAGCATACTATATGTCATTAATTACATACATGTACCAGTAGAAAAAGATTCAATAAAGAAGATGGCTACTGTTCTAAGCAACAGACGGATTCCTCCTTTATTAGATTTTCTCAGGAACTGAAATCTTTATGTCCGAAGAAAGAAGATGGAAAAAGAAATAGCTTTTTAGTTAATCTGTCGCTAAAAATTGAATGACCTTGAAAATGACATCTTGATCTTGAAGTAAGGTAACTATTACACACTGATAACCTGAGATTATTCTCATTACGTTTAATCTTAATCGGATGAAAGCTTAATGTTTAAAAGACAACAATTTGTTGTTACATTGAAACCATGTCAGTGACCTTGGGTCAAGGTCAAAGAGCTTGATGCAAGTAACATGTATGCGAGTTTTGAGGTATGAGGATATAAACACTCCTTGTTCTATGAAGTAAAGGTCAAGGTAAAAGAGCTTGCTCGACGATTACATGTATGAAGTTTGAATTCTAATGGCCAAATAGTTTTTGTTTTATAAGCCAAAGTTTGTTGTAATCTTGAGCATGATTATTTGACCGAATGTTGATGTCAAGGTAAAAGAGCTTGGCTCAACAATCATATGTATGAAGTTTTGAACTCTGTAGGTTAAAAAGTCTTTTTTCTATAGACAAAATTTTTTGTGACCTTGAGAATGAGAATGTCACCTTGGGTCAAGGTCAAGCTGAAAGAGCTTGGCTCAACAGTTATATATATGAAGTTTGAACTCTGAATGTCAAATAGTCTTTGTTCTATAAGCAAAAGTTTGTTATAACCATTAGAATCAAAATTTGACCTTGAAACTAGGTGTCAACAATAAATGGTTACATAAAAGTAATCTACTATCCACGTTTTATGTTAAAATCTCAAAAATTGTAGAAATTGGCATTCTGAGTCCATTTTCCATTTTCAACTCAAAATAGTACGAAATCCTTTATTTTCTATCGAGCGTGTAAGCGTATGAAATTTTCCAAACAATGATATGAAACAAACTTCGTTCAAATTGTACGATTGGTTGAGGAGTTATGCGATTTTAAAGATTTGACCTTCGATATGTGAATTTGCTTCGGGGTCTTTATATGAACTTTCACATGATACTTTTCACTTTATCATTAGAAGCGATACTTTTTTGTTAAGTGTCATGAACAATTAGGAGGAAAGAATCATTACAATAATAAGAAGAAAAATAAGAATAAAGAAAAGACTATACAATAACAGAAAGATTTCCGATGAAATAGTCGGAATCCTTAATGACACAAATTATATGTGATAGTTTTGTAATGACAATTAAAAACATGATAATGTTTTTGTCAAAAATCAATATGAAAGAACATTATTCTATTCGCATGATGTATAAAAGACTACCAAAAAGAGTGAACAAGTATAAAAATGCCAAACATACCAATACCAATACCATCTCTTTGTTCTGATATTTTTCTTGAAGAAGACTCTGATCTTGAATACAATGTTTCTCCTATTTTTGTCAGTTCTTTGGCTGTCTGCTTTACATTTTCTTCCAATTCTGTAACTCTTTGGTTCACATTTCCCTCTAACTGTCTCATGTTTCCCTCTACACGCACGATGCTTTTGTTTGTTTCCTCAAGGTCCCTCTCTACATCAGATACTCTCTGAAATATATTTTAATCAGATTATTGTCAAACAAGTACAAGCTATGAACGCTATTGCTATCTCATAAGGATAAAGAATAATGCATTGATTGAAACTATGACGCCCCCTTGTCCAGAGTCATAGATGAAGTAGATCTTTTGTGCTATAACATACAAATTTATACGTTTGTCTTCCTTTGTGGGAGTTACCGATTGTGAACTTTCTACCGAAATGAAGTGGCGTGTGTTATATACAAGCAGGAGATGCTCACTCTTCCTGGACACCTGATCTCACTCCTTCGCAGGGAGTTCACTTCTCTTCATATGGTAGATTTTTTTTTATTTCTGTTCTGTTTTATCCTGGTTTGTATGCCCATTGTTAGATGATTTTTCGATTAACAATTTTGTACTTCTTAATACGGATATGTTTTTTTTCATATTTGTCAATGATCATCATTCAAGTATCAAGATAACTCAAGTTTTAAAATAATTGAAAAGTTTATCTTCAACCATTCATATATTATTCCGAATATTAAGGGATTTTTTCAAAAGAAGTTCAAAAGCCAAGTTTAAAGTTACCAATTCGGAAATCTTGGTATTTCCACAAATCTCTCAAGATGTGACTAGGAATACACATGGGAAATATGAGGTTTCTATCAATTTACGTTCAAATATTATGTCCTAAAAGCAGTGTTCCGTCCTTATAACACCGATTGTAAGCGGTATCACTATAGGTTAAGCCCCTTTCACATCAGCCTTAAGGCAGCCATACAGTGCTCTGCGATTGACGTTTTGATCAAAATCGCTAGGTTTATATATTCTATTCGCAAGCTCGTCACAACGTCGCAGACTTATATCTCAGCTTGCATGTTATCCCTGCGATTTCTAGACAACATTAATTATACGCAAGACTGCCGTTCGACTGCCATACGAGGCTGCCTCACGACAGCCGTAAGATTGACTCACGATCTTGTAGCAGGTCGCTGAATTTGAAAACGTGTTTTTGTTCATCATTTTCTTATATTAATTTTATTTTGCGGATGCCATACGGACATCTTACGGATGCCGTGCATTTTATAATAATACCGGGGTAGAATGTAGAAAATAGTACTACACATTCTTTGGTCTTGCGGCAATCGCACGATAGCCGAAAGACACCCAATGCGACAGCCGAACGATTATTACAAATCCAATCCAATCGTATTTGTTCAGAAACCATCAAGATCGGTTGATCGTTTCTTCAACGGATTCGAAAATTTCTGTTATCAAAATTTCTTGAAATAACTGAAACGTGGGTCGTGTAGCATCATATCCCATCCATCCTGCTACGTCTTTTGGTACATTTTTTTGGGTATTATAACTTTCACACTCTTTGGACATATTACATTGCTGAGATTGAGGATCAATGACGAGGGTTTAGTACCCAAAACGTGCATATCTGGTCCATGCTGAAAATTTATCTGCTTTTTAATGAAGCTATTCGATTTGAAGACGTTTATGAATTATTGTATTTTGGAACGAAAACAGAAACTAGAAACTTGCAAGCTACAGCAAAGGACATCATGGACTATTTCAGTATGTCAACACTCTTTGATCAGCATGTATAACTTTAAAAGAACCTATCGCCTGTACCTTCCTGTGTTACTTGTGACGCCAAATTAAACATAAATGTTTTTCCCTTGTGATAACTCTGAGAATTTGTGAACGTAATCTGGATAACAATGCAATTTGTTATTGCATAGCATAACTTTTTTTGACGAGGGTTAAGTACCCGAAACGAGCATGTCTGGTCCATGCTACAAGTTTATCTGCTCCTTAATGATGCTTTTGAATTTGAAAATGTTCAACATTTGTACCACTTTGTGAGTGTCACTGCTGGTGGACCAGGAGTCCCCGAGGACACATGTAGCCAAGTTCTTCAACGCATTCGAAATTTTCTGTTATCCAAAATGTCTTGAAATTTCTTTAACGTGGTTCCTGTAGCATCATATCAGAACCATCCTGCTTCGTCTTTCGATGAACTTTTGGGCATAATAATTTTCATATTCATATTACATTGTTTAGATTAAGGATCACTGACCGCGGTAAAGTACCCAAAACGTGCATGTCTGGTCCATGCTGCATGTTTATCTGTTCTCAATTGATGCTATTGAATTTGAAGACGTTTAACTTTCACACTATTTGGCCATATTACATCTAGATTGAGGATCACTGACGAGGGTTAAGTACCCGAAACATGCTTGTTTGGTATGTTGTTGATGTTAGTGTTCTTTGGATCTAATGTGCTTCCCTTTAGACGTCCATATCGAAAACATGAAACAAAGCAAAAGCAAAGACGGATTGACATAATGAAAAATGTTTTAGTGTTCGCGATTCTCGGTCGAAATTGCCATAATAATAAACATTAAAGAAAAACTACCATAATGATGGTATCAGCCATTGTGATATAACCCTGAACAAGTATCTTACATGAAAGCCGGTTACCATACTGATACGGTAACCGTAATGATAGATCCTATCTATTGTTTTTATGTCATACATACCTCCTCTAGCTTTTTCTGATCGACAATGACCTTTCTTATCTCTTCCAATTCATATTTATTCATCACTCGTTTCTCCAGATCCTCTAACATTTTTAATGTGTCTGTATGAACGGTAGGTGAAACACTATTAGCCAGATCAAGTATAGCCGTTTTAACGTCACTCCAGTAACCATTGTAAGTTGGTTCATCTAAAGTGGCGCTGCTAGCATGGATCAACTTATTCCTAATATCGCGTATCTTGTCGATGTGGATCATGTTTATTCCTGGACCTTGGCAAATATTCTTTATGACTAGACAGCATAAAGTTAAATCCATAACATTTGACGTTATACCAGGTATTCGATCAAACTTACATGGACAGTCCCCTCCCGCTGAATATGTTCCTCTGCACGGTGAACGATTTCTCGTATAAAGGAGATCCCATTGTGAACGGTACATCGGAGTAACACGGCTTTGTATACGTCTACAACAACATTTCTTTGTCATGATATGATACAGGTCATGTTTGTCCTTCTCCAAGAAGTCTTGTATATCCGGGGATCCTTGTTTTGTATAGTAATCATCTATCACGTGTCTGAATGTGAATGGACAGACGTTCAGAACAAATAGACACGTCCTTCCATACCGGGCTTCATCGATTTGAGCCATGCTTGATATTTACAGACTAGTATTTATATTTATTCATGGTAATCGAGTCCTAATACAGGATGAAAATCATCTGAAAAGAACAAAGTTTACAAAAAGTATAATGCCTCATGAATAAAATATTGTAAACGTGGCTAATTTCGCTTGGGGAAATGAACATTGAAACATTACGCGTAAGGATAATTTTGGCGAAATCGGCTGTGTCCCCTTTTATATTTTTTAAAGGAATGTTTCTAAAATTCTTTTTGGTTATGGGAAATAACCTCAAAAAGCCGGTACACAAACTTATAATTTAATTTGAAGTTACAATATATAGTAAACTTTGCACATCTTATTAGATCTTGGGAAATCGTTAAAATGCTAAATGCAAAGTTCCTGCGTAGGGATAATCTCCCTCGTTGCTAATAACAACAGCCGACAGTACAAGAATAGAGGCTGGTTGAATGGCGCCGGCGTTTGTTTTCATACATTTCAGCCCGAGTCATTTGCTATATTTTAAACGATGAGTACTGTAGAATGACTCTGGATGGGATGACAAAGCATCTGACAATCAGGTACATGTTTGATAGTGGTAGATTTTGATTAAAATGCAATGTATGAACTATCATTACACCGACTTGATATGTTTACTCACAAATATCGTGGTAAGTACTTCATTAAATCGTTTATCTGTTGCTACAATCGATTAATTTTGTTAACCTAAATATGAAAGTAGTATAAATGACGTGTATCTTGTATCTAGTCTTCGTTTTCGAGGTAAAATTCAAGTTTACGGGATCCGCCATTTTGCTTAATTTGGGAAGTAGTTCCAGAAAAGGGGGCGTGTCCTAATATTTTTCAGGTTATGGAAAATAACCTCAACTTTTAAGCCAATGAAAATCCTTGTAACATGTAAAATTAAATTATATTATTGTGGTTATAATCTTCACGCAGGGTTATTTTCGCGATAATACTACAATCGCTAAAAGCGCGAAAATTAAACCCCCCACGAAAATGTTCCACATTTACCGTATATGATCGTATTAGAAAATAGATCAATTTCAAAATAATTGAAAGAATTCCGAAAAGTCGTAATGAATAATGTAATGAAAAATGACAACCATTTCGGGGGAGTATCATTTTGTAACAGATTCATTGGTAACAAGTAAAGTGGAAAGTAGCGCGCAAGCAATCCTGGTAAGCACACCATTTGCTACTTGTGTTGCAGATGGCCGTCCGAAGTCGACACAGCTTGTCAAAATATCTCGTTGGTTTATGTCTTGTTTATGTGTTTGATGTTTATGTGTTGTGTTTGGTGTTCCTTGTCTCTTTTGCGTCTCTTCTTGTTTTACATTAGTTGTTTTTTTGTGTTTTTCTGTTGGAGCTGCAACCGAGTGTTGTTGCAGATCCCCTCCTTTCTTGACTTTTTCGATGTATCCGTTTTTTGTTTTGTTTTGTTTTGTTTTTTCATTATAAGATTTCAAGAGATAAACAAATCAATGAGTGTAAAATCGGAATTACAAACAACAATTATAAGTTAAACAAAATTCATATAAGGAAGGCACAATCAGGACACAGGAATTTCATATGATTTTTTAAAAAAGACCCCCGCAGTGACAGAAGAACTTCCTCAGTGATGAGTTCAGCCGTTGTATAATATAACCCTGAACGAGTAGTAATCTGGCTTTAACAATGAAATCGTCATATATGGAGCATGCCATTGTTAAGTATAAAAACAAATGAGTCTAAATGTAAAACGATGAGAGAGACTTTTTGCACCTTGTGAATAAAAGTCAGATGAATGATTCATCATTAATGACCTTTCCCAGCTCTTTCGCCTGAAAGAAGCTTCGTTTTGGAACTTTATCAAATTGACGTCATAATTTAATTTGGCTATTTGTAAAACTTGTCATTTAATTAAAAAATGTCATCGACATTAAAGGAGGTTAACATCATAACACCATCCCTCCAATGCTATTTAAATTTTATTTGGAAATGCTACTGAATCGACCCTACAGGAAATTTGGAGCAACTCACTTTCTGCAAATTGCAAAAAATATATAACGGGGGGGGGCTCTTAAAAATCAATATTGTCAGAATCTTAAAGTAACTTTAGATGGAAGCATCACTGATGAGGATTTAATATCCGAAACACGTGTCTAGAGTATAATAAATTGGTTTCAAATTTTCTTCGAGAAGGTAAAGCGTTGGAACACTTCCGTATTATTACACTTGTCCTCAATGTTGTCAATAAACCCTAAATGAACTCATCAATATTTTTTGGAAACTTAACTCTTTAAATTGCCAACAGAAATAAGACGCATATTTCCAATTCTGAGAAATTCATGAAATAAAAGGATTTCATACATCATGCTTTTGTCTTCGACGTAGTTTCAGAATACTGCAAGATTCAGTACATAGGTAGTTCGTCGCTTTACTTAAATTGCTTTCGTCATATTAGGGGGAAGTTGGAAACTTTTCTATGTCGCATAGACCTGTTAAAAGATATACATGTTCTGTCCTTAAATCATTCGGCAAATAATGTCCATTTAAAAAAGAACTGAACCTTATAATTTAGGCACTTAGTGTCCTATAATAAAGTATTGATTGCCGATCTACATATTAATTGCAGGTATATATACAGTAATATTGAATCGAATTGTCGATGATCCTTTATTGTAACTGACAATTTAGAACCCTTTGAAAACAGGTATTTAAATCTAGTGATGTGTCAAATATTATCAAGATATCGAAAACCTTAGAGTTGTAGAGTTTGTTGATTCGAGGTTGTTCCTAATTGATTCAATCAGTTTCAACACCGCAATATCAGTGAAAAACATGTGACCAGAAAGAGGCATTCCGATGTCCTCGTTCTTTATCAACTTCTCAAAGATAGGACATGTCGTCAGGACAACCCTTTGGTATCTAAATTCTGACTTTAAATTGCAGATTAGCGTTATATCTGTATGACATTTATTCTTTTAACTATTTTTACTTATGATTGTAGTAGTGAGTGATAGAATAAACATTGCACGATATATTCCTAATTTCTGGATTCTAGTATCCATTTCCATGAGTTAAAGAAGATCATGACGATAATCTCAACAGCACTCACAATAGAGCACAAAATAAAGCATCGACGGACCCCTAGCACGCTAGAGGTGGGACAAGGTACCCGGGAGGAGTAAGCATCCCCTGTTGGCTAGCCGCATCCGCCGTCGATGTGTAAGCACGAAACTGAAAACAATATATAAAATTCATGCACTGTCTTACGTCGTGTCTATACAGAAAGTGCTATAGCGACAATGTCAGGGAAATATATTCAAAACACTCACTGTCAAACCCCTCCATGTTTCGCCTAGAAGGGATGAACTTAAAATAGATATTTCAGTTAATCAGAAACGTGTTTCGGGAATTAAATCTTCACTGATTTTACATTATAAATGCCGGATTGATTTTCAGATGCAGCTAAATGTATTTCCGTAGCATCCTCTAGTTTTGATTTATTAATTTAAATTGATGCAATTACTTTGCAAAGAGTGTGCGGCTCCACATTTTATGGAGGGATGGTGCTAGGATGTTAACCTCTTTTAATTCCATGATATGTTAGAAAGAACATTACAATTTAAAGTGTTCATAACTGACATCTCCCCCTCGTGGAACTTCCCGCTTGTTTATTGTTGTTTCCAACAACATGATCGAATAACTTCTACACAGAATAGACATTCGTAGACATATGTATGCAGCGTGATACTATACGACGTAACTTAAATCCCATTGTTATGAAATGACAGAGATATCGTTTTTATACATGACATTTCAATTGAGCTTTTGACGTTGCTTTATTTAAGATGCAAATAACAAAATTTAATTACAGAGATAAGGCAAAAACATAATGCCATTTGGATCGTAGTTTGTAATGAAGATGTCTATCTTTAAAGTCCATATTAGAGCATTATATGGTGTTTGCATGTAAAAACAAAACGTTGTAAAGTTCTGAACAATTCACAATAGTTTGTTTTTTAATCATTTCAATCTTTTTGCAACCTTTTGTTATGAAAATCCTGTCATCAAATATATTAAATATTTAAAACTAAAGGTATCTCCCTCATTGCGTAGCTCTGTCATTTGCTGGGGTTTGGTAGAATTATTTCGGTCATTTTTAGAATTCTAAATGTCCTTCACGATTGTTTGCCATATTTTTTTCATCTATATACGCTTCGGATGGCCTCAGACAGTGCAGTTCATTTTTTTTATTGTTTTCATTTTCGTGCATGAACATCGACGGTGGGTTCGGCTAGCCAACAGGGGATGCTAACTCCTCCCGGGCACCTGGTCCCATCTCTAGCTTGCTAGGGATCCGTCGGGCACCTGGTCCCATCTCTAGCTTACTAGGGATCCGTCGATGCTCAATTTGGTGCCCTTTTGTGAGTGCTATTGAGATTATCGTCAGGATCTTCTTTAGCTTATTTATGTCACACTTATGCCTTTTGCCGTGTGGAGCTCGTAAAAAAGTTCCCCGCGAGGGGTTTGACAGTAAGTGTTTTGAATATATTCCCTGACATGATAGCCATAGCACTTTCTATATAGAGATGGCCTCAGACAGTGCAGTTCATGTTTTTTTTATTGTTTTCATTTTCGTGCATGAACATCGACGGCGGGTGCGACTAGCCAACATGGGATGCTTACTCCTCCCGGGAACCTGGTCCCACCTCTAGCTTGCTAGGGGTCCGTCGATGCTCAATTTTGTGTTCTATTGTGAGTGCCATTGAGATTATCGTCAGGATCTTCTTTAACTCATTCGGAATACACCTAAACAAAAATTGGAGCCGCGGTCTATATTGTAGACGGCGCCAGGAAAATTCACTTTGACTTTATTGAACTGTTTGACATGAAATACTACTGACGATGATTGAATATCCGAAACACGTGTCTTTTATGATAAAATTGGTAATATAGAACATATATTTCAATATTGACAAATAAAAAATCAGCTTGATCGAAATAAAAAAATATACATTTGTTATTAATACTTAGATCGTTTGTTATAAATGTTAAACGTCTTTAAATTCGATAGCATCATTTAAAACCTGATAAATTTACAGCATGGACCAGACATGCACGTTTCGGGTATTAAACCCTCGTAAGTGTCAGTGTCAGTGTCAGTGTCAGTGTCAGTCAATTCATTCACCGTATTGTTATCGAAAGTACCTCCATAATTATAATGAAAAGAACTAGGAATAGGCCAAACAAATGAAAAGGCTAGATTAAAAACGTAAGACAAAAAATCCCTTACACGCTCCCCATTGTAGAGCTTGAAGCAAATCAGTGTTCCATGTTTCCAATAACAGCAAGACAGAAGTCTTACATGTTCTCCATAGTAAAGCTTCCCGCTAGATGACAAATATGGATAATGACCATATCCCTGTCTACAGTACAAAATCGATAATTCAGAAAATCAGAAACCGAAGGCATACAAAATCAGGACAAAACAGGAACCAAAGCAAACAAAAACAAAAACCTCCACCATATGAAAAGAAGCGAACTCCCGATATGAGAGTGAGACCAGGTGCCCAGGAAGAGTAAGCATCTCCTGCTTGCATGCAACACCCGTCGCTTCAATTCGGTAGAACTGTCACATCCGGTTACTTCCATTTTGGGAGATATAGAGTACAATCTTTGGTTGGATGGTTCAAATGGTCTATGACAGAATATCATCCACCATTCTGGATAGTGGGACATCATAGTGTATGACGAGTTCCCCATATCGACCGTAGAACTTCCTCAGTGACGATGTTAGTCGGTCACAAACATATCCCTGACTGAGAAGCTTATCTGAAAGACGCCTAGCTCTCAGAACAAAATCCGTATATTTGGTACTTGCTCTGGCATAGCGTATCAACTGAGATATGAACACGCCATAAGCAGGCGATGAAGGGATGTTGCTACTCAGAAAAGGAAAGTTCGTAATGCTGAAATTGAAGTCGTCACGTTTGTCATAGAGTGAGGTGTTCATGTGACCATCAGTGTCGTAGGACAACATTATGTCCAAATAGGATGCTGAATTATTTGTCTCTGTAGTTTCTTTGACTTCAAGCTCCGAAGGATAGATACTGCTCAGGTAATCTGCGAATTTTGGATTATTGATGGACAACACATCGTCTATGTATCTGTAAGTGAAGTTGAAATCAGAAGCTAAGTATCTTTTCCCTTCAGAGACCAAAGATTGAATGAATTCAGCTTCGTACGAGTAAAGGAAAATGTCGGCAAGGAGTGGGGCACAATTGGTACCCATTGGAATTCCGACAATTTGCTGGAAGACCTTTCCTGTTTATTGTTTCCTTTAACAAATAGATCGAAAAACTTTGACTAGACATATGCATCTGAATTCAATAAGATACTTCACAACTTAACTTAAATCCCATGGTATTCAATTGTTTTTATGCAGACGAACCGTTTCTTGATGGCAGAGATTAAAAATTTGTTCATGATATTTCAATAGAGTAATTGACGCGCATTCATTAAAGATAAAGATAACATAATTTAATTACAGAGATAAGACAAACTCACAATGAAATTTGGACCGTAGTTTGAAATGAAGATTTCTATCTTTAAAGCCCATGTAAAGAACATTATACAATACATGCATGTGGAGACAAACATTAGTAAAGTTGTGAAGGATTTACATCATTAAGTTTTTTAATCCTTTTAATGGTTCTGCATTCTTTGATTTTGAATCTCATAAAAAATGTGCTTGAAATCTTGAGATCATTTGTTCTGAATTCCTTTACCGAATGTTATAGAGAATTTCCCTAAGATACCTTTCTTATTATAATGAAACGAAATAAGGACAAACATTATAAAGGTCGAGTGGAAGAAGATCTACTTTAGAGATAAACACAAAACTGTGCAATCATACGACGAAATATCTTATTCATTTGAAGACGTTTGCATTCAAGGTTGTAATTAATATTGCATTTGTACTAAATCATTGGGAGATGATATAAATGAATCACCCGAAAGGTAGAAAATTTGAATATTTGAATAGAAACTAATTTTTTTTTAATTAAGGCATAAGAAGTAAAATGAGGGATACTTGATTCACCCATTTATTGAGCTTTGAATTCTAAACTTATGACATGGTTATGATAAAAACAAATTATTGAAAATTTTTCACCAATTCGTATTTGAAAAAAAGTAATTCCTTTATGAGTCATCGGCCCTCAGAGTTTACATTAAAGTCTTGAAAAACTCATATTTCAGCCATATTTTGCAAAAAAAATGATGGGGGCTCAAATGTGGATAGATGAAAAAACTCTAAAAAAATAATATCTTTCAAATTTCACAGAAAAATCTTAAGTTCACCATTTAGATCACCCGAAATTGATTTTTAAAGTTTTCTCTATCAAGGGGAGATAACTCCAAAAATTGACCCCAATGAAAAAGTCCTTTTTTCCGATAACTACCATCATGGTACAAAAGATTATGCAACATCAAAAGTGATGGAGAAATATGAAATAATGTATACACATACTTTCAATATTTTTGACATGTTTTCATTTATTATATATCTTATACCTTAAAAAGATTGAAATGAAATGTCGTCAAAATTCGTAATCCTTAATATCATTTTGTACATTTTTTGTAGATTCAATAATACGTTCTGAAAGGTAGGGAAAAATTTGATAACTCGTTATTGAAGAAAGGAGGGGATCTCCAACAACACTAGGTTGCAGCACCCACAGCGAAACCCCAAAACACCCAATACAAAAAACACAGAGCAGACATCCACAGAAAGAGACACAAAAGGGACAAGGAACACTAAATCACACCATAGAAACATTAAACACAAAAGACCACACATAAACCAACGAGACCAATGGGCAACCGGTGCCGACTTAGGACGGCCATCTGCCACGTAAGTGGCAGATGGCCGTCCTAACAACGCTCACAACGCTCACAATATATCAATCACTCCTCGTAAGACATTTTTCATGTTTGTGGACTTACACTTTGGACATCATACTTCGAAGGGACTGTGTCAAAAAGTAAATTGTTGATGTTATGATTACTTTGTGTGAAGAGTCCATTTGTTCAATGCGTGAATATACATTTAAGTATAGGTCCAAGTCAGGATCAGGCAGTTGATTTTGCATTTTTCTCTCTTGAAATATGTTCAGATGTATGAATATTATGAAGGATTTTTTTCATACTTGGACGGCGAAGAAAGTTATTGAGGAAGCGGTTGAATTATGTAAAGAAAATTTTCCCGTTCCTTGATAATCCTTTATAAATTATAAGGTGAATATCTCCCTTCACCATCGCTACCCTCAGAAATGAATATCAGATGTTTGATTTGTTCCACATATATGTCCTTAAAGAGAAATTAGATGTTTTGCAATTTTTTTATGTATATACCCTGCATGATTCTTACGTGGACCTACACTTAAAATGATCTTCATTGCATTTGCGTCAGTTGCAGCGAATTTCTTTGATATGGCATCTCAAGTTCGAAGTCCGGAGTGTGACTCCGAAGTATGTCAAGCTGAAATATGTCTATGAATGAGTTAAAGAAGATCCTGACGATAATCCCAACAGCACTCACAACATAGTACCAAATTGAGCATTGACGGACCCCTGGCAAGCTAGGGTGGAACAAGGTGCCCGGGAGGAGTAAGTATCCCCTGGAGCAAGCCGCACCCGCCGTCGATGTTCACGCACTAAAAAATACATGCACTGTCTGAGGTTGTCCTTATATTCAAAACCCTTACAGTCAAACCCTTCGCGGGGAACTTTTTACGTTCCCCACACGGCAAAGGGCACAGTAACAGAACTTTAACCTGTTTTTATTCTCATACACTGAAACGTTCGCCGTTTGATACTACAAACCGATTTTCAATTTTAACTTCGTTTATCATGTTGATTGTTAAATTTGCTTTATCCTTATCTGACAACTATTCTGCTCAATTAACGAGTACCTTAATAGCTATGGTAGAAGAGATACCGTCTCTGACAATGAATACCTCAGGTATAATATATATCTTTTCTAGTTCGATCTTCGATGTTTTGTTGAAAATTTCCAGCGAAATCTCCATTCTTTTACAAAATAAACTAATAAGTACCACACATATCACTTGAAATACTCAAACTTCTGAAAAAACGAAGCACATTCGACAAAACACACATAAAATAGGCTAAGGATGGGGTCATTCCAGTCCGTAGTTTCAAAATGGTAAACGTCTTCAAATTCAATAGCATCATCAAAAAAAAAAACCAGTTAAAATCAGCATGGACCAGACATGCATGTTTTGGGTACTTAAACCTCGTCAGAAAACCTCAATCAATAAACAGTGTTACATGACCAAAGAGTGTGAAAGTTATGTCTATAAATGTACCAAAAATGAAGCAGGATGCTTTCATAGGACCCACGTTTTAGGAATTTCAAGTAATTTCGATCACAGAAATTTTCGAATGCGTTGACGAAACGATCAACCGCACTTGGCTACATATGCCCCTGGGGACTCCTGGTCCAGAAGCTTAATTCACCTTTCTTTCTTGTGGGTGTTTTTTTGTGTTTTGCTATTTGTGCTTCAACTAATTGTAGTTGGAGATCCCTTCCTTTTTTCATTGCTCGGCAGAAATTTTAATGATTTGATCAATGTGACATCATGTATATTTCTTTGCTATTTCGGAAACTATTTCACCGATAAATATCATCGAAATTAAAGGAGTTTAACATCTTAGCATCATCCCTCCAATGCTGTTTTGAACATAGATTTTATTTGGATATGCTACTGAATCGACCCTACAGGAAATTTAGAGCCGCGCACTCTCTGTAATGTAAATGTACAAATCTAAATTCAAAGAATTAAAGAGGGCGCTACTGAAATGATTTTTGGTGGCTTCGCGCGAAGCATCACTGATAGAAATGTAATATTTGAAACACGTGTCTGGTGCATGGAAATTGGTTGGAATTTTCTTCAAGAGGGTATAGAGCTGGAACCCTTCGACATTATTGATTTTCTTTGAATTTTGCAGAGGAATATTCCCTTTTCCTTTTTTTCTGATTATGTGATCAAATGATCAAAGATCATATTCCATATAATGATTTAAGGTTCAAATTTTGAGAAAAAGTTATACGTCAGAAAAAAATTGATTTTCGATTATGTTGTACATAAAATTTTAAAAGGCAGTCATTAAGATAGAACATAATTCAAATATAGCATCATTTAAGAACAGGTGAATTTGCAGCTTGGAACAGACATATGCATGTTCGGGTACTTAACCCTCGTCAGTGATCCTCAATCTAAACAATGTAATATGACCAAAAAGTTTGAAAGTTACTTTGTCCAAAAATGTACCGAAAGACGTAGAAGGATGGCTGGGATATGATGCTACAGAACCCACGTTTTAGAAATGTCAAGAAATTTTGATACAGAAATTTTCGAATGCGTTGAAGAAACGACCAACCGAAATTGGTCGAACTTGGCTACATGCACCCTCGGTGACTCCTGGTCCACCTGCAGTGACACTCAACAAGTGGTACAAATATTAAACGACTTCAAAATGAATAGTATCATCAGAGAAAGGTGGAGCGAGGGAAAGGCGTTAGGGGATAGGTCTGAATAATCTAATGATACATGAAATACCTCTGTTTCTTTATCAGATAAAGGTGGAGCGAGGGAAAGGCGTGGGGAGTATAGGTCTGAAACACTGAACAATCTTATAATGCACCAAATACCTCTGTTTCTTAATCAAAGAAAGGTGAAGCGAGGGACAAGCGGGGAGGGAGGATAGGTCTGAACAATCTCAAAATACATAAAATACCTCTGTTTCTTTATCAGAGAAATGTGGAGCGAGGGAAAAGCGTAAGGGTATAGGTCTGAACAATCTTACAATACCTCTGTTTCTTTATCAGAGAAAGGTGGAGCGAGGGAAAGGCGTGGGGAGGGAGGATAGGTCAGAACAATCTCATAATACACAAAATACCTGTTTCTTTATCAGAGAAAGGTGAAGCTAGGGAAAGGCGTTGGGGGATAGGTCTGAACAATCTCATAATACATAAAATACCTCTGTTTCTTTATCAGAGAAAGGTGGAGCGAGGGAAAAGCGTGGGGACGATAGCTCTGTACAATCATATAATACATAAAATACATCTGTTTCTTTATCAGATAAAGGTGGCGCGAGGGAAAGGCGTGGGGAGGATAGGTCTGAACAATCTCAAAATACATAAAATATCTTCGTTTCTTTATCAGAGAAAGGTGGAGCGAGGGAATGGCGTGGGGAGGATAGGTCTGAACAATATCATAATACATAGAATATCTTTGTTTCTTTATCAGAGAAAGGTGGAGCGAGGGAAAGGCGTGGGGAGGATAGGTCTGAACAATCTCAAAATACATAAAATAATTCGGTTTCTTTATCAGAGAAGGTTGAGCAAGGGAAAAGCGGGGAGGGAGGATAGGTCAGAACAATCTTATAATATATTAAATACCTCTGTTTCTTTATCAGGCGTGGGGAGGATAGGTCTGAGCAATCTCACCATACATAAAATACCTCTGTTTCTTTGTCAGAAAAAGGTGAAGCGAGGGAATGGCGTTGGGAGATAGGTCTGAGCAATCTCATCATACATAAAATACTTCTGTTTCTTTGTCAGAAAAAGGTGAAGCGAGGGAAAGGCGTTGGGGGATAGGTCTGAGCAATCTTATAATACATAAAATACCTCTGTTTCTTTGTCAGAAAAAGGTGAAGCGAGGGAAAGGCGTTGGGGATAGGTCTGAGCAATCTTATCATACATAAAATACCTCTGTTGATTTATATGAGAAAGGTTGAGCGAGGGAAAGCCGTTGGGGGATAGGTCTGATCAATGACAAATATGGATAATGACCATATCCCTGTACACAGCACACAATCGACAATTCAGAAAATCAGAAACCGAAGGCATATAAAATCAGGATAAAACAGGAACCAAAGCAAACAAACAAAAACCTCCACCACATGAAAAGAAGCGAACTCCCGACATGGGGGTGAGACCAGGTGCCCAGGAAGAGTAAGCATCTCCTGCTTGCATGCAACACCCGCCGCTTCAATTCGGTAGAACTGTCAAATCCGGTTACTTCCATTTCGGAAGACATAGAGTACAATCTTTGGTTGGATGGTTCAAATGGTCTATGACAGAATATCAACCACCATTCTGGAGAGTGGGACATCATAGTGTATGACAAGTTCCCCATATCGACCGTAGAACTTCCTCAGTGACGATGTTAGTCGGTTACAAACATATCCCTGACTGAGAAGCTTATCTGAAAGACGACTAGCTCTCAGAACAAAATCCGTATATTTCGTACCTGCTCTGGCATAGCGTATCAACTGAGATATGAACACGCCATAAGCAGGCGATGAAGGGATGTTGCTACTCAGAAAAGGAAAGTTTGTAATGCTGAAATTGAAGTCGTCTCGTTTGTGATAGAGTAGGTGTTCATGTGACCATCAGTGTCGTAGGACAACATTATGTCCAAATAAGTTGCTGAATTATTTGTCTCTGTAGTTTCTTTGACTTCAAGCTCTGAAGGGTAGATACTGCTCAGGTAATCCGTGAATTTTGGATTATTGATGGACAACACATCGTCTATGTACACGTATCTGTAAGTGAAGTTGAAGTCAGAAGCTAAGTATCTTTTCCCATTAGAGATCAAACATTGAATGAATTCAGCTTCGTACGAGTAAAGGAAAATGTCGGCAAGGAGTGGGGCACAATTGGTCCCTATTGGAATTCCGACAATTTGCTAGAAGACCTTTCCTCCAAACGCCACAAAAATGTTGTCGATCAGAAAATTTAACATCTGAATAATATAAGTTTCAGTGTACTTATTGTCAGAATCGGACTTTTCTTTTACAAAGTAGGTTTTGTCATAGTTAACAACAATAAATGACAATAAATGACAATAAATTTTTCTCAAAGTCCTTTACCTCATATTGTTTTTTCCTAAACTTAAACCGAGCTGTAAAAGTATCATTCCTAAATTATTAGGACAACTTTCACACAGATATTGTACGAATCACCAAAATCACGTACATAACCTATAATAATTTTCCCCGTGTTCTGATTCTAGAACATTTATCCATGCTTGTCCTCCGTTGATCAATCTTTTAATCCATAAGCATTTCAATGCATTAATAAGATTTTCTATTTATCATCTTGAGGCCACCCATGTCATAATTCATATTATTTCTTTCAACTTTGTCACACGAGCAACACACTTTCCCCTCCCCCTTTTTTCTCTCCAGATACTCAGTCACGAGGACGCAATTACTAACATTAAACATTTACATTTTATTATCGAGATGATCCAGAAATTATTAAAAGATAAGAAACTGAGCAAATTGAATGCGAACCCAAATTCAATACCTCTACGGTACATTACATTGGTATCTTTCTACGTCATCAGTGTCTCCGGCACATTAACCATTTATAGAATCAGGTTTCCTGTATATGCCTAAAAATAGCAACTTCAAAACTGATTAATGTTTGTGTGCAGTAAGAGCTGAAAACTATTTTTGTTGTATAATGGTTTATTTCTGGAGTTAAGATTTAGGAAAAAATGTCATCTCATATGTTCTAATAGCACTTTAATTTGGCTATTCTGACTCAAGCTCAGATAGTTAAAAAAAAGTATAGATAAATTACATAATACTGTAAAATTTTGCTTACATATCATAATTGAACGATCATAACCAAACAAGAGTACATGTATGTCATTCTGTCATAAATAGCACCTTATATATATTTCATAACTGTGATTTTCTGGAGACCTCGTGATGTCCATTTCATCAGTTCTCAGAAAAAAGGAAGTTACGTGAGAATAAACGCTGTGTACAGATATGGAATGATTTTGGGAAACAGGGACAATGTATTCACACCTAATTCAAGTTAATTGTTGGACACTGTTTCGAAGTTTTGATATTATGAAAGTATGAAAGGAATTTACACATAAGATTTATTAATCAAAATGGCGAAACATTGTGTAACGACGTAAATACATGAAAGAATGTGAAGAATTCTTATTGAATTTGAAGACGTTTGACATTATAACATAACATATCATGTCTTACCCTGAATTTCTATGACTATGAAGTCTTTGGGATTTATTTCAAATTCAAAATTTATTAGAGATGATTGTGAAAAAATGCATCTAATTACTTTCAACTATTGATGCTGGATATGTACTATGTGTGATAACATTATAATTCTTGCCTGCTTATGCTATGTATACTTTATGACATAACGTAGTCCTATAAATTAAATATAGTACATTTACTGCGTGACGTGTGACAGTGGCCAGACTCTGGTGAAGTGTAACTCATACTCGCCATCATCATCCACACCATCCTTTGTTACATCGAAATGAGGAGACGAGCGGATCTTAGTCCTGGATTCATCATCAATATTTGTGTCATTAAGGTTAACCTTAAATCTATGTTGTATGTTTGGTAGCGAGAATATAAAGTGTTGCCATTGTGCTGTTGACATTTTTACAGATGAAAAACATATATCTTTTAGATCTACCATTTTAGCAGACAGATCAATTCCTCTATCACCCAGGGTCCCATGACTCATCACCAGACAACGTAGTGATACCATTTCAGACAAATCTAAATATCTGACACTCAGACTAAAATAATAAAGCCCTAAAAAGTACAATGATGCCATGCCAGACAAATTCAGTCCTCTATCACCAAATGTCACATGTGAAAGCCGTAACTCATGTAGAGATGTCAAGTCAGACGGAACCAATCCTCTGTCACCAAATGACACATCATGTAGACGTAGTGATTTCACGGTAGGTAGATTCAGACCTCTGTCAACGAGGGTCATATGTGACAAATCTAACTTCTCTAGTGTTGTTACGGAAGACAGATCTAGTCCTCTGTCAACCAATGTCACACTACGCATTGTTAGAGAACGTAGTGATTTCACGGTAGATAGATAGAGTCCCGTGTCATCCAGATTCATATATATCAAATCTAAGTCTTGTAGAGATGTCATGGCAGATAGATTCAGTCCTCTCTCACCAAGGGTAACTTTACAAAGCTTTAAAACACGTAGTGATCTCGTGTGAGCCAGATCAATTTCTTCGTCACACAATGTCATCTCATCAAGTATTAACGTTTGTAGTGATTCTATATCTATTACAAGAGGAGGACAAACATTTCCACCAAGGTTAGTATCATTTCTTCTAACATCTTTTAGATAAAGAGTTTTAAGCCGAGGAAGACAGGTTGTGGTTAAAAACCTATGAATGTCGCCATGGTTACCACCAGCGATACTTACCTTGACAAGCGACTTTGTATTTCTATGTTTATTAGAAAGAAAGTCATTTAGTTCTGTATTAGTGATACCACGCTCTCCGTTAGTAGATACACGAAATAGAGTCAGTGATCTTAAGTTCACACCTTGATTACACATGACTTCCTTAGTGATCCTCACTGTCTCTATGTCACTGTTATCATTTAGATAAACATCTAACACATGGAATGTCATTGGGCGGTCTGTCTGTGCATACCGTAACTCCCTGTACCAACTAATCTCTAGTTTGTACAGTTCCTCAATTGTACGGTCTAATGGGTAAGGTGATTTTCTATATCCAGTGTTCTCTCTTTCTGTTATATAAAGAACATGCTTTGATATAGCACTACCAAGAGATGGATACATACCACATGTAAACATGATAACATTAGATAGATTCATAATGGCATTGCCATCGGACAAGTGTTTACAGAATGAGCCACCTACCTTTTTGTTTGTTACAATGTGGATTGCAGCCAGAAACTCTTGGACTGATTTATGAAAGAAATGAACACTGACATTCTTTGTATGAAGACTTGATGCTTCCTTCTGACTTATCAATCCAACATCTAGTGCAAACTTTAACCCTTTTAAACCTATTTCTTTTTTTAATTTACTTTTCATAAATACTAAGTTTGTCTTTTCGTGTATCAAACCTTCATAAGCTACTTTTTGCAACTTTAACAAGACAGATTTGTTATTTTCAATGCATTCATACTCGGACAATATTTTAGGTAATTTGATGTCTAAGGTTTTTGTATGATCTGACTTAAGTTTATGTTTTTCGTTTGCTCTTTCTATCAACATATTTAACATGGCAGCATAGAAGCTTGTCATACTGTTCCCAACCTGTTTCCCTTCATACCATATCTGTACACATATCACAGCTAACAAAGGAATCTGCATGAAGGAATGTATTCCTTTTTGTGCTAGATTTGACCTGATAACTTTATATGTATCTCTATATTTCATCGAATCCTTTTTCAAGTTATAATGATTCTTAAGAACATTTTTGATGACTTCTTTCATCCCAGTTCTACTCAAACCATGGATTTCTATAACTATGTCATCGATCTGTACCATTTCTGATAATGCTGAAAATACCCATGGCCGCATTGAGAAGAAACATGAAACTGTACTTGCCACGTCCTCTATGTTTGGCATTCTTTGACACGTCAGTTGTTTAAAAGTCTCTTTATTTGGGTTCCACTCATCAAGGCCGTCCATGATGATAAGACTTCTGTATTTGTCAGATGATAACACTTTGCGCACGGTGGTATGGCAACCCGTGTCCCTTTGAAACACGTCCTGACAGATCATATCTACTACAGAGGCTCTACTAGGATTAATATAACGGAATTGTAAGAGGAAAACAAAATCAAATTCATTCAAAATGGTTTCCCACTCGTCAAGCTGCCTCCCTAAATTATCACTATTTTGAGCATTGCACCATTTATGTAGGAGCCATATACAGTATGTTGTCTTGCCATGCGCTGCATCACCAAGCATATATATGTTTTTCACGAACTCATCATCGATCTTTAATATCTGATCTGGATGAAGTTCATGAGTATATCTCTTGAAATTGTATTCTGAAGGACTGCTGCTTACTGGTTCATTATCACTATCAGTTGTTGATACTGAATCATTATCACTGTGGTAAGTAGATTTTAAATCTATGCCCATCTTAACACGGTGTCTATAGCCATAAACTCCAGTGTGAATATCAGTATTGACGGTCCTACTATCCGGCATATGGGCATGCCCCTCTTTTGTAAACTGGGGTTCATTGCGGATAACCACTTGGGAAAATAATAACTCTACAGGCATTGTTTTTCCTCTCTTTTGAAGAGGTGATAAGGTTATAACTTTGGTGATGTCCTTGTTGATCTTTAACAGCCTCTGCTTAAGTTTTTTGACATCTAGTTCCTCATCTGAAATGAAGGTTTGAATTGTTATACAAAGCAGTGATAAAAATGAAATGGAATACCAGTACTTGAATTACAGCACGTACGTCTTATTTCTCAATCAATTCATTCTCAGTGGTGCCACCAACAATGGATTTTTGTTCTTATTTCATATTCTTAATTCTTATCCGATGCAAATTTGTGAACCCCTAGATTTTACATAACACAGCGACAGACAGATTGAAGCTGGAAGCTTTTTTTCTAATACTTTTTCATTATATATTATCTCTTCAATTGTATAGGATACGGGAATTTATGCGATCTTTTATCTTATCTTAGTGGTGTGTTTACTCTCAGCCAATTACGTATACAGCCCGTTTTACAGCACCATTCTTAATCTTCTTCTTAAGCTTGATTGGACTCTGAATATTGCTTATCAGATAAAGTTGCACTTTGTGTTTCCATGGTGCTGTGTTCTAATATCCGTCTCTTTGGCCGCTTTTTGTTTTCTTATAAGGAGTTAAGGATCCCCACCCTATTATTTTGTTCCATGTTTATTTCAAGAATGTATTTGCTTATTGATTTTTGGATTCTGGTTTCGGGTTTCGCGATTCAATTTTATTCGTTATTAAGAAGACATACGTATCTGTACCAGCATATAGAATATAAGGGATACACTGAAAGAATCAGTCGATCACTAAGTAAACACAATTATCAGAGTTTGCTGTATGTGTTTTACTGTATGAAAATAACAAACCCTAATTCATGATGATACTGTAATGTCCCTATATTTCTCTTTAAATTATAATCGTTTTTCTTTTTCTACTTGGACATCTATACATGAAATACATGTATTTTATCATGTAAAATATATAACAATGTGATATCTGTAAATGTAACGGAAAATTCTATCGCATTGTTTCGGCACATGACTTGGAATATTATTGTAAATCATCCATCACAAAATGTAATGATTTTTTCTAAAACCAAGGGATATCTCCCATATGACAAGCCCTGTCCTTTGCAGTCTCTGACAGAAATTTTAGGCCAAGTTAAGTATTTTTATTATGTTTGTCTTACTTCTTCGCTTTTGAAACTGAATAACTGATAAGCACTTCTATTATGTTTGTTGTATAAACGCAAAAGGTGCGATTTCAGACATTATTACTGATCAGGAATTATTGCCGAGTTTGCATATTTCTGTCTTCTGTCTTCGGCCTCGGTCAACCAATACCTTACCAGGACTGTATAGTCACGAGTAGATCTCATCAAAAGTCAATAACTGAATATTAATTTAGGCAATCACTACGGGAAAAACATGAATGGAACTGAAAAATAATGGGTTTACAATCGTAATATTAGTTATACAGTGTTTTACAGGGGGATACAGAAATTTTTATGAAAAAGGTTGTATTGGGCGAGACGAATCAACACAACCTTTTTTCATCGACCCAAGATATATTTGTATCCCCCTGTAAAACACTTTGTAATGAATGTATCCCGCCGATGGCTTTTTGTTTGAGTTTTGTTTTTGTTTAAGTATCTTTCGTCAACATATTTTAAAGCATCTCGCTAACGCAAAATCATTAGAACTTCTCATGAATGGTTGCGAACCTTGGAATGAATAACAATCCCAAGTAAGACCTGATGTCCGGGGAGAGTAAGCATTTCCTGTTTGCATGCAACACCCGCAAAAAGGCATTCTTGATGGGTCAACTGCATTATAACATCATAGAGTTAAAGTTTGTCTGTGCCACTCATTTGCAGATCCTCCAATTGATATCATTATCAGAATGTTATCAAATTTCAATGTTAATTATTCTTCTTATTATTATAATAATGAATGTATAACCTGGTTTATGTTGATCTGCTTGACACTTTGCATCTAGAGTTCCTAACTGTCTTGCATGTTCATCTAACTTTCTTCTATGTTCATCTATTTGTGTGCCATGCATCTGGGTTTCTGTGTCCAACGTAGCTAATTGTGTGCTATGTTCATCTATTCGTGTGCCATGCATCTGGGTTTCTGTGTCCAACGTAGCTAATTGTGTGCTATGTTCATCTATTTGTGTGCCATGCATCTGGGTTTCTGTGTCCAACGTAGCTAATTGTGTGCTATGTTCATCTATTTGTGTGCCATGCATCTGGGTTTCTGTGTCCAACGTAGCTAGATGTGTGCTATGTTCATCTATTTGTGTGCCATGTTCAGCTATCTGAATACCATATTCTAAATTGCAGGAAAAATCAATTTTTTCATCCTTGTTTCCTCACTGACTGATTCCTTAAGATATGTTACAGGTTGCAGAAATTGAAAATAGTATTTAAGAACAAGAGGCATAAGAATGTTAAACGTGTTCAAATTCAATAGCATTATTTTAGATCAGATAAAATTTCATGGACCAGACATGCATGTTACTTAACCCTCGTCAGTGATCCTCAATCTAAACAATGAAATATGGCCAAAGAGTGTAAAAAATATTATGTCCAAAAATGTACCGAAAAACGAAGCAGGATGGGTGGGATATGATGCTACAGGACCCACTTTTTAGAAATTTCAAGATTTTTTGATAACAGAAATTTTCGAATGCGGTGAAGAGACAGACGGTCAACCGAAGTTGATCGAACTTGGCTACATGTGCCCTCGGGACTCCTAGTCCACCAGCAGTGACAATCACCAAGTGGTTCAAATGTCTTCAAATTCAGTTGAGAAAGCCACTTTTCTCAACTGATTTGCGCAAGATAGTGGTCAATTGGGAAGAGTTCCTTGAGTACTTGCTTCTTTCATGAAATTCGTTGCAATAGTCACGGCTGAGAGTTCACTCAATCAGAGCCCTCGCTGACGATTTTTGTTGATCAATTTTCTCATTTTCTGTTTCAAGATGACATTTAAAGATCATTTTTATGTATCAAAATAAATTTCAAAATACGAAAATGATCAGGAGGGCAAGAACCCCTATGAATTTTTAGTGCAAAATGTCTTAATTCAAGTCACTGCTAAGAAAAATAGAATAAAAATTTTTATGGTCAATAGACTAGGTAACCATTCATTTTTAAAATTGCTTGTTGCCACAAGAGTGAAACTTTTACAGTGAGGCATATGTTTCGAAAAGAGGTAACCTTACTTATTGAGAAATTTTAGAAATATTTTCCGAATGACAAATGTAATGCTCTTTTAGAGTTAAATTACCTCTACTTTGCTTGACAAGATCCACAATGTTGTCCAATAGGTCCCTGCTCACTTTAGAAGACTCCAACGATTTGAGTTCTTGAAGAAAGTCTGTGCCGCTAGGATAATTTGTCTTCATTCTGGTGCATACGTCCCTGAGTTGATTCCATATGTCTTTAAACTGTTCCGGTGGTATTGATGGATGGGCAAGGTGACCATACATTTCATTTCTGAGGATTCGTATTCGCTCGATGTCATCACTTTGTGTTGTGTCTGTTGGATTTGGCTTCTTTCCCCATCCTTGTGTTGGTTTTGGAAAAGGAGCACTAAATGGTGCATGTACACGAACATTTAGATTTCTAAGTAATGCGTAACATAGTGTGATGTCAAAATCTCTATATCCATCTCTAGCAGCTTGTCCAATCAAATGTTTCTGTCCTTTGTTTAGTCCACTTCTCCACAGTGATGGATGGGACGTACTCGTTACTTTAGACGCAATGTCCTTTGACGGAATATATGTCTCAAGTATTTCCCTAAGAACATTTGTTCCTACTCCAACTATAGCTAGTCCAAATCGTGTGAAATTTTCTTGTTCGTGTGTGATGGTGTGTTTACGTTTTGATACTCTGAAATAAGAAAACAACTCCCTAATTCTAGATGCGACGAATATTTCCCATATCCAGAAAGTAATCAGTATCTTTTATTCATTTTATACATATGTTAATGATCTCCAACAAGATCTCCTACCAATCATTTAAGAAATGACTGTAATAATTTTTCTGTCTATCGATGTATAGACAAAAACCGATGCACAAACTGTATAATCCGCGAAGCGGATTATATTTTGTTTGTGCATCGGTTTTTGTCTATACATCGATTGACAGAAAAATTATTAGTCATTTCTTATAATTTAGTTAAATCACTATTTAATCATCTAGTTTATTTTGCAATTGGTGTCATTTTAGCGTGGTTGATTTTCAAGTTCAAAACTGGCGACGTGATATTTGAACAGGCCTAACGTAGCGGCGCTCGCCGTTAGTGACGTCAGAATAGGCGACATTGTCTATACAGCTATAGATATAATTTCGCGCCCTACGTTTGTATAGGCGTTATACAGACATTACGGGAATAGTTAAATTATTTTAGAATATTATAGAAATTAAGGGGTATGGACAAAAGTTTCTCGGCCATACTGGATTTGACGTGAACCATACTTAAAAATCTGCCGTTCTGCAGAATTAAGACTCCAATTCTAACCATTTAGATACTAAGTTTTCTGTACATAAACATCTTCATTTTCCATCTTTCTGAGTAAAAACTGCATCAATATTTTTTTTCACGACGACCGTATGAACTTAGTTCACCGAACTGCGCAGCCACAGTTCTGCAGAATTCATGATTAATACTAAAACCTATACCTTAAACGTTACTATGACCATATGTCTACAAGCATTTGTCCTCCAAATTTGATCATACTTTCTCAACTTGTTAAGGATCCCGCACCCTAAATGGAGTACTTCCGGTTAAAATTGAAGCACATTTTCATAATTTCCCGACAAATGCCGATGATTTTATGGTCGGAAATCTTCGGGGTGACAGAGTAGATCATTGTATGAGAAGTGTAATCCATAATTTTAGCTAGGAAAGTATGTACAGCATTCTTTTTGAAGAGAATAAAAATCATTATCGCGGGTTTTTATTATTGAAAATGCATTAGGGGTTGAATAGCTCAAGGAACATAGTTCCTGGATCCATTGTAGGTAACCACAGTATAATCCCATTCCAAAAGACAGTTATGATACGTACATGTATTAACATTCCATTTTTTCCACGCTTACATGACGTTTAGATAAGTTCCGTTGCTATGACTCTGTTACTGCGTCCCGTTATATTTCAGTAGTGTGCTTAACGCCTATACAAACGTAGGGAGCGAAATTTTATCTAAAGCTATGTAGACAATATCGCCTATTATGACGTCACTAACGTCGAGCGCCGCTACGTTGGGCAGGTTAAAACATTAAGTCGCCATTTTTTAACTTGAAACCAGCAAACCTTAAATGAGGTCAATTGCGAAATAAACTAGATAGTTAATATGGATTCTATGTAAAAACCTAAAAAATCATACATGTTTGGCCACGACATGTCTCAGATTTTGGCAATTTTCCTTGTATAAGGTAAATATGATGTCCTCAGAACGAATTGACCGTCTATTTTTTTCTCCGACGATCCGTTGCCATGGTAACCAAGGTTTTGAAGAAAAACACCTTTAAACAAGGCATTTTATGTATCCTGTTACCATGTAAACAAATGTTGAATGTCTATGTAATTTTCTGAAAAGATTATTTAAATCCTCTTAAGTTGATACAAATGACAAATATGGATAATGACCATATCCCTGTATACAGCACAAAATCGATAATTCAGAAAACCAGAAACCAAAGGCATACAAAATCAGGATAAAACAGGAACTTGAGCAATTAAACAAAAACCTCCACCACATGAAAAGAAGCGAACTCCCGATATGGGAGTGAGACCAGGTGCCAAGGAAGAGTAAGCATATCCTGCTTGCATGCAACACCTGCCGCTTCAATTCGGTAGAACTGTCACATCCGGTTACTTCCATTTCGGAAGGCATAGAGTACAATCTTGGTTTGGATGGTTCAAATGGTCTATGACAGAATATCACCCACCATTCTGGAGAGTG
This sequence comes from Pinctada imbricata, assembly GCA_033119305.1. Lineage (NCBI taxonomy): Eukaryota > Metazoa > Mollusca > Bivalvia > Pterioida > Pteriidae > Pinctada > Pinctada imbricata. Next base: position 15,782,115 of record VSWD01000014.1, on the reverse strand, counting down.
GGACATCATAGTGTATGACGGGTTCCCCGTATCGACCGTAGAACTTCCTCAGTGACGATCTTAGTCGGTCACAAACATATCCCTGACTGAGAAGTTTATCTGAAAGACGCCTAGCTCTCAGAACAAAATCCGTATATTTGGTACTTGCTCTGGCATAGCGTATCAACTGAGATATGAACACGCCATAAGCAGGCGATAAAGGGATGTTGCTACTCAGAAAAGGAAAGTTTGTAATGCTGAAATTGAAGTCGTCATGTTTGTCATAGAGTGAGGTGTTCATGTGACCATCAGTTTCATAGGACAACATTATGTCCAAATAGGATGCTGAATTATTTGTCTCTGTAGTTTCTTTGACTTCAAGCTCTGAAGGATAGATGCTGCCCAGGTAATCCGCGAATTTAGGATTTTTGATCGACAACACATCGTCTATGTATCTGTAAGTGAAGTTGAAGTCAGAAGCTAAGTATCTTTTTCCTTCAGAGACCAGAGATTGAATGAATTCAGCTTCGTGCGAGTAAAGAAAAATGTCGGCAAGGAGTGGGGCACAATTGGTCCCCATTGGAATTCCGACAATTTCCTGGAAGATCTTTCCTCCAAACACCACAAAAATGTTGTCGATCAGAAAGTTTAAAATCTGAATAATATCTGTTTCAGTGTACTTTTCAGAATCGGACTTTTTTTTTTACAAAGTAGGTTTTGTCATAGTTAACAACAATAAATTTGTATTTGCGATTACCCTTCTTACTCGCAAACGCATTACTTATAATTTTTGCGAGTCTTTCTTTCAATTTAGAATGTGGAATTGTAGTGTAAAGTGTCGAAAAATCAAAGGCTTTGATCGAATGGACTCTACTAAAATAAGTGGATTTCAGATGTTCTAAAAGTTGCTTCGAATTCTTTAAAATCCACATCTGGTTGATACCACTGCGAGAATATACTGTCGAACTGTTGAAGCCCAGATTTGATTTCAGATAAAACTTTGGTCAGTAAGATCGATACAGATTTGGTAGAACATTTTGAGGAACCAGCGATGAAACGTTGTTTGTACGGATTCTTATGCATTTTAGGTATGCAGTATAAGTATGGCAAATCTAAATCTAAATTGTTCATGTCGAAGCCAAATGAAGCAAGAGCTGATTTGTAGTTATCTATTTTTTCAGAGGCAGAAAGGTTTGTTGAGTTGTAAGTGGGATTTCCAGGTGTCGAATTTAAACCCAACTCTTTAACAAGACTGTCGAAATAGTACTTTTTGCAAGTAAATGTGTAATTATTTGAGGCTTTGTCCGCTGGTGTGATGACATAATGTTCTTGGAGGTAGGTAAGCTCTGTGATAACATCAGGGTCTTTAAATATAGACTTGAATCTGGTGTTTACAGTTGATTTTAATCGGTTAATTCTAGATAAAAGTAACCCTCTGATGGATTTTATTCATTCGGAAAGGGTGTCGAGCTGCACATCCTCTTTCTTTGCCCAACGTCTTGCATATTCCTCACAAGAGTCCATGATAATTTTGACATTTTGACAATTTGATTTTTCGATGCTCCTTCTTTCTGTGTGTCATGTGAATTTGCTTCAATTTCAAGAAAAAGGAGCCATTCTCGGCCAATTTAGGCCTTATTTTACCTATATTTTACTTAATTTTGACAAGAGTAATAATGCAATTGCACAAGATTTGAAATACAGTTGACTATTTCCTGAAGAGAATTATCCTAGGACTTCATGGGAATCGAAGGATATTCATCTAGAAGTGAGATTTTTTCTGTTTACATGCCTTTGAATTAGGTTACCATGGCAACATTTGGTACGAAGGTGTAAATACCTGTCGTAAGTGAATAGCTAATTTCTAAAGATGTATGCCTGCTATCGTTACAAAACTTGGTATGTAGATGTATTAAAAACCACTTGATGCTATCATGACCTTGAGAAAATGTCAAAGTCATTTGCTCAATTTTCAAGGTCATTGAAATATATTTGCTATATTCCGGCCAAGTTTTGTGTGTTTTCACTAAAAAGAGAAATGATTAACAGTAAACAGTATGGAACCTTGGCAAAACAATCAATTATCGGTGAAAGTATGACAAATGTATTATTTGTTGGGATGAGTATCAAAATTATTTAAGTCCATTGAAGACCCCAAAAAATGTCACATATTTTACCAGAAGATTTTAGAAAATCTCAATTTTATGCTTTTTTGAAAGTATGTCATACATAGAAGTGAAATACAATTTAACAAAATTGTAATGAATTTTACTTCTTTTGATCGGTTGTTCAAATGTAAATATTTAAAATCAAAATATCTAATGAAATAAGCTAGAAAAATCAATTTAAATTAATTGGAAATCCTGATTTTTGTCTTTATTTTAGTCTAAAGTTAGAAATGACCTTGAGATCTGTACAGATGACCTTGAAATGATTTGAAGGTCAATTGATAAAGATAAATATAATTTGAATACAGTTATGTTATTTCATAATCATAGGACTCAAACATGAGGAAAAACAATGTTTTTAAATATGCGGTATATGGTAATATGGATTCCAAGTTGCTATAGCAACGGATTTTGATTGGCATTCATGACAAAATGGTGAGTTTCACCATAAATTTTATTTCTTGATTTTTTCCAGCTATAGACATTTATTTTGGCAACGTGATGTTAAATACCCTTAACATTCAACAAATAATGTTTTTCAACCTTCAAAATAATCAAAAACAGGCCAAAAATGACCCTAAAATTAGACCTTATTTTTCCTAAATTTTTACATAATTTGACTGAATATCAACAACTACCTGATAATCTCCTCCCCCGAAAAGTTATTCTTGTTAGAGTTGAACTTACAAAGAAAATGTTTTGTGTTCATACAGTAAATTTTGACCATGGTTTCCATGGCAACAGAATGCCACAATATGCCTTATCTCTCATATTTATGGGGGTGTCAAATAGATTGACCCCGTTACCATGGCAACCGTTGTTCAAATAAAACAATATGGTTTGTTTTCATTGTTTTTACATAAAGTATGATAATTACAGAAAGTTTCATCAAAATCCATGACATGCCATGGCCAGCTGTTTTAGGTTTTTACAGAGAAACCATATTAAATAGTAACTAAATTAAATCATAAGAAATGACTGTAATATTTTTTTCTGTCTATCGATGTATAGACAAAAACCGATGTACAAACAAAATATAATCCGCTTTGTGGATTATAGTTTGTGCATCGGTTTCTGTCTATACATCGATAGACAGAAAAAATATAACAGCCATTTCTTAAATAATCACAAAGTAAATTCCATACAAATGTAAATATTTATAAATATAAACTAACAACATGATTTTTGCACAAAAAGGGAAGAATCGGACGACCAGAGGAGACAAAAACAATTGTATTAGCGAATTCGACTGATGACAGACTCTATATCATCATTCTGAATATCAGAGATATGCTGTTAGAAAATAAAAAATATATATATATAATTAAACATGTTATTAAAAAAAACTTACCTAGCTCCCATGATAGAGCTTCAAGCTAGTTTACTGTTCCATGTTTCCTCTATCACGTACACACTCCAAATCATCGAGTTTCTTGCTCGTTTACTGTTTCTTGTTTCCTTAAAAAATAACTTCTACATTTCAATAGACATATACATTGTGTGTTGCTTTACGACTGAACTATGTGGAAATGACCGATATATTGAATATATACATGGTATTTCAATAGAGTAATTGGCGCGCATTCATTTAAGATACAAACGACAAAATTTAATTACAGAGATAAGACAAACTCACAATGAAATTTGAACCCTAGTTTTTAATTAAGATTTCAATCTTAAAAATTCATATTAAAGGCCTTTAACGGTGTATGCAAATAAAGAACTACATTGGTAATGTCCAAATAATTAACATTATCTCGTTTTGAATCTCTTTTGTTAGGAATTTCTAAAAAGATCTGCTAGATCGAAATAAATATTTGTTTCTAAATACTGAGATCGTTTGCTTTAAATTCATTAACCGGATTTTTATCGAAAGTGCCGCCATCATAATAATGAAGGGTGGGAAGGGGGGGGGGGGGGGTAGATGACAAGGAATAAAAAAATAAGTGTCAAACTGCTGCCAAAGAGATTCCTTTCAAGCTAATTTTGCGAAATGATCCCCCACCGTTTGTGTACTGACGTAAAGAGTCTAATAATCATGGTGAATTCTCGCTCCCTTCGGCGTGAGAGAGTGACGTCACAATAGGCAACTAGAATTATTGGTATATCATTTAATTTCCATTGTCATTTTCAAGAAACGACGATTCTGATTGGCTGAGAAATTTTGTTGATACATCGATCAACACAATTTTTCACGGAAGTCTATTTATAGCACTATTTTCAGAACTGGGGGTTCCCTCAAACACGAATGAACTCGTTGCTGAAAATACTATTTGTAGATGTTTGCTTATCATTTCAAGGGTACCATTTCTTTTCTACTTACTCAAAAATTAACAGTGCATGTAGAATTTGCTCAATCTAGTCCTTATTCCAAAGATATAGAGAGACGATCGTTCGCTGTTTGAATCATGGCGGCTGCCATAACTTGTTTTGGCCGACGTATCACTGCGAAACTTTCCGACTTACGAAATATAGTGCGGTGATTGATTGATTTTAGATCCAAGAAAACAGTCTGTTTTCCATAATTAAATGATAAGGAATGAATCTTATATTTTTTCTGTTGGTGCAGGTATCACCCGAAAAATTGGACAGAAAACTTTTGCATCAACGCGCTACGCGCATTGATGCGGTTTTCTGTCCAATTTTTCGGGTGATACCTGCATCAACAGAAAAAATATAAGATTCATTTCTTAAATACTCCTAATTGTTAACTTGGAAATAACTACCAATATAACTATTGAAAATCGTTCTATTTTTCTGTGATTCGAAATGTGTTCATACTTTGTCACATTCATTGTGTTTTCTTGTAGAAGGTTGTTTTTATGATTTCTTTTCATTTTTATCGAAAATAGAGTAAGATATAAATTACATTCTATGATTTAACGTCTTCAAATTCACAGCATTTCAAAGAACACACAAAGGAGAATGTTCAGTTAACTTGAAAAACGGCTCTATTTTTCAAATGGTTCAGATTTCGATTATATTCAATATCAAAGAAGTCAATGTATAGTTGTTTGAAATATCAAATAATAATAAACATTGTACTGAAATATACGGCTACAAAAACACCCAAAATTCATGAAAAGTTGGAAAATGTCAAGAAATCGGCAAAATTTCGGTACAAATAAATGAAATTCAGTAAGGCGTGAAACCAGAACCAAAATTATTTCTATACTAAACGATAGCTATGCAGTATCTTTCAATCTATATCAAATTTATTTTGTTTGAGGGAATTTCACAAATAGTTGCCTAGTATACGGCGGTGGTTTTTCTTCATTTTCCGTCATCCGGAGCAAATGGCATGACAACCTTATGCCATATCTTACGCACGTGACTTTGATAAAGAATCTGACTTTATTATTAATTGAAATACGAATCTGATAAATTCGCACGTATTCAAATGAAATATTAGAGATAAAAAATCATAATCGTCATTCAATTGTTTTTCACGAAAAATACAGGGCCAATATAAGGTGCAAGTGGACCTTCTACTTTGCAGCATAGACCAGACATGCATGTTTCGGGTAATGATGATATTGGTACAATGATAATTCGGATTCTCAGTGAGGGATACGTTTGTGACCGACTAACATTGTCACTGAGGAAGTTCTACGGTCGATACTGGGAACTCGTCATACACAATAATGTCCCATTATCCAGAATGGTAAATGATATTCAGTGTAAGACCATTTGAACCATCAAACCACTGAATATACGTGACATGTCTGCTGAATTGAACCGACGGGTGTTGCATGTAAGCAGGGGATGTTGACTCTTCCTGGGCACCTGGTATCGTTTAATTATTGGAGTTCGCTTCTTGTTCAGGGTTATGTTTCACAACGGCTGAAATCATCATTGAGGAAGTTCTTCGGTCGTTACGGGGATGTAATAAAAGCATATAAGATCCCCCTTTCCAGAATGATCAGTGACAATCTACATTGTGATTGAATGGCTGTCATCATCACCAAACAAGACATACTTCCCTGATATATACATCAAAATGTACATCGAGACAATCACAGGTTTCCATGGCGCTGTTGCGACGGTTGTTGTATGCAATCAGGAGACGCTGACATTCCCCGGGCACCTGGTCTGACTTCGGAATTTTGTTCATTCCGAGGTTCGCAACCGTTCTGTGGAAAATCTAAAGATTTTGCCTTGCCTTCTCGACTATGATACTGAATTACTGATGGGTACTTCTGTAACGTTTATTCATATGATGGATTTCGTGTTTGTTTGTTTGCTTTGGTTCCTGTTTTATCATGACCCGGATAACCAGACTGTCTGCTCCTGGTGTATCAGATGGCCTTCCTAAGGCAGCACCGGTTGCCCAATGGTCTCGTTGGTTTATGATGGTGTTTCTATGGTGAGAGTTGGTGTTCCTTCCACCTTTTGCGTCTCTTTCTGTGCTTGTCTGCTTTGTGTTTTTGCATTTCGTGTGTTGTAGTTTTGCTGTGGGTAATGCAACCGAGTGTTGTTGGAGATCCCCTCCTTTCTTGTATGCTTTTTGTGATAATTTATGAGTTTTGCATTGTGTTCTCTATATTGGGATATGGTCCTTGCCTATATTTGTCATAAAGGTAAAATCTTATAATGATTACTAGTATATAGGTAAAATGTATTAGCGTATTAACCTGATAACAGTTCTGATCACAGCTTTACTATAAGAAAATGAATAGATAAAAACAATGATAAAAATATTTCATTAAATAATATAAAAACTTAAAAGCTGTGCACCGTTGAGTTTTCTGCTAGTTTAATGTTTCAAGATAGAAAAAACTTCTACATAAGATAGACATAGACATCTGTATACAGTAAGATTCTATAAGAAGGTACTTTAAAATCCCACGGAATATTATTGTTTTTATGAAGAGGAACCATGCGGAGATGACAGAGATGTCGAGTTCAATAGAGCACTCGAAGCACATTCAGTTAAAGATGCAAATGACAAAATTTAATCACAAAGATCATGCAAACGCACAATGCCATTTTGGAACGTAGTTTGTAATTAAGATTTCTATCTTTTAAGTCCATGTTAAAAACATTTTACGGTGTATGCATACGAAGACAAACATTGGTAAAGTTCTGATTTTTTTTTTCCATTATTTTGTATTTTAATGGTTTTACAATCTTTTATTTTGAACCTCTTGGATCAACTTGTTCGAAAATAAAACAAAAAAGATTTGCACTTGTTTCTTAATAGTTTGTACTTTTTGTCTGTCATTTACGTATCACTATCCTGTGGGTTTGTTTCGCTGGGTGTGTGCAAGGTGGTCATGCTAGAGATCATCATTTCTTAATACCGAAATTATTTTATCCGAATTCCTTTACAGGATTTAATTGAAAATTTATTTCAAAAACATGCATCCCTCATAATAATGAAATATAATAAGAATAGGAAGAAACAAAACTGACATCCATTTCTCATTGAGGGTACTTTCAGCCAAAATAATTTAAAGTTGACAAATACATTTAGTTTTGCGCCCCTCGTTTACTTTCGAAATGTCAGATATCTGTTTTGTTAAAGAGTAAGTGGGCTCAAACTTCCTGTATCGTATATCCAGCAGTGTAATTAAGAGAATATAGGCAAAATCAATTGAAGGGGGGGAGGTAAGTGTAATGAGCTTAGTATCAAAACACATATGTGTGACTTGATGCCAATTTCGAAATCTTTCCGATCACTCGAATACTAATTTGTTTTTAACAAGGGCGTAGGAGAAGGGGGGCAGCGGGGGCACATGCCCCCCCCCCCCAACTTTGAAATGGTTTGTGATTGAAGAGCGGGGGGGGGGGGGGGGGCACAAACATGGTTGTGCTCCCCCCCCCCGCTTTTCAATCACAAAATTTTATGATGTATTAACTTTGTTTAAAATAGCAACATTTTTTACCGTAAATCTACAATTTTTCGGTCAATTTTCAAAATTTTTCATTGGCTCGCTGCCGCTTGCCAGATCTTTATAGAATTTCTGAATAATTCATATTACTTTATCAATGTTCATGAAGACATTTAACTCAAACAATATAGAATATTATTACATGTACTTGTTAATGATAGAGGGTATAGAAAGTATTTTTTGATAAGTCAATATTTTGCTAAAAAAATTTCCTGAGCTACCGCTCGCCAGACATTTATTCATGTACTTAAAATTTAGAATTGCACCAGAAATGTTAAAATTTGTGCATGAAACTCCCATATTTCTTTTTAATCTCTTCCTCCCCCCCCCTTTTTTTTTTTTTTTTTTTTGCTTGTTAGAAATTTTTGGATGTTGTGCCCCTCCACTTTTCAGGCAGAGCTACGCCACTGTTTAAATGATGCAACATTATCTCTCAAATCAAAACAGTTGTATCTTATTCTTTCCTTTAATTTGTCGTGTACTTATTTCATTGCAGCTGTACAAGAAGTAATACGTTTGTTCTACATTTGAGTTTTATTGTAATTTGAACGTAGTCTTTCTGATTAGCTAAAGATCTAATTTAATAGAATATGTGCATTATTAGTCGCAGACTTTTCTGTTAGCTTAATATCATTGTTTCATGATTCCTTTAACAAATTGTTCCACTCTTTTAGCGACTAGATATAAACTACATTATGACACTACCATTTCTATACCCCATGCTATAATAGCTTTTGAATTTGAAGAGACCAATGTGCGGAGATGTAAGAGATACCATAGTAAAATATAATAATAAATCAGACAAATGCACAATACCCCTGGAACATTAGGTTGTACTTCAGAAATTTAATCTTTAAAACCCTTGTCATGATCACAATGCTGTATATATCTTGATCACTGAGTACTATATATCATTAAGATGGAAAAAACTGTTTTGCTTCATATGTCATTTCAAAATGTGGGCATCATAATAGATTTTTGTAAATTATATGCGATTGGGTTGCGTCAGTAATTCTGTTTTATTTCTGTCTTTGAATTCTAATTGTCAAGCTTCTAGATATAGCCTACACCACAATTTAGGTTTCAATAAACAGTTTTGGCCCCGGTCAATTTTTGTAATAATAAAAGCTGATCCTTGATCTTCATACTGTATGCATGAAAATTAAAATAATGGCATATTATGAGGTGTCATAAATATCTGTAAGATGTTTGCAAGATTATGGGAACACATGTTCATAGGCAATGAGCTTTGGTCACAGTAAGGGGCGCTAAAAGGGACATCATGACTTTCAGTGTTTTAACAGTGAGAAGTTTTATGTTTATACAACTATTGTGCGTCTATGGAGACCTCTGTGTATCTGGATAAGTAGGAGGGTTGTGCGAAGTAATCCGGATAACTACATCATCTGCTAAAAGCAGATGGCCGTCCAAAGTCGGCGCCGGGTGCACATTGGTCTCCTTCCTTTTATGTGTTGTCATTAATGTTTGATGTTTTTGTACGTCTGTTTCGATTGTTTTGTATGATGTTCTAGTGATTTTTGTCGTGTATTTTTTGTGGTTTGTAGGTTTGTCTGATGCCATTTACGTGTCACATTCTTGTGGGTTTGTTTCACTGGGTGGGTGCAGGGTGGTCATGCTGGAGATTTTCCCCTTTTCTTTTCACACTCTTTGGCCATATTACATTGTTTAGATTTAGGATCACTGACGAGGGTTAAGTACCCAAAATGTGCACGTCTAGTCCATGCTGCAAATCGATCTGTTCTTAAATGATGCTATTGAATTTGAAGACGTTTAAACTCATGCAATACCCATCTGTTATCAAAAAAATCTTGAAATTTCTAATACGTTGGTCTTATATCAATTGAACCACTCGGTGAGCATCACTGCTGGTCGACCAGGAGTCCTCGAGGGCACATGAAGCCAAGTTCGATCAACTTCGGTTAATCGTCGGTCTCTTCAACGAATTCGAAAATGACAAATATGGATAAAAAAACAAAGGAGGGGATTACCATATCCCTAAATACGGCACAAAATCGATAATTGAGAAAATAATAAACCGAAGGCATACTAAATCAGGATAAAACAGGCATACAAACAAAATCCTCCACTACATGAAAAGAACCAAACTTCCGATATGGGAGTGAGACCAGATGCCCAGTAAGAGTCAACAACACACGTCTGTTATAAAAAAAATCTTGAAATTTTTAAGACGTGGGTCCTGTAGCATCATATCCCACCAATTCTGCTACAAGACCCTGTTGCAGCACCAACAGCAAAACACAAAAACCCCGATGCGAAAACACAAAGACGAGCATACTTAGAGACAAAAAGAGACAAACGAAAAATAACATTAAACACAAAAAGAACCCGAAATGTGCAGGTCTGGTCTATGCTGCAAATTGATCTGTTCTGAAATAATGCTATTGAATTTGAAGACGTTTAACGTGAATAATGACCATATCACTATAAGCAAAACCATTTCATCACAGGGTTCGATATTATACAATTATAACATATTGATGTGTTCGATACCTGGAATTATAAAGTATCACGTGATGCGCTTTTTTCCAATAAAATGAACAAATGATAATAGAAAATAATATTTAAGAAAAACTTACACATTTCCCATCGTGGAAATTCTCCCAGTTTTATTTTTCGTGTTTTCTATATCGACAAGATCGAACAATTCGTAAACCCTCTACATAGACTACAATATTACATCTGTACAGTGTGGCATTAAATGACTAAACTAGAATTATAATTTTGAAAAACATTTAATGATGGGAAACTGTGTTGAGATGGCAGAGATAAAGGACAAATACATAACATTTCAATAGAGTCATTGACGCGCGATGATATTGCGAAACCAAGAAAGATATATGAGACTAGCGCACAATGCAACTGGTGACGTAGGTTGTAATTTAAGCTTTCTATCTTTAAAGTCCCTGTAAAAAGCATTAATAATATACCGTGTATGCATGCTAAGACAAACATTCGTAAACTTCTTTACAAATGATATTTGATCACACTTCGGAATGTTGTTTATTCCGAGGTTCACAACTGTTCTAGTGGATATTCGAATTATTTCGTTTTACCTTCTCAAACAAGTGATAGGTACTTCTTTGATAATTATCCTTTTTTCAATCTTTTAATTGTTTGGCATTCTTTTGTCTGATTCTCTTTAAAGTTTTGCCAGAGCGAAAACCGCTCAAAGATTTAGAATTTTTTCTTAGTGTTGAGATATTTTGTTTTGAATTCGTTCTCCGGATTTTCATCGAAAGTGCCTACCTCAAAATATGGAATTAAGTGAGAAAAGGAGAAACAAAAGAACAGGCGAACTTTTTCAAAGTAAAAAAAGGGGGGGGGGGATGTTAAAGTTGAAATGATTTTCGGCTGGATTAGTCGGTAACCTTCCCATTTACAGATAGAGGTCAAATTCTACTGCCAGTGAGCAGTATTCTAGACAGACATTTTGATTGCAGTGCAGCAGACATTGATATTCAGTAACATGAATCCTTATCCTCATCATGTGTACTTTTAGTTAAAACCATTCAAAGTTAAAAGAAACATATTTTGTGCTACGCATCTCGTTTACTATCGAAATGTCATACATGTACACCAGTTTTGTTAAGAGGGAGCCTGTCGAGACTTTCAAAAGGATCTATCCAGCAGTGTAATTATATAAGAAATAGGTAAAAAAAAAATCAGTTAGAATGGTCGTGCAATGCGCTCAGTTTCAAAACACAGATATGCATCTTGATGTTAATTTAGATATCTTACCGATAAATTGAATTCTGTTTTTCATTTTCAAATGACCCAAAATTAACCCTCAAAATAATAAAAATAAGGCAATTTGATATTCTGGGGGGGGGGGCTTGGGTTTTTGTTGGAGCAAGATTATTTCTTTCGCCCCGGACCGGGACAAAATTATTTTTTTCTTGGAAAATTGGAGCAAGGAAATTTTTTTCATTACAATTGATGTGAATATTAAGAATGTTTGTGTTTTTTCAATAGGAATTCTTTATTTTTACTTAAATTACTCCATGAGAATGTTTATGTTTTTTCAATAGAAATTCTTTATTTTTACTTAAATTACTCCAAACATTGATTTTATGTAAAACTTGTATTCACTTCTAAACTGAGAGATGAAAGATTTTTACAATATGTGATATATAATTTTTAGTACACAAAATGTATATATATAAGGTCATGTAACAAGTAAGAGGGCCTGGTGCAAGTTTTTACATGTAGAAATGAAAACTAGTGAAAAACTTATTCAAATTCTCCCTCCAAGCTTGTATAAAAAATTAGACACTATGGTGATACATGTATCTATTAATAGAAATATATTATATTGATAATGTATTTAAGCATCTTAATTGTTCAGTCACATGCACTCTTTTGATATTGTCAAATATGAACTTGCCATTACAGAAGAAAACTATGGCGAGTGAAGCGAGGCAAAATTTTTTTATAGAAAGTAAAAACTGTGGCGAGCGAAGCGATCCGAAAAATTTTCAGGAAATTTTAATCGAATTTTATGGTTATTCTTCAAATTCAAATTACTTGTACATGTAAGAGCAAGATTACTTTTTTCTGTCACACCATAAGCAAATTCATTTTTTTTTTCATCAAAATTCAGAGCAATATTATTTTTTTCGAAAAAAAAAAACCCAAGCCCCCCCCCCCCCCCCAGAATATCAAATGGACCGTGCCTAAGTTGTATCCTCTTCTTTCTTTGGTAATTTTGTATTATTGTAGTCGTACAAAAAGTAACATGTTTATATAATGTATGAGTACAGAAGCCCATTGGCTTCACAGAAAAAAACATTATTGCGTATATTCGCAATAAATCTATTTTTTTCTGTGAAGCCAATGGGCTTCCGTTTATGAGTTTAATAGTAATATGAATGCATGCAGCTTTTCTATTCATCTAGAGTCCATGTAAGAATCATCTAAATACAGGCTATATATAAACTTGACATTTAGAACTATTGAAACTTCATTATGACACACTACTATGATAATTTCCATACCCAATGCTATGATAGCTTTTGAATTTTAATGAGTTAAAGAAGATCCTGACGATACTCTCAACAGCACTCACAATAGAGCACCAAATTGAGCATCGACGGACCCCTAGCAAGCTAGAGGTGGGATCAGGTGCCCGGAAGGAGTAAGCATCCCCTGTTGGCTAGCCGCACCCGCCGTCGATGTTCATGCACGAAAATGAAAAGAATATATAAAACACATGCAGTGTCCGAGGCCACGTCTATATAGAAAGTGCTATGGCGACAATGTCAGGGAATAATATTCAAAACACTTACTGTCAAACCCCTCGCGGGGAACTTTTTTACGAGCTCCACACGGCAAAGGGCATAAGTGTGACACAAATGAGTTAAAGAAGATCCTGACGATACTCTCAACAGCACTCACAATAGAGCACCAAATTGAGCATCGACGGACCCCTAGCAAGCTAGAGGTGGGATCAGGTGCCCGGGAGGAGTAAGCATCCCCTGTTGGCTAGCCCAATGTGCGGAGATATTAGAGATACCAAAGTAAAATTTAATAAGAGATCTGACAAATGCACAATACCACTAGTACCGTGTGATGTACTTCAGGAAGTTAATTTTTAAAACCCTGTGGTGTATACATTGAATATGGATAATGACAATATCCCTGTATACAGCACAAAATCGATAATTCAGAAAATCAAAAACCGAAGGCAAACAAATGTTAAATGTCTTTAAATTCAATAGCATCATTTAAAACCTGATAAATTTACAGCATGGACCAGACATGCACGTTTCGGGTACTAAACCCTCGTCAGTGATCCTCAGTCCAAACAATGTAATATGGCCATAAAGTATAAAAATTATTATGTCCAAAAATGTACCGAAAGACGTAGCAGAATGGGTGGGATATGATGCTAGAGGACCCACGTTTTAGAAATTTCAAGAATTTTTGTAACAGAAAATTTCAAATGAGTTGAAGAGACAGACAATCAACCGAAGTTGATCGAACTTGGCTACATGTGCCCTCGGGGACTCTTGGTCCACCGTCAGTGACACTCACCAAGTAGTTCAAATGTTAAACGTCTTTAAATTCAATAGCATCATTTAAAACCTGATAAATTTATTAAATCAGGATAAAACAGAAACCAAAGCAAACAAACAAAAATCTCCACCACATAAAAAGAAGCGGACTCCCGATATGAGAGTGAGACCAGGTGCCCAGGAAGAGTAAGCATCTCCTGCTTGCATGCAACACCCGCCGCTTCAATTCGGTAGAACTGTCACATCCGGTAACTTCCATTTCGGAAGACATAGAGTACAATCTTTGGTTGGATGGTTCAAACGGTCTATGACAGAATATCATCCACCATTCTGGAGAGTGGGACATCATAGTGTATGACGAGTTCCCCATATCGACCGTAGAACTTCCTCAGGGACGATGTTAGTCGGTCACAAACATATCCCTGACTGAGAAGCTTATCTGAAAGACGCCTAGCTCTCAGAACAAAATCCGTATATTTGGTACTTGCTCTGGCATAGCGTATCAACTGAGATATGAGCACGCCATAAGCAGGCGATGAAGGGATGTTGCTACTCAGAAAAGGAAAGTTTGCAATGCTGAAATTGAAGTCGTCACGTTTGTAATGCTGAAATTGAAGTCGTCACGTTTGTCATAGAGTGGGGTGTTCATATGACTATCAGTGTCGTAGGACAACATTATGTCCAAATAGGATGCTGAATTATTTGTCTCTGTAGTTTCTTTGACTTCAAGCTCCGAAGGATAGATACTGCTGAGGTAATCCGCGAAATCTGGATTGTTGATGGACAACACATCGTCTATGTATCTGTATGTGAAGTTGAAGTCAGAAGCTAAGTATTTTCCCTTCAGAGACCAAAGATTGAATGAATTCAGCCTTGTGCGAGTGAAGGAAAATTTCGGCAAGGAGTGGGGCACAATTGGTCCCCAATACTATATATCATTGCGATGGAAAAAAAGCTGTTTTGTTTCATATGTCATTTTAAAATGTGGGCATCAATATAGATTTTTTTTAAATTATATACGATTGGGTTGTGTGATCAGTAAACTCGGTTTTAATTCTGTCTTTGAATTCTAATTGTCAAGCTTCTAGATATAGCCTGCTCTGTGTCTTACACCACAATTTAGGTTTCAATAAACAGTTTTGCTTAATCTCTGTATGCATGAAAATTAAAATAATGGCATATTATGAGGTATCATTAAAATCTGTAAGATATTTGCAAGATTATGAGAAATTTTCATTTTCTGAAACACGTGTTCATAGGCAATGAGCTTTGGCCACAGTAAGGGGCGCTACAAGGGACATCATGATTTTCAGTGTTTTTGATGGTCATATTGATTTCCCTTAACTACACGGTCAGTCCCTAATTCATTTTTATATTTTATTGATATAGATACACTCTTTCTTTGATATAAATTTATTCCCCAAATATTAACGGAACGATGTCGTTTCCGCGATAGAAGTTGCCCCGCGGTACCGTCAAATTTTTACTACATGTATTTTCCTCTTTGTCGAGCACATTTCTACATCCTATTCCAAGTTATAGGTATATTCTTATATGAAGATCGAATCATTTTCATCGATGACATCCTTTAAAAGGGCGTGGATCTAATTGATGCGACATTTTTACCATAGATACACTAATAAAGCAGAGGAAAGTGTAATTTAAACAGAAGAAAAATGTTTTGACGCAAGGGAAACATGTTAATCTGTGTACGAAACGTAAAAACGGGAGGGGGCGCTTTTCGTTCTGGTAACCATTATGTAAAGTTCTGCAGAAAAGAAATCTCTTAAAAAGTACATATCCTATGCTGATTCATTTTAAGGTTTAGTTTATAAAATGTATGGTTTCTTCTACCCAGCATATTTTTTTTTTGTAAAACCACCTTACAATGAAATACATGGTAAAAATCAATAAAGGTATGCAAAGCTCGCACCAATAGGCAACCTTGAAGCTGGCACCAATATAGTCAACCAACTCGATCTTGAAATAATTAAATGTTACATACCATCGCCCACTTAGTCCAGTCAATCTAGCCTAAAATGTGACCGGAAAGGGAACTAATTGCAACAGAAGGTTTTTCAACGGTTTTGACTTCTTGAATATCCATTCCATCACCACAAAAAAATCGGACACACAAGGACGATGGGAAAGTGGTGAATTTGGGGCAAAAATGTGATTTTATGTTAGAAATCGCTGAAAATGGGAAAAACCCAAAAGATCACTAATTTTTCGTAAATTTTATGAAAAGTCAAAGTTATTATTCCAAGAGTTAATCAGTAACGATGTTTCAATATTTCACGATAAAAAAAAAATCAACACAGCGCATGCGCAAGACTGTAACATGCCCTGATAAGGGCGGGAAATCCTAAGACGTTGTAATATATAATAGAAAATTATTCATTATATCGTGTTCAGTAATTCAAAGCGGTTTCAATAAATAAAATAAATATGACATTGCTATTAGTACTGTAATTTCTGTATAAAATAAATCTGACTGATTTAGGCCACATTGGCTCTAACGTTAATGTAAAAACGAGGGGGGGGGTATCAGTTCTGTAAGGTAATCTTTTTTTTCTAAGATGTGCATGCAGATTTGAAGTAAGTGTAAGACAAGAATATTGGTTCACATATCAAATTAAAGGTGTGTTTTGTTTAATAAATAGAAATTCAAATTTTCTGAGGAGAAAATACGGGAGGATAAAAAGGGGGGGGGGGTGATTAATCATAAGTAAAGAGTAATTAATTTGTTACTGTGAACTGAAATCAAAGGCGATGCTTTGTTTTTTATTTGAATTACAAAATATCTGTAGTACTCTAGTAGCAGCTATTCATTTTCTTTGTAGAAAGATCATAAAATACGAAAGGGGGGGTGTTGTGTGTTAAACATATTTCTGTTCATTCAAACGTCAGTCAATCAATCGCATGTCAGTGGCGGATTTAGAGGGCCCCAACCTGTCCTTTTTCACCCAAACTATTGCAATGAGATTACACAGCGGAGAAGGGACTATTGTTTTCCGACGATTGTTTTATTGAATCACTGGCAAAGCTAGACCCCTTGTTTGATCAAGATAATGAATAATGATATAATGATATGTTCTGAAAATAAGAAAATTTGACGATTTTTCGGTAAGTATATAAAAATGATCGCTAACTGGCTTTCTCCAATTTTCAAGACTTACATGAACATTTCCATATATTCATAAATTCTATATATTCATATAAATATTTTTTTATACATTAATATAAAAACACTTTAGTAAGCTAAATGAAAATGAACAGCTCTAGTACTCAGCTCTAGGTGTTTTTTTTTTTTTTTTTTTTTTTTTTGCACTTGACAGCATTCCCGATAAAGCGGGGGAGGCAGTTCAAATGACTTATACTCATAAGCTCACTATTCGTTACCCCCCCCCCCCTCTTCTCGGGGAAACTTGGTCCCCGAAGCTTACTCATTTGCGTGAGTTCTCTGTGGGGTATCCACGGCTTTCCTCTGTTACACCATGTTTCAGCTGCTACTTCTCCTAACCCAACATGGACGGCAACTGGCTGAGCAGAAGTACCTTCGGGCAACATATATATGGTCCGAAACCTGGCCACATGAATCACCGAGTCACGAATGACTCGCTCAGAGGGCCTGCCACTGACCCAAAGCTACTTCGCTGCCACTAAATTGTAACGTGAAGCTAGCCTGCCGGGGAGGCAGTTCAAGTGGCTGACATTCCCAAGCTCGCTATTCGTCAACCTCACTCCACCCCCCCCGCTACTTAAAGTATAGAAATATAGAATAGTACAGAGGTGAGTAATAACACTATGGACCTAGAATCAAACTAAAGATTAATCTTTTATGATGGATTGTTTTGTCACAATCTAAATGAAATTCAGCTCTCTTTATATCGTAAACTATGTAGTGATCGAAATACTAGTAATGGGAGCTGGATTATTCACTCGCTATACAAGCTATAGGGTGCAATCAAGACCATGCTTCCTGTATAAACATTTTTTTGTGTGTGTGTCAGTCATTCTTGCATTTGCATAGAAGAAAATGGTCAATAGGTTCGATTGTGCAACTGGTTTTATATACAGTATTTACTACAATACTACAATATTACATTTGTAATGGGTTCCGATCGTCCATTGCAAATCTTCAATATCTAGGGACGTATCAGAGGTTCAGTCTGTAAATAACGTATGTTATGATGACTAAAAAACACCGGTTTGTTGTGTTAGCGGCTACCTTGTACACTGTATGCAAACTTTCTAGCCGGGGTCAGCGAGACCCCCTTGCACCCCATTCAGTACATTTTTCACGGGTACCAAATTGTTCCTGGGGGTCTTCAGAAACTTTTTTTTTCAGAATGTACCGTACTCAGATGTAATTGTTAATATGAAATATATGTTCTTTAGTACCAATTTTATTGTATTAGACACGTGTTTCGGATATTGAATCCTCGTCAGTAATACTTCATTTCAAACAGTTTAAATAAAGTCAAAGTGAATTTTCCTTGCGCCATCTATAATATAGACTTTTAATTTCCTCTTGCCAAAATGAACCAATTTACACATGTAGCTATGTGTTTTTCGACAGTTTCCATGGCAAGCCCCTGATAAAGTAAAGTATGTAACGAGGAAAGATTGCTCAACTGCATGTTCAAGTTTCATTTCAACAAATAACTATAAAGTCTCCTAACTTCATTGAAATATGATTTGGATTTTTTTAAAAGCTTAGAAATTGACTTTTGTACAGAAAATTATTTTTCTTTTAATTTTTGAGATGAGCTTATATCTGTATACTGATTATGAAATATCTAATTATAAAATCGATTATTTTAACATGTTTGATTTTGAATGCACTTTCGTGTTATAAATATTTCTCAAACATCATATATGCGTATTTTCATTGTTTTGGGGCAACATCGTATTTGTTCTTCGGGTATTTTATATTTATAAGAGATTTCTCGGTATCATCTATGAGAAAAGTCCCTGTTATCGATACAAAACCGTATTTGCAGATGTGTTTCCATGCATGGTTTTGATATCGATTTACACGTAAAAACTAAGATGACTTTTCCTACTATTTTTGCGTAAAATGCATGTCGATTTTCATAAAAAAAAACACACTGACTTCTGACTGAGAAACTATTTTAAATTCTTTATGTTTGGAGCAATATGGGATTTGAAGCTAAGTTAAAAGTACATCAAATTGGTTAATATGACAACTTGACTATTCCGCTACCAATGTCTGAACTTCAGGGTCTTGTGTCACAGAAACCGATTCCAATGACTGTAACTCAATGCATGAAAAGCAAAATCCAAGCGTATGAATTTAAGGTGTCTATGAAAAATTTAGAACCAAAATTGTGATGCATTTGAACTCCTAGTCCTAACTTGAGCGGACAGATGATAATTGTTGCTTGTACATGTATTATTGTTTGCCCAAGTAATACAATTTTAATTCTCCATCGATCTCACTATTCACACAGTTTAAATTAACCCTTCCAACGGAATTCATCAAATAAATAAAGTGAAAACTGAATCAAATATTGAAATAGAACTTAAAGATAAACATTAAAAGATAAAATCATACAAAATCATTCTAAAATCAACACAAAAGATACGATTATATACATAACGCATAACATTATTACACCGCAATAGATTGTAACCCTTACAGTCTTCCATACATTGAAATTTCGTCGTAAAGATAGTCCCCTTTCTTGTCTCCAACACACAAGTTTTGTAACTTAATGATTTTATAAATATTTTGTGACCTAACTTATGTCTTTGCTGATCAACCGGTCACTAAATTCTACGATATTACGTTAAAACTTTTAAATTTTTCGTCAGAGGAAATTCGACCTGAAATCGGTAAACATCACTACGCGCAGTGGGAAATCCGGTTAAAATGACTTCAAATTATTACAACTTATTTGCAATACCAAATAAACACGTTTTTGATTCATTGTTTACTCTTGAATGTCATTTCAATGATTAAAATTAAGTTTGAAAAATATTCGAGCTCGGTATAACTGTTTAAAGGTTGCGTACGGTGCGCCATTGGCACAATTAATAAATGATAGTTTTATTCATTTTTTTGTCGGCCGAAAAACTATATTTCCCATGGTCCGATTTTGTCCGATTTTTTGTGTGATATTAACCACCCTTAGAACTGACGATTGCAGTAAAGAAAGCTTCTGTTGCAATTAGTTCTATTTGAAATGCTAGATTGACTGGACTAACTGTCTTATTTCAAATATAATTTGTTTCTAAATATATACCCTGTTAATAATGTCTATGGTTTTCATGGTATCTTTGTTCTCCTGGCGAATTGATGATATGCATCAATAGTTTTTTTGTACTCTAACTACATTTTTTCTTCGGTGATGGAATGAACAAAAGGCTACCCCTTGTAACGTAGCTTTTAAATTGCAATCCAGGCGCCTCTATTGAACAAAGCATATCACTAGAAGTAAATTAAGTAAAGATCTCCCCTGTTCCACTTCAAATACCTGAGATATGTATCCTTCAATAAATATATGAATATCTACTAAATACAAAACTATTTTTCACTAATTTCAAATCGTAATTTAACACTTTAATGGAGAATGCGCCAATCGATGTTTAGCAAGTACATGTTCAGAGTTATCGCTCTTTGCCTCTTTGTGCTCATTGACTATTTGCTGTGAGTAGCTACGCGCCTGAAACTCCCTATATAGCGATGACACATGACAACGGAAAATACTTGTAAATTGAAGGGTAATGTAAAAATCAACGCGCGGATCGTAACTATGACAAGCATACCAAGGGCAGATTTCAAAAGATGGCCACCCTCTCTTGAAAATTGCCAATAATATTTTCCTCACCTTTTGTAAGTAACCCATGGACTGGAACCCCACCCCCTTTCTGAAGGATCTGAAACCCCTCCCCCCCTTATAGATCCTCATGCATATCAAAAACGAAAATTTTAATATTATCTCGTATCACTTTAAACTTTTGTGAAATGTGAAACCCCCCTCCCACCCATTTAGACGTTTTGATTGATTTCTTTTTTTTAAATTCATAGTGTTTATATTATCTCTAGGTTATACTCTCTTAACCCCATCCCACCCTACCATCCACTCGGATTAAATCGGGGATAAAATCATGCTTAGAGGAGAGTAAGAAGCAATTCCCAACCAAGCATACGTATCCGCGTAAAGAGCAGTTAGCACTCTCTCATGATGATCGACGTTGTGCTATTGTGAAAATGACAAATAAATAAATAATAAATAAATAAATAAATAATAAATAAATAAATAAATAAATAAATAAATAAATAAATAAATAAATAAATAAATAAATAAATAAATAAATAAATAAATAAATAAATAAATAAATAAAGCGTCCTTTTAAAATGGAAAAACCTACCAGTCAGCAAGGTTTGTTTTTATGCTTTTGGGGAATACATAGCTACGGAAGCCAGTTCGTGCCATGTTATATTTTTTTTTACTATCTCGTAGTTACCAGAAAAATTTCTCGTAGTTACGGGAAAAAATTCTCGTAGTTACGATCGAGAAAAAATTCTCGTATTTATGAGAAACATATCTCGTAGTTACGAGAAACATTTCCCGTAGTTACGGGAAAAAATGTCGTAGTTACCAGATTTACATCAACTAGAGTAACTACGAGACCTCTTTCCCGTAACTACGAGAAAAAGTTTCTCGTAATTACAAGAAAAGTTTCTCGTAACTATGAGATTTTTTTCTCGTAACTACGAGATAGTAAAAAAATATAACATGGCACGAACTGGCTTCCGTACTTTTTTTTATATGTACTGTTTTATATAAGACTTCATTCAGACTGCTGATACATGTAATTATATGTACTGTCTTTACACAATTCTATTTCATTTCAGTCTTTATTCAGACTGGAGGAGATCAAACATATGATGAAGCAAGTACATGATAGTTTGGCAGCAGATGTTCACATGGTCAGCCCAGAAGCCCAGTGGACAGTGGAAGCCATAGGAGGGGAATATCTTCAACAAGGACGCCAAGCATCCGTGGCTTCTACCATATTGAACGATCCATACATGTACAGACCCAGACCACAACAAAAGATGATGCATACCATATTAGAGTAGTGTGTCTGTCTGTCTCTGTCTGCCTTTACCATATTGAACGATCCATACA
This sequence comes from Pinctada imbricata, assembly GCA_033119305.1. Classification (NCBI taxonomy): domain Eukaryota; kingdom Metazoa; phylum Mollusca; class Bivalvia; order Pterioida; family Pteriidae; genus Pinctada; species Pinctada imbricata. Next base: position 15,759,853 of record VSWD01000014.1, on the reverse strand, counting down.
TGTACAGACCAAGACCACAACAACAGATGATGCATACCATATTAGAGTAGTGTGTCTGTTTGTCTGTCTGCCTTAACAATATTGAACGATCCATACATGTACAGACCAAGACCACAACAACAGATGATGCATACCATATTAGAGTAGTGTGTCTGTCTGTCTGTCTGCCTTTACAATATTGAACGATCCACACATATACAGACCCAGACCACAACGACTTATGATGCAAACCATATAAGAGTAGTTTGTCTGTCTGTCTGTGTTAACCATATTAATTGACCCATACATGAACTAACCAAGACCACAAAGACTTATGATGCATACCATATTAGAGTAGTTTGTCTGTCTGTCTGTCTGTGTTAACCATATTAATTGACCCATACATGAACAAACCAAGACCACAACGACCTATGATGCATACCATATTAGAGTAGTTTGTCTGTCTGTCTGTGTTTACCATATTAAATGACCCATAAATGAACAGACCAAGACCACAACAACAGATGATGCATACCATATTAGAGTAGTTTGTCTGTCTGTCTGTCTGTGTTAACCATATTAATTGACTCATACATGAACAAACCAAGACCACAACGACCTATGATGCATACCATATTAGAGTAGTTTGTCTGTCTGTCTGTCTGTGTTAACCATATTAATTGACCCGTACCTGAACAAACCAAGACCACAACGACTTATGATGCATACCATATTAGAGTAGTTTGTCTGTCTGTCTGTGTTAACCATATTAATTGACCCATACATGAACAAACCAAGACCACAACGACTTATGATGCATACCATATTAGAGTAGTTTGTCTGTCTGTCTGTCTTTGTTTACCATATTAAATGACCCATACATGTACAGACGAAGACCACAACAACAGATGATGCATACCATATTAGAGTATTTTATCTGTCTGTCTGTCTGTGTTTACCATATTAAATGACCCATACATGTACAGACCAAGGCCACAACAACAGATGATACATGCCATATTAGGGTAGTTTATCTGTCTGTCTGTCTGTGTTTACCATATTAAATAATCAATACATGTTCAGACCAAGACCACAACAACAGATGATGCGTACCATATTAGAGTAGTTTGTCTGTCTGTTTGTGTCTACCATATTGAATGACCCGTACATGTACAGACCCAGACCACAACAACAGATGATGCGTACCATATTTAAGTAGTTTGTCTGTCTGTCTGTGTTTACCATATTGAATGACCCGTACATGTACAGACCCAGACCACAACAACAGATGATGCGTACCATATTTAAGTAGTTTGTCTGTCTGTCTGTGTTTACCATATCGAATGACCCGTACATGTACAGACCAAGACCACAACAACAGATGATTCATACCATATTAGAGTAGATTGTCTGTCTCTCCGTCTGCCTTTATCAAATTGAATGACCCATACATATACAGACCAAGACCACAACAACAAGTGATGCATACCATATTAGAGTAGTTTGTCTGTCTGTCTGTCTGTCTGTGTTAACCATATTAATTGACCCATACATGAACAAACCAAGACCACAACAACAAGTGATGCATACCATATTAGAGTAGTTTGTCTGTCTGTCTGTCTGTCTGTGTTAACCATATTAATTGACCCATACATGAACAAACCAAGACCACAACGACCTATGATGCATACCATATTAGATTAGTTTGTCTGTCTGTCTGTGTTTACCATATTAAATGACCCATAAATGAACAGACCAAGACCACAACAACAGATGATGCATACCATATTTAAGTAGTTTGTCTGTATGTCTGTGTTTACCATTTTGAATGACCCATACATGTACAGACCCACACCACAACAACAGATGATGCATACCATATTAGAGTAGTTTGTCTGTCTGTCTGTCTGTGTTAACCATATTAATTGACTCATACATGAACAAACCAAGACCACAACGACCTATGATGCATACCATATTAGAGTAGTTTGTCTGTCTGTCTGTCTGTGTTAACCATATTAATTGACCCGTACCTGAACAAACCAAGACCACAACGACTTATGATGCATACCATATTAGAGTAGTTTGTCTGTCTGTCTGTGTTAACCATATTAATTGACCCATACATGAACAAACCAAGACCACAACGACTTATGATGCATACCATATTAGAGTAGTTTGTCTGTCTGTCTGTCTTTGTTTACCATATTAAATGACCCATACATGTACAGACGAAGACCACAACAACAGATGATGCATACCATATTAGAGTAGTTTATCTGTCTGTCTGTCTGTGTTTACCATATTAAATGACCCATACATGTACAGACCAAGGCCACAACAACAGATGATACATGCCATATTAGAGTAGTTTATCTGTCTGTCTGTCTGTGTTTACCATATTAAATAATCAATACATGTTCAGACCAAGACCACAACAACAGATGATGCGTACCATATTAGAGTAGTTTGTCTGTCTGTTTGTGTTTACCACATTGAATGACCCGTACATGTACAGACCCAGACCACAACAACAGATGATGCGTACCATATTTAAGTAGTTTTTCTGTCTGTCTGTGTTTACCATATTGAATGACCCGTACATGTACAGACCCAGACCACAACAACAGATGATGCGTACCATATTTAAGTAGTTTGTCTGTCTGTCTGTGTTTACCATATCGAATGACCCGTACATGTACAGACCACAACAACAGATGATGCATACCATATTAGAGTAGATTGTCTGTCTCTCCGTCTGCCTTTATCAAATTGAATGACCCATACATATACAGACCAAGACCACAACAACAAGTGATGCATACCATATTAGAGTAGTTTGTCTGTCTGTCTGTCTGTCTGTGTTAACCATATTAATTGACCCATACATGAACAAACCAAGACCACAACAACAAGTGATGCATACCATATTAGAGTAGTTTGTCTGTCTGTCTGTCTGTGTTAACCATATTAATTGACCCATACATGAACAAACCAAGACCACAACGACTTATGATGCATACCATATTAGAGTAGTTTGTCTGTCTGTCTGTCTGTGTTAACCATATTAATTGACCCATACATGAACAAACCAATACCACAACGACTATGATGCATACCATATTAGAGTAGTTTATCTGTCTGTCTGTCTGTTTTTACCATATTAAATGACCCATACATGTACAGACTGTTATGGGTCAGAATTCCCCAAAACGCCAGCAAAAATCGGACAAAGATAGAATATAAATTTACAAGTTTAATTATGTACAAGATATATATATTTCAAATGATTACAGCTTACAATACAATGTCCGGAACAAAGTGTCCGTTATGGTCCACAAAGTCTATCGAATGTATGGTTTCCGGTAATCACAAACGTTCTCGAATGATCAGTATCCAAACGTTGTTAAATGGATTAAAGTCTCAACAAATAAAGTGTCTCAGTATATCAGAATAGATGAATGAATCGTGTCTACGAATGTGTACGAATGCCCCCTCAACACAGATCCTGAGAGGTATTTATATTTAATACCATTGAATTTACCAGAAGCTTATAGAACAATGACTCATTACAAATGATTAACAATAGAGTAAATTCTAGAAATCACAGTCATGTGATGATAATGATGTAACAAAGAACATACTGGAATATTCTCTATTGAAATAAACATGACATAGTTAAATCTAGAAAGAGCCATTATGAAATCATAATACAACATGACTAAGTACATGTGTACCTACACATAAAACAAAACTAAAATAATACATGACCCACAACACCCCCCCCCCCTTAAAAAAGTTTGAATGTCAATGAAAACTTAGGTGATAAATTCTTCAAAAATCATTCATGAAACTCTCGATAGTGCATCTGCAATCACATTGTCTTTGTCCTTGATATGGTTAATAATGATATCGTACTCTTGCAACAATAAACTCCACCTTGTAAGTCTTTGATTCTTGTTTGACATTTTGTGCAAAAATGTGATAGTGTTGTGGTCAGTATAAACAAGAATGGGATGTAAAGTAACATTCAAATAAACATCAAAATGTTGTAAAGCTAACAATAATGCAAGACACTCTTTTTCAATAGTAGAGTAATTCTTTTGACATTTTGTCAATTTCTTTGAAAGATAACAAACAACTCTATCTACACCATCATCATTTTCTTGAAACAAAGCCGCCCCGATTCCTACGTCACTGGCATCAACAGTAAGCTTAAATTGCTAATCAAAATTTGGAGCTGACAGAACAGGACTATTCATAAGAACACATTTGATTTTCTTAAAAGATTCGTCACAGTCATTGGTCCATGCAAAATTCACTCTCTTTTGTAACATATTAGTAAGTGGACAAACAACTGACGAGAAATTTGGACAAAATTTTCTGTAAAATCCTGCTATTCCCAAATATCTCATTATCTCTTTCTTATTGGTAGGAATCGGGAACTTTGAAATAGCTTCCACCTTGGCCATGATAGGAGTAACAAAACCTTGACCTATTTTGTGACCCAAATACTCTACAGTCGCATGACAAAATTCACTTTTTGCAAGGTTCACTGTGAGGATTGCTTTCGCCAGTATGTCGAAGAAAGTACGCATGATTCGGAGATGATCATTCCAGGTGTCGCTGTAGATGATGACGTCATCGATGTACGCCTCGCATCCTTCGAGATGATTTAGGAGCGAATGAATCATCCTCTGGAATGTGGCTGGTGCGTTTTTCATACCAAAGGGCATTACTTTATATTGGTATAGCCCATCTGGAGTCGCAAATGCCGATATTTCTCTGGCTCTCTCGGTAAGCGGGACCTGCCAATAGCCTTTAAGCAAGTCAAATTTACTGACAAATTTTGCACTGCCAATTTGATCTATACAGGCATCGATTCGTGGGATCGGATAAGAGTCAGTTTTGGTGACTGAATTGACTTTTCTAAAGTCCGTACACAATCGGTAAGTTCCGTCTGGCTTCGGAACAAGAATACATGGGGAACTCCAATCACTATTGCTGGGTTCAATAATGTCATTTTCAAGCATGCATTGAATTTCTTTCCGCATGTATTGAAGCTTTATCGGGTTTAACCGATAGGGATGCTGTTTGATAGGTGACGCATCACCCACAATGACGTCATGATGAGATGCATTCGTCTTTTTTGGAACGTCCGGAAAGATGGTCGTATATTCCCGCATTAATTAGTGCACTTCCTCTTTTTGATGCACGGTCAAATGTCCGAGTTTCACTTCCGGATTTGTCAGAATTTCAGAATTCTTCAAACGGACACTGTAAGCGAAGTCTTTTTCGACAGTCTCTTCATTACATTCAGGTTCAACACAATTTTCTAATGTATTTACATTGGCCAAAGTGGAAACTGGTTTTACAAAATTTCGTTCACTTCTATCAAAATACTCTTTCAGCATGTTAACATGACACACCCTTTTTTCTTTTCGCCGACCTGGTGTCTTAACCACATAGTTAACATCACTAATTTTACTCTCAATCTCATAAGGACCGAAATATCTAGCTTGCAAAGGATGACCAGGGATAGGCAAAAATACAAGAACTTTATCGCCTGGTTTAAAAACTCTGTTTCTAGCATTTTTGTCATACCATGTTTTCATTTTCATTTGTGAGGTTTTGAGATTTTCTTGAGCTAATTTGCAAGCATTACATAATTTCTCTTTGAAATTAGACACGTAGTCTAAGAGATTCAAATCGCTAGTCTCAGTCAACCATTTTTCCTTCAATAACTTCAATGCCCCCCCCCCCCGACCGTTTGCCCAAAATCTAGCTCAAAGGGACTGAACCCCAGGGACTCCTGAACCGCTTCTCGTGCCGCAAACAACACGAGGTGAACCCCTTCATCCCAGTCTTATCCATCCTAGTGACAATATGTTTTCATCATAGTTTTAATGGTTTGATGAAAGTGTTCAAGTGTCCCTTGGGACTCAGGATGGTACGCAGAAGACTTATACTGCCTGATACCTAGCTCATGCATAACCTGCTGAAACAATCCTGACATAAAATTCGAACCCTGATCTGACTGAATAGCCTTGGGAGCACCTACGAAACTGAAAAACTTTGTAAGGGCCTTAACTATGGTCTTTGCCTTAATATTCCTAAGAGGTATGGCTTCAGGAAACCTAGTCGAAGTACACATAATTGTCAATAAGTACTGATTCCCTGACCTAGTCCTAGGCAAAGGACCTACACAATCAACTAACACCCTACTAAATGGTTCCTCAAAGGCTGGAATGGCTTGGAGGGGAGCAGGGAGCAGGTGGTATAACTTGATTGGGTTTACCTACCATCTGACAATTATGACAAGACTTACAAAACTCAGACACATCTATTCTCAACTTATGCCAGTAAAAGTGACTTAAAATCCTTTTATAAGTCTTATTGACACCTAAATGACCTGCCATGGGTGCGTCGTGAGCTAAACTCATGATATCCCCGCGATATGCTACTTGAACCACTATCTGGTGAACGACCCGCCAAACGTCATTAGGGGGTGCATCGGGTGGTCTCCATTTCCGCATAAGGATGCCATCTTGTATGTAGAAGCACTCTCCGACTTTGTCCGCTTCTTCTCGTGGGAGGGCCCTCTTGCTTAGTCGGATGATCTCCTTATCTTTAGTTTGCTCGGAGAGGAGCTGCTCACGGCTTAAGGCATCTGTATCTCTGTCTAATGGCGGATGGGAATCATCATTAGGTACTGTTGGAGACTTCTAACATGAAGTGGTACTGAAGTCTCAGGCACGTTGTCATCAATAGTAGACATGAATGTGTCAGAAAGGTCTATATTTTCGGAGGGATGGTCCTCGTGGGGTGCAAAAGTACTCTCAGCGTCTTTTAGTCTGTTCCTGGCCATCGTCCTTGTAACTGCGCAGGCTGGGTACAAGTCGTCGTCTTCATCATCGGACACGACATCGGACGTGATTTTCTCACAAACAATCGGATCGGCTACAACTTTGCCGCCAGCTAAATCGTTGCCAAGCAACAAGGAAACGCCTTGAACGGGAAGAGTGGGTCGAACACCTACGATAACAGGTCCAGTAATTAAGTCTGACTTCAAATAAATTTTATGAAGGGGAACATCAATGACGCCTAGCTCCACACCCTGTAAAAAATCTGACCTACCAGTAAAAGTGTGCTCAGACAGAGGCAATGAACCCTCTAACAATAAAGTCTGTGCAGCACCAGTATCTCTCAGAATCTGAACAGGCAACGCTTCGCTAGAATCACTGAGTGAAACAAATCCCTGTGACAAAAAGGGCTTATAATGATCCTCCACAAAATCATCAGAACTGGACTTAGAACCCTGAATCTCAGGAGTGTCAGAACAAATCGAATCTAAGGCTTTTCTATCATTTCTAACAGACGCACAGGCCTGTGACTTAAGTTCCTTTTTCTTCTTAAGCTTCAAACACTCACCAATAACATGACCTTTTTTCTTACAATAATTGCAAGTAGGAAGCGACCCCACCCCTGGGGATGCCTCAGAACGCTCGGACCTAGGACCAGACGTAGAACCACCTTGAGATGGTGACGGGGAACTAATGGACGACTGAGACTCTTGTAAATGTAAATTTTTCTTTGGAAAATCTGACGTTTTTGCGCTATCACTAGATTCAGTTTTTGACACAAAATTTTTCTTATGAGTGAGAGCTTACGTATCAGACAAAACAGCGGCTTCTTCAAGAGTTTTAACATTTTTGTCTTCCAAATGAGTTCTTAAATCTTGATGTACACACTCTTTGAACTCTTCTATCAGAATTATTTGACGCAAATTGTCAAATGAATTGGGAATTTTCTTGGATCGAAACCACTGATCAAATAAATCTTCTTTTTCAAGCAAATTCAACATATGTTTGATTTTCAAACTTTTTGTACGTTCTAAACTTTTGTCTGTACGCCTCAGGTACTAACTGATATGCTCTCAAAATCGTGTCCTTGACCTTGTCATAGTCTGAACTCCAGCAATACTGAGCGCCGAGTACACTTCAGTCGCTTTGCCAATAAGTACGCTTTGTAACAAAGTTGGCCAAAAATCACGTGGCCACTTCAGATTGGCCGCGATTTTCTCAAAATAGGGAAAATATTTGTCCATGGACTTTTCTTGAAATTTTGGTACTAATGTGATGTTTTTCGCGGCATCGAATTCAGACTTGACAAGCGAAGGAACAGGATTTTCCTTAGCGTCTTTCTCTAACTTTAACTTTTCTAACTCAAACTGGAGTTCTTTCTCGTGCATACGTTCCTGTTTCTCTCTTTCTTCCTTTTCTCTTTCAAATTGTCTTTCTTTTTCTTCTTTTTCAAATTGTCTTTCTTTTTCTTTTCTTTCAATTTGAAATTGTCTTTCTTTTTCTTCTTTTTCAATTTGAAATTGTCTTTCTTTTTCTTCTTTTTCAAATTGTATTTTCATTTTCTCTAATTTAAACTCAAATTTTGACATTTTGGTTTCGCTTGAAACAGGTTCAACAGGAAAATCGTATGACGAAAAGATTTCCTCAGCTAAAAGCTCTTTAGCCACAATATTTCTAATTTCTTGTTTTCTCATAGAAGATTTTACATCTAACTTCAAGTGAAGTCCTAAACCAATCAAATCATCTTTCTTCAATGATTCGAACTCTTGTACAGTCGGCGATTTCAAAAATTCAGTGATCGAAAATACCATGATTGAATTCTGCTGGCAAAAGTTTTACTAAAAAAAATTCTTTAAAAAAACGAACTTTATGTAAAGTGCAAATATGCAGAGATTACTATCCCGGACGAGCCCCCAATTCTGTTATGGGTCAGAATACCCCAAAACGCCAGCAAAATTCAGACAAAGACAGAATATAAATTTACAAGTTTAATTATGTACAAGATATATATATATTTCAAATGATTACAACTTACAATACAATGTCCGGATCAAAGTGTCCGTTATGGTCCACAAAGTCTATCGAATGCATGGTTTCGGGTAATCACAAACGTTCTCGAATGATCAGTGTCCAAACGTTGTTAAATGGATTAAAGTCTCAACAAATAAAGTGTCCCAGTACATCAGAACAGATGAATGAATCGTGTCTACGAATGTATACGAATGCCCCTTTATCACAGTTCCTCAGAGGTATTTATACTTAATAACAATGAATTTACCAGAAGCTTCTAGAACACTGACTCATTACAAATGACTAACAATAGAGTAAATTCTAGAAATCACAGTCATGTGATGATAATGATGTAACAAAGAACATACTGGAATATTCCCTATTGAAACAAACATGACATAGTAAAATCTAGAAAGAACCATTATGAAATCATAATACAACATGACTAAGTACATGTGTACCTACACATAAAGTAAAACTAAAATAATACATGACCCACAACAAGACCAAGGCCACAACAACAGATGATGCAAACCATATTATAGTAGTTTGTCTGTCTGTCTGTCTGTCTGCCTTTATCATATTGAATGACCCATACATGTACAGACCAAGACCACAACAACAGATGATGCATACCATGTTAGAGTAGTTTGTCTGTCTGTCTGTGTTTACCATAATGAATGATCCATACATATTCAGACAAGACCACAACAACAGATGACGCATACCACATTAAAGTAGTTTGTCTGTCTTTCTGCCTGTCTGTCTCTCTGTGTTTACCATATTAAATGACCCATACATGTACAGACCAAGACCACAACAACAGATGATGCATACAATATTAGAGTAGTTTGTCTGTATGTCTGTCCGTCAGTCTTTACCATATCGAATGATCCATACATGTACAGACTGAGGCCACAACAACAGATGATGCATACCATATCAAAGTAGTCTGTCTATCTGTCTGTCTGTCCATCTGCCTATACCATATTGTATGACCCATCCATGTACAGACCAAGACCACAGCAACAGATGATACATACCATAGTAGAGTAGTTTTTCTGTCTGTCTGTCTGTCTTTACCATATTGAATGACTCATACATGCACAGACAGAGGCCACAACAACAGATGATGCATACAATATTAGAGAAGTCTGTCTATCTGTCCGCCTGCCTTTATCATATTGAATATCCCATACATGTACAGACCAAGACCACAGCAACAGATGATGCATACCATATTAGAGTAGTTTGTTTGTCTGTCTGTCTGTGTTTACCATATTGAATGACCCATACATGTACAGACCAAGAGCACAGCAACAGATGATGCATACCATATTAGAGTAGTCTCTCTGTCTGTCCGTCTGTCCTTACCATATTGAATGACCCATAAATGTACAGACCCAGACCACAACAACAGATTATGCATACCATATTAGAGTAGTTTGTCTGTCTGTCTGTATTTACCATATTAAATGATCCATACATGTGCAGACCTGAGGCCACAACAACAGATGATGCATTCCATATTAGAGTAGTCTGTCTGCATGTTTGTCTGTCTGTCTTTACCATATTGAATGATCCATACATATACCGACTGAGGTCATAGCAACAGATGATGCATACCATATCTGTCTCTATGTAATTGATTTTCTGTACATTCATATGCATCGTCTTAGAGCTTGAAACAGCATATCATACTTGGATAGTATGTCTGTATGGTTGTGTTATAGTTTAATAGAGTAGAACACACGTTTGTCTCTGTAATTTTGTAGTATCCATACATGAACCGACTGACACCAAAACAACAAATTATTGCAGTACATGTGATGATCAGTTCCTACATAGGAGTAGTTTATGTAATTGTAATTGTTCCAGTGATTGTTGTAATAGCAAATTTGGGCTGAATTTCGGCCCTTTCTCAATGCCAAAGTCCTACCATTTTTCCTAAAAAAGTTACCTTAATTTAATCAAATTGGGAATTTAAGTTAAATTCCCAAAATTCAAGAGTACAATTTGATTCAACATGAAATTATTTTACAAAGATCAATCAGTTGAACTCTTCAAAGGCCAGAAAACAAGAAGAAATGGTCTGATAAGGGACAGACATGTAGATGTTTTTTGATAATTAGCTGTTCCAAACATTCCCAATTTTCTGGATTATATCGCTGATTTTTCCCAAATTGAAAGGTACAGGCACCTTTGAAAAATAGTGAAAAAATCACGGTGACTGCTTTCATCAAACATGCTGTATGATGTGCACATTTACCAAACAGAGTCATGTTTATTTTGGTTGAATACTTTTTACCTGCAAAATGTTATGTGTCAAAATCTGCTGGACATTTTTGGAAAAAAAGGCTCTGAGCTCATATTAAAATGTGACTTGCTCATGCTGAATATCTCTTTTTTCATCGATACTAATTTTTTAAGAGACTGTCTGTAATGTAAGTTGAGCATTTTTCATATAAAATACACCTAAACTGAAATATTATTTCCAAAATGATGTACCTCCCTTAAAAAATCGATATTTAGATTTTGCAAATGAAGATGTCATGCACTTAATGATGTGATAGAGCATATATATTTATACTTTATACACAATAGTTGAATATTTATAATTGTTAAATGATATTCTAATTTTATGAAAAAAATAAAACAATTTTTTATATTGTCGTTTATTACTGTACAATGTATTAGTAAGGGTCTTGTCAAGTATTGATAGTTAATCTGAACATGAAATAGAAATAAAAGCCGTTGAAGTAATAATGCAGAAGTGATCCAACTCTATATCTTCTTGAAGACAATTTTTAGGAACCGCCAAAATTAATTACAGTAGCACCCACTGGTTTTATTTTTATTATCGGCTCGCAACATAGTGACAGGAGAATATAGTAACACCCTCGTTAATGTGTAAATGTGTACATGTGTACATGTGTCATCAGTTTTGCAGTTTTGATTTGATTTTAATCAAACTTCAGACACTACTTGTTTATGACAAGAGGAAGAACCCTATGGATTTTCAAGGTCCAGGTCAAGGTCACAGATTGGAAATGGTCAAAATTCTTGTACAGCATAGGGGGTGCAGTCTTGATTGGACCTAAACCAAACTTAAATCACTTATTGCTTATGACATGATGATGAACTTTATTGATTTTCCCAGACTGCACTGCGAGGGGACGCTACACTTTTCGTTGCCTAGGCTTTATTTGAATTTAGATTTGTGCATTTGCTTTGAAGGGATTGCATAGATATTTCAAAGGTTGTGAACTTTCCAAAGTAAATTACAGAGTAATACACGGAATACAAACAAGGTTTCAGTACAAGAGTAGTTGTAATAGTAAATTACAACACACAGTATACCATAGAAGAAGAACTGATTGTAGATCAGATATCCAGGAAATATGCTATAATTATACCCCCCCCCCCCGACACAAATGAGTTAAAGAAGATCCTGACGAGAATCTCAACAGCACTCACAATAGAGCCGAAAATTAAGCATCGACGGACCCCTAGCAAACTAGAGGTGGGACCAGGTGCCCGGGAGGAGTAAGCATCCCCTGCTGGCTAGCCGCAACCGCCGTCGATGTTTCAGCACGAAAATGAATACAATATATATATATTTCATGCACTGTCTGAGGTTATGTCTATATAGAAAATGCTATGGCGACAATGTCAGGGAAATATATTCAAAACACTTACTGTCAAACCCCTCGCGGGGAACTATTTTACGAGCTCCACACGGCACATCATTACTAGCATAACAAACATAACAAACAAGGTCTCAGTACAAGTGTAGCTGTGATAGTAAATTACAATACGCGGTATACAATAGAAGAAGTACTGATTGTAGTTCAGATATCCAGGAAATATACTATAATTATACCCCCCCCGACACAATAAACATCATTACTAGCATAACAAACAAGGTCTCGGTACAAGTGTAGTTGTGATAGTCAATAACAACACGCGGTATATCATAGAAACAGTACCGATTGTTCAGATATCCAGGAAATATGCTATAATTATACCTCCGCCCCCCACCCCAACACAATAGACATAATTACTAGAATAACAAACAAGGTCTCGGTACAAGTGTAGTCGTGATAAATTACAACACGCGGTATACCATAGAAGAGGTACAGGAAATATGCTATGATTGTGTTAGTCTCCATTAACAAGAAAGGAGAGGATCTCCAACTAGACTTTAGGAAAGCACCAAAACTCCTGATGAGAAAACACAGATCAAACAAGCACAGCAAGAGACAAGAACATGAAACAAAGAAATGTACATACTAGTATAAACAAACGAGAACAATTGGCAGTCGTAGTGAACCTTGGACAGCCATCTGCCAGGCCGGTAACAAATGGTGTAGTTATCTGGATTACAAGCATACAACCCTCCTACTTTTCTGGTTATCCAAAGGTCTCCAATCACGCACAGTTGTAGAGTAAAGTAATCTCATCACTGTAAGATGACCACACAAACAAGACAGCAAAACGCAGGACCCAAGCAACACAGTTGGTTATGTAAATGGATGAAAAAGCAGAAGGCGGACGAAATACAGTCTGTCCTCTTCCGCCTGCAGCAAACTTAATTATCCGCTTGCAATTCTGTTGCGAAGGGGATATAGCATCGCTGCCGTGCGTCCATGCGTGTGTGAAGGTGTGTGAGAGTGTGTGTGTGTCCGGGTTCGCATCGAAGACGAAGCAATCATCATAGAAACATCAAACCTTCCAAAAATTTTCCACATGGGGGAGAGAATGAAGCTTATTGATTGTCAAGGTCACTGTGGACTTAAGCTTAAAATCCTTGTGAACAGCATAGAAGACAGGACCCCGACCACCTGTCCTCTCTGAATGTCAGTCGGACTCCTCGGGTGATCACATGCATAAGCTCGCTACAGCCGCTAGAGCACGGAGTGTATTTCGTAAGCCTTCGGTTTTTTATATCCATTTACATATCCATCTGTGTTTATTGGGCCTTTACATCATGTTGTCTGTTTGTATTTTCATCGTACAGTGAGGAGGCTATTAGCCGAGTTGCTAAACTCGTCTCTTAATTTGAAGTGAGACGGGCGGGCGGGCTGGTGTCTGGATGGTTTGGCGTCTGGGCGGGCTGGCGTCAACAATTGGTTTCCGGACTATAAGTCAAGTATGATACATGCTAATGCAATGAAACTTCATACACATACTCACCATGAGTCAAGGATGAATCTTACTGATTTTGGGGTCAAAAGGTCAAAGGTCAAGGTCACAGACTCCGATGTTTGAAATTGGTTTATGGACTACAAGTCAAGTATGATACATGCTAGTGCAATGAAACTTCACACGCGTGCTCACCATGAGTCAAGTATGACCCCTATTGATTTTGGGGTCCAAAGGTCAAGGTCATAGAACTCTGATGTTTGAAATTGGTTTCCGGACTATTAGTCAAGTATGATACATGCTAATGCAATGCAACTTCATACACTTGCTCAACATGAGTCAAGGATGACCCCATTGATTTTGAGGTCAAAAGATCAAAGGTCAAGGTAATAGTACTTCTATGTATGAAATTGGTTTCCGGACGAGAAACTTCATGCACTTACACACCATGAGTCAAGGATGACCCCTATCGATTTTGGGGTGAAAAGGACAAAGGTCAAGGTCATAGTACTCCGATGTTTGAAAATGGTTTCCGGACTATAAGTCAAGAATGATACATGCTAGTGCAATGGAACTTTATACACTTACTCACCATGAGTCAAGGATGACCCCTATTGATTTTGGGGTCATAAAGTCAAAGGTCAAGGTAATAGTACTCCGATGTTTGAAATTGGTTTCCGGTTGATATAAGAGGATGTTTTGCACCTATTATCATGAAACTTGCAAGAAGTTGTTCCCATGAATCAAGGATGGCCCCTATTGATTTTGAGGTCCAAAGGTCAAGGTCATAGTACTCTGATGTTTGAAATTGGTTTCCGGACTATAAGTCAAGTATGATACTTGCTAGTGCAATGAAACTTCATTCACTTACCATGAGTCAAAGATGACCCCATTGATATTGGGGTCAAAAGGTCAAGTACTCCGATGTTTGAAATTGATTTCCGCACCATAAGTCAAGTATGATACATGCTAGTGCAATGAAACTTCATACACTTACACACCATGAACCAAGGATGACCCCTATTGATATTTCGGGTCAAAAGGTCAAGGTACTCTGATGTTTGAAAATGGTTTCCGGATGATATAAGAGGATGTATTGCACCTATTATCATGGAACTTGCAAGAAATTATTCCCATGAATCAAGGATGACCCCTATTGATTTTGGGGTCAAAAAGTTAAGGTACTCTGATGTTTGAAATTTTTTTGAAAAGTTTGAACAGTTTTCCGGATGATACAAGAGGATGTATTACACCTATGATCATGAAACTTGCAAGAAATGTTTCCCATGAATCAAGGATGACCCCTATTGATTTGGGGGTCCAAAGGTCAAGGTCATAGTACTCTGATGTTTGAATATGGTTTCTGGATGATACAAGAGGGTGTATTGCAACTATGATCCTGAAAGTTGCCAGAAATATTTCCCATCATCAAGGATGACCCCTATTGATTTTGAAGTCAAAAGGTCAAAGTCATAGGACTCATGATTGAAAATGGTTTCCGGACCATATTAGAGCATGTATGGCACCTATGACCATGAAACTTTCCAGAAATATGTCTCATGAATCAAGGATGACCCCTATTAATTTATGGGTTCAAAGGTCAAGGTCACAGAACTCTGATGATTGAAAATGGTTTCCGGACCATATTAGAGCCTGTATAGCACCTATAATCATGAAACTTGCCTCAAATGATTTCCATGAATCAAGGATAACCCCTATAGATTTTGAGGTCAAAAGGTCATAGGTCAAGCTCATACCACTGATAATGGAAATGGTTTCCGGATAATATTTGAGCCTGTATTGCACCTTTGATCATGAAATGTTCCGGAAATGTTTTCCATGAATCAAGAATGACCCCTAGTGATTTTGGCATCCAAAGGTCAAGGTCATAGGACTCTGATAATTGAAAATGGTTTCGGGACTATATTTGAACATGTTTATATTTTCCATGAATCAAGGATGACCGCTATTGATTTTGGGATCAAAAGTCAAATTCATAGGACTCGGATAATTTCTGGTTTCTGAATTATGTATGCATGTGTGTCAACCTGAAACGTGCCTGTGACGTTTCCCATTTGTCGAGACCATTCAAGTTTTGCAACTCGGCACTTTGCATCTTTGATGCATTTTAAGCTTATTTTACATCACAATTGTGCGTTCTTCGAGACCTCTGAGTAATCGGGAAAGTGGGAGGGTTGTGCGCACGTAATCCAGGATAACCACACCATCTTCTAATAGCAGATGACCGTCCAAAGTCAGCGCCAGGTGTACATTGGTATCCTTCCTCATATGTGTTGTCATTAATGTTTAATGTTTCTGTATGTCTGATACGATTGTTTTTGTATGACGTTCTAGTGAATATTGTTGTCTTTTTGCGGTTTGTAGTTTTGTCTGATTTAATTTGTGTGTCACTTTCTTATGGATTTGTTTACCTGGGTGAGTGCAGGGTGGTCATGCTGGAGATCCTTCCCTTTTCTTTAAGATATGACTTTTCTTTTAATATATGACTTAATACATGATAAGCTAGAGGTCCCATTTCTACCTTGCTAGGGGTTCGTCAATGCTCAATTTGGTGCTCAATTGTGAGTGCTGTTGAGATTGTTGTCAGCATCTTCTTTATCTCATTTGGTTCAAAATCACATCGCACCCTTTGTTCATAGGCAACCATTCTATGAAATATTGAAATTCATACAAAGCAGGAATATCAACTCGACAATGTTTTGCACCGTACTTTGACCCTGACCTTTTAACTTTGGTTATTTTTAGGTTGTTGCCAAAAGTTTGACCTTGTAGTATGTCCTTGACTTGTGACATGTATCAGACATCTGTTGCTATTGAATTTGAAGAAATTTATCATACAACGACATGACACAATGCTGTCTGTCTTCGGAATTGTCGTATAGAAAGGACTCAACTTCCTGATTCCGTGATCTTTGTGAGAATTCATGTAAAGAAATAAAAGAATTCTGTTAGTTGAGCGGACTTGTTCTCTCATCTAGTTCTCCACAAGTCTTCGGTCAAACGTCTGTACACCAAATTTGCGGCTTATGAAAAGCACTTTGGCTGGAAGCCTCACTGATATGGATTCAATATCAAAACGCGTGTCTGTTGCATAATAGATTAGTTTGAGTTTTCTTCAAGAAGGTATAGAGTTTGAACACTACCGTATTATTTCTATAATATTTCCTACATAATACATTATAGAACAACATGCCAACATTCATATGCTACATATGTCATACATGAATTATACTTATGGGGAATATTAGAATTGGATATAAGTGAAAATCTGTTTCTACTTTTATCTTATTTTACTATCAAATTTTATACATATTCCATGATACAATATGAGAAGCAATTTTTTAAAATATACAAACATTGTGATTAAAGTTATCTTTTTCGTCCATTAGATAAAAGATAGTGAATTGCTTACGTAAACATAGATTAAAAATTCTGACACAGATTCTAATTAATTACACACACCAGTTCATACAAAAGTAGTTTTGTGAAAAAAAATATATATAAACGTATCATAAGTTTACTCATTAAAAAGATATATTGCACTAAATAGATAACACATCTGTATTTTTTCTGAAAACTATTTGATGTCAATTTCTTCAATTTTCAAAAGCAAAGTTCAGTAGGAATACAGATTGTGTACAGATATTGAATGACTCAGGAAACAGGGACAATGTGTTAATGCGTAATTCAACTTAATTGTTGGACACAGTTTTGGTAATCTTTATATTATAAAAGTTTAACAGAAGTTCATGTTGAAGAAGCAAAACAAAGGTGATCGATACTTACGCAGAATTTTTTATAACTTTCAACGTGGAATTTATTTGAACCACCTGAAAGTTGTTAAAACTTCGATTGAAATTGGGATTTACTTGAACTTACTTAAATACTGTGACTAAAAATACTTGGAATTTATGTAAGCCTACCTGCAATTACTGTGACAATAAACAACTGGGATTAATGTGAGCTTATCTGACTTATTACTATGACTATAAATACTTAGGATTAAGTGAGCTTACCTGGACTTACTGTGACTATAAACACCTGGGATTTATGTGACCTTATTTCTTATTACTGTGCGTATAAATACCTAGAATTAAGTGAGCTAACCTGGAATAACTGTGACTATAAACACCTGGGATTTATGTGAGCTTATCTCTTATAACTGTGCATATAAATACCTAGAATTAAGTGAGCTTACCTGGGTCAAATGCATGTACATGCAGAGTATTTAAAACGATTTATTTGAGGTGGCGATTTAGAAATTTTATAGCAAATAAACGGTCAGAGGAAATTCAAACTGGAGATTTTTATTATCTGAGTCTGCGACAATTGCCGGGTGCCACCCCTTATTGAAGTCAGTTGTAAATAGTAATATGAAATACATGATAAAGTTTTATTCGTATTTTAGAACATGTAGACACCGACGAGCTCATTCCTTGCAATTGACATAGTAACGCCGAGATATGTGCACAACGCATCTTTTACTTTTTCGTCGATTCATTGAGATTGAATTTTATGCTGGGCTAGATGCCGTTTTCTTTTTTTCAAATATCTGCATACTCGATCATTGGACTCGCCATAAGTATTAATTAAAGTTCAAATTACACTATCTAAGTAAATGTACATATGATTGGTCATCAAAACATTCATTAGTACACGTATGAGAATAAACCCAAGCGTGATAATTATCAAGACAGTGCACCTACGAGTCTAAGCTGTTTGTCTCAATTAAATGGCATTGCAATCGGGGTTTTATATACCAAATATGACAATCTGTACACCGAATTCAGTGGTGGATGGCGGTATGCGGGGGTTGGCATTACAATGGGGGTAAGGAAATCTGTACATTGGGAAAAAGTGGCGGTAGCCAGGGCTGGAGGTTTAACGAGGGGCGATAAATCGGGGGAGCAGTGTGGATACCTAGAATTTTAGTGAGCTTACCTGGAATAAATGTGACTATAAACAACTGGGATTTATGTGAGCTTATCTCTTATTACTGTGCATATAAATAACTAGAATTAAGTTAGCTTACCTGGAATTACCGTGACTATAAACACCTGGGATTTATGTGAGCTTAATATCATATTACTGTACATATAAATACCTAGAATTAAGTGAGCTTACCTGGAATAACTGTGACTATAAACACCTGGGATTTATAGGAGCTTACCTGGAATTACTTTGACTATAAACACATTGGATTTATGTTTGACAGTAAGTGTTTTGAATGTTTTTCCCTGATATTGTCGCCATAGCACTTTCTATATAGATATAACCTCAGACAGTGCAATGCATGTATTTTATATATTGTGTGTTTTTGTTAATTTTCGTGCATGAACATCGACGGCGGGTGCGGCTAGCAAACAGGGGATGCTTACTCCTCCCGGGCACCTGATCCCACCTCTAACTCGCTAGGGGTCCTTTGATGCTCAATTTGGTGCTCTATTGTGAGTGCTGTTGAGATTATCGTCAGGATCTCTTTTAACTTATGTGAGTTTACCTGGAATTTCTTTGACTTATAATAAACACCTGGGATTTATGCGAGTTTACCTGGAATTACTTTGACTATAAACACCTTGGATTCATGTGCATTTACCTAAATGACAAATATGGATTATGACCATATCCCTGTACACAACACAAAATCGATAATTCAGAAAATCAGAAACCGAAGGCATACAAAATCAGGATAAAACAGAAACAAAAGCAAACAAACAAAAACCTCCACCACATGAAAAGAAGCGGACTCCCGATATGAGAGTGAGACCAGGTGCCCAAGACGAGTGAGCATCTCCTGCTTGCATGCAACACCCGCTGTTTCAATTCGGTAGAACTGGATGTTACATTGAAGCAAAATAACGGATACTTATCACCTTTCCTTTACCACTATCCCTTGTAACTTCGAAGTTAGGAAACGACCGGATCATTTCAAGGATTGCATCATCAATATATGTGTCATATAGTTCAACATTTAATCTACATGTATTTCGTATGTTTAATGCAGATGAAATAAACTGTCGCCATTCACCTGAAGCCATAATTACCCGTTCTAACCGTAACCAACGTGTGTGATCAGATAGTTTCAGTCCTCCATCGCCAAATTTCAAACCAGTCAGCCGTAACTCAAGCAGTGATGTCATTTTAGAAATATCTATTCCCTTCAGGTACATATCCCACAGCACTAACTTATGTAGTGATGACAAGTCTAACAGCAGTTCTTCGCGATTACTGAAAATAACATTTCCTATGTATAAGGTTTTCAATGATGGAGTACAGATTGTGGATAAATGGTAATTCTTACTGACATAGACCATATCAAGTGACCTTGTATTGTTATGTTTGTTACACAGGAAGTCGCGAACCACTGTTTCAGGGATACCATGTAAGTCTCCACCAGGTACAAACAACAAGTACAATGACCTTATGTCTGCATGGTGATCACACAGGAGTTCCCTAGTGATCCTCACCATCTCTTTGTCACTGCCAATCCAAAGATACACATCCGATACATGGAATGTCAATCGGCGGTCTGTCAGTGGGCTGTCTGTCACTGGGTGGTCTGTCACTGGGTTGTCTGTCACTGGGCGGTCTGTTTGCCCATACTGAAACTCCCTGTACCAACTTACCTGTAGTTTGTACAATTCCTCTACTGTACTGTTACCGTTGAAAGGAGATTCCCTGTATCGACAAATCTCTGTGTCACTGTCCGTTACACTTACAACATTCTGTAATATAACAGTACCCAGGGAAGGACACATTCCACAAATAAACATAATAACATTTGATAACTCCATGATTACTTCTACACTGGACAGATGTTTACAGAATGAGTCACTTACCTTTTCTCTGTTTGTTACTATGTAAATTACAGCCAGGAACTCTTGTATGGATTTATGAAAGAAATTAATACTTACATTCCTTCTTGTACGGCAGTTTGCTTCCTTCAAGCTAATCAAACCAACTTTTAGTGCAAATTGTAAGTCTCTCTCACTTATTTGCTTTTCTAGTTCTAATTTCTGAAAAACTAAGTTGATTTCATCAGATAACAGACTGTCATATGCTATTTTCCCTAACTGTAACATAATAGAGATGCAGTTTTTAATAGCTTTGTGTTTCAGTAAATTTTCTGGAACTTCATAATCGAATGTGTTGTCAGATTCTAGCTGCATTCTTGTGTGTTTTTCACTTGTTCTCTCGATTAACATATTAACCATTTCAAAATAGAAACTAGTCAGACTGTGCCATATCTGTTTTTTCTCATACAACATCTGTACACAAACTACAGTTAATAAAGGAATCTGCATGAAAGATTTTAACTTTTTTTCTGAAAAATACGCGACTATTTTGTTACATTCATCCGTGCATTTGTTTGGGTATTCTTTCAATTGATAACGATTAAACAACACGTTCTTGATAACATTTTCTACACCAGCCTCATTCAGACCAAATATTTCTATTACCTTGTCACTGTTTTCCACTATTTTTGACATTGTCGAAAGTAGCCATGGTCGCATTGCTATGAAGCATGATACAGTACTTGACACATCTAATATTGGCATTCTGTCATATCGCAAGTATTGTCTAGTCTCTTCGTTTGGATTCCACTCTTCGATCCCGTCTATGATGATCAGACTTCTGTATTGGTTAGAAGACAATACATGATGTATGGTGGCATGGTGGTCTGTGTCACTTTCAAATTCAACATGGCAGATCATTTCTACAACAGACGCGATATTTGTTTGGTAATTTTGAAAACTAAAAAGCTGCAACAGAAAAACAAAGTCAAATTCTTTAAGTTTCTTTTCCCTTTTATCAAGTTCTTCACTGTCAGAACCATCTTTCTGTAGAGCATTACACCAATTCTTTATAAGCCATAGACAGAAGGTTGTTTTACCACGTCCTGCATCACCAATCATGTAAATTTTCTTTACTACTTCCCCATCCTTTGTGAAAAGGTCATCGGAATCTGTGATTACTTTCTTGCTATGTGAGGAGTTATGTCCCTTTTCCTTGTACTTTGGATTTTCTTGTATGATAACTTGGGCGTACAGTTGCTCTATCGGCAATTCGTCTTCTCCTCGCTCTAACAGAGGGGACAATGGGATTACTCTTGTCTTATCATTGTTGATTTTTATCAGCCTTTCTCTCAGATTTTTGATACTTTGCTCGTCACCTTCAATAAAATGTACATTACAAAGTGCATCATACTAACACAGTGGGTTTATATCTTTAACTCTTATAAGAAGGGAGGGAATCTCCAACCAGACCTGGCTGCAGTACCGACAACAAAACACCAAAACACCCGAAGCGAAAAACACAGAGAAGACGAAAACAGCAAAAGACTAAAAAATGACATACCACACAGAAACATTAAAGACAAAATACCACAAAAGATTACCTGAGCAGTATCTATCCTCAAAGAAACTTCAGAGACAAATAATTCAGCATCCTTCGCAGTTGCCTTGTTTCCCTTTACAAGTCACTAGTGCATAAACCCGATCCACACGATTGGATCCACAGTGTATGAAGTGAGGTAGTTGGAGACTCTAAGACACAAAGAATTGAAAGAATCCCTCAATGAAAGAAGGGAGGGGATCTCCAACAAGACCCTGTTGCAGCACCAACAGCAAAACATCCGATGCAAAAACACAAAGACGAGCATACTAAGAAACGAAATAGAGACATACGACATATAAACATCAAACACAAAAGACTACATATAAACCAACGAGACCAACGGGTAACTGTAGGCCTTTCAACAAACGCTAGGTGTCGACTGAGAGTAACGACAACTCGTACCCAAAGTGTCAGAATCGGAACCTTTCGCGCTTCATCATAAAAATGTAGCGCAAAAATCACTTCAAATCATGAATTTTCTTATTTATTTACCTCTTTTGGGTTGTTGGACAAAGTTGGTAGGATTGAGTATAATATTTTAATTTGTTTCATGTACTAAAGACAATAAAAAGACAGAGAAAGATATCAAAAAAATTGCACATCAGATTTTTAGACCGAGTTACAAATGTTCATGTGGTAATATATTGGAAGGGAGAAAACTCTTCAATAATATCTCTTAAATTCGAGACCCTTGAAACTATGAAACGAAGTGAAAAGTAACGAAATGAAACGAAAAACAAAATTAAAAATTTTACCATTTCATCATTCGTTTACGATATAACTGTGGTAATTTTTCCCCCTTGTACACCCTATGTGCCTAGGGAACTGCGAGTCAAAGATCAGTACATGTACGTCTTATACATATTTCATAATCTACATTTCAGATCTGCAAAAGACTTATAGCTGACAAGGTTTAATCTAGGCATAGATGTAACCGATTTCGTTAAACTCTGCTTATATAAAGGGGGAAAGGGGGGGGGGGGGGGCATTAGTATTCACTAAAAATTGTATGCCGAACTTCTCAGTATAAATTAACATAAAAAAATAAAAAGCAGATATACCTGTATGTGTTAAAATAAATATCGTGAGTTAGGAACAAGAATACAAGTAATATGTCGATAAGTATGCATAACGAAGACATCATCAAAACTATCGGGGAAAATATAGAGAATAAATGAGAGAGAGAGAGAGAGAGAGAGAGAGAGAGAGAGAGAGAGAGAGAGAGAGAGAGAGAGAGAGAGAGAGAGCGTGTCTATGATTATCCATAACATTAAAAAATTATTTCAATATTACACGTTTTTATAAAAAAAAAGTGACGGCAATGACCCCCACCCTATAAAAAAGACGTAGAAATGTTTTTAATACAGATTTCAGCTTTACTTCTCATACAAGAGGTACTGATGTAATCACCCCTCGTCCACAATCTGTAAAACAAATCATTTCTGTATGATTCAGTTTCAATTGGAGGGCGTTGGCCGCCGGGCGCCTATGCCGTGCTTGCAAATGGTTTACAAGTCGGACAAGAAGTTTTTAAAGAACACATGAAAAGTGAATAATGTTTGAAAATTGTTTGTGTTATGGATATACATGTATTTTGTAATTCAACCATTTGCTAAAGAAGTAGGGTATACCCAGCCGGCGTTCTAAATGTTAAAATCTGTGAATCTGCTTAATATGCATATAGGGGGGGCTCCCCCCCCCTTCAATCAAAAGTTATTGATTTGGATAAGGCCAACGGGAACTTTCCGATTTCCGATTCAGATTTTACAATACATTTCTGCATTCTGCTTTCTTTTCTTTAATGTTTTGATTGAATTGATATCTGTCATATCAATAGGGGGTAGAGGGGGTTTTTGAATTTTGATTTTTGATATATGAATATTATGCAATGGAGATCGTAATTGATAAATATTGACCATCTTTTTGTAACGATTAAAAACAAGAGGCACAGGGGCCACAACGCTCACCTGAAAACTACGTAAACTAAGCACATCAAACAAAAAGAAGTTTGTAAGAGGAAAATAACCAGACTTCAGAGTGGAACAAAAATTAACAACACTTCTTAAGACATCTCTCTAGATAATCCTGAAGCTTTCGGTATGTGGATACGTGCTTCCGTTCTGAAGAAAAAGTTTGTCAAATGAGGGTACTTCCCATGACCTATTTTTGCCCGTTGTGGTGCCACCTGTTGACAGATCTGGACAAAAAAACAACAATACTTGTAGGGGACCATGATTACTTCATTCCTACCAAGTTTCATGAAAATCTGTTTAGCGGTTCTGGGGAAGAAGTTGAATATGTATGAAAATCATCTCCCCCTTCTTCTTGAGTAATCTAAGTAACCCGAGACAGACAGTTATAAAGAAGCTAAAGCAAAATCCTGCTAATAAATTACAGCCTTCTCCCCCTCCTTTCACTACGTTAAGTAAATGTGAAGTTCTGTTTTTACATTAATATTTTGAGCTGCTCTCAATATTTTAATTTCAAAGTTATATATCTAAGTCTTCACAAGATGAATTTGAAAATACTTATTCCTCTTTTTTGAATTATTTAATTTCCTTTTGCATACTCATTTAATAATTTAAAATATATAACATTCAAATGAATCGATTATATCTATATTAAAGAAAGACAACTCTTGCATACATGAGTTCTGAAAAATTCCTGATATAGATAAAAGAAGTACCAGAACTTGAACCCACAAGCCTTGGGTCAATGTGCACAGTAAACATATCTATTCATGATTGAAAAAATACTGATAAAAATCTGTTCAGCAGTTCTGGAGAAGAAGTTGAATATGTATGAAAATCACCCCCCCCCTTTCCTTTTCACATAAGAAAAAAAAAATTATAAAAAATCAAAAAATTAAAATTTTAGTATAAAATACATATCAAAGCAATGCTCAGGTGAGCTAAAAATTGTTGGGGTCCCGCCGGGGTTTGAAGCCACTCCCCATGGGTCCATTGGGCATGGAAAACATACATTATACCTATGTACAATCTTAAAAAATATTTCTTAAAAATGCAAAAGTTGATATCTTGACAAAATTCTTTCACTTGTAGGGTACCATGCATGAGTACCTCATACCTACAAATTGTCATGACAATCTGAAGAGAGGTTATAGAAAAAAAACAGAAAATGCATGAAAATCAACACCCCCCCTTCCTTTTTACATAAGAAAAAAATCATAAAAAATCAAAAAAAATAAAATTTCAGCATAAAATACATATCAAAGCATTATGTAAGTTAAATATGACAAATATGCAGTAAATGAGTGTGTAAAATCATACACTTATTGAGTTATTTAAAGAAATAGTGCAAAAATGTGCATTTCTGACTAAGTCCAAAAAGACGTCAAAAACGCGTCAAAAATTTGACTTCCGAGTGGAACCAAAAATAACAACACTTCTTAAGACATCTCTCTAAATCATCCTGATGCTTTCGGTTTGTCGATACCTGCTTCGGATCTGAAGAAGAAGTTTGTCAAAGGAGGGTACCCCCCGTAGCCTACTTTTGCCTCTGGTGGCGCCACCTTTTGATGGATCCGGACGAAAAACAACAACACTTGTAGGGGACCATGAGTACTTCATTCCTACCAAGTTTCATGAAAATCTGTCCAGTGGTTCTGGAGAAGAAGTTGAATATGTATGAAAATCAACACCCCCCCTTCCTTTTCACATAAGAAAAAAATTAATAAAAAATCAAAAAAAATTAAATTTTAGAATAAAATACATATCAAAGCATTAAGTAAGTTAAATATGATAAATATGCAGTAAATGAGTGTGTAAAATCATACACTTATTGAGTTATTTAAAGAAATAGTGCAAAAATGTGCATTTCTGACTAAGTCCAAAAAGACGTCAAAAACGCGTCAAAAATTTGACTTCGAAGTGGAACCAAAAATAACAACACTTCTTAAGACATCTCTCTAGATCATCCTGATGCTTTCGGTTTGTCGATACATGCTTCGGTTCTGAAGAAGAAGTTTGTCAAAGGAGGGTACCCCCCGTGACCTACTTTTGGCTGTGGTGGCGCCACCTGTTGACGGATCCGGACGAAAAACAACAACACTTGTAGGGGACCATGAGTACTTCATACCCACCAAGTTTCATCAAAATCCCTTCAGCTGTTCTGGCGAAGAAGTCGAAAATGTGAAAAGTTTACGACGGACGACGGACGACGGACGGACGGACGACGGACGGACGACGGACGGCACGCTATGACAATAGCTCACTTGAGCTTTGCTCAGGTGAGCTAAAAACATTCACTGACTTTCGCTTTCGCTCGCCAGTTTTTAACCACTTATATGTATATGAATATTTCATAACAATGCGACTTACCGATGTACCCTTTCTCCCTAAAGAGTTATAGAGGGTAGATAAAAAAAATTCTGACATTTTTACCCCAGACACAGCAAAAAACTGCTCGCTCTTATTCGCTCGCCTACATCGCTTAATTTAGCATAAATATAATTCATTTGAAGGTCACATATAAAGGACTCCAGAGGGAGAAATGAGAAACATGTACGTCCCTTTCCCCTTTCTGAAATCCTGGATCCGCCACTGATCTATCTCTAAAAGTGTGAGTACAGGGCTGTGCTCTACATTTTCTTTTTCTTAATATTTGATAAATTTGTACATCGCTATATATTTTTATTTTTAGATTTTAATTGTAAAAACTTATACTCAAAATATGTCACCTAAAGTCCGCTCGGCACTTGAAAGCGTGGATCAAGAGCTAGGGGGATTGGTTAGGGAGCGGGATCAGTCCGACCCCCCCCCCCCCCTTTGAATTTACAAAAAAGTTAGTTATGTTTTTCCAGCTTATATACAAAATCATAAGTGACGATGAATCGGCAGAGCCTTCATAGTCTATGGTTTCGCCATCCAATGCGATTTACGCCTCAGTCAAGACAATGATGACTTCGGCACTTCATATGTGTTAAAATGAATACATTTGACTACTTAATGACGAAATACACTTTTTATGATAAAAGAGTCAGGTTTTGCTTATTCATATGTTTATTTTTGTAGGCACAGGGTTTCACTGCTTCGATATCTCCTTTCCAAAAAAAAAAAAAAAGACAGAAAAGTTTACTTCTTTTTAAACTCAACTGAAAAGACTTGATGGGCTATACCTTTTTTTGCAGTTCAGATTTGGTAACTCCGTTTACATCAGAACAACCTTGAAATAGAAGACTACCCTGTACATAGCCGTTTAGTGGTTTGTTTAATCAAGAATATGCAAGGGGCGGGACGCCTGTAATTTTACATTATTTTACTAGATAATTCAACTTGAAACTCACGTCACTATGTAATCGATTATTGAGAGCCATAATCGATAATCGGAATCAAGTATCGAGTGATAATCGATTATTTGTTATAATCGGTTCCCACTTTTGGACACCACCATGAATGTGAAAAAACCTTGTTTTTCAGTACCTATTTTTGATCAAATTTCATTTTGAGTCATTTACCGTTCTTATCTGATCCAGAATGTTCTGTTACTCTATTTGAATATACGTATACGCGAGTTCAATTTTTTTCTTCATTTTTTTTTCAAAACCATGTGTTGGATAGACTGACCGCCCCATCCCCTCCCTCTGGAGAAGAAAGAAAAAACGTTTCTTAAGGTTCTTACATCAGTAAAATAAAATACGTACGTAATCGATGTTTTTGACAAATTTTGCTCAGCTTTAAACTAACAAAAAAGAAAACCACCATAAGTTCACTGCATGATGACGACCAGTACTTGTTCAATGAAATATGGAATAGGACCCCCCCCCCTTTTTTTTCTAGTTATCCCTGCATGTAGCTGTATTAAAGATAGAAGATGTTCAAAGTGAAGAATCATGACGATATGGACATTTCTTTTACATGTCTATAGCAAACAATCCATGCAAAAAGAAAAGGGATCTCTGAAATTAAATGAAATGTATTCATATAGTCACTCAGATTTTTTCTGTACAACTCAGTTTAGAAATCTGAAAATCGTGAAAATTTCATCTTTTTTTATTTTTGTAATTTGTTTTGTTTGCTTTTTTGAACAACCGTTTGATTTTAAATTTTTCGTGAATTTTGATTTAATAAGTTCAATGATAACAAGACCCTAAAATTGAAATTTACAGGGCTTTTTCTATTATGTCTGCGTCGTTTACTATTACGTTTGTTTTTTAAAATTCGTTCCGTTTCTTTTCATTTCGTTTCTTGTGCGTTTCATATTTTAAAGAACCCGTAAAACTCGGTTACTCAAGATGAGTCCCGGGAATCAAATGTTTGTTAAATTTTATAGTTTGAATTACCTCCCTCTTTAAGCAGATTTAATTTAAAATTCGGTAGAAAAAATTAATTTTTTATCGATAATTAGAATGTCTTTCCCAATTCAAAGTTCCTTACTGCTATTTAGACACAGATTCACAAGTCGTGAATCACTTTCAAAGGAAATTATTGGATTTTAAAATTTAGTTGAAAGGCCTAGTAACTGGTGCCGACTTTGGACGGCCATTTGCCACAAAAGTACCAAATGCTGTGATCATCCTAGATTACGTGCGCACAACTCTCACTTTTCCAATTACCCAGAAGTATCGACGAACGTACAATTGTGGTGTAAAACAACCTCCTCACTGTCACGTGACCGCACATAAACATGACAGCAAAACGCAGGGCCCCAAGCAATGCAGATGAATATGTAAATGGATGTAAAAAGAGGGCATACATAATGTAATCCGTGCTCTGTCGGCTGTAGCGAGCTCATGTATGTTATCACCCGAGGAGTCCGACTGACATTCAGAGAGGACTCTAAAGAGGTTTGGACAGGGCCCGTCATGGGGTCCTGTCGTCACAGTCAGTCAGAGTGCAAGTATCAAGAATTTATAAAAGCGGAAACCTTGACCTAAAAGTTTCTTGGTAATTTGTAAATTTCTATTGTGAAATCCAAAATATCAGTACATGCTCTAGCTTACCGGATGAGCTGTGATATGTAAATGCCGTATGACGGTAGTATTGGAACATCACCGTCAAGCCTGGGGAAATTTACTATTTTGAATCCAAAATCATCTCTTTTGTCATATACACTTGTATGAATCTTTCCGTTCACAATTTTGATATTTAGGTCCAAAAATGATGTTTCTGTATTCGTAACGTTTGTCTTGTTAAGTGTTAATTCTTGTGGATAAATTTCATACTTATATAATTCAAAAGCAAGATCGTCAATAGTTAGAATATCATCCAGATACCTACAGGTATTTTTGAAACATTTTAGATCATTTTTCTTTGCTTTTGAAGATTTTGGATAAGTTCTTTTTCGTAAGTATCGTAAGTGTATAAAATAAATCTGCAACAAGAGGAACACAGTAAGTATCCATAGGAATCCCTACAACCTGCTTGTATAGATCCTCACCAAATCTAACATAAATATTGTCCAAGAGGAAGGACAGGGCATTACACAGGTCAGTACATGTCCATGATTTGTATGATTAGTAGTCTATCGAGGAAAAGAAACCCTTTAATTCAGATGCATAAATGTAATGTTTCCGTTTCCGCTCTCGATCAAAACATCATTTAATGAGTATAGATAATCGATAATTAATTTTGTCATGAGGAAGTGTGGTGTACATATACTGATCAAAAAATGTTATGTCCCTAAAAAGGAAAGGTCACCACTTGTGCAGATGAAACGTTATAACCCTCGAAATAGTAAACTTTGCTCAATAAATCTCCAAAATTATCTCTCAGACATTGAACGCAATGAAGCGGGACGAAACAAAGCGTTGTCAACTTGCAAGGAAAATTCCCTTGTTTGTTTGTTCTGGCTGACTGATTTCGAAAGAAAATATTGAGAGTATAAATAAGCACAGGCGATTTCTCCATTGAAAAACGAAGTAAAATTTTGATATCGATTATCCATAATTCAGTCAAATAGCATGTTATTCAAGAAAATTTAGCTTAAATGACACCGGAAGTCCACAGTCGGCCTTGCGCCATGTCAAATACCAAAATCACATTGAAAGTTTATCTCAGGGTGTGTATATACCGATTTGTTAAGGAGGTATGTGTGTGAACCGCATTTTCAGGGAATAATAGAAATTGAAAATAATTGTATACATATAAAAGAATATCCCTTCCTTCATCGATTGCAATATTTCATGAAAAATAGAGTGTAGCCGTTTGTCCCCTATATACCGACAAAAAAGGGAGGTAACTCTGCACATTTTTTTCTAATTCAATGTCCCAACTTTGGACTTTATTTTAAAAATCAACATAACACAGTACGAAGTAAATTTTTATCCATTGACGTAGCAAATGAAGTAAATTTATCATTTTCGGAAAAACTGTTTTTGTTGCCATGGTAACCATGCTGGAGAAGGACATTTATGTCATCCCATTTTTGACAGTAAAAATTGTATACATTAATTTCCGAAGTTGTTGGCATAATAGAATTTTGATAAAATGTTTCTTTTATCATCTAGTGATACATGCTACAGATAAGAAATAATTTATAGAAGAAGGATGTAGCCGTTTTAAAGATATTTAGCTTAGAATTCCTCTGACCAAGCCTCTGGATATGATAAATCCGTTGTTTATGATTTACTGTTAATCTCAGTGGATGAGAAAAAATGGATGTTCTAGATTCCTATCTGACGTGTATGCTTCTTCTGTATATCATTTCTCTCAAAATTGATTTTGCGGCATCTACATGTATCTATTTATACATGTACATGTAGTTTTGACATTCGTACATATTGTACCAGATTTGAAAAAAATAAGCAAATTTAGCAAAACAACGATACGAAGGATCTCTTAATCTCTTGATAAGTTTGATTTGAAACAATTTATCTAAATTTAGCTGAGGCACATTTCTAGTTTCATTTTACTGTGCTGGGATTAGAAGGGGGTGGTGTCAGTATGATAGGAAAGGTAGTAAACGCACATCCTGTCTTCCGCATTGATTTCCTGCACATGCTCTCTTCAATGAATGTCGTTATATCATAGATTAGTACAATTGAAACAGAATAATTCCCTTTTCAACAAGGCGTACAATGGGAAGTGTGTTTACGGATTCCTTAGGATCCTTTTATTTTACAACGTACATGTACATGATGTACGTGATCTTTGGTCCTTTTGATGATTTGACAGTCGGTCGTCATGCTCACTTATTACAACTACTAATCAATAGGCCTCGTGATATAAATTCTGACTAAATCATTTATAACGCATGCGTTTTGCAAATGAAAGAAAAGTACTTTCAAGATATATCAGTTTTACACGTTTTCAATATTTGAGGTAAATTGCGTGGTCAGTTACGCCGCATCGTCAACTTGAACTATAAAATATAATTATTCTTTTGAATTTATTTGTGTCTTTTTTATGCAAGAATAAATTTGAAGTATTAAACTGTTACTCAATTCAATTGCAATAAAATTATTCCGCTCCGTAAAGTTGTCATGGCGTGAAATAATATAAGACAAACTGAATTAACATGACTTCTTAACAACAAGCACAAAGCGCTTTCATGATAATTCGCGGAAAAATATTGCAACGTCATAATACAGTATGACGTCAAATAAACTCCCGTTGATGACGTAAACTATGTGCCAAGGGTAAAACGATGTCGTGATAGAAGCGTATTTTAGGTGTAAACGATGATATATATTGCTCGTCATTCGAAATGCATTGCTTTTTAATCTAGAGGTATATTCAACCATTAGTTCAATAAGTTTTCAGACTTTGTTTTCTTTACGACATCGATATGGTTTACGTTTGATTTGTTCACGCTCATACCCTCTTAAGTAAAATTCTTTTGGATTCAGAAACGCCCTTACCAGAGAGGATCAAACAGGTCAAAAACCTTTGGCTTAAACCTTGATGATGACGTCACATTTACATCAATTGATCAAGATCGTTTTCAGAATCGGACAATCAATGGATATACCGTTTAACATTTAATTGAATTTTTTTTTCGAGGATACCGCCTCTGAATAAAATTTGTTTTCACGAGTCATTTAGAACCAACACAAAAAAGAAGGACATAACTTGTTTTATTCAGTATATTAGAGAAATCGTATGAAGAAATCGTATTGGCTTGGAAATTTCCAGATTTCATTTTGTCAAGCACATCCCCTGAATTCTTAATAGACAAAAATAAATTAATATCGTTCCTGTATAGAACAGTTTCACTATATTTAGTTAGATGTTCTTTAAGAGGGTATGAGTGTTATGGGTCAGAATACCCCAAAACGCTACCAAAAATCAGACAAAGACAGAATATAAATTAACAAGTTTAATTATGTACAATATATATATATCGAAGATGAATACAACTTACAATACAATGTCCGGATCAAAGTGTCCGTTACGGTCCACAAAGTCTATCGAGTATATGCTTTCCGGTAATCACAAACGTTCTCGAAAGTTCGGTGTCCAAACGTTGTGGATTAAATGGATTAAAGTCTCAACAAATAAAGTATCCCAGTATATCAGAATAGATGAATGAATCGTGTCTGCGAATGTGCACGAATGCCCCAGTTCCTCGGAGGTATTTATACTTGATACCAATGAATTTACCAGAAGCTTCTAGAACAATGACTAATTACAAATGATTAACAATAGAGTAAATTCTAGAAATCACAGTCATGTGATGATAATGATGTAACAAAGAACATACTGGAATATTCTCTAATGAAATAAACATGACATAGTAAAATCTAGAAAGAATTATTATGAAATCATTAAATAACATGACTAAGTACATGTGTACCTACACATAAAGTAAAACTAAAATAATACATGACCCACAACACCTCCCCCTTAAAAAGATTTGAATGTTAATGAAAACTTAGGTGGTAAATTCTGCAAAAATCACTCATGAAACTCTCGATAGTGCATCTGCAATCACATTGTCTTTGCCCTTGATATGGTTAATAATGATATCGTACTCTTTCAACAATAAACTCCACATTGTAAGTCTTTGATTCTTGTTTGACATTTTGTGGAAAAATGTGAGAGGGTTGTGGTCAGTATATACAAGAATGGGATGTAAAGTAACATTCAAATAAACATCAAAATGTTGTAAAGCTAGCAATAATGCAAGACACCCTTTTTCAATAGTAGAGTAATTCTTTTGACATTTTGTCAATTTCTTTGAAAAATAACAAACAACTCTGTCTACACCATCATCATTTTTTTGAAACAAAGCAGCCCCGATTCCTACGTCACTGGCAACAACAGTAAGCTTAAATTGCTTATCAAAATTTGGAGCTGACAGGACAGGACTATTCATAAGAACACATTTGATTTTCTTAAAAGATTCGTCACTGTCATTGGTCCATGCAAAATTCACTCTCTTTTGTAACAGATTGGTAAGTGGACCAACAACTGACGAGAAATTTGGACAAACTTTTTTGTAAAATCCTGCCATTCCCAAGAATCTCATTATCTCTTTCTTACTGGTAGGAATCGGGAACTTTGAAATAGCTTCCACCTTGGCCATGATAAGAGTAACAAAACCTTGACCTACTTTGTGACCCAAATATTCTACAGTCGCATGACAAATTAACTTTTCTCAAGGTTCACTGTGAGGTTTGCTTTCGCCAGTATGTCGAAGAAGGTACGCATGATTCGGAGATGATCATCCCAGGTGTCGCTGTAGATGATGACGTCATCGATGTACGCCTCACATCATTCAATATGAATTAGGAGCGAATGAATCATCCTCTGGAATGTGGTGGTGCGTTTTTCATACCAAAGGGCATTACTTTATATCGGTATAGCCCATCTGGAGTCGCAAATGCCGATATTTCTCTGGCTCTTTCGGTAAGCGGGACCTGCCAATAGCCTTTAAGCAAGTCAAATATACTGCCAATTTTATCGATACAGTCATCGATTCGTGGGATCGGATAAGAGTCAGTTTTGGTGACTGAATTGACTTTTCTAAAGTCCGTACACAATCGGTAGGTTCTGTCTGGCTTCGGAACAAGAATACATGGGGAACTCCAGTCACTATTGCTGGGTTCAATAATGTCATTTTCAAGCATGAATTGAATTTCTTTCCGCATGCATTGAAGTTTTATCGGGTTTAATCGATAGGGATGCTGTTTGATAGGTGACGCATCACCTACTAAGACGTCATGATGAGATGCATTCGTCTTTTCTTGGAACGTCCGGAAAGATGGTCTTATATTCCTGCATAAATCGGTGCACTTCCTCTTTTTGATGCACGGTCAGATGTCCAAGTTTCACTTCCGGATTTGTTAGAATTTCAGAATTCTTCAAACGGACACTTTGAGCGAAGTCTTTTTCGACAGTCTCTTCGTTACATTCAGGTTCAACACAATTTTCTAATGTATTTTCATTGGCCAAAGTGGGAACTGGTTCTACAAAATTTCGGTCACTTTTATCAAAATACTCTTTCAACATGTTAACATGACACACTCTATTTTCTTTTCGCCGACCTTGTGTCTTAACCACATAGTTAACATCACTAATCTTACTCTCAATCTCATAAGAACCGAAATATCTAGCTTGCAAAGGATGACCAGGGATAGGCAAAAATACAAGAACTTTATCGCCTGTTTTAAAATCTCTGTTTCTAGCATCTTTGTCATACCATGTTTTCATTTTCATTTGTGATGTTTTGAGATTTTCTTGAGCTAATTTGCAAGCATTATATAATTCCTCTTTGAAATTAGACACGTAGTTTAAGAGATTCAAATCGCTAGAGTCTGTCAACCATTTTTCCTTCAATAACTTCAATGCCCCCCTGACCGTATGCCCAAAAACTAGCTCGAAGGGACTGAACCCCAGTGACTCCTGAACAACACGAGGTGAACCCCTTCATCCCAGTCTTTTTCATACTGGTGACAATATGTTTTCATCATAGTTTTAAGGGTTTAATGAAAGCGTACAACTGCTCGCTGGGACTCAGGACGGTACGCAGAAGACTTATACTGCCTGATACCTAGCTCATGCATAACCTGCAAAAACAACTCTGACATAAAATTCGAACCCTCATCTGACTGAATAGCCGTGGAAGCACCTACGAAACTTTAAAACTTTGTAAGAACCTTAACTATGGTCTTTGCCTTAATATTCCTAAGAGGTATGGCTTCAGGAAACCTAGTCGAAGTACACTTTATTGTCAGTAAGTACTGATTCCCTGACCTAGTCCTAGGCAAAGGACCTACACAATCAACTAACACCCTACTAAAAGGTTCCTCAAGGCTGGAATGGGTTGGAGGGGAGCAGGTGGTATAACTTGATTGGGTTTACCTACCATCTGACAATTATGACAAGACTTACAAAACTCAGACATATCTTTTCTCAACTTAGGCCAGTAAAAGTGACTTAAAATCCTATTATAAGTCTTATTGACACCTCAATGACCTGCCATGGGTGTGTCGTGAGCTAAACTCATGATGTCCCGCGATATGCTACTGGAACCACTATCTGGTGAACGACCCGCCACACGTCTTTAGGGGGTGCATCGGGTGGTCTCCATTTCCGCATAAGGATGCCATCTTGTATCTATGTAGAAGCACTCTCCGACTTTGCCCGCTTCTTCTCGGGGAAGGGCCCTCTTGCTTAGTCGGATGATCTCCGGATATTTAGTTTGCTCGGAGAGGAGCTACTCACGTCTTAAGGCATCTGTATCTCTGTCTAATGGCAGATGGGAATCAGCACTATGTACTGTCGGTGACTTGTAAACATGAAGTGGTACTGACGTCTCAGGTACGTTGTCATCAATCAATGGTAGACATAAATGTGTCAGAAAGGTCTATATTTTTGGAGGGATGGTCCGTTAAGTTTAGATGTACTCTAAGCCTCTTTTAGTCTGTTCCTGGCCATCGCCCTGGTAACTGCACAGGCTGGGTACAAGTCGTCGTCTTCATCATCGGACACGACATCGGACGTGATTTTCTCACAAACAATCGGATCGGCTACAACTTTGCCGCCAGCTAAATCGTTGCCGAGCAACAAGGAAACGCCTTGAACGGGAAGAGTAGGACGAACACCTACGATAACAGGTCAAGGAATTAAGTCTGACTTCAAATAAATTTCATGAAGGGGAACATCAATGACGCCTAGCTCCACACCCTGTAATAAAACTGACCTACCAGTAAAAGTGTGCTCAGACAAAGGCAATGAACCCTCTAACAATAAAGTCTGGGCTGCACCAAAATCTGAACAGGCAACGCTTCGCTTGAATCTCTAAGTGAAACAAATCCCTGTGACAAAAAGGGCTTATAATGATCCTCCTCAAAATCATCAGAACTGGACTTACAACCCTGAATCTTAGGAGTGTCAGAACAAATCGAATCTAAGGCTTTTCTACCATTTCTTACAGACGCACAGGCCTGTTACTTAAGTTCTTTTTTCTTCTTAAGCTTCAAACACTCACCAATAACATGACCTTTTTTCTTACAATAATTGCATGTAGGAAGCGACCCCACCCCTGGGGATGCCTCAGAACGCTCGGACCTAGGTCCGGACGTAGAACCACCTTGAGATGGTGACTGGGAAGTAATGGACGACTGAGACTCTTGTAAATGTAAGTTTTGCGCTATCGCTAGATTGAGTTTTTGACACAAAATTTTTCTTATGAGTGAGAGCATACGTATCAGAAAAAACAGCGGCTTCTTCAAGAGTTTTAACATTTTTGTCTTCCAAATGAGTTCTTAAATCTTGATGTACACACTCTTTGAACTCTTCTATCAGAATGAGTTGACTCAAAATTGTCAAATGAATTGGGAATTTTCTTGGATCGAAACCACTGATCAAATAAATCTTCTTTCTCTCGAGCAAATTCAACATATGTTTGATTTTTAAACTTTTTGTACTTTCTAAACTTTTGTCTGTACGCTTCAGGTACCAATGCTCTCAAAATCGTGTCCTTGACCTTGTCATAGTCTGAACTCTCAGCAATACTGAGCGCCGAGAACACTTCAGCCGCTTTGCCATTAAGTACGCTTTGTAACAAAGTTGGCCAAAAATCGCGTGGCCACTTCAGATTGGCCGCGATGTTCTCAAAATGCGGAAAATATTTGTCCACGGACTTTTCTTGAAATTTTGGTGCTAATCTTATGTTTTTGGCGGCATCGAATTCAGACTTGACAGGCGAAGGAACAGGATTTTCCTTAGCGCTTTCTCCTAACTTTAACTTTTCTAACTCAAACTGGAGTTCTTTCTCGTGCATACGTTCCTGTTTCTCTCTTTCTCCTTTTTCTCTTTCAAGTTGTAAATGTCTTTCTTTTTCTTCTTTTTCAAATTGTAATTGTCTTTCTTTTTCTTCTTTTTCAAATTGTAATTGTATTTCCATTTTCTCTAATTCAAACTCAAATTTTGACATTTTGGTTTCGCTTGAAACAGGTTCTACAGGAAAATCTTAAGACGAAAAGATTTCCTCAGCTAAAAGCTCTTTAGCCACAATATTTCTAATTTCTTGTTTTCTCAGAGAAGATTTTACATCTAACTTGCAGTGAAGGCCTAAACCAATCAAATCATCTTTTTTCAATGATTCAAACTCTTGTTCAGTCGACGATTTAAAAAAAAGTGACCAAAAATACCATGATTGATTTCTGCTGGCAAAAGTTTTGAGAATTTTCATTTTTTTTCAAAAACGAACTTTACGTATAGTGCAAATATGAAGAGATTAGTATCCCGGACGAGCCCTCAATTCTGTTATGGGTCAGAATATCCCAAAACGTCAGCAAAAATCAGACAAAGACAGAATATTAATTAAGAAGTTTAATTATGTACAATATATATATATATCGAAGATGATTACAACTTACAATACAATGTCCGGATTAAAGTGTCCGTTACGGTCCACAAAGTCTATCGAATATATGCTTTCCGGTAATCACAAACGTTCTCGAAAGCTCGGTGTCCAAACGTTGTTAAATGGATTAAAGTCTCAACAAATAAAGTGTCCCAGTATATCAGAATAGATGAATGAATCGTGTCTACGAATGTGTACGAATGTCCCCTCAACACAGTTTCTCAGAGGTATTTAAAGAATAACTGTCTTTTGGAATGTGATTATACTGTGATAACCTACAATGGATCCAGGAATTATGTTCCATAATGCGCGTTAGCGCATTATGAAAAACATAATTCCTGGATCCATTGTAGGTTATCACAGTATAATCACACTCCAAAAGACAGTTATTATATATATTTACATTCCAATTTTTCTTTCTTAAATGACGTTAAAATACGTTTATAAACTCCGTTGCTAAGGCTCTGTTACTACGTACCCTCAAAGTTCAAATCAAGCCAAGTTACTATGACGTCATAATTCAAACCACACCACCGCGGTTATACTCCTATAATCACAGTGTAAATTCTATACAAATGAATGGGCATATGTAAATATTTATACTTAATACCAATGAATTAACCAGAAGCTTCTAGAACAATGACTCGTTACAAATGATTAACAATAGAGTAAATTCTAGAAATCACAGTCATGTGATGATAATGATGTAACAAAGAACATACTGAAATATTCTCTAATGAAATAAACATGACATAGTAAAATCTAGAAAGAATTATTATGAAATCATTAAATAACATGACTAAGTACATGTGTACCTACACATAAAGTAAAACTAAAATAATACATTACCCACAACAATGAGCGTGAACAAATCAACGTAAACCGTATCGATGTCGTAAAGAAAACAAAATCTGAAAACTTATTGAACTAATGGTTGAATATACCTCTAGATTAAAGGACACGGGACACCAAATCAAAGTTATCTTTATCCGAATTATAAAGTTGATTATGTAACAGAAATACCATTCTCGCAGTTTCCCTGCACGCGATAGCCGTTTACTGGGCTTCTTTAGGGGTACGTGGGCGGAGCTTGTGAAATATGCATATTTGTGAAGCCAAAACGAGGTTGGCACGTGACTGGCGTCACTTTTGTGATGTGCGCTGCTGTATATTCCAGTGACACGAGGGGAATGGGGGACTAGCGGCGGTAGTTTTGATATACTGGTGACGGGTCTATTTGATCTTATTAAAGTTTAAACATTTTTATATGATGAAAAATCGGAACAAAAAGTTTTTATCTCGGTTCATAGAATTATGCACTGAATACAGAAGGCTTCTTGTCGTGTACATTCGATAGCTAAATCTATCCAAGGCCGAACACTATAAAGCATGGAGAAATAAAGACTTTTTTGAAATGGAGACCGGCATTCCTAATCTAAGGGAATGGAGTATTTTTGCCTCTAATTATCATTATTTTTTCTATTATTATTATTTTCTTTAATTTATAACGACTGTTCAAGTATGTATGCAGGACTTGTATCCATAATATTTTTTTATATGATTTAGCGAAACACTAAAGGGTTTCTCTCTATATTACCGTACGATTCGGCCAATGATCCTATCATGTTTCATTTTGTTATTGATATTTGTACGCGTATCCTACATCCATGATCGTACATCGAAGACTTGTAAATACATATTTCTGTCTTTCATCGTCCATCTCTTGAACTTCCGAGTCTTTTTTATTAATGGGAAAATTTTAATGTTGTCTCGGAAGTATAGTTTTAACAAAATTATCAATAAGATTTATTTTCTGGCTGTAAAATTAAAATACATGTATAGATTTCACTCCTGTTATAGAGTTTTATGTGAATTTTCAATGTGTAGTCCGATTCTTTTTTTCCCCCAATGAATCAGTAATTCAAATAAGATAAATGTTAATAAGACCGTGATATACTAGGAAGAGACAAAGAGCTTTTCAAGAAAACTAGTGATTTCTCCTTGAAATTATTTATGGGGTCTTTTTGTCAGGAGATAGAGACATTTATGTAATTTCAGTCAAACAATTTATTACTCGCTCAAGTTAGGTTATTTAGTTATTTTAGTACTTCACTTTCCACACAGCTAGATTCATTAACCCTTCGTTGCTTTGCATTCCGATTTGTATCAAACCTCTGGATCCACCCCATCTGTATTCATGGAAAAAACGAAGGTGTGACATCTTTTATATTGCCGCCCTTATACAGGTCAAATTCTGATTACGTAACATAGGTTTTACCCGAGGCGTATTATCCTGGTTTGACTGGTAGAAGGGGGACTTGCGTCCAAATCACGCCCTTTTCAAATTGCACGAGAATAAAGAAGAAAGTAAACCCGTATAATTCAGATGTATGTAAATTGTATATGAAGAATATTTATTTTGACCTATACCTATAACTATAGATACACTTTTCAAAACCTTTCCCGCTGACTCCCGTTATCAATTTTAGGATATGTTTATCAAAATTTTTGTGGACCGTGCTTGCCGATAACTTTAAAACGAGTGTACTGTGTTTTAATCCTTTTTTATATAAAATTTTCGTATAAAATCAATTATAATGCACGTCGGTCGCCCAGAAAAAGGTGAAGGGGTGTTAAAATTGATCAGAAAGCACATTTTAAATAAACGGAGCGAAGGTAAAAGTGGTCCAATTTTTTTCGGTTTAATAAATATGTATGTTTTTTAAACAATACTTTACATGTAATTTTGAAATATTCTAGAATCAGGACTATCTCGCTAGATTTAAGAGAAAGAAAAAAAAATGTTGAATACCCCATTACTTTTTATTGGTTGAGAGGGGAGAGGTCGAATTCGTTCATTATTATTATTTCATTGACCCCCCCCCAAAAAAAAAATTTTCATATCTTTTTCTATTTTGACTCATTCTTTTTTTTTCTTGTTCTTTGATCCATTTTTTCAAATCTTCTTTTATTCCTTGATTTTATTTAACTTGAGCTTTTTAATACGACAATTTCTGTATACGGGACTATTATTTTAAGAGCAAATCAATTCTTTTTTAGCTACGACCTTTGAATCAAAACGAAAATAAGAAAAAGATATGAAAGAAAATATAATTCTCTTTAGAATCTCTGCCGTGTGAACAGGTCGCAGTGAGAACGTACATTATACGTGCGCGCTGACCATAGAGCGTGATTTTAAAGTACAGTAGCAGGTAGTTTATATGATTACATTGTAGAATCATGTTTATTTA
Source organism: Pinctada imbricata (assembly GCA_033119305.1). Lineage (NCBI taxonomy): Eukaryota > Metazoa > Mollusca > Bivalvia > Pterioida > Pteriidae > Pinctada > Pinctada imbricata. The sequence goes on along the minus strand of VSWD01000014.1, from coordinate 15,718,413 downwards.
GATTAAATGAATATTTCAGGTTTAAATATTTAAGTTTATGAAAATTTAAAGTCTAAAATTAAATTTATTATATAGATATTCTTATCTTCCTTCTCCCATCTAATTGGAATGACCGCATGGGCATATCACGCTCTAATGATTTTACACCTGACAGGTAATGAATACGCGGCATTTACGTACCCTGCACGATTGATTGACATGTGTATACTTGTCAAAACAACGATTTCTTAATTGGGATGTTACTTTCATAGTGGGTTAGCTCAATAGACGTACAAATTAATACATGTTCGAAGAAAACCAATCCGATTTTGTAATTAAATTACACCAAATTAAAGAAAAGCTGGTTATATATTACAGACTTTTCTTTATTTCAAAAAATCGTAATGTGTAATAAAACAAAAACACCTTTTTTTAACGTTCACTTTGCATGTAATATGACCATGGTGACTAATGGATCCTATATATATATATATGTTTAGTACCAAAGTACACACTATGCGCTTTAGCCATAAACCCGTTTAATCACAAATATGACGTCACACGGCGTAGCTAATTAAAGATCGACAATCTTCGGAAATCTTCGGTTAAGTGCTATTTTTAATAATATAATCGAGCTGTTTTGATCTTGTTAACTACGGGCTCTCGTAGGGATTAAGTTTACTGATAGGTTCTATCACATTAGGTTTAAAATACCATTTGTAAATTTTAGTGACCTGTGTCCTTTAAAGAGCAATGCATTTCGAATGACGAACAATATATATCCTTGTTTACATCTAAAATACGCTTCTATCACGACATCGTTTTACCCTTGACATGTTTACGTCATCAACGGGAGTTTATTTGACGTCATACTGAATTATGACGTTGCAATATTTTTCTGCGAATTATTATGAAAGCACTTTGTGCTTGTTCTTTAGAAGTCCGGTAATTCAGTTTGTCTTATATTATTTCACGCCATGACAACTTCACGGAACAGAATAATTAGATTGCGATTGAATTGAGTAAATTAATACTTCCAATTTATTCTTGCATAGAAAAGACACAAATAAATTCAAAAGAATAATTATATTTTATAGTACAAGTTGACAATGCGACATTACTGATAACGCAATTTACCTCAAACGTTGAAAACGTAAAACTGATATATCCTGAAAGTACTTTTCTTTCATTTACAAAACGTATGTGTTATGATTTAGCCAGAATTTATATCACGATATCACGAGACCTATTGATTAGTAGTTGTTATTAGTGAGCATGACGACCGACTGTCAAATCATCAAAAGGACCAAAGATTACGTACATGTACGTTGTAAAATAAATGGATCTGAAGGACTCCGCAAACACAGATCCCATTGTACACCCTGTTGAAAAGGAAATTATTCTGTTCTATTTATACTAATCTATGATATAACGACATTCATTGAAGAGAACATGTGCAGGAGATCAATGCGGAAGACAGGATGTGCGTTTACTATCTTTCCTATCATACCGACACCCCTTCTAATCCAAGCACTTAGTAAAATGAAACTAGAAATGTGCCTAATGACAAATATGGATAATGACCATATCCCTGTTTACAGTACAAAATCGATAATTCAGAAAATCAGATACCGAAGGCATACAAAATCAGGATAAAACAGGAACCAAAGCAAGCAAACAAAAACCTCCACCATATGAAAAGAAGCGAACTCCCGATATGAGAGTGAGACCAGGTGCCCAGGAAGAGTAAGCATCTCCTGCTTGCATGCAACACCCGCCGCTTCAATTCGGTAGAACTGTCACATCCGTTTACTTCCATTTCGGAAGACAAAGAGTAAGCAAAAGACTGCCCGACAAGTGCCCTCGGGGACAATTTTAATAAGCTAACTTTAGATAAATTATTTTAAAGCAAACTTATCAAGAGATTAAGAGATCCCTCGTTTCATTGTTCTACTAAAAGAAGGGAGGAGATCTCCAACAAGACCCCGTTGCAGCATCAACAGCAAAACAGCAAAACACCCGATGCAAAAACACAAAAGACGAGACGGAAAATAGACACACGATTTGTAAACATCAAACACAAAAGACTACACATAAACCGACGAGACCAATGGGCAACCGGTGCCGTCTTTGGACGGCCATTTGCCACGCAGGTAGCAAATGTTCTGGTCATCCTGGATCTGGTACAGTTATGTACGAATGTCAAAACTACATGTACATGAATAAATAGATACGTGTAGATGCCGCAAAAACAATTTTGAGAGAAATGATATACGGAAGAAGCATACAGATAGGAATCATAAACATCCATTTTTTCTCATTCACAAAGATTAAAAGTATACAATATCGCCGAGCATTACCTAAAGTGAGAGTCACGATGTGCGATACGTCACGTTACGTTGTCGGTGTTAAAAGCGCTTAGTGTTGGGAAAATGAATATGAAATTGATCAGAATATGACTCATATTTTAGTCTGAAGTCCAGATTATAAGAAATCTCAGATAAATTGTATAGACATACAAAAACTTTCCATTTTCAATCATAAACAACGGATTTATCACATCCAGAGGCTTGGTCAGAGGAATTCTAAGCTAATATCTTTAAAACGGCTACGCTCTTTTTTCTATAAATATTTTTTTTATTTTTAGCATGTATCACTAGATGGTAAAAGAAACATTTTATCAATGTCAACTACTTCGAAAAGAAATGTTTAAAAACTTTTCATACAATTGTTACTGTCAAAAATGGGATGAAATAAATGTCCTTCTCCAGCATGGTTACCATGGCAACACTTTTTTGAAAATGATAAATTTACTTCACTCACTATGTCAATGGATAAAAATTTACTTCGTTCTATGTTATGTTGATTTTTGAAATAAAGTCCAAAGTTGGGACATTGTTTTAGTAAAAAATGTGCAGTTACCTCCCTTTTTTGTCGGTATATGAGGGACAAACTTTTTTTTTTCTTTTTTTCATGAAATATTGCAATCGATGAAGGAAGGGATTTTCTTTTATATGTACAGATTATTTTCAATTTCTATTATTCCCTGAAAATGCGGTTCACACTCATACCTCCTTAAAAGCCGTAAGTGCTGACGTCAGATTTCGAGACAAAAATGTACTACGAGTGGAGCAGTCGCTAGAATTAACAATAAATCGAAATTTGTAAGGAGACTTGTGCAGTTTCGGTATGCAATATAGTGTTGTCTTCCTTTACAAGGCAGTTGCGAACTCCGAACGGAGGCAGGACAGGATGCCTGGGAAGACTGCATGCAACACCCGCCGCGAATACAAAATTGAAACATGTCAAATTCAGTAAAGTCCAGTAAGGAAATATTAGATTCATTTTTGAATTAAGAATACCTTTATCAGTACTCAGATTTAAACACGTTATCCTTTAAGTGATCACCAATCGTCCGAAATCGCACTTGCTGCATGATTCATACATTATGACATCACATAATCACAGTATTCTTTGATTGATCAATTTCGAATTTCATTAAGACGTCATAATATGAATGTTTGTCTGTACGTACCAAGCCTCACATTTCATAATCAGAATGTTATCAAATACAGTATTTAATTCCGCTCAAAAAAAAATACCTGGGTTATGTTGATCTGATTTTAGTTGTTCCTTGATGTTTGCAATTTGAGTCTCATGGTTCTGACAGCTTTCATCTAGAGAATCAAGATGTCTTTTATGCTCATCTAGTTGTGTACCATGACTCTGAACTCCAGTGTCCAATCTATCTAGTTGTGCTCTGTGTTCATCTAGTTGTGTGTCATGCCTATCAACCTCTTTGTCCAACGTAGCTAGATGTGTACTATGTTCATCTAATTGTGTGTCATGTGCAGCTATCTGAATACTGTGTTCTAAAATGCCGAAAAAATGTCTAATGTCAAGGTCATTGTTAGGACAAATAGATAAATCATTAGCTGCTTTATCTATAAATTTTAGGGTAAATAGTGGAGATAACCATTCCTTTCGTTGATTGTTGCCACAAGAGTGAAGTTTTACAATGAGGCATTTGTTTAACAAAGAATTAAACTTACTTGTTGAAAATGTTTACAAACATTTTACAAATGACAAATGTAATGCTCCTTTAGACTTGAGTTACCTCTCATTTGCTTGACAAGTTTCACAATGCTGTCCCATTGAACACTGCTGATATTACAAGACTCCAACGTGCTGAGTTCTTTCAAGAAGTCTGTCCCTTTTGGTAGTCTGGCCTTCATCCTGGTGCACACATCTCTCAGTTGATTCCAGATGTCTGTAAAATCTACAATTGGTATTGAGGGATTTGCACGATGCCCAAACATTTCATTTCTGAGAATTCGTATTCGCTCGATGTCATCACTTTGTGTCGTATCTGTTGCTGATGGCTGCTTACCCCATCCACGTGTTGGTTTTGGAAAAGGAGCACGGACATTAACATTTCTGAGTAATGTATAACACAGTGTGATATCAAAATCTTTATATCCATCTGTAGTAGCCTGACCAATCAGAAGTCTTTGTTTTGGGTTCAATCTCCCCCATAAGTTTGGATGGGATGCACTTGTTACTTTTATAGCAATGTCCTTTGATGGGATATATCTTTCTAGTATTTCTTGGAGTATATTGGTTCCTATTCCAAGTAAAGCTTTACAAAATCTAGTGAAATTTTCTTGCTCATGTGTGATGGTGTGTTTACGTTTTGATGATCTGAAAGAGTAAAACAACTCCTTAATAATTAAAAGAAAGCATCGTTGATACAACGAAGATTTCCCAAACGCGTGAAACCATATAACTGCCTCTTGCATATTTTTCTCCTTCCATATGATGTCGTCAAGTATGTTTTAGTTCTTTTCTTATATAATTTCACGATTGCATGTTCAAAATGTACTAATTACTTTCTTTCAGCTTTGCCGTCTGTAAACATTGTTTAAAATCGTAATGAATTTGAAATTATCTATTTCTTTGTTTTTTGGAACCTTGTCATGTCAATATAATCGAAATCTAAGCAAATTTTTTCTAAGCATAATCTCACAGGCGATCCTTTGACAATGCATGTAGATTATACTTAAAAATGTAACTGAATGGACGCTTCTGATTATTTGGAACCATCCTCTGTTTACAAAGTAGATTTACAAAATGCAAAACAAAATAAAGTAAAGGGCATAGTTGAAGTAAAATTTTGTTTTAATGTTAAACGTCTTCAAATTCAATAACTTCATTTAAAAGCAGATTATTTACAGTATGGACCAGACATTCAAGTTTCGGGTACCTCACCCTCGTCTGTGATTTCCAATCTAAATGATCAAATCTCAGCATTTAAGACGTTCCCCGTGATTAAATGTTTCACACGAATTAATTACTTTCTTTCCAGTCCTGTGGCCAGAGAAAAGCTTTGTTCTTACCCTTAAGATTTTGATAATATGGAAACATGTCATTTCATCTTAAAATATCGTCAATAAAAAGGATGATAGCATGCTAATGCCGTTTAGTGGAGTGCCTTATGCAATGCTGTGGGAATTTTATGATTAAAGCAAACCACTATGCTAAAGTTATTAACTATGGACTAGTATTACAGAAAAAGTTTGATAGACCTCTGAGATATGTGGCACTTCCGATATTTAGGGGGCAAAAAATCCTTTTTTTATGCAAAAATAATGAAAAACTGGAAATAATTTATAAGTTTTGCATTAAAAGTGATGACAGAAATAAAAAGATGTAAATTTACTTAATTTCTTATGCTCTTTCGAATTAAATGAGTTTCAAATTCGAATTCTTATATCAAATGTGTATTTTTGGACGAAAAAGCCCTTTTCTAGGCTAAAATCATGAAAATTGGAAATAATTCATAACTTAAACATAATAGCTGATTTCAAAAATTAAAAGATGTTTACATACTCAATTTCTGATGTTCTTTCCAATGAAATGAGTTTTCAATTCAAACTCTTATATTAAATGTGTTTTTTGGGAGAAAATAATGAAAAACTGGAAATAAGTCATAACTTTTGCATAACAAAAGGTAACAAAAATTAAAAGATCTTAGTATACTTAATTTCTTATGTTCTTTCAATTGGAATGAGTCTAAAACTCGAATTTTTATATCAAATGTCTTTTTTGGGGCAAAATATATTTTCTATGCAAAAATCATGAAAAACTGGAAATAATTTATTAGTTTTGCATTAAAAATGATAAAAGAAATTAAAAGATGTAAATGTACTTAATTTCTGATGTTCTTTCGAATTAAATAAGTTTTAAATTTGAATATCTATATCAAATGTGTTTTTTGGGAGAAAATGCCCTTTACAAGGCCAAAATCATGAAAAACTGGAAATAATTCATAACTTTTGCATAACAAAAGATAACCAAAATTTAAAAATCTTAGTATACTTAATTTCTTATGTTCTTTCAATTGGAATGAGTCTTTCACTCGAATTTCTATATCAAATGTCTTTTTTGGGGACAAAAATTCATTTTCTATGCAAAAACTGAAAAACTGGAAATAATCAATTAGTTTTGCATTAAAAATGATAATAGAAATTAAAAGATGTAAATGTACTTAATTTCTGATGTTCTTTCGAATTAAATTAGTTTCAAATTCGAATTCCTATATCAAATGTGTATTTTGGGGCGAAAAGACCTTTTCTATGCTAAAATCGTGAAAAATCGGAAATAATACATAATTCAAGCATTTTTACTGGTTTCAAAAATTCAAAGATTTTATAAATAACAATGAACACTCTATATCCACAAATTTGCGGCCACTCGGCCTGTATCAAGTGGAAAAGCACGAATACAAAAGAATTCTACGTAATATCCATAACTGCTGGTAAACAAAGCCCAGCGTAAAATGTACAAGGTATGACGTCACACATAACAACGCATTGTTGATTGTTATGTGTGACGTCATACCTTGTTCATTTTACGCTTGACTTTGTTTACCAGCAGTTATGGATATTACGCAGAATTCTTTTGTATTCGTGCTTTTCCACTTGATAAAGGCCGAGTGGCCGAAAATTTGTGGATATAGAGTGTTCATTGTTATTTATTATATTAAACTTCCCTACGGAGGACACTTCTTCATTAAAAGATGTTATATTTTCAATTTCTGATGTTCTTTTGAATGAAATGAGTTTTTGATTCCAATTCTTATATCAAATGTGTTTTTTTTTTGAGAAAATGCCCTTTTCTAGGCCAAAATTATGAAAAAACTGGAAATAATTGATAACGTTTGCATAAAAAAATAGTAACAAAAATTAAAGGATGTGAATATACGAAATTCTTTATGTTCTTTCCATTGAAATGAGTTTCCAATTTGAATGCCTATGTCATATGTGTTAGGGGGGGGGACAAAATCCATTTTCTATGCAAAAATCATGAACATCTGGAAATAATTTTTACCTTTTGCATAAAAAAATGATAACAGAAATTAAAAGATGTAAATGTACTTAATATCTTATCTTCTTTTGGATGAAATTAGTTTCAAATTTGAATTCTTGTATAAGATGGGGGGATAGCTCTTTTCTATTCAAAAATTTTGAAAAAAAATGAAAAGATAGTTATATATTTAATTTCTGATGCTCTTTCAAATGAATTTCCAATTCAAATTACTCTAGAAAAGGTGTTTGGGGCACTTCTAGGCAAAAGACTATAGGAAATAATCCATACTTTTTGCATAAAAAATTATATATATAAAAAGGTTCTTATGAGTGAAATGAGTTTCTATTTCCAATTCCTTTATCAAATATGTTTTTTGGGGAAATTGCTTCCAGGTGAAAGTTATGAAATCTCTTGAGATAATGTATGACTTTTAAATAAAACCTAATACCAAAAATTAAAAGGTATTTATGTACTTAATTTCAGTGTTCTTTCGAATGAATGAGTTTTGATTTCTAATTTCTATGTTTAATCAGCAGGGCTCTCACACCTTTTTTTTTTTAGACTGGGGCCGAGGCCTCTGAAATTGGGAAAAACAACAGCATTTAATCAAATATCGGGAAAATTATAAATCAATTTGAATGACTTTTCACTTGAAATATAGCACTTTTACCTCCTGGGGATTTTATTGTTATTTTCCACGAGGTTTTCACTTGGGAAAATTGGTCCATTAATATGGACTATGAAATTGAAATACTAAATCATATGATTGTTCTATTGTAAAATTTCAGTGTATCATAAGAACATTTCAACAAGAAATGACTCATCGGTATATAAAAATAAAAAATGTATAATATTAAGTCTCAAAATAGATACTATATTGCATTGGGAATTTGGCCAAATATCGGCCCCAAATTAGGCTGATCAAGAGCCCTGATCAATACACATGTGTTTTAGAGTAAAACAATGTCCAATAATAATCTACTTGAGATTTTACTGTAAACAAATTATGTTTTTTTATTAAGCATAGAAAATAGGATTCAAAATTTATTTGTAAAGAACAATGAAGTCATGTATGTACATTTTGTGTAAGGTTTAACATTTTTTCAATAATTTTAAAAATCAGGTTTTAATTGAATGTCATATATTATCTCCAATTTTCCATGTTTTTTTTTGCCCAGAAAACTCATTTCATTCGAAAGAACATCAGCAATTAAGTAAAAAAAACATCTTTTAATTTTAAATCAGATCACTTGCTAAAGTTGTAAATTATTTCCAATTTTCATGTGTTTTTTCTATTAAAGGGCTTTTTGCCACACACCCCCATATTTGATATAGTCATTTGAAATGAAACTCATTTCATCCGACAGAACATAAAAAATTAAGAACATTTACATCTTTTAATTTCTGTCATCATTTTTTGTATGCAAGCGTTATATATCATTTCCAGTTTTATCATTATTTAACATAGAAAATGGATTTTTGCCCCCTTAAAGTACATTTGATATAGGAATTCAAATTGGAAACTCATTTCATTTGAAGAATATAAGAAATTAAGTACATAACCATCTTTTAACTTTGTTACTATTCTTTATAGAAAAGTTATGAAGCATTTCTAGTTTTTCATGATTTTCGCCCAGAAAAAGGCATTTTCTCCCAAAAAACACATTCAACATAAGAATTTGAATTGAAAACTCATTCCATGTGAAAGAACATCAGAAATTGAATATATAAACATCTTTTAATTTTTGAAATCAATATATATGCTAAAGTTATATATTATTTTCAATTTTTCATGATTTTGGCCTAGAAAAGGGCTTTTTCGCCCCAAAACCACATTTGATGTAGGAATTCGAATTTGAAACTTATTAAATATGATAGAACATCAGAAACTAAGTATATTTACATATTTTAATTTTTGTTATAATTTTTAATGCAAAACTTATAAATTATTTCCAGTTTTCCATAATATTTGCATAGAAAATGGATTTTTGCCCCAAAAAACACATTGACATAGGAATTCAAATTGGAAACTCATTTCATTGGAAAGAACATAAGGAAATTTGTACATTAACATCTTTTAATTTTTGTCATCATTTTTTACGTAAAAGTTATAATTCCTTTTCAAATTTTTCATGATTTTGGCCTAGAAAAGGGAATTTTCTCCCCCCAAAAACACATTTAATATAAGAATTTGAATTGAAAACTCATTTCATTCTAAAGCATATCAGAAATTAAATATGTAAACATCTTTAAATTTTTGAAATCAGTTAAGGTGGCTCAATAATCCACGAATTCTTTGTCAGAGCCAAAAAAGTTATTCTGTTTATTTGACATTCATGTCTGATGGTTTATATTTTTAATTAAGATTACATATCATCGTTCATTTGATTGACTAGTGGTCCTCTGAATATACATGTGTAAACCAATTCCGAGATCTGTCGCAAAACAATGAATTTTAATAGATAAATACATGATATAGGGATAAAAATTTCACATTAAAACTATTCTTGTGATTATTTCTATCATGATATAATCAAATACGTCTATTTCTTAATATGTAATGCTTTCAAAGAGTAAAATAGATAAAACTGTTCCCGAAAGGTACATTTTGTGCACCCCCACCCAAATTGAAAATCTACAAAAAAAGTACCCTTATTTGTCATCAAAGTGATAAGAAGTCTTTGTCAGAAGTTATTTTCTTTTACATATTTCTCAACGATAAACTCTGTTCTTCAAAAATAATTAGAAAAAAGTACATGTTTTCGTTCATTCTGATCCAAAATACTTGGTTGTCATAGTAACGATTTTAAGGGGGGGGGGGGTAGGTTTGTCAATAATGTCTAAAGAAGGGTTCGATTCTGAAATAAGTAACACAGCAGATGCAATTTCTAGATATAGTTATAATTTAAAAGGCGTTAGCAATATAAAATAAGCGTTTTTGTCAAAGCACAACGATCGCCGGGTGTCGGAGATACGGAAACATGAATAAGAGAAATAGAAAGAGTAAATGGAAGCGTTTTTAAACATTTTGACGTTCAAGGTCAGTAAGTAGACGTCATTAACCTCCCGCGCTCTCGATAATGCGAGTACTCATCTGTAAAATGGATATATCTTTGAACAAAGCAGGGTTAAAACTAAAATTCACTCTCTCAAAGTATTTAAATACGGAAACTTTATTCGATAACATCTCGCTGCAAAGTACGATAGTTGACAAAATTGTAGAAAAATTCTCTCTCTCTCTCTCTCTCTCTCTCTCTCTCTCTCTCTCTCTCTCTCTCTTATTTATTCAAGTTATAAATATTTTGTCACCGATAGAGCTCTGCTCACGAAAGCCCTGTAACAAGTCAAGCCATCAATTTTGTTAAATACAAAATTAGAAGACGGTAAGTATCGCGGTCTCAATAGTCCGCCGGTTTGGATTCATTACGAGGAAATATTGCATTGATACATAGATTTCAATATTTGATCAGCAGAAGTTTTATTGTCTAGCGGCAACCTTTATCACCAGAGTTATTCCCTACCATAAACTTTCCCAAAAAGAAAATATTTAATGTTTTAACTTGAAAACATGTATATACTAAACGCGGATGCCCGGACGAGGCTTACCCTCCCGGGTCAGCCCCCCCCCCCCCCCCCGGCCGGGCCTGCTTTCTTAATATAGGTATATTACATTCTCATCGTTGTAAAAATAATACTAAAAAAACCCACTTTACATTGTATCAGATATTAAAAACCCGTGTTATTATGTTGTACACACGTATATGTTGCATGCCCGGGTCAGCCCACCCTTCCGGCCGGGCCTGCCTTCTTAATATATGAATATTACATTCTCATCGTTGTAAAAATAATACTAAAATAAAAAAGAAACCACTTTACATTGTATCAGATATTTAAAACCCGTGTTATTATGTTGTACACACGTATATGTTGCATGTTTACTAATGCTTTCCCGCTAAATTTCTATGACGTAATCCAGATCACCTGTGCGTTTAGGTCCCATCTGAAAATAGACTGATATAGGGTAGTTGTAAAAAATGTAATTTGCAGGTGACTACCCTTGTACGATTTCGATATTTTTATACAGACTCTATAGAGGACACTTCAATTTACCAAGATTTTGCTGCGCATTTAATAGAAATTTTAACAGTTGTGTAAAATGTGGATGTAAAGTCGAGTTTTGCAGTGTTTTTACCACTTGTTTTCCTTCTCGGTATATTTTCTCCTCTTAATCGTTTTAAGTGTCATAATGCCCAGCTTATTTCTAAATCTGCAGGATTTACTGAAGAAAACGATAGAACATTTCTATTATTTTTTCTTTATTTACCACTTGCAAAATTCAATTTAAAACCAAGACAACACTGTAGAGTTATATTTAGGGCTGTCACGTGACACAGGGGAATCCCCCTGCTGAATTTTTTTTCTTAGCTACCAGACACCTACCAGATATTGAAAAAACACAGCTTTGAACTAAAGAAAGAACATTTAAGCTGTAATTGAGGGTTGAATACCAGGCACCGTAAAAATGGAATATTTTCAGCGCGATGTCAGCGTGGAGTACCTTAACGCAGCCGCGTTACGGGATATTTTCCAATATTTAACGATGCATGTGGCTAAAAATATTGCACGCAGATTGTAGATGATAATTGTCTGGTTCCATCGATACCAAACTTGTCGAAATCCGTCAATAAACAAGCGAATTAGAGGAGTTTAAAGACCGAACCCGCACTCGGTACTATTCGAACCAGTAATGACGCCGGAAATATGATGACATCAAACGATTATTGAGCCTCCTTAATACGTTAAATGTATGAATTATTTCCAAATTTTCACAATTTTAGACTAGAAAAGGTTTTTTTTGCCCGAAAAACCACATTTGATATCAAAATTTGAATTTGAAACTCATTTTATTCGAAAAACAACAGAATTTAAGTTCAGGGTGGCGACTTTTAATAGAAATGAGGTAGAAGAAAGATGGATAGGTTCATATGTAGAGGAACATCTCCTCGAACTATTCAGACCAAAAAATCAAAATTTGCCCGTCTCATGTTTTGGCTATAAACGTCCATTTTTGGCCTATTTTAACATATTTGTCATTTTAGAGAATACTACATCATAACTTTACATACCCCTGAAATGCATGAAATTTCAAAAATTCATATATATCCTTATTTTTCAAGATTCTTATAGCTTATGGATGAATTAAAGGCTATTTTGAGAAATTCTGATAAAATAATCAATTCTAAGGAGAGTATTTTCGTATAAAAACTTTGTTGCTGGTTGCCATGGCAACAACTCATTATTTTTATTTATAGCTTGATGGTCGCAATCTACATAATTTTTTTCTACATACATGTATATATCTATGGTATTGCTTTATCCTAAAGCAGTCATATCAATATGTACCCGAATTAGTTTTTGAGCAAAATGACTGTTTCTATAAATAGCACAATAATTCATGCAAAAAATCAACATTTTGACCCAAAAACATAGAGTTTAACTTGAAGTTCGAATTTCTGATTATCTCACTTTAAAAGAGTATAATGAATAGTAAATATTCTGATGTTTGAATCTTTGGTAGCAGAACTCATTCAAAAATGACAAATCTTTTCCTATTTTCGGCGATTTTTCATCGAAAAATCTGCATTTTTCCCCAAAATATCCATTCAGCAATGAAAGTTTCAAGGAGTATTATTTTTTTTTTCAAAAATCATGTAACAATCTGAGCGTATACCATGTATCGTTTATGTCAGTTTCAAATATTATGTGATATGAAAATAGAGTTATCTCCCTGTAGTCGCAACCCTAACCTTAAGTATATTTACATCTTTTAATTTTTGTTAACATTTTTTATGCAAAAGTTATAAATTATTTCCAGTTTTTCATGATTTTTGCATAGAAAAGGGTGTTTTACCCCCAAAATATCGCAACTGCCACAAATCTCAGAGGTCTATCAAACTTTTCCTGTAATACTAGTCCATAGTTAATATCTTAATCATAGTGGTTTGCTTTAATCATAAAATTCCCACTGCAGTTTATTTTCTTACATAAGGCACTCCACTAGTTCCTCTTTTTTATTTGAATATGTTTCTGAATAGACTCTATGAGAAAGCAGACTCTTTTCAAAGATTTTACACAAAATACAGAAACTATTAGAGGCATCTTCTTTAGTATGTCTTGTTGAGTCTGAAAATCATTTTCTTACTAAATATCACGTATTTGCATATGATTAGCTTATTAACCACGTGTAACAACGCAAAAGAAAACAATTGGTTAGCATCTCCCTGCGTTCAGAACTAGAAAATTAAGTCGCAATAGGTAAATTGAATTCTTGTTGCTTAATGGGGAATGAACCCATTACTGTCTGCTTTCGCCCAAAATTAGGTTCTTTGCTGATAACTTATGGTATGCTTGTGGTATGTATCATAATTGCCGACAACAATAGTCAAACCTCTATGTTGCCGACATATTTAGGTTTGTTTTATATCATTTTTTTGATACCCAACATTGCTACATTTTTACAAAAATCATACACATCAAACATATTTTGCTCATCAAAGTTTTTTGATTCCTAGAACATTTTTGGTCTTTAGTTCGATTTCTTTTTAAATGTATCATTTGAAATTATCATTTCAAAATGACGTCAATTTTAAGATATTTTCAAAAATATATAATATTGCTTTATCAAGAAATTAGATTCATAAAATTTCGAAGCAAAATTTTTTTGGTGAAAAATGGCCTTCTCGTATTGTAGTCAATTTTGATTATATCGATATAACAAATTGTAATGTCATTTATACAGATATATCGAACTATGTATACCTAAATATAGGTATTTATATTTAGGTATGGGTAGACTGGCTTACATGTATCATGACAATTCGACTACAAATGTAAATATCTTTTAGTACAGGGCTTCCAAATTAATTTTGTTAAAAAAGACATATCTTTAGATATAAAACAGAATTTTCTCACAAAAAATAAAGAAAAGAAAAATCGGACAAATATAGAAAGACAAGGGTATTATCAAATTCGAATAATAACAGATTCATTCAGTCTTTGGCTATTTTTGATTGTTCGGATTGAGGATCACAGAGGATGGTTAATAATATGGAAAGGTTTCCTTCTTGATGAAAATTTCAAATCATTTTTATGCACCAGACACGTATTTCGGATATCAAATTCTCATCAGTGACAATTCCTTCCTATCTTTTCCTGCCAAAGCGTTTTCAAAATTCATTTCAGTAGCGCCTTCGAGTTTTATTTTTTTTTTTATTTAAATTTATCTACTTTTCAAACAGTGCGCTGCTCGAATTTACCAGAAACGTGCATGTCTGTTCCACACTGCAAATATATCTGCTGTTAGATAAGTAAAATAACGCTGTCAATTTGAAATTATTGTGCTTATCAAAGAAAAGATACTGTTTGATAATGAAAACAAAATTGAAAAACTTACATGCTTCCCATGGTAGAGGTACCTTTTAATCTACTGTTCAATGTTCCCTACAAATCTTACACGCTCCACACCGTCGATCTTCCTGTTTGTTTACTGCTTCTTGTTTCCAATAACAACAAGATCGGTGAACCTTTTATGGTGTGTATATATATGAATACAGCGTAAATAATACTTTACGATGTATTTTAAATTCCACGATATATATTTGTTTTATGCAGGAGATATGAATTGGATATATGCCGAAAAGAATTCATTCTTGAAAAATATCGAATTGTCCGAAGCATATTGTTTGAGGCATATACCAAACTTAAATTATTGTAGTCTAATCAAAGAGGGGGTAGAGAGTGTCTGATTAACCTGCATTTCAAATTCTTTCACTCTCCTATAAGTTTCAGTTTGAGAAAAGCTGAGTGAATGATCGTGTACTTCAAATTCTATTACTTTTCAGACATTCAGACATTGCTGTGAAAAAAAAAAAGATTTTGTATCTTACACTGTTATATGAATATATTTCTCTGCTGGTGGACAAATTGTCCCCGAGGATACTTGTCGGACAGTAATATAATATGGATCCTGATGTAAGAAGTTCCATAGAGGCTGGTACGTCGCCCTCTTAAAAAGGTGCAACTTGCTGTGTCCCAGGGTACGGATACAGTAGGTCAGGCAGATGCCCCAAGAGTCGTCCTTGGGGACATCACTGAATATTCATATATAGTAAGTGACGACCACAAGATGTGATATAAGTACGCCGACAGGTTCCTACCCATAAAGTCATGCCAAGTTGAAGTTGTTTACATTTTGAAAGACCACAAGTTTTTTCCAACTGACTGCAGTATATCAAATTGTGAGGACAAAAATTGTAAAACATACTCGTTTCTAATAACAAACATGAATGAGTGTTATCTATATGTGTTGATATACGTGAGTGAAACCAAGGGACAGCTGAGGAGTAGGATGACAGGGCATCAGTTTCAAATAAATCATAGCGGTAACCGGCTACTACATAAACCTTTTAACCTGCCCGACCACTCCATTTGTTCCTGAAAGTCCGTACCCTAGAAAAAATCTCATCTAACTGACAATCCGAACATCAGTACTCCGTATAGACATAAAAGAGAAGTTCACTGGATTCAACAATTGGGCACAGCTGCCCCTTATGGTTGCAACGACCATAATGAAAACATAGGAAATCTGATAAGTCCTGAATGCCAGTCGGTTAATGAACCAGGGTTGCTTGATCAAACGACAAGAAGACGTCGAAGTCATTGTATAAGAAAATACATCAGGCCAGATAATCGTGATATATCTTTCAGCGGTCTTTTGCCATATGTCAACCAACAGTCTTTATCATACATGTATTCGTACTCACTTCCATTAAAGGAATTGCATGTTTTCATTTTCGTGCGTTAACATCGACGGCGGGTGCGGCTAGCCAACAGGGGATGCCTACTCCTCCCGAGCACCTGGTCCCTACTTTAGTTAAGTTTAAACAATATTTATTCAATATAATATTCCAACAGTAATATACATTATATGAAAAATAAGGATAGAAAAAATTGTCAAAAAGCTTATAATACTTACACTCGCACCTTTAGCTTGCTAGGGGTATGTCGATGCTCAATTTGATGCTCTATTGTGAGTGCTGTTAAGATTATCGTCAGAATCTTCTTAAACTCAATTGTACGAATCAATTCATTTTAAAGAAACCGGTTCAGCAAAATTTCTTCTGCAAAGTATTATTCTAGACATCTCGTCATACAGACTTTTTAAGGCAGTAAATTCTGACATACCCGTTAGCAATTACATTCGTCCCTCCCTTAAAATCAAATTTGCAAACAAGAGAATCGATGCTCTGCGTTTAAAAGAAAGAAAGTAACATTCTAAAACGAAGGAGGGGATCTCCAACAACACCAGGTTGCAGCACCCATAGAAAAACCCCAAAACAACCAATGCTAAAACACAGAGCAGACAAGCACAGAAAGAGACGCAAAAGGGACAAGGAACGTCAACGCACAACACAGAAACATCAAACACAAAGGACTACACATAAACCAACGAGACCAATGGGCAGCGGGTGCCGACTTCGAACGGCCATCTGTCATGGAAATAGCAGAAGGTGTGGTTATCCTGGATTACTTGCGCACAACCCTATCACTTTTCGAATTACCCAGAGGTCTCGATGAACGTTCAATTGTGGTGTAAAACAACCTTCTCACTTTCAGATGACCACACACAAACGAGACCACAAAACGCAGGGGCCCAAGCAACATAGATGAATATGTAAATTGATATAAAAAGAGGGCGTATGTAATACAAATAATCCGTGCTCTGCCTCCGCGAGCTCATGTATGTTATCACCCGAGGAGTCCGACTGACATTCAGAGAAGACAGGTGGTCGGGGCCCTGTCTTCTCTAAAGAAATTTGGACAGGGCCTATCAAGGAGTCCCGTCGTCACAGTCGGTCAGAACGCAAGTTTTTAGAATTCGCTGTTACAAGACTGTAGATTGGTCAAATACCAAGCCAAGTGTCCGTCTGATGACATTAGGATCATACCCACGGTATAAAAAGGCGTTTGATGATTATCACGCATTTTCGATGGTTATGCTGCCTACCTTTGATCCTTCTAATTTTGTTTATTATATCACCATAAAAGACAGGTTGTGTAATACCCAAAGTAATGTACTCTGTTGCGTGTATATTTCCGAATTTTAAAAGAAGTTGACTGTAATTTTTGTAAAATTTCCAGAAAGTCTTAATTAGATTATGAAAGCGGAAACCTTGACCTAAAAGCTTTTTGGTAATTTGTAAATTTCTACTGTGAAAATCCAAAATATCAGTTCATGCTCTAGCGAACCGGATGAGCTGTAATATATAAATGCCGTATGACGGTAATCTTGGAACATCACCGTCAAGCCTTATCTATCTATTTAAGAGGTATATAATGTACAAGCATTGTCTTTGTTTCATTGCAATGCCATGCAGTTTCAGGGATTCTTTCTTCATTCGTACGTTGTCAACACGATCAGCTGAGCGAGAAGCCTCCAATAAAAATACAAATTCTGGCCATAAATCGAAACCTACCGTCTTTAGACGTGAGTCTTGTAAATTTTCCTTGATTAAATATTGTCCAAGAGGAAGGTCACTACATGTCCATGATTTGTATGATTTGTAGTCTGTCGAGGAAAAGAAACCCTTCGAATCAGATGTACAAATGTAAGTTTTCCGCTCTCGATCAAAACACCATTTAATGAGATTAGATAATCGATCATTAATTGTGTCATGAGGAAGTGTGGTGTACATATTAGAGAAGGCGTATGAAGAAATCGTATTGGCAAATTTCCAGATTTCATTTTGTCAATCACATACCCTGAATTCTTAATAGACCAAAATATATTTATATCGTTCCTGTTTAGAACCGTTTCACAATATCCAGTTACATGTTCTTTAATAGCAGTGATAGTTGGGTATGAATGAAGGCTCCCATGCACCCAAATATGCAATTTTTCTAACCTACATTTTTAGAAGCCTTTTGATACCTGGAATACGAAAATCAATGTTTCCAAGAACAATTTCCGGGCCTCGTGGTCTTTTGGCGGCCATTTTGGCGGTCATTTTGGCGGCCATCTTGGATTTTTGTAGGAATAACATATTTTGACATTATTTTGGAACCACACATGCTAGAAAGACGTATAAACCCATTATCCAAACTTTTTTTTCCACAATAAATCGTTTGAAGAACTCTAAAATAACATTTAACTACTTTGGGGATAGATATTCATGTAGATCAAACAATTTTTAATGTCGAGATTGTTGAATTTCTCAACAAATTTATGTTCACAATATATATTTGCCGATTTAACTAATGTCAAATAGGATAAAATGCAACCAAAGTTTCTTTTTAAATCAATCATCATTATTGAACAATTCATTGATTTCATATCCTTGTTCCTGATCACTCTGATGTTCACACTCTTGCATCAGTGTCTCTAATAGGTCCATGAGTGACAACGGAAGTATGTGCACATGACCAAAGAGGTTCTTACATACCATATACCACTTTACCTAGCCTTGATAATCATCAAACGGTTCGAATATATTTCAATAGATGAACAGGTCAGCCCTTTTTTATATTATTAATCCATGGTTCACCCAATCGATACAAAATTCATCAAAGGGTGTGGCATTCTTGACATCAATCTGAATAGATTTGATGGTTAAATTATCATCATCACTGATCTTTTCTTCAATATGAGTGATTTCACTTTTGTATGTATCCCTGATTCATCACTGGTTTATCAATTCATGGCCCATAGGAACACTTCTATCATAATGATGTCCAAAGGTAATATTACCTAGTCATTACCTAGGTTTCTAAAATGAAATTGGAAGTCATGGGAAATATGTACATCAGGCTAAAAGAAATGCAGGGTTATCCACATTATTTTGATTGACTCTGTACATTCGTTAGTGCTTACCCATGAGTTCACTAATGGCATTTTCAGAGAAAACAAGAAGACATGAGCAGTAATCGTGTTCAAGGAATTCAGCTATCTGGTTTACAATTTGTCAATTATGTTCGTTGTTGTTTGAATTTGATTGCACTTGGGCTCATCCGAGAAAGCGGACATAGGTAGCGGTACATGTATGAGCGGCCTGCTTTGTATGCTAGGCGAAGCCGCCGTACGGAGTTTAACTATGTTCGTTTTGCAGAGAAACGAAATAAACTCTACTATATTTATTTTGGGGCTGCAATAATGTAAAGAAAATATGGATAAGACTAAAACAAGTATTATTTGAAAAAAGTGAATATTTCTGTAGATTTTACATATTTAATCCATTGAAAGGAGATCATGAAGACGTCGTCAATTTATGTGTTTTATTAATAAAGAAATTATTTTTAGCTCAGAGTAAAGAGATGGAATACCAACTTTTGAAAAATCATTAATGTATATAAAACGATACATGGAAATAGATCTAAAACTTGCATTTATTATTCCACGTTTAAAGCAAAAAGGATAAAAGAAAAATAGGAGGGTATATTGTAGGTACTTGAAACATAGAACTTCATTCTTTTAACTATAATACATGATTGTAAGTGAACTATTGTCAAATATCATCTGAGTTTATATATGTGGAAATCAAACAAAATACGAATGAAAAAAAAAAATTCATTAATTAATCTTTTCTTCCAGAAAAAATCGACTCGTAATATTTTGAAACTGAAAAAATGTGTGACACAAGAAAAGAATAAACCTGAATAATCCTACCTGATTTATTAACTATTCGTTTTCTGTTTTGCCTACTTGCAAACAATGTAACTCATTTAAAGTGGAATTGCACATGCATTGTAAACACTTAAATATCTAAGATTTACGACAATGTAAATAACACAATGAGATTTGATCCTCCTTCTGATGCTTTATGACTGTAGATAAACAGTGTATTGAACATGACTAAACAGAATTTTGTGATAAGTAAATATAAACCTGGTGCATTGTTATGCGGGTGAGTTATTGCACACTAAAATAATGCACTGTTCATGATATACCCCTCACATTTCTAGATTATGCTAAATCATCTCTCCTTACAAGTTACTTGGTATAAAGTTTTTCTTCGTCATCCTCCTTTGAATAGTGCAAAAGGTAAAATGATTGAGAACATTCATTCTTGAACATAATGAATCTACATGCACACTTATAACGATAAAGGAATAAATTGCAATCTTGATTTACTCTAGGTTCATTACATCCTAAATGTTAGACGTCTTCAAAAATAGCATCATTTAAGAACATTTATTTGCAGCATAGATCAGATATGCACGTTTCGGGTACTTAACCCTCGGTAATGCTCCTCAGTCTAAACAATGTAATATGGCCAAAAGGTGTGAAAAATATGTCAAAAATGTACCGAAAGACGTAACAGGATGGGTGGGATATGATGGACCCAGTTTTAGAAATTTCAAGAAATTCTAATCATAGAAATTTTCGAATGCGTTGACGAAACGATCAACGAAGTTTATCGTAGTTGGCTACATGTGCCCTCGGGGACTCTTGGTCCACCAGCAGTGACACTCACCAAGTAGTTCAAACGTTAAACGTCTTCATATTCAATAGCATCATTTAAGGACTACGACTTCGGTTAAATTACATGAAATCTGTCCTAGATATGCAACATATATGTCATAACATAAAAGGTGAATCTTCATTGCATCTTCACGACCAAACAATGATATGTGTCTCCACGACTACCGCGGAGTAGGGGGCGTTTCAAAATAAGATAATTTTAACATTGGTGTCTATGGGAAATAAAAGAAAAATGAGTATTGGAAAAAAACTAAATTTTTTAACTTTATGTGTATAGGGATATTGGTCTATATGAAAGGTTTCAGATCATGTCTAAGATTATATGGGTATCTACGCATATAAAAAAAGGACACTCTCAAAACCCTTTCTTTTAA
Organism: Pinctada imbricata; assembly: GCA_033119305.1. Taxonomy (NCBI): domain Eukaryota; kingdom Metazoa; phylum Mollusca; class Bivalvia; order Pterioida; family Pteriidae; genus Pinctada; species Pinctada imbricata. The sequence continues at coordinate 15,697,155 of VSWD01000014.1, read as the reverse complement.
TAAAATGAATTGATTCTCAACTTTTGGGGCACTGTATATCAATGACAGTGAGAAAAATACTCACAAATCATATATGGAAATTTTGATGTTTTGGTCTGAATAGTTCGAGGAGATGTTCCTCTACATGTAAACATATCCATCTTTCTTTTATCTCATCTTTATTAAAGTCGCAACCCTGACTTTAAGAAATAACTAGCTAGCCGTGGTTTTTTGTCCAGTAATTTTCCAAGTCGCATGAACCAATCAAATTATCATCGGACCGCGAAGCGGCGAGGAGATACTTTGATTGGTCCATGTAACGATGGGAATAACTGGACAATGAACCGCAGCCAGTAAGTTGTTATTTCAATTCTAATATTGCTATGTAGACGACAATGGACGGAGCTTAGCGGAGTGAAAGTTTGTTGGATAATTTACACCGTGTGAGTTCTATGAGAATGGACAGAGCTAATAGGACTGGAAGTTTGTCTGAGATTTTACACCAGGCGAGTTATATAGTACCTATAGGGAGACAATCTCAAGTCATACTAGAATTATATGTTTTATTCATTTTGATTAACCATCCAAAATACTATCCATCATCAAATAAAAACAATATTTTAGTTTGAAATAACAATTTGCTAATATCATATCTAAAATTGACAATTGATATATTGAGACATTGGAATTAAAATTTGCACATTTCCAATCGTAGAGCTTTACATTTGTTTAATGTTTTTGTTTACCCATAACAATCAGGTTTGTACAAATCTTTTTGACTAGATATATTTAAACTATATGAGATATATCTTATACAATATTATATCCTACCCCCATGCGATGATAGTTGCGACATTAAGAAACCATTGTGTGGAGAAATAATACACAGACTCATTTACGATTTAAAGAAGATCTGGACAATAATTTCAACAGCACTCACAAAAGAGCACAAACTTAGCATCGACGGATCCCTTGTAAACTTGAGGTGGGACCAGGTGCCCGGGGGGAGTAAATATCCCCTGTTGGCTAGCCGCACCCGCCATCGATGTTCACGTACGAAAATGAAATCTTTCTGAAACGTTGGTCCCGTACCATCATATACCACCCATCCCGCCACGTCTTTCGGCACACTGTTTGTACATAATAATTTTCACACTCTTTGGTCATATTACATTGTTTAGATTGAGGATCACTGACGAAGGTTCAATACCCGAAACGGGCATGTCTGGTCCATGCTGTAAATTATCGGTTCTTAAATGATGTTACCAATTTTGAAGACGTTTAATATTGATTCCATAGGGTAATTGACGCGCATTCGTTAAACAACAAATCTTAGTACAGAGAAAAGGCAAACGCGAAATGAAAATGGAATCGAAGTTTATATTTAAGAAATAAAAACTAGCCAGTCGTGGTTTGTTGTCCAGTAATTCCCCGAGTCGCATGAACCAAGCAAATTGTCACCAAGCCGCGAAGCTAGCTTGTTGTCATTTTTATTCTAATATTGATCTATAGTACGTGCATGGGCGGAGCTTAGCGAATTGTAAGTTTGTTGGAGATTTTACACCATGCGAGTTCTATGGTACATATAGGGAGAAAATCTCAAGTCATGTTAGAATTTACATTTCTATCTTTAAAATTCATATAATGAGCGTTGTACGGTGATGCCATACGCATAAAAAAATTTGTAAAGTTTGTAGGAACTTTCATTTATTTGTTTTGAATCGGTTAAATCTTTTTGTATTCTTTGGTTTTGTATCTCTTGAACTTCTGCTTTAAATCAGTTTCTTTGTAATGAGATCATTTGTTATGAATTTCTTCATCAAAATTTCATCATAACACCTACTTTATAGTTAGATGAAAATGATGAAAAAAGTTAAGAAACAAATTAAGATTGAGGCGCCCTTGTCTGAGTTAAAATATTGAGATATCTATTTTATAAGAATGAACGGATCCAAAATTTCTGTTTGGTCTTTCAAACAGTGAATTGGAATGAAGCCAAAATCAATTGAGGCTTCATTCAAATAGCTCATCATCAACACCAATCCCATTCATGAGTTAAAGAAGATCCTGACGATAATCTCAACAGCACTAACAATAGAGTACCAAATTGAGTATCGACGAACCCCTAGCAAGCTAGAGGTGGGATCAGGTGCCCGGGAGGAGTAAGCATCCCCTGTTGGCTAGCCGCACCCAACGTCGATGTTCACGCACAAAAATGAAAACAATATATAAAATGCATGCACTGTCTGAGGTTAAGTCAATATAGAAAGTGCTATGGCGACAATGTCAGGGAAAATATTCAAAACATTTACTGTCAAACCCCTCGCGGGGAACTTTTTTACGAGCTCCACACGGCAAAGGGCATAAGTGTGACACAAATGAGTTAAAGAAGATCCTGACGATAATCTCAACAGCACTAACAATAGAGTACCAAATTGAGTATCGACGGACCCCTAGCAAGCTAGAGGTGGGATCAGGTGCCCGAGAGGAGTAAGCATCCCCTGTTCGCTAGCCGCATCCGCCGTCTATGTTTACGCACAAAAATTAAAACAATATATAAAATGCATGCACTGTCTGAGGTTAAGTCAATATAGAAAGTGCTATGGCGACAATGTCAGGGAAAAACTTTTATGTATTCTTTGAAATAAAGATATTGTATTTTGACGTATTTCATTCTTTTCTGTATTCTGCATTCGAATTTCAAGTTCAATATATCTTCCCCTGTAGACCTGCAGAACAATCTTGCAATTTCCACCCTTTTGTTATTTATTAAACAAACTGCATACAAAATGCCAAGGAATCTCATTGGTTGAAAGATTAAGTTACCCATTTGTAGCAGTAAATAAAGAATATTGTGATACCGCAATACCTATACTAGACGTCATAGAGAGCATTTCTCTAGAAAATGATTACAATTTTTCTCTCGCGTCATTGTTCTGCAAATATGGATATTATTTGTGTTTTATTAATTTTGAATCAACCATTTATGGTTATGATCTTTTTGATAGTGAAATAGTACAATCCATCAATAAATTAAAAATGTTATGATCGCTGAGCGATATAGTCCCCTACCGGCAGCATATATTTATGTCCTGCAACTCTGCCTATGAATTACTCTTCAATAAAACATATATGAGTTTAAATTAAACTTACTGTCTGTGCAGCTCAGTTCTGAGGTTTTATCTGCTTTATCGATTCGAAAAAGAGGTCAAGCGTGACGAAAGTTGAACTTGCTCTGTAACTATCCAAGACTAAGCTGAGTATCAAATTTCACCTGAATATCTCTATTTGCTGCGAAAAGAAGTCTGGAAAACTGACAATAACTGAATTTTCCAAGTCATAAAGGGGCATAACTCCTCGAAAAATAGGTCAAGCGTGACATAAGTCAAACTTGCTCTGTAACTATCCAAGACCAAGCTGTGTATCAAATTTCATCTGAATATCTTCATCCGTTGCAGAAAAAAAGTCCAGAAAACTGACAAAAACTTAATTTTCCAAGTTATAGAGGGGCATAACTCCTTGAAAAATAGGTCAAGCCTCACGAAAGTCAAACTTGCTCTGTAACTATCCAAGACCAAGCTGTGTATCAAATTTTTCATTTGAATATCTACATCCGTTGCAGAAAAAAGTCCGGAAAACTGACAAAAACTGAATTTTTCAAGTCGTCAAGGGGCATAACTCCTTGAAAAATGGGTCAAGCGTGACGAAAGTCAAACTTGCTCTGTAACTATCCAAGACCAAGCTGTGTATCAAATTTCATCTGAATATCTCCATCCATTGCAGAAAAAAGTCCGGAAAACTGACAAAAACTTAATTTTCCAAGTCATCAAGGGGCATAACTCCTCGAAAAATGGGTCAAGCGTGATGAAAGTCAAACTTGCTCTGTAACTTTCCAAGACCAAGCTGTGTATCAAATTTCATCTGAATATCTCCATCCGTTGCAGAAAAAAGTCCGGAAAACTGACAAAAACTGGATTTTCCAAGTCATCAAGGGGCATAACTCCTCAAAAAATGGGTCAAGCGTGATGAAAGTCGAACTTGCTCTGTAACTATCCAAGACCAAGCTGTGTATCAAATTTCATCTGAATATCTCTATCCGTTGCAGAAAAAAGTCCGGAAAACTGATATTCGGACAGACGGAGGGACAGACGGACGGACGGACGGACGGACGGACAGACGGACGGACAGACAGACCGAGAGGAAACTAAGAGTCCCCTTCGGCGTTGCCGGTAGGGGACTAAAAAAACGTTAAAGTGCCATTTCAATTTGAAGTATCAATTTGGTAAAATCACATCTAAGATTTCCGTTAGTTAAATGTTTTCGTTTACCCATAACAACAACTCAATACGACTATCTATATTTAAAATATATAATGAGACGAAAAAACTCCTACCCCATGCAATGATAGTTGTGACATAAAGAAACATTGTGTGGAGAAATAAGTCACATATTCATTTCAAATCCAATTACAAAGATCTACTTTAGAGATAAACACAAAACGGTGCAATCATACGACGAAATACCTTCAAGTTTGTAATTAATACTGCATTTTTACTATATCTTTGGGATATCTTTAAAAAATGAATTCTATAAATAAATCACTCGAAAGGTAGAAAATTTGATTATTTGAATAGAAACTTATAATGTAATTTTTTTTAATTTGAAAGGTTGAAATAAAATGTCGTCAAATTCGTACTCCTTAATATAATTTTGTACATTTTTGTAGATTCAATAATACGTTCTAAAAGGTAGGGGGAAAAATCTGATAACTCCTTATTGAAGAAAGGAGGAGATCTCCAACAACACTCGGTTTCAGCACCTGCAGCAAATCCCCAAAACACCAAATACAAAAACACAAAGCAGACATCCACAGGAAGAGACGCAAAAAGGACAAGGTACACCAACTCACACCATAGAAACATTTAACACAAAAGACCACACATAAACCAACGAGACCCATGGGCAACCGGTGCCGACTTAGGACGGCCACGTAGTTATCCGGATTACGTACAACCCTCCCATTTTTCCGATTACCAAGAGGTCTCGAGGAACGCACAATTATGGTGTAAAACTGATATGAAATATTTCTTCCAGCATAATATTTATTCCACGGAAATTTTATCATATAATATTTTTTCCCAAGAACTTTTATTATGTATCAAAAATTCCGAAAGGAAATTATATTATGTAATGAATCTTCCATGGAAAATATATTACTTAACAAAAATTCCATCTGGAATTTTTAATGTTCATAATATGTTCTGATACTAGTACCATGGAAAAATCTTACATAACAAAAAATCCAATAAGGAGTTCATATATGTGCGTAATAATTGTCATTGGAAAAATATTGTTATGAACTTATTTACAAATAGAATTCAGAGTAAGAAATAAATTTTAAAAAATCATGTACTGTACAATGTACTGTACAGCTTGAAGAATTTTTGTTATGTAATATTTATTCCTGTAAGCTACATGTAAGCTGTAAGTCCTGTAAGCTGTAAGTCCCCGAGGGCACATGTAGCCAAGTCCTCTAATTTATTCCTGTAAGCTACATGTAAGCTGTAAGTCCTGTAAGCTGTAAGTCCCCGAGGGCACATGTAGCCAAGTTCGATCAATTTCGGTTGATCGTTTCTTCAACGCAATCTAAATTTCTGTTATCAAAATTTCTTGAAATTTCTAAAAAGTGGGTCCTGTAGCATCATATCCCACCCATCCTGCTACTTCTTTCGGTACCCTTTTTCGACATAGTAACTTTCATACTTTTTGGCATATTACATTGTTTAGATTTAGGATTAAGGATCACTGATGAGGGTTAAGTACCCGAAACGTGCATGTCTGGTCCACGTTGCCAATTTATTTGTTCTTAAATGATGCTATTCAATTTGAAGACGTTTACATTTATACCACTTGGTGAGTGTCACTGCTGGTGGACCAGGAGTCCCCGAGGGCACATGTAGCCAAGTTCGATCAATTTCGGTTGATCGTTTCTTCAACGCAATCTAAATTTCTGTTATCAAAATTTCTTGAAATTTCTAAAAAGTGGGTCCTGTAGCATCATATCCCACCCATCCTGCTACTTCTTTCGGTACCCTTTTTCGACATAGTAACTTTCATACTTTTTGGCATATTACATTGTTTAGATTTAGGATTAAGGATCACTGATGAGGGTTAAGTACCCGAAACGTGCATGTCTGGTCCACGTTGCCAATTTATTTGTTCTTAAATGATGCTATTCAATTTGAAGACGTTTACATGTTACCATGTCGCTGTAATCATTGAAATGTTTGAAGTTAAAAAATCCTGGGAATTTTCGTTAAACAAAATGTTATAATAAATCTTCCAGAAGGAAGAAATATTATGCGGAAGAAAAGTTTGTTCACAAAACAGCTTCATCACTGTAAGATGATCACAGACAAAGAAGACCGTAAAACGTAGGGGCCCCAGCAACAAAGATGAATATTTAAATGGATATAAAGAGGGCGTGCGTTGTACAGTCCGTGCTCATACATGTTTTTCAATAACATTATCTTTACCCTTTTAATTGATTCAATAAATTCATAAGAAATTTCTTTCTTTTTCTTGTCCTCAAGTTATCTAACGAAGGGTGATTGCTACGTTGTGAGCCTTGTTTTGAAGAATTTGAATTTATCAGGTATCTATACACTTTTGCTACCGGTTTTTGAGAGCCTCAGTGCCACTTTGAAAACACCTTATCTTGACTGGTCAGAAATCCATCCACAACAAGTATCACCGGACTTAAGGTGGATGCAAAAAATAGCTGCTTTCAGTTTTGTGAACAGATGAAAGTCTGATAGAGCAAGATTAGGTAAATAAGGCGGATGCTCAATTAAATTAAAGCCACAATCACGAATGGCAGTCATAGCAGTGACAGACTTGTGAACAGGAACATTGTTCTGATAGAACAACATACATTTATGTAGAGAACTTTTCGCGACGCATAAGTTTTCAATATTCCCGTTATTGTGTCAGAAGTGACGCATAGTATATGCCATCGATTGTGTGTCCCTTTTGGAGATATATATCAGCGGAATACCCATTGCATCCCAACACTCACAACGCTCACAATATATCAATCACTCCTCGTAAGACATTTTTGTGGACTTACACTTTGGACATCACACTTCGAAGGGACTGTGTCAAAAAGTAAATTGTTGATGTTATGATTACTTTGTGTGAAGAGTCCATTTGTTCAATGCGTGAATATACATTAAGTATAGGTCCACGTAAGGATCAGGCAGTTGAACAACCTTAACAATTTTGCATTTTCCTCTCTTGAAATATGTTCAGATGTATGAATATTATGAAGGATTTTTTTTCATACTTGGACGGTGAAGAAAGTTATAGAGGAAGCGGTTGAATTATGTAAAGAAAATTTTCCCGTTCCTTGATAATCCTTTAGAAATTATAAGGTGAATATCTCCCTTCACCATCGCTACCTTCAGAAATGAATATCAGATGTTTGATTTGTTCCACATGTATGTCCTTAAAAAGAAATTAGATGTTTTGCAAATTTTTTATGTATATTCCCTGCATGATTCTTACGTGGACCTACACTTAAAATGATCTTCATTGCATTTGCGTCGGTTGCAGCGAATTTCTTTGATATGGCATCTCAAGTTCGAAGTCCGGAGTGTGACTCCGAAGTATGTCAAGCTGAAATATGTCTATACATGAGTTAAAGAAGATCCTGACGATAATCCCAACAGCACTAACAACATAGTACCAAATTGAGCATTGACGGACCCCTGGCAAGCTAGGGGTGGGACCAGGTGCCCGGAAGGAGTAAGCATCCCCTGTTCGGCTAGCCGCACCCGCCGTCGATGTTCACGCACGAAAATAAATACATGCACTGTCTGAGGTTGTCTGTATAGCAAGTGCTATGGCGACCATGTCAGGGAAAATATTCAAAACCCTTACTGTCAAACACCTCGCGGGGAACTTTTTTACGTTCTCCACACGGCAAAGGGCACAGTAACAGGACTTAAACATTTTTATTCTCATACACTGAACAGTTCGCTGTTTGATTTTCCATTTTAACTTCGTTTATCATGTTGATTGTTAAATTTGCTATATCCTTATCTGACAACTATTCTGCTCAATTAACGAGTACCTTAATAGCTGTGGTAGAAGAGATACAGTCTCTGACAATAAATACCTCAGGTATAATGTATATCTTTTCTAGTTCGATCTTCGATGTTTTGTTGAAAATTTGAAACGAAATCTCCATTCTTTTACAAAATAAACTAGTAAGTACCACACACATATCAGTTGACATATTCAAACTTCTGAAAAATGAAACACGTTCGACAAAACACACATAAAATGGGCTAAGGATGGGATCATTCCAGTCCGTGGTTTCAAAATGGTAAACTTCTTCAAATTAAATAGCATCATCTAAAAAAAACAGTTAAAATCAGCATGGACCAGACATGCACGTTTTGGGTACTTAACCCTCGTCAGAAAACCTCAATCAATAAACAGTGTTATATTGCCAAAGAGTGTGAAAGTTATGTCTATAAATGTACCAAAAATGAAGCAGGATGCTACAGGACCCACGTTTTAGGAATTTCAAGTAATTTCGATCACAGAAATTTTCGAATGCGTTGACGAAACGATCAACCGCACTTGGCTACATATGCCCCTGGGGACTCCTGGTCCACAAGCTTCATTCGCCTTTCTTTCTTCGTGGGTGTTTTTTGGGTTTTGCTATTTGTGCTTCAACTAATTGTAGTTGGAGATCCCCTCCTTTTTTCATTGCTCGGCAGAAATTTTAATGATTTGATCAATGTGACATCATATATATTTCTTTGCTATTTCGGAAACTAGCCATTTCACCGATAAATATCATCGAAATTAAAGGAGTTTAACATCTTAGCACCATCCCTTCAATGCTATTTTGAACATAGATTTTATTTGGATATGCTATTGAATCGACCCTACAGGAAATTTGGAGCCGTGTACTCTCTGTAATGTAAATGTACAATTAAAATTCAAAACATTAAAGAGGGCGCTACTGAAATGATTTTTGGTGCTCCGCGCGTAGCATCACTGATGAGAATTTAATATCCGAAACACGTGTCTTGTACATGGAAATTGGTTTCGAATTTTCTTAAAGAGGGTATAGAGTTGGAACCCTTCGACATTATTAATATAAACACTTATTTCACGTTAAAGTGTGGAGCAGTTAAGATCGTTCTCTGTGACCTGATGTTTGTCAAGTGTATTAATTACTTCTTTCCAGCTCTGTGACCTGAAAGAAGCTTTGTTTGGCCTTTTATCAATGTGACATCATATATATATATATTTGCTATTTCGGAAACTAACCAGTTCACCGATAAATATCATCGAATTTAAGGAGTTTAACATCTTAGTACCATCCCTCCGATGCTATTTTGAATTTAGGTTTTATTTGGATATGCTACTGAATCGACCCTACAGGAAATATGGAGCCGCGCACTCTCTGTTATGTAAATGTACAAATCAAAATTCAAAAAATGAAAGAGGACGCTAGTGAAATGATTTTTGGTGGCTCCACGCGAAGCATCACTGATGAGAATTTAATATTCGAAACACGTGTCTGGTGCATGGACATTGGTTTGGAATTTTATTCAAGAGGGTATAGAGTTTGAACCCTTCGACACGTGTTGTTACACGCTGTAGGGATTCGTTACGATTTTATATAAGATATCACACCATGATACTCAATATGGCGTCGTCTAACATGCCACGTTAAATCTCGGCTCCCATGTTTGGTGGAATTTTGACGAAAAGACATGCAAAATCGGCAGATGTTTTTTATAGTGACTTAGTGCATGGTTTCAGGAGCTGTTTCTTTGATTTTTTGCCAAAAATTTTTACATGAAAAGTGGAAAAAAATTCAAGATCAGAAAAAAGAAATTAAGAACATAGAAGACACAGTAATGAAAGCAAAAAGGACAGCCGATCATGCGAAAGCTAGAGCAAATAGAAATGAACAATATTCACGTAAGACGAACATTAAGATCCACGGCGTCGAGGAAGTCACATTACAGAACGGAAGAATAGAAGACACACAAACGACTACACGCAAAATATTGAAAGAAAGCATAAACGTTGACATAACTTCAGAAGAAATAGTCGCAGCACACCGTATCCCGGGAAAAGGCGCAGTGCAAAAGTCGCATCATGAAAAAGCGGAGGCTGTTTCGTGAAATCAAAGCACTGAAGGTACTGAGTGCGAATAGCCAGAAAATGTATCACTTATAATGTATGACAAAATTATGTGTTTTCAAAGTTACATGAATTGAAAGACGATGTCTGACAGTAAACATGAAAATTCAATAACATCACATTAAATCCCCCCCCCCTAAAAAATAAAGCAATCCAATATGACTATCGATTGATGATTCCATATACAAGGAAAAAAGACGAATCTTATTTTCTAATTTGATCCCCACTCCCTCTTTAACTTTTCATGTTCAATGTTAGGTGTGTGCTAAGAAATTGAAGGAAAATTCACTTCTTTTTTAGCATATAAAAATATGATACATCCTAAACGGGAATGTTTTGATCTTTTATTTTTCATAATTGTTAATATCATATTTCATGATGGAAGTTCCTAATTTTTCCTTCGTTTACAGATTTTATTTTGTGAAGCGGGGCAAAAATAAGCCTACTTGAAGTTAGTTTTACGTTTCTATGATTCAACTTAATATCTTTATCGATAGCACCGTTTCATTTATATATTGTCCACTAAAACAGATAATCACCTGGTAATGGAAAGGGGCAACTTGCACTCAAGGATATAAGCCGTATCAATATTCTCGCATGGATTCAAGCCGGAAGTTGTTCTAGTTGGGAAAGGGGTTTCCAACACACAGCCTGTGTTCAACTCGGTACATACAGATGCAATTTTTCATTAGGTCATGCATGTACATAACACGACAGCTCGATTCATATAGATATAATTCATTGATTCAGACAGTGATCAGACTTTATACCAATCATGACGCTGACGCAGTCCCAAGGTACATGTAAACAGAGTAACATCGTTTATACATACTCAGTAGACGGGGCTCCCATGAGTGAAGAAATCAGGCAATCGCTATGTGCTATTCGCACAAAAAGGAGCGGATCCAGACTATCTGATGACGTCACTTTGGATAATGCGAAACTTATCCGAACGCTAACCGAGCACCCAGAGGTCAGTGAGGCCTGAAAAAAAAAATTTTAAACTTTTAAACTTTATTTATTTTACAACGTTTAACAAACAAGTTACACAACTTATATAAATGTCTCACGTTGGCTCAGATGTTGGCGTGAGGGGGTCCAAGGAGCAGGAGGAAACCGGAGTACCCGGAGAAAAACCCCCTGCAGAGGCCTGGGTGGGGGACCACCTACCCTCCCACATAAGACCCTTTGCCGAATCTGAGATTCGATCCCGGGACCTTAGAGGTGAGAAGCGAGCGCGCTACCACTGCGCTAACCCGGCCTTTGTTGTGACTTATGTTGGTTGATTTATTTTGTTATCATTTGTGTGTGTGTGAGGTTTGCCCTGCTTTGTATTGTAACCCATTTGTCCGTCCGGCCATGTGTATTACTATTGATTAGCGCATTGTACTATTTCAATCCTATTTATCTATTAATTAGCTAAATAACTTAAATGTTAAGTTCTGTAAGGATATTATCAATGAATTGTAGAGGGTTACAGGCATAAAAATTGCAGACTATGACAAAGCAGGGCTACATGGTGAGTTGTATGTGGGTGTGCGTGTGTGTTTGAATGAGTGTGAGGGAGGTTACTGGTGTTTGTGTGTGAAAGTTGAGCATCTTGAGAGGGAGGGACAAAAGAAGTGTGAATGCTAGGAACAAAAAAAAAGCACTCATATGATGCAAATGTGTACAATTCGAATTTCTTTATTTTTACAACTTAAGAATGATAGTGCAATAAAAAAATTAAAAAAAAAGATATCACACCATTTTCATCCCGTTTGCTTATGATATAACAGAAATGGTCTGTCTTCTAATAATTCTCATTTTGGGAATGTTGAAAAAGCAAAGCATCATGTTGATCTTCGCAATTCCACCCTCTCAATTTGACTCTACACCCTCTAGCGATCCCTTCTGTCGGATTGTAGACATTGTTTCGATCGTGTCTAATGGTAAACCAGCTAGGAAAATAACGAAGTTTAGACTTTTCTTTTTTCCCCTTATTTCAGATGGCCTATAATTAACTCTACCTTATCTATATGTGCTGTTTTATTCAGACTTTATTCAAGCTGCTGAGAACTAAACTTTTCTGATATCAACTGTTTTATTTAAGACTTAATTCAGACTGCTTATACATGTAATTATATGTACTGTCTTTACAAATATACTATTTCATTTCAGACTTTATTCAGACTTGAGGAGATCAAACATATGATGAAGCAGGTACAGGATAGTTTGGCAGCAGATGTTCACATGGTCAGCCCAGAAGCCCAGCGGGCAGTGGACGCCCTGGGAGAGGAACATCTACAGCTTGGACGCCCAGCATCCGTGGCTTCTACCATATTGAATGACCCATTCATGTACAGACCGAGGCCACGACAACATGTGATGCATACCATATTAGAGTAGTTTGTCTGTCCGTCTGTCTGTCTGTCTTTACCATATTGAATGATCCATACATGTACAGACTGAGGCTACAACAACAGATGATGCATTCCATATTAGAGTAGTCTGTCCGTCTGTCTTTACCATATTGAATGATCCATACATGTACAGACTGAGGCCACAACAACAGATGATGCATACCATATTAGAGTAGTCTGTCCGTCTGTCATTACCATATTGAATGATCCATACATGTACAGACTGAGGCCATAGCAACAGATGATGCATTCCATATTAGAGTAGTTTGTCTGTCCGTCTGTCCGTCTGCCTTTACCATATTGAATGATCCATACATGTAAAGACTGAGGCCACAACAACAGATGATGCATACCATATTAGAGTAGTTTGTCTGTCTGTATGTTTGTCTGTCTGTCTTTACCATAGTGAATGACCCATACATATACCAACTGAGGCCATAGCACAGATGATGCGTACCATATCTGTCTCTATGTAAGTGATTTTCTGTACATTCATATGCATCATCTTAGAGCTTGAAACAGCATATCATACTTGGATAGTATGTCTGTATGCTTGTGTTATAGTTTAATAGAGTAGACAACATGATTGTATCTGTAATTCTGTAATATCCATACATGAACCGACTGACACCAAAACAACAACCAAAAAATTATTGCAGTACATGTGATGATAATGTTCCTACAAAGGAGTAGGTTATGTAATTGTTATCTTTCCAGTGATTGTTTTACTAGCAAATTGGGACTGAATTTCAGCCCTTTCCCAGCCAAATTCTTACCATTTTTCCCAAAATAGTGACCTTAAATTCCCAAAACTCGATAGTACAATTTGATTCAACATGAAATCATTTTACAAAGACCAACAAGTTGACCTCTGCAAATGACAGAAAACAAGAAAAATTGCTTTATAAGGGACAGACATATAGATGTTTTTCGATAATAAGCTGTTCCAAATATTCACAATTTTCTTGATTATGTCGCTGATTTTTCCCAAATTGACAGGCACAGGGACCTTTGAAAAATAGTGAAAAAATCACTGCTGTCATCAAACATGATGTATGATCTACACATTAAACAAACAGAGTAATGTTTATCTTGGTCAAATACTTTTATCCTGCAAAATGTTGTGTGTCAAAATCTGCGGAACGTTTTCGAAAAGAACATGTGATATATATTTATACTTTATACACAATATTTGAGTATTTATAATTGTTAATAATATTCTAATTTCATGAAATAAAAAAAATCAATTTTTATATTGTTGTTTATAACTGTATACTATAAATGTATTAGTAAGGGTGGAAAGTCTTGTCAATAGTGTAGTATTGATAGTTAATCAGAACATGAAATAGAAATAAAAGCCGTATGCCTCTTCCCAAATGTTGAAGTAATAATACGGAAGTGATCCAACTCTATATCTTCTTGAAGACAATTTTTAGGAGCCGCCAAAATTAATTACAGTAGCACCCACTGGTTTTATTTTTATCATCGGCTCGCAACATAGTGACAGGAGAATATAGTAACACCCTCGTTAATGTGTAAATGTGTACATGTGTCATCACATTATCCTTGTATACAGCTGAGAGGGTGCAGTTTTGATTGGATCTTAACCAAACTTCATACAATGATAGCTTATGACAATATGAAGTACTGTATGGATTTTCAAGGTCAAAGGTCAAGGTCACAGATTGGTTATGGTCAAAATCTTTGTATACAGCCTAGAGGATGCAGTATTACACTTATAGCTTATGACAAGGGGAAGAAATCTATTGATTTTCAAGGTCATAGATAAAAGGTTAAGGTCACAGATTGGAAAAGGTCAAAATCTTTGTATACAGCCTAGAGGGTGCAGTTTTGATTGGATCTTAACCAAACTTCATACACTGGTAGCTTATAAATAGGGGAAGAAATCTATTGATTTTCAAGGTCATAGATAAAAGGTTAAGGTCACAGAATGGAAAAGGTCAAAATCTTTGTATACAGCCCAAAGGGTACAGTTTTGATTGGATCTTAACCAAACTTCATACAATGATAGCTTATGACAATATGATTAATGAAGTACTGTATGGATTTTCAAGGTCAAAGGTCAAGGTCACAGATTGGTTATGGTCAAAATCTTTGTATACAGCCTAGAGGATGCAGTTTTGATTGGGCTTTGACAAAACTTCAAACACTGATAGCTTATGACAAGGGGAAGAATCCTATTGATTTTCAAGGTCAAAGGTCAAGGTTACTGATTGGAAAATGTCAAAATCCTTGTATACAGCCTAGAGGATTTTCGATTGGATCTTAAGCAAACTTCAAATACTGATAGCTTATGACAAGATGAAAGACCCTATGGATTTTCAAGGTCTTAGGTCAAAGGTTAAGGTCACAGGTTGGAAAAGGTCAAAATCAATGTATACAGCCCAGAGGGGTTTTGATTAGATGTTAACCAAACTTCATAAACATATTGCTTATTACAAGAAGAAGAATCCTATTGATATTCAAGGTCATAAGTCAAAGTTCAAGGTCACTGACTAGAAATTATCCAAATCCTTGTATATAGCCTAGAGGGTACAGTTTTGATTTGATCTAAATTAAACTTCAGACACTTATTGTGTATAACAAGAGGAAGAACCCTATGGATTTTCAAGGTCACAGATTGAAAATGGTCAAAATTCTTGTGCAGCATAGAGGGTGCAGTCTTGATGGGATCAAAACCACACTTATTGCTTATGACAAGAGGATGAACATTATTGATTTTTCTTGTATACAGCCCAGACTGCACATTGATTTTCCTGCAGTGTGAGGGGATGCTACACTTTTCGTTGCCTAGGCTTTATTTGAATTTAGATTTGTGCATTTGCTTTAAAGGGAATGCGTAAATATTTCAAAGGTTGTGAACTTTCCAAAGTAAATTTCAGAGTAATACACAGAATACAAACAAGGTCTCGGTACAAGTGTAGTTGTGATAGTCAATTACAACACGCGGTATACCATAGAAGAAGTACTGATTGTAGTTCAGATATCCAGGAAATATGCTATAATTATAACCCCCCCTTCCACCCCCCCAACACAATACACATCATTCCTAGAATAACAAACAAGGTCTCGGTACAAGTGAAGCTGTGATAGTCAATTACAACACGCGGTATACCATAGAAGAAATACCAATTGTAGTTCAGATATCCAGGAAATATGCTATAATTATAACCCCCCCCCCCCTTCCACCGAGTAATACACAGAATACAAACAAGGTCTCGGTACAAGTGTAGTTGTGATAGTCAATTACAACACTCGGTATACCATAGAAGAAGTACTGATTGTAGTTCAGATATCCAGGAAATATGCTATAATTATACCCCCCCCCCTTCCACCGAGTAATACACAGAATACAAACAAGGTCTCGGTACAAGTGTAGTCGTGATAGTAAATTACACCACGCGGTATACCATAGAAGAAGTACTGATTGTAGTTCAGATATCCAGGAAATATGCTATAATTATACCCCCCCCCCCCTTCCACCGAGTAATACACAGAATACAAACAAGGTCTCGGTACAAGTGTAGTTGTGATAGTCAATTACAACACTCGGTATACCATAGAAGAAGTACTGATTGTAGTTCAGATATCAAGGAAATATGCTATAATTATACCCCCCCCCCCTTCCACCGAGTAATACACAGAATACAAACAAGGTCTCGGTACAAGTGTAGTCGTGATAGTAAATTACACCACGCGGTATACCATAGAAGTAGTACCGGTTGTAGTTCAGATGTCCAGGAAATATGCTATAATTGTGTTAGTCTTCATTAACAAAAAAGGAGAGGATCTCCAACCAGACCGACAGCAAAGCACCACATCTCCTGATGAGACAAAAACATGAAACAAAGAAATGTACATACTAGTATAAACAAACGAGAGCCATGGGCAGTTGTACTGGACCTAGGACAGCCATCTGCCAGGCCAGTAACAAATGGTGTAGTTATCCGGATTACGTGCACACAACCCTCCTACTTTTATCCAAAGGTCTCGAATAACGCACAATTGTAGAGTAAAGTAATCTCATCACTGTGAGATGACCACACAAACAAGACAGCAAAACACATGGGCCTTAGCAACACACAGATGGATATGTAAATGGATTTAAAACAGAAGGCGTACGTAATACAGTCCGTGCTCTTCCGCCTGCAGCGAACTTGATTATCCGCTTGCAACTCAGTTGTGGAGAGGATATAGCACTGCTGCCGTGCGTCCATGTGTGTGTGTGAAGGTGAGGGTGAGTGTGTGTGTGTCCGGGTTCTTGTGAACAGCATCGAAGACGAAGCAATCATCATAGAAACATCAAACCTTCCAAATATTTTCCACATGGGGAGAGAATGAAACTTATTGATTTTCAAGGTAACTGTGGACTTAAGCTTAAAATCCTTGTGAACAGCATAGAAGACAGGACCCCAACCACCTGTCCTCTCTGAATTTCAGTCGGACTCCTCGAGTGATCACATGCATAAGCTCACTACAGCCGCTAGAACACGGAGTGTATTTCGTAAGCCTTCGGTTTTTAATATCCATTTACTTATCCATCTGTGTTTATTGGGCCCCTACATCATGCTGTCTGTTTGTATTTTCATCGTACAGTGAGGAGGTTAGTAGCAGCGTTGCAAAACTCGGCTCTTAATTTGATGTGAGACGGGCTGGTGTCTGGGTGGTTGGGCGTCTGGGCTGGTGGGCGTCAACAATTGGTTTCCGGACTATAAGTCAAGTATGATACATGCAAGTTTAATGAAACTTCATACACATACTCACCATGAGTCAAGGATGAACCCTATTGATTTTGGGGTCAAAGGTCAAGGTCACAGTACTCCGATGTTTGAAATTGGTTTCCGGACTATAAGTCAAGTATGATACATGCTAGTGCAATGAAACTTCATACACATACTCACCATGAGTCAAGGATGACCCCTATCGATTTTGGGGTGAAAAGGTCAAAGGTCAAGGTCATAGTACATGTACTCCGATGTTTGAAAAATGGTTTTCGAACTATAAGTCAAGAATGATACATACTAGTGCAATGGAACTTCATACTATCACTCACCATGAGTCAAGGATGACCTCTATTGATTTTGGGGTCATAAAGTCAAGGGTCCAGGTGATAGTACTCCGATGTTTGAAATTGGTTTCCGGTTGATGTAAAAGGATGTTTTGCACCTATTATCATGGAACTTGCCAGAAATTGTTCCCATGAATCAAGGATGGCCCCTATTGATTTTGAGGTCCAAAGGTCAAGGTCATAGTACTCTGATGTTTGAAATTGGTTTCCGGACTAAAAGTAAAGTATGATACTTGCTAGTGCAACGAATCTTCATTCACTTACCATGAGTCAAGGATGACCCCATTGATATTGGGGTCAAAAGGTCATAGTACTCCGATGTTTGAAATTGATTTCCGCACTATAAGTCAAGAATGATACATGCTAGTGCAATGAAACTTCATACATTTACACACCATGAATCAAAGATGACCCCTACTGATTTTGGGGTCAAAAGGTCAAGGTACTCTGATGTTTGAAAATAGTTTCCGGATGATATAAGAGGGTGTATTGCACCTATGATCATGAAACTTGCAAGAAATGTTTCCCATGAATCAAGGATGACCCCTATTGACTTAGGGGTCCAAAGGTCAAGGTCATAGTACTCTGATGTTTGAAGATGGTTTCCGGATGATACAAGAGGGTGTATTGCACCTATGATCACCAAATTTGCCAGAAATGTTTCCCATCAATCAAGGATGACCCCTATTGATTTTGAAGTCAAAAGGTCAAAGGTCAAGGTCATAGGACTCATAATTGAAAATGGTTTCCGGACCATAGTAGAGCCTGTATGGCACATATGATCATGAAAATTTCCAGAAATATTTCTTATGAATCAAGGATGACCCTTATTGATTTATGGGTTCAAAGATCAAGGTCACAGAACTCTGATGATTGAAAATGGTTTCCGGACCATATTAGAGCCTGTATAGCACCTATAATCATGAAACTTGCCTGAAATGCTTTCCATGAATCAAGGATGACCCCTATTGATTTTGAGGTCAAAAGGTCATAGGTCAAGCTCATATCACACTGATGATGAAAAATGGTTTCCGGATAATATTTGAGCCTTTATTGCACCTATGATCATGAAATGTTCCGGAAATGTTTTCCATGAATCAAGAATGACCCCTAGTGATTTTGGCATCCAAAGGTCAAGGTCATAGGACTCTGATAATTGAAATGGTTTTGGGACCATATTTGAGTATGTACATGTATTGCAAGAAACTTGACAGAAATGTTTTCGAAGAGTCAAGGATGACCGCTATCGATTTTGGGATCAAAAAATCAAAAGTCAAATTCAGGACTCAGGTAATTGAAAGTGGTTTCTGAATTATATATGCAGGTATCAACCTGAAACGTACCTGTGACGTTTCCCATTTGTCGAGACCATTCAAGTTTTGCAACTCGGCACTTTGCATCTTTGTTGCATTTTAAGCTTATTTTACACCACATTTGTGCGTTCTTCGAGACCTCTGAGTAATCGGGAAAGTGGGAGGGTTGTGCGCACGTAATCCAGGATAACCACACCGTCTGCTACTGGCGTGGTAGATGGCCGTCATAAGTCGGAACGGATTGCCCATTGGTCTCGTTGGTTTATATGTAGTCATTTGTGTTTGATGTTTCTCTGTGATTTGGCGTTCCTTGAATCATTGCGTCTCTTTCTGTGCGTGTCTTCTTTGTGTTTTTATAGTGGGTGTTTTTGGGGCTTTGCTGTTGGTGCTGCAACTAGATGTTGTTGGAGATTCCCTCCTTTCTTGTACAGTAAGAAGTTTCATGTTTATACATGAATTTTGAGTCTATAGAGATATCTGTATATCCGGATAAGTGGGAGGGTTATGCGCACGTAATCCGGATAATCACACCATCTTCGAATAGCAGATAGCCGTCCAAAGTCTGCGCCAAGTACACATTGGTCTCCTTCCTCTTATGTGTTGTTATTAATGTTTGATGTTTCTTTACGTCTGTTTCGATTGTTTTGTATGATGTTCTAGTGAATATTGTGTGTCTTTATGCGATTTGTAGTTTTATCTGATGTCATTTATGTGTCACTTTCTTGTGGTTTTGTTTACCTGGGTGAGTGCAGGATGGTCCTTGCATGGAAACAAGAGACGCTGAGAGCAGGGTGATCATGCTGGAGATCCTTCCCTTTTCTTTAAGATATGACTTTTCTTTTAATATATGACATGATAAGCTAGAGGTCCCATTTCTACCTTGCTAGGGGTCCGTCAATGCTCAATTTGGTGCTAAATTGTGAGTGCTGTTGAGATCGTTGTCAGGATCTTCTTTATCTCATTTGGTTCAAAATCACAACGCAACCTATGTTCATAGGCAACAATTCTATGAAATATTATTGAAATTCATACAAAGCAGAAATATGAACTCGACAATGTTTTGCAATGTACTTTGACCCTGACCTTTTATCTTTGGCAATTGTTTTAGGTCGTTGCCAAAAGTTTGACCTTGTAGTATGTCCTTGACTTGTGACAGGTATAAGACATCTGTTATTAAATGATGCTATTGAATTTGAAGAAATTTAACATACAGCGACATGACACAATGCTGTCTTCGGAATTGTCGTGTAGAAAGGACTCAACTTCCTGATTAAGTGATCCTTTGTGAGGAACATGTAAAGAAATAAAAAAAATCTGTGTGCTGAGCGGACTTGTTCTCTCATCTAGTTCTCCACAAGTCTTCACTCATACGTCGGCACAACAAATTTGGGCGGATTATGAAAAGCACTTTGGCTGGAAGCATCACTGATATGGATTCAATATCAAAACGCGTGTCTGTTGCATAATAGATTGGTTTGAATTTTCTTCAAGAAGGTATAGAGTTAGAGCACTACCGTATTATTTCTATGATATTTCCTACATAATACATTACAGAACAACATGCCAACATTCGTATGCTACATATGCCATACATGAATTATACGTATGAGGAATCTTAGAATTGGAAATGAGTGAAAAACTGTTTCTAGTTTATTCAATTTTTCTATGACATTTTATCTATATTCGATGATACAAAATCAGAAGCAATTTTTTAAAAATATACAAACACTGTGATGAAAGTTATCTTTTTCGTCCATTAGATATAAGATAGTGAAATTGCTTATCTAAATCTGACAAAAATTCTAATTAATTACACACACTAGTTCAATAAAAAAGTTGATATGTGAAAAGAATATATAAACGTATCATAAGTTAATTCATAGAACATAAAATATATATTGCACTAAATAGATAACTGCTGTATTTTTTTCTGAAAACCATTTGATGTCCATTTCTTCAGTTCTCAAAAAGCAAAGTTCAGTAGAAATACAGATTGTGTACAGATATGGAATTATTTGGGGAAACAGGGCATGATGTTTATACCTAACTAACTTATTGTTGGACTCAGTTGTGATATATAGTTGTCATATGATATTTTTTGAAAAAAAAGCAAAGCAAAGGATACACTCCTACAACCTCATATGCGATTGATATTTACCTAGAATTTCTGTGACTTTAAACGTGAAATTTATATGAACTCAGCTGAAAGTTCGTAAAGGACTTGAATTAAACTTGGATTAATGTGAACTTACTTGGAATTACTGTAAATATGAAAGCTAGGATTAATGTGAACTTACCTGGAATTTCTGTGACCATGGAACGTTTGATTGAGAAAATATTTACCACAGATTATTGTAAAGAAGTTACCTGGATTTTAATGTATTTCTGTCCACATGTATGCTGGAAAGTGCTTTGCATGATAACATACATTATGAATTTACCCGATGATGGTAATGTAGACAATATTATATATTGCAGACAGATATATGGATTACTTATTTGATCATCTTTCAGTGTTCAGATGATTGAGGATCACTGACGAGGGTTAAGTACCCGAAACGTGCATGTCTGGTCCATGCTGTAAATTCATCTACTCTTACATGATGCTATGAATTTGAAGCCATAACATTATATTTACTATATGATTTGTGTCAGTATCTAAAGCTTAGTGTACAATATTTCATTTCATCATCATCATATCATGTGGTATGTGACAGAGGCCAAACTCTGGTAAAGTTTAACTGAATCAGATACTTGAACTCATCATCCATATCCCTCTCATCCTTAACTAAACTATCCTGTGTTACATTGAAGTCTACTAACGACCGGATAATTGTCTTGGATTCTTCATCAATATTTGTGTTTTCTAGTTCAACATTAAATCTATGTTGTATGTTTAGTACAGACAATATAAAATTTTGCCATAGTGCTGCTGACATATTAATCGAGTTTAACTTTACCATTTCTATATGTACCATGTTAGCAGACAGATACAGTCCTTTCTCATTCAGGGTGACATCGTACAGATATAACTTACGTAGTAAAGGCATGTCTTTCAGCAATTGAGGACAAATATTACCATAATGGTCAGATTTGCTTATTTCCAGATTATATAGGAATAAATACCTCAGATGAGTTGGTTGAGAGATGGGATGTAATATCCTACCATAGCCACCACAGATAATGACCTTGGTTAGTGATCTTGTGTTATCTTTGTTTCCCAGAAAGTTATTTAATTGAGCGTTAGTGATACCACTCTTTTCGTCAATTGGCACCCACCATAAGTACAGTGACTTTATGTTTACATGTACATGTACACCATGTAGGAGTTCTCTAGTCCCCATAACTGTCTCTATGCTACTAGTTCTCCCCAGATGAATATGTGATACAATATTGAATACCACAGGGTTGTCTGTTTGTACATACTGTAACTCCCTGTACCAACTAACCTGTAAGTTGTACAGTTCCATCACAGTAGTATTATTTTGGGCATATGATTCGCTGTATTTACATATCTCTGTGTCACTGTCAGCTACACTTAAAACACGCTGTGGTATAACACTACCCAGGGTCGGACACATACCACATATAAACCTAATAACATTTGACATTTCCATGATGATCTTGACACTAGACAAATGATTACAGAATGATTCACCTACCTCTTTGTTTGTTAGAATGTAGATTGCAGCTAAGAATTCTTGTATTGATTTATGAAAGAAATGAACACTTACGTTCTTTGTTAAAAGACTGGGGGCTTCCTTCTGGCTAATAAGACCAACATCTAGTGTAAACTGTAAATCTCTTTCACCTATTTCGTTTTCTAATTTTCTTTTCTGAAATACTAAATATGTCTCTTTAGATATCAGACCTCCATATGCTACTTTTCCTAACTTAAACAATACAGAGATGTAACTTCTAACGTTTTCTTGTCGCGATAAAAGTTCCGGTAATCTATAGTCTATCAATTCTTCATGCTCTATTTCAAGTTTATGTTTCTCACTAGCTCTCTCTATTAACATGTTTAACATCTCAGCATAGAAACTTGTCGTACTGTCCCCAACCTGTTTTCCCTCATACCATATCTGTACACAAACTACAGCTAACAATGGGATTTGCATGAAAGATTTCAAAGACTCTTTGTTTAGATTCATTCTGATTCTATTATTAACGTCGTTAAATTTGGAGGAGTTCTCTGTCAATTTATAACGATTTATAAGAACATTTTTAATAACATTTTCCATTCCAGTCTCACTTAGACCAAGGATTTCTGTGACTATATCATTGCCTTGTAATTTCGATATTAACGCAAAAACCCAAGGTCGCATTGATATAAAAGTTGTCACCGTACTTGACAGTTCATCTAAATTTGGCATCCGTTGACATGTAAGCTGTTCTCTGGTTTGCTCGTTTGGGTTCCATTCGTCAAGGCCGTCCATGATGACAAGACTTCGATACTTTTCAGACGACAATACATGGCGTATAGCAGCATGACATCCCTTTAAACTCTTAGATACGTCATGGCAGATCATATCTAAAACACAAGCTCTATTAGGGTTAACATTACGAAATTGTAATAGGAAAACAAAGTCAAATTCCTTCAAAGCTGTTTCCCATACGTCAAGTTCTCGACCTAGACTGTCCTCTTGTTGAACATTGCACCATTTCTTCGCAAGCCATAAACAATATGTTGTCTTGCCGTGTGCAGCGTCACCTAACATGTATATGATATTGGTTACTTCATCCTCAGCTTTAAATATATCATATGGATTTAAAAGTTCTTTTTTGTCCTCAGATAAAGTTTCCAAGAATGATCTTCTTGAATGACTGAAACTCTTATAGTCAGTATTACTGTCCGTTTCAGACTTCCAACCGGTGTTCATGTCCACACCACAGTCGCGTACAGGCAGCTGTTTCGACGTGTCAATTCCAGAGTTATCCCCCTTTTCTCTTTTCTTTTGATCTTCCCGGATCACAACTTGGGAAAATAATAGCTCTATCGGTAATTCTCTTCCTCGCTCTTGTAGTGGTGATAATGCGATAACTTTTGTCAAATCGTCGTTTGCTTTTATCAACCTCTCCTTTAATTTTCTGACATCATGTTCCTCATCTGGTACATATAAGACATAATCAGAAGTTTGTGAATTTGTAATATAATTTGATAAATCATATCCATGTAGCAAAATTTTATTAAAATAAGGTGCATAGATTACGTTGACATACCATAGGTCATGATACAAAACGACACTATTATAAAACAGCAAAACGTTTCCTTGAATTTTTATGCATTAGTATTCACATCCATAGGGAAATCACTTCGATATCCAAATTTAATGTGTTTTTGTGGCACGTTATTTTGTGAATCATTTAGAACAAATGCTTCAAATCTGATACTTGACCAATCTTTTCATTTTTCAGATATTGCAAGATGAGTAAATTGCATGCAACTATGGTAAGTTCTTAAACTGTTAATTTACATGATCTATTATGAGCTATTTTTTTTAGTTATGTTCCATATTTTTTAAAAGATAATTTCTAATGAGCACACATGAGCTATTTTTTGTTGCTCAGAATGAGAACGGGAATAGAAAATTGTTGTTGCTATAAGCGTAGATTTTACATCTACTTGTTCTGATCAGAAATTTCTGAGAAATGGCTTTCACGATGCCCTGCCTAACAAGAGTATAACAACTATAAGTAATGTTATACGTCTTAGAATCCAATAGCATCATTTTTAACAGAACAGATAAATTTACAGCATGGACCAGACATGCAGGTTTCGGGTACTTAACCCTTGTCAGTGATCCTCAATGTTATATGAAAAATGAGTTTGAAAATAAACCCCAAAGAAGTACCTAACAGTTGTTAAGTCTCTAAGTCGAGAAGGCAAGGCCAAATGATGCTATTTTGAAGAAAGTTAACACTAACTTATCTTTACAAAAATTGTTACCCGATTTCTTTTGATCTGTTTTGATTTGATGATCCCTGATATCTGCAATCTGAGTCTGCTGGTTCTGATACTGTGAAGAAAGAGTACCAAGCTGTCTACGATTTTCATCTATCTGTGTACCATGCTCATCTATCTGTCTTCCTTGCCCAATTATCTGTCTGCCATGCTCATCTATCTGTCTTCCTTGCCCTTCTATTTGTCTGCCATGCTCATCTATCTGTCCTCCATGCTCATCTATCTGTCTTCCTTGCCAATCTATCTGTGTATCATGCTCATCTATCTGTCTTCCTTGCCCATCTATCTGTCTGCCATGCCCATCTATCTGTCTTTCATGCTCATCTATCTGTGTACCATGCTCATCTATCTGTCTTCGTTGCCCATCTATCTGTCTGTCATGCTCATCTATTTGTCTACCATGCTCATCTATCTGTTTTCCTTGCCCATCTATCTGTCTGCCATGCTCATATATCTGTCTGCCATAATCATCTATCTGTCTTCCTTGCCCATCTATCTGTCTGCCATGCTCATATATCTGTCTGCCATGCTCATCTATCTGTCTTCCTTGCCCATCTATCTGTCTGCCATGCTCATATATCTGTCTGCCATGCTCATCTATCTGTCTTCCTTGTCCATCTATCTGTCTGTCATGCTCATCTATCTGTCTTCCTTGCCCATCTATCTGTCTTCCTTGCCCATCTATCTGTCTGCCATACTCATCTATCTGTCTGCCATGCTCGTCTATCTGTCTGCCATGCTCATTTATCTGTCTGTCATGTTCATCTATCTTTCTACTGTGGTCTTGTAAGGTCTTTTCTTGATCTGAATTGCAGAAACAAATATATGATGTCCAATATGTTCTTAGGGTATCTATTTTGATACCGGTATTTTTTCAAAACGATTAAGTATCAAAGACACGTAACCTCAGTTATAGCTTATAGTACATTTGTATTTTACATTTTAATCGTTAGGTCAGTACAAACTAAAGAAACAACTCCGATATCCACGGAAGATCGTAGGTGATAGGTATGAATTATAATTTAAATGGCGGCCGCAAGATAATTATGTGGCGGCCACCCGATAATTAAGCAGCGGCTCCCAGATAATTAAGTGGCAGCCGCCAGATAGATTATAATTCATACCTATCACCTACGGTCTTCCGTACCAATGAATGTATTCAAGTTAGAGAGTTAAAGACATATACTGTTTATTCAGTTTTAGGATAGATATTCTTTAGATTTGAATCTTTTTCATCTTATTGTATGTAAGTTATCAGAAGAAGGGAGGAGATCTCCAACAAGACCCCGTTGCAGCATCAACAGTAAAACACCAAAACACCCGATGCAAAAAAACAAAAGACGAGTACAGCACGAGACGGAAAAGAGACACACGACATGTAAACATCAAACACAAAAGACTACACATAAACCGACGAGACCAATGGGTAACCGGTATCAGAAGTGACAATTGAAGTAGTTTTGAGTACTTGCCAAATTGACTGGTGCAGACAAAATCCATTGCCAACTATGGTAAATTCAAAATATTTCTCAATATCTTTTTTATTGTTGCATGATTTTCCTTCTTATTTGGAATACAATATATTGGACATACTACTACTAATTGATTGAAGCGAAAAAATTAAAACCTTCCCGCATATACCTTTGTGTAAAATGACATGAAAAATTTTCATTTTCAAATATTTTTCAATTACATTCATGATGCAAATTGGAGTCTGAACTACAGAATATTTCCAAAAATAGCTGTTTATTAGACTTTTTTTTTCATTTTAAAAGATAACTCAATACTTTTGTAAAATATGATTGAAGCATAATTTGACTTTATCAATATTTTAACACAAACAAAATTGCAAAAAGCAATGCACTGTTATCAGGTAGAAATAAACAGGTACAACATGTCCAGTCGGTAATTTAATATATAATAACATTATTTCTGTATGATTTTATATGTATATGAGATTGGGGAACTCTTCGATGTGAAGACCCAAAATTTTGAGTGCCTGATATGTCCTTAAATTGACATTCAAGGTGCATACTGGTATGTATTTGAAATATTAAAGTTACATCTGGTCTGGTTATGATCAAAACAATGAATTCATTATTTGGTCAAAACATTAATTGAAGCGAATCTAGAAACTACTTACTAATTAAAAACTAACTGGGTACATCAGTCACATATGTCCTCGCTACGGAAATATTTAATTATCGCTTATAAAATGGGTACCCTATCATAACCTAGTTTTCTCCGAAGAAGAAAGAATTCATGCGAACACATGAAGCACTTATTTGCATAAAGCAAGTTCTCGCTGTAGCAAAACAAAACAACATGTTGGACGGATAACACAAAAAGGAAACGAGAATAGGTAAAATCAGAATCAAAGAAGAGAAACGTAAAAAACAATAGAAAGAAAAAGCTGGGAATTGGACAGAATGACACATTATAGGACGAGCTTGACATTGAAACTGAAGTCGGACGAGAAAATAATTAAAGGGACCTACAGTCTACGTGTACATGTAGTTATCGTTGTTATATTCATAAGATGTAAAGAGATCAGTTTGATGTCTGTATATTTTCACAGTATTTTAATACTTAATAGAAAGGAGGGGATCTCCAACAACAACCGGTTGCAGCACCCACAGCAAAACTCGTATAGACCTAACATTCTTACTATTGACACATTCATCACTCGATGGTATAAGACACTTCTATCGCCAAAATACAAGAAAATTTTAATCACTATTTGTAATTCAAGGCGTATCATTAAGAAAAAAATTCGATTACCAGCTGAAAGATTTTTGAATGTTTTACAAAATACCCCGATTTTGATATTTTTGTATGACAAATAGTGCTTTCCTCAAAATCATAATATAGGAACATAAATGTATTTATGTTTTATATTAACAAAATACTAAAATCAAAGACATAACGAGCACTGGAACATATATTCAAGCACAACTTGCAATCGAAGCGATTGCTATGTATGAAAGCATAACCCTTTTCAAAAAGATGGTTTCAATAAAAAATATCACATTTGGCATATTTCGTTGAATATATCAGACAACAAATTGCATCAACAGAAGAGTTCACCTTATATTTGTTTTGAAGATCATGAAATTAGCATTTAGGGGCTTCATAATGATAAGGGGAGATAACTTCATTTGAAACTTACTTTAAATTTTATTAAATTTGCTTGAAAAATCACATTCATTGGCCAAAAAATTAATAAGTAAATATTGATTTATTCAAAATCAGAAAAAGCATTTCAACCACAACGTTTTCACATATTCTAATCTTCAAAATCTGTAGTCGTAAATATATTGTAGATATTTTGCAGTTTCCAATGATTTTTCTTCACAAAAAACACCACTTTCGCTCCTGATTTACATCTTACCACAGGCATGTATTAATTAGCCATGTACCTTGTCAATGTCATGTCAAGTAAAATGAATTTCTCATACCCTTGGTCACCGTACTATTGATGATAGCACAAATATATCTTCTGCGGTGCAGCAAATACATCCAGAGAAAGGGTAGGCTGACAGCATTTGGATATATAGGATATATAATTCATGAGGGTAAAAGAAATTATGTATGTTACAACAGATCACCTTAACCAATGGGTAGTTCTTTTTTTCGGGCGCTGCTTCTACTTATTCAGAAAAGTCAAGCCTATCGTTTTGAATATAAGATACCTAAAGCATTTGAAATCATGATGTGTGGTAAGTTCAAGAAGTAAAATTAATGTGTGTCTTTCCCCTTCCACATAATCTGCAGGTGTTGATACTATGATTCATAAGAATGTAGATGTAAACATTTGAGTTATTTTCAAATGTTTAACGTCCTCAAACTCATTAGCAATTTTAGATTAACAGCACGGACAAGACATTTACGTTTCGGGTATTAAACCCTCGTCAATGGTCCTCAATCTAAACAATGAAATTTGGCTAAAATATGTGACAATTATGTCTAAAATATACCGAAAGACGTAGCAAGATGACTGGGATATGATGCTACAGGACCCAGATATTCTAGTATCCTTAAAAGCTTTTACCTCACAAATGTGTTGAAAAAAAAATTAAGAATCATTTTTGTGCGAATAGCACATAGCGATTGCTTGATTTCTTCACTCATGGGTGCCCCGTCTACTGAGTATGTATAAATGATGTTACTCTGTTTACATGTACCTTGGGACTGCTTCAGCGTCATGATCGGTATAAAGTCTGATCACTGTCTGAATCAATGAATTATCTGTATGAATCGAGCTGTCGTGTTATGTACATGCATGGCCTAATGAAAAGTTGCATCTGTATGTACTGAGATGAACACAGGCTGTGTGTTGGAACCCATTTCCATTACCTGTTTTAGTGGACAGGTATAAATGAAACGGTGCTATCGATAAAGATATTAAGTTGAATCATTGAAACGTAAAACTAACTTCAAGTAGGCTTATTTTGTCCCGCTTCACAAAATAAAATCTGTATACGACGGAACAATTAGGAACTTCCATCATGAAATATATACTAAAAAAGAAGTGAATTTTCCTTCAAATTCTTAGCACACACCTAACATTGAACATGAAACGTTAAAGAGAGAGTGGGGATCAAATTAGTAAATAAGATTCTTCTTCTTTCCTTGTATATGGTATCATCAATCGATAGTCATATTGGATTGTTGTATTTTTAGGGGGGGGGGGTAGATTTAATGTGATGTTATTTAATTTTCATGTTCAATGTCAGACATCATCTTTCAATTCATTACGAAAACATATGGATGTGCACTTTAGTTCTGTCTTTATTCGTCCATAAACTGGCCTACAAACTTACGAAGGTGTTCAGGAAAAAATATAACTTTGAAAACACAATATTTTGTCATACATTATAAGTGATATTTTTCTGGCTATTCGCACTCAGTACATTCAGTGCTTTGATTTAAATAATCTATATCACTAAAAAGAATAGACTAACTCTTTTTAAATAAGAATTGTTTAGAGAAAAGTTACCTCTGATTTGTTTGACAAGTTGCACAATCCTGTTCCACTGAACCCTAGTGACATTACAAGACTCTAAAATTTTGAGTTCTTTTAGAAAGTCTGTCCCACTAGGAAAACTGGCTTTCATTCTGGTGCATACACCACTGAGTTGGTTCCAGATGACTGTAAACTGTACTATTGGTATACATGGCCGGGCAAGATGACCAAACATTTCATTTCTCAGAATTCGTATTCGCTCGATGTCATCACTTTGTGTCGTATCTGTGGCTAATGGCTGATTACCCCATCCACGTGTTGGATTTGGAAAAGGAGGGCTAAATGGCGCATGTACATGAACATTAAGATTTCTGAGTAATGTGTAACACAGTGTGATGTCAAAATCTTTATATCCATCTGTAGCAGCCTGACCAATCAGAAGTCTCTGTTGTGGATTCAGTCTCCCCCATAAGTTTGGATGTGAAGCATGTGTCACTTTTATAGCAATGTCCTTTGATTGGATATATGTTTCGAGGATTTCTTGGAGTATTTTGGTTCCTATTCCAACTATAGCTTTACCAAATCGTGTGAAATTTTCTTGCTCGTATGTGATAGTGCTTCTCCTTTGTGAAAATCTGAAATACGAAAAAAAAAACCATTTAATCTTCTAATAATTGTGACCTTGATAAAACTGTGAAAAATAAAAAAGAAATCATTAAGTACACAAACTGCCTGCACATAAATCTTCCTCCTTTCATGTTTTGTTGTTTGTGCTTCAATGATTCCTCCTTTTAAAATTCTATGTGCCTTTTTAAAGATGTATCGAATTGTTGATGGGGTTGTTGGATGTCCATGATTAGTCCTGTTTTTTGTGTTCGTTGTTTCAAATTGTCATGAATGTTCAATACTTTAGAGCTTATATTGAATATCATAAAAAAGGAGGGGGTCTCCAACAAGACCTGATTGCAGCACCAGCAGCAACCTCCCAAAGTCACGACAGGAAAGTTTTATTTTCAAATTTCCATTGTTGTTTTTGGAATATGGTTTCGGTTTTCATTCACTGATAATACGCCGCAGATATACGCAGTTTCCATTGTTATATTGATCTGGGCCTGGCACCATAGACTAAGAATTGACTTAAGCCTAATTTTCAAGTTTCTTTTGTCTCATTACAATATAAGTAATGACCTGAAATTATTCACAGAATTTTTCTATTTTCAGTGTAGAATAAAATGAATGAATTCAATATTTCAATTTTTCACTGATTTGTTATAGATCGTATTTTAATAATTTGACGTAAGTCAATTCCTAGTTTATGGTACTGAGGTCTGATCTAGAAAAAAATTGATCCAACAGTGGCAGACACTTACAACATTATGAAATATCCTTGGTGTTTGGATCGACCTATTATGTAGAAAAAATATATATACTGTATTGGGGTACCCTTAGCGCTTGTTGATCTCGTCTGCTAAAAACCAAGTATCTGCTAGAAACCACGTGTCTGTTAGAATCCAAGTGTCTGCTAGAAACCAAGTGTCTGTGCTAAAATAGTTCTCCGTCTAGGTAAATTCTGCAAATTTATCTGCTCTTAAATGATGCAATTGAATTTGAAGAGTTTAACACTTGTCGTGTCATGTAATATTGAGTACATAAGTACTGTATCATCATTACTTTTTACCATATTGCTTTGGTTCCTGTTTCATGTTTAACGTCTTCAAATTCTTTAGCAGATAAATTTACAGCATGAACCAGACATGCACGTTTCGTGTAATAAACCCTCGTCAGTGAGCCTCAAATCTTCAACATTATAATAAACAATGTAATATGACAAAAATCTGTGAAAATTATGTCCTAAATTTACCGAAAGACGTATCAAAATGGCTGGGATATGATGCTACAGGACCCAGGTTTTAGATTTGAGAGATTTTTGTAAACAGAAATTTTCAAATGCGCCCAGCCCTGATTTCGTATGCCTTTGGTTTATGATTTTTTGAATGATCGATTTTGTACTGTGTATTGGGATACGGTCATTGTCCATATTTGTCATGTATGATACAGAATTTTGCTGAGTTAACAATTAAAATATTTGGTTTCCCTTTTTTCACATACAATGTGCCAAATGTCATATACTTTACGCTGCCTAATCGTTAGTATAATTCATTTTGTTCTGTATCGTTTTGTATTTTATAAGATTACGTAACGTTCATTGGTTGAAGATTATTTTTCATGATTTCTATTTATTGATAATAAGACAGATTTTACTTATAATCTATGATCATATAGATCTAATCAAAACTATTCCATCGAAGGGTTCGATGATATGCAATTATCTATAACTCTGGTGTGTTCGCTACCTGGAATGATTTCACGTGATGCGCTTTTATCCAGTAGAAATGAAGAAATGATAATAGAAGAATAATAATATACAATGATTTATCAAACCGCCACTATTGATAATGAAAAGATATAGAAGATAATATTTAATAAAACAAACTTACACATTCCCCATCGTGGAATTTCTCCCAGTTTAATCTTTCGTGTTTTCTATATTGACAAGATCGAACAGTTCGAAAACCATCTACATAGACTTGACTATTACATCTGTACAGCGTGGCATTACACGACTAGACTAAAATTATAATTTACAAAGATATTTAATGACGGGAAAATGTGTTGAGATGGCAGAGATAAAAGACAATTAAATACGTACCATTTCAATAGAGTCATTGACGCGCAATGATATTGCGAAACCAATATAGATACACGAGACAAACGCACAATGAAACCGGTTCCGTAGTTTGTAATTAAGATTTCTATCTTTAAAGTCCCTGTAAAAAGCATTATACGGTGTATGCATTCTAAAACAAACATTAGTAAACTTCTTTACAAATTACATTTAATCACACTTCGGATCCTGAAGACTTACACTCTGTAACAAAGGAGGGTATCTCCCACAGCACCAGGTTGCAGCAACCACAGCAAAACACCAAAACACCCAATACAAAAACACAAAGCAGACAAGCACATGAAGAGACGTAAAAGGGACAAGCAACGTCAACGCACAACACAGAAACATCAATCACAAAGGACTACACATAAACCAACGAGACCAATGGGCAACCGGTGCCGACTTAAGACAGCCATCTGTCACGAAAATAGCAGAAGGTGTGGTTTTCCTTGATTACATGCGCACAACCCTCCCATTTTTCCGATTACCTAGAGCGTATAATTGTGGTGTAAAACAACCTCATCCCTGTCATATGACCACACACAAACAAGACCACAAAACGCAGGGGTCAAAACAATATAGATGAATATGTAAATGCATATAAAGAGAGGGCTAACGTAATACAATCCGTGCTTTGCCAGCTGTACTAGCAAGCTCATTTATGTTATCACCCGAGGACTCCGACTGACATTCAGAGAGGACAGGTGTCGGACCCTGACTTCTCTTAAGAGGTTTGGACAGGGCTCGTCATGGAATCCCGTCGTCACAGTCAGTGCAAGTTTTTAAAATGCGCTGGTACAAGACTGTAGATTGGTCAAGTACCAAGCCTTGTCTCCGTCTGGTGACATTAGGATCAAATCCACGGTATAAAAGGCGTTTGATGATTCTGACGCATTTTCGATTGTTATGCTGTCTATCTTTGATCCTTCTTATTTTGTTAATTATGTCACCATAAAATGAAGGTTGTGAAATACCAAAAGTAATATAATCAAGAGAAGTTGACAATATTTTTTTGTAAAATTTCCAGACATAAAGGACCACATATAAACCAACAAGAGCAATGGGCAACCAGTGCCGACTTAGGCCGGCCATCTGCCACAAAAATAGCAGAAGGCGTTGTTATCCTGGATTACGTGCACACAACCCTCCCACTTTCCCGATTACCCAGAGGTCTCGAAGAATGTATGATGAAATCCCTCGGTAAAATTTTTAAAATATATCAATGAATACGGAATTGATCATTGAATTAGATTTTATCCCAGAGCATTTTAAAACAATTCTTCGTAAAGTAAATAGACGCACTTGGTATTTATTTACAAATTCTGGAGGTGTGTCAGATACTGAAGCGCTCATTGGTCAAAAAACGCCATTTCATTCAAGATAACTCGGAGAGTTTCCCAAAATAGTACTCGGTATTTTCCGGGTTTAAATACCATATAGAGTAATCGACCAGACCTGTTTAATGGTAATTGAACGTGGTCTTTCTAATTACCTAAAGTCCATGTAGTAATCATCTAAACACAGGCTATATCTATTATCTAAGCTTGACAAATAGAATTCAAAGACAGAATTAAAACAACTTGAGTTAAGTGACTCAACCCCCATCGTATACCTTTTTGTCAGCTTATTGTTTCATGATTCCTTAAACATAATTTAACTTTATTTTAGAGACAGGATATTTAAACTACATTATGACACTACATTTCTATACCCAATGCTATGATAGCTTTTAAGTTTAAACAGATCAATGTGAGAAGATATTAGTCTGAGATACCAAAGTAAGATAACAAAGCCATCTAACTACGTCTTTCCGTATATTTTAGACATGATTTTCACAGATTTTGGCGCTATTTCATTGTTTTGGATTGAGGATCACTGACGAGGGTTAAATACCCGAAACGTGCGTGTCTGGTCCACGTTGTTAATTTATCTGCTTTTAAATGTTGCTAATCAAATTGAAGACGTTTCACATAATAAGAGATAACATAAATGCACAATACCCCTGGTACCGCAGGTTGTACTTCAGGAATTTAATCTTTAAAACCGTTGTCATAATCACAAAGCGGTGTATACATTGGCCACTGAATACTATTTATCATTACGATGGAAAAAAGCTGTTTTGCTTCATGTCATTTCAAAATGTGGGCATCAAAACAGATTTTTGTAAATTATATACGATTGGGTCGCGTCAGTAATTCTGTTTTAATTCTGTCTTTGAATTCTAATTGTCAAGCTTCTATATATAGCCTGCTCTGTGTCTTACACCACAATTTAGGTTTCAATAAACAGTTTTGGCCCCGGTCAATTTTTGTAATAATAAAAGCTGATCCTTGATCTTCATACTGTATGCATGAAAATTAAAATAATGGCATATTATGAGGTATCATTAAAATATGTAAGATATTTGCAAGATTATGAGAAATTTTAATTTTCTGAAACACGTGTTCATAGGCAATGAGCCTTGGCCACATTAAGGGGCGCCAAAAGGGATATCATGACTTCCAGTGTTTTAACAGTGAGAAGTTTTATGTTTATACAACCATTGTGCGTCTATTGAGACCTGTGTGTGTCCTTATAAGTGGGAGGGTTGTGCGCATGTAATCCGGATAACCACACCATTTGCTTATAGCAGATGGCAGTCCATATCAGCGCCGGGAGTACATTGGTCCCCTTCCTTTTATGTGTTGTCATTAATGTTTGATGTTTTTGTATGTCTGTTTCGATTGTTTTGTATGATGTTTTAGTGATTTTTGTCGTGTATTTTTTTGTGGTTTGTAGTTTTGTCTGATGTTATTTACGTGTCACTTTCGTGTGGGTTTGTTTCACTGGGTGGGTGCAGGGTGGTCATGCTGGAGATTATCCTCTTTTCTTTTCACACTCTTTGGCCATATTACATTGTTTAGATTTAGGATCACTGACGAGGGTTAAGTACCCAAAATGTGCACGTCTGGTCCATGCTGCAAATTGATCTGTTCTTAAATGATGCGATTGAATTTGAAGACGTTTAAATTTATGCAATACCCATCTGTTATAAAAAAAAATCTTGAAATTTCTAATACGTTGGTCTTGTATCAATTGACCCACTCGGTGAGTATCACTGCTTGTCGACCAGGAGTCCCCGAGGGGACATGAAGCCAAGTTCGATCAACTTCGGTTAATCGTCAGTCTCTTCAACGAATTCGAAAATGACAAATATGGATAAAAAAACAAAGGAGGGGATTACCATATCCCTACATACAGCACAAAATCGATGATTAAGAAAATAATAAACCGAAGTCATACAAAATCAGGGTAAAACAGGAACCTAAGCAAACAAACAAAAGCCTCCACCACATGAAAAGAAGCGAATCCCCGATATGGGAGTGAGACCAGGTGCCCAGTAAGAGTCAGCAACACACGTCTGTTATAAAAAAAATCTTGAAATCTTTAAGACGTGGGTCCTGTAGCATCATATCCCACCAATTCTGCTACAAGACCCTGTTGCTGCACCAACAGCAAAACACAAAAACCCCGATGCGAAAACACAGAGACGAGCATACTTAGAGACAAAAAGAGACAAACGAAAAATGACATTAAACACAAAAAGAACCCAAAACGTGCATGTCTGGTCCATGCTGCAAATTGATCTGTTCTGAAATAATGCTATTGAATTTGAAGACGTTTAACATGGATAATGACCATATCCCTATAAGCAAAACCATTTCATCACGGGGTTCGATATCATACAATTATAGCATATTGATGTGTTCGATACCTGGAATTATACAGTATGACGTGATGCGCATTTTTCCCAATAAGAATGAACAAATGATAATAGAAAATAATATTTAAGAAAAACTTACACATTCCCCATCGTGGAAATTCTCCCAGTTTTATTTTTCGTGTTTTCTATATCGACAAGATCGAACAATTCGTAAACCCTCTACATAGACTACAATATTACATCTGTACAGTGTGGCATTACATGACTAAACTAGAATTATAATTTTGAAAAACATTTAATGATGGGAAACTGTGTTGAGATGGCAGAGATAAAGGACAAATACGTACCATTTCAATAGAGTCATTGACGCGCGATGATATTGCGAAACCAATAAAGATACATGAGACTAGCGCACAATGCAACTGGTGACGTAGTTTGTAATTTAAGATTTCTCTCTTTAAAGTCCCTGTAAAAAGCATTATTGATATACGGTGTATGCATGCTAAGACAAACATTCGTAAACATCTTTACAAATGACATTTGATCACACTTCGGAATGTTGTTTATTCCGAGGTTCTCAACTGTTCTACACTATATGTAACGTGCGACTGCGATATA
Organism: Pinctada imbricata; assembly: GCA_033119305.1. Classification (NCBI taxonomy): domain Eukaryota; kingdom Metazoa; phylum Mollusca; class Bivalvia; order Pterioida; family Pteriidae; genus Pinctada; species Pinctada imbricata. The sequence goes on along the minus strand of VSWD01000014.1, from coordinate 15,660,159 downwards.
ACATTTTTTACGGTAATCGCGACTATTTTCTTCTGTTTTTTGATGCATTATGGGTAATTCACTGTGTTTCTAGAGTTTTCTCCCAAAAACTCTATCCGTTTTAGTTCCTTTTTAAACAATAAGTATCAATATGTGTACATAATATCTACATCTATAACTACAAAGCATAACAGATGAGTAAGCAGTGTTTTTGCAAGATTTTCCTCTATATGCCTTTTTGACATTTTTAAACGTAAATCGAACAAATCTTCGATGCTTCAGTCATGTGTATGTTCGGTTTGATAGGATTAAAGAAATACAGTAGTTTGAATGTCGTTTGGTTATGCTTTCTGTCAGAAAAATACAAATAACTTGCATTCAGGCGACACTTTTTTACGGTAATGGCGACACTTTTTTACGGGAATAGCGACTGTTTTCTATGGTGAGAGAATTGAACCTGCGATTATTTTTTACGGTAATTAGACATTTTTTTCTACAGACGAAATATCATTTATCTGACGAAGATCTCATTGGAAGGACAGTCACTTCTTACAAGTCCCTATGCACACAAATAGTAAAAAATATACAACATCATACTACTTCAAGGGTATAAAACAAAGGGATAAATGGTCTACATAATGATAAGTTGTGTTGTTATACAGATAACCTGCATAGAATCCAAGTTTGAAAATAGGAAAATACGAAACAAATTGTCATAAAGAGATGAAATTAACCATCTATATATAAAAGAAAACATGTTCCTGTATCACATCCTTGTTTGAACGACTTGAGTGTTAATAAACGTACTATAACGTACGCCCTCTTTTTATATCGATTTACATATTCATCTATGTTGCTTGGGCCCCTACGTTTTGCTGTCTTGTTTGTGTGTGGTCATCTGACAGTGAGGAGGTTGTTTACACCACAATTGTACGTTCTTCGAAACCTCTGGGGAATCGGAAAATTGGGATGGTTGTGCGCACGTAATCCAGGATAACCACATCGTCTGCTACTGACGTGGCAGATGGCCATCCGAAGTCGGCACCGATTGCCCATTGGTCTCGTTGGTTTATGTGTAGTCATTTGTGTTTGATGTTTCTCTGTAATTTGACGTCCCTTGTACCATCAAGTCTCTTTCTTGTGTTTTTACAGTGGGTGTTTTGGTGTTTTGCTGTTGGTGCTGCAACTAAGTGTTGTTGGAGATCCCCTCCTTTCTTAAAGAACATGTTATCTATATCGTTTTTATAAAGCGCATGATACATAGTCTAGTAATTTCAGGTTCTCGTATAATCTGCTCGGTGAAAACGTATTGCACAATGGTAAAAGGTTTGGTTACAGGTTAATATTCTTGAGGGGAGGTTAAACGAAAATAAAAGTCCCGGTTTCGCAAAAAAAAAAATGGCGGAAATGTATAACTATGATACTGTAAATGTGATTTTTACTTAATATTTCATAATTTGAATAATCTTAAGCCGTTACAAAAATGTACGCAAACAGCCCGAACTGATCCCCGACCTACTACGATTGAACAACGACTTCTACCGACATTACTACTACGTGCGTCATTTACATATGTAGATATGTATACGATTCTTTTAAAGTACCAGTAATATTTGCACATGTCAGGGCTAAATCGAGCAGATCGTCTATCTGTCTTCATCAGTCGTAGTTAGATCGGTGTCAATAAAGAAGGTGGGGGCGACTCGTGGTAAAGTCGGGGCTTAGTCTAGGTGCGTCGGGGCTAAGTCGGGATGAATGATTTTCTGAATTATCGATTTTGTGCTGTATATAGGGATATGGTCATGATCCATATTTGTTATCCTAGATCAGTCGCGAAGAAGGTCTGTTCCCGATTATCCCCGACTGAGCTACGATTTACGCCAACTTAGTCCCGACCTTGTTGCAACCTATCCCCGACTGAGCTCCGACAAAGCTCATGTATACATTTGTCGGGATATCTCCTCGACCTTCCCGACTTAACTATGACCCACTCCGTCTCGCCCTGACCAAGCTACGACTCGCCTGACAGAGCCCCGGTTCACACCGACTTAACAAGTTGGATACATAGTGACTGGGGCTTAATACTTTTAAGGGCTCAGTCCCGACTTATCTAGGTCGGGGAAAGGTCAGGGAGGTCTGAGCTAAGCAAGGGTAAATCGTTGCTCAGCCGAAGTTCATCGGGAACAGACCTTCGCAACTGAGCTACGATTAACCCCGACTTAGCCGCGATTCACCAAGACTAAGCCCCGGCTTTACCAAAAAAAAAAGGTTCCTAAAAGACTGATACTATAAAGAATCGTATATCAATTTGCAACACAAGTCGTAGTTATGTCAGCAGAAGTCGTTGTTTAATTGTGATAGGTCGTAATTAAATTGGAGCACTGTCTACTCAAGTCGTAGTGAGTCGCGGCAGGTCGTACCTAAATCGGAAAGGTAGATCGGGGCTAAGTCGGCGTGAAGTCGTAGGTAGATTGTGGTCGGCAAGTCGTATTGTAATCGGGACAGAGTCGGTGTTACAGTCAAGTAGGATCTTACAGTGCCAACCTCCCGAAAGTCATCAAAATATTAAGTCGGGGTAAATATGGGCAAATAGGGGAGCAAGACTGCAAAACTGCTTCAGTACCTGACTAAATTAAAAGCATACATGTCTCTGTGTCTATTCACATATCTCATATACGTATACCATGTATTTCAAGTGCTAAGTAAAAAGTTTACACGTTTTATGGACGATATTACATGAACAGAAAGTATGTTTTCATACAGTATTTATATTTTTTCTTCCCTTAAAAAACAGTCGCCTATACCGTAAAAAACTATCGCGATTACAATAAAAAAAAGTGTCGCCTAATACGGTTTTATACCGTAAAAAGTGTCGCAACACGGGACAAGTAAACTTATTATAAAGAAGACTTAAAGATGAAATAAAGACTTTTATATATCTTATTCTGGTATATTTCTTACATGAAAACATATCTTTGCCTGATAACATCAGTATTTTCATTCTGATACTGAGTTTTGGGGACATAAACACTAAAAATCGCTAGAATTTCATGTTTCTGGCTGTTTTTGCCGATAGAAACGCGATTTAGATTGCTTAATTTCTTAAATATGTAAGCATTTGATGGTCATAGAAGAAAATACGAAATGATTTTACAAAATAAACTAAAGAAGAGGTCGGAATCTGTATTTTATCACCCGATTTCTCAATTAAATGAAAGATTTACCATAAAAAAAGTGTCGCGATTACCGTAGAAAATGAATTCCCGCAGTCGCACGTTACATAGAGTGTTCTAGTGGATATTCGAATTATTTCGTTTTACCTTCTCAAACAAGTGATAGGTACTTTTTTGATAATTATTCTTTTTTCAATCTTTTAATTGTTTGGCATTCTTTTGTCTGATTCTCTTTAAAGTTTTGCCAGAGCGAAAACCGCTCAAAAATTAAGAATTTTTTCTGAGTGTTGAGATATTTTGTTTTGAATTCGTTCTCCGGATTTTCATCGAAAGTGCCTACCTCAAAATATGGAATTAAATGAGAATAGGAGAAACAAAAGAACAGGCGAACTTTTTCAAAGTAAAAAAAAGGGGGGATGTTAAAGTTGAAATGATATTCGGCTGGATTAGTCGGTAACCTTCCCATTTACAGATAGAGGTCAAATTCTACTGCCAGTGAGCAGTATTCTAGACAGACATTTTTATTGCAGTGCAGCAGACATTGATATTCAGTAACATGAATCCTTATCCTCATCATGTGTACTTTTAGCCAAAACCATTCAAAGTTAAAAGAAACATATTATGTGCTACGCATCTCGTTTACTATCGAAATGTCATACATGTACACCAGTTTTGTTAAGAGGGAGCCTGTCGAGACTTTCAGAAGGATCTATCCAGCAGTGTAATTAGATAAGAAATAGGTTTTAAATCAGTTAGAATGGTCGTGCAATGCCATCAGTATCAAAACACAGATATGCATCTTGATGTTAATTTAGAAATCTTACCGATAAATTGAATTCTGTTTTTCATTTTCAAATGACCAAAAATTAACCCTCGAAATAATAAAAATAAGTTGTATCCTCTTCTTTCTTTGGTAATTTTGTATTATTGTAGTCGTACAAAAAGTAACATGTTTATTCTATGTATGAGTACGGAAGCCCATTAGCTTCACAGAAAAAAAATATTGCGTATATTCGCAATAAATTTATTTTTTTTCTGTGAAGCCAATGGGCTTCCGTTTATGAGTTTAATAGAAATATGAATGTATGCAGCTTTTCTATTCATCTAGAGTCCATGTAGGAATCATCTAAATACAGGCTATATATAAGCTTGACATTTAGAATTATTCAAACTTCATTATGACACACTACTATGATAATTTCCATACCCCATGCTATTATAGCTTTTGAATTAAAAGAGACCAATGTGCGGAGATATTAGAGATCTAACTAGAAAGGTTTCTTGTTGCGGTTGCAACAAGAGTGTCTTCCTCCTTTACAATTTTTGGTTTGGAAATATGAAGGACGTCACATTACATGTATTTATATTATATATTTAAGTTTTCAAATAGCAGTAACATTAAATTTTCAAACCGATAATTGTTGGTGAGCAACCATTTGATTGGGGGGGGGGGGGGGGGGGGGGCAGGAATTCTATTGCCAGCCGGTAAAATTTTTTCAGCAATTTTCTGAGCAGGCCATTTTTTTCAGCCATTACCAGAGTCGGAGAAAAATTTTCGCCGGTTCTTCGGGCCGGATTTAAACAAATTGTCAAATGTTGTGAATGTCTGTGTAAGTTAAACTCCCCGCTGTTACAGAGTATGAGTTAATAACGTTTCCTTCAGATGTCTCTTTGCAATTAGCGAATTTCAGACAGATTGTATGATGTTTAAATAGAACCTTTTCTAGATTTTTGTGCCTATGCGTATTAGGTCTCTGGTAGATACAGCTATGTGAACAGTTTGTATTTATATTAATTAATTTTTTGACTTTAAATTGTCTGGCACAAAGGGCCAGCAAAAACTTCCATATCATGCAATGTATCCTTACTTTTGCATGGTCCGGGAAAAAAATATTTTTTTCAGCATTTTTCAGAGCCGGGATTTTTTTTTTGCAAATTCTCCCTGCCCCCTTCCCCATAAAAAAGGCGAGTTCGTAGCTGTAGAACCAATTTTCTTGAGAAGAGAAATGGTAAGGCACGGTCCATTTGATATTCAGGGGGGGGGCTTGGGTTTTTTGTCGGAGCAAGATTATTTTTTTCGCCCCGGACCGGGGCAAATTTTTTTTTCTTGCAATGTTGGAGCAAGGAAATTTTTTTAACAAAGTGATGCGCATATTTAAAGAATGTTTGTGTTTTATCAATAGAAATTATCTATATTTTTACTCAAAACTTTAAATATTAATATATTAGTTTATTTTTATGCTAGTATTCAATTCACTTTTAAACAGAGAGATAAAAGACTTAAATACAATTCTCAATATTTTATATAAAGTACATGTTATATATAACATGTATAAGAGGGTCTGAGGGGAATGTCTCATAGACAAATTGTTAAATGTTACTAATATTTGTAAATTGGTGAATAACTGAAGTTCTTCTTCCAAGCTTACAAGAACATAAAATTAGACTCTATGGGATACATGCAGCATGTATTAATAGCAATACATAAATATTGATGATATGTTTAAGCCCTTTTTCATTCACATACATGTATAACTTTTGATATCTTCATATATATGAACATTGCCATAAGTAAATAATGTTTTGATATAATACTATGGCGAGCGAAGCGAGCCAAAAATATGTGATACAATTTGAAAACTGCGGCGAGCGAAGCGAGCCGGAAAATTTTCATGAATTTTAGCGAAATTTTATGGTAATTCTTCAAATTCAGATTATTTGTAAGAGCAAGATTATTTTTTTCTGTCACACCATGAGCAAATTTATTTTTTTCATCAAAATTGAGAGCAAAATTATTTTTTTCGAAAAAAACCCAAGCCCCCCCCCCAGAATATCAAATGGACCGTGCCTAATAACAAGTTACGTTCAATATATATATATAAATACCATGAGGTTCTCGCTGTGCAGGTTCAAATTTGGACCCCCCCCCCCCCCCCTTCCCTTTTTTCAAAGTTTATTTTGAATTTCCATCATGGCGACATCGTTCAATATAAACAGAACTGTTTTCGAAAAACGAGGGGAGGGAAGAATGTTGGAGAAATTGTTCATCAATTTGTAAATAAACCAACCGAAAATTATGTTCGAACGTTTGCTAGAATTAGAAATTAAACTTGATGTTCAAAATATAGTTATTGAAGTTTAGAAACAGGTTTGTAGGTTAGAAATCGGAATCAAACTACCACTTTTTGTGTGTAAATTCTGGTTTGTAGCTGATCTCTTCTAAATTAATCAACTGTTTTAAAATCAAATTGTGTATATCGAAATGTATTTATGAAATGCATATTCATCATTGCCGTGAAATCGGAATTTGAAAATCTCAACGCTGCTTTTCTCGAGTCGGACTCGGACTACCAATTTTAGTGTGCGCCCGATCTGTTGGCGTGAAGGTGTATCGAAATACCCAACTCAAAATTTCGATGCTCATATCTTTTCAACAGTAAGAGATAGGAAAAATCAGAAAGACTAAATAAGACAGATATATGGATAAAAAATAATAATATTGAAATTTTTAGGAAACTTCATAAGCTTAATTTTTGTTTACTATTATAAGCAAAAAAGTGTCCTCCTCCTATGAACTTCTGAATTTGGAAATATGAAGGACGGTGAAGGACGTCATCGTAATAAATCGTTACAGTGTGCATCTAGCATTTCATATCTTGCATGGCTGTACATGTCGACTTTCAAAAAAATGGAAATTGTAGATAGCAAAATACGAGATATTTAAGCTTACAAATAGCAAAACATGAAATTCTCGGTCCTTTTGAGTAATTCGACGCTCCCGTCAAATATTTGAATCTACTAAAAAACATGATAAAAAAAATAACAGAGACCAAAAATAAAAAAGACCAATCTAGCTTTTACTCCAAACGTAACGTTAGAGAACTTTCATTGTCCTAGCTTACAGGGTTCTTGAGAAATCGCTGATCCAATTTTCCACGGTTACGAAAACAATAGGTCTTCCGACGGAAGTCGGAAGACCTAATAAGAGCTAGATCTGACAAATGCACAATACCACTGGTACCGTGTGCTGTACTTCAGGAAGTTAATTTTTAAAACCCTGCGGTGTATACATTGAATATGGATAATGACAATATCCCTGTATACAGCAAAAATCGATAATTCAGAAAATCAATAAACCGAAGGCATACAAATGTTAAATGTCTTTAAATTCAATAGCATCATTTAAAACCTGATAAATTTACAGCATGGACAAGACATGCACGTTTCGGGTACTAAACCCTCGTCAGTGATCCGCAGTCTAAACAATGTTATATGGCTAAGAAGTATGAAAATTATTATGTCCAAAAATGTACCGAAAGACGTAGCAGAATGGGTGGGATATGATGCTAGATGACCCACGTTTTAGAAATTTCAAGAAATTTTGTAACAGAAAATTTCAAATGCGTTGAAGAGACAGCTAGACGATTAACCGAGGTTGATCAAACTTGGCTACATGTGCCCTCGGGGACTCCTGGTCCACCAGCAGTGACACTCACCAAGTAGTTCAAATGTTAAACGTCTTTAAATTCAACAGCATCATTTAAAACCTGATAAATTTATTAAATCAGGATAAAACAGAAACCAAAGCAAACAAACAAAAATTTCCACCACATAAAAAGATGCGGACTCCCGATATGAGAGTGAGACCAGGTGCCCAGGAAGGGTTAGCATCTCCTGCTTGCATGCAACACCCACCGCTTCAATTCGGTAGAACTGTCACATCCGGTAACTTCCATTTCGGAGGACATAGAGTACAATCTTTGGTTGGATGATTCAAATGGTCTATGACAGAATATCATCCACCATTCTGGAGAGTGGTACATCATAGTGTATGATGAGTTCCCCATATCGACCGTAGAACTTCCTCAGGGACGATGTTAGTCGGTCACAAACATATCCCTGACTGAGAAGCTTATCCCTTCAGAGACCAAAGATTGAATGAATTCAGCTTCGTACGAGTAACCTTTAGGAAAATGTCGGCAAGGAGTGGGGCACAATTGATCCCCAATACTATATATCATTGCGATGGAAAAAGCTGTTTTGTTTCATATGTCATTTCAAAATGTGGGCATCAAAATAGATTTTTTTGTAAATTATATACGATTGGGTTGTGTGATCAGAAAAGTCAGTTTTAATTCTGTATTTGAATTCTAATTGTCAAGCTTCTAGATATAGCCTGCTCTGTGTCTTACACCACAATTTAGGTTTCAATAAACAGTTTTGCTTAATCTCTGCATGCATGAAAATTAAAATAGTGGCATATTACGAGGTATCATTAAAATCTGTAAGATATTTGCAAGATTATGGGAAATTTTCATTTTCTTAAACACGTGTTCATAGGCAATGAGCTTTGGCCACAGTAAGTTGCGCCAAAAGGGACATCATGATTTTCAGTGTTTTTGATTGTCATATTGATTTCTCCTTAACTACACGGTCAGTCCCTGATTCACTTTATATTTTTTGATATAGATACTCTCTTTCTTTGATATAAATTTATTCCCCAAATATTAACGGAACGATGTCGTTTCCGCGATAGAAGTTGCCCCGCGGTACCGTCTAATTTTTACTACATGTATTTTCCTCTTTGTCGAGCACATTTCTACATCCTATTCTAAGTTATAGGTATATTCTTATAAGAAGATCGAATCATTTTCATCGATGACATCCTTTAAGAGGGCGTGGATCAAATTGATGCGACATTTTTTACCATAGATACACTAATAAAGCAGAGGAAAGTGTAATTTAAACACAAAAAATTGTTTTGACGCAATGGAAACATGTTAATCTGTGTACAAAACGTAAAAACGGGAGGGGGCGCTTTTCGTTCTGGTTATCATTATGTAAAGTTCTGCAGAAAAGAAATCTCTTAAATAGTACATAGCCTATGCTGATTTATTTTAAGGTTTAGTTTATAAAATGTATGGTTTCTTCTACCCAGCATATTTTTTTGTAAAACCACCTTACAACGAAATACACGGTAAAAATCAATAAAGGTATGCAAAGCTGGCACCAATAGGCAACCTTGAAGCTGGCACCAATATAGTCAACCAACTCGATCTTGAAATAATTAAATGTTACATACCATCGCCCACTGTCTTATTTCAAATATAATTTGTTTCCAAATATATACCCTGTTAATAATGTCTATGGTTTTCATGGTATCTTTGTTCTCCTGGCGAATTGATGATATGTATCAATAGTTTTTTTGTACTCTAACTACATTTTTTTCTTCGGTGATGGAATGAACAAAAGGCTTCCCCTTGTGACGTAGCTTTTAAATTGCAATCAAAGCCCCTCTATTGAACAAAGCATATCACTAGAAGTAAATTTTAAACTAAAGATCTCCCCTATTCCATTTCAAATACCTGAGATATGTATCCTTCAATAAATATATGAATATCTACTAAATACAAAACTATTTTTCACTAATTTCAAATCATAATTTAACACTTTAATGGAGAATGCGCCAATCGATGTTTAGCAAGTACATATTCAGAGTTATCGCTCTTTGCCTCTTTGTGCTCATTGACTATTTGCTGTGAGTAGCTACGCGCCTGAAACTCCCTATATAGCGATGACACATGACAACGGAAAATACTTGAAAATTGAAGGGGAATGTAAAAATCAACGCGCGGATCGTAACTATATGACAAGCATACCAAGGGCAGATTTCAAAAGAAGGCCATCCTCTCTTGAAAATTGCCAAAAATATTTTCCTCACCATTTTTAAGTAACCCATGGACTGGAACCCCACCCCCTTTTTGAAGGATCTGGAAACCCCCCCCCCCCCCTTATAGATCCTCATGCATATCAAAAACGAAAATTTAATATCATCTCGTATCACTTTAAACTTTTGTGAAATGTGAAACCCCCCTCCCACCCATTTAGACGTTTTGATTGATTTCTTTTTTTAAAATTCATAGTGTTTATATTATCTCTAGGTTATACTCTCTTAACCCCACCCCACCCTACCCTCCACTCGGATTAAATCGGGGTTAAATCATACTTGGAGGTGAGTTTGAAGCAATTCCCAACAAAGCATATGTATCCGCATAAAGAACAGCTAGCACTCTCTCATGATGATCGACGTTGTGCCATTGTGAAAATGAAATTGAATAAATAAATTAATTAATAAATAAATAAATAAATAAATAAATAAATAAATAAATAAATAAATAAATAAATAAATAAATAAATAAATAAATAAATAAATAACGCGTCCTTTCAAAATTGAAAAACCTACCAGCCAGCAAGGTTTATTTGTTTTTATGCTTTTGGGGAATTCATAGCCTTCCAGCAGGAGTACAAAAAAAAGATACGAAGAAACAGCCTAACTGTAAAAATACAAATAAATAAATCCCCACAACAATAAAGAAGGTTGTTTGCTAAGATAGTTGCTGGTTTTTTTTTTTTCGGGAAGGTAGGGGGTCTGACTCGATCGAAAAAAAGGAGGGGGTGTTCCACCTATATAATATGTGTAAAAATAAGCACTTTTTTCATATAGAAAGGACCCTGAAAATCCCCACCTCACCCCGTCCCTCTAGATTCGTGCGAGTAAAACAAAGGGATCGAGCAAGTCGTATTTCCATTTTGGTCGATGTTCAAAGTTAAAGCCAAGGTAGGAGGGAAGAGGAAGAGGATTTAAATCAAATTACTGATTTACACGTGTGACAATGTTCCATACCCTAGCGTTCTTCACATAGGCGGAAAGATCGTCCGGGTATGCGTATATGCGAATACGAATCTTTCGGCCTGTGGTTCTTCATATCAATGTAGCGCGATGACAAATTAGTTTTGATGTGTGGATGTCGTTTCGAAGCCTTACATAAAGTAGGATAAGGTGGGGGGTGAAGGGGGCGCCGAAAGATTTTTTTTTTTTCTTTTGGGCCCTCTGGGCAAGATTATATTATCATTAAATCTATGCATTATCCAGATTTTTTTCCCTTTTTGCCGGACCTCCGAGCCAGAATATATTTTTCGTCAAATTTTATAGCCGGATTTATTTATTTATTTATTTATTTACTTATTTATTTATTTACCTATTAATTTATTTATTCATTCATTTATCTATTTATTTTATTTATTCATATATTTTGCAAATTCTCCCCCCCCCCCCATCCCTTCCCCAAATCAACTGGTTGCTCCCTTTTTATAGCATTCACAATGTTTCAGTACATAGTACTTTCATGCTTATTTTTGTCTTTATTATAAACCATGAGTTTAAGCATCGTATCCTTGTATGTTATTTTAGTTTATGTTATTTTATACTTGATATTCATACTCCATTTCCAAAGTATTTTTTTCCGGGATACAAGGACAAATTTTCTATGTCAATTTTGACACACATTGAAGAAAAATGTATGATATCTTATTAAAATTGATTTTGTTCGCTATACAGGGTAACTTTATTTTATTCATGATGAAGTCTTCTTTTTCTAAATTTCTTCCTTTTTATAAATGAAAAAGAGTACATGACTAGACAATGAGCAGGGCGAAGCACTCGTCCCCTATTCCTTTTAATCAATTGATTCATTTATTAATGGATTATTTATTTATTTATTTATTTATTTATTTATTTATTTATTTATTTATTTATTTATTTATTTATTTATTATCTATCTATCTATCTATTTATTCATTTATTTACTTATTAATTTATCTATTTATTTATTTATTTATTTTGTTTTTTTTTAATCGCAGACTATATTACTTTCAGTCATCTTTTCTCCATCAAAGCTGTAAGAAACTTCGTTTCTGTGTATTTATTTTATGTATTAATCTATCTATTCATTAAATTATTGTGGTTTTTTTAAGCGCAGACTATATTTCTTTTAGTCATCTTTTCTCCATCAAAGCTGTAAGGAACTTTGTTTCTGTGTATTTATTTATCTATTTATTTATTTATTTTGGTGTTTTTTTTTCTCCATCAAAGCTGTCAGGAACTTTGTTTCTGTGTATCAACTTTGAGGAAAGGTGGAGTGAGTGGGGAGAGGGGAAGGGAGGGCGTAGATCTTACCTATCTTATAATACAGAATTATGAACATACTTTATTATCCCTCTGTAAACATTGATTTTTGAGGGATGGGGTGGAGGCTCGGAAGGGGGTATGTAGTTGTGAACGATCTTATAATACATAAAATCCCTCTGTTTCTTTATCAGAGAAAGGTGGAGCAACCGGGGAAGAGGCAGGGAGGGGGCCGGGGGGGATAGTTCTGAACTATCTTATGATACATTCTTTACCAGAGAATCGAAAGGTGGAGCGATCGGAGGAGAGGCGGGAAGGGGGTAATTCTGATCTGTTATATATATGTACGTCTGTAATACATAGCTCTGGACCGACATTGATCACCCAGCTATAAACTGTGTTCCTTCATAATAAATTTCTCGCCAATTTATTCTCCTCTTCAGAAAAATGGCTAGATCCACCAATGATTCGATAATTCATTTACACAATAACAAACAAAATAATGTCTATATTTTTTTTTTTCTTTCACTCAATAAAAATGTCAACATAGAGCACATTTGACAATTGTGTATCAATTTTTTTTTACAAATAAAAACACAAACACTCAAAATTTTGCGTGTATTTATTTTTATTTTATTTCAAAATTTTGAGTGTAAAACACTCTATTTATTTTTTATTTTATTTCAAAATTTTGAGTGTAAAACACTCTATTTTGAGTGTTTGTGTTTTTATTTGTTATCATCCCTTCCCTCTGGAAGAAATATTTCAATCTACTGCAATTTTTTTTTTAATTTGACTATTTCTTAAAAAAAATATTGAATTCAAAATAAATGTATTTGATACTCATTTTGAATATTTATCAAACAGTCAAATAAATATTTCTGATACAAAATTTACAAATATTCTATTTTGACAAATATTCTATGTTACCACTTGAATAAAATACATACCAAAAAAAAAAAAAAAAAAGCAACAAAAATTTAAGGACCTCCTTTCGTCTATTGATCATTTGAAAAATTGTTCGAATATATGTAAGTATAAAGAAAATTATTTATAGAGTCTCTCAACAGTATACGCTGTGTTATGGATGCACCACAAAATTCAAGCTAAATGACGTGTACAAAGCTATGTGCGAGGATGCGTGTGTGATTTTTTTTCTTTCTTACAGGGTTGGCGTGATTGTTTTGCTTGCTTTGATTCTTTTCTACCAGGTTTTGGTTGTGTGTGCGAGGATGTGTGTGTGATTTTTTTTTCTTTCTTACAGGGTGGGCGTGATTGTTTTGTTTGCTTTGATTCTTTTCTTCCATTTTGAGGGGAAGGGGTCGGGGGAGTGTTGAAACGTGAATGTTTTGTCTGATTGCTTTATTTCCTTTCATTCTGTATTCGTTTTGTTCCGTGGGGGGGGGGGGGGTGTTCGTCTTGGGTTTTCTTTTTAGGTCGTGAATATATTTTTAATATTCGATACATTATTTTTATGCATACGGCGAAGTTATACGGTAAATAATGATAAACAAATTCATTAAAAAATAATAATCAGTACATGCAATGAGTAAAGAAAGAGGGGGAGGGGGTGGGGGGCGGTATCTAAAATATTTTCACTTACATGTTTTATTTTCATATGTTACTTTTGCATCATTCGATTACTATCAAAAATCGATTTTTCAACAATACTTTAACTTAACCAAATTTTTAATCATTATTATCAATATTTCTTATCTTTCAAGTATCATATTCTCAGTACCATTAAGTACTAGTATTGAAGCATGAATTTTGATTTATTAATTTCTTTGACAATTAGTTACTCGAAAACGTTCCATATTACATGTGTATATTGCTGTTTGATAGAATAAATACAATAAAACCCTCGAGAAACCAAACAAACACCCCGCTCCCAACCAAAAGAAATGCGTTCCCTTAAAATGTATGATTAAACGATGTCCTCGTCTCTTTTGGCTAGGTATAAATTGATATGAATACAGATTGCAACTAATAATCTTTATTTAATAATCGTACTCCTGAAATAAAAAAATTGTAATGAAGAAATTATAATTGCGAATAATCGAATTAAGAAACAAAAATTAGAGAAAGACAATAATGTGCATGCAGGAGAGATAACTCGTATAAGTTTTCCGTCACGCATGGATGAATCTGCAATTTTAGTACACTCATTCAAGGAGGTTGTGATGAGATATTAACATCACAACCAGGTTGAATAAGGAGACGATATTGCCCTATTTCTCGGAAAATATTCAAAAAAATAAATTTTCAAAGATTTTGTCAATTTTAAGCAAGTTTTTATCAAGCTATAAGCGACAGAATTTTTTTTTTCTTGAATCTGCAGATTGTGAAGTTAGAAAAAATTCATTTTTTTAGTGAAGCAAGATTTTAGTCCCTTGATGCATGTGCTTTTAGAAGTGACAAAAATTGCAAGATCATATCCAAAGTTCGAGATTCAGTCATCAGTAATATAAGAAATACGTGCAAATTAAAATACATTAGAGTAAAGTAGAGCTCAAGAAAAAAGTGTACTGATCATGCAAATAGATGGGTAAGTATGTCTGAAAAATATTGCATTAAAAACAAAATAAAAGATATATAAATAAATTGATGAATAAATGAAAAATTATATGAAAACAAAAATAAAATGATATATAAATAAATAAATGAATAAATTAATGAATAAAATATTTGAGGAGACAATAAGGGTAAAATGAAGTAGAGAGGACAGTTTCAATTATAGAAAATTGCAAGTGTAAATACAAGAAAGAAAAGAAAGAATATGAACTCTACTACTTGTGAAATTACAGCATGCAGCGTGATTATATTTATTAGGAAATAGATAAAAGACGAACGAATGAATAAAAATAAATAAAACACGTCCTTGTGAGGCCATGATGTTAGTACAGAATGTCTAGCCTCATTCGAGCAGGTTGTGACTATGTCTTTGTCGTCACAGCCAAACTGAACGAGGCCAGATCATCTGCAAATTTCACTTCCTTGTCCGCCATCTTGGTTTTCTAAGTTTCAATCTAATTATAAGCTTGTTTCTTCCTTACAAATAAGAATTTTTCACTGAATTTTGATTTAACCAAGAATTTTGTAATAGAAATTTATACATTTTGCAAAATTTGTTATAGCAATTATGAAAATATCCACTTTTTAAAAACTATCGTTATCTTTGACGGAAAAAAATTCCTGAAATAGTAACTTACGAATATCGAAGTTAAAATCCAAAATAAATCCTGAAAAGAAAAAAGATTTATGATAATAAATGTCCATGCTATATGCTGAAATAAAATAAAGAGTAATCCACGCTTATAGTTTCCAGTCCTGAATCCCGGCAAATTGTGTGCAGCATCCCTTGTACCCGTCTATTTTAAAAGAACGACAAAGCCGGAAACGAATCTGATTGGTTGGTATTAAATCTCGCATCCTCCGTGAATTTGCGTCATTTCCAGAAACTTTTAGTTTTATGTAATTTTAAAATTGGCTAAACCGCTTCGAAAACAATGTACTCACGATTAGCAGGATGCTAAGGGATATCGGCTTCCTGTAGACGTACGTTACATCCGGGACTTCGGCTTTGTTTATTTCAGTTCAGGAAGAGTCCTGACGTTGTACACCACTCGAACCGGCTTCCGTAGAGTGCCCCATCTTTAGAATTGCGGATGTTTGCAATTTTAAATTGAGAGATAGTCCGCTTTTCTAGTGTGTGTGATGCATATAAGTACATGTAGTAAAAATTGTAAACTTGCCAACGTGAAAACAAAAGGACTGTTGTGGAAAATAAGTCCAAAATGTAAACAAGATCTTAAATTATTTTGCAGCGGCCTTCGAAATAGCGACCACGAGGAAGACATACACGAAGTTTGTAAAACTGAAGAAGACAGTATGTAAGAAGTTTACACGTATTGTGGGAGAAAAACGAAAGTGTCCGACTCTGTGATCGGAGAGCAGCACTCTTGACAAACAAATCTGAATGTGATGCACCAGACAGGCATGTTTCGGCTAACGAATCCTTGACCAGAAGTAAAATACACAGCCTATTGTGCCTCATATGAAATTCATGTGAAGTTAGCACGAACTTTGCATGAAAGTTCATATGATATTTATGTGAAAAGAGCACGAAAATGAAATTAACATGATTTTTTTTTGCATAAAATTCATGTGAAGTTTCTGACACAAAAGTCACAAAGAAAAATTCATGTGAAATTTGTATAGAAGTAAATTAATGTGAAAATCATGTAAAATATTTGTCACATAAATCTTACGTGAATTTTGTATGAACTTCACGCGAGGGACTATTGGCTGTGTACACTAATTGCAACATGACTGACTGGTGAAAAAAAAAAAAGGAATGCGGGGGGGGGGGGGGGGTTGCTGTCCCTGCTCTGCTAACAGTATTTTCATCTACGACGTATTTACAATCTTAATAGTAATTTTTCAAGTTATTTTCAATTGTTATCGTAAGAAAAATTTGAATAAAACCAGGGTTTTTTTTATTTTGGGGAAGCTAGGTGCCTGTGCATGTCCCATTCGGGAAAATTTGCGAGGTTCTCTTGAAATTGGGAAAATTAATTTTAATACAAATTCTCACCATAGTATAACCCTAAAGTATCATTTATTCAAGACTGCTAATCCATTGATTTGTTTGAACTGCACAAGGGATGAATGAAAAACTTAAAGATGCACTTACAAATAGGACTTTTTGTGCTGATAGACTCCCAGGTTTTGAGTCTTATTTTCTCAGGTGATTTTTCATAATTGCTCTTTGGGAATATAACAGTGATTAAAAAAATAGAGGGAATTTGACATTGGGAAGGGGCCGAAATTCGGCCCCAAAACAAGAGGAAAAGTCCTGAAAACCATTAGAATACTTCATAATCATGATAATAGTTCATAAGAAACTAGTAACACTAGCATCTACCACTAACTATCATGGACAGAAATCAGTGATACGTATATTACACCAAAATGCAGGAGGGGGGGGGGGGGGTTATCTATGAACTTGCTCTTCGCACAGTGCTTTCACTAAAAAAAGAAATAAGGAAATGCCTTCAAATGGCGGCTAAGATGTCATTTCAATCTTAATTTGATTGAAGTTGATATCGTAAGAAATACCGGGGTAACTGCATGTTCATCATCCACTGTGAGTCATTGGCGGATCCAGATTTTTTTTCAGGGGAGGGCATTCAGTCCGTCAGGAGAGGTACATTCTATGATTTTGAAAAAAATTCCCACAATTTATACATTTATTTTATATCTACTTCTTGACATGGACGAAGCGACAGTAAAAGCAATCATATGTGGAAAAAATTGAAACTTATTGAAAGAATTAATTGGTAAACAATGGTTTTATATAAAGTGGAGGCTTTAGTGAGGGGGGGGGGGGGGGGCGCCCCTTTTAAATTCTCGAAAAAAATTAAATTATTACTACTTCAATCCTGAAATATCCTCAGGAGAAGAAACCCATAATTAGCTCCTTACAAGCTATGATAATGGTTCCGTATCAAGACTCTTTTTAAGCCCCAAAATTATATTCCAATGTCGAAAATGTATTTAGCTCGATCTCCTCTAAAATCAAAGGATCCGTGCCTGATATATATACATTTGTACATGTAAACAATGTATGTAAACAATGTATAGCATTCTATGTCATATTGGAAATAGTCAAAATAATTTAAAGTAGTCATTAAGCAAATTTAGATATTTTCAATATTTCGAATTCGTCATAGGACATTCGAATGCGTACAGTCAAAATAAATTTTTAGAGAGTTTTTATACCTAGTATATTTTTTTCTCTCCCCCCTCCCCCCGCCTGGAATTTACCAAAAATGCTCATTTATCCGTTTTAACATAATGTGGGGGGGGGGGGGGGGGGTTCGATACGAGAGGCTGGAGCCCACGCACCACCCCCTTCCTGATAATTTTGAGCCCCCATGGAAACATTTCCAGTTCCGTCGCCTTCTTTCTTTATGAAGTATCAATCGCGGATCAATAGTGGGGTTAGAAGGAGGAGGAGACCCCCCTTGACTTTGCCAAAAATCCTGATTTTTTTCTCAAAGTCGCAGGCTGTATATCCTCCCCAAAGACTTAGGACCCCTCCTTCCCTCTTTAAATGAATATGCATGATCTGATAAGTTGTCAACTAACTCTTCTTTCTTTTTTTTTCTTTTTTTTTTTTTTTTTTTTACAAATTTGTATGTTTTATGTTCCAAACTTTTATATATTTATGTTATCTTTATGTAATGATACATGTAACTCTGCATCATGTCCACCAGGGCCCATTTCGGTCAATAAAATATCTACATTCTGTATGTCACCGTATCTACTATTATTATCAACAGCACAAAAATGGTGCGAGCGACTCGCGACACTAAAATAAATTTAGAACTCAAACTTTCGAAGTTCGATGACTTCTTCTTCGGGAGACAATAAATCAAAACTTACATTAAAAAAATGTCACATTGCAATTGTTTTCTGCGAGAGACATGCATGAGCCCTTTTAACTTTATAAATTTCTTCCTTTCGCTTTTTATATTAAATCTATTTAATATATACATGTACATTACCAATTTTGAGATACGAAAAGAAAATTGTGAAGGAAAATAGTTAAATGAAAATGGAAATAAATAACGAAATAAATAATGATAGATGATTTTTTGTTCGACTAACTGTGAAATTAAAATTTTATTAAAATAAATCACAAAATCTGTTATATACAACCAATAGAAAATCTCGAAATAAAGAGTCGATATCTTTAATGATCTATGTAAGTAGTTGACTTAAAAAAAATGAGGGTAAGAAAGTGGTCGGAAGTAGTAAATAGTTTAGTTTAGTCTAAACATATTTTATTTCAATAAAACGAAAAGGGATTGGGCAACAATTTTTACCAACATTATGTAAAGTCCTCTCCCTATACACGATACATAGAAACAAATAGTCATAAAGATGGCGACAAGTGGTATCTTCACATTTTTTGAAATAACAATGATGATGATGATGATGATGATGATGATGATGATGATGAATAGCTAAACGAATAAAGGTAAAGATTATCAAAATGAATGAATGGAGAAATAGATAAATAAATAAACAAATAAATGATTAAATGAATAAATAGATAAATAAATAGATAAATAAATAAATCCGCTCATATTCATTATGATTAAGATATTGGCGTTGCCATATGGGCCTTCTAGTTAACAAACATTTTGACTTTAATAATTTGTTTCTTACTATATAGAGTAAGAAACAAGTTATTAAAGTCAAAATCTTCTTAAGTGTTGCCGAATATTTTGTCTACAGACAAAATATTCGGCAACACTTAAGAAGAATTTTTTTCTATCTATGAAAATAAATTGATGGATAAAATATAACAGAAACATTCATTCTATTTATGTTTTTATCCCCCCCCCCCCATCAAAAAAGGAAGAAAGATCATACAGAAAAGAAATAATTAAATGAAATTCTATCAAATCAAACTTACGAGATAAATGAATTCATATATGGTAAAAATTCACATAAATTTTGTACCTATGAAAAAATAAAATTAAGAATATACTTACAGAAATAATTTTTGGAAACAATATAAAATCCATTACGTGAAAGTTATAAGAAATAAAGAAGTTCTAGGTGTTCTTTTCTAGAGCATTATACACGTGAAAACAATGGCGTAAGTAAATGACGTAAGTTATACAAGATTGACATTTTTTCATAATAAGTGAGTCAGGATGGGGGAGAGTGTATGCTGTTGTAATCAGTTGTAAAGATAATTCGTGAAATTTTTGAGATAAGTTTTAATTTTTTTTTCGAATTCTCATGACGTCAACATCGTGTTGGTGGTTCAAAAGTGAAATTCAATCGAAGTTTTGGATAAATAGATGAAGGTTTTAGCCACAACCGATTCTTCCATCCCTCCTTTTTATGTGTCCGTTTGTTTGATTTAAATGTTAAATTCTGGATTTGTTTGTTTTTTATTGGTTTGTTTTTTTTACCGGTAAGAATTGACAATAAAATGCTAATGGGAGATAGAGGGAAGGGGATGCTTTTTATTGGTTTGTTTTGGGGTTTTGCCGGTAAGATTTGATAATAACATGCTAATGGGAGAGGGAGGGAGGGGGGAGGCTTTTTATTGGTTTGTTTTGGGTTTTTCACCGGTAAGAATTTACAATAAAATGCTAATGGGAGAGAGAGGGAGGGGGATGCTTTTTTATTGGTTTGTTTTGGGTTTTTTTTTTACCGTTAAGAATTGACAATAAAATGCTAATAGGAGAGGGAGGGAGGGGGATGCTGTATCCTCTGTCTCCGCCACATCATGCCCCCGCATCTGTGACACAGAGCTAGGATATTTTTCTTCTTTATATTCTTCCATCCCTCTCAATATTCTTCCATCCTTCTCTATCTTTCAAAATGCTTCATTACATCTATTAGAAGTTGTCAAGATAAAGGTGTTTGATGCTTAAAGAGTCGTGACCAATGCTGATCTGAACATGTGGCAGTGGGAACAAAAAGTGGAAATTTATTTATCTATTGTTTATTTATTTATTTATTTATTTATTTATTCATTTATTTATTTATTTATCAAGTAACATATATATGTATTTTTTATTCGTTTATTCCTTATTTCTTTTTCATTCAATTTAAAATTCTGTAAACTTTACACATGCATTGACCCAAATCAAACATTCTTGACTTAAGGTATTCAATTAAGGAATGGGTGTCTTATTTTTTGCGTTCATGGCTTTTACACTCTGGTTCGACAGGCGCAAATCTCGTGAACCGCGAAGCGGTTCTCGAAAGATTTGCGCCTGTCGAACCAGAGTGTAAAAGACATGA
This sequence comes from Pinctada imbricata, assembly GCA_033119305.1. Lineage (NCBI taxonomy): Eukaryota > Metazoa > Mollusca > Bivalvia > Pterioida > Pteriidae > Pinctada > Pinctada imbricata. The sequence continues at coordinate 15,639,204 of VSWD01000014.1, read as the reverse complement.
ACGCAAAAAATAAAACACTCATTCCTTATATTTACATTCAGAAACATTCAGATGTAAAACATCTTTGATATCATCCTCGAAATTTTATACAAATTAAGTGAATATCAAGATCTAAATGTTTCACGTGTGTCAATTCTCCCTACCAGGAAGGGCTAATAATACTCCATTGCAAAGGACCAAAATATAAGGTTTGATATTAAAAATTACTGAATAATTTTTATTTTTAAAATGTCTTCACGATGAGTCTTAATTTTTTGTTTACAATTTGAAGAGAATAAGGCCTTATTTATAATTAGAAAAGTCAGTTCTGCATAAATTCAATTCAGTAGCGCCATCTACATTCAAGAACTCTGTGGAATGGACTGTTAAAACGTTTTCACAATGTTAAAATATCTGCTAAAATGTTTTCATGATGAATTTTAACTTTTTATAAACAATTTAAAGAGAATAAAGCCTTATTTATAATATCGGAGTAGTCGGCGCAGCATAAATTCATTTCGGTAGCGCCATCTACATTGAACTCTGTGGAAACTGTGCATAAACACGTACATAGAGTTGTTATACATATCTCAATGGTTTCAATGATTTTTTGGTTGTCCTCGTCTGTTTCTTCTCCTTTATATCGTCTCATTCCCCGTACACATGTTGGGAATCTCCTCCTGGTCGCAAGTTCAGCATCAGTATGCCCCGCCCACTGTTTGAATTTCTTGCGCCTACGTTATGTGATAAATGAACGTCAAAATTGAATTGGCGTTTAACATAGGATATCAACTTGCAATGTAAATATTGCCTAATGAGAAGTAATTGGGCCATCCATTTATGGAATTTTGAGACTTAAAGTCACAGCATAGTTATTATGTAAAAATTAATTGAAAATGTTTGACCAATTTGATATTGAGAAAATCGGTTACTTTAAGAGTTACGGGCCCTTTCAGCTTACATTGAATTCGTTGGGAAAAAGTTTATTTTTTCTGAAATTTCAACAGAACGATGGGGCATCAAATATTCATTGGTCAAAAACTTCTAAAAAATATATTTCATCAAATTTCGCTGAAAAATCAAAATGTCACCTATCAGTTTTTCGGCAATTAATTTTTTTCTATATTTTTCAACAAGGGGAGATTACTCCAAAAATGGCCCTTTTCAAAATATTCTTATTTCGATATCTACTAGGCTATTACAAACGTTGTTAAAATATCGTATGACACAGGAAGATATTCAATGATGAATAAACTTAATTTCAATGTGTTTGGCATAATTTCCATCAATACCTATTGAATACCTTAAACTACTGTCCTGTTCACTAATTCCAGAGCACCCTGTTTTCCCGGTTTTCTCTAAAATATTATAATGTGATCTTCCAAAAAGATATCAATTTAATAGTGCTCCTTTAGTCGTAACAGAAAATACCATTGTTTTGGCTGTGCGTCAAATAAGTTAGAAATAGGACGGAAAATAAAAGTCTACGGGGATTTTCCATCGTATAATCGCTGAAAATGTGTGACGTCGGAGGCTTTGACGTCACTGTTTACTATTGTTGACACGGAGAAAAATATGGCGGAATTTCCCGTAGACATTTTATTTTTCATATTGCGGTGAGCTGATAGAGTAAGTTGAAGTTAATTTCCAGTTACGACTAAAGGTTGTCAATTCCCGGAAACAATAATTTATAGCGAAATTCTTCAGACGACAGAATAAATTGCTAAAACACGGTGCTCTGGATTTAGTGAACAGGGCAGTAATCAAAACAACGAGAGCAAAAAAATAATAAATAAATAAATAAACCAAATTAGAAAGAATATGAGTAAAGTTCTAGCTGTGGCATAGTGGGCGGGATGGAGGGTGTCACATGACATCAGTAAGTCTGGTCGCTTTATGCGGGTAAGAAAAAAAAACAAGGTTTTATGATAAGAGGTCGTGTTTGACGAATCATGAGTTATAATCCAATCTAAAAGTACACATAAACATGCGGGGATATTCTTAGCATTAAAGTGCATATTTTGCAAATTTGCTTTCATAATGAATATGGGAAATGATAGACGTAACAAACATAGCTCTTGCAAGATCCGCTCTCGGCCCTCCTGACAGATTTTCGTTTCTCGTGCCTTTAGGTGTTTCTGTGTCATGTTTTGGTATTTCTGTGTTTTCATGTTTAGGTGTTTGTACGTCATGTTTTGGTTATATCGTTGTCTCTCTGACTGTGTTTCTATGTTTTTCACGTTTACGTGTTTGTACGTCTTGTTTGGGTTATATCGTTCTCTCCCTGGTTGTGTTTCTGTGTTTTCATGTTTAGGTGTTTGTACGTCATGTTTAAGTTATACCGTTGTCTCTCTGGTTGTGTTTGTACGTCATGTTTGGGTTATACCGTTGTCTCTCTGGTTGTATTTCTGTGTCTTCACGTTTGGGTGTTTGTACGTCATGTTTGGGTTATACCGTTGTCTCTCTGGTTCTGTTACTGTGTTTTCACGTTAGGGTGTTTGTACGTCATGTTTGGGTTATACCGTTGTCTCTCTTATTGTGTTTGTGTCGTTGTACGTCATGTTTGGGTTATACCGTTGTCTCTCTGGTTGTGTTTCTATGTTTTCACGTTTGGGTGTTTGTACGTCATGTTTGGGTTATACCGTTGTCTCTCTTATTGTGTTTGTGTCGTTGTACGTCATGTTTGGGTTATACCGTTGTCTCTCTGGTTGTGTTTCTATGTTTTCACGTTTGGGTGTCTGTACGTCATGTTTGGGTTATACTGTTGTCTCTCTGGTTGTGTTTCTGTGTTTTCATGTTTAGGTGTATGTACGTCATGTTTGGGTTATACCGTTGTCTCTCTGGTTGTGTTTCTGTGTTTTCATGTTTAGGTGTATGTACGTCATGTTTGGGTTATACCGTTGTCTCTCTGGTTGTGTTTCTGTGTTTTCACGTTTGGGTGTTTGTACGTCATGTTTGGGTTATACCGTTGTCTCTCTGGTTGTGTTTCTATGTTTTCACGTTTGGGTGTTTGTACGTCATGTTTGGGTTATACCTTTCTCTCTCTGGTTCTGTTTCTATGTTTTCACGTTTGGGTGTTTGTACGTCATGTTTGGGTTATACCGTTGTCTCTCTGGTTGTGTTTCTGTGTTTTCATGTTTAGGTGTATGTACGTCATGTTTGGGTTATACCGTTGTCTCTCTTATTGTGTTTGTGTCGTTGTACGTCATGTTTGGGTTATACCGTTGTCTCTCTGGTTGTGTTTCTGTGTTTTCACGTTTAGATGTTTGTACGTCATGTTTGGGTTATACCGTTGTCTCTCTTATTGTGTTTGTGTCGTTGTACGTCATGTTTGGGTTATACCGTTGTCTCTCTGGTTGTGTTTGTGTCGTTGTACGTCATGTTTGGGTTATACCATTGTCTCTCTGGTTGTGTTTCTGTGTTTTCACGTTTAGATGTTTGTACGTCATGTTTGGGTTATACCGTTGTCTCTCTTATTGTGTTTGTGTCGTTGTACGTCATGTTTGGGTTATACCGTTGTCTCTCTGGTTGTGTTTCTGTGTTTTCACGTTTGGGTATTCGTACGTCATGTTTGGGTGATACCGTTGTCTCTCTGGTTGTGTTTCTGTGTTTTCACGTTAGGGTGTTTGTACGTCATGTTTGGGTAATACCGTTGTCTCTCTGGTTGTGTTTCTGTGTTTTCACGTTAGGGTGTTTGTACGTCATGTTTGGGTTATACCGTTGTCTCTCTGATTGTGTTTCTGTGTTTTCATCTTAAGGTGTCTGTACGTCATGTTTGGGTATACCGTTGTCTCTCTGGTTGTGTTTCTGTGTTTTCATGTTTATGTGTTTGTACGTCATGTTTGGGTTCTACCGTTGTCTCTCTGGTTATGATTCTATGATTTCATGTTTTGGTGTTTGTACGTCATGTTTAGGTTCCACCGTTGTCTCTCTGGTTGTGTTTCTGTGTTTTCACGTTTAGGTGTTTGTACGTCATGTTTGGGTTATACCGTTGTCTCTCTGGTTCTGTTTCTGTGTTTTCTCGTTTAGGTGTTTGTACGTCATGTTTTGGCTATACCGTTGTCTTTCTGGTTGTGTTTCTGTGTTTTCACGTTTGGGTGTTTGTGCGTCATGTTTGAGTTATACCGTTGTCTCTCGAGTTGTGTTTCTATGTTTTCACGTTTGTGTGTCATGTTTGGGTTATATCGTTGTCTCTCTGGTTGTGTTTCTGTGTTTTCACGTTTGGGTGTTTGTGCGTCATGTTTGAGTTATACCGTTGTCTCTCTAGTTGTGTTTCTGTGTTTTTATGTTTGTACGTCATGTTTGGGTTATATCGTTGTCTCTCTGGTTGTGTTTCTGTGTTTTCACGTTTGGATGTTTACACGTCATGTTTGGGTTATACCGTTGTCTCTCTGGTTGTGTTTCTGTGTTTTCACGTTTGTGTGTTTGTACGTCATGTTTGGGTTATATCGTTGTCTCTCTGGTTGTGTGTCTTTTTTTTCACGTTTGTGTGTTTGTACGTCATGTTTGGGTTATATCGTTGTCTCTCTGGTTGTGTGTCTGTGTTTTCACGTTTGTTTGTTTGTACGTCATGTTTGGGTTCTACCGTTGTCTCCCTGGTTGTGTTTCTGTGTTTTCATGTTTAGGTGATTGTACGTCATGTTTAAGTTATACCGTTGTCTCTCTGGTTGTGTTTGTACGTCATGTTTGGGTTATACCGTTGTCTCTCTAGTTGTGTTTCTGTGTTTTCACGTTTGTGTGTTTGTACGTCATGTTTGGGTTATACCGTTGTCTCTCTGGTTGTGTTTGTACGTCATGTTTTGGTTATACCGTTGTCTCTCTGGTTGTGTTTGTACGTCATGTTTTGGTTATACCGTTGTCTCTCTGGTTGTGTTTCTGTGTTTTCACGTTTGTGTGTTTGTACGTCATGTTTAAGTTATACCGTTGTCTCTCTGGTTGTGTTTGTACGTCATGTTTAAGTTATACCGTTGTCTCTCTGGTTGTGTTTGTGTGTTTTCACGTTTATGTGTTTGTGTGTCATGTTTGGGTTATACCGTTTTCTCTCTGGTTGTGTTTCTGTGTTTTCACGTTTGGGTGTTTGTACGTCATGTTTGGGTTATACCGTTTTCTCTCTGGTTGTGTTTCTGTGTTTTCATGTTTAGGTGTTAGTACGTCATGTTTGGGTTATACCGTTCTCTCTGGTTGTGTTTTTGTGTTCTCACATTTGGATGTTTGTACGTCAATTTTTCTTATACCGTTTATCTTCTTTTATGAGTCTGGGTTTTCACGTCTGGGTGTTTGTATGTCATGTATGGCTTATACTATTGCCTCTCTGATTGTGTTTCTGTGTTTTCAAGTTTAGCTGTTTTGTGCCTCATGTTTAGGTTACACAGGTGGGTTTTTATTTTTTTTTGGGGGGGGGGGGGGGGGGGGGGCATGTGATTCTGTGTTAACATATGATGCTGTTTGTCATCCAGTTTTTGCTGATTGTTTGATTTAACGTTTCCCAGGGCGTTTCCATGTCAGCTTAAAATAGGCCATACATTTGTCCATTATTTCCAGGTAACATATCTCTATGCAAAATAGGTATACCATGACCAAAGTTTAAAGTGGATTTGCTATATTTGAGGGTAAACATATGCACGGAATTTTCAAATTGAAAATGTCCATACAATTTTACGTTTGATTTATTGAAATCACATTACAACCTTTAATTCAATCGTGCAAAACATCAGAGAACAAATACTATGCAATAAAAGCAACAAAACTGCAAACGTAGAATATACATATATGTCAAATTACATTAAATTCATACGCAGATCGGTTCGATTCCGTAAAGATTCCGCATTTTACACATTTCTAAACACATCACTAAAAATAGACCCCTCTCATCTGCCAAGACGCCATTTCTCCGTAGTGTCCCATCTTGGTGTTCCAGTTGTGTTTGATAGACACCAGTGGGGTATTTGCCGGGAGGAACACGGACGGTTCTAGTCCCTCGTCGTCTCCCCACAGACATGGTGGCAAGGCGATGTAACCCTCCTCGTCATATTTATTGTCCTTGACATTTCCTTTACCGTAGACCGGAATCTGCCGACAGAGTAGTTCCATTTCATGACCGGTGTCGTTCCTGTAAAGTTCCATCGAGATACAAGCAGGTGCGTGGCAATGTCCGCCGGCATAGATGAGTCTCATGTTAGACACCGTCCATTTATACACGATGGTATGCACGCATGAGCAGTCATCACCGTCTGGACAGTTTCCGGTACATTTGGTGCCAGGAGAGGGAGTGTTAACAGGCCAGTTGGGATATCCCAGGATCGCGTGTCCGGGTTTGGCGAAAGCTGGTGGAATGTCGTATTCTCCGGCCCAAGCCTCGGTTTGGTAATAGATACGCGGCAAGTCATGATGGGAAACTTTGTCGCCATCTTGTTTGTATTCCTGGAACCAGAACCGGAACTTCATGTGATATCGTAAAAGCTCCGGTCTGATTGGTTGATCGGCATCTAACATGATGCGCTTGTGTTTACAGCATCTTAGACCTCCGACATACTGTATTGAGTTACAGGTGGGGTTTCTCTGGGATAGAAGTTCGCCGGCTGGAGCAGCGACGCAATTCTTTACGAAATTATCGCAATTTTCTCCGTTTGTATCGCACATGTAGCCTGTTTGGCCGACTTCACACAAACAGTTAGGCTCCTTGGGTATCAAAAGGGACATAACTCCTGCTGAATGGGCTTTGTGGTAAGCAAAGACCTGTGACGAGCCAACGGCCGAGATGAACTTCAGCTGTGAAATGCTCTTTCCATCGAATGAGAAATGCTTCTTTGTTAGTCCTTTCAGTGGTCGAGTCATGACAGCGGTACGCACTCCATCCGTCACCGTATTGGATACTAGAGTTACACTTTTGTTCAAAGCGTCTCCAGGACAGTGTTCAGCCTCACTTCCGCATGTACCAATCTGCCTCTCGTAAACGCCTGTTGAATTGACGATGATCGTGTAAGGGGAGTCGGCCATGTTTGCTGCGTTAAAGCCGACACCAAACCAGACATTGGCCGGGCCGCTCAATGTTATTGTCGCCTCTGAGTTAAGTTCAACTTTGGCGGTTACACCAATGTCAAAACTCAGCTTTCCAGATCTGACGTTAGATACAGAGCATTGCTTGGAACTCTTAAACTTGTTGAAAATGGCCGACCATTTCCCGGTTTCGTCTTGTTGTAAGCTGCATCCGGTGGGTACACCTTCTGAAGCCGACGTCAAGGACACATTTTTGTCGACCTTGATCCCTTGTGACGCTACAGCTGCTGAAACATTCGTCTGGAATCAGCCGGGGAAGTTTTACAAGTTGGTTCAGTAGCGAATGCATAGAAGTGCTTTGTGTACTTCGTCTTGGTGTCTTTACCATAAATTAATGGATCCCCTCCGTAACGACCATTGCATGGGCATTCCAAAAGTCCGGAGTACAGCGCGCGATCTTTCGGGGTTCCATAGCCATATCGTGCTTGTTTTGGTTCGTCACCAGGCGTGAAGGCGGTACAGTTATTGACGTCTGCCGCGGTAGCTCCACAGTCTCTGTTTCTGGTGTCGATCTGCATGGGTGTGATATGCCACTCATTTGGAGAGTCGATCAGCTGAGCGAACCCGTTGGGGTATCCGTGATAACTCTTTCGTGACTCGCCGCCATTTCCTTCACTAAACATCTGACTCGTTGGGACGTTTGAATATTGACGATCTTGTGCCGACGGCAAATCTACGGCCATCCATCTCATAGGGGAACCGTGGGCACTCACGTCATTCGGGTCCGGATTTGGGATTTTCACCATCTTAGAGTGAGCCCCTGTCATCCAGGCCATGTAATGGTGATTGTAAGCCCAGTTGATGGGCACGGACACGTCATTTTCCGGATTTACTCCGGGCTGTCCCACTGGTGACACCATTACCTGATCCTGTTCATATCCGGTGATTGCCATTACCTTGCCTAGAAAACGAAAGTAATGTTTAATAAAACGAGATAAACAACACCTAAGCAGATATCTTATTCTTTGAATTCAATTTCGATTCAATCTTTATGCGAATGAAAAAAAAAATTAACAAATTTTTATGAAATAACTTAGCAATGTTCAGAATAATGAATGTTGTTCTCGGTATGCATGTCTTGGAGAGAAATTAACATAGATCAGTTGGTGAAATGATAGACGAGTGTCCGTTCTTGGTTCCTTCGTTCACACTACGCTACTCAGTTTTCGAAGGAAGTAAAAACGAACAGACAAAACCAAGAATGGTTGCCAGTCTGGTGAAATGTTCCTTGCAATTGAAACCTTCGCATTGTTGGTATTTTCGAACACGCAAATACTACGTTGAACATGAATCTGTAGGTGAATAGCATTCAGACGAAACGCTAGTATAAGCTCTGTAGTTTCTTATCAAAAGTGAGAAGGAACTTGAGAACCAAAAGTGAGAAGGAACTAGAGAACCAAAAGTGAGAAGGAACTAGAGAACCAAAAGTGAGAAGGAACTAGAGAACCAAAAGTGAGAAGGAACTAGAGAACCAAAAGTGAGAAGGAACTAGAGAACCAAAAGTGAGAAGGAACTTGAGAACCAAAAATGAGAAGGAACTTGAGAAATGTAATAATCAACCGTAAAATTGAACAACTATAGTCATGCGTGCACACTTGGTGTATTTTGACTGTAACGAACATGAACCTTTAAATCTGTCGACGATTTCCTTGGGTATAGGGTTGTTTCCTTGGTCTGTCCAGAAAACCTCGCCGTAATGGGTGGCTAACTCCGGAGAATACACATCGAAATACTCGTGACCTTTACTGGCATAGTCGTCATTATACGGCACACCCTGGTTCCCGCCACTGGCCACCATGTAACGGCCGTTCATATTACCTCCCACATCTGGAAAAAAATAAAGAATTAATATATAGAAATGCGCAAATCTTGTTATTTTACTTTTTTTGGTTCAACCTTATTGCAGCTTACTGGGAAATGAAAGCTTATTGGTATTTGGCGAATCCAGGAGGCAGAATAATACAAATACACGGTAGCTCAATAAAGGAAATCACAGTTGATCGTTTATGACAATGAGTATACGATATTTTGTTTAAAAAAAACGTGAGGTCCAAAACATTCATCTCCGAGCAGGATTTCGCAAGACAAAGACTATTAGTGCATCACATGATAAATCCTCGCAATTTCATTGGTTAAAAACGCGGCAGGGACTATGAGAAAATAGTGCCCGGCACTCCGGGCACTAAATGTTGCTTAACAGAATTACGTCCCTCAGCAAGTATTATGACGTAATGAACAATGCATAAATGTAAATAGCTATAAGCGACGGCCGCATATTTCTTAGATATCCAAAGTAAATTACAATTAATTCATTCATTAACTAATCAATACTACATGTATAGTCATGTGATGTACTGAACCAATATTAATGTCATTTGTGTGGGTCCTATTCACTCATACATGTAGTGTTGCTTTAAATTTAGAAGGTAAATAGTGACGCTCGGGCACTATTCCTTCCAAAAAAACAACACTATGAGAAAATAGTATCCACACAAACGGGTAATGATAGGCAATTCTGAAGTTTTGGGTCTGTGCCTGAGTTCTGAAATAGTCTTTCAATAGATCCCCCCCTTTTCCGGTTCATATACATACCGTATACCGTACATGTATATTAAGACGCCCTGTAACAACGAAATCCCCCCCGGCCCCCCAAAAAGGAAATAAAACCACACATTTCGTAAAGGAGAATTCGAAATTCAAGCAATGTTGAGCATAAAACAGGAGGTCTTCGAATCAATATTGTGCTGTATGTTTTCCCTGGTGATGCCACCAGACAACTACGGTATTTACATTTCTTAACCAATTATATGGCTTTATGTTTACACAATTGAAATTCAATTCAAAATTTCATATAATTTTTCATTGGAATATTTCAATTAAAAATTTCAAATAAATTTTATTAAAATTGTTATTGTTATTCAAATTTTGGAATATTTTTTTTAATTTTAAACAAGCAGAGAAACTTATACGACTAAGGTGTTACAATTTCACAAAATTATATTTTTGAAACTCAATATATAACTTAAAAATCATTCTAAGGACTGATGAATTCTGTTGAGTATTGTATTGAGAAAGATTAGAAGAAAATATACAAACCTTTAGCATCTCTGATGCTGTTACCGGAAACCAGCAATACCGGAAGTAAAAGTAACACTAAAAAATATTTTAGACATAAAAATTTAATGTTTTTAAAACTTTTTCGAATAAGAACAAGAAAAACAAAAACAAAATTTTCATCAGAACGTGGTTCATTCAATAAAATTTTAGACAAATCTTTATTTATAATATATATGCAATATTGAAAATAATTCAGAAAAGGAAAAGAACATGAAAAAGAGGGAAATTTTGAAATATCAATCAAATTGTGAAGGTAAAATAAAAACACCAACCTCTCATGACTGCATTTGTTCTATTTTTGATTTGACATATATCGGTTCCTGCTGTTTGATAACCTTAAGAATGTTCTGTCCAAGGTCTGCAGGCGCTGGTACAGGGGAGTGACAATAGGGGCTCGGACCCCCTGATTCAATATTCAGCCTTCTTATTTTTCATATTTTTTTCATATTAAGTTCAAAGAATATTTTGTTCGAACTAATTTCGAATTGTTGGATCCTCCCCCTGGAAATCGGTACCACATTTGAGGCGCGTTTTGACTCCCTCGCTGAGACCCCTGGATCCGCGTCTGTTGTGCACCTTATCAGTGCTGTGACAGTCTTACTTTATACCCCGTGTATTCCCCTAACTAGGTCTGGATAGCTTAGTATCCAAGATACATGTTTATGGAATATCATGATAAAGGTTTCTTAACCTTATATTATTTTTAAAATCGATCTTTCAAAATTTAACATGCGTAGAACACATGACATCTTATGATCTAGGAACATAATTACATTGCCATGGTTATGTACGCACATACTAAAGGCGGATCTAGAGTTAGGGGGTCAGGACCCCATTCCCCATAAGTTTTCCAAGTCACAATTACTTGATTCAACATCATCAATCACACCCTGCAAGGAAAAAGAAGAAGCTAGAGTTTGGTGATTAATTTACAATGTTTACATTGGTGGATTTTTTTTTCATGTTTGATAGGAAATTTGGTTAAAAAACAAAGGGGAATTAATAATGTTCCGGTGATCAGCCAAAAAAAAAAAAAAACAAAAAAAAAAAACAAAAAAAAAAAAAAACAAAAAAAAAAAAACAAAAAAAAAAAACAAGTGATGAAGCCCAGCCCTAGGATAAAAAACAACAAACAGTGTGTGTGTGTGTGTGTGGGGGGGGGGGGCTGGTTTTGATCAGAGTGGATTGTATATTTCATTTTGGACCTGTTGGTTCAATGAAGTGTCAGAACGTGGACTGGCCCAACCCTCTCTCCTCCCTCTAGGTCTGCTCATGTCGATGTAAACATAGACAGGAAAGGAGATTTTGGTGTTCTTTCTTTGCATTTTCAATTTTTATCAGTTGACGGCCATTTCTGTGTGTTTTTATTCTACGTACTTGGATCAATGACACGGACGATCAAATAACAAATGTATATTGAAATAATTGATGAACGTATATTGATAAGAGATATATACATTTCTTTTTAATCATATTTACAAAGTACAGTAATGCATTTATACTTTAAAAGTACAGTAATGCATTTATACTTTAAGATTACTTTTGTATTTTCATAACCCCCCCCCCCCCCCCCCTATTCCGATAAAAGATATCTCATTGCATCAAGGATTTGACTACTACATATACATGAAATGATTTAAAATTTACCTTGTAAGTTTAAAACAATTGAGAATCAATATATATACTAGTACTTCGATCTGTATGCTAAATACATATCATAGAATAGTCTACATTTCGGTTTCCGACTCCCCCCCCCCACACACACACACTCCCGCACCCCCCCCCCCCCACCCCCCCCCCCCCCCCCCCCCCCCCCCCCCCCCAACACACTCTCCTATTCTTCTGATTCATGGGCAGATCAAGTAGGGAAAATGGCATTTGGACCAATGAAATGGAAATGTCACTAGCTCCTATAAATCGTCCAAATCTTAAGAAAAGAGAGAAAAGGAATCGGGATCCCAATCTCGATTTCTACTTTCCCTGAATCCGCGCATTTTGCTTTCACCTCTTTCAATAACAGGTCAATCTATCATTTTAAGTGATCTATAATCGATTATAGGAAATCATTAATTCACATCGATTTAGCCGGATATTGATTATTTCTCTTACTAGAGGTCCTTAACACCCTTATGTATAAGTTTAATATTACCTCGAAGCATTTTCTGCATATCTTAAAAATAAACAAACGAACAAAAAAGCATGCGTTTACAATATTTTAAAAATCATCTCTTAACATGCCTATTATATTTATACATAAAGAAAAAGGGGGATTTTTTCCATAAAGACATCCCAACCTCATTCATATTATTACAGTTGTGCCCTGTCGATCTAAGGATTCTTATTTGGAATGAAGCTTCGTTAAGAAGAAGAAGAAGAATCTGGTGAAATTTTATTCGAAAAAAAAAATCATGATATAAACACTTTAACAGAATAGGAATGAAATGAAGCAAACAGAAAATCTGTAAATAAAACTTGAATGTGTCAAATATCAGAAATGAATGTACTAAAGTCATCATGGTACATGTATGTTATTACGACTCGTTATACCAATAAAATGCAGATTTGGGTATGACAGTAATGCATAGGCATAAGTTGAGATTATGGAATTCCAAAATTTTCTTGATGATGCATATTTTTCAACTTACATGCATTATTGGACCTGTTAACTTTTGTCTATGTATCACTGTCATACCCAAATCTGCATATGGGTATGACGAGTCGACGTACTACATACATTTAGTTCTCATTCCATTCGATAGTTATATCTTTCATGGATAAAACAAAGGTTAAATTACGCGTAAATTCTATCCAGGGAAGGTAGGGAGGATAGGGATATGGTTTAGTCCGATCATGCATGGTCGGAGAATGAGAGAGATGTTTCAACTAAATATATACTAGTATACTGGAATTTTTGAAAAAAGAAGTTATTTTGATTATAACATGTATAAGGGACACTTTATCCATGCAATCCCTAAAACCCCCTCTCATTCTAGACTTGAACATACATACGTATACTACCAGTAAATGGCTTGGTTTCGATGCACACAATGGATACATGACGACAAAAAGAAAGACATGCGGACAAAATCTGAGTTTTTGATTTTGATGATTTGCCACTCTTATCGAAAAAAAAGGGGGGGGGGGGGTATTCTATAAGAACACTGGGCGTGATTGATACTTTTATAGTTTTTACTTAGATACAGTCCCGCGCCAGCTCGTACAAGTATAATCCTCACAAAGTCCTTGTTATTTGGAAAAGTTGTAAGCGTAATATAAAGGAGTTGACTCGACTGCTCGGATGAAACTAAGATCCCCGGATATATGTGTTTCCGGAAATGACTTCCTCCGCCGAGAACGACACTTCCTGTTTTGACAGATCAGGGATTATGTGCGCGCCGAGTGCATTGTTGTAGTGTTATAATGTAGATTGTAGAGATGCGGGGCGGATCCAAAAAAAAAAAAAAAAAAAATACAAAAAAAAAATACAACGTATTAATATCTAGATATTCTTCTGATATAGTCTGATAACCACATATAGTCTGATTACTATATGACTTTAATATAGTGGGATTTGTGCGCGTACATTACTATATGACTTTAAATATAGTGGGATTTGTGTGCGCGTACATGTCGCATTTTAACCCTCTCCCCCGAATGTTTCATAATCGAGACAAAATATGCCTTGTTGCACGACAACAGAATTAGGCACGGTCCATTTGATATTCGCAGGGGGGGGGTGAAAAAAATAATTTTGCCCTTAATTTTGATGAAAAAAAAAATAAATTTGCTTATGGAGAGATACAAAAAAAAATAATCTCGCTCTTACAAATAATCTGAATTTGAAGAATTAACATTAAATTTCGAAAAAAAATCTTGAAAATTTTCCGGCTCGCTTCGCTCGACACAGTTTTCAATTTGTATCAAAACATTTTTGGATCGCTTCGCTCGCCATACTTTTCTATCAAAACATTATTTACTAAATGGCAAGGTTCATATATTTGAAGATATCAAAAGTTATACATGCATGTGAATTAAAAAGGGCTTCCTTAAAAGCTTAAATCTATTATAAATATTAATGCAATTTGCATGTATCCCATAGAGTCTAATTTTATGTTCTTGTATGCTTGGAAGGAGAAATTCAGTTATTCACCAATTTACAATTCTGTCTAGGAGACCTTCCCCTCAGACCCTCTTATACATGTAATATACATGTACCTTAAATAAAAATATTAAGAATTGTATTGTAAAAATCTTTTATCTCTCTGTTTAAAAGTGAATTGAATACTTGCATAAAAATAAACTAATATATTAATATTCAGAGTTTTGAGTAAAATTATAAATAATTTCTATCGATAAAACACAAAGATCCTTAATATGCGAAACACTTTGTTAAAAAAAAAATTCTTGCTCCAACTTTGCAAGAAAAAATAATTTTGCCCCGGTCTGGGGCGAAATAAATAATCTTGCTACCCCCCCCCCCCCCGAATATCAAGTGGACCGTGCCTTATAGCATATGTAGGAAGGAGGAAGGGGGTCTGTCTGATTCCTGATTTTGATATGAATTAATTTTTAACGCTGTGATATTCCCATTATTTTCAGTGCATTCGCACCTACCTTTGCTTGGTATATGTTTAACTTGATGCTGGAAATTATTACATCATCGTTCTTCAAAATTTTATTTGCTTTGAATGCTTGTTTCTTTTCGTGAGTTTATTTGTGTTTAGTTGTAATTTTGTTTGCGTTATGTAAGCGTCATATTATGAGGTCTTTCCTCCATAACATGTATTATTGTAATGTAAAATTATTTTTATGCTATACACCATGGCTCCTTTATCACGGTCAGGACTAAATCCGGGGACAAGAGTTGGATTGTGAGAAGGGATGGGTGGGGTGGGGTGGGGGGTGGGGGGGGTTGAGTTGGGTTAAACACATCCAATATTATAGACTCTCCCAAATATCTAGTCTGGTTCCCGGAGACTCTGATAAAGAGCTATGTCTCTGGAACCAGAATACCAAATATCTAAATACAACTCGGAAGGGGGGGGGGGGCATAAACTTGAGCGAAATCAGACAATATAGGTTGCACTATACAGTATTGGCCACTGAAAATTGAACGTTTTTAATGAAAGGCATGCGATAGTTGACGTTATATTAATAATTATATATTGCTTATATCATATAAAGCTACATATGAATAAAAAGTACTCTTATTGCTGATTACGTCTACTATTCTTGATATCATATGAACAAATCCTGTCAGTCAGACATGCTGCTCAAAGTTATCATGGTTATAGCAGTACATTAGAAGACGACATGGAAATGGGACACGACGCCCAAAGTGACCCAAATTTGACATCCTTCTCAAATTATTTCAAATTGCTTAATAAACTGTATGTCTATTTGTTGTGTATTTCTTATTCTTTAATCTGTGTAATTTATTTGAATTTTCACCTGATGCAATTCGAGAAATATGACGTCAAAATTTTCTGACCCAAATACTAGCACTCTTTTACTTTGCCCATAGCTAGTCACATGACCTCTTACTTTCGCATCCGGTCATTCTAAACATGTATATGAGGTATACAATGGAAAGAATGGTATTTTCTCAAGATGACAAGCTAATTATTTCTTCCAAATACCAAAAATCATAGTTATTTTAATCTTAAAGCTCACATAATGAAGCTGGACCCCATCTGTTCCCTATTTTAAAAAAATCATCCCTCACCAAATTCCAAATGCGACACTGCGGATACTATGTAGTGTAACCAAAAATTTAATCTATTATTTTCATATTATATTATTATAGTCTGTGTTACATGCATATATATGTACAAGATACTTATTGACGAAAGTGGTCCTGGTGGTGGGCATGACATGTTCAGTGTTATAACAATGCTATCTTGAAAACAAAAATGTAATAAGCCTTTTTTACATAACTGCGTGACTGGCATTTTGTGGACGGCAAGTACCGACTCTCGTTACGTCAAAGTTAAAAATCGATTATCTGTAGGAAAATATAGGCATTTTAAATATCAATAAACAGTCAATAGGTCTCTCCACAAGTTTCAATATATTGAAAAAATAACAAACGCCGAATTAAAACTCAACCGGTTTCATTGGAATCATCAGGAGTTTTGCAAATATACAAATATTTTAAATATATAGTATATCTTACAAAGCTTTACGTAACTTATAATATATACATGTATATACCAATTATATTATAAAGAAAGGATAGTTTTTGTCGTTGTACATTGTTTTGATGGGCTATTCATACTACTTAAACTTCACGGAAATTGTGACTATTTTTTAAATAGTCAAAACAATTTTTTTTTAATATATAAAGGTTATCTTAGAAAATTAAAAAAGAAGTTCATTTTTGATTAAATTAAATTAATAATAGATCAGGTCATTCCTTAGTTATTTTCTGTTTTACGTCCTCGTGCTGGTAGGTTTTGAACCAAAAGTCATAGAGATCTACATTAAAAGAGGATTAATTTTGTAAATTATTAAAGAGAAATTATTTATTTTCTTCATTTCATGTAAAAATGTAAAAGTACTACAAAGATTCAAGACATTGCAAATATCTATATTTATTTAATCCTTTGCCATGTTTGTAGTACTAGCTCGCAATACCCAAATGAAATATATATTTGTGTATGACACTGATGCATAGGACAAAAGTTAGGATTATATTTCTTGTCTAATATCGCATGTAAGTTGATAATGTATTAATCACAAAGAAAATTTAAATTTTGGGACTGATTCCATCACTGTCTGACCCAACACGAATCAATCATGCTCAAAGTGTAAAGAATTAAAACTACAAAAAAGCAGTGAAAGAATGGCTGATGCAACAAGGTCTTGTTAAATTCAAAGATAATTTTGAGTTTTATTAAATGTGTTTGTAAATTTTTGTATGTTTTATCAGAATTTAATGGTAATATTGGTAGCAGATCATGTCCTTTTATGTCATCTAACAGATTACACTGCACTGCCTAAATTTCTTACATCCCATTTATATATTTTTTTCCCAAATCATCCATGGACACAAACACCCCGGTCGAGTTCCATTTTTTTAGGATCGCTGGTAGAAGTTTGCCATGGTCCGGACCATGGATAAACTCGCTCTCTATAGTCTAAAGACTTGTTATTACTTTTTGAGCTCCTACCTTCCTTACCAATCTATGGACGTCTTTAAAGGGTAAAGATCAATTGCCTTCCGATTAGTATGTAAAACACATCAAGGGAGCATGGATAAACGCAGAGAAGTTACGAATGAGCCGTTCTATTTTCAGCTTTATATATTATGTTAAGTTCTCAACTAATATCTCGGGCCTGATAGCCGTGATCGTATAGTGGTTAGTACTTCGCGTTGTGGCCGCGACAACCCTGGTTCGAATCCAGGTCACGGCAATAGCTGTGGGTCGCTATTGCGGCAGCCCGAGTATTTTTTTTTCTGGTATTTCTTTTTTCTATAAGTTTTGAATACAAGACCCGTACATTTTTGTAAATATAAAGGAACTTCGACATATTTTTATAGTTTTATAATTTAAGTCTATGTATCATGTTCTTATCAAATCTGTTCTGTTTCAGAGTAGGTCAAAATGTGAAGCGAGAGTCTTGAGTGCATGGATACTATGACGAAAAGGCCGATTTATAGATAATATTTGGTAGGTAATATTTGAATTTGACATGTTCAAGGATTGGATTAAAAAGTTTAAACAGAGATCTTCATTACCATGACAACGTTACAAAGCGTATTATGTCGTGTTTTTTTTTTAATTTCAAATGCGAGTGTAGTCTTTAAAAAATCCGCACATATTGAATGGCTGTTTTATCATTTCTCAACTGAGAGCAGTTTTTTTGATAAAGAATGACTATAATTTCATACATACTTACGTACTTACACATGCTACAGTATACAAGGGGGGAGGACGCCATCTCTGCCCCCCCCCCCCCCCCCCCCCATCATCTGTACCAGCATTAGTAGCATCCTGTTTCTGTATCTGAACATATCATCTTTTGTACAATGCACTGGGTCGGTAGGTTAGTGTCACAAACTTATACCATCAAATTTACAAAGTACAAGACAAACGAACGTATACGGACAAATCGATTGTGCGAATTGATTTTTTGCAAGTTGGTTTAAACAGTATTTATTCTGAAAATTGCATAAATGATATAATTATTTTACAGAGTAATACAATGGGATCTGGCAACAAGATGGTCGCATTTTGCAAGTTACAGAAGGAAAATTGAACAGATAAATTTACTAACAGCCAATGAGAGACGGACACATTTGTACAGTGACATGACTGATGCTGGGGGGGGGGGGGGAGGGGGGCTAACAAATGAGTCCAATACAAGATAAACCAAAATTGTGCATAGGGATTGCGACATGCAGAAAATTACTGAAAGCAGGATGTGTTTAACTTTGCCCATGGAAAGCAACAAAATGCAATTACGATCTGGTGTTCTTTTTTTCAATCTGGTCCATGTACCAATATACTGTATTTTCTGTATTTGTACAATTTAAGTACTTGTAATCTGTTTACAAGTCCTTGAATTACAGTAAGTCAAATTCAAAATTTAGAAAAGATATTTTCAAGGTCAAACCTCAAGGTCAGTACCTTAAATCAAGTCCAACAAATCATCAACATTCCATCTATGTACATGCAGAATTTCAATGCAATACTGTTTACAGCTAGTGGTTTTATAAAGTCGTAATCAAGACATGGGAGTACCAGAATTTCTGACAGCCAAGTATTTCAGAGAGCTTGACAGATTGAAAAAAAAAACCCGAATCACAGGAAAATTCTCACATCAAGTCTTGAACATCAAAGAAGAGTCGTGAATAGAGATGTCTATATTTAGCAGTTGAAATATTCCGATATCGTATCATGGTGACATTCGCTACAAATAGATAAAGAGAATATTTGTGCTTGTTTTATGGTATTTTATTACAAATCAAAATCTCAACAATTATAAAAAATGTGGATAACAAAATGATCATGAATGATAGGATATACAATATCTATCATTACATTGTATATAAAAGTTTGTATGAGAGTAAAATTATCAAGAATCTTGGTTTAATACACGATGCTAAGCCTACATCAAGTTTATGATTTCATTACAAGGAACTTCTTTACTTTTACTCTACATACATGTAAGTCTTCCATTATAATAAGTGACAATCCTAAAATTTATTTATGTTTTCATTTATATTTAACAATATGTGTAAGTACATGTGTTGAGCATTCACTTTTTTTCCATATTATATGTATTTAATATATACATGTATATCTGTATATATACATGTACCTTTATATCTAGTTTATACGAAAAGTTTGCAAAAATATGAAAAATGGTTTCCATAGCAACATACTTGTACATGTATTAACATTTTTGAATGATCATATATATAAATATTGCACTCAAGCTATGTAACATTGTAATACTAATATAGCATAAATCTATAATACTAAAAGGCAAAACTTAAAAGTGTGATATTTTAAAAGTGCTTCTTTATAGTAACAATTAAAATATCTTATTTTACTGAAACATTTAGAAACGGTCAAATTCTGAGCTAAGAGAAATTATAAGTCAACTGAGCATATTGAAAATTTCAAATTCACTACAAAAGTCAAAGTAAGTACACTATGTAGGTACATCTAAGTTTATAAGGTACATGTACTTTATTTGAGCAACTAACATCTTAGAAATCCATATTGGAAGGTGATGATACAATGAACATGTGGTAAATTTCTGCAAAATCCTTTACTAACTTTATATCAAAAGTAAATGCATGTATGTATGCAAATCTTATGAAAACATAGGGTAATCAAAGATTACATAGCTCGCCTATACAGGTTTTTGTCAGAAACCAGGTTAAAGTTTTTGAAAAGTAGGTCAAAGTCCAAGGTCAAGGGCACTAGGTCAAAGGTCATGGTCACAAATGAAAGGTCTTTTTACAAGGTATCTACATGTGAAATATCAAAGCCCTACCCCTTATAGTTCAAGAAATATAGCCCAGGTTAAAATTTTGTCAACTGACAACGACAACGACGACGATGGTATGGCATTAGCTCTCCGGACTTTTTCGTCCCGGCTAGCTAAAAACAGAATTCACCATAATAGTATTGAGGTTTCCTTAAAAAAATATCGCGATGCACGAAAATTATAGAGATTTTTGTAAACATAACAGCAACTTATAAAACAGAAAAAAATATCATACATTGTATAATATGTGTATGGAACTATTAATAGAATAAATGTACACATCATAAGTTTTTGTAAAGGAATATTATTAATCAGGAACAAATTGTTACTTTGTACCTATAAAAAATTTTCGCAAGAATTTTTGTGAAACAGGCTGCAGGATCGTAGCCTAGTGATATTGCAAAAATGACAAAATTATGAAAAGTTTTGGGTTTAGGAATCACAGAAAATTTTACAAAACAGAAAGACTCTATATGGAATGATATGTTACAACAACTGCAAGTTCATAAGAAACTATAATTGCTATGTCTTAATTAGATGCATATGTGATTGAAAAGCGCGCAATCTACCTGGTCTATCAAGTTGTATAAGCATGATAAGCACAATAAGAGAAATATGAAAATTCATTGCTTTCAAAGTGTAAGGTGTAAAAGTAAAACGTAGCAGACTTGTGAAAACGTAAATAAAGGTTCTCAATCTTGATTACTGTACGAAATACATCTTCCTTCCTTAGCAGATGCCAAAAAAGCAAGAAAAAAAAAATGTATAAATACATTAATAATTGGAAAACTTCTATCCATATCAGACTGAAATTTTAAGTGCAATTCAAAAATAAATTTCTTACCTATTTCTTTAACAGAAAATGAAACCATTAAAATCATTGAAATATTCTGTATAAATCAAAACAAACAGACAACTGAACAGACAAACAGACCAAAGATTAAATATATTATGAGATTTAAGATTGATTTCACATTTTTGAATTTTCATCCTATCTATCTGAATATCACATTTGATCAGAGATTGCCATTTTTAGTGCTTATCTTGAAGAAGTCTCTCTCGATGACAAAATAATGGTATTACGCAAGTAGAGATCAAAATTATTAAATTTACACCAATGATGTTTCCTCATCGCTTGCATAGTCTTTTTCTTTGGCTTTATTAATGGAAGATGATTCCTCAACATCTGGCGTCCTTAACTTCACCGTTATCGTAGACGTGAAAGATGTATTGCTTGCAGCCGAGCCGTCTGGTTGGTCTGAATGATGTATTGCCGTATGGACATCACTAGGTGTTGAAATTTCACTGTTTTTAACGTTATTGCCGTTACACAATGTCTCGTCCTTCATTTCACTGCTTAAACAGGTATCACATATTTGAACAAATGGTTTATCATGTGTCTGATTGGTTAAGTTTGAAACACTGGTTTTGGAAGATTTACCGGTTTTAATGCTTGGTGCAACATTCTCACAAATACCTGAAGTCATATCTTCAATCTTATCACCAATTCCTGGTTTGCCATTTTGGAATACCGAACGTGTTGGGTCCAGCCTCTCACAACCATTGCTATTTTTAGACGGCCAATCAGAATTGTGATCTGCTTCCTTTCTCCACTGGGAATCACAGATATCTTGGTTGTTGTTAGGCAACTGTTTGTATGGAGTTGAAGTAATAGCACCATCAAATGAGAATATTTCTCCATCCGAGTAACTATTTCTTGAGCGGTCAAAGCATTCAGAGTTATCTTTCCTTGGATACTCAAACCCGGTCGAACAATGTTTCGTTGATAACTCAGAAAAGCTGAAGGAAGACCTAGAATATTCCTCATCTCTTGAACACTCTACATCACTTGTGCTCTCGTTAAATTTGAGTTTATCTAAGATAGTCGTTACTCCGTCGCAGGACGTGTCTATGTCACTCAGGCTCTCCTCCATGCTTCCCCGGGGAACGACCAGTCTCGATCCAGCAGACCAACTCCTCTGGGATTCGTTTTCTTTCCCTCCAGCCTTATTTCCGATAAGGTGACCATTTGACCGAGGTTTATTTTCATTCTCACTTCCCTCCCTTTTAGAATTTCTGTCTTGTAAAGATGAATTCTGATCTTTTTCTTCAATGGATACCAGGTTACTTTTTTTCCTAGAACAGTCGTAGTTTTTCTCGTTTGATCCGCTGTCATCTTCGTCCATTTCCATCATTTTATTATAGAACTGTACAGGGTCGCCCACTAACTCTGGTGGAATCGCACAACTGTGGTTCAAATTTAGTAGAATTCCATCCAACCAGTTTCCAACCCTCTCAAAATTAGGCCTGTAAAATAAAATAAGCAAATTATTTAACATAGTGTAAGAAATGATATTAAAGAAGAATTCACATCTTGCCCATTGTTAAACTTGCAAGCCAATCCAAACTCTCAGCTATAGGCTTGTGAAATTTCCAGTACATTTTTTCAGTTTTTTTTTTTCATTTATCCCTGACTAGTTATAAATTATTCAAGAAAGCTTAATAATGCAGACTGATTCCATACCTAGAAGAAACATCAATCAAAATGTCTGAAGCGTAAATGTTAAATTTTTTTTACAAATAAATGTTGCTATTACATAAATAAGTGTCGCTTAATTCTTTGCAGGCGATACAAAAACTAGAATTTTACATCAAGTCTTACCGTTTTTCAGGAATCATCTGACAACACCTGACGGCGACCATCAGAAAGAATTCTGGGTAATCAACGACCCCCTTACAGTACTGCTCGTGAAATCGCTGGACATTCAGGCCAAAGTCAATGGTACGGGGGAGATAGTCCGGGTCAGCAAACACTCGACCGATTATCTAAAAATAGTTCACAGGAAATTTTAAACATGTCATAATATTACACACTATAATTTTACTCCATAGTGATCATAAGCATCTGGAAATATACCAAAGTTTTGTACATGTATTGTCATTTCTTTAATGTTTTCCCACATCACAATGAGTGTTTATAAGCATCTGGAAATATACCAAAGTTTTGTACATGTGCTGTCATTTCTCACATCACAATGAGTGCATGTTTGATACTGTTCAAAGAGAGGTAACTGTAACACTAAGACTAAGTAATTTATGTGTCTATGAAACTTTTAGCTTCTTTCTATAGTGCTTGAACCTTCCTCAATTTACATTTAAAAATCCATACCGGTATACATGTATGTTTATTTACATGAATAATCAAAATATCATCTAGTGATCCCCAAATTATCATCTCATTATGACAGGAATTTTACGACTTATAGTTTTCTTGTGATCATCTTTCCAACCACAAACTTTTATATCTACGACAGGAGCGATACTCATTCAAAATCAGTTAAGTTGCGCCAATTGCAAGTTCAAAACGGCCGCAAACTTTAAGATCAGGAATATTTCAAAACCATGTCGATTTTGAAGCTTGGTATATATGTGTTTTGGAAAAGGCTATAGAAAAATTTTTCACCAGCATTTTAGCCAGAAATTTAATTAGATGTAGACTGCTGTGTAATTGTATGTGAATTACGTTACATATGAGGGCATATGTTAATAATAAAATTTTCTGACAATGAAAAATGCCGTAAGTGTTCAATGGTTTGCTTAATTAGTAATTGTAGTCATTATGGTGGTGAACGAATACATTTAGTATAGATTTTCATATATTCATGAAGGAGAGCAGCTAATTTATAATACCTCAAACCTATTCGTGCAAATTAATCATGAAGTTTAAGTTAATGATGTTTTTCAATTATGATAGTTTGATTTTAAGGGAGAACAGAGTAAAACAGATTCCCCAGATTTTGCTTTTAGTTGATAGTAAAAACATATAAACTGCAAAATCTACAATAACTCAGAGGGAATGGCTATAAGATAAAGACAAAGATTGAAAGTACCTCGTAACGTAATTCACGAATCGAGAAATTCCGTCACCTTTTAAGCAAGATTTCACTTGTTTTATCTCTGATAGCATTTATATCAAGAGGACACGACCATATAACAGTAAATCGTACTTGAAGAAATAAAAAAAATATTGCATATTACAGCCAAATGACATCAAATATTGTCATGTAATGTTTTATGATTAAGAGTATTCACATGTATTTAGCTTCTCAAATTCGTTTTTACACAGACATATTTTGAAAACCACCATCCCAATTCTTTTTAAGTGATGATTTGAATCGATATAATAAAAACTTTAACAGAAGACCCCAAAATTATCATGTTTAGTTTCCAATTTTCAGAGTTTTCATACCCAAAAGTGCCGTAACGTAATTCACAAAAATTATTTTAACGTTTTATTTTCCATGAAATAGTTATGGTTAACTTAACAATTCCTTGTCGATCCATTGCTCTGTAGACCTTCAAACAGGATCTGAATCTATGCTAGATCAAAATATATCACAAACTTGAATCATCTGGCATTTTTTAACATACTTCAAATAGAACATCTTACAGACAAGAAAAGCAAAGTGCTTGTGTACATATAGCTACTTTATATTAGTGTATTTCTTTCGTATTTCAAAGCTTATTCTATCTTCCATATCATCTTTTGTATACATCTGTGTGATTCAGTATTACTCTGTGCAATCACTGTCCTCTGTAATCAATCAAGATACCCAAAAGTGAATTACGTTACGCAGCGTGAATTACGTTATGGCAGGAATTCTCGCTTGTTTTGGAAACTTCAGCATTATCTGATGACTATTTTTCTCAATACACATACGTATGAGATACATTCAAATGTTTCAACTACAAACTTTATCAAATAACCTGCAAAATTAAGAATATTGTGATTAAAAAGAATGCCTACTAGCTAAAAAATTGTAAATTGTATATATTTGACATTTTAAATAGTGTTTCTGCCCACAGACTAAGTTTTATCACTAGCTAGCATGTCTGAAAGTAAAATAATTACGATAAATCCCATCTAGACACCTCAGGAATGGATATTACTCTGAATTTAGTATCTACTACGTAACGTAATTCACCGTAACGTAATTCACTGACATGTTTTTTTTTCTTTGTTTATTATCTGCCTCTCCGTACGCAAGGGAGCTTTAATCAAATTGTGATTGTCTTTATATAAAGGCATAAGCACCCGATTACGACATGACCATAGTAATGCACTATGCAATTCTTATCACAGTAAAAGCTGCGTAACATAATTCACGAAATAAGTGAATTTTTCAGAAAATAAGAAATGAAAGGATTTTTTTCCTACAATGAAACGAATGTAAAACATTCAATGAAAAACTATTAAAGTTTGGTCTATTACAAGTTAGAAAAGTATTGTTATGATATTATATAGTTCTAATTTTAACTCATCCTAGATCTCCAAAGATGGTAACGTAATTCACCGTAAATCTTGTGACAATAGAGTTTAGTATAATTCAGAGTAAAATACTATAAAGCGTATGAACTGAACTCGATTTTTTAAAATACTGATATAACTTTTATTAAAATATGTGCTAAATATTTTGAATTTAATACATTTTCGCGTCACTGACAACCCATTTTATCATACGCCTCAGTTTGTGACATGCATTTTTTGACAAATACTACCCTTATATGATCGAAAAATCCACATATATCGAGTTCAAAGGTAACCATAAGGCATATGGAGGAATAGCAACTAATGCAAGTAAAAAGTAAAAGCAAAAAAATCTTTCCATGATTCAATGTTTCTTTCAAAAATGTCTTGTGACACAATTTTTGCGTATTGGCGCAACTTAACTGATTTTGAATGTACTAAATACAAATCTGTATAACAAAGATAAAGTAAAACATAAAGATTGATCTACCTCACACAGAACAATTCCAAATGAGAATAGGTCAACTTTTTCGTCGTAGCTTTTCCCTGACAACATCTCTGGCGCCATCCAGTAGGGGCTGCCTACCACTGTGTAACGTTTTTTCCTCTGGAAGCGACGTTTTCCCTTGGTGACTTTTGTTGCCGTGGGTGTCGTCTGACGGTAGAACTGATCAGGAATCACCCGAGCCAATCCAAAATCAGCCACAACCACTGTTAGGTTCTGTAATAAACATGAAGACATTAATTCTATTGTACTTAAAGTTTAATACTTTGTAGAATCAAATAATATTCAAAAAGGCAACAGAATTTAAATCATTCAATTAAGTATAACTCCTTTTCAAATTTCATTTTGAAAATATTAATTTTGGATAAAATGCATAAAATAAAATAAAATAACTTAATCTCAATAATATATCCACAAATTTTCAGCCTTTGGCCTTTATCAAAACCAAACAAATGCGAAAAGGCCAGAAATTTGCAGACATATTTAGTGTCCATGACAGGAGGACTTCACTTCATAACTTGTTTTAGTTTTAGTCTGAAAAGTTCTTTCAGTATTTAAAGATTTATCCTTGTTGTCTAAGTCATTACATGTGTACCCTTATGATAACCTTAGGCGACAGAAATTTAATTTTTAGTTTTACGGATTTATTTTTTTCAAAATAGGGTAGGAGGAGGGAATAAAAATAAAATAAAAATCAGTAAATTTCAACATTTCATGTTTTGTACCACAATCACAATCTTAAATCAGCTTGTTTATCATGTTTTCAAAGCCACATTCTCTAAAACACTTGCATGATAAAGATTAAGTGAGAATGAAAAGTAATAACCAGTAATTCAGATAAGCGGAAGGAAAAAATGTACAATAAGTTCATTTTATTTTTTTTCCAATTGTGGTAAAATTAGGGTCAACGGATCCGTAAAAGTTAGAATTAAATTTCTGTCGCCTTAGTGAACTCTATATATGAAGAGGCTAAACCTGATTGATCCATCATAAAATACTTCATATGAGCGATCTTTCATGAAACCCAAAATACAATTTTTCATATATCCTTTCAAGTACAAGTACTTTCGATGTATCCCAGAATCAATGCTTTCATGAATCCCACAATGTTCCTTACCTCTTTCACAAAGCAGTTGTTAGAGTTCAGATCTCTGTGTATAATATCCATGGAGTGGAGATAATGCTGTAAGAAAATAACACAAGGATTAATCCATACATATGGTAAAAAGGCGTCTTTTGAGCACTGTAAACGTGGAAATTTTCGCATGGGGGTAATTTTTGCGTTTTTTGCGAACCAATGGAATTCGCGACAATATCCCCCACACAAAAATATCCCCGCTGCATTCTTACAATGGGAAAGATATCTTTACCGCGAATACTTCCCCCAAGCGTAATGTCTTGATGTTATAATAGCTAAATTTTCCATCAGCGAAAATAACCACGTTTTTACAGAGTAAGTTGTTGGCTAGACTGAGAAAAGGCCAAATTTGTTATCTTGTGTTAGTTTTGGGCTGAGATACATTGGCAAAGTGGGAGAATTTAAAAGATGTTGATAAATTTTAAAAATACAAGGTATAGGCTGCTCATTAGAAATTTGCTTTTAGTTCGAATTCTGGTGGAGCCTATGACATAAAACAATTCATTCAAAATGTCTACTGAAGTTGTTGCCTAAAATGATTACAGAGCATAAGTTACACACAACTGAATTTCACTATAAAATCACTGATTTTCTGTAGTAGTGATATTATACATGTTGTACGTCTCTTTGTAGCAACAGTGAAGAGGAGAAAAATAATAGAATCCTGATGTACATGTCAGATTAACGAGCGGACTCACCGACAGGAAACAACAGCAGTACATAAAACCTTCTAAAAACGCTATTTATCAACATAGTATGAATTCTAGATGCAAAGAATAAGGTGTTTTCCAGATGAACTTTGAAGAAGCTAGCTTTAAGAGCAAAGGATGAGAATTTTAATACACAATATCAGGAGGGGGGGGGGTGTTATTTTGGGGAAGGTGCCTGTGCCTGTCCCATTTGGGAAAATTTGCGACATTTTGCTGAAATTGTGAAAATTTTTATACAAATTTTCACCACAGTACAACCCTAAAGTATCATTTATTAACACTGCTAATCCATTGATTTGCTTGAACTGAATATGGGATGAATGAAAAGCTTAAAGATGCACTTAGAAATAGGACATTTTGTGCTGACTTCCAGGTTTCGAGTCTTATTTTCTCAGGTGATTTTTTTCATAATTCCTCTTTGGGAATTTAAGAGTGATTTTTGGGGAAAAATAGAGGACATTTGGCATTCGGAAGGGGTCGAAATTCGACCCCAAAACAAGGGAAAAAAAACCCCTGAATATAAGAAATAATTGAAGAAAACTTTCATAATTTACCATTCCTGATGATATGTCTTTAGCAAATTGTACTTTCTGTTTCCATGACAACGGCCTGGTCATATCTTGTATGTACTCCTTCAGTGTACCGCCCTGATACATATTCTGAAATGAAATAAACATACAGATTTATCATCATAAATATACAGTAATATACATGTATATGTACATGTAGTTTTTAATTTTCTAAAAACAACAAGATGCCGTAGAGTTTTTGAAACAGTATGCTACTACATGTATCAGCATCTAACGTTTTGTTAGTAGGCTTAGTGATAGTCAGACTCTAACAAAGGTCTAAGGGTGATCTACTATGATACCATAGTAGGTTACTTAACTTTGGAACTTTGTATTCTATATGATTATGTGGTAAAAGAATGTTTTGGTACAATCAAATTACTTCAAATTTTTTATTTAAAATACCAGTTGTAACAGAGAGAAATTAACAGTATGAAATACAATCTGATTTGAAAAGGAACCTTTTTAAAAGTCAAAAAGTAATTTCCTCTTGTTTTAGATTTATTATGGAATGTTTTTGAAAGTTTTATATAAATTTGTCTTGTTTAAGATTTTTCCTGTCATACTTTCTACCCTTCTCAGGCTTGTAAATGTTAAAATTGGTCCCATCCCTCACAGATTTACAAACCTACTTTGGGTAGATAGTATGACAGAGATAGCCTTTAACTGACAAAGATTGCCAACATCTTACCTGTGACTAAATTAAGTTTCTTGTCTTTATACAACACCCCAAGGAATTTCAGGACGTTGGGATGGTCTACACTTCTTAAAACAGACACCTGAAGGGAGAAATCTCAAATTTGTCATGTGATTAACATTACTCATTCTCATTGGCTGCCAGGTTTTAAACTAAGTAACTGGTATAAATTGTCAATATGCAATACATGTATAGGTAAGGATGCTTTAAAATATTTCTTGAGAAAAATACGACACTCATAACTTTCCTTTTGAAAGCAAATAATGGACAATAATCAACTTGCGAAAATTCATAACGGCTGACAAAATGACATAAAATGTCCGAGGTAAGAGGTTTCAGCAGCATCAGCACTTATTTTCATTGTTATGTCAAAACTGAATGACATCATAATGAAATACAACACCAAAACATGTTGACTCAGACACTTGGAGCTTTTAAAACAAATCAGAAAATGGTCTATTAGACAAAGCTGAAAAGCATTATAAGTTAAGATAATATTAAAGGTAATAACGCCATACCTCCTTCAGAAAACTTTTCTGCGCATCTTCATCAAATCGATACATCTCTTTCAGCACCATAACTTCTCCCGTTACTTTATGTATCACTTTGACAGCTTGGCCAAAGAAACCTAAAAAGACCATGGAAAATAAAAAATAATATCTTTCTATTTTTTAATTTCTAAATATTTTGTCTATTTTCTAAATCTAAAACCAGTATACATTATACAGAGGACTCCACTTAATCTGATACCTGATAATCTGATACTCCTCTTAATCTGATATGATTTCATAACACAAAACCATTTCCTATATAATCAATGTAAATTTACTCCTCTTAATCTGATAGAAATGATCAAAAATTTAGAACTCCTCTTTATCAGATACATGTAGTACTTTCTGTCAACTTTGATATTTTTCCTATGATATTTACGTCATTTTCTGGTATTTTGTTGTTTAAAACTATTCAAAATGGCTTGAAAGTATTTATATCCTTCAATTACTGCATATAATACAGTCTGAGATATGTTCTAGTACAATTAAAAGGTGGGGATCTCCAACCAGACTTGCTCTATTGTGAGTGCTGTTGAGATTATCGTCAGGATCTTCTTTAACTCATTTGACTGCAGTATACTTTTTTGCCCGGGGTGGGGAAGGGCAATGGATTAGATGGGGAGGGAGGGGCAATGGATTAGATGGGGAGGGGCAATGGATTAGATGGGGAGGGGAGGGAAAGGGGCAATGGATTAGATGGGGTGGGGTTATTTACCTTTACCAAGTATCTCTCAATGTATTAGATCAGTTGATCTGAACACTCTATGAGTTGTGGGGAGGGGGTTGTACTCACCTTTACCAAGTATCTCTCCATGTATTAGATCAGTTGATCTGAACACTCTATGAGTTGTGGGGAGGGATTTGAATGATGATGCTCGGGAGAGGTCCACACTTTTTTGCCGGCTCGGTGGGAGGGGTGACGGGGATTTACTCCGCCTCCTGGTGGGACTCAAACTGAAAATAAAATTACATATCAAATATCTCCATGATAAAACATCCATTTAACATAATTATGATAATTCTATGATAACTCTCTCACTACCAGAAAAATCAAAATTGAAGTACATATCAATTCTTCGTGAACTTATTTTAGGGGTAGTCATATTTCAGCTGAGTTAAGGCTTCTAAGAGTGTATTTCCACTAGAATATAATTGTACTAAAATAAGGACATGCACAGTAAAATTCTAAGTAAATTAAATTATACCATTCTCTACTTTTGATAGATACATGTAGATAAAAGGCAAGACAAGATTTTTCCAAATAGGAAGTTTAAATCAACCCAACATTGAATACTTGGAAAAGAAAATTTTGATAGGATGCTTAACAAGTGCTTAAATATTAAAATCACTAAAATCTTACTTTCGGTCCCTTAGTTTATTTTTAGCTCGCCTCTGTACGGACACTCCGTTAATGAAGACTTCGTTGGAGGAAGAGTTAGAATGACATAGACCGCTGTCAGAACCCAGACTGGAATTCAGGTCAGAGGACGTCACACTATCAGTTCTCTGTTCTGGGTGGGTGGGAGTCTGTGGTGAGGGTGGAGTGGGGGTTTGGGGTGACAGAGGGGTGGGGGAGGGGGGTAAGGACGGTTCACGCTCGATCATCAGATGGAGTGGTTTGTTACTGTCCTTTAGAAGGTTGTCAATCTGAAATAATTCAAAATAAAACTTTGTGGATTTTCATTGGCTATCATTTGAACACAGTCTGGCAAAAATCTTTCTCAAAACAACAAATTTACTTATAATTTTTTTTTCATCAATTCTATTTAAATTTCAAATACAATATAATTACTCTTCATAGACTTTCACCTTAATCAACAGTTTGATTTTAGTAGTATACCAGACTTAAGTGTAACTGACAAAATACAGTATTTTACGCCATCTCTGAAATATTAGCTTGGGAATCCTAAATAGTGATGGCTAAAAACAGTCACATGAAAAGGTGTTATTTCTTATACAGGGTGCCTGACCAGGACTCCATGATGTCACCGTGTTAACTTTCTTGTAGACATCATAGCGTAATTAGACAATGATGTCCAAACGCTTCATGAATATTACCAAAATAGGTCGGTGGGTAAATTTGTTACCTAGTCATCTAGTGACCTGCTATGAGATGATACAAGTTCACTAGATTTTATACTGGTATCTTCCGTACCAGGTCACTAAATGCACTTGGTGACATTGTACGGGATGATACCAGTATAAAATCTAACTATATACGTAATTAATAATCTAATGGTGTGATCAAGTTCCAGCAAACCTTAGGGTATAGGATTCACATTAACTTCCCTGTCCTTGACTTTCGACAATAAACAATTGGTGATCAGACAAGTAACAAACCTATCACCGAATAGGGCTTGTACTAATTGTAACATAATGTTAACATACCCTTTCTAGAGTGGTGTCTCTGATTGACAAGCCATTCACCTCTAGGATTTTGTCTCCTACATTCAACATCTCTAATTCTGGGCTGATGGACGGTTCAACACTGGAACAGAAATATACATAATTATAAGAAAACACTTTTTTGGCTTTTTTTTTTTTTATCATTATGATAAATGAAAGAAATGAAAGTTAAATGTAATAACAAGCATAATGTGTAATAACATGCCCCCTTTCCCCTATCAGCAGCTATCTTTTGTGTATATAGGCTATGACAAAGTAGGGTAAAGGTTAAGGTCATATACCAAAAGACAGATACATGTACATGTATAATATGATACGCATGTGTTCACAAATTTTCATAGAAAATATGTCTATTATGACCTTGACCTTATGACCTACAAAGCAACATAAAAGCCAGTCTGAAAAAAATTTTTGACACAGTCAAGTGCGTCTAGAAATCAATACTTTTTTATCTTAACAAACTTAATCCCAAAAAATTCTCATTACTCACAACTTATTTTATAATAAACGAATGTAATCAATCCTTACCATACAAAACCGTATCTTTTGTTGACGAGATTCATATTTCTTGCATTAAATCTAAGCAAACATTATAAACAAATAATTCCCCATGAAATTCAAGGAAGTTGGAGAAACTTTCACCAAAAATCAACAAAGTGAGTCATAACAATGAATCAGTCTTAACTTGTTACGGGAAATATCGTCACATATTTTCCTGTCTGTAAGTACAATATTATTTGTAACGTGTCATATTTTCTAACTTCCTACATTTTGCTGGAACTTTAAATGTTTTATAAATATCCCTCTCAAAAAAAAGTAAAAATTGTATGTTATGTGTGAATTGCCAACGCTTATAGCTTAGTACAGGAAACAGAGTTAAGTACCTTTAGTAATGTTACGATCCCAAGTACATTGTATCGTACGATGTTAAGTGTGGATTATTTAAGGAAAAAATTCAGGATATGTGACTGTATGTAACTAGTTCAGAATTCTGACTAACAGTTAAATTCGTGACATTTTGTATAATTAAATTAAGACTATCATTCAAACTCAATACCTGACGCCTTTAATTCGCAATAAATTTAATTCATTGTGCTACAATATAGTTCTACTCTACCAAAGCTTTTTCCATTTCCTATACAAATTGTACTCTCATTTTCTGGCATCATGAATAATTTCAATTTATGACTTATACATGTACTTTCAATAGGAAAAACTGTGTGACTGTATAACTACATTATCTAATACCTCTGACAAAATGTAACTTGTCAGCTTACAAACCCCTCCCCCTAAACCTATGTTTTTTTATCTAAATTTATAAATAAATACCTAATTTTCCTGTCAAAGAAATAACCTATATATTTGATGCCTACATTTGTAACAAATGCAAGTAATGAAGAAGTAACACCCCCCCCAAGAAAAAATATCCTCACATTCCTCAGGATGAAGAAATATAGAAATATTATCACTTTTGAATATCATCTTGCCATTATGAATCAATTAACTTCTACATGTATAAAACAACATTTGTGCTCAGTTTCACAAATTTTTTACGAAAATTGTCAGGAATTTTCGTCACCTTCATCAAATAAATAAAAGGTTCAAAAGTATATCCATTTATACTGTAATATTTTTTCTGATACAATTTCTACATACATATTCAGATTCAGGACATTGTGATTTATAGTTAATGAGAAGAACTAAGCTAACAAAAGTTACGAAAAATCTTGAAAATTTTCCTAAGAAATTTTGTGAAACAGGTTTCAATGCACTAACCTGGATATTTTCATCAGAGGTGAGGAGGGAGTGGCATCCCTGCCCCTGGGGGTAAGGTACTGAGACCTCCTACTCTCCAGTGTGTACTGTAGTCCCCTCTCCCCCTGGGGTGTGGGGGGAATCTCTACTAACTGTATACTGTGATGACGGCGATGCCCATTTGGGGATTCCATCAGGAGGGGCTTCATTCTTTTAGTGTAACATCCTCCGCTGTTTAGAAATGAAAAATGTGAAGTTAAAAGTTACGGCTATTGTAATTTTTTTTTCTAATTAGGCACACCTGAATATTGCAGATCAGACCCTACTTTTCTTGACCTCAATTTTAAAGGGCATGGAAGAAGTAATGGCTTGGTCACATTGTCAGACACTCAAACACACAAAATTAGAATAAAAACACAGATCATATTGTGAGGTAACTAAATAGGAAATAAGAGATGTATATATACATGACACAGCAGTCTTTTAAATGTGTTTATTATCTCTTATTTTTTTTTTTTTTTTTGAAAAATGATAAGAAATGAAAACTTGTGGCGATTTTTTTTCCTCGATTTGACTAAATTGAACTTCACCCCTTTAAAATGTATTACATATAGTATTACATGATTGTATTTATATAATATTATGCTGAATAATTGACAAATGTATGGTCAAAGGAAAGATAACTCTCTTCTTCAACTGACAATGTCTAGGGTTACATGAATAAAATTACATGCATTTAAGACCTGAATCATAGAACTTTTGCGGGATATCTAAATTTTCTAAGATACATTATAAGAGAAGGAATGAGGAGGTCAAAGACACCCAAATTCTTAAAATTGATTTTTTTTTTGTAATTTAAAATTAAAATCAATGAAATTTCCACTGTACTATATAATAGTGTTTTAAATAACAAAAGGCAATCAATCCTATTTGTGTACTTTTTTCATCAGGATTCATATTTTAGCCGAATTAACACTGCTCACACTTAGCGAATTTAACACTACACTAAATCCTATAACTCTATTCATTTTTAGAAATGGAATTACTTCAAGAATATTATTCTAAAATTTTTACCAGAACAGTTTGGATCTTTCCAGCAGTACGTATCTATCTCCGTCCCCGATGTAAGCTGAACAATGTGAACATTGGAAACACTCGGGATGGTATCGATGGTCGCCAGCAACCTAAAAATAGTACAAAATTATGACATGTGACTGTGTGAACCTAAAAATATCACAAAATTACAATATTTCAAATGTTCTGACAGCAACCTAAAAATATCACAGTGACTAAACTAGACAAATGTTTGTAAAACATACACCCCGCTGAACAGTTTGACCTCTAATGACAGCAACCAGTAGAGGGAAGAAATTACCTTGACCTATTGACCCTGAAATCAATCAGCTTTTTTTCAAATTTGAAGTCTATTTCTCTTAAAAGTGACCTTGACCTTCGACCTATTGTCTTCCAATCTCGATAAGTAAGCATATATCCAAATTGGTGTGGATAGGTGAAAGTGTTCTTGAATTGTCATCTGGATTTGAAGTGTATTTATCTTAATAGTGACCTTCACCTTAGACCTATTGACCCCAAAATCAATAGGTGACTTCCCTTGGTGACACTAAGTGAAAGGGTTCTTGTGTTATCATCTGAAAAAATGGACAAAGCAAACTCTTAATGCCCTTTATCATTACATGGTGGGGGCAGAATTGACCCTTCCGATTGCGGGAAAAAAATGCAAAATTTCGTGACGTCACAATGCTTTTACCATGTGTTTACCTCGGACAAACAAGCTTCGAACCTCGGTCAAACATCAAAATTGCATTGTGACGTCATGAAATTTCTCAATTTTTTCCCGCGTTCAGATTAGGGTCAATTACGACACATTACTGTATGAATATCATAATAGTAAACGGCAACCTAAAAATATCACAAAATCATGACACGTTACAGGCTTTTATCAAAATTTGTATCCTGTTTCTTACGATATAAATATGGAGTCATTTTATTTGTATTGGATACAGCTAAAACAAAGAATAGTTGTGAAAATAAATATATGTACCATACCATATCGATCATTCTTAGATATAATGTCTTAATGCACTTTAATAAACACAGCAATCCCCATATAATCTACGTACCATCACTAGGCCAATAATTATGTATTACAAAACATCTATTATTAATCCCAGTATAACATCCAGTAGTCAATGATATGTACCATCGCTTGGCCAGTATACACCACAATTATTACAGGAATCCCTGTATAAAATCCAGTAATCATTGATACGTACCATCACTGGGCCAGTAATGTTTACACAACATCTATTACAGGAATCCCTGTAAAACATCCAGTAATCATTGATACGTACCATCACTGGGCCAGTAATGTTTACACAACATCTATTACAGGAATCCCTGTAAAACATCCAGTAATCATTGATACGTACCATCACTGGGCCAGTAATGTTTACACAACATCTATTACAGGAATCCCTGTAAAACATCCAGTAATCATTGATACGTACCATCACTGAGCCAGTAATTATTACACAACATCTATTATAGGAAGTAGAAAAGTAGGTCAAAGTCCAAGGTCTAGGTCAAAGGTCTTGGTCTCAAATGAAAGGTCTCGTCACACGGTATCTACATGTGAAATATCAAAGCCCTACTCCTTATAGTTCAAGAGATATAGCCCAGGTTAAAGTTTTGTCTACGGATGACGACAACGATGATGCCAAGAGTATGGCATTAGCTCTCTGGACTTTTTCGTCCCGGCGAGCTAATTATTACACATCTATTATAGGAATCCCTGTATAACATCCAGTAATCATCGATACGTACCATCACTGGGCCAGTAATTATTACACAACATCTATTACAGGAATCCCCATATAACATCCAGTAATCATCCTTGCAGTAAAGCTGCCCATCCTTCTCAAAGTACCAGGTGGATAGCGCCTTATCACATCTACAACACCTGTTCAGAAAAGAAAATGTGTTCGAGTTATCTTTCTATTCCTGTAAGAGTTATCTTTCATAGTGTATAATAGCAAGAGTTGTCTTTCATATGTTTAGAGTTGTCTCTCTTTTCATTAAGATAAGTAAAATTACCTTGACCTACTTTCACATGTACCTATTTGGAGCAGGTTTTAACTACCCCCAAACCCAATATGATCTTTGAATTTTGCAAAGGAGATAAGATTCCAGTCTGTCAAGTGGAGGTGCCCAGCCAAATGATATTAAAAATAAAACACAAATGCCCCTGTTGGCATCTTTTACAGTAATACAACTGAAAAGTAGTTTCACATTTTGATGTCAAGGTCACAAGGTCAAATTTGGTATCCATGGAGAAGTCTTGCCACATGGAATTCATATGTGAAATATGAAAGCTCTATCACATAGCATTCAAAAGTTATGGCTAAAGTTTAGACTTTTGAAATTATGTCAAACCCCAAGGTAAAGGTCACAAGGTCAAAAATTTTGGCATCCGTGGAAAGGTCTTGTCACAATGAATACATATGTGAAATATCAAAGCCCTATCAAAGTTATGGCCAAGGTTAAAGTTTTTCAATAGTAGGTCAAACTCCGAGGTCAAGGTCAGAAGGTCAAAAATTTTGGTCTTGTCACAAAGATAACACATGTGAAATATGACAGCCCTATCACTTACCATTCAAAAGTTATAGCCAAGATTAAAGTTTTTCGAAATTAGGTCAAACTGCAAGGTCAAAAATTTTGGTATCCATGGAAAGGTCTTGTCACAAGGAATATACATGTAAAATATGAAAGCCATATCACTTACGATTCAAAAGTTATGACCAAGGTTAAAGTTTTTGTGGACAAACAAACAGAGAAACAGACAGACGAACAGACCAAATACATGACCCCCGAATCTCCGATTACGGAGCATAATAAACATTCTATGTGAATAAGAAAAAAAATCAGGATTTTTGCCAATTCAAGGGATGTGAAGTGGAAAGAGGTTATGTATTTAGCCCCCCCCCCCCCCCCCCCCCACACACACACACACAAATACCCCGATCCGCCCTTTCAACCTACCTCACTGCAATACGGTTACATAAATGGGATATGAAATCCAATTTTTTTTTTTTTATTAAAGACTGAACATGTGAAGGCCCATCAGTGAACGTTCACCAGTTCTTCTCAACAATTTTGCTTAAACTTGTTTTATTCAAACAACATCTAATACCAATACTATTTTATGTAAAGGTGAAAACATTTACGTGTTCTATAAGTACGTACCTTTTAATTTTCATGTCGCCAATGTTATTATTATAAATTCTGATTAACGATGAAATAAATCCAAACAAATCTAGACATCATCACAGAAAACTATTAAAACAACACAGTCCTTTATTTTACAAACAAATCACGTCTATATCACGGTCAACGTCTAAGTATAAATGTCACTATACACGAGTACCCCATTAACTTAAACGTCAGGTAATTAATCTGTTAATTAGTGTCTAGAGGGGAGAGATACCCGTGAGGGAGGGGGTGGGAGGCTATGATTTATATTGTCCTAGTCAGTAAGCTTTCTGATAAGTGTAAGGCTAATTAGGGATAATTTTTTTCTTAATTAGTGAGAGTTACGTCACACAAGCGCGGTGCGTGTAGTGACAGGCTATGGAATCGTTCTCAGTGGCGGATTCAGGGGGGTGCGGAGGGGGCGTCCGCCCCCCCCCCCCGGCACTGACCCAAAATTTTCCAAAAACAGGTGTATTTTGGCCCATTTTCAGTAAAAATCGGCAAAATTCGCCCCTTGACCCCCCGGCAAAGGGGGCGCTGGATCCGCCACTGGTTCTTTTATATGGTAACTTGTAAAAAGATTCCTTATGGTAATAATAATAATCCATAAATCCATAAACCAGTTATGTACCCGCAGGTCAGAAAATTATTTTCGTGTTCATAACGGCGGTATATATTCTTCGATTTTGGTTTTGCTTTTATACAATTTTCGGGAGTTTCATAGAAGGAATTATTCACTTAAATGAGGTGTGGGGAGGAGAAGGGGCAGATATTGGACGAAACCTCCCTTCCCTATAGTTATCTCACTAGAATTCCTCATTTTGAAGAATTTTCCTTTTCAAATATAATTAGAGGATCGAAAGG
This sequence comes from Pinctada imbricata, assembly GCA_033119305.1. NCBI lineage: Eukaryota > Metazoa > Mollusca > Bivalvia > Pterioida > Pteriidae > Pinctada > Pinctada imbricata. The sequence goes on along the minus strand of VSWD01000014.1, from coordinate 15,600,275 downwards.
TGGTGGGGGGGGGGGGGCTAGATCCGTGCGAAGTGCTGGGCGGGTATTCCATTTTGAATGACATAGTACGTAACCATGAACGTATCATGCGTCCGAAAACATCTTTGCCTTTTTTTTTTGCACGAAGAAATCTTGGTAAACGCGTAAAGGAAAACAGCAAATAGACTACTGCATTAAGGTGTTTTAAAAGAGCTCATGCAGTAGCTACACCAAAGTTCATGCCACGGGGATGCAAGCGCTTTATATACTTTCATAAACACCATTTATTTCATTAAGACTTTTTTTTCAAAATATCATCCATTCAATTGATATTTTGAAAAAGAAAGTCTTAATATTAAAGTAAAAGGAAAGTCAGACAAATTGAATACATAACTGTACACTCGCCTACCGCGTAAAATGAACTACCGGTATACAAGTTCGTGTACATGTATCTATTTCAAAAATATGGACGGACGACCGGACAGACAGACGGACATTCTTGTTATTATTATAACTTTCTAACTGACTCACCTTTGGAAACCGGACGTTTTCATCTTCATGGTAAAAATTAACGATTCACAATTTCATTCACCTACGACTACCGGGACTACAAATGTATGAATGAAAGATTTTAGGCTACCGTTTGTGTACATTAGGTGTATGAGTCAGTGTATACATTATTTATCTTTATTTTGATGCCTACACCTAAATATACATGTCGATTTCGTCAAATACAGGTTGTCGATTTCAAACAGGTACAAGTACACCATTGTACGTACACCTGTATACAGGTGTCATTGGGGGGTCACTTTTAGCATTCCTTAAAATCCTGAAGAAACTCCTTATGAACTTTCAATTTTAGCTGATATCTCACCCTAGATACCAAGTATTGGAGTATAGGGGCGGATCCAAGAATGATTGGGGTGGGGCTGAGGTTGTTGCGAGGTGGATCCCATTCCGATGTCACGAAGCAGTGATCCACTCCATTTCATGTTTGCGTCATTCCCCTCCCCCCCCCCCCCCCCCCAATGTAAAGGAAACAGACCATAAAGTGGTGGGTGGGGTAAGGCTTTCCCCGGGTCTTGTACCACCCCCTCCCAATTCCCATCTCGGACCAGCGCCCCCCCCCCCCCCCGTGTCTTGGACCCGCACCTGGACTATTCCTGACAACGACTTTATTCATTCAGAGTCTGTTAGATGTAGGCGGTATTGTTAAAACAAATAGGCAACCGCTTTTCCTTCCTTTTTAGTGTTACGTTACATGCACTTTTTAAAAGTTTGCACTTGAATAGAATCTTTATATTTGATTTGGAGAACAAGGTATGAATGTTCATCTAAACTCATTCTGTACTAAAATAGTACGGAACATTATATCTAGGATTTCATAGATCTATATGTTAGCAAAGGGGGTAGGGGGCTAGCCCGGTAAGAAATAGTACTCTAGCGAACGATTTAGAGTACTGTACACAATTGAGCCCCCTCCCAACGACACCACTTTAGATTTACACATACTAAAAAAGCTTCGATATGGTACTATTACGTCACACAGATGACAAGAGATGGCATAAGGGTAAAAAGCAAAAGGGGAGGGTAAAAATAGTGATCAAGAGTCTCGATAAACTAACTGCAAAAATATTAACATTCAAATTATGCAAACTGAGCACTTTCGCTTTAATTCCTCCAACCCATCTCACCCACATTCCACTCCCTCTTTGGGTCGATCCATATAATTTCAAAGTTTGTTTACTACCGTTAATGTAGATATGGTCACATAAACATATTTTCTATTCTACTGTAGAAAACCATCCACTCCAGGGCAGGTACGCTGCTTATACTATGGATTGTTTATGGCACTGTTTATTTACCCTTGGTATTTATAAATTCAGAAGTTTATTTGACCTTAAATTGATTCTTTGACGTATGCCATATGGCATTTGATCAAGTTTAAATGACGATATATCAAAATCAGAATGAATACACACTTTGATTTAAAGTACATTGGATTTCTAGTAATTTTAAAACCACATGTACCCCATTTTAGAATAAGAATAATGCCGCAAAAAATCTTTCCAAGAAGTGCATGTGTCGCCTGTGAAACATAGCGACACTTAGGAATCACTTTTATACAAGGTGTGACATCCAAGTGCGACAGACAGACGGACAAATTGATCCCCAAGTGTCGCTATGCTTCGCAGGCGACACAAAAATCAAATGGGTACATTTATTCTATCGAAAATGTAAGCTGTTCAAAATCATATCTATGTGACCTTGACCTTGTAGTTGACCTTGAATTTCACTGGATATGGTATGTCTCGTCACGTTTTACCAACAATTCCTGTGAGTTTGATGAAAAAATAATTCATACACGTGTAAATAAAATCAATCATATGAGTAGGTTTTACCTCAAATATGTGACCTTAACCTTTATAAAGGTGACCTTGACGTTATCAGTCTCACCCGTGCTAGTTTGGTTGATTAGGTGTCGGTAATTTATAGTCATGCACATGAATGTGATAGTATAACTGACAGACAGATGGACGGATGGACAGACGGACAGACAGAACACTCTGCCATTCAGCAGGCTGCTGTTCCCACGCCATTATCAGCCTTTGTAACTCAATGTTCAAACACACTGAACTGTTCTGGTCTCGTGACACCATACTCTTCAACAGTAAAGAATAGAAAACGAACCACAAAGTCGCATGAAATGACGGACGGACAGAGGAAATTAAGACTACAGATATGAGATGAGTTTTCGTTTTTTGCACGTTTTGGGGGAAGTAAGGAGGGTTTTGTAAATAAATATCCAACAAAATTACAAATCGATTCTTAATTTGAGAGAGAGAGAGAGAGAGAGAGAGAGAGAGAGAGAGAGAGAGAGAGAGGCCTCAGGTTAATCGATTTCATTTCAATCTGTTATGGTTTAATACTGACCTACATTTTAACAGTGTGTATTATTGATATGACCATTAGATGACCCAGATGAAATCGGTTCTTTACACATGTACGTATCGTATGAAATAAACATCAACACCCCAAACTAGATGACTAATTGAACAACAATATGACCCATATAGAGTTTTTTTTATCAACACCAATAATCTGAAATCAACATTGGGTGATTGGGTGTGACGCACAACAATGTTATCACTAATTCAAACTAATGAAAATATAAAATAGGCAAGAGGATGTTTCATGATCATACACCATTGTTTAGAACTATATCTGATAAACTTGATACAATTCCATTTCTTCAGAGTTTCAGAATGGTAGCGCCGCAAGTGTGTTTGTGAAGCCCCGCCAGTAATTGAATCCACCCGGAATTCTCCATATCAATTTGGGATTTGTTATAGGTGTGTCTGAAAAGCAATGCAATCTCAGATTCATCATAAAAAATCTATATACAATGAAAAAATCTATACTTCTCAAAATGTCAACAATATTGACATCTAGGTATTTGTTCTCTGTTGAAGTCCAAGGGCCCCATGGATCTTTCTCTGTAAAGAATACTCAATCTACAAAGCTGGATATCTTTCTCTGTAAAGAATACTCAATCTACATAGCTGGATATCTTTCTCTGTAAAGAATACTCAATCTACATAGCTGGATATCTTTCTCTGTAAAGAATACTCAATCTACATAGCTGGATATCTTTCTCTGTAAAGAATACTCAATCTACATAGCTGGATATCTTTCTCTGTAAAGAATACTCAATCTACATAGCTGGATATCTTTTTCTGTAAAGAATACTCAATCTACATAGCTGGATATCTTTCTCTGTAAAGAATACTCAATCTACATAGCTGGGATATTTATAAATCTTATGTATTTGCAACTACAAAAAAAAAAAAAAACAAACAAACAAACGAACAAAATAAATAAATAAAAACAACATAAAAATGCTATTCTCTGAAATACGGATGGCATAACTATGCCACTCTGTGAAATACGGATGGCATATCAATGCAACTCTGTGAAATACGGATGGCATAACAATGCCACTATGTGAAATACGGATGGCATAACAATGTCTCTCTATGAAATAAGGATGATATAACAATGCCACTCTGTGAATACGGATGGCATAACAATGCCACTCTGTGAAATACGGATGGCATAACAATGCCACTCTGTGAAATACGGATAGCATATCAATGCAACTCTGTGAAATACGGATGGCATAACAATGCCACTATGTGAAATACGGATGGCATAATAATGCCACTCTGTGAAATACGGATGACATAACAATGCCACTCTTTGAATACGGATGGCATAACAATGTCTCTCTGTGAATACGGATGGCATATCAATGCCACTCTGTGAATACGGATGGCATAACAATGCAACTCTGTGAAATACGGTTGGCATAACAATGCAACTCTGTGAAATACGGATGGCATAACAATGCCATTCTATGAAAAACGGATGGCATATCAATGCCACTGTGAATTACGCATGGCAGAACAATGCTCATCTGTGAAATACGGATGGCATATCAATGCCACTCTGTGAATTCGGATGGCATAACAACGTCTCTCTGTGAAATACGGATGACATATCAATGCCACTCTATGAAATACGGATGGCAGAACAATGTCACTCTGTTGTGAAATACGGATGGTATATCAATGCCACTCTGAGAAATACGGATGACACATCAATGCCACTCTACGAAATACGGATGGCATATCAATGCCACTCTGTTAATACGGATGATATAACAATGCCACTCTCTGAAATACGGATAGCAGAACAATGCCACTCTGTGAAATACGGATGGCATATCAATGCCACTCTGTGAAATACGGATGATATATCATTGCCACTCTTTGACATACGGATGGCATAACAATGCCACTCTGTTAAATACGGATGGCATAACAATGCCACTATGTGACATACGAATGGCATAACAACGCTACTCTGTGAAATACGGATGGCATAACAATGCCACTCTGTGAAATACGGATGGCATACCAATGCCACTCAGTGAATACGGATGGCATAACAATGTCAATCTGTAAAATACGGATGGCATATCAATGCCACTCTGTGAATACGGATGGCCTAACAATATCACTTTGTGAAATACGGATGGTATATAACAATGCCACTCTGTGAATTCGGATGGCATATAACAATGCCACTCTGTGAATACGGATGGCATATCAATGTCTCTCTGTGAAAAACAGTATGGCATATCAATGCCACTCTGTGACATACGGATGGCATACCAATGCCACTCTGTGAATACGGATGGCATTACAATGTCAATCTGTGAAATACGGATGGCATATCAATGTCTCTCTGTGAAATACGGATGGCATATCAATGTTACTCTGTGAATACGGATGGCTTAACAATATCAGTCTGTGAAATACGGATGGCATATAACAATGCCATTCTTTGAATACGGATGGCATATAACAATGCCACTCTAAGAATACGGATGGCATATAACAAATGCTACTCTGTGAAATACGGATTGCATATATCAATGCCACTCTGTGAAATACGGATGGCATAACAATGTCTCTCTGTGAAATACGGATGACATAACAATGTCTCTCTGTGAAATACGGATGGCATCACAATGGCACTCTGTGAAATACGGATTGCATATCAATGCCACTCTGTAAAATACAGATGGCATAATAATGCCACTCTGTGAAATACGGATTGCATATCAATGCCACTCTGTAAAATACGGATGGCATAATAATGCCACTCTGTGAAATACAGATGGCATTATAATGCCACTCTGTGAAATACGGATGGCAAATCAATGCCACTCTGTGAATTCAGATGGCAAAACAATGCCACTCTGTGAAATACGGATGGCATATCAATGCCACTCTGTGAAATACGGATGGCATAACAATGCCACTCTGTGAAATACGGATGACATATCAATGCCACTCTGTGAAATACGGATGGCATCACAATGGCACTCTGTGAAATACGGATTGCATATCAATGCCACTCTGTAAAATACAGATGGCATAATAATGCCACTCTGTGAAATACGGATTGCATATCAATGCCACTCTGTAAAATACGGATGGCATAATAATGCCACTCTGTGAAATACAGATGGCATTATAATGCCACTCTGTGAAATACGGATGGCAAATCAATGCCACTCTGTGAATTCAGATGGCAAAACAATGCCACTCTGTGAAATACGGATGGCATATCAATGCCACTCTGTGAAATACGGATGGCATAACAATGCCACTCTGTGAAATACGGATGACATATCAATGCCACTCTGTGAAATACGGATGGCATATCAATGCCACTCTGTTAATACGGATGATATAACAATGCCACTCTCTGAAATACGGATAGCAGAACAATGCCACTCTGTGAAATACGGATGGCATATCAATGCCACTATGTGAAATACGGATGATATATCATTGCCACTCTTTGACATACGGATGGCATAACAATGCCACTCTGTAAAATACGGATGGCATAACAATGCCACTCTGTGACATACGAATGGCATAACAACGCTACTCTGTGACATACGGATGGCATTACAATACCACTCTGTGAAATACGGATGGCATACCAATGCCACTCTGTGAATACGGATGGCATAACAATGTAAATCTGTAAAATACGGAAGGCATATAACAATGCCACTCAGTGAATACGGATGTCATATCAATGTCTCTCTGTGAAAAACAGTATGGCATATCAATGCCGCTCTGTGACATACGGATGGCATACCAATGCCACTCTGTGAATACGGATGGCATATAACAATGCCACTCTGTGAATACGGATGGCATATCAATGTCTCTCTGTGAAAAACAGTATGGCATATCAATGCCGCTCTGTGACATACGGATGGCATACCAATGCCACTCTGTGAATACGGATGGCATATCAATGTCAATCTGTGAAATACGGATGGCATATCAATGTCTCTCTGTGAAATACGGATGGCATATCAATGTTACTCTGTGAATACGGATGGCTTAACAATATCACTCTGTGAAATACGGATGGCATATAACAATGCCATTCTGTGAATACGGATGGCATATATCAATGCCACTCTGTGAAATACGGATGGCATATCAATGCCACTCTGTGAATACGGATGGCATAACAATGTCTCTCTGTGAAATACGGATGGCATAACAATGTCTCTCTGTGAAATACGGTTGGCATATCAATGCCATTCTGAAATACGGATGGCATAACAATGACACTCTGTGAAATACGGATTGCATACTGTATAACAATGCCACTCTGCAAAATACGGCTATTTTATAACAATTCCAATCTGTGAATACGGATGGCATATAACAATGCCACTCTGTGAATACGGATGGCATATAACAAATGCCACTCTGTGAAATACGGATGGCATATAACAATGTCACTCTGTTAATACGGATGGCATAACAATGCAATTCTTTGAACACGGATGGCATATCAATGCCATTCTGTGAATACGGATGGCATAACAATGCAACTCTGTGAAATACGGATTGCATACTGTATAACAATGCCACTCTGCGAAATACTGCTATTTTATAACAATTCCAATCTGTGAAATACGGAAAGCATAACAATGTCACTGCGAAATACGGATAGCATATCAATGCCACTGCGAAATACGGATGGCATAACAATGCAACTGTGAAATACGGATGGCAAAACAATGCCACTCTGTAAATTAAGCCTACGCTAACGCAGCAAGATACCCCGTTGGGTTTTTTTTTCACAACACAAAAATATCTAAGTCCCAAAACTGCGTAACGACAAATAGGATGAACCTGAAAATCGAAAGGCGGCTTCCTCTAAAAAGTCTGATCACAATGTAAAAATATCATGAAAATCCGTTACGCATATTCAAGTTATTACGTTCCACGCACCTATATTTTGCCCTTAGCTTTAACATGTATGTGCATATATAACCCCCCTCCCATTACACATATCTCGATTATGCGACAAAAAACAAAAAAAAAAAAAAAAAATAGAAACCCGTTCTATATGTCAAAGAACACCCTTTCTACTTGAAGTATACAAAATTTCAAAACATTTCGACCAAAAATAGATTTTTAAAGAATTTTTAACTACTTCAGTATATTCTCGCAGTATTTTAAAATTCTAAGTCCCATAACTGCGTAACGACAAATCGGATGAACCTGAAAATCGATAGGCGGTTTCCCCTTTAAAGTCAGACCACAATGTACAAATATCATGAAAATCCGTTGCCGCGTATTCAAGTTATTGTGTTCCATGCACCTATATTTTTGCCCTTAGCTTAACATGTATGTGCATATACCCCCCCCCCCCCCCCCCCATTACTCATAATTTCTCAATTATGCGACAAAAAATTCCAAAGCCCGTTACACATGTCAAAGAATGTCCTTCCTTCGTAAAGTATGCAAATTTTCAAAACATTTCACCCGAAAATAGAAATTTAATGATTTTTTAACTGTTTTAGAATATTTTCTCAGCATATTAAAATTCTAAGTCCCATAACTGCGTAACGACAAATTGGATGAACCTGAAAATCAAAAGGCGGCTTCCTCTTCAGAGTCTGTACACAAGTGGAAATATCATGTAAATCCGTTGACGCATATTCAAGTAATTGCGTTCCATGTACCTATTTTTTGCCCTTAGCTTAACATGTATGTGTATATCCCCCCACTATACATAATTTCTCACATTTCGCCGTATTTGTCCCGTCCAATGACGAGCGTATAAAAACGGATGACATAACAATGCCACTCTGTGAAATACAGATGACATAACAATACCACTCTGTGAAATACGGATGGCATAACAATGCCACTCTGTGAAATATGGATGGCATAACAATGCCACTCTGTGAAATACGGATGGCATATCAATGCCACTCTGTGAAATACGGATGGCATAACAATGCCACTCTGTGAAATACGGATGGCATAACAATGCCACCCTTGTGGAATACGGATGGCATAACAATGCCACTCTGTGAAATACGGATGGCAAATCAATGCCACTCTGTGAAATACGGATGGCATATCAATGCCATTCTGTGAAATACGGATGGCATATAAACTCCACTATGTGAAATACGGATGGCATAACAATACTACTCTGTGAAATACGGATGGCATAACAATGCCACTCTGTGAAATACGGATGGCATAACAATGCCACTCTGTGAAATACGGATGGCATAACAATGCCACTCTGTGAAATACGGACGGCATAAAAATGCCACTCTGTGAAATACGGATGGCATAACAATGCCACTCTGTGAAAAACGGATGGCATAACAATGCCACTCTGTGAAATACAGATGCAATATCAATGCCACTCTGTGAAATACGGATGGAATAACAATGCCACTCTGTGAAATACGGATGGCATAACAATGCCACTCTGTGAAATACGGATGGCATAACAATGCCACTCTGTGAAATACGGACGGCATAACAATGCCACTCTGTGAAATACGGACGGCATAACAATGCCACTCTGTGAAATACGGACGGCATAACAATGCCACTCTGTGAAATACGGATGGCATAACAATGCCACTCTGTAAAATACGGATGGCATAACAATGCCACTCTGTGAAATACAGAAGGAATATCAATGCCACTCTGTGAAATAGGGATTACAAAACCATACCACTCTGTGAAATACGGATGGCATATCAATGTCACTCTGTGAATACGGAAGGCATATATCAATGCCAATCTGTGAATACGGATGGCATATTAATGCCACTCTGTGAATACGGATGGCATAACAATGTCACTCTGTGAATACGGAAGGCATATATCAATGCCACTCTGTGAATACGGATGGCATATCAATGCCACTCTGTGAAATACGGATGACATATCAATGTCACTCTGTGAATACGGAAGGCATATATCAATGCCACTCTGTGAATACGGATGGCATATCAATGCCACTCTGTGAATACGGATGGCATAACAATGTCTCTCTGTGAAATACGGATGGCATATCAATGTCACTCTGTGAATACGGATGGCATAAAACAATGCCACTCTGTGAAATACGGATGGCATAACAATGACACTCTGTGAATACGGATGGCATAACAATATCTCTCTGTGAAATACGGATGGCATATCAATGTCTCTGTGAAATACGGATGGCATAAAAATGCCACTCTGTGAATACGGATGGCATATCAATGCCAGTCTGTGAATACGGATGACATAACAATGCCACTCTGTGAAATACGGATGGCATAATAATGCCACTCTGTGAAATACGGATGACATATCAATGTTACTCTGTGAATACGGAAGGCATATATCAATGCCACTCTGTGAATACGGATTGCATATAACAATGCCACTCTGTGAAATACGGATGGTATATCAATGCCACTCTGTGAATACGGATGGCATATAACAATGCCACTCTGTGAAATACGGATGGCATATCAATGCCACTCTGTGAATACGGATGGCATATAACAATGCCACTCTGTGAAATACGGATGACATGACAATGCCACTCTTTGAATACGGATGGCATAACAATATCACTCTGAAATACGGATGGCATATAACAATGCCACTCTGTGAACACAGATGGCATATCAATGCCACTCTGTGAATACTGATGGCATAACAATGTCTCTTTGTGAAATACGGATGGCATATCAATGTCTTTCTGTGAAATACGGTTGGCATATCAATGCAACTCTGAAATACGGATCGCATAACAATGGCACTCTGCGAAATACGGCTATTTCATAACAATTCAAATCTGTGAAATACGGAAAGCATAACAATGCCACTGCGAAATACGGATGGCATAACAATGCAACTGTGAAATACGGATGGCATAACAATGCAACTGTGAAATACGGATGGCAAAACAATGCCACTCTGTAAAAAAAGCCTACGCTCACGCAGCAAGATACCCAGTTGGGTTTTTTTTTCATTACACAAAAATATCTCAGTCCCAAAACTGCGTAACTACAAATAGGATGAACCTGAAAATCGAAAGGCGGCTTCCTCTACAAAGTCTGATCACAATGTAAAAATATCATGAAAATCCGTTGACGCATATTCAAGTTATTGCGTTCCACGCACCTATATTTTGCCCTTAGCTTTAACATGTATGTGCATATATAACCCCCCCCCCCCTCCCATTACACATATCTCGATTATGCGACAAAAAAATTAGAAACCCGTTATATATGTCAAAGAACATCCTTTCTACTTGAAGTATACAAAATTTCAAAACATTTCGACCAAAAATAGATTTTTAAAGAATTTTTAACTATTTTAGAATTAATCGCAGTATTTTAAAATTCTAAGTCCCATAATTGCATAACGACAAATCGGATGAACCTGAAAATCGATAGGCGGCTTCCTCTTCAAAATCTGATCACAATGTAAAAAGTTATTGCATTCCATGCACCTATATTTTTGCCCTTAGCTTAACATGTATGTGCATATACCCCCACCCCATTACTCATAATTTCTCCATTATGCGACAAAAAATTCCAAAGCCCGTTACACATGTCAAAGAACGTCCTTCCTTCTTAAAGTATGAAAATTTTCAAAACATTTCACCCAAAAAATATTTTTAAAGATTTTTAACTGTTTTAGAATATTTTCTCAGTATTTTAAAATTCTAAGTCCCATAACTGCGTAACGACAAATTGGATGAACCTGAAAATCAAAAGGCGGCTTCCTGAAATATCATGTAAATATGTTGACGCATATTCAAGTTATTGCGTTCCATGCACCTATTTTTTGCCCTTAGCTTAACATGTAGGTGTATATCCCCCCCCCCCCCCACTATACATATTTTCTCAGACTTCGTCGTATTTGTCCCGTCCAATGACGGGCGTATAAAAACGGATGACATAACAATTCAACTCTGTGAAGTACGGATGACATACCAATGCCACTCTCTATGAATACGGAAGGCATAACAATGTCTCTCTGTGAAATACGGATGGCATATCAATGACTCTCTGTGAATACGGATGGCATAACAATGCCACTCTGTGAAATACGGATGGCATAACAATGTCACTCTGTGAATTCGGATGGCATAACAATGTCACTCTGTGAAATACGGATGGTATAACAATGCCACTGTGAAATACGGATGGCATAACAATGCCACTCTGTGAATACGGATGGTATATCAATGCAACTCTGTTAATATAGATGACATAGCAATGCAACTCTGTGAATACGGATGGCATAACAATGCCACTCTGTGAAATACGGATGGCATAACAATGCCACTGTGAATACGGATGGTATATCAATGCCACTCTGTTAATATAGATGACACACCAATGCAATTCTGTGAATGCAGATGACATAACAATGCAACTATGTGAATACGGATGGCATAACAATGTCACTGTGAAATACGGATGGCATAACAATGCCACACTATGAATATGGATGGCATAAAAATGCCACTCTGTAAAAACGGATGGCATAGCAATGCCACTCTATGAAATACGGATGGCATAACAATGGCACTCTGTGAATACGGATGGCATAACAATGGCACTCTGTGAATACGGATGGCATAACAATGGCACTCTGTGAATACGGATGACAAAATAATGCCACTCTGTGAATACGGATGGCATAAAAATGCCACTCTGTGACATACGGACGACATAACAATGCCACTCTGTGATATACGGATGGCATATCAATGCCACTCTGTGAAATATGGATGGCATAACAATGCAACTCTTTGAATACGGATGGCATAACAATGTCAATCTATGAAATATGGAAGGCATATAACAATGCCACTCTGTGAATACGGATGGCATATCAATGCCACTCTGTGAAATACGGATGGCATATCAATGTCTCTCTGTGAAATACGGTTGGCATATCAATGCCACTCTGTGAATACGGATGGCATATCAATGTCTCTCTTTGAAATACGGATGGCATATCAATGCCACTCTGTTTATACGGATGGCATATAACAATGCCACTCTGTGAATACGGATGGCATATCAATGTCTCTCTGTGAAATACGGATGGCATATCAATGCCACTCTGTGAATACGGATGGCCTAACAATAACACTCTGTGAAATACGGGTGGCATATAACAATGCCACTCGGTGAATACGGATGGCATATAACAATGCCACTCTGTGAATACGGATGGCATATCAATGCTACTCTGTGAATACGGATGACATAACAATGTCTCTCTGTGAAATACGGATGGCATATCAATGCCACTCTGTGAATATGGATGGCCGAATAATATCACTCTGTGAAATACGGATGACATAACCATGCCACTCTGTGAAATACGGATGGCATATAACAATGCCACTCTGTGAAATACGGATGGCATATAACAATGCCACTGTGTAATACGGATGGCATAACAATGCCACTCTGTGAATACGGATGGCATATCAATGCCACTCTGAATACAGATGACATAACAATGCCACTTTGTGAATACGGATGGAATATCAATGCCACTCTGATAATACGGATCGTATATCAATGCCACTCTGTGAATATGAATGGCATAACAATGCCACTCTGTAAATACGGATGGCATTGCAATGCCACAGTGAATACGGATGACAAATTAATGCCACTCTGTGAATACGGATGGCATATCAATGTCTCTCTTTGAAATACGGATGGCATATCAATGCCACTCTGTGAAATACGAATGGCCTAACAATATCACTCTGTGAATACGGATGGCATATAACAATGCCACTCTGTGAATACGGATGGCATATCAATGCCACTCTGTGAATACGGATGGCCAAACAATGTCTCTCTGTGAAATACGGATGGCATATCAATGCCACTCTGTGAATACGGATGGCCTTACAATATCACTCTGTGAAATACGGATGGCATAACCATGCCACTCTGTGAAATACGGATGGCATATAACAATGCAACTCTGTGAAATACGGATGGCATAACAATGCCACTCTGTGAATACGGATGGCATATCAATGCCACTCTGAATACGGATGTCATAACAATGCCACTTTGTGAATACGGATGGCACATCGATGCCACTCTGATAATACGGATCGCATATCAATGCCACTCTGTGAATATGGATGGCATAACAATGCCACTCTGTAAATACGGATGGCATAACAATGCCACTCTGTTTATACGGATGGTACATCAAGGCCACTCTGTGAATACGAATGACATATCAATGCAAATCTGTGGATGTTAAGTCGGCACCGGTTGCCCCTTGGTCTCGTTTGTTTATGTGCAGTCCTTTGTGTTTGATGTTTCTGTGTTGTGTGTTGCCGTTCCTTGTCCCTTATTCGTCTCTTTCTGTGCTTGTCTGCTTTGTGTTTTTTGCATTGGGTGTTTTGGGGTTTTGCTGCGGTTGCTGCAACCTGTTGTTGTTGGAGATCCCCTCCTTTTTTTCTTAATTACATGACTTATTAATTGCACTCTGTGTATAAGGATGAGATGTGAAATGTTGATTGCCGATTGATTTTCGGGCATATTAGCCCTCAGCCCTGCAGTCATGGTTCCTCCAAGTCAGGGTGTCTGTCACGCATGCTCAAATGGCTGAATAAAATCAAAAAAGGGCGCTAGTGGATTAGTAACCACATAGAATTGATGTTTGGCCACAACACCATCTCCCTTGGGGGCGCCTCTCCAAGAGCCTCTGCCAAGGACCGAGCTGTGAGGCCATATTCTGCAAAGACCGTCCTCTGGCACCAAAAATCCTACTTGACCCAGTGGTACAATCGATCAAAGGTACCCTGGGACCTAAAAACTCACAAGGGTAAAATCCGCAAGATTTCAAACTTTGTTATCAGATGCACATTACACAATGTTGGATCTATCTCAATGTTTAGTGCTAAAATAAAGGGAGGTGATATGATTCATGTAGGATTTCAGGCGTCTCACAGCGAAACTGTTTATGTTATCCCCAGCCTGAACCTAAACCTCCTTTTGGGTAAAACATCCTGTCCCACCTCCAGTTTTCTTCCCTCCTGTCCCACTTCACCTTAAATTGCTTTATTCCAGGCCTTTCTCCTCCTCACCAGACGCATTTCTCTTCACATGCTTTAATCTATTAAGCTCCTCCCGCAAATCCCTTGTCCCTCTTTGCCACATCTCCTCTTGAGCATCTTGAACTTTTCTTCCTCTCCCCCACCTTTCTCATATCCCTTCCTTTCTACTCTCTTCCCTGCCTTTTCCTCCTTCTCTCGGACTCCTCGTCCCTTCTCCTTTCCTTCCTCTTTTCTAAAACCAAGTTTATCTCCCTTTTCTTCCTTCTTTTCTCTTCCCTCCTGAGATCCTCCTCTTTATTTGTCCTTTTCCCCTCTTCACATCTCCTTTTCTCTTCCCTTTTCCTTTCCCTCTTCTCTCCAACTCTAAATTTCTCCCATAAATTATGTTCCCTCTTTTCTCCTCTTCCTTCTCTTTTTCTTATCCAGTGCTCCTCTTCTTCCTTCTAACCCTCCTCTCTTCCACTCCTGTTGCTATCACTAGATTACATTTCCTTATTTTCCTCTCCTCTTCTTCCTTCTTTCTATCCTCCCTACCACTTCTGTTGCTATCACTAGATTCCATTTCCTTATTTTCCTCTCCTCTTCTTCATTCTTTCTCTCCTCCCTACCACTCCTGTCACTGCCATTAAGATTCCATTTCCTTATTTTCCTCTCCTCTTCTATCCATTTTTCTCCTTCCTGTCTCCAATCCTTTTTCCCTTTCCTCTTCCTCTGTTCTCTGCTTCAAGCTCTCCTTTTTTGTGCCTGTATGATGTTTTTCCTCTTTCTTTCTTCTCTGCTTCAAGCTACCCCTTTTGTGCCTGTATGATGTTTCTTCTCTTCCTCTGTTTTCTGCTTCAAGCATCCCCTTTTAATGCCTGTATGATATTTTTCTTCCTCCTCTGTTCTCTGCTACAAGCTACCCCTTTTGTGCCTATATGATGTTTTTCCACTTCCTCTGTTCTCTGCTTCAAGCTTCCCATTTTAATGCCTGTATGATATTTTTCTCTTAATCTGTTCTCTACTTCAAGCTTTTCCTTTTAATGCCTGTATGATATTTCCCTCTTCCTCTGTTGTCTGCTTCAAGCTCCCGATTTTAATGCCTGAATGATATTTTTCCTCTTCCTCTGTTGTCTGCTTCAAGCTCCCCCTTTTAATGCCTGTATGATATTTCCCTCTTCCTCTGTTGTCTGCTTCAAGCTTCCCCTTTTAATGCCTGCATATGTTTCCTCTTCCTCTGTTGTCTGCTTCAAGCTACCCCCTTTAATGCCTGTATGATATTTTCCCTCTTCATCTGTAGTCTGCTTCAAGCTTCCCCTTTTAATGCCTGTATGATGTTTTTTCTCTTCCTCTGTTCTCTGCTTCAAGCTTCCCCTTTTAATTCCTGTATGATATTTTCCCTCTTCCTCTGTTCTCTGCTTCAAGCTTCCCCTTTTCATGCCTGTATGATATTTTCCCTCTTCCTCTGTTCTCTGATTCAAGCTTCCCCTTTTAATGCCTGTATGATATTTTTCCTCTTCCTCTGTTCTCAGTGCTTCAAGCTTCCCCTTTTAATGCCTGTATGATATGTTCCTCTTCCTCAGTTCTCTGCTTCAAGCTACCCCTTTTAATAAGTATTTTATATTTTTATTAGTATTTTATATTTTTATTCTTTCTCTGTACTCTGCTTCAAGCTTCCCCTTTTTGTGCCTGTATGATATTTTCCCTCTTCCTCCGTTCTCTGCTTCAAGCTCCCCCTTTTAATGCCTGAATGATATTTTCCCTCTTCCTTTGTTCTCTGCTTCAAGCTTCCCCTTTTAATGCCTGTATATTTTCCCTCTCCCTCTGTTCTCTGCTTGAAGCTCCCCCTTTTGTGCCTGTATGATATTTAAAGCTCCCCCTTTTAATGCCTGTATGATATTTTTCCTCTTCCTCTGCTTCATGCTCCCCCTTTTGTGCCTGTATGATATTTAAAGGACACAGGTCACTAAAATTTACAAATGGTATTTTAAACCTAATGTGATAGAACCTATCAGTAAACTTAATCCCTATGAGAGCCGCTAGCTAACGAGATCAAAACAGCTCGATTATGTTATTAAAAATAGCACTTTACCGAAGATTTCCGAAGATTGTCGATCTTTAATTAGCTACGCCGTGTGACGTCATATTTGTGATTAAACGGGTTTATGGCTAAAGCGCATGTAGTGTGTTCTTGGGACTATACACATATATATATATACAGGATCCATTAGTCACCATGGTCATATTACATGCAAAGACTGAAAGTGATCGTTAAAAAAAGGTTGTTTTTGTGTTATTACACATTACGATTTTTTGAAATAAAGAAAAAGTATATAATATGTAACCAGCTTTTCTTTAATTTGGTGTAATCTATCATTACAAATTCGGATTGGTCTTCTTCGTACATGTATTAATTTGTACGTCTAATGAGCCAACCCACTATGAAAGTTACATCCCAATAAACAAATCGTTGTTTTGACAAGTATACACATGTCAATCAATTGTGCAGAGTATGTAAATTCCGCGTATTCATTACCTGCCAGGTGTAAAATCATTAGAGCGTGATATGCCCATGCGGTCATAAATAACCTAACTTGAGCGAGTAATAAATACTTTGACTGAAATGACAGAAATGTCTCTATCTCCCGACAAAAAGACCCCATTAATAATTCCTAGGGGAAATCACTAGTTTTTTTTTTGAAAAGCTTTTAGTCTCTTCCTAGTATATCACTGTCTTATTAACATTTATCTTATTTGAATAACTGATTCATTGAAAAAAAAAAAAAAGAATCGGACTAGTACTACACATTAAAAATTCACATAAAACTCTATAACAGGAGTGAAATCTATACATGTATTTAATTTTACAGCTAGGAAATGAATCTTCTTGATAATATTGTTAACACTATACTTCCGAGACAACATTCAAATTTTCCCATTAATAAAAAAGACTCGGAAGTTCAAGAGATGGACGATGAAAGACAGAAATATGTATATACAAGTCTTCGATGTACGATCATGGATGTAGGATACGTGTACAAATATCAAAAATCATATGAAACATGAAAGGATCATTGGCCGAACCGTACGGTAATATAGAGAGAAACACTTTAGTGTTTCGCTAAATCAAAAAAAAAAAAAAAAATATTAGGGATACAAGTCCTGCATACATACTTGAACAGTCGTTATAAACTAAAGAAAATAATAATAATAATAATAAAAAAATGATAATTAGAAACAAAAATACTCCATTCCTTTGGATTATAAAATTCCGGTCTGAATTTCGAACAGTCTTTATTTCTCCGAGATAAAAAAAAACTTTTTGTCCCGATTTTTCATCATACAAAAATGTTTAAACTTTAATAAGATCAAATAGACCTGTCACAAGTATATCAAAACTACCGCCGCTAGTCCCCCATTCCCCTCGTGTCACTGGAATATACAGCGGCGCACATCACAAAAGTGACGTCAGTCACGTGCCAACCTCGTTTTGGCTTCACAAATATGCATATTTCACAAGCTCCGCCCACGTACCCCTAAAGAAGCCCAGTAAACGGCTATCGCGTGTAGGGAAACTGCGAGAATGGTATTTCTGTTACATAATCAACTTTATAATTCAGATAAAGATAACTTTGATTTGGTGTCCCGTGTCCTTTAAAGCTCCCCCTTTTAATGCCTGTATGATATTTTTCCTCTTCCTCTGTCCTCTGCTTCAAGCTCCCCCTTTTGTGCCTGTATGATATTTGAAGCTCCCCCTTTTAATGCCTGTATGATATTTTTCCTCTTCCTCTGTCCTCTGCTTCAAGCTCCCCCTTTTGTGCCTGTATGATATTTAAAGCTCCCCCTTTTAATGCCTGTATGATATTTTTCCTCTTCCTCTGTCCTCTGCTTCAAGCTCCCTCCTTTTATGTTCTCTTAAAAATGTTCAAGGTATATGATATATTACACCAAGACATGGAAAAAGTGTTGTTTCTCATTTATTTTCCAGCAAATCTGGTGCCAATAAAATATATTCTATTTTTTGGGTGCAGTCAATTTGGGAGTTCCGGATCGCATGTTTTTGGAATTCTGGATTGTAAAACTCTGTTTGTTATTTTAAATGAGAACTCATTTTTGTAATTATTGATTACTTTATAACTTGATATTGATCGTTTTCTTTAAAGAAAAAATACAAATTTTATATTCCATCTTAATAAGTGAAAAAATTAGCTTTTAATCCAGAACTGACAAGTCGATCTGGAACTTTCAAATTCTATGTACTGGCACTCACCTTATAAGCATTGGTAACTCCTGAAGTATTCTGCATGAAGGTGAAGGTCAAATTGCCGTCACATTTCATTTGGTATAGCTGTCAGTTACAGCCTACATCCAGTACAGGTGATGATAACATGCTCAATAACAGAGTTCCATCAGTACGTTAATCATAATTGAAAGATTTAAACCAAAAAAGAGTGTTTTATTATTGATATGATGTGGTTTTTGGGAAACAGAATTTGGAAACACTTGACCTGAACACCTATCATCATGATCATAAAATGGAACTTGTACCCAGGAAAAATACTGTCCAGTATACTTTAATTGGTTGAGTGAATTGAGGCGGTACTTTCCAGGGCTGTCGCTAGGCCTAATTTGGGGCCGATATTCGGCCCCATTCCCAATGTAAAATAGTATCATTTTTTTCGCAGTTAAGTTCATAAAAATTCCCAATTCACAGACTTTTGCCCTTAATCAAACATATAAACCAGGGATTTTTTTTGCCTCTTTTTGGGGCCGTTATTCGGCCCCATTCCCAATGAAAAATAGTATCTTTTTTTCCCAATTGTGGCTCTAAATTTTCCCAATTTAATTCAAATGGAATTATCAGCGAAATTAGTGAAATTTATTGGTTCAAAAGTAGCAAATTTACTAATTATTTGCCATATTGTTGTAAGCATAAGAAATAAAATCATATTTAAAAGAAAATAATATGATTAAACATTCAATTCTGAACTTTCGATTTATAAACTGTCATTTTACTTTTATATTAAGTACTTCCTAAAATATTCCCAAATGTCGTTAATTTTCCCAATTGCACGGGCCCCGACCCCATTCCCAAATTACTGAAAAAAATCACTGTAAACAGAAATTGAGATACAGAAAATGTGATAAAAAGGACCATATAAGAGAGCATATCGCACATGGCCCTGAATATGCCTTTAAAAGATAATTCATTCAACATGTTCAAACTATTTGACTATGTAAAGGTTAAAATTGAAGATTTCAAATATTTCATATTAGCTAGGAAATTCCCAATTTGGTAAAATATAGCTATTTTCCCCAATTTGAAAGGCAGGGTTTTTTTTTTTTTTTTTATTTTGGGGAAGGTGCTTGTGCCTGTCCCATTTGGGAAAATTTGCGACATTTTGCTGAAATTGGGAAAATTTTTATACAGATTCTCACCAAAGTATAACCCTAAAGTAATCATTTATTAACACTGATAATCCATTGATTTGCTTGAACTGAACAAGGGATGAATAAAAGACTTTTAAAAATGCACTTCGAAATAGGAATTTTTGTGCTGACGTTCAGGTTTTGAGACGTATTTTCTCAGGTGATTTTTTTTACATTTCCTCTTTGGGAATTTCAGGGTGATTTTTGGGAAAAAGAGGAAATTTGGCATTGGGAAGGGGCCGAAATTCGGCCCCAAAACAAGGGAAAAAACCCTGAAAGGCCCCGGCCCATGTCCCAAAATACCCAGTGACAGCCCTGCTTTCATCTGAGTCACTACTTTTGTGCGTATTGTATGTATTAGTGATTGGGGAAGGGGGGGGGGGTCTTTCACACTGTATATTATTGTTCTATTGTGGCTTCCGGAAGTGCAGGTACTGATAATTCAGTACAAGTTCTAAGACTGAGCTATCGGGATGTTGCTTTAGCTCACATAGGAACGAGTAATACTATGGGACGGACGGCCAGGGTTTGAGTCCCGGACCACGCACCTGCTAACTACTTCATTGCCATTGGTGACGGGGTGAACAATTGGTGTATATGAGATGGCCAGCTCATTCTGCAGGAGGCAGAACCTAGCCAGAGGTTAGAGGGAAAAGGTCACCACACAGCGGGGTACACCCATAGCCCTCAAAGAAAGGAGGGAAGGGTGCAGTGGCTTCCGGTAGCGCAGGTATTATGAAGGTGCCCTGTCCAGGACTCAAACCCTGGCTGTCCGGGCCATAGTACAACTCTTTCCCTAGTGAGCTAAAGGAACATCCCGATAGCTCAGTCTTAGAACTTAGTACCTGCGCTACCGGAAGCCACTACAGTTCACTTTTTGTGTACTTTAGCCTGTGTCCAGAGTTCTGTCCAAAATAGTCCAGGTCCCCCTAACTTAACTAAGACCACAAATTTCTCATCAAGAAAGTAATTCACTATTTGTAACCACATTTGAATTCTTGTTTCTGTTTATTTTTACCTGAAACATTCCGTGTGCCAGCAGCCGCCGAGCGCTTCCACATATGACTCATCCGTCACTGTTTTCTGGCATTTCATGCAGACGACATCCGTCTCTGTGTGAAAGTAAAAGATAGAATTGTAAAATTCACGATAATTCCTTAAAATCATTATTTCAATGAACGATGAGCATTCATTTAAGGAAATAATTTACCTGAAAGAACATCATCTGTCATTTTCAACTTCCCATTTCTGCATCTCTTTTCGATTTCCAAAGATGAAGAGTTCCTTTCGTCGTGTCGTTAGAGTTATCCTTCTTAGCGCACCAGGTTAAAAAAAAAGAAGGGGGTTGAATCGATGACGAATACATGAAGATGCATGGCGGATGGAGGGGATTGCAATTTCTATTACATGTTGACTCAACATATATGCCTGATGCATATTTAAAAAAAATACTTACGAAAATGTGTAGGAATTTTCGTAACTTTACTCCCTGTAACTTGAACTACAAATGTACATATTTTAATGCAGATATGGCTCCTTTTAACTATCCCTATCTTTTATTTATGTGTATCTTTCTTTATGTAAATATGTTAGGCTATAGAATTCAAAAACACATTTTTACTCTTTGCACAACACTTTCTTACTGTTCTATCATTTAGTTCCTCTATTTTATTTATCTTAGTTAAGGGAAATTCTTTTAATTTTTCTTTTTAAAGAACATATCTTAGATTTTTTTTATAGTATTTATTAAGGTGTCTTGCACACTTTTTACCTCTCAGGGTGCTCCTTCAACAAAGGAGGGAACTCCAGACATACGATACGATACGATACGATACGATACTACAAATCGCAATGTTTTGTTTCTGAATGGTAGAAATGATATTAGAAAGTCCAATATAATTTAAATTGGAAAAAAAAATCATTTTAAGCTTTTATTTGATGATGAAAGTTATGAAAATTCCCGTGAACAGTTCAACTATTGTGAAACTGGGCACCGATTTGCCGCGGCAAAAGTTTGATCTCTCCGAAAAATCGTGTCGCATTTTTTTTTTACTTTGGAATTACGACGGACCAATCAGATACAATACTGCTCAAAGGCAATCAGGTATGGATTTTCTTACTTACGCAAAATACAGAATAAATGGCTGTGTCATAATGCATTTTTTTTTACAAATAATCTAGACTTTCGTGTATGCCGCCAGACCCTACACCAATCAAAATTAAATGGCCAGACTGCATTTCCTGGGGAATAAATTCTCACCGTGCCGAATTATTATGCAGTTCAAAAATCAGTCATAATATTGTCATCGTAGTTCATTTAAGTTTAGTCAGTTTTCAAGATCAAAATGTAGTTAAATAGGACATTTCGCATGGAACTGCAGTACGTCACATCAAGTTCACACTCTTATCTAGTATCTATGTTATCTATATGCACCTAGACAGACTTTTTCGTAGACACATTTTACCATCCCTCCTATACTGACTTACAACTCCTAACATATCTTGTAGTGTCGCCATGTATCGCATGATATGTCTCGTTTTAGTCATTTTGCCTATTGCAGGTAGGTTGTCATAGCAACGCTTAGAAATTAATATATTTTCTTTAAATTTAACGTCTTATTTCTATTACATAACTTTTTGAGAATATGTCATAAAACATGCAGGATTTGATAGTCTAAAACTTTCATGTAAGAATTTTTACTGGTTTATCCAGAAATACTTCAATGAAAGAAAATATTTCCGTTACTTCAAAAATAGAGAATATCTAATTCTGATAGATTTAACAAAAGTCTTCAAATCACAAAGAACGTAAGGTCTGACCGAATATCTTTGCTGGTATTCTCAAGTACACTTAAGTACTTATTAAAAGTCCTTGGCTTTCCTCACTTTCCAGGCATTAATTATTTCTAAATGAAAAGACATTTATTTCTAATCAAAAGTCACCAAGTTTTACAGAAAGCATAGTATTATAATAAAACTTAATAATTAATTTATTATAAATTATGAATAGGTGCCATAGATTGTAAAGGAATGCAGGATGGCACATACGAGGTGGGGTGCAAGTCCTATGCCACGTGCTCAGGGGGCGTGTCCACGATACACGACTGTCCAGTAGGCCAGGTCTACGATAACTCCACCAAGAAATGCGCAAAGTAAGTATACGTTGTATATAGGCCCACTGTACTGACAGGAATTCATCAGGATATGCCAAGTGCTCAGGAGGCGTGTCCAAGATACACGACTGTCCAATAGGCCAGGTCTACGACAACTCAGCCCAGAAATGTGCAAAGTAAGTATATGTTGTATATCGACTCACTACACTGACAGGACTTAATCAGAATATGCCAAGTGCCCAGGGGGCGTGTCCATGATACATAACTGTCCCATAGGCCTGGTCCACGATAACTCAACCCAGAAGTGCACAGAGTAAGTACATGTATATAACTCCACCCAAAAATGATCAAAGTAAGTATACGTTGAATATCGACGCACTATTACTATTACGTTTTTGTCAAAATGTCAAGTCGGATTTGTTTTCGAAGTCCTCCGCCCCCCCCCCCCTCCCAAAAAAAAAGATCAAATGGTTAATTTTTCCCTTATGATGCATTTTAAAAATTATCTTAAATTTAGAAGTACCTTACGTACTACATATCTAATAATACGAGTTTTTGGGGACGTATATCCTGTATAAATTAGTACGGTTTTAAATGTATAGTCACTTAATTAACTTCTAACTTCAGCACATCGTTGGTGACAGGAATATGTTCCCACTATGAAGACTGTACCGGAAAAGCTGATCAAAAATACGCAGACGCCGGATGTAAAACGTTCTACACGTGTACCAAAGGAACGTTTCTGGGACATAATAACTGCGATTCTGGTAAGACACACATGTTGAGTGAAATACTTGCATTGAAAAAATAGCACTGTTCAAGAACAGGTATGTCGTCTGTTGCACGTTTGACCCTCAGTACGTGACCTTATGGCCGGGTTAGCGCGCTCGCTTTTCACTTCTAAGGTCCCGGGATCGAATCTCAGATTCGGCAAAGGGTCTTATGTGGGAGGGTAGGTGGTCCCCCACCCAGGCCTCTGCAGGGGGGTTTTCTCCGGGTACTCCGGTTTCCTCCTGCTCCTTGGACCCCCTCACGCCAACATCTGAGCCAACGTGAGACATTAATATGTTATGTAACTTGTTTGTTAAACATTGTAAAATAAATAAAGTTTAAATTCTAAATTTTTACGTGACCTTGACCTTGAAAATGACCTTTCAAGATCTACATTGGATGCCGAGTCTCATTATGCTTTACCAACCCTGCAAGTTTGAAAGATGTCTGATGTATATATCAAGCAAGTTATAGCTAAATATGTGAAAGTGTGACTACCAGACAGACAGACAGACGACGGACAAAATGATCCCTATATGTTGCCCTTGCATTGCAGGAGATAAAAGAAAAAGTCAAATTGCAAAACTTATTTCAACTCTTAATTTGATGTACTGTAAAAAATCCTTATCAGAAATGTTCCTCATGAGTCAAGGATGTAACTTATTGATTTTGGGATCATAAGCTCAAAGAACAAGCTAGGTTATGGGACGTTGGTGACAAAATGATTTTTAGATCCAAATGGAATGTTTTGGACCATAGGCTGGAAATTCATATAAACCTTCTATAGGAAAAGAGCCTCTAAATCCGTCTTTAAAAACCTTTTTGTAAAACATTATTTATGCGGTGCACAATGCTTCTCCGATATACCTCAAGCTTGTTTATATCGGCACACAGTCACAAAAGTACAAGCAACATATAACACAGACAAGCACGGCAGCTTTACACATTATCTACATATTGACAATACTCAACTAGGATCAATCACAAGATTGAGGTGGCTAATTTCATCGGTGATTATTCATTTTTTCAGTTCTGGTTTTTGACGAGGTCAAGCAGACGTGTAACTGGCCATCTGAGGTGGCGCCACCTTGTGGAACTAAAGGACAGGCAGGTTCCGGACGCTAGTTCAACATATACAAGCACAGACTGAACTTGTGCAATGTAGAAATTAAATAGTTTTTGAAAAAGAAATCTTGTGTTTTAATACTTTTTAAATCAAAGGGCTGAAGGCCCTGAAAGATACTCCACTCCCAACTTGCTGTAACATCTTATTTCGCTTTAAGTGGTGATGTTGTACTATTTGGATACTGTAAATTGCTTTATTTTCGTCAGTACCAATTTTCGTCAATTCGTTCAAAATGACCATTTCGTCAGTACGTAAATTCGTCATCCAAGGGTCCCTAAAATATAAATTCGTCTGTTCAAATGCCAACTTAACATTCAGATAGGCCGTATGCGTTTGTTTTCATTGTTTGTTTAACAATTATTGCTAGCTTGTTGTGAAAACATATCATTTGGTAATTAGAAGTACATTATATGCGACTTTGTGCGCGTATTCAGTTTTCAATGATTTATCATTTGCATGTCGTATTAACTCTTAAGATTCAATTTTTCCTTTCTACACTATATTTTGTCAGGAGTATTTATATTCGTCGATACGTAATTTCGTCAAGGGAGGCACTGACGAAAATGACGAAAATTGGTACCTGACGAATAAAAACCAATTTACAGTATACTGTGATAATATATGGTTACAGCTATCAAAATACAATAAATCCTGTATGCTTTTTCTATCAGCTTTTATAACAGATGCACAAAGTTTACATCTTAGATAAACAAAAGTCAGCATCAGGTTTTATCATTCCTTTCTTTGTGATAAAAACATTCATTGTTACAATTCTACATAAATGTATAACGTAAATGAAAATTGCTTCAGTCATCTTACGAACAAGTGCGTTTTAAAAATGAGAATAAATCGTACTTATTATTGATATCCAAAATACACATACAAATACAAGTAAACTCTCAATTGCTGAAATATTACAAAAGCGATCGTTATATCATTAACGAAATATCGTAATGACATAAAATATAATAGCACATCATGTCATCAGCCTCTCTAATCCGAGAACGAATGGCGTAAATATAAATATCTATGAACACATTTTCATATATTTTTTTTCATGGTCACATAATGATATGAAGATTAAGTATGACTGACAATCAAACACTACAGAAATGGAAGTACGATGAGTTATATTTATGTACATAATGATGCATCAGGTCATGGTATTTATTTTTTCTGGTTTTTCTTTAAAATGATGGCAACTGGGTATGAACTTGGTGAAAATTCTTCATATTAAAAAATGCAAATTTTAATGATTGAATATGTGTGCCAAACAGTCCACCTTTGTTCATCATAGATATACATCTATAAATAGATGTACATCTATAAATAGAAATACATCTATGAATAGAAATACATGTACATCTATAAATAAGAATCTGGAAAACTGATACTATACAACACCTCATTTCAACACAATTAAGTATCCAGTTCACAAATTCTGAAGTTATGTATGGTTGTCTCTTCATCTCCTTAAACTTCCTTTGTCATAAAACTGACTTCGTAAATATTTTACAAAAACGTTACATGTTTTTTTATCCTCCACAATAAAATATTTTAAAGTCTCTCTCATTCTAGGCACACGAGTCACTCTGCACTGATTCTACAACCCGACTGTCCTCTCGTACACATTCTTCCTCGACCAAGCAGCCACATAAAACGTACAAATATCGTCACGTAAAATATAGCACAAAACGCATACTTTCTTTTATCCTCTTCATCTCTCATCAAATAACGGAGTGCCGGGATCGCCGGGCGTGTTTCCCCCGTGTCGAGGACTCGGACGCGGTGAGGGTCGGTACCCACGCGGGCTCTGTCCCTGCCGTGGGGTGCCAGGCTTGTTCTGATTAGTTGGTCTCTTGGCCCACATCTGGGCTGCTTTAGCCCAGTCGAGACCTGCGTTACTTGGCCCGGCCCTGGGGGTCTGGGAGGAGTGCTGGGGAGTGGACCCTCCTAGAAAAGAAATAATGCCAAAGTACATGTATTAGTTTAATGTAAGAGCATCCTTATAAGTGCAAGATAAGGAAAAGGTATTAAATATGATTACTAAGAGCACTGCTGGGTCACGAAATTTTCTGATCTCAATGAATAAGAGTTCCAATAGCATTGTAATACTGCAGTATATCAAGAAAGGTAACTCCTACAATTACAACAAAATGTAAATATGTTGCCCTGTAAGTACATTTGATATGCACAATATAGGAGCTTGTGAAAATAATTCAACCAATCAAATCTCTTTATAACATTGATTTAAACATTACCTATCCTGGGTGTGGCCCTAGGTGTGGCTCCGGGCCAGGCGGGTGTGGTAGCGTTCCTGGGGGTAGGTTGGTATGATGGGGTCTGTATGGGTTGGTTAGCGGGTGTGGTGATCGGATGTGAAGGTGTGATCATGGGGTGGGAAGGTGTCATCATCGGTGTTCCCATTGGCTGAAAATAGAAACAAGAAATGAGGTCAAATAATAATACAAAATCAGGTCATGTTGACCTCCACTCACCTGGACCTCCAGGAGACTTTTTAAAAGACTATCTGTATGTTGGATTAGAATTAATCTCTCTCTGTTCTATTCAGTAAATGATGAAATTTTAAGTCTAGCTCAGGATATTTTAAGTAACATTTACAGATTTTTTTCAATGACACTTTAAGTCAGAAATATAACAGTACATTGTATCAAATAGGAAATCTCTCTATTAGAAAGGAAATTCATTTTGGTACATTTATGAAAATCTGTCTTATATAACATTCTAAATTTCATGCGTTCTGTAGAAAATAAAATAGAATTCATTTCCAAAATGGGACCTGGTGGGCATTGTACTACATTATGTCAGTTGACGATGTCCCAAAATAAGTGTGATTTATTATGTCAGAGTATATCAAGATTCTCTCACCACATTAAATCCCCTGTTAAAGTTGCCCTGGAAGTTTGGCACCTGGGGCGTTTGTCCAGGCGTAACCCCAGGGGTCATTCTAGCCACCCTGGGCGTGGCGCTCGCTACCTGAGCCAGCGTGTTATAGATGTTACTGGGCAGACCGGCAGCTGCTCTCTGTATAGTGGCTGCGTCCACACCTATATACGATATAATATAATGTAATCTTATAATGATATAATATAATGTAATATAACATATAATTACATGAATACAATAAATCTGAAATGTAAAACAATGCACACATTTTCTTCAATAGTTGCTTGCTAGTACATGTATATGAGTCTAGGTTATTTAAGAGCAAGAATTTGCCCGACTGCATTTATGTCAGAGTAAATTCATTTTTTCCCCGAAAAAAGATTTATCACAAAGGAAATTTGGAGTAAGAAAAGGCCCTTATCTCTCTCTTTTATTTATTCCATAAAAAGAAACCAGAAATTTAAAGAACAGAAAATGAAATTTAATGAACAGAAATTTAATTCAACAATGAACTGAAATTGTAATTCAACAATGAACAGAACTTATAAATTCAATGAACGTATAATATAAATTCAACAATGAACTGGAAAGTGAAAACTCAAAATTGTTGTTGTCAATTCAATAATCAGAAATTATGAATTAAATGAACAAAAATTGTAGCCTCAGCAATTAATTGAAATTCTATAAACAGAAATTGTAATTTCAATGAGTGGAAATTGTACATTTAATGAATGGAAATAGTCAATTCAATGAATGGAAATTGTAAATTCAATGAACAGATATTGCATATCAATGAATGGAAATTTTAACTTCATTTATTTATTTAAATTCCATGAATGGAAACCATAAATTCAATGAATGGAAATTGTAAACTGAATGAATGGAATTTCAATTCCACGAACGGAAATTGGAAATTCAATAATGAATGGAAATTGTAAATTCAATAAATGGAAAATCTCAATTCAATGAGCGGAAAATTGTCAGTTCAATGAATTGAAACTTTCAATAAATTCTTGGAAAAAAAACGTGTAAATTCAATGAATTGAAACTTTCAATAAATTCTTGAAAAAGAAACAATGAAATTGAACAATGAAAACTGAAACTTGTTCAATTCTGAGACTACCTCCATGTTGTTTTATCTTTCTAAGCTGAGATCTGATGGCTGATGAAAAATATGTACCACAAACTCAAGATCGATTGTAAATTAAACCTTAAAGTTATATGAAAATGCTAAGTATTCCAAAGGGATGCACTCTGTCCTTTCAATATAAAGGGTTACTTCCCATTTCTGACTGCATCTGATGTAAATGCATTCTGACGTATTGAAATTTACATTCCGTCTTTTCGTTGGTGTAAGCTTGTATTTAATTCAGGATGGTATCTGACATAAAAGCATTATGATGTAATAAAATTTATATAGAAACATCGGTTTTGAAGCTTACTTTCACTGCATTTAATGATGGTTTCCATATAATTTGATAACGTCACGATAGGATTACGTCATATACCGTCCCGAACGGGAAGAAACTCTGTATAACAAAAATAGCAATCCAAGGAATGCTTGTGTCACCTGCGAAGCGGCTTATATATATATTTTTTTTAAAGTAGGTCAAATATCTAGGTCAAGGTCACAAGGTCAAAACTTATGGTATGTTTATAAAGGTCTTGTCACAAGGAATACACATATGAAATAGCAAAGCCAACCAATCAAAAGTTATAGGCAATCTTAGCTTTTTGAAAATTATGGTATGTGTACAAAGGTCATAAGGAATACACATTTGAAAGATAAAAGGTCTATCACTTACTAATCAAAAGTTACAGCAAATCTTAAGATTTTTTGAAAATAGGTCAAATATCTAAGTCAAGGTCACAAGGTCAAAATTTCGGGTATGTGTAAAAAGAAAACACATATGAAATATCAAAGCCCTACCACATACCAATCAAAAGTTATGGGGTGTGACACCCGAAGTGTGACAGACAGACGGACAAATGGACAACGGACAAAGTGATCCCTAAGTGTCGCTATGCTTCGCGGGCGACACAAAAAATCATGAATAGAATTGTCGAATCTAGTATTGTTTTACATGTATTTTGAAGCACATTTTCCCTAAATCTAATGATGAAGGTTTCCATAAAATTTAATGATTACTGTCACATATGGGAAGTAACTCTATACATGTATATCAAAAAGACAGTATACAGATAAAAAAGAACAGTAAATTCTGAAGATTTTTTTTTTCTTCAAATGAACAATATTAATTGTTCAAATACTGTAAATGTGGTTATTTTCACTGGGGGGGGGGGGGGGGGGGGAGATTTTCGTGATATGACAATTGCAACAGTACATGTGTGGATAATTTTGGTGAAATCGAAAGTATTCCCTTTAGTTTTTAATACTTGTTGTTATTTTCACGCAGGGTTTAATTTTGCGTTTCTTTTACAAGCGCAAAAATCACGAAAATTACTCCCATGCAAAAATTTTCATGTTTACAGTACAAGTCTGTATTATGTTATAGACTAAACAACATAGGAATGTGCTGAAAGTCATCTCTATATATGAGCACAGCATCATATTAACCGTTCCATTTTCACATGACAATGCTAAAATATTGTTTAGCTATAATAAGTTGATGACTCCAGACATTTTTTTCAATAAAGCATAGTAAACCATACCTTGTAGATTAATACTTGGCGTAGCAAACGTTGAAGAAGCCATGGGCGTCCTCGTACTGGCTGGCGTTCCTGATAAAACATGTTAATATTAGTAACTTGTATAATTTTATTTTAATTTTGAATTGTATGTCATTTTAATATGTAATGCAATGCCCACCAGGGCCCATTCTGGAAATATATTATTTCATTCTTATTCTTAGTAAGTTTGGACAATCTTAAAGTCACTGACGTACGGCAAAATTTTCTTATCTCCCGTTACTGAAGATTTCCACATATAATTTTTATGAATAAATAGTTTACATGTAAGGTATTCAGAATTTCTGTATGTGAACTTACTTAAACCAGATTCAAAATTAAGCAGAGCGGTTAAACATTGTTAAGGTTGCAGTAACTCAGGACTTATTTCTTTATCTATTACAGAGATACATTAGAACCACAAATTGAACAATCATGCCAAAAAATCTCAAACTTGATGTACCAAACAGGAATTCCAGTCAGGGGCATCCAGGCCAAATTAACCAGACAAAGTACTTGTGAGACTGCCAAATGTCCAACATTGCACCTTGTTAAGGACTTACCTTTAAAAAGCATCATAATCAACGGCCCGTCACGGCATTGTTTGACGGGCAATTAATATCACAGCCAATGGTACCTCATATGAAATTCATATGAAATTTACATGAACTTTAAATTAAAGTTCACATGAAATCTATGAGAAACGAGCACGAACATGAAATTTAAATGAAATTGTTTACATGAAATTCATGTGAAGTTCCCGAGATGAAGTTTATGTGAGTTTAATTTCGAATGAAGAACACAAAGAAAAATGTATGTGAAATTCATGTGAAGAAAATTTATGTGAAATTCATGTAAAATGTTTTTCACTTTAAAAATGTTATGTGAAATTTATATGAATTCCATATGAACTTTCATGTGAAATCACATGATACTCATTTCATATGAATTTCATGTGAGGCACAATTGACCCTTCCGATTGAGGGAAAAAAATGCAAAATTTCGAGACGTCAGAATGCTTTTACCTCGGACAAACAAGCTTCCAACCTCGGTCAAACATCGAAATTGCATTGTGACGTCATGGAATTTCTCTAATTTTTCCCCCTGTTCGGAAGGGTCAATTGACTGTGTAGTGACAATATAATGAAACAATCTGCCAGCAGGTGCCATGTCAGACATTTGGAAATTCCTCTATTTTGTGGCACCCCTTTGTAAAATAATTTTTGCATGATGGGAGGATACACAATCTAAAAATTTGTATACTTATACATGTTATATACAAATACTTATATTGTATATTTATCTGAATATATTGAACTTGAAAGTAAATTATCGTGATGTATTCCAAAACAGAAAGAATCAGAGAAGTGAAAGTAATTTTGAGATGTCCCCTAGTAAAGTCATTGAAGTATGATAAGAGAATCTGCAAAGAAACTATCATCATGTAATCCTCAACAAAATGAACAATTTGAAAGTAACAGTAACTTCAAGACATCCCATTCGTTAAGTCCTTGTTGCATGATCAGCACAATGGTAAGTAAATCTAACCTGGTATAGGATCCCTGAAGTGCTCTTTGAACCACCTCATCAGCGAGTTGAGTGAGTGGAAGTTCTGTTGTCGGTAACGGAGACCGTCGGGAGTTATCGTGATGTACTCGTGTCGGGGCTTGGTGCGTGGCATGTAGGATAGCATGACTTTGCCTGGATACTGTCTGGTCAGACTCAGGTAGTATGGTATACTGTAATAGATAAGGTGTAGATATATGTACAATGTTGTTTATATGTACATGTTTAATATTCTTTAATAAATGGCTGAATGGAATTTATACATATATTGTAAGGTCTAGTACAATACTTCATAGTGTGAAAAACATTTTGTATCTCTGTCAGTGATTGGGGAAGGAGATTTTGTGATAGTCTATGATTTTTGACAATTTCAACAAGACATTTTTTAAAGAAGCACCCAGACTTCTCTCAAATTATTTGGACTATGGCACATGGCCAATCCTTCCCAATCACTGTTCTTTTGTGTCTAAACCATAATATATACATTGCTGATGATTTCCATCAACAATGATCCAACAAATGTTCTGTTCTTCTTACATGTAAAAAAATGTTCTCTTTGATTTATACATGTAAATACATTTTCTTTTTTGCTTCTTACATGTAAAGAAATGTTCTTTGCTTCTTACATGTAAGTTATTGTCCTGTTCTTCTTACATGTAAACTTATGTTCTGTGCTTCTTACATGTGAATAATTTTTTTTTTGTGCTTCTTACATGTAAATTTGTGTTCTGTGATTCTTAAGTGTAAATTTGTTATCTGTGCTTCTTATATGTAAATTAATATTCTGTTCTTACATGTAAATTAATATCCATGTTTCTTACATGTAAACTTATGGTCTATTCTTCTTAAATGTAAATGAATGTCCTGACCTTCTTACATGTAAATTAATGTTCTGTTCATCTTACATGTAAATTAATGTCCTGACCTTCTTACATGTAAATTAATGTTCTGTTCTTCTTACATGTAAATGAATGTCCTGACCTTCTTACAAGTAAATTAATGTTCTATGCTACTGACATGTAAATACAGACAGAGATCTTACCGTGACGGGGCTTTCTTCTTTTCCTCGTACAATATTTTATCTACAATTTCCCGCTTCCCTCCCTCCCCCTCTTTGTGATATTTGAAGTTGATAATGTCACGAGCAAAAGCTGCCATCGGCTGAATGTGTCTCGCTATGATTTCATCAAGATCCTCAAATTCCTAAAAATAGAAACAAATTATCCGGGGCTTAAACCTAACAAAAATATCACTAAATGCAGGTCGACAATTCACTTCATATTTGTCTCCAAAATTTTACTGAATTCAAATCATAAATACATCGAATTACAGGAATTACTTTTAATCCCGCCATCTCCCCGTCCCTTCCCCTAACCCAATATTTTCATATCATAACAGAAGTACCAACCTCACTTCCTATAAGTAGTGTAGAACCCAGAGAGAAGGCGTTTTCTTTCCCCTCTTCTCTAACATCTATATGCTGTAATATTCCGTCTGATACCTTCCATGTTACCGTTAAATGATCGGAGCCCTGAAATGACAATATCACATATAAAGTCAAATTATAATACTGATGAAGACTTGGGCTCGTATCAGCCAACAATGTCAGACAGAGATCACATGCTACATAGAATAGGATAAAATTTTATATTTCTTATCATACATGTACGTAAAAGCCTCTGTTAGGTAAAGAGAAAGAAATTCATAATTAAATATCAGATTCTTTTCATGTATTTGGGAAAGTCTCAGTTTCCATTCTCTTTTGTCATTTTGCAAATCTGAATTTGAGAAAATGACAAATTTCTTCTCAGTGACAAAATTTAATGTGTTAAATATAAGCAGTCAAGAGATTAAAAATGTTATGATCGCTGAGCGATATAGTCCCCTACCGGCAGCATATATTGATGTCCTGCAACTCTGCCTATGAATTCCTCTTCAATTAAACATATATGAGTTTAAATTAAACTTACTGTCTGTGCAGCTCAGTTCTGAGGTTTTATCTGTTTAATCGATTCGAAAAAGAGGTCAAGCGTGACGAAAGTTGAACTTGCTCTGTAGCTATCCAAGACTAAGCTGAGTATCAAATTTAACCTGAATATCTCTATTTGCTGCAGAAAGAAGTCTTGAAAACTGACAAAAACTGAATTTTCCAAGTCATAAAGGGGCATAACTCCTCGAAAAATAGGTCAAGCGTGACATAAGTCGAACTTGCTCTGTAACTATCCAAGACCAAGCTGTGTATCAAATTTCATCTGAATATCTTCATCCGTTGCAGAAAAAAAAGTCCAGAAAACTGACAAAAACTTAATTTTCCAAGTTATAGAGGGGCATAACTCCTTGAAAAATAGGTCAAGCGTGACGAAAGTCAAACTTGCTCTGTAACTAATCAAGACCAAACTGTGTATCAAATTTCATCTGAATATCTCCATCCGTTGCAGAAAAAAGTCCGGAAAACTGACAAAAACTGAATTTTCAAAGTCATCAAGGGGCATAACTCCTTGAAAAATGGGTCAAGCGTGATGAAAGTCAAACTTGCTCTGTAACTATCCAAGACCAAGCTGTGTATCAAATTTCATCTGAAAATCTCCATCCGTTGCAGAAAGAAGTCCGGAAAACTGACCAAAACTGAATTTTCCAAGTCATCAAGGGGCATAACTCCTGGAAAAATGTGTCAAGCGTAATGAAAGTCAAACTTGCTCTGTAACTATCCAAGACGAAGCTGTGTATCAAATTTCATCTGAATATCTCCATCCCAGGGCTCGCGCTGGGCTTCGCAAATGTCGCATTTTGCGACAAAAAATTGAAATTTGCGAAAGAAAATCGCGATTTGCGACAAAGGGAATTTTCTAAAAATGAGTTTTCAAGTACCGACAAACACGCTAATTCGGAATTGATAGATTGATTCTAAGTAATCC
Organism: Pinctada imbricata; assembly: GCA_033119305.1. Classification (NCBI taxonomy): domain Eukaryota; kingdom Metazoa; phylum Mollusca; class Bivalvia; order Pterioida; family Pteriidae; genus Pinctada; species Pinctada imbricata. Next base: position 15,564,762 of record VSWD01000014.1, on the reverse strand, counting down.
AAAGTGCAGTTGAAGCGTTCAGGTGTAACGTAGGTAAGCGGGTGACCGCAAAAGGTGTGAAATACACTGGTAATTAGGTAGCCCCTGCAGCACGAGAGCCACTGCTAATTAGATAATTGGATTATGAAGATAAGCTATCCAACGTTTGTATTCCTATTGAAAAGGTATTTTAACTTTGTTACGGCGGACGGCAAACTTTGTATCTTTCGATGTCACTGAAAAGTTTAGATCATCACGAGTACCGGTATGTCATAATTATTTTATTTTTCAATTCTTTGTTTCTCCCCCAAAAGAAGTACCACTGTATTATATAATTTAGATTTTAAAATTGGGAAACGTAACTTAAAAATGTCCGATTCCGTATCGGAAAACAAAATAGCAAAATTGACGCCGTTCGTTTTTAAAATGTCTGCAAGTTCTGACGATAAAACTATTAAAAATAAGCCTTCAATAGCATCTAAATCGAGGTTTTGAGATCTTTGTATTCAGGATAAAAGCATACGAGCTTGACGTCGTGGACCCACAATAGCACCTCCTATACTTTCTTTTAATTTTGCATCATAGGCGTCGATCTCCTGTGAAACAAAGAGTCGGCGACAAAGAATTGAACAAGAAAAAATTACTTATTTTATTTCTAGGCCATTGTGATTACGAAAACAAACCACAAATATCTTATGTACCTTTATGAGAAAAATTTATCTAGATAAGTTACATGTACGTATGTATGTTGAGACCTTAATTAATCAGGTCAACAGCTTGGTCTAAAAGCGAAGCTGCAGTTCTTTCAGCCCACACAATGTTTGCAGCTACCAACTGCCTTGTCAATACAGTAATCCCTTAACTCCAATGGATATTTTTTAATTATATGGGAGGGCTTCTATGAAGATTTCTGTGACTTTTTGAGTTGGTCTAGTTGAACTCATCACTTACTCAGTACTGCAATTGAGTTCAAACTTACTGAATACTTTGCATTTACTTTGCAACATAGAAGTAGTGTTGATATTAGTCTCTGACTTTGTTGAATCTAATACAATATGACTTTGTATGTTCTTGAAAATAAAACACATAAGTCAACACATACACTATCTCTACTGAGAAAAATCAAAGTTTTTTCAGCAACTTTGTCATTGCGCAATATTGTGCTACAGCACAATTTCGTGTCATCGCACAAACTTGCGACACAAAATTTTGAGTCAGCGTGAGCCCTGCATCCGTTGAAGAAAAAAGTCCGGAAAACTGACAAAAACTGAATTTTCCAAGTCATCAAGGGGCATAACTCCTCGAGAAATGGGTCAAGCGTAATGAAAGTCAAACTTGCTCTGTTACTATCCAAGACAAAGCTGTGTATCAAATTTCATCTGAATATCTCCATCCGTTGCAGAAAAAAGTCCGGAAAACTGACCAAAACTGAATTTTCCAAGTCATCAAGGGGCATAACTCCTCGAGAAATGGGTCAAGCGTAATGAAAGTCAAACTTGCTCTGTAACTATCCAAGACGAAGCTGTGTATCAAATTTCATCTGAATATCTCCATCCTTTGCAGAAAAAAGTCCGGAAAACTGACAAAAACTGAATTTTCCAAGTCATCAAGGGGCATAACTCCTCGAAAAATGGGTCAAGCATAATGAAAGTCAAACTTGCTCTGTAACTATCCAAGACCAAGCTGTGTATCAAATTTCATCTGAATATCTCCATCCGTTGCAGAAAAAAGTCCGGAAAACTGACAAAAACTGGATTTTCCAAGTCATCAAGGGGCATAACTCCTCGAAAAATGGGTCAAGCGTGAGGAAAGTCAAACTTGCTCTGTAACTATCCAAGACCAAGCTGTGTATCAAATTTCACCTGAATATCTCTATCCGTTACAGAAAAAAGTCCGGAAAACTGATATTCGGACAGACGGAGGGACAGACGGACGGACAGACGGACGGACAGACGGACGGACGGACAGACAGACCGAGAGGAAACTAAGAGTCCCCTTCGGCGTTGCCGGTAGGGGACTAATAAACATAGGATAATCAAAGATTACATAGCTCGCCTATACAGGTTTTTGTCAGAAACCAGGTTAAAGTTTTTGAAAAGTAGGTCAAAGTCCAAGGTCAAGGTCATGGTCTCAAATGAAAGGTCTCCTCACAAGGTATCTACATGTGAAATATCAAAGCCCTACCCCTTATAGTTCAAGAGATATAGCCCAGGTTAAAGTTTTGTCTACGGACGACGACGCCGAGGGTATGGCATTAGCTCTTTGGACTTTTTTCGTCCCGGCGAGCTAAAAAAATACAGCTTGTAATCAATGTTGTCATATTCCTCAAAATTCAATGTAAAGAGAATATATCAGCGATTTAGAAAGATATAACACGCAGAATCATACCACATTTTCTTGAACCCCTCTATCCCAAAGTTATGTTTAAATATTCCGTTCATAAACCAGAAGTCTCTGATGAGACTGAAGCTCTACTGGTGGTTTGTTATATGTGCTCAAATGGATATGTTGTGAACACTTATATATACATGTAAATATTTGTAATGGCTAAGAGGCCCAAGGGGGCCACATCGCTCATCCGAGTTGCAAATAAAAGAATGCTAGTAGACAATCTAGTAAAGACCCTGGAGTGCTAGCTTCCTGAAAGGTTTTGAGAAATTCTGTGTAGCAGTTGCAGAGGAAAGGTTGAAAATGTGTCAGCCAATCAGAGGGCAATATTTGTTGACCAATCGACATAAAAAACACGAACTTGGTGGATAACCATGAGAACTTAATTTCTGTAAAGTTTTATGAAATTCTGTGCAGCGGTTGTAGAGGAGAAGTCGAAAATATATCAGCCAGTAGTATTTGTTGACTGATCAGCATGAAAAACACAAACTTGGTAGAGGACTTTGAGTACTTGCTTCCTGTAAGGTTTTGTATAATTCTGTGCAGCAGTTGCAGAGGAGATGTTGAAAATTTATGTAAAACATTTAGGTCATATGCCGGATGGATGATGCACGCTGGATGGACGATGGGTCATGACTATAGCTCACTTGAGCTGCACTAAAAACAGCATCATTGTCAATTACGTATATGGAAAGAAAATAAATCTTTGATCGCTGAGCGATATTAGTCCCCTACCGGCATTAATCTATGTCCCGCAACTCTGCCTAGAATGTTTCATTTAAACATAAATTTAAACTTGACCTGTACTTGCACCAAAAGATGAATGCCCACACAAAGATCAGTTCATTATCTGCAACAACAGAGAAGGTCTGGAAAACTGAAAATTTAATGGAATTTGCTAAGTCCAAGGGCTATAAGTCTTGTTAAAATAGGTAAATCAAAACCCTACTTAAACTTGATCTGTATTCACATACCAAAAATCTGTTCAATATCTACAACAACAGCCATGAAAAGTCCAGACCAGAAGTCTCTGATGAGACTGAAGCTCTCCTGGTTAATTTGTACATATACACTCAAGAGAATGAATGCTGGACTTCACCTTGCCTAATACCACTTTTTTCATCGACCCAATATATTTCTGTATCCCCCCTGTAAAACACTCTATAACGAATTTATCCCGCTGAATCGCTTTTGGTTTGTGTATGTTACGTCAACATATTCTAAAGCATTTTGGTGACGTCAAAAGCATAAAGCATCTTAGTAGAAGCAGGATATCAAAATAATATTCTGTTAGTAAAATAATACAACATAATATTTGGTTCTTCTCGACCAATCAGATTGCAAGAAATATGCCAGAGGCGGGATAAATGTGTATCAAGTTTTTTTTTATTAGAACCAACAACCACATTCCAATGCATATCCATCAATTCCTAATTAATTTTTTTCATCAAAATTCAGAGCAAAAATTTTTTTTTTGAAAAAAACGAAGTCCCCCCCCCCCCCAAGAATATCAAATGGACCGTGCCTTAGATTTCTCTAGAATGTGAGAGAATTACTAAAAACGTGTATATACAACATGTATAACATACCATATGTATCAAAACTAAAATAACAGATGTTTTTATTTTTCAAAAAATGTGGGTCAAAGGTCAGTGATGGGGTCAAAGGTTAAAAATTTGGCTCCAAAAGATGAGCCTTCTCAAGGTTCATAGACATGCAATATATGACAGCTCTATTATCTTATGCCCTTTCATCAGAATTTAGTTGAATGGAATGATATACTGACAGTCGGATGGATAGACAAACAGATGAACAGACAGACCTACCACTATATGCCCTTTTATAAAATTAAGACTAAAGGCATAAATAACCTCTCATTTGAGCTGAAATAGTATTGCATAGGATACTCTATTATAAGAGATATTTCCTTCTATACTGACCAGTGAAAATACTTAGATCAAGTAATCAGGCAGTTTCAGATTGAAATTAAATATAATAGGACATGTGGCCTACCGAGTGAAATTTTAAAAGAATCGGCCATTTTGTTCTAAAAACCTAAAAAGGTTTTAGGCTATTTATTTAGTAAATGTAAAACAATGTAAATAGAATATTGAACGAAGAACATGAACTTTTAGGGCGAATGTGGAATTTATGTAGACAGAAGCTAATTATTGAAATATAATACAAAATATTTTTACATACCGGTATTATGAAATATTTGATCCTCTATAGAAAACATTTCTACCATATATTCCAGTTCAGAAAAATATTTCAAAATCTGCATGAGGTTGAAATGATGTTTTTGATTGGTCAAATTTTAAAAGGACAAAATGACTCGAGGTCCAATTGACAAAAAGGCCTGAAACATTAGTTTATTACCATTAATTTATGGCAGGAACAGGTATCGTACCCAGATAGCTCAGTTGGTAAGAGCGTCTGCCCAGATAGCAGAAGGTCTCGGGTTCAATTCACGGTTCGGTCACATCTTTTCCTCTCCTGTTACAGAATTGGCACCAAACTAAATGACTCAAGGTGAAGTGGAGTTTTGTGTGAGGTTTCCAGTGCATGGAAACCTGAAAAATTGGTAGAGAGGAGTGTGGCAGGAACGGGCATCGTGCCCAGATAGCTCAGTTGGTAAGAGTGTCTGCCTTGATAGCAGAAGATCTCGGGTTCGATTCCCGGTACAGTCACATCTCTCCCTCTCCTGTTACAAATTCAACTTCTATAACTTACACAAGCACCTTTCATTTGGCAATGTGAAGGATGCATTATTGCTATTTTATTTGATAAAATGATCAATCTTTGTGATTCTGGTGTTTCCATTTATCAGAAAGCACAGCTCAAGTCCGTGATCACTTAGGACATTCTACTCTTGCAACAAAAAGTCTCACTACTCTCTCTAAAAATCTTACACCTTAAACAATTAAAAAATAAGTAAGAAATACATGCATTTTGATAGTTTGTTATCTTTCTTGCACTGTATAAACATAATAGAAAAGATTTTGAAGTTGATTGATTGATCAGAGGAAATTCCGAAACTATCCCCTAGCGTTTCTATAGAATTGAAGATAAAATCCTGGGTCAGGTCCCAAATAAAATATGAGAAAAACTAAATTACAGACTCATCTATGATAATATTGTAAAATTGCAATATCTTTGTTCATTTATAGTTTCTGTCACTTATGTACTCTAAATGCATGTAGATAGGGTAAGAGAAAATAGCCATATACCCATTTTCCAGAATCCTAGGGAACAGGGACTGAAGTAAAATACTGTAATGACATCTAAACTGTAAACCGATAGTATTTTGAAATAAATCAATTAACTATTATCCATAAATTCTGGGAAATTAGCTATCATGAGATCACATGTAGTTTAATAGAGAGAAAACAACCACACCCATTTTCTAAGACCCTTGGGGTCAGAGACTCAAACAAAATATGAGGTGGACAACGAGATTACAGACCCATCATATTGCATAAAGAATTTAGTCTCCATTATTTATAGTGTCAGTGCTGTAAGCATAAGATTATATGGTATAATATAAAAGAAAATGGCCACACCCTTTTCTAAGACCCTGGGGGTCATTGGCTCAAACAAAATATCAGGTGCACAACTAGACTACAGACCCATCATATTGCAAAAAGAATTATGTCTCTATCATTTATAGTGATAGAAGAGCTATCCGGACAAAATTACATAGAATTTAATGACCACGCCCATTTTCTAAGACCCTGGGAGTCAGGGACTGAAACTGAATGTCAGGTGCACAACTAGACCATGGACCAAGTAAAATACAAAAAGAATTAAGTTTCTATCTCTAACAGTTTCAGAGGAGTTGTCCGGACAAGAATTGTTTACGGACAGACGGACAGACAGACGGACGGACAGACGGACAGACGGACAGACGGACGGACGCCGGACGAAGGGTGATCGCATAAGCTCGACTGGTCTGAGACCAGTAGAGCTAAAGAGACTAATTGTTGTGAATAAGAGAAGATAACTCTAACCTTACTGTTGTTATTAAGAGAAGATAACTCTTACCTTACAGTTGTGAATAAGAGAAGATAACTCTTACCTTACTGCTGGGTCGTATAATTGCCTCCCCTTGATCCATATTCTGTAGAAGTTTCTCGCATTCCTTGTAACCAACATTGTGAAAAGATGGATGGGCTATAACTCTCTTTACATATGCTGAAATACACAAACACAAATAATAAACACATCTTGCAAATACTATAATGACAGATGGGCTATTACTCTCTTTACATACATGTATGCTGAAATTCACAAACATTGATAACAAACAAAATCAAATAAAAAATCATTAGAGAAGACCCTGTAGGAATTTAATGCTCTCAAAAAGAAATCAGAATTTCATAATTTTGAATTTATTTTCTTTCTCAATTACAGAATATATCATGTCATAATACAAATTGTTTTCACTTCATTCAGTAATTATGAAACTCTAAGATTTCAATCCCGTTACTAAGGCTCAGGGACATTAAAGTCATCATTCTCATTTCATAAATAGAGTATTTATTAGAAAATCATTTGAATTAGCAGATACACAATCCAATACACAACAGGATCATAAAGAAATCTGAACAAATTCAGAAATAAATCTTTATGACAAAAGTGTAAAAGGCATGCACCATTCTGGCATTAAAATGCCAATAGAAGTGGTCAATCCATGTTTGAAAATTTAGATACATGTAATATCTCAAGTAAAGTACATGAAAATGATGAATCTCATTTATCATGTTCATTAAAATTTCACAAATTTGCAACAAAGAACAAACCCTTCTGATTGCTGGAAATAAAAACCTAATTTCCTTGACAAACAAGCTTTGCACCTCGATCAAAGATCAATTATAATGCATTGTGACGTCATGATTTTTTTCAAAACTTTCCAGCAATTAGAAGGTTAAATTGGAACACTGAATAATTCAGAACTCAAACTGTCACTTACTTCTTCTTTCTACACAAATATAAACCACATTATGCCAACAATGAGTAGTAATTGCTATACAGTCTTAGATAAACTTGTCTCAATCCTTTTTTTTTACGTCTTAAACACAAAAATTTTGCTATAACAAATTTTACATTTTCCACAAATATTAGGGAAGTAATAAATTCATGAAATCAAAAGTTAGAAAGGAATTCATTTTTCTATAATAAACTGTCATAATTACAAGTAATATGCTATTGTTAAGATATCTAAGAATACTGACTCTGTCTGGCCTGCTGTTGTTTCTTCTTTTCTTCATTCTCTCTATCTTTGTCTTCACAATCTTCATCATAGTATGTATCCTTTGGTGGCCTGAAAATGTGGGAAGATTAAAAATTATAAGTGTTTCCTGTTGTACATGTACTTGCTGTATTCATAATGAAGAGAAAAATATTGTTGAACCTTGGTAGCATGTGCTCTGGTGTCAGCTACACAAAGCAACTGCCTGTTCATGCTTGAGCTCCAAGGAATTTTATCAAGCTCTATGAATACCTCTATGTTGGGTTGAGCTCTGTTGAGCTCATTGAACCTCGTACGTGTGGGCTCTGGTACACTACACAAAGCTCTTGTCTTTGTATTCTCTTGAACTTCAAGGAGCTTTATCAAACTCTATGAATAAGAGTATGTTGGGGTGAGATCTATTGAGCTTGATGTATCTCTCTCCAGTTTCACTCTTCATATACCTAATTTTTTCAAGCACTGTTTTCAGATATAATAGCTATGCTGAATTTCACAAGCTTTAAACTCTGCTTTTGCAGCCTAATTGGTGTAAACTCTTAACGATGTAAGTACATGTATTTTGGACTTCAACACACCTACATAATTTCTTTTTCCTTTGTTATTTAAAATTTGCCAATTTTTCATACTTCAGTGTATATCATACATGAACAATGCTTCCCCCTTTTTATGAAGTAAACATTTACATGTACCTCCATTGGTTTTCCTTGTCTGCTAAATCAGAAGATTTACACGTCAGATCTACTTGGAATCTGTCAATGTCTATTTTTATAATCCGGCAGTAAATCGTCATGCCAATCTGTGAACAAAAATTTACATCACTACACAGGCAACATGAGAATAAAGATTTACATCAAAATCTTTGGGTCAACAATCTACTTTTCTTAAATCAATTCTTCAGTAAGCACTATTTCTTTATTGAGATTTTCCGCATTATCCAGATTTTTCTTCTCTGGTTGCATGCAAGTCGAGCCATGAAAAAAAAAAAAATTTATGGCACGTCATGATGAGTGAAATGTGAGAATCAAATACGAATTTTTCTTCAATAGTTCAATGCTAAATATTGTTTATTGTCTTGCAGTACTTGCATGCATGTTTACAGCAAAATAGGGAGTTTTTTTTTTAATTTCACATAAAATACACTACCCACCATAAGTAAGTATCCAGGTAGTATTTCCTCTGAAAAGCTTATCCCATTATTTTCTCTTCTGAGCTTTTTAATGCATGAAAATTTTCAATATATTATTTGTATCATTTACATGTACCTTTATACAAAAATGGGAATTTTTTTAGAATACTTTTAGAATTTTTTCATGTGAAAATTGACATTTTTGGGGAAAAATTGCAAAAAAATAATAAAACAAAGATATACATGTACATGTAGCTGAAAAATTTACTTGAATTGATAGCAGAATGGTTAATCTTTAGATTTTCAAAACAATGGAACAAAAATCTTCACTTTTTGGAAAATAAGAAAAATGTATCAGGTGGGTACTTATTAAAGGTGGGTAGTGTATTATTTACTGTGCAACTGAATAACCTTGACACTGACCTTGACCCTGTCTTCAGGATTTTTGATATTTTTGTCGCTGATATTTTTAGTATGTATGAAGCCGGTGATTCCGTTATCAAGTCTCGTCTTGACCCCCACGGCTGAACCTGGACAGCTTCCTGCGTCAAAATGACTCCATACCTATAACATTACATTCATTGATCATGAAATCAAAGGGTTTAGAAACAGTATATATAAGTATAAAGATGTGTAATCATAAGATTTAAACAAGAGCCCCAGGGGGGCACAACGCTCACCTGATATCCATGCACACTCTGAACATACTGACATTGAATAATGTTAGAGCCAGAGCCATAGTCAGAATTTTTTGGTCCATATGCCATAAATAATTTAAAAAAATATCATAAAAATTCCAAAAAAGTAAAATGCAATAAATGAGTGTGCAAAATGGAGAAAATGAAAATGGAAAAAGAAAAAAGAAGATTTTTTTGTATTCAGATGATTTAAAAGTGCTTAAAAAGCTTGCAAAATGCAAAAAATGAAAAAAAAAATTGGGATACCAGTGCCTGAATTTGAACCCACAATCCTTGGGTCTATGTGCACGCACAGCATATCTAGATTAAAATATAAAAAAAAAAAAATTCAAAAAATAAAGTTATAGCAAATAATGTATATTAAAGAATTGAGTAACTTAATCTGACAAACATGCAATAAATGAGTGCAGAAGATCATATATTTACTAAGTTATTAAAAGAAATAGTTAAAGAAAAATAATAAGAGCACCCTAACATCTCTCTCTTTCGGGGAAAGGATGGACAACCTAAAGAGGCATCAGATAGGATGTCATCCTTAAGAAATATTAAGTGCAGAAAACCACTGTTAGATGGAGTAAATGAAAGAAAGATTAGTATTTACTCTGATTAGTTCATTAATATACAAGCCAATTAGAAAAAAAATATTATTTTGTCCAGTTCTTATTATATCATCTAATAGAAAAAAAAATCTGTCAGCAGATGTTGTTACAGAAATTTTGACCCCCCCCTTTTTATACTCTATAGAATACAAGAATTATTATAAATTCAAATTGTACATGTTGTTAATCAAAAATGCTATCACACAAGCATTCATTAATTTAATTTTACCTAGGATATAGGTTTCAAAATATCAATATGAACTCAAGGGAAATTAATATGGAGAAAATGCCAAACTTCATAAAAAATTCCAAAGTTCAAAAAGTGGCAAAAATGGCATTAAAATTATTCAGGTAAGTTAAAAATAGCATTCAAAGCTTAAAATATGGATGAAAAATGAAAAATAAAGAAAAAATTTTTTTATGGCCCAGCCGGGATTTGAACTCGCTACCTTGGGACTCATTGACAAAGAAAACATGCCTATTTACAGTATTAAAGAAATCATTAAAAATCTAAAAGTCAAGATGTTGAGAAAATTCTTTCACTGTTACATTCCTTACAATAAATATGATAAATGTTAAAACAATCATTCATGGGCAGAACCATAAAATGCCAAAAATGATGAAAATGACCATCCTCCCTTCCTTTTTTACAGTATTAAAAAAATCATTAAAAATTCAAAAATAAACCTTTCAGCAAAATTCTTTCACTAAAGCATTCCTTTGCTTAAAAATGGCTAAATTAAACTAAACAGGAGCAGAATTTTTCAATAAGAAAGAAAATATTAAGAGAAATATCAATTTTTGCATTAAAAATGCAATGTCGAAAAAGACGTCAAAAACGCGTCAAAAATTAGTTATTGGATTTTAACGAAATGAAGAAACTTGAATCGTACATCCTTCTAGATCACTTAGATACAATTAGTTTTTCAATCCATTCAGTGGAACTGGAGAAGAAGATTTTTGAAGAGGGGTACCCTCTGGGGCCTATTTGACCCCGCCCTGGATCCACCCCTGAAGGGATCAAGCCGAAATGAACAAACTTGGTAGAGGACCTTTAGTACTTCATGCATACCAAGTTTCATCAAAATCCCTTCAGCCGTTCTTGAGAAGAAGTTGAAAATGTTAAAAGATTACGACGGACGGACGGACGGACGCCGGACGCCACACTATGACAATAGCTCACTTGAGCCTTTGGCTAAGGTGAGCTAAAATTGGCCAATAGAAGGTTTAGATATCTGTTTTACAGACCTCACTGAGTTCTGGGAAGTCGTTTCTGTTACAGAACGGACATTGCCAGAGTCCAGTCTCGTCATTACGGACAGGATTAGCCTGGTCAAGCTGGTCACCTCTCGGACGTCGATGGGCGATCCCCGTCACTGTACACTGTACCAGCTTACCTATATAATACACGAATTATCACATATAAAAACACATGTACATGTATTATAATTTTCAATCTTCATGAGCAGATTTAGAGGAAATTTTGAATACATGTATTTACACTCAGGGTAAAAGTAAAAGCAAACTCTTTTGATGACCAAGTGAAAATAAGCTCTGCCCGATCAGATCTCTGTGTAAATTTTTTGCATTTCCTACCATCTGTGCATGATTCAATTTTCATAAAATATCAAAAGACTAAGGACGAATATATCAGCCAAAGAAGCAATAAATTCTGCACGTCATAAATTTATAAACATCATTCTGTCCTTTGATTTTGTATTTTACATGCCTATTTTCAATTTTTGTAGGTATCTGACCTGAAACAACTGTGACGTCATTATAACTTATACATTGAATTTTATGGAGACCAGCTTAAAATTCAAGGAAACCAGGATACAGATGATGTTTTCAAAGGAATTTATAATTACTTGACATCAGATAGCTGTACAAACGAGAACTCTGTATTTCAGAAAGACAGAATACCCCTTACCTTTTAGAAAGCAGACCTGTATAAGAAATAGACATGTACTTACATGTACATACCATCCCATTGACAACTATACAATATACATACCCACGTAGAAAGTTTCTGGTGTTTCCTTCGTTATCATATTGAACCTTTCCTCGTTAAGCGGTGACCTGTACGGTGTACGTAGATCTTTATACCGATGGTTAAGCTCCGCTCTGATGTCGTACAAAGTGATGTGTTTATCACCATATCCCTATAAATAGAAATTTCATTTTAATTTGTGAGATGTAGTTTTTTTGGTTGAATATCTTCAGTTTGAGATTCATACTCATGCCTTTTAAATCAACTGCATCATCATGCGCATAGCGCAAGATGCATAAGTTTTTCCTTAATTTTTGGTGTTGATACCTCGATCAACCAAAAAAATATTACAGTGATTACTTATTATTTCATTTTCAACGTTAATTTGCAGCTTTGAAATTATGTTGCTCCCAATGTTGCTTATAGCATTGCTAAGCGCATACTTCCGTTTTGTGTTGATACAGTTATCAACAAAATTTCTCGGCCAATCAGAATCATTGTTTCTTAATAATAACACTAGAAATTAAATGATTCAAAAATCATACTCAACTTGATACGCACAAAATGGCAGAACATTACTACCGGTAAATGATACATGCACTAAAATGAAAATCATGTGGATCCAGCGGGTGAGAAGGAGATGTAACAAACCATCTTCCATCCCTGGAAATTGTTTAAAAGAATGACCCTGTTTTTTTCCTATACAGTACGTACACATAATTTTCTTAAAATCATTGACTGGAATCTTCCCCCTGGAAACACTTACCCAACCATGGAAATGAAAATTTTCCAACTCTGCACATGGATTCTACAAGTATCTGAAATATAGATTTGAAAAATTCTTACCTGTCGTTCAAGTTCCTCTGCGAAAGCGTCCAGATCCAAATCTCGGAGTCGTTCCGGACTTTCCAGGATTTCTTCCAGAGCGCCAGCCGGATTGGCGTCTTCTGCAGTATCATCGTACTCAAGGGCGTCAACAGCCATCTTTCTGGCCCACTCGTATGTCTCTGGATGAACACGGGATCCGTCCAAGACTTCTATGTATGAATCAGTGCTGAAGTCATTCAAGGTAAAGGTACATACACATGATACAAGTAAATACAGAAAGATACTTTTTTTTATTTCTAAGTAGAATCTTTTTTAGGGAAATTACTGCAAATAATACATGTAAGAAAGCTCCAGCATATTACATGAAGAATAATTCAGAAAGGGACGTAACTCATCACATATACAAATATCATTTACATGTATGTCTCGGTCTCAATGGTTTATCTTTATTGATCTTTCCATTCTGAACAATATTTAATCAAGCCTTAATCCTCTAGTCTCATTTGAAACCGAGCACATACCTGTCACCCAGACTGTTCGTATCTATTTTTATAAACCCGGCACAGTTGATGAAAACTTTGGGTCCCATGTGACACAGCGTGACGAGCTGCGTTCTATTCTCCAGTCGAGCGTTATTCTGCTTCAGAATCTTCAGTAAATGTGCTCCCTTCCTGGGCCCCAATCCGCAAACAAACTGCACGAGTGAGGCCGTATGTGGGAATGCTATAGCACGGTTAATATCCACGCCCACCTCATTGACTCGGTTAACAAACTCTAAGGACAGGGCGCTCAGTAACTCCTCCTTGGGAACCTGGTCCTGTAATGTTATATCTTGTATAATACATCTGTATTTACATCATACTAAGGTTAATACATGAAACGAGACAAGAAACTGTATTAAGAATTTTCAAAAACCAGAGTTACTTCCCATTTGGGACAGTATCTGACGTAGACTGATTGTGACATCATCAAATTCTATGGAAACGGTCCTTAAACTTTGGGAAATGACGGTAAAAAACGACGTTACCATACCACTTTCCTGACTTCACCATACCACTTTCATGATGTCACCATACCACTTTCATGACGTTACTATACCACTTTCATGATGTCAAAATGGTTTTAAGTCAGATACCGTCTCAAATGGGAAGTAACTCTGTATTCCACAAAGACTGAATATCGTAAAGGTGGTCATTTTCGCTAGGGGGAAATTTTGCGATTATGGCATTAAGATGATACGGTTGGGGAAAATATTGGTTAAGTAAACATCTCTGTCTTTGTCAAAATAAATCAAGTTTATTTTTGCGAGTCTACGTGTAAATTGACCCTTCCGAAGGCAGAAAAATTTTCAGAAATTCCATGACGTCACAATGCAATTTCAATTTCGAGCTTGTTTGTCCGAGGTAAAAGCATTGTGACGTCACGACATTTTACATTTTTTCCCCTCAATCGGAAGGGTCAATTACTCCCACACAAAAATTGATTTTACTACGTAAGATGATTCGCTGTGGACTAATTCTCCAGTATAGCCTTCTATAATGAAAGTTTGTCTCAGCAAATAAAAATACCACATGTATTACTCAATAATTTCAGGGGTCAATTCATGAACTATGAACATTTACAAAACTGCGAAAGAAGGAACAAGTGAATGATTATACTAATATACATGTAGTATGTTTTAAATAGATAAGATCACCAATTCAGTCTTTTCGAAATAGAGAGTAACGTCCCATTTGTAGAGGTATCTAACATCAACACATTGTGACATCATCAAATTCAATGGAAACCAGTATTTAAGTCAGGGGAACAGGGTTACATATACGACGTTTTCATGGGAATTCAATGACGCCACAATGCTTTTATGTCAGATACCTGCACAAATCGAACACAGGACTGTAAAATCGAAAAGACCGAATCACTGACAGACTTAAGGCAATTCACAAACACATTACCTGTAGGGGGTGATATTTCAGACAGAGTATGTCCTCATCAGGGTTACACAGCTGAGCAAACTCTATCAGAGGATCCTGAAGTCTGCGAGCAATGGAGACAGCGTGACGTAACACGACAGGGTACTCACGGAAATCTGACTGTAAAAAGGTAAGCACAATATTTAGCATGTAAGACATTTAGCATGTGGAATATCAGCAAACAAATATAGCAAGTCCCTGTGAAAATTTATTGAGTGCAAAAAAATGGTTAAATTTTTCAATTTCAAATTTTATTACAGTCTGTTTGTGTGATGCATTCTTTACTCATTCAATATTAACATCAAATATTGTATTCCTCAAAATGATATTTACATGTTATGTTACATTTTTTAACAACAGGGTGCATAAAAACTTTAAACCTCTACATGATGAAATGTTAACTTGATTGCCACTATTTCAATTATAGCATCAGAATAAAAGAAATGATATTTCATCACAATATGTCTTTGATCTTGATTTAGATTAAACTCTTTATTAAGATATAATTAAGTTTGACCTTGACCCATTTGACCCTGACAGTTTTTAATTCATGTCCCTCTCATGATCCATTATCTGTGTACGAATTATGAAAACTATCACACAGGGCCCTAACACTACATGTATAAAACTTACACCATCCCTACAATGGCTTTTGGCCTAATTCTTCGTATACATGTATAACTGCACTTCTGAATAAACCCTACACAAAATGTTGAGTTTTTTTCTTTGGACAAAGAAGTTGTCTGAAACTTGGAAAATAATCGAGGGTGTGTAACACTAACTATATTTGTCATCTCTAAATCATTCTGCTTGAAGTACCATTGATGAGGATTCTTTCCCTAAGACATGCATGTCTGGTACACTGATGTATGGTACACTGATGTATGGTACACTGAATCAGAAATTGTTATGTTTGGACAGCTGACCTCTGACAGCAGAGTTCAAATTTCCACATTCACGTACCTTAGCCTTCGCTGTGTTTTCGTACACCATCGCTAACTCGTTATCCACCAGTTCTACGTTAATGGCCGCCATTTCCTGCGCCTCCGCCATCTGGTTAATGAGATGCTTGATATCGTCTACGATCATTAACGCGTCACGGGCCTCGGCCGTCACTCCTATCACGTGAGGCTTCTTGGTCAGGATAAACTCCTTGAGCTTGGCCATGTCATCCTCCTTAAGAAAGGACACAGAAAAATTAAAATCATATTAATCATTTTCATTATATATCATCCAAATTATTCTACTGACTTAAAGTTCTCAGAGTATTATGAGATTGTGTAAGATAATTTGTTTTACTGATATATAAGAACAGGTGCCTTTTTTACAAAAAATAGCAATCCAATGAATGCTTGTGTCGCCTGGGAAGTGGCTTATTCAAGGAGGTTGATCACATGGTTCAAAATTACTGATATCTAGGAAAGTCTTGTCTAATGAAATTCATATGTGAAATATCAGACCTCTTACTTACCAATTGAAAGATATGGTCAATCTCAAATTTTCAGAAAAGAGTGTTAATCATCTAGGTCAAGGTCACTACGTAAATATTTTGGTAACAAAACAAAGGTCACATCATAAGAAATAATATATACATGTATGTGAAATATTAAAGCCCTATCACTTACCAATCAAAAGATATACGCAATTCCTAGAAAAAAGGTCAAATATCTAGGTCAAGGTCACTAGGTTAAAAATTGTGGTATTTGTAGAAAGGACTTGTTACAAGCAATACACATGTGAAATATCAAAGCCCTATCACTAACCATTCAAAACGTAAAGCAAATCTTAACTCTTTCGAAAAGTACGTCAAATATCTAGGTCAAGGTCACAAGGTAAAAAATTATGGTGTGTGTACAAAGAATACATGTGTGAAATATCAAAGCGCTATCACTTACCAATCAAAAGATATAAGCAATCTTAATTTTTTTGAAAAGTAGGTCAAATAAGAAGGTCAAGGTCACTAGGTTAAAAATTATGGTATGTGTAGAAATTTCTTCTCACAAGGAATACACATGTGAAATATCAAAGCCCTATCACTTACTATTCAAAAGTTATGGGCTGTGACACCCAAAGTGTGACAGACAGAAAGCCGGACTGACTGACGAATAGACGGACAAAGTGATCCCTACTGTCCTGTTCACTAAATCCAGAGCACCTTGTTTGGGCGATTTATTCTGTCGTCTGAAGAATTTTGCTATAAATTATTGTTTCCGAGAATTTACCCCCTTTAGTCTTAACTGGAAATTAACTTCAACTTGCCCCATTAGCAGCCTTCAAACCGCAATATGAAAAAATAATATGTCTACGGGAAAATCCCATGTTAATTTCAAGCCGCCGCCATTTTGTTCTCCGTGTCAACAATAGTAAACAGTGACGTCAAAGCCTCCGACGTCACACATTTTCAGCGATTTTACTATAGAAAATCCCCGTAGACTTTTTATTTTCCGTCCTATTTCTAACTCAGCTGACGCACAGACAAAACAATAATATTTTCTGTTATGACTAAAGGAGTACTATAAAATTGATACCTTTTTGGAAGATGACATTATCATATTTTAGAGAAAACCGGGAAAACAGGGTGCTCTGGAATTAGTGAACAAGACAGTAAGTGTCGCTATGCTTCGTAGGCGACACAAAAATACTATGAAAAATCTAAGAAATTTTTGTAACTCCTATTACTCCTTATAAACTAAAAATTGCGATGTTTTGTTTCTGAATTTGTATTAAGTATGTAGAAATGCTATTAGAAAGGACAACATAATTTATAGTGGAAAAGATTTTAAGCTTTTATTTGATGATGAAAGTTACAAAAATTCCTAAAAATTTTCATATTTGTATTTTTGTAAAACTGGCTGTTCATCATTTTTTCTCACCTTGGCTTTCTTATCCATCTCCCTCCAGGCGTTACGTCTGGTTTTCAGGTTGGTCATACGTAGGAAGTCCGTGACTTGCCCATCAGGGTCGATTAGAGCCCCGAATGCTGCCGTGTCACGCTCCGGAGAGAAGCCAATTCCGAGCACCCTTAAACCCTCGTAGTCGTAATCATCTTCAAGCTGCTGGTCTGCCTGATACGACGCTACCTTAAGCCAGTTATACAGCTTACGACAGCATGCCTGTAATACACAATATTACATGTATATACAATGTATCAGATGGTATATACAAATGTACAAAGTTTCAAACATTAAATGATTTCTCTGAATTTTGAAAGATTTGAAAGTCATTTTGCATGACCATCAAAGAGGGATTGGGATTCCCTTCCCCCAAATGGAAAATTTGATAATTTTACGATAACATGCTCTATGAAGTTATTTGTGCCTACACAATGCAAGTACATACATGTATATGCAGGGGTGAAAATTCGTTGAAATTTTCAGGGGCCAATTGGGCTCCCAAGTCAATAAACTTAGGTGCCAACATCAAAAACAATTAGCCCACATCAAATCATTTCTATTAGGATTTGTATTTTTAAATTTAACCCCCCCCCCTTTTAATTCTCTCCTTCTCAGTATCAAGTCATGGCCATCGTACTGGTGTACCATCTACAAAATTAACCCCAAAAATGAGAGTGAGACCAGTGGCAGTGTACAGTACATGTCAAGTTTATTTGACGACGTTGAACGATAATTGACGTCATTCTTTATCAAATCAGTTTAATTTTTCCGCGCAAATTTTACTTAAGATTTAATATGTTTCTATATTTC
Organism: Pinctada imbricata; assembly: GCA_033119305.1. Taxonomy (NCBI): domain Eukaryota; kingdom Metazoa; phylum Mollusca; class Bivalvia; order Pterioida; family Pteriidae; genus Pinctada; species Pinctada imbricata. Next base: position 15,546,229 of record VSWD01000014.1, on the reverse strand, counting down.
AATTATCAAAGTAGGGTTTTGATTTCGGTCATCTCAAGCACAAGTACCTTTAAATAAATCAATAAATACAGGTAAATCCATTTATAAACATATCATGTATACGTCAGATGGTCTTCAGAGAGTGACTTTGTGCACTTTCGGAAATATTAGATGAAGTTTTGGTATACTGATTTAAAATTACAGTACGTCTTTACAAGGAAATAAGAGAGATCTATTCATTTTCCGTACATTTTTGGTAGTCAACACTAAATGTTTAGTCGCATTGGCAAGTGGGCGAGTGCTTATTTGCATCCCTGATATGAGGGAACCTTAATATGAACTTTGTCATTCTCAAATTTGACCAAAAATCATAATTTTAACACCCTTTAGCTCTCCCTTGAATAAATATTCCTTTTTAAACTGCTGTTCATCTTTTCAAATATGCATCTTTGAAACTTTTTGACAGTTGTTTGATTTTTTACCTTAATAATGCCCTCCTTGGCTTCAGCTAGTAATTTTGTCCTGATTTCTCTCTCCATCTGGGGATACAGTAGCTTGGTTAAGGCCCTCCCCAAGGCTTCACTTCTCTGTAGATTCCATTGCTGTACCAGATGGCTAAATTCATCCTAGAGGGTAAATATGAATTAAATATAAGATTAAGAATCTACATGCTAATTGCCGAAATTAAGAAACCAATAGTCACCGTGCCTTGGACTTCTACTGTTCGTTCAAACAATAGATCCTGCCTTCTGACAGGTGTACTTTCTGTCCACATAATCTTATTATTAGAATTTTGACCTGTGCATTGAATCCATTTGTAGCAGTGACGGTTCTTTAAGGTGTCATTGCCAGTCAGCAATATGGGGGGGGGGGCCCCAGTTTTTGGTCTCATTCAAAGGACTAGGATGGGGAAATTTGGCTAATAAAGAACAAGGTGTCAGTCAAACAACTGGTGAGTCTTTTACATTGTGTTTCTAATAGGATTCAACCTGTGCAGTGTTAGCATCACTGCCCACTTATCAACAGACCAGGAACTTAAGGTATTAGGGGTATAATAAGAATATTGGGGAAAATCTAGAAATTATGTACTTCCATATCTGACATATTTTTTTAGATATTTGACATCTTTCAATATTTCATTCAACTCGCCATGAAAATGTATGGTCCCATACATTGCCAAAGTTGTGCGTCTTCGGCCAACTTCGTGTTATTTAATTTTTTTTGTTATCAAAACAACCGGAAGTAGAGTATTATACCCCTAATGCCTTAACTTCTTGTCTTTACCTCCCCTTGAATCTAACTTTATGTATCTCCATACTGTCTCATTGGCAAGGTTCTTCATAACTTTAGAATAAGATCTTGTCTTAGGCTTTTCATGTACATCAGACATTGTCACAAACAGAATATTATGCTATGAAAACAAAACAATGGAATACTTACCCTATAATACAGTTGTCTGACTTCTTCAAAGTAGGTCTGGCAATTCTCGGACTCTTCGTCGATGCTAAACGACATCGTAAGTAAGCCGTCGTCTTCTGCCTGTGAAATATAAAATCCTTGAATAAACACGTTAACACAAAGGAAAAATAAACCGACTGATTCCATGTCAACCGTAAATGCAAAGGTTAGTAAACAAGTTCTTTTTCAGCCTGAAAAAAATTAAAAGTTTCAAATTTTATGAATAACCAGTAGACAGACAGTGTACCTTATACATGTATATTTTATCAAAGCTAAAGTACATACAAAAAGGTATTATAATATTAGTAGACTTGGTAATATTAAAATAAAATGTCAAAGGTCAATGTCATAGGGTAACTCAGGACTGCCAGTCTTAGGACACCGTTCCTTCTTTCAGGTCTAGAACAGATTTTTTTCTGTAAACCTACTGAATTTTTCAAAACATCAAAGGTCAAGGTCCTTGTTGGAGTAACTCCTTGGTATTGAAATTCTTAGGTCAAAGGTCAAGGTCATTGAGTGACTTACCATTGCCAGTCTTAGATACTGCTCGTCTTTCAGGTCTTTAACAGGTTTGTTCTTCAGATATTTCACACTAAAACACGGATGGGCCTCGTCTATTTCCTGTAAGACATACATGTAAAATAATGTTTCAGTACTCCAAGTTACCATTGTACCACTAAAACAGTCACATTTGTGACTAAAATTGTCACTTTGGCTATTTTGTAATGATTCCTCTAATAATAAGTGTACATATATGTACATGTATCATAATTCTACATGAAGTTTTGATAGGATCAAGATTTTTAAAACACACAAATAATTGCAATGTTTATCTAAAAATCTATGTTAAAATTTATGGGTGTGAGAAAAATAATCAAGCATCTGGAAACTTTCGTAACAGAAATTCGAAAAAGTGCTGCCAAGGAAGCAAAAGTAGGACATGATTTCAGACAAATGAGAACGGGTACTTTTTCTACTTAAGTTATTTCTGTTTCTTACTCTTGTATGAATTTGATGAAAGATACTGTTATACAACAAGAAAATGATTCTGGTGTCACGCTGCAGAGATCGTAAAAACCAGACAGTGTACCTTATGATTTGCATTGTCCAAGACTTGACAAGCCTTGTTGTGGACTTTAAATCTTTGATACTAGGGTTGGATTTCCCTGTCCCTAAATGTACAAAAGGGTGATAGATTCTATTAATCTCATGCGGCAAAATAAGAGACTTTTTATCCACATGTAATTTAAGTCAGAAAACCTAATGGTAACAAACCTTCAGCCCTTTCTTTGTAGGTGAGATTCTGACTTTAGCTCTCTCGTAATACGCCTGTCTAACCACTTGTCGTACTGTTGGATCATGGGATATCTGCATGGCAACCATGTGCCTTGCCCCTAGTAATACTTCTTCCTCAGTCGGAAATTGTCTAAATACATGTATGTAAAATAATCCTTGATATACATGTAATTGTAAGCAATAATATACAAAAGGCAAATTCTGAACTATATCACATTAGATTTCGTATAAAAATTTAGAAATGTCTTCAATTTACAAGGCTATAGACCTTTACCTTTTATCCAAAAAAAAAACCCCTCTAACATGACAAGATGTTTTTTTAACAGTTCAGTTATCCAAAAGGATGCACATGTATGCTTGTTCAAATATAGCCAAATTTAAATGCTACAATTTTTCAAGGCGTATAAAACAAACACACATATAGAATGTTGTGAAATATTGCAAAAAAAGTTTTGAATCACAGCGCCTATCCCTTACAGGACGTCCACAATTACCTCCCTTGAGCAACCTGCTTGTCTTGTGTGTCAGATATCTGGAGTAGAGTTAGACATTTCACACAACCTCATAATGTCACATGTACATGTATATCATGTCCAGCAAGGGTAAGATTTAAACCTACTAACTAAGTGTCTGCACTTCATTACCCTTAACATTTCTTCTTCATCTCTACATAGTAATACTAATGCACATACCCACATATTTTATCCCTGGCCAACTCCTGTGGTTCTACAGGGTATTGCTCAACATCATGTCTCTGATAATTATCCTGCATGTTCTCTCCAAACTGCTCCGGGGTCAAACCAAACTTCTCTGCTATGTCATCTGTACATTATGAATATCCATGTAATTACATAGGTCTTACCACTTACATTTCATAAACAAAGATTCAGCAGCCATTTCCTCAAAAATATTCATGATAAATTTGAGAATTTATCTTAACTTTCAAGTACATGTATATATATTTCTAAAAATCCATATTCAATATTTTATGCCACATTTTGGATATTTTAGTAGTTAGAGAAAGAAAATCAAAACTGTTTGAATATTATGATTTATTTGACTGAGATATGATGAATTAAAAGTTACGACAAATCCTCAAGTTTATCGTAAGTATTTTTGTGCAAATGGCCGCAGAGCTTTGGACAGACAAACATATACATATATTGTAAATGGACCAGAAACAGTACGAAAACTGATCTTCAAGATGAAGGCAAAAATCACCTCGCTGAACTAGTTATCATTGCACTGAATAACTGATCTAGTTATTAGAACTAACTTACTTACCATAGTACTGACCTAGTTTATCACTACTGACCAAGTTTACCACAATACTGTGATTTCAGTACTAATCTCATCGATCATACTGACCTAATTATAACTACTGACCTAGTTTACACTGTTGACAAATGGTGTATCCACTTTTCCTTGTGGCGTGCTTGATCGTCTCATCAGAGTCCATTTCCGTCTCCGCCTCGTTTTCTCCGCGTTCGAGCTCCGCTTCGCTCTTCTTCTTCATTTTCTCGGCAATCCTCATCTTGGGTATATCAGCTCCGTAATATAACAGGAAGTGCTGATAAACATCCTTCAGTTCCTCCATCGTTTGAACCATCTTGACTCTAACAGGGAACATATCAAAAGTTTCAATAGAGCTTTTTTATAGGGGGCATCTCAAAATTTTCGATTAAGTGAAATACATGTTAATGTTAGAACAATTATAAGTAAAGACATCTCAATTTAATGAGAAAATGTGAAATACTGAACAATTTGCAATTAAAATCAAGTTGAAAGTTACCTTTTTATGGCATAAGGGCACTTCATTAAAATTAAAACTTAGTTTAATGAGAAATCATTCCACAGCACACTAATGAATAGTCAAGGAGAATGAAATCAATGTCATTATGTTTACTGAAGTTGACTCTAACATTTTCTCATTAACTGAATGATTAAGTCTAAGGTAAAAGTGAGTGCATCGAATAATGGACAAATTGGAAGGAGAGAGGAAAGAAGGACAGAAGGTGAATAAAGAGGATAAATAACATTTAATTTGACAAGCTTATGTTTACCTTTCCACATCTTCGTCTGTGAGCGCTCTAACATTGGATTCTAGCACTTTGTCCGGGTCTGAATTTGTTTCAAATTGATAATTCTGCATTCTCTCAAACAATCGTACCATGTTTACCTTTCTGCTTCTGAGTTGTGTCCACTAAAATAAAGATAAAACAAAATGAAAACTAAGAATGCCCATCATACATGCATTTACATGTAAATATTAGTAAGTCTCGTTTTAAACAATGCTAAGCACCATTGTCATTTCATGTTCATCAAAAATTCATTTGTAAGACAGATTTTTCTTTATACATGTACATAAATATCTGTTATCTTTATTAAATTTATCTCTAATAAAAATGTTCGAACTATACTGTTTTTAGTATAATCCTGTAATATTCTTCCATCCCCCTCTTTCACCCTTCTTCTTTTTGCATTCTCCTCTTCTACTTTCCAATTCCCTATTTCTTACCTCTTTCCTTCAGCGAATCATATAATAACATCTTACCTTCTCGTCCCAGTGGTAGACTTTCCAAAGGTCACTTATATTCAGATCAGCCTCTACGTATTCCTTCCTGTAGAAAGCTATGAACGGAACCTGCAATTTATAAACATACTTCACTCTGTGCTAATGTAATTCCTATAGTTCATGTTGAATAAAAATTGAATTTTATATTTCATACCAAAAAGAAAATGATTATGGCATAGTGATAGATAAGACACTAAGGAGAGGGGAGTGCACATTTTTTGAAAAGTACAATTTTGGTTTCTGGATATATGAAACTACATGTATACTGCTCTGGTGGTGAAAGTTAAAGAAGTACATGTACATGTACATGACAAAGAGTTCTATAGTAACTGTGATAAACATATATAGAACTCGGTAAATTTCTCATATTACTGCGAAGTAATATTCATCACATAACCAGGTCTGATCTCTATAATTACCTCAAAATGACTGTTCCTCATGAAGTTGATGGCCTCTCGTATTTTACTAATCATGGTCGGACTTCGTCTACCATGACCCTCCTGCTCTAGTAGATTCTACAAATTTAAAAAAAGACGATTTTAACATAAGCTATAATAAGTTGTGTATCCACAGAACTTTAACTTTAAGATAAATGCATCTTTGCATATCAATAATTTGTTGTGATACGATCCCTGTGTTGAATGCTTCTTTACATAAAAATCTATTGTTTTGATGCCATCCTTTATCAAATGCTTTTTACATCTGAGTTACCAATTGTGATACGGTCCCTGCGTTAAATGCTTACATGTTGTGATATGGTCCCTGTGTTGAATGCTTACCTGTTGTGATACGGTCCCTGTGTTGAACGCCTGCTTGTATATCCAATCAGCTTCCTCGTCTAATTCTCCCTCCTCCGTTTCTTTGATCGGTACTTTCCGCAGCTGAAATCGTTCTGGCATGTCCGTGGCTCTTATTTCCTGATCTTTGTCTGTGTAAAAAGCTCGTTCAAGTACGGCAGGCTCATATTGCTATACAAAAGTAAAGAAGATTTTAAAACACATGTACTGCACAGTAAACATGGTTATTTTCGCTGGGAGGAATTTTTGCAAATTGACCGTTGCAACAGTACAAGTGGGGGAGGGGGGGGGGGGAGTAATTTTGGTAAAATCAGGAGTATCCCCATGAGATTTGAATACTAATTTTCACACGGTAACGGTGTTATCTTTACGATGAAAATAAATGTACAATAGCAAAATCAAAAATTACCCCCGCACGAAAATTTCCACTTTGCAGTAAATTATTGTCAGTGTTGCTCAGATCGGTTCATTTTGTCCACTTGCAAGTTCCAAAAAATAAAATTCAACTAATCATTCTTTTTAGGCACATTTTCTTTTTATGAAAGTCCATATGTATGTGCATTCATTTTCTTAAAATGCATTCAGTCACACTATACGGATATGAAACTTATTTCACTAAAAACAAATTGATAAGATTTCTTCACCAGTTTCAATATTTTAAATATAGAATTTTCAGTATCAAGCAGGAAAATCATGTTTTCTGACTTACAAAAAGAGCTGCACAGACAGTAAGCACAAAGTATATCAGTTCTAATCAGCTTACATACAAATGTATGTACATCTACATTATATCATTCAGAAAACAGGCAAAATACAACCATTTCTTAATTGATGCACAAAATACACTTTGAAAAGTTTATCTCATTACCTTAATCATTTTTCAGCATGAATCTTTTATACCTTTGAAGGAAAGGCTATTTCTTGAAGTATTACAAATTGCAGTAAAGATAAACCTTGTTTAATAATAAAATCTTAGAATTTTATCATTGACCAAAATTATGAAAGGGAATTTCTATCATGAATTTCTTCTGATAATTTTGTTACCTACATCATGTTACCTGCATCATGTTACCTACATCGTGTTACCTACATCATGTTACCTAAATCATGTTACCTACATCATGTATATCAAATGCACAAAATGAAATAAATAAATTCCAACATTTCATGAACATTGCATGTACAAAGAAAATACAAATGTAAAATAAAGAAAATTGAGAATTTTCTAACCACACATACCGTTTTTACAATCTAAAACATTGCAAAATATGTCAATTTTTTGTGTTTGTACATGTACATACTTTACTATGGCTTTGTAAGGAACTTGCTATGATTTAATACAAACTATAGGCTCGCAGGAAAAATGTATTGTCATAATTTTCAAATAACTTTAAAATTTGAACTAAAATCCCTCCCCTCCCCCTTTCAGTGATTAGCAAGTTCAATATCCAGCCAAAGTTAGTAACATATAAGTCAAATGAAAGAATAACAAGGACTCGAAATGGAGTTCACAAAAATTTTACATGTAAGGAGAATTTCTAATACTAACTTAGATAATATACATGAATGTGTACAGATAAGGTAAAATCAATATGACAGATAATTTTTCAATAATAACATGCTGTCACTTGAGAAGCATAAAAATTGAATATTTGTCGAAATCAAAATTTACCAAACTTAAAGCAATTTCTTACCTCATAGATTGTTTTCTTTGTTCCTTTTTTCTTCCCGGATTTTTTCTTTGACCGTCCGACTTCATCCTCTGTATCTTCATCGTCGTACTATAAATAGAATATTCAGAGTCGTATTAAGGACAAGGATGCTCCAATAAAGCTGTCTGAATAATAAAGACGAAATTCCAATCAAATTTACTTCAGGAATGATCTAAAAATACATTAAGAAATGATTTTAAAAAAGATTAAGTATTGATATAAAAATAGATTAAGTACTGATCTAAAAATAGATTCAGTAATGATCTAAAAATAGATTCTGACCTCATCTTCTTCCTCCATGTCCTCCTCGTCCTCACCGTACGCCTGGAAATCATCGAAGTCGAAGTCCACACCAAAAATATCCTGAGCTTCTTGCAAGGCCCTGAAATCATCATAATATACAAAGGTATTAATAATTTCCAAGGCATGCTAACACATCCATTCACATTCCATAGGTTCTCTCATCCTTTGTGTGTGTGTGTGTGTGTGAGGGTGTGTGTGTGTGTGTGTACTTATGGAGGAAGGCATTCTGTTTCCTTTTCATGTGGAAAATGGCAAAGGGTGAAATTAGGATTTTTTTATTACGCAAATGAATATTTTCTGTCTGCATGTCAATTTATACAAAAGGAGCCTTATGATCAATGGAAAACATATAATACTAGTATACACAGTGCCATGTATGATGAAAACTGTAGCCACACTGACTACATGTTAACATGTACAAATGTTTCTTTATTCAAAACGAAGGAATGTTAACGAATTATGTATATCATTAACAATCTTACCCTGAAATGCTACAGTATAGTGAATTTACAAGAAGCAGTTCTGATTTACAGAAGCTGAAGATCAAAATACATACGCATCACTGTGGATGATGTGCTTCTTCTTTTTCACTCGACTGATCGGCTGACCGTTCTCATCAACAATGAAATCGTCTATATCTAAAAATAAAATCAAGAACATCCCATTCTTTAAGAGTAAATATAAACCTTAACTGTCAGGCATAATCTGTTACTTGAACGTTATTTAGATTTCAAGTTTCTAATTTATTTTCTCCATTGTAAGACAAATCATAGTAACTCCATCCTCTAGCAAAGCAAATCTTTTATTCAAGGTAAGCATGCTTAAGTCATTCCAACTTTGAAATTCCTAAAGAAACATGTAAACCATTATGTATATCATTAACATTACATCCTCTGTCCTTCTACCTTAAGTTGACCTAACAGCACATAACATTTGAATTCACCAATTGGAGAATGTAATGTCTCTAAATCTGCTTACCAATACCAAGTGGATATTCCACTGTGTTACGTGTATTTTATCCAAACCACCTTAACTGTACTGTATCTTGACAATACCAAGTGGATATTCCACTGTGTTTTGTGTATTTTGTCCAAACCACCTTAACTGTACTGTATCTTGACAATACCAAGTGGATATTCCACTGTGTTTTGTGTATTTTACTAGTATCCAGACCACCTTAACTGTACTGTATCTTACCATCCTCTTCCTCCTCGTCCACATCTAGACTCTCATATGTCCGCGAGTCTCGGGGTCTAATCGACTCACGATCATCATCCTCATCATCAGCCCCCTCAAATAAATCCTCGGCTAGCGCCTCTTTGTTCTTCTCCTCGCCGTCTTCTTTGTCGGAATCTTCATCGTCTGAGAGCATGCGAATACGCTTCAACCGCGGCTAAAAATAGAATTGAGGAAATAAGCAAATACTTCCTTATCAAATAATGCATTTTTATGAACAAAGCAGATTTTACTTTAGAACTAGAATGCATCCAATTAAATCATTTATTTCTAGAGGATATTCTAATATGATGATGAATTCATTTCTATACAGGAATTATTATTTAATATTAAGGAGCTGATAAGGCGTAAAATCTGCCCTGAAAAAGTGGAATTTTCACAATGGGAACTTCAAAAAAATTCTTTCACTAAATTTATGCCAGTTCTTGATTTCATCATAATCAGCAGTTGCACAAAATTTTTGGACAAAATATGTCTTTTTTCTATAGAAACCAATGGAAAATGGAAAAGGTTTTTAAAACATTGTTCCCCCCTCAGCTACAGAACGCCACTTTTACAGAAGGTGTATATCACTAATACACATCTTTTGACAAAGTAGGGTTCTGTAGCTAAGGGGAAAGGATGTCCCAGAGACAAAAAACTGAAAAAGGGAGGGTGGGGGGCTTTTTACAAATCTGTTTTTTAGGCCGTAATATAAGCAAAATTTAATTTTTTCCCTTTTAAAGTCATTTATTTATTCTAATGCACTCCATTTGTAACGCACATTCTGATTGGTCGAACGATTAAAAAACTGCAAGGGGATTCACGTTTCACAGCAGTTTTTGCTATGACGTCATGCGTTGCTATGGCGACGTCGTTTACAGCAGACGTTTTCTAGCTTCTTACTGACCAAAGCATTAGAATAGGGTTACCATACTGATGATTTACAAAAACTGACAGGGTATCGGCGAATCCCCTGTCAGAAATACATGTATCCGTTTTACCGGCTGGCTGACGCCTTGCGGTAAAACTCAATTTCTGACAGGGGATTCGCCGATACCCTGTCAGTTTTTGTAAAACACACGCATGGTAACCCCTAATTCTAAGCAATTGCACATAAAATGCACAAGATTTCGAAATGAAATAAACAGGAGTGTGCTGTTTATTTCTACACAATGTGCATTTCTTGGTAAAATGTCTACTTTGTAGCCAGTGAATACAAAATACAACCATATTTCAGATTCAAAAATTTTTAAATTTATGGAAAAAATTGAGACCAGTCTTTTGAATTCAATTTCTAGTTTCTTGTTTAGACTATAACTATGTTTTAATGTTTATAGATATCCATAACAGCCAGATAGTTCTTAATTTTCAACGTTTTTTGGTCGATATTAGCTTCTTTTCAACATGGCTATCCCTACTCATTGGACTGTAATTGAAGTATCTTGAAATAAGCTTACCAAAATAAAAGTTGTATCAGGAATCTCCAAATACAGTATAATCAAGTTTTTCTTGCGTACAAATCATTGTGTAGAAGAAATACTTGATGAGATTCAGGGCTAAATACAGTCCTTATCTTATCAGCTCCTTAGCACTTCTTGTCTGCAGAACTGACTGACATCAGAATGAGTCAAAAACTTAGTTAATGAATTATACAAACATGCCCCTAAGAACTTCTGATAAGGCAGAGGTTTCTAAGCTGTATAAAGGTACCACAATATTTCAATTATGAAAATTGAGAATTTGCTATCTGCCCAGCAAATTATGCCAGATACATGTTATTTATAACGAGTGGGCAATCTGTGATTAGTCACCACCTACTTGTGCAAAACCACTGCCGATTATCTATTGTGATTTTTTTTTAATACGAAAATATAGGGCTTTCACCTTCTATTTCTTTCAGAATTGCCCCCTACCTTTAAACCATGCACCCTGATATTCTAGATTAATTTTACTCAAACATGTATATCCACATACCTTTCTCTTGACTTTGACACCCAAGTTTTCCTCTATAAGATCGTAATCTTCGTCCTCCAGCTGATCGTCGATATCGCTGTCTTCATGTTTACGTTTTCCCGATTCTTCATTGTCAGAATCTTCCTCTATTTCTTCTTCTTCATCATTAATCAAATCTTTCATCTCTTCCCTTATTCTCTCTTCATCTACAAAATAAAACAGAACACTGAAATCTAAATTTACAAAATGTTTAAAAGTCTGATGTAGTTAAGTAGCTCCAAAATACATGAGCTTCTTTCTGGTCTACATTATTGATAAAATCTTTGTATTTTCTTCACCACAGACTTTGCAGTCATTATTCATGTTATTGTATCCTTTCTTTTCACTGGATTCGGCAAGAGAGCTTTGCCAATTTCCACAATTAGCAAAGATGCCATAATGTCTTCTAATCAACAGGTAAACAGTTTCTCATACTGATGATATATTCAAGTTGAAGATTCGTTTATACTATATCATGAATATCACACTTTCTGGATAATTTGGCTGTGATAGAAAATTTCGATGAAAATCTTATTCTTTCAAAATTTTTAATGAAGATTTACATTTGAAAGGAAAATAAGACAAAGTCCTACTAATCATGTTTATAATATCAAAGTATCGTACTTTTGAAAGGAGTTCTATTGTAAAGAATTCTCCAAACAAATCTTTAGAAATGAGAAATGAACTGATTTACCATCTTCTTCCTCTTCATCTTCGTCGTCTGATATCATCATCTGTTTCTTTTTCTTCTTTGTTTTCTTCTTTCGTTTTTCTTCTTTCTCTTTTTCTGATTCATTTCCTGATCCCGAACCAGACCCAGATTTTGGTGACCCAGATCTTGACCTTGCTGACCCAGATCCTGACCTTGGTGACCCAGATCGTGAACGTGACCCAGACCTGGATCTTGGTGACCCAGATCTAGAACGTGACCCAGATCTTGACCTAGGAGATCCTGATCTGGACCTTGACCCAGATCTTGAACGTGACCCAGATCTTGATCTTGGTGACCCAGATCTAGAGCGTGACCCAGATCTTGAACGTGACCTAGATCCTGAGCCTGATCTTGAACCTGCTCCAGATCTTGCTGAACCTGACCTGGATCCTGAGCCTGACCTAGATCTTGAACGTGACCTTGAGGGGGATCTTGACCCAGATCTTGACCTATTTCCAGCTGAGCTATGGTCAGATTCCTCATCAACATCAGCTTTACTGTCCAGAAAGTCCATTTTTGTCCTAAAAGAATAAAAATATAGTTTGAATTAACCGATAGGCAACATGTATGTACATGACAGGATGGTTTCAGATATGACTTTACTTGTATGAAATATCTGACCATTACATGTACATTTTTTTGTTACCTCCGAGTCCAAGCCTAAATTTTCATGAACCTTTAAGGAATTGTATGTTCACTCCTCGTCTCTCAACTAGGGATGCAACAATAGACTTTGCTCACCATGCTACATGTATACTATATGTACATATTAACAGTGTTCTAGGATTCCATTACCCCTTACCCGAGGTAAGTGAAAATTGAGGTTGGGTAACTGGAAAACAGAATGCTACTTACACGTTGGTAAGTGAAACTTGAAGCACAATCCCCATTACACTCTCGGTGTATATGTAGCAAAAACAGAAGTAAAGAGTCCCCCCCAAAGTACAAGATCATATTTTAGCAGTCATCCTGTATTTTCTGTGTGACAATATTTCTGGACATATTAATTTTCATGGTAATGGCGAGGATGTGCAATAGAAAATTAACATCCCCTTTTTATTCTGACATTTTTGTTTGGTTAAGAGAGTTTCCTTGCTGGGTAAGCACATATTTGGTGGACACTTACCAACGCACTTACCCGTTGGTAAGTGGTTTTTGAATAAAATCCTAGAACACTGTACATGTATATTGCAATACACATGATATATGTATTTGCTTACAAAAATATGATACTACATGTAATCACTTTTCACATCACAACTCTACAATTTTCCAGTAAAAAGATATAATCAGATCTAAGATAAAGCCTCCAGTGTTCTCTTCATTATATTTCATGCCAATAAAACTCAGAAAAAAACATCAGAGAACCATACCATAGTCATACCGTATAATTCAAGTAGATACGTACACTATGGCAAGAGGTTTTGAATTATTTCATTTGAATCATGTATAGTTCATTCTACATACATATCAACAACAAAGATTTGTTTGCAATTATTGTTAAGAAATTTCCCAAATGTATTTAAATAAGTTGAGATGGAGGCAAAGCGGCCTTTGTTCAGTTTAGGGGACCGGGACTATATAGGCAAAAAAAGACAATTTTAAAGGGTAAAATAATCCTACCTTAGTCCTGTTCTTATATCCAAGTGTCTTGTGTCGCAGACCCTCCGGAAAGAGAGAGGGTTTGATATAATAGGGAAAATTGGGGTTGTACACTGTAACTCAACATAAAAATGTCGCCACTTTTTTTTTAATTTGACCGTCACTGCGCGCGGAAATCTTGACGTCACAATGCGATTTTCGTACGGGAAAAAATGATACTGAATTTCAACAATTACTTTTACGTCATGCAACCGTCATTTTGTATGGGAAATCAGTGAATCAACTACAAAGATGAGTTTGAAAGGGGAAAATGTACGAAATCTAGAGGCGTTTGAGCATATTTAACGGGGGTTTGGGGGCAGTAGCCCCTGATAAAAGTGAGTGAAAATAGTGATTTATTGTTCCTTTAGTTACAGAAAAGAAATATGTCATAAAAATGTTCATGGATATTTCATTTATTTTGTCGTGGTATCCTAAAGACAATCAAGAGCAATTTTAAGGATTAAAAATAATTATTATAATCAACAGTACAAATGAAAAATGCAACACTATTAAACAGTAGAAAATAATCTACTCTCAGAAAAAAATTCTGGTTGAAAATTTAGTCTTAAAATCGTCTTTTTTTGCCTATATAGTCCCGGTCCCCTAAACTGAACAAAGGCCAGCAAAGCCATACCATGAATCAACGTAAACCAAAGATAATTGAATATCGTGATGAATCCTTGCAAAATGCCTTTATTTTCACATATTCTTTATAATACTACTCAATTTTATCAACTTCAAAGCTAGAACGAGCTTTTATGCCTAGATTTGCCGTTTCCCCCGTTCATTCGTACCAGCCACGATCAAGGACTGGAACAAACTTCCGTCAGATGTTATAAACAGCAAAACAGCTGATAAGTTCAAGGCCGCAATATCGCTGCCTGTATTGACTGATTGTGTTAAATTTGCGCACTCACCCTCCTGGAAAGACTTCGCTCAGAAGTGAGCAAATTTTCCAATATTTATAATGATACAGATTTCCCCAACCTTTTCTCAGGTTGGGGAAAACTTCAGATCGAGCTATAATAGCTTGATGAGGCTATAATAGCTAGAACAAGCTATTGCCTAATATAATTTTTCATTACAAAATTAAACTAAAATCAAAATTTTTGAAAAATATATACTGATTCCATTTGTACTCGATATATATCAAAATTTTTAACAAGACATACATAATCAAATATATACCGATGATGAGCAACAAGATTTTGAAAAAATGAAAACTTTGAGGTTCCTTATCTCCTCATCTGTTGGTATTTCAATAGGGGTTTCTATACAAAAGTTGTAGTATTTTATCAGTACTAGTGCGACTTGTAAACAAAATTTAATTATCATCATTTTTTTATTTTTTTCATAGGAAAAAAATAGTTTTACGATAGCTACATGGAGCTATTATAGCCCGATCGAACTATTATAGCTCGATCTGAAGTTTTCCCCAACTAGCAACAACCACGGGTTTTATAAATAAATATTTTTTTTCATCAATATTACTTTTCTTATATGAAAAAAGTATGCTGAGTTCAAATCTGTAATCTGTTTTATTGTATCTTTTATATGTAAAAAGTTATTTGACATTTAACATACCCACCCCGCAACCTAATTTAAAACGAAAATGCACAACTTTTATAGAAAAAACGTCACAACTCATTTTCTTTACAGGGATGCTGATTATGGACTCTATTTTGTTCATTTTAACCTATTTCAGGTATGCTGATTTCAAAAATGACAAGAGTTATTTTCTATCATTGACCAAATAGCTGTAATTTAGACTTAAAGATGGTTACCCCCTATATTTGCATTGCCAAAATTTGCAAATTATGACTTGATTTGTCATAATACTTTGTTAAAAATACATTTATCACATGTATTTAAATTTTTGTACCAATATAACAAAAAAGGAAAACATTTGAAGATAACAGATAAGTTATATTTACAAATCAAAAGCTATCCACATGGTCAAATCAACAGTCGGACAGATATACAGGAGAACCATTGACGTCATTGATAGTACCATGTTTGAAATATGCTGTCAAACATGTAGATCTAGCTACCCAATGCATATAACCATACTTAATTTCTCAGCACACCCAGTGAACATTAGAAAATAAAATCAAGATTTTGTTCTTAATGTCTATAAGATAATATGTAAATTGTCAATCTTGAACATGAACCTTATATACATTGTGAGAATTTTCAGAAAAAAGGAAAGAAAATTATACACAAATATAATGTATGGTTTTAATTTGAACAACTTTCACATGCTGAATATTGGTACTACATATCCTACAAGGAAATATTCCCTATTTTTTCAATATTATATCTAAGACATTGCTTGAACTGAGCTCTGCATGGCTCCTCTTCTCACACACAAAGATGTCGTTGTGTTTAATGTAAAAAAAAATAACAGTGAGAGATAGATGCATTTACCTAATTATCCTAAACCGACAAAGGAAATGTTTTAATTTGGTGTGATGAATGTATTTAGATCTATCATTAGCCTTCAGCCCTTTCCCTTAAAAAATTCAGATTAATCACTCCAAATATTTTAAGAATTGTTATATCAAGGTACAAAACTTGCTTAATTTATCTGTAAATAAAACTCCTAGTAATCACTGTCTTCTCCCCCCTCTACCTTACCCCCATTTCCAAGGCTAACCCCACAGACCATTAATGCATGTAGTTAATACAAGGAGGATAACTAATGCCATGAACAGATCTAAGATAAAAATCCAGGAGATATACAAAGTCTTTGATAAAGTGAGAAGTGGAAAAGTCAGCATTTAATTACAATTACATGTTTATGTGGTAATATAATATTATTACAGGACCAGGGTATCCCATTCCCTATCTAGGTCAGATTTATCTGTATTAAAATTAGTACTACAGGTTTATAGTATACTAATATTGTTGTAAGACCTGTGTTAAATTTGCACAGAGTGACAGAAACATTTTTACTTAGCTACATCCTGAAAATAGGGTAGTTTTAATGTAAGAAATGAAGTATACCTCGTATTTATATCATAACTAATAAAAAATAAATAAACTCCAAGAATGTTGCAAAAGTTAATATTTGGAGCTTTAATTATCCATTCATACTTGATGTAGAATGTGGATCCAGTCAGATGGGACTGGGGGGAGGGGTCCATGCAGTATATATATGGTTTTGAGAAAAAAAAATTGATGGGAAAATCATAATTTTTTTGCACATTTCTTGACTTCCCCTTCATCAGACCCCACTAGATCCACGCTTTTATATGTTATACATTTTCTTAACTTTATTCAGAAATAAATTACTCGAAGTAGAAGCTTTTTTCACTTGATTGTACATGCGTAAATTGAAACGTATATTGTTGTAAACAAAATAGAGTTGTCGTTCTTGATACTGACTTGTGATGGAAATCGGCGAAGTTTGATGTGAATACGGGCATATACCATGGAAAATCTTTATGAATTATTATTATGGATAAATATGCAATCATTTAATCCCGCTCAGTACCCGGTATACGATCGTTATCACAAATTTTGACAGCTCTGAATATTTTAATTCCTTCCCGCGATATGTAAATGACTTGGAAATGCCCTTATTTATTCATATACCAAAGGGTCAAAGTATCAAGCTTTGATGTCATAGGTTTTTCGGAACAAAAACTGCTAGATTTATCCATAACGGCCCGTAAAAGATACCGAGGCGAGTCGAGACGTTTTTGGCGGACATACTGAATCAATGTCACGTTGCGCCCTCTAGCGAGCGTGGTTGTTGCTACCCCAACCTGTTTTCTTCACCACAATCCACATACATACTAAACATGGTAAAAGAGACTAAAAATGACCCGATTTCTGCATTATGGCATCATTTAATACATAAAACGTTACTGTCAATATCTGACTTATCAAATTCAAGTGAAAATCTCATATCAAAAAGTCAAAGATATTTTTTTAAGCTTCAAAAAAAATTCCTGGAAGTCAGGTTCATTTTATGAATTCTTATTGAAATTTGAAGGGGTAAAAGGAGCAAAATTAGTGTCAAAATACATTCAATTGAAGTTTAAGATTGCATTATTAGTTTAATCGTATCATTGTCGGTAGGAAAACGTTATAAAACTGAGAAATAGCGTGGAAACATACTCTAGCTTTTCTTTCAATTTCTTTACCGGAAATAGCTAGTGCTGCGCAGTTAATATCAGTTTGTTCGTTTAAATGACATTTCGACCCATTTCGTGTCGGACTCTTGTTACGCTAATCGCACCATAGGCACTTGGATCTGAGCAAATAAATTTTTATAACATATTTCTATATATTCTGTCTTATTTTGTAACTCTTCGATCACTGTAACAACCGCCGTGGAGAAAATAAGGTCCCCTCTCTTATTTTCTCCACGGCGGTTGTCACAGTGTTCGAAATGACAAAATAAGACAGAATATATAGAACTTGAATATGTTATAAAAATTTATTTTCTTAGATCCAAGTGCCTGTGAATCGTACAATTCTCGAGCCTTCCCATCGCATGCTCTGTTGAATTGTATCAAATTTATGCATAAATCATGAAAAATCAAGATAAAGTTTCAATTTGGAAAAATCAAACACGTATATTATATATGTCCCTGGAAATTTGTAAAGCAATAATTCAAGTCAACTGTAAATTCAGTCAAAAAAACCCAACAATCTATTAACCCGAACCTCTCCCGAGAAAGGAAGGGAAATTTCAAAAGAATCTAACAATATATTTTTTGGGTAAAATTTCCAGAAAATCTTAACTAGTTTGCATGTGAAAGAAAAAACCTTGACCTATAAGTTTCTTTGTAATTTGTAAATAAATCCTTTAAAACATTAGTGCATACTTAATCGAATGTAATTACCGTATGATGGTAGTCTAAAATGATGACATGTATTTACCGTACCTTTATGGTAGTCTAATGAGATGAGATGTGTATCTACCGTATGATGGTATTCTAAAATGATGGCATGTTATTACCGTACCTTAATGTTAATCTAATGAGATGAGATGTGCATCTACCGTATGTTGGTAGTCTAAAATGATGATATGTACTATCGTACCTTTATGGTAGTCTAATGAGATGAGATGAGATGATGTAAATAACGTGTGATGGTAGTCTAAATGATGGTATGTATTTACCGTACCTTTATGGTAGTCTAATGATATGATATGTGTATCTACCGTTTGATGGTAGTCTAAAATGATGGTATGTAATTACCGTACCTTTATGGTAGTCTAATGAGATGAGATATGTAATTACCGTATGAAGGTAGTCTAAAATGATGGTATGTAATTACCGTACCTTTATGGTAGTCTAATGAGATGAGATATGTAATTACCGTATGAAGGTAGTCTTAAATGATGGTATGTAATTACCGTACCTTTATGGTAGTCTAATGAGATGGGATATGTAATTACCATATGAAGGTAGTCTAAAATGATGATATGTAATTACCGTACCTTTATGGTAGTGTAATGAGATGACATATGTAATTACCGTATTATGGTAGTCTAAAATGATGGTATGTATTTATCGTACCTTTATGGTAGTCTAATGAGATGAGATATGTAATTACCGTATTATGGCAGTCTAAAATGATGGTATGTATTTACCGTACCTTTATGGTAGTCTAATTAATACGATGAGGTATGTTATTACCGTATGATGATAGTCTAATTGATGGTATGTATTTACCGTACCTTTATGGTAGTCTAATTAATACGATGAGGTATGTTATTACCGTATGATGATAGTCTAATTGATGGTATGTATTTACCGTACCTTTATGGTAGTCTAATTAATACGATGAGGTATGTTATTACCGTATGATGATAGTCTAATTGATGGTATGTATTTACCGTACCTTTATGGTAGTCTAATTAATACGATGAGGTATGTTATTACCGTATGATGATAGTCTAATTGATGGTATGTATTTACCGTACCTTTATGGTAGTCTAATTAATACGATGAGGTATGTTATTACCGTATGATGATAGTCTAATTGATGGTATGTATTTACCGTACCTTACTGGTAAGTCTAATGAGATGACTCAGATTAAATATTTAAGGTGGCTCCCTACTCGAACCGTTATAGGTTTTTCCTTATATGCAGCAGTCTGCGTATAACGTTTTACAATGACTGGCGAGGGGCGAGCCAGCGCATTGAAAAACACTGACAGAAGATCTTAAATGCCAAAAGAAGCAAAAGATGGTGCAATCTATCAATGTCCACACCAAGCATATAGCCTAATTTCTTAGTTGAAAATGTGATGAAATTATAAGTAGGTACCCTTATGTTTGTAGCCATATCTTGATCATTTATAAAATTGTATACCTGTATGCGATTTTTTCACCATCTATATACATTATCGTATAAAATGATCCAATTTGAAAAAAATTCCGTCCGTTGGTTTTTGCACAAAAATGTGATATACTATATATTATTTGTCGAAAATATGATAACATTATAAGGGGGTCCCCCTATGTTTGGAGCCATATCTTGATCATTTCAAAAACTGTGTACCTGTATGTGATTTTTTTCTTCATCTACATACATAATTTTATGAAATATTACAAATTGAAAAAAAATCATCTGTTTTTATGCAAAAAGTTGGATTTAGTACATATTCTTAATCAAAAATGTTATGAAATTGTAAGGGGGTACCCTAATGTTTGGAGATATATCATAGTTAGATTTATGTTACAATATCATTTTATGTGTTGTATTTCTTCTATACGACTTAAGATCATAAAATAAAACAAAACAAATAAACATATTCGTATCATCACTGAATTTGGAGGGTTCAAAAGCATATGATGGATATTTGATATTTCTCAATTTTTGAGTGTTAGGGTACCTTTCTTTAATGTACTGTATCTTTAATGAAAACAAAATTACCAATCTATGTCTGTGTTCATTATGTCATTTGACTATTATATATAGAAAATAACCTTAAAATACAAAATTCATCTGTTAAATTTACGAGTAGGGACCCACCTTAACAACCGTATGGTGGTAGTCTAAAATGATGATATGTATTTATCGTACCTTTATGGTAGTGTAAAATGATGGTATGTATTTACAGTACCTTTATGGTAGTCTAATGAGATGAGATATGTACTTACCGTATGATGGTAGTCTAAAATGATCAGTCAGGGGCATCACTGATTTCAGTACTCTTTCAGAAATTACTTACATCAGTAATTTTGATTTTGACTTTACTTGCAGCTTTACCTCCAAATGACCGAATTCCATACTTTTTGCGCGCATTCTTATTTCTCGAAATTTATTCCTGCGCATTTTCATTTTATGACTTCATTGGGCGCAGAATAGAAAGTACTACAAATCCTTGGAATTAGATTTCCCTAAATAGTGTAGTAAAGGCAATTAAATGGACAAACTTTATAATATGATGGAATTCAATCATTTTTATGTGACTGATTTCTATCATTTTGCAAAATGAATTTCTTTGATCGTGTTTACTTACAAAGGAAATCGAAAAAATAAATTATCAGAATCAGTAATCTAATTCCAAAGAGGACTGAAATCAGTGATGCCCCGAACTGATGATGGTCTGTATTTAACGTACCTTTGTGGTAGTCTAATGAGATAAGATATGTAATTACCGTATGATGGTAGTCTAAAATGATGGTATATATTAACCGTACATTTATGGTAGTCTAATGAGATAAGATATGTAATTACCTTATGATGGTAGTCTAAAATGTTGGTATGTATTTACCGTACCTTTATTGTTGTCTAATAAAATGATATATGTACTTACCGTATGATGGTAGTCTAAAATGATGGTATGTAATTACCGTACCTTTATGGTTGTCTAATGAGATGATATATGTACTTACCGTATGATGGTAGTCTAAAATGATGGTATGTATTTATCGTACTTTTATGGAAGTCTAATGAGATCAGATATGTAATTACCGTATTATGGTATTCTAAAATGATGGTATGTATTTATCGTACTTTTATGGAAGTCTAATGAGATGATATATGTACTTACCGTATGGTGGTAGTCTAAAATGATGGTATGTATTTATCGTACTTTTATGGAAGTCTAATGAGATCAGATATGTAATTACCGTATGATGGTATTCTAAAATGATGGTATGTATTTATCGTACTTTGATGGAAGTCTAATGAGATCAGATATGTAATTACCGTATGATGGTATTCTAAAATGATGGTATGTATTTATCGTACTTTTATGAAAGTCTAATGAGATGAGATATGAAATTACCGTATGATGGTAGTCTAAAATGATGGTATGTAATTACCATACCTTTATGGTAGTCTGATGAGATAAGATATGTACTTACCGTATGATGGTATTCTAAAATGATGGTTTGTATTTATCGTACTTTTATGGAAGTCTATTGAGATGAGATATGTAATTACCGTATGATGGTAGTCTAAAATGATGGCATGTATTTAACGTACCTTTGTGGTAGTCTATTGAGATGAGATATGTAATTACCGTATGATGGTAGTCTGAAATGATGGTATGTATTTAACGTACCTTTATGGAAGTCTAATGAGATGATATATGTACTTACCGTATGATGGTAGTCTAAAATGATGGTATGTATTTATCGTACTTTTATGGAAGTCTATTGAGATGAGATATGTAATTACCGTATGATGGTAGTCTGAAATGATGGTATGTATTTATCGTTCCTTTATGGAAGTCTAATGAGATGATATATGTACTTACCGTATGATGGTAGTCTAAAATGATGGTATGTATTTATCGTACTTTTATGGAAGTCTATTGAGATGAGATATGTAATTACCGTATGATGGTAGTCTAAAATGATGGCATGTATTTAACGTACCTTTGTGGTAGTCTATTGAGATGAGATATGTAATTACCGTATGATGGTACTCTGAAATGATGGTATGTATTTAACGTACCTTTGTGGTTGTCTAATGAGATGAGATATGTAATTACCGTATGATGGTAGTCTAAAATGATGGTATGTATTTATCGTACCTTTGTGGTTGTCTAATGAGATAAGATGCATGTGTATCTACCGTATGATGGTAGTCTAAATTGATGGTATGTATTTATCGTACCTTTGTGGTAGTCTAATGAGATGAGATGCATGTGTATCTTCCGTATGATGGTAGTCTAATTGATGGTATGTATTTATCGTACCTTTGTGGTAGTCTATTGAGATGAGATATGTAATTACCGTTTGATGGTAGTCTGAAATGATGGTATGTAATTACCGTACGTTTATGGTTGTCTATTGAGATATGATATGTAATTACCGTACCTTTATGGTAGTCTAATGAGATGATATATGTAATTACCGTATTATGGTAGTCTAAAATGATGGTATGTATTTATCGTTCCTTTATGGTAGTCTAATGAGATGATATATGTAATTACCGTATTATGGTAGTCTAAAATGATGGTACATGTATGTATTTATCGTTCCTTTATGGTAGTCTAATGAGATGATATATGTAATTACCGTATTATGGTAGTCTAAAATGATGGTATGTATTTACCGTACCTTTATGGTAGTCTAATTAATACGATGAGGTATGTTATTACCGTATTATGATAGTCTAATTGATGGTATGTATTTACCGTACCTTTATGGTAGTCTAATTAATACGATGAGGTATGTTATTACCGTATGATGATAGTCTAATTGATGGTATGTATTTACCGTACCTTTATGGTAGTCTAATTAATACGATGAGGTATGTTATTACCGTATGATGATAGTCTAATTGATGGTATGTATTTACCGTACCTTTATGGTAGTCTAATTAATACGATGAGGTATGTTATTACCGTATGATGATAGTCTAATTGATGGTATGTATTTACCGTACCTTTATGGTAGTCTAATTAATACGATGAGGTATGTTATTACCGTATGATGATAGTCTAATTGATGGTATGTATTTACCGTACCTTACTGGTAAGTCTAATGAGATGACTCAGATTAAATATTTAAGGTGGCTCCCTACTCGAACCGTTATAGGTTTTTCCTTATATGCAGCAGTCTGCGTATAACGTTTTACAATGACTGGCGAGGGGCGAGCCAGCGCATTGAAAAACACTGACAGAAGATCTTAAATGCCAAAAGAAGCAAAAGATGGTGCAATCTATCAATGTCCACACCAAGCATATAGCCTAATTTCTTAGTTGAAAATGTGATGAAATTATAAGTAGGTACCCTTATGTTTGTAGCCATATCTTGATCATTTATAAAATTGTATACCTGTATGCGATTTTTTCACCATCTATATACATTATCGTATAAAATGATCCAATTTGAAAAAATTCCGTCCGTTGTTTTTTGCAAAAAAATGTGATATACTATATATTATTTGTCGAAAATATGATAACATTATAAGGGGGTCCCCCTATGTTTGGAGCCATATCTTGATCATTTCAAAAACTGTGTACCTGTATGTGATTTTTTTCTTCATCTACATACATAATTTTATGAAATATTACAAATTGAAAAAAAAATCATCTGTTTTTTTATGCAAAAAGTTGGATTTAGTACATATTCTTGGTCAAAAATGTTATGAAATTGTAAGGGGGTACCCTAATGTTTGGAGATATATCATAGTTAGATTTATGTTACAATATCATTTTATGTGTTGTATTTCTTCTATACGACTTATTATCATAAAATAAAACAAAACAAATAAACATATTCGTATCATCACTGAATTTGGAGGGTTCAAAAGCATATGATGGATATTTGATATTTCTCAATTTTTGAGTGTTAGGGTACCTTTCTTTAATGTACTGTATCTTTAATGAAAACAAAATTACCAATCTATGTCTGTGTTCATTATGTCATTTGACTATTATATATAGAAAATAACCTTAAAATACAAAATTCATCTGTTAAATTTACGAGTAGGGACCCACCTTAATAACCGTATGGTGGTAGTCTAAAATGATGATATGTATTTATCGTACCTTTATGGTAGTGTAAAATGATGGTATGTATTTACAGTACCTTTATGGTAGTCTAATGAGATGAGATATGTACTTACCGTATGATGGTAGTCTAAAATGATCAGTCAGGGGCATCACTGATTTCAGTACTCTTTCAGAAATTACTTACATCAGTAATTTTGATTTTGACTTTACTTGCAGCTTTACCTCCAAATGACCGAATTCCATACTTTTTGCGCGCATTCTTATTTCTCGAAATTTATTCCTGCGCATTTTCATTTTATGAGTTCATTGGGTGCAGAATAGAAAGTACTACAAATCCTTGGAATTAGATTTCCCTAAATAGTGTAGTAAAGGCAATTAAATGGACAAACTTTATAATATGACGGAATTCAATCATTTTTATGTGACTGATTTCTATCATTTTGCAAAATGAATTTCTTTGATCGTGTTTACTTACAAAGGAAATCGAAAAATAAATTATCAGAATCAGTAATTTCCAAAGAGGACTGAAATCAGTGATGCCCCGGACTGATGATGGTGTGTATTTAACGTACCTTTGTGGTAGTCTAATGAGATAAGATATGTAATTACCGTATGATGGTAGTCTAAAATGATGGTATGTATTAACCGTACCTTTATGGTAGTCTAATGAGATAAGATATGTAATTACCGTATGATGGTAGTCTAAAATGATGGTATGTATTAACCGTACCTTTATGGTAGTCTAATGAGATAAGATATGTAATTACCGTATGATGGTAGTCTAAAATGATGGTATGTATTAACCGTACCTTTATGGTAGTCTAATGAGATAAGATATGTACTTACCGTATGATGGTTTTCTAAAATGATGGTATGTATTTATCGTACTTTTATGGAAGTCTAATGAGATGATATATGTACTTACCGTATGATGGTAGTCTAAAATGATGGTATGTATTAACCGTACCTTTATGGTAGTCTAATGAGATAAGATATGTACTTGCCGTATGATGGTAGTCTAAAATGATGGTATGTATTAACCGTACCTTTATGGTAGTCTAATGAGATCAGATATGTACTTACCGTATGATGGTAGTCTAAAATGATGGTATGTATTTATCGTACTTTTATGGAAGTCTAATGAGATCAGATATGTAATTACCGTATGATGGTATTCTAAAATGATGGTATGTATTTATCGTACTTTATTGAAGTCTAATGAGATAAGATATGTAATTACCGTATGATGGTAGTCTAAAATGATGGTATGTATTAACCGTACCTTTATGGTAGTCTAATGAGATAAGATATGTAATTACCGTATGATGGTAGTCTAAAATGATGGTATGTATTAACCGTACCTTTATGGTAGTCTAATGAGATAAGATATGTACTTACCGTATGATGGTTTTCTAAAATGATGGTATGTATTTATCGTACTTTTATGGAAGTCTAATGAGATGATATATGTACTTACCGTATGATGGTAGTCTAAAATGATGGTATGTATTAACCGTACCTTTATGGTAGTCTAATGAGATAAGATATGTACTTGCCGTATGATGGTAGTCTAAAATGATGGTATGTATTAACCGTACCTTTATGGTAGTCTAATGAGATCAGATATGTACTTACCGTATGATGGTAGTCTAAAATGATGGTATGTATTTATCGTACTTTTATGGAAGTCTAATGAGATCAGATATGTAATTACCGTATGATGGTAGTCTAAAATGATGGTATGTATTTATCGTACTTTATTGAAGTCTAATGAGATCAGATATGTTATTACCGTATGATGGTATTCTAAAATGATGGTATGTATTTATCGTACTTTTATGGAAGTCTAATGAGATCAGATATGTAATTACCGTATGATGGTATTCTAAAATGATGGTATGTATTTATCGTACTTTATTGAAGTCTAATGAGATCAGATATGTTATTACCGTATGATGGTATTCTAAAATGATGGTATGTATTTATCGTACTTTTATGGAAGTCTAATGAGATCAGATATGTAATTACCGTATGATGGTATTCTAAAATGATGGTATGTATTAACCGTACGTTTATGGAAGTCTAATGAGATCAGATATGTACTTACCGTATTATGATAGTCTAAAATGATGGTATGTATTTACCGTATTTTTATTGTTGTCTAATAAAATGATGTATGTAATTACCGTATGATGGTAGTCTAAAATGATGGTATGTATTTACCGTACCTTTATGGTAGTCTAATGAGATAAGATATGTACTTACCGTATGATGGTACTTAAATATGATGGTATGTATTAAATGTACCTTTGTGGTTGTCTAATGAGATGAGATATGTAATAACCGTATGACGGTAGTCTAAAATGATGGTATGTATTTATCGTACTTTTATGGAAGTCTAATGAGATGAGATATGTAATTACCGTATGATGGTAGTCTAAAATGATGGTATGTATTTACCGTACCTTTATGGTAGTCTGATGAGATGAGATCTGTATTTACCGTATGATGGTATTCTAAAATGATGGTATGTATGTATTTATCGTACCTTTATGGTAGTCTAATGAGATGAGATGTGTATTTACCGTATGGTGATAGTCTATTTACCGTGTGGTGATAGTCTATTTACCGTAAGATGGTAGTCTGTTTACCGTATGATGGTAGTCTATTTACCGTATGATTATAGTCTATTTACCGTGTGATGGTAGTCTATTTACCGTACGATGTTAATCTATTTACCGTATAATGTTAGTCTATTGACCGTATGATGGTAGTCTATATTGACCGTATGATGATAGTCTATATTTACCATATGATGGTAGTCTATATTTACCGTTTGATGGTAGTCTATATTTACCGTATAATGGTAGTCTATATTTACCGTATGATGGTAGTCTATATTTACGATATGATTATGGTCTATATTTACCTTATAATGGTAGTCTATATTTACCGTATGATGGTAGTCCATTTACTGTATGATGGCGGTCTATATTTACCGTATGATGGTAGTCTATATTTACCGCATGATGGTAGTCTATTTACTGTAAGATGTAAGTCTATTTACCGTATGATGGTAGTCTATTTTACGTATGATGGTTGTCTATTTACCGTATAATGGTAGTCTATTTACCGTATGATGGCAGTCTATTTACCGTATGATGGTAGTCTATTTACCGTATGATGGCAGTCTATTCACCGTATGATGGTAGTCTATTTACTGTATGATGGAAGTCTATTTACCGTATGATGGTAGTCTATTTACCGTATGATGCTAGTCTATTTACCGTATAATTATAGTCTATTTACCTTGCGATGGTAGTCTATTTACCGTGCGATGGTAGTCTATTTACCGTATGATGTTAGTCTATTTACTGTAAGATGGTCGTCTTTATACTGTGCGATGGTAATCTATTTACCGTATGATGTTAGTCTATTTACTGTAAGATGGTAGTCTATTTACCTTATGATGATAGTCTATTTACCGTATGATGTTAGTCTATTTACCGTGTGGTGATAGTCTATTTACCGTATGATGGTAGTCTATTTACCGTATGATGGTAGTCTATTTACCGTTTGATGGTAGTCTATTTACCGTATGATGATAGCCTATTTACCGTATGATGGTAGTCTATTCACCGTATAATGATAGTCTATTAACCGTATGATGTTAGTTTATTTACCGTATGATGTAAGTGTATTTACCGTATGATGGTAGTCTATTTACCGTATGATGGTAGTATATTTACCGCATGATTGTAGTCTATTTACCGTATGATGTAAGTCTATTTACCGTATGATGGTAGTCTATTTACCGTATGATGGTAGTCTAGCTATTTACCGTATGATGTTAGTCTACTTACCGTATGATTGTAGTCTATTTACCGTATGATGGTAGTCTATTTACAGTATGATGGTAGTCAAGTAGGCGGCAGACACGAACTGCTACATGTTCTTTCAACAGTTCTAGCAGTTCAATTGAAATCTATCTTGGATGAAGTAGAGGTTGCATTCTTTAGAAACACCGATTTATTCAGACTTAATAGATTGCATAGCAATTGATATATTACATACCAAAACTGCACAAGTCTCCCTTCTTTTTATACATTGCTAATATTCTAGCAAATGCATCACCACGATTTTGTCTAGAAATCTGACGTCAGCACTCACGGTGATAAAGGAACACGCGGCAAGATATTGTGAAACTGTTCTATACAGGAATGACGTAAACTTATTTTGGTCTATTAAAAATTCTGGGGACATGATTGACAAAATGAAATCTAAAAATTTTCAAGCAAATACGATTCTTCGTACGACTGTTCTAATATGTACACCAAGCTTCCTCACGACAAAATTAATAATCGCATGTCCAAACTCATTAAAGTGTTTTAATCGAATGGGGAAAAATTGTACTTGTATTTACCTGTCGTGTGTCTCTTTTCCGTCTCGTACTGTACTCGTCTTTTGTGTTTTTGTATCAGGTGTTTTGGTGTTTTACTGTTGATGCTGCAACAGGGTCTTGTTGGAGATCTCCTCCCTTCTTGTACATTTGAATCAAAAGGTTTCTTTTCCGCTACAGAATCCAAATCATATAAATCATGGACATGTAGTAACCTACGTTATGCCTTAATTATTGTAGATTTATTTCTATACACTCATTAAAAAGAATTTATCCAAAATCTTCAAAAGCATGATGATTTAATGTTTCATTGGTACTTCTAATTGATTACTTCTTTCCAGCTCTGTCACCTGGAAGAAGCTTTGTTTTGACCTTTTATCAATGTGTCATCATCTACATATTTTTTTGCTATTTCGGAAACTAGCCATTTCACCGATAAATATCATCGAAATTAAAGGAGTTTAACATCTTAGCACCATCCCTCCAAT
Source organism: Pinctada imbricata (assembly GCA_033119305.1). Taxonomy (NCBI): domain Eukaryota; kingdom Metazoa; phylum Mollusca; class Bivalvia; order Pterioida; family Pteriidae; genus Pinctada; species Pinctada imbricata. The sequence goes on along the minus strand of VSWD01000014.1, from coordinate 15,516,717 downwards.
GCTATTTTGAACATAGATTTTATTTGGATATGCTACTGAATCGACCTTACAGGAAATTTGGAGTCGCGCGCTCTCTGTAGTGTAAATGTACAAATCTTAATTCAAAAATTTAAAGAGGGCGCTACTGAAAGGATTTTTGGTGGCCCCGCTGGAAGCATCACTGATGAGAATTTAATATTCGAAACAAATGTCTGGTGCATGGAAGTTGGTTTGGAATTTTCTTCAAGAAGGTATAGTGTTGGAATCCTTCGACATTATTCTAGGTACCTGGATGATATTCTTACTATCGACAATCCTGTTTTTGAAAAGTATAAAAATGTTATTTATCCACAAGAATTGATTTTAAACAAAGCAAACGTTAAAAACACAGAAACACCTTTTTTGGACCTAAGTATCAAAATTGTTAATGGAGATATTCATACAAATGTGTATGACAAAAGAGATAATTATGCATTAAAATAGTTTTATTTTCCCTGGCTTGACGGTGATGTTCCTAGATTACCGTGCTAAGGTCTACATTTCACAGCTCATGCGGTATGCTAGAGCTTGTACTGATGTTTTGGATTTTCATAGTAGAATTTACAAATTATCAAGAAACTTTTAGGACAAGGTTTTCGCTTTGACAGACTGGTAAAGACTTTCTGGAAATTTTACAAAACTTATTGTCATCTTCTTTTTAAATTCGGACCAATACAAACAACAGAGTATATTACTTTGGGTATCTCACAACCTGCATTTTATGGTGACATAATTAACAAAATAAGAAGGATAAAAGATATACAACGTAACCATCGAAAATGCGTCAGAACCATCAAACGCCTTTTAAACCGTGGATATGATCCTAATGTCACTAGACGGACACTAGGCTTGGTACTTGACCAATCTACAGTCTTGTACCAGCGCATTCTTAAAACTTGCACTCTGACTGACTGTGACGACAGGACTCCATGACGGGCCCTGTCCAAACCTCTTTATAGAAGACAGGGCCCCGACCACCTGTCCTCTCTGAATGTCAGTGGGACTCCTCAGGTGATAACATACATAAGCTCGCTATAGTCGGCTGAACACGGATTGTATTACACACGCCCTCTATTATGAATATCCATTAACAAATTCATCCGTGTTGCTTGGCCCCCTGATTGCGGTCTTGTGAGTGTGTGTGGTCATCTGACAGTGAGGAGGTTTCGTGGAAGATGGCCGTCCTAATTCGGCATCGGCTGCGCATTGGTCTCGTTGGTTTATGTGTAGTCCTTTGTGTTTGATGTTTCTGTGTTGTGCGTTGGTGTCCCTTTAGATAACTATACCAAACGATGGTGTACATCGGAAGGAGTCCAATCGCATGCTCTGAATGACTGAAAAACCTCATTTTGGATATTACCGATATTCGAATAGATAACTACCACAAAAATCCTCATCTATTTGAAAATCCAATTTCTAAATCTGAGAGATATTTCAAATCCAAGTTACGTAATTTACATGAAAAATATGTCTTCTCGCCTGCAGACAAAGCAGCCAACAACACCATAATTATTTGAAAACGCTACTACATATCAACTTCAGTTTCGGAACTTTCCTCCACTAATATACTTATATCGAAAGCAACGAAAGTGTTCCCAATATTTTGAACAAACATAACAGTGAAAATTCTTCTTTTAACATCCCTATTTCTAAATTGGATCTCCCTACAATATACTGTATACCAAAACTTCACAAGTCTCCTTACAAGTTTCGATACATTGCTAATTCTAGCAACTGCTCAACAACAATTTTGTCTAGAAATCTGACGTCAGCACTCACGGCTATAAAGGAACACGTGGCAAAATACTGTGAAACTGTCATGAACAGGAATGGCGTAAACTTCTTTTGGTCTATTAAAAATTCAGGGGATGTGATTGACAAAATGAAATCAAGAAATTTTGAAGCAAATACGATATCTTCATACGACTTTTCTAATATGTACACCACGCTTCCTCATGACAAAATAAATGCTCGACTGTCCAAACTCATTAAACGGTGTTTTGGTTGAGAGGGAAAACTTATATTTGTACTTCTGAATCGAAGGGTTTCTTTTCCGCCACAAATTACAAATCATACAAATCATGGACATGTGGTGACCTGTGTATTGCCTTGTCCTTCCTTTTTGACAATATTTATGTAAGATTTGGTGAGAAACTCTACAAGCAGGATGTAGGGATTCCAATGGGTACTAATTGTGCGCCTCTTGTTGCAGATTTATTTTTATACACGTATAAAAGGCAATTTATCCAAAATCTTCAAAAGCAAAGAAAAAATGATGTGAAATGTTTCATTGGTACTTCTAGGTACCTGGATGATATTCTTACTCTCGACAATCCTGTTTTTGAAAGGTATAAAAATGTTATTTATCCACAAGAATTGATTCTAAACAAGGCAAACGTTTCAAACACAGAAGCACCATTTTTGGACCTAAATATCAAAATTGTTAATGGAGAGATCCATACAAGTGTGTATGACAAAAGAGATGATTTTGGATTTAACACAGTAAATTTCCCCTGGCTTGACGGTGATGTTCCTAGATTACCGTCCTATGGTATCTATATTTCACAGCTCATCCGGTATGCTAGAGCATGTACTGATGTTTTGGATTTTCATAGTAGAAATTTATAAATTACCAAGAAAATTTTAGGACAAGGTTTTCGCTTTCACAAACTAGTAAAGACTTTTTGGAAATTTTACAAAAATTATTGCCAACTTCTTCTGAAATTCGGACCAATACAGGCAACAGAGTATATTACTTTGGGTATTTCACAACCTGCATTTTATGGTGACATTATTAACAAGATAAGAAGGATCAAAGATAGACAACATCACTATCGAAAATGCGTCAGAATCATCAAACGCCTTTTATACCGTGGATATGATCCTAATGTCACCAGACGGACACCAGGCTTGGTACCTGACCAATCTACAGTCTTGTACTTGTAAGTGCATTCTTAAAACTTGCACTCTGACTGACTGTGACGATGGGACTCCATGACGGGCCCTGTCCAAACCTCTTTAGAGAAGACAGGGCCCCGACTACCTGTCCTCTCTGAATGTCAGTCGGACTCCCCGGGTGATAACATACATGAGCTCGCGGCGGCAGAGCACGGATTGTATTACGTACGCCCTCTTTTTATATCCATTTACATATTCATCTGTGTTGCTTGGGCCTCTGCGTTTTGCGGTTTTGTTTGTGTGTGGTCATCTGACAGTGAGGAGGTTGTTTTACACCACAATTGTACGTTCTTCGAGACCTCTGGGTAATCGGAAAAGTGGGAGGGTTGTGCGCACGTAATCCAGGATAACCACACCTTCTGCTATTTCCGTGGCAGATGGCCGTCCTAAGTCGGCACCGGTTGCCCATTGGTCTCATTGGTTTATGTGTAGTCCTTTGTGTTTGATGTTTCTGTGTTGTGCGTTGACGTTCCTTGTCCCTATGCGTCTCTTTCTGTGCTTGTCTGCTTTATGTTTTTGCATTGAGTGTTTTGGGGTTTTGCTGTGGGTGCTGACACCTGGTGTTGTTGGAGACCCCCTCCTTTGTTTTGTCCCTTTTGCGTCTCTTTCTGTGCTTGTCTTCTCAATGTTTTTGTTTGAAGACGTTAACATTTGCACTACTTCGGGAGTGTCACTGCTGGTGGACCAGGAATCCCCTAGGGCACATGTAGCCAAGTTCGATCAACTTCGATTGATCGTCTGTCTATTCAACGCATTCACAAATTTCTGTTACCAAAATTCTTGAAATTTCCAATATTTCTAATTCTTGAAATTTCTAATTCTTGAAGTTTTTGTCACCAAAATTCTTGAAATTTCTAATTACTTTTTTTCACTATTGACAATCCTGTTTTTGATACATATAAGAATGAAATTTATCCACAGGAGTTGACTCTCAACAAGTCAAACGTTAGAAATACAGAAACACCATTTTTGGACCTAAATATTAAAATTACTAACGAAGAAATTCATACCAGTATTTATGACAAAAGAGATGATTTTGGATTCAACATAGTAAATTTCCCCTGGCTTGACGGTGACGTTCCCATACTACCGTCATACGGCATTTACATATCACAGCTCATTCGGTACGCTAGAGTGTGCACTAATGTTTTGGATTTTTATAGCAGAAATTTGCATATAACCAAGAAACTTTTAGGTCAAGGTTTCCGCTTTCATGAACTAGTAAAGACTTTTTGGAAATTTTACAAAAATTACAGTAAGCTTCTTTTAAAGTTCGGACCTATACAAGCAACAGAATATATATTACTTTGGGTATCTCAAAACCTGCATTTTATGGCGACATAATAAACAAATTTAGAAGGATCAAAGGCAGACAGCATAGCCATCGAAAATACGTCAGAATCATCAAACTCCTTTTATACCGTGGATATGATCGTAATGTGTTGAATATGATAATGTGTAAATATATATAAAAATAGGGTAGGGGCGTACGAAATACAGTTCGTGCTCTGCCGGCTGTAGAGCTCATGCATGTTATCACCCGAGGAGTCCGTCCGACATTCAGAGGGGACAGGTGGTCGGGGCCCTGTCTTCTCTAAAGAAGTTTGAACAGGGCCCGTCATGGAGTCCCGTCGTCACAATCGGTCAGAATGCAAGTCTTAAGAATGCGCTGGTACAAGACTGTAGATTGTTCCGATCCCATGCCGAGTGTCCGTCTAGTGACATTAGGATCATATACACGGTATAAAAGGCGTTTGATGATTCTGACGAATTTTCTATGGATATGCTGTCTGCCTTTGGTCCTTCTAATTTTGCTAGTATGTCACCATAAAATGCAGGCTGTGAAATACCCAAAGTAATATACTCTGTTGCTTGTAAAGATCCGAACTTTTAAAGAAAGCTGACTGTAATTTTTGTAAAATTTCCAAAAAGTCTTTAACTATAGTTTATGAAAGGGCCCCTGTAAAGTGCGAAACGAAACAAAAACGAAACGAAACGAAACAAATCGAAACGAAACGAAACGAAACAAATCGAAACAACACGAAACAAATCGAAACGAAACGAAACGAAACAGATCGAAACGAAACGAAACGAAACAAAACGAAACAGATCGAAACGAAACGAAACAAAACATAAAACTTAAAGAATATGAGAAAAAGAGGAAAAATCGCCGAGAACAAATATTTGAAGACAAGATCAGAATGTTATATTGCCTTAATCCAAGAGTTCTACATTTGTAACTATTGCCGAGAGGGTTTCTCGAAAGAGTCAAAGTTGAAAATTGAAAAAAGGTAATGTCAAAAGCCATTCATGTAGTTAAGAGGAATGAAGGGGAGGTGATAGAAAACCACGCTATGACACCGTAATGAGATCATAAAACTGGGGAGAGCACATTTCAGTAATTTTTTTTTATCCTTTTTCAAACGAAATGTGTCCCCCCCCCAGTATTTGTTCTTATTAATCTGATAAAGTTTTCAAATACACATAACGGAACAGTTCCGTTTCCTCTGTACTAGACTCCTCCCTGCTAAATTTTTTCCGCCTATGACAAGGTTTGTCATCCCGTTCACTCTCCTTTTATCCTTTAAAATGCAATTGTGCTATATACCGTATATATTATGTTTTAATCGTCTTATTTAACCCTTTAAAAACCCTCCAGTCACAAGAACTAATGGATGAAGGCAATAATATATATATATTGGCATCCGTGCTAGTTCTCTGCATTTACATCAATTTTTCTCATTAGTTCTTTAAGATTTATGTTTTGTTTCGTTTCGTTTCGATTCGATCTGTTTCGTTTCGTTTCGATCTGTTTCGTTTCGATTCGATTTGTTTCGTTTCGTTTCGTTTCGTTTTTGTTTCGTTTCGCACTTTACAGGGACCCTTTATGAAAGCGGAAACCTTGACCTAAAAGTTTCTTGGTTATATGTACATTTCTACTATGAAAACCCAAAACGTTAGTAGGTGTCATTATCAATAAACATCAAAGAATTAAGAACCTATTAGTTATTCAGTTTCAAAGTCGGAAAGGCGATGCAAAATCATTAGAATTTCCATTGGAACAGTTGCGAACCTCGGAATGAAGAAAATTCCGAAGTGAGACCAGGTGCCCGGGGAGAGTCAGCGTCTCCTGTTTGCATGCAACGCCCATGTTTCCGCTCCATGGGAACAATATTGAAATCATTTGTTCTGTACAATTTAAGTGCACACATGCGAATTTTAACAACTGATGTATCATCAGTGATGCTCGAGTCCTGAAGAGATGAAATCCAAATAGTATGAAAATATGAAGAGCAAATGTCTGAACGTAACCTAAAATTTCAGCCAAAGAACTTGCTAAGGTCAGAGCTACTGTATGTCGTCAGGGAGATACCCCTTAGTTTTAGGAAAATTTTCATTCTTTTATTTTTTGCGGAGAATTTAGGAATATATTTCAAATCAAGTGCCGATACTGTGATTGTTATCTTTACTGTCTGTTCGTGTGGTTGTTTTGAGTTCTGTCAGTTGTCCAGTGTAATCTTAATTGTGAGTATGCGTTCCGCTGTTTTAATACACCGTTGTCTTGTTCGAGATATTTCCAAAATTACCTTCACTTATGATGCATTATTTGTTTAAATGCGCATGTGATGCCTTTAATTATTACGACAGAACACAAAATTCAATATAATAATTCATTTGAACCTCTATGAAATGAGTTAAAAAAAATCCTGACGATAATCTCAACAGCACTCACAATATAGCACAACATTTAGCATCGACGGACCCCTAGCAAGCTAGAGGTGGGACCAGGTACCCAGGAATAGTAAGCATCCCCTGTTGGCTTGCCGCACCCGCTGAAATCAGCAGCCGGTATTTGAAGAGTGTTTCGTCATTCTGTTCCTTTGTCCATGATAAATCTTCAACTGGGTAATCACACAAGTGGGAAGGGGGGGTGCAAACGGAATCCGGATAACTACAACCTTTGCTATTAACGCAGCATGTGGCCGTTCTAAGGTGGAATATGTTGCCAATTTTAGTGTCGTTGGTTAAGGCTTTTGATGACATTTTTTGTGTTTGGTATTCCTTGTCCCTTTTGTTTATTGTTCTAATTATTTACTCTGTGTTCTTGTGTTTAGGCGTCTCTGAGATTTACTGTGTTTGCTGCAACCGAGTCATGTTGGAAATCACCTCCTTTCCTCTACATCATGTTCGCGTGATTGTGTTATCAGTGATACTGCAGATTTAAATATAGAAAATCAAACAACTAGTAGTGAAGACATGAAGCCTGACCTCAGATGTTTGCCAAAGAGCCAGTGACAGACACAGTAATGCATTGAGAGAGATGCATCTTAGTTTTGGTCTCCCTCAACGTATGTATTGGCATTCATATCTCAAGTTCTCATGTAATCCGGATAACCACACCAGCCGTCCTAAGTCAACACCGGTTGCCCATTGGTCTCGTTGGTTTATGTGTGGTCATTTGTGTTTCAGGTTTCTATGGTGTGTGTTGACGTTCCTTCTCCATTTTGCGTCTCTTTCTGTGCGTGTCTACTCTGTGTTTTTGCATTGGGTGTTTGGGGGTTTTGTTGTTGGTGTTGCAGCCGAGTGTTGTTGGAGATTCCCCCCTACCGTCTTTGGTGAGTTGATTTTGATTGTTTGTGAGTCCATTCGGCGTGGCTGCTGTGAGTCTCGTTGTCCCTTGTTGTTTGTTAAAGCCGATTCTTTCTTTTGTTCTTTGTCTTTCAATGAAAGTGTCCCTTTATATCGAGAGCAATGAGCGTGTCCCCAACATTTCGAACAAACATAATAGTGAAATTTCTTCATTCAACATCCCTAGGAAAAGGATTTATATAAGTATCATACTTGTTTCCTAATCCTGCATGATCTTATTTGTACTTATATTACATAATGAAAGTGAAATAAATACCAGTTTAAACTAACATCCCTATTTCTAAATTGAATCTTCCTACAAAATATTGCATACCGAAACTGCACAAGTCTCCTTATAAATTTTGATACATTGCTATTTCTAGCAACTGCTCCAGCTCCGCTACAATTTTGTCTAGAAATCTGACGTCAGCACTCACGGCGATAAAGGAACACGTGAAAAAATATTGATATTGTGAAATTGTTCTAAACGGAAATAATTAAAAATTCAGGGGATATGATCTAGAAATTTTCAAGCTTATACGATTTCTTCATACGACTTTTCTAATATGTCATATCCCAGTCATCTTGCTACGTCTTTCGGTATACTTTTATTGGACACAATTTCCACATATTTTGGCCATATTCCATTGTTTATATTGACGAGGGTTTAATACCCGAAACGTGCATGTCTGGTCCATGCTGTCTGCTTTTAAATGATGCTAGTGAATTTTAAGACTTAACACATGTACATATACACCACGCCTCCTCATGATGGATTTCAAAACTCATTAAATGGTGTTTTGATCGAGAGAAGAAAAGTATATTTGTACATCTGAATCAAGGGTGTCTGCAGAATACAAATCATGTAATTCATGGACATGTAGTGACCTGCGTATTGCCTTGTCCTTCTTCTTGGACAACATTTATGTAAGATTTGATGAGAACTATGGATACTAATTGTGCGCCTCTTGTAGCAGACTTTTTCATACATATATGAAAAAGAATTTATCCAAAATCTTCAAAGCAAAGAAAAGATGGTGATGTGAAATGTTTTATTGGTACTTCTAGGTACTTGGATGATATTCTAACTATCGACAATCCTGTTTTTGAAAAGTAAAAAAAAAGTTATTTATCCACAAGAATTGACGCTAAACAAGGCAAATGTTACAAAGAGAGAAACACCATTATTGGACCTAAATATCAAAATTGTTACTAGAGAGATGTATACAAGTGTGTATGACAAAAGAGATGATTTTGGATTCAACATAGTAAATTTTCATTGGCTTGACGGTTTTGTTCCGTGATTACCGTCATACAGTATCTACATTTCACAACTTTTCCGGTACGTATGCTAGAGCATGTGCTGATGTTTTGGATTGTCGAGGTAGAATTTTGCAAATTACCAAGAAACTTTTAGGTCAAGGGTTTTTGCTTTCACAAACAAGAAAAGACTTTCTGGAAATTTTATAAAACTTAATGTCATCTTCTTTTTTAAATTCGGACCCATTCAAGCACCATAGTAAATTACTCTGGGTATCTCACAACCTGCATTTATGGTGACAGAATAAACAAAATAAGAGGAATCAAAGGAAGTGTCACAACGACGTTTTTGCGTGTGATTGTTCAAAAATTTGAAATGATGAAAATGCAATCAGCGACCGTTAATTTAGTTTATTATGGTCCGAAATATGAAATAACATAGAAACTGCATCCACGCACACATTCACTCCATAAAATAAAATGCAAGTATTTTGACTGTACTTGGAAAGTCCGCAGTACATAAAAACAGTTAATTTTCAGAAGTCGGAAATTCCGGAACAACTGCAAATCACGCCCGGTCAGCTCCGAGGCGGTCAACTCACTCCCGAGATCTCTCATTCTCGTCAAAATTACCAACGAATTTATACCGTGGATATGATACTTCTGTCACCAGATGGACACTTGGCTTGGAAGCATTGTGCCAGGCTACCAGCGCATTTTAAAAACTTGCACTCTGACTGACTATGGCGACTGGACCCCATGACGGGCCCTGTCCAAACCTCTTTATAGAAGACAGGGCCCCCACCACCTGTCCTCTCAAAATGTCAGTCGGACTCCTCGGGGGATCACATACATGAGCTCGCAACAGCCGGCAGAGCACGGACTGCATTTCGTCTGCCTTGTGTTTCTAGATCCCCTGCGTCATGTTATCTCTTTGTATATTCACCTAACAGTAAGGAGGTAACTTTACACCACAATTGAACGTTCTTCAAGACCTCTGGGTAATCGGAAAACTGGGAGGGTCGTGCGCACGTAATCCGTATAGCCACACCGTCTGCTACTTACGTGACAGATGGCCATCCTAACTCGGCCCAGTTATCCATTGGTCTCGTTGGTTTATGTTTAGTCTTTTATCTTTCATGTTTCTATGGTATGAGTTGGTGTTCCTTGTCCCTTTTGTGTCTCTGTGTGTGTTAGCTCTGTGTTTTTACATTGGGTGTTTGGGAGTTTTGCTGTTGGTGCTGCAGCCGAGTGTTGTTGGAGATTCCCCCTCCCTTCTTTGTTTGTTCGCGAGTCCATTCGTTATGGTTGTTGTGCGTCTCTTTGTCCCTTGTTGCTTGTTGAAGTCGACAAGTCCTTTGTCTATTTGTTTGTTTAATAAGAGCGGATGTGTTCCGAGTGTTGTTGGAGATCCCCCTCTCTTCTTTGTTTGTTCGCGAGTCCATTCGTTTTGGTTGTAGAGCATCTCATTGTCCCTTGTTGTTTGTTGAAGTCGACAAGTCCTTTGTCTATTTGTTAGATTAATAAGAGCGGATGTGTTCCGAATAGGTTAGTACAAGGTGGTTCAGTCGAAGATTGTTTTCCCTATCTGTGAAGCAAGCATGATAAAGAGAAGCCAAAGTTACTGAGTGGAACCCTCTCTTTGAAAAAAAAACCAACTTTCTTTATCGTTTGACTATCTTAGTCTTAGAACAATTATATGTAAAGTATAAAAGACTTGTAATCTTCATAGTTTAATATTTGAATGGATTTCCTCTTTTTCGGCCTCGAGTTCTCAGACATAATCTGATTGAAAATTCGCGCATATTTTGCACTGAAATTTTATAATATAACACATACATGTATATATTTCAATATTGACAAATGAAAAATTCAGTTGACATTTAGCTGCTAAGTTAGAAGTCAAGCAAGTTATACGGACAGGTGAACTAACTTTTATATCTTTTGTAACGTTTTTGACTTGCCTATTAGTCGCCTTAAGGTTTGATTAACTTCTAGTAGCACGTATATTATCAAACTCTCAGCTGTGATTTATGTTTATTTATTTCCTTTGATAATACCTAGCGGTCCGAGAAGTTCCACAATGGCAGCACCCGCAGCATCTGTGCTAAGTACGGTATCCCAAGCCCGAACCTATACTTAATGCCATTTTTCTATTTTCTATTCTCAAGATTAAATCCACGCTTCTCAATGGGCTATTCATTTATCAAATGATAATTTTTTTTGATGTACTGAACGGCATTTTCTTTTCTCTATTCTCTCCAATGTCCCACGTATAAGAGAGATGACCCATTACCAGTTACTCCCCTTTGTTCGTACGTGCTCACTCGTTACGGGGCGCTGAGCTTAGCGCGAACTAGACTTAATACGGCGGCACAGCCTGCGCTCTCTATCCCTCTTTGAACTCCGGAGTGTAAACTATTATTACTCCATACTGATATTCAAACCGCTGCGTTTAACAGTTTCGTTTAATTTACAAGTCAAATTGAGTCCTATAATGTCTAAACATGGTTTTATTCAAGAAAAAAGATTTTGCGGTACCAATATTTTTTGTCCTGATAGTGTTGATTGATTACGCTTGTGGTGAAGTAAGAAACCGGATTTTTCCGAAGAACTTTGTGTCTGTATTTTATACAAACTCTTCAGAAAAGGAGTTACGAATTGCCTTCAAGAATATTGTTATTTCGGAGACCTCGGCATTTTTGGATACTTATTATTCTATGATTTTTCACAGAATTTCCGATGGGGAGAGATTAATTCAAACAGTGTATCAGAATAAGCAATTCAAAGATTGTATGTACAGCACGGATGCCCGTGATGTTAATTCTTTTATTGGAGACTTTAAAAATGAAACAGTGTCCGATTGGATGAAATTTCCGAAAGGAAAGGCAATATCAAATTATACTAACTCAGGGCACCATGAAAATGTTACTGAATACTTTAGACACAGGAAAGACCTTGGGGAATTAAAGGATAAGATAAAAATAAACAAATTTGCTCACTTGTGTCGGAAATTTGCGAAAGGAGTCAAACGAACGAGCCACGCACATAAGAATTTTCATCATTTTCAAGAGCAAGAGAAAAAATTCTTCAGTGACGAAATAGACGATGATGTCATATCGGATGACTTCGTGTTCCTGAATCCTAAACACGATACAAACACTCAGAAAAAGGTATCTACGGACAGAAAACGGAGATCGACCAGAAATAAGCGGTCAGTATGGTCAAGTTTTCTTATGTTTCCGGGAACAAAGTGGTGTGGGCGTGGTCAGACGGCCAAACATTATAACGATATCGGCACGGACAATGAGCTAGACGAGTGTTGCCGAGAACATGACCTGTGTCCGGTCCTCGTACATCCGTTCAGCTTTAAATATCATTATTTTAACTACAGATTCCATGCTGTTTTACACTGCAAATGTGACGAAGAGTAAGTAGAGTTCTTTAATTCTTTCTTTCTAATAAAATATATGATCACACCTATATTTATATTTGCATTACAATGTTTATAAAATGCCAATATATCAATGTAACATATTGTTGCAAGAAATAAAGAATTGAACATTACTACTGGTATGTCTGTGTATCACATGATGGTCACACGATGGCGCGTTGTCGGACTCGATCGATGACTATTATTGCCCCCGAGTGCCGACGAAGGACACGAGAAATGTACGATGATATTTGTTATCGTCTTTTAATAGATGGTTTAATTTGTAAATGTTCATTATCCATAAAGAATTTACACGCACGTTAAGAACCAGCGCTCCGGTTTATCATATTGTGTTAGATACCCGTTGCAAGTCTCCAAAGAGGTAGAGCCACGAGACCCCAAAACCGCTTTTCATGAAAAGAAAAACATCACCAAACAAAGTGCCATTTGACGTATTATGACGCCATGTAGTGACGTCATTTTGACGTTATATGACAAAATATGGCAAAATTTACTGCGAATTTTATATTTCGTGGAATAATTTGATGTTGTCGCATACGTTAACTAAGATAAAACCTTCATGACAAAAAGATATAATGATAATCTTTTACATACAATTTTTTCATGTTAGTTATTGTATGCGGTCATTGCAAATCTTATTTAAATATGTAAAAGATTATCATCATCATTATAAATAGACCACGAAGCTACACCAAAATCGGCAATGTTCCGCGAAATCGCTGAAAAATCTAGGGCCAATAACAGACTTCGTGGTCTATTTATAATGACCTAAGAGAACTAAAAGCTGATGATAAATACATTGTTTACAAAAAAGGGATTCATTGTTCAATAGAAAACGTATGAAAGTGTCAAATCACAGTTAACAAAATTATGAGGAACTATGTTCAGAATTAGGGCCAATAGCAGGCTGCATGGTCCTACCCCCTTCAGAAATTGCTTCAAATATTCTTACTTCCTTTTCAATTTTTGCGAGAATTTTTTATTCAAATATGCATGATAAAGCTCAGTATGAATACCACGATATGTTTTATAAATATAAAGTTTAGTATCAATACCACGATATGTTTTATCATGTTTATAAATATAAACTTTAGTATCAATACCACGATATGTTTTATAAATATAAACTTTAGTATCAATACCACGATATGTTTTATAAACATTAAATTTAAGTTAATGAAAATAAAACCATACAGACTGCATGTGTGATGTTAACGACTTTTAAGCTTTCACTGACGAGCTTCCTTTGTCCACTGACATAAAATCAAAGAAATTATTGAGGCAAAATGTAGTTTTAGAGAACCAACCAATATCAAGACAGAAATATACACGTAAGATACATGAAACCAACGTGTATCGGGAACTGATTTTGTCGTGCATATATCATGTTCTATATATATATATAGGAATATTCAGAAATGATTAATACTTTATTTCCCAAAACGTTTTCGCCATTCGGGCTCTTAATTGGAAATGATCTACTGAAGAGACCAAATTGTCAAAACGTTTTGGGAAGTAAAGTATGAATCGGCATTTCTGATTCAACTGTTCCGAGAGGATACCATTGTGTTCTACATACAGTAAATGGTGTAGTTATCCGGATTACGTGCACAAGACTCTCCTATGTACTTTTAAGAAGGCGAATACATATATCATGTACGTGTGCACCAGTATAAATACATATTTTTATATTAAAACAATAGTGCTTTTTTTTGTCGGGTGACAAAACAAACGAGGCAATTGTTGCAGGGTGCGGGGGAAGGATCAGTAGAGAAACTGGGTCCTCAAATCTTAATAAAAGGGAAGGAAAAGGATTTAGAAGTAGTTTAAAGGGGGAGAGTGTTAAGAATAGCAACAGTGTGCCTTCACTAGAATATGATACAGAGGACGAAGTAGTCGGTCGTCCGAATCTGATGTTTGCTCATACGAGAAACATTAAGGAAATTTATGGCACAGCATTAAATATGTTATTTATGTGCAGTATTTTTATTATTTGGACGCACGATTCCATTAAATTCTCCTATTTCGACCTTGGACTAAAAGTTTCGCACTAGTTAGTTTACTTCATAAGCTCTATTATGGGATGAATCTTTTAAAGAATTAGATATTTTTTGATAGTTTTTTGTGTGTTTGTGTGTGTGTGTGTTTAATAAAAACGCACGAAAGAACGTTTGCTCCTTCTATCCCCCCTCTCTCTCTGTTTTGTTTTGTTTTATATATATATTCTTAATTTCAATAGCGTTGGCTTTGAAAGATTATTTTGAAGGTAACAGTCCACAAGGAATATATGAAACATAATCTATACCTAGAAATCTTTTAAAAGAACTATGTAATTGTTATATGTTAAGGGTATTAGGTACCACATGTTGCAAAAAAAAAAAAAAAAAAAAAAAAAAACTTCTTAAATGAAATCATTGAGTACAGCGTTTAAGAACTTTTTTTGGGAAAATTTTCAATTATACAAATATGAAAAACGAAAAAAATATAGGCTCTTACGGATACAAATATGAAAAACGAAAAAAATATAGGCTCTTACGGAGTTGATTTGACTATGAACAGAGTATGATAATTAGATCAAAGTTAAATTGAACGTGTAATTATCAAATAAAGAAGAAAATTGAAGGTCCCATACAGAGATTTACAAAACGTCAAAATACGATCTCCCCAATTTCTTCGTCTGGTCTCTAGCATCCAATAGTGTTAGAACACTCAAATTCGGGGATCATAGAGATTTTGCAAATATTCACTTAGAGTGGGAGAAAGAAAGAGAGAGAGAGAGAGAGATTAGAAAGAAATAAGAATGCTCCCCATTACAAGTCGAGGATTTCAAAATTTTGAAGAGAAAAAGAGCGAGATAAGGGAAGGATAGGGGTGTTCAAGTCTTATATACCCCCCCCCCTCCTCAAAAAATAAACATCAAAACAAGAACAAAGATTTAGAAGGGAACAACTGACTTATCATGTCATTCTGTGTAAAATTGACGGACGTTGAACATTTGAAAAAAAAGGGGGGGGGGTGTCCTGCATTCTGCACCACCGTTCTAGATCCGCCGATGCATTTTCAAGTACATGATATATAATGGGGGCGGGGAACCATCCCACAAAAGTCTGTTGAAATAGATTACCCCGGTTACTCAACAGGAAGCCCTATTTAGTGCATAATTTAATTCCTCTTTGTTATTCTATATTTATATATGAAATGGAAAGAAATTGAGTCATCTCACGATAATGTTTCAAATTATTTTTCCTCGTGAAAAAAAGACAAGAATTTTAAATACCGTGAAAGTAAAATAAGAAGAAACTAGACACGATGTATGAATTA
Organism: Pinctada imbricata; assembly: GCA_033119305.1. Classification (NCBI taxonomy): domain Eukaryota; kingdom Metazoa; phylum Mollusca; class Bivalvia; order Pterioida; family Pteriidae; genus Pinctada; species Pinctada imbricata. The sequence goes on along the minus strand of VSWD01000014.1, from coordinate 15,501,077 downwards.
ATTTCGAAACAAGCGCGATGAAATTTAAAACTTAATAGGGACTGCAAATTAGAAATGGGGGTCGGTGTCAGTAACATTAGATTTTATATTAAATACTGTAACTAGATAGAGTATCAAAGGACTGCATTGTGTGTATGAAAGGTTTAAGAAATAACCCCTCAAAATCTACATATTTATCCAACTTGTCATACTTCTGCATTCATATACTAGCTAGTATAATTTTTGACCTACTCAAATGTTAAACCAAACAATGGCTGTTCTTGTGAAAATCTTGTGAAATACTTTTTTGAAAAGTTTTTACAAATAAAAACACAAACACTCAAATACAAAAATTTTCGACCCCTTGGCCTTTATCAAGTGGTAAAAAACGACGATCATCCCTCCCCTCTGGAAGAAATATTTCAATCTACTGAAAAGTTTTTAATTTTGAAATTTGAAAACTTTATTAACTTTCTCGTATTTTTGAGAACGATAAAAAGAAAACCTGATAAACATAGCCATAAAATAGAGCCACGTGACCCAACCCTTTCCCCTCCCCTAGTCCAACCCCAGAAACACTCGCTGCCTACATTTCTTTGGAGCGGGTCAAGAGCAGGAGGGGAAGCATTGTTGATGGATCCACTGAATTATAAAGAACACCAATGGAGAAGGGGGACTTTTAGAGGAAAACGTAATTTTTATAAGGTATGCGCTGCCAATAACTATAACAGTTTTGCTTTCAAATAAAAAGAAAAACACTCAAATACACACATTCGACCCGTTTGCATTTAAAACGACGTTTTCTATTCTCTTGTGTGTGTGTGTGTGGGGGGGGGGGGGGTTGAACGGACTTCCACCCTATCACTTTGATGAATTATAATGACGATTAGTGAGAAACTACTATATAGTTCAAACCATCCCTCATATTTGTCATTCAAAATATTCACTTTTTGGGGTTAAAATGTAAGTTCAAACCAGAATTCATATAGAAAATATAATCATAGCATGTCATTATTAAGGGATGTTTTACATTCTCTCTTTTTTGGAAAACTTTGACCCTCAATATCAAATCTGACACTCGTCAATTTTACGATTATGAATTTAATTTCTTTCGAGGTCAGGTCTGTGTAAGACATTTGCGCTGCACCAGACATTTTTTTGTGAGCTATATTTCAGGTAATAGAAAATATGATCCTAACAATACATGTATATAATACTCTGTATAGATTATATACCGCACAGACCACCATCTGCTGTACCCAACTTAGATCGATTATAACTAATCCAGTATCAGTGACGAATGTAGGGAGAGGAATTAGGGGTCAGTGCCCCTGCCCTTCCCCGCCCATTTTTTAGGTGTTGGAAGTTTTTCAATTTATTATGTATACAAAGTCCCCTTCATTGGCAAAAATAATGGAATATTAAAGTTGTATTTTTAATCCTATGTAAAAAAAGCAGATTTTTCTCCCACCCTATATTATCTCAGACCCTGGATCCGCTCCAGTTTATTTTAATTGTTAGAAATAACCTCGTTTCGTACGTAGACTGTATCAGATTATATAAGGTGCATATATGCAGTGTTTATTTTTCCGGGAAACTGGTGAAAATCAATATGACAGATTGCGTTTTCTATACAGAGTTACTTCCCGCTTTGGTACTACGTTACCTACAATCGGAACGCCCCGACATTGGAAAAAGGGGCGAGGCGTTCCGATTGCATTACCCAAGGCGCTAAGCTCCTGGAAAAACGGAGAGTTGCGTAGCGAGATTGGTGAAAACTAAGAGAAAAATATATTTTACTTTTAAAAATTAAACATATGTTTTTGAATAAAATCTTCAGGTGAAAGAATATGTATATAGATCTATATGATAATGACAGAAAAGGAAGATATAGAGAAATCAAACCATAGAGATTGGGATGCAAATTGACCCCCCCCCCCAAAAAAAAATTAAGACACGGCAATGCAAAGAACATTACAAATATTGTCCATCGAAAATTTTTAGCCTTTTGGAAACTGCAATTTTTCATATTTTTCTAGCTCAAAATGCCAATCCTTTATTTGAGAAAAAGTATCTCTAGCGAGTCATTTTGAAATAATGCTCCCGAAGAATGCTTTCAAGGGAAATAAGTCTTAGAAATACAAGTAATACTCTAACTTCTGGTGATATGTATAATGCAGACTGACTGTAAGAATATATATTCTTCCCCTAAAAAATCAATCAATACCAGAAAAGGAAAAAAAAGTATTTTTTCAAGGTTTCCTTTTGACCAGAAAACAAAGGATTACTACGATTAAATTCATCATTTTAAAATTTAGCATTAAAATCGATTTCGACTATTCGATAAAATCGATGAATTCGTCACTTCCCCTCCACCCTCCTCCCAATTCCTCCCACTAAACTGACCTTACCACACACAAAACACGTAGGCTTGGCCCCTAGCGGTTAACATATTAGTTTAGGGGGTAAAGAGAGTGTAAATTATTCATACCGGAGTCATGTTATTTTTTACAGTTCCATTCCGGTGCGCGCTTTGAAAGAAATTAAATTTCGTTACGGTGCCTTATCAAGAGAAACCACATTAAATCATATCGGAATTTTCCCAAACCATCTCTAGTTGGCAATTATGACGATTACATGCGCGGATCTAAATTTGGGGAGGGAGGGGGTAACCTCCTACCTTAAGAAGCTTTCCGTTCAAATCGCCCAAAATTCCCTGAAGTCTTTTAACATTTCTAATTCTTTATTTATATTTCTCAACTACCCCTTTAGAGTTCTAAACTCTATTGAGAGCTGAACCCCCCCCCCTCTTCTCACCATCAGTTCCTGGAACCGCGCCTGATTTGTGTGTAATTACTGCTATTTTAAAGAGCACTGCGTTCTAAGAGAGCACATGTTAGGAGGGTTACTTTTTATATCATGATAAAATCTGAGATCAAACTATATGTATATTTAGTTTATATTTATGTCACTTGTAACATCGGTGATTTATAAATAGATATAAATGTAATTAGGTTACACATCCTTCATGCGGACTGATTAAGAGAGAGAGAGAGAGAGAGAGAGAGAGAGAGAGAGAGAGAGAGAGAGAGAGAGAATTTCCTTAAATACATTTTATACTTTCATATATCAAATATTTTATTTATACTGTCAGTGATTAATTAAATCAATTCATTTATGATTCATTTATCTTATCTTTAAGTAACTCATTTATTCATTTATCTATTTATTCACCTTATTGATAATTCATTTATTTATCATACTTACTCTTTTTTTATTCGTATCATTTTCATTATTGAAAACCTCGTCTTACCCGAAGGGTAAGAATTAATGACAGAGTTGTCTTTCGTAGTCAGTGGTCAAACAACCTTAAGCTCACTCCATCAGAGATACAGAATCAGCGTGCTATTTTGACTTAAAAAAGTTTAGCTAGTAAGGAATTTATATAACTAAATGTCCTTAAGGAAGTTCACGGTACATTATGCTTTGTGCAATGGGAAACATTTTACATTCCACGCATTTAAACTTCAAAAATGAAATAATTTTAATGATCAAGAGTTGGTAAAAAAGAAATGCTTGGGGATAAACATCTGTGTAGGGGATCTAGTACTCTACTTTGAACGAAAATTTGAATAATATGAAACAAGTTTACTTTCATAACATAAAATGGAAGAAGACGTGACCAATTACTACAACAATGTATATTTTGGACATGCTGAAAACGGAATGTATTGTAGATGGCGCCACCGAAAAATAACCTAATATTGTTCAAAACAATTAAAAGTCGGATAATGGTCCCCGGTTTGAAAGTAGGAAAATAGAACTTCCAAAAATGTTCTGACGGCGTGAAGTCAGTCTAGAAGGTTGTTTTAAAATTGTTCAATTCTATTTCAACAAGACCAGATGTCCAGATTCGAAACTACATGTATAACAATCGTCATTAAATGCAGATAAATGTTAAATCAGAATTAAGGAGATTTTACCGTTTTCCGTTGATATAAAGCCAGATATGTGATCCAAAGCTTTGTCGTGTTTATGTAACATCACAAACGGATCAAAAGGTGCAGTGGGGAAACCAAAGGGAGTGAGACAAACATGGGGTAGTTTAGTTTCACCTCCCTTCCCCTGAAATTGAATGACTGGCTATTATGCAAGTTCTATCCTGAACCATTTGTATGGAAAATATTTTTTTCACAAAAAAATGAACAGAAATGAGAATTAGTTGCAAAAATTTATCTCTGTCCTGAACAGAATTACGTCTTCCTCATTCTTTAGATTTTTCCTAATGGTGTCGTATATAAGAACGGCGTCGTCTGGAATGTCTTGGGTCAAATTTGTTGAATCCTCCACCCTCATCTTTGTGTTAATTGTAACAAAGAAATTCACGTTAAGTTAACTTCACTGAATGAGAAACGACTTTTAAAGAGAAAAAAATTAACCCTCCCTCCGTATTTTTAAACGACAACATTCTTGGATCCGCCCCTGACTAAATCAGGGTCTCCATGAACTTGGTCATCCAGGCATATTGACATAGTTAAGAAGATTTACTAGGCTGGAATAATCGTCATTAAATGTTTGAAGGACATTCCGGAAAATCCTTTATTTTATCCCTCTTTAATGATGTGGTTATTTCAGAACTATATATATGAATGAATTCTTTAACAGCAGGACTAAATATGATGTGAACTAATGATTTTGCCAACACATGCAATGTTATACCACAATTTTATATAAAGTTAATTTGAAGCATGAAATGTAAGGAAGGGGGGGGGGGAGGAGAGGGGTTCATACATGTACAAACCGAAAACGAAATTTTCGTGATGTTATTTAAAAAAATACAAATGAATGGTTCTAGCATGAATAAATCCATGCAGAACGAAAGAGATTGACAAGCTCAAAAGTTCCATAAAAAACTCACTACATTCTCCCCCTCCCCCCCCCTTCCCCACCCAAAATGAATCTGAATTTCATGTTTTTATTAGTCCCCTACCCCCAACGCCGAAGGGACCCTTAGTTTTTCATACTTAGTTTCAGCCGAGAAATACTATTTTCCTATAGGAGAAATGCTCAGCTTCCCACGATCCTAATACCACGAAGTACAAAACTATATATTATTATTTTCCCATGTAAAAATCAATCAATTTGTATGGGACCAAAGATGTAGTATTGTTCGGTAACGATTTGAATGGAGAAACACAACGACGGAGAAAATGAAAAAAAATATCTTTGATCATTAGAAATTAGAGAAAGTTACATAAATCATTCAAAGGTACAAATCGATCTTTTTGAAATTCATTATGTTACATACTTTAGCAGGGCGTTTTCATCTTTATTTTATGTTGGTTTCAAAGCATAACGACATTCTAGTAATACTTGTTTGCTCCAATATCTGTCTGGTTGATTGTCTGTTAGTCTGAACGTCCGTCCGTTTCCAAAATTGTGTGTGATATAGTAAGATGTATCCGAGAACAAAAATATTGACCAATCAGATTGTGACTTGACCGAATCATTGCTAGCAATGAAATATCTTATATATAATAATTATCAATATGTAGGAAAATTTCTGAATGCCAGAAAAAAGAGAAAAAAAAGTTTCTTTGTTCCTTTTCAAAAAAAAAAAAAAAAAAAAAGAGCTAGTATCCTACATTAGTGCTAAATTTTACATAATTTTGATAACTTTTATTCAGATAGGATATCTACTTGTATTTGTTTTGTTTTCTTTATATTTCCTTTTGATTGGGGGACGCTTTGCACATAAGAAAAAAAAAAAAAAAAATTCAACCCTCTCTAAAGTTTTACTCAGAGCATTTACTCTTCTTACAAGGCCATAATGCAAGTATTCATAGTAATTCATTAATTTATAATTCTAAATTCAATTTCTCATTATTTTACCTCTTTGCTAGGAGATATAGATCTTACCTGATATTAATATTAACAAAACACAAAGTTTAATTGATGAAGTAATAAAAGAAATCCTCATTCATCAACTACCCACAGTAGATCCCGCCTTTACCAGGGGACGCGAATCGGTCAATTTTATTTGGTAAATTCCTCATATTTCATTGTTTTTGATAGAATGTTTTAGTAATAAGTATCGAAGATTTATTGTATTTATGAGCGGCTCAAGTTAATTGTGGTAATCTGTTTCTTTTTATTTACTTGTTTTTTACTCAAGCGGCGATGATGGATATACATCGAAATTTGGATATTTTTATTACCTATTTTAGCTCACCTGTACCAACCGTATATAGACATGTTAAGGGTTCTCGCAGAAAGTTTTAACAGTTGCTCTCCGGTATGACAACATTACAAACCAACAGTTTCTGTACTCAAATGATACATATTTGTCTTTGAATGCGAAAAAAAAAAAGACGAAACACACAGCACCGGAAGAAATCAAAGAGGTGTTTGTTACTTTTGTTGTATGTCCGTGCGTGCCGACTGATAGACTGACTGGTCGACTGATCGATCGACCAACCAGTCGCTCGCCCGACTAACAGACCATAACTGTTCGCTAACTTTTGATTGCATTCTTGAGGTTCTAAACAGTAAATTTTGAAACAGATGCGGAAGGTAGACGAGAGGGGTCAGGAACGGAAAGTCAAGGGGGAGAGAGAAGGGGAAAGGGGGAGAGGGCTACCCCTTGTCCAGTGTCCACTCCCTAATTTATGGATGTCTTGGTATAATTTCTTTCAAGGAAGTAGACGCAGACCACCTTCCTCCTCTGCCGCACCGGGATAAACATCTTTGACGATTTATTTATGTTGTTATTTTCTTTTTTCTTGTTCCAGATTCCGCAACTGTCTGAAGCAGTCCTTGTCCAAGAACGCTAATCTTGTCGGTAGAATCTATTTCAACATCATGGGATCTAAATGTCTGGTATTAAGGGAGTCGGACGTCTGTCACAGATATTCATGGTGGGGCACGTGCTTGGAATACCGGAAACACACTGTTGCGCATGTCAAATCCCAAAAATATTTTGATCACGTGGTTGATGACGTCAGTGAGGAATTGTCCAATGAGACGTGAGGAGTCCAAATTCGAACACTTTAATTGTGCTTTTCAGAAGGTCACTTGCTCGCCACATTATTGTCAATGTGTCCGTCTGTCCATCTGTAAGAACTATTACACATCCTTTGTAAAGTTTTCCGTGGATTGATTAAAATAATCAGTATTTTGGAATGTCTTTAAAATTCTGCTCAATCGTAACGATCAACCAAAAGATTTATTCTCTTTTCGGGACACTTCGTCTCTTTTTAAATCATACATAGAAAATCACTATAACAGGAAACTTAGAGGGACAGAGATGTAAAACTTTTTTGACAGAACAATGGGCACTTTATTTTTGTTATTTTCATATGTATCGCGGAGAAAAAAATAACTACTGTCCTGGTCACTAAATCCAGAGCACCCTGTTTGGGCGATTTATTCTGTAGTCTGAAGAATTTTGCTATAAATTATTGTTTCCGATAATTGACCTCCTTTAGTCGTAACTGGAAATTAACTTCAACTTACCCTATCAGCTGCCTTCAAACCGCAATATGAAAAAATAAAATATCTACGGGAAATTCCCATGTTAATTTCCAACTTGCAACAAGGTCATAGGCGGCACGGGCTTGCAATATAACCTTGACGTCATCGCTATTTTCCTACGCCATTTCACGCAATGATAAAATCCGAGAGGCATCGCAGGTACGGCATGTCGTCACAGTGACGTCATTCGGACTTCTGACGTAAACATTGCAAAAGGTTCAAAGGTAGAGGCGCATATTTGAGTGTTTAGGGGCGAGTAAATAGGCAACGGAGGAAACGATTCTTATCTTGATGCAAGAAAACTTACAAGACTCACGTCTAAAGATGGTAGGTTTCGATTTATGGCCAGAATTTGTATTTTTATTGGAGACTTCTCGCTCAGCTGCTCGTGTTGGCAACGTACGAATGAAGAAAGAATCCCTGATACTGCATCGTATTGCATTGAAACAAAGGCAATGTTTGCAAATTATATATCTCATAAATGTAGTTATACTTAGTGGTATATACTTGCAATATTTTATTTACAAATACGAAGCCCCACTTCCAGTCTGCAAGAATCTTGCAGACAAACAATAGGCGATGACGGCAGAGGTAGATTTCAAAGTGAAGAAAAGCGGAACTGAAATCGGACGCATGCGAAGGAGATTGGTTAATTTCAAGCCGCCGCCATATTGTTCTCCGTGTCAACAATAGTAAACAGTGACGTGTAAAAGCCTTCGACGTCCCACATTTCCAGCGATTTTACTATAGAAAATCCCCGTAGACTTTTTATTTTCCGTCCTATTTCTAACTTAGCTGACGCACAGACAAAACAATGGTATTTTCTGTTACGACTAAAGGAGTACTGTAAAATTGATACCTTTTCAGAAGATGACATTATCATATTTTAGAGAAAACCGGGAAAACAGGGTGCTCTGGATTTAGTGAACAGGACAGTAATAAGTATATTCCACATGCAGATAAGCAGGAATACGTGCAAATTATCTTTTTTTTCTCACATATTTACAGAAGAGGACAAAGGTCAAAATCTCTTTGTCCACGAAATAAAAAGTTTGTTTTTTTTAGAATAAATCATTCCAGGTGTTGACATTTGGACGTCAAAGGTCAATGATTTATTTAATTTGAAGTATTGTGAGACGGTACAACATAGGTGGTCCTTTGTTGTACTCATATCCATCAATAGACCATCCTTTGAATACGAAATAATAGAAAAAAAAAACATCACCACTCGCGGATCTGGAGAAAATATGGGGATGGGGTTCGAGATGACCCCCCCCCCTTTATTGGAAATATTTTCCCCCAAAATGCTGTTTTTCCCCAAAATATCTACATACATTTATTAAAATCACAGAAATACAAACCCCACCCCAGAAAAATCCTAGATCCGCTTCTTAAATTAAAGTTACTCATTATAGGAGCTCAACGCCATGTGGACCTACAATGACATCCGCCTCTACTTTCCCTTTTTCTAGAAAAAGAGAGTAGAGGAAAGTAGAGGAGGGATGGATTTATTGTGAAAAAGATAAACATCATTCAATTATGCCACTGAATTGTTATGCTTGAAGAAAAGGGACAAACTTTTTTTAAACCATGTATTCTCCTTTTCATATTGTAATAGGTAGTGTCGGGAGAAGGATAGAAAAGTGACTAAAATGACAAAAAATTCAAATATAATGCAAGATTTGAGGACCCTACCGGTTACTACCACAGTTTCAAAATAAATGGCACAGTCTTAGCTTCTGATCATCTCTATATTTTTAAAAGAGACTGAATGTGTAAAGGCATCAATGTTCATAGTATAATGTATATATTTATTCTTGTTGAAAAGATATTGTTATTGGCAGCACAAAGCTTGTAAACATGAAGTATCCAGTCCTATAGGCGAAATTTCATTTTCTCACTTCGTATTGAGCATAAAACTTTCTAAGTCACAAAGAGTCAGACCGTGTGTATTGTCTTTTGTCTATGATGGTATAGTCTGTAAAGAATCTGGGGAAATATTGCCAGATGCATACGTGTCACATTCAAACGGCAAATGGAATCCCATTTTTTGTCCTTTACGTTCAAGTTTCTTGACTCGGTTTTACCCAGCAAGCCACGCTTAATGGAGTTTTCACGTCACATTTGGGGACCCTACCGGATACAAATGGTAAATGGTAAGACTCGAGACCGTTACCGGATACACATCTTTTTCGATTCAAAGATTTTTTGTTTCAGATTTCGTTATATCAAGCATTTTTGACACAATGTTTGAGTTTTTGTTCACATCATCATAATCAGTAAGTTCCTGTTCTTCAAGTCATATATGGTCACGACCAAAAGTCCCAAATCCATTTTCCTTATGTACGATAGACAGGAAGTCTAGTTATACACGAATTAGATTTGCTTTTTAAACTAAAATTTTATTTGACCACAATCTCAGGGCATAGTAAACCGGTATACCTGTAATATACATGTCTTCTCTTTTCATGCCTTTTTATATACTAGTAGAAAGAATTCTCACATTTAGTGCGACTGACTGTCCATGATAAAATTTATGCTAAATTTAGTAATTGCATTATACCGAGTTCCTCGTTTGATATGATACCCAGAATTTAACTAGTTTTTTTTTTTCATGATAAACTTATTTTCCCTACATTCACAAATGGTTTGAAACAATTACAAATTTCATTGGTAGTTATTGTACATGTATAGTAAATATCGATGTTCTGAAAATTAGTAGATTGATATACCCAGTGGCGGACCCAGCGCCCCCTTTGCCGGGGGGTCAAGGGGCGAATTTTGCCGATTTTTACTAAAAATGGGCCAAAATATATACCTGTTTTTGGAAAATTTTGGGTCAGTGCCGGGAGGGGGGCGGACGCCCCCTTCGCACCCCCTGAATCCGCCACTGATACTATTAGGGAAATATCAAACGCGTATAATGTTCTCTAAATGACACCGGTTATCAATTGGGGTGAATTTTCTACCTTTTGAATAGCAACACCGAAAGGTCCTTTGTCTAGATTTACTTATTTTTGACAGAAAATTCCGATAATTATCCTTTTATTTTGAATATCAAAGATGTCGTTATGAAAAATGTTTTACTATATGTATATCGTTTGAATTTCGAGTACTTTTTAGAACTAAATAATTTTTGATTATGTACAGATTTTATTTTATGTTGAAATATTTTCAGTATTTATATTATGGTACTCTAAATGTTTTCACGAATATATATGATGTACATGAAATGTTTCGAGAATGTTTGCGATATGTGAATTCTCAAAAAACCAAGGCCAGTTATTTCAACGATGGTATCTGATCCCTTAATAAGCTTTATATTTCACTGAAAAAAAAAAAAAAAAAAAAACAAAGTATTTTTTTCGGAATCTTGTTTGTAAGTAGTCTGTCTTTCCAGCATCGAAAGATTTCAAAGTATCTTAGTATTTGTTAAAAAAATATTTAGTATCCCAGTGTGGTTTAATTTCGATATTGTATGCCCTTTCTGAAAGGGAAAAAAATGCATGCTCGCATGAGTGTGATAAAACCATTAGAGTTATCGCACTTTACAAAGGGATCAGATACCTTAAATTATATTTGAAGAATCATACTTTCTATTTATTCACAGAATGTAAAATGATTTCTTTTCATCTTGTCTATTATTCTTATTCTTCACAGAACTATTTTTGTATTAATATGATAAAAACTAAGTTTTAATTTCCATATAGTTTGAAAAAAAACCTTAAAAATTATGAAATGTATGTCACAAGCACAATTCGACTTTTTTTTAATTTGTACAAACTAACATGGTTATGTTGAAAGTCGATTTTAATGACATAGGAATTTATAAAATGGCATTAATGTAAAATAAATAAACGTAATTTGATCTCTGTCTGCCTTTATTTCGTCTTCCGCGTAACGCATTGTACCAAGTCTATGTCAGTCAAAGTTTAAGCCAAGGAAAAAAATATATGTGGCATAAAAATTAAAACCAGAGGGCGCTACTGAAATGAATTTTGGCTGTGTCTGAAATCACTGGCTGGAAGGCATCACTGATGAGGATTTACTAACCGAAACACGTGTTTGGTGTATAATAAATTGGTTTGAAATTTCTCTTCAAGAAGGTATAGTGTTGAAACACTTCCGTTTTAGCATTGGTTGTACTTCATCAAATATTGCATGGATTCATTTTTTCCATGCGTCGATGGAATTGTGATTTTGATCAAAGGTCTAGGAAAACCAACATTTTCAAGGTCAGTATTCACCACGAATAGTCTAAAACTGTTTGATTAAATCAGACATTTTCCCCAAACAAGATATTCATGTCTCTAGATTCTGTCATGTTCTTGTACCTTATGGTTTGGTGAGAGTACATGGTCTCATTGTCTCCGATTATTTGTCTGTGTGATTGTCGAATGTCTATCGATATTTAAATCGAAGTCACTGTACGTAACTTAGTTAGAAATCTTGTCTTATTTTTACTGACTTCGAACCACATCGATGAGAGAGCATGGTCTATTGTATCCGATCGTTTGTTTGTTATGGTTGTTTGGTGGCCATTATATCGACCATACGAGTGTGTTTTATTGTAGTCACTGTACGTAGCTTAGTTAGATATCCTCACTGATTTTGAGCCACAATGTATGATATTGATTCTTTAATCATGATTTTTTAAACAGAGTTATTTCCCATTTGAGACAGTATCTGACTTAAAAATCCTTAAGACGTCATGAAAACAGAATGAAAAGTCGACATTATATTGTCATTTCCCAGAAATTACACAATTAGTCCATATCAGATACCGTCCCAAACGGGAAGTAACTCTGGTTTTCGAAAAAAAAAAAATCGATAACGTACATTTGTAGGTCGGTGTCCTCGGTGGATGGAAATTAGCTCGAACTTATCCGTCAACTTCGCTCTCCATTTTTCTTATAAATTGTATTTTTCTAGACTGCAGTTCAAGGTATTTTTTCTGTTGATGCAGGTATCACTAGAAAAATTGGACAGAAAATGCATCAATGCGCGTAGCTGTCTTATTTTTCGAGTGATACCTGCATCAACAGAAAAAAATATTAGATTCATTTCTTATCATTTTATATAATCTTCTTATGGAAAACAGTCTGTTTTCTTGGATCTGAAAATAATCTATCACCGCACTATATTTCGTTAGTTCGGTGGGTTGCGCAATGATAAAACTGCCTTCAATGACGAAAACAAGTTAAGGCAGCCGCCATGATTTAAACAGCGAACGATCGTCTCTCTGGAATAAGGACCAGTTTGAGCAAATCATAAATGCACAGTTAATTTTTTTGTAAGTAGAAAAATAATGGTACCCTTAAAATGTTAAGCAAACATTAAAAAAATCTATTTTCAGCAACGCCTTTATTCGTGTTTGGGGGAACCCCCGATTCTAAAAATAGTGCTGTGAAAAATTTTGTTGATTGATGTATCAACAAAATTTCTCAGCCAATCAGAATCTTCGTTTCTTGAAAATAATAATGAAAATTAAATCAAATGTTTTTCAGAAAAAAACAGATGTCTCCCCCCTCCCTCTAAGTTACTTTGACCTTGGGCCAAGATGATGTGAAACCTTTGAATCATGGGCAACATTATACTCAAACATGAAAGTGATTCATTGTATTGTTTGAGGTAAAGCCCAAACATGATTAGCATATACAATTTCATATTTAGTGAATTGACTTTGGTCACATGACCTTTGGTATAGGTGATCTGAAAAATACATTGTATGGATCATGCGCAACAAAAAAACTGAATTAGTGATTGGATACACAATTCAAAATATAAAACCTAAAGATGTTAAGCATAACAATTTCAGCCTGGACATGATAGCATATACAGTTTCATTACCAAAGTAAGAAGTGACCTTAATCATGTGACCTTGGGACAATGTGATAAGAAACATTTAGTCCTGAGAAACAACGTATTAAAATATGAAAACAATTATAAGAAGGGTTCAGCAGATATAGCCCAGACAAGATTAGTACGTACAATTTCATTAAAAAGAACTAAATGATCTTGACCTTGGGCACATGACCTTGGGTCAAGATGATAAGAAACCTTCCAATCCTGAGCAACAGCATTCTAAAGTATCAGAGCGATCCAGTATACGATTCCACAGATATAGTCCAGACTCAATAGTATTTACAATTTCATTTAAAAATGTAATATTTGACCTTGACCTTAGTAATATGACCTTGGATCAAGGTGGTGTGAAACCTTTGGGTCATCAGCACCACCATACTAAAATATCAAATGATCCGATTACAGTTCAAAAGATTAAGCCTGGACATAATACCATAACAAATACAATTTCATTTAAAATACATGTATACTAATTGACCTTGACCTTGGTCACATGATCTTGAGTCAACGTGATGTGAAACCTTCGGGTCATAAGCAACAACATACTAAAATATAAAGCGATCGTGAAAACGGTTCAAGAGAAATAGCCCGAACAGGAATGCATGTACAATTTCATTAAAATTGTACTACATGACCTTGACCTTGGTCACATGACCTTGGGTGAAGGTGATGCAAAACCTTCGGGTCATAAGCAACAACATACTAAAATATGAAAGTGATCCGGCAAACAGTTCAAGAGATCTAGCCTGGACATGAATGTATGCATAATTTCACTAAAAATGCACTAAGTGACATTGACCTTGGTCACATGACCTTGGGTCAAGGTGATGTTAAATCTTTGGGTCATACGCAAAAACATACTAAAATATGAAAGTGATCCGGCAAACGGTTCAAGAGATATAGCCCGGACAGGAATGTATTCATAATTTCTTTAAACATGCAGAAAGTGACCTTGACCTTGATCACATGACCTTGGTTCAAGGTGATGCAAAACCTTCGGGTCATAAGCAACAACATACTAAAATATGAAAATGATCCGGCAAACGGCTCAAGAGATCTAGCCTGGACATGAATGTATGCATAATTTTATTAAAAATGCACTAAGTGACATTGACCTTGGTCACATGACCTTGGGTCAAGGTGATGTGAAACATTCGGGTCATAAGCAACAACATACTAAAATATGAAAGTGATCCGGCAAACGGTTCAAGAGATATAGCCCGGACAGGAATGTATGCATAATTTCATTAAAAATTGACTAAGTGACCTTGACCTTGGTCACATGACCTTTGCTCAAGGTGATGTGAAATCTTTGGGTCATAAGCAACAACATACTAAAATATGAAAGTGATCCGATAAACGGTTCAAGAGATATAGCCCGGACAGGAATGTATTCATAATTTCTTTCAAAATGCACTAAGTGACATTGACCTTGGTCACATGACCTTGGGTCAAGGTGATGTGAAATCTTTGGGTCGTAAGCAACAACATACTAAAATTTGAAAGTGATCTGGCAAGCGGTTCAAGAGATATAGCCCGGACAGGAATGTATGCATAATTTCTTTAAAAATGCACTAAGTGACCTTGACCTTGGTCACATGACCTTGGGTCAAGGTGATGTGAAACCTTCGGGTCATAAGCAACAACATACTAAAATATGAAAGTGATCGGGCAAACGGTTCAGGAGATATAGCCCGGACACGATGTGTGATAGACGGACAGACAGACAGACAGACAGACAGACAGACAGACAGACGACGAAGGCAAAACCAATATGTCTCCTCCCCGTTGGGGGGAGGGGGGGGGGAAAGACATAAATATGATATTACAGGAGCTTGATGCCAACGACTCTCAATGAAATCGGCCACCCTTTTCCTTCTCCCGCTTTCTTCATCTACGGATAGAGGCGGATGTCATTGTGGGTCAGTGGCGCTGAGCTCCTGTGACATAGAACAATTTTAAGCTCGTGGACAGTTAAGAAATAACAGCTGATTTCAGATGCCTACTAACACTTTTTGCATTCGAGTTGTCCATTGTGATAAAGGACATATATCGAATATTCAAGGTCAGAGTTCAAGGCCAGATTTCTAGGTAAGAAATGGTAAATGTCACAGTAGGATTTAGACCAAGACACGCCAAATTATTTTCAAATCTTTTTTTATTGATGGGTATACATTAATGTTGAGTTTCTCTTCTGCTTCAACACGTTCAATTATTTTTATCTATTTCGAGTCAAAAGCTTAATTTATTTTTAATGGAATGATTTAAAAGGAGTTCTAGTACACTAACGCTTATCAAAAACATCAAAATAAACCAAAGCAAAACGAGGGATTCAATTACCCGGGATCTCAGCACTCAGAGTAAATATTATAGCTTCTATATAATCATTAATTTGACGTTCTAATATTGATTTGATAAAAATAGTCGAATTCCGACATGTGCCTAAAGGAGATAAATTGGTACATTGTATACATGGCAGAGTTATCTTTCTTTTGATATGTGTTGGAGCTCTGCGTTGCAAGTCGTGCATGCCATGTATAACGTCATAGAAGGTAAAAAAAAAAAAGAATGTTCAAAGCTATCGAAGTGTCGTAAATTTCTGAGCACTGTGCAGTAATTGAGATGGCTAAAATTCGTCAGCCAATCAGATCAGTGGTTATCTAGTTTGACCGATTGGTAGCTGCGGAAACGTCCAACGACACTTGGATATTTGGTTGGTGGGGGTGTGTTGACCGCGGGAATCTACATTGAACAAATCAGGGACCCAAATTCATGATATGGCAGGCACGAATCGGCAAATTTTCCAGGGGATTATTGACTGTGTCTCACTCGAATAAAACAAAACTAAACGATCAGCAATCAGATTTTACCTTGTTAAGCTTTAATATCAATGATACGGGCGGGATTCTATTTTCCTCCGCTTTGTCTCTTTCAATCCAAGCTAAGCGCCATGTTGTAAGTTTACACTCATGCGTCAGGTCAAACACGTGACACCTCGACCCATATGCATGGACGTTGTTATAGAAACAACCTCGCGGTGTCACATGTTTGACCTGACGCATAAGTGTAAACTTACAACATGGCGCTTGGATTCGAAGCGGAGGCAAGTAGAATCCCGCCCGTATCACTGATATTAAAGCTTAACAAGGTAAAATCTGATTGCCGATCGTTTAGTTTTATTTTATTCGAGTGAGACACAGTCAATAATCCCCTGGAAAACTTGCCGATTCGTGCCGGCCATATCCTGAATTTGGGTCCCTGATTTGTTCAATGTAGATTCCCGCGGCCAACACACCCCTACCAACCAAATATCCAAGTGTCGTTGGCCGTTTTCGCGACTGACCGATGGGTGACTGGTCGAAAAACACAACTTGGTAGAAGGCATTTTAACAAATGAGAAGGCATTAAAATCAATTATTGTTGATCATGTTTTTTTGAATGAAACTCTTGTGTAGGCGATCTCTGTGGAGAAGTTAGAAATATGAAAAGCTTGCCACGAACAGTGTATGTTCTACGACTGTGGCAGACTCTTTCCTGTTTTGCCGGAAGTAAAGCTTGCTCTTTAACCGGAAGTATGTTGAACTCTGTTTTAGTTAACTGTTTAAACGTATATTATTCGAACATCACATGAATCAATGACACATACAGTGCAAATAGAAGTATCTAATTAAGAAGGATCGATTTAACAAACACAAATTATTGAAACGAACCTGAAATTCAATTCTACGGAAGCACATATGTGACAGGTGTGAATTAAAAATTTATCTGGCGGACGCCATATCATTATCTGGCGCCCGCCACTTCATTTATCTGGCGGTCGCCACTTGATTTATCTGACGGCCGCCAGATGATTAAGTGGCGGCCGCCAGATAGTTATGTGGCGGCCGCCAGATAAACGAAGTGGCGACCGCCAGATAAATGAAGTGGCAGCCGCCAGATAGATGAAGTGGCGGCCGCCACATAATTATTTGGCGGCCGTCACTTAAATATCTGGCGGCCGCCACTTAGCTTATCTGGCGGCACCAGAAAATTATTTGGTGGCCGCCAGATAAATCTTTTGCTACATTTCATGTGGTTATTTTGCATCTGTCATATGAAAAAGATTAAAAGAGAGGATGAATTTAGCATCCTAGAACAGAAAGAACTTATTATACATTGATTTTGTTGTGATTTATTTTAAATTATTTGGCGGCCGCCAGATAATTAAGTGGCGACCGCCAGATAAATTATAATTCATACCTGTCACCTACGGTCTTCCATACAATTTAGTTATAGGCCACGCATCATGTAGTCTAAGAACAAATAAAAAAAAATCATATTGTTAGCCAATGATCATAAGTGACACAAGAAGTTGCATTTTAAAATCATCTCTAATGTTTGAAATCAGTTTTTATGTACAAAACCCCCAATATAATATAAAGTCGACATTTCAAGTTCTTTTCAAAATTCCTTCCAATATTTTATACGTTTAAATTTACTCAAAATGTTGGTGTTGAACCACTCCTTCGCCTTGTTTGCTGATTTAAAACTTCCAATGCATATATATTCATTTCACTAAATCAAACTAAAATCTATTAGTAATCTAAAGTCTAATTATGATTTTTTTTAGATAAGCTGATATAACACTCTTTTGTGCTGGAGATGTAGAGATTTCGATGCCTTGGTTGTCCTTAAGTTCTACACATCAACTGAAATTATCTTTGTCAAAGATTTTTGCCTTTAGCTTGTTTTGATTCTCATGAACGTCAGATTTTCACAAATAATTGTGAACGAAATCTTTGATCATGCAATAAACAACTGACATTTATGACATAAATTTCAATTTAGGCTAGAAAGACAATGCCATATAATAGCTACAGTGTTTATCATATATCGTCGAAAAGAATCAATTTCTTCCTTCTTCTCACAGTTTCGTATATGAGCATATATTTTCGTATAAATCTTAAGTAAACTAAGTTGAATCAGTAAAATCTATCATCATTTCAAAACTGATTCATAAACATGTAGATTAGCTAGTAAAAATGGAAACGAAATCATAACTCATAATAAAATTTCTAAATATATAAGATATAAAGTGTTCTGGTATCCATCAAGACGATTTGACTTCGATGATTCCAATCTTCTGGCCGAGCCAAGTGCACTTCTTCTGTACCTCATCCTGCATGAGTTTGAAGCACATGGCTATAATAGCAAGTCCGAAAAACAGATAAAAACTACATAAAACCAATTTTTCCTTCTGCGAAACTTCGCCAGTTCCTGGAACTAGGTCACCGAAGCCAACCGTTGTCAGGGTGATGAAACAGAAATAAGCGCCATCTAGCATCGCCCAACCCTTTTCCCACTCCGAAAACAGAAGAGCTCCACCGAGAATGTACAGTGTTATCAACATCAGACTGACTAAGATCGGTACTCGTACTTCCTCTTTTGCACTTTTCTTTTTCGCATGGAGGCCGCCATGTTTTTCAGTAGCGACACCTATCGGCGAGTCTGTTACGTCAGTGAGTGGCAGAGATTCCTGCGCTGAGACGGTATTTTGACGTTTTCCCTGCGATGACCAGCGTGCTTGTGAGGGACAACATAATTTGATGACTATGAGACACGCATGTTTATAGAAGATCCGGAAGCAGCTCTCCAGGAGCGAACCCAGGTTGGCGATGCAGAGGAAAGTGAGGGGAATCCCAACCAAGGCGTAGATAATGGTGACAAACCTCCCGCCGTCTGTTTTAGGCGCTATATGACCATAGCCTGCAATTATATTGATACAATAATACAATGATTTTGGGTATTCGTAGATCTACATGTACATGTAGATGGAGGGAGGGGATTAAAAGGGGTTCTGCTACAGAACAGGAAGTGGACAGGGTGAAAGGGAGGGGGAGGTAGGAGGGAGAGATAGGGGAGGGAGGGAGGGGGAGGAAGGGGGCGGGAGGAGGTAAGGAAATGGTGAAAAGGAGGGGGAGAGAGGAGGGGCGGAAGGGGGAGGTAAGGGGGAGTGAGGTACCCCCCTGTCCGCCCCCAAAAGTAGAAACCAACAAGAACCATCGTTATTTAAAAATGTGGAGTATGGTGGTGGTTCAATCTTCTACCAGTGACTGGTTACCTAAAACCCAAGGGAGCTCGACCAGGGAGTTTGGATGGTGGTTATGAGAAGTACTACTGATTTGTTTTATATATTCTGAGATCAAGAAAACACTTTAGCCCGACATAATGTAAGTGGTACTCACACAGATCACAAGGTTCCTCGTGGAGTCATATCATTTCAGTGCATTTGTATATTACGGGGATCAATTATCATTAGATCCGTTGTATTTTTTTTTTAAATAAAAAGTTAAATCTGTGATCAATATTTTTTTTTATCGTTTTGTAATTATTGATGATGTTAAGGAACCGAAATTATAAAACCCTCACTCGGCCAATCAGGTTAACGATTTCAACTGCACTTTAAACGGAAGTGGAAATACTCCTATAACTGTGAATGAAAAACGGGTTTAATCTCTCCGGCAGTCAAGTGCATGTAATGCGTATTGATTTCGCGGGTGCAAACTTTGAGTTCGAGTCAACTGAATCATTATATAACAAAGTTTGTGTAGCTAAGGTCGTTTGAATGTAATTAATGTGGTAGAATCCACCAAGGACAAGTTGCTACGAGCATAGGCGGATCCAGATTTTTTTTTTCAGGAGGATCAGGAAGGGTTCCAACCCGTCAAGTGTGGGTCAGACAATTTTTTTCAGGGCGCCGTCTATCGGCCTGATTTGGGTACGATACTCTGCCCCATTCCCAATTTCTTGAACATTCTTTTCACTATTTGAAACATTATGGACAATTCCAGAAAGAAAAATAAAGATGAAGAATTTCAAGTGAAAAGGCATCCAAATATATATATATCCCCCCCAAATTTCGAGAGAACGACGTTTTTTCCCAATCTCATAGGTCCCAGTCCCTAGAAATGTCCCCTGTGTTATAAATATGAAAAAAAAAAAACCCCAGTGGGAATCAGCATTTTGGGCAAAAAATTCCAGGAGGGGGGTCCATAACAACCACCCAACAACCTCTAGACATGCGATTGTCAGTTCCAGTGTTGGAAAAAAAATCTTCTAGGAAAAAAAAAATACGTGTAATATTCTCTCTCGCTCAAATTATCCCGTGCCTATAAAATCTGTCCATCCTCGTCTCATATATATTCATGTGTAGACATCTTTCCGGTAAATCTTGGAATCCGTGATACTTGTAATACGTCTGCCAACTTAATTTGATATGATCGCCACAACAATGCACATAATATAAACATCTTATATGTTTTTGATTGATTTCTTTCTACAGGTAATCTATACATCTCGATGAGCTCTCCTACTTGGGTGTTTTACGGCGTTAGCGAGTGTTCTCTCTCATTTTGTTATCAAGTGTCATGAAACGGAAATCTACTCACCCTCTAGAACATTGAATTGTAACGCTGATGCTGATTGGCTTAAATATTTTAAATAAAGGACGCGACGTTTCTATTGGACATATTATAGAAATGGGGAACAGTAATGCATTGACCGAGAGTTTGATTTTATAAATACTTGCAAATAATTTTTAAACTTTCAAAAAAGGTAAAAATCTATCTAAAACACGATACAAACTAAATAATACGAGAAAAGTATTTAATAAAGCTATTTCTAAAGACATTTCGAATTTAAAACAGCATAATTGCATTCTTTTTTATGCTCTCCCCCCCCTCTCCTATTTCTCTTTGTAGTCGAAAATTCTTATTCAGTTCTCACTTTACTACCTGATACTCATATTGATTAACTTGAGCTTAAAAGTTGACCAACCTACCTATAGTTGTAATGACCGTGATGGAGTATAATAAGGACCCGGCGAAGGACCACTGGGCGTCTTCTTCCCCGTCCTTCCCGTCCCACCCCAGGTCCTTTGTCGCCCGGTAGATGTCGGCCTGAAACGCCCGCATAACCCGGTCCGCTTCTAAGCTCCAATTTGATTGGCTGAATACGTTCACTTCCGTTGTTATGTTCCAAAGTCGTTCCACGTGATTTTTTCGTTTGATTTGAATTCTCTCCCTTTGTTGTAACTCTGCAGGTGCTTCAAGCGTCATAAAGACGAAGCCTCCTAATATGGTATAAGCCACAACTAACGAACACAAACCGATGTGAGAAAATAAAAATGCCGTGAACTTTTTGCAACATTTGATGCAGCGCTCTTTTTGTCGTTGTCGCGCTAATTTACGCTCCGTTTTGATTTGTGATTTATTTTTCAAAATTTTCCCGTCCCTTGAAATCCGTTTTCTACAACAAGAACAACATAAGCTCTGTTTTACTTCGATGTCGTCCATATAGGTCTCCCCATCTAGATCCACGAATGTGTCTTTAGTCTTTTCGCCGTTCACACCAGCTGTGTTATCAACCGTTTTGTGGTCACCTTTTATATCCATCCCATTTTCGTACACATACAATACTTGTTTATTGTCTTTTTCGTAGTTTTCTTCGCTGTCGCTTAAACCTGCACAAGTTTCCGGTGAAATCTTTGGCGCAATATCCACATTTCTGTTGTAGTTGCCGCCTAAATTTTGCAATAATGATGTTTTACTATCATTCAATTTTCCATCAAACTGCACCATAAATTCCTTTTTTCGCGTACTATTTTTATTCGCATTGTCATTTCCGTCGTTCCTTCCACGCTGCGACGCCATGTTACTTCCGTTTGACGTCATTAGACTATTCGAAACGCGTTCTGTTCCTTCCTCGTCGTCACTGAACGTTTCTGGCACGTCACCCGGTTTAAGTAACGTTTCAATCCTCGTGTCAAAGAGATCTTCAAACGATTTGTTAGATTCCATGTTCCTGCACAAATTTCCGCTTTGTTTATCTTCCCTGACGTCCCGGTTAAGCTTTCCGGAATAACGACTTTTTTCCAATTCCGACGTCTTTTCTATTTCATGAATGTAAATTCTGCAGGATGAATGCTGTTTATCGATCCCGGGATTTAATGGTATCGTTGCATATCACCTGTGGTATAAATCCCCTAAATGAATGGAGTTTAGAGTAGATTTTTCTGTCACTGTCAATTTTTACAAGGAATCGTACCAAATCTGCCCGCAGATTTATCATTCATAGCGGAAAAGGCACACGATAAATTACAGGCAATGAAGAGGGAATCTTCAGTAAACATATGGAAGAAACTGTATATCTGGGCATAAACTATACGATATATTGATAACAGGAATCTTTCATACACCACATTCTCCCCCACTTAACAATAATATACGATCTTACCAAAAACACGGTGTATTGATTGAAAAGTTATTTTCTATTTCAAACTCCAGCTCTCTTTACATGATTCACGTTTCTTTCATATTTATTTTCTCAAAGGAGCCTACCAAGCTAGGAAAATGTAACCTGCCTCTTTTATTTATGTCTTTAAAGATTTATTCATATATCTTTTCCAGCTCATTCTTCTTGCTTGTTTTTATTTCGTTGAGATCGTAATGATACCGAATAATAGTGGAATTACATTGTATTGCATCTATTTTTTTCCAAAGAAGTCGCGAAATCTGAAACCCGAACTTAAATTGGAAAATTGCTAATGAGAAGGATCTAGACGTATTTCCTCACTTTAAAAAACAATGTTGTCTTCCGATCTTTATATTTTTTTGTGGATTTTGTCTGCATGTGAAAGATTTACTTCGATAAATCTTTAATTCTTAATATGATGATAAGATTTTTCTGAGATAAAATAATTTTTTTTTCTGTACAATTGTCCAATCCCCCCTCCCGAAAAAAAAAAAACCAAAAAAAAAAAAACAAAAAAAAAAAAAACAAAAAAAAAAAAAAAACAAAAAACAAAAAAACAAAAAAACAAAAAAAACAAAAAAAAAAAAAACAAAGAAAAAAATACAACAACAACCAACCAACCAACCCACAAAACCCCCCGCCTACGCTTATAGAACAAACATTACTTTACTATGGACTTTTTTTCATCATTATCAAGGAGGTGAGAGAGGGGACCTTCGTTACGTCTTTTTCAAGTAAGAAACAAGTGTTATAGCCAGCAAGATGTTATTTGGCTTCAAAGTCCAGAAGGCAAAATAATTAGAATTTCCATTGAAACAGTTGCGAACCTCTCCTGATTACATGCAACACCCGTCGCAACAGCTCCAAGAAAACTTGTCAAATTCGGTGATTGTCTTGTTTGGTGATGATGACAGTCATTCAATCGCAATCCAGAATGTCATTGATCATTTTGGAAATTGGGATCTGATATGCTCTTATTATATCCCCTCAGCGACCTAAGATGATTTCAGCCTATGTGTAATATAAGATAAAATAAGATATGCTTTATTACCTAAAGAAGGGTCCGTAAGGGCATGACAAATTCAAATTCAAATTCAAATTCATTTATTGCATTAACTCACTATAAAGTCATCATGCATATAAAAGTAACAACACATTTATATACCCATACTCACATCGTGGTCTATATGTGCATTTGAACCTCCTGGGGAGCTTCTTGAATTTAATTTAATATATCGTGTACAAAATGACCCAAACTATTTATCAAATTCATGTCACCATTATTGAAAATAAAACTCATTTTACTTTCTTCGTCCAGATAAATAAGATTTGGACATTTTTCAAAAAGTATATCAAAGAATTTCTTTCTTTGTTGTTTATACGCAGAACAACGTAAAATTACATGTTTTTCGTCTTCAATCTCTCCAGTATTACACTTGTCACATAACCTGTCATTTAATGGAGTAACCGGCCTTGTATGTCTTCCGGTTTCAACTTTGAGCTTATGGGCACTTATACGGAACCGTGCAAGGTCACGCCGTACTTTAAATGACATATTTGAATCCAAATACTCCTCAAGCTCGAAACGTGTTTTAAAGTTACAGTAGTTTCTTAGTTTACCATTTCTATTTTCACAGAGTTTTTCTTCCCAGATTTCTCGATAATTAGCTCTTAATTCTTTACGTAA
This sequence comes from Pinctada imbricata, assembly GCA_033119305.1. Taxonomy (NCBI): domain Eukaryota; kingdom Metazoa; phylum Mollusca; class Bivalvia; order Pterioida; family Pteriidae; genus Pinctada; species Pinctada imbricata. Next base: position 15,476,722 of record VSWD01000014.1, on the reverse strand, counting down.
TTTCTTAGTATCATAAGACTCTAAGTTATATTTCAGTAAATTATCAATTGTTTTAATCCATGTTATCCATGATCGTCCGCCTTTGTTATCAATATATTCAGCTTCTAGCAAACTATTTTCCAGTAATGGTCTATTTTTGCATCTTACTTTCACACGTTTCCAGTAATTAAAGGAATTTATTACAGCGTCAATGGCCATGGGATACTGAGCTAACTCCCCCATTACAGCTACATTTGATGCATACTTATGAACACCAAGTATCCACTTCATATAGGAAATATTAATCTTCTCTATTGGTAGAGAATTGCAAATTTTATCAAGAGAAACTTTAGTGTTCGAACTCAGATCTTGGCGATTGATTTTTAGTGTGCTTGCCCACATTTCACTTCCATACAGACATACTGGTTTAACAGTTTTATTAAACAGATCAAAACTAATTTTTGGCGACATTATTTCTCTATCAATTACTGACTTGAGTTTATATAGTGCTTTGGCGCCTCTGTCATACATGTTCTTTTTAGCTGGATGAAAATTTCCAGTGGAATCAAATATTACACCAAGGTATTTGTATTTACTAGTGTTTGTCAAAACAGAATGCTTGAGCTTAATAGTATCTGAAGAAATTCGTCCATGTTTTGACACTTGCAAGACCATTGATTTTGATTCATTTATTTCAAGTTTCCAGCGGTCGCAGTACTTCGCTAGATTATCAAATTTCCTCTGCAATCCTCCAAAAGTAGAAGACAAAATAACTAAATCATCAGCATATAAAAGACAGTCTATTACACTCTCATTTAAGACAGGACTATCAATATCACCCAATGCATCGACCACATCATTAATATAGATATTAAATAGAAGTGGACTTAAAACTTCACCCTGTTTGACACCGACATTGTCTTTGAAGAAATCTGTTCGTTTTCCGTCAACTTTTATACATGTTTCCGATTTTGAATACATATCCTTTATAACATTGAATATTTTACCATTTATTCCATTTTTATTAAGTTTATACATTAATCCATCTCTCCAAACGGTGTCATAAGCTTTCTTAAAATCAACAAATCCAAGGTATAGTTTCTTGTTTTCAAACTTATACTTGTCCATTAATGTTTTCAAGACGAACATGTGATCTAAGGTCTGACTTTTTTCACTGAATCCAATTTGTAATTTACTAATAATATCTCTATCTTTTGTAAACTTATTCAGCCTTTTATTTAGAATTGATGTAAAAACTTTTCCCAAACAGCTAGTTAATGCCAGTCCACGGTAATTATTTGTATCGTGGCAATTGTCCGCTTTATGTAGAGGTACGATTATGCTTCTACTCCATTCTAAAGGAAAATTTCCCGTTTGAAGAATCTTATTAAAGAGTTTCGTAAACATATTTGCGCAACAATTTGCTGCAACGTTCAACATTTCATTCTTGATCATGTCTAAACTACTTGATTTTCCACTCTTTAAAGCTTTTATCGCTTCCATTGTTTCACTAACTGTTATGATTGCGCTTAGATCATTTTCTTCAGATAAAAATTCAGTATCCATAATTAACTCGGTTCCTGGATCTATTCTTTTTTGTAGCAAATTTTTAAAATGCCACACCCACGTTTCTCCTGAAATTAGGGCAGCTTTGATATCATATTTAGAGCCATCAATGATTTTCAATTCATCAACAACTTCCCAAAATTCTTTGTTATTTTTACTATCAATATTATCTATTTTTTCTATCAATTGAATTTTGAAAAGTTTATTTTTGAATTTTAGAGTTTTCTTATACATTTTACGTACGCGGAAAAACGCTTCCCTTGCAGACATATCACACGGATTAAGAATAAACTTTCTATTCGCACGATTTAACATACGCTTTAATTCACGACAGTCTCCATCATACCACTTTTTTCTGCATTTTTTCTTCGTGACCTTCCGCTTTCTGATCGTATTTGTCGGAAGAGCATCAAGTAGAATTTCATTTATAGCCTTAACATTTTCATTTATAGATTCATCATTTACTTCAATTTTTTCGGAAATTTCAGTAATATCCGTCTTAATTTTATCTGTTTGTAATTTCAGATTATATATCGACTCTAAGATGACATGAAGATGACAAGATAACAATTAAGGAAATAAGTATTAAATAATATTACATGCAGTTGCAAGAATCTCAGATTTTCACTCTTTGGTACATGTGAATGTGGGGTCACAATAATTAAGATATAAGCAAGATTTAAGCAAAATAATGCTAGATACTGGGTCAGTAATTGATGGAGTGAACACATGGGAAAACGTAGTGGGAATGCAGGGGTCACCATGAGACGATGCTACAGGACAAGTTGTCCACATGTGACCACTGCATATACATGGGAAAACGTAGTGGGAATGCAGGGGTCACCATGAGACGATGCTACAGGACAAGTTGTCCACATGTGACCACTGCATAACAACCACATCAGTAAGGAGTGTACACATGGCAGGAATGCAGAAGTCACCATGAAGCGGTGCTGAAGGACAAGTGGTCTACATAACCCTGAACAAGAAGCTTACTTGCAAGCCGTCTGGCTCTAACGAAGAAATCTTCAAATTTGGAACAGGAATTATATAAACAAAATTTAAAATTTTGAACAATTTATCTAACAATTACAAATAAAATCTAAAAAAAAAAGAATTAAAAAAAAAAAAAAAAAAAACGAAAAAAAAAAAAAAAAAAAATCATAACACTTTTAAAGATGAAATAGTTTATATGCTAGAATGAAATATGCTGAGATAGAGTGTATCATGCGCGTGAATATCAAATAACTAAATACCATGTAAAATTAACAAAATTCGATTTTTACGCTGAACATTATGTAAACAAATTTTATACAAATTTCTTTATTTAGCTGATAATGATATACAGAATATGGACGCGGTTGCCATGGTAACAATATCAGGGGATTTCATAGACATTGTTCTCTACGTCAAATTATTTGAGTTTAAGAATAATTCATTAGAAAACAGAATCTCCTTTGAGAGTCATTGCAATCGAGTTGAATAATGTATAATAGATGAAGTGAAATTCGTTCTGAAATAAAAAGATAAAAATGAAATGAAATAAACCAAAAATAATTAAAACGGAAAATTATATTATTGATTTTACAATTGTGTGATTTCTTGTTACATTGAGATTTATACGATCTCTAATGCGCTATGAAATTTACATGAAAATCCTATTTCATGGATTTTATCGAAATTTTGAATATGGTATATGTTCAAATGAGCTGCGTTCATCTTTTGATGCCGGGATATTTACATATAACGAATTCCTTAAAGAAATAAGGGATTTTATGAAAAAAAATAAAGGAAAAAGAGAATCCACGAGCATGGGAAATGCTATTTGTTTGATACTTATGCATTTCGATTTGACTAAAAGTTTAAAAAAAACATGCAATACAAAGAAAATGAGCAAAACAAACAAACAAAAACAAAACATAAATAAATGACAACAAAGCAAACAAAAAACAAAAACATAATAAGACAAAAAAAAAAAAAAAAAAAAAACAAAACAAAAAAACAAAAAAAAAAAACAAAAAAAAAAAAACGAAAAACCATAAGAAAAAACCAAAAAAATATAAAATAAAAAACTGAGCAACCCCCCCCCTCCAAAAAAAAAAAAACAAAGATCAATCCCCCAAGAAACAAGACAAGCATGTCAAGAATCACCTACCAATGACGAAATCATGTAGCTAATCGGAGTACATGTAGAGGACCCTCACACGTGCACACATAAAGTAATACAAGTCTTGCATCATCTTTACTCCCTAGGGTGGCCGTCTTGAGAAGCGCGTTATGTAGCATTGAAAAGAAAATTAAGAAATCAGCGAAAAAAATAGAGATCAAGTATAGATGCATGATACCTATTAAGCTTTAAGATTACTCTCTCTCTCTCTCTCTCTCTCTCTCTCTCTCTCTCTCTCTCTCTCTCTCTCCTTTATATCTATTTATAATTGACAAATTCCATGTCTTTGACGTCTTCCGTCAATCATTCTAGCTATACTGATTTGATATCGGCCAGATTATGAAGCCAATTCATCATGGCTACCTTCAGCCACCAGTGGCAAGGGGCCACTTCAAAGTCGTTTCTCATTTCTCTTTAACTAGACATTGATTTGATGAGCCCTATCGTTTATTTTACACTGTACCTAATTACATTTATTCCCAGATCTGTTCCGTCTGCGCTATCTCTCTGCATATAAAGCTTCCAAGGAGAAATTGCAGCACTGAAAACACTGGAGAATGTTTACAAATAAAACGGAATTTATAAAATGGGATATTTATGATCAAGACAGATCAATAGAATTCACTTTTTAGTTTCTTTTAACATGTTTAAATATCTTTTTAAATTCATTATAAATCAAATACTAATAAAGTAATAAAAAGTTCTCAACAGACATGGCAGATATGAAAATTTCATAAAGGTCAGAGGTAAAGAGGGGAGGGGTGCAACACAGTTTTCAAAATTGATTTCAAAATTGAAAACTGGGTACTTTACACTTAGAAGGGAGCAGTATCTGCATGATGCGACCAGAATGATAGCAAAAATTCGAGACGGAATTCTTTTTCTTTTGCAGTGTCTCTGCGCCCCTCCCCTCTATAATGATTGATCCCTAATTTGAAAGTGTTCATCTGATGTAATGTAAGGGATAAGCAGCATCCCCCCTATAAAACTAAAAATACGTATCCTGTATAATAAACCGACTCTATATATAGATCTCTGAATCCACGCAAAACTGATGCTGATGTTGCATTTTGATACCCCCTCTCTCAAAGTATATTCGGGATGGAGTGACATAGTCATTTGGTCAAGTTGCCCCAACATAAAAATCGAGTTTGACACAGGAAGTGGAGAGGCCAGTAAGAAAAATTATTATTAAGGTATATGGACTTATCTGGGATAAATTATCCATGCAAAGTAAGAGCTGATAATCTCTTGAATACATATGTACCCCTCTTGAATAGATATGTACTAAGGAATAGAAAAGACGACTTGGGTGATAATGTGAACACATCACTCTATGACAAACGTGACGACTTCAATTTCAGCATCATGAACTTTTCTTTTCTGAGTAGCAACGTCAATTCTTATGGCGTGTTAATATTCCATTTGATACGTTATGCCAGAGCAAGTAGCAAAGATACAGATTTTGTTCTGAGAGCTAGGCGTCTTTCAAATAAGCTTCTCAGTCAGAGATACGTTTGTGATCGACTAACATCGTCACTGTGGAATTTCTACGGTAGATATGGGGAACTCGTCATACACTATGATTTCCCATTGTCCAGAATGGTGGATTATATTCTATCTTAGGCCATTTGAACCATTCAACCACAGTATAGACTTGTATCTTCCGAAATGGAAGTGACCGAATGTGATATTCCTGCCGAATGGAAGCGACGGCTGTTGCATGCAAGCAGAATATGCGAGCCCTTCCTAGGCAGGTGGTCTCACTCCCATAATGTGGGTTCGCATCTTTTCATGTGGTGAAGGTTTTTGTTTGTTTGTTTTGGTTCCTGTTTTATCCTGATTTTGTACGCATTCGGTTTATAATTTTCTGAATTATCGATTTGGTACTGTGTATTGGGATATGGTCATTGTCCATATTTGTCACTAGTAGCACCTAGATTGGACAGTGTCATATCTGTAGGTGTTTAACTGTGTTCCTGTATTGATAAATGATTTCTGGTGGTGCTCAGCTTTACATAATACCAAGATAATTCACAGGAAATGTAGCAGACATGATGTTTTGAGCAATCTCAAATAACAGAGCGTAGATTTAAGTTGCAATCTTTATGTCGAAACGTAAACAAAAAACGTCGATCACTCCACGCGAAGTATTCGTTTTTCACATGGAAAGTTGAACATTTCTCCAACCATGACTTATATTGTACCAGGAATCGAACAACCATAAAGTCTAGTATCCCAAACAAATACTGATGTACCGGCTAACGCACAGCTGACTCACAGAAGTTATGTTAAAGTCATGCAATTTGCATCGCCTACACAAGTCCCAATGGGTACCAACTTTGCCCAGCTACAAGGCATTTCTGCAATATATAGTCCAACCAAATGAAAGTCGACAAATGGACTATACAAATTGTCAAAAGGTACATGATGAATCCATCGTTCCTGACATCCTTTGAACCTGCACTGGCTCATTATATGAATCCCTTCATTACAATTAGCTATTGCACCACTCAAAAATGATTGATGATCAAGCTATTATAATTTCATGTCAACAATCCCAAGTATGAAAAAGAAAGACTTGACAATCAAATTACTGAGCTCCAAAGTAAGCGCGAAGAGCTTGAACAGTATGGAAGAAGAACTTCCCTAAGATTCATTTTAGAGCAGATAAATTTACAGCATGGACCTGGCATGCACGTTAAGGGTATTTAACCCTTGTCGGTAACCCTCAATCGAAACAACGTAATGAGACTAAAATCGGTGAAAATTATGTCCTAAATATACCGAAAGACGTAGCAAGATAACTGGGATATGATGCTACAGGACCCAGGTCTTAGAAATTTGAGAAAATTCTGTAAACAGAAATTTTCAAATGCGTTTTAAGAAACAACCAACCGAAATGGATCGAACTTGGCTACATGTGCCTTCGGGGACACCTTGTCCATCAGCAGTGACACTCAGCTTTAATGTCTTTAAATTCATTAGCATCATTTTAGAGCAGATAAATTCACAGCATGGACCAGACATGCACGTTTTGGGTATTTAACCCTCGTTAGTGACCCTTAATCGGAACAATGTAATGTGTCCAATATCTGTGAAAATTATGTCCTAAATATACCGATAGACATAGCAAGATGACTGGGATATGATGCTACAGGACCCAGGTTTTAAAAATTTGAGAAAATTTTGTAAACAGAAATTTGGTAACCACTTAACACCAATACTCTGTAAGCACCAACAATATATTTGGAAACACATGTTCTCCGATTTTCATGAAATTTCATATATGGGTAGGGATAAAAGCAATGCATCATTTCACTTAAAAATTACGATTTTCAGAAAATGGTATATTGGTTACCATGGTAACTCTCCATTTTCAATTTTCCCTTCATGTAATGGTTTTATCAGATAGAGTTAGGATCCAACAGTGCAGTTCAACCGTATATGTGTGTAGGTAATGTCAGTATGACCACCCTGCATTCACCCAGCGAAACAAACCCACAAGAAAGTGATACGTAAATGACATCATACAAACTCCAAATCGCAAAAAGACACAATATTCACAAGAGCATCAAACAAAACAGACGTACAGAAACATTAAACATTGATGACAACACATAAAAGGAAAAAGACCAATGCGCACCCGGCACCAACTTTTGAAGGCCATCTGCTTTTAGCAAATGGTGTGGTATTCTGGATTACGTGCGTACAACCCTCCCCCTTATCCGGATACACAGAGGTTTCCATAGACAAACAATTGTTGTATAAACATACAACTTCTCACTGTAAGGTGACATCACAAACAAGACAGCGGCCTCTTGTAACATATATTCTATGTAAATGGATCTAAAAAAGTCTATGGCATACGTATGCGCACAGTCTGTGCTCTGCTGGCTGAAGCGAGCTCAAGATCAATCACCCGAAAAGTCTGATAAACTTTCGGATGGGTCCTGTGTGGCTTCAAAAAAGCTGAAAATTACACTTTTTTTGAAACCCGTTTCCATGGCAACTAACATGAATCACATTTCAAATATTTTCGTTATGGCCTCTCATTTGAATAGATAAGTACAAGAAAGAACGACAATCGCAAATACAAATTTATTGTTTCAGATAGGCTTCTCAGTCAGGGATACGTTTGTGACCGACTAACATCGTCACTGAGGAAGTTCTACGGTCGATATGAGGAATTCGACATACACATTGATGTCCAACTCTCCAGAATGGTGGATGATATTCTGTCATAGACAATTTGAACAATTCAACCAAAGATTGTACTCTCTATTTCTTCCGAAATGGAAGTAGCCGGATGTGACAGTTCTATCGAATTGAATCAGCGGGTGTTGCATGCAAGCAGGAGATGCTTACTCTTCCTGGGCTCCTGGTCTCACTCCCATATCGGGAGTTCGCTTCTTTTCATATGCTGCAGTTTTTTTATGTTTGCTTTGGGTCCTGTTTTATTCTGATTTTGTATGCCTTCGGTTTCTGATTTTCTAAATTATCGATTCCATGCTGTAAACAGAGATTTGGTCTTTTCCATATTTGTCATCGTAAAGATCTGTGACCTAGCGTTTCCATACCTCTTTACAAAATCGCTGGTCCTTACAGAGAATTGGTGTAAATAATTATGTATTTTATTGACCACTTTTAATGTATGTTGACTGTATAAAGTGGGTGGATTCTAGATACGAGGGCTGAGTGATATGTGGTGAGTCTCATATTGAAGGATTTGAATTTTGTCATACATTTAACATTATTTATTCAACATAATCCCTTTCAGTATCAATACACTTTTGACATCGGTGTTTAAGGGCCTCAATACCACTTTTAAAGAAATCCTTATCTTGACTAGTCAGAAAGCTCTCCACTGCAAGTATGACGTCATCATCGGACTGAAAGAGGTGTCACAAATAGCTGCTTTCAGTTTTGGGAATAGATGAAAGTCTGATGGAGCAAGATCAGGTGAACAAGACGGATTCTCAATCAAATTGAAGCCATAATTATAAATGGCAGCCATGGCAGTGACAGACTTGTGAACAGGAACATTGACCTGATGGAACAATACACCTTTAGTGAGCTTTCCAATGCTCTTAAATTTAATATCTTCTTAAGTGCGTCAGAACTGAGGCATAGGATGTGCCATTTATTGTTTGTCCTTTTGGAGATAATCTATCGGCAGAATACCTTCTGCATCCCAGAAACCTAGGCCATAACCATCCCAGTCTTTGATCGTCTGTCTCTTCAATGCAAGTTTTCTAGATCTGTCAACAAAATGCTTGAAATTTCTAAAACGTGAGTCCTGTAGCATCATATCCCATCCATTCTGCTACGTCTGATGGTTCATTTTTTGGATATAATAATTTCCACCCACTTTGGCCATATAACATTGTTTATATTGAGGATCAAGTATATATCTGGTCCATGCTGGAAATTTTTCTGTTTATAAATGATGCTATTGATTTGAAGACGTTTAACTTTTGCCTTCTTTGGCCGAGGTGAACCAGGGTGTTTCGACTGTTGTTTGGCCTCTGGGGTAAAATAATGGACCCATTTTTCATCCATAGTGACAAATTGAAAACGGTTAAGAAAATGGTTAAGATTAGCACTCGATAAAGTGTGCTGGTGTTATAAGAATAACATGATTTCTCTAGTGGACGTGGAGTAGATTTCAGGACGGGGGTCATCATCAATGCTATGTCTGAATTTTGTCATACATTTTGCAATGCTTAAACTCCGCACCCACCTTTTCACTTACATATGAAGGGACATCTTTCCTGACTATTGTCACCATATAATCATGGATATCCTTAGGTCTTAAACATTTGATTTGCATATATTAGATCACTGTCCTTTCACCGATTTTGTCAATTTTGCAGAGAGAGAGAGAGAGAGAGAGAGAGAGAGAGAGAGAGAGAGAGAGAGAGAGAGAGAGAGAGAGAGAGAGAAAGAGAGAGAGAGAGAGATCAAATCAGCATAGATAGACGGAAGACGTCAAAGACATGGATTTTGTCAATTATAAATAGAGAGAGAGAGAGAGAGAGAGAGAGAGAGAGAGAGAGAGAGAGAGAGAGATCATTTCCATTGTAAAATATATACACTATACAGCGATATGCCTATGTTCCCGTGGATTATTTTATGTTGTCACTCATAAAGGCCATGTTCAAATTAACGGGCACCCAGGTAACGGGATCGATATGATTTATCAATTAAATCCATTGTAGGATTATTGTCAGGGATTAACTCCCTTTTGTTGAGTTATATATCCTACGTGAGCTTTTGTTCTCAAGAAAAATGAAAGTGCCGTGATAAAGTGATGGGGGTATATTCTGCTTCATCTGTTCCTGATTATGTACAAAGAAAACTTTGTAGGACTTTATTTGTCGATATTCTACCAGCAGCGTAACTAGGCATTATTTTAAAGAGAAAGAGCGGATAAAAGAGAGGTAAGGAAAAATGAATGCCAAAAAGCCAACTAAGGACAAAAATCTATGCAATTAGGGTGATGCCCCTTAGTTTTAGAAAAAATGAATCAAATCTAGAGTGAGAAAAAAGAACCCTATATATTTCAAGTCAGTGCAGAAGCTTAATGAAACTAGACGAACGATATCCTCGGGAACTTAACAATCCACCAACCTACTGGCTGGAATTATCAGTCTTGAAATAATATGTTCTATAGTAACAATTATTATCTATTGCACAATTTCAATAAATACTGTATCATCAGTGATGATCCAGTTGGAAAGAGAGGTCAAATTCCAACATGCAACAAGATCATAGGTAGCACAGGCTTGCAATATAACCGTGTCGTCTTCGCTATTTTCCTACGCCATTTCACACAATGATAAAACCCGAGAGGCATCGCAGGTACGGCATGTCTTCACAGTTACGTCATTCTGACCTCTGACGTAAACAGTGCGAAAGATTCAAAGGCAGAGGCACATATTTGAGTGTTTAGGGGCGAGTAAATGGAATATGAAGAAAACAATTCTTTTCTTGATGTAGGAAAATTTATACAAGACTCATGTTTAAAGACGATAGGTTTCGATTTATAGCTAGAATTTGTATTTTTACTGGAGACTTCTCGCTCGTATTGGCAACGTACGAATGAAGAAAGAATCCCTGATACTGCATCGTATTGCATCGAAAGAAAAGCATTTCATGGACACTGTATACCTCAGAAATGTGGTCAAACCTGTTTGTATATACTTACAATACTTTATTTACAAATATGAGGCCCCAATTCCAGTCTGCAAGAATCTTGCAGACAAACAATAAGCGATGACGACAGAGGTAGATTTCAAAGTGAAGAAAAGCGGAACTGAAATTGGACGCATGTGTAGGAGATTGGCCAAATTCCAAACATAACATAATATCAGTGAATAAAAGTCAAACACAAGAACCAAATCCAGATTCCAAAAACCAAATCCAGATTCACAAAAAACCACATTTTAAGTTTTGAAAAAAATTCAATCAGAACTTTATCACGCGAAGAGAAATTTGGACAAACAGACGGAGACAATGACACAGCTTCACAGACACACCAAGGACAACTTATCTAATGAACTATCTCCAGTGCAAGTGAGGAAGGCATTGTAGGATGCATTGTAGGTGGCGCTGTCAAAAATGCACCGTTTTTACTGTTTTCATATTTCACATGAATCATGTTATATAGTATCCAAGTAGGTAGGACCATTCCAATTTATGTCTTAGAGTTACCCAAAGTTTCACTAATTGGCTAAGGACTGACCAAAAACACTAATTGCAAAATTCATTTTAGTAGCGCCCTCTGGATTTATTTTTTGAATTCAATTTTGTGAATTTACTTTACGAAAAGAGCGCGACTCCGAATTTCCTGTAGGGTCGATTCAGAAGAATATACAGCGCCACTCGAATAACTTCGATACAGAAATAGATGCCTGGTTATATCGGGGTTATATCACACAACGGCTGAAATCATCATTGCGGAAGTTCTTTGATCGCTACGGGGATATTATAAAAGCATATCGGATCCCCTTTCCAGAATGATCTGTGACATTCTACATTGTGATTGAATGGCTGTCATCATCACCAAACAAGACATACTTACCTGATCTGTACATCTAAATGTACATCGAGACAATCACCAGATTTGACAGGTTTCCATGGAGCTGTTGCGACGGGTGTTGCATGCAATCAGGAGACGCTGACTCTTCCTGGGCACCTGGTCTCACTTCGGAATGTTGTTCATACCGGGGTTCGCAATTGTTTCGATGGTAATTCTAACGATTTTGCTTTGCCTTATCGACTTTGAGACTGAATAACGGTTGGGTACTTCTTTGATGTTTATGTACAATACAATTGATGAATGCAATTCCTTTGATCCTAAAGCCTTTCTAGTGAAATATGCCGTTACAAAACAGAAACACAACAAACACTAAAATCATTCAACAATCACCTTTAACATTTCCGACTAAAAAGAAGAGAGATCAATCTAAAGCCATTTAAAACATAAGATCAACTTAAACATTCTGACAGTGTAAAGAAGTTTATGTGATATATATATCTTGTTTATATCCTGTAAAGCCCACTTTGCTTTAACATTGTTTTCTAGGATGAGAAGTAAATGAGAGGATACAGGTTTCATTCAAATGGAGAGGGGTGAAAATTAATCAAAACGGACTTGAAGATCATGTGTTATTGTTTAGATTGAGGATCACTGACGAGGGTTAAGTACCCGAAACGTGTCTCCGTCTGTTTGTCCTTCGTGTTTCTATGCAGCTGTGTCTCCGTCTGTTTGTCCTTCGTGTTTCTATGCAGCTGTGTCTCCGTCTGTTTGTCCTTCTTGTTTCTATGAAGCTGTGTCTCCGTCTGTTTGTCCTTCGTGTTTTTATGAAGCTGTGTCTCCGTCTGTTTGTCCTTCTTGTTTCTATGAAGCTTTGTCTCCGTCTGTTTGTCCTTCTTGTTTCTATGAAGCTTTGTCTCCGTCTGTTTGTCCTTCTTGTTTCTATGAAGCTTTGTCTCCGTCTGTTTGTCCTTCTTGTTTCTATGAAGCTGAGTTTCTGTCCTTCGTGTTTCTACCTGTATGAAGCTGTGTCTCCGTCTGCTTGTCCTTCGTGATTCTACCGGTATGAAGCTGTGTCTCTGTCTGTTTGTCCTTCGTGTTTCTACCGGTATGAAGCTGTGTCTCCGTCTGTTTGTCCTTCGTGTTTCTACCGGTATGAAGCTGTGTCTCCGTCTGTTTGTCCTTCGTGTTTCTATGAAGCTGTGTCTCCGTCTGCTTATCCTATTATATATCTGAAAGTTCTGTTTAAAGAAATTGTATAAGCCTTTTAATTGTGAATTTCGGAATCTGATTTTTCGGTTATGGCTTTGCACTGCTTTGATTCTGCAAAGAAAATTAATTATAAGGGCGACATTTTTTTATAAAATTTGCGTGAGATTTTTAGCACAACGAAATGTTTATCTGGAGGTAATTCCTTAACGTTCGATATTTACCTAAAACTTTACTGAAGAAGAAGGATAATCGAAGTATGACTGAAACAGTAGGAGTTATCTTTCCATATAGTTCAAAATCTCCAGAGGTTCAGACAGTAGATGTGAATTATATAAAAGGACTTATCGTATTATTATTTTCAAAGGAAGAGCGCCTACCACGTCAATACATACGAGATATAATATTATTTTGAAATATAATACCCCGTACTAATGTAAATACTTGATTTGATATTGATTCAGAGCAAATACATGTAGATCCTACTGTTTCTGAGTTATCAACAGACATTTAGGATGTAAAATTTCTACCAAGAGTGTCCATAAGGTTTCAACGAATTACACACTTACTCATATACTCACTCAAGTACTCACTGAGTAAATCGCTCACTTATACGTGTTACTGATTGACTGACTCACTCCCTGACTAATCCACTCCCTGACTCACTCCCTGACTCACTCACTCACTCACTCAAGCATCACTGATGAAAAATTAATATCTGAAACACGACGGCGAAGGAGAAGGAGCCTGGTGTTAATCAGACTGGTGTGTCTGATACATTGTTTTGAAATTTTCTTCAAGAAGGCGTAGAGTTAGAACACTTACGTATTACTTAATGAAAAACTCCTTATGTAGAACAATATCTAACTGTGTTTTGTTTTAATTGAAAATACATAGTCAAGCTTGTCCTTAAGAATAGTTCTCTTTGTATTCAGAGAAAAAAATCTTATAAGAAAAGGTAAAATTCATTGTATTCATATTTATAAGTTTTTCTTGTTTGAATTAATGATCAACTGTGAATTGTCATATAATTTTGTGGCAAATTACATAATATTTCTACAAGATAGGACCTGAAGTACATTCGCTAAAACTAAAAGTTGATTTGGTAGCATGCATCTTACTAAATACTTAATACAAGGATGACGTATATAAATGTACTATGCCATATTACCTGTGTTAAAATAAACGTTTGCAACAGACAAATTGTATATTTCTCTGATATTATATAACATTATATTATATATCTAGACTATTGCTATTGCATACAAATATATACAGCTGCAAGATTCTTTCCCTTTTCTACAGGAAAAAAAAGTTTAAATGTCGAGCTCAATGTTCTGAATAAAATGGGAGCGTATCAGATTTAATCAGGACAAAATGTAGAACGAATAGCGATGGCCTCGTCAACAGAGAACCCCGTAAAAGTAGATCTTACAACTTGTTCTATTTGTTTTGAGACTTTTAAAACTCCTAAATATTTTCCATGTTTACACAGTTTTTGTGAAGGATGTATAAAAACTTACATAACAACGACTTTTGTACAAACAAAGGGCGGAGTAAATTGTCCCGTGTGTCGGATGTACGTATTGAAACCGGAGGATATCAGCATTGACGATTGGTCATCAAAACTACCTACAAACCATATACTGGTTAGTCTAATTGATACGAATGAATTAAAATCAGGGCAGAAGTTATGTGCAGCTTGTTCAAGGGAAAACGAAAGCGAAAGTGCGACTTCGTGGTGTATTAACTGTGGTGAAGCATTATGTAAATCCTGTGAGCGTTATCACCGTAGAAATAAATTCTTATCAAATCACAAAGTCGTTGACATTGAAAACTATGGAACAACAGAACTACCATATAATCACAAAGATATACAATGCACTGAACATCCGGATAAAAATGTAGAAGCGTACTGCAGCGATCACTCCGCAATTTGCTGTATGACATGTGTAATGCTAAAACACAGAAAGTGTGACAATGTAGGATCCATTCAAGATGCAGCGGAGGAAATGAAGAAATCGAAAGAAGTAAAAAGCTTTAAAGATGATCTAATGGAACTTAAGAAAACATTGGATGCCTTGGTGGAATGCACGATGGATAACCTACAAAATTTCGACAAAGATATCAAGAAAATGAAGTTAGATGTGGATACATTATTTACAAAGTTATCCCATCATCTGAGTCAGCTGAAATCTGACATTTTGTCTGAAATATCAAAGATTGAGAAAGAGGTTCGACCTGAGATAGAGGATAAACATGATGAAATCAAATGTAAAATATCTACTATAGAGAATGACTTAACCTTATTTCAGACCAACATTAAGTACGCCCCTCCCGCCCAGTTCCTGCAAGCCATGGAAAAACTCATGGAGCAAAGATCGATACTAGAACAGTTTGTGAATGAGGAAAGCCAGAAGTTAAAGGAGATCAGCGTAACATTTGATGCCAATGAGAAGCTACAGGAGATTGAAAAACACATAAAAGTATTTGGGGAGGTTAATATTAGAAGGAGAAATAAAGCTGACATGCTGAGATCGACAGACAAACAAGTCAACATGAGCTCAGTGGTACCAACAACCAAACAAGTCGACATGAGCTCAGTGGTACCAACTCTGTCATCAGAAGTTAATGAACAGGATACTGTGACAGGGATATCAGTATTAGAGAATGGCCTAGTCCTGCTGTCGCAATGCAATATCAAAACCATAGAGTTACGTGACCATCAGTGTTCCAGTGTCCTATCATCGTTATCAGTACCAGGACGTCCATATGGAATCAAGATGACCAGTGACACAGAGTGTGCTGTAGCTATACAAGGACATGGATTGATCATCTTCAACATACAAAACAATCAGATCACAAAGATAAAAGAAATCAGGACAAACGTGAAGCGTGACTTTGTGTATCATCAGGGTAAATATTACGTAGGATGTAATAAGAATATCGCCGTGTATGATAGTAATCACCATAAGGTCCGTGATATATCAGTGGACAATAACGTGGGCTACATGGCTGTCCGTGATGACACATCCCTGTGTTATACAGTGTGGGGAGGACGTGAGTTGTACTGTATTACTATGGACGGTATCCCTGTGTTCACGTACACACATGACAAACTACAGTACACTACAGGTGTCACAGTGGGTCACGCCGGCTATATCTATGTCTGTGGTTGTGACTCTAAGAACGTACATCAGCTGAGTCATGACGGGAAGCTACAGAGGATTATATTTGACAATCTACCATCATGGCCGTACTGTGTTAGTTTTAACAAACATGGTGACAAAGCTGTGATTGGATGTTATAGTAAAGTTCTTTCATATGACATAAAGTAATGATACATCATTTATTTGACAACTATTAGTGTATATATCTTCTTTCAATGAAAACACTTTTTATTTATTTTCTGGTTTTAAACAATTCATTCTATATTTTTCATAACCATATACATGTAACATAAATTTTGCCATATATTCTTGTTTCATTTCCTTCTTGGATGGCGTTAATTAGAAAAATATGAGAATGGAGACTTTTCAAGCAAAATACAATTACAGAATTTATTGTAGGTGGCGCTGTTTAGATATTGATATTCATTTTTTCTAATATTTTAATTGATTTAAGAATGATATGCAAACAGATGAATTAATGTTTTGTTAGATGCATGTCCGAAAGAAGCTTTATTTTGGCACTTAAAAAAAATTGACATCATACATTTATTTTGCAGTTTCGCAAACTTGTCATTTCCTCTAAAATATCATCGAAATTAATCGAGGTTGACATCTTAGCACCATCCATCCAATGCTATTTTGAACATATATTTATTTGGATAAAAGTATAAAACCAGAGGGCGCTAGTGAAATGAATTTGAGCGGCTTATGAAAAGCACTTTGGCGGGAAACATAACTGATGATAATTTGATATCGAAACACGTGTCTGATGCATAATAAAGTGGTTTAAAACTTTCTTCTAGTCTTCTAGAAGGCATAAAGTTGGAAGCCTTCTGCATTATTGAAAATATATCATACACAAATATTGTTCAATTCCTAATGAAAAGAAAAAGTCATCGTGTAGCAGATTTTTATGCCTAAATATACATGCTTTAAGCAATACATATATATCATAGTACAAAAAAATCGTGATCCCTAAGGAGACATCGTTGTTAAGGCTCACAACAAGACATGTCAGCATATAGAATTTAAGAGCCAATCCGGCATAAAAGCATGCAAATTGATCCAAATGACCTAGTAACCAAATTTAATGATTTTAAGTTATTCTAATAGATAAATGACTAGAAATAATTCTGTCAAATATTTTCGTTCAAATATCCATGGTTACAACGGTATGCCACCCCATCATTTTTCCCGCCAAATTTACAAAAAGGACGTAGAAATATCCCTATTTTCGCTAATATACTTCTCTAAAAAGTATAAATTGAATTGGACTAAACATTGTTATTGATATACTGAAATATAACATTTTATTCTATCTTAGGATAACATCATATATGAAAAATAAATTTCCAAAGACAGCCACAAAGTAGCTTGAAAAGAGGTAAAAATCAGCTCAGTGAGAAAACGACGTTTTTGACGTTCTTCACACACCAATTTCTTCTTTAAGAGAAATTTGATTTTTTCATATTTCATCTTTCAAATTTTTGCTTTAATGTTATAAATATATGAAGACTCTACCGATGCCAAATAATTAAGTATCGAGATATAGACAGTTAGAATATGCATTAAAAATCAGCTTAACGAGACAACAGCGTTTAAGACGTTTTTCACGCACCAATATCTTTTGTAAGAGAAGTTTCATTTTTTTTTCAAATTTCAACTTTTAACTCTTTGCTTTAATCTTGCAAATATCAAAAATCCACAGATGCCAAATAATTATGTATTGAGATATAGACAATCAAAATATGCATCAAAGTGAATTTTTGCGTCGTAAAAATGCGAACGAAAAATAGACATAAATAGCTTTTTTAATTAAAAAAAACCTGTCAGATGAGTTTGAACACACTGCTCAAACATACATGTACATGTATTAAATACAGAAATATAGTTTAATTCAAAAATACAAACTAATGAGTGTAAACTTCATAGGAAATAGAAATACATGCCGTGAAATGTCTATTTCAAAGATCTACATTTAGCTGTAATTGTGACGTCTTGGGGATTTTTTTTCAAATATCAATATGATTAAGAAAATATACAAACAAATAATAACATAAATTGCAACAATGACCTTGAAGTATGCCAGGAGTAGATTTGACACATACGCACAATCTTTAGAGAAGGGGGTCTCTTTTCGTTATCACTGAATTATACAGTTAGATCTTTATATACATACATGTATGATGGTAATATATCAAGGCGAACGACATCGTTTGAGTCATGGGGCGTTGAATGTACTTGAAACTCACTTAAAACGTGCGTATCTTGCTTCTTGGTGAATCCGTAGAACGCACTGATCCAGACCGCACGCAGCGAGAGTTCTGCATGTTTTTTGTGACTGAAATCCGTATGGCGGCGAACCGTTACATGTAACGCACCGACCGCATACGGAATCCGAAAGACTGCAAACGTAAAATACGCATACATGTGCGGCGAGTTGTGACCACAGCCGATTTGATCATGTCTTTTCACACGCAGGTCAAGGTCAAACTCTTTGTTCAAAATTGTGTAATCGATAGTTGGTAATAAATATGAAACATAGGTAATCACAGATTACGAAGCTCACCTCGTGGCAGCAAAATTCAATTCAAACATATTTCTAAGTACAGGTTTATTGGCTTTTAAATGCAAAATCATTCAAGCGGAAAAATTAGGTCAAGGTCATTTTATGAAAGTTTGATCAAAGATACATCCAATAAGCAAGTTTGGTACATGTAACACTTATACTTTGCTCAATATTGGCTTTCAAGGGCAAAATCACTGAAGCGGAAAAATGTAGGTCAAGGTCATTTCATGAAAGTTTGATCAAAGATACATCCAATATGTAAGTTTGGTACATGTAGCACTTATACTTTGCTCAATATTGGCTTTTAAAGCAGAATCACTCAAGTGGAAAAAGTAGGTCAGATGCTGCATCCGATGTATGGGTTTCTCTCAGCATCCCAAGATGAATTACTTGTGCAAGTTTGGTTACTGTAGCATCGGTACTTTGTCAGACACTGAGCTACCACAAACTTCTTAACCAAGTCACTCAAGCGAAAAATGTAGGTCAGATGCAGCATCCGATGCTGGGTTCCCCTCAGCAACCAAAGATGAATCACTTGTGCAAGTTTGGTTGATGTAGCATCGGTACTTTGCCAAATACTGAGCTACCCCAAACTTCTTAACCGGACGCGGACGCGGACGCGCGGGGCTATAGCATAAGCTCACTCAACTTCGTCGAGGTGAGCTTAAAATGTTATCGAAAAAAATAAGTGAAAACTTTCAGCAATTTTAAAATTGAAGTGAGGAAATGATGCGAGAAAGCGAAGAAATTATTTCTCTTTTTTTCGCTTCTCCGTATCATTACTCCTCATCATTATTTTGTTTCTTCACATCATTTCTTCGTCTCTTTTCATATTCAGAACACAAACTAACAATGTAAGAATTACGTTTTTCCAGAAAAGAAGTTATATACAATGAAATTCTATATTTCTTTGATATTTGAAAGGCGTATAATGTATACATGTAGATCTACGCCCTTAGATTAGCCCAGGAGTTTTTCTATTTCTTTTCTGTATAATTTGGGGGGGGGGGGGAGGTTCGGAGGGGAGGGGGGTCGGCGTTTTTTGTTTTGTTTTGTTTTGATTGTTTGTTTGTTTGGGGTTTTTTTTTTCGTTTCGTTTCGTTTCGTTTTGTGTTTTGTTTTGTTTTTACAATTTCTTTTTTTTTTTTGAAAGATGGAGATCCATAAACTTTTTTTTCTTTTCAATAAAAGTACTTTGTTATAGAACGAAGACCGCTCTGCTTTTGTACAAGATATATCAACACTTCGAAGGAGAAATACCTTTTATGAATTAAAGATATGAAGGAGATTAACTTTTTTAAAAAGAATCGAGATTGTATAAAAGAAAGTGATTATTCTTGTAATTTACACGCATACGGACCTGAGCGGATGAATACGGAGCAAAAAAGCTTATACAAACGCAAGGATTTAGAGTGATTTTTGGGGGGGGGGGTGTCCGGGGAAGAGTGCTTTTTCCAATAAGTTTTTTTAACGCGGGAAGGAGGAATGGATGGAGATTAAGAAATATGACGGAGAGGTTGTCAGGGCCCCTGAAATTTGCCCCAAATTTTGACCTTGAATAAATAAAATTAAGACTTTCTCATCATAACCATAGATGACCGATTTGGTTGACTGCGCTCTTTGACTTTGAGTTGAAATCAAGAACGAGACAGTAATATCAAACAATTGTTTTTTCTTCTTCTTGTTTTATACATGAAAATAACCGAATGTTCGAGGTTTTCTCGAAAAAAAAGGAATGGATATATACCGGTAGTTAATTTATTGATTTACTTGTTTTATCAATCTTTTAAAGTTAAGTGAGGATCATTCGTGCAACCAAGTCGATTTTTTTCTCTGAAATACGAATAAATTGTTGTGTTTATAGGAAAGATCGACCTAACATTGTAAGAAAATATCGTCAATTTTACCAATTCAATTATAATTCAACAGATCGTTTTCAAAGGGAAAGAACTTTTTAAACACAATTTCAAATGAAACAATGAATTTGGAAATCCAATGAAAAGAGCAGAGAGTAGGCTGTAAAGAAAACTTTACTTTCCGATTTTCGATATTTTTAAAGAAAATACCACAGTCATGTCAACAATACACAGACAGGACTCTTTGTTCAGTACTATATAACAGAGATCATAGAAGAGTACAAATGTATATTCAACGACCCGTTGTAGGAAAACACATGTCTGATGAGACGAACCCAACAGTGGCATAGTGATCCTTTTATGATGAACATTCAGAGGTTAAACGTCTTCAAATTCAATAGGAGTGAGATTAAGTGTCCCTGCTTCAGGGAGACTCGAACCAGGAACCTTTCCATAATTGGTTCGACGCTCTAACCAGTAATTAGTTGAGCACGGCACCGACGATTTTAGAGACTCGTTCTTTTAAATCAGATTATTTCAAAAAGTTTGGGATGGGTATACGTAATCACATCTAGAAACGAGGGAACGCGATTTGCGATGAAATCTTGAGCTAAACTCTAAATCCTATGTACTCTAATGCGATAGTTTATAAATCCGCGTCAAGTTCTTATTTTATCGTCATTGTAACCTAGCCACGTGACGTCATCACTAAAAGTCCTCGTGACATCATCACTAAAAGTCTGTCTCGGTGGCGTCGTTCCAGGCTATTTCGAAAATCGTCTAAATTAATGATGGGGCTTATAAGGGAAATTGGTAAAAGATCTGAAACGATTTTCATCATTTTTAGAATATATTTTGATGATGTCATAGAATTTTTTTCTAGATTATGATCAAACATGCTTATCTTTTGAACATTTTCCCATTAAATGTTTTTATCATATTCTCAAAATAATGAATATTCTCGAAAGAATTTGCATATCTTAGATACATTTGGCAGCGACAATTTTTTCTTTATATATTAAAGTATGATATGTTTACTTTATTATACTGAAATTTTGTGGGAAAATTTTCTCTCTTATAGATTTTATTCATGTTTAAAATAGGGACGCTTTTGTCAAATCCCAATATAAGTCGTATTAGAGCGCCCATTGGTGGCAAGTCAATTCGTAAATCTTATCTTTGCGGGTACTATCATGAAGATAAATTGTGTAAGTATCTGTTTTTTATCAAGAAAAGAGTTATTGCATATCATAATCAAATCTTCTTCAACGATGAAAATAGGGTTATGTTAGTGTTGTTTTTGAGCCCTTTTAATGGCGTTATGGCATACAAACAAAATGGGCCAATTGCTATGAAACGGGACATATATGAATTCTAAAATAATTTTTTTCTCGAATGTTTTTCATTATAGATTACAGAAATATACATAAAAATGTAAAACTTTGACCACCCTTATGGACGATTCTTACGATTTTGCATGGTTTTATGCCGGATTGGCTCTTAAAAAACAAACAAACAAAAGAAATGCGTTCATGATTTCTCCATTCATCATTCATTATCCCATTTGGACATAATGTTGTCCTACGACACTGATGGTCACATGAACACCTCACTCTATGACAAATCTGACGACTTCAATTTCAGCATTACAAACTTTCCTTTCCTGAGTAGCAACATCCCTTCATCGCCTGCTTATGGCGTGTTCACGTCTCAGTTAATACGCTTTGCTAGAGCAAGTATCAAATATACTGATTTTGTTCTGAGAGCTAGGCGTCTTTCAGATAGGCTTCTCAGTCAGGGATACGTTTGTGACCAACTAAGATCGTCGCTTAGTTGGTCACAAAAAAAACTAAGATCGTCGCCGAGGAAGTTCTACGGTCGATATGGGGGACTCGTCATACAATATGATGTCCCACTCTCCAGAATGGTTGATGATATTCTGTCATAGACCATTTGAACAATCCAACCAAAATTGTACTCTCTATGTCTTCCGAAATGGAAGTAACTGGATGTGACAGTTCTATCGAATTGAAGCAGGTGTTGTATGCAAGCAGGAGATGCTTACTCTTCCTAGGCACCTGGTCTCACTCCCATATCTGGAGTTCGCTTCTTTTCATATGGTGCAGTTTTTATATGTTTGCTTTGGTTCCTGTTTTGTCCTGATTTTGTATGCCTTCGGTTTCTGATTTTCTAAATTATCGATTCCATGCTGTAAACAGTGATATGGTCTTTATCCATATTTGTCATCGTAAAGATCTGTGACCTAGCGTTTCTATACCACAATACAAAATCGCTGGTCCTTACAGAGAATTGGTGTAATTAATTATGTATTTTATTGACGACTTTAATGTTTGTTGACTGTATAAAGTGGGTTGATTCTAGATACGAGGGCTGATTGATATGTTGTATTATTTATTCAACATATATAATCCCTTTCAGTATCAATACACTTTTGACATCGGTGTTTAAGGGCCTCAATACCACTTTTAAAGAAATCCTTATCTTGACTGGTCAGAAAGCCCTCCACTGCATGTATGACGTCATCATCGGAGTGAAAGAGGTGTCACAAATAGCTGCTTTCAGTTTTGGGAATAGATGAAAGTCTGATGGAGCAAGATCAGGTGAACAAGGCGGATGCTCAATCAAACTGAAGTCACAATTATAAATGGAAATGTTTCTGTTTATAAATGATCCTATTGAATGTGAAGACGTTTGACATTTGCCTTCTTTGGCCGAGGTGAAACAGGGTGTTTCCGCAGTAGTTTGGCCTCTAGGGTTAAATAATGGACACATTGTTCATCGATTGTTGAAGAAAATTGACAGGATCTCCCTGAAAATTATTAATATTAGCACTCGATAAAGTGTGCTGGTGTTATAACAATAACATGATTTCTCATGTGGACGTGGAGTAGATTTCAGGACGGGGGTCATCATCAATGCTATGTCTACCGCGCTTAAATTCCGCACCCACCTTTTCACTAACATATGAAGGGACATCTTTCCTGACTATTGTCACCATATCATTATGGATATCTTAAGGTCTTAAACATTTATTTTTTGCATATATTAGATTACTGTCCTTTCACCGATTTCGTCAATTTTGCAGAGAGAGAGAGAGAGAGAGAGAGAGAGAGAGAGAGAGAGAGAGAGAGAGAGAGAGAGAGAGAGATCAATTCCATTGTAAAATATATACACTATACAGCGATATGCCTATGTTCCCGTAGATTATTTTATGTTGTCACTCATAAAGGCCATGTTCAAATCAACAGGCATCCAGGTAACCGGATCGATATGATTTATCAATTAAATCCATTGTCGGATTATTGTCAGGGATTAGCTCCCTTTTGTTGAGTTATATATCCTTCGTGAGCTTTTGTTCTCAAGAAAAATGAAAGTGGCGTGATAAAGTGACGGGGACATATTCTGCTTCATCTGTTCTTGATTATGTACAAATAAAACTTTGTAGGACTTTATTTGTCGATATTCTACCAGCAGCGTAACTATGCGTTAGACTTAGAGCGGATAAAAGAGAGGTCGGGGAAAATGAATGCCAAAGAGCCAGCCATGGACAAAGTTAGGGAGATACCCATTACTTTTAGAATAAAGAAATCTAATCTAGGATAAGAAAATGAAAAAAAATATAGTCAGTGTAGAAGCACAGTGACGCTAGGCGAACGATATCCCCGGGACTTAACAGTCCACCAGCAGAGATACTAACCTAGTGCTTGGTACCAATTTTGAAATGATATGTTCTATAGTAACAATTATTATTTGTTGCACCATATGCGCATTTCAATAAATAATCTATTATCATTGATGATCGAATTGGAAAGAGATGCCAAATTCCAAACATGACCAAAAATCAATGAAAGTCATTTCCAAAAACCACAATCGAAATGCTAACGAATTTTTGGGACAAAATACAAAACAGAACTTTCTCATGCGAAAAGAAAAATTGGACAAACAGACGGAGACAATGAAAAACTGGACAAACATACAGAGACAATGACACAGCTCAAAAGAAACCCGAAGGACAAACATACAGAGACAATGACACAGCTCAAAAGAAACCCGAAGGACAAACAAACGGAGACAATGACACAGCTCAAAAGATACTCGAAGGACAAACATACTGAGACAATGACACAGCTCAAAAGAAACTCGAAGGACAAACATACTGAGACAATGACACAGCTCAAAAGATACTCGAAGGACACACATACTGAGACAATGACACAGCTCAAAAGATACTCGAAGGACAAACATACTGAGACAATGACACAGCTCAAAAGATACTCGAAGGACAAACAGACGGAGACAATGACACAGCTCAAAAGATACTCGAAGGACACACATACTGAGACAATGACACAGCTCAAAAGAAACTCGAAGGACAAACATACTGAGACAATGACACAGCTCAAAAGATACTCGAAGGACAAACAGACTGAGACAATGACACAGCTCAAAAGAAACTCGAAGGACAAACATACTGAGACAATAACACAGCTAAAAGAAACACGAAGGACAAAAAGATACTCGAAGGACAAACAGACGGAGACAATGACACAGCTCAGAAGAAACTCGAAGGACAAACATAAGGAGACAATGACACAGCTCAAAAGAAACACGAAGGACAAACAGACGGAGACAATGACACAGCTCAAAAGAAACTCGAAGGACAAACATAAGGAGACAATGACACAGCTCAAAAGAAACACGAAGGACAAACAGACGGAGACAATGACACAGCTCAAAAGAAACTCGAAGGACAAACATAAGGAGACAATGACACAGCTCAAAAGAAACAAGAAGGACAAACATAAGGAGACAATAACACAGCTCAAAAGAAACACGAAGGACAAACAGACTGAGACAATGTCACAGCTCAAAAGAAACTCGAAGGACAAACATAAGGAGACAATGACACAGCTCAAAAGAAACAAGAAGGACAAACATAAGGAGACAATAACACAGCTCAAAAGAAACTCGAAGGACAAACAGACGGAGACAATGACACAGCTCAAAAGAAACACGAAGGACAAACAGACTGAGACAATGACACAGCTCAAAAGAAACTCGAAGGACAAACATACTGAGACAATGACACAGCTCAAAAGAAACTCGAAGGACACACATACTGAGACAATGACACAGCTCAAAAGAAACTCGAAGGACAAACAGACTGAGACAATGACACAGCTCAAAAGAAACTCGAAGGACAAACAGACGGAGACAATGACACAGCTCAAAAGAAACTCGAAGAACAAACAGACGGAGACAATGACACAGCTCAAAAGAAACCCGAAGGACAAACAGACTGAGACAATGACACAGCTCAAAAGAAACTTGACGGACAACTTATCCAATGAACAATTTCCAGTACAAGTGCGGAAGTCATCGTAGAATGCATTGTTGCGCATATTATTTGCAATATCACTATAATCATGTTACATATAGTATCCAAGTAGGTAGAACCAAAAAGGAAGCCCATAGCTTATCCCAATTTCTGCCGTAGTGTTACCCGAAGTTTCGCTCATTGGCCGCGGAATGATTAAAACTTATTGCAAGTAGCGCCACCCTGAATGAATTCAATAAAGAAATCTAATAAACTTCAAGTTGCATTTTTGATTAAGACCTTCCTTCTTAGATACTTTAACTTGCATCATATATCTAATATGATTCATGTGGTTTCACGTATATATTTCTAAACTGTACTAATTTGCACTGACTTTCCGCTTTTTAAGCGCTACATACAATGCATTTCGTATTTTACACTTGACTATTGAAATTGGTCATGTCCGTCGTGTTTCTATGAAGCTATGTCATTGTGTCCGTCTGTTTGTCCGTCGTGTTTCTATGAAGCTGTATTATTGTGTCCGTCTGCTTGTCCTATTATCTTTCAGAAAGTTCTGCTTAATTTTTCTTTTCAATAATTTGTAACCTTTAATTGTGAATTTAGGAATCTGATGTCGGGGTTTTGAGTTTGACTTTAATTCACTGGTTAGATTCTGTAAAGAAAATTAATTTGTTATGAAAATTGCTTGAAAATTTTTTTAGCACTATGAAGTGTTTCAGTAATTACCGAAGAAGGATAATCAAAGCATGATTGAGATAAAAGGAGTCATCTTCCTTACAGTTCACAATCTCTAAAGGCTTAAGCAGCAAATGTTGATAGGTAACAGTCCGCTTAAAAAATATAAAAGAACTTATCATATCATCATTTTACTAAACAATTTTCAAACGAAGAGAGCCTTCTATTTCAAAACATAATTCAAACGATGTAAAATATCATTAATATAATACCCCGTGTTAATGCAAATATTTTATACATTGATTTAGAGTAAAGATAAAATGATCGAGCCCCTATATACATGTTGATCCTACTGATTATGTGTTATCAACAATTAGTGCATCATATCATGCATGATAAATCCTTGGAATTCAATTGGTTGAACACGCGGGGACTATGAGAGAATAGTGCCCGGCGACCGGGCACTATTGCTTTTTGCTTAACAGAGTTACGTCGATTGGAGAGTAAGGCTTTATAAATAGGTGTCGCCACTTCCTTGCAAATAATCTGAATTGTTATACCCTTAGATATTTTCTCCTTCATAGTCTATACGAGAAAAAAGTCCAACATAATGACTGTTAGAAACAGCCGGTCCAAACGAACTGATAAAATCGACTTTTGGACCGGTCACGTGACGAACTGTTGACCGGCAAGATATTTTAGTGTTGTTATGACAACAAGCTTCTTGTTTATTTCGGTTATTTATTTATTTCCTCAGTTAAAGACGCTGAATAATGTAAATTAGATCATTTTCGTTAATAAGTTGTATTTGAAAAAAAAAAGAACGTTCCCTATGCGGGGCCCCTTGAAAGGGTAAAATATAAGAGTTATTGATGCCGCTTCTCTCAGTCACGTGACGAAGTTCGGCGAAACTCCCATTAAAATCAGTTAGTAGCTTTTCTCCGTTAAATCTTCATTTCATTTAATTTTTGTTATTCACATTATTTTCAATTTGTTATGTAACGATGATTCACGACCTTTTTTCAATTCTATAAGAAAACATAATGATTTTATACTAGAAAATAGAGGAAATTTCGTAGAAAGAAGGAATTTTTAAAATACGTGGGAACCAACAAAATCAGTTATCCGAGAAAACGAAGATACCTGACTTCATGTATTTGTTATAAACTTTCGGTTGCGATGCCCGGAACACAAATTATTACACTAGAAACCTAAGAAAACGGACATTGAAGTTGCTAAAACTCGCCAAATCATGCTGTTTTCTTATGAAATTACAGTACAGCCTATGGGCGGAATCTTTCTAATTTTCAACTCGCGTGGGAACCGCGAATTTATCACGGAAAATAAAGTTTTTTACATCAACTTCTTCAGAAAATAGCGGAGTATCATATCAAATGCCCGGAAGCCGTTTAACAATCTTCGCTACAGTGATGCCCATATACGACAATAGTAATTTCAAATCTGGCTGTGAGCCATGACGCGATGTCAGAGTGGCATTATTTCTCCGTATGTTTTCCCTAATCACCTGTTTACATCGCGCATCGTTTCAAAATTGCAACGAGTTGCTCCTGTGAGAGTGACGGAGGAAGATATAACAAAAATATTGGAGGACAGAGATGGTAAAAACATTAAGAATGCAATACGAACTTCACAGAATATTCTAGTATAATATTAATGCTCCATTAATCTCAATCTGTCGCTGATCGCTGATTATACAGCCGAGAAATCGACAGAAGTTGTAGAACGGAGTCTCGAGCACGAGCTCAATATTATTTTTCAGATCGAAAAAGGTATAACAAAACAGTTGTTGACAGAGGTCTCGGTCAACAGCTAATTTGTTGGACCCTTGGATGAACTGTTGACCTCGGCCTACGGCCTCGGTCAACAGTTCATCCTCGGGTCCAACAAATTAGCTGTTGACCTCAACCCCAGTCAACAATTGTATACTGCTAAATCTATCCTTTTAAAATGCTATCGAGGTCATGTGATGAACAAAACCGTTTAATGCACGTTTGTTTGTGTGTGGTCATCTGACAGTGAGGAGCTTGTTTTACACCACAATTGTACTATCTTCGAGACCTTTGGGTAATCGGAAAAGTGGGAGGGTTGTGCGCACGTAATCCAGGATAACCACACCTTCTGCTATTTCCGTGGCAGATGGCCGTCCTAAGTCGGCAATGGTTGCCTATTGGTCTCGTTAATTTATGTGTAGTCCTTTGTGTTTGATGTTTCTGTGTTGTGCGTTGACGTTCCTTGTCCCTTTTGCGTCTCTTTCCGTGCTTGTCTGCTTTGTGTTTTTGCATTGAGTGTTTTGGGGTTTTGCTGTGGGTGCTACAACCTGGTGTTGTTGGAGATCCCCTCCTTTCTTTTGGGTACTATTCTCTCATAGTGTTGCGTTTAATTGGAAGGTAAATAGTGCCCTCGCTGACGCTCGGGCACTATTCCTTCCAAAAACAACACTATAAAGAATAGTACCCACACAATGGGCATTAATAGGTAAAGATTGGATCGAACATTTAGGATGTAAAATTGCCAAATGAGCATGCTGAGTGTCCATTGATTTCGAATCAGGCTATAAAGAGGGTAGGTATTTGTCGGATCTTTTCTATTGACGTCATGTTTCTATTTTACCAGCACTACCGTCACTTCCGGTATGCGTGCATATCCCTCCTTTCCAAATTTCCCTGCGGATGCAAACGTGTACAAAACGCGATAAAGATTTTTGCCTTCAAATAATGATTTCTTATCCACGCCTTTGTCTTATAACAAACGAAGGCAATCTGCGCTCGCCGATTTTACGGCAGTTTCGACAGCTTCAAGGATATTTTCTTTCTTTTTATCGTTGTTGAGAAGGAGTTTGACCGCCATTGGTGAAGATTCCAGTGTTGCCAGGGAAAGATATGAGCTTTTAGCATACTCGGGAAACCACTTGATTGTCCCCTGAGTCAAGATCATATAGACACACTGTAAGTGTCCCTCCAAAGCTGTTATATCCAAGGGCTTCAACTGGGAACAGAATACAATAACAAGTCACAATTTACTGTTGATACTATAAAAATTAGACATATTCTTTCATTGTGAATTCTCATTTCCAAATAGCTCTTCCTCTCCATACAGTAACACGTAAGCCCCACCCCCATAATCGAAAAAAAAGAAGACTTGAAATGTTAAATAAATTTCAAATGTAATGATATTTCATGATGATGTCTTGTGATAAAATATACAAAGAATAGTATTGTACAGTACGTGAGTATATAATTATCTATAGCATATTTGCCTCAGTCGTATGACTAAGCATTTATCACAGTCCATCCGTCTGTCCTACCTTCCTTTCTGTAAACTGTTTTCCTTTCACTTCCATGTGTAATGCGGATTCTTCAATAACTCTGTTATCATTGATCCGATACGCCAACGACAGATTGATCAGAGTTCTGTGGCCAAGTTTCGCCGCAAGGTGAAGATACGGCTTAACATCTGGCTGGTGGGGTTCCGTAAATAGTCTGTGTTTTAGGATCATTTGTAGAGCTTCCGGGTGATTTGACAGTATACACTGATGGAGGAAATCAGTTTTATCTTTATCCCTCCATTTTAAGATGTCTGGTCGGGGAACGATGCTCAGGAATTTCTCAAGTTTATTCGCGGGATCCTTCCTTTGCAGGTATCACCGGAAGTCGTCAGTGTATGACGTCATGTTGAGTTTCGTTTCACTCACATTTCACTACCATTCCTAGCCGAAATCTTTAATTTCAAGAGAAAATAAATTTGTATTACGATATTTAACAAACCAGGAATTAAATAAGAAATTACACTAAAATATTCTAAACTATTATTTTAAAATAATGACTGAAGATATATTTCAACATAATTCTTACTCTTTGATATCTTACTCTTTTAGTTATCACATGTCTTAATATATAAATAATCTATTCAATCATTTTAAATATTTTTATGAATATTACAGAGAACTTCATTGATTTCTGAGAATAAAATATGCTTTCATACCTCTACTCTGTCTCATGAGTCATATCCTTTGCCAAATTAACAACTTATAAAAAACACCAAAAACCCTTACACAACTAAGTCATTTGTTCTCTTCAGACAACCGCTGCACGCAATGGATCAAAGGGGCTACTTTTTCATCAACCATCTCATTCAGTTACCTTATCATGTAAACGTCTTCAAATTGAATAGCATCATTTAAGAACAGATAAATTGGCAACATGGACCAGACATGCACGTTTCGGGTACTCAACCCTCGTCAGTGATCCTCAAATCTAAACAATTTAATATGCCAAAAAGTATGAAAGTTACTATGTCGAAAAAGCGTACCGAAAGACGTAGCAGGATGGATGGGATATGATGCTATAGGACCCATGATATTCTTAACTGCCATAGCTATTCTGTTAACATCTATTTCAGATATCTGGTTACAGTTTGAGGGTGATGAGGGTACGGGAGGGAACTGGTACTGGATGTTAGGTTGTATGTTAGGTTGGATGGGACCTTGAATCTGGTTCATACCCCCCATACCGCTAAGCATAGCATTGAAGTTGGCGTTGTTCATCATATTGGATGTATTTTGCTTCTTTTTTATATGTGAAGAAGTAGTTAAGGGTTCACTTGACGATGACGATAATCTATGTTTGTAAGAAGTAAATAAATCACTCATAATATGCACCAGGTAATCACCAGGTATGTTTGTGTGTGTGTAGTGTGATGTGACGCTCGGGTACTCAGGTGATCACAGTTGTGTTCAGTAGTTCATAGACAAGTATACAATACATCTTACCGCATAAATTGGTCAAAAATTCACAAAATTCCTTCATAGTATATACATTAATCCATCTGATACTAACGTATGTAACATTGCAGTCCACTTAAAAGAGGTTTAAAAGTGGTGTTTTTTGGTCACATTATCAAGAGCAAAAAATTCGTGACCGATTCATTCGGCGCATGCCCATACCCAATGCTTTTGTTCTCTTCACATTCTTGTCAAATGACTTTGCTTTTGTTCTCTTCACATTATTGTCATGATAGCAGCGCCATCAGGTTAAAGTAGTGTCTCAATCTCCCGCATCGCAGCGCTATCGGCTTAAGGTCGTGTCTCAATCTCCTACATTCGCCTCTCATTCGTCTAAGTGTCTTTTTATAGTGACACTTTAGTTTCTTCTTTCTTCTTATCATACTCACCTCACTATCGTTGCGGACTCGTAGCACATTCTTGTTGCATTCGCGGCGCTATCGTGTGCTTTTTGCACCATGAAATACTTTACAAGAACAGACAAGAATGTGACACGATTCTTTTTTCGCATCTGTTTATTCTTCTCTACATTGTGTCCTCTTATGTAATATCCCGTAAAATTGTAATAATCACTCATTCACTCACTCACTCACACAATCACTTGATGATGTTAAGATAAAGGTTTGTCATAACAAACAATCTAATTTTGCATCCTCTTTCAAAATATCCCATATAGTTGTAATACTTAAATACTCAAACACTCATTCACTCACTCACTCACTTAATCGCTCGCTCGCTCGCCAAACAACCCACTCACTCACACGAATGCTCGCTCGCTCAACACCCCACTCACTCACTCACTCACTCACTCACTCACTCACTCACTCACTCACTCACTCACTCACTCACTCACTCACTCACTCACTCACTCACTCACTCACTCACTCACTCACTCACTCACTCACTCACTCACTCACTCACTCACTCACTCACTCACTCACTCACTCACTCACTCACTCACTCACTCACTCACTCACTCACTCACTCACTCACTCACTCACTCACTCACTCACTCACTCACTCACTCACTCACTCACTCACTCACTCACTCACTCACTCACTCACTCACTCACTCACTCACTCACTCACTCACTCACTCACTCACTTGATCATGTTAATGTAGTTGATTTTTTATAATGATAATACGGAAGTGTTCAAACTCTATTCCTTCATGAAGAAAAATTCAAACCAATTTTTTTGCACCAGACAGTTTCGAATACTAAATTCTCATCAGTGATGCTTACAGCGGAATCACCAAAGTTAACTTCAGGAGCGCCCTCTTTTATTTTTTGAATTTGGATTTGTACATTCAGAAGCACATTTTATAAGAAACTCACTCACTCACTCACTCACTCACTCACTCACTCACTCACTCACTCACTCACTCACTCACTCACTCACTCACTCACTCACTCACTCACTCACTCACTCACTCACTCACTCACTCACTCACTCACTCACTCATTCACTCACTCACTCACTCACTCACTCACTCACTCACTCACTCACTCACTCACTCACTCACTCACTCACTCACTCACTCACTCACTTGATGATGTTAAGATTGTGGATTTGTTATAAGAAAAAAAAACTAATTTTGTGTCCTCTTATATATTATTCCGTGTAATTCTAATACTCACTCACTCACTCACTCACTCACTCACTCACTCACTCACTCACTCACTCACTCACTCACTCACTCACTCACTCACTCACTCACTCACTCACTCACTCACTCACTCACTCACTCACTCACTCACTCACTCACCCCCTCACTCACTCACTTGATGATATTAAGATAGTTGATTTATTATAAGAAACAAACTAATTTTGTGTTTGTTCTTATGTTGTTCAGGTGTTTCTGCATATCATTTGAAAAGGCAATATAAGAAATATATCATAACAATAGATATTTGAACATACATATCATGTATATTAAAAATAATCCTGGATTATCAAAGATAAAAGTTGTCACATTAAAAAAAACACTGCTGTTAAATTTTTAGGTTGAAAAATGCGATTTTACAAATATCTATGTCTAATTATATGTGTAAAAGGAGGGAGGTGTAAAGTTGCATAAAATAAAACCTCGAGTGCGATGTTCTGTACAAATAAAAGATAGCACAAAGGGGGCGTATCAGTTTTGATAAAGCAAAGTGTAGAACGAGTGGTGATGGCCTCATCAACAGATAATTCCGTAAAAGTAGATCTTACAGTTTCTTCTATTTGTTTTGAGACTTTTAAACTTCGAAATATTTTCCGTGTTTACACAGCTTTTGTGAAGGATGCATAAAAACTTACATTACAACGACTTTCGTACAAACAAAGGGTGGAGTAAATTGTCCCGTGTGTCGGATGTACGTATCCAAACCGGAGGGTGTCAGAACTGAGGAATGGTAATCAGAACTACCTACAAATCATATACTGGTCAGTCTGATTGATATGAATGAGTCAAAATCGGGTCAAAAACTTTGTATACCTTGTTCCAGGGAAAACGAAACCGAAAGTGCTTCTTCTTGGTGTATTAACTGTGGTGAGGCACTTTGCAAACTATGTGAGCGTTACCATCGTAAACAGAAGTCTTCAATTACACATAAACTGATTGACATTGGAAACTATGAAACAACCGACCTGAAATGCAATTATGTTGACATACCTTGTACAGAACATCCAGATAAAATTGTAGAGGCGTACTGCAGAGATCATTCCGCGATTTGCTGTATGACGTGCGCATTCCTTAAGCACCGAAATTGTAAGAACGTTGGATCCATTCACGATGTAGCAGAAGAAATGAAGACATCAAGAGAAGTAGAAAATTTTTCAGATGTCCTACAGGATGTTCAGAATACTTTGGATGCAATGTTACAATACACATCGGGAAATCTACAAGAATTCGACAAAGATATCGAGAAAATGAAAGTAGATGTCGATACATTATTTACAAAGTTGTCCAATCATCTGAGTCAGTTGAAATCTGACATTTTGTCTGAAATATCAAAGCTTGAGAAAGAGGTCCGACCAGCTATAGAGGATAAACATGATGAAATCAAATGTAAAATATCTACTATAGAGAATGACTTAGCCTTATTTCAGACCAACATGAAGTACGCCCCGCCCGCCCAGTTCCTACAAGCCATGGAAAAACTCATGGAGCAAAGATCGATACTAGAGCAGTTTGTGAATGAAGAAAGCCAGAAGTTAAAGGAGATCAGAGTTACATTTGATGCCAGTGAGAAGCTACTGGAGATTGAGAAAGACATCAAGGCATTTGGAGAAGTTAATATCAGAAGGACAAGTAGAACTGACATGCTGAGATCTACAGACAAACAAGTCGACATGAGCTCAGTGGTACCAACTCTGTCGTCAGATATATATACACAGTATGCTGTGACAGGGATATCAGTATTAGAGAATGGCTTAGTCCTGCTGTCTACATACGGTAGCCAAACCATAGAGTTACGTGACCATCAGTGTTCCAGTGTCCTATCATCGTCATTGTTACCAGGACATCCATGGGGAATCAAGATGACCAGTGACACAGAGGGCGCTGTAGCTATAGAAAGACGTGGATTGATCATCTTCAACATACAAAACAATCAGATCACAAAGATAAAAGAAATAAGGACAAACGTTAATCGTGACTTTGTGTATCATCAGGGTAAATATTACATAGGATGTGATAAGAATATCGCCGTGTATGATAGTAATCACCATAAGGTCCGTGATATATCAGTGGACAATAACGTGGGCTACATGGCTGTCCGTGATGGCACATTCCTGTGTTATACAGTGTGGGGAGGACGTGAGTTGTACTGTATTACTATGGACGGTACCCCGGTGTTCACGTACACACATGACAAGCTACGGTAC
Source organism: Pinctada imbricata (assembly GCA_033119305.1). Lineage (NCBI taxonomy): Eukaryota > Metazoa > Mollusca > Bivalvia > Pterioida > Pteriidae > Pinctada > Pinctada imbricata. The sequence goes on along the minus strand of VSWD01000014.1, from coordinate 15,441,460 downwards.
ACTTCAGATGTCACAGTGGATCACGCCGGCTATATCTATGTCTGTGGTTATAGATCTAAGAACGTACATCAGCGTAGTCATGACGGGAAGCTACAGAGGATTATATTTAACAATCTATCATTAGGGCCGAACTGTGTTAGTTTTAACAAACATGGCGACAAAGCTGTGATTGGATGTGATGGCAAAGTTCTTTCATATGACATAAAGTAATATTAATGATACATCATTTATTTGACAACTTTTAGTGTATATATCTTCTTTCAATGAAAACACTTATTATTTATTTTCTGGTTTCAAACAATTCATTCTATATTTTTCATAACGATATACATGTAACATAAATTTTGCCATATATTCTTGTTTCATTTCCTTCTTGGGTGGCGTTAATTAGAAAAATATGAGAATGGAGACTTTTCAAGCAGAATACAATTACAGAATTCATTGTAGGTGGCGCTGTTTAGATATTGATATTCAATTTTTCTAATATTTTAATTGATTTAAGAATGATATGCAAACAGATGATTTAATGTTTTGTTAGATGCATGCCCGAAAGAAGCTTTATTTTGGCACTTAAAAAAATTTGACATCATACATTTATTTTGCAGTTTCGCAAACTTGTCATTTCTTCTAAAATATCATCGAAATTGATCGAGGTTAACATCTTAGCACCATCCATCCAATACTATTTTGAACATATATTTATTTGGATAAAAGTATAAAACCAGAGGGCGCTAGTGAAATGAATTTGAGCGGCTTATGAAAAGCACTTTGGCTGGAAACATAACTGATGATAATTTTATATTGAAACATGTGTCTGATGCATAATAAAGTGGTTTAAAACTTTCTTCTAGTCTTCTAAAAGGCATAAAGTTGGAAGCCTTCTGCATTATTGAAAATATATCATACTTAAATATTGTTCAATTCCTCATGAAAAGAAAAATTCATCGAGTAGCAGATTTTTATGCCTTAAGGTTGGTCCCTACTCGTGAATTTAACAGATGAATTTTGTATTTTAAGGTTATTCTATATACATAATAGTCAAAATGACATAATGCACAGACATATATAGGTAATTTTGTTTTCTTTGAAGATACAGTACATTAATGAAAGGTACCCTAGCACATAGAAATATCAAATATCCATCATATGCTTTTGAACCCTCCAAATTCAGTGATGATACGAATATGTTTATTTGTTTTGTTTTATTTTATGATAACAAGTCATATAGAAGAAATACAACACATTAAATGATATTGTAACATAAATCTAAGTATGATATATCTCCAAACATTAAGGTATCCCCTTATAATTTCATAACATTTTTTACCAAGAATATGTACTAAATCCAATTTTTTGCATAAAAAAAACAGATGATTTTTTTTTCATTTTGTAATATATCATACAATTATGTATGTAGATTAAGAAAAAACACAAACAGGTACACAGTTTTTGAAATGATCAATGTATGGCTCCAAACATAGGGGTACCCCCTTATAATGTTATCATATTTACGACAAATAATATATATCACATTTTTGTGCAAAAAACAACAGATGGAATTTCTTCAAATTGGATCATTTTATACGATAATGTATATAAATGGTGAAAAAATCGCATACAGGTATACAATTTTATAAATGATCGAGATATGGCTACAAACATAAGGGTACCCCCTTATAATTTCGTCACATTTTCAACTAAGAAATTATACTATATGATTGGTGTGGACATTTATAGATTGCACCATCTTTTGCTTCTTCTGGCATTTAAGATTTTTTGTCTGTGTTTTTCAATGCACTAGCTCGTCCCTCACCAGCCATTGTAAAACGGTATACGCAGACTGCTGCATATAAGGAAAAACCTATAACGGTTCGAGTAGGGAGCCACCTTAATATACATGCTTTAAGCAATACATATATATCATAGTACAAAAAAAGCGTGATCCCTAAGGAGATATCGTTGTTAAGGCTCACAACAAGACATGTCAGCATATAGAATTTAAGAGCCAATCCGGCATAAAACCATGCAAATTGATCCAAATGTCCTAGTAACCAAATTTAATGATTTTAAGTTATTCTAATAGATAAATGACTAGGAATAATTCTGTCAAATATTTTCGTTCAACTATCCATGGTTACAACCTGTCAGATGAGTTTGAACACACTGCTCAAACATACATGTACATGTATTATATTAAATACAGAAATATAGTTTAATTCAAAAATATAAACTAATGAGTGTAAACTTCATAGGAACTAGAAATACATGCCGTGAAATGTCTATTTCAAAGTTCAACATTTAGCTGTAATTGTCTCCGTGACGTCTTGGGGATTCTTTTTTCAAATATCAATATGATTAAGAAAATAAACAAATAAATAATAATATAAATTGCAACAATGACCCTGAAGTATGCCAGGAGTAGATTTGACACATACGTACACTCTTTAGAGAAAGGGGTCTCTTTTCGTTATCACTGAATTATACAGTTAGATCTTTATATACATACAAGTATGATGATAATATATTAAGGCGAACGGCATCGTTTGCGTCACGGGGCGTTGAATGTACTTGAAACTCACTTACAACGTGCGTATCTTGCTTATTGGTGAATCCGTAGAACGCACTGATCCAGACCGCACGCAGCGAGAGTTCTGCATGTTTTTTGTGACCGAACCCAAATCCGTATGGTGGCGAACCGTTACATGTAACGCACCGACCGCATACGGAATCCGAAAGACTGCACACGTAAAAATACGCATACATGTTCGGCGAGTTGTGACCACAGCCGATTTGATCATGTCTTTTCACACGCAGGTCAAGGTCAAACTCTTTGTTCAATATTGTGTAATCGATAGTTGGTAATAAATATGAAACATAGGTAATCACAGATTACGAAGCTCACCTCGTGGCAGCAAAATTCAATTCAAACATATTTCTAAGTACAGGTTTATTGGCTTTTAAATGCAAAATCATTCAAGCGGAAAAATTAGGTCAAGGTCATTTTATGAAAGATTGATCAAAGATACATCCAATAAGCAGGTTTGGTACATGTAACACTTATACTTTGCTCAATATTGGCTTTCAAAGGCAAAATCACTCAAGCGAAAAAAGTAGGTCAAGGTCATTTTATGAAAGTTTGATCAAAGATACATCCAATATGTAAGTTTGGTACATGTAGCACTTATACTTTGCTCAATATTGGCTTTTAAAGCAGAATCACTCAAGTGGAAAAAGTAGGTCAGATGCTGCATCCGATGCATGGGTTTCTCTCAGCATACCAAGATGAATTACTTGTGCAAGTTTGGTTACTGTAGCATCGCTACTTTGTCAGATACTGAGCTACCACAAACTTCTTAACCAAGCCACTCTGAGCTACCTCAAACTTTTTAACCAAGTCAATCAAGCGGAAAATGCAGGTCAGATGCAGCATCCGATGCATGGGTTCCCCTTAGCAACCAAAGATGAATCACTTGTGCAAGTTTGGTTATTGTAGCATCAGTAATTTGCCAAATACTGAGCTACCCCAAACTTCTTCTTAACCGGACGCGGACGCGCGGGGCTATAGCATAAGCTCACTCAACTTCGTCGAGGTGAGCTAAAAATGTTATCGAAAAAAATAAGTGAAAACTTTCAGCAATTTTAAAATTGAAGTGAGGAAATGATGCGAGAAAGCGAAGAAATTATCTCTTTTTTTTCGCTTCTCCGTATCATTCCTCCTCATCATTATTTTGTTTCTTCACATCATTTCTTCGTCTCTTTTCATATTCAGAACACAAACTAACAATGTAAGAATTACGTTTTTCCAGAATAGAAGTTATATACAATGTACAATGAAATTCTATATTTCTTTGATCTTTGAAAGGCGTATAATGTATACATGTAGATCTACGCCCTTAGATTAGCCCAGGAGTTTTTCTTTTTCTTTTCTGTATAATTTTTTGGGGGGGGGGGGGGGTTTCGGAGGGGAGGGGGATCGGGGATTTTTTTTTTGATTGTTTGTTTGTTTTGGGGTTTTTTTTTTTCGTGTCGTGTCGTTTCGTTTTGTGTTTTGTTTTGTTCTTACAATTTCTTTTTTTTTTTGAAAGATGGAGATCCATAAACGTTTTGTTTTCTTTTCAATAAAAGTACTTTTTATAGAACGAAGACCGCTCTGCTTTTGTACAAGATATATCAACACTTCGAAGGAGAAATACCTTTTATGAATTAAAGATATGAAGGAGATTAACTTTTTAAAAAAGAATCGAGATTGTATAAAAGAAAGTGATTATTCTTGTAATTTACACGCATGCGGACCTGAGCGAATGAATACGGAGCAAAAAACCTTATACAAACGCAAGGATTTAGAGTGATTTTGGGGGGGGGGGGGTTGTCCGGGGACTAGTGCTTTTTCCAATAAGATTTTTTTAACGCGGGAAGGAGGAGTGGATGGAGGTGAAGAAACATGACGGAGAGGTTGTCAGGGCCCCTGAAATTTGCCCCAAATTTTGACCTTGAATAAACAAACTTAAGACTTTTCTCATCATAACCATAGATGACTGATTTGGTTGACTGCGCTCTTCGACTTTGAGTTGAAATCAAGAACGAGACAGTAATATCAAACAATTTTTTTTCTTCTTCTTCTTGTTTAATGCATGAAAATAACAGAATGTTCGAGGTTTTCTCGAAAAAAAGGAATGGATAGATACCGGTACTTAATTTATTGATTTACTTGTTTGATTAATCTTTTAAAGTTAAGTGAGGATCATTCGTGCAACCAAGTCGATTTTTTTTCTCTGAAATACGAATAAATTGTTATGTTTATAGATTATAAGAAAATATCGTTTATTTTATCAATTCAATTATAATTCAACAGATCGTTTTCAAAGGGAAAGAACTTTTTAAACGTAATTTCATATGAAACAATGAATTTGGAAATTCAATGAAAAGAGCAGAAAGTAGGCTGTAAAGAAAACTTTACTTTCCGATTTTCGATATTTTTAAAGAAAATATCACAGTCATGTCAACAATACACAGACAGGACACTTTGTTCAGTACTATATAACGGAGATCATAGAAGAGTATATTCAACGACCCGTTGTAGGAAAATACATGTCTGATGAGACGGACCCAGCAGTGGCATAGTGATCCTTTTATGATGAACATGCAAACGTCTTCAAATTCAATAGAGGTGAGATTAAGTTTCCTGCTTCAGGGAGACTCGAACCAGGAACCTTTCCATAATTGGTTCGACGCTCTAACCAGTAATTAGTTGAGCACGGCACCGACGATTTTAGAGACTCGTTCTTTTAAATCAGATTATTTCAAAAGGTTTGGGATGGGTACCTGTAATCACATCTAGAAACGAGGGAACGCGATTTGCTATGCAATCTTGAGCTAAACTCTAAATCCTAATTACTCTAATGCGATAGTTTATAAATCCTTGTCAAGTTCTTATTTTATCGTCATTGTAACCTAGCCACGTGACGTCATCACTAAAAGTCCTCGTGACGTCATCACTAAAAGTCTGACTCGGTGGTGTCGTTCCGGGCTATCTCGAAAATCGTCTGAATGAATGATGGGGCTTATACGGGAAATTGAAAAAAGATCTGAAACGATTTTCATCATTTTTATAATATATTTTGATGATGTCATAGAATTTTGTCTAGATTATGATCAAACATGCTTATCTTTTGAACATTTTTCCATTAAATGTTTTTATCATATTTCGCAAAATAATGAATATTATCGAAAGAATTTGCATATCTTAGATAAATTTGGCAGCGACAATTTTTTCTTTATATATTAAAGTATGATATGTTTACTTTATTCTACTGAAATTTTGTGGGAAAATTTTCTCTCTTATAGATTTTATTCATGTTCAAAATAGGGTCGCTTTTGTCAATTCCCAATATAAGTCGTATTAGAGCGCCCATTGGTGGCAAGTCAATTCGTAAATCTTATCTTTGCGGGTACTATCATGAAGATAAATTGTGTAAGTATCTGATTTCATCAAGAAAAGAGTTATTGCATATCAAAATCAAATCTTCTTCAACGATGAAAATAGGTTTATGTTAGTGTTGTTTTTTAGCCCTTTTAATGGCGTTATGCCATACAAACAAAATGGGCCAATTGCTATAAAACGGGACATATATGAATTTTAAAATAATTTTTTTCTCGAATGTTTTTCATCATAGATTACAGAAATATACATATAAAAGGTAAAACTTTGACCACCCTTTTGGACGATTCTTACGATTTTGCATGGTTTTATGCCGGATTGGCTCTTAAAAAACAAACAAACAAAAGAAATGCGCTCATGATTTCTCCATTCATCATTCATTATCCCATTTGGACATAATGTTGTCCTACGACACTGATGGTCACATGAACACCTCACTCTATGACAAATGTGACGACTTCAATTTCAGCATTACAAACTTTCCTTTTCTGAGTAGCAACATCCCTTCATCGCCTGCTTATGGCGTGTTCACGTCTCTGTTAATACGCTTTGCTAGAGCAAGTATCAAATATACAGATTTTGTTCTGAGAGCTAGGCGTCTTTCAGATAGGCTTCTCAGTCAGGGATACGTTTGTGACCAACTAAGATCGTCGCTGAGGATGTTCTACGGTCGATATGGGGCACTCGTCATACACTATGATGTCCAACTTTGCAGAATGATGGATGATATTCTGTCATAGACCATTTGAACAATCCAACCAAAAATTGTACTCTCTATGTCTTCCGAAACGGAAGTTGCCGGATGTGACAGTTCTATCGAATTGAAGCAGCGGGTGTTGCATGCAAGCAGGAGATGCTTACTCTTCCTAGGCAACTGGTCTCCCTCCCATATCTGGAGTTCGCTTCTTTTCATATGGTGCAGTTTTTGTATGTTTGCTTTGTTCCTGTTTTGTCCTGATTTTGTATGCCGTCGGTTTCTGATTTTCTAAATTATCGATTCCATGCTATAAACAGTGATATGGTCTTTATCCATATTTGTCATCGTAAAGATCTGTGTCCTAGCGTTTCCATACCACAATACAAAATCGCTGGTCCTTACAGAGAATTGGTGTAAATAATTATGTATTTTATTGACGACTTTTAAAGTTTGTTGACTGTATAAAGTGGGTTGATTCTAGATACGAGGGCTGATTGATATGTTGTATTATTTATTCAACATATATAATCCCTTTCAGTATCAATTCACTTTTGACATCTGTGTTTAAGGGCCTCAATACCACTTTTAAAGAAATCCTTATCTTGACTGGTCAGAAAGCTCTCCACTGCATGTATGATGTCATCATCGGACTGAAAGAGGTGTCACAAATAGCTGCTTTCAGTTTTGGGAATAGATGAAAGTCTGATGGAGCAAGATCAGGTGAACAAGGCGGATGCTCAATCAAATTGAAGCCACAATTATAAATGGCAGCCATAGCAGTGACAGACATGTGAAAAGGAACTTTGTCCTGATGGAACAATACACCTTTAGTGAGCTTTCCAAGGCTCTTAAATTTAATATTTTCCCATAAGTGTGTCAGAACTGAAGCATAGGATGTGCCATTTATTGTTTGTCCTTTTGGAGATAATCTATCGGCAGAATACCTTCTACAACCCAGAAAACCTAGGCCATAACCTTCCCAGACTTTGATCGTCTGTCTCTTCAACGCAAGTTTTCTGTTAACAAAATGCTTGACATTTCTAAACCTTGGGTACTGTAGCATCATATCCCATCCATTCCACTACGTCTTACGGTTCATTTTTTGGACATAATAATTTCCACCCTCTTTGTCCAAATAACATTGTTTATATTGAGGATCAAGTGCATGTCTGGTCCATGCTGGAAATTTTTCTGTTTATAAATGATGCTATTGAATTTGAAGACGTTAAACATTTGCCTTCTTTGGCCGATGTGAAACAGGGTGTTTCAACTGTTGTTTGGCCTCTTGGGTAAAATAATGGACCCATGTTTCATCCATAGTGACAAATTGTTGAATAAAATTGACAGGATCTCCCTGAAAAAGGTTAAGATTAGCATTCGATAAAGTCTGCTGGTGTTATAACAATAACATGATTTCTCGTGTGGACGTGGAGTAGATTTCAGGACGGGGGTCATCATCAATGCTATGTCTGAATTTTGTCATACATTTTGCAATGCTTAAACTCCGCACCCACCTTTTCACTTACATATGAAGGGACATCTTTCCTGACTATTGTCAGCATATAATTATGGATATCCTTAGGTCTTAAACATTTATTTTTTGCATATATTAGATTACTGTCCTTTCACCGATTTCGTCAATTTTGCAGAGAGAGAGAGAGAGAGAGAGAGAGAGAGAGAGAGAGAGAGAGAGAGAGAGAGAGAGAGAGAGAGAGAGAGAGAGATCAATTCCATAGTAAAATATATAAACTATACAGCGATATGCCTATGTTCCCGTAGATTATTTTATGTTGTCACTCATAAAGGCCATGTTCAAATTAACAGGCACCCAGGTAACGGGATCGATATGATTTATCAATTAAATCCATTGTCGGATTATTGTCAGGGATTAACTCCCTTTTGTTGAGTTATATATCCTACGTGAGCTTTTGTTCTCAAGAAAAATGAAAGTGCCGTGATAAAGTGACGGGGATATATTCTGCTTCATCTGTTCTTGATTATCTACAAATAAAACTTTGTAGGACTTTATTTGTCGATATTCTACCAGCAGCGTAACTATGCGTTAGAGCGGATAAAGGAGAGGTCGGGGAAAATGAATGCCAAAGAGCCAGCTATGGACAGAGTTAGGGAGATACCCATTATTTTTAAAATAAAGAAATCTAATCTAGGATAAGAAAATGAAAAAAATATAGTCAGTGTAGAAGCACAGTGACGCTAGGCGAACGATATCCCCGGGACTTAACAGTCCACCAGCAGAGATACTAACCTAGTGCTTGAAACCAATTTTGAAATGATATGTTCTATAGTAACAATTATTATTTGTTGCACCATATGCGCATTTCAATAAATAATCTATCATCATTGATGATCGAATTGAAAAGAGATGCCAAATTCAAAACATGACCAAAAATCATTGAACGTCATTTCCAAAAAACCACAATCGAAAATCTTACGAATTTGGGGAAAAAAAAACAAAACAGAACTTTCTCATGCGAAAAGAAACTCGAAGGACAAACAGACGGAGTTAATGAAAAACTGGACAAACAGACGGAGGCAATGACAAAGCTCCAAAGAAACACGAAGGACAAACAGACTGAGACAATGACACAGCTCAAAAGAAACTTGACGGACAACTTATCCAATGAACAATCTCCAGTACAAGTGCAGATCGTAGAATGCATTGTTGCGCATATTATTTACAATATCACTTTAATCATGTTATATATAGTATCCAAGTAGGTAGAACCAAAAAGGAAGCCCAAAGCTTATCCCAATATCTGTCGTAGTGTTACCCAAAGTTTCGCTCATTGGCCGCGGAATGATTAAAACAAATTGCAAGTAGCGCCACCCTGAATGAATTACATTCAATAAAGAAATCTAATAAACTTTAAGTTGCATTTTTGTTTAGGTCTTTCTTTCTTAGATACTTTAACTTGCATCATATATCTAATATGATTCATGTGGTTTCACGTATATATTTCTAAACTGTACTAATTTGCACTGGCTTTCCGCTTTTTAAGCGCTACATACAATGCATTCCGTATTTTACACTTGACTATTGACATTGGTCATGTCCGTCGTGCTTCTATGAAGCAGTGTCATTGTGTCCGTCTGTTTGTACGTCGTGTTTCTATAAAGTTGTATTATTGTGTCCGTCTTCTTCTCCTATTATCTTTCAGAAAGTTCTGCTTAATTTTTCTTTTCAATAATTTGTGAACCTTTTTATTGAGAATTTGAATATATATAATATGAAAATTGCTTGAGATTTTTTAGCACTATGAAGTGTTTCAGTAATTACCGAAGAGGGATAATCGAAGCATGATTGAGATATGAGGAGTTATCTTCCTTACAGTTCACAGTCTTTAAAGGTTCATGCAGTAAATGATGATAATAGGTAACAGTCCACTTAAAACAATATAAAAGAACTTATCACATTGTTATTTATCAAATAATTTCCAAACGAAGGGAGCCTTTTATTTCAATACATATTAATTCATACGAGGTAAAATATCATTAATATAATACCCTAAACTAATGCAAATACTTATACATTGATTTAGAGCAAAGATAAAATATTCGAGCCACTATATACATGTAGATCCTACTGATTATGTGTTATCAACAAAGATTGGGTCGAACATTTAGGATGTCAAATTGTCATCTAGAGTGTCAGTAAGGTTGTAAGCACTCACTCACTCACTCACTCACTCACTCACTCACTCACTCACTCACTCACAATACGAGTAAAACTAACTTCACACCAATAGATATTTGCACAAAAATATGATGTATTCGACCTTAACACTTTTCCAATTAAAAAAAATCTACGGGAAAATACGATCTTTATAAAATAAAATTACGTGAAATGTATTTAAGGGGGTCCAGAACAGTATCCGAAAGAACCCCATCGGAAAGCTCTGGATCAATTATGACGTCACAATAGAAACGGCGACATTGGCGCATTGTTCGCAAGAACGTCAGAATTAGGTAGCGTAGAAATAAGGGAGAGTGGGTTACCAAAGGCACTATAACTTAAATTTCAATAGGAATTTATCAGTGTTTCACTTGACACATGAAGGAGATCATATCAAGTTTTTAAGGAAGATAAATGATAGAGTTTCAGATAAACGGACTTTATCATTAAAAAACAACAACCCAAAGACGTTTTGAAAATAGACATAAATTTGTCTCCTTTCGACAATTTCTTTTAAAAGACTCAGTGATCATGTATAATTCTATACACATCCGATTGCCTACATCATATCTAAATGAAAAAAAAAAACAGAACTTGTTAATATTCTGCCTCTACAGAAGATTTGTAACTGTTTTTCATTACCTAAAGTGCGTTAATTTTAACGTCACATTTATGGCCCACTTTGGGGCTTTCTTTGGGTATATATGTACCTCCGTAGCTTCAAAAATATTGGTAAAAATGTTGAAACTTTGCATGTAGAATAAGAATGTTTCAATCATTAAGGATTCCGACTTTTCCGTCGGAATCCTTTCTGTTATTGTATTGTCTTTTCTTTATTCTTATTATTAAGGATTCCGACTTCCGTCGGAATCCTTTCTGTTATTGTATTGTCTTTTCTTTATTCTTATTATTCTTATTATTATTATTATTATTCTTACCCCCAAACCATTCCAGAGACTTTACAACAAAGTACGGCATCATAGAATAAAATGGAAAGTGTCATTAGAATGAGCAAATAAAGATCTTCATTTAAATTTTTTTTCTTGTCGAAAAGTTCACATATGCCCCCGCTAGAGGTCACCAAAGGCAAAATCTTTAAAACCTTATAACTCCTAAACTAACCGTACGATTTGAACGAAATTTGTTTTATATTGATCTTTGGGAAATTTGCAAACTTTTATACGCTTACATGCACGATAAAATATTTACGGTTTTCGTGCTATTTTGAGTTGAAAATGGAACTTTAAATTGGCACAGTGCCAATTTCTACAGTTTTTGAGATTTTGAGTTGAAACTTGGATGGTAGGCTACTAATAGATGGTCATTGATGATGACCTAGTTTCAAGGTCACATTATGATTCTCAAGGTCACAACAAACTTTTGCCTATAGAACAAAGACTATTTGACCTTGACAGTTCAAACTTCATAAATACAATCATTGAGCCAAGCCCTTTCAACTTGACCTTGGCCCAAGGTCAAATTTTGATTCTCAAGGTCACAACAAACTTTTGCCTATAGAACAAAGACCATTTGACCTTGAGAGTTCAAACTTGGCGCAAATATTCCTTGCATCAAGTCCTTTCACCTTGACCTTGACCCAAGGTCATTTGTTTGATTTCAAGGTCACAACAGACTTGTCGATAAAAAATTGAGCTTTGATTAGATTAAGAGGACTCTTGATGAGAATAAATTCAAATGCTTATATTTTATCCATGACCTTGGTTAAAGGTCAAATTAAGTTTTTGAAGGTCATAACAAACAATTACTCTAGAATTCACAGGATTTTGTCCTTAATTATTTATTCTTCACACAAGTAGTACTTTTTATTTGAACTTCACATAGTAAGATAGATAACTCTTTTATTCTTGTTCTCTTTTTCTTTTTTTTTTATTCTTAGTAGCATTACATTACAGTAGTTTCATGTTGTTGTCATTTTCTATTAATAGAAATTATCTCATTGCAAAATCATTGTGCAATTCGTTTTGAGAAAGTCATTGAAAGGATTAGATATTGATTGTGCATGGAATTTAAAGCTTTCGTAAACATGAAAGGTATTTATTATTTTTTTCTTCTATTTTGTTGATAAATAAATAAGAGTCCCAAATTGGACATAAGCTCTTTTGACTCATTTGCTGAAGTGAATAAGGTATTGAAGCAACTATTCTTTTTTCTATCTTCTTTATTCGGTTTTTAACACTTCTGTTCCGAGGAAGGTCTAATAAAGGAGGAATCCGTCTGTTGCTTGCAACAGTAGCCATCTAGTTATTAAGGATTCCGATTTCCGTCGGAATCCTTTCTGTTATTGTATTGTCTTTTCTTTATTCTTATTAAGGATTCCGACTTCCGTCGGAATCCTTTCTGTTATTATATTGTCTTTTCTTTATTCTTATTGCAACTCAGAATAAAAAGGGACTGAATTTGTAGTCCCATTTTTGGGTTTGTCTGTCGATTGTACAACAAAACAACACAATTTTAAGTATTCAGCATATCTATTTATTGAATAGTTCTATGTGGCATCAATATAGGTATACACTTAACTGCGAAATCTGTTACTTAAAAGAAACATCTTTTACTTAGCAGTCTTTCGATTTTACAGAAGGACATTCACACTAAATTCCTAATAAATACATATAATTCATGTACAAAGAGAGGAGAATGTATATAACAACACATATGCTGACATTTACAGATGAACATTCCTACGAATATTAATCACATAAATTATCAGCTAATGATACTTCATTTATTTTTCTTTTTATTGGGGGGGGGGGGGGGTGATTATATCAGTTATATCATTTTGAAACATGCTTACATTTACAGATGAACATTCCTACGAAAAGTAGTCATAGAAATTAACAGCTCGTGATACTTCATATCATTTCTTGGGAGGGATGATTATAGCTATATCATTTTGAAACAAGCTAACATTTACAGATGAACATTCCTACGAATAGTAGTCATAGAAATTAACAGCTCATTATACTTCATATCATTTCCTGGGAGGAATGATTATAGCTATATCATTTCGAAACAAGCTAATATTTACAGATGAACATTCCTACGAAAAGTAGTTATACAAAACAGCTCGTGATACTTCATATCATTTCTTGGGAGGGATGATTATAGCTATATCATTTTGAAACAAGCTAACATTTACAGATGAACATTCCTACGAATAGTAGTCATAGAAATAAACAGCTCATGATACTTCATATCATTTTTTGGGGGATGATTATACCTATATCATTTTGAAACAAGCTAACATTTACAGATGAACATTCCTACGAAATCAATCACAGAATTTACCATCTCATGATACTTCATATCATTTCTTGGGGGATGATTATAGCTATATCATTTTGAAACAATCAAACATTTACAGATGAACATTCCTACGAAATCAATCATAGAATTTACCATCTCATGATACTTCATATCATTTCTTGAGGGGATGATTTTGAAACAAGCTAACATTTACAGATGAACATTCCTACGAAAAATAGTCATTTGATTTAACAGCTCATGAGACTTCATATCATTTCTTGGGGAATGATTATAGCTATATCATTTTGAAACAAGAAAGTAATCGTTTGATTTAACAGCTCATGATACTTCATATCATTTCTTGGGAGGGGATGATTACAGCTTTATCATTTTGAAACAAGCTAACATTTACAGATGAACATTCCTTTGAAATTCAATAATATCAGCCCCAGCCCATGAAACTATAAATTATTTATTTAATGGGTGGGGGGATGATTATAGCTATATAATTTTTTTAGCATGCTAACATTTACAGATGAACATTCCTACGAAAAGTTGTCATACAAATTAACAGCTCATGATACTTCATATCATTTCTTGGAAGGGGATGATTACAGCTTTATCATTTTGAAACAAGCTAACATTACAGATGAACATTCCTACTAAATTCAAAGATATCAGCCCCAGCCCATGAAACTATATATTATTTATTTGATGGGTGGGGGGATGATTATAGCTATTTAATTTTATAGCATGCTAACATTTACAGATGAACATTCCTACGATAAGTAGTTATACAAATTAACAGTTCATGATACTTCATATCATTTCTTCGGAGGGATGATTATAGCTATATCATTTTGAAACAAGCTTACATTTACAGATGAACATTCCTTCGAAAAGCAATAATATCAGCCCCAGCTCATGATACTATATATTGTTTATTTGATGGGTGGGGGATGATTATAGCTATATAATTCTTCAGCATGCCTACATTTACAGATGAACATTCCTACGAAAATCAGCAATATCAGCCCATGATATTATTTATTACTTGATTGGATGGGGAAGGGGCGATTATTGCTATATTATTCTTAAACAAGCTAACATTTACAGATGAACATTCCTACGAAAATCAAAACTAGAAGCCCATGATATTTTGATGGGTGGGTGGGGGATGAGTTAACATTTACAGATGAACATTCCCACAAAAAGTAGTCATACAATTTAACAGCTCATGATACTTCATATCATTTCTTGGGGGGATGATTATTATATTAGCTATATCATTTTGAAACAAGCTGATATTATAAGATGAAAATTCATACGAAAAACAATAATATCAGCTCATGATACAATATATTATATACTTGATGGGAGGGTGTTATATATAGCTACATGTATATCATTCTGAAGCAAGCTCATATTTACAGAAAATTATTCCTACGAAAATCAGTAATTTATCAGCTCATGATACTTCATATTAAATCTTTTGGGTGGTTCTATCTTCCTTTAACAAGTGAGCATTCTTACAAGATCAATCAGATAATTTATCAGTTTTTGGGCGGATGGGGGTTAAGAGATGGGGGAGCAATAGCATGCTAAAGCAATATGATATTTACAGAAGAACTTTTCTTAACAATTCACACAGAGAAACTATCAGCCCTGAATTGATATTTAACAGCCAGCTTCACTTTCAACATTTCAAAATATATTGTTTAACATAAGTTTCAACATCTTGTAAACAATTTTCCTCAAATATGCCTCCATTGAAATTTGCCTTAAATTGTTTTATGATATATTTTGAATCTACAGAATCTAATGTCTGTTGGTCTTTTTTATTTAAAGTAAGCGATTGTTTCTTGATGTTGCGTTGAAAATTTTTCTCCTTTATAACGCCAATCGGCTGATGGCAAAAGGTTATCATTTCCTCTTTCACGACTCCCAGGTACACTTTCCCCCTGTCATACTCAACAAGTGCAGCTGGCAAATATATCTGAAAATTATTATAGGACAATTACTCAATTAACCTTGGAATCTAAAGTGTAATTTAATTCCATGACATATTGATAATAGCTAGGACATGTCAGAAATTTGCCACATATGAACATGATAAAAAAAACCCCACAAATTCATTGTTTTACTTATGTCTCAGCTTATACATTTAATGAAAATACACTTACAGTTTCGGGTACTGATGCTTGTTGATGCACTTTTTCGGTTGAGGTCACAGTCTGAAAAATAATGAATGATTCTTCTTTAATACATGAATTATTCACCTATTGGGTATCAGAACAAGTCTTGAATAAACATATTTAACTTACAATGTTTAATAATATCTTTTATTTCCTGATAAAGAAAAGAATAAACAAATGTGCTAATAAAACATGAATACTGTCACATTCAACTTTGTCAATACTAATAATTGTATAACACATAGGGTAATCAAAGATTACATAGCTCGCCAGGGTAGTTTTTTTTGGTCAGAAATCAAACGATCCAAATGTCTTGTCATGAGCAAACTATGCATGTCAAATTCATGTCCAATTCCAAACAGTTAAATTCTAATGGTACCCCATTTCACAGACTTTGAAAAGGTCAAAAGTATATGTGTCAAGTTAAAGATCAGTTCACAAAGAACTTACGTGTTACATATCAGTTCTTCCGTTATATTAAAAGAGAACTTGCCCAGTATAAAGTTTTGGTGAAAGTATGTCAAAGTGAATGGTCAATGTCAATGGATCAAAAGTCAAGGTCTCTAATGAAACATCTTATCATGATGAATCTACATATGAATTATCATACCCCTATCCCTTATAGTTGGAGAGATATAAACCCTGGGGTAAAATGTTTCAAAAAGTAGGTCCAAGGGCAGGGTCACTGGGGCAAAGGCATGGTCTCAATCAACGGTCTTGATTCCCGACCCATACTGCTACGTCTTTCGGTAATCTTTTTGTACACAATAATTTTCACACTCTTTGGCAATCTTACATTGTTTAGATTGAGGATCACTGACGAAGGTTATGTACCCGAAAAGTGCATGTCTGGTCCATGCTGCAAATTTATCTGCGTTTAAAGGATGCTATTGAATTTGAAGACGTTTAACATTAATATTAAATGACAAATAATATCCCTGTCCCGAACACACCATCCTTTTATGCAAGAGTATAACAATTTCTTTAAATTTACCTCTTTTTCATCTGTTTTTGTTGTCTCTTTCGTGATTTTCTGTAGGAAAAAAAATGTATAAAGAAAATAAAAATACATATGAAATGAATATAACTTAATGATGGGATACTTAAAGATTATTTATTTCACCGTACATATGATGTGGGTAAAAGTATTATCTCAAGACTGATAATTGTAGAAGTTCAACATTCAAATTTCACTATATTTTTCATTCTTTCAAATTTTCTTGAACAAATGCTACATTGTACAATAACCAGTGCTTCACTAACAGCCCACAAAAAATGAATTTGTAAAACAAGATATTGTTATGTAAAAAGAAAAGTATGTACTCTTAAGAAGCTTGTACAGATTATAGTACTTATACTTTTCCAATATTGTGAATTTAATGCAAACCATTCAAGCTAAAAGATGAGGTCAAGTATTAGTATATTTGAAGTCAATAAGGTGTATAGCCAAATTTCATCACCTTGTTTAATGAACAAATCTTATTATGTTAAGGGATGAATAGATAGATGACACCAGAAAAGCAATTTGGTACATCAAATTCAAAAGTTGACAATTCTTTTGACCATAAGGAAATACATGTCTAAAACCTCTATAATCCCTTCCAATTAAAAGGTATTTCCAATGTATCATTTCCTAAATAGATGCACAAAAATATGTAGCAATTACCTTCTTTCCTGCCACACTTGCCCTTGCTCTAGCAGCAGTCTCTTCGGCTAGCATGGCTTGAGCTTTATACCTATCTTTTTCCCTCGTCAAGGTCTCATTTTTATTCTGGAAGAAGAATATATCTATTTCAGCGCTACAACTTCCAATATATGAAATGAAATCTATTTAAGATGACTATCAAAGAGTCAAGAGGTTCAAAATAATGCATTTATTGCCCCTGCAATCTAAGGAATACCTCTTACTCAACGATTAAACGATATGGTCAATCTCAAATTTTCAGAAAAGAGGGTCTATCATATATGTCAAGATCACTACGTAAACATTTTGGTAACAACAGAAAGGTATCATCAAAAGAAATAATTGGGTAAAATATTAAAACCGTATCACTTATAAATAACAAGATTAAGGCAAAGATAAAGGCAGTCTTATCTCTTTGAAAAGTAGGTAAAATATCTAGGTCAAAGTTACTTAGTCAAAAATTATTCTGGTTACAAAGAATACACAAGTCATTCGAATATATTAAAGCCCTATCACTTACCAATCAAAAGATATTGCCAATCTATTTTTAAGGTCAAGGTAATAAAGTATGCATGTTTAGAAAGGTCTTGTTACAAGGAATACACATGTGAAATGTCAAAGCCCTATCACTTACCAATCAAAAGATAAAGTAGGTCAAATATCTAGGCCAAGGTCACGAGGTCAAAAATCATAGTACATATTAAAAGGTCTAGTCACAAGGAATAAACATGTGAAAAATCAAAGCCCTAGGTATCTTTTACCAATTAAAAAAAAAAGATAAAGCTAATCATAATTCATTTTTGGAAAAAAGGTATGTCAAATATCTAGGCCAAGATCACTAGGTAAAATATTTTGTGGAAAGGTCTTGTCACAAGGAATACACATTTGAAATATCAAGTCCTATCACTAACCAATCAAAAGTTATGGACTGTGACACCTTAAGTGTGACAGACAGACCGACGGACGGACAGACTGACAGACGTACAATGGACGAAGTGATTCCTAAGTGTCGCTATGCTTTGCAGGCAACACAAAACCATGATAACATTACAATTCTTTCACCAATCCTGTGGCATACAGTCATCACTTTTAGTGTACTTCGAATTTGGTATGATGTTGGAGTATTTTCATATCAATTTATTTTGTATTTCTAAAGAACAGTTCGTGCTTTAAAAATGATCCCTTATGTTTCAAACTCGTTTTTTTTTTTGCCAAAAATGAAACTATTTGCAAACATTCTTCATGTACAAAAACATAATTAGATAAAAACAGCGATCTAAAGTATGTTTCTTACCTTAAATTCACAGATATTCTTCTTCTGTTGTTCTAATTTATGTTCAAGCAAAGACAACAATCTATCTTTCTGAAAATTAAAGTGAATAAATAAATTAAGTCTTGTTGAATTTCAAATAATGAAAGATCTGCATCCTGTTTTTCACAAAAATACTTACAAAATTTTAGAAATTTTCGTAACTTTATATCGCTTAGTTGCGATAGTTTGCTTATAAATTTATTTTAGTATGTAGAAATGATAATAGAAAGTAATACATGTGTATGAAAGTTATGATAATTCCTGAAAATTGTGCGAAGAATGTTTTTGTGAAACTGGGCACTACCGGTAGTTGTTTATGACTTTTTTTATTACAACATCATATATATCATTTCCTTTCTGTTTTGGAATAAACAGATGTAAACGGCTTTGTCAAAACAGAAAGGAAATGATATACGCTATATATAAGTATCTCTGTAATCAGTTTCATGCATTACCTTCTCCATTTGAACATTATTTGTTCTTTCCATTTCTTCAATTTTCTCTTTGTACTTTTCGATTTCTACTGTCAATAGTTTGTTTTTATCGGTCTCTTTCAAAAGCAAACTCTCTTTTTCATCCAACTGCTTTTTCAGTTCTTTAACGTCTTTCTTCAGCTTTTTCTCATCTTTTCTAAACTCATTCTGTTCGCTGAAAACATACATATGTTGTTTTTTTTTCAAACACTCTATATACTGACTTCTTTCTTCATAAATGACACTTATCAGGATTCAATAATAACATAAACATGTTAAGGGTTTCATTCATATGTTCTCTCTTTGGATTAATTCATACAAATTTGCCTAAAGCATTATTGATGATATATCACACTTTAACATGTTTAATCTAACTTCTAATTTTTGTCCCTAAGAATCCCATTAACATGCAATTCTTTGACAAATTGATTAATAAAAGTTGTGCCCAGAATTTAATGTTGTTAACCGAAAATTTTTAGGAAGGAAACGAAAATAAGAATCAGCATTTTCTGTTTACTTTTCTTGCCCAGTGGATGAGTTCATTTTCTCTGTTCCATCTTGTGCCTCTTCAGTTTTTCTTTTCTTTCCTTTCTTTTTGTGTCTTTGCCCTGGCTCCCTGATTTATGGAATATGAAACACAATTGATATCATGTAATTTTCAAGCACTAATAGGAACTCTATATACTTAATGCACTAGCCAAAGAGGCTTCTTTGTAAAGATTTAAGTTATTTATATCAAATAAATGTCATATTTAAAACAAGAAATGCATGATCATACCTTAGTCCCACACATATGTCTCTGAATTCCTCAACTGTAATTTCTTTATTTGAAAGCTGTTGAAGAAGCTTTATCCTTTCTTCTGTAGTCTCAACTTTCGAAAAATTCACAAAGTGATACTGTGTTAGTTCCTTCACCTTCTCGTTCTTCGAAATATGCTTTGTCTTCGAAGGCTTCAAAACACCTGATAGAGCATCCCATAATTCCCCACTGAATGATGCAAGGAAGAGATGTGTTCGATAACAATTCTTTACTTCAGCTTTCTGAAAATACAAGGATAAATCCGTAATACAGACATTTTTTTCTGTGCTTTATATCAGTTTAAGATGATCTTTTTATGCCCCCGGAATCACAGATTCCATATAGTTTTTGGTCTGTCCGTCTGTTTGTCTTTCTGTCTGTTAGTCTGTTTGTCTGTTTATCCGAAAAAAAAATATATTGGGCATAACTTTTGAATGGAAGGTGATAGAGCTTTAATATTTCATATGTATATCCCTTATGAAAAGACCTTTCCATTGATACCAAAAATGTTTACCTCGTGACTTTCACATTGACCTTTGATCTACTTTTCAAAAAATTAACATTGGGCATCAGGGGCTGTTTGGATAAGGGCCGTACTTAGCCATGAATCTCATGTCGTATTAATTAAATATTTCTTCCGCATGACGATTCACATGCACAAAATAATCATAATTGAAATATTATGTATCTGAAGACTTTGTATGTTTCACATATTCGGTTGAGTTCTCTTAAGATTATAAGATTAATGTCGAAAGAAGAAGGGGTACTCCGATAGAAAAGTCGAATTAGGGTATAATTGGGAAACAGGAGGAACTAATTCTGCTGTCAATTTTTGAACAACATCCTGGTAATATGTAAAATATTCGAGCCCCTGGATATTTTCACAGAAAAAAAAAAAAAAAAAATAGCATAATAAAAATACAAAGATTCAATATCTTATCTTCAACTGAATATGTTAGTAATATAGACGAGAGAATAAAGAATGGGTTGAAATGGATCGAAATCATAACAATCAGGAATCAAGGTAACACCCTTACGGACTGAACTGACAAGGATAATGTATATACATACATGCTGAGTTATATATTTTTACATCTTTCTATTCAAAATCTCATCAATAAGGGAGGCTACATATGTCTGTTTGTCTTTAACAAGAAATGCAATCTGATTTAAAAATGCCCCGTTATTTATGATCATGTCAAAATATTC
This sequence comes from Pinctada imbricata, assembly GCA_033119305.1. NCBI lineage: Eukaryota > Metazoa > Mollusca > Bivalvia > Pterioida > Pteriidae > Pinctada > Pinctada imbricata. The sequence continues at coordinate 15,420,195 of VSWD01000014.1, read as the reverse complement.
AGTAACTGCATGACTATTAGGATACTGCACGTATCATATATCACTTTGATATACATGATATACACAATGCTCAAAAATTAAGGGAGCATCACATGTTAGCAGCTGCTTATTCTATATGATGAACATAAATGTATTAAGACATATTTAATAAAACTTGCCTAAGATAAAATGATGTATTTGATTTGATAAAGTAATTATCAAAATACCATGCATATTATTCCATAGCTGAATTTCAGTATTTTAACCATGTATACTCATTAACTCGATTAACTACCATTACTTCTTAATGAGTAATGTACTTTATATATCATAGACATACTTACAGTTTTGGATGTTATGTTAGCTACTTCCTCCCTCCATTTTGTGGCTATTTGGCGTTCTCCCAATGTATCCTTATAGCTCTTTACTATTCTGTCACGTATGTTATGAAACAGTTCAACTTTTTCAGCAAAAGACATCTGTCTGGAATTTTCATGCATGTCATTATGACTGTATGCCAGATGAAGGGCTTGCAGATCACTCAATCTCGAATATACGTCCATTCTGACATACATCCTGTCCCTTGATCTATCTCCTGGTTCTTTACTTAGTAACTGAAGAGCAGCTCTGGTGTGGTTGCCCCCTAACACTTCTACTTTTGCCGCACCAGAAATCTTTAGGTTTTCCAGATCAATATCTTTTTTGACCAGCCCAATCAAAATTGTGTATTTATCATATGATTGACGAATTCTCTGTGCCAGATCTTCCACAAACTTTTGGTTTAAGTTCCTAACTTTGACCCTTTCACTTGGTTCTATGAGGTTATCAATGTGTACTGAAATATTTTCTCCTGTAAATATAACAAAACATTAGAATATATATCATGTATATAGTTAGAACATATTTTATCAAATTTATTTGACAGACATTATTTGACGGCAATCAGTCAAGTTTCATCAAAGTCCAACAGTATTTCTATAGAAGATGCTCGTAATGATTATGAGAATAAGGCAAAATTATAATATGAATCCAGGAAAAGCCTTTTTGTGCGAGCGGAGAGAAAATAGATATGATTAGATAAAATAATAAAAAAAAGATCTTTCTTTTTTTATTTTGACTATGATGGTTTATCTGATCTTACAAAACTTTCTGTTTGATGATTGCCAAAAAAAAGGTAGTATAAAGCGAATGGAAACACGAAAGCATTTGTAAAATTGATCTAGACCAGCAGATGAACATTTTAAGAGGGGGGGGGGGGACTTAAAATATGGTTCTTTAAAAATAAGGTTCTTTATAATTCATTTTTATTTTGTAAAAATAATGTTTAGGCTAGCTGAAAATAAATTACTTAAGAACAAAAGAAAAATCAAACATATTCCGACTTCTGACAGTACGAAACCACCCGAGACGAGAAAAGCAATCAGAGCGAAACGTCTTGTTAAAACCGGAAATGTCGGATTTCCCGTGGTATCGTTACCGGATTTACGAAAAATGTTTTCAATGAATTTAACTTACATGTATAAACAAAAATTGAGTTTAACATATACGTCTACTTGGAGTAAAAAAAAAATGTAAATGGCAATATCCAGCATCTCCGCAGCAACTCTGTCTGCGAGGGGACGAAAATTTTTGAAAGCATAGTAGTACATTCTCATTCTTTCATTCAGCATATTTTCTCAATAAGATATGTGTATACGCGTTACCATAAGGGCGAGCTTTGCTCGCTATAAATCAAAATTTAAACAATCTTAGACAAGCAATGTAACTTCTTTAAATACCGAACTCTATGTGTACGTGATATGGGCTATTTATGAATTAAACTTTGATTTCCCATGTTCAAACTTTAAAGGTATGAAATATGGTTTATGGGCCTATCAAACAAACAAGACACCAATTAAGGCGGTATAGCTGGCCTGATTGTTGGCGGCAGATTGTGTTTTGACACACTCTGTCCATTGATAGTGTCCATTGATAGCGACTAATGCGATATAAGTTTCTCCATTTGATTGTCAAAATATAGAAAAATATGCAGACAAATTCTATAAAGGAAATATGAAATCGGACTGTTGTTCAATTGGACACGACGCCGACTTATCTTCCACTCTCCATTTTTGTAGGGGTTTTGAGGCATAAAACAACATATTATGTACTATCTTTCTCGTGTACCTTTAAGATGTTTTTTAATCATTTCCTTGTCGATACTGCAGAACCTGGTGTCAGCGACTTCATTATTATCAGATTGAGAAGTTCTTTCCTCTTGGACGTCATGTTCTTGCTGTGCATTTCTTTCCTCTTGAAAGTCATATTCTTGCTGTTCATTTCTCTCCTCTTGGACGTCATATTCATGCTGCGCAGTTCTCTCCTCTTGGACGTAATGTTCTTGTTGTTCAGTTCTCTCCGCTTGGAAGTCATCTGTCACATCCTTAAGCATATCTTTATCAGTCTCCTAAACAAGAAAATTATCAATATATTACACGTGTATTTACCATGTTTACATTTACTACAAAAAGGAGCACATGGCCACACAAACTTTATATGCAGTTCGAAGAAAAAAATCGATTCTGAACATTGGTTTTTTTTTTTTTTTTTTTTCTTGAGAGCGGTTCAACTTCATATTTCATATCTGTCACCTACAGGCTTCCGTTTATCTCAGATTTAGAGATAAAAAATTGAAATTCCCAATTCTGGAGTAGATTTGAAATTTAACAAATTTGATGGAACGAAAGAATTGGTAAGAAGAGTGTTAAAACGGCGCATCGAGTAACCAGTGTCAAAATATAGGTAATCAAAGATTGGAGCAATCGAGATCACCTCATGGCAGCAAAATCGATCAGCAGAAAACCTAGATCAAAGTCTAATTATTAAAGGTGACATCATTAATGCATTCAATATGCAATTATTATATAAAATGGTCAATTTAAATCAAATCGCTAAAAAAATAAACGTAGTACATGTAGGTCAATGTAAAAAAAAAAGTAACACAAAATGCATTCAAAATGCAATTGAGGTCCATGTACCCTTATACATTGTACATTGATCAGCATTGCAATTAAAAGCAAGATCACCAAAGTGGAAAACGAAAAGTCAAGATAAAATTCATAAGACTTTCGTTTAACAAATATAAGCAAAATACATGTGCCTTTTTTTGTATGTACATGTACCACTGATACTCGATGCTCAATATGAGTAATTTATGTCAAAATAGTAGGTCAGATGCAGCATCCGATGCAACTGATACACTGGCGTAAGTGAAATTGAGCTACCTCTACTACAATACTATATAAAATGCAATTTTTCTGGGTTTTATTCCCATTTTTTTTTTTTTTTTGCATATTTATGGATACCGGTTGGAACATAACAAAGACAGTCCGTCATACAGCAGCTGTATAATGTTGACGTTATATACATCGTCGGAACTTCTCCGCTCTTCTACGTACAGTCTATTGGGAAACCCTCGTATTCCGAAACGTTTCTAGCAGGAAATTTAAGCCAATCAGGACGAGCGTTAAAAATCCATCCAACACAAAAGAACTGAAACTATTTAAGCTATTCAAACTATTCAAACGGACCATTTCATTGGTTACTATATAAAACTGTATGACGCATTAAAACGAGAATTCCCGTAACAATTGCGCCCACGGCCTATAGTTGTGAGTTTCCCACGATGATTTATAGAATGAAAGAAGGTAGGGGATCTCCAACCAGACCCTGTTGCAGCACCAAAAGAAAACACCAAAACACCCGATGCGAAAACACTTAGAAGATCATACTTAGAGACGAAAAGGGCACATTCAAGATAAACATCAAACACAAAAGACTATACATAAACATGATAAAGTAAATTCCTCCATAGGGAATTTTATACAATATACACAAATTTTCGGCCACTCGGCCATTATCAAGAGGAAAACTTAATGTTTCATGTACGATCTCATTAAATTGTAAGTTGTCTTAATAAAACGTTTCATATCTATTCACACACCTCGTTGTATAAATTACTGGTACTTAATTAATATGAAGATAAGTTAAAGTTATTATCATGATAAGCAGAAAAATGGAAAAACTAAATTACAAAGCATCGAAGGTTGCATCAATATCTCAATCCCGCTGACTGACAAAGCAAATAAAAGGAATGTGGTTTCTGAATGGGTCATTATCCTATAGAATCTGGATCGTTAACTAGATACATGTACCTTTTCGTTTTATTCTCGTCATTGAGAAATCTATTTCGGGTCTGCCCTGATCATAAAATACAAGTACATGTAGAAAAATGTCTTGTTCTTTACATAAATAGTTGAACATTTTGGATAAATGGCTTTAATCTTTCTAGGACATACAAAAAAATGATTTTCTGTCTTTTTGTCGTATCATTATCGGGAGCGACTTTTGTTCATATAATAACGAAACAATTGATTTTCAGTCTTTACAAGTCATAATTATGAGCAGAAAATATACATCTTTTTGTCTTAATTAAAAAAAAGGTCTCTACTAGGAATGCTTTTATTCTTATAATAACGGAAAGCATATTCAGGGAAAAAAGATGTCCGAGGAATATTTTGAGAAGATACCAGTTTTGTATATGGAATTTCAGTCAGTCGATGTGAACATCAATACGTTAACATTTTTTCTCTAAACTAATTCTGAAAGGGTTCGAGTATCGTTATTTTGACACTGTTATATGACCAAACTATGTTTTTATCTAAACTAAAGATCTACCTTCAAATAATCTAAAACATCAAGATAATTGTATGGTACAAGACATATTCAAGGTTTATTCTCAAAAAAAGTTAGGCACTTATAGTGCGAAATCCTATTTTGCTCAAATTTAGTTTGCATCCAAAGACAACTGAATTACACCCAGTCCAACAAAACTGTACATGTACTTACGTTTTGAAAGCCTAGCCATTTCAGAAATAACGTTCTTGACTTTAGACACTCTTCCGTTACTGTTTTTTCCTCCGCGTTCTCTTCGAAGAATCGCAAATCCTTAATTTTCTTAGATCCGTCCTCTAGTGTTATCTGTCAATAAAACGTGTTTGATTCAATTTCTATGAGATTTCTACTTGTTTTTGTATGGTAATGCATCGGTAAAATATTGCATTTATCATGTTTATCCCCATTACATTTGTTATTTAATTTTAATTTAAGTGATAAGTAATTTTTGAAACTCTTACCTTTATTTGATTTCTCAAAGGTCCATCATCTACACGTTTGATTTTTTGTTTTCTCTCCTCTGAATCTTCTTTGTTCACGAGAAAGCCCCCGGAAATCGACCAGCGATCCATTTCAAATTAAACTAAGCATAGCATAAGACTGTGTTCAAAATAGGTCTATATAACCGTCAGCTCTGCATCCCCGTTGAGCCACTTCCTGTATTAAGTTACTTGACCACATGTTTGTACTTCCATAACTGACCAAAGATTTGTATCATTGCACCAAAGGTTTCATGTTGATAGATTGCAGATTGATTTATAAAATATGTAAAGTCGTTTCGAGTTTAAAGTATGATTCAGATGTCTACCCACTATATAATCGAGAATGTTTAAAACACTTAGTCTTATTTTCGTTTTGAAATAATGAATAAAACTTATTAAATAAATCAACACACACACACAAACACAGAATTATTTCGTAGGGCGCAAAAAAATTACAGTTTGCATTGGATTACAATTGTGATAGGGACTTCGTTTTATTTGTCTAACTTGTCTAACTAAGATAAACATCAATTTTAGAGTAAGTTGTTAGTATTTGTTCAACTCTGGGCTACAAAAAAGTCAACGGCACCAAGTTGCCGTCTCCTACCATTCTTTGTAAAAAATGAAATAGACTTTTGATTCAAAATCTACATGGACTGAATAATTCATAATTAATCAGTAGAAATTGCATCCAAAGTGTTTTGAAAATTCGGTATTCAAACTGACCTCATCATAGTAATCGAAAATCCTACATAACCCTTGAAATTTTTGAAAATGTAAGAAAAAGAGTGAGAAAAATTTTAAATTAAAATGAGGGATTTTAAACTGAGCAATCATTTAATGTAAAATGGTGATCATGAGTTTAATGAATATGGAAGGTTTATAAATATGGGTAATTAAAGAAGAAAATTTTTTTGTAAAATAAGCATTTTATTAAAAAAATTTGGAATTGGAAAAATTCAACAATAACAAAAAAATTACCAGAAAATGAAAGCAATGACTAGAAATTATGTTTCACTGGTGTCTTTTTGTAATATTTTCCTAAGTTTAACTCCAGTAAGGAGAAGGTACGTTATGGGCCAAAATCGGCCCTATCTGAGAAATGAAGCAAACTTTGAACATTGAAAATACAAGATTTACAGAATGTAAATCAGTTTAAATTTTGAGAATCGGGTATTCCGTTTTGATTTTATAGCAATTTGAAAACTCGTAGGTAAGCTTTCTGTTTCACTGACTTTGACGTCATATGACGTTATGATCACGTCGTAATATAACGCTGTCAGATAACAAATTGCTGTATTCTTACATTATTCATAATGATTGTTTTGCTCAAGTTTTTGCCATGAAACGATTTCATGAATCCTCGAAAATCTGCGATTTATAAAATTTTGTACGTCGTCTTTTAGCTTCTGGGTTATTCTTGGAGACTGTCTCATTTTAATGCTATATGTAACTGATTCTAGAATTTAAGGAAATTACGATGTTTTTAAAAATCATATCCGTGCATATATTACATAGTCATGAAGTGAATATCAGAAAGTCAATGAGTCTGGGAGAGCGACTAGGGTCCCTGTCCAAGGGGTCCAGGGCGTTCCTGAAGGGGGACGGAAAATTATCTTGCTGCGATTGACCGTTTTGCTTGATGAAGGCAGTATTGAAATAGCCATTTGAAATCTTTGTCATGGTTATTGGATTGTTATGAAAAGCTATAATTTATGATCGAGAATTATCTGATGGGCAAAGCAAGCCAGTTGTTTTTAGGGGTGGGGGGGGGGGTTACACACCCTTTGCTGTAAGGGTATGTTGGCTTACTTAGTATAATTATCAGAAAAAAACGGAGTTTCTTTTAGAGTAATTTGATATGCAAACAACAAACAGTTACGTGGCGAGCGGCCGGGAGCGAGAAAATAATACATCATAACTCCAAAGTATAAGCCCTCCTAATGCGAATGTACCTTACTTATCGATTTTTTTTTTTTGTTTTTTTGTTTTTTTGTTTTTTGTTTTTTGTTTTGTTTTGTTTTGTTTTTTTTTTTTGGTTTTTGTTTTTGTTTTTGATTTTTTGGTTTTTGTTTTTTTTTTTTTTGTTGTGGCGCCCAAAAGGCCCATCTAAATACGTCAATAAGCAAAAATTTAAAATAGCCTTAGTTTGTTTAATATATGTTTATTTATATATCTAGCTGCAATTAATGAATTAGGAATATACGAATAAAACATAAAATGAAACAAATGAATAGAATAAATCTTGTGTATACAGTTATCACTGCCGTTGCAAGAAACTGTGATAGATGGCGCCACTGAAAGAATTCGATAAAATAACGGTGAATAACAGAGGCTACAGTACACAGGGAGTACAATATAAATACGAGCCCCCCTTATAATACATAAACATTTTTGTTTATGTATTATAAGTGGGGGATTTATTTTGTACTCTGTGCACTGTAGCCCCTGTGAGTAAATTTCGATTTATTGATGTATTTACGAGAAGTCACAAGATTGTGTGAAAGATACTAAAAGACAGGTCTACGCAGACTATATTTTTCTTCTGGCTATACTGTTCAATTCCATTTACTGATTTAATAATTTTATATACATAATAACTAATGTATATCAGGGTGATGTACTTTCCAAAACAGTGTGTACTTGGCATGGTTTTGTTTTGGTTTTCTTTCACCTAAACACCCAAAAATGCACATGGTTCACAAAATGAAGAGTTTGTTATTGTTTTACATTTGTATCGAATCGCTGGCTTTTTTCACTTTGGCCAATAAACAGGGGCACTAGGAGTAATGAAACACGAATAGAGGACTTGTTTCGGAAAAAACCCCAATTCAACGTCTCGCTATCGCTCGCCATTTTTTGAATTTACATATCATCAATCAAGTACAATGATGTGAAAATTCAAGGTTTTAGTAATATGATGTGAAAATTAAAGAATTTAAGCTTTTTACTCGCTGTTTAGCCCGCCAGTCATCTATTTATTTATATATTCATATATTCATTTTATTTATACATGTAAAGAAAAACAGAAATGACAGTCATTAATCAAGAACTTTATTGTCTGGTGTGTAATTTTTTCCTATTCAGAAAAATTCAGACTTACGGACCAATTCTGAAATAAAATCCTGGATCCGCCAATGATCTTGACCGTCCACAGAGATTTGTCGGGTTGATCATGCCAATAGAATGCGAGGCGAAGCAGGGCGGTCAGTGACAAACCTAATTACTGCAACGCATAGTTTTTTTGGGGGGGGGGATGTTTTGTTTTGTTTTTTGTTTGTTTGTTGCTGAAAATTTCTGTTTCGCGACTCCTTTTATGTACATGCGAATTTATTTAAACGGAAATAGCTGAAATTGCTGACGGTCTACAGAAATTTATTTTGATGGTGTGCACGTTGGGGATTGGTTCGAACAATCTGTTCCTCTCGATCAATCAGATTGCAAAAAAAAAATAAAATTCCCGAGATGGGATAAATATATTCGTAGAATTTTTGTTGCTAAATTATTTTTTTGTCTTTGTCTGGTATTATGCATTAGTTCTCTCTCTCTCTCTCTCTCTCTCTCTCTCTCTCTCTCTCTCTCTCTCTCTCTCTCTAGTTTTGATTGCCCAAACTAGTATTGAATGCGTTATTTTTTATTTAAGAATTTTTATCTTGGGCACTATATATACATAGATTTTAGTTATCTTTTTTCTTCTCAGATTCATTTCTTACTCACTGAACCAACAGGCATATAGAAAAAAATTATATTTATAATACATAATGGAGTAGGTGTTCATATGTCGAATACAAAGTAGTAAATAGTAGTGTTATTGTAAACAATCACATCTAATGTTAGACTGAAGTACAACTATACTTAAATTCGGATCGGGGGGATGAAGGAACAGAGGATATAATTTCAATAAACTGACATATTTTTCTTAAAAAAAGTAAAATGGGAAGAATTCTTAAATACATGTACTATGAATCTAAATTCTGGTTAACTTGCTCGGTTTTTTTTTTTACTATTTTACTATTTTACTCCTAAAATTTAAGTTATTTTACCGGCGGAGATTTTATGCGACATGCTCGATGAACACCTACCCACACTGTAACTTAGTAAAATAGTAAAATATTTCAATGTTCTGCCTTTTTTGTTTGTTTGTTTGTTTGTTTTTACTACAAACGTTTATAAATCAAACCGAATTTCAAGAGAAAACCGATTCCTGATTTTTAAAATATGTCACGCCAGTGCATGCACCTGCGGTGTCATCAAATGACGTCATTATAATGACGTCATAACGCCGTGTCGACGTGGTCCATGCATTTTCCATATACATTCTACGCAAGACAAATCATTAATTTTCAACTAGAGCAAGAGCGACTGCTACTAATTTTTCTCCTTTAATCGACAGATATGTAGGTTATTGATTCATTTTTCTACTTTTATTTTTAGCAGATCGTCTTGCTCTACATTAAATTCTCGAAAATATATGTGAATTTCTAGAGAAAAATCCGGATTTGTTAATCCTTCCTTGGTTTGATGAGCTATAATTTCGTAGGGGTGCATCAAAATGAACAGCGCTTTTTATGTATATATGTAATTGATCTTGTAGATAAATAAAATAAACAAAGTTGATCAATTTTTACGATTTGAATTTCTCAGGAAACAGCAGGGCCGATATGGGGTCTTAATGTACCTTCTCCTTTGATAAAATTTCCAAAACACTATTTTGAACGAGAATAATCCCTAACTTTTTTGTCCAGAGACCTTATATGGATATAACCAACCGCTGTCTGACCGTCAGGGCTGCTGGGACGAAGGAGAACAAAGAAAGAAAAAGGGAAAGTGTGTGTGTGTGTGGGGGGGGGGGGTTCGGAGCACTGTGTCGGTTATACCACGTAACAGTAACCATACTCGGGTGTAAATGCATAGATAGGTCAACATGTAAATGTTCATAATGAAAAATGTGTTATTTTGTCAAGAAAAATCTGATTTCAAACACTTCCTAAGAGACAAGTAGTCTATCGTCTTATGATACTCAATCCACATAGCAAATAAGTTCCTAGCTCAACTCGTTTCATTGGCGGATTTAGGGGGGCGTGGGGACCCCCCCTTTCACCCCTAACCTAAAACAGAGAGAGTGAGAGAGAAAGAGAGAAGAGAGAGAAAGAAAGAAGAGAGGATGGAGGAAAAGAGAGAAAGAGGAAAGAGTGAGAGAGAAAGAGTTTGTGTGTCAATGACTTAATCAAACACATATTTTTAGAAATTGAAAGTACTCAGAAATATGTTATAAAATATCCATAAAACTATATGTAGAGCGCTAACCACAAAAAGGGATATTTCTCAAAGGGTTTTCGGGGTACTTGAACTGTTAAAGCCATTTCTTTCGGGGGGATTCGCCCCCTGAATCTCCCTACAGGACTCTGCCCCAGACCCCTCGTGCTTCTGTTAATAATCACGCCCCCCCCCCCCCCCCCTCGAACTTCAATTCCTGCATCCTCCCTTGGTTTGGGAATGTCTTGTTAACGGTTCGGATGGACGGACGGGTTTAAATAAACATAAATTGAAAAAAAGGGTTTTGTTTCGTCTGAAGGTCAAAATGAATAATAAAAGAAATTTTAATTCGTTCCAGGCAATGACTTTTTACTCCTTTCATTGAATTGGATTATGTTTCAATGAGGTCATTGAGTTACTTTCTTTTTTTTTTTTAACAATTCAAAAATTACACATGGGCGGATCCAGGAATTGTTGACAGGATGGTCCTACAGTCCGAATATTTTGAAGAGAGAGAGAGAGAAAAAAAGGAAGGAAATGGCGAGCAAAAAGCTGTAAATACAACAAATGGCGAGCGATAGCGTGCCAGCGAATTTTTTTTCCTAGTATTGGATTAAAATCCACTATTCGTTTCTTTTTCAGTTTCTTTGCTTCTTTGTTTCTTTTCGTTTTCTGAGTGCCCTTGTTTATTGACCTAGGTGAAATGTAAATGTGTTGTATATAGGAAAGCGCAGCATCATTTGAAAATAACGTACATGTGTGTAATAAATTCTGGCGAGCTGATGCGAGACAGAAATTTTTGAAATGCTGACGTCAAAATATTATACATATGAACGATTTCTCATACAAATTTAAATATTATGACAACAAAAGGGGAATTGGGACTAAATCTTATGAAATATGTATATTAATAAAAAAAAAAAATAGCTATGCTTCGAAAATTCCAGGGGGGTCCGGAACCCCCCCCCCCCCCTTCACCCCTCCCTCTGGATCCGCGCTTGTTGCAGATTCGCATTTCAATCGGAGAGCTCCCGCCTATAGACATACAATGTAAGCGTTATCGGGAAATAAACCTTATACATCTTTCTTCTAATAGAACTCTAATATGATCAAAGTGTTGTTTACAATAACGATGTAACATGTTAGTGTTATAACTGCACTCCAGCAGAGACCTCCTGGGGCATCACTGATGGTCAATCTTGTCGGATGCTTGTAACTTCTATAATATGTTAACAAATTGCATCATTGTCCCAATTTGAAAAGAGAGAGAGAGAGAGAGAGAGAGAGAGAGAGAGAGAGACTTACATGTACATGGTCTTTTAAATACTGTATATACGTATATATGCAAGGTACTCAAAATAACATATTGATCAGATGCAGTTTTTTTTTTTTCAGAGGTATCGTCGCTTACCAGAGTTTTACATATAACATGAACAAAATCATTCTCGAAACCCTAGCTATTTGTGTATGTTTAAGCGTCACTAGCGAAAACTGTATAATAAATATTAATCTCCTTCCCCATTCCTCTTCCTTAAATTTGATAAGGACGTTGACAGTTCCTGGATTCTTTTCTAACATGATGAAAAAGAAAACTCCGAAAAAACACTCTAAATCAAAGGCTTTTCTTCGTCAAAACATTTTTCTTTCAAAAATAATGTATGTGGTTCATTCTCCATTAGGCATTGAGTACATTTATATATTAAAAAGTTTGGGGAAGGGTAGGGCCGGGCGAGGTCTTCACACCCCGCTGAGGTTTTTATTCATACAAAATTGTGTCATTACCATATTGATTTTGATGACGCAAAATGATGCAAATGATGGCGCATTGAATCGAAATAGATATCCCCCATTTTGCCTGTCAATAATGTCAAAGTTCCTGAAAACCCTCCCCGGAATTCCCAAATAGAGAGCGACATGCGCGGGCGTTAAAAGGATTTACTCGTCACTCTCACCTGTCCGATTTACCCGATAAATTTGTCCATTTGTACTAAGAATAGACCTTGTCCAAATAGAAGCAGCGGGCTGACTGCCATGCCAAACACTTATCAAAGTACTTAATCTCTTAATCCCCAAAAACAATAAAAACATGTTGGAATGGCCGATTTCTTTGACACTGTACAACAATAGATTATTATCATTATATCATAGAAAACAATTATTTCGAGTAGAATTTAAATGTATTACAAATTTACAAAAAATAGCATTTTTGACCCCCAAAAAGTCATTGGTGTTGAATATCATCTACATTTAAGTGAAAAATTATAGGTTGAAATGAATTATCTGCTATCAAAAGATGCCTTGATATTCTGTCTATGACTTTCAACTTTTAAAATTGGAAAAGTAAAAAAAGAAAAGCAGGGACGTACATGTAGCTGCCCATACGCAAGCACGCAATGGCGTACACAACGCGGAGATAGAAAAAAATGTGCAAGAGATATCAGAAAGAGAGATATTCATGGAATGAATAAATGACAATAAGAATGAATAAAGGGATCTGAAAAAAAAAGCGCAACGTTTTCTCGTCAACTTTAAGAGAGCGGATTCAAAGTTTGAGTAGTATATATTTTGATGCGTAATCAAATGAAATCTGTGGCCAACAAACCATTTGAGGGTCCGTGTTACATGTAGTATGTTTACCTCCATTTTCCCTTTCAATTCAGGACTTCACGTGTTTTTGAGTTAGATTAAAACTTCCTCCACGACAATATGAGACTATTTTAACATTGAAAGAGATGTTCAAGCCACGATCGAAGTGTAGTGTTGGACAACGGTAAATTAAGTATAATTTCTTATGAGATAAACATCAAAGAAGTACCTAACCGTTATTCAGTCTCAAAGTCGAGAATTGTGAGAATTCCCATCGAAACGGTTGATAGCCCCGGAATGAACAACATTCCGAAGTGAGACCAGGTGAGACAAAAATCTAAATTTTGTATAGATGTACTCATGTAGTCTAGAAAGCAAACATTTGGTTGAAATTTTGAAAAAAAAAATTTCGGGGGGAGGACCCCGAACCCCCATCTGCACGCGACTCTGATGAAGTCCTTCATATATTCTGTATATCTGGCGTGCACTTCAAAAACGTCTAGCTACGCCCCTGAAAATAATAATAATCTTAAAATTGATGAAAAAATCCAGCTGGCAGATGTTTACCTGCCACTCTCCCCCCACCCTCTCCCCAAATAAATGATTGTTTTGCTCCCTTACTGTACAGAACAAGTTGGGTTTTTAGAAACGAAAAAGACAAGTTACTTTTTGGAAAATAAAATGGGATGGGGTTGAGCAGAAAGTAAGAATTTTATAGCATATACTAGTATATACATGGTATACGGAGAGAATACCAAGTCTTATCCGAATATAATTTAACTGTTATCTTAATGCTATGGAAGTCAGTTCATGCCATATTATGATTTTTGTTTTATAATCTAGCTCTTAAATGCAAAACACATTTCTTGTACATGTAGTTGCGAAAACATTTCCCAGTAATAGTCTTATTGTTACGAGAAAAATTTCTCGTAGTGATAAACTTTCCCCTGTTACATTACGAGAAAAAAAAATCCTCGTAGTAACTATTATTGAAACTAGAACTGCTCCAAAGTGGACAAATTATACCCCCGCCGGACGTTTGGCTTTAAACGGATTCATTTATCACATAACAAAAAACGTTTTGGTCATAAGGAATCTATATATGAAATATCAAAGCCCTATCCCTAATAGTTTAAAAGTAAATGTAGGTCAAAGGTCAAGGTAACTGTCATTTGCTAACTTTCAATTCTGAATAATTTAAAGTGAGCACATGATAACTATGTGCTCACTTTAAATTATTCAGAATTGAAAGTTAGCAAATGACATAACTATTCGTTTCCGAATCTTATATTAAGTTCAATTCATAACAAACAGATAGATATATAAGATGTTAAAAGGAGGGGTCGGGCCCCTCTCCCTCAGATTAATGTTTTGTCGTCTTATTATCAGATATGCACTCGTGCAAAGCGATTGAACACGGCAAAATCTGCACCTTGTTTAACGATTTTGAAACTTTTCCTGCACCCGTTAGAGTAGCAAGAAACGAAACTTACATTTTCGATGAAATGCAATACAAAAAAATGTAGTTTAACCTAATAGTTTTAAGTTGTCTAAAAATCTTTTTCTTATCAAATTAATGTAAAATGTTGTCTTACAGTGGTGATCGTAGTAGTTTACACACTGTTTTTCGGAAACTTCGGGCACACCTCGGAAACTTCGTTAGGAAAAACTGGTAATTCGGAAACTTCGGGCAAAATTCCGCCCTAAATTTACCGATGTTACCTAAAATTCCTAACTTTCCGAATTTCACCGGAATAACCTAAATAATTGTATTTACCCGAAATCCAAAACGAGGCTGTGTGAATATTTATTATTATTGTTTATTTCTTTTAATAAATATATTATTTCGAAATTGTTTTTCATTTGAAGGCATCAAATGTATAACTGATTTTATCTGATTGTCTAACGAGCATCATTTGCGCCATAAAGTGACGATAAAATTCATTTTCGTTTTCTATCATTGCAAACTACGGATCTGTAATTTTTTTACGATAAGTCGAGGTTAATTTCCTCAAATATTAGAAAATAAGATATATTCTAGGATAATTTTGATATAAAATTAGACAAGTGATCCCTCTCCTTCGCCTTTAGACGGCGTGGTCTGGGTCATCCCCCCTCCCCAGTATCAAACACAGACATACATGTACATTTTTCACTCACTACCGAGAAATTACATATTGCATAATTATGATAATAAAACAGCTTTATCTCTCTCTCTTTTTAATTTAATTTCCCCCCCTTTTTTTTTAATATGTATAGCTCTGCATTTTGTCGGATTCGGAATGTTCTAGGTCTACTTTCGGTTTCAAAACATTACTACGATCGAATTTTTGTAGCAGTAAAACTTGATGTTTTATATTTCTCCCTTGATGAAATGCACGAAACAGTCAGGAATTTGATGAAGAATGATCATAGCCGTGTTACACATTGAAGAACAGACTGGTAAAATGTCTGTACTGACAGCACGGTATCCAAGAATCTGCAACATGTGCATGGTTGAATTGTTGCATGCATGTACATGTACTGATGAATGGTACCAAGGATGTATATAGTACGTATCAAAAACAACAACAAACATGGTCCAAACATAATGAAGGAATCGCAAACTACTGTCAGAGCCACTGCATTCAATCCAATAATCAACGATTGACGTACGGATTGCACTGGCCCATGCAGTATTCTGGAAATTCAATGGTAGGTTAGTACACGTAGTACATGTAAAATGATCTGATGATGTATAATATCTATTTCGTTTTGTGATTCGGGCTCAGACCGTTTTATTATGCTGCTGTTGACTGATAATCCTTACTCGGGTAAGAACTGTATCAGTCAATGGCAGTGTAATATAAGTACGGTTATTATGCTACCGTTGACCGATAGTCCTTACTCGAGTAAGTCGACAGCAGTATAATATTTGACTGATAGATCAATCCTTACTCGGGTTAGGACTATCAGTAAATAGCAGCGTATTAGAACGGTTTGTGCCTGAATAACAAAATTTAGAGATTATGATTTAAATCACTGTCCACCAGTCTTTACAAAAAAAATTCAACCACTGGCCCGAAGACAAGCTAGACATTGAAATTGCCCCCATCTAAAATGTATTTGGCTTGATTGCAAAGCAATTCCAGTCTATAAATTGACCATGTCCGCCTGTCTGTCTATCCGTCTGTCTGTCATCCATTATCAACATTTCGGTTAAAGTTTCTGGTTAAAGCAAAATCTAAGAAACTTTACCTTGACCTTGGACTTTGACGTAGTTAAAGATTTTGGTTGAAGTTTCTGGTTAAAGCAAAATCTAAGGATCTTTATGCAGTAGAAACTTTATGTTATACATGTAGGTTGTAGGGCTGAGCGGTTTTATCATGGTACTGGTATATTGCGATACGAGGCTTTGCAGTAACTTGAGTAAGTACCACGGTATTTGTTTTCAAAAACCGGTTTTTGACGGTATTTTTATATTCATATTTTCATGTTGTTTCTTTGAAAATAATTAGCGAACGCGAATTACTACTCAAAAGACATCAATAGCTAGGGTCATTTAAATTGTACAATTTTCTGACTAGCCATTTTTAAACAAGACGAAGTGTCCGTACTATGCTACACCGCCTGACACTTGTTTGACCTTACGTCAACACACTGCACAGGTCAAAGACAAAAGTAAATAAGCATTTATTTTGGTATACCAATTTGCAAGAAAGACTTGAACATATTAGCTCGATTCTTAGCAAGTATCTAGTTCATGATTGGCAGATTGTTAAAAGTACAACGTTGTTGTGTTTGAAATTCACGGATGTGAGCCTTTCCTCTCATTTATTCAATTAGAGTAGTAAGTTTTTGAGTGACTTTTTGCACTGTCTGTATGTACAAATTATGACACTTATTCTCTTTATGGAAACATTTTCAGATTTTTTAAGTAAAATTGTGAAAGCAAAATTGAAGTAGGAAAATGAAAAAGATAAGGAATATCAATGTTATAAAATATTGCAATATATCGCAATACTTTCCTAAATATTGCAATATATCGCAATATAAATTTACTTTTTGCACTGTCTGTATGTACAAATTATGACACTTTATTCTCTTTATGGAAACATTTTCAGATTTTTTTAAGTAAAATTGTGAAAGCAAAATTGAAGTAGGAAAATGAAAAAGATAAGGAATATCAATGTTATAAAATATTGCAATATATCGCAATACTTTCCTAAATATCGCAATATATCGCAATATAAATTTGACCTGCAACACTCAGCCCTAGTAGGTTGCCTTTGACAAGACCTTTCAACTGATCTCGTAACATTTGACCTAGTGACCTTGACCTAGGGCTTTGACCTAGTTAATGATTTTACTTAAGTTTCTGATTGAATTAAAATCTCAGGAGCTATATACATAGTAGAAACATAATATTATACTTATTGGTTGCCTCTGACAAATCCTTTCAATTTATGCAGTAACATTTGACCTGACCTTGACCCAGTTAGTGACAAAAACTTACTTTGCAATCCAGCCACACTGTCTTTAGCAGTGTTTTATTTAAGAAATAAAAAATGACAAGCCGGGCTCTATTGTCTCATAATGCCCGAGCGTCCTCAGCCAATCTCATTTATTACGGAGCCGCGTCAGCGGCGAGGTGATAAATGTGATTGGCTGAGGACGCGAGGGCATTATGAGACAATAGAGCCCGGATTGTCATTTTTTATTTCTATTCTAATGATGACCAAACTTAGATAAATGAAACACAGACGACAGAGTCTTGGTAAAAACCAGTTCCTGCCGGTTTATCTGCTTTCAGAAAATGGGTAGGCGTGGCTTATCGTTTATAGGGCCTATATTGGAGAATAGAGCCCGGCTCACGTCTGTTGTCTTAATAGGGAAAAAGAATGAAGTCATATTAGAATTGTTTATAAAATATAATTGCATTATTGCATTCCTCTACCATATAACCATATAATTTACGACTAAGTGAGAACAATACAATGATATCTATATGGTAATGATAGGAATTTACCTTTATGATTTATTGTTAGATGATGTGATTTAGATGTTTGTTATCATCACATTTTTTTTTTCTATTTCATTTAAAAGTTTAACTCGTTTTATTTCAGGATAATGAGAGTCAACACATACAACGTAGTCAAACAGAAGTGAGTGATCATGGATTGGTGTGGCATAGCTTCCTTCCTTCATAATTTGTGTATCTTGGACACCAGAATCAAGACAAGATGAAGAAAAATTAACATATTTATATCATGTATATGGCATGTAATACATGTATATGGAATGGCAAAAACATGTGGTTTCTGATTTACTCAGATTGAGAAATTTAATGTCGCCATATAAAAATCACTTTGTTAGGCTGTTTGTTCATCTGTCTCTGGCTGTCTGTCTGTTTGTCAGTCTGTCACATATTTGTCTGTAACTTACTTGATATACATCAAACTTTTTTTTTAAACTTGCAGAGATATAGTAAAGAATGATGAGACTCAGCAGGTCAAGGTCACTTTCAAGCTCAAAGATCATTACGAAGCATTTTTAGTTAAAAATTTTAAAATTTCATTTATATTTCATCAAAAGGTTTTGAAACATTGTATAATTCAAGAAATCGGCATGTGATATATTAGGGCAGGGACAATACTGCACCAGCTGATCCGATACGTATCATGATACCTGATATCGGATATAATATGTATCGCAGTACTAAGTAAATTGATAAAACCTTCTGAAAATCCTATTTGATACTATTTATATTCATCATGTATAAGTAGCTTTTTTTCATTCAACAGGTTATATGTATTCAATACTAGCTTTCTAACCAGAATTTTCCCAATTCCTATCACATGTACTTCATAAACCAGGAAACCAAATGTTTACCTCACCAATCTTGTGCTGTACTTGGCATTTCTAACTTAATCCACTTCCCCATAGCCATATTTCACTTTCTCCGAATGTTACATGTACTTTCATTTTCTCTGAAAGTTATTTTCGTTTTTGGCGTGGGGGACAAAAATTCAGAAAATTCAATAAATATATTTTTTTTTGTAAATTTTAACTTTGGTGTGTTTGGATATATGGATACTTGGATCTCGAAAAAAAAAATATTGTGATGCATTGATGAATCAGAGTACTGTACCAGCCATATGATATATGTCACAGGTTTTTAGATCATGTGTCACATAGTTGTGAACTTAAGTGAAAAGGGAGGGGGATGTTCATTGAAGATACATGATCATATATATATGGCTACATTATCTATAGCTAATTGATATGCATCAGAATGAAGTATGTTTAGGGGCTAAAGTCTAGCTCAAGGTCATTTTCAAGGTCAAGGCAAAGTTTTAGGGTCAAACATGTGACAGGTGACATACCTGTTCTTGAACAGTGTTATTCTTGTACTCAAATGTAGACAGTGATTTACCATCTACTGCCATTCACACTTGCTGTCTTTTGACAGTTACAGTTGTAAATGTCTTATTGTCAGATTGATTCTACATGTACTTCATCATTTGCAAGAAAGGAAATAAATTGTAAAGCAACTGGGTTTTGGTATCTAATGTTAATTTTTTTAGCTATACCTTCTTGACCTAGAAGGTGTTGAATATTGACCCACATTATACTTGAGCTGAATAAGCTAAAATAATTACAATTACAATGAAATTGAAAGGGTTAAAAATCTTTGCAAAAATGTATATACACAAACATGTCAGCACAAAATGCAAAACAATTACCAACTTAGCACATACAGAAGTTGGATCAGCCAAAGGTCTATAGATCATGTTTACACATGTAAATTTATATTGATGATGTGATTAGAATCATTAGATCACTTATTTGAATATCAGTTTATACATGATCATGCTCATCAGTTCATTATGTTACACTTCCTTTTGATTTCTACTTTTCACACTGCAAAGCAAATACAACATGCATATATGCGGAAAACTTTATTCAATGTCTGTTATTCAGTATACATTGTATGTCAAGGTTAACTTCAAAATCAAAGTCGCATATTGAGGGTCAATCTGCAACGAGCAACTTGCCCTTTTCTTGAACAAATCAGTTTACGGTCCTCCTGGTTATCAATTTTATTGTGTTGTTTGCAGAATTGTTACGTAGACATAGCACTCGAGGTTTTTTTAATGACCTGAATCTAGATCAGAGGTCAAGGTAACAATAGACTTTCTTGGCAAAACTTTGGGACAAAACTTTTTCCCCTCTACATGGTTTTCAAAAACATTTAACATAATTATCTCTTAGGACCCAAGGGTGTATTATGCTCTTAAATAAAGGTAAGAGGTCAAGGTCACAATATACTTTTTTATGAAACTGTGTAGAAGATTCAGTATGAATACTTTGAATGAATAGTAGGGTATAATTTATTCCTTTATGACAGATCTTGCATAGGAGTATTTACCTCAAGATTGCAGACAATCATAGGTTTTCGGACAGAGTCCAGCAACATATTTGTATCTCGGGACTTTTAAAAAAATTATAAATAGTGTGTTACGGTAATGTTATCATGCTTGGTTAGCTCAGTTGCTAAGAGCGTCTGCCTCCATAGCAGAAGGTCTCGGGGTTTGATTCCTGGACCGGCCACATGCATTTTTCATTCTGCCTATCACAATTAGTGCAAAGGGCTGTCATAAGATTGAGAACACCTTAGAAAGAATTTGTTAGATATAGAGTTGTACATGTAATGGTAGTTAGACAAGAATTTTAAAACAGATTGGTCTAACAAATTATAAAATATTGAGAAGGACAAAGGAACCCCAAATGATTTTTATGAGGGGAGGGGCAGGAAGACTGCACCCTCCCCAAGAAAAATGTCCAGAAAGTTTGCACCTCCCCAAAAAGAATCTAGCCCGAAGGGTCTGCTGAATTGTCTTTGGTCATGCATCCGCTAAAGAACAGAAAAAAAAAAATCGGGCCCTGATCGAGGGTCTCCATAAAAACAACAACAACAAAACCCTCCACGCCTCTCCATTGTACAAAATATGCTATTATTTTTAAAAGCCACGACAGGGACGTATTATATATATATTATATATCAAAAAAAAAACACACTCACAAACACACAATGAGGATATGAAAAAAACACACATAGAACTCGCCTGAAATTGTAAACAAGTTCGATCATTAGCTCGGTTTATAGTCGGTACACAGTGTAAAATCAGCTTTTTATGTAGGAATATTATATATTACTTATTGTCTTTTGAAATTACATTAGTTTTTAGAAAACTTTTCTCAATTTGAAATTAAAAAATCTCTAAGAATTTTTGAAAATGCCGAAGTGTTTCCACTGCGAAAAGTACAACTTCGTCGATCAGAGGAAATTCGTATTGTTTATATTCAACGATCTTTTCTTAGATGATATCTTTTCTTTAGTTCAACGATCTTTTCTTATAATACTTTTCTAATATCGGATCTTTTCTTTTTTTTTTCATTTATTGTACACAGGGGGCCGAAGCAAGTTTTTTTTTAATATTTCAATGACTGACGTGTCCCTCTTTCCATTTAATCAGCTTTGTAACGTAAAGCGATTTTCCGCAGATTCCATATATCTTTCGTATAGAATCTGTGGAAAATCGTTGTACATAGCTGATTAAATGTAGCGAGGGAAGGGGGGGGGGGTGTATTTTGATGGTAGAATGATTTCATGGAAATAAAAGAAATCTGGCTTCGGCCCCCTGTGACTTATTCAATACCAAATTTGACCGATGTATGTGCGAATTAATCTAGACAATCAGGGGAGGGTAAGAGTTATAACAGCATGAGCGTATTTATTTAAGAAAAAAACGTCCCTAGTATTGCAAATTGCCAATAAAAATAGTATATGACTATGTTTGGAAATTTTCAAGGGATATACCCCCCCCCCCTTTCTCAATTACACCCCAGCATACACATGAATTCCCGAACACATGTTGCATTCCTTTTGTTTACATAATGGAAATTTCGTTTTGTTGAAATCAATCTTAAAACTACCATTACCCCGAAAAACCCGAAATATTACGCTTTTTCCTAAAAAACCTAACTAAAATACCTAACTTTCACGATTTACCCTAAATTTCCTACCGAATTTTAATAATTCGGAAACTTCGGTCAAAGCGGTAATTTTCGTATAGTTAGGATTCGGAAACTTAGGTAGGATTTTTCCGAAATTCGGAAACTTAGGTTAAGCCTCGGAAACTTCGGTAAAAGTGTGTAATCTCCCGCGATCACCACTGTATTATTAAAACCATGATAAATTTTCATAATTTTCATTAGTGACGGAAACAATTGTGACTAAAAATATGAATATTTCTTTATAACGAGAAAACGTGCGAAAATTTTCTTATTACTGAAGAATTCGAAGTTTCTCGTATCTACAAGAAAAAATTTCGTAACTACCCGAAAGTTTCTCGTAACTACGAGAAATTTTGTCATTCCTGCGATATTATTTTCTCGTAACTACGAGAAATTTTCACAAAACAACAAGAATTTTTTCGTTACTATGAGATTAGAAAACATATAGTATGGCACGAACTAGCTTCCGTACAATGCAGTATTTCAAGTGTTACTTTCATGTTTATTGGTATACTTTTGTTCCATTTTTCCCTTTTCTTTAATTTTCGATATTTATAAATTCTTTGATATTCTTTAATTGAAAATTAAACGTTGAGTTAGGAATCGAGATTTCTTTTTTTCCTAATCATGTAAATATATCATTTGCATAAAAACCAGATTGATATGCGCGACATGCTCTCATATTTTCGTAGTACAAATGAAGTCATCCAGATCAAATTTGAAGAGAAAATAAAGTCGATCTTTGAAATATACATGTACATGTATTTAGCGGCGCCTTGTTGAATATATACATCTAAGGCCCAGCTGGTCATAGAGACCCTCCTACTTCTGATGTCTTTATCATACAACTTACTGACCGGTACCACACACTGACCGTGGGAAGACGAGTAGTATCAATTTGAAAAATGTCGGAAGCACTGCCTCGGAGATTTGAACCTGTAAATGAAACATGGCAGAAAAAGATGTGCAACGAACTAAATATCGAATTCTCGGGAAATGTATGTTTTTTACAAAATTGCACCGACCAGGTACTTGGAAAACCGTCTGAATTGTACAAAACGAAGGGGGATGGTAACTGCTTGTTTAGGGCCCTGTCGTATGCAGTAAGTGGTTCTGAAGAAAATCATGGCCTCTTAAGATCAATTATTGTTTCTGCGATTAAAGATCGAAAAGATTTAAGTCTGGAAGGCGTTATCCGTGATAACAAAAGTCCTGAACAGTACTTGAAAGATAGCGAAATGGAGGTAGACGGGAAATGGGGATCAGAGGTTGAAATATTTGTTGCTGCTGCAGTATTGAAGACGGATATTTACACATATTCTAAATACGGAGAAAATTACCAGTGGCTTGCGTTCAAGCAAACAGACTTGCTGAAGTCAGACACGGATACTACATTTCCAGGAACAAGTATCTATATGTCGCATACAAATGGCAATCACTATGACATTGTGCTAGCAGTTCGAAACGAGAAAAACAGTTGTCGGAGGAGTGATCACGTAAGTTTTATTTTAGAAACATAGTTCTTAATAATGTATTAATTGCTTGTGTATGAAATTATAAAGTAGAATTTCCATGAAATTCCATTCGCATATATAGCTCTTCAATTTTATTTATTGTTTTATTTTTATTTATTTATTTATTTATTTATTTATTTATTATTATTATTTATTTATTTTTTTTTTCTACGAATGCTTATTAGTGCCATTTTTGCGAAAGAAAAAGATTAAAAAGTCGCTCTTACATTTTTCTTTCAAAACTCCTTAACCTAAATTGATGTATAGGCTGAAGCTCAAGGCCACATGCAAGGTCACAGGGTCACTCTATGGTGAATATATGCATGAAATATCAAAGGCCTACCAGAAATAGTTACTGTATTAAATAAATCTGCTTTTAAATATCCTTAACCGGACGGACAGACATGACAGACAGAGGGACGTATGGACAGACAAACGGTCGGACGGAGAGGGTGATTCCTATATACCCCAAACTTCGTTTGCGGGGGTATAATTGCATTAAATTTTATGTATTGATTGTCTTTCAATGAATTCTGTCTGCGGCTAAAAAGAATTATCTACTTTGTAGGGAAATGGATCGCCGCCTTCTTGCTGTACTCCTACACAACAAGAGATAGATATTACACATTCTTTTGATACACTACCAGCATGTGACCAGCATGGAAGTAGGGACATCCTAGGTATATCTCTACAGGAAGACCTGGAAAACTTTGATGCATTGGGAACTTCAATGGAGGATTTGAAATTCGTTTGTACAAGCAAGCAACCAGAGAGCCTGGTCGATGAAGATCAAATTGTAAGTATAACTTGACAGCAAATAATATGATTATACACAAGCAAACTCATTTAATTGACGAAAGCGTCAAAATTACGGTCGTATAAATGTGCCATATTCAATACTTTGAGGTATGTTTGCAGATTTTTATTTTTGTTTCCTTAATACAGTCCTAGACTTGTTTTCTTGTTGACATTATTTAAATATATGTACATATTGTGGTTTATTAAACTCATAAGATGAGATAGTAAATAATAAAAAAAAAAACAAATATATGAAATCAATTTCATATACATGTATAGGAGATTAAATTTATAGTATTGTCCTACGCCCATAATGGCATATTTGAAATGTTAAACATGCTCATTAGGTCTTCCGACTTCCGTCGGAAGACCTATTGTTTTCGTAACCGTGGAAAATTGGATCAGCGATTTCTCAAGAACCCTGTAAGCTAGGACAATGAAAGTTCTCCAACGTTACGTTTGGAGTAAAAGCTAGATTGGTCTTTTTTATTTTTGGTCTCTGTTATTTTTTTTATCATGTTTTTCAGTAGATTCAAATATTTGACGGGAGCGTCGAATTACTCAAAAGGACCGAAAATTTTATGTTTTGCTATTTGTAAGCTTAAATATCTCGTATTTTGCTATCTACAATTTCCATTCTTTTTGAAAGTCGACAGCCATGCAAGATATGAAATGCTAGATGCACACTGTAACGAATTATTACGATGACGTCCTTCACCGTCCTTCATATTTCCAAATTCAGAAGTTCATAGGAGGAAGACACTTTTTTGCTTATAATAGTAAACAAAAATTAAGCTTATGAAGTTTCCTAAAAATTTCAATATTATTATTTTTTATCCATATATCTGTCTTATTTAGTCTTTCTGATTTTTCCTATCTCTTACTGTTGAAAAGATATGAGCATCGAAATTTTGAGTTGGGTATTTCGATACACCTTCACGCCAACAGATCGGGCGCACACTAAAATTGGTAGTCCGAGTCCGACTCGAGAAAAGCAGTGTTGAGATTTTCAAATTCCGATTTCACGGCAATGATGAATATGCATTTCATAAATACATTTCGATATACACCATTTGATTTTAAAACAGTTGATTAATTTAGAAGAGATCAGCTACAAACCAGAATTTACACACAAAAAGTGGTAGTTTGATTCCGATTTCTAACCTACGAACCTGTTTCTAAACTTCAATAACTATATTTTGAACATCAAGTTTAATTTCTAATTCTAGCAAACGTTCGAACATAATTTTCGGTTGGTTTATTTACAAATTGATGAACAATTTCTCCAACATTCTTCCCTCCCCTCGTTTTTCGAAAACAGTTCTGTTTATATTGAACGATGTCGCCATGATGGAAATTCAAAATAAACTTTGAAAAAAGGGAAGGGGGGGGGGGTCCAAATTTGAACCTGCACAGCGAGAACCTCATGGTATTTATATATATATATTGAACTATATACTATATACTCGGATATTATATATATATATAGGAAGAATTTGCAAAAAAAAAAAATCCCGGCTCTGAAAAATGCTGAAAAAAATATTCCGGCCCAAAGGACCGGCAATTTTTTTCCCGGACCATGCAAAAGTAAGGATACATTGCATGATATGGAAATTTTTGCTGGCCCTTTGTGCCAGACAATTTAAAGTCAAAAAATTAATTAATATAAATACAAACTGTTCACATAGCTGTATCTACCAGAGACCTAATACGCATAGGCACAAAAATCTAGAAAAGGTTCTATTTAAACATCATACAATCTGTCTGAAATTCGCTAATTGCAAAGAGACATCTGAAGGAACGGTTATTAACTCATACTCTGTAACAGCGGGGAGTTTAACTTACACAGACATTCACAACATTTGACAATTTGTTTAAATCCGGCCCGAAGAACCGGCGAAAATTTTTCTCCGACTCTGGTAATGGCTGAAAAAAATGGCCTGCTCAGAAAATTGCTGAAAAAATTTTACCGGCTGGCAATAGAATTCCTGCCCCCCCCCCCCTCCCAAATCAAATGGTTGCTCACCAACAATTATCGGTTTGAAAATTTAATGTTACTGCTATTTGAAAACTTAAATATATGATATAAATACATATAATGTGACGTCCTTCATATTTCCAAACCAAAAATTGTATAGGAGGAAGACACTCTTGTTGCAACCGCAACAAGAAACCTTTCTAGTTATGATTACTAATTATAATGCCATGGAAACCCTGAACCGACATGCATTTTGCTCTTTGTTTTTTGCGTTTTGCACTTTGCTTTTTGCTCTTTGCATTTTTGTTTTTGCTGTTTTGCAATTTGCATTTTTTGTTGTTTCAATATAATGCATACATGTTTTTTTCAAATATGCCAAAGGATAATATAACAAAGAACAAACACCTAAATATTTTGCCCTTCATTTTGTGATATAAGAAAATGAACTATCAAGTTCTGAGATAATAATTATTTTCTTATGTAACAATTGTAGAAATTTCTAATGCTTTTCTAATACAAGAAAATGAAATTTCTAATACAATAAAATTAATTTCAAATTCCAGAAATTTTTTTTCTGATATCAGAAAATGATTAATTTCTTATATTATGAAAATATATTTCTTACATTAGAAAATACCGAGTTTTGTTCACTTTTGCCTGTCATATATTCCTTTCGGTGAAAAATACTTATTAATTACATCAATTGAAAGATACATATGAGGTTAAAATGTATCAAGACAAGAGTTGCAATTGATAAGTTATCATCTAAAGTATTGAATAAATGTAACATAAATTTATAGAAACGCATTTTAAAATTAGCTGTATTCTAAAAATGGAACAACGAATCAATACAAATAGGCCATCCGCTAAAACTTTTGAGTTTTTTGCAAAATAAGAGAATTGATATCGTTTTTTTACAAAGCTGAAAACTATTGGCGTGATTCGTATAACTGAAAGTGACAGAAGAACGCCAATCGTATTTGTGTGATACAAAAAGGCTAATATCCACCTTATTTTGGATGCAACTAATAGTAAATGCACTTTTACCTAGCGTCACATTTCCCATTTTGTTATAAGTTAACCCAGTGTTCTGCGTTGCGGGATTATCCATCGCAAGAAAGAAAAATATGTAAATGTATTTGATATATAAATATCAGTAAATGTCTTGGGAAATTTATTCTTTTAATTATTAAAATAAAGATAAATAAATATCAATTATGACTTTTTCACACTTTCTTACAGGCAACAAAAATGTCATTTTTTGCAAACTGTATATAGTCGGCAACAAAACGTGCTATATGTTATCTCGACAATCGGTTCAAATTGTTGTTGCAGAAATTTGTGCTGAGATGTTCTTTTCTCTCATAATGATTATGATAAAACATGTCATAAGGCGCCATTTATTTGAAACATTTGTCTTATATAGTTAAAATACTGATTTGTTTTCCCTTCTTCATTAGATAACTCGAATGGATGATGTGGAGGAAAACAGAAGTGATATCTTTCAATTTGATGACGAGGTATTAAAAAGTTATTATTATCTTTTATCATCTTTAACATGTCTTGATAATATTATTAGAAATTTTGAATTTAAGATAAAGTGAAGTCAAAATTGTTCAGATCATATGAATAAGCAGCGTGGTACATGGAAATCAATACCAGTCCTATGTCTGTGAAATGGTAATTTATTTACGTTTAATATACTATGTTTATCAGAGTGTGATTCAGAATGATTGTGGGGTGAATAGCGCCAATGGCAATTACATGAAGTCTCTGATTGGAACCCAGATTACCGGAATTGCATAAACGGTAAAAATAATCATTGAACCAATCAAGCCATGTCGTTCAACATTGTTTACATATATATCTGATCGTAGTGGTGAGATCGCCGGGATTAGGGATGGGGACACGAGCATTTTTACGATCACCCACACTGAGACTCGATGAAACACAAAAAAGAGCACAAGAACAGATAAAAGAAAACTATGTCGCGCGAAATCGATGATAACTTTTATATTTAATGGATAATAACTTTTATATATTAATATTTTTATAACTTTTATATATTAATATTTAAATGCTTTCCAAAATTTTGTAAAATTGCCAACGTTGCCAATTTATATGTTCTTAAATGATGCTATTAAATTTGAAAACGTTTACAATTAGAGCTGCACACCCCAAATTCAAAATGACGTTTTTAAAGGTCTACAACTGCGAATTTGTGCAATAGATTCGCCTAAAAATTGGAATTTATACAAATGAGAATGTACACTTTCATATGAAAAGAAAAATTTTGCTTTCCAAAATTTTGTAAAATTAGATAATTTTCAGGGACACCGTCCCTTTAAAAAAATCCCTCCTAAAACTACTTCCCAATCCGCATCAAGTAAAAAAAATGAATACATGTACTTCTGTAAAAAAAAAAGTATTCGGAAAGAGGTATACATGTATGCCGTTATGTCTGGCCTAGTTCGAGTAAAGCATTGAAAGTCAGGTATTACTAAACGTTTGCGATTCTTATCTAATAAAGCCGAATCTCATTGCATTTTGCATTAATTAAATCCTGAAAACGAGTTTCTCCATTTGAACACTTAATTTTCG
Organism: Pinctada imbricata; assembly: GCA_033119305.1. Classification (NCBI taxonomy): domain Eukaryota; kingdom Metazoa; phylum Mollusca; class Bivalvia; order Pterioida; family Pteriidae; genus Pinctada; species Pinctada imbricata. The sequence continues at coordinate 15,391,228 of VSWD01000014.1, read as the reverse complement.
TTGTCACTTAAAAGCAGTTTTACTTTTTTCTGGTGATAAAATGAACCATTCGAGTAATTTTACATAATTACAGTCTTTTTCATAATAATATGTTAATGCTTTGCTCAGCTGAGCTAATTTCTGAATCGGAAGATGCAAGATTGGATGTTATCGTTATTACACACAAACACACATTGAACTAGATATTTTTTTGCTCATTTCGCAATTTTGTACTGAATTATAGTTTCTTTCAAGATAATGAATTTCAATTAACAACATGCAATGGCGGATTCAGTGGGCGCGATGGGGAGTCCACCCCCACCCCCTGACAATGACCCAAAATTTTCTAAAAACAGGTATACTTTGGTCCATTTTCAGTAAATATCGACAAAATACGCCTCTTGACACCCATGCAAAGAAAGCGCTGGATACAATGCAAAGGTGCCTTTTTTGTCAATATGTGCAGTCTGAATTTCTCAATTTTCATAACTTACTTTAAAATAGAAAAAAAATAGAAAAGAGATTTACAAATTAACCAAACATTTTTAGCTCTACTGGTCATAGACCAGTCGAACTTATGCGATACCCCGTCGTCCGGCGTCTGTCCGTTGGTCTGTACGCCGTCCGTAAACAATTATTATGCTCGCAATTCCTCTGAAAGTATAGGAGATAGAAATGTACTTTTTTATAGTAGTAGTATAGTTGTGCACCTGACATATTGTTTGAGCCCCTGATCCCCAGGGTCTTTGAAAATGGGCGTGGTCTTTAAAATCTATGTCACATTTTGCTCGACACTCCTCTGTCACTATAAATAATGGAGACTTGATTCCTTTTGCAATATAATTGTAAATGTAGTCTAGTCGTGCATCTGAAATTTTGTTTGGACTCCTGACCCCCATGGACTTAGGAAATGGGTGTAGTCATTTTCTCTTATATAATTCTATGTAATCTCGTGCTTGCAACTCCTCTCAAGCTTTAAATGACGGAGAGTTCATCCTTTTTGCAACATCATAGGTCTGTGTTCTAGTTGTGCACCTGATATTTTGTTTGGACCCTTGATCCCCCCTGGGTCTTAGAAAGGGTGTGGTCATTTTCTCCGATATAACTCTATGTAATCTTGTGCTCGCAAATCATATGACCCTATAAATGATGGAGACTTAATACTTCTTGCAACATGATAGGTCCATGGTTTAGTTGTGCATCTGATATTCTGTTTGAGCACTGACCCCCAGAAGTCTTAGAAAATAGGCGTGGTCATTTTCTCCTATGTAACTTTATGTAATCCTGTGTTCACAACCCCTCTTACACTATTAATAATAGAGACTTAATTATTTTTGTAATATGATGGGTCTGTGTTCTTATTGTGCGTCTGATATTTCGTTTTGACCCCTGACCTCTAGGGCCCTTAAAAATGGGTGTGGTCATTTTCTGCTATCTAACTCTGTAATCGTTTGCTCGCAACTCCTCTGGCTCTATAAATAATGTTATATTTGATCCCCTGGCCCCAAGGGTCTCAGAAAATGGGTTTGGTCATTTCTTCATACATAATTGTGCTTCAACTCCTCTAAAGCTATTAATATAAGAGTTTATTCTTTTTTGCTGTATGATGGATCTGTAATCTTGTTGTGTAATTGATAATTCGTTGAGCTATCAGCCCCTGATCATTAGGATCTTGGAAAGTGGATGTGGTATTCTTTTTTGAAATACAATATCTCGGATGTTATAAATTATATGAGTGATATTCTAGTTGCAGTCTAATGGAAATATTGTTTTGTAGTCTACGAATAATTTTTGAGAGTCCATGCTCCCTATGGTCTTTGGATCTAAAAAAAATGGAAATTGATATTTATGTGTATGTATCTTATTCACTTGTCAATGAGTGAATTAAACAAAACAACCAGGAGAACTACAATCTCGTTAGAGACTTCTGGTTCTTTAAGTACATGTATTTTGAAATTGATTATTTTCCCTCAGCACTATATTTCAATTTCTATTTTCAACTGTCAGACAGATGACTTGTCCTACAACACATTTAAGCGAAAGCCCGAATATTTCCAGACATCAACACCAAAGAAGCCAAGGCTATATAAATTTGTGGTATGTTCTATATTTTCTGTTTTGTATGATCAACGAGATTGCACAATTTCGTATTAAGGTTTCCGATGTACAAATTACGATAGTGCATTTTTTTCATGCCTTATATATTTTCTGAAAGGTTATAATGCCCACAGCTCAGAAATAATTTTGGGGCTAGAAAAACAAAAGGGAATTTAAATTGTCTATTTACTCCATATAATATGTACAAAATACTAAGCTGTACAAGAGTTTTTCCCTTTTATTGTTCAAGACCTGGGAGTCTTATACGTGTATCTGTACTCGGGGCATCATTACCTTTCAACAAGATATTGTTTATAGTACTTCATCAGGCAGAGAAACCATACTTTACAATGGGGATGATTAAACCGCTGTGTAAAATTACTCTGTTGGCTTTTATAAGTTTTAAAAAAGCATGACAAGCTCAGTTCCGTCGAACTGTTCTATAAAATCAGTTATGCTTTACCAACGATGATTTATGGAGGGTAGATTTATCCGTACCAACATGGATGCTTTAGCTGTTGTGATAAATTCTAAAGGTTAGATCCCTGACAGGAATGTTTCATTCGGATAGTTTCCCGATTTATCATTATTAGAAAGTCAAGTTTTAGTGCCGCCCCCTCCCACATACACACTTCATCAGACGATATTGTAGCGACGAACCATTTTCTTTTATCAAAACTCTCTGTTCTTTCGTTTTCTTATGATAATATGATTTTCATTCTCTTATTAATGAAGGCTTCAATGGAAATCCCTCTAAGTCCAGGAAACAGTATATATAACTCAAGTTTTGAAGCAGAGTGCAATGAGCAAAAAGAAATTTTGAAGAAAAGATACACAAAATGCTCTAAAATGCTACAGAAAGCTATTGACACTACAGATGACGCAATGATGCTGTCAAGGCAGTGTCACATGAACTGCCTTGAACATTTGCAGGAGTCTGACATCAGAGAAGCTCGCACCAAATACTGGACAAAAACATATAAAAACCGTTTGGAGTGGCTGTATGATAAGTTTGATGAAGCCAGAAGGAAGAATGACCAACTTCAATTTTTGATTGACGGAGGAAACGTTGCATGTCAAAGGTGTTTTCGAGCCCTTTACATGATAAATAAAACTGGCTACTATAAAGTATTGACCAGATATAGGAGAGGTTCCATATCAATTGGAAACAGACGAGGACGAGATGAAAGCAAAATAACGAAGGAGGCATATCGGTGGTTGAAAGAGTACGCATATTTTCACTCTGACAGGATGCCAGACACCGGTCATCAGATGTTACCATATAAGACGAGAAAGAACAGTATATACAAGCTGTATGTTGATGAAAAAACAGAGAATATGGAGTATTCTGTGTCCGAAGCTACTTTTAACAAGGTGTGGAGAACACAGATACCGAACCTGAAGATAAAACAGGTATACATTGCTAGATTGTTTGAGTTTTATTTTTATTCTTCAATACATTTGTATTTTGCTTTGCTCCGAAAGAAGTGTACATGCTGTATTGTAATCCAAATGATAACCTTAATCAATTTATTATTACCTGCTTTTTTCATATTTCTTTTTTTTTTTTTTTTTGTTGTTATTGATTTATAAATGTACCTTCTTAGTTATTTTTTGTGCCAATTACTCTTAATAACATTGAGAAATTGCCTAATTATCGTTTGTTGTATCTCATTGTAATCGTATTGTAATCTTATTTTTCAAGACAAACTCCTTTTCGAAACGTGCCACATGCGTAAGCATCGAAAGAGAGCTTGAAAGGACACGAAATCCATCAAGAAGGAAAAAACTAATGGGCATGATCACTGTCCACAATGGGAGACAAATGTAAGTGGATTAAACATACATGAATGATAAATTATGCTGTATGTCATATGTAATTTTGGTGTTGCTTTTGAAATATCACACATGTACAGTTAAATACCTTAATCAAACGACTTTACTTCCACATAGATTGTTCTTTCTTTTTGTTTAAATATTTACTATTATAAGAAATGACTGTCTTAATTGTTATGACTGCGTATTAGATTAATTAATCATATTTATTAATTGATATGTTAATATTGTTCATAAATTGGTCTATCATTTATTTAATAGGAGGGAAAGACGAGTCTACTATGCAAAGAGAGAAAAGGCAAAGAGAGAATATAAGAGATACATGAGCATAATAATTGATGGCATGGACCAGTGTAAGTCAATTGCATAGATAAAGGAGCTGTTAGAATATGGCATAAAATAATATATATGCCCTCAAAAATCGAAATTTCAAAAAAACAAAATTAAAGATTTTATCTTATATTTAGAAATCCACTGTTATGCTTAGTAAATTTAGTAAATTATTTAAAATTAGACACATTTTTGTATCGCATCTGTTCAATGGAAAATGAAAAAAGCTTTCAATACCAAATTGCGCTAACACTAATTACAGAATGCACAACGTTTACTTAAGGTGTGTTTCCATAATGCAATCTTTTTGATGAAGTTGGGTTCTGTAAGTCGGGGGAAGGGAGGGGACCAGTACCCTAAAGCCGAAAAACCATAATAAGGGGATGGTGCTCTTTTAAAACATAAGACTTAAAAGCTAAAAAGAAGGAGAATATTCGCCTTTTTCTTGTACGGTTTCACATAATATTTCAGTCTTAAATTAACAATGGTGCGTATTTCTACATTATCTGGATTTCACAATACAATGTTCAAGGACAAGTAGAGACCGTTTTTCAGATTCGGGACTAGATTATTTACCAATCATTTTAGCTTCAAATCCCATGTTTGTTTTTCAATTTATGTATGAAAGTAGTCTGCGAGATTATTCATATCAATATTCAGAAATAAAGAGTAAGTTTTAAACAGATTTGGAAGATTTATTTGGTCTTTTTTTACTTCTTTCACCAGAAATTAAAGAGTTATAGAACAAAAGTATACGATACATGATATCTAAGTGTATGTTCAATGAGGGGAACAGACCGTTTTTCAGTTTCAGGATTAGATAATCTTCAAATTCCATGTTTCTTTTCAATTTATGTATAAAAGTAGTCTCTGAGATTATTTATATCGATATTAAGAAATGAAGAGTAAGTATTTCACTGATTTGGAAGGTTAATTTGTTGTATTTTTTCACTTCGGATCCCCTACCACTTTCACCTGTAAATAAAGATTTATAAAACAAAAATATCAGAGAAAACTCAACATAGAATTTTCATAAACTTTCTATTTTTAGCTTCTCTTACATTTTTCAGGGATTTATACATACCGCACACAAAATGGGCGATTGATCAGCCCCTTAATGTAACAGGCCCTTTCTTATTTTTGTCAGTCTTTCTATCATAGCCCTTTTATCAATTTCAAATATTTTGTAATTCACTAGATTGATCTGGGGACTTGCCAAAAAGATTAAGCACATGTGCATATAGATGATATTGTTGTTGCTGAAAATAGATATATTATGAATCGTAATTGTTTTATAATGACAAATAACATTCTTATGAAGGTTTGTATTCAACATGTTCAAGTCAGTTGTTTGTTTGCTTATTTGGCATTAATTTGTTCTATACTTTTAAACAGCCAAAACAGACCTTCCTCATTTCTGTGGCAGATTACAGAAGGTGAATATTTTCATCTGTTTCTTTTTATATTTCTAAATAAATGTATTAAGCTAGGTAGTAATAAGTTAGGTTTATCTGAATTAGAGGTTAGTAATATGCTTCCAAGTTAGAATGAGATAAAATTAGAAGTACATACAAGACTGAAGAAATGAAGTGTTTGTTGAGGTGCAATAGAATTGGTATATACGTATGAATGTAACATGGCGGATTTTTTTTTATTTTTATTTTTTTTTTTTGCTTATCAGGGCATTGATCCCACAGGAATGTTAAAGACTCATATACAGGGAGTTTTAAATCATGGAAAGGGGACACTTACAACATATGTGGACATAAATGAGTACTCTCATGATGCTAATCTTATCATGAATATCCTTTTGAGGACCTTTTTTGATGCTTTAGATAAGGTATGTACTTGTAGCAGTGTAAAGTCGTAAGAGACTGATTCATTGTATCAAGATTAAAACTTTTTAAGTGACTGCAATTATAACTTACTCCAAAGAAAGAAAGAAAGAAGTATCTGTATAGATACAAGACATATTTTAATTCGTCAATGAAAAATTGGATACAATATTCCATCATACATTTTGTAATGATGTCCACTGTCCTGAATAATTAGTGATTGCTTCATTGATAACGTTATGAAAAAAAGATGCCAAATTGACGCCTTGTTTCTCAGTCCAATCCTTCTTAGCTATGGTTTAATACACAAGTGGAAATATCAGACATTATTACTTATATGAGGAAAAAGTTTGAACCATGTTTCTCAATTAAGTTTGTGCTACAAAGCTGAACATTTGTTTACAGAATGGACGTCTTCCAAGAATATTATACATTCAAGCTGACAACTGCGCTCGTGAGAACAAGAACAAATTTCTGTTGGCATTTTGTGAGTTGTTGGTGAAACTTAATGTCTTTCATGAGGTAATCATTTATCTTTTCAATGATAATAAAATTAACTTTATTGATTTAAACAATATTTGAATCTGATTGATGGTACATAATATAAATGACAGAAAAAAAAACAACCTACAACTTTATCCATCGACCCAATAGCATAGATCATGAACTCCTATAACAAAACAGAAAAGCTAACACTAGTGGCGAATTCAAAGGGGATGTAGGGGGGTGCCCCACTAAAATTTGCAAATCATAGGTTAAACTATAATTTTTAATCTAAAAAGAGAGTAAATGTTAGTAAATATCAACTACATGTTAGTTAATATAATTGTCTAATGCATCGATTTCCATTCTTCAAATCCAAAGTCTGAAATGCAAGAGCTCCAGAGGCTTTGCCCCCCCTCCCCCCTGCTGCTGGACCCGCTGGGGACCTCTTCACCAATTGTAACAATCCAACTCAAAAGTTGGATCCACAACACATTATATTTATTAAGACATGTGATATGCAAATGTTATTGAATTCAGACCTTTTATTTTACTGATAAATGGTTCCTCTGTTGTTTGATAGGTGAATTTATCATTCCTGTATGTGGGACATACCCATGAGGACATCGATGCAGCTTTTTCGCAGATATCGGAAAAACTTCGCAGGCAAGATGTAATTACGTTGCCAGGTATATTGGAGATGTTAGGAAGAGGGCGTCTCGTTAAAGGAATGTTTGATATCAAGTCCTGGCTACTGCCGCTCATTAATGAAATAGGAGGTCATTCCAAACCACTTCATTTTCGATTTGCTGAGGACGAAGAGGGTGTGAAAATGATGTACAGGGCTGATAGCAGCAAGCCATGGTCCAAGTGTTATGAAAATATGCTCAGGGATATCCCTACTGGACAACCTAAGATACTGATCCCTCCTAATATTGATCAAATTGACACTAGGGCAATTCAGAAAAATGTTGAAAAACTAAGATTTGAAATGACCGACGGTCAATATCAATGGTGGCAGAGATTGTTAAGTGAACTATCAGAAATGAAACAGTCTGATGAAAAAAGACAACAGTATGCTAAACGAGATGCCTTATGGTTACTTCCACTTCTGAGAAACAAATCTTATCCAGACGAGAAGGAAGATGACAATATGCCATCTCACATTGAAGGCCTTCTTGACAAAGAACTGGACGACCATATTGTAAGTGTCAAGTGGATATTTAAAGCAACTCTTTTTCACATTTATTACAACAGACATGCACGATGGTAGCACACTTCTTTCTTGGAACTAATTATCAAGTCTACTGTAATACATATATGGAATGAAATTATGATTAAAAGAAATTCGAGTGAACCTTACTCACTCTGCTGATTACCTTAGAACAATACTAAAAAGCTATACATAATATATATATTATATATAATATGACCCTTAAAGAAAATTTTTAATTTAAATTCTTAAAGTCCTGATTGGTTGTTGGAACATTTCATTTTTACTAAACAGAAACAAAAAGATCTTGATATTAAAGTATTTATACATGATGTTTTTATCTTAAAACTCAGATTAACATAAAACCAGGAAAAGATTCTACGAAAGCAGAATCAAATCAAAGGAAAAACAAGAAGATGGAGTCATCAAGTAAGAAGCAAGTAAAAGCTAAAGATATAACAGACAAGAATGGCACTTCAAAACACCAAGGAACACACCTGTTAAAAAACAAGAAAGTAGGGACATCAAGCAAAGACAAAGTTAACTCTAAAAGGAAGACAGAGAAGAAAGGCACACACAAAGGAAACAACATTTGTGAAAATAAGACAATGGCGTCATCAAACAAAGAAAAAGTAAAGTCTAACGAGAAGGAAGGCACTGCAAAACGTAATAGATCCCAAAAGAAATAAAGTATTAGATTATTTGAGTTGACAATGTTGAGTTATTTCCCTTTTTTTAAATTGATGTCATTTCGATTTTCTTTAAAGCAGAAACTAAAAACTTAAACTACACCAGACAAAAATTGGCTTTATCATATCCACTTGTAGGAATGTTCAAATTTCTCTATTTTTTTCTATGGTAAAATGAATGAATTGATTCTATAACGCATAATAAAGCAACATCAACCAGAATAATGTCCTAGTCAATTTATAGAAATGTCCATCGCTAGATATTAGACATTGATTGTAGAAATATTCAAATAAGGTATCATAGAATTGCTGTAACCAAGGGAATGGTTGTTATTATAAAGCAACAATAAATAGGATAATGGCCTCATCTAACCTACACGTAGGAATGTTCATCTGTAATTTTCGCTATAATCCTATGTAGAAATTTAACCTAAAAGTTATTATAAAGATACAATGAGCAAGTAATGACTGTGTCTAACCTACTCGTAGGAATGTTCATCCGTAGTTTTTACTAAGAATTGCTGTAGAAAATTTACCTTCAAGATACCAGAAAGCTACAATAGGATTATAATATAATGACTATGTCTAACGTACAAATAGGAATGTTCATCTGTAAACTTTGCTTTAAATTCATGTAGAAATTTTACGTACTTGTTGTTATTATTAAGTTAGAATAAACTTAGACGAGGAGTGTATATGACTTGTAGGAATGTTCATCAGTGTTTTTGCTATGAATTAATTTAGAAACGTTACCGTCAAGATACTTAAAAGCTAAACTAAACTCGTAGGAGTTCATCTGTATTTTTGCGATCAATTGATGTGGAAACTTCTTCATACAAGTTATTGTAAAGCTATAATAAACTCATGTAATTTTTGCTATGATTTGATTTAGAAACTTTAAATACAAATTATGATAAAGCTATCATTAACTCGTAGAAATGTTCATTTGAATTGATGTAGAAATTTTACCCACAAGTTATTTTAAAGCTATTATGAACTGGTAGGAATGTTCATCTGTAATTATAACAATGTATGGACGAATCAACTTTAAATACAAGTTATTTTAAAGCTACAATAAACTCGTAGGAATATTCATCTATAATGATTGCTATGAATTGATGTAGAAACTTTATCAACAAGTTATTATAAATCTACAATAAACTTGTAGGAATGTTCATCTGTAATATTTACTATGAATTGATGTAGAAACTTTATCCACAAGTTTTTATAAAGCTAAAATAAACTCGTAGGAATGTTCATCTGTAATGATTGCTATGAATTGATGTGGAAACTGTACATACAAGTTATGTTAAAGCTAAAATAAACTCGTAGGAACATTCATCTATAATGATTGCTATGAATTGATGTAGAAACTTTATCAACTAGTTATTATAAATCTACAATAACTTCGTAGGAATGTTCATCTGTAATGATTGCTATGAATTGATGTGGAAACTGTACATACAAGTTATTTTAAGGCTACAATAAACTCGTAGGAATGTTCATCTGTATTTTTATTTAATAAGAATTGATGTAGAAACTTTACATACAAGTTATTTTTAGGCCACAAGTAACTTGTAGGAATGTTCATCTGTAACATTTACTATGTATTGATGTAGAAACTTTACATACAAATTATTCAAAGGCTACAATAAACTTGTAGGAATATTCATCTGTAATATTTACTATGAAATGATGTAGAAACTCTACATACAAATTATTTTAAGGCTAAACGTAACTTGTAGGAATGTTCATCTGTATTTTTTTTACTGTGAATTGATGTATAAAATCTACATACAAGTTATTTTAAGGCTACAATAAACTCGTAGGAATGTTCATCTGTAATATTTACTATGAATTGATGTAGAAAATCTACAAACAAGTTATTTAAAGGCTACAAGTAACTTGTAGGAATCTTCATCTGTAATTTTTGTTTACTATGAATTGATGTAGAAACTCTACACTCAAGTTATTTTAAGGCTACAAGAAACTCGTAGGAATGTTTATCTGTAATTTTTTTTTTACTATGAATTGATGTAGAAACTCTACATACAAGTTATTTTAAGGCTACAAGTAACTTGTAGGAATGTTCATCTGTAATTTTGTTTTACTATAAATTGATTTAGAAACTCTACATACCAATTATTGTAAAGCTACCAGTTACTCGTAGGAATGTTCATCTGTGGTTTTTTTTTTTGCTATTAATTGATGTAGAAATTTTACCTACAGTTTATAAGAAAGCTACAATAACTTCGTAGGAATGTTCATCTGTAATTTTTTTTACTATGAATTGATGTAGAAACTCTACATACAAGTTATTTTAAGGCTACAAGCAACTTGTAGGAATGTTCATCTGTAATTTTGTTTTACTATAAATTGATTTAGACACTCTACATACCAATTATTGTAAAGCTACCAGTTACTCGTAGGAATGTTCATCTGTAATTTTTTTTGCTATTAATTGATATAGAAATTTTACCTACAGTTTATAAGAAAGCTACAATAAATTCGTAGGAATGTTCATCTGTAATTTTTGTTTTATGATTTTATGAATGTGCATTATATATATTTGAATGATACTCGAGCTTGGTCAAATGGGTTTGTACTTTTTGTTATTTAAATGAAGGGATACTTAGGAGTGCTATTACAAAGCACAACACAATGAATGATGGGTAAAATGCTGATGTGAAGAAATTAAAATTGATTGTCTTTGAAATCTCTTCTGTTTTATATTAGATATCTATACAGCAAAACCCAAAAATGGGACTACAAATTCAGTCCCTTTTTATTCTGAGTTGCATTTCTTATTATTATTCTTATTATTATTATTATTCTTACCCCCAAACCGTTCCGGACACTTTACAAAAACGTACAGCATCATGTGAAAAAACGGAAAGTACCATGTGAAAGAGCATCTGAAGATCTTGAATGAATTTTTTTTCTTGTCAAATGGTTCACATATGCCCCCGCTGGAGGTCATCAAAGGTCAAATCTTTAAACTCTTATAACTTTTTAACTAACCGTCGGATTTGAACAAAATTTATTTTATATTGTTTTTTGAGAAATTTGCAAACTTTTATTCGCTTACATGCTCGATAAAATATTTACGGTTTTCGCGCTATTCAGAGTTGAAAATGGAACTTTAAATTGGCACAATGCCAATTTCTACATTTTTTGAGATTTTGAGTTGAAACTTGGATGGTAGGTTACTTAGAGGTAGACATTTAATGCTGACCTACTTTCAAGGTCAAATTTTTATTCTGAAGGTCAGAACAAATTTTGGCCTATAGAACAAAGACTACTTGACCTTCAGAGTTCAAACTTCATACATACTATCGTTTAGCCAAGCTCTTTCACCTTGACCTTGACCCAAGGTCAAATTTTGATCCTCAAGGTCACAACATACTTTTGCCTATAGAACAAAGACTATTTGACCTTTAGCGTTCAAACTTCATGCATACTATCGTTAAGCCAAGCCCTTTCACCTTGACCTTGACCCAAGGTCAAATTTTGATTCGCAAGGTCACAGCAAAGTTTTGCCTATAGAATAAAGGCTAAATGAACTTCAGAGTTCAAACTTCATACATATTATCGTTAAGCCACGCTCTTTCACCTTGACCTTGACCCAAGGTCAAATTTTGATTCTCAAGGTCACAACAAACTTTTGCCTATAGAAGAAAGACTTTTTGACCTTAAGAGTTCAAACTTAACACAAATATTCCTTGCATCAAGCCCTTTTACTTTGACCTTGACCCAAGGTCATTTGTTCGATTTCAAGGTCACAACATACTTTGGTTGATAAAATATTGAGCTTTGATTAGATTAAGTTTATTCTTGAAAAGAATTACCTCAAATACTTATCTTTTTTCCGTGACCTTTATTCATGGTCAAATTATCATTATCCGGGTCATAACAAACTTACTCTTGTAGAATTAGCAGTTTTTGTCCTACGCTATTTATTCTTCACTCAAGTAGTCTTTCTTATTTGAACATAACATAGTATAAGAAACATAACTCTTTTACTCTTGGTCTCTGTTTTTTTTCCTTAGTAGCATTACTTGGCTGTATTTTGATTCTATTGTCATTTTCTATTTATAGAAATGCTCTCATTGCAAAATCATTGTGCAATTCTGTTTTGAGATAGTAATATTAAAGGATTTAGAATTGATAGATCATGGAGTATAAAGCTTTCGTAAACATGAAAGGTATTTATTATCTTTTTGTTCTATTTTGTTGATAAATAAATGAGAGTCCCAAATTAGACTAAAGCTCTTAAGACTCATTTGCTGAAGTGAATTAGGTACAAAAGCAACTATTCATTTTTCCATCTTCTTTATTCGGATTTTAACACTTCAGTTCCAAGAAAGGTCTAATAAAGGAGGAATCCGTCTGTTGCTTGCAACAGTAGCCATCTAGTTATTATTATTATTCTTACCCCCAACCTTTCCGGGCCCTTTACAAGAAAAGAACCGCCTCGTATGATAAAATGGAAAGTACCATATGAAAGAGCATATTAAGATCTTGATTTAAAATTTTTTTGTTGTCGAAAAGTTCACATATGCCCCCGCTAGAGGTCATCAAAGGTCAAATCTTTAAACTCTTATAACTCCTAAAGTAACCGTACGATTTCAACGAAATTTGTTTTATTTTGTTCTTTGGGAAATTTGCAAACTTTTATACGCTTACATGCTTGATAAAATATTTACGGTTTTCGCACTATTCTGAGTTGAAAATGGGACTTTAAATTGGCACAGTGCCAATTTCTACAGTTTTTGAGATTTTGAGTTGAAACTTGGATGGTGTGTTACTTATAGGTAGTCATTTGATGTTGACCTACTTTCAAGGTCAAATTTTGTATCTCAAGGTCACAACAAATTTTTGCCCATAGAACAAAGACTATTTGACATTCCGAGATCAAACTTCATACATACTATCCTGAATCCAAGCTCTTTCACCTTGACCTTCAACAAAGGTCAAATTTTGATTCTCAAGCTCACAAGATACTTTTGCCTATAAAACAAAGACTATTTGACCTTCAGAGTGCAAACTTCATTCATATAATCGTTAAGCCAAGCTCTTTCACCTTGACCTTGACCAAAGGTCAAATTTTGATTATCAAGGTCACAATAAATTTTTGCCTATGGAACAAAGACTATTTGACCTTCAGTGTTCAAACTTCACACATATAATAGTTAAGTCAAGCTTTTTCACCTTGACCTTGACCTAATGTCAAATTCTCATTCTCAAGGTCAAAACAAACTTTAGTCTATAAAACAAAGACTGTTTGACCCTGTGAGTTCAAACTGTACACAAATATTCCTTCTATCAAACCCTTTCACCCTGACCTTGACTCAAGGTCATTTGTTCGATTTCAAGGTCACAACAGACTTTGGTTGATTATATATACAGCTTTGCTCGGATTAAGATAAATCGTGATGAGAATGATCACAATACTTATCTTTCATCCATGAAATTGGATCAAGGTCAAATAACCATTCTCAATGTCATAACAATCATTTACTCTTGTAGAATTCGCTTTTTTTGTCCTATACTATTTATTCTTCACTCAAGTGGTCGTTCTTATTTGAACTTAACATAGTATAAGAAAGATAACTCTTTTATTCTTGTTCTGTTTCTATATTTTTTCTTAGTAGCATTATACATATATGTACTTCCATGTTGTTGTCATTTTCTATTATTAGAAATTATTTCATTGGAAAATCATTGTGCAATTCTGTTTCAAAAAAGTAATTGTAAAGGATTTTGATATTGATAGAGCATGGAGTTTTAAGCTTTCATAAACATGAAAGGTATCTATTATTTTGTTTTCTTCTATTTTGTTGAAAAATAAACAAGAGTCCCAAATTAGACATAAGCTCTTTTTACTCATTCGCTGAAGTGAATAAGGTACTAAAGCAACTATTCATTTTTTTTCATCTTCTTTATTCGGATTTTAACACTTCAGTTCCGAGGAAGGTCTAATAAAGGAGGAATCCGTCTGTTGCTTGCAACAGTAGCCATCTAGTTCTTATTATTATTATTCTTACCCCCAGATCGTTCCAGTGACTGTACAAAAAAGTGCCACTTCTTATGATAAAACAAAAAGTATCATGTGAAAGAGCATATGAAGATCTAGAGGTAAAAAAATTTTGTCGTCGAAAAGTTCACGTATGCCCCCGCTAGAGGTCACCAAAGGTCAAATCTTTAAACACTTATAACTCCAAAACTAACCGTACGATTTGAACGAAATTTGTTTTAAAATGTTCTTTGGGAAATTTGCAAACTTTTATACGCTTACATGCTCGATAAAATATTTACGGTTTTCGCGCTATTCCGAGTTGAAAATGGAACTTTAAATTGGCACAGTGCCAATTTCTACAGTTTTTGAGATTTTGATTTGAAACTTGGATGGTAGGCTACTTATAGGTAGTCATTGATGATGACCTAGTTTCAAGGTCACATTATGATTCTCAAGGTCAAAACAAACTTTTGCCTATAGAACAAAGACTATTTGAACTTGACAGTTCAAACTTCATAAATACAATCATTGATCCAAGCCCTTTCACCTTGACCTTGGCCCAAGGTCAAATTTTGATTCTCAAGGTCACAACAAGCTTTTGCCTATAGAACAAAGACCATTTGACCTTGAGAGTTCAAACTTGGCGCAAATATTCCTTGCATCAAGTCCTTTCACCTTGACCTTGACCCAAGGTCATTTGTTCGATTTCAAGGTCACAACAGACTTTTGTTGAAAAAATATTGAGCTTTGATTAGATTAAGATGACTCTTGATGAGAATAAATTCAAATGCTTATCTTTTATCCATGACCTTGGTTAAAGGTCAAATTAACTTTTTCAAGGTCATAACAAACATTTACTCTTGTAGAATTCACAGGATTTTGCACTGAACTATTTATGCTTCACACAAGTAGTACTTCTTAATTAAACTTTACATAGTAAGATAGATAACTCTTTTATTCTTGTACTCTGTTTCTTTCTTTTTTATTCTTAGTAGCATTACATATCAGTAGTTTCATGTTGTTGTCATTTTCTATTAATAGGAATTAATTCATTGCAAAATCATTGTGCAATTCTTTTATGAGAAAGTCATTGTAAAGGATTAGATATTAATTGTGCATGGAGTTTAAAGCTTTCGTAAACATGAAAGGTATTTATTATTTTTTTCTTCTATTTTGTTGATAAATAAATAAGAGTCCCAAATTAGACATAAGCTCTTTTGACTCATTTGCTGTAGTTAATATGGTACTAAAGCAACTATTCTTTTTTCCATCTTCTTTATTCGGATTTTAGCACTTCAGTTCCGAGGAAGGTCTAATAAAGGAGGAATCCGTCTGTTGCTTGCAACAGTAGCCATCTAGTTCTTATTATTATTCTAATTATTATTATTATTATTATTATTATTCTTACCCCCAGATCGTACAAAAAAGTACAACTTCTTATGATAAAACGAAAAGTATCATGTGAAAGAGCATATAAAGATCTTGAGGTAAAAAAATTTTGTCGTCGAAAAGTTCACATTTGCCCCCGCTAGAGGTCATCAAAGGTCAAATCTTTAAACTCTTATAACTCCTAAACTAACCGTACGATTTGAACGAAATTTGTTTTAAAATGTTCTTTGGGAAATTTGTAAACTTTTATTCGCTTACATGCTCGATAAAATATTTACGGTTTTCGCGCTATTACGAGCTGAAAATGGAACTTTAAATTGGCACAGTGCCAATTTCTACAGTTTTTGAGATTTTGAGTTGAAACTTGGATACTAGGTTACTTGTAGGTAGTCATTTAATGTTGACCTACTTTTAAGGTCAAATTTTCATTCTCAAGGTCACAACAAAGTTTTACCTGTAGAACATTCTTATTCTCTGTTCTCCTTCTTTTTTTTTTCTTAGTAGCATTACAGATCTGTCCTTTCATGTTGTTGTCATTTTCTATTAATAGAAATTATCTCATTGCAAAATCATTGTGCAATTCTGTTTTGAGAAAGTAATTGTAAAGGATTTGATATCCATAGAGCATGGAGTTTAAATCTTTCGAAAACATGAAAGGTATTTATCATCTTTTTCTTCTTTTTTGTCAATAAATAGATAAGAGTCCCAAGTTAGACATAAGCTCTTTTGACTCATTTGCTGAAGTGAATAAAGTAATAAAGCAACTATTCTTTTTTCATCTTCTTTATTCGGATTTTAACACTTCAGTTCCGAGGAAGGTCTAATAAAGGAGGAATCCGTCTGTTGCTTGCAACAGTAGCCATCTAGTTCTTATTACTAAGGATTCCGACTATTCCGTCGGAATCCTTTCTGTTATTGTATTGTCTTTTCTTTCTTCTTATTATTATTCTTATTATTATTCTTACCTCCTCATCGTTCCGGTCACTTTACAAACAAGTTCCGCATCATGTGATAAAATGAATAGTACCATGTGAAAGAACATACAAAGATCTCAATTGAAATTTTTGTTGTTGTCGAAAAGTTCACATATGCCCCCGCTAGAGGTAACCAAAGATCAAATCTTTAAACTCTTGTAACTCCTAAACTAACCGTACGATTTGAACGAAATTTGTTTTAAAATGTTCTTCGGGAAATTTGCAAACTTTTTTACTCTTACATGTTCGTCAAAATATTCACGCTTTTCGCGCTATATCGAGTTAAAAATGGAACTTTAAATTGGCACAGTGCCAATTTCTACAGTTTTTGAGATTTTGAGTTGAAACTTGGATGGTAGGTTACTTATAGGTAGTCATTTAATGTTGACCCACTTTCAAGGTCAAATTTTGATTCTCAAGGTCACAACAAACTTTTGCCTATAGAACAAAGACTATTTGACCTTGACAGTTCAAACTTCATACATATTATCGCTAAGCCAAGCTCTTTCACCTGGACATTGACCCAATGTCAAATTTTGATTCTCAAGGTCACAACAAACTTTTGCCCATAGAACAAAGACTATTTGACCTTCGAATTTCAAACTTCATACATATTATCGTTAAGCCCAGCCCATTCACCTTGACCTTCACCCAAGGTCAAATTATCATTATCAAGGTCACAACAAACTTTATTCTATAAAACAAAGGCTGTTTGACCTTGAGAGTTCAAACTTTACTCAAATATTCCTTGCATCAAACCCTTTCACCATGACCTTGACCCAAGGTCATTTGTTCGATTTCAAGGTCACAACAGATTTTGATTAATTAGACATTGAGCTTTGCTCAGATTAAAATCAATCGTGATGAGAATAATCACAATACTTATCTTTCATCCATGACATTCGTTCAAGATTAAATAATCATTCTCAAGGTCATAACAAGCATTTAGTCTTGTAAAATTCACCTTTTTGTCCTATACTATTTATTCTTCACACATTTGAACTTAACATAGTATAAGAAAGATAACCCTTTTATTCCTGTTCTTTTTTTTCTTAGTAGCATAACATATCTGTACTTTCATGTTGTTGTCATTTTCTATTCATAGAAATTATCTCATTGCAAAATCATTGTGCAATTCTGTTTTGAGAAAGTAATTGTAAAGGATTTTGATATTGATAGAGCATGGAGTTTAAAGCTTTCGTAAACATGAAAGGTATTTAATATTGTTTTCTTCTATTTTGTTGATAAATAAATAAGAGTCCCAAATTAGACATAAGCTCGTTTGACTCATTTGCTAAAGTAAATAAGGTACTGAAGCAACTATTCTTTTTTCCATCTTCTTTATTTGGATTTTAACAATTCAGTTCCGAGGAAGGTCTAATAAAGGAGGAATCCGTCTGTTGCTTGCAACAGTAGCCATCTAGTTAATATTTATAATTGTAACCAAAATTAAATGATAGGATCAAATAAAAGTCTGACTGTCCTGGACCTTTTTAAATTGCTTATATGTAACAGTTGGACAAATAAGTCCGAACGAGACATTTTTTTCCGCAATCGTCTTTCATAAAGTCGTAAATGTGTCCTGTCAAACAAAGGAGGGGATCTCCAACAATACAATGTTGTAGCACCCACAGCAAAACCCCAAAACACTCAATGCAAAAACACAAAGCAAACAAGCACAGAAAGAGACGCATAAGGGACAAGGAACGTCAACGCACAACACAGAAACATCAAAAACAAAGGACTACACATAAACCAACGAGACCAATGGGCAACCGGTGCCGACTTAGGACGGCCATCTGCCACGAAAATAGCAGAAGGTGTGGTTATCCTGGATAACGTGCGCACAACCCTCCCACTTTTTGATTACCCAGAGGTCTCGAAGAACGTACAATTGTGGTGTAAAACAACCTCCTCACTGTCAGATGACCACACACAAACAAGACCGCAAAACGCAGGGGCCCAAGCAACTCAGATGAATATGTAAATGGATATAAATAGAGGGCGTACGTAATACAATTCGTGCTCTGCCGCCGCGAGCTTATGTATGTTATCACCCGAGGAGTCCAACTGACATTCAGAGAGGACAGGTGGTCAGGGCCCTGTCTTCTCTAAAGAGGTTTGGACAGGGCCCGTCATGGAGTCCCGTCGTCACAGTCAGTCAGAGTGCAAGTTTTAAGAATGCGCTTGTACAAGACTGTAGATTGGTCAAGTACCAAGTCTAGTGTCCGTCTGGTGACATTAGGATCATATCCATGGTATACAAGGCGTTTGATGATTCTGAAGCATTTTTGATAGTGATGCTGTCTACCTTTTATCCTTCTTATCTTGTTAATAATGTCACCATAGAATGCAGGGTGTAAAATACCCAAAGTAAGATACTCTGTTGCCTGTATTGGTCCCAATTTCAGGAGAAGTTGACAATATTTTTTGTAAAATTTCCAGAAAGCCTTTACTAGTTTGTGAAAGCGAAAACCTTGTCCTAAAAGTTTCTTGGTAATTTGTAAATTTCTACTATGAAAATCTAAAACATCAGTACATGCTTTAGCATACCGGATGAGCTGTGAAATATAGATACCATAGGACAGTAATCTAGGAACATCACCGTCAAGCCTGGGGAAATTTACTATGTTAAATCGAAAATCATATCTTTTGTCATACACACTTGTATGGATCTCTCCATTAACAATTTTGATATTTAGGTCCAAAAATGGTGTTTCTGTGTTTGAAACGTTTGCCTGGTTTAGAATCAATTCTTGTGGATAAATAACATTTTCACACTTTTCAAAAACAGGATTGTCGATAGTAAGAATATCATCCAGGTACCTAGAATGAGTTAAAGAAGATCCTGACAATAATCTCAACAGCACTCACAACAGAGCACCAAATTGAGCATCGACAGACCCCTAGCAAGCTAGAGGTGGGACCAGGTGCCCGGGAGGAGTAAGCATCCCCTGTTGGCTAGCCGCACCCGCCGTCGATGTTCACGCACGAAAATGAAAATATGTTTAAAACACACGCACTGTCTATGGTTCTGTCTGCATAGAAAGTGCCATGGCGACAATGTCAGGGAAAAATATTCAAAACACTACCAATGAAGCATTTCACATCATCATATTTTCTTTGCTTTTGAAGATTTTTGATAAATTCTTTTTCATACGTGTATAAAAATAAATCTGCAACAAGAGGCGCACATTAGTACCCACTGGAATCCCTACAACCTGCTTATAGCCTTCTCACCAAATCGTACATAGATATTGTCCAAAAGGAAGGACAAGGCAATACACAGGTCACCACATGTCAGTGATTTGTATGATTTGTAATCTGTGGCGGAAAAAAACCCTTCGATTCAGAAGTACAAATTTAATTTTTCCCCTCTCGATCAAAACACCATTTAATGAGTGTGGACAGTCGAGCATTTATTTTGTCGTGAGGAAGCGTGGTGTGCATATTAGAAAAATCATATGAAGATATCGTACTTGCTTCAAAATTTCTTGATTTCATTTTGTCAATCTCATTCCCTGAATTTTTAATAGACCAAAAGAAGTTTACGCCATTCCTGTTCATTACAGTTTCACAGTATTTTGCCACATGCCACATGTCAATTATCAAAAATGATAAATATCAAAGAAGTATCCATCAGTTATTCAGTCTCAGATGATAAAGTATAAATACATATGTCCTAAAGTGCGTATAAAGTATATAAAGGATAAATAGAGATGAAGCCTAGACATGATAGAAAAGCAAATGGAAACGGAAAATGTATATAAATGTGGATTTACTTTTATAAGTGTAAAAAAGCAACGTGTACAAACAGACGGATGCTCCACAAAGACAACATTATATATTGTGTGTGTATCATTGCACGCAACTCTAGGAGGATAACATCTCAGCACCATCCCCAAATGATATTTTGAACTCAGATTTTATTTGGATATGATTCTATGTACACTGTAAAAACGAGTGATAATTTTCAAAACACTTTAAAAACACTTATCAGACACACTTAATAAACACCTGTAAGTGTTTATATGAAAACATGTTTTATAGAAAACGCATCATGTGTTTTCGAATACATGGATTAAGTTGAGCAAGTGTTTTAACTAAAACACTTCATGTGTTTATGGGAAAACACTATGTTTACATCAAAACATTTAAAATGTTTTTTCGAAAACATCTATTGGTGTTTTTAAGCCAGACATACTTTTAAAACACATGTGAGTGTTTTTAATTTGCAAATGTTTACTGAAAAACACATAAGTGTTTTCAAATCTACACTTTATGTGTTTTCATTGGAGCAGGTGTTTGAATCCAAATGTTTCAGGAAAAACACTCAAACGTTTTCCATTGTACACTAAATGTGTCTTCGGTGGAGGTGTTTTATCCAAAATATTTTTGTTCCAACACAGGGTTTCTGCCATTGGCAGCTCTTTTCTTCTGAATGAAATGAAACATAAGATAAAGATGAAAAACAAATATTTTATTTTTATGTCAGGATTAATTTAAAAAAAAATGAACATCTAATGAATTGCTGATTTTTGGTCATCCATTTATCTGTAGATAAAAATGAAAAAAAATCTCCTACTTTACTTCACAAAAGAATTATTTTTCTTTTATTATATTGTACGTTTGTTCTTGGCATGACTGAATGAGTATAACATGTTTTTTTTTCATAAACATTAACACACAATAAAAGGAATTGAATATATTCAGTTAAAGTTGTTATAATAGCATTTTAAAAGTTTATCATTAGCTATAAAAACTAAGATTTTTACTGTACAGCAGATGAAAGAAACAACCAATTCTACAGTTACAACTTTTCTATATCTAATAAAGCTACACTAAAGATCAAAAAGCAAGTCATTTTGCTTGAAATTCCATGAACCATTGTCATAATAGAAACCCATTTTCATAGTAGAAATCTTACACAAATTATGGGCCTTCAATGATTTACTGAAAGTTTTAGAAAGTTTAAGTAGACTAATACTTCCTTTTTTCAATAGAATTACATTCATAAAGTACTGTGCGTACATAACAATTCATTATTCACTGTCACTTTTGAATTTCTTCATAAAATGTTTGAATTTTGTTGATTTTATGCCAGTGTAGGCATCACCTATTACGACCTGCTGAAGAAATCCAAGGCACTGGGTGTACTTCCTTGGGTAGTCCAAGTCAAACACATAATATGATGCTAAAAGCATCATTACGGCATCAGGAACTGTATCTGCCTGACAAAAGATTCTGCATGTGTCTGTTGCAATTACAGACATCTCCAAGGTATCTTCACCTTTGAAAAACAGAATAAGCTTTGGAGCTTCTTCTTCCCCACTTTTTGTGAATTTGTCAATATCCTTTTCATCAATGTCATCATGTACACTAAGAAAAGAGGATGACTTTTCTCCTTTTCCCTTATCATACTTTGTCTCTTTTTCCAAAAAGTTAAGCAAGAAAGGTATCTTGTGACCGGAAGCCTGAATTTAAAAAAATAGAAATTGTTGTAAAACATGAATTCCCCAACAGCCAATGGCATCTCTGTAAGCATAAAAACTCATTTCAGAAAAATTCAGAGATCAATGTCGCATACAGTAGGTAAAAAAATTATGTCACCAGTAACAAGGTACACACATGTATTTTACATGTAACTGACTTCAATGCTCCTTCACTAAAGGGTTAAAAGATTGGCAAGTTTATGATGAAAATTTTGGAAAAGAATGAAAACCTGCACCACCTTTCCCATTGAATGAAGGTCAACAGATAGGAAAAACTTCGCTGTTCCTTCACCAAGGGTTAAAAGATCGGCAAGGTTGATTAAAAAAAATTGAAAAAAAGAAAACCTGCACCACTTTTCCCATTAAGTGAAGGTCAACAGATAAGAAAAACTTCACTGTTCCTTCACCAAGGGTTAAAAGATCGGCAAGTTTAATTTAAAAATTTTGAATAAAAGAAAACCTGCACCACTTTCCCATTAAATGAAGGTCAACAGATAGGAAAAACTTCACTGAGGGTTAAAAGATCGGCAAGTTTAATTAAAAAATTTTGAATAAAAGAAAACCTGCACCACTTTTCCCATTAAATGAAGGTCAACAGATAGGAAAAACTTCACTGTTCCTTCACTGAGGGTTAAAAGATCGGCAAGTTTAATTTAAAAATTTTGAATAAAAGAAAATCTGCACCACTTTCCCCATTTGAGGGTCAACAGATAGAAAAAAAAACTTCACTGTTCCTTCACCAAAGGTTAAAGATCAGCAATTTAGATTAAAAAAAATTGATAAAAAAAGAATATCTGCAAAACTTTTTCCCATAGAATGAAGGTCAAAAGAAAGGAAACTCTTCACTATTTCATCACCAAGGGTTAAAGATCAAACAAAAATTTGTAATAGCAAATATAAATGTGCTTCACATTTTTCCATTGTTGTGTAGGTGAAGAGGTATGTATTATTTTTTTTCACTGTTCTCAAAATGTTTGATGAGAATGTATGCATTTATTAACATGATTAATATATCCTCTCACTCCCTCTTTTTATTTAGATAAAAAGATTAGAGGTAACACACTATTTCTTTAGAACTGAGACATACTTTTTCTTTGACTACCCACTTAAGTATACACCAAAATCTTATCTTACTTACTTGCTTTTCTTTTTTGGGTGCCATTTTACAGAGTCTGTAAATTTTCTGTTAGTTTTTCCATATCTGAATTAAGTTCCTCTGCTATGATAATTCTAAACTCTTCCCAAACCTGTATTAAATAAAGAACAATTTACATAGCTCACATATAGATGAACACTTATTTTTCTGTTACAAGATCTGATTATTGTGTCAGAAACTGGTTTATGATAATAAGACTACCTTTATTGCTAGTAAGTTATGATAAGCATCACCTTATCAAACTAATTATATTCTGCGTCAGCGCATTGCTGCCGATGCCTGCAGAGTTGCAACGTTGGTGGAATCACCAAGAGATAAAAGATCATAATATAACGCCGTGGCCCTTTGGCGAATTTTATCTTGTACTATAGCTATGTATTTTAATTAACTAGAAGAATACGACTCGTACCACATGTATAAAAAATATTGCTCGTCTTAAATCGTAAGTCATCGGGTCTCCCCGTAGTGTACAAGGGAAAGTTCCGAAAAGTGCAAAATTAAAACTTCTATATTTGATCATATTATGGATATATGTCTTTTGTGTTGATAAATCTCTCTCTCTCTCTCTCTCTCTCTCTCTCTCTCTCTCTCTCTCTCTCTCTCTCTCTCTCTCTTACTCTTATACATGTAATGCAGATATACATGTCTTGAACTTCGTTTTGAACACGAAAAAATACAAGCTGTAAAATAAATAATGTGAAATTATATATATCCTCCCCCCGTGCCTCTGTCTTAAAAAAAAACATATTAAACTTGTCAATCTTATACATATGTGCTTTAATGCAATTGCTGTTTTTTTTTCAAAAAGCTTATTATACTTCTTTTCGAGGAATTTTGGTTATCAATACAGTAGAAAACTTTACTTACATGTAATTTCTTTCTTTCTTCTCACGGCGTGGTCATCATGGCAGCTTCCTCTTTGTTCTGCGAGAAGCGCGCAAACATTCATTAATCTTAGGCGGGAGACTGACCAGATTGCGCATAAATTAAGATAAAAGCTGGCGTCTTATTTAAAACGTATCCGTTTTGTCAGTAAACACTTACCAAATCGCAGGTAAAACGCGAACGTTTTGGCACAACATTTTGAAAAAACATTTGTTCTTTTTTAAAGATTTATATTTAAAATGTAATAATCTTATCACTTTGAAATTAAAGTTTTCTGCTGAAAAGTTAATTAACATGGAATAATCGTTTATAAAGAAACGTTTCCTAAAGGCTATTCGAATTTTGGCGCATTGTTAGCAAAGTTAACAGATTAGGAGGAATTACCAACAATTTTACAAAGTGAGGAAATGTGCTGGCCAATGTAACTTTAATCATAAAGAATATAGCAGGAAAAAGAAACATGTTATCGTGTAAATAAAGATTTTCAATCTTGAACACTATGAAAGCTAAATGTTTTATATAAAACACTAATGTTTACAGAATGTACAACTGTTTTAGTGCAGAACGTGAGTGTCTCTAAACAAAATGTCTGTGTTTTATAGAAAACGTACATGTTTTAAAAATATATCTGGAAGTGTTTTCAAATGAACGTTTGTTTTTACAGTGTAAATTTGGAGACGCGCACTCCCTGTAGAGTAATTTGAGTAAATGCACAAACTTGAATTAAAACAAATAAACCAGATTGCGCTTTTGAAATGAATTTGGGCTGCGTATGAAAATTACTTTGGCTGGAAGCTTCACTGACGAGGAAGTAATATCCCGAACACGAAATCAAAGAGAATGGGACCTGGTTGTAATCAGACTAGTGTGTCTTGTGCATAATACATTGTTTTGAACGTTTCTTCGAAACGGTATAGAGTTGGAACACTTCCGTATAACTAAATGGAAAACTTGTTATGTCGAATTCATTTGCATATCTAACTGTGTTTTGTTTTAATTGAAAATATATAGTCAGGCTTGTCCCTAAAAATGGTTCTCTTTGTATTACAAAATGTAAGAGAAAAAATCTTATTACTAGAAAAGGTAAAATTAATTGTGGAATATAATTTTTTTTTACTTGTTTGAATTTATGAATAGCTGTGAATTGGCATGTACTGTTGAGCCGAATGACATAATATTTCTACAAGATAGGACCTGATGTGCATTCGCTAAAACTAAAAGTTGATTTTGTAGCATGCATCGCCTAGAAGTTTATAAGTTCTTACAAGGATGACTTATGAAAATGTACTATGCCATATTACCTGTGCTAAAATTAACGTTTGTAACAGGCAAATTGTATATTTCTCTGATATTATATATATTATTCATAGACTATTCTTATTGTTGCATACAATTTTATACAACTGCAAGATTCTTTCCTTTTTCTACAGGAAAAAAGTTTAAATGTCGAGCTCAATGTTCCGAATAAAAAAATGGGCGTACCAGCTTTAATCGTTAATCAGGACAAAATGTAGAACGAATTGCGATGGCCTCGTCAACAGAGAACTCCGTAAAAGTAGATCTTACAACTTGTTCTATTTGTTTTGAGACTTTTAAAACTCCGAAGTATTTTCCGTGTTTACACAGTTTTTGTGAAGGATGTATAAAAACTTACATAACAACGACTTTTGTACAAACAAAGGGCGGAGTAAATTGCCCCGTGTGTCGGATGTACGTATTGAAACCGGAGGATATCAGCATTGACGAATGGTCATCAAAACTACCTACAAATCATATACTGGTTAGTTTGATTGATATGAATGAGTCAAAATCTGGTCAAAAACTTTGCATGCCTTGTTCCAGGGAAAACGAAAGCGAAAGTGCTTCTTCGTGGTGTATAAACTGTGGTGAGGCACTTTGCAAACTATGTGAGCGTTACCATCGTAAACAGAAATCTTCAATAACACATAAACTGATTGACATTGAAAACTATGGAACACCAGAACTGCCACTACATCAAGCTGAAATACCATGCACGGTTCACCCTGATGAAAAACTAAAAGCGTATTGCAGCGATCACTCCGCAATTTGCTGTATGACATGCGTAATGCTAAAACACAGAAAGTGTGACAATGTAGGATCAATTCAAGATGCAGCTGATGAACTAAAGAAATCAAGAGAAGTAGAAAACTTTCCAGACGCTTTGAACACATTTACGAGCTCTTTGGATGCAATGGTACAATACACAGCAGAAAACTTACAAAAATTCGACAAAGATGTCGGGAAAATGAAAGTAGATGTGGATACATTATTTACAAAGTTATCCCATCATCTGAGTCAGCTGAAATCTGACATTTTGTCTGAAATATCAAAGATTGAGAAAGAGGTCCGACCTAAGATGGAGGATAAACATGATGAAATCAAATGTAAAATTTCTACTATAGAGAATGACTTAGCCTTATTTCAGACCAACATGAAGTACGCCCCACCTGCCCAGTTCATACAAGCCATGGAAAAACTCATGGAGCAAAGATCGATACTAGAACAGTTTGTGAATGAGGAAAGCCAGAAGTGTACGGAGATCAGAGTAACATTTGATGCCAATGAAAAGCTACTGGAAATTGAGAAAGACATCAAAGTATTTGGAAAAGTTAATATCAAAAGAACAAATAAAGCTGATATGCTTAGATCGACAAACATACAAGTCGACATGATCTCAGTGGTTCCAGTTCTATTCTCAGAGGTTGATATATCATCGCAGATTAAAGGAGTAGCTTTATTGGAGAATGGTCAAGTACTGCTGTCTAATTACTCTAACCAGACCATAGAGTTACGTGACCATCAGTGTTCCAGTGTCGTATCATCGTTATCATTACCAGGATATACATGTGGAATCAAGATGACCAGTGACACAGAGGGCGCTGTAGCTGTACAAAGACATGGATTGATCATCTTCAACATACAAAACAATCAGATCACAAAGATAAAAGAAATCAGGACAAACGCGATTTTTGACTTTGTGTATCATCAGGGTAAATATTACGTAGGACGTAATAAGAATATCGCCGTATATGATAGTAATCACCGTAAGGTCCGTGATATATCAGTGGACAATAATGTGGGCTACATGGCTGTCCGTGATGACACATCCCTGTGTTATACAGTGTTGTACGGACGTGAGTTGTACTGTATTACTATGGACGGTACCCCGGTGTTCACGTACTCACATGACAAGCTACGGTACACTACAGGTGTCACAGTGGATCACGCCGGCTATATCTATGTCTGTGGTTATAACTCTTATAACGTACATCAGCTGAGTCATGACGGGAAGCTACAGAGGATTGTATTTGACAATCTACCATCAGAACCGTGGTGTGTTAGTTTTAATAAACATGGTGACAAAGCTGTGATTGGATGTAATGGCAAAGTTCTTTCATATGAGATGAAGTAAAGATACGTTACTTATTTGTCAGATCTTAGTGTATATATCTTCTTTCAATGAAAACACTATTTATCTATTTTCTGGTTGCCAATAATTCATTCTATATTTCTTAACGATATACATGCATAACATAAATATTGTCATATATTCTTGTTTCATCTCCTTCTTGGATGGCGTTAGTTAAAAAGCTATGAGAATGGAGATTTTCCAAGCACAATATAATTACGGAATTCATTGTAGGTGGCGCTGTTTAGATATTAATATTCAATATTACTTATATATCAATTGATTTATGAATGATGCGCAAACATATAATTTAATATTTTGTTAGATGCATGCCCGAAAGAAGCTTTATTTTGGCTCTTAATAAATTTGACATCATTCATTTATTTGGCTATTTTGCAAACTTGTCATTTCCTCTTAAATATCATCAACATTAATGGAGGTTTATATCTTAGCATAATCCATCCAATGCTATTTTGAACATTAACTTTATTTGGATAAAAATATAAAACAAGAGGGCGCTAGTGAAATGAATTAGGGCGGCTTATGAAAATCACTGGCTGGAAACATAACTGATGATAATTTAATATTCGAAATACGTGTCTGATTCATAATAAATTGGTTTATTACTTTCTTCTAGTCTTCTAGAAGGAATAAAGTTGGAACCCTTCTGCACTATTGAAAATATATCATGTGCACATATCAGTCGATTTCTCATGAAAAGAAATAGTCATCGTGTAGCAGATTTTATTGCCTTAATTTACATGCTTTAAGCAATACATATATATCATCTTACAAAAAAGCGTGATCCCTAAGGAGACATCGTTGTTAAGGCTCACAACAAGACATGTCAGCATATAGAATTAAAAAAAAAAGAAATGCGTTCATGATTTCTCCATTCAACGAGGCGGAGTGATATCTAAGTATTGGCATTTTCCGGCTGTCTGTCTGACTGTCTTTCAGCCTTTTAATGAACGTTTGTGCAATTAGTCGGTATATAGATACGTCAAGACTTCAGTAGTTATATACAAAACATTGAATACAAAATGAATTTGGTTGATAAGCAAATTGAAGTGTTCAAATTCGTTACCTTCTTGAATAACAAATGTCAATGCATCAAATACGTGTTTCGGTTAGCAAATCCTCATCAGGTCAATGTATCAAATACGTGTTTCGGTTAGCAAATCCTCATCAGGTCAATGTATCAAATACGTGTTTCGGTTAGTAAATCCTCATCAGGTCAATGCATCAAATACGTGTTTCGGTTAGCAAATCCTCATCAGGTCAATGCATCAAATAAGTGTTTCGGTTAGCAAATCCTCATCAGGTCAATGCATCAAATACGTGTTTCGGTAAGTAAATCCTCATCAGGTCAATGCATCAAATACGTGTTTCGGTTAGCAAATCCTCATCAGGTCAATGCATCAAATACGTGTTTCGGTTAGCAAATCCTCATCAGGTCAATGTATCAAATACGTGTTTCGGTTAGCAAATCCTCATCAGGTCAATGCATCAAATACGTGTTTCGGTTAGCAAATCCTCATCAGGTCAATGCATCAAATACGTGTTTCGGTTAGTAAATCCTCATCAGGTCAATGCATCAAATACGTGTTTCGGTTAGCAAATCCTCATCAGGTCAATGTATCAAATACGTGTTTCGGTTAGCAAATCCTCATCAGGTCAATGTATCAAATACGTGTTTCGGTTAGCAAATCCTCATCAGGTCAATGCATCAAATACGTGTTTCGGTTAGCAAATCCTCAACAGACAAAGTAAATTTCAGAAACAGCCAAATTTATCTAAGTACTGCCCTACATTTTGATTTATTTAAAAATTTATCCCCGTGTCATACAAAAAGGGACAAGGAGTACCATATACGGCACCAAAACAACACACATAAAAATACTAATAAACCAACGAGACCAACAGGTAATGGATGCCGACTATGATAGGCAATCTGACACCTTAGTACGGCACCAACACAACACACACACAAATACTAATAAACCAACGAGACCAATAGGCAATGGATGCCGACTATGAAAGGTAATCTGACACATTAATACGGCACCAAAACATCACACACACAAATACTAATAAACAAACGAGACCAACAGGCAATGGGTGCCGACTATGATAGGCAAACTGACACCTTAGTATGGCACCAACACAACACGCACAAAAATACTAATAAACCAACGAGACCAACAGGCAATGGATGCCGACTATGATAGGCAATCTGACACCTTAGTACGGCACCAACACAACACACACACAAATACTAATAAACCAACGAGACCAACAGGCAATGGATGCCGACTATGATAGGCAATCTGACACCTTAGTACGGCACCAAAACAACACACATAAAAATACTAATAAACCAACGAGACCAACAGGCAATGGGTGCCGACTATGACAGGCAATCTGACACATTAATATGACACCAACACAGCACACACAAAAATACTAATAAACAAACGAGACCCATAGGCAATGGATGCCGACTATGATAGGCAATCTGTAACATTAGTACGGCACCAACACAACACACACAAAAATACTAATAAACCAACGAGACCAATAGGCAATGGATGCCGACTATGATAGGCAATCTGACACCTTAGTACGGCACCAAAACAACACTAATAAAAATACTAATAAACCAACGAGACCAACAGGCAATGGGTGCCGACTATGACAGGCAATCTGACACATTAATATGACACCAACACAGCACACACAAAAATACTAATAAACCAACGAGACCAATAGGCAATGGATGCCGACTATGATAGGCAATCTGTAACATTAGTACGGCACCAACACAACACACACAAAAATACTAATAAACCAACGAGACCAATAGGCAATGGATGCCGACTATGATAGGCAATCTGACACCTTAGTACGGCACCAAAACAACACACATAAAAATACTAATAAACCAACGAGACCAACAGGCAATGGGTGCCGACTATGACAGGTAATCGGTCACATTAGTACATTACCAAAACAGCACACACAAAAATACTAATAAACCAACGAGACCAAAAGGCAATGGGTGCCGACTATGATAGGCAATCTGTCACCTTAGTACGGCACCAACACAACACACACAAAAATACTAATAAACCAACGAGACCAACAGGCAATGGGTGCCGACTATGATAGGCAATCTGACACCTTAGTACGGCACCAAAACAACACACACACAAATACTAATAAACCAACGAGACCAACAGGCAATGGATGCCGACTATGATAGGTAATCTGACACATTAGTATGGGCTTTCTCGATTTTTGTCCATTTTATGTATTTGTATGTCTTTGAATTATCCTTAGTAGTATTATAATTGGTAAGATACTTATTTTCTATTGATTTCGGTTTCTCGCACTTTTGTTAGTTTGTTTTAAAAGTTATATGAAATGTTCAATTACAATAACTTTCTCTTTCAAACGGGGAGTATATCAGGTTTATATTTGACAGATATCGGCAGTTTGTGAACGTTACTGGCATTTCTACCACAAAATCTCCACAGGCTTTCTGAGGTTATTCTCCTCAGAGATCGTACGTCCTTCACGGACTTAGACAAGTACTGGTTCACAAGCTTGTATATTTAGAAGTCTGTGGAGTGGAGATCATTCCGTTTTCTTTTGTAAATATTTCGAAGGACTCGGTAACTGAAGTTTGGGACATCAATTCCGACAGTTTCAGCATTTCTTTGACGTCAGTTTTTCTGTCTGGCTGTTCCACGTGTGGAGATCTCTCGTTCAGATGTTTGAATAACGTATCAATGAAAACATTAAAAAAAGTATTTTTTTTTACTTTACAGTCCACATCCGCAACCTGTCGTAAAACAAAGGAGGGGATCTCCAACAACACCAGGTTGCAGCACCCACAGCAAAACCCCAAAACACCCAATGCAAAACACAAAGCAGACAAGCACAGAAAGAGACGCGTAAGGGACAAGGAACGTCAACGCACAACACATAAACACAAAGGACTACACTTAAACCAACGAGACCAATGGGCAATCGGTGCCGACTTAGGACGGCCATCTGCTACGGAAATAGCAGAAGGTATGGTTATCCTGGATTACGTGCGCACAACCCTCCCACTTTTCCGATTATCCAGAGGTCTCGAAGAACGTATAATTTTGGTGTAAAACAACCTCCTCACTGTCAGATGACCACACACAAACAAGACCGCAAAACGCAGGGGCCCAAGCAAAGCAACACAGATGAATATGTAAATGGATATAAAAAGAGGGCAACACAATCCGTGCTCTGCCGCCGCGAGTTTATGTATGTTATCACCCGAGGAGTGCGACTGACATTCAGAGAGGACAGGTGGTCGGGAACCTGTCTTCTCTAAAGAGGTCTGGACAGGGCCCGTCATGGAGTCCCGTCGTCACAGTCAGTCAGAGTGCAAGTTTTAAGAATGCGCTTGTACAAGACTGTAGATTGGTCAAGTACCAAGCCTAGTATCTGTCTGGTGACATTAGGATCATACCCACGGTATAAAAAGCGTTTGATGATTCTGACGCATTTTCGATAGTGATGTTGTCAATCTTTGATCCTTCTTATCTTGTTAATAATGTCAACATGAAAAGCAGGTTGTGAAATACCCAAAGTAATATACTCTGTTGCCTGTATTGGTCCGAATTTCAGAAGAAGTTGACAATAATTTTTGTAAAATTTCCAGAAAGTCTTTACTAGTTTGTGAAAGCGAAAACCTTGTCCTAAAAGTTTCTTGGTAATTTGTAAATTTCTACTATGAAAATCCAAAACATCAGTACATGCTCTAGCATACCAGATGAGCTGTGAAATATAGATACCATAGGACGGTAATCTAGGAACATCACCGTCAAGCCAGGGGAAATTAACAATGTTAAATCCAAAATCATCCTTTTTGTCATACACACTTGTATGGATCTCTCCATTACAATTTTGATTTTTAGGTCAAAAAATGGTGTTTCTGTCTTTGAAACGTTTGCCTTGTTTAGAATCAATTCTTGTGGATAAATAACATTTTTATATTTCTCAAAAACAGGAATGTCGATAGTAAGAATATCATCCAGGTACCTAGAAGTACCAATGAAACATTTCACATCATCAGTTTTTCTTTGTTTTTGAAGATTTTGGATAAATTCTTTTTCATACGTGTATAGAAATAAATCTGCAACAAGAGGCGCATAATTAGTACCAATTGGAATCCCTACAACCTGCTTGTAGAGTTTCTCACCAAATCTTACATAAATATTGTCCAAAAGGAAGGACAAGGCAATACACAGGTCACCACATGTCCATGATTTGTATGATTTGTAATCTGTGGTGGAAAAGAAACCCTTCGATTCAGAAGTAAAAATATAAGTTTTCCCCTCTCGATCAAAGCACCATTTAATGAGTTTGGACAGTCGATCATTTATTTTGTCGTGAGGAAGCGTGGTGTGCATATTAGAAAAGTCGTATGAAGATATCGTATTTGCTTCAAAATTTCTTGATTTCATTTTGTCAATCACATCCCCTGAATTTTTAATAGACCAAAAGAAGTTTATACCATTCCTGTTCATGACAGTTTCACAGTATTTTGCCACGTGTTCCTTTATAGTCGTGAGTGCTGACGTCAGATTTCTAGACAAAATTGTTGTTGAGCAGTTGCTAGAATTAGCAATGTATCGAAACTTGTAAGGAGACTTGTGAAGTTTTGGTATACAGTATATTGTAGGGAGATCCAATTTAGAAATAGGGATGTTAAAAGAAGAAATTTCATTGTTATGTTTGTTCAAAATATTGGGAACACTTCCGTTGCTTTCGATATAAGTATTAGTAGAGAAAAGTTCCGAAACTAAAGTTGATTTGTAGTAGCGTTTTCAAATAATTATGGTGTTGTTGGCTGCTTTGTCTGCAGGCGCGAAGACATATTTCTCATGTAAATTAAATAACTTGGATTTGAAATATCTTTCTGATTTAGAAATTGAATTTTCAAAAAGTTGAGGATTTTTGTGGTAGTTATCCATTCGAATATCGGTAATATCCAAAATGAGGTTTTTCCAGTCATTCAGAGCATGCGATTCGACTCCTTCCGATTTACACCATCGTTTGGTATAGTTATCTAAAGCTTCCTTTAGCACTTCGCGACATTTAATAAAATCTATCTTGGATGGGATTCTATACTTAGGTCCTTTCTTAAGAAGACCACGGAGCTGCCTGTCTTTGATAATTGAAAAGTCACCTGTAATAATATGACCAGCTGGTTTATATAGATATGCAGATGTTGCACATTCTCAAGAAGCAGGACATGATTCAAGTAAAGATACCGAAATATTGCCACATCAACTCCTAAAGTGACACTACTTTTCGCAAATTGTTGTAATATACTACCAGAAAGAGTATTGCCTTTCCCGACAATTTGGCGAATATGATTCAAGTGTTTACCAAACTTGGTCTGACAAATACTTTCTACGCATTCCATCACAAATTTTACAGCCAGACCTTTTGATTCAAAATTGTCAATTAGACAATGGAATGCAAAAGAATACGCGGGTCGACCCACTATTGACTTTTTACCTCTTTTTTGAAGAGCTCTTTCGTATGCTATTTCATCAAAATTCGGATCCGCTCCATTCTTTAGAAGAACCCGCATACTTTCAATGTAATATTGTGTGAACCTGTGATTGTGTACACTCACTGAATTTCGAATCAGGCTATAAAGGGGGTAGGTATTTGTCGGAGCAAAATAATATATGATGCCAAATAAATAAAGGGCCAAGCCAAAGCTTCTTTTATGCGACAGAGCTTGAAAGAATTTGTTATTTCACTTTGAAAACCAAGTCACGGGAAACAAGATATGAAAAATTCTCAATGATCAGAGGAAAAAGCGAGAGGGGACAGTTATCAAAATTTAAAACTGGGGGCCCTCTGATGATTTTTTCTCAAATTTACAATATCTGCATATCTGCATAGCTGCATAGCTCGAATATTTTAAACCGATCGTTCATGCCTTTTGTACTACCCCTTCAACCCATCTGAACATTTGAAATCCACTCATTTCAATAGAGTCCATTCGATCAAAGCTTTTGATTTTTCGGCACTTTACACAACAATCCCACATTCTAAATTGAAAGATAGACTAGCGAAAATTATACTTAACGTGTTTACAAGCAAACTTATATTTAAGAACGGCAGCCGCAAATGTAAATTTATTGCTGTTAATTATGACAAAACCTACTTTGTTAAAGAAAAGTCGGAGTCTAAAATCAAGTACACTGAAGCAGATATTTTTAGATGTTAAACTTCCTTTCAATTTATCTGTTCTTAAATGATTCTATTCAATTTGAAGACGTTTAACATTTATACCACTTGGTGAGTGTCACTGCTGGTAGATCAGGAGTGCCCGAGGGCACATGTAGCCAAGTTCGATCAGTTTCGGTTGATAGTTTCTTCAACGCATTCTAAAATTTTTGTTATCAAAATTTCTTGAAATTTCTAAAAAGTGGGTCCTGCAGAGTCATATCCCTCCCATCCTGCTACGTCTTTCGGTACGCTTTTTCGACATAGTAACTGTTTAACTTTTTTTAGCATATTACATCGTTTAGAATTGAGGATCACTGACGAGGGTTAAGTACCCGAAACGTGCATGTCTGGTCCATGCTGCCAATTTATCTGTTCTTAAATGTTGCTATTCAATTTGAAGACGTTTAACATTTGGTCTGTTAAGGGAAAAGATAATCAACTTTTACCTTTAACTACACTTACAGATACCTAGACGATGTTTTGTCTATCAATAATCCAAAAGTCGCGGATTTCCTCAGCCGAATCTATCCTTCGGAGCCTGAAGTCAATGAAACCACAGAGACAAATAATTCAGCATCCTATTTGGACATAATGTTCTCCTTCAACACTGATGGTCACATGTACATCTCAATCTATGACAAACGTGACGACTTCAATTTCAACATCACAAACTTTCCTTCTCTGGGTAGCAACATTCCTTCATCGCAAGCTTATGGCGTATTCATATCTCAGTTGATACCCTATGCCAGAGTAAGTACTTAATATACAGATTTTATTCTATGAGCTAGCCGTTTTTCAAAAAAGCTTCGCAGTCAGGGATACGTTTGTGACCAACTAACGTCGTCACTGAGGAAGTTCTACGGTAGATATGGGGAACTCGTCATACACTATGATGTCCCACTCTCCAGAATGGTGGATGCTATACTGTCATAGACCATTTGAACCAACCAACCACAGATTATACTTATATCTTCCGAAATGGAATTAACCTGATGTTACAATTCTACCGAACTGAAGAGACGGGTGTTGCATGAAAGCAGGAGATGCTTACTCTTCCTAGGCACCTGGTCGCACTCCCTTATTGGGAGTTCGCTTCTTTTCATATGGTAGAGGTTTTTGTTTGTTTGCTTTGGTCCCTGTTTTATCCTGATTTTGTATGCGCTCGGCTTATAATTTTAGGAATTATCGATTGTGTACCATATATGGGGATATGGTCATTATCCATATTTGTTAGTCTATGTACATGAGTTAAAGAAAATCAAATAGAGAACAAAATTGAGCATCGAAAGTTCCCTAGCAAGCTAGAGGTGGGACCAGGTGCCAGGGAGGAATAAGCATCTTCTGTTTGGCTAGCCGCACCGCCGTCGATGTTCATGCACGAAAATGAAAAATCTAAAATAAATGCACTGTCTGAGGTTGTTTGTATGTATAAAGTGCTATGGCGAACATGTCAGGAAAAATATTTGAAACACTTCCTGTCAAACCCCTCGCGGGGAACTTTTTTACGAGCATCACAAGTATGTACTTACATAAGAATTTTACGATTTTTAAGATTTTAAATGAATGTACTAGCAATCAAGAAAAAAAAAAAAACTATGAATTCGCAAGAATTCTTTTGAAAATATTTTTCCTGGATTTACTTATATATTCTATATCGAGAATTTCTGTTGCTTGTAACAATTTCAACATCACAAACTTTCCTTTTCAGAGTAGCAACAACCCTTCATTGCCAAATTATGGCGTATTCATATCTCAGTTGATACGCTATGCAAGAGCAGCTACCAAATATACAGATTTTGTTCAGAGATTTAGGCGTCTTTCAGATAAGCTTCTCAGTCAAGAATACGTTTGTGACCGACTAACATCGTCACTGAGGAAGTTCTACGGTCGATATAGGGAACTCGTCATACATTATGATGTTAAACGTCTTCAAATTCAATAGCATCATTTAAGACCTGATACATTTACAGCATGGACCAGACATGCACGTTCGGATACTAAACCTTCGTCAGTGATCCTAAGTCTAAACAATGTAATATGGCAAAAAAGTATGAAAATTATTCTGACCAAAAATGTACCAAAAGACGTAGCAGAATGGGTGGGATATGATGCTACAGGACCCACGTTTTAAGAATTTCATTAAAATTTGTAACAGAAAAATTCAAATGCGTTGAAGAGACAGACGATCAACCGAAGTTGATCGAACTTGGCTACATGTGCCCTCGGGGACACCTGGTTCACCAGCAGTGACACTTACCAAGTAGTTCCAATGTTAAACGTCTTCATGATGTCACACTCTCCAAAATGGTGGATGATATTCTGTCTTAGACCATTTGAACAATCCAACCACCGAATATACTTGTATCTTCCGAAATGGAAGTAACCGGATGTGACAATTCTACCGAATTGAAGTGACGGGTGTTGCATGCAAACAGGAGATGCTTACTCTTCCTGGGCACATGGCCTCACTACCATTTTGGGAGTTCGCTTCTTTTCATATGGTGGAGGTTTTTCTTAGTTTGTTTTGGTTCTTGTTTTATCCTGATTTTGTATGCCTTCGGTTTATAATTTTCTGAATTATCGATTTTGTACTGGGATATGGTCATTATTCATATTTGTCATCAAAATATCTTGAAATTTCTTAAACGTGGGTCCTGTAGCATCATATCCCATTCATCCTGCTACGTCTTTCGGAAGATTTTTAGACATAACAACTTTCAAACTCTTTCGCCATATCACATTCTTTAGATTGAGGACTACTGACGAGATTTAAGTACCCGAAACGTGCATGTCTGGTCCATGCTGAAAATTTATTTGTTCTTAAATGATGCTATTGAATTTGAAGTCGTTTAACATTTGAAATACCTGATGAGTGTCACTGCTTGTGGACCATGAGCCCCCGAGGGCACATGTAGCCAAGTTCGATCAACTTCGGTTGATCGTCTGTCTCTTGAAAGCACTCGAGAATTTCTGCTATCAAAATATCTTGAAATTTCTAAAACGAGGGTCCTGTAGCATCATATCCCACACTCATTTGCCATATTACATTCGTTTGATTGAGGATCACTTACGAGGACTAGTTACCCGAAACGTGAAATGAAGAGCACCCAGGTAGGGGGATCGATATAATTAATCAATTAAATTCAATGTCGGATTATTGTCATGGATAAACTCCCTTTTGTTAAGTTATATATCCTGTATGAGCTTTTGTTCTTAATAAAAATGAAAGTGCCGTGATAAAGTGATGGGGATATATTCTGCTTTGGTTATTCTTGATTATGTACAAATAAAACTTTATAGGACTTTATTTGTCGATAATCTACCAGCAGTAACTATGCATTATTTAAAGAAAAAGAGTGGGTAAAAGTGAGGTCGGAGAAATGAATGCCAAAGAGCCAACTAAGGACAAAAATCTATGCAATCAGGGAGATGCTCCTTAGTTTTATAATGATGAATCAAATCTAGAGTGAGAAAAAAAGAGTCAGTGCAGAAGCTTTTAAAATAGCACAATGCGAACGATATCCTCGGGGACTTAACAATCCACCAGCAGAGATACCAACTGGCTTACTACTGGAATAATGGCTTTATGCAAACGGTATCACCGGGGACTTAACAATCCACCAGCAGATATACTAACCCAGTGGTTAAATCAGTCCTGAAATAATATGTTCTATAGTATCGATCATTATTTGTTGCACCATATGCGCATTTCAACAATTAATTTATCATCAGTTCGATAGAGAGGAAATGTAAATAGTGAGTACATTGAGAGCCATATTCCAAGCATGACATAAAATCAGTGAATGAAAGTCAAACACAAAAGCCAAATCCAGATTCCAAAATTTGAAGTTTTGAAAAAAAGTACAATCAGAACTTTATCACGTGAAGAGAAATTAGACAAACAGACGGAGGCATTGACACAGCTTCACAGACACACCAAGGACAACTTATCTAATGAACTATCTCCAGTGCAAGTGAGGAAGGCATTGTAGAATGAATTGTAGGTGGCGCCGTCAAAACGCACCGTTTTTACAGTTTTCATATTTCACATGAATCATGTTATATAGTATCCAAGTAGATAGGACCAAAAAGGAAGCACAAAACCCATTCCAATTTATGTCTTAGTGCTTCCAGAGATTCACTTATTGGCTAAGGACTGACCAAAAATACTGTAATTGCAAAATTCATTTTAGTAGCACCCTCTGGATTTATTTTTTGAATTCAAAATTGTGAATTTACTTTACGAAAAGAGCGCGACTCCGAATTTCCTGTAGGGTCGATTCAGAAGCATATACAAGTAGCGCCACTCGAATAACTTCGATACAGAAATAGATGTCTGGCTATATCGGGGTTATATCACACAACGGCTGAAATCATCATTGCGGAAGATCTTCGATCGCTATGGGGATATTATAAAAGCATATCGGATCCCCTTTCCAGAATGATCTGTGACATTCTACATTGTGATTGAATGGCTGTCGTTATCATCAAACAAGACATACTTACCTGATCTGCACATCAAAATGTACATCGAGACAATCACCGAATTTGACAGGTTTCCATGGAGCTGTTGCAACGGGTGTTGTATGCAATCAGGAGACGCTGACTCTCCCCGGGCACCTGGTCTCACTTCGAAATGTTGTTCATTCCGGGGTTCGCAACCGTTTCGATGGTAATTCTAACGATTTTGCTTTGCCTTCTCGACTTTGAGACTGAATAACGGTTGGGTACTTCTTTGATGTTTATGTACAATACAATTGATGAATGCAATTCCTTTGATCCTAAAGCCTTTCTAGTGAAATATGCCGTTACAAAACAGAAACACAGCAGACTCTAAAACCATTCAACAATCACCTTTAACATTTCCGACTAACGAGAACAGAGATACATCTGAAGCCATTTAAAACATAAGATCAATTAAAACATCCTGTAAAGAATTGTAAGAAGTTTATGTGGTATATAGAATATTTATATCATGTAAAGCTCACCTTGCTTTAACATTGTTTTCAAGGATGAGAAGTAAATGAGAGGATAATGAGAAGGGGTGAAAATTAATTTAATCAAAACGGACTTGAAGATCATGTGTCATTGTTCAGATTGAGGATCACTGACGAGGGTTAAGTACCCGAATAGTGTATGTCTGGTCCATGCTGTAAAATCTGCTTCTAAATGATGCTATTGAATTTTAAATCGTTAACATCTGTTCTTTTTTAATTGGCAGGTTAAAGTTTGACAACTGTTTTTCATACTTTTTGTAAAATAGAAATTCATTGTAGGTGTCGCTGTTAGAATTAATTTGGATGGCGCCGCATACATGTAAACTGCTGTAGATCCAACTCTATTATTATTTTTGTGGAATTATTTTCTTATAACACAGTGTATTTCGTAATAGCAGATTCTACAAGAAATTATGTTTGGCGGTCTTTGGGAACAATGGAATTGCAATTTCAATTATAATGCACGTTTATCTAATTTCTTCGTCGAATTAATTCAGGGTTGCACCGCAAACAATCAATCAGTTTGGTAATATTTTGTTCTAGGTTTCCATACCGCGGTCATTGAGCAAAACTCCCCCTTGTTTTTATATAATATACTAGTCAAAATTTCTAACTTACATTTTCCCAGTTACTTCAATATCACGATTGGTAGAAATCAATTATTTAATATCTATATCTATAATAACAACGAAAGTTTTTAAGTGTAAATGATCATCCTGCGATGTGTATCTTCAAATTCTACAGCATTTTAGCGAAGAATCATCCGCTTCCGGTTTGTAAGAAAACGTTGTCTCTTGACTGAAAAAGGCTACAATAGAAAAGTTCTTACGGTTTTCATGCGATTCGTTTTTCGGATTTTGAAATATCGGCGATTGAAACTGTTAATTCGTCGAGATATGCTTACACATTTTCTGATGCGTTACGAGTCATTAACACTTCCGGTATCATTGATATACCGGGTAAGGATTTTTGTGTTGAAACATTTCCTGCGAATGCGATTTTTAATTTTTCCCTGTGCTAAGCCACTTTTCGTGAAAAGTACGCCTAGAAAAAGATGTTTGGTTAATGGAAGCTCATTTAACGCACAACTCAAAAGAGTTATGCGAACGCATCCATTTTATTGAAAATTCGTTAAGTTTTGTTTCCTCATTATCGCTTTTGTAACAAATGCATTCCGTTTAATTCATGTTTTTTCTGATGAAACGTGGATAAAACAATTCTTTAAAAGTGGTTTGATTGTAATTTTCCGATAAAATACGCGAAATTCATGAAAAGTGTTCAAAATTCAAATTTCGTCACGGTCTGTTTCCGTTGAAAGAAATTTCGTTTTTCTTGATTTTAAAGTAAAGAGAGAAATGTTGTATATCAAATTAAATTATCTTTAAAATAATTTGAATTCCATATTAACGAAAATCCATACCCGTAGAATGGTAAGTTAGAAAATTTGACAAGTATAGATATTGCGAAGAGAAAAAAAAAATATCGCTAATAAACACAGAGTGATATCAGGTACCATGGAAGAGTATATTAAGGCATCTCTCGCTAGCTGATCACTTCTTTTTAATATCTGGAAAAGCTTATGCAACCTATAATCATTTCACTCTTAAATGATACTCAAGTCTCAACGCAGACAGGCTAGTTTTGCTCCTTTGAATACAGTTTGTTTCATTTTTCATTTTTATGTACTTAGTTAGTGTTTACCAGGAGGAGGGGGGGGGGGGGGCAATTTCCTGATCCGATTTTTTTTGCCGGCCCTTTCCCCCCTAAAACCTCGACCCGGAATTTCGTTTTGCAAAGTCAAGCTGCTCCCTGATATGATTCATGTGGTTTAATGTGGTATTTGAATGTGTATAAACTGTACTGACTTGCCACCTATAATGCATTACGTATTTTAAAACACTTGAATCTGGAGATTGGTCATGAAATTAAGTTGTCCGCCGGTATGAAGCTGTGTCTCCGCCTGTTTGTCCTTCGTGTTTCTACGTAAGGTATGAAGCTGTGTCTCCGCCTGTTTGTCCTTCGTGTTTCTATGAAGCTGTTTCCGTCTGTTTGTCCTTCGTGTTTCTATGGAGCTGTGTTATTGTCTCTGTCTGTTTTTCCTTCGCGTTTCTATGAAGCTGTTTTCGTCAGTTTGTCCTTCGTGTTTTTATGAAGCTGTGTCTCCGTCTGTTTTTCTTTCGTGTTTCTATGAAGCTG
This sequence comes from Pinctada imbricata, assembly GCA_033119305.1. Classification (NCBI taxonomy): domain Eukaryota; kingdom Metazoa; phylum Mollusca; class Bivalvia; order Pterioida; family Pteriidae; genus Pinctada; species Pinctada imbricata. The sequence continues at coordinate 15,348,932 of VSWD01000014.1, read as the reverse complement.
TGTTATTGTCTCCGTCTGTTTGTCCTTCGTATTTCTATGGAGCTTTTTCCGTCTGTTTGTCCTTCGTGTTTCTATGAAGCTGTGTTATTGTCTCCGTCTGTTTGTCCTTCGTGTTTCTATGAAGCTGTTTCCGTCTGTTTGTCCTTCGTGTTTCTATGAAGCTGTGTCTCCCTCTCCTTGTCATATTATCTTTCAGAATGTTCTGTAAAAAATTATATAAGCCTTTTTGATCGGAATTTCGGAATCTGATTTTTCGGTTATGGCTTTGCACTGCTTTGATTCTGCAAAGAAAATTGATTATAAGGGCGACATTTGTTATAAGATTTGCGTGAGATTTTTAGCACAACGAAATGTTTATCTGGAGGTAATTCCTTAACGTTCTATATTTACTTAAAACTTGGTGCATTACTGAAGAAGAAGGATAATCGAAGCATGACTGAAACAGTAGGAGTTATCTTTCCATATAGTTCAAAATCTCCAGAGGTTCCGACAGTAGATGTGAATTATATAAAAGGACTTATCGTATTATTATTTTAAACGAAGAGCGCCTACCACGTCAATACATACGAAGTATGATATTATTTCAAAATATAATACTCCGTGCTAATGTAAATACTTGATCTGATATTGATTCAGAGCAAATACATGTAGATCCTACTGATTATGAATTATCAACAAACATTTAGGATGTAAAATTTCCACCAATAGTGTCCATAAGGTTCCAACGAATTACACACTTACTCATATACTCATTCTAGTACTCACTAACTAAATCGCTCACTTATATGTGTAACTGACTGACTGACTGACTGACTGACTGACTGACTGACTCACCCACTGACTCACTCAATGATTCATTTACTGACAGACTGAATGAATGAATAACTGCCTGCCATACTCCCTGATTTATTCACTCCCTGACTAATTCATTCCCTGACTCACTCCCTGACTCACTCCATGATCCACTCCCTTACTCACTCCCTGAGTCCCTCCCTCCCTCACTCACTGATAGGAATTTAATATCTGAAGCACGACGGCGAAGGAGAAGGAGCCTGGTGTTACATTTGTAATCAGGCTGGTGTGTCTGATACATTGTTTTAAAATTTTCTTCAAGAAGGCAAGACGGCGTATTATTTAATGAAAAACTTGTTATGTAGAAGCAATATCTAATTGAAAATATATAGTCAGGCTTGTCAGTAGTGTAAGAAGTCCCGATAATGTGGGTAGTATTTTTAGAACTGGGGAATTCCGGGATTTGTGTATAGGAAAGGGGGGATTCCTAGGGGAATTCCATGTTTATTTATAGGTATGGGAAAGTCCATGGTAAATTCCTAGGGAATTCCCAATTCTATATTTAGGATTTAGGAAAGTCCCAGACCTATGTTTAGATGTTGTTCTAGAAAATCATCTATTCGTGGAAGGAATAATTTCCCCCTACAACTAGATGAAAAAGAATAAATAAAGACAAATTGAAAGTTTATACATATTTCATTCAACATTGTACATATTTCAAAAGTCTATGCACTGTACTGTGGCCTCACATTCTGACTCGCCATAGGTGGGTGTCCTCTGTTTGCTCCATAGATGGGTCGTCCTCTGTTTGCTCCATAGATGGGTCTGGGGTAATTTGGCCTGTAGTTGTTAGGTCCATAGTTGTTGGGTCCCGGATACGTGTTGTATTCCTGTTGTACAGGACAGTCTCTGGCCCAGTGTCCCGTGCCTTGGCACTTGTAGCAAACGTCGTTCTGCTTCTTGGGCGGCTGAGGACATTCGGTAGCAAAATGTCCCTCTTCATTGCAATTGTAACATACGTATCTGGCTTTCTTCTTAGGCGGTTCGTCTCCCTCTTCTGCATTTCTCTTACTATCCATCAATGTATGGATGTCGGCTTGCATCTTGGAAATGGATGTCTGTACATCTTCCATCATGGCAGTCATGCGCTGACAATTGCTATAGATGTCGTCCATTTTGTTGTCTGCAGGCTGCTGCTGTACATTGCCGTTTGGCAATTGAAAGTCAAAGTTGGTGAAATCAATATCAGAAACTTGTTGAGAAGCCATCTTAGTTGCGTCTCCTATGAAGCACATAGCATGAATGACTGGCTTTGAAAATGTGTGTGAAATATATACTCAAAGCATTGTTCTAGAGTGTTCTATCTAATTTGCATATGTCCTAGTACGACTCTAAGTGCACTTGAACGACCTTTCGTGTCAACTGCACGTGTTACTTTGACATTTCAAACAACCTTTCGTGTCAACAGCACGCGCTGGTATCTTGCCAGTTAGAACTTTCTAGAACATATGCCTTTCAAACGACCTTTCGTGTCAACGGCACGCGCTGGCTACTTGCCAGTAAGAACTGTGTAGAAGTGTCAAGAATATATGACGTCATTTTATCCTGCACCTGCAGCTTTGACTTTGAAACGACCTTTCGTGTCAACAGCACGTGCTACTTTGACTTTCAAACGAACTTTCGTGTCAACGGCACGCGCTGGCAGCTTGCCAGTAAGAACTTTCTAGAAGTGTCAAGAACATATGACGTCATTTATGTCGGTCACCTGGAATCCTGCCAAGAAGTATGACGTCATGGATGGCGCGCTATAGAAAAGTCGGTCAGTACAATAAAGTCAGTCACCTGGAATCCTGCCAAATTTATGACGTCATCGATAGAATGCTTTAGAAAAATTGGTTAGTATAAGGTCAGGTACTTACCAAGAACATTTTAGGTAATAAATAACTGACACGTGTCCTTCCCGTTCAAGGACAGAGTCAAGGTCATAGTCAAGGTCAAATGACACGTGATCACGTGATCAGTCACGTGACCGAATGTTCTAGAATTCCCTATGTATATATAAACCCCAATTTTCACAGAGCCAACATCATTTTGTCCTTGACAAGAGACCGAGATGGCTGCTAACAATACTGTTGCTGACATTAGAGAAAAGACCCGGGAAGATGTTGAATCTACTCAGAGGGAAAAAAGAGAAGAAGAAACCAACAAACAGCGTGACTTTGACGCTAAAGATGTACGGGATTACTACGACATCAATGTCAATAAGGCCTACCTGTCCCGTAAGTTTAGGACCATGGGGAAGAAGTAAACCGTCCAGTTCAAAGATATGAGTAAGGACATTTCTCCCACCCAGTTTCCCAAAGTGTTGCCCAAGATCATGAACACTTTGGTCGATGACTTGAAAGACGAGAACGGGATCAAGGATGCTGATTATGTTCGGGCCATCGTACACCATCCTTCTTTGAAATCTGAGATATGGATCCCGTTCTCATAGAGTACCGAGATGTCCGGGGACGCTATTTTAAAAGAAGTTCAAAAGGTCCAGCAATCCAACGAGGACTTTAAAATGGAGGACGGCCAAACCACCATTGATTTGCTTCATGTGGAGATGCCTATGGGAAGCGGTGGGAACCAAATCAAGCACCTACATAATGATAAGGAGGCATTCAGAAAGGGAAAGAGGTCTATTGTAAGCATTGTCAATGACGAGGACCATAAGTGTCTATCACGGGCCATCGTCGTGACCATAGTCCACGCCAATAAGCCAGAAAAAGACTCAGAAGAATGGAACAAGGAATGGGAAAAAATTAAAAAGATAAAAGACTACAAACTGCAGAAAGAAAGAGCCAAAGCTTTATGTGACCAGGCAGGTGTGTCTAGCGATCATGGGTGCGGTCCAGCAGAATGGGAAAAATTCCAAAAAGTCCTGACACCCAACTACAGGTTGAAAATTTACCAGCAGAATGCAGTTGCCAAAACTCTGAAGTTTGACGTTCTGTACAAGTAAGTTTATTTCATAATCATTGTGATCATTTCATTGAATTTACTTTGTTTGTGTTATCATGTACTTAATATTTTCTATCTTTACAGAGGGACCGTAACCAATGATAGAATCCAACCCAAAATCTTGCACCTACTGTATTCCGACAACCATTATGACGCCATTACATCCATGCCTGGTCTGGTGGAACAACCCTACTACTGCGACTTTTGTGACGTGGGGTACAGAAACGCTGACAGTCATAGGAGTGTCTGCCCCGTCAGATGTTACTGGTGCCTGGCTTCACCCCCTTGCCCTTGGGAAGACGCCAATGTGGAATGTAATAGTTGTGGCGGTAATTTTCATAGCTTGAAATGTTACTGGAACCATTTCAAACCCGACAAGGCCGGTAACAGCGTATGCGACCTGATGACTAGATGCGAGGAATGCGGCAGTTGGATCACTAAACGCCTGAAACCTGTCCACAAGTGCGCCGACAAGGATCACTACTGTAGCATTTGCAAGGAGCAGGTGGGAGAGGGACACTTGTGCTACGTGCAGACGGTACCTATCCCGAAAAAGAAAAAGAAGAAGAGCGACTTATACATCTTCTACGATTTTGAATGCACCCAGGAAACCGGAGAGCATGTTCCCAACTTCTGCGTGGTACACCGGGCCTGTGAAGCTTGCATTAACCAACCTATCGAAGACTACTGCCAGACATGTTCCAACCTACCTGGAGGTGGACGCGAAGTCATCTTTAAGGGGGAGACCACCTTGGACCAATTTATGGTTTGGTTGTTCAACACCTGTTCCAGTGACGGCAAGACCAAGAAAATGTGTCATGAGGGAGCCACAGCCATCGCCCACAACATGAAGGGATACGACGGCCAATTCATACTACACTTTTTAGTCAACCGAGCCTGTATTAAACCAGATGTAAGTTTTGATTTTTATTTTTTCTTTAATATTTCTAAACTAAAAGTGTTTTATTTGGTTTACTCAAAAAAACTTTATTTATTTTTAAACAGGTACTGATGAATGGCGCCAAGATTATGACGATGTCTGCACACGGAGTGAGGTTTGTGGACTCCTACAACTTTTTACCAGATGCCTTGAGCCGTCTACCATCTGCCTTTGGACTGACCGAGTTGAAGAAGGGTTACTTCCCTCACCTCTTCAACACTACAGCAAACCAAAACTATGTGGGACTTTATCCACCTATCGAGACCTACATACCCGACGGAATGAGAGGTAAAGCCAGAGAGGAGTTCCTGGCCTGGTACCAAGACAAAGTGCAGAGGAGAGAGGAGTTCAACTTTGCCAAAGAGATGGAGGAGTACTGCAGGTCTGACGTAGACATCTTGAGACGTTGCTGTGGTAAATTCAGAGGCACCCTCCTGTCCCTCGTCAAAGTGGACCCGTTCGTGGAATGCATTACCTTTGCCAGTACAGCCAATCTAGCTTTCCGCCGCAACTTTATGCCTAGGGAAACTGTAGCCATCTTACCCCCGGAAGGATACTCACCCGAACGGAAGTACTCCATCAAAGCTTTGAGATGGTTGAGATGGATTGCCCACGAGACTAACCAGGACATTCGCCATGCCAGGAACGGTGGAGAGATGAAGATAGCCCACCTATCCATCGACGGCTACAACATGAACATGCAGACCGTCTACGAGTTCTACGGTTGCTTCTGGCACGGATGTCCCGAATGCTATCCCAACATGAAATTGGAGGAACATCCGGTCAGACACGACTGCACCTTTAAGCAACTGTATCAAACTACCCAGGACCGTCAGAACTTTTTGAACGAGTTGGGATTTAGAGTAGAACACATTTGGGAGCACGATTACGATCGCCGATGTAAGGAGGATCCCGAATTCGGAGCCTTCGCCAAGAAAATGGCCGAGGAAATCGTGGACCCCTTACAACCCAGAGATGCTTTATTTGGCGGTAGAACTAATGCCACTCGGCTCTACTGTGACGAAGGAGACATGCGTTACATCGATGTCTGTTCCCTTGTTCCCTCTACCCCTCTGTTCTAAAACACGGGACTTTTCCTATCGGACATCCGGTTCTGATCACCGAGAACTTTGACGATATCAGAGATTACACGGGCTTAGTCAAATGCCCCATCATACCGCCACGCAAATTGTACCATCCGGTATTACCTTACCGTTACGGAGGTAAACTACTGTTCCCCCTCTGTCGTACCTGCGTCGAGATGAAAGAAGAGATCGGCCCGGACTACCGATGTCAACACAACGCTCAAGCACGAGCCTTGACCGGAACTTGGGTGATCGAGGAAGTTAAGATGGCTTTGGAAATGGGTTATGTTATGGACTGTATCCACGAAGTGTGGAATTTCCCTCAGACCTCCAGGACCCTGTTCAAAGACTATATTGACACGTTCCTGAAAATCAAACAGGAAGCCAGCGGATTTCCTCCCGAATGTGACACCGTGGAAAAGAAAGCCGAATTTATCAAAGAAGTGTTTCGGAGAGAAGGGATCAGACTAGGAGATGTCAACAAAAACCCTGTCCTACGTACCATCGCCAAGATGTTTTTAAACTGCCTATGGGGGAAATTCGGACAACGCCAACAACTGACTCAGAACAGGTGAGGTTTTATTTCAAATCTAAAATAATATTTTTGTATTATCTTTTATTAAAAATGTATTTTATTAATACTAATTTGTACATTTACAGGTACTTGTCGTATCGTGGTGAACTATTGGAACTGATGCAGGACGATACCAAGAAGGTGATGCATTTAGAACTGATTCAGAACCAGGAGAACGACGAACTGGACCTCATCTTAGCCAACTTTTCCGAGAACGACGACTTTGTACCGCCTTGTAATTTCGGCAACGTAGTGATCGCCTGCTACACTACAGCTTTGGCCCGCTTGAAATTGTACGATGCCTTGCGCCGATTGGACGACAGAGTCCTGTACTTTGATACCGACAGCATCATCTACGTACACGACGATCACAAATGGAGTCCCCCCATCTTAGATAGCTTGAGATGTTGGACCGACGAATTAGGCGGGAAAAAGATCACGACCTTCGTGTCGGGCGGACCCAAGAACTACGCTTACCAATTGAACGACGGTAGTACCGTGTGCAAAGTCAAGGGCATGACCTTGGATTACAAGACCAGTCAAATCATCAATTTCGAAACAATGAAAAACATGGTACTGAATCAAACAGACGACGACAAGGTCACGGTCACTTACCCTTCCAAGATTGTACGCGGGAAAGATCACAAGTTATTTTCCAAGGGCATGACCAAGGACTATCGTATCGTGTATGACAAACGTCAGATTCTGGAAAACCTGAACACTTTACCTTACGGATTCTGAAAGGTCAAGGACGTTTAAACATTTTGTATATATAAAGACTTGATTCTTTTTCACAACTCATTCAGAATGTTGCTGGCTGTCTTACTGTACATATACTATTGGTTCCAAGGAAGAAGAAGGTACCATAGAGACTTTGATGATTTTTTCGAACGTCTGAGACGAGCCATACGTCGCAACAACAGACAAAGATTGATTGAAGCAGCCTGATGTTTTTGACTTTGCTAACTTTGATTGGATTCTTTTGTGCGGCGGACTGTCCTTACATAGATTGGGATTGGGACGAACACCTTATTTTGAGAACATTTAAAGACGGATCACCATGTATCCTGATCACCAAAAAGACGCCCAAAGTAGCCATGACGATGCACTGCCCTCCTACCCACTGATCGAATACTTGTCGTTTTCACTGCATCACATCATTACCTGTATCATAGGCATGAACTTACGGATGTCGGGACTGAGACACAAGTGTCCGGGATGTAAAGACAGACAGTGTTTTTGGAGATTTTGTGGAGCTTACAACGCCATGTTTGAAGGCGGTAAAGATGGAACTTTCATGCAAGACTTTATTTTTTTCTTACGTCTCATGTTTAATGATCAACAAGTGTTTGATGATGACATACCTATGATGTATACCTTAGTTCTGGCTTACATTCATTCTCTTGAACCTACGTTTGAAGAAAACTTTGTTTGTTCTTTATAAATAAAATGTTCTTTGAATTCTCTTGTCATTCTTTCAACATGAGTACTCACGTACAGACGTTAGACGACTTGAGTGCTTTCGTGTTTAAACACGAGTTTACCATGGTGGTAGCCGGATCCAGTCGTTCCGGTAAAACCGAATTTGTCAAACAATTGGTTCGATACAAGGACGAGGTCATTCATCCTCCTCCTCAAAAAGTAGTCTGGTGTTATCGGGAATGACAAAAAGCTTACGAGAGTATGCAAGGTCAAGTCAAATTTGTCAAGGACATTCCACCAGAAGACGAAATCTTGGTGTCAGACCTTAACACTAGACACTTGTTAGTCTTTGACGACATGATGGGTGGTCATAGCGGTGAATACATTGTAGATTGGTTTACACGCAAAGCACATCATCGTAATACCAGTGTCGTATACATTACGCAAAACGTCTTTGACCGCAGTACACATCACCGCACCATCAGTCTCAATACACATTACATGGTCTTGTTTAAAAATCCCCGAGATAAATCACAAGTTGAAGTGTTGTCCAGACAATTAAAACTTCCCTGTTTGAATTATGCGTACCAGGATGCTACCAGTAAACCCCACGGGTACTTGGTGGTAGACATGACACCCACTACTCCCGATACTTTAAGGTTGAGAACGGACGTGTTCCACCACCCCCTGGCAGGAGGGATCGTAGTGTACAGTCCCAAAAACGATACGTTCCAAAAAGAGTGGAGGATGCAAAACGGTTCCCCTCAAAAATCTTCTAGAAGGAGGAGGAGGGCACCTAAGAAGGCAGCACCCAAGAAAAAGAAGACAGCAGCACCCAAGGCAACTGCAGCACCCCAGAAAAAAAAGAAATCACCCCAGAGGAAGAAGAAGAAGACCCCACAAAAACTCATAGCTACACCTGTTGGATTGGCCAGTGCCGACGAGTTTCAAAGAACGGGAAGAGCTACCTTTCATCCTTTGACGTCCACCCCTTTAAGTGCACCGGCCACGACGGCTTTGCAAGCATTGAATCGTCAAATAGGTCTCCCTCCCCATTTACAAGCCATGCTTCCCCTACCCCCGCAACCGGGTCCCTCCACCCAACGCCTATCCCCGCAGCCGGGTCCCTCCCGCCAACGCCTATCCCCGCAGCCGGGTACCTCCCGCCAACACATACGCTTATCCCCGCAGTCGGGTTCCACCCAACACATAGGGTATGCCCCCGGTAGAAAAAACGTCAAGTTTACGGCGCGCAAGAAATTGGGAGATGGAGGGGGACCTTGGAAAATGGCCAAACGTGTATAAAAGGAAGCGAGGTGGAATGAAAAGGTCATAGTGTACCCGGACATAGATGGAGTAACATGGGCAAGAGTGGATTAAAACCGCATGCGGATATCCTAAGACTGTTGGCTAACAAAGGATATTCCACCAAGTTCAATCAACGTGTGTTACAAGAAGCACCTAACGCTACCATTAGTAAATTGTGCGAGTGCATTTACAACACTTTAAAAGGGGTGGTACCATTAAGCAAGTGTCAGAAACGCAAGTTGGCACCTAGCAAGCACGTGTTAAGGAAACTGGTGCAACCGGGTTTGTCCGTGCAACAACGCCGCAGAACACTGGTCCGTCAAACCGGCAAAGGATTACCTATTTTACCCTTGATATCCATGATCGCACCTTTATTACTGAAAGGAATCTAAGATGGCCCGCAAGATGGTATTGGTACCTCAAAGCTTTTTGGAAGAGATGCAGCAGAGTCGGGAAAAAGATATTTTATCTTTACCCCATCCTTTACCTTATCCCCCCGAAGTAACGGCAGCCGTCAAAGCGGGTCAAACGTTAGACACGTTGAATCAACGAGGAGACTTGACTCCGGCTCAACAGGCTGCTTTGTATGGACAAGAACTGCATCGGTACCGGACCTATCTACATAAGACCAAAACAAAACCAGCACCTACTGCACTTACTAATACACCTACAGCAGCAGCAGCTTCCAATGACGTTACTGTAGAACCTCCGGCCGAAGAATTGATCGATCAGATCGTGTCCAGTGCTCCTAAACCCATGCGTGGAAAAGCCAAGATGATGCTACAACACATGCAACGTCATCCTCAAATATTATCGTGGGATCCCGAAGGACGGGTCAAGTACCGGGGTAGAGTGATTCCCAATGCCAACATCATCACCCTCCCCCAAACCGTCCACTAGCCAACCGGCCGCTTCATCGACACCTACTTTACCCACGCTGGCAGCAGCGGCGGCCCGCAAAGATTCGGATGACGAGGATGAAGACGAGAGTGGATTTGTCGACGCTTCTACCATTTTAGCCTCAACTCCACGTATAAAAACATCGGGCATCGGGAAGAAAAGTCAGTCGGACTTGGAGAAAAGTTGGTTGAGACTCCCCACCGGCTTTTCCTCACCTCAAAAATGGTTGTTCGGAAAAAAATAGATTTACCTTCTGTCTTACACCGTTTGTATTACGATCCCGAGAGTCCCGTGGCTTTTGCCGGCATACAGGCTTTGTACAGAGAGGCCAAACGTATTTATCCTAAAGTGGTGCGCAAACAAGAGGTGGTGGATTGGATACAAGAACAATCGACGTATACGTTACACAAACCGATCAAACGTAAATTAAGACGTAGTCGTACTATCGTGTCTACCATGGACGAACAGTGGCAAGGGGATTTAGCCGATGTCTCTAGCATGAAAGACTGGAACGATAAGAACACCTTTTTACTCTGCGTCATTGACGTCTTTTCCAAGTATGCCTGGGTGGAACCTTTGAAAAACAAAACGTCAAAAGAAATGATCCGAGGGTTTGGTGTCATCTTGAAAAGAGCTAAAGGACGGAAACCTAGACGTTTCCAAACGGATAAAGGCAAAGAATTTCTCAAAAGATGTTAAAAGAAGAAGACATTCATTTTTTCACCACCCATAACACGGAAACCAAAGCCAGTATCGTAGAACGGTTTCAAAGGACCTTGAAAGGACGGATGTGGAAATATTTTACCCACAAGAAAACCAGGAGATACGTGGAGGTCTTGCCCCGTTTGGTTAAAGGATACAACAGTACCAAGCATTCTACCATCGGGAGAGCCCCTCGGGACGTGACGCACCAAAACGTTTTGGACGTCTGGTTGTATGCCTATGCTCCTCAAAGAGTCCAGAAGAAGCAGAAACCTATATATAAGGCGGGTGATCGCGTCAGAATCAGTAAAGCCAAACACACTTTCGAGAAAGGATATCTCCCCAATTGGACGACGGAACTGTTTACCATTAAACGTCGAGTGGTGGGACGTGTACCTTACGCTTACGTGGTTCAGGACGATCACGGCGAAGAATTGGAAGGTACTTTTTACGAGTCGGAATTACAGAAAGTGATCAAGAGAGACGACGTGTACGAAGTGAAAGACATTTTGAAAACCCAGAAACGGAAAGTGGGCAAGAAAACGATAGAGGAAGTGTTGGTACGGTGGAAAGGATATCCTCCTAGTTTTGATTCATGGATCCCCCAGAAGGACATGATACGGTAGACGTGGGAATGGGGAGTAGAGAACCCTCTACCACATCCGTACGTTGGAAATGGTGTGGTGAAGCTCTACCCAAAGGACAGATCGTCTTCTTTGCTCAAATGATTCTGGCCATGACGGTCATTATAGCCAGCATCGCTTGCTTAGCCCTGGACAAAGACAACAAAGAATTTTGGATGGTCATGTTGAGTGGTTGCATGGGTTATATAATGCCCAGTCCCACCTTGAAGATGTCAGAATCTAAACTACCTGGAAGAAGGACACACCATTGAGAATCATCATCATGAGTGACTTTTACGTCACTTTACCCAGCGATGGATCGATGCGGAATTTCCCGGACAATACCATTTCAACGTTTCGAACACGATTACCTCAAACTATGAAATTAGAGGAAAGAGACTGGGAAGTGGCCCTTTCGGAAGTAGTGTATCCTACCGTTCTGAATAATGTGGATGACGGCTGTAATTACTTTGAAATTGTGGTGCCTTATTACTATCAAGCTGTTCGGAGTTTTAATTTGCACGCTTCGGATACCAATCGATACCGGATTACTATGAATAGTAGAACACCCCACACATTGAGTGAGATTCCAGGACTAGCACGACCTACCAATGATGAAGGCGTAGTTCAAAACCCTAGGGCCAATAATAATAATAATAATAATAATAATAATAATAAATTCTTTATTTTAAGAAGGTAACTCGATTAGTGAGACACTATTCTTCCTCAAGGCCTTCATAAACAAACAAATACACATAACATATTTACAATATATATATATATATACATAAGACATGGTAAAAGTCATGATAAGTGAAAAATAGAAATATTGAATCATGGCGTTTGATAAATTTAACATTACAAGGGATCTTCATTCTTTCCTTTTCCAAAAAGATATTTATAAAGGCAATTCTTAAAGCTAAATAAAGACGATGCTTCTTTTATATTGGATGGAAGTTCATTCCATAAGGAGACTCCACTGTATTGTAAACTGCGCTTGAAGGACTCTGTCTTGTGTCTTGGGACTTGTAGATCATTTCCGGTTACAGATCTCAAAGTGTAAAGGCTGTTTGAATTTTTAGAGAAAAGGTCGCAGAGATATGGAGGGGCCAGGTTATTGAAAATTTTGTAAAGAAGTACTCCCTTGTTAAACATGCATCTATCATAAATATTTAGCCAACCTAGTTCATCAAATAAAGGCTGGGATGGTGAATCAGGCGGGGCATCCATAATTACACGTGCCGCGCTCTTTTGTAACTTAAGGACGCGATCAAGTTGTGTTTTAGAAGCGTTACCGTAAATAGTGAGGCAGTAGTCAATACTTGGTAGTATGTAAGCATTGAAATACAGCTTTCTATAATGTTTATTCAAATACTGTTTAATTCTCCTTAAAAGACTTATTTTACAGGATATATTTCGACACACTTCGCTAATATGTTTGTTAAATTGTAAGTTGTTGTCAATCGTAACTCCAAGTAACTTATCAGCTTCTACATTTTGAAGAGGTTTTCCATTTATATCTTCAGGATAGCGATTAAACATGGTTTTTATCGATCGGCTCGGGAACTGGTGGATGAAATCAATTACGCCTTGGAACATGCCATTGATCCGGTGATGAAAGGCTCTGATACCAATCCCCCCCAACCCCAACAAGATTCGATTGGCATACAACACGTCCTACAACCGTGTGGCGTTGGAATTTACAGGAGCTACCATTAATCTGAAACATTTTTATTTCGTCCGATTCTGTAATCGGTTAGCCTTATAACTAGGATTCCTCACCACGCAACACGGTAGTCATCCCACTCATTGGTTACGTTCCAACCAATTAGCCCCCGTACCACCGGACGTCTACATGGGTATGAGTGGCTTGTACTTGTAACAGTGATGTGGTGCAAACACAGATTGTGGGTTCACAGAATCTACAGTTGATGAGAATCATTCCTTTTGAGAACCAGAAAGAGAACAATACCAATGGCCATGCGCAATGGGAAGGAAGACATCGGGAGTATCTTCCGATCAGCAAGCATTATTTCGACACGGTGGATTTAAGAAATGAATCTTATATATTTTCTGTAGATGCAGGTATCACCCGAAAAATTGGACAGAAAACTGCATCAATGCGCGTAGCGCGTTGATGCAAAAGTTTTCAGTGCAATTTTTCGGGTGATACCTGCATCAACAGAAAAAATATAAAATTCATTTCTTATCATTTAATTATTATCTGTTTATGGATTCTTAGATCTAGAAACAATCAATCACCGCACTATATTTCGTAAGTCGGAGGGTTTTGCAGTGATACGTCTCCCAAAAGAAGTTATGGCAGCCGCCATGATTCAAACAGCGAACGATCGTCTCTCTATATCTTTGGAATAAGGACCAGTTTGAGCAAATTCTACATGCACTGTTAATTTTTGAGTAAGTAGAAAAGAAAGGGTACCCTTGAAATGATAAGCAAACATCAACAAATTGTACTTTCAGCAACGACTTCATTCGTGTTTGAGGGAACCCCCGGTTCTAAAAATAGTGCTATAAATAGACTTCCGTGAAAAATTGTGTTGATCGATGTATCAACAAATTTTCTCAGCCAATCAGAATCTTCGTTTCTTGAAAATGACAATGAAAATTAAATGATATCCATATAAGGAACGACATGGGAGAAAAAGTGCCATTCTTTTCCGGTAAAGCCATCGTGAAACTACACTTCCGGAGAAAGCAATTATGATCGTACATCGAGGAATTCCGCGACAGAGAGGAAGAGGGGGAGGGTATGTGGGACGTTGGATGAGACCTTATCATCAGACGGGACGAGGATTCATGGATATAGCTAAAGCGGCCATTAAACGAATTGGTCCCCAAGCTTTAAACTCGGCTTTTCATGTGGGACTAGACCTGATGCACGGTAAACCAATCAAAGACTCGTTAATGACCCGGGTAAACAATTTGCATACGCGGCCGCCAGGGAAGCCCCCTACGTGATGAGAGACGCCCGTGCACCAAAGAGACAGGTACAGACCCATCAAAAGAATATGAGACAAGCCGTGGTAGATCGTATGAGAAGAAAGAAGAGAAGGAGAGTACCACCACCACCACCAGCATCCTCAGCCTCTCGACGTACCAATAAAAGCCGTGTCAAAAGGTCAAGGCCTCATTTGCAAAGAGGTCGTGGAAGGAGAAGGTCAGCAGCTCTCAAGAGGATTCTCGGGAAAAGATTGAGAAAAGCCAGCAGGATTAATAGAAAAAAGTCAAAAGAATCATTAAAAGAACGATAGACATCTTTGATTAGTGTCAAAATGATGCACCGCGAATCATGCGAATGTTCGACGGAGGGATTAGAGATTGATCGGGTTCCTCAAACCATGAGCGTTTTAGAGAAAGCTCAATGGGAAGAATACTATCCTCTCAATGCCATAGACAACAGGAATGCCGGAGCACCAGTGGAATTCGAGATCAAAGGTCACGGTGAAGACTTTTTGGATTTGGCACAGACTTACGTGTACATCAAACTCAAGATTACCCAAACAAATGGCACCGATTTGGCCAACGATACCCAGACGACCCCCGTCAACAATTTCTTACACAGCATGTTTAACGAGATCGATCTGTCCTTGAATGGAAAAATCATTTCACCCAGTACCAACACGTATCCGTATCGAGCCTATTTGGAGACCTTGTTGTCTTACAGACCCGATACCTTGAAGAAATCTATCAAAGCTAGCAATCTATGGGTCAAAGATGAAGGGGGAAAGATGGATACTGGGAATCCCCACCAAGACGACAAAACTGACGCCGCATACAATGCTTCTCTGAGAGCCAGACACAGTTTGATAAAGGAAAGTAAGGAAGTGGAACTGTTTGATCGTCTCCACTTGGACATGTTTCAACAAAAGAATTACCTGGTCAACGGTGTCGATGTACGTCTGAGATTCAATCGTGCCAGCACCCCTTACTGTTTGTTTGGCACTGCCGACGGAAAAAATCAAGATTTCCAGCATGATGTTATTTGTACGCAAAGTGCGTCCGATGCCCGGTATCATCAATCGAGCCAACGCATTATTGAATAGCAGTACTGCCAAGTATCCCTTGAGACGGGTTGAAGTCAAGTCATTCACCATTCCTGTCGGTACCCGCTCTAAAATCACGGACAACGTCTTTGCCGGACAATTACCCAAGAGAGTTTTCCTGGACATGGTGTTAAATACAGCCTTTAACGGGAGTATCGATACCAACCCGTTCAATTTTCAACATTTCAACTGTACCAAGGTGGAGATCAGCCTGAACGGAGAAACACAGAATACCCGCCCTTTTGAACCCGATTTTGCCAATAACTTTTACCTGCGCTCATACATGTCCCTGTATCAAGCTTTGGGACGTGTAGGAGAAGACTGGGCACCCGCCATCGGCTACAATGATTACGGTGAAGGATTTACCCTGTGGGGTCACGATTTCACTCCAGATCAGAATGCTCAGAGTTTCGAGAAATTTCACCTGATAAAAACCGGGAGCATGAGAATAGAACTGCAGTTTTCAGCAGCCTTGGCAAACACCATCAACTGTATCGTGTACGGAGATCAACAAGCAGAGAGAAGTCAGTGTGGATTACTAACAAATCATGCAAGAACTAAACACCTATCAGATCTACGATATATTATCGCAAGATCCCGACGTGGGACCTCATTTTGGCGGGGTGTATGCTAGGGACCGTTTACCCTCGACGTCTATAGGTCAAACGTTCGTCTTGAATACGGATACGGCATCGGAACCAGGTGAACATTGGGTGTGTATCTACATCGATCCCCGTACCGGGATAGGAGAATACTTTGACAGTTACGGATTACCACTCCTCCGGGAATTTGAAAGGTTTATGGCCTCGAGATGTCGACAAATGACGTACAATCCAGTGTGTTATCAAAGCGACGAGACCAGCGTATGCGGACATTATTGCATTTATTTCCTGAAGAAGAGAAGTCAAGGACTTCGGAACCCGTTCCAGATACTACCTCATCCCAAAACACCCCGGGGGATGGAGAAACTTTGGAACGACCGTTACGTGTACCAATGGTTTCGGAGGCGATATCGGATCCCCCAGTCCCTCCACAGAAATGCCAAAAGTGTCGACCACGTCGAAAAGACCACCACCGAACTTGCTCGAAACTATGATGGCCTTTTTATTCTTTGAACATTTCATGTTGTATATATTTCTGTATTACACTATGAAATTGTAAGTGACTGACAATGGGACGACCCTAATCCTTGTCGGACACGTTGTGTTAGCGGGGTACCATTAAACAGTTGCAATTGAATCACGTGACTTTTTTTTCTTATAAAAGAGCTGTTTTCTTCTCCACACCATCATTTGTTCACGATGGCTGGACAAGGAAACACCTCTTCGATGGACGCTAGTGGTTTTGCCAAGCATTCTATCAAGAACGATATCGAAACCGATTCGGTACCTTCTTACTATAGATTATGGGAAGAGAAGTCTCCTCCTCCTCCTCCTGCTACTCCTACTTATCGCCGCAGTATAGAACAAGAAATAGTTCTGGCTCCCGAACCTCAGAAAGTCTACAGTTTACAACCGTTGTATCCAGAATACGTGGGATATTCAACGCGTCTAAAAACGTTCAAGGACTCTTGGCCTAGATACTTGCGAGGTCCCAAGGTCGAGGACATGGCACGTTCTGGATTATTCTATTCCCAGATTGGGGACAAGGTCGTCTGCTTCCAATGTGGATTAGGACTCACGTTCTGGGAACCTAACGACTGCGCTTACAAAGAACATGCTAGATTCAGTCCTCAGTGCAAATATGTCAAAATGGTGTGCGGTTAAAAGGTCAAGGACGTTCCCGTGTACATATATGTATATATAAAATACGTTGGATTGTTGGCATCAGTATCAAATCATGAATCCGTTAAAGATACCAGACGAGGACACGTATAATCACACGGTGTATTGCACGGACGATTATCGACCTAACGAATATCATACGTATGGACGAGTGAGGAGGGAATTGCACTTGCTACCTTACGATCAAGATTTCATCGGGTACCATTTAAGACGACCCGTCCAACAGACGCCTACCCTTCAAACGTTGGCTGCCAGAGTAGTCATTAAGGAAATTCAACCACCCCTTCAAAGAGAAAAACTATTGAAACAGATACCGGAACAAATCTGGATTTTAATCAACCAAGTGCACGTGGACATGATCGATTACTGGTATCACTGGGCATTCGGCACGAGAGGACCTCGCGAGTACGAGTACGGTATCCGGGTGGCGGATAACAGTTTCTTTCAAGTATCGGACAAAAGAGACAAACTCATCACCAAACCCAGTAAACAGAAACGGGTGTGTTGTAGACTCAATCACCAATGTGCCTACATGAAAAATGTCAGACGCCGTGCCGCCAAAAGACTACCCATCCTATATTGCCCAATCAACGGCGGATGCATTTGTACGTGTCGAGACGCGTACAACCGCGTGTACGTGCCACCCACTTGTACCGTTACCGACATGAGACACATTTACTGGGCCAATTCGTTATTGCCGTCGACCTTGAGAAGACACAACCTGGAAGACAAGATGGATGTCCTGGGATTTCAAAGGTCAAGTGCACACGGATTTAAACTTAAGTAACAAGGTCAAGGACGTTGGCATTCGTATGTATATACACAAGAAACTTTTTGAACAATGCCATCAAAACCATGGATCAACTCGCGATTCAAGATGATTTTTATTACACGGTTTACCATACGGATGATTATAAAATCGATAGAAGAAAACCGTATGGACTTGTTTTAAAGGAACTGGAATTATTACCGTTTCCGAAGAACTATATGAGATACAAGTTAATGAGACAAGTAAAAATGCAATCTCTACAAGACATGGCTGCCCGAGCAGTGATCAGGGAATGTAAACATCCATTGAAGAGAGAACTACTCTTAGAACAGATACCTCATCCCATCAGGATTTTCATCAACCAAGTACACGTAGACATGCTCGATTACTGGATAGAGTCGGTATCCAGAAGACCCGATGAGAACAATGAACCAGAGAATTACAGACGAATTTCAAACTTTGCTCAATTCCCAGGATATTACAGATACACTGCAACCGGTGCAGACGTTGATCTGTTCAGAAGATTTGGCGATCATCATACATTGTATGAATACCGAGAAATAAGACGAATGTGTAAAAGATACAATCACAAATGTCCTCTATTCAAAGGTGGCTATATGCCACCTTACCAACGTGTTCTGTACTGTCCTATTAATGGCGATTGCGTTTGCCCGTGTGAACACGAATACGACTGTAAATGTTTGGTTGACCGATGGGAAGAACGTCCTTACAAACTGCAGACGACTTGTACAGTGGAAGATTTGAGACATATTTACTGGGCCAATTTTTTATTACCCTTGACCTTGAGAAGACATGACCTTGAAGAAAAAATGAACAAACTGAGTTATAAAGTTCACTGATGGGGTTGGATGTGGCGGTGGTAATTTCAAGGTCATTTCAACATAATATAAGGAACTTTTATTCAAGCGTCACTTCATTCAGACAAAAACTTCAGAATGGAACAGACGTGTGAACAGAACGCTGCTGCTGCTGCTACTGTCGATGAAACTAAAAAAGATGTCACTAAAAAAGATGACGACACGGAACAGAGATGTGAAAGACTGCGAAAAGAAATAGCCGCTTATCAAGAACAAAGGCACAAGATGGGGATCGATTCGTACGATGACTTTATGAAATATCAAGAAATTGTTCATCGCGAACAACTGGAGAAACAACAGAAACGAGATGTCAAACAACTGATGAAATTTCAGGAACAAATGGATCAACACTTGGGTGGCCATTTCGAATTGGTGGACAAACCCACCAAGCAATGCAAGTTCGAGTTCGTTCATCTCGATGACGGTTCCGTCGACTTTGTAGCGACACGGATCGGACTGAAAGTTTTGAAATTCATCAAAAAGAAAAAGGAACCGAAACGTCTGACCCAGAAAAAGATGAAAAAGGAAAAACCCGAAGTCAAAGAGGCCATCTATGCTGCCATTCATCCCGAATGTGCGGGTGCCGACGATCACCAAAATCAACAAATGCTGGAAATCTGTCCCAAGTGCAGACGATACAATGAAGAGATGCAACAGTGACTTTTTTGTAACATAAACATTTTGTCCTTGAACATTTGACTTTGACTTTGTTTGTCATATGAATATTTGTCCTTGAACTTTGTATAGAATTAAAGTATTGAATGTCACGTGATCTCTTTTTTTTTCTTATTTATATATAAAGGGTTACAAAATCTAGTAACATTTCAATCATGTCTGTCGAATACGTAAGAGGTGATCTTTTGACTTTAGATGTAGAAGCCATAGCGCACGTCGTCAATTGTCTTTGCGTACGTCCCCATGGATTGAGTTTAACCATTGCCCAAAGATATCCAGAGTCCGATGTATACGGTCGGAGAAGGTCACAAGGGGGTAGAAACTTGGCTGTCTACCCAGATAGAGGCACACCGGGTACCATCGTCATATATTACAGTCACCACCAATACATCGTATCCCTCTTAGCACAATGGGATTATGGTACAGCATACCAAAGACATAAACGTAACATTCCTCCCTATCGGGATACAGGGGAAGAACGTACTCAATGGTTTCGATAATGTTTAGAAGCATTAGGTGACCTTGAGGTATATACCATCGCTTTCCCATACAAGATGGGATGTAACCTGGGCGGACAACCTTGACCTTCGTACGAGCAGCTGATTGGACAATTTGCGCGCCAAACGGGAAAGAGAGTTCTGATTGTTCAGAAAGTCGGTTAGGGGCTTTCCTCGACGTCCGCAAGTACTAGCATAAATAGGAGGAGATTCTTTTAACCGCTTCACACAGACTTTTGATCAGATATGAGTAAGATGGAATTCAATGCGACAATCAGCGAGGACGAGATGGCGGTTTTGAACCTCGTGTTCATAATGGAGAAAGATGATGAGGCAGTTACATCGGCCCCACCACCACCACCTCCACCAGCAGCACCCCAACCAGCGGCCCAGTCACCACCACCACCAGCGGCCCAGTCATCGTCATCTCAAGACCAACAGGAGATGAGATCATTGCCTGGTTGGAGGGACTGATAGACGAGAACAGAGAGCTAAAGGCAGAAGTCACGAGGCTGGAGGGGAGACTAGCAAGACAAGTAGCAGTGACGACGAGAAGGAGATCTGGGAGGAGGAGAACACCACGCCAGTGCCCCTATTGCTAATAGGTGGCAACCAACAAATTCAACGGCCCTTTTAAGGGCCAACCATATGTTTAGAAAAGTAGTCAGAAGTAAGTCCAAAAAACAAAACACGAGTTCCACATACTTTATTTTACACAACATCTATATACATAACATTACACATCAAATGTCACTTTTTTCTTCTTCTTTTTGAATTCTTCCACCAAGTCCCGTTGACTTTCGAAACGATCCCAGGCCACGTATTTACACCATGCCACCACTCTGTCTTTGATTTCTTTTTCCAAGATTCTCGAATGGTGACTTCTACAACACTGACAGTAAGCAATGAAAGTCATATTAGGGTCTTCGGGATGCACCAATTTCAATCCGTCTTGGGGGTCACTACATTCTTCGTTGAAACACGCCTCTCCCAATCACACGTCTTCTTCCGTACATGGTACCCAATTCCTTTCGTCGAAAAAAGTATTGACTTTCTGTTCTGCCCAAGTATTGAAATGGTCACCGTCAAAATTGTGGGGATAAGTACGATCTTTCATGATGTAACGTGCGATGGATAAACTATACATCATTTTTTTTTATTTTTTGCGTGTGTGTCTGTCTTGTTTCAATGCAACTTGTGAAATGAACTCTTAGTTGTAAGGGACTGGGGTTTTATATTGATAGCGTCTGAAACTATGGTTACTTTTTCGAAAAATGTGGGTAGCCCTTAAAAGGGCTGTTTTGGTATGACTAAAAAAGTCATCTACTGCCGGTGAATGCATCTCTTCGACTTACAAGTAGGGCAAGAGGACAGCCACTGTTCCACCTTTATTTTGGCTGGTACTGTTGGTACTTTGAAAATGGGCTCGGGGCATATACTTATTTCCCGCTCCCAGTCTTCTTCATCGATGATCATTGCTGGTGAAGTTGGTAGCTCGACTATCGTGCTGGTGGTATTGCTGCTGCGGTAACTATACCGCCTCTTCTTTACTTCTTTCCTTTTCTCCTCCTCTCTAATCTCCTCGTCCCAATCTTCTTTGTGGGCAGGATAGGGATAATTTTCCCGATACAACATCTTCTCTCCCATCGCCTGGAAGTATTTGGCCATGGCTAGCAGCTTTTCCGCCTGGTCTGTCAATTTCTGTGAAGTCTCGAAGTACTCGTAGGAATTCATTTTCGTCTTCTTCTCGATCTTTTGTTCTCTCAAGGAGTGAACCACATCTGCTCAAACCTCTCCTATTTATGCTAGTACTTGCGGACGTGAGAGTACGCCCCATGTAAACAGTTTCTGGTTTTGGCGGGAATTTTATTCTGAAGATATGGTGACTCATCATACAATAAGGTCACACTTTCTAAATCATATAGTATTCAATCCTATATGTAATCATAAAATAAGGTCACATTTTTCTAGAAGTAATAAGACATATAATGAAAAAAGGTCATGCTTTCGTGAAAATTCATGGTATTTTAGATAGAATACATTAAATGGTAACTTTTAAACCCATATTTCATTCATCAAGTATGCTTTAAGAAGATATCATCTCATGAAAACCGTCACTGTAAAATTTTTTGAAACATTCAATCCCGCTTGAAATGTTTTTGGTTTACTCTCACGTCCGCACTATAGGTTATAAATACAGCGCGCACTCGTCAGTTCAGCAGTCTTTCTTTACAACTCAACATGGAAGTAACTGAAAGCGATTTCCCAATCTTGATGTCCATCCTCAACGAGCAGCTGGAACTGGACAAACAGACCAATGGTCAACCACAGCAACCACAGCAACCACAACCACAACAAGTCATTCCAATAGAGGTACAGAACATGTATCCGATCCTACCAGCCAAGGTCGAACCACCCAAAAGACCACCACAGCCCGACCCTAAGAAGGTAAAACACATAGTGGAGGAACGGAGGAAATGTTCAGAGGAACTTAGAATTAAACTGCTGCAACAAAACCAAACGGTCATAATAGAAGAATTGAAGAAGACCAGAAAAGTACTCAAGGCAATGTACTCCATTCTACAAGGGATACAGAATGCCAGAGCAGTCCCCAGTGCTCCACCCGAGATCAGACACGAAGATCACTGCTGTCTATGCACACAGTAGAAATCATCCAACACAAAACGGCCCTTTTCAGGGCCACTTCTATTTTTAGAAAAGTAGTCATCAGAATCATCTAGAACAACATCTAAATATAGGTCTGGGACTTTCCTAAAACCTAAATATAGAATTGGGAACTCCCCTTAGAATTTACCATGGACTTCCCCATTCTATAAATAAACATGGAATTCCCCTCGGAATTCCCTCTTTCCTATACCTAAATCCAGGAATTCCCCTGTTCTAAAAATACTACCCACCTTATCGGGACTTCTTACACTACGCTTGTCCTTAAAGAAATTGTTCTCTTTATATTTAGAGAAAAAATCTTATTAGAAAAGGTAAAATTAATTGTGGAATATTTATCAGTTTTTCCTTTTGAATTAATGAATAACTGTGAATTGTCAGATAATGTTGAGCCAAGTGACATATTTCTACAAGCCAGGACCTGATGTGCATATGTAAGAGGAAATGAGTTAAGTTGATTTGGTAGCATCCATAGCCTAAGCTTACAAGGTTCACCTATAGAAATATACTATACCATATCAACTGTGCTCCAATAAACGCTTGCAACAGACAAATTGTATATTTCTCTGATATCATATAAATTCAAATTCAAATTCAAATTCATACATTGCATAAACTTCAAATACAAAGTCATCATGCATCACATACATAAAATGAAAAATTACATGTAGTAATACATGTATATGAATGATTATTTTATTTGATAAATTACACGTATACTATACTAATAAATATTATCTATAGACTATTGTCATTGTTGTATACAACCGTAAACAACTGCATGATTTCCTCCTTTTTCTACAGGAAAAAATTTAAATGTCGAGCTCAATATTCAGAATAAAAAGTGGGCGTACCAGATTTAGTCAGGACAAAATGTAGAACGAATTGCGATGGCCTCGGCAACCGAGAACTCCGTAAAAGTAGATCTTACAACTTGTTCTATTTGTTTTGAGACTTTTAAAACTCCGAAGTATTTTCCGTGTTTACATAGTTTTTGTGAAGGATGTATAAAAACTTACATAACAACGACTTTTGTACAAACAAATGGTGGGGTAAATTGTCCCGTGTGTCGGATGTACGTATCCAAACCGGAGGATATTGGAATTGAGGAATGGTCGTCAGAACTACCTACAAATCACATACTGGTCAATCTGATTGTTATGAATGAGTCAAAATCGGGTCAAAAACTTTGTATGCCTTGTTCCAGGGAAAACGAAACCGAAAGTGCTTCTTCTTGGTGTATTAACTGTGGTGAGGCACTTTGCAAACTATGTGAGCGTTACCATCGTAAACAGAAGTCTTCAATTACACATAAACTGATTGACATGGGAAACTATGAAACAACAGACCTGCAATGCAATGTTGACATACCTTGTACAGAACATCCAGATAAAAATGTAGAGGCGTACTGCAGAGATCATTCCGCGATTTGCTGTATGACATGCGCATTCCTAAAGCACCGAAATTGTAAGAACGTTGGATCCATTCACGATGCAGCGGAAGAAATGAAGAAATCAAGAGAAGTAGAAAACTTTTCAGATGCCCTACAGGGATTTCAGAATACTTTGGACGCATTGTTACAATACACATCGGACAGTCTACATGAATTCGACAAAGATATCGAGAAAATGAAAGTAGAGATCGATACATTATTTACAAAGTTGTCAAAGCATCTGAGTCACCTGAAATCTGACATAATGTCTGAAATATCAAAGATTGAGAAAGAGGTCCGACCTGAGATAGAGGATAAACATGATAAGATCAAATGTAAAATATCTACTATACAGAATGACTTAGCATTATTTCAGACCAACATGAAGTACGCCCCACCCACCCAGTTTCTACAAGCCATGGAAAAACTCATGGAGCAAAGATCGATACTAGAACAGTTTGTGAATGAGGAAAGTCAGAAGTTAAAGGAGATCAGAGTAACATTTGATGCCAATGAGAAGCTACTGCAGATTGAGAAAGACATTAAAGTATTTGGAGAAGTTAATTTCGGAAGGGCAAGTAGAACTGATATGGTGAGACCTTCAGACAGAAATGTCAACATGAGTTCAGTGGTACCCACAACCACAAAAGACGACATGACATCATTGGTACCAACTCTGTCCTCAGAGGTTAATATACAGGATGGTGTGACAGGGATATCAGTATTAGAGAATGGCCTAGTCCTGCTGTCTAAATGCAATAACAAGACAATAGAGTTACGTGACCATCAGTGTTCCAGTGTCCTATCATCGTTATCGTTACCAGGACCTCCATGGGGAATCAAGATGTCCAGTGACACAGAGGGCGCTGTAGCTGTATATAGACATGGATTGATCATCTTCAACATACAAAACAATCAGATCACAAAGATAAAAAAAAATCAGGACAGGCGTGAATAGTGACTTTGTGTATCACCAGGGTAAATATTACGTAGGATGTCATAAAAATATCGCTGTATATAATAGTAATCACCGTAAGGTCCGTGATATATCACTGGACAATGACGTGGGCTACATGGCTGTCCGTGATGACACATCCCTGTGTTATACAGTGTTTGGAGGACGTGAGTTGTACTGTATTACTATGGACGGTACCCCGGTGTTCACGTACTCACATGACAAACTACGGTACACTTCAGGTGTCACAGTGAATCGCGCCGGCTATATCTATGTCTGTGGTCATAACTCTAATAACATACATCAGCTGAGTCATGACGGGAAGCTACAGAGGATTATGTTTGACAATCTACCATCAGGGCCGTACTGTGTTAGTTTTAACAAACATGGCGACAAAGCTGTGATTGGTTGTAATGGCAAAGTTCTTTTATATGACATGGAGTAATGATAAATAAGTTAATTGGCAGCTGTTAGAGTATATAGCTTCTTTCAATAAAATAATATTTATCTATTTTATGGTTGCAAATAATTCATTCTATACTTCTTAACGATATAACATAAATTTGGCCTTATATTCGTGTTTCATTTTCCTCTGGAATGATTTAACTAAAAGAATAATTTAAACATAAAAAACAAAACAAAGCAAGAAAAAACAAACAAACAAACAAACAAACAAACAAATGAGAATGGAGGATTTTCAATGTAATGATGATATCTACAATTTGTAACGAAAACTTAATGCAAATGTTTTGGTTCGTTTCTTTTGCATTTTTTGGTATCAGATTTGCGTTATTGTAAAATAATGAAAATAATAACTAAGTGTCCAACGATGATAACATTATCAACAATTTTTCTCTTGTTTTTAAAAATTCACACTAATTTGTAAAATGCTATAATTTTTTAACACATTATACAAAAGTACTAGTATTCGAATTATCTCATTGTCTTGTCCTGTTTTAAAATTGTAAAATATAAAAAGCGTCGGTGAATGAAAGTCTGCACATAACCTGATTTCAGATTCAAAAACGTACACTCAAAAGACAGAATTTTTTTTATAAAAACATGAAATAGGACATTGATACGCTATGCCAGAGTAAGTACCAAATATACGGATTTTGTTCTGAGAGCTAGGCTTCTTTCAGATAATTTTCTCAGTCAGAGATATGTTTGTGACCGACTAACATCGTCACTGAGGAAGTTCTACGGTCGATATGGGTAACTCGTCATACACTATGATGTCCCACTCTCCAGAATGGTGGATGATATTCTGTCATAGACCATTTGAACCATCCTACCAAAGATTGTACTCTATGTCTTCTGAAATTGAAGTTACCGGATGTGACAGTTCTACCGAATTGGAGCGACGGGTGTTGCATGCAAGCAGGAGATGCTTACTCTTCCTGGGCACCTGGTCTCACTCTCATATCGGGAGTCCGCTTCTTTTCATGTGGTGGGGGTTTTTGTTTGTTTTATTTGGTTTCTGTTTTATCCTGATCTTGTATGCCTTCGGTTTCTGATTTTTCTGAATTATCGATTTTGTGCTGTATACAGGGATATGGTCTTTATCCATATTTGTCATTCTAATGAAAGAGAAAAATTGGACAAACAATCAAAGACAATACCACAGCTTCATAGAAACATGAAGGACTTTACCAAATTAATAATGTCCAAAGTCCAGTGAATTCCTTGTAGGTGGCGCTGTTTAAATATCAATGTTCAATTTACTGATATATCAAATTATTTATGAATGAAACGCAAACATATAAGTCAATATTTTTTAGATGCATGGTTTGAAAATATATCATGCTCATATATCATTCAATTCCCCATGAAACAAAATAGTCATCGTATAGCAGATTTCCATATTCAGCGTCTAAAAAGAAAAGAATTGTCAATATAGAAAATATATATTCTATAGCATCAATTTTGTTGTACTAGACACGTGTTCGGATATTTTAATCCTCGTCAGTAGTACTTCACGCCAAACAGTTTAAATACGTTGTGCCTGACGAGACCTCGTTGCAACAAGACACGTCAGCATATGGAATAAAAAAAGATACAAAATAAGTCAGGACGTCAGTAGTTATATACAATATTTTTTTCAATTCATTTCATTTTTGGTAGCAGATTAGGCATGGTCCATTTGATATTCTGGGGGGGGGGCTTGGGTTTTTTTCGAAAAAAATAATTTTGCTCTCAATTTTGATAAAAAAAATAAATTTGCTTATGGTTTGATAGAAAAAAATAATCTTGCTCTTACAAATAATCTGAATTTGAAGAGTTACCATAAAATTTCGCTAAAATTCATGAAAAATTTCCGGCTCGCTTCGCTCGCCGCAGTTTTCAAATTGTATCAAAAATTTTTTGCTCGCTTCGCTCGCCATAGTATTATAATTCAAAACATTATTTACTTATGCCAATGTTCATATATATAAAGGTATCAAAAGTTATACATGTATGTGGATGAAAAAGGGCTTCCATAAAAGCTTAAATATATTATCAATATTTATGTACTGCTATTAATACATGTTGCATGTATCCCATAGAGTCTAATTTTATGTTCTTGTAAGCTTGGAAGAAGAACTTCAGTTATTCACCAATTTACAAATATAAGTAACATTTAAAAATTTGTCTAAGAGACCTTCCCCTCAGACCCTCTTATACATGTTATATACATGTACCTTACATAAAATACTGAGAATTGTATTAAAGTCTTTTATCTCTCTGTTTAAAAGTAAATTGAATACTTGCATAAAAATAAACTAATATATTAATATTTAAAGTTTTGATTAAAAATATAGATAATTTCTATTGATAAAACACAAACATTCTTTAAATATGCGCATCACTTTGTTACAAAAAAATTTCCTTGCTCCAACTTTGCAAGAAAAAAATAATTTTGCCCCAGTCCGGGGCGAAAAAAATAATCTTGCTCCGACAAAACCCCCCCCCCCTGAATATCAAATGGACCGTGCCTTACAGTCATTTCTTAAAACAAAGTAACAGCAATGATACATTGTAATACTATCTAGCCTTCTCTTTCACAACATATAGGTCTAATTAATCAAAATATCAGTAATAGAAGTTTCCATGGAGCTAGCACGTGGTCTCATTTCGGAATGTTGTTCATTCCGGGTTTCGCAACCGTTCCGATGGGAATTATCACAATGTTGTCTTGCCTTCTCGACATAAATGTTAGGTACTTCTTTGATGTTTATTTGATGCACATAGGACTAATATTCCTTTATACTCTACTAAAAATCTGTTTCAACTTAAAATTTAAGTAACAATTGTTTCAAAGAAAATCTTCCATAATCCCCAATTGGCAATTTCTGTTGAATTTCAGCAAGTTCAGATTTTTGCTAGCTACCAATTTTTCCCACTTCATATTTCTGATTTAAAATATCTAAAAAGAAGGGAGGAGATCTCAAACAAGACCCCGTTGCAGCACCAACAGTAAAATACCAAAACACCCGATGCAAAAACACAAAAGACGAGTACAGCACGAGACGGAAAAGAGACGCACGACATGCAAACATCAAACACAAAAGACTACACATAAACCGACGAGACCAATGGGTAACCGGTGCCGACTTTGGACGGCCATCTGTCACGCAAGTAGCAAATGGTGTGGTTATCCTGGATTACGTGCGCACAACCCTCTCAATTCTCCAATTACCCAGAGGTCTCGAAGAACGTACAATTGTGGTGTAAAACAACCTCCTCACTGTAAGATGACGTCACACAAACAAGACCGCAAAACGCAGAGGCCCCAGAGATACAGATGAATATGTAAATGGATATAAAAAGAGAGCATGCGTAATACAGTCCGTGCTCTGCCGGCTGTAGCGAGCTCATGTATGTAATCACCCGAGGAGTCCGACTGGCATTCAGAGAGGACAGGTGGTCGGGGCCCTGTCTTCTCTAAAGAGGTTTGGACAGGGCCCGTCATGGAGTCCCGTCGTCACAGTCAGTCAGAGTGCAAGTCTCAAGGTTGCGCTTGTACAAGACTGTAGATTGTACCAAGCCTAGTGTCCGTCTGGTGACATTAGGATCATATCCACGGTATAAAAGGCGTTTGATGATTCTGACGCATTTTCGATGGTTATGCTGCCTACCTTTGATCCTTTTGATTTTGTTTATCATATCACAATAAAAGACAGCTTGTGTAATATCCATGGTAATGTACTCTGTTGCATGTATAGATCCGAATTTTAAAAGAAGTTGACTGTAATTTTTGTAAAATTTCCAGAAA
This sequence comes from Pinctada imbricata, assembly GCA_033119305.1. NCBI lineage: Eukaryota > Metazoa > Mollusca > Bivalvia > Pterioida > Pteriidae > Pinctada > Pinctada imbricata. Next base: position 15,319,586 of record VSWD01000014.1, on the reverse strand, counting down.
GTCTTAACTAGTTTATGAAAGCGGAAACCTTGACCTAAAAGTTTTTTGGTAATTTGTAAATTTCTACTTTGAAAATCCAAAATATCAGTACATGCTCTAGCGTACCGGATGAGCTGTGATATGTAAATGCCGTATGACGGTAATCTTGGAACATCACCGTCAAGCCAAGGGAAATTTACTATGTTGAATCCAAAATCATCCCTTTTGTCATATACACTTGTATGAATCTTTCCGTTTACAATTTTGATATTTAGGTCCAAAAAGGGTGTTTCTGTATTTGAAATGAGTTAAAGAAAATCCTGACGATAATCTCAACAGCACTCACAATAGAGCACCAAATTGAGCATCGACGGACCCCTAGCAAGCTAGAGGTGGGACCAGGTGCCCGGGAGGAGTAAGCATCCCCTGTTGGCTAGCCGCACCCGCCGTCGATGTTCACGCACGAAAATGAAAAAAAATATATATATATTAAATACATGCACTGTCTATGATTCTGTCTATATTGAAAGTGCTATGGCGACAATGTCAGGGAAAAATATTCAAAACACTTACTGTCAAACCCCTCGCGGGGAACTTTTTTTGAAAGGTTTGCCTTGTTAAGGGTTAATTCTTGTGGATAAATTTCATTCTTATATAATTCAAAAGCAGGATTGTCAATGGTTAGAATATCATCCAGATACCTAGAAGTATTATTGAAACATTTCAGCTCATCAAATTTCTTTGCTTTTGAAGATTTTGGATAAATTCTTTTTCATAAGTGTATAAAAATAAATCTGCAACAAGAGGCGCACAGTTAGTACCCATAGGAATTCCTACAACCTGCTTGTATATATCCTCACCAAATCTAACATAAATATTGTCCAAGAGGAAGGACAAGGCATTACACAGGTCACTACATGTCCATGATTTGTATGATTTGTAGTCTGTCGAGGAAAAGAAACCCTTCGATTCAGATGTACAAATGTAAGTTTTTCGCTCTCGATCAAAACACCATTTAATGAGATTAGATAATCGATCATTAATTTTGTCATGAGGAAGTGTGGTGTACATATTAGAGAAGTCGTATGAAGAAATCGTATTGGCTTGGAAATTTCCAGATTTCATTTTTTCAATCACATCCCCTGAATTCTTAAAAGCTCTTGGATATTTGGAATTTGCCCTTTCTTTGAACATACATGCAAGTAATGTTTCGTGAAAAGCTATAGAAAATTTATTGGTTCGTTACGTTTGTATGGGTTTTCCTCAAACAGCAGTTTCTCTGATTCAAAATTTACAGTAATATGAATTCACGGGTAGGAACATGTTACGTCGCCTTACAGTACCGTTGTCAGAGGTATTTAAAGTTCTGCACTTATAACCGTCCGTTGACATTATTCCACAGGTGAGGATATGAAGGGAACCATCCGTTGTCGTGACAATGAGCATGTGTGGAAAGTATAATTTTCTAATAAACGTTGAAATTTTAGAAGTAATACACTCGAAAATTCAATGGGGGGTAGTCATAACACTAAGCTATTGGTTTATATGCTTTTCTGGTACTGATATACAGTTTGAAAAGAGGAGATCGAGTTGGCGTCCTTTGATCACCACGTCCTGCACATGTGTTATTCTTCCTTTTTCTTGAAATCTTTAAATATTCAGGTTATTTTATTCCAGAAATATACTAATAATAAATATCAAGTCTATATAATGCTCCCCTGTTAGTGTCATGATGACGAATTCAATTTTGGACAACTTTTTTTTTACTTTTCTAAAATTAGTCCGTTGTCAATCCATGTTGCGAAAGTTCTGTCCGTTGTCAGATGTCCGTTGTCTGCTTTGATATTTTAATGGATGGAATGATACTATGGTACCGGTACTTATCATTAAAATTCATCAATCAATACGCACAATTAAATTTTCAACCAATTTGAATGGAGACTGATTTGCCCAGAATTCGCCGAATCATCCATTTTGTTAAGATATCCTTAACGTTAAATTTTATTCGTCCCGTCTTAAATTCGTCTTCTGGGCTATGGGTGAAAAGTTAGACAGACATACATAGATGTACTCTCTCACACAATCAAAAACATGTATTGACTTTGATTTCAGTAAATCCACAGTTTATCACAGTATTCAAGACAGACGGAAAATCAGACTAGGCCAATATCTCTTTCTTGACAAAAACCTCTCATCAAGTCAAGCAGATAGACACACATAGTTAAGCACTCATAGAAAAAAAGACACAGGGAGAAACAAAAAGAGATTCACACAGACAGACTAAAAGACAGACACTGATCAAAATACAGACATGAACGTCCTGAAAGGAACATCGTGAAAGACATACACAGACATGCGCAAAACGACAGACTGACAGACACAGGGTATACATAGACATACGCAAAAACAAACGGACAGACATCCATTTATATAGGCAGACACACACTAAAGACACAGACAGATGCATTCACTCACAGACAGACATACATGCTAACAAACGCGGACAAAATAATTCACTCGCAGGCAGACGGAGACACCGATATCAACGCTGACATAAAAAAGACACACGAACTTACATACAGACAAACACAAGTGTAAATAACATATCAACTACAATTTTCATCATCACCTGAGATATACATGTAAGGTCTATATCATACCCCAATCGAAGATCTCTTTTGAATGCAAAATTATAAACCTAATGTTTCAAAGAGAAAATCCAAACCATTAATGGTAGGCGAGGGAAATCTGCTCTAGGGGACTCCAAAGACTACAATAAAGTTTTTTTCGCCGGGGGGGGGTCTCCAGTAAGTGTATAGCAGTAATAGCGTGCTACTATGGGCAAGATTATAATGGCTATTTATTACAAGTCTTTTATTACTTTGTACGTTTATATTCATTTTTATGCATTTGATATCCATTTTGTCCCTTCGATAAAACGGTGCCTAATAACCCATCTGTAGGTAAGAATCTTATTGTTTCTGCAAAAAAAAGCATGCGAAAATTCTAGATCAAAGAGCGATTTCATGTAAAGAACGTTCGGAACGGTTACGTGATAAAGGCTGAGGCTATCAAAATGTCCTCAATGACCGAAAATTGATGTCTTTGTTTTTAACGCTATATATGACTTCAAATTCCCTTAAACGATTATTGTTTAATTGATCAATGTATAAATTCATGAACTCATCTAGGCCTACACCTCTTCAAATTCATGAATCATATTTTCAATTTTAAATCTATTCTATACGTTCTATGTTCACGTAGCCTGAAAATTATATGATATCCTGCTTTACAAAAAAAGAGCTAAATACTTTAAGAATTAATCAAGCTCATTTAATTGCTCATCCTTAGATTTGAAATAAAGATTCAATTCCCCATTCATGCCCAAATACCGTTAAGAGTCATGACAACGGACTATATCTTCTTGTCTTGTCATGACAACGGACATTCTTTATCAAATAATCAAAGTATACAATAAATATACAATGTAAAAGACGGTCATTCACATATATTGTTTGTATAATGTTGTCGATAATTTTCTACATAAAATTGGTATATAACATCAAATAATTCAGAGACAGGATAGTTTTCCTGTTCAAATTTCCGTTTTCGTTGCTGACAGTAGGTCATCGCCAATTAGATCTCCTCATAACATAAAAGGAGTTTTATTCATTTCATGGTAATAATGTATAACTGAAGCGTGTGGCTACCCCCCGTTGGCTTTTTAAAAGAAATCACCGGTTACCTTATGATTTATTTGTGATTTTACTGAAATTTTGTCGATAATTTTCATGACAACGGATGGTTTCCAACATATCCTCACCTGTTGCATAATGTCAACGGACGGATTAAAGTGCAGAACTTTAAATACTTCTGACAACGGTACTGTAAGGCGACGTAACGTGTTCCTGCCCGTGGAATTATGTTGTTAAATTGATTTATTTACATTAATCCCTGTGTCATACAAAAGGGACAAGGAGCCAAGAATATGGCACCAACACAGCACACACAAAAATACTAATAAACCAACGAGACCAATAGGCAATGGCTTATTTATTATAATTATTGATTTCGGCTTCATACTTGTGCATTGGCAATGCGTTCGCATTATATTAGAGGGTATTCTTGTTCCAAAGGTGGATGTCCCGACAAGACAGAATCAGACACAAATGTGATGCGAATGCGACATGAATGTGACGCAAACGGAAAATCCAAGGGGGTCAGTTATGATCTTGACACAATATTGCCACGACAGCACTACATACACATTTGACAGTGACCGAACTGATGATCTCAGAAGTGATGTAAAAGTGTCCGGATCAATATTTTGAAAATTTGACAATGCCTCCAACGAGAAAACAACCTGGAAAGAGGTCAAAGTCAACCAAGGGTATTCATGCGCCTAGATGTCAAATGAATTTGTTTTTGTTCTCTTCATATTTGATGCGCCTTAGGCTAGATGATGATGTCAAATGGTTTTGCTTTTGTTCTCTTCACATTTGATGCACCTAGATGGTAATGTCAAATGATTTTGCTTTTGTTCTCTTCACATTCGTGTCATGATAGCAGCGCCATCACGTTAAAGTAGTGTCTCAATCTCCCGCATCGCAGCGCTATCGGCTTTAGGTCGTGTCTCCTACATTCGCCTCTCATTCGTCTTAGTGTCTTTTTATTGTGACACTTTAGTGTCGCATTCTTCTTTCTTATTATCATACTCGCCTCACTATTGTAGCGAACTCGTAGCACATTCACGAGAAGAGACAATCTCCTATATTCGCCTCTCATTCGTCTTAGTGTCTTTTTATTGTGACACTTTAGTGTCGCATTCTTCTTTCTTATTATCATACTCACCTCACTATTGTAGCGAACTCGTAGCACATTCTTGTTGCATTCGCTGCGCTATCGTGTGCCTATTGCGCCATGCAAAACTTCACGAGAAGAGACAAGAATGTGACACGATTGTTTATTCGCATCTGTTTAGTCTCCTCTAATATTACGTCATCTTATGTGATATCCCGTATAATTGTAATACTCACTCACTCACTGGATCACTCACTCACCCACTCACTCACTCACTCACTCATACACTTAATCACTCACACACTCAATTACTCGCTCGCTTGCTCGCTCGCTCGCACACTCATTGACTTACTGACTCACTCACTCACTCATTCACTCACTCACACGATTGCTCTCTCACTCTCAACCATCCACTCACTCCCTCCCTCACTCCCTCCCTCCCTCACTCACTCACTCACTCACTCACTCACTCACTCACTTGATTATTTTAATGTAGGTGATTTTTATAATAACAATACGGAAGTGTTCCAACTCTATTCCTTCATGAAGAGTATTTCAAACCAATTTTTCTGCACGAGACACGTGTTTCGAATACTTAATTCTCATCAGTGATGCTTAGAGCGGAACCATCAAAGTTAATTTCAGGAACACCCTCTTTATCTTTTTGAATTAAGATTTGTACATTCAGAAGCACATTTAATAAGAAACAATCTAAATTTGTGTTTGTTTTATGTTGATCAGGTGTTTTTGCATATCATTTGAAAAGACAATACGAGGAACAATACATTCATAACAATAGATTTTTGAACATACATATCATTTTTATTGACCTGGATTATTAAAGAGAAAATGTTGTCACATAAAAAAAACTGCTGTAAAATTTTTAGGTTGAAAAATGTGATTTTACAAAAATCTATGTCTAATTATATGTGTAAAAGAAGAGAGGTGTAAAGTTGCATAAAATAAAACCTCGGGTGCGATGTTCTGTACAAATAAAAGATAGCACAAAGGGGGCGTATCAGTTTTGATAAAGCAAAATGTAGAACGAATGGTGATGGCCTCATCAACAAATAATTCCGTAAAAGTAGATCTTACAGTTTGTTCTATTTGTTTTGAGACTTTTAAAACTCCGAAGTATTTTTCATGCTTACACAGCTTTTGTGAAGGATGTATAAAAACTTACATAACAACGACTTTTGTACAAACAAAGGGTGGAGTAAATTGTCCCGTGTGTCGGATGTACGTATCTAAACCGGAGGGTGTCAGAATTGAGGAATGGTCATCGAAACTACCTACAAACCATATACTGGTTAGTCTCATTGATATGAATGAATTAATATTAGGTGAAAAGCTATGTACGGCTTGTGCAAGGGAAGAGGAAACCGAAAGAGCGACTTCGTGGTGTATTAACTGTGCTGAATCATTATGTAATTCATGTGAGCGTTACCACCGTAAGAACAAATACACAGGTAGACCTTGAAAATCATAAAATTCCTAATATTGACTTACATCAAGCTGACATACCTTGCTTAGATCATCCGGATGAAAAACTAAAAGCGTATTGCAGCGATCATTCCGCGATCTGCTGTATGACATGTGTAATGCTAAAACACAGAAAGTGTGACAATGTAGGATCCATTCAAGATGCAGCGGATGAACTGAAGAAATCAAGGGAAGTAAAAAACATCCCAGACGCTTTAAACAAATTTACAAGCTCTTTGGATGCGATGGTTCAATGCATGGCGGAAAACTTACAAGAATTCGACAAAGATATCGAGAAAATGAAAGTAGATGTGGAGACATTATTTACAAAATTATCCAATCATCTGAGTCAGTTGAAATCTGACATTTTGTCTGAAATATCAAAGATTGAGAAAGAGGTCCGACCTGAGATGGAGGATAAACATGATGAAATAAAATGTAAAATATCTACTATAGAGAATAACTTAGCCTTGTTTCAGGCGAACATGAAGTACGCCGCACCCGCCCAGTTCCTACAAGCTATGGAAAAACTCATGGAGCAAAGATCGATACTAGACCAGTTCGTGAATGAGGAAAGCCAGAAGTTAAAGGAGATCAGAGTAACATTTGATGCCAATGAGAAGCTACTGCAGATTGAAAAAGACGTCAAAGTATTTGGTGAAGTTAACATCAGAAAGACAAATAAAGTTGACATGCTGAGATCGACAGGCAAACAAGTCGACATGAGCTCAGTGGTACCAGCTTTATCCTCAGAGGTTAATATACAAGGTTCCGTGACAGGGATAGAAGTATTAGAGAATGGCCTAGTCCTGCTGTCTATATACAATAGACAAACCATAGAGTTACATGACCATCAGTGTTCCAGTGTCCTATCATCGTTATCATTACCAGGATATCCAAGGGGAATCAAGATGACCAGTGACACAGAGGGCGCTGTAGCTGTAGAAAGACGTGGATTGATCATCTTTAACATACAAAACAATCAGATCACAAAGAAAAAAAGAAATCAGGACAAACGTGAACTTTGACTTTGTGTTTCACCAGGGTAAATATTACATAGGATGTGATAATAATATCGCCGTGTATGATAGTATTCACCATAAGGTCCGTGATATATCAGTGGACAATTACGTGGGCGGCATGGCTGTCCGTGATGACACATCCCTGTTATATACAGTGTACAGAGGACGTGAGTTGTACTGTATTACTATGGACGGTACCCCGGTGTTCACGTACTCACATGACAAGCTATGGTGGAGTACAGGTGTCACAGTGGATCACGCCGGCTATATCTATGTCTGTGGTTATCACTCTTATAACGTACATCAGCTGAGTCATGACGGGAAACTACAGAGGATTATATTTGACAAACTACCATCAGGGCCGTACTGTGTTAGTTTAAACAAACACAGCGACAAAGCTGTTATTGGATGTTATGACAAAGTTCTTTTATATAATATGAAGTAAAGATACGTTATTTATTTGTCAGCTGTTAGTGTTTATATCTTCTTTCGATGAAAACACTATTTATTTATTTTCTGGTTGCAAACAATTCATTCTATATTTCATAACGATATTACATGTAAAATCAATTTTGCCATATATTCTTGTTTCATTTCTGTCTTGGATGGCGTAAATTAAAAAAAAATTGAGAATGGAGAATTTTCAATCGATGAATGATACAATTTTACAACACATTATCCAGAAGTATTTGAAATATCTCATTATCTTGTCCTATCTAAAAATTAACTAATACAAAACCTGATCTTAGATTCCAAAACTTACAATAAAAAGACTTAAAAATTCTTTATAAAAATATAAAACAGGACGTTCTCACTGGAAAAAATACAAACAGACGGAGACAATAAGACGGCTTCATATAAACATGAAGGACAGATTTATCACTTATAGCAAAACACAATACAATTACGGAATTCATTGTAGGTGGCGTTGTTTAAATATTAATATTCAATTTTACTAATACATCAAATGATTAATGAATGATATGCAAACATATAATTTTAAATCTAATATTTTGTTAGATGCATGATTAGAAAATATATTATGCTTACATATCATTCAATTTCTCATGAAAAGAAATAGTCATCGTGTAGTAGAATTACGCGTCTAAATATAAGCTTTAATAATCCCCGACGAGATCTCGTTGATGATGTTTGCGACAACACACTTCAGCATATGGAATAAAATAAAACAAAGACGTTTATAATTTCTCCATTCAACGTAGCGGAGCATCTTCCGGCTCTCTGTCTAACTGTCTTTCTGCCTTTTAAGGAATGTTTGTACAAGCTAATTGGCATAGAAATAAGTCAGGACGTCCGTAGTTACACTGCTCAAAAATCTAAAGGAGCAAGAGATCTACTTTCTTGTTGGAGATCTCCTCCCTTCTTCTTGTTCAGATATGATTTTTGCATTTGCTTATTCTATGTTATCAACAAAAATGCATTAAGACATATTTAATGGTCATTTCTTACTTACCTGTGTGTGTAAGGAACATATTAACTGTTACGCTTGATTAGACATGATAGGATAGCCTTGATGATAATATTTCATTCTTTGTATCATTATATTACAATAAAAAAATACTCCTTTAACATTTTTGAGCAGTGTATATATATACAGTATAATGATATAAAAATAAGTTAGGACGTCAGTAGTTATATACAATATATTGATTTAGAAATAACTCATGACGTCAGTATTTATTTACAATATATTGATATAGAAATAGGTCAGGACGTCAGTAGTTATATACAATATATTGATATAGAAATAAGTCAGGACGTCAGCAGTCATATACAATATATTGGGATATAAATAAGTCAGGACGTCAGTAGTTGTATACATCATATTGATATAGAAATAAGTCAGGACGCCAGTAATTATATACAATATATTGATATAGAAATAAGTCAGGACGTCAGCAGTCATATACAATATATTGGGATAGAAATAAGTCAGGACGTCAGTAGATATATACAATATGTTGATATAGAAATAAGTCAGGACGTCCTTAGTTATATACAATATATTGTCCCCCGCTTTCGCGAAAGCGCGGGGACATTAAAACCGGTTCGTCCGTCCGTCCGTCTGTCCGTCTGTCCGTCAGTCACAAAAACTTTAACCTTGTGCATAACTTTTGAATGGTAAGTGATAGGGCTTTGATATTTCACATGTGTATTTCTTGTGACAAGATCTTTCCATGGATACCAAAATTTTTGACCTTGTGACCTTAACCTTGGACTTTGACCTACTTATTAAAAACTTTCACCTTGACCATAACTTTTGAATGGAAAGTGATAGGGCTTTGATATTTCACATGTGTATTCCTTGTGACAAGACCTTTCCATGGATACCAAAATTTTTGACCTTGTGACCTTGACCTTGGACTTTGACCTACTTATTAAAAACTTTCACCTTGACCATAACTTTTGAATGGAAAGTGATAGGGCTTTGATATTTCACATGTGTATTCCTTGTGACAAGACCTTTGCATGGATACCAAAATTTTTGACCTTGACCTTTGAGTTCGACTTACTTTTCAAAAAACTATAACCTTGTCCATAACTTTTTAATGGAAAATGATAGGGCTTTCATATTTCACATGTGTATTCCTTGTGATGAGACCTTTCTGTTGGTAATAACATTCTGACCTTGTGACCTTGTCCATGGAGGTTGACCCACATTTAAAAACTTCAACCTCGAGCATAAGTTTTTGATGGTAATTTAAATCATAGGTCTTAAATATTTCACATGTGCATACCTTTTCATAAGCCCTGTCCCTTGGAAACAAAACACAAGTTTGGACCTTTTGACCTTTTCTTGGAGTTAATCTTTCATGTTTAGAATGTTGATAATATATGAGATATATTACTAAAACTGAAGAGTGGGGGGATGTCTGTAAGCATTACTTTAAAGACAAACACCCAAAAGCGGGGGACCACAATTCCTTGAATTTGATTTTTGGTATAGAAACAAGTCAGGACGTCAGAAGTTATATACAATATATTGGTATAGAAATAAGTCAGGACGTCAGTAGTTATATACAATATATTGGTATAGAAATAAGTCAGGACGTCCGTAGTTATATACAATATATTGATATAGAAATAAGTCAGGACGTCAGTAGTTATATACAATATATTGATATAGAAATAAGTCAGGATGTCAGTAGTTACATACAATATATATTTATATACAAGCTAATTGGTATAGAAATAGGTCAGGACGTCAGTAGTTATATACAATATATTGGTATAGAAATAAGTCAGGACGTCAGTAGTTATATACAATATATTGAATATAGAAATAAGTCAGGACGTCAGTAGTTATATACAATATATTGATACAGAAATAAGTCAGGACGTCAGTAGTTATATACAATATAAGATGAATTTAGTTGATAAGCAAATTGAAGTGTTCCAACTCGTTACCTTCTTGAGTAACAAATGTCAATGCATCAAATACGTGTTTCGGTTAGCAAATCCTCATCAACCAAAGGAATCTTCAGACACAGCCAAATTTATCTAAGTACTACACACAATAATACTAATAAACCAACGAGACCAACAGGCAATGGGTGCCGACTATGATAGGCGATCTGACACATTGGTATGGTACCAAAACAACACACATAAAAATACAAATAAACCAACGAGACCAACAGGCAATGGGTGCCGACTATGATAGGCAATCTGACACCTTAGTACGGCACGAAAACAACACACACACAAATACAAATAAACCAACGAGACCAACAGGCAATGGGTGCCGACTATGATAGGCAATCTGACACCTTAGTACGGCACGAAAACAACACACACACAAATACAAATAAACCAACGAGACCAACAGGCAATGGATGCCGACTATGATAGGCAGTCTGACACCTTAGTACGGCACGAAAACAACACACACACAAATACTATTAAACCAACGAGACCAATAGGCAATGAATGCCGACTATGATAGGCAATCTGACACCTTAGTACGGCACGAAAACAACACACACTAATACTAATAAACCAACGAGACCAATAGCCAATAGCCAATGGATGCCGACTATGATAGGCAATCTGACACCTTAGTACGGCACGAAAACAACACACACACAAATACTAATAAACGAACGAGACCAATAGGCAATGGACTGACTATGATAGGCAATCTGACACATTAGTATGGGGTTTCTTGATTTTTGTCCATTTTATGTATTTGTATTTCTTTGATTTATCCTTAGTAGTATTATTATGGGTGAGATACTTATTTTTTATTGATTTCGGTTTTTCGTACTTTTGTTAGTTTGTTTTAAAAGTTAGATGAAGTGTTCAATTACAATAGCTTTCTCTTTCACACGGGAAGTATATCAGGTTTATATTTGACAGATATCGGCAGTTTGTGAACGTTACTGGCATTTCTACCACAAAATCTCCACAGGCTTTCTGAGGTTATTCTCCTCAGAGATCGTACGTCCTTCACGGACTTAGACAAGTACTGGTTCACAAGCTTGATATATTTAGAAGTCTGTGGAGTGGAGATCATTCCGTTTTCTTTTGTAAATATTTTGAAGGACTCGGCGACTGAAGTTTGGGACATCAATTCCGACAGTTTCAGCATTTCTTTGACGTCAGTTGTTCTGTCTGGCTGTTCCACGTGTGGAGATCTCTCGTTCAGATGTTTGAAAAACGTATCAATGAAAACATTGAAAAAGTATTTGTTTTTTACTTTACAGTCCACATCCGCGCCCTGTCGTAAAAGATACCGAAATACTGCCGCATCAACTCCTAAGGTGACACTACTTTTCGCAAATTGGTGTAATATACTACCAGAAAGAGTATTGCCTTTCCCGCCAATCTGTCGTATATGATTAAAGTTTTTCCCAGAATTGGTCTGACAAATACTTTCGACACATTCCATCACGAATTTTACAGCCAGACCTTTCGATTCAAAAGTGTCCGCGTAAGTTTCCACTGTTTCCATTAGACAATGGAATGCAGAAGAATACGCGGGTCGACCCACTATTGACTTTTTACCTCTTTTTTGAAGAGCTCTTTCATATGCCATTTCATCAAAATTCGGATCCGCTCCATTCTTCAGAAGAACCCGCATACTTTCAATGTAATATTGTGTGAATACGTAATTGTGTACACACACTGAATTTCGAATCAGGCTATAAAGAGGGTAGGTATTTGTCGGATCTTTTCTATTGACGTCATGTTTCCATTTTACCAGCACTTCCGTCACTTCCGGTATGCGCGCATATCCCTCCTTTCCGAATTTTCCTGCAGATCCAAACGTGTACAAAACGTGATAAAGATTTTTGCCTTCAAATAATGATTTCGTTTCAACGCCTGTGTCTAATAACAAACGAAGGCAATCTGCGCTCGCCGATTTTATGGCAGTTTCGACTGCTTCAAGGATATCTTCTTTCTTTTTATCGTTGTTGAGAAGGAGTTTGACCGCCATTGGTGAAGATTCCAGTGTTGCCAGGGAAAGATATGAGCTTTTAACATACTCAGGAAACCTCTTGATTGTCCCCTGAGTCAAGATCATATAGACACACTGTAAGTGTCCCTCCAAAGCTGCTATATCCAAGGGCTTCAACTTGAAATAGAAGACAAAAAAATCACAATTTACTGTTGATAGAATAAAAATAGATATAATTATTACCTCTATGTGAATTTTCGTTTCCAAATAGCTCTTCCTCTCCATACAGTAACACGTAAACCCCCCCCCCCCCTTATGCGAAAAAAGGAAGAATTTGAATGCTGAATAGAATTCAAATGTGATGATATCTGGTGATATATAAAAAATACTCGTGTACAGTACGTGATTCTATGATAATCTATAGCATATTTGCCTCAGCCGTATGACTATTGTCCTATTCACTAAATCCAGAGCTCCCTGTTTTTGCATTTTATTCTGCCGTATTATTAATTATTGTATCCGAGAATTGACCTCCTTTAGTCGTAACTGGAAATCAGCTTCAACTTACCCTTTTCAGCTGCTGCCTTTAAATCGTAAACAAAAATGTCTGCTGGAATTTCCCATGTTAATTTCAAGCCGCCGCCATCTTGTTCTCCGTGTCAATGATACTAAACAGTAACGTCAAAGCGTCCGACGTCACGCATTTTCAGTGATTTTGCTATAGAGAATCCTCATAGACTTTTTATTTTCCGTTTTATTTCTAATTTAATTGACGTAAAACAAAAACAATCGTATTTTCTGTTACGACTAAAGGAGTACTATAAAATTGATATCTTTTTGGAGGATGACAAGAGAAAACCGGGAAAACAGGGCTCTCTGAATTTAGTGAAATGGACAGTAAGCATTTGTCTAAGTCTATCCGTCTGTCCTACCTTCCTTTCTGTGAACTGTTTTCCCTTCACGTCCATATGTAGTGCGGATTCTTCAATAACTCTGTTATCATTGATCCGATACGTCAACAACAAATTGATCAGAGTTCTGTGGCCTAGTTTCGCCGCTTGGTGGAGATACGGCTTAACTTCCGGCTGGTGGGGTTCCGTAAACAGTCCGTGTTTTAGGAACATTTGTAGAGCTTCCGGGTGGTTTGAGAGTATACATTGGTGGAGGAAATCAGTTTTATCCTTATCCCTCCATGTTAAGATGTCAGGTCGGGGAACGATGCTCAGGAATTTCTCAAGTTTATCCGCGGGATCCTTCCTCTGAAGACATCGACGGAAGTCGTCAATGTATGACGTCATGCTGAGTTTCGTTTCACTACAATTCCTGGGAGAATAATTAAAGCCGACATGTATGTTAACTATCTTTGAAAAAAAAAAGTTCACCTGCAGTTCAAGCGAAAAGTCTTCTATATAAAACAAGAGGCCCAAGGGGGCCACATCGCTCACCTGAGGAGACTGTATGTATGTTGTTAATCAAAAGTCAGTATCAGACCTGAAGGAAATAGCTTTAAGTGAAGCTTTGAGAAGGACAATGTGTACTTACCTTCTGTGAAGTTTGGTGACATTCTGTGCAGTAGTTTAACAGGGTAAGTAAAAAATGTGTCATCCGAATAGAGCCTATGGAGGACATCATGTATATCCGATTGGCTCGAAAACCACAAACTTGGTAAAGGGCATTGAGTTCTTGCTTCCTTTGAAGTTTTGTGAAATTTTCTGCTGCGGTTTCAGAGGAGAAGTCGAAAATGTGTCAGCTAATCAGGGCCTGTGGCGGCCATCTTGGATTTCCCATCGACTCGAAAAACACAAACTTGTAGAGGGCATTGAATACTTGCTTCCTGTGAAGTTTAGTGAAATTCTATTCAGCCTTTTCAGGAGAAATCCAAAATAAGTAAGCCAATCAGAGCCTGTGGCAGCCATCTTGGATTTCAGATCGGCTCGAAAAACACAAACTTGGTAGAAGGCATTGAGTTCTTGCATCCTGTGAAGTTTCGAGAGATTCTGTGCAGCGGTTTCAGAAGAGAAGTCAAAAATGTGTCAGCCAATCAGAGCCTGTGGCGGCCATCTTGGATTTCCGAGCGGCTCGAAAAACACAAACTTAGTAGAGGGCATTGAGTACTTGCTTCCTGTGAAGTTTCATGAAATTCTGTGCAGCGGTTTCAGAGAAGAAGTCGAAAATGTGTAAGCCAATCAGAGCCTGTGGTGGCCATCTTGGATTTCTGATCAACTCGAAAAACACAAACTTTGTAGAGAGCATTGAGTTCTTGCTTCCTGCATGTGAAATGTTGAGAGATTCTGTGCAGCGGTTTCAGAGGAGAAGTAGAAAATGTGTCAGCCAATCAGAGCCTGTGGTGGCCATCTTGGATTTCCAATCGGCTCGAAAAACACAAACTTGGTAGAGGGCATTGAGTTCTTGCTTCCTGTGAAGTTTCGTGACATTCTGTGCAGCGGTTTCAGAGGAAAAGTCAAAAATGTATCAGCCAATCAGAGCCTGTGGCGGCCATCTTGGATTTCCGATTGGCTCGAAAAACTCAAACTTGGTAGAGGGCATTGAGTACTTGCTTCCTGTGAAGTTTCGTGAAATTCTGAGCAGCGGTTTCAGAGAAGTCGAAAATGTGTCAGTCAATCAGAGCCTGTGGCGGCCATCTTGGATTTCCGATCGGCTCAAAAAACACAAACTTGGTAGAGGGCATTGAGTACTTGATTCCTGTGAAGTTTCATGAAATTCTGTGATGCGGTTTCAGAAGAGAAGTCGAAAATGAGTCAGCCAATCAGAGCCTGTGGCGGCCATCTTAGATTTCCGATCGGCTCTAAAAACACAAACATGGTAGAGGGCATTGAGTACTTGCTTCCTGTGAAGTTTCATGAAATTCTGTGATGCGGTTTCAGAGAAAAAGTCAAAAATGTGTCAGCCAATCAGAGCCTTACGCGGCCATCTTGGATTTCCAATCATCTCGAAAAACACAAACTTGGTAGAGGGCATTGAGTTCTTGCGTCCTGAGAAGTTTCATGAAATTCTGCGCATTGGTTTCAGAGGAGAAGTCGAAAATGTGTCAGCCAATCAGAGCCTGTGGCGGCCATCTAGGATTTAAGATCGGCTCGAAAAACACAAACTTGGTAGAGGGCATTGAGTACTTGCTTCCTGTGAAGTTTCGTGAAATTCTGTGTAGCGGTTGCAGAGGAGATGTTGAAAATGTTAAAAGTTTACGCCGGACGGACGGACGGACGACGACGACGACGACGGACGGACGGACGACGGACGACGCGCTATGACAATAGCTCACTTGAGCTTCGCTCAGGTGAGCTAAAAAGCCCAGAATTATATCAAACTAATGTTCAAATAAACACCGAAGAAGTATCTAGCAATAGCCTAGAGGACAAGACAAATGAAATCACTAGAATATTCATTAGATCAGTTGCGAACCTCGGAATGAATAACATTCGGAAGTGAGACCAGTTGCCAAGAGAGAGTCAGCATCTCCTGATTGCATGCAGCAATCATCGCAACAGCTTTATGGAAACTTGTCAAAATCGGTGTTTTTCTCGATGTACATATGTTTGTACATATCAAAATCATTCTACAGTGTATCATTGTAAGAATGAAGATGTATTTTACATAAGCCTTACTTATAGATATCTTACTCATTTCGTCATCACTAGTTTTTCCTCTTCCGTTATTATAATATATGAATAATCTATTAAATTATTTCGAATAATTTTATGAATATTTCAAAGAATGTCTTTATGCTTTCATACCTCTACTTTTTCCAATGAATCATATCCTTTGCCAAAGTAAGCACTAAATGGAGAGATTTATCTATACTAAAGAAAAGAAAAAATCATTACGATACCTATATGTCCTTTTGACAGATAGGTAAAGCTGCATGTATTGATATAAAGTAGAGAACTAAGTCTTTATACACAAATATTTCTCAAGAATCTGTTTTCATTAAAACTTATTCCTTGAGGTACCTTATACATGTACCAGGAGCTAATCCCGGTTTTTTTTTCTTGTCGGTGTGGGAATAGGGGTATGGTTTTGATGTAGCGTAACATTTCCCAATGAATAATGGATCCACTATGTATTAAAAAGAACATATTTATGTTAAATAAATAAAAGGGCAATTTATATGATAAGACATACAGACAAATGATTTCAGTAGGACTTTTTTTTAATAGGTAATGAGTACCGGAACCCAGTGACGAAGCCCTGGATAGGCGCATTGATACTGTGTACTACGTAATGTAATAGTGCTAAAGTTTGACACAAAGTAATACGGGATTATTTATTTCCAATCCATGTACACAACAATTTAAAGATACGACAGATCATTATGTATAAAATTCAATAAATAAATATTTCTTCTTTACTTTACACAAAGAATCCAAGGCCTCGAGAAAGACAGGTCATCTAAAGTTTAAATTGCCGGACATTGTATCGTTTTAACCATTTTGTCTATTGTACTAGGGAATTGACCTCTCTCTCTTAATATTGAGCTGATTATCATTAGTTTGATTTACAGGAGCGTAGCCACGATGTACGGCTACATTAGGATTTCTTGCGGTTCGCCTCATCTCCCTTTTTTCATTTTATACGATTTTGTATACATACATGTAGAATCATTCACTGTGTATTAACTTTCGCGATCAGCCTCGCACCGCGAAAGTTTGTCTCGGTGAACTAAATACCAAATGCGTAATTCACAATACATCCGCGAATCATTGTCCTAGCGAAAAGATTTTTTTCATCAAACCGCGAAAGGATGAACCAGCGAATGATTTTACTTTTACAGTATTTTTTTTTCTATGAAAACCTCTTTTGAAGTTTAACGATGGCCGTAAAGGGCCGTGTGAAATATAAAAATTATTTTGAGGGAACAAAAGAATATTTCGAGGGAACGAAATAGTATTTCGTGGGAACAAAGTGATTTTTCGTCGAAATAATATTTCGAGGGAACGAAAAAATATTCCGAGGGTACGAAATGATACTTCGTGTGAACTAAATAATATTTCAAGAGAGCGAAATATTATTTCGATAGAATAGACGGACACGACGGAGAGCAGAAACATTTTTATAGCACATTCGCATTAATCGCATACCTATGAGATCTTTGCGCCTACATGTATGGACGATTCCAGCCGGAAGGAAGGATGCTCGGGTCATGACTCCCTTATCCCTATAGCTTCTCCATGTTCTTATCCCTTGGTTTAAATTCTTAACGAGAGCTAATATGTAACATAAGAGAGATGTGCAAAGCTGATATGATACATCCATATTGAACCATATGAATCAAGAGAAAACTTAAAAAGATCTTTGATTACCTTTCTATTCCTCATGGAATTCTAGTAAGTTAGGATTATACATAAAAAAGAGCGGATCTACAGTGGTAAAACATAGGTGTGAGGGTACGAGTCGGGCTCAGGACTCAAAATGGAATTGGTCCGAAATCTTTATTTTCCTCGTTCTATGCATATTTCTTTTCACATTCATAGCCAATTTAAATTCATCTCCCGTCTGAAGGTTAAAGAATCTAGTCCTGTCAATGCATCCTCATGTCAAATACTCAGGCTCGCAGAAAGTCTAGAAATATAATATCTTGAAAATTGTCATTTTCGTCTGAAGTCCCTTCCTCCTACATTTTTGTACTTCCTCATTTCTTTGCATGAAAGATAGGGTAGGGCCTCCCCCATATGAGGAAAAAATACCAAAGCTTTAATATATTTGCATGGAAAACATATTTTGGAATACAGTTGACAGTTGACGATTGAATTGTCAACTGCATTCTAGAATACAGTTGACAACTCGACTAAGAAACACTTGTTTTGAAACAGTATGCATATGCATAATAAATTTTCTGTATTATTATTTGATCACACCAAAAAATACACATGACACCGATGCCCCACCTCCACTTCTTAGAGAATAAAAAACAAATGATGCAAAGCATTGACACATCCTTATGGTAATAACTCAAACTTTTATAGTATTCCTCTGGTTAGATACTTAAATTATCAGGGATTCATGCCAAGGTATTGACTCAAACACACCTAAAATTTTGTGAGGGTACATAACCTTGTTACCGAGGAATGAAGCCGAGAAGTTTGCCAATATTTCTACAATTCAGACAAATTCTGAAAAAATTCTAAGTTCAAACTTTTATAGTATTCCCCTGGTTACGATACTGAAATTTTCAGGGATTGATGCCTAGGCATTGACTCAAACACACTTTTAAATTTGGTGAGGGTACATGACCCTGTTACCGAGGAATGAGGCCGAGAACTTTGCCAATATTTCTACAATTCAGACAAATTCTGAAAAAATTCTAAGTTCAAACTTTTATAGTATTCCCCTGGTTACGATACTGAAATTTTCAGGGATTGATGCCTAGGCATTGACTCAAACACACTTTTAAATTTGGTGAGGGTACATGACCCTGTTACCGAGGAATGAGGCCGAATTCTAAGAATTTCAGAAATATTGGCAAAGTTCTCGATCTCATTTCTCGGTAATTAGGTCATGTACCCTGACCAAATTTTTATCGTGTACTTGTCAACTCCTAGGGATGAATCCTTGAAAACATCAGCTCCCTAACCAGGGGATTACTATAAAATTTTACCAAGGATATTAATAGGACATGTATTTTTATTTGTGAAGTATATTGCGTTTATGTGGGAGGTTGGAGTTCGGAAAATATGCTCATATTAGAAAATTGCAGCTCTGCCTTTAATATATATTAATTTTTATGATTAAAATAGATATGCTAAACATTAAAGATTTAGACATTATCTTAACATTGATCTCTAAATCGAATTGTCAACTGTATTCTAGAATGCAGTTGACAATTCAATTGTCAATTGTCAACTGTATTCCAAAATATGTTCAAGCCTATATGCATCTATTCTTGGCTTCGTTGTAAATGAAAGTCGTTACAAATTGATGTTGTTTATCTATGCAAGGTAAATTGAGCCTCACTATCTGGTTTAGATTGGGAACGTCATACCTCCGAGTTATCGCCCATGTTTATTTAAACTTATCGTCAAATATGAATTAACGTATGAGAATACCTTGTCATCATTTACTTGTACAAGACACTTCCTCTTTGTTTTTGGATCATATGTGCGTCTTTTAGACAAGGATGACGCGTGCGACGCTGTTTGAGGACGCATTCTGGGTGAGTTAATTTCAAGAATAAATTTATATTGGGAAGAGAGGTGGGGGGGGGGGGGGGGTGTCTAGTCGTGAGGAGTTAAAAATTTGAAAATCGGTAAATTTGATTTCACTTTGATTCATATTGCCTGCTCAAAGTTCCTAGAGACGAAAAAAAATTATACAACCCTCAATGTTTTTCAATACTTTTTTAAAATGCATATCTACACTTATGGGGAATAAATAAAAACAGGTCGAAGGGTGGGGGGGGGGGGTTATTTGTCAAAATAATCTTGAACCTTATCCCAGGAATCAATCGTACATTTGTAAATACATGTTTCAAACAGCCATATACACGTGCAATATTTCCTTCCTTTGTCATGTTTATCGTAAAATATTACCTTGATCTATGCAGTACGACAGGTAGAAAATTTTATCACTTAAATTTTCCGCTAGTAAGAAAAATACACAATATATAGAGTGTCATCGTCTTACATTTAATATGAAATCTATAATTTATATGTAATAGAATTTAGAAATGGAGAGAGAGAGAGAGAGAGAGAGAGAGAGAGAGAGAGAGATAATTTTTGAGTATATAATTTAGATTGTGTAATGTGTACAATGCTGTCTAGTCGTGTGTGTATTATTAATCACCTATATCATCCTAACTAGATAGAAAATGCAAATTACGTGTAAGGAAATTAACAGCGGGTTTACAAGTGCGTAACGTATTCTGTAGGAAACTTGTTTATGATAACGACTGACGTTCAAATATGAATATCAATATTATGTATACATAAACTCCAATCAAGTTAACTTCCTGGACGCACCAAATTTTGATATAGATTTAATGATAAAAAAGATATATGATAATGGTTGATGCTCATGGGGGTGTGGGTGGGTGGGGAGGGGGGCTTTGCACAATAATAGATTTTAGAAATGGAGAGAGAGAGAGAGAGAGAGAGAGAGAGAGAGAGAGAGAGAGAGAGAGAGAGAGAGAGACGGAGAATTTGAGTATATACTTTAGATCACCTACATTTTCCTAACTAGATAGAAAATGCAAATTACGCGTAAGTTACCCCCCCCCCCCGTTTACACTATGTTCCCGGCGACCACGGAGGCCACGTTTCAAGCCATCTTGGACAAAACGTGGTGACCGTGAGACAACGTAGGGGAACGGGATTGACAAACGTAACAAGCCGTGGTTGCCGGGGCTGACGGGGCAAATGTTTAAACTGTCAAAACATTTGTCACCGCAGCCCACGGTGCAGATGACCTACTTTAGAAACCGTAGCAAAACGGATCGAACGCAACACAACGTGACAGAACGTTACAGACCGTAACAAAACTTGGGACAGTGTCCGTAGCGGAACGGGAAGCAAAAGTATGACTCGGCAACTTACGATCCTAGTGAAGTTGAGTTACGGTCTGCCACGTTTATGTCCCGTTTAGCTGCGGCTGCTTTAGAGCAGATGTACTTTTTATCAAGGTGTACCACGACTTCTCACGGCGAGCTAAGGAATGTGTTGCCGTTT
This sequence comes from Pinctada imbricata, assembly GCA_033119305.1. Taxonomy (NCBI): domain Eukaryota; kingdom Metazoa; phylum Mollusca; class Bivalvia; order Pterioida; family Pteriidae; genus Pinctada; species Pinctada imbricata. Next base: position 15,298,203 of record VSWD01000014.1, on the reverse strand, counting down.
CGTCACGTTCAGTCACGGTACGTCCCGGATTGTTACGGTTTATTTCAAGTTCTACTACGGCCTGGCACGGCACACAAGGTCACACAAAAAATAAGACAAACCAAACCCTTTTATGAAGCTTTTTGTGTCTCTTTTTCCCGGCGGTCACGATTAATCGTAGTGGGCCTTGACAGAACTTGGTAGACGTGGCCAACTTGAATTGATCGTAACAAACCGTGACAGACCTTATCAGAACGTGACAGGTCGTGGGGAAACGTACAAACGTCCGTAACAAGCCGTAGGTTGAAACGTAGTGCGCCGTCAGGTCTCCGGGATACAGGAGCAGCGGCTCGTCAGGGATACCCTGATAGACCGTGCAGAAACGTAACGAGACCTAACAGAACTTGAATACCAAGATAAAAACTGCCAAAAATCATACGGTGTGCTACATTTTTGGCCTCCGTGACTGCCGTGGTGGCCGGGAACATAGTGTAAACCTAGGGTAAGGAAATTAACAGCGGGTTTACAAGTGCGTAACGTATTGTGTAGGAAACTTGTTTATGATAACGACTGACGTTCAAATATAAATATCAATATTATGTATCGAATCAAGTTAACTTCCTGGACGCACCAAATTTTGATATAGATTTGATGATAAAAACAGATTAATGATAATGGTTGATGCTCAAAAAAAAATAACACTTGGAATATTCCATACTTGAAAACAGTAGATTGGGGGGGGGGGTTATTTGCACGTTTTCCCTCATACAGTCGTGTTCTGCAAATCCAAAAAAAAAAATTAAGTTGTTTGAAAGCAAAGAAATTATGTTCTTGTAGAAATTTGAGTCATTTATGTACACGTGAGTAAAACGACTTCCTTATAGTAATACAAGCAAAGCTATCTAAAAGTATTTTTGTAAACAGTCTAGCTATGAAAGTAAGAATAGAGAAATACTTACCAACATTTAAAAATAAAAAAAAAATGCTTAAGAAAATACCAATACGCAATTAGTGTCTATTTTTCTGTAGAAGTTAACCCCCCTCCCCTCCAAAAAAACCTCCCTCATAACCTTTATGATACTCCGTTCAAAAATTGAACTCTTTTTAATCTTTTCTCTAATATAAATACTGCATATGAGCCAAATTTGTAATGTTTTTAGTTTAAATAAACAAATACATGTATTATGAATTAATCGTGCACACATATTCTTGTTTATCTAAAAATTTACAAACATATGCTTCCTCAACTTTGCATCACCAACAAGATCCCTCGATCATGGACAGATATATGTATAAATACATCCAAGATGCTTTTCTATGACAAAGATCCCTCTGGTCCCCTCCCCCTCCCTCTCAGAATATTAAATAGACTTTATCAAAATTCACGATAAATTGAATCGCCTTTAATAACAGCTTGTTCAAACCCATGATACCATCAAACAAGGCGAGGCTCTGAGATACATTATAAGTGTATGGGATTCCCTGCAGATGGCGCTACTTAAATGCGTTAAAAAAAACAACAAGGTTTGGATATAAACAGTTTTTCACGGGGCTTGTAGCACATTATCTAGAGCTGTATTTAAAAAAAATTAGAAATTACCTAATGGGTTTGCTCAATGTAAATAACGGAAGAGATATACGTTTATAAATTGTAGGATACACATATAAAACCTAGCTTAGTCTGTCCACCGGATATACACAAAAAAAAAATTGGTCAGGCTGGCTTTAGTGGCGCCAACTACGATAAATATCGCTTAAATTTCACTATATTTTATTAGGCGATTTCATATTTCAATTCTTTTTTCATAAGAATCCAACAACATAACAATACAGCTATTATTAGTATGGCGTTTTTAATTAGTAGGTCTCTTATTTCGTTCCTCACATCACAAATCATAGGCACACGTTTTCATAAACTTGATAGACTATGGACTTCATTGAAAAAGAATGTTTAGGCAAATTATTCAATACAGAATGTCGTACTTTGTCCTTTTTTTGTTATCTTTAAAATTGTTAGTTTTTGATCGATTTATTACAATAATTATAACTTATAATATTGTATAATATGATAGGAGCAGGATATAACGAGCACCAGGGGCTTTGATATCTTAGTCAGACGTCTGAAAGAAGGGAGGAAAATATGTAAAGAAGTGGAAGACTACTTTAAGGAAAGGTAATGTGTCAAATTCATAAAAAAATATTATAGGTGGCGCCACTGATTATATATGGTGTCATTAGTTATATGTGTCCAGGCATTATAGGTGGCGCCACTGATTATATATGGTGTCATTAATTATGGTGACAACGGATAAAAGGTGTCGCCACTGATTATATATGGTGTCATCGGTTATAGGCGGCGCCATGAATTATAGGTGGCGCCACTGATTATATATGGTGCCATCTGATGTAGGTGGCACCTCAAATTTAAGAAGAAACACAGGATTGAACTCTTCCGTAGAAAAACGACACAAATCAAAACATTGTTCAAAATTAAGACAATTTCAAGATTATACAAATGTACATGTAACATTACTTAACAAAGTATTTATCAACAAGAACATGTATAAAATGATCAAAAGATGTTAACAAAATTATCAAGCAGGGTGTATGTTTTGAATAATTTCTATTTATTTAAAACCCGGAAGATACGCAAACCTAAATTCAGACGGAAATAGATATAGTTCTCGGAAAGAGTAAGCATCTACTGACAGCGTAATCAAGTGGTCTCAAACGATGCTCAACCTTGAGTTTTTTTTTTAAATCTGTAAATAACTTAACATAATTGTAATATAACCGAACGAATAGATTATTTTTTACTCTCTATTGTACAGAGCGAAAGCCGAACAGACGTATGCTAAAGCTATCACTAATATATCCAGGAGGCTAGATTGTAAGGAAGAACTGGGGTAAGTAATTATATATATATGATTATTGCGCATCTTCTGATATGGTTTGGTTATAGATAGTACTTCATGTTGTGTCTTAATCGACCTTATTGAAGAGCCGCGGTCGTGGACACGTTAAAATACAGAATTACTGACAAAATTCAAAAATAGAACTAGAGGGTTTTACTGAAATAAATTTGGCTGTGTATGAAAATCGCTTTGGATTACAGTTTCACTGATCATTGAGGATTTACTATCCGTAAAAAAAGTATTTGGTGCATTGAAATGTTGTTTCAGAATGTTACGAGTTGGAATTCTTCAATGTTCTGCTGATGCACAGAAATAGACTGCATATTTTCTACTATATGATGATTTGTAATTTTCTATTTGAGGCTCTATTTTCAGAAATTTAAATAACTTATTCGCACGCTGATGTAGAGACTGAGCAGGTAGCAAAAAATCATGATGAGCCGTAACTGTCTGTTTGAGCCTCTATTTTCAGAGATTGGGGTCAAGCTCTCCTTGACATTTTATTGTCTATTCGAGTTTCTATTTTCAGGATTTTGGTGCAAGCTCTCCACGAGCTGAAGGTTGAGACTGAGCAGAATGCAAAAGCTCGTGATGAGACGTAATTATCTATTTGAGCTTTTCATTTTTAGAGATCTTTATCAACCTCTTCGAGCTCTGAAGACTGAGACGGAGCAGATAGTAAAAGCTCACAATAAGCTGTAATTGTTTAATTGAGCCATTATTTTCAGAGATTTGGGTCAGGCTCTCCGTAAACTGAAGACTGAGACGGAGCAGATAGCAAAAGCTCACAATAAGCTGTAATTGTTTAATTGAGCCACTATTTTCAGAGATTTGGGTCAGGCTCTCCGTAAACTGAAGACTGAGACGGAACAGATAGCAAAAGCTCACAATAAGCTGTAATTGTTTAATTGAGCCACTATTTTCAGAGATTTGGGTCAGGCTCTCCGTAAACTGAAGACTGAGACGGAGCAGATAGCAAAAGCTCACAATAAGCTGTAATTGTTTAATTGAGCCACTATTTTCAGAGATTTGGGTCAGGCTCTCCGTAAACTGAAGACTGAGACGGAGCAGATAGTAAAAGCTCACAATATGCTGTAATTGTTTAATTGAGCCGCTATTTTCAGAGATTTGGGTCAGGCTCTCCGTAAACTGAAGACTGAGACGGAGCAGATAGCAAAAGCTCATAATAAGCTGTAATTGTTAATTGAGCCACTATTTTCAGAGATTTGGGTCAGGCTCTCCGTAAACTGAAGACTGAGACGGAACAGATAGCAAAAGCTCACAATAAGCTGTAATTGTTTAATTGAGCCACTATTTTCAGAGATTGGGTCAGGCTCTTCGTAACTGAAGACTGAGACGGAGCAGATAGCAAAAGCTCACAATAAGCTGTAATTGTTAATTGAGCCACTATTTTCAGAGATTTGGGTCAGGCTCTCCGTAAACTAAAGACTGAGACGGAGCAGATAGCAAAAGCTCACAATAAGCTGTAATTGTTTAATTGAGCCACTATTTTCAGAGATTTGGGTCAGGCTCTCCGTAAACTGAAGACTGAGACGGAGCAGATAGTAAAAGCTCACAATAAGCTGTAATTGTTAATTGAGCCACTATTTTCAGAGATTTGGGTCAGGCTCTCCGTAAACTGAAGACTGAGACGGAGCAGATAGTAAAAGCTCACAATAAGCTGTAATTGTTTAATTGAGCCACTATTTTCAGAGATTTGGGTCAGGCTCTCCGTAAACTGAAGACTGAGACGGAGCAGATAGTAAAAGCTCACAATAAGCTGTAATTGTTTAATTGAGCCACTATTTTCAGAGATTTGGGTCAGGCTCTCCGTAAACTGAAGACTGAGACGGAGCAGATAGTAAAAGCTCACAATAAGCTGTAATTGTTTAATTGAGCCACTATTTTCAGAGATTTGGGTCAGGCTCTCCGTAAACTGAAGACTGAGACGGAGCAGATAGTAAAAGCTCACAATAAGCTGTTATTGTTTAATTGAGCCACTATTTTCAGAGATTTGGGTCAGGCTCTCCGTAAACTGAAGACTGAGACGGAGCAGATAGCAAAAGCTCATGATGAGGCGTATCAAGATTTTTCAAAACTCCAAAAAGAATTAGCTCACTTCTCTGAGAATCAAAAACAGCAAAAACAAGAGGTAGATTTCACATTTCCTGCTTAAGCATTTCTCATGTAAACGAAGCACTAAATTCATTATAATAGAACATATACGGTATTTCATTTATTCCATCTGTGCAATAGAGTATATTACGTTTGGCAATTTCTGCTTCATCTGATAAAATTCACATATGAACATATATTAACATAAAAAAGGTATTTACGATGAATATACTCATACGTTCCTTTATTACTTTGTAAGATTTCATTTTTATATGTACATGTACTCATTAATAAATTCAGTCTTCCTCCAATTTGTAATATATTTATTGTGTAATACATTTTTTTAGAAAGAAGAACGGGTCCGGCAGCTACAGAACGAGAAAATATCAAGATATAAAACAGCTACATCGGTAAATAACATATAGAGTAAGCATCAAAGAAGCACTTAACAGTTATTCAGTCTCAAAGTCGAGGCCAAATCGTTAGAATTCCCATCGGAACGGCTGCGAACCCCAGAATGAACAACATTCCTAAGTGAGACAAGGTGCCCAGGGAGAATCAGCGTCTCCTGATTGCATGCAATACAGATTCAAAACTGCTATATCGGTAAAAATACTGCTACATCGGTAAATAATATATTGGAGAAAACTGTTACATCGGTAAATAGAATATGGAGAAATCTAAAAAAAACTGCTACATCAGTAGATAACAATCCTACATCGGTTAATAACATATAGAGAAATCTACGAAACTGCAACACCGGTAAAAATTATTGCTACATCGGTAAATAACACTTCTACATCGGTAAATAACAGATAGAGAAAATATCAAAATACAAAACTGCTACATCGGTAAATAACAGATAGAGAAAATATCAAAATACAAAACTGCTGCATCGGTAAATAACATATAGGGCAATCTACAAAACTGCTAGATCGGTAAATAATAGAAAGAGAAATTTAAGAATAACATCGAAGGAGCAAGAGACAGACAAGCATAAACACATTTACCAGAAATATAGAGTTATGTGAAAAAATCATAAAAACAAGAGAGAAAAATGATGCGCAGTTTTGATCATAGTATTCAGACACTGCTTGTTTTTCGTTCTACTTTGCTCAATTCTGAGTTTGATTCAAGGGTTCTCTCGTTTTGCTATCCAACTTTTAGTTTCAAATAACGTTAATGTAAGTACCTGGATCAAATCCATTAATTGAGTGGTCGAAACTAGATGTAACGTAATGACATATTTTACCCTAAGCAGACGCTTTTAGCTTAAATTCGTTTGAAAAAAAGAATACATGTTTATTTAATATTTTAACATTTCAGCAAAAGGACAAATATGCCCAGAAATGTAAAGACATGGAAAGCGCCAGTGATACGTACGCCCAGGCCAAGCAAAACGTTACCACGACAACAAAAGACTTGATGAAGGTTCGTTCAATCAAATTACTTGTAAAACGTTTTAGCTGAATTAGAATCGAAGAAGTATCCATCAGTTTTTTTTCAGTCTCAAAGTTCAGAAGGTAAGACAAAATCATTGGAATTTCCATTAGACAATTCTGAAGTGAGACCCGGTGTCAAGGGAGAGTCAGTGTCTTTGTTCACAAAAAGAAAATCACTACCATAACCAAGTCCTGATCACTTTGTTCGCAAAAAGAAAATCACTACCATAACCAAGTCCTGATCACTTTGTTCACAAAAAGAAAATCACTACCATAACCAAGTCCTGATCACTTTGTTCACAAAAAGAAAATCACTACCATAACCAAGTCCTGATCACTTTGTTCACAAAAAGAAAATCACTACCATAACCAAGTCCTGATCACTTTGTTCACAAAAAGAAAATCACTACCATAACCAAGTCCTGATCACTTTGTTCACAAAAAGAAAATCACTACCATAACCAAGTCCTGATCACTTTGTTCACAAAAAGAAAATCACTACCATAACCAAGTCCTGATCACTTTGTTCACAAAAAGAAAATCACTACCATAACCAAGTCCTGATCACTTTGTTCACAAAAAGAAAATCACTACCATAACCAAGTCCTGATTACTTTGTTCACAAAACGAAAATCACTACCATAACCAAGTCCTGATCACTTTGTTCACAAAACGAAAATCACTACCATAACCAAGTCCTGATCACTTTGTTCACAAAAGAAAATCACTACCATAACCAAGTCCTGATCACTTTGTTCACAAAAAGAAAATCACTACCATAACCAAGTCCTGATCACTTTGTTCACAAAAAGAAAATCACTACCATAACCAAGTCCTGATCACTTTGTTCACAAAAAGAAAATCACTACCATAACCAAGTCCTGATCACTTTGTTCACAAAAAGAAAATCACTACCATAACCAAGTCCTGATCACTTTGTTCACAAAAAGAAAATCACTACCATAACCAAGTCCTGATCACTTTGTTCACAAAAAGAAAATCACTACCATAACCAAGTCCTGATCACTTTGTTCACAAAAAGAAAATCACTACCATAACCAAGTCCTGATCACTTTGTTCACAAAAGAAAATCACTACCATAACCAAGTCCTGATCACTTTGTTCACAAAAAGAAAATCACTACCATAACCAAGTCCTGATCACTTTGTTCACAAAAAGAAAATCACTACCATAACCAAGTCCTGATTACTTTGTTCACAAAACGAAAATCACTACCATAACCAAGTCCTGATCACTTTGTTCACAAAACGAAAATCACTACCATAACCAAGTCCTGATCACTTTGTTCACAAAAAGAAAATCACTACCATAACCAAGTCCTGATTACTTTGTTCACAAAAAGAAAATCACTACCATAACCAAGTCCTGATCACTTTGTTCACAAAAAGAAAATCACTACCATAACCAAGTCCTGATCACTTTGTTCACAAAAAGAAAATCACTACCATAACCAAGTCCTGATTACTTTGTTCACAAAAAGAAAATCACTACCATAACCAAGTCCTGATTACTTTGTTCACAAAAAGAAAATCACTACCATAACCAAGTCCTGATCACTTTGTTCACAAAAAGAAAATCACTACCATAACCAAGTCCTGATCACTTTGTTCACAAAAAGAAAATCACTACCATAACCAAGTCCTGATCACTACTTTGTTTATTTCTACTTTTAACATTTTACTTCAATGTAACAACGTTAAGTCATCCTGACTTCAAGTTTGTAAATATGAAAGAGTTACAAAGTGTGTCTCAACAAAAATCATGCCTTACTTCTGTATACAAATCACACATTTAAACACTCCACTCGGATTTTTCTAGTGAATGGCAAAATTAAATATACAAAAAGCAATGTCAAGTGTATATTGGTATTTCAGATTGAAAAGAATAAAGATAAAGCCAATGACCAAATGAAAAATGCAGGTAAAGGTGTATCTATTTTCAATTTTTTATTTTTTTTTTTTAATTTAATGCAAAATAAAGAATCCTACTGTAGATTTATAAAAAGGACATGGGCATATAGAAAGATTACCAGTCTGTTCTCCGTTGTTGTTTTATATGTATCTAAGTATTCATAAACATTGCGTCTTGATTTGAGGCAAGAAATAGAATTTTAAATCGCTTATATAACACAAAACACACCATTTATTTTCATGATATTTTCAGATATTTTGTATAAAAGTGCGGTAGCCACTCTGGAAACGGCCCGTAAATCTTGGGAAAGAGAGATGGAACTCTTTTGTAAGGTATTTGACAATCAAGTAAATTCAATCACTAGCAGCTATAGTGGCACATTATTTCATAATTCAACATAAGTTCAAATGAATTTTTCCAAAAATATTTTTGGAAAGAAAAGTTTTTGTTGATAAATTGATAGTCATTGACTTAAAAAATTGAGTTGAAGAGCACACATCAATCAATCTGGATATTATATTGGAGAGCGAGGTTAATTTGAAAAGACTTCAAAATTTCGAAATTTTTATCTTCATATTTTTTACTTATTTATTTATTTATTGTTTCCTTATTTTCGGACTTGAGCATCACTGAGACTTAATATGTTGAAATGCTCATATGGCGCTCTGAAATCTTAATTATATTTCAATATTTACAGATTCAATACATGACCTCATTGTTGCAGGTTGTTAATTGTTGTGCCTCTTTCTGAAGATTTATTGTGATACACTTATGAAAAAATTAGCCAGAATCTTCAAAAGCAAAGACAATTTGATGATTTATTTCATCAAATTGGCCCCGACCAACTGTTCTCTCTGACTGTCAGTTCGACTCATTGGGTGATCACATGCGTGAGCACCTGGTCTTACTTTGGAAGATCAATCATTCCGAGGTTCCCATATTTTCCAATGGAAAGTCTAATGATTTTAACTTACTTTCTCGACTTAGAGACTAAAAAACTGATAATTACTTCTTTGATGTTTATCCTAGATTGCCGTCATACGATATTCAAATTTCAGAGCTCATACGAGACGCTAAAGCATGTACTAATGTTTTTGATTTTCATAGTAGAAATTCAAAAAATACCAAGAAATATTTGGTCAAAGATTTCGCTTTCACATACTAGTTTTATATTTCAATAATACTTCTAGGTATCTTGATGATATCCTAACTATTGACAACCCTGCTTTTGAATTATATAAGAATGAAATTTATCCACAAGAATTAACACTTAACAAGGCAAACGTTACAAGGGTTAGGGTAAGAGATCCCCTCCTTTGTTTTACAAATACAGAAACACCATTTTTGGACCTAAATATCAAAATTGTACATTTGTAAACGGAAAGATTCATACAAGTGTATATGACAAAAGGGATGATTTTGGATTCAACATAGTTTCCCTCGGCTTGACGGTGAGGTTCCAACATTTCCGTCATACGGCATTTACATATCACAGCTCATCCGGTACGCTAGAGCATGTACTGATATTTTTGATTTTCATAGTAGAAAGGGGAAGGGGCAAAATCTGCCGCTTTTGGCCCCATTTTTGTAATTTTCTAAAATTGTTTTCATACTATTTTTATCTTTCAAATAAGAGAAGAGATATTGTTGTTTATTGAAACTGAATTCAAAATAGATATTTTCAACTGATTTGAGTGTTATTTCCCACCAAAATGCCCACTACTATGGAAATTAGTGGTAAAATGATTACAACCAGATTTTAACATAATAGTTTATGGTATATATAGAGCAAGCGCATGTAACAAAGTTATACTTTCCATGTACATTCAGAATATAAAAAGGAATGTCCCATATGAGTATGAATCTGTTACACGTCCTTGCTCTAGGGCTTACAACTGTAGGTATGAGTGTCCCTTGCAAAAATCTGAATTTCTAATGTGAAGACATAGTGCTCAACTTTCAATAATTTTGCCCTAAAAGGCAGGGTTTTCGAAAAATCACAAAATTTGTTATTTTTTGTTCAGAAGAAGCATAATGAATAAGAAAATAGATCCTGTTTAAAATTTTTGATTGGGGCCAAAAATGGTTACTTTTGCCCCTACCCCTTTACAAAATACTAAAAAACTTTTAGGTCAAGATTTCAACTTTCATAAACTAGTTAAGACCATCTGGAAATTTTATAAAAATTGCAGTCAACTTCTTTTAAAATTCGGATCTATGCACGCAACAGTACATTACTTGGGTATTACACAACCTGTCTTTTATGGAGATATGATAAACAAAATTAGAAGGATCAGGTAGGCAGCAGACCCATCGAAAATGCGTCAGAATCACCAAACGCCTTTTATACCGTGGATATGACCCTAAGGTCACAAGACGGACACTAGGCTTAGTACTTGAACAATCTACAGTCTTGTACCAGCGCAATCTTGAGACTTGCACTCTGACTGACTGTGACGACGGGACTCCATGACAGGCCTTTTTAGAGAAGACAGGGCCCCGACCATCTGTCCTCTCTGAATGTCAGTCGGACCGCTCGGATAATTACATATATGAGCTCGCTACAGCCAGTAGAGCACGGACTGTATTACGCCCTCTTTTTATATCCATTTACATATTCATCTGTGTTGCTGGAGCCCTCATTTTGCGGTTTTGTTTGTGTGATGTCATCTAACAGTGAGGAGGTTGTTTTACACCACAATTGTACATTCTTCGAGACCATAGGGTAATTGGAGAATTGAGAGGGTTGTGCGCACGTAATCCAGGATAACCACACCATTTGCTACTTGCGTGACAAATGGCCGCCCAAAGTCGGCACCGTTTGCCCATTAGTCTCGTCGGTTTATGTGTAGTCTTTTGTGTTTGATGTTTATATGTCGTATGTCTTTTTTCCGTCTCATAGTATGCTCGTCTTTTCTATTTTTGCAAAGGGTGTTTTGGTGTTTTTCTGTTGGTGCTGCAACAGGGTCTTGTTGGAGACCCCCTCCCTTCTTTGAGATTAAAAAAATACTGTTAGCTTCTTTTGCGATTCGGACCAATACAAGCAACAAAGTAGATTTATATGGGTTTTTTCACAACCTGCTTTTTGTGGTGACATAATGAACGAAGTAAGAATGATAAAAGGTAGACGGGCTTATTATCGAAATGGCGTCCGAATAATCAAACGCCGTTAATACCGTGGATATGATCCTGCTGTCACCAGACGGAAACTTTGGTACTTGGTCAATCTACAGCCTTGAACCAACTGACTATGACGGGGCCTGTCAAAACATGATATCTCTACCTGATATGTACATCAATATGTACATCGAGGATTTTGTAATGCTCAACCTGATTGGCTTAAATTCCCTGCTTAATTCGTTTCGGAATGCAAGGGTTTTGCCAATATACTGTCCCACGGAATCTGAAGTTGTTTAACGGATATGATGCAGTGGTTTTCCGACGATGATGGAACTGGTGCGACGGGAACTATTCAAACCGGCTTTTTAGCTCACCTGAGCCAAAGGCTCAAGTGAGCTATTGTCATAGTGTGGCGTCCGGCGTCCGTCGTCCGTCGTCCGTCGTCCGTCGTCCGTCCGTCGTAAACTTTTAACATTTTCAACTTCTTCTCAAGAACGGCTGAAGGGATTTTGATGAAACTTGGTATGCATGAAGTACTAAAGGTCCTCTACCAAGTTTGTTCATTTCGGCTCGATCCCTTCAGGGGTGGATCCAGGGCGGGGTCAAATAGGCCCCGGAGGGTACCCCTCTTCAAAAATCTTCTTCTCCAGTTCCACTGAATGGATTGAAAAACTAATTGTATCTATGTGATCTAGAAGGATGTATGATTCAAGTTTGTTCATTTCGTTAAAATCCGACAACTAATTTTTGACGCGTTTTTGACGTCTTTTCGGACTTAGTCAGAAATGCACATTTTTGCACTTTTTCTTTAAATAACTCAATAAGTGTATGATTTTACACACTCATTTACTACATATTTATCATATTTAACTTACTTAATGCTTTGATATGTATTTTATGCTTAAATTTTATTTTTTTGATTTTTTATGAATTTTTTTCTTATGTAAAAAGGAAGGGGGGGGGGGTGATTTTCATACATTTTCTGCTTCTTTTCTATAACCACTCTTCAGATTGTCATGACAATTTGTAGGTATGAGGTACTCATGCATGGTACCCTACAAGTGAAAGAATTTTGTCCAGATATCCACTTTTGGATTTTTAAGGAATATTTTTTAAGATTGTACATAGGTATAATGTATGTTTTCCATGCCCAATGGACCCATGGGGAGTGGCTTCAAACCCCGGCGGGACCCCAACAAAATTTTTTTCCCTTTTTATTAGCTCACCTGAGCCAAAGGCTCAAGTGAGCTATTGTCATAGTGTGGCGTCCGGCGTCCGTCGTCCGTCGTCCGTCGTCCGTCCGTCGTAAACTTTTAACATTTTCAACTTCTTCTCAAGAACGGCTGAAGGGATTTTGATGAAACTTGGTATGCATGAAGTACTAAAGGTCCTCTACCAAGTTTGTTCATTTCGGCTCGATCCCTTCAGGGGTGGATCCAGGGCGGGGTCAAATAGGCCCCGGAGGGTACCCCTCTTCAAAAATCTTCTTCTCCAGTTCCACTGAATGGATTGAAAAACTAATTGTATCTATGTGATCTAGAAGGATGTATGATTCAAGTTTGTTCATTTCGTTAAAATCCGACAACTAATTTTTGACGCGTTTTTGACGTCTTTTCGGACTTAGTCAGAAATGCACATTTTTGCACTTTTTCTTTAAATAACTCAATAAGTGTATGATTTTACACACTCATTTACTACATATTTATCATATTTAACTTACTTAATGCTTTGATATGTATTTTATGCTTAAATTTTATTTTTTTGATTTTTATGAATTTTTTTCTTATGTAAAAAGGAAGGGGGGGGGGTGATTTTCATACATTTTCTGCTTCTTTTCTATAACCACTCTTCAGATTGTCATGACAATTTGTAGGTATGAGGTACTCATGCATGGTACCCTACAAGTGAAAGAATTTTGTCCAGATATCCACTTTTGGATTTTTAAGGAATATTTTTTAAGATTGTACATAGGTATAATGTATGTTTTCCATGCCCAATGGACCCATGGGGAGTGGCTTCAAACCCCGGCGGGACCCCAACAAAATTTTTTTCCCCTTTTTATTAGCTCACCTGAGCCAAAGGCTCAAGTGAGCTATTGTCATAGTGTGGCGTCCGGCGTCCGTCGTCCGTCGTCCGTCGTCCGTCCGTCGTAAACTTTTAACATTTTCAACTTCTTCTCAAGAACGGCTGAAGGGATTTTGATGAAACTTGGTATGCATGAAGTACTAAAGGTCCTCTACCAAGTTTGTTCATTTCGGCTCGATCCCTTCAGGGGTGGATCCAGGGCGGGGTCAAATAGGCCCCGGAGGGTACCCCTCTTCAAAAATCTTCTTCTCCAGTTCCACTGAATGGATTGAAAAACTAATTGTATCTATGTGATCTAGAAGGATGTATGATTCAAGTTTGTTCATTTCGTTAAAATCCGACAACTAATTTTTGACGCGTTTTTGACGTCTTTTCGGACTTAGTCAGAAATGCACATTTTTGCACTTTTTCTTTAAATAACTCAATAAGTGTATGATTTTACACACTCATTTACTACATATTTATCATATTTAACTTACTTAATGCTTTGATATGTATTTTATGCTTAAATTTTATTTTTTTGATTTTTTATGAATTTTTTTCTTATGTAAAAAGGAAGGGGGGGGGGTGATTTTCATACATTTTCTGCTTCTTTTCTATAACCACTCTTCAGATTGTCATGACAATTTGTAGGTATGAGGTACTCATGCATGGTACCCTACAAGTGAAAGAATTTTGTCCAGATATCCACTTTTGGATTTTTAAGGAATATTTTTTAAGATTGTACATAGGTATAATGTATGTTTTCCATGCCCAATGGACCCATGGGGAGTGGCTTCAAACCCCGGCGGGACCCCAACAAAATTTTTTTCCCTTTTTATTAGCTCACCTGAGCCAAAGGCTCAAGTGAGCTATTGTCATAGTGTGGCGTCCGGCGTCCGTCGTCCGTCGTCCGTCGTCCGTCGTCCGTCCGTCGTAAACTTTTAACATTTTCAACTTCTTCTCAAGAACGGCTGAAGGGATTTTGATGAAACTTGGTATGCATGAAGTACTAAAGGTCCTCTACCAAGTTTGTTCATTTCGGCTCGATCCCTTCAGGGGTGGATCCAGGGCGGGGTCAAATAGGCCCCGGAGGGTACCCCTCTTCAAAAATCTTCTTCTCCAGTTCCACTGAATGGATTGAAAAACTAATTGTATCTATGTGATCTAGAAGGATGTATGATTCAAGTTTGTTCATTTCGTTAAAATCCGACAACTAATTTTTGACGCGTTTTTGACGTCTTTTCGGACTTAGTCAGAAATGCACATTTTTGCACTTTTTCTTTAAATAACTCAATAAGTGTATGATTTTACACACTCATTTACTACATATTTATCATATTTAACTTACTTAATGCTTTGATATGTATTTTATGCTTAAATTTTATTTTTTTGATTTTTTATGAATTTTTTTCTTATGTAAAAGGAAGGGGGGGGGGGGTGATTTTCATACATTTTCTGCTTCTTTTCTATAACCACTCTTCAGATTGTCATGACAATTTGTAGGTATGAGGTACTCATGCATGGTACCCTACAAGTGAAAGAATTTTGTCCAGATATCCACTTTTGGATTTTTAAGGAATATTTTTTAAGATTGTACATAGGTATAATGTATGTTTTCTTACCAAAAAAGAAAAGAAATTCTCAAATCGCACTGGGTTATACACATTGATACTACTTTTAAATGAAGAAATTTTATTTGAATCACAAAAAAAAAAAATGCCGTAATGATTAAAAGTACACAACTTTTTAAATATTTTTCAAAGCCATGCACCTGGTTCCGGACCGGAATTATTCGAATTTTATGATCTGAGGACCCATTTTCACACGTATTCTTCCACACATGTAGATGTCTCACACACTTTAAAACTATATTCAAAATTTTATTTCATCTGTCTAGTAAACAATCACGGAGAAGACAATTCAAGATAAACATTGTGTGTATTTTCCACCAATTGTTGAAAATAATAAGAAAATAATCGGAACTATTTGACAGGACAATGACCTAGATACGCATTCATTCATCTTCGTCCCCAAGGCGCATCGTATTCCGCTAGGCGCTTCATTGCAATACAAACCGCAAAGCAGTACTGCGATATATTTCAGGAGATACAGTGCAAACGGAATAGATTTTTATAATTGGAACACTTTCATAATCTGTATCTGTATCTGTATGGGTACGTTGAATTACCAATACTGGCTTGTGATCAACGGAATGAGAGAGCGCATAAACTTACTTAATCGCGCTTCAGGCTGAATCTAAAGCCTTCCACAGTCCTTGACAGCACTTGATGGTTATCCAGTTCGTTCCACTCTGTGACTGTACGTATGAAGAGTGAGTTCTTCCTGATGACGGAATTACATGTAGGTATGTTAAAGGAGCGAGTATGGTTTGAGCTATGAACAACGTTCATAATGGTTATCATTCATGTACTTGGAACACTTGCATATACTTGTTATTATGTATAAAGTTTGCTCGAATTTCCTCTGTCTTAGACTCTCTTAGATGAAGTAATTTACGGACTGATTTCTTGAAGAAACGTCTAATGAGTAATCTCTTCCTCTGGATTTTGAGAATGCATAGGACATTTAATATCTGAAATTCTTGAAAATAAATAATTCCGTTCAGAGTTCCTGAAATCTTCCAATGAAATGTTGGACCACAGAAGCTGTTGTTTTAATAGAGAAAATAAATTATTATTCACAACCTTAAGCCACTGTGTTCGTCATCTTGTATGTATAATATTTCTAAGAGGAATACAGAGGCCTGAGGTTGTGAATAATAAAACATTTTCTCTCATAAAGCGACAGGATCCTGTGTTAAGACATTTGGGAATTTTTATCTGTTCAAATAATAGATACATAATGAGTTTTTATCAGACCAAATAACTTCTTGTCGGAAAATCCAATGCAACCGATACATTTCATGAACTCTCTCCGCTAACAACTTGCCCGTGTAACAGACCTATGATGAGGTAAAACAATTAGTTAACAGTAAATAACGATGTCGTAGGTCTGCTAGTTGGACAAGCTTAACAATTTCATGGGCCTTTTAATTTGTTTCAAACTGCGAAACCTTAGAGAAACCACTTGAGTTGTTGAACAGCGTATGCTGAAATGCGACGCTCCTTCTCGCCTGTTGAAATATGCATAGGCAAGAAGCGTTGCATTTCAGCATATTTACTGAAAATTATTTGTTCAAGTGGCTTCACTGGGTCATGAGGTTTGATACAACATACACTGCTTTTTTGGAAAACAAACTGGCACAATTTCTGCACAACTCACTTGAATTGTTGAATATTGGATCAAAACGATTTTAACTGTACGTTTCATGTATTTGAGATGAAATCAATACTATTCAAAAGCATAATTCATAGATTTTAGTGAATAAAGGCAAAACCGAAAAATCTTGTTTTTTATGCCCCTGGAATAAAAGATTCGGGAGCATAAAGTTTTTGGCCTGTCCGTCTGTCTGTTTGTCTGTCTGTTTTCCAAAAAACTTTAACATTGGGCATAACTTTTGAATGGAAGCTGGTGATAGAGGTTTCATATTTCACATGTGTATTTACCAAAATTTTTGACCTCATGACCATAACCTTGATGTTTCACGTACTTCTCAGAAACTTTAACATTGGGCATAACTATTGAATGGTTATAGTGATAGGGCTTTCATATTGTACATGTGTATTCCTTGTGACAAGATCTTTCCATTGATACTAATATTACGCTGACCCTGACCTCTCACATACTTAACAGAAAATGGTGTTTATACTAACAAAGATGCCGCCGGGGGCATTCTCGTTTCACAAACACAGGCTTTATAATTTCTGGCGTGCTAGCTATCAATAATGAAAGGTTTTGTGTTCAATTTTAAATAAACTTAATTTGTGAAATCATTTCATTGTTTTATTCTTTTTCTCTGTCAGTATGTCAGTTAGAGCGTGCATGGGTATCAGGTGAGCGTTGTGCCCCCTGGGGCTCTTGTTCATTGTAACTTTTTGGATGCAAACAAGAGATGCTGACTCTCCAAGGACACATGGTCTTACTTCGAATTACTGTTAATTCTTGGGTTCACTAATTTTCTAATGGAAATTCTGATGATTTTGATTGGCCTTCTCGACACTGAGACTGAACAACTGATGGCTACTACTTCAATGTTTATTATATAGATATTAGCGATAAAGGATAAGACTTCTGAAATTCTAATGATTTTGCCTTTGACTTTGAGACTGAATAACTGATAGTTACTTTTTTATGTTTATTCTATGAGCGATAAAGATCCACTATAATTTCTTGCTTCTGGTTTTTACAGATTTGTCAACATCTCGAGGAGGAGCGAATCGACTTTCTACGAGACCGCCTATGGAAATGTACAAATGTCGACTCTCAGACTTGCGTGGAACACGATGAGGTAAAACGGAGAAATTATTGTAAGGATAAATATAAGAAAAAAAAAAGCATCAGGGAGCAGACATACAGACAGAAGTTCCTTAACAAAGTGTACCAGACAAGCATGATTTGGTGGACAAGGAGTCCACGAAGTCACATGTAGCCAAGTCTAAACAACTTGATCGATTCTTGAAACACGTTCGAAAATGTCTGTTTATAAACGTTTCTCGAAATTCCTGAAGAGTGGAATCCGTAGCATCATATTCCCATCCGTCCTGCTTCGTCTTTCAGTATTTTAAAAAAATACCTTTCACAGTCTTTGGCCATACTTCAATGATTGGATTAAAGATCACTACGAGGGTTGAGTAATCGAAATGTATGTCTGGTCCATGCTGCAAATTTATCTGTTCTTAAATGATGCAACGAATTTGAAGACGTGGAAATCATGTTTGAAAGAAGCTAAGGTGAAGCGCACCCTAATTGCAACTTCTTTAAAAATTATGAAAACTCCATACAAGTTTTAGCCATGTTCCTTGTCAACAGAAGAATGATCAAGTATCTTTCTTTCTGCAAGCATGGAGCTGAAGATAGCCAATAATAAGAATTTTTTCTTTATTTTGTCCTAAAAAAATAACTTCACTGCACGTTTAAAATGCTGATTATTTTCATGTACATACTAGGTTTTAAATACTTACCATTGTATCACATAAATGTACTCATTTATTGTTTAGTTAAAAATATAATGAAAGTAGGGGAAAATTAAAGAATTAAAAGAAGGAAGGAAATATTCTACAACACAATCTCGATTTGCATAGTTTGTCCTTTTTTAATACATCACTCTGTGTTAGGTTGTAGATAAAGTACGATCAGTGCTGGAGAAATGTGACATATCACAGGATGTACAACAATTTATAGAGAAGAACTAGACTTGGCAGAAGTCGGCCAGGTGAGTGAATGACACAAAACTCAGCTGCAGAATTTAACATCACCTTTGCCTTGATCTTTTTTTTATCATTATTTTATTTTTGAAGTCATAAGAACATTGCACAAAGTATATTGGTGTCTATAAATGACTTTTATCGTATAATAAAAACATCCATTCTCTCTTCACAAACCACTTCCATATATGTCGTGCATCCTTGCATACCCATTCATACGCCTTCAAATGTGACACAAATAAAGTACTAAACATACAAGCATATTGTGTATATTCATAAATGTATTCAGTACACAATCATTCGATTTCATATATCGTGTCCATAGAATATAGCATGTTTAATAAGAATATAATATACATCATTGATCTATGATAAGCAATAACGTCACTTCAACTTTGTTGACTTCCAGACAAGAATATATGTATATAAAATGAAAACATTGCCACTCGTAATTAAGTAAAAAAAAATTCAAAGACTTTCAAAAATGTTATCCTAGCTGTTCCATATCCTGTTAAAATGGACTTCTTTATGGTTCCTAATTGCAAAATATTTTTTAATCTTGTAATGGAAATAAATGTATCTCAGTAAAGAATTTACTTGTTCAATTTTCTCTAGACGCGAACATTTGTAGATAAAAAAATGTGGTATATAAATAATGAAATATATAGGAATATGTCTTTTTGAGTGAGATTCCCCGAATATTATATTTTAAAATTGAAACCGATTCTGTTGTTGGTTTTTACATAGATATGACAACTTAAATTAGCCCACAACTGTGAAATACTTTGACAGGTAACAAAAGCATGCGTAAGATCTTCTTTCTCATCACAAAACCAGCAACTGCCTTAATCTTGTGCATGATACGATATTTTGGAACCCTTTCCTTCTTGCCTATGAAATTGAATTAATTTTGATGACAGGGACAGTAGCGTATGAGGCTTACCATAGACGTCAATCTACAGATCCTACCATCTATCAGGGGAGTGGTCCGAGGACAGCAGTAGATCAACGCCCGAGGCTACCCAGGCCTGACCCATTGGGATTATCTACAGGTAAATAACCTTCTACTGACTCTGCAAGGGATCGAAGCTGTCCGAGGGCTTCTGTATATCTATGTCCACTGACTACTTAAGCCTGAACCAGGTACCAGGGGTTTGAGGGGTTATTTTAATTACTTCTTTTTTTTAAATCTCAGCGTAATATTCAAAGACCAAATTAAATTCGGGTCAGGGCAAACCAGAGGTTAATTTAGGCATTAAGACAATAATGACATTATAAATGTCTGGAAAAAGTAAGTTGTCAGTTTGGGTATCACGCCTCAACTTCTTTTTTCTTTACCCTTTCTCATCTAGCTTCAATATTTCGCCAGCCTCATCCATTATTTCTATTCGGATATTTCTGCGAAAAAAGGAAAATGGCGATTGGCACCGTAGCGTATCACGTGATCTGCATATAATCTCTTACAAGGGAATCCCCTTCGATTAAACAAGGTAAATACTGTCTTAATCTACTTTATATGAAACTACTTTATGCCTATCATATGAGCATCATTATTATGAATATGATAGTAATCTTTTCTGGTCAAGAATAGAGGAATATTTAGAGAACACTTAAACAGAAATTTTTCTATTTTGTTTACATGTTATGATATGGTGCACCTAAATAAACAAAACTTTCTGTTCAAGTGTTCTCTGGGCATACCTCAATTCTTGACCAGAATAGATAACCATCATATAATTTATAACGATGATCGTATGATAGGCCTAAAATAAATTCATATAATTTACCTTGTTAATCGAAGGGGATTCCCATGTAAGAGATTATTTTCATATCACGTGATACGCTACGGTGGATTGGGACGGTTTCCAAAACGACTAAAATGTTTATAGGCGGAAATCGGAGCTTCTTCATAGAATTGTAACGATATGAATGACAAATATGGATAATGACCATATCCCTGTATACAGCACAAAATCGATAATTTACAAAATCAGAAACCGAAGGCATACAAAATCAGGATAAAACAGGAACCAAAGCAAACAAGCAATAACCTCCACCACATTAAAAGAAGCGGACTCCCGATATGAGAGTGAGACCAGGTACCCAGGATTTCAGTTGATATGTTATATTTATCGCTCAGGAACATGCGATTGTGATACACAATCGGCTCGCGAAACAGCGATCTATGAGGCGAATTAAAGTCCCCTTACAGTCAAAAAAGAAACGAATAGAAATAACGTGTGTGGCGGGCGAAATATTGAAGCTATTACCCATCTTGCTTAATTTGAAGATGAGAGAGTCAGGTCACGCTTAGTATTTTAGATCGAACTGTCGCTGTTGGAGAATTCAGAGTTCTAGATTTTTATGGCCCGAGGACTTCTCTCTGACAGAAAAGAAAAGCTCTTCTCTATATTCATAGCTACTAAGAGTAATTCATAATATTGAATATTCCAACTCTTTATCTTCTTGTAAGAAAATTTAAAACATCTTTGAATGCACCAAGCACGTTTTTCGGATATTTTTTTTTTATTGTTAATTTTTTCAGTTGCATCATATAATCAATGGTACTTAATAGCCAAAGTGATTTTCTGACACAGCCAAATGTATTTTCGTAGCGCCCTCTTGTTTTATTTTTGACATTGAATTTGTGCATTTCCTTTGCAGAGAGTGCGCGACTCCTTTCCTGTAGGGTCGATTCATTTGCATACTTAAAAAACATATTTGACCAAAATAGCACCGGAGGGATAAAACTAGGAAAATTACCTTCATGTAATGCATCATTATAATGTCTTATGTCTCAAGTATTCCATTTCATATTGACAGATGCCTATCCCTACTCGTCGGCTGAGGGAGATTATGCCTATGCTTATACTGGTTAGTATCTATCAATGTTGTAGTATATGTGGTATCGTAAAAACTTCTTGCACCCTTTGTGCATTTTAACAAACAAATCAGTGATGTTCCAGGTATATATATAGGAAATCCAAATAGTACTTCGATGAAATATGAAGAATTTGTCGGTCAGTTCCGTCTATCTGTCATCAATTTTACAGATGTCAAAAATTTGACTTACAAAATGACTACCTATATTAATAAAAAGGGGAGAAAATATTCTTAGTGTGAGGATGCATTATATTTGAAACATGAATGATATCAATAAACATCAAAGAAGTACCTAACCGTTATTCAGTCTAAAAGTCGAGAAAGCAAAGCAAAATCGTGAGAATTCCCATCGAAACGGTTGCGAACCCCGGAATGAACAACATTCCGAAGTGAGAATTTTATGCATATTGATTGTGATTGTGATGTTTTAGATGACAAATATGGATAATGACCATATCCCTGTCTACAGTACAAAATCGATAATTCAGAAAATCATAAACCGAAGGCATACAAAATCAGGATAAAACAGGAACCAAAGGAAACAAAAACAAAAAACTCCAACATATGAAAAGAAGCGAACTCCCGATATGGGAGTGAGACCAGGTGCCCAGAAAGAGTAAGCATCTCCTGCTTGCATGCAACACCCGTCGCTTCAATTCGGAAGAACTGTCACATCCGGTTACTTCCATTTTGGAAGATATAGAGTACAATTTTTGGTTGGATGGTTCAAATGGTCTATGACAGAATATCATCCACCATTCTGGATAGTGGGACATCATAGTGTATGACGAGTTCCCGATATCGACCGTAGATGCTGATTTTGGTATTTGTGTTTGACTTTTATTCAACAACAGGTACATGGTTCACTGCATTATGGTGACTTTTTCATATTTCAATATTGACTATCTCTAGAAATCTGGTTATATTCTTTGATAGGCAAAACATCTTTGTAATCTAAATATAGTAGAATATGATAGAGAATTAATTCTTCATTCTTCTCATGAACAGATATGGAATCCAATCCGCGTTCACAGTCAGTTACACCTGACAACGTTCTGTCACCAGGAACAACTTTGACTGTCAAGAAATCGTATTCTGCAAAGGTACAACTCATATGATCCATTACCCATTTGAGTCCTCTGAATACAAGCAAGGCAATAAATGTAAAACCCGATGATTTTATATGAAAGCATTATATGAACAGACAATTGCACCCTCACGGTAAACGTAGAGCTGAAGTTAGATTTCTCTATAGAGACAAGTTCTTGCATAAAAAAACTGACAAAGCATATTACATTTTTAACAATTAAAGGTATCTATACTTAGACCTGAGTGAAACAAGTATATATAGATGATATTCTGTCATAGACCATTTGAACCATCCAACCAAAGATTGTACTCTATGTCTTCCAAAATGGAAGTAACCGGACGTGACAGTTCTACCGAATTGAAGCGACGGGTGTTGCATGCAAGCAGGAGATGCTTACTCTTCCTGGGCACCTGGTCTCACTCCCATATCGGGAGTTCGCTTCTTTTCATATGGTGGAGGTTTTTGTTTGTTTGCTTTGGTTCCTGTTTTATCCTGATTTTGTATGCCTTCGGTTTCTGATTTTCTAAATTATCGATTTTGTGCTGTAAACAGGGATATGGTCATTATCCATATTTGTCATTATCTTAATTTTGTATGCCTCATGCAGTCATTGTTTTTTTTCAGGGGACAGGAGAACTGACGGTTAATGCTGGGAATAAAGTCGAAATCATACGACCAATGCAGGGAAACATGATTCAGATCAAGTTGCAGGGAAGGTGTGGTCTTATCCCAGTGTACTGCATTACCCAGGGGCAAGCCACGTACCTTTAAAGTCATTGAACTAGATTTTTTAAGTGCCATTCCTATATCCCAGTGCCAAACTGATCCACTTGAATTTTTTTCATATGCTATAAATATGTTGTAATTTGCTATGTCAGTAGATTTTAAGACGTTTAATTTTCGTCTTTTACCACAATTAAGAACTAGTTTTTGTTATTTATGGGTAATTTTATATCCCAGTGCCAAACTGTTCCACTTGAATTTTTTTTATATGGTATAAATATGTTTTAACATTTTTGATGTCAGTAGATTTTAAAGGTGTTAGATTTTCGTCTTTTAACAACATAAAGAACTAGTTCTTGTTATTCGTCGGTAATTTGACATTCATTTCTTTATCCCAGTGCCAAACTGTTCCACTTGAATTTTTTTCATATGTTATAATTATGTTGTAAAATTTTTTTTATATCAGTAGATTTTAAAGGCGTTTAATTTTCGTCTTTTAACAAACTAAAGAACACGTTTTTGTTATTAGTGGGTAATTTGACATTCATTCAGTTCATATTTAGGATTTTGCAAACGATGCATTCATTACTATGGTTTCAACAATGTCGGCCTCCAGCATCACATCACAGATGATACATTCTTGTGAAATACACACATGGAGCTTTATATATGCAACGGCGCATATATATTTCATAACTCTTAGGTGCATTCACTGATTCCTACTTGTAAATCAAAGCAGTCACTATGTATGCTCTTTGTTTTTATTTTATATCTGTTATGAACCCAAAGGACAGCTTTAAAGTATGCCTCTTACCTCTCCTAGATACATTTCATACCTCTTACCTCTCCTGGATACATTTCATACCTTTTTCTCTCTTGCTTAAGCCATCGAAGATACATTGACTATTTTGTTCATTTTCTTTTCTCGTCGGAGTTATCCTTCTTTCGCTTCTTGCTTTATTTTTGTAATAAGCTGTTAAAATCTTATCGACTAATTGTATACATGTTCTAGTATCAATTCATTACATTATAGTATAGAACATATGTTTCAATATTGACAATTTTTCGACAAAATAATTTTATTTTCATCTTTTTCTTTCTTTTTATAATGCTATGTACAAATGTATCAGTTTCTCTACCAAGTCTATGAGGAAGATTTTTAGAGATCATTAAGTAATCCTTTTCCAATTATATTTTTTTTTTACTTCACATGAGTTTGTCCAATATTCCAGTAGCAGGAAGCGATTAAAAAGTGTTCACATCTTGACAAATGCAAGTACAATAGAATGCTTTCTTGGGTTAAGAAAGCCACTTAAATAGTGCTTAAATTATGAGATGAAATTGTTCTCGCTGCGTCCTTCTGTTTGTGCACTTTTCCTTGTATCACTGTATGTGGTGTGTGGTGTGTGGTCCGCTGTAATCAAATATGTATCATGTTAGGGATCTCCTACTTATATGTTTATTCCGAGAATATTATACGTCTTCAAATTCATTACATCATTTAAGACTAGATTAATTTGCAGCATGGACCAGACATGAACGTTTCGGGTACCGAATCCTCGTCAGTGATTCTCAATCCAAACAATGAAGTATGGCCAAAGACAGTGAAAGTTGTGTCCTAAAATACCGAAAGAAGGATGGGTGATATATTATGCCACATGACCTACCTTTTAGAAATTTCGAGAAAATTAAGTGAGGAGAAATTGCGACTGCGTTTGAAGAAACGATCAATCGAAGTTGATAGAACTTATCTACATGTACCCTCGGGGATTCCTGGTCCATAAGCATTGAATCTCACCAAGTTGTACAAATATAACACGTATTCCAATCATATGAACTACTTTGAATAGAAAAAGTAATCCTTTTAACATAAAAGCATGAAGACTTATAATCCACGGGTGTTGCATGCAAGCAGAAGATGCTGACTCTTCCTGGGCACCTGGCCTCAATCCCATATTTGGAGTATGCTTCTTTCTATGTGGTAGAGGTTTTTGTTTCTTTGCTTTGGTCCCTGTTTTATCCTATTTATATATGCCTTTGGTTTATGATTGTCTGCATAGATTTTGTACTGTGTATCGAGACATGATCATAATCCATATTTGTCATGCAACATTCGACATAAGAATAAAGAAAGGAAAAGTTTATACTGTTTCAACGGCACATCAATGTTTCGCTGATTAGGCAAAAGTGACTAACTGTGACGAAAGGACATCATGACGAGCCCTGTCGAAAGCTCATCAGATAAGACAGGACCTTGACATATCGTACCTTAAAGTTTGTCTGACTCCGGGTGATTACATGGCTTAGCTCGTTCCAGCTGGTAGAGAATTGGTGGCTCTTCATGTGCTTTTATGCTTTAAATATCAACATGAATATAATCTGTTTGTTACTTTTACATATGAAAACATTTTTTAAGTGTCGTCATATTACATTGAAAAGGCTAATCTAATGCACTATGTTTGCAACGCGCATTTTGATTGGTTGAGCGATGAAAATCTGTAAGGGAATTTACGTTTCACTGCAAGTTCTGTTATGACGCCATACGTTCCCATAGCGATGTCGTTGAAAGCAGACGTTTTCAAGCGTATTACTGACCATTTGCATTAGAATAGAGTTATGTACCATACTGATGTTTTACAAAAAGCTAACAGGGTATCGAGGAATCCTCTGTCAAAAATATCCGTTTTACCACTCGGCTAACGCCTCAGTTTCTGACAGGGGATTCGCCGATACCCTGTCAGTTTTTTGAAAAAGAAACCCACAGGCATGGTAACCCCTAATTATACACAACAAGTGTGCATTTTTGGTACCGCTTGTCCTACTATAATGTTTAACGTCTTCAAATTCATTAGCATCATTTTAGAGCAGATAAATTTACAACATGGTACAGACATGCCCGTTTCGGGTATTTAACCCTCGTCAGTGATCCTCAATCTAAACAATGTAATATGGCCAAAATCTGTGCAAATTATGTCTTAAATATACCGAAATGTTAAAGATGGCTGTCTTAAGTCGGCGCCGGGTGCTCATTGGTCTCGATTGTTTATGCATAGTCTTTTTAGTTAAGTGTTTTGATGTATTTCTGTTTGTTTTACATTTTGTGTCTCATTTTGTGATTGTTCACTTTGTGTTTTCGCGTTTTGGTGTTACAACCGAGTTCTGTTGGAGATTCCCTCCTTTCTTGTTTCATGTGCAATTATAGTTATGTATGATATGGCGAACTACCTGACATCAAGAAAAATGAATCACAGAAAATAATCGACGATGCATGACAACTTCAAGCAAGTGTTTCACCTGTTCGGAAAGTTTTCTACTTCATGCTGAACATTACCTTTAGTTGTAAATTGAAATATAGCGCAATATAACATTGAAGTACCATTCAAAGAGTGTCTACCTTAAGTAATACGTTTCAAGTGGAGTTCTTTATTAATCCATTTACAATTATGTCTCAATTGAACATATGTAAAGGTAAACATTATGTGAAGTAGTGTCTTAGCCATTGCTCATGAAATATTAATAAACTGCAATAAATGCGTAACATAAATGGTCAATACTCAATCGAATGCAACCGAAAATTGTGGAACATGAATACAATTTTCTAAACCACACATATGGATTAAAAATTCATAGAATTGATTTTCTTTTCCAATAATTTGGTGTTGTTTGCATATTATGTGAAATAATACTGGCACTCGTATATTGGTTATGATATATTAACTGCATAAATTGCGTAATGTATGGTCAATGGCCCACAGGTTAATGACTCCAGCAGAAAGAAAAAAATATCCAATATGACCATGTTGTTATTTAAGTACATGTTATCAAGGAATACTTTAATGATTTTTTATAAAACTAAGGGTTATCTCCCTGATGACATAGCTCGGTCCTTAGCATGTTCTTTGGCAGAAAATTTAGGTCATGTTTAGACTTTTGCTTTTAATAATTTCGTATTATTTGG
Organism: Pinctada imbricata; assembly: GCA_033119305.1. Taxonomy (NCBI): domain Eukaryota; kingdom Metazoa; phylum Mollusca; class Bivalvia; order Pterioida; family Pteriidae; genus Pinctada; species Pinctada imbricata. The sequence goes on along the minus strand of VSWD01000014.1, from coordinate 15,270,655 downwards.
ATGACTTCTCTTTCGGACTGGAGCATTACTTATTATACATATGGTGCATTGCATTTTATACTAGTATTTCAATATTGTACATTTCAAAGAATATATAAAAGGAAATAGCATAGATTTAAATTCAACTGAAAACAATAAATAAAATAATTTTGAAAGAAGTACCTATCAGTTATTCAGTCTCAAAGTCTAGGAGGCAAGGCAAAATCATAACCTCAGAATTAATAGCATTCCGAAGTGAGACCAGATGCCGAGTGAGGGGGGGGGGGGGGGGTCAGCGTCTTCAAGGCATTATTCTAGTATGTCTTGATATGCTATTTGAGCAGAAAAGTGAAAAGTTCCTCAAAAGAACAATTGTTAATAAAAAAAAAATAAAAAAAGAATAGACTAAGTCTAATGATGTTGGCTACATAACATCATCATGTGTCTGTGTATAGCTTGAGGATTTTAACTGTTGAGCGGGTGATGCATGCAGTCAGAGGACGCGTACTCCTCCCGGGCACCTGGTCCTGCCTCCATTCGAGGGGTTCGCAATTGCCTTTCTAATAGAGACTTACACAATAGAGACTTACACAATTATGCCACATTTCTCTGGATCTTTAACTTGTGGGGATAGGGCTAGCAAAACAGGGGATGCTTACTCCTCCCGGGCACCTGGTCCCAACTCTAGCTTGCTAGGGTCCGTCGATGCTATTTTTGGTGCTCTATTGTGAGTGCTGTTGAGATTATCGTCAGGATCTTCTTTATCTCATTTGTGGACTATGATTGATACTTCTTCTTTGGTATACTTCCTTGGTTTTGGTGTTTTACTATTGATGCTGCAACGGGGTTTTGTTGGAGATCTCCTCCCTTTCTTTTCCTATGATTATGACTTATTTTTGTTTACTTTCTTTGTGAAAGTAGTTTCAAATTTGTAATGAATTTGGGCTTTGAGGCAACTTGTGACAATTATGACCAAGTCTTACACACCTTCTTCAAACCAATTACTTCGTTAGTCATGGTTTTTCCAGTAATGAATTATTATCATAGGGAGATGATTTCAATTTAATGAATGTCCGCTTTATAGATTGAAACACAATTGGGTAGAACTACCTTATCCTGATCTGGTCATTGACTTCCCTTGATTGAGCTGGTACTGTAATCAGGCATTGTCTATAGTTATCAGACATGATAGTGTTCTGCATTAATTGGTACTCTGATCCCGAGATAATACCCACTTAATTCCCAATTATTCCCCAGAACGAGCCCGATATTACAATTCTTAGCTGATATTCTGGTAGAATGTACAGCTTGACCTAAAGAGAGAGAGAGAAATAGATATCGAAAGAAAAATTGCAAGAAGTTAGTGAATTTCCGTTAAACGTGTAAAGTTTTACTTTTTGTCACTTTTAACAATTGGATAAAATATTTTCATGGGAAAGGTCTACTTTCAATGTCCCCTAGTTAACGGTCACCTTTTGAAAACAACATATCCCACCCATTCTGCTAAGTCGTTTGGTACATTTATGTACATAATAATTTTCATACTTTTCGGTCATATTACATTGTTTAGACTGAGGATCACTGATAGTATCCGAAACGTGCATGTCTGGTCCATGCTGTAAATTTATCATGTTTTAAATGATGCTATTGAATTTAAAGACGTTTAACATGCATTGAATTACATATCCTTATTCATAGATATATTGAAATGTAAAACGTCTTCAAATTTAATTTAAAAAATGTACTATCATATCATTGATGAGGCATCTAACACATGTCATACTCGGTAAGAGGTGGGTATAGAATATTGACAGCTGTATCTTACCCTGTAAAATTGTAAATTCTAACATTCGATCATGTTTGTTCCGACGGGTGTCGCATGCAAACAGGAGACGCTAACTCTCCCCACGCACCTGATCTCACTTCCTGATCTCCCTGAATATCGTTTATTCCTGAGATCCAAACTTCTCAAATGAGAAATTCTAATGATATTGTCCAACCTCATCGACTTTGAGACCGAATAACTAATGTTGCTTCTTTGTTGACTTTTTGTTCCTGAAGAAACATTCTTATTCAGAACTGTGATGCAGTTACATTGTATCCTACACTGTGCACAATTCACATGAAATATATTTTTTTTAATTTACTTAATACTGAGTTTGATCAATTATACTGAGACTAAAGGGTATTTCTCCCATGGCATAGCTCTATTATAAGATTGCTCCTTGACATACATTTTAGGTCATGTTCAGAATTTCACTCTTATTATATTCATTATTTGGATACACTCTCTATCGGCCTTGAGCATCACTGATGATATTTGTTGATTGAAATGCGCATATGGTGCACTGAATCATTATGATAGAGCATGCGATATGATTTCAACCACTAGATTGGTATCTCTGCTGGTGGACTGTTAGCCTAGTTTAACTGTGCTTAAAATTCTGCACCGATTTGAAATTTATTGGATGTTTGAAATACCAAATTTCATAATTTACTTTCTGAAACTAAGCAATATTCTCCTTGCAGCGAAGCTCTGTCCTGTTCTTAGCTTACTCTTTAAGTAATACGGAAGTGCTCCATCTCTATACCTTAATTCTCATGATCAAATTTCAAATTAAATGAAAGAAACATTATGTACCAGACACGTGTTTCGGTTAGTAAATCCTCATCAGTGATGCTTAGGTCATGTTTAGAATCTCGCTCTTATTATAATCACTATTTTTATTTCTTCATGTGATCCTTCCCTTTTCTCGTTCTGCCCGAGCATCACTTATGTTACTGAAATGCGCGTATGATGCACTACATTATTACAATACAAAATGCATTTCAATCTGATAATTTGATGAACATATCCTCCCGAAGGAATTTTTTTTATCTAGAACTGTGATACCCTTACATTGTTTCATATTCTATGAACACTCTATCAATATAGCATTGATGTTGGTGAAACTAACATTCTTATATTACCTTTTCTCACTTATTAATCCACAGATGTCATCGATATCAAATATCCACAAACCTGAAAACGCATTAGGTCGTTGACTTTTACTTTATTAATTCAATACCATAACAGATTTCAGGTTTTGAGGCATATGTCTTTACTCTCAGCATATGTAAAGTTAACATATTTTATACTGAAATGCATATATAAATAGAAAATAACAGGTTGTATTATTGAATTTAATAAGAAATTTTCATTTTTGTTTAATTACACCAGTTTTACGTTTAAATCATGTTTAGAAAAATTTAAAGAACGTTGTAAATTGAACTCCATTTCTTACGTCATAAAAAGGAAGGGGATCTTCAACAACACTTGGCTGCAGCACCCATAGCAAAACCCCTAGACATCCAATGCAAAAACACAGAGCAGACACACACAGAACGAGACGCAAAAGGGAAAGGAACACCAACTCACACCACAAAACATGAAACACAAAAGACCAAAAACAAACCAACGATACCAACTTACAACATAGAAACATTAAACACAAAAGACAACACATAAACCAACGAGACCAATGGGCAATCGGTACCGACAGTAGGTAGGCCATCTGCGAACGCAAGTAGCAAACGGTGTATTTATCCGGATTACGTGCGCACAACCCTCCCACTTTTCCGATTACCCAGAGGTCTCGAAGAACGCAGAATTGTGGTGTAAAAATCCTCCTTACTGATAGGTGTACATACAAACAGACAGCATGACGAAAGGGCCCAAGAAACACACAGATGGATATATATATGGAAGTGAAAAGTAGAAGGTATACGAAATACAGTCCGTGCTCTGCCGGTTGTAGTGAGCTCATGCATGTGAACACCCAAGGGGTCTGACTGAGATTCAGAGAGAACAGGTGGCCGGGGTCCTGTCTTCTCTAAGGAGGTTTGGACAGGGCCCGTCACGGAGTCAGTCAGAGTACAATTCTTAAGAATGCGCTGTATAAGGCTGTAGATTGGTCTAGTACCAAGCTAAGTGTCCCAGAAGGATCATATCCACGATACAAAAGGCGTTTGATGATTCTTACACAATTCTGAAAGTAATTCTGTCTACCTTAGATCCTTCTTATTTTGTTAGTTATATCACCATAAAATGCAGGTTGTGAAATACCCAAAGTGATATACTCTGTTTCTTGCATCAATCCGACTTTCAAAAGAAGTTGACGATATCTTTTGTAAAATTTCCAGAAAGTCTTTACTAGTTTGTGAAAGCGAAAATCCTGAACTAAAAGTGTCTTGGTAATTTGTACTACGAAATTCCAAAACATCAGAACATACTCTAGCATACCGGATGAGCTGCGAAATGTAGATACCGTCTGAAAGTAATCTAGGAACATTAACGTCATGCAGGATGTTGATCCAAAATCATCTCTTTTGTCATACACACTTGTATGATCTCTCCTTTAAAGATTTTGATATTAAGGTCCAAAAATGGTGTTGCTGTGTTTGTAACGTTTGCCTTGTTTAGATTCAATTTTTGAGGATAAATAGCATTTCTATACCTTTTTCAAAATCAGACTTGTCGATAGTAAGAATAACATCCATGTACCTAGAATGAGTCAAAGAAGATCCTGACGACAATCTCAACAGCACTCACAACAGAGCACCAAATTGAGCGAATGACGGACCCCTAGCAAGCTAGAGGTGGGACCAGGTGCCCGGGAGGAGTAAGCATCCCCAGTTGGCTAGCCGCACCCGCCGTCGATACTAATGCATGAAAATAATAACAATATATAAAAAGCATGCATTACACTGTCTGAGGGGTTATATCTATATAGAAAGTGTTATATCGACCATGTTAGGGACAATATTCAAAACTCTTAATGTCAAACCCCACGCGGGGAACTTTTTTACGAGCTCCACAAGGCAACGGGAACCAATGAAACATTTCAAATCATAATGTTTTCTTTGCTTTGTAAGCAGATTTTTCATACGTTTATAAAAATAAATCTGTAACAAGAGGTGCGCAATTACTACCAATTGGGATCCCTATAACCTGCTTGTAGAGATTCTCACCAAATCTTACATAAATGTTGTCCAAAAAGGAAGGACAGGACAATACAAATTTAAGGTTACTACAGGTGCACGAATTGTATGGTTTGTATTCTGTAGCGGAGAGGACACTCTTTGATTCAGATGTACAAATATAAGATTCCCCTCTCGATCAAACACCATTTTATGAGTTTGGACAACCGATCGTTTATTTTGTTGTTGTCGTCAAACGATCAAAGTATGTGACGACTATACATAGAGAGAGTAAAAGGACACTCTGTATGGATTTATGTGCATTTGATGTAAAACAGAAGAAAATTTCTAAAACAAAGGATTAGGGTTAAGTATATATAAAACGTCTTCAAATTCAATAGCATCATTTACGAACAGATAAATATGCAGCATGGATCAGACATGCACGTTTCGGGTACTTAACCGTCGCCAGTGATCCTGAATCCAAACAATGTAATATGACCAAAGAGTATGCTACATATTTGATAATTTTTGTCACAATAAATCATGATATCCTATTCTTCTCAGCCAATCAGATTGTCAAGAGTTTTGCTAGAGGTAGAATGAAGCACTGTATAATGAGTTGCACAAAATGGATTATACAGATTTTGTGTCGTCATCTTATAATCATTAAATTTCCATTAAGAAACGACGATTCTGTTTTGCCGAGAAATTTTGTTGATACCTGTATCAGCACAAAACGAAGTACTGCGCTAAGCGCAGTACTAAGGAACGTCGTTTACAACACGATTTCAAAGTTGCAAATAAACGTTGAAAAGCGAAGAAATGAAATGATAAGTAATTTATGTAAGTCTGTAGTTTTCCCTCAATTTTTTGTTTTGATACCTCGGTCAACCCCAAAATAATATAACAATGATTCCATAAGTAAGGAGGTTATTTATGTATTAAAAGTAACTCGACACCCCTTGGTAACCGTAAAAGTGAGTGGGTCTGCTGTACCATTTGCTACTAACGTGGCAGATGGCATTCCTTAGTCTGCACTGATTACCTATTTGTCTCGTTTGTTTGTGTGTAGTTTTTGTGTTACATGTTTTAATGTCAAATACAATACCCAAATCAGATATCAAATTTCTTTAGCAATAGTCAAATAGATCCAAGACAAGTACAAAATATAACACAATAATTAAATAAAAACTCTCTAAAGGAGATGATATTTGGTGTCTGAGACAAGTAAGCATCTCCTACTTCCTTTTAAGGTCCTTCACTTAAACCGATTAGAAAATGTTTGTGGTAAAGATCATTTCATGTTCTATGTTATTGGATGATCCTGAATTACCTACACAGTCAATGCAACTGTGCCTCATATGAAATTATTGTGAAATTTACTTGAACTTTATATGAAGTGAACATGAAATTTATGTGAAACGAGCACGAACATGAAATGTTTTTAACATGAAATTCATGTGAAGTTTATGTGAATTCACTTACGCATAGAGGTCACAAAATATCATGTGAAATATATGAACTGTATGTATGTGAAATCTTGTGAAGTATTTTTCACATAAGTCTTATGTGAATTTCATACGAACTTTCATGTGAAATTTACATGATGCTCATTTCATATGAATTTCGTGTGAGGCACAATTGGCTGTTAAATTATTCCGTTAAATTGTTGACGAACGAATGCTATATTGCTCTTTATTTTCAATGTATAGTTAAAAGATTTTGCAGTATTTTGAAATTTGATATTTTGAAATGTTTTCAACCCTTGGAATCTTTTAAAGTGCAAAACGAAAATGTTTTTGTTTATGAAGTGGAGCACGTGATTTGCATTACGAATGTACGCATATTTTGTGAAAAATACATTTATTAAAGAGAATTGTATTCATACTCTTTGTAAGAATTGTCAAGAAAGTGAATTTGTATTTTCAGGGAGATTTATCAATAGATTTTAAAGATATTTTGAGAGCAATTCATCCAGAGAGTGAACATCATATTTTGCGAGAGATTTTGGATACATATGTGACCGACTAAAATCGTCACTGAGGAAGTTCTATGGTCGTTATGGGGGAATGGTAGCTTTGGTAGATAAATGATGTTCTGACGTAGACCTTTTGTGCCATGACATACAAATTTATATGTTTGTCTTCCTTTGTGGTAGTTATCGATTGTGACCTCTCTACCAAATCGAAGAAGCGGGTGTTGCATGCAAGCAGGAGATGCTCACTCTTCCTGGGCACCTGAACTCACTACTTCCAAGGTATCTCACTTCTCTTCATATGGTAGATTTTTTTATGTCCGTCCATTTGCCTTAGTTTTTTTAATTAACGATTTTGCACTTCTTGATACTGGTATGGTTTTTCGATATTTGTCATTTCTATGGACTTTTTCGCTGTCTTGATGTTAGAAGGATTATTTTTATTATTTTTGAGAAAGGACCAGAGCCACGAACGGCGATATCGGCCTAAAGTTTTCGTATATTTTCAAACGCAGACAATGTTTCTAAATTAGCAATAAAAGGAAAGGAGAACATATTGTCTTTCGAAAACGTGCAAAGTTGTGAGATTCCGGACATGTCTTAAGAAGATATAGAGCACAAAACCAAGCCAGGATTAGCATTTCCGGTATTTTTGTGAGATATCATGAAATTTGATCGATAATTTCGCATAGGACCAGACATTCTACCAAAAAAATAATTACATTGAAATATTCTTTGATTATACCAGTGATTATTTCGATGAAGATTTTTTTGGTAGAAGGTCCGGCCGTAGTCGAAAATTAAACTTTTATGAGTTCTCTGTTGGCACATTTCTTGACAAATTGTTCATCAAAAATGGTAAGAATGTCATGAAAAAGACTTCCCAGACGATGAAAATGAGAAGTTGTATTTCAATATAGGTAGTAGATAATCTGAAAGCTTTTAAAATTATGTAAAATTTTATAAGTTTGGCGGTTGATTATTTTTACACCTATTTCAAACTATTCCAATCCTTCAGAAAACTGCTCCATAGTAGATAGTATTTGTGACGTCATTTATACCAATGACTTCATCAAAATTGACGTTTATGAATTTCCTGAAATGTCAAGTTGTGCACTCGAGTAGTTACGATACATATACCTAAATCTTTTGAACCACTCTATGTCTTCCTGTATATATCGGCATGTATACACGTGATGCTACGAGGAAAAAATAAGAGAATGATTTAAAAATCTTTTAAAGAAGGCATATATAATGTATGTGCGATTTTCGGGGTTTCGGTTTATTTGTTTGTTATATATATGTATGTTATTTCCTAAAATGTTCCTAATACGGGAGTAAAATATGTAAACAAAAAAATGCATCGCCTTTCTACAATTATCCTGTACGATAGAGAAATTGGAAGTTGTGGGGTAGAAAACGTGACTGAAATAATGAGAATTCGAAACATAAAAGAAAGACGTAATATGAATGCAGCATAAAAAAGGAAAATAGATCGACACCCAAGAAGAAACATTTATGATCTAATTTTTTTAAAGAGGAGGTGGGGATTTTTGAAGACCAAAAAAAAAAAAAAAAAAAGATGGAAAACTTGAAATCAAATGATTAATTTGAAATAGATGATTGACGAACGATATCGAACCAGCGAATTTTGATTGAGGTTCAGACTATCTCTGTCCGTTTATTTTGGTGTAATATAAAGTCCAGCGCCATTATAAAGGATTACAGGGGATAGAAGACCGTGATATAATAATTTATTCAAAGATACCATTTCCTTGAAAATAAAATTTTATTGAACACGTTAAATTTATTCCGTCGGGTCTGGGTTGAGAAAAAAAGGCGACATAAAAAGTTTTATTTCAAAATATGCAGAAACGACCATTATATTGTCGAGTTTGTAAAATTAAATCTTCATATACCTCTATCATAAAAACACAATACATTGTAGGTGGCGCCAGCGAAATGAATTAGAGCTGCGCACCCAAAATTAAAAAATGACGTTTTCAAACGAATGCGAATTCTGGGGGGGGGGGCGCTTGGGTTTTTTTCGAAAAAAAATAATTTTGCTCTGAATTTTGATGAAAAAAATTAATTTGCTTATGGTGAGATAGAAAAAAATAATCTTGCTCTTACAAGTAATCTGAATTTGAAGAATAACCATAAAATTCGCTTAAAATTCCTGAAAAATTTTTCGGCTTGCTTCGCTCGCCGCAGTTTTTACTTTCTTTAAAAAATTTTTGGCTCGCTTCGCTCGCCATTGTTTTCTTCTGTAATGGCAAGTTGATATTTGAAAATATCAGGGTATGCATGTGAGTGAGATGAGGGGCTTCCCTTAAATATACATTTTCAATATGATTTATTACTATTATTAGATACATCATGTATCACCATAGTTCTAATTTGGAAGGAGAATTTAATTAAGGTTTTCATAAGTTTTCATTTCTACATGTAAAATCTTGCCTCGAAGACCCTCCCCTCAGGCCCTCTTGTCATGTTACATGACCTAATATATACATGTTGTTCACTGAAAATTTAATATATAGCATATTGCAAAAATCTTTTATCTCTCTCAGTTTAGAAGTGAATACAAGTTTCACATAAAAATAAAGTTAATAATGTTCAGAGTAATTTAAGTAAAAATAAAGAATTTCTATTGAAAAAACACAAACATTCTTAATATTCACATCAATTGTTGTAAAAAAATTTCCTTGCTCCAACTTTGCAAGAAAAAAAAATTTTGCCCTGGTACGTGGCGAAAAAAATAATCTTGCTCCGACAAAAAACCCAAGGCCCCCCCCCCCCCCAGAATATCAAATGGACCATGCCTAAGTTATAAAAGTTTTATCATCAAGTTCTGAAAAAACAAAAATCACGTCATTAAAAATGTTGACCGCAAAAAGGGGAGAGTCTAGAACATGCTCCCCTTCTCGCCCTGGCCTCATACCTCCCTTTAGATTCGCCAATTAACCGATATTGCAAAAATGTGAGAAAAAAAATTGATTCTTAAAAAGTACGCGAACGCTGCAATTCATAACATTCGAACAATAATCACCTTTGCTACAGTCCATCGATCCAGAAATTACATGTTATAATGTTGTGCATCTATGACATCGTTTTGTCACATTCATGGTACTGTTCTGGCAGATTTGGATTGGTGGTTTTCTTATTCATGTAACGTACCTAAATTTTCATTCCTCTATGCGCGAATCATTACGCACAAGTATTCGTATTCCATACCTCGATCGCTATCTTGTTCACATTAATACACGCTGTATTATTGTAACGAAAGTCGCAGCCATCGTCGCTATCGTCTCTAAAATATTCAACTCGCCGACTATCGATTCTATCTCTGAGAATCGATTAATCGGAGTAAATACACTTCTTTGAAAAATTTTCTCTCTTCACACAAAATGACACTAAAAATGTATCAGAATGGGAGTCATGGCAACGGATTCTAGTTTAGTTATGAAACGATTATCGCTGACGATCGATTGTAGGTCGTTGAATGGCCAGGGATGAACATTACTAATCGATGTTGAAAATTAAACGCGATTGTCGCCGACATCGCTGATTACCGGATTGTCCGATTTAGTATCTAGGTTTTGATAAATTCGTGTATTTCCTTTTTTATACTATTATTATTCTCCTTGTACTTCAAAGTACATACTAGTGTATGGCATTTTCTCTTGCATGGTATTCAAGAAAAAGAAGCTTGAACGAATTGATAGGGTAATATTCATTGTAGTTGTGATCGAAAGTGCTTTACTCAATAAAACAATTTTATTCTAAGAAATAATGATTTGGTGTTTATTTCAATTCATTGTTGGTTGCAAAATGAAAAAAAAGAAATGTTTTGAATGTTCCGATTATAATAATAATGGGTTATGGCCATCCGATTACTTCCGCTTATCAATTATGATTTAACTTCCGATTGCCCAACACTTGTACTAAAACTAACATACACATGTGAGAAGAGTCACACGTATTTCTCTAATCAATAATTATATATGTCATGATAAGAAAGGGAGCATGAAAAGTAATTTAAAATACGAAATATTCAAAATGCAACCATCGTTTTTTTTCTCTGTGTTCAAAGTCCGCTACCATTGACCCGATTGGGACCCTTCGCTTTTATGTTAGAAATATCACGCCCCCTAATTTCTGTATCCGCCACAACCTCGGCAAATGGGTATTACACACTGATTTTATGAGGAAAAAATCATGTAATGAATTATGACATTATTTTTTTTAACGGTATTTCAGAAATTTTCGGAACAAATGAAGAAGCATACATGGTATTCCTATGTCTGATCTGATACAGCCGAACACTCTTCTAGGGCAGTTGGAACGTATCAGATCCGCGATTCATGAAGATGGTAAACATGAAGTCTTTCTTTGATTTTTTTTTTCATATAATCATAAATAATGACATCAATTTCTTGTGGAACTATGCAGCTTACATCTTACGCGATTTAAACGAATACAAAAAGTAACAGTATTACATTGAAGACATGCATTCTGTAGTTCCAGGACGAACATTTTCAGCCTGTGATTTCGAGCAAAGGCAAAACAAACACGGATTGTACATAATTAATTGTACACATATTTTATTTATAGAAATTTTTAAAATATGTTTTCTTTAAATTGATATTTCACACATTTTCTCAATGTAGAAATTTCTCTTGTCATTTCTAATACTTAGTAATCCATGGTACTTGTCCTGACATTATTCGACGTCATATGTGAAAATGACGTCAAATGACGTTGCAAACAATATACCATACCCTCAATTCACATTAAAATATTTTGCTTCAGCAAGACCGTAAATCACAAAGTTGGCCAGTTCTGAAGTGCTGAAATATGGTATTATCAAAATATAAAAGATGAACGTTGTGGCAAATTAGGCCGATTTTGCCGTTTGTGGCTCTGGTCCTTTATCCACGGAGCTTGTTTCATATTTACGGGAATTCATCAAGCGAGTTTTAACAATTTTTGGAGAGAAGTATCAAGAGATTTCTATCGATTCTATGTTTTTCAATTATATCTGTAACTAGATGGCTACGGTTGCAAGCAACAGACGGATTCCTCCTTTATTGGACAATCCTTGGAACTGAAGTGTTAAAATCCGAATAAAGAAGATGGAAAAAAGAATAGTTGCTTTACTACCTTATTCACTTCAGCAAATAAGTCAAAAGAGTTTATGTCTACCTTTGGACTCATATTTATTTATCAACAAAATAGAAGAAAAAGATAATAATTACCTTCTATGTTTACGAAAGCTGTAGACTACATGATTTATCAATTTTTGTAACCTTTGGAATTTCTATCTCTAAAAAGAATTGCACAATGATATGGCAATGAGAAAATTTCTATTAATAGAAAATGACAACAGCATGTAATGCTACTGAGACAAAAAAAGGAAACAGAGAACAAGAATGAAAGAGTTATGACCTTGAGAATGATTATTTGACCTTGAACCAAGGTCACAGATAAAAGATAAGTATTGGAGGTTATTCTCATAAAAATTGATCTTAACTGATCAAAGTTCAATATTTTATCAACCACAGTATGTTGTGACCTTGAAATCGAACAAATGACCTTGGGTCAAGGTCAAGGCGAGAGGGCTTGATGCAAGGAATATTTGTGTAAAGTTTGAACATTCAACATCAAACAGTCTTTGTTTTACAGGAAAAAGTTTGTTGTGACCTTGAGAAGGAGAATTTGACCTTGGGTCAAGGTCAAGGTGAAAGGGCTTTGCTTAATGATTATATGTATGAAGTTTGAGCTCTCAAGGTCAAACCGCCTTTGTTCTATAGGCAAAAGTTTGTTGTGACCTTGAGAATTAAAATTTGACCTTGAAACTAAGTCAACATTAAATGACTACCTATAGGTAACCTATCATCCAAGCTTCAACTTAAAATCTCAAAAACTGTAGAAATTGGCACTGTGCCAATTTAAAATTCCATTTTCAACTCGTAATAGCGCGAAAACCGTAAATATTTCATCGAACATGTAAGTGTATAAAAGTTTGCAAATTTCCCAAAGAACAATATAAAACAAATTTCGTTCAAATCCTGCAGTTACATTAGGAGTTATAAAATTTTAAATATTTGACATTTGATAACCTCTAGCGGGGGCATATGTGAACTTTTCGACAAGAAAAAAAATTTGAAATGAGATCGTCATATGCTCTTTCACATGGTATTTTCCACTTTATCATATATTGCGGTGCTTTCTTGTTAAGTGTCTGGAACGTTTGGGGGTAAGAATAATAATAAAAATAATAAGAATAAAGAAAAGACAATACAATTAAATAGTGCTTTTTAATTTTTTTTACAATTCTTCACATGTTGTCAGATATTTTGTGAAATTTCTGCACTCTAAAAGTTTTATCATACACACATAATGAAAAAATATTTAATACCTTTCCATAAAAAAAATTATTTGCATTTGCCTTGTATTATATAACGCTGTTTTTCATCATATCCATCTTTTGTATATTTTCTTTTGAGGCCGAAGACCAGCACAGCAAATATGAACATTGTCTTCTCTTATCAAAACTATGTAACTTTGCTATTTTCATAATAAACAATGAATTTTCTTCTGTAGGTAATTAGAAAAATAATACTAACTTGCTTTCTAGCAGCATTGTTTGAAAACTTCTTTTTCGTTCAGACAGCACTAATTGTAGTTGTTAGATTCAATTTATTTCAATATATATGCACAACCAATGTAATTTCCTGAGATGTTACTTAAAATAAACGTGCTGCAATTCGTGTATTAACACTCGTGACGTCACAATGCATAAGATCTAAAGAAATATGCCGCGACGGCTGTTCTAAACTGCAAACTGAGCCAGCGGTGACCTGAATTTTAACGTCACCCTTTTGCCTAGAAAACGCGATTTCAGAAAACAAGAATGAAATAGACAACTATGGTGCATATATATAGAATAAATGTCATAATTTGTGTTTTGTTACGGGTATACAACACACAGCAAATGCATTTATCGCATGAAATGCGCTAACGCGCATTACATGTACGATAAATGCACTTGCTGTGTGTTGTATACCCGTAACAAAACACAAATTAAGACACTTATTCTCTATAAACATCCAAGAAGTACTTATCAGTTATTCAGTCTCAAAGTCGAGAAGGCAAGGTAGAATCATTAGAATTTCCATTGGAACGGTTACGAACCGCAGCAAAACAGAAAAAAAGGGGACGCTACGAACGAATGCCAAAAACGACAGTGAATAAGTTAGAGAAGATCCTTATGATATTCTCAACAGCACTCACCATAGAGCACAAAAATGAGTATCGACGGACCCCTAGCAATGTCGAGGTGGGATCAGGTCCCTGGGAGGAGTAAGAATATCCTGTTGGCTAGCCACACCCGCCGTCGATGTTCATGCACGAAAAATGAGAACAATATATAAAATACATGCTCTGTCTGAGGTTAAGTCCATATAGAAAGTGCAATGGCGACCATGTCAGGGGAAAATATTCAAAACACTAACTGCAAAACCCCTCGCGGGGAACTTTTTACGAGCTCCACACGGTAAAGGGCATAAGTGTGACAAGTACAAATTCATGAATTGTCTCGATGTACATAATGATGTGCATATGTAATTATAAGTATAGAACACATATTTTGGTATTGATAGTTTCTGCCTTTATTATCAATTAACCTATTTACTGGACTGAGCACTGAGTATCCTTTTACTTCCAATATATTGACATTACAGAGCGGAAATGCAGAACATGTCAGCTCGACTTGGTATTAGTCAAACTTTCACACCCAATATAAATAGAATCAAAGCTTCTTACGGACGCTCTATACCCAGATACATTTATTCATAACGCTGTGTTATGACGCATTACTATTATAGGTATAGGCTAATCAGGGGTAATGACCGCCCTCGTTTAGTAAATACTGTAACAGTAGTATTAGGTGCATATTTGAGCCATTTATTACAGATAGCCTATCAAAAGTTTAAAAACAATTTACAGAGTTTTAAAATGTTCTACCTTTGGAGAAAAATGTTGATATGATAATATTTTAGGAAAAGTTAAAAAAAACTTAAAAGGGGATGGAATTAAAGCAAAATGATTTATTAATTTCGTAGGTGTCGTTTGCTGGTAAAGATGAAAAAAACTCAAAAATCTTCAAAAAGAAAAGAGTAGAGATGCAGGGAATATGTTATTTAAAACGAAATATGTTCCAACCCATTGAAAACAATAGGAGCAGATCGTAGGAAAACTGGAATGGAAAGATGTTTATGTAAACATCATTAAATTACGATGAGAATTGTAGTTATTGTTGCACTGAACATCTTGTAAAAAACCTAATATCTATTTAATTCTAAGGAAGAAGATAAGACAATCTTGGAATGGTCACGGTGGAACAAACACGCACGAGAAAAAGAACAACTATAATCAAAAACGGACAAAAAATAAGGAGAAGAAAGGAGGGGATCTCCAACAACACCTAGTTGCAGCACCAACAGCAACCTCCCAAAACACAAAAAAGACACGCACAGAAAGAGACGCAAATGGTACAAGGAACGCCAAATCCTACAGAAACATCAAACACAAATGACTATACCAGATACATAAACCAACGAGACCAATGGGCAATCGGTGCCAACTTAGGGAAGCACATTACAACGGACAACACAAACACAGATATGAAACAAATATTTTTCCTTTTTAAAATTTCTGAAAACCACATATGTGGAACGGACACACGCACAAAGGCACGGACGCGTGCATCACTATATATACCCCTGACATTGCTGTCGGGGCTACATGAATTATGAAAGTAAGGGAAGTTTTCTTGTTTGCTGTGACAGATTAAAGTTGTAATTCAGGCCCTCACTTACAAAGGCGAATATGGCACATATGGCAATCCATAGCAATGACACATATGGACATTGACCATATCCCAATACATAGTATAAAATCGATTATTTAGAAAATCATTAACCGAAGGCATACATAACTAGGATAAAACAGGAACCAAAGCAAACAAACAAAAACCTTCAACGAGAAAAGAAGAGAGCTCCCAATATGGGAGTGAGACAAGGTGCCAAGGAATAAAAGTAAGAATTTGGAGCTAAATCTTCCCCTACCTATCGGACTTAAAATGTTAAGGAAGTTCATTGCAACACAAAGTTATTGGTTACCATTTTCTATGTTTATTAGTTGTTCTGTAGTTGTTGTTTTATTTTATCTATAGGAAGAAGTGAAACGTGAATTGTCACATTTCCAAACATTTTTATTTTCATTTTTGCGCAGCTCTAGTGACAGGTCGTTTTCAGAAGGCAGAGATGCTTACTTTACCGGGCGCCTGGCCTCACCTCGACTTTCGGATTTATTTAAGCTCCTTAGGCGTGGAAACATTTTATTTTCATAGTATTTTGAAATAGCAGATTTTACAAGAAATCATTATGTCTGGCAGGCATTGGGATCGATGGAATTACATTTTTCAATTATACTATGCATCTTAAATCATTTCTTCATAGATTTCATTCAGTGTAGCGCTGCTTACAATCATATTTAAATCTTTTTATTGTTCTAGGTTAACTCCTCCTTTTTGTCAATAATAGGTAAAGAAAATTTAAATAATCTTTAAGCTTTCTTTTGGTCCTACTTACTAAGATTTTGTAACTTGCTTGTAACACGATTCATATGCTTAAAATGTACTAATTTGACAATTTGTATCAATTTGACATTATAAATATTATTTGGCTATTTCGGAAACTTTTCATTTCACCCAAAAATATTATCAAAATTAAAGATGGTCAACATCTTTCAAGACATCAGCCCACCAATGCTATTTTGATCATAGATTTATTTAGATATGCTACTGAATCGACCCTACTGGAACTTTAGAGCCTCGCACTCTCTGTGAAGTAAATGCAAAAATTTAAATTCTAAAAATGAAACCGGAGGGCGCTACTGAAATGAATTTATGCGGTTATGAAAAGCCTTTTGGCTGGAAACATCCCTGATGAGGATTTGGTATCCGAAACGCGTGTCTGGTGCATGGGGATTGGTTTTGAAGTTTTCTTCAAGAAGGTATAGGATTGGATCATTTCCGTATTAGGCACGGTCCATTTGATATTCTGGGTGGGGGGGGGGGCTTGGGTTTTTTGTCGGAGCAAGTTTATTTTTTTCGCCCCAGACGAGGGCAAAATTATTTTTTTCTTGCAAAGCTCGAGCAAGGAAATTTTTTTTTCTAACAATTGGTTGTATTTGTGTTTTTTCAACAGAAATTCTTTATTTTTTCTTAAATTGCTCTAAACGTTACTAAATTTTTATGTAAAACTTGTATTCACTTCTAAACTGAGAGAGATAAAAGATTTTTACAATGTAATATAATTTTCAGTAAACAAAATGTATACAAGGTCATGTAACATCATGTACATGTAAGAGGGCCTGAGGGGAGGGTCTCCTAGATAAATTTGTAAATTTAGAAATGTAAACTGGTGGAAAACTTAATTAAATTCTTCCAAGATTGTATATAAATTTTAGATTCTATCATGTCTATGGTGATACATGCATCTATTAATAGTAATAAATGATATTAATAATGCAGGAGTCCCCGAGGGCACATGTAGCCAAGTTCGATCAATTTCGGTTGATCGTTTCTTCAACGCATTCTAAAATTCCTGTTATCAAAATTTCTTGAAATTTCTAAAATGTGGGTCCTGTAGCATCATATCCCACTCATTCTGCTACGTCTTTCGGTACGCTTTTTCGACATCGTAACTTTTATACCTTTTTGGCATATTACATTGTTTAGATTTGAGGATCACTGACGAGGGTTAAGTACCCGAAACGTGCATGTCTGGTCCATGTTGCCAATTTCTCTGTTCTTAAATGATGCTATTCAATATGAAGACGTTTACATTTAAGGAAGTCCCTTTTTTCAGTCACATGTATACTTTTTGTTTTTTGAATATGAACCAGCCATTAAAGCAGAAAAGTATGGCGAGCGAAGCGAGCCAAAAATTTTTTTATATAAAGTGAAAACTATGGCGAATTTCAGGAATTTTAAGCAAATTTTATGGTTATTCTTCAAATTCAGATTACTTGTAAGAGCAAGATTATTTTTTTCTGTCACACCATAAACAATTTTATTTTTTTCATCAAAATTCAGAGCAAAATTATTTTTTTCGAAAAAAACCCAAGCACCCCCCCCCCCCTGAACATCAAATGGACCGTGCCTTATCAATAACTACTGAGAGCCGCTTTTAAACCGCTACAAACATGTCTTCCGTACTTGTACAGGACTCGATCTGGATTGTTCATTAGATTCAGTTGTCTTTCGTGTTTCTATACGCTATAATCGGTGCTATAAATGGTGCTATAATCGAGAGGGGAAAATTTATATTTGTACATCTGAATCAAAGGGTTTCTTTTCCGCTACAGAATACAAATCATACAAATCATGGACATGTAGAGACCTGTGTAGTGCCTTGTCCTTCCTCTTGGACAACATTTATGTAAGATTTGGTGAGAATCTCTACAAGCAGGTTGTAGGGATTCCTATGGGTACAAATTGTGCGCCTCTTGTTGCAGATTTATTTTTATACACATATGAAAAGGAATTTATTCAAACTCTTCAAAAGCAAAGAAAACATGATGATGTGAAATGCTTCATTAGTACTTCTAGGTACCTGGATGATACTCTTACTATCGATAATCCTGTTTTTGAAAAGTATAAAGATGTTATTTATCCACAAGAATTGACTCTAAACAAGGCAAACTTTACAGACACTGAAACACCATTTTTGGACCTAAATATCAAAATTGTCAATGGAGAAATTCATACAAGTGTATATGACAAACGAGATGATTTTGGATTCAACATAGTAAATTTCCCCTGGCTTGACGGTGATGTCCCTAGATTACCGTCATACGGTATCTATATTTCACAGCTCATCCGGTATGCTAGAGCATGTACTGATGTTTTGGATTTTCATAGTAGAAATCTACAAATTACAAAGAAACTTTTAGGTCAAGGTTTTCGCTTTCACAAACTAGTAAAGACTTTCTGGAAATTTTACAAAAATTATGATCAACTTCTTTTGAAATTCGGACCCATAAAAGCAACGGAGTATATTACTTTAGGTATTTCACAACCTGCATTTTATGGTGACATAATTAACAAAATAAGAAGGATCAAAGGTAGACAGCATATGTATCGAAAATGCGTCAGAGTCATCAAACGCCTTTTATACCGTGGATATGATCCTAATGTCACCAGACGGACACTAAGCTTGGTACTTGACCAATATACAGTCTTGTACGAGCGCATTCTTAAGACTTGCACTCTGACTGACTGTGACGACGGGACTCCATGACGGGCCCTGTCCAAACCTCTTTAGAGAAGACAGGGCCCCGACCACCTGTCCTCTCTGAATGTCAGTCGGACTCCTCGGGTGATTACATATATGAGCTCGCTACAGCCGGCAGAGCACGGACTGTATTACGCATGCCCTCTTTTTATATCCATTTACATATTCATCTGTGTCTCTGGGGCCTCTGCGTTTCGCGGTCTTGTTTGTGTGACGTCATCTTACAGTGAGGAGGTTGTTTTACACCACATTTGTACGTTCTTCGAGACCTCTAGGTAACTGGAGAAGTGAGAGGGTTGTGCGCACGTAATCCAGGATAACCACACCGTCTGCTATTTACTTGGCAGATGGCCGTCCTAAGTCGGCACCGGTTGCCCATTGGTCTCGTTGGTTTATGTGTAGTCTTTTAAGTTTCTATGTTGTGAGTTGGTGTTCCTTGACCCTTTTGCGTCTCTTTCTGTGGGTATCTGTTCTGTGTTTTTTGCATGGGTGTTTTGGGATTTTGCTGTGGGTGCTGCAACCTAGTGTTGTTGGAGATCCCCTCCTTTCTTCTATGAAACTGTATTATATTCTCCATCAGTTTGTCCTATTTTGATAGAAAGTTCTGTTTCATTTTTTACAAGAATTTGCCACCCTTTTGAGTGTGGTTTTTGGAATCAGATTTCGGGTTTTGTGTTTGACTTTCATTCCCTGATTTTCTGTTTCTTTGTATATATGAGCTCGCTACAGCCGGCAGAGCACGGACTGTGTTACGCACGTCCTCTTTGTATATATGAGCTCGCTACAGCCGGCAGAGCACGGACTGTGTTACGCACGTCCTCTTTGTATATATGAGCTCGCTACAGCCGGCAGAGCACGGACTGTGTTACGCACGTCCTCTTTGTATACATGAGCTCGCTACAGCCGGCAGAGCACGGACTGTGTTACGCACGTCCTCTTTGTATATATGAGCTATCTACAGCCGGCAGAGCACGGACTGTGTTACGCACGTCCTCTTTGTATATATGAGCTCGCTACAGCCGGCAGAGCACGGACTGTGTTACGCACGTCCTCTTTGTATATATGAGCTCGCTACAGCCGGCAGAGCACGGACTGTGCTACGCACGTCCTCTTTGTATACATGAGCTCGCAACAGCCGGCAACACCCGGACTGTGTTACGCACGTCCTCTTTGTATACATGAGCTCGCTACAGCCGGCAGAGCACGGACTGTGTTACGCACGTCCTCTTTGTATATATGAGCTCGCTAGAGCCGGCAGAGCACGGACTGTGTTACGCACGTCCTCTTTTTATATCCATTTATATATTAATCTGTGTTGCTTGGACCCCTGTGCTTCGGTCTTGTTTATGTGTGGTCATCTAACAGTGAGGAGGTTGTTTTACACCAAAATTGTGCGTTCTTCGAGACCTCTGGGAAATCGAAATAGTGGGAGGGTTGTGCACACGTTATCCAGGATAACCACACCGTCTGCTATTAACGTGTCAGATGGCCGTCCTAAGTCGGCACCGGTTGCCCATTGGTCTCGTTGGTTTATGTGTGGTCTTTTAGGTTTAATGTTTCTATGGTGTGAGTTGATGTTCCTTGTCCCTTTGCGTCTCTTTATGTGGGTGTCTGTTATGTGTTTCTTGCATTGGGTGTTTTAGGGTTTTGCTGTGGGTGCTGCAACCTTGTGTTGTTGGAGATCCCCTTCTTTCTTCTGTTTTTCTACCTTTTCTTTTTGTTTGTTTGTTTTTTATCTTTTATTGTCTTTTATACTTTTCTTCAAAATTATGAAGGGTCTTTCTCAGGAGCAAAGTTCACTGTGTTTTTGAAAAAAATCATTGATATTCAGTATCTCTGCTATTTTGACCTTAACTTGGTCGATTTTCGTAATTTTTGTCTGAAATCGAGAAAATTTTAAATAATCTGCGAATTTGGTAACTATGGTGAAACTTTTAATTATCAAAATCATGTTTGATACAAAGTTGCTAATCTGCTTTATTGACAAATATGGATAATGACCATATCCTTGTATACAGCAAAAAATCGATAATTCAGAAAAACAGGAACCAAAGCAAACAAATAAAAACCTTCACCATATGAAAAGATTATTGTATATTAACAAAGAAAACCAAAGTTAAATTCAACAACTTTTTTGTATTTTCGTTACAAATGTGCTATTTTTAGCAACAAATTTCCAGCATTTTTACCGTGTTCTTCAAATACACAAAAATCTTTTTTTTTCATCATGGACCTTAGTTTTTCTTCGTAAAATGATTAATTGATACGAAACCTACAAGATCATGACAAAACAGGAACCGAAGCAAACAAATAAAATATTCCACAATTTGAGAAGAAGCGAACTAGGGATTGACATCAGGTGCTAGGAAAGAGTCAACGGTGCTAGGAAAGAGTCAACATCCCTTGCTTGCATGCAACAACAGTCACTTAATATGGCAGACATGTCACATCCGGTTATTTCCACTTAGAGAGATACTAGTATGCTCTGTGTTTTGACGGTTCCAATGGACAGAATGTCAGTTGCCATTCTGGACAATGGGACATCATAGTGTATGACGACCTGTTTAATGCCTTGTCCTTCCTCTCGGACAACATTTATGCTTGATTTGGTAAGGATCTATATAAGTAGGTTGTGGGGTTTCTTAGGGTACTGACTGTGCGCCTCTTGTTGCAGATTTATTCTTATACAATTATGAAAAAGAATTTATTAAAAGTCTTTAAAAGCAAAGAAAATTTGATGATTTTAAATGTACCAATGGTACCTCTAGGTACCTAGATGATATTCTGACTATTGACAATGCTGTTTTCTTAACCCTCCTTTGTTCAACAAAGCATACGTAACAAACACCTACACACCATTTGTAGATTGCAATATCAAAACACTACGAACGGAATTTTTTTTAAGTGTATGACAAAAGAGATGATTTTGGATTCAACATAGTAAATTTCCCCTGGTTTGACGTCGATGTCCCCATACTACTGTCAGACTGGATTTACATATCACAGCTAGAGCATGTACTAATGTTTGACTTTTCATAGAATGCGGAAGGGTTGCAACTCTATACCTTTTTGAAGAAAATTTCAAACCAATTTTCATGCACCAGACACGTGTTTCGAATATAAAGTTATCATCAGTGATGCTTCCAGCCAGAGTGTTTTTCATAAGCAGTAGTTCAAATTAATTTCACTAGCGCCCATTTGCGTTATTTTTAGAATTCATATTTCTGCATTTACTTTACGGAGAGTGCGCGGCTCCAAAATTCATGTAGGGTCGATTCAGTAGCATATCCAAATAAAATCTACGTTCAAAATAGCATTGGAGGGATGGTGCTTTGATGTTGAACTCCTTGAATTTCGATGATATTTTTCGATGAAATGGCAAGTTTCCGAAATAGCAAAAAATAAATATGATGTCACATTGATAAAGGGCCAAAACTAAGCTTCTTTCAGGCGACAGAGCTGTAAAGAAGTAATTAATACAATTGACAAACATCAGGTCACAGAAGATACACATAACCAAGAAACTTTTAGGTCAGAGTTTCCGCTTTCATAAACTAGTTAAGACATTCTGGATTTTTTTACAAAAAATTCTACTCGGACTTCGGTTGTTGGAGATCCCCTCCTTTCTTTTAACGTTCGGATCTTTACAAACAACAGATTATATTACTTTGGATAGTTTACAACCTGCCTTATATGATGACATAATAAACAAAATTAGAAGAATTAAAGGAAGACATCATTACCATCGAAAAATGAGTCCGAGTCATCAAAACCTTTTATACAGTGGATATTATCCTGTTGTCACCGGACAGACGCTCGGCATGGTACTTGACCAATCTACAGCCTTGTAAATGTACCAGCGCATTCATAAGACTTGCATTCTGACTGACTGTGACGACGGGACTCCATAACGGGCCCTGTTCAAACCCCTCTAGAGAAGACAGGGCCCTACCATCTGTTCTCTCTGAATGTCTGTCGGACTCCTCGAGTGATAACATATATGAGCTCATTGCAGCCGGCAGAGCACGGACTGCATTACGTATGCCCTCTTTTCATATCCATTTACATAATATATATACATCTGTGTTGCTTGTGCCCCTGTGTTTTGCGGTCTTATTTGTATGGTCATCTTACAGTGAGGAGGTTGTTTTACACTACAATTGTACGTTCTTCGAGACCTTTGGGTAACCGGAAAAGTGGATGGGTTGTGCGCATGTAATCCGGGTAACCACATCATTTGCTACTTTCGTGGCTGATGGCCGTCCTACGTAGGCACCGAATACCCATTGGTCTCCTTGGTTTATGTATAGTCTTTTGTGGTTAATGGTTCTTTGTCGTATGTCTCTTTTATGTCACTCTGTGGGTAATTCACCAAAGTCTTGTTTGAGATCATCTCCTTTCTTTTCTATCAGAGGCAATATCAAATGTACGTTATTTCAAGCATTGTGCTTTCCATGCGTTTTTCTGCAATGTCTCATCATCTTTACAAAACAAAGTTTCTTTTCTTATCTTATATTGGAATATCATATCATAATCTTTTATATTACAAACATAGATCTTCAAGATCCATTGCCCTCAGAGAAGTCAATGATTTGGACACCTCGCCTGTCAGAAAAATCCCATAATGTGTGAGGATTAAATTAATATATACAGAGAGAGCAATGTCGCCGTAACATAACGGTTATATTTTCCTTTGTAAGTACACATTATCCCTATTTAGTAACACCTTTATGTTAATTGTCCGCTCGTGTATTATATTGGTATACATTGATCCGGTATTTAACAGCTTTCCCTGATTCCTTGCCAATTGTGTTCATTATATATATCGATACATTTATATTAGAGCTACTACCTGTCTTCATTTACTGTACTAAGTGCTCCATTTCATTACCTTAAATTGCTAACTTTGGGGTCATTATCCCTTAAGTCTCAATCTGCTGCACCGAGAACCATTCGCGCTAAGGCATGAAGCCAAGTTCTCACTTTCACTTCGTCAGCCAATCAGATTTCAGCTTTCTTGAGTCAGATCATAACAAAAAGCAGAGCTGCAATGGAGAATTGTCATTTCAGAAAGAGAAATCTGAGGTTAAACATCTGATGTTTTGGGGACATTCTTCATGCTTTGCTCAGTAGAACACGTTTTTAACCTAGACAACATGGCTAAGCAATAGACAGTGATGATGAAGTGAATTTTGAAAACGTCGAACACTTTGAAAATTCCGCAATATTACTTGCAGAAAGGGAAGAGGCAATCCGAAATGTCGCTCAACGTCTGCGCAATATTGGCGATGACATGAATAGGCGATATTCTGGGGATAATTTGGACTTTTCAGAAGTTATGAAAAATTATTTTAGAGACTACGTCTTGTTAGAATTGAGACGAAAAGTTCGAGCTCTCTCCTCAATATTGAGAACTCGCTAATCGTTCAAATAAATGTAAGTGGTTCTTCAATTGATCTTTAAATCAGCAATCAAAATATATGAAAGCATTATTATGTTTGGTCATTAATTCATAATCCGAAATTTAAAACTCTTTCCACCACAAGGCGGAGATTTATTGCAAAAATATTATCTTTGTAGATTTTGATATTTATCTAAGATATTATGCAAGTATAGAACGAAATGAATGTAAATTTCAAAGGTTTTAGGATGATATTTCATGTGTTCTCTCTCTTTTTTTTCAGGTCTGAATTTGAAGGTGGTTTGGTGCAATCTTTCTGTCGTGCAACAATCGTATTAATCGGACAATCAGGAAAATCCAGTAACTTAATGACATCGACAATCAGAGATGAAAATACCAGTGATTCTTTGTACAGACCTCTACATGTAGCTTCCATATTATCTCTCATGTGCTTAACACCATCATTAAAGTGTTCAATTTCGCATTAACTTTAAACATACTAGCTTTATTCAATTTTCATTTGATGTTTACTTTATTGTTGACTCAAAAATCAAAATTTCAATTTCAATCAATTTCAATAGTATACCGTTTCATAATAGAACATAGTTTTTTTTCAAAATGATAACAATCAAAAATGGATGTCAATCAATTTCAAAAGCAGTATTTTATCTAAATATACATTTTATTTTTTACTTATCGATACTTCATCCATAATATTTATTGCTGTCAATGCATTATGTAAATTTGGGTATTGGAAATTTCGTTACTGTTCTTTTCGTTTTCTTTGAGGGAAGGGGAGGGGGGCTTTGTTGCAAACAGTGTGGTAAAAGTTTACCTCGCTATATCTTTATCTTAATTTCCATCGGCACATTCATATGTTGTGAATTTTGCAAAAATGTTTTATGTGTAGATATAATTGGGCTAAGTGCTCTTTGATCATTCCAATCTTTTATCATACATAGAATCATGTATATTTATACACCTGCGAATTCTAGATAGATAGTGTATCGGTAATTGGACTAAGGTGCAAATTGGCACGCGTTGTATGCTGATGATGAAAAATGGTCGATGAAACATTAATACTGTAACATCGCTCGCTGTCCAGAGTTGGTGAATGACCGGGAAATTCCTACCGTAAATACCTGATCGATTCCTGTAACATTTCTTACATAATGAGCTGGAACTTATTAATAATCCATCATCATATCATCAGGGTCTGACTTCTGCCACTAGAAATATAATCTGTGCACTCAGACATCAAAATAATGGCGGATGCAGCAGCTCAGGAAGTGTACCGGAAGTCGTCATCGTATAATAAATACAAGCTGAAAAAATCAAAACGTGAAACTTATCTCCGCGCCTGACATCAGCTGTAATCAACTTGCAAATCAGACGGTGACAGTGCTCAAATCTATTACGCATACAGCTATTGTGTAGACTATGTAACACTTATTGGTGATCAATACAGACGAACAGCCAAACGAAGCTAATAAATTGAATATATAGCGACCTCAGGTCAGAGACCTTAGCAGTTTGGGCGACTAATTTGTTCTGTCAATACCATTATATACATTTCAATAGTGTCATTAACAAATTTGTTTGTGCTTGAAAATCGAAAGTTTACGAAAACGAAAGCATATTTTGTGTATTCAAAACGAGAAATATTTTACAGATGTTGTAAAGTAAATATCATAGTCGTTTTGAATGTTGCAACATTGATTTGAAGTTCCGACTTGTGAATTGAAAGTTTACTCAAATAGAAAAACATCTGAACTTTGGAAATGATACAAACATTATATTTGTTTTATTTCAAATATAGTTCAAAGATATTTTTATATTAAAAATGAGTAATGTAACATAATTTTTACACATTCTTTTTTCTTTTCTTTCTTTCTTTCTTCCTTTTTTTTTTTGATCAAAATTGTGGAAAATACGCCACTAATGCGAAGATTTTGAAATTATTTTCTGGGTATACATTTTACCAAGGACGCATGTCCTTGATTTTACTTTCTACTCTATAAGCAAAACAAAACTTTAACGTTATGTTCAAACATTTTTATCATATCCGGTGATATTAGTTTACATTGTACCATGTCTGTTGTTTAATCATTCGTCAATCTGACAAACAAATTGTATTCATATTCTTATTACTTTTGTGATTTCTATTTAAATAAATTAGGAAACACATTTTCTTCTGTGCCATATATTATAAAATTTTATATTGTACAATTTTACATTTTTAAAATAAATTCATAAATAAATACACAACATTGACTTTTTCTTCCATATTTTATGTATCTGATGGATATTTTGGGGATAAAGTTTAATATTTTTATGTTTAAATGAACTGCAGACATAAATTGTATGATTTTATAGTCGTAAATTAAGTTTTATCTTGACGGGTAATTGCGATTTTAAAATCATACGACTCATGCCTGTAAACTTTTAATCATTCAAGTACAATTTTTGTCAGTACGGATTCCACTTATTTCTGTGATACACTGTAAACATCTAATGCACGTATGCGTATAGAAACACACAACACTCTCATAAATTACGTTTATCCACATTTCATAATACTCTTCACATCAGGGATAAAATTTCTTTGCATGTGGGTAGTTAAATATGTGTTAGGGTCGAGACGAAGATGAAACTCGACCCCTCCCCCCTTTATTTTATTATCGAAATCTCTATAAATTTCATACATGATGTGTATTTGAGATTTTTTGTCAACATATGGGATGTTACGTACATATTATGTCTGCCCACGGTATTCGATTGGTACATCCATAGACCCTTTCCCTTATAACTCTATAAAAACCCCAAGGGTGGAAACTTCCTAAATATTGTACAGCAACTGCCGGCAATCTGGATTCGACCGGTGCAACTTATAGGATAAAGTTTTGATTTGAATTTTTTAATTCACCTTGAAATAACCAAAGCATGGAAATATCGTATCAACTGGGCCATTAGATCATTCTGTAAGTTAGAAAGCCACGATCAGCACAAAGAGAGTTTCATGTTTTATCAAAGACTTGTAGAGGAATGGTTTGTGCTATGGAAAGTGTTTGTTTTCGTTTCGCATTATACAGTTGCTGTAGATATAGAAAGAAATGAATAAGGCCATAGGGGACATTTTTCTGTTCTGAAAAAATGCAAAAAAAAAAAAAATTTGCTGTCAAAAGCCCCGCTCAAAAAAATAAATTAGATAAAAAAATAAAATAAAAGTTGCTCCCTAATCTGGCCACTACATAAGTATCCAGACAGTCATCATCATAATTATACATAATTTTTTTTAACTATCAAAAACGTGAAATAAAAAAAGGCAAAAAAAAAAAAAATAAAATAAAACCCAAACAAACAAACGATGAAAACAAACTTTTAAAAAAGAAGAAAAAAAAAACCCACACACACCCTCCCTCCCTCACCCTCTCTCACACATCCTCATACACCCTCCCTCGCACACACACCCTCACCAATTCAAGAAAAGATTAAATGAAACAATTGAAAACAACTTTCAAATAAGGATTATAAGTTTCAGATGAAGATAGTCCATGATTCTCCATAAATGGTTATGAATTTTCCTATCTTTCCATTAAAGGAAATGTCAAAATGACATTTTCTGCACTTAAAGTCCGAGTTTCTTGTCGATCGTTGATATTCCTACGTACAACACTAATCCTCATTTAAAGAAATTTCGCCTCGTCCTGTTATAATCGAGCATCCAGTCTGGGTAATTTGCATTGAACATGTTGAAGAGAGAGAGAGAGGGTTGTAAAAATTCGTTTAAGTCGGATTAAATCTTAAGGCTTGTTCAAGACGACTTTACATGCATTATCCAGTTGATATTTTAATTGAATTTCTTAATATTAAAGGGACGTAATGCCTCTTGATAGAGCAATTGAATTTCTTAATATTAAAGGGACGTAATGCCTCTTGATAGAGCAATATGCAGGTATAATGAATTATAAAGTGTCGGAGACAATGGGTGTCATATTGTAATGTTTATAAATATTGAAACTGAGATGGAAAATTTTATGATGAGGAAAATGGAATTTTTATTATATTGCAGGTTACTAACTTCACATTAAGTGTAAAAATATTGAAAAATGGTACAACGCCCTGAAAGTCCATATTATAAAAAGTGTTACTTCACGATAGTTTTTTTGCAGATATATTGTTACAAAATGTAGGTGTAACAGAAAAATCACCTAAGAGCAAGCTTCATGTCAATAACCTGGTATATGTGTTACATTTAGATGTATGTACAATACAGTACATAAATTATGTATATTGTGTTATGACTTCAAAATCCGCGGAGAAATCATTATACTTTATATATCTAGAGCGTTACTAATGTAGAAAAGATTATATAGGGATTCTTCTCTGCCTCTCTTTTTCTTTTTCTTTTCTTTTCTTTTTTTTTTTTTTTTTTTTTTTTTTTTTTTTTTTTTTCGTGTCTGTTATTTTCCTTTTTTTAAAATTTCATTTTGCTTTTTCAGGGGAGGGGTGGATAATTTTTGTTTTTAATTTGTTTTGTTTTGGGAATTTGGGGGGGTTGTTTGTTTTTTGTGCGAATATGCACATAGTGATTGCCTGATTTCTTCACTCATCGGAGCCCCGTCTACTGAGTATGTATAAACGATGTTACTCTGTTTACATGTACCTTGGGACTGCGTCAGCGTCATGATTGGTTTAAAGTCTGATCACTGTCTGAATCAATGAATTATATCTATATGAATCGAGCTGTCGTGTTATGTACATGCATGACCTAATGAAAAATTGCATCTGTATGTACTGAGATGAACACAGGCTATGTGTTGGAAACCCCTTTCCATTACCAGATCATTATCTGATTAAGTGGACAATGTATAAATGAAACGGTGCTATCGATAAAGATATTAAGTTGAATCATTGAAACGTAAAACTATCTTCAAGTAGGCTTATTTTGCCCCGCTTCACAAAATAAAATCTTTATACGACGGAAAAATTAGGAACTTCCATCATGAAATATGATATTAACAATTATGAAAAATAAAAGATCAAAACATTCCCGTTTAGGATGTATCATGTTTTTATATACTAAAAAAGAAGTGAATTCTCCTTCAAATTCTTAGCACACACCTAACATTGAAAATGAAAGGTTAAAGAGAGAGTGGGGATCAAATTAGAAAATAAGATTCGTCTTCTTTCCTTGTATATGCAATCAACGATCGATAGTCATATTGGATTGTTGTATTTTTTTAGGGGGAGGGTAGATTTAATGTGATGTTATTTAATTTTCATGTTCACTGTCAGACATCATCTTTCAATTCATTCCGACAACATTATGGATTTGCATTTTAGTTCTGTCTTTATAAGTCCATAATCTGGCCTACGAAGGTGTTCAGGAACAAATATAACTTTGAAAACAGTCGCGCATGCTCGAGAAATGGACGGTCACGATTTTGGCTACACCCGAAGAAATGTGAAAAATTAGTCTTCAAAAGAGGGAAAGGGGCAGGAATGTGACTTATTGTTTATTAGTATGTGTCCTGTGAGTACTGTTTGTGTCTTTCCACATATATTCACGAATGCCATTCATATTCGCAAGATATGAAATGAAGTGCCACGTATACAACTCGCCAGTCGTAGTCACGGTAGTATGATTTCCATGTAAACAAGTGTATATCGAACACTCTGACATTGTGTATAGTACGTTGTACATATTATGAACATTGAAAGTACAAAACGTTCCTTATCTTTTGACAATAGAAGTACGTCCTTTGATCAAGCTCATAAAAAACCGAAAGATTCCATGTATAATACGCAAACGTCCTCCAATATGAGTGGGAGAAGCGATTCACAATCGAGCTTTAGCCTCAACCCCCCACCAACCAGACCTATGCAACCTATGGGAGTGTCCTACGTATTACAACCACAATTCACGTCGACACCAACCCACAGCGCACCGATCATGCCGCCTCCCCAACAGAATACCGGTACTCCAGCAACATCCATATCCGACTTTGACATCCAAAGGATAGCCAATATTCTCAAAGGTCAAGTGGTCGCCGAAGTCCACGCGATGTTTCAACAGCACTTCGAGCACGTCGAACAGATGACTAGAACCATCAATGAACTCGAAGAGACTAATAAAATACTGTACCGTCGCATAGACGACCTTGAGATGTACAGCCGCAGGAATTGCGTCAGGATTACCGGCATACCGGAGGAGCCGATCAGAAAAGACAATGAGGGAAGGGAGATAAAGACCGACGAGGACACGACCAAAAAGATCGTTGAGCTCGCAGGCCTCATCGATGTCGATGTGAAAGAGTGCGATATCGAAGTTTCCCACCGAGTGAACAAGCGGAGTGGCGATCGACCCCGCCAAATTATTGCGCGCATCAAAGGGCATGATAAACGCCACGCACTGATTCGAAATAGTTATAAACTATCGAAAATCCCTGAACGACGTGGAACCTACATTTGCCAGGAACTCACGCGTGTACGATCTAAGGTAGCTTACGAGGCACGTAAACTCACTCGCGAAAAAAGGCTGAGGAGCACCACCGTGTGGGACGGCAGAATACTCGTCACCGACCTGTCCGGCGGTAAACATTCCTTACAATCGATGGACGAATTCCTGGACATGGTCATGCATCTTGGAATCGGCCAAGGTCCTGGGGCGATCTAGGAAGCTCCTCGTGTCTAAGATGTAAAACGAAACGAACTCGAACCGAATCGTCTACAACATGTATGCTTGCTCCCTACCCGGTCTCATGATGTGATACATGCATGAGAAACTATATGACAATTTTGCTTTTTCTTTATTTCACTAGCAAAGATAAAGATATTATCTTAGCTCCTTTTCATCAATATTCATATCATATGTTATTCATATACATCTTATACTTTACCTGGTGTGTTATTTACATGTTTTTGTTGTCTATTTACTCTTTACCTATTCTGGCTCTACAATATGACATAAAAGACTCGGCCATTACATAATGGATATTTATATTGATGTATATAGAGCTAGAATAGGAACCTTTTACAAGATTGCTACTAAGAAAAAAGGCAAAAAGTCTAAATTCAATTTCAAATTGGGTTTTATTATTTCTCAAACAAATTTCATTTTCATGATCTATATTGCTTCATATGTGAATCGAATTTCGTTTTTATTATTTCTAAGCATTCTCATAATTCTCCTCAGTGGTGACGTTGAGTTAAATCCTGGGCCCGCTCCTAGTCCTAACACGACTAATGACCTCTCAAATTCTAATAGTTCTTACTTACAGAATGATCAATCTTACCTCCACAACCCTCTTTCCCTCTTTTCAGTGATCCATCTTAATGTACAGAGTTTAAAACCTAAATTAGACATAATCGAGAGTACACTAAATAACATTGAAATTTTATGTTTTACGGAGTCTTGGCTCAATTCAGAAATAATTGATGACGAAATAAAGATTAAAGGTTTCCACCTTCCTTTTCGTTGTGATAGAGAAACTAGGCAAGGTGGAGGAGTTACAGTATATGTCCGAGAAAACCTTGTCTGTAAAAGACGAACAGATTTAGAGGTCAAAGGTTTAGAAAACGTATGGATCGAGGCAGATATAAAACATGAAACATTTTTAATCGGAACTTTTTATCGACCCCCAAATTCCACAGCAACTACATGGGACCAAATTCAAAACTCTATCAGTGCTGCAAATGATACTAATGTTACGAATATTTTAGTTCTGGGGGATTTCAACGAAAACCAATTTAGTCTCAATCCAACAAAAATGAAATTGATTTCTGCTAGTCAAGGACTCACCCAATTAATAAACAAACCTACATCCATTACTGAATTTTCTGAGACCCTTATAGACCTCATTTTAACAAATAATACAAATATCATTCACGATTATGGTGTACTTGAACCCTTTCTTGAGGTGAACAAAAGATTTCACCGCCCTACATTTTGTCTGATAAACTCGAAAAAAATCGCAAGTAAAAAATGTAAAAGGACAATTTTTCTTTACGAAAAAGGAAATTACGAACTATTAAAAATTAGAATTAAGAACGAAAATCTCGACAACAGAATAACAGAAGAAAAAAGTATAGACGATAACGTAAAACTCATCACGGAAATTATAGTAAACACTGCAAAAGAATGCATTCCAAATAAAGAAATCACCATACGTAAAGACGAATTACCCTGGATCACAAACGAAATACGTAGAGAAATGCGCAAACGAAATCGTGCAAGAAATAAAGCTAAAAAATCAAACAAAACACTTGGACATTTAACTTCGGAATGGACATTTTTCCGAACTTGAGGTCCTAAAAATACTATTTCTAGGAAAATTTTGAGTTGTTCTATGTGAAGTACTGATCAAAATAAGGTGTTTCATCAACTTTTGATTTACCTAGGTCAACAGGTATGAGAGCTAGAGCCACTTGAAAAAAAAAATCCCACGGGCCTGCCTGTGGGATTTTTTATCCTGTCAAAATCCCGTCAAAAATCCCGTGGGATTTTTGTGAATCCCGTGGGATTTTTTATCCTGACTTTGGATTGACAGGATTTTTTATCCCGTCCCAATCAAAGATGGGAAAAAAAATCCCGTCAATTTAAAGACAGGATAAATTATCCTGTAAAAGGTATTTACAGGATAAATTATCCTGTCAATTGTCATTACGGGAGAAAAAATCCTGTAAGTTGTAAGTCAGGACAAAATATCCTGTCAATGATTATGGGAGAAAAAAACCTGTCAATTTTTTGATTCGACCAATAAAAGAATCAAAGCATGGACCAATATCAAAATATTGTGTACTACTGCATGTATAGAAGAATCAAATTTGATGTGTTACAGTTTGCTATATAATATTTAATCATTTAAAGAAGTGACCCTTGTAAATTTTAGGCTTTTAAGTGTTTCTATATACAGCAAAGTACAACAACCCAAAGCATCTTAAGTTAAAACTCGAAACTTTGTAAGCTGTCAAATATGCTGATACATAATTATTTGTCACTATTTACAAATTTTATGCAAATAATTTTGATGGATGAAATATGAAAGAAATTATTCATGCTATTGCTAAGTTGTTGTCTTATCAGTCTTATACTGCATCTTATTAATGACAGTGCTTAATTGTACACATGACATGTGTAATGTGATGTACATATGCATATAGTAGCATGCAGGAATGAGGAAACTCGACCTAAACCAAGATACCACGGATAATTACGGAGTGATCACCCAGCAACCATATTCTCCAATGTTTTAGTGAAAATATGATTGCGAGTACACAGGCTAATGCAAACTTTTCAAAGGTTCTTTCTTCTAATATTCTGGAACTTCTTTCGGCTCTTCGATCTTCTTCGGTAAGGTAAACAAAGTCATTTGTCATCTCGAACGAATACCTGATTCGCTCCGTTCTTGATTCGAAGTTTGTACCTGATATGAGGAGCACCTACTACATGTAGGTCAGGACCCAAGAAGTCGTATGATAAAACAAGCACACATATTTCTTCAAATCAAATAATATTTATTTAGATCGGGCATGTTATAACAGCACAAATGTTAACAGTTAATTTATTCATAATTTCATCCTTGTGACACAGACGCGGATCCAGGGAGGGAATAGTAGAGGGACATTCCAAATGTTCAGAAACATCCCGTGCTGAGCTGGGAAGGATACGGGAGCAAGCCGGAGATCGGGGCATTCCCCGGAAAGATTTCGGCTAAAATACGGAGTGCAATATGGTGTCTTATGTTGCGTGAAATATTTTAACCATAAATGTAGAGGTCTTCCTATTACAATTCAAATATCACCAAACATGTTGGCATACATCAAAATACAACAAAATACAAGGTAAAATAAAACTTAAACTAATAAATATAAGAATAAATCAATTTGTCAGAGTGGTTGCTTATCTTTCTTCCAATCGCCGTCCTCAGGGTGATTCCAGACACCCCACCCCCTTTTTCGGCCTACTGACAGTGGCGGATCCAGCGCCCCCTTTGCCGGGGGGTCAAGGGACGAATTTTACCGATTTTTACTGAAAATGGGCCAAAATATAGGTTTTTGGGGAAATTCTGGGACAGTGCAGGGGGGACGCCCCCTCCACACCCCCTGAATCAGCCACTGACTGAATGAATGGTGCAATATTAAGAAAATATGAAAAGCGATTAACCCATAGTCTTTGTAAAGGGTAAATTTGTAACTCACACTCTCTGTCTTTGAAGAAGATCATACCCGCCTTGTGACCTTGAGCCATAAGGATGTAAAAAAATTGCTAACTATACGAGACAAGAGCTGGGATCGATTTTGAGGAGTGGTGCACGTACGTGCATTTTGCCAGACTGGATCGTATATTTTCTTGTTTCTTGAATGTGATAAGATAAAGTATTTAAAACAGGTATGCAAATCGCCAATGGTTTAAACATTTATTCATAAATTTTATATCATCTATGCGAAACTGATAAAGTCTTGGAATATACTGCTCTTGGCGCGGAGCGTATGCAAGTCTGTGACGTCAGTTTCGCCGCTGTTTATTCCAATGACACACTGTATATTGTCAGCGTAAAGCGGCGTATAAGATACCAAGCTAGTTTTTTTTTGGATCGAATTTATTTTTATTTAGCATGTTTAGCAGAAAAAAAAAGAAAATGATAGAGTAGTAGCTTTATGGTCAATATTTCTTCTGCAGACGAACACTAAAGCCATTTCTGTGAGCTGAGATGACGAAAAAGAACGCATTTCCTTTTAAGGGGGTTTTACATACATGCATGAACATCTGATTCATACTGGGGCTTGTTTAAATCCCTACATAATGGAAAAGTGGTACATGCATATCTATAACAGTGGCGGATCTAGGATTTCAGAAAGGGGGGGGGGGCTCCGAAGTCCATCTGACAAGCATAAAAAAAGACGAAATTGCAAATATTAAGTCAAATAAGTTTAATTAAAGAAGGGGGGGGGGGAGAATTGTATGTTACTGCATGTAAGACATAATAGCGAAAATGAATACGCGATCTCTCTCTCTCTCTCTCTCTTTGCATGTTTTTTTTTTTTTTTTTTTTTTTGTTTTTTTTTTTTTTTTGTTTGACCAAAAGGGGGGATGGAAGGAAGGTTTAGGGCATTGCAACCCCACTACGTCTGACCTGGCCATGCATAGATCGGCCAATGAATAATAATGAAGCTTTTAGTAATTGTTCAAGACTTATTTTGAATTTATATATGGATCCATGAAAACATGATAGCAAAGAAAGGAAATGGAAAATATTGGCATCTAATGAAGATTTTTTTTCCAAAAGTAAAGAGGTAATATATATTGGTACATGTACCATGATAACATTTTTGGTTAAGCTCCTATAGATGGATCAAAAATGAAACCATGATATTAGTTAAAGATTTATTTATTCAATATATGAGCAATTGTTATTGTGTACCGTGATACACAATTATCAAGGGTGTAGAAAAAAGCTACAGACCCATGTTAATCCATTAAAGGGGGCGTAAAAATTGGCAAGGGGTCTGGGGACCGCCTAGGTCCCCAGCGGGTGCAGGGGGGGGGGGGGGGGGGGGCTGGAGCTAGGTGAGGAAGCTCCCCGATATTTCATGCAAATAGCCTTTCAGGATCCATTTTCGTGACTGTAATTGATTAAAGAATAGAAATTGATACATTTCACAATTATATGAACTAAAAGGTATTTACTAGTATTTTCTCATTTTCAGATGAAAAATGATCGTTAACGTTTTACCTATGATTTGCAAATTTAAGGGGGGGCATAGGCCCCCTACGCCCCTCCCCCTTGAATTCGTCACTGATAGACAAGTGAAGACAAGAAATATAAATATTGTTATATGGAGAACTCTGGTCAGGCGTGTACACTTGGGTATGGAATTGCTTCCAAGTCGTTTTTGCGATGAAAAGTAAAAAGTGCTCACTTTAAATGATTCAGAATTGAAAGTTGGAAAAAGACATATGTATATAGTTATCATCCGTACTGTACTACAAAATAAAGTTTGTTTCTACAAAAATGCTGCAAATCTGCAAAAAATAATGACTGTAGGCAATTATCAGCATCCCACATGAAAAGCTTACTGGGTCAGTGCATGCTTTCATTTTTCATTGGTCCATAAATCTTTAAATTTTTTTGAAAGACACAAAAAGATCAAAAAGCGTCCTCACACCTCCTCGGCTCTAGCCTATATCTCCATCCTGAAATGAAACTCAATATTTTGACAGTGTCTGATACAGGGACTGGGGGGGGGGAGTTAGACACCTCCCTCCCCTTTGGTAGTGACCAAGGAAGACAAAACTTATCATTGGCGGATCCAGCGCCCCCCAATCTCATTAAAACTCGTTCATTCACACTCCTACTTTTAGTTTTGTAGACAACGACAAAACTTAAAATAGGAGTGTGATTGAACGAGTTTTAATGAAATTGCAGCACCCCCTTTGCCGGGGGATCAAGGGGCGAATTTTGCCGATTTTAACTGAAAATGGGCCAAAATATTGGGGGTTTTTTTGGAAAATTTTGGGTCAGTGCCCGGTCCCCCCCCGCATCTCCCCCCCGCACCCCCTCCTGAAACCAACACTGCTTATGAAATTATTTTAAGTAATTAAGATACCGTTTACGTCAAATTAAGTGCCATTATAGTCAAAAACAAGCCGATAGATTTTGATAAACTTTTCAAAGATTTCTCGGAGGAAAGAAATTCAAATTGTACCATGCGCCTGATCTCTTCTAAATACAGTTCTAATAAGCTCCATGGCCCCAATTTTTACTTCAAAATTTCAAAACCATCTTTCAAAAGGCGCAATCAATTGAGTTCAGTTAAATTAAATCGAGAAAAAATTATTTCCAAGATGTTAATGTGTTTGTATTTTTCTAATTCATTATAATAAATCATATCTTGCATATTAAGTTAATTTAATTTGAATCTTTTCCTATAAATATATATTTTTGAAATGAAAAAATCAAAGTTTAACATTTCTGTTGTTCAAATTAATGAATATAATACTGCTTTGGCAAAAAGTTAAAATCGCCAAAAATCGCACAAAAGGGAGGTGTCTGCTCTTTACCCTTCCATCGCGGGACCAAATTATCGCTATCAAGAAAAAAGTCGGGGTTGGGTTGGGGTGTACCGAATTTAAGATTTACGAAATTCGCCCTCGATTACGGACATTAGGAAGATATGCAATGTCTTTTATGGGAAAATTCACATTAAATAATTCTCCCGAAATAAGAAAAAAAAAAAAAAACTCTTGAGGATTGGGGAAAGGGACGCTCTGATAGCAGATTTATGTTTTTCGTTTTGTACTGAAATTAAAAATTTATAGAGTTACATGTACTACGAAAATTCCCTTATCCGAGGACTTAAAATAAGCGTGGATATAGAGGGGTTTAGGTGGGGTAAGAGAAGTCAAAATCCCTGCAGTTTTCCCAAAAAATATCATTTTTCCCGTTTTACGTAAAGTTTTCAATTTCATAGAGATACCCCGACGATGTGGACGGTCGACCTCCCCGTGAATAACAACAAATTTCTTGATTCCGCACAGGTTATGTCCTTCCAACAAAATTTGTACTCCCTTACCTTTACCCTCGGATCGAGCTGTCACATCGAGACTTTGAATATGCAACCCGCATGGTCTAGGTACCTATCGCGGGTGCAAAACCAACACTTTCACGGTTCGCTGCTCCCATCACTATGGTTACGGGTTAGGGACTAGCTTTAGATGCAAAAGCGATGTATTAAATATCATCAAAATATGGAATATTGTGCCCTGCATTCTTCAAATCAGCTCATCAATTTACTCAACTTTACATACAGTAGCGTGTATCTAGCGCTAGTTAGGGACTTGCTATCGTACCGAAGTCTAAATTATAGATGTAAACAATTCGGAGAGAGAGAGAGAAAGAGGGGGGGGGGGCTATAGTGGTTTCAAAGATTTCTACTTTTGAAGATTTTTTTTTCTGATTTTAATTAAAACACGTATTATTTTAACCGCCTATACTTTCCAATATTTACTTGGTGAAAAATTGACGCCAACTCAAGCAAATCTTTTTAGAATCTTTACAGTTTTGATGTGACAAAAAATTCCCCTCTCTAGCTAGCTGTCTTGTCAAAGTGTGGAATGTGTAAATGTTTTCATGGAGAAGGGTCGGGGTTGCATTTTAACTATATAATTTGATTTTATTTTAATTTACGATTATTTTATCTTATATATACATCAGGAATAAAGAGATTGAACTCTCTCTTATGCCATATATATATATTTAATTTGATCATTTGCTATAGTGGATTGGGATTAACCCCCCCCCCCCCCTCCATTGTTTTCTGCCAAAAAAAATCTTATTGTACTTGATTCGATGTGTAAATGCGTATTAACCCCCCCCCCCCTCACCATCTTGAAAGACTGGAAATCATCCCTCCTACCCCCCCCCCCCCTTGCTCAAGAAATGATTGCTAGTTATAATATGTAATTTCAACAAAATCGCCCCTCGAATATCCTGGCTCAATCAGTGTTTTACCCTCGAGCTGTCACGTCGAAACTTGGAATATACATCCCGCAGAGTCCAAGTATCGTTGCGCGCTGGTGACCAACACCTTCACGGTTCACTGCCTTCGTCACTATGGTTACGGATCAGCCCGGAGCTATTACCCATTGACAAATCGAAGGGGACGGCGAAGGGTATTTTACCCGACACTGGTCACCAATTATATTTTCAAGGGGGGGGGGGAGGTGAAAGAATTTGAACAAAATATTTTACCCCTAACCTTTATAAAAAAAAAAAAAATTACGGATAATAAATAGATTAAAAACACATTATAATTTAATTTAATATACGTCCAGGATAATAATAAGAAATTACTAATCCCGCCCGGTGGGCCGTGAACAAAATTCTTGCACTGAAAAGCATCCAAAAGAATAATTCGACCTGAAAGTCTTCCTGCCTACTCTCCCCCTCCCCTAAATTTACCGCGATGCGTTTATATATTCACTTCGGTAAGTATCCGAGATTCAGCTCAGGTTTATTATTTCAAAAAGAAAAAAAGGAGAGAAAATTAAAAAAAAATAACAAAAAAAAAAAGGAGGCGCAGGGGGATTCCTTAAACAACGTATAAAGCTAATCATCAGGGACGTACTTGTAAAATATTTTTGGTTTAATTTACCCGGTATTGGTTTTTACCAGAATATTAATTAATCATGATTAAAGATATGAAAATTACGATTTAGCAGGGATATTAAATATTGTGATTTAACGAAAAGCTATTATAGAGATAATTAAATGTGTGTGGCTCCGTTTTGCCGCAGTTATTTTTTTTAACTCCGTCGTCTCGGAATTGGTCAATCTCTACCTCTCCAAACGGCTTTCGTTGAAGTTCAGCGACGATCCCCATCGGCATTGTGGTGCAGGCACAGTCTGAGACTGAGAGAACGATGGTTGGCTTTTTGTGTGCATGTATCTGAACTGCCTGTCGTCCATCTTGCATTTCATTTTCCAGCTCGGATGAGAAAAGGTGATGGGAAAAGACTCAAATACGGAATTTTTGACAAGCAAAAAAAAAAAAAATCTGTGTTGTTATTTGTTACGAGGACAAAACTCGATGTATATTTTTTATGTTGTTTGTCAAACGTGTTATATGAGTGTAGGTATCAGTGGCGGATTCAGCCGGGGAGGGGGGGGGGGGGGGCACGGGGCATATGCCCCTCCCCCGGCAGTGCCCAAACGAAGGGGCACTTATGACATGCTTTTTGAAGCATTGAACTACTGTTTCCTACAAAATCTATGAAATTGGTCAGAAATAGCCCCAAAACACACCAGAGTTTACCGATTTGAATATATTTTCTATAATTTTCTCGGAGATAGATTACAAAGTCGGGAAGGATGCATTGCTGCCATGTCCATCGTATGTACGTGGACGTACACGTTTCGGAAACAACCTGCATTGAATGATGTTCATATAGGATTTTCTTCATCTGAGCCTGAGGCATGAATCGGGAATAACAGTCCTACATGTATGCAAGTCATAAAACACACATATTTCTTAGCCAAATATTTGATGTAATCTTCTATAAAATTGAAGTCGGAATCCTTTCTGTTTAATTTTATTATTATTTTTTTTTTTTTTTTACTTTTTAAACATATTTTCAAATTTGAGTTCATTATTATAATAAGGCCAGATTTGGACCGGCTACCTCCAAGAATTTTGCAAATGGTCAAAAATGCATGTTTTTCAAGCGCGGATCCAGAGGGGGTCGGGGGGGGGGGGGGGTCCGGACCCCCCCCCCCCCCCCCTGGAATTTCAATTTCATAACTTTAAGTCCCAATTCCCCTTTTGTTGTCATAATA
This sequence comes from Pinctada imbricata, assembly GCA_033119305.1. NCBI lineage: Eukaryota > Metazoa > Mollusca > Bivalvia > Pterioida > Pteriidae > Pinctada > Pinctada imbricata. Next base: position 15,229,630 of record VSWD01000014.1, on the reverse strand, counting down.
TTTGAAAAATATATCATGAATTTGTATTAGAAATCTTTCATTTTGATAATATTTTGCCGTCAGTATTTCAAAAATTTTCTTGCTCGCTTCCGCTCGCCAGCATTTATTACATACTTGTACGTTATTTTCAAATGATGCTGCGCTTTCCTATATACAACACATATACATTGCACCTAGGTCAATAAACAAGGGCACTAAGGAAACGAACAGAAACTGAAAAAGACACGAATAGTGAATTTTATTCCAGTTCTTGGAAAAAAAATTCGCTGGCTCGCTATCGCTCGCCATTTGTTGTATTTACATATTTGAACTGACCATCAATTTAATCAATTACTATGATGTGAAAATTCAAAAGTTTTTAAGCGGTTAGCTCGCCATTGCTCTCCAGTCACCTGTTTTATTAATAATTAGAGACAGAACTGACAATCATCAATCAATCAATAACTTTACTTTCTTGCGTTTGCGGTTTTTTTTTTTTTTTGCTCTTCAAAAAATTCGGACTTTAAGACCCCCCCTGAAAAAAATTTCTGGATCCGCCCATGTTTTTCTTTATTTTAAAATCGAATTGCCAATGAATAATTATACCTTGTTTGTCGAGGATGTTGTGTCGTTTGAATTTACGGCTGGAAAACCCCCCTCCCCCGCCCACGGGCTGACCTCCCAGCCCTTTCAAAACTTTTCATGATCCGCCAATTTCCCCAGAAAACCCTGATCATGTTGACTTCTGCATGCCGTGCAAAAACAATATAGCATCAGAAAATGTCGATTTTTAGCTCACCTGAGCCAAAGGCTCAAGTGAGCTATTGTCATAGTGTGGCGTCCGGCGTCCGTCCGTCCGTCGTAAACTTTTAACATTTTCAACTTCTTCTCAAGAACGCCTGAAGGGATTTTGATGAAACTTGGTATGCATGAAGTATTAAAGGTCCTCTACCAAGTTTGTTCATTTCGGCTCGATCCCTTCAGGGGTGGATCCAGGGTGGGGTCAAATAGGCCCCAGAGGGTACCCCTCTTCAAAAATCTTCTTCTCCAGTTCCACTGAATGGATTGAAAAACTAATTGTATCTAAGTGATCTAGAAGGATGTACGATTCAAGTTTGTTCATTTCGTTAAAATCCAATAACTAATTTTTGACGCGTTTTTGACGTCTTTTTCGACATTGCATTTTTAATGCAAAAATTGATATTTCTCTTAATATTTTCTTTCTTATTGAAAAATTCTGCTCCAGTGTAGTTTAATTTAGCCATTTTTAAGCAAAGGAATGCTTTATTGAAAGAATTTTGCTGAAAGGTTTATTTTTGAATTTTTAATGATTTTTTTAATACTGTAAAAAAGGAAGGGAGGATGGTCATTTTCATCATTTTTGGCATTTTATGGTTCTTCCCATGAATGATTGTTTTAACATTTATCATATTTATTGTAAGGAATGTAACAGTGAAAGAATTTTCTCAATATCTTGACTTTTAGATTTTTAATGATTTCTTTAATACTGTAAATAGGCATGTTTTCTTTGTCAATGAGTCCCAAGGTAGCGAGTTCAAATCCCGGCTGGGCCTTAAAAAATTTTTTTCTTTATTTTTCATTTTTCATCCATATTTTAAGCTTTGAATGCTATTTTTAACTTACCTGAATAATTTTAATGCCATTTTTGCCACTTTTTGAACTTTGGAATTTTTTATGAAGTTTGGCATTTTCTCCATATTAATTTCCCTTGAGTTCATATTGATATTTTGAAACCTATATCCTAGGTAAAATTAAATTAATGAATGCTTGTGTGATAGCATTTTTGATTAACAACATGTACAATTTGAATTTATAATAATTCTTGTATTCTATAGAGTATAAAAAGGGGGGGGGTCAAAATTTCTGTAACAACATCTGCTGACAGATTTTTTTTTTCTATTAGATGATATAATAAGAACTGGACAAAATAATATTTTTTTTCTAATTGGCTTGTATATTAATGAACTAATCAGAGTAAATACTAATCTTTCTTTCATTTACTCCATCTAACAGTGGTTTTCTGCACTTAATATTTCTTAAGGATGACATCCTATCTGATGCCTCTTTAGGTTGTCCATCCTTTCCCCGAAAGAGAGAGATGTTAGGGTGCTCTTATTATTTTTCTTTAACTATTTCTTTTAATAACTTAGTAAATATATGATCTTCTGCACTCATTTATTGCATGTTTGTCAGATTAAGTTACTCAATTCTTTTATATACATTATTTGCTATAACTTTATTTTTTGAATTTTTTTTTTTTATATTTTAATCTAGATATGCTGTGCGTGCACATAGACCCAAGGGTTGTGGGTTCAAATTCAGGCACTGGCATCCCAATTTTTTTTTCTTTCATTTTTTGCATTTTGCAAGCTTTTTAAGCACTTTTAAATCATCTGAATACAAAAAAAACCTTCTTTTTTCTTTTTCCATTTTCATTTTCTCCATTTTGCACACTCATTTATTGCATTTTACTTTTTTGGAATTTTTATGATATTTTTTTTAATTATTTATGGCATATGGACCAAAAAATTCTGACTATGGCTCTGGCTCTAACATTATTCAATGTCAGTATGTTCAGAGTGTGCGTGGATATCAGGTGAGCGTTTTGCCCCCCTGGGGCTCTTGTTTAAAAATATACTAATTATCGTTACTGACACTGACTGAATCATGCTAATCCCTCCTAAATTCAGTTCAAATATGCTTCAGATGCCAAATTGCTTCATTATTTCAAAATTTTCTCGGGGGAGGCCCGCTCCGAACCCCAGCCCTTCGTGGCTCGCAACTGATTCCCATCCATTGTATGTGCCCCCCCCCCCTCCCGGGCAGTAGGGTTCCTGGATCCGCCCCTGGGGTATCCACGCCTTCTTTATTGTTACTTATTCCTCTTGAGAATGTTCATATGCAGGTTTATTTCCCACATCACTTATCTGAAAACAAAGACCCTCGTTTACACAAGCAAGGATGGATGCACTTAGTCTTTTTAGGAGCAAGGATGGATGTCACTTTTTGTATACTTTGTCGTTTTTACACTTGATAAAGGCCCAGTGGCGGATCCAGCGCACCATTGACCGGGAGGTTACAGGGCGAATGATGCCAATTTTCATTTAAAATTGGCCATAATATACCTGTTTTTGGTATGTTTTGGGTCAGTGCCGATGAGGGGGGGGGGGGGTTAGGGGGCGGACGCCCCCTCTGCACCCCCTGAATCCGCCACTGCACTGAAGCCAAGGGGCAGAAAATTTGTGTAAACGAGTGTTTGTGCTTTTATTTATATCATCCCTTCCCTTTGGAAGAGATATTTTAATCTGCCGAACATTTTAACTAATTTCTTACATTGTTATATACTAACTCAATTCACCGCGACCAAAATAAATACGTGCCCCCCCCCCCCCTCCCCCAAAAAAAACCCAAGGGGGGGGGGGGCATCGCTCACCTGAGTTGCAGATAAAAATTAATATTGGAGGACCTTGAAATTTGCTTACTGTTAGGTTTCTGTGCAGTGGTGGTAGGGAGATGTCGAATATATGCGTCAGCCAATCAGAGCCTTCGGCGGCCATATTTGTAGACCGATTGGCACAAAAAACACAAACTTGATATAGGACCTTAAGTTTTTGCTTCCTGTAAGGTTTAGTGAAATTCTGTGTAGTTGTTGTAGAAAGGATGTCGAAAATCCGTCAGCCTATCAGAGCCATCGTTAGCCATATTTGTTGACCGATCGGCACAAAAAATACAAACTTGGTAAAGGACCTTGAGTACTTGCTTCCTGTAAGGTTTTGTGAAATTCTGTGCAGCGGTTGTAGAGGAGATGTCGAAAATGCGTCAGCCAATTAGAGCCCCCGGCGGACATATTTGTTGACTGATTGGCACGAAAAACAGAAACTTGGTAGAGGACCTTGAGTACTTGCTTCCTGTAAAGTTTCGTGAAATTATGTGCTGTGGTTGCAGAGAAGATGTCGAAAATGTAAAAAAGTTTACGCCGGACGGACGGACGGACGGACGACGGACGGACGGACGTCGGACGGCGCGCTATGACAATAGCCCACTTGAGCTTCGCTCAGGTGAGCTAAAAACCGTGTCCTGTAGTTGAATTTACAAAATGATCACAATGCTGAAAGTTATTGATTGATTTTAATATTTTGTAATATATTTCATAATGTTTTTAGAGAGGGGGGGGGGGGGGGGTGAAACGCCTTAGTAAATTTTTCTCTCGTCATCCATGTAGCAAATAAAACAACTTCTTCTCATTTTTTGTAGCACTGGAACTATTCATTTAAGAGATATTTTTATTAGCTCTTTTTGTTTTCAATCTTTCTTTTCCAATTCAGCCATTTTGATCATGTGTTTGAATGTGCATTTAACTGTCTGAATGCCTGACGGGAGCTAGGGTACCTCACAGTAAAAGTTTAGGACGTAAAACGGAATAATGAATTAGCATGGCCTTACTAGTTAATTAATTCTGATTTACTTTATTATTTTTTTTAAATAAAGCTTCTTTTGTAGTCAAAAGAAAACAAATGTGAATGTCGATTGTCGATGAATTGCTTTCAGTTGTCGATGAATCTTTTTAAAATGTCCTAGTGGAAAGCACCAATCGCAGAAACCAACTTACCGACTACTGACGTTCACACTTGTTGTCTTTTGAATGCATGGAAACTAAAACAAGTAGTTTAAACATATTTCATTTTTCCGAAACATGAACAAAAGTTATACAACATTATAAACGCCCTCTCTTTAATATACATATCATACAATTTCGTCATAAGAGGCATACACATACTCACTTGAGAGAGAGAGAGAGAGAGAGAGAGCCTATAAAACAAGTTTCCAGACATCATATGTGTTATATTCACCATTGACCACGACAGCATACGGATTAACTTTTTTAAAAGTGTATGAAATAATTGAAAATTGTTGTAATTTCTAATGTTAAACAGAGAAAACTTCAATACATCATCATCATCATGATCATCATGATCATCATCATCATCATCATCATCGTAATCATCATCGTCATCACCATCATCATCATCATCGTCGTCGTCGTCGTCGTAATCATCATCATGATTTTTTTTTTTTGAGGTTTGTGTAAAATAATACGTACAGCTAAAACAGTCTATAAATAACAATACCATATTATGTTTATTTTATATATACATAAAGTATAGAATGGTACACCAGATAAAATATTGGATGAGGGGTGTATCCACTACCCGTACTCGATCCCCTCCAGATCGAGCTATTTTTCATATACATATAACAATGGAATGAAATTTCAAATAGGATTATTATGTAGCTCTTGTATTGCAGGCGACTTAAAAATTGCAGTTTTTGAACTTCCAGACCGGGAGGGTTTTCATACCAACCACCCCACCCCCTTCCTCCTAAATTCGTCACTACAAATTTATTCAAAGGTGATTAATAAATTACTCGAAATTTGTACATGTATCATGAAATATAACAAATTCAAACTGAAAATTAATCCGATCCCACACCCAACTATAGAGTATGTAATTCTTTTTTTTTTTTTCTAGTTTGACCTGAGTAATTTTGAATAGCTAAATCTTAGGCTAAAAAATAAAACTCAGAAAAAAATTCAGAGAGAGTATAAATCTTACAGTTAAAATTTTGAAATAAATCGAAGAAAAATCTGGAGCTACATATCTTCTAATTTTCAACAAAAAAATATAAACAAATATATAAATAAATAAAAAATAATCAAATGAAATAAATAATTAAAAAAAAAAAACTACCCCCATCCCTCCTATCAGTCATCTTCAACGGTTCCGATTCATTATTTAAAAAAAAAAAAACGTCCTTCGACACATGTAAACATGTAAAGTGAATGTAGGTAGTCATTGGTTATTGGATAGGAGGAAAGGGGAGGGGCTGAGGGGAGGGAGAGACGTCATTTTTACTGAAATAGAGGCAATTAAAAAAAAAACGTTCTTCGAACATTTTGACCGTGTGGCATTTCACCTTCCTTCATGGAGTCTAGAGAAAAAGAAGGTCTTCCGTCGAATAAATCGATAGCGTGGAAAGACTTTCTCGGTTCCGGTTTTTAAGGGGAATTTTTTTTAGATTTTGTTTTGTTTGTCTGTTTGTCTGGATGATTTTTGTACGAGCTCTCTTCAGGGACGTCTATATACGTCCCTGCTCTGTGTTTCTCGAGTGAATACAGGCAGAGCGAACCATACAAACAATCGAGTTGTCTGAAACCTTTGTTTACAGAAGAAGGCGGTCGACGGAGCTGAGCTGAGTGAGAAAAAGCTGGAAAGAAAGACAGTGTTATTACTGCAATAATAATGTTTACTCGCAATCATATTTTTCATTTGCATTAGATAATATGGTTGCTGGGTTGTTCCTTCGTATTTATCTTTACCGTGTTACTTTGAGCTCGAGTTTCCTCATTTTCGATCATCACTTGGTGTATTGTGCACTGTGTACGGTGACCATGTCACAACATTCACATGTCATAATGTACAAAATACATCCCGTGCAATTTCCAATTTTAAATTCATGAGACAACCGCTTAAGGAAAGCATGAATTTCATTCATTTTACATGTAATACTGCCTTTACTGGCATTAAATAACACACAAGATATTTGGTTATTGATCTAAGTTTAAAAAGTTAATTGATGATATGAAAAAATTGACAGGTTTTTTTCTCCCGTAACTATTGACAGGATATTTTATCCTGACTTACAACTTACAGGATTTTTTCTCCCGTAATGACAGTTGACAGGATAATTTATCCTGTCAATACCTTTTACAGGATTATTTATCCTGTCTTTAAATTGACAGGATTTTTTCTCCCGTCTTCAATTGGGACGGGATAAAAAATCCTGTCAATCCAAAGTCAGGATAAAAAATCCCACGGGATTCACAAAAATCCCACGGGATTTTTGACGGGATTTTGACAGGATAAAAAATCCCACGGGCAGGCCCGTGGGATTTTTTTTTTCAAGTGGCTCTAGCTCTCATACCTGTTGACCTAGGCAAATCAAAAGTTGATGAAACACCTTATTTTGATCAGTACTTCACATAGAACAACTCAAAATTTTCCTAGAAATAGTATTTTTAGGACCTCAAGTTCGGAAAAATGTCCATTCCGAAGTTAAATGTCCAAGTGTTTATGCCCCTTGCACTTCGAAAAATACCAAAATTTCAGGGTTTCCGTTCAATATCTCTTGAGCGGATTCACATATTGAAATGAAATTTTGTATACAGACACATCAAATGAAAATCTAGGTCAAGTTCATATTTGGGTCCGATCAAAAAAATTTTGACAGAGTAATGCCCCTTGCATTTCGAAAAATACCAAAATTTCAGGGTTTCCGTTCAATATCTCTTGAATGGAGTTACATATTGAAATGAAATTTTGTATACAGACACATCAAATAAAAATCTAGGTCAAGTTCACATTTGGGTCTGATCAACAAAATTTTGACAGAGTTATGCCCCTTGCATTTCGAAAAATACCAAAATTTCAGGGTTTCCGTTCAATATCTCTTGAATGGAGTTACATATTGAAATGAAATTTTGTATACAGACACATCAAATGAAAATCCAGGTCAAGTTCGTATTAAGGTCCGATTGAAAAAATTTTGACAGAGTTATGCCCCTTGCACTTCGAAAAATACCAAAATTTCAGGGTTTCCGTTCCATATCTCTTGAATGGATTCACATATTGAAATGAAATTTTGTATACAGACACATCAAATGAAAATCTAGTTCAAGTTCATATTTGGGTCCAATCAAAAAAATTTTGACAGAGTTATGCCCCTTGCATTTCGAAAAATACCAAAATTTCAGGGTTTCCGTTCAATATCTCTTGAGCGGATTCACATATTGAAATGAAATTTTGTATACAGACACATCAAACAAAAATCTAGGTCAAGTTCATATTTGGGTCCGATCAAAAAAATTTTGACAGAGTTATGCCCCTTGCATTTCGAAAAATACCAAAATTTCAGGGTTTCCGTTCAATATCTCTTGAATGGAGTTACATATTGAAATGAAATTTTGTATACAGACACATCAAATTAAAATCCAGGTCAAGTTGGTATTAAGGTCCGATCGAAAAAAATTTACAGAGTTATGCCCCTTGCACTTCGAACAAAACCAAAATTTCAGGGTTTCCGTTCAATATCTCTTGAGTGGAGTTACATATTGAAATGAAATTTTGTATACGGATACATCAAATGACAATCTAGGTCAAGTTCATATTTGGGTCCGATCAAAAAAATTTGGACAGAGTTATGCCCCTTGCACTTTGAAAAATACCAAAACTTCAGGGTTTCTGTTCAATATCTCTTGAGTGGAGTTACGTATTGAAATGAAACTGTTACTTTATACCCCCATAGGTTGTATCAATGCAAGTATAAAGTTGTGACAGACTTTAATCACAGAAGGGGTAGGGGGGCATTAATGTTTTACAAACATGACTTTTAACTTGTTTACCAAACTGTTTAAACTCATTAACATGATCATTTTCCTGGTTTATATCAATTTATCATTTTTCTTATTAAATCTTTTGGACTTGTACATTGTATAGGTCTTCTCTCCTAGTAGAATTTACCAAGATTACAACAAACATGACAAAGATACATAAAAAAATCATAATTGAAAATTTTTTTTGAAGACAATGAAAATCAATATACTGAATTACATCTTAAATAACTGTAACTTTTTAAAAGCTTAAAAGATGAATCAATTTTGAACAGCCATTAAGGCACACTTTAGCCTCAAACAGGATTTTAATCCTATTCTCATCCTATCAGAGGAAATTCCCTTTTAAAGCAATACATGTACTTTGAATCACAATTTTTTTAACTCATCAATTCTGCAAATTCACTGACCTAGCTCAGGCAGAGAAAAAAAATGAAGCAGTTTAATAAATTCATCATTTGACAAAAAAAAAAATCGTCCCCTTCCTTTTGATTACAGGATGGTTTAGAGGTAATGATGAGCGTACCGAAGAAGGCTAACGATGCCATGCACCTCTCGCTGCTCGAAGGTCTCGAGGAGAAAGTTGAGGCCCTCGGTGACGTATTTCTACAGGACCAGTTTACCGTATGGGATCCAAAACAGCTGATAAAAAAGGGGCGTGATCGGCATCTCTTCCTGTTCGACATGTGTCTCATTTTTTCGAAGGAGGTGAAAGATAGTAACGGAAAAGCAAAGTATCAGTACAAGTTCAGACTTATGGTGAGAAATTTTACAAGATACCGTACCTTTATCAAGCATTAGATCGTATTAACGCAATTTTGAATAAGTTGTGTATTAGGAAATAACATTTCTTCGTCTGGTAATGTTTTCTCGAAGGAATGTTTACTATAAACGGCAAACTCTTTCTTGAAACCCAAATTAAGATTTTGATATTGTTTGATTTTCTAATTTTTAGGAAGTGAAGATAGAAACTGAATCAGGAAATGAGATTTATTCATTTTGTCAAAGGTTTTACATGTTAAAAAGCAAATAAAATTTCAATAGACCACTCACCAAGTATGTAATGGATGACGAATTGAGGAAAGCTTTTAAAAATAATTGCATCTTTAACAGTGATATCATAATGAAAAAAAATAATTATGTCCACTTCGACATTTTGAGCTTGGTAACATATTTGGAAAAATGTTCCATTATGGAAGCAGACGCATGTAGTTTTGGAACTCAGTAACTGATGCATACATACGTAGTTTATTTCTAGATGTTCAATTTTCACATGATGAACACATACATGTAGTTTATTTCGTGGTTTTGATTTTTTTTTCAGATTTCTGATGTGAACATCACAGAGCATATAGAGGGAGATGAGACAAAGTTTGCGCTATGGACAGGAAGGGCTCCTATCTCTGACTATAGAATAATTCTGAAGGTATGTTGAGTTAACTGTTGCGGTAGGGATAGGGTGTGGAAGGGCGTGGGTGGGTTGAGGGGGGTGTTGAATATTGATAAAGATGAGACGAAGTTTGCTCTATAGACAGGAGGGGCGCCTATATCTGATTGTAGAATTATTCTGAAGGTAGGTAGTGTTAACCACAGATAAGGGTGAGGTGAGGGGGGATAGGAGCAGGTGATGTTGATAGAGATGAGACAAAGTTTGCTCTATAGACAGGAGGGGCGCCTATATCTGATTATAGAATTATTCTGAAGGTAGGTAGTGTTAACCACAGATAAGGGTGAGGTGAGGGGGGATAGGAGCGGGTGATGTTGATAGAGATGAGACAAAGTTTGCTCTATAGACAGGAGGGGCGCCTATATCTGATTATAGAATTTTTCTGAAGGTAGGTTGAGTAAACTTTGGGTGTGGGTGGGAGAGGGTTTAGGGATTGATATTTATAGAGATAAGACTGTTTGAATATTTATGAGAGGTACAGTCTTTTATGAAATTTGAATAATTATATCACTCGTCTATTGTTATGATGGCAAAGGGGGAAGCGAGTAAAGAAATATCTTTGACTGTAGAATATTCTGAAGATATATACTCCTGAATTTTTAATCTTCGATGAATAGGAATCAGAATAGGTGACTGCATTTTCTTTTCAGTCCAAAGACCTAGAGACCAAACAGAACTGGGTGAAGAAGTTACGAGAGTTGATGCAGGAGAGAATGCAGTATATGCATGAGGCACTGAAGGACAAACAACCTCAGCTGTTCAAACCTCCGCCTAAATCCTTCCACCCGACCAGACAAGCTCCAATGGGTCTGATTAAACGGTGAGTTCAATTCATTATATGGGTTGATATTTACTGTATGTGTACTTATTTTACCGCAACAAAATTTTAGCGCGAACCGGGCAAATTGACATATTAGCGTAATCATGAATTAGCGAACATGACCTATTTTTCGACACTAATCTATAAAAGTTCAATGATTTAGCATAGTCTTGAATTAGCTCAGTCTTTATAGCGCTAACTGTGGTAAAATATGAATCCCGCTAAAATAAGTACACATACAGTATTTAGGGAATTTACCCTTTCAATCGCAGGAACAGAATACTTAACTTATTGACATCCTAATCTGTTAACCTCGGACAAACACACTTGAAGTTCGATTCTTGGTCAGACATCAAAAATGGCTTGTCACTTCGTGATTCATCAAAAAAATTTTGTGCGACCGGAATATGGTTCATTCAATATATTATGTCATCAATAAACTTCATATTGATAAAAATATTATATGAATAAGATACTGTAAACGTGGAAATCTTTGTGTTTTGGTAATTTTAGCATTTTTTCACGAATCAATTGATTTTGCGAAAAATGTTCCACCTCGTGAAAATTGCTCTGCTGCATTTTTATATATATGGAAGATACGTCTATATCGTGCATTTTTCCCTCAAGGGTAAGTCTTGATGTTACAGTCGCAAATTTTTCTTCCACCAAAAATAACAACGTTTCCAGTAGACAAAATCCATGCTTTCTCATTTTCAAAGTGATTTTTGCAAAACACTTAATTCTTCATGACCACTGAAATATCTCTTTGGTGGGTCAGCACTTTGCATTATGAAAATGCCAATCTTACCGAAAAATCATGTTCCCTGTATAAAAATTTCATTTGACAAAAATTGGTATTATTTGATATAAAGAGAGTATAGTGAGTTGAATTTCGTTGGGTCAGTACAAGCAATGAAAGTAATTTAAAGGTGAAAAGTAAAAATTAAATTTTGTTTTGAAAAAAAGTACATGTACTCTAATTTGATTTACAGAGAGCCAGGTGGTGACCTTGACTCTGATGACCTTCCCATTGAGAGGAGACGAGGGTCCTTCACCTCTATGATCTCCTTGGCAACCACGGTAACTACCGACAGTAGTAGTAGCGGAGGAGAAAAGGACAGGGTGAGTACTATTGTACTGTGGTGCAGTTTCAGACATTACTGTAATCGTGGAAATTTTCGCGTGGGGGTAATTTTCGCGTTTTTAGCGAATCGAGGGACTTCACAAAAATTTCCCCCTTGCGAAAATATCCTCGCTGCATTCTTACAATGGGAAAGACATCTTTATCGTGAACATTTCCCCCACGCATTTCGTCTTGATAATTTTCCCCCAGCAAAAATAACCAAGTTTACAGTATCTAATATTTCAGGCATATAGATCTGTAGTTTTTATACACCCATCTTTAGACGAGACATATTGCCCAATGCCGTATGGTATTTCTTAATTGACTGCATGTGAAACTGTCTATGAGAGTCAAAGAAAAATGTTACTCTCTGCTTTTAGACAGTATTCATTGTAAATTCTAGGTACAAGAAACCTTTACACCAATTCTGCTTCTTTGACAAGAAACATACAAATTGAATGCAGGATGGAGTCTATATAAAAGGATGTGAACATTTGAAATTCTGTCAGCTGTCTGTCTTTCTTCAGTAGAATTTATAAAGCTAATTTGTCAGATAAATCTGGTAGAAGCTGGAAATACATGACTTCAGCAAGCCACATTAGGCTTTAGAATACTCTTGGTAGATCCATCTTTTCACCACAGCAAATAGCCATTATATATACCAGTGGCGGATTGAGGGGGGTGCGGAGGGGGTGTCCAACCCCCCCCCCCCCCCCCCCCCCTGGGCACTAGTGTTGTAACGATTATCGCCGACATCGGCGACATCATCGCTAATACCCTTCGATTTCGATTAATCGATTATGTTTTAAAGAATCGATTATAATCGGAAATATACAACGTAGAAAAGAATGAAATAGTTTTCGGTCGAATACGCGTATTACAAGTACGAAGATCAACGATCGTTTTCACGAGTTCAAGTTACAGGCGTAGCGTAAATAATTCGAAAAGGATACGCTTTCTAAGGCATACAATAGGTGGGATCAGGATTCTCCTTGAATTTTATAGTAATGACAAGTGCTGTAATAGAAAGCTTCGACGTCAAATGCTATACGTCAATAGCTACTCATCTGGGAAAACGCCGAACACCATAGCTTTAATTGTAAGAAGGACAAAGTGAGAGAACGGAGATATTGCTTGATTCTTCATTGAATAAGCAAAAACTTTTAAATTCTTTGGTCGTATAGATCCCCCCCCCCCCCCCCTGCATCTGCCGTATTAAGCTGCAGACTATTAAAATAACATTTTTGTTTTTGCTCTATTACTGCTATTATCTTGACAAAATATTTTATTTACAAGAAAGGATTTTATTATTCTATGGTTGGAGTTCTTTCTAGACACATAGCTATGTATATGAGCATATAAATTGGTGAAGTTTTATCATTACTTTTCATATTCTGTTCAGTAAAAACAAGAAAAATATATTTCCGATTAAATCGAAATAATCGATTAAAATCCTGTCCGATTATAAACCGATAATCGATTATGAAATTTGTCCGATTATACAACACTACTGGGCACTGACCCAAAATTTTCCAATAACAGGTATATTTTAGCCCATTTTCAGTGAAAATTGGCAAAATTCGCCCCTTGACCCCCCGGCAAAGGGGGCGCTGGATCCGCTACTGTATACATGTATAATCATGTCATTGACTTTTTTTTTTGCCTTAAAGTCAATCTGCTCTTGATGATAAAGCTTCCCTTTGTTAAAATTGAGGAATACAAACTCATCACTGTATTACTGAGATCTGTATCAGTAACGCATGTAACAAAATTAAAAACAAAATTTTCATATTTGTCCCGATCCTCTTGCATTCCATTTGTTTTCATCAGATTTAGTTATCAAACTGAGAAACAGTGTTGTCTGAAAGATCAAAATTCCCAAAATAACAGACATATGGAAACTGAATTAGCCCAGATTTTCTCTGCATCAGTCAAGATGGAAAATAGAATGTGCATATTATTCGGAGACCATATTTATTGGAAATCGTGGACTGATGAGTAATATTTGAAGAAGATAAATGATATGTGTGTCTGAAAATGATTTTCATATTTGAATCACAGACTTTCTTTACAAATACATGTTTGTATATCATTCTGGAAAGTGGGCATGTTGATGCATTGTGGTATGTGGTGTGAATAGGAAAGTGTACTTTTGAGATTTGAACCTTGGTAGGTGTCTGATAGCAAATGCCAGCGAAGATTTAATTTAATCAGGATATTAGAGAAATTATGAAATATTATTTAGTCTCCCCTTTTTCCTTGAAAATATAAGAAGACATTCAGTGGGTGGGTTATTTCCCTTGAATTCAAATTTCCACTAATAAACGGTAAAATTGTGTTCTCGGAGATAATTGTATATGTAATCACACTTCTCTCTTTCACATTAATAGATAGGATAGATATGCAGCCAAAAATAACAACAACAAAAAATGATGTGCTTTGAAGAAATTGTTGCACTTAAAAAATCTTTTATGTAATTAGGTTTCATTTTTATGCTCCATTATGTAAATGCATTGGCCTTAAGTTGTGTGTTGTCCAGACATCATTCATTATATTATGATGTAATGTATGGCTCTTTGGAAACCTCATAGAAGTACCTCTAATGCTTTCAATTCTATCAAATTCATTTTCATTTGTTTCTCTCTCAAATTTTAGAATTTTGACCTCGGTGGTGACCCACCTTCATAAAATCATCATAAAAGCTTTCTTAGCATGGAAATATACTAGACTGGTATATTTATAATAACATTGTATCATAATGCTCAGTAAGCCGATATATACAATATACTATCAGTGTCTATGAGATAATTTTTGCTTCGCTCCCTTACTAATGAAAGTACATTTGCGCCAATCTTCTTATGGCGAGAAGTCACAGTTAGTGATATAGAAAATGAGGAATCTTTTCATTAGGAATCCCTCTGGCTTTATTCTCACACTCCAACGATGTCTGTAGAGACATCCCTATGCACAAGAGTAATTAGAAAGCGATTAAGCGCAAAAAGTAGATACAAGTAATTTGTACGAGAGAGTCTATTGTTGTTATTTTTAGATCAAACGTTGCATGCAGGAGTTCAGTTTCATGCTGCGACAGGAAGATGATTACTGATGCAACTCCAAAAATACGCAAAACATATGATATGATTATGTTATAATGATGCACATATAAAACATTGTCTGCCTGGTGGAAGTTTATGACATAAAAACTACACAGATCTTATTATATAGGTTCGCTGATTACGTTTGAAGATGCTCATTAGTTTGGATGGATTTCAGAGAGACTAATTATCAAAATCCCCTCCCCCTTCCTTCCGAACCTTTAGCTTGTTACATCCAATCCAATATGCATATTATTTTTGCAATTTCTAGGAAGCAGAGCACATAGAGTTAATTCGAAAACACAGGGATTTAAGGGATTTAAGGTCAAGGTCAAACTAAACATGTTACCGTTGTTTAAAAAAAAATTGAAGAGCTGCATTTTTGCATTATAAATGAAGCAATTCTTGGTCTACAGTGATGAAACTTTAAGTTAAGTAAATTAAATTTATATACAGATTGCAAAAGACTTGAGAAGGATCTCTATTGTTTTGGGGATCAGGAGTCAAGGTCAAAATTGACATGAATAGATTGTAGAAAAATAGGAAACAGCATTTACGCAAAATACTTAGTAGCTTGTGCAGTGATGAAAATTTCTGCATACAATACCAATGACTGGAGGAAGAGCTCTGAAAATTTTTTGATTAAGAAGGAAAAGGTCAAGGTTGAAACTTGGCATGAATGAACAACAGTTTACTGCATTTTGGCATGGTAACTTGTAACATGTGACCTACATTGATTCAACTTTGCACAAAGATTGAACATGAGGAAAGAGACATTGATATATTAAAGTTGTGTACCTTGTTTGTCCAACGTTTTAAAAAATAAAGTTTAAATTTTGAGTATCTCTAATGGCTTAGGGACGAAAGGTTGAATGTCAAGGTCAAACTTGAGCATGAACGGAAAACAGTATCTCTGTGTAATACCTTGGGTAATTTTTAACCTTCAGTGAGGAACCTTCACTCACAGATTGCATATGACCTGAAGAACAGCCCTAGTAATATTTTTTTCAGGTCAAAGGTCAGTTGTCAAGGTCAAACTTTGCATGTATGAAAATCAATGCGTCAACACAGTTACTTATTTAAGTAATGTCTCCCTCCCCCTTTCCTGATTTTATATCACTCCATCATCATCAAAATCTTACCATGTGGGAAGTTTTTTGGCAGTACGTTGAAAACGTCTGTTTTATTTAATGCCCTAACAACAGATTTATGAAGTGCAGTTCGGCTACAGACTAACTTAATTCTGACATCTAAATCATTACATTCCTTTCATCTTGGGGGTGTTTATTTTGATAGGGGAGGCCTTTGCTGCGCATCCATATAACAAAAAAACTGCCAGGCTGGAATTTACTTATTTACACTATGTTTAATGAGATCAATTTTATAGTGATGGTTTGGCGCGCGATGTTGATATACAATATTGAATCAAGTTGTTAAGGTAGTTTATTTAGATTGAAAAAAATAATTTATCGAGCTTACGAAAGAGTGCATTTACATTTGTACGTTCGTCTGATCTTTTGTCTGACATTTCCGGATCCAGGAATAATATCTCATCGGGGCAAGTCTTGTCCGACAAGCAGGAGGTGGGGTGGGGTGCTCCACCAGCTTATGATTTTCCGAAAATGAAATGCAATTTTTTTTTTCAAAACTACTACTCTTGAATTGAAGAGGTATATTTACCGTCATTCCCAACCTCTCTCGATATTTTTATATTTCCTTTTTAGTACGTGTCCAGAAATATGTTCCCATTGACATCAGAGTGAGTTCAGTCAGAGAAGTAGCGGGGGGGGGGGGGGGGGGGTCTTCAAGCGTATGATTTTCGGCAAAGTATATGCATTTTTTTCAAAATCTACAATTGTTAAAGGAAAAGGTATATAGATCGCCAACGCCAAACCCTATGTAGTTATTTTATATTTCTGTGGATGTGACGTCATCTTTCTACTAAGTATATATACGTCATCTTTGTTATTACATGTATGCAGCAATCCATCGTTGTTAACTTCAATTCGTGACCTGAAATCTCAAAACTAAACACAGCCCGGTTAACACCACCATTACTTGTAAATCGCAGGTAATATCGAAGCAGACGAAACCAGATTTGCAGATCGTAAATCTATACTCGATGATGTCCATCCGTCTAGCGATCTGCCTGTACATTCTTCAAAGCATCATATGTTGCTGCACAGTAAAACAAAGAGCATTTTAATACATTTTTTTTCACTTTTTCCAATAGTTTTTTTTCATGATAAAATCCATAGTTTTCTTGTAAAACGCCCCTCACTCAAAAAAAAATGAGTAAATAAATAAAAATAAAATAAAATACACAAAATAAACCAAAAAAAAAAATGCTAATGATAGAGAAATGAAACAATAATTCATTACTACAAAATAGAATAAAAAAAAAAAAAACAGATCAAAGATAAAAAATTTGATACCGCAATTATTTATTATATATTGCAAAATCACTCTTTTTGCCAATGCAATGCAAAATCTCGTAATTCAAACACATAAAAGCAGTATATCGGATGTCTTGGCATATGTTTTTTTCTGACGTTTTGATCACCCAGAGTGTTTATTTTCCTGTTTATCTAAATATGTTATGACGAAGCGTGCTAAGATTGAATAGTTCTTCGCACAAATTGACTCGAAAATGCGTTTTGCAAGATTTCCATCGATTCCGTCCAAATTTTTTTTATTGACAAAAATGCAACCCGACCTAAGCAAAGAGTATTTCGTATCATTAAACCTCCTGAAATGACACAAAATTTTCGACGTCAGATTCTGATTTCAAACGCGAATGTGGGGAGAGAGCGCGATCAGACCCCCTCCCCCTGAATTTCGCAAAAATAAAAACACTCTTTTCCGGGGTTTTTTTTTTTTTTTGCATAAAATATTGACACGAACCCCCTTTCCCTGATCGAAAGGGACCCCCTCCCTTCATCTCGAAAAAAAAAAATCTGCCATGATTTCGCTCACCTATATATGACTCGATATAATTACAAATATTTCATCCTTTATTTATGGATATTGTAAAAATTATTTTATGTATTTCTTAAGCAAGTCTTTTTCTTCAGTTTGTTTTCAAGAAGTTTGTGAATATGGTGTTGCAGACCTTGAAAAATCGGCACAGAACGTAGAAACTTCGTTCATAGAACGTAGAAACTTTGTTATATAACTTTCTTTTAGATAAGTTTATGCTCACAAACTTTGTTGTTTCCTTTCCCCCTTTAAATACCGGTACCATATGTCACCATTACGAATATTCGATCTGGTCGTCGTCTGCCAATGATAGTAAGCAAAAATGACGTCTGCTCGGCGGGTGGTCCCGGATAACGATGAGACTTCCTGCAACATATTTTCTTCTTTTGTTTTCTTGTTCCTTTAGTTCCCACTTGACCTTGACACAAAAATCAAAATTGTTTCAATTAAAATGAATGGACCAACAATAACAATAATCCCTGGTCGTAGATAAGCTCGGTTCGTTTTTCTGTTTGTCCGTCAGTATTTTCTTTGTCTGGTAGTAATATAATTGGATTTTGATATTATTTCACTCATGATGTTCAGATCGACTCCAAAAAATAAAACATAAAAATTAGAGAGATTTATTAAAGAACTGCATCTTTATCATGTGTATTGCCCCCCAAAAACACAAGGATGACACATTCTAAGGTCACTTTGTCGAGTGTCTGTCCGTCTGTCCGTCTGAAAGTCACACTTTCACATCAATGACTATAACTCTACGGATACTGCTATCTAAGTTGCAGGGATAGTCAAGCATGAGTCTTTTTCCCCCGTGAAATTCATTGTTTAATATCACAGTATGCATATTATTAGAGGAGAGAAGAATTAATATTCGTTTCGCTTGGTTTTTTTTTCTCAATGTCGATTTCTTTTATTTCATCATTAAATACAGTTAAAACCATGTATGATAAGGCTGTGTCATGGTCACTTCCACGGCCAAGGTCGAACAATCAGCAGGCAATTTATATTCTTGGACAATCTTTTTATATAAAAAAATGGCTTAAAAATCAGCCTTAGACTAATCATCCAACTAGTTCCTTGAGGCATTATTCATTAATTGGAGATCTTGCAATGGATCGGTTATAAGAAATTGTATTTGATTTTTGACAGGTTTGGCCTATGCACGTGAGAATATATGACATGTAACTAACATACGAAAAGTGAGTACATGTAACAGGGTATATATAAGAGATGTCCACGTGCGGTCAAGTGCCGCCATAATGTCAATAACATTTCCCTCAGCAAATGTCCCCGACAGGTTTCCATACTTTATGCGTCCATATCGCCACCTTAGATCAATGGCTCTTGGCACAGTGTCATTGTCAGAGAAATAAACCCAATGCGAACAAATGATTACCGATTCCTTCACATCTCTCATCTTTATATCACAATACATATCTAACATGGCCGTCTTTGTCTTGTCTGGTAACCATGGTAACGGATTCGGTTACGTCCAGAGTAATCATTTAATCACATTTTGTATGCAAAACGATACAAGACAATTAATGCGCCATGATAGCTATTGTCTTGTACCATTAAAGACCGAATTGTTTCTATGAATTCTGTTATGTAAGGGAATCAAATCCCGACTCTTTTGTGCGGTGCTTGTATTGGAGATAATAATACCGCTATAAGTGTATAAAGATTTTTGTCTCTTGCTTTTGAAAAAAGGAGAGGGCATTGATTTAAAACCGATCCGTCTGTCTGTCCGTCCATCTGTCTGTTAGATTAACGGTCACAATAACTTCTATTATAATCTTTTATATGAATTGTGAGTGATAGAGCTGTCATGTGTGCACCTTCTGTGACTTTCCGGTGATACCGTTGATTGATCTTCTGAACTTTTACCCACTTTTTTGACAAACAACCAAAAGCAGGGGACCACCATTTTCATATTTTGCATGTTTATAGCCCGAATATTTTTGAAACGTTTTATTTCGTTCGTAGCTCGGTGTTCTACAGGATGCACATGCGCACACACGATTGTTCTCCTTCCTTGATTTTCTTTGGAATCCCATTCTTCATCGCTGTATTTTTTTAGCTCCGTTACTGTTGAGGTAGGACTTCACAGAAAAACGAAAAAGCATCATGATGGTTTTAAACAATCAAGCAGGTAGAACGAAGGTACATTGATCGCCGAAGACGGATAGAATTGTGCGCTTTGGGTGGGGTCTCGATTTAAGTTCGATCCCAACCCTCTTTTCTGACCTCCTCTGCCTCTTTATTTCTTCTCCATTCCGAAAATTGCTTACAAATCGCATTTCCTACGTACCATTCCCAATCTATGACATTGGAAGCAATCACAGTTATTGTCTGATAGTTGTACCTCCTTCAGTTTAAGACCTTGGTTAATTAGACAGTCGCATTTAATGGGCCAGTGTACTCTCAATCGACCAATCAGGTTGTCGCATTTTTTAGCCTCGATCAACAATTTTGATTGCCGAATCTTACATCTTTACGAGAGCCATTGGCTGACATGCTCTTTTCACTTGGAACAAATGCTTTTGGTTAGTATGGTCAATTAGCGAACACATTATTCAAAGTTAAAGTTTCTGCTCAAGTACCAAAGATGCGCTACTTGTATTCATATGTACACCCGTCCCTATGAATTTAATGCCCCTTTAGACCATTCTAAGATCTACACGCAAATTGTTTGGTCACGTCTGTCTGTCTGATTGTCTGTCAAACCATCTGTCTGTCAAACCATCTGTCTGTCTGATTGTTTGTCAAACCATCTGTCTGTCTGTCTGTCTGTCTGTCTGTCTGTCTGTCTGTCTGTCTGTCAAACCATCTGTCTGTCTGTCAAACCATCTGTCTGTCTGTCTGTCTGATTGTCTGTCAAACCATCTGTCTGTCTGTCAAACCATCTGTGTGTCTGATTGTCTGTCAAACCATCTGTCTGTCTGTCAAACCATCTGTCTGTCTGTCTGTCTGTCAAACCATCTGTCTGTCTGTCTGTCTGTCAAACCATCTGTCTGATTGTCTGTCCGAAACGTTAGCGTTGTGCTTTTAAATGGTACATGATACATGCCAAGAGGAGCCTGATTTTACATTAAAAAATGATAAAAATGAAAAGAAACCAATAGATCGCAATATATCGCAATACAGCTAATAAGATATCGCAATATATATCGCGATTCACTTTGAGCGTATATCGACCCAGGGAAAAGCTGATGTTATCATGACAATATTCACAAACATCCCTGGAGAGAGAATGTTGGAGGGGGAGGGTAACTAGTAATTTTAAAACTAGTGCTTTTATAATCAGAGGTCCATAACCTGTCGTTGACCCTTTCCACCAACGTGGATTTGTTTCTTTGCTGAGTACTGATACAATTATGCTTATATGTTGACACAAGCTGCGAAAGAAATATTTTCGCGAATAAACCAATTAGTGTTCAAAGTGAAACATCAAAACTTCCCTAATTCCTCTTCCTTGTAATACACCGGCAAGACAAATCAACAGTTGCTTTTACTGAAGAATGCAATTTTCGGTACTTAAGGATTCGAGTAACTTCTTAAACTAGCTTTCTAGAATATGAAGTACCCTGCTTGTTTGTGAATTAAAACGTTATGGAAAAATAAAGAGGCAATTAATTGGTATTTAAATTCCAACATTCTTTCACGAAGGATTTCAGAAATTTGGGCTGAGGATTTTGTGTCGATTGTAAAGCATGAAAGACGTAAAAGGGTCTGGCTTCCTTATATCTGTCCGTCTGTTGCAAAATGAAGTCACACTTTCACATAAGTGGCTGTAACAATATTCTTCTAACAAACTTGATGAGATGGCCAAGCTTTATGAGAATTGTCACCCAATATGGGTCAAGGTCACCCACCATCAAGATCAAGGCTAGCTATTTCAGGTCAAACATGTATCAGGCGGCATACCTGTCCTTGAACAGTTCAGTTTATAGAAAATGTATGCAATATCGATCAGTCACCATCATTTTGTATCATTTCAAGACGCCTTGGTTAATAAACCCCCGAGTCAATCATCTTTAAAGAATGTCCCCTGGTGCAAAAAAGGTCATGACCTTGACCCAAGGTCATTTTCTTAATTTCAAGATCTGAATACAATGGTAATTTTCATCCCAGCGATACATCAAATTACCAAACCCCGATACTATCAAGCGACACATAGAAATAAACAGCTCCATTCCTTTATTTCGTGTTTGGTTTCCGGTCATCTCCGCTACCGTCCTTCGGGAGATTAGGCGAGATCTTCATTAGTTGGCGGTGTATCGAATCGTTGATGAAATTATGGCTTATTGTTGACTGATAATTGCCCTAGCTTTGTCCCTATGACAATCTTTTATCATTACTATCACGTCCGTCATTTTACCGTTTGAGTTCCATTACTTTTGTTCCTACTTTGACGCATGGAAAATGCAATCAGACTTCCTTTGAAAATGAGCATGAACTAATGAATATTGTCTCTACCCCACCTACGTGTGCTAATTTAAATATTTTGGTCATAGGAGGGGGGGGGGGGAGTCGGCAAGACGATAGGAGTGTTGGGTTCAAGAAAATCACACAGAAGATAGGAACAATTTGCATTCATTGCAATTCCTGGGGAAAATAGGAATTCATTACCAGCAGTGACATTTCCAGATCTGCACGAACCATACAAGGGGGGCGTGGTAAAATGACAGTATGCCCATTTGTTTGTTTTACAAGAAAATAGGAATGGCGTCATCATCTTGATTGAAATTACATGTAATATTATGAGTAAAAATTACATGTAATTCTTACACGAAGTTCAGTTTGAATAATCAAGGTCATTAGGGACCGAAACTAATGTCTGCAAAGGTAATTGATTCTTGAGATATTTGAAGTAGTATCGAGTAATCCTTCCTTAGAGTTCAAATGTCAAGTTCAGTAGAGACCGGAGCTGAAGTCTGCAAAGGTCATTGAGATAATTGAAGCAATCTCCTTTCCGAAAATAAACCATAAGGGAAAGTAATTCTTCATTATAAGTCAAATGTCAAGGTCAGTAGAGACCGGAGCTGATGTCTGCAAAGGTCATTCAGATACATGGACTAGAGAAAGCTGTCTCCTTTTTGAAAATGTCGTGGAAAACCATAAGAAAGAGAAATCCTTCTTTTTTGTTCAAATGTCAAGGTCGTTTGAAGGAAAGAAAAAAAATGCTGCTAATCAAAAATCGATCTTCGCCGGTCAAGGTTCTTGTTATCTCGTAAATTAAGTTTGTGGAGAGGAAAAATTACACCAAGAGCTTGAATTGAAGTGTGATTAATATAAACACTTGACTTCTTTGGTTCAGAAATCAAAAAGTGTTTAATTTGAAAACACTATACATGTACATAGTATCAATTTTGAATTGGAAAAATGATAAAAGAGCCAAACATCTGAGCACTAAAAAAAAAAAAAAGAAAAAATTGAAATGGCACAAAAGACCAAGATGAAGACGAGAGGACCGTTGGCGTCCTTAAATGACCCGGCCACAGCTGTGTTTAATAAAATGAACGTTCTCGACTTGGACCTTTAAGAATCTTAATGTTTGTATTTTAGAGCCTACTATGAAGTCATAGGGGGTGACAATTTATACTATGTAGGTACTTTTAGCGCTCTGTGAAGTTAGCTGTACAATGCCAGAGACACCGTGTTGCTGTGTCGGAACACCGTTCCCATTGCTTTCAGGTATTATATACTAGTATATAAATTTTTATTACAATGTGGACTTGCACAATTAAATGACACTATTACGCAAACTAAAAATGCCTTTTGGAAAGATACACTGATTGCATGGAAAAAACTACAGATAAAAGACAGTACTGAAATTAAATTTGCTATGGTACCTCTATGGAAAAATGATAATATAAAGATAGGCAATAAAAGTATTTTTCTTAAACATTGGTTTGATAAGAACATTCTATATATAAATGACCTCTTAAATGAACATGGGAATTTTTACTCATTTAATGAATTCAAAGAAATTTTTGATATTCAAACAAACTTTCTAGAATATAATGGAATCATCTGCTCTGTAAAGAAATATTTTAGACAAACAAAGCAGGAAATTTTATGTAAAGAGTATGGTCCATGGGTTCCAAATTCAATAAGAATTATTCTGAAAAGCATTAAAGGATCAAAAGATATGTATGAAATATTAAGAATGGATAATAATAAGATAAATGCA
Organism: Pinctada imbricata; assembly: GCA_033119305.1. Classification (NCBI taxonomy): domain Eukaryota; kingdom Metazoa; phylum Mollusca; class Bivalvia; order Pterioida; family Pteriidae; genus Pinctada; species Pinctada imbricata. Next base: position 15,205,518 of record VSWD01000014.1, on the reverse strand, counting down.
CAACAGAGGTGGATTAATATTTTTGATGATTTAGATGAAACTGCTTTTAAAGAAATTTATAAATCACTGAAATACATAAAAGATACAAAGCTCATTTGGTACCAATATAGGATTAACCATTATATACTTACTACAAACAAATCTGCTTTTAAAATGAAATTATCAGATAATCCATTATGTTCCTTTTGTCAGGATGAAGAAGAGAGTATTGTACATTTACTCTGGTCATGTCAGAAAGTGCAAAATTTCCTTTCAAAACTAGAAGACCACTTTGCCATTTTTTCACTCTTTCTGAATCTTAATATGAAATACTTTTTACTTGGACCTTATCTATCATCAGACAGTGTACGTAACATAATAGTTCTTAACATTAAATTCTATATTTATAAATGTAAATATAATAAAAATCAACTTTCATTTAATGCATGCCTTAATATTTTGAAATTTAATTATTTAACTTATAAAGAAATTTTTAAAAAAGCAAATAGAATAGAAAATTTCAATTCTTCATGGGTTAGATGGGCACCAGCCTTACATATTTCAGAAGGTTAAAAGAATTCTTTCCTTTTCTGGAATGCTTAAGCTTAAAATTTGAATCTAATTCATTGATATGCAAACTCTTTTTTTTTTTTTTTTTTTTTTTTTTTTTTTTTTTTCTATTTTGTTAAATTTCATTTTATATAAATTTTATGTAATTGTCATAGTGTGCAAACTCATGTATATATCTCTCTTTTATTTTTTCTTTCAATAAATAGTCTGCTGTTGCTTACAGTCTCTCTCTCTCTCTCTCTCTCTCTCTCTCTCTCTCTCTCTCCTTTAAATATATAAAATGTGCTGTGAATATGTCTAAATGAATGAAAACTCATAACTCTTGTACAGTACACTAAAAATAAAAAAAAAAAAAAAAAAAATTATATACTAGTATATGTCAGTGAATATCAGGATGCGATTCATCACAGCTTTGATCTCGACCTCTATACTGGTTCTATAGTATTTTCAGAGTGGGGGAATTGTATACAGGTACCATTCCAATTGTTCATTTCAACATTTGTCTCAGCTCCTTTATCTTCAATACCCCCCCCCCCCCCCCCCCTTCTGTCCTATATCTACCCCTCCCCTTTTTTCTACACCTCGCTCATTTCCTTCCCAGATATCATGATTGATATTTTGGTTTTATCCCGTATGGGCTGTAAACAACATATTAATCATGATACCAGAATTCAAACTTTTGTTTTTGACAGATCGATCATCTACAAGGAGGTTGGCAATCCCCCTCTTACATTTAAAAAAAAAACAAATCTGTCTCTTATTTTTCTCCAGACATAAATATATCACTTGACAATCGGTGAAAATGTCCTCTTGTCCCAAAGACGTGTCATTCTTAACTGATCTGGACATCTCATTTAAAAGCTGTAAAATTCTCAACTCTGTTTCAAAAATATTTTGGCGCGCCCTCTTGATCATCTTGGATCCTCACCTGATCGAGATAAGCTTGCTGCAATCATCAAAGAAAAATTAAATAACTGATCGTAAAAGTATACAAGACGTTACTGAATTTTGTATTATGATGTAGATTTTCTACATTCAAATGGACATTCTAAGACATAAATGCCCCCCCCCCTCCTGTTTTACATTCGTGTAATATGCACCTTTTTGAAGTATTCTGCGTACGTACATGAAAGAGGGAAAAAACACTTTCACACAATCTATATAACTTATAATGTGCAAAGATGCTAATAAATTGCTCTCAGAAATTCATATAATAGCGTTTTTTTGTCTGAATTTCTTGTTATCTTCAATAAACAAATCTGCAAATTTGCCAGCATGCATTCGCTATATGAATTTCAGTTGTAACCGTTTTCAAGTCGACTTTGATAACATGTATAAATATCAGATTGTTTCGCCGATGAGATTTAGCAGTCAGGATATGAAAAATTCACGGTTAGAAAATAAATCCCGGATATTTTATTGAACTCGGAGTAATGGATTATTAACGATAGGATCTTGGTCGAAGTTGGATTCTATGTAAAAACATACAAAAGTTTTCTTTTACTTCGGATGAAAGGACTGTCACGGACAGACGGGCATCGCATATTGGTGACGGACAAGTGATATAAATATTGAAATATAAGAAGTTCAAATGTCTACATTCATTACATTTACTATACAAATACATTTAACGACGATACAAATACAAATGATGATGATGAGATGACTTTACAGTTCCACAATTCACAGTCTACATCACATCACAGTACGTCACAACACCAGCGCGTAGCCACTGTCACAGTTCATGTCCACGTTGTAAGGCGCTCGTCGTGGTTTACACCATGGAGGCAGGTACTCTAAGTACACATCATGAAGGCCTAAAATATTTTAAGTTAAGTTATACAATAGATGTCCAGAATCAAGATTCCATACATGATTATGTTTATACACTTACTGCACACCGTAGTTCAAACTACACCGTGAATTATATTCACTAATTTTACGTACGCATTATATGCAATGTTATACACACTACGAAATCGAACTACATAACTGTAATACACATTTCTACATTACAATAATACACACATTTTACTCCGTATGGAATACGAGACTTGATAGTATTTAATACTGTTTTTAAAAAAAATATGAAGTGAATAAATTTCACTTATTTCTCAATTTTAGATACAACATCAATGTATGAACTTTGGTACAAATAAATATACAAAATATAGTAAATTCTTACCTCAGAAGTGATGGCTGTATCGCTCACTGGTTTACACCAAACATATAAGGAAAATATTGAAATTTTACATATTCAAAACGGCGTGGTCAAGATATCTATATAAACAAAGCGTGCGTCCACACCGAAGTATTAATCTAAAGTGACCACATGTCCAGTATAACTGGTCAGTCTTCACGGTGAATTGCACTGAGGCTCTATACGCACTGAATATATACATATATACACGGTTGAATAAATGAGGGTCTAGAAGGCTAAGTCAAATCAAAATTTGAATGTGACAAGGACAAAGGCTGTTTGATCCGAGAGGAATTCTCTTATGATTAACTGAAATTGCATCTTCGCGTGTGGAACCATTCCACCGAGAGTGTTTTAATCGCTGTTTTACCATTCGCCTTCGACTGTAGGTCGAAATTCCATAACTCGATATGACTATCACTTTCATTTGAAGAGTCAACTCGGACGTTTGACACTTCGATCAATTTGTGCTTAAATTTGCTAATGTTTCGGTTTATTTTACTATTCTTTTCTTTGTCGGGTGACAGTTTCAAAGAAGCTGAATTTTTTTTATAAGAGCTATCTCGTAAGATTAATTTATGTTCTATTTAGCTTATTCATACGAGGTCAGAAGATAAAAGTAAAAGTGTAATACAAATAAAATCAAATATTTATGACTACATCAATTGAGTAATTTACCTACTGAGTCTGTTTCTACATACTAGATCAGTACAGAACCGAAGGCTCGAGGAGCCTGTAATTGGACGCGCTATCGTCACAGTGTATTTGATCTGCCGTGGATATAAGTAAAATCTTATCGTGGATTTATGCAAAAACTGAGAGTATGATCGAGTAAGAAGTATGAAATCATGCCGATCTTTTACATATGCGATATATACTGTACGTAATACAAGATTTTTTTTTCTTTCTTTTGACCGCTAGATGGAAAACTGCCCGTTTTTTACGTCTGCCTCGTGTGTTGATTACTAATGATGCCATTGTTTCCTGGAAATAAATTCTGTAAAAATGATCTGCGCGAACTTTCCTTGTCCTTTGATAGTTTTATTATATTTGTGAAATTTTAAGGAATTTTGGATATTCGTATCTTTACCCATGGCATTTCTTCGATGAAATTTTAAAGAAACTTGGAACTTCTTATCTTGATTATTTGCGTTTCGTAACATTAAGAAGTGCAGTTGGAATCAGGATTTATAAAAATGGCTTTTCAGTTTATCGGAATGATGATGGTAAAATTAACTCACTGGAAACATCAAAGACATAAAAAGGTTTGTATTCAATTATGATTGGAATTCAATATTCAATTGGTATATTTAATATTCAATTGAAATACATACTATTCAGTCGATTTATTCACTGGATATAATTTTCTTTTTATTTTCCATCGTTCTTATGAAAATTTTCCCTATACTAGTACTTTCATTGTTCTTGTGATATTATACGCTAACATGTACTTCCCGTCTCATTCCCGTCGAATAAAATGTTTAACTTTAAAGGCTTTAGCATCACGACAATTCGTCCGTTCGTCGGTCCGTCCTTCACATCACTGGAAAATGAAGAAAATCTCTATTTCCGCTATAATATCTTTATTTCTTGATAATGAGAGTATCATGTTCTCGTAATTTTCTGTCTGTCTTCGTAATTTCTCGTTATTGTCTGTCCGTCCATCCGACCGGCCGTTCGTCCTTCCTATCATTTACTAAACAGGGAACTGTCTGTTGCATTTTAAAAGACTTGGTTAAGTCCACATTCAAGGTCATTGTTACAGATTTAGGGTTAAAAGTTACAGCGACGACATTGAATTTTGTATTCTTGAAAACACAATTTTGCTAATCTGACGACAGAAATGATCGAGCGTCTACCTTAATAAATTATTCGATTAGAATATAATGGATAATTGTAAAAAAAAAAAATAGATGGGGGGGATTTCAGACCTTTTTTTACATATGAAAAGAAGTTAACCAAATATGATATGAAATACAAATTATACAAAAATGTTCTGGACGCGGGTTAAACGACTGCAAAACAGCGCACAATGAGCGCTTTGTTCATAGAGCCTTTGATTAAATACGATCTATGTAATGCACTGAAAATGCATTTCATCTGATTTCATAAACGAAATGTTATAAATTGCTCTTTGTGTGGGAGTTTTATTTAGGGAAAGTAATAACTTGAAATAGAAAAACGGAACTTGAAAAGAAAAACTTCTTAAGAAATGGTTGATTGTATGTAGAAGGAAATTAGACCGACCCGTAAAATCACTCAGTATTATTGGTGACCTTGAAAATGGATTGGTGATGTAACACAAAGGAGACCGTCTACAACGGCCTTCATCGAAGAAATTTAAGAATATGCCATAAACTCGAGACAAGATCCATAATCTATCCTAACGTTGTTGTTCGAAGGGGTTTCGAACATTAAGACCCAAGTGAAATACTTAAATAATATGGTTGACAGACAGGGGATGTTCTAGAATTCTCAATTTCTTTAACTAAATAGCTGTTTCTCTCCCTTTATTTTCTATAATTGATGAGTTATGGTTCTTGTCGTGCAGTCATGCAACCCAATCGGAACATCTCGCCTCTTCTTCTTATGTCAAACGGGGTAAAGGTCGAGGCGTTCCGATTGTCATTAAATCAGGAGTCAGGACGTTGTAGACTTCTCCACTTTAGTGTCAGATTACAGTTCATGTATACGTCATATCTGTAGTGATTTCAAATTATGTAGACATCACCACTTTCGATATTAAAATCATGTAGATGTCGCCACCAAGTGAATACATATGTAGATATTGCCACTTTAGTGATTACAAACCATGTAGATGGCGTCACTCATGTGATTACAAATCATGTAGTTGTCGTCACTCATGTGATTACAAATTATGTAGATGTCGCCACTGAAGTGAATACATATGTAGACGTTGCCACTTTAGTGAGTATAATTCATTGAGAACTCGCCACTTTAGTGATAATTAACAAATCATGTAGATGTGCCACTTTAAGTGAATATTAGTCATGTAGATCTGAGTGAAAAGAGATCATGTACATTGTAGATGTCGCCACTTAAGATATGATGATGTCGCCACATGAGTCGATAAAGATAAGTAGATGTCGCCAGTTTAGTGAATATTAATCATGTAGACGTCACCACTTTAGTGAATACAAATCATGTAGATGTCGCCATTTGAGTTTTTACAAAATTGGGTTACTTATGTAATGTAGATGTCGCCACTTTAGTGAATGTGATTTCATCAGAGTCTTGTAGAGGTCGCCGCTTTAGACAATTAACTTTACATGGAAGTTTGTTCACTTGTAGACGATTTAAGCGGGATGATCTGTACATAGGTGAACATTTTGCCAGGGCAGTTCTTAGTAATAATGCTAGAAACCGTTCGGTTTATATCCAAGAAATTAAATTTCTTCTTCCTTCTTATCGTATACCTAATTTGTATATCAAATTTCATAATCTAGATATCTTGACTCTGTATATAGAAATTGTAATCATGAACTGAAATATGATGCACGAGTGACGAGAGCCATCTTTTCTGAGAGAGGTCGTAAGTTCGAATTGTCTAGTTGACAAGGAGTAGACGATACATGATACAGTCACCCTGCTTCCCACAATTCATTACTTTGTCATAGTATCTCAATGAACTTTTAGGTTAACGTCATTCATCAAGATAATTTAATTTACCAATTACTTAAAAGTTATATAAATACGCCCTCCTCCTTTGCGATTTCCAACGTTAAAAATATAGAAAATGATATTTTAATATCCTATGCATACGGGTTTTCTGTTCCGTCATTATTTTCGCCTTTCGTGGTCACGTCCCTTCAGTCTTGTCTACATACGTCCGTCCTTCCATTCGCTTTTCATCGACACTCCCCTTATTATAAGCCATACATTTCCGTCTCTCCTTCGAGTAAAACCCACATGTCCGTCTGGATATTTGACTGTCACTCCGTAATGAACGTCCGTCTTTATATTCGTTTGTCGCTGACAGACCCTTTTCCTTCCTACTGCATGGAAGCCGATACAAGCTATATAGCTGTTTATTCTTATGCTTGAAACTGCCCCAGAAGAGAAAAGCATATATACATGTTATCGTTTGTTGACTAACCTAATATATTGCCTTGAACTATCGAACGTCGATCAATATAACATTGATTATTACTGAACATGCTCCGCTCTCACAGCATAATTTCCTGTTCACCACTAGATTTGAGGTTATATATCAAACATTAAACTGTAAAAGATTCGTAATGCTTATATATTTTTAGGAAAATTAGCACAAAGATCAAAGCGACCTTATAGTAAGCACCACCTGTTTATTATCTTCCTTACAACACAAAATGAGCTAAATATACCGCGTGTCGCAGTCAGGCGGAGCGGGCACCTGCTAGGGGGCGCTGTGAAATGGGTGGCCCTCTAGCGGTGACGAGATCAGGGCCGAGCATCACGTGTCAATTACCGTAGTAAACAACCTTAAAATCTGTTTTTATCATCACACATGAGCGCCTTTTGATCCTGTGTTACTGATGTTTGAACTCTTGTTTATTTAGGAGATCGATGTTGAATACGTAATGCCAGGGGAAAGAATATACACTGATGCCATTCACGGCATAAGTATCGAATTCTGAAGTCAAAGTCAGAGGGATGAAGTTTGACATATCTACCACTTACTGACATAATTAAGAAATTGACATAAGAAATATGAAATACATTTTTGTACCTAAAACAGATAGGATTATTCTCAATGTAAAGATCGAACTCCATTGTCAAAAATGTGCAATTTCAAAGTCTTACTAAAAGATGGAATTTCAAAGTTATTCTGAATGGCAAAGGTCAAATTAATACTCAAAGGTCGAGGTTAGGAGATTTCCAAAATAAATTTAAACAGTAGAAGCATGTTATAACACTTTCAGTGGCGGATTCAGAGGGGCGCAGAGGGGGCGCCCCCCCCCCCCCCCCCCCCTTGGCCCATTTTCAGCCAAAATCGGCAAAATTCGCCCCTTGACCCCCCGGCAAAGGAGGCGCTGGATCCGCCACTGACTTTACAGGGATTAGTTCAAGCCCAATCGCATAAAAAGCTATATCCAGTGCTAAGGATTTTTGTGTAGACAAACGAACTTGTCAAACAGACAGACAGGCCAAATACGAAACTTTGATTCCTGAGCAGAATGATAAAATTGCACTTCAGAGTGAATATTTACGTGTATGTTATAGGGAAATGTTTTAGGAATGTAAATATTGCCAGAAGAACATGGCAAACTTGATGAATTAACCTGATGAATATGTAGAACTTTGGCGCCTTTTAGTACTTGTGCAAAAAGTCAAGGGCAAATACATGTAGCTTAGATCTATTGCAGAAATTAGATATACTTGTATACGCTAATATGATGCCCATCAATTTCGGAGATCAGCATCTGAGCACATTGTTTTTGGTCTGTCTGTCTGTCTGTCTGTCTACACGTCTGTCTGTCTGTCCCAAACTTAAAGGTTGTGCAATTGATTTTGAATAGCTAATGGGCATACATATTTCAAATGTATTCTTTTTGGCGCCAAACTTTCCTACTTTTCCCTGATAAAGAATGAAAACAAGAGAATAGAAATGCAGTTATGTTACTGATTAAGATTTATAAATAAACATGTATGGTAGACTATTGTAGGATGAACATATGTATAAAATCTTGCTTCAAAGTAGCAGAATTGGTGTAAAAATAGAAAAAATCTGTCCATATTTATTGATACTACACAGCCAATTGTGCCTCATATGAAATTCATGTGAAATTTACATGAATTTTACACAAAAGTTCACATGAAATTTATGTGAAACGAGCACGAACATGAAATTTTTTACATGAAATTCATATGAAGTTTCTGAGATGAATTTAATGTGAATTTAATTTTACATGGAGATTATAAAGAAAAATTCATGTGATATTCATGTGAAGAAAATTTATATGAAATTCATATTTTTTTCACATTAATCTATGTGAAATTTATATGAATTTTACATAAACTTTCATGTGAAATTTACATGATGCTCATTTCATATAAATTTCATGTGAGGCACAATTGGCTGTGTACTGGTATGTTTTGTATTAATGGAACAAAATTGTCATACTTTTCATTTCTGTCTGAAGTGTGAAACAAAGGCAGACTCTGCCGTGGAATGAGGAGGCCTTTTGAAATACACGAATTGATTAAAGTCATTGAGGGAATAACTATACCTTCTTACGTTATGTTTGCAGACAGTAAATGCTGATTTTGCGGTCGCAAACTTAGTTTTTCAGGCGAAAAACGGATGTTTGTACATTAAAATCAGCATTTCCTGTCCGCAAACATAACGTCAATATCTAGTTATTCCCATTCTAATGCAATTTATATTTTTAGCTCTACTGGTCATCGACCCCGTCGTCCGGCGTCTGTCCGTCCGTCCGTCCATAAACAATTCTTGTGCTCGCAACTCCTCTGAATCGATAAGAGGTAGAAATGTAACTCTTTTTGCAATACACTTGGTCTGTGGTCTAGTTGTGCACCTGACATTTTGTTTGAGCTCCTGACCCCCAGGGTCTTAGAAAAAGGGTGTGGTCATTTTCTCCTATATAACTATGTAATCTTGTGCTCGCAACTCCTCTGAAACTATAAATGATGGAGACTTAATTATTTTTGCAATATGATTGGTCTGTGGTCTAGTAGTGCTTCTGATATTTTGTTTCAGCCCCTGACCCCGAGGGTCTGAGAAATTGGGTGTGGTCATTTTCTCCTATATAACTCTATGTAATCTTGTGCTCGCAACTCCTCTGACACTATAAATGATGGAGACTTAATTCTTTTTGCAATATGATTGGTCTGTGGTCTAGTTGTGCACCTGATATTTTGTTTGAGCCCCTGACCCCCAGGGTCTTAGAAAATGGGTGTGGTCATTTTCACTTATATAACTCTATGTAATCTTGTGCTCGCAACTCCTCTGACACTATAAATGATGGAGACTTAAATCTTTTTGCAATACACTTGGTCTGTGGTCTAGCTGTGCACCTGATATTTTGTTCGAGCCCCTAACTGCCAGGGTCTTAGAAAACGGGTGTGGTCATTTTCAGCTATAACACTCTTTGTAATGTTGTGCTATAACTCCTCTGACACTATAAATGATGGAGACTTAATTCTTTTTGCAATATGATGGGTCTGTGGTCTAGTGCCTGCTCGCTATCGTCTTTGGTTTAAAATAAAATGGAAATTGTTATTTATGTATATGTATCTTATTCACTTGTCTATGAGTAAATAAAACAAAACAACCAGGAGAGCTACAGTCTCGTCAGAGACTTCTGGTTGTGAATATAAAGCGAAATGTGACATTAGCAACGTCAAAGCCTAGTATGCTCTCGTTTTACAGCCGTAACTAAGGAGCAAACAACCAATGAAATTCGACGTTATAGCGACATTGCATTAGAATTCCATATTGCATGTATATTACTTTATAGACTTATTAGGTCTTCCGACTTCCGTCGGAAGACCTATTGTTTTCGTAACCGTGGAAAATTGGATCAGCGATTTCTCAAGAACCCTGTAAGCTAGGACAATGAAAGTTCTCCAACGTTACGTTTGGAGTAAAAGCTAGATTGGTCTTTTTTATTTTTGGTCTCTGTTATTTTTTTATCATGTTTTTTAGTAGATTCAAATATTTGACGGGAGCGTCGAATTACTCAAAAGGACCGAAAATTTCATGTTTTGCTATTTGTAAGCTTAAATATCTCGTATTTTGCTATCTACAATTTCCATTCTTTTTGAAAGTCGACAGCCATGCAAGATATGAAATGCTAGATGCACACTGTAACGATTTATTACGATGACGTCCTTCACCGTCCTTCATATTTCCAAATTCAGAAGTTCATAGGAGGAAGACACTTTTTAGCTTATAATAGTAAACAAAAATTAAGCTTATGAAGTTTCCTAAAAATTTCAATATTATTATTTTTATCCATATATCTGTCTTATTTAGTCTTTCTGATTTTTCCTATCTCTTACTGTTGAAAAGATATGAGCATCGAAATTTTGAGTTGAGTATTTCGATACACCTTCACGCCAACAGATCGGGCGCACACTAAAATTGGTAGTCCGAGTCCGACTCGAGAAAAGCAGTGTTGAGATTTTCAAATTCCGATTTCACGGCAATGATGAATATGCATTTCATAAATACATTTCGATATACACAATTTGATTTTAAAACAGTTGATTAATTTAGAAGAGATCAGCTACAAACCAGAATTTACACACAAAAAGTGGTAGTTTGATTCCGATTTCTAACCTACAAACCTGTTTCTAAACTTCAATAACTATATTTTGAACATCAAGTTTAATTTCTAATTCTAGCAAACGTTCGAACATAATTTTCGGTTGGTTTATTTACAAATTGATGAACAATTTCTCCAACATTCTTCCCTCCCCTCGTTTTTCGAAAACAGTTCTGTTTATATTGAACGATGTCGCCATGATGGAAATTCAAAATAAACTTTGAAAAAAGGGAAGGGGGGGGTCCAAATTTGAACCTGCACAGCGAGAACCTCATGGTATTTATATATATATATTGAACGTAACTTGTTATTACCATTTCTCTTCTCAAGAAAATTGGTTCTACAGCTACGAGCTCGCCTTTTTTATGGGGGAAGGGGGCAGGAAGAATTTGCAAAAGAAAAATCCCGGCTCTGAAAAATGCTGAAAAAAATATTCCGGTCCAAAGGGCCGGCAATTTTTTTTTTCCTGGACCATGCAAAAGTAAGGATACATTGCATGATATGGAAATTTTTGCTGGCCCTTTGTGCCAGACAATTTAAAGTCAAAAAATTAATTAATATAAATACAGACTGTTCACATAGCTGTATCTACCAGAGACCTAATACGCATAGGCACAAAAATCTAGAAAAGGTTCTATTTAAACATCATACAATCTGTCTGAAATTCGCTAATTGCAAAGAGACATCTGAAGGAACGGTTATTAACTCATACTCTGTAACAGCGGGGAGTTTAACTTACACAGACATTCACAACATTTGACAATTTGTTTAAATCCGGCCCGAAGAACCGGCGAAAATTTTTCTCCGACTCTGGTAATGGCTGAAAAAAATGACCTGCTCAGAAAATTGCTCACCAACAATTATCGGTTTGAAAATTTAATGTTACTGCTATTTGAAAACTTAAATATATAATATAAATACATGTAATGTGACGTCCTTCATATTTCCAAACCAAAAATTTTTATAGGAGGAAGACACTCTTGTTGCAACCTCAACAAGAAACCTTTCTAGTTTATGGTTCAATTTTGGTCTATTCCAGGGTGACGTCACTGTGGTTATAGAGGATTACTCTGCGGCAAACAACTCAGAACTGACTGTCATCAAAGGCCAGCAGGTGGAGCTGCTAGACACAGCGCCTCCTGGTGAGCAGAATTGGTGCCTGGTCCGTATGATAAATGCAGAAGACGGAGAACCTACCCAGGGGCTTGTACCTATATCCTCCCTTAAAATGATACCTGCCCTACAGAGAGCGACCAATAGAAACAGTATGGACCTAGAAGGTGAGGGGCTGATTAGTGTGAGGTCTGCACTACAAGGAGTTGAAGAGTTCATAGATTTCATAACTGTGTGAAAAGTTAAAACTTTGTTTATGCTATATGTAAGATTACATAGGTTATCAAAAAACAAGCTTGGAGAAATATGTTATCAAAAATGTTTTCTTGACATTTCATTCGAGTCAATTTCACTGACATTCCTTGAAATCTTGCATAGAGTACCAGTGTTGGAATATTTTACTTGATACCATCATACTGAGTATATCTAACTATATCGTGAAATCTGAATTGCCGTCTATATAATTCCTAAGTATCCTGTAATACTTTAACTGTAATGCCTGCAGGTTTCTCACAAGATATTAAGTGATTTTACAATATACACACACTGTGAAAAAACAATAAAACCTAGAGATAAGGGAGGTGTACACTTACAACGGTAGATGGGAATCTGAAATCCTTATAGCACTAAAGTAAGGACTCAAGAATCATGAGCGGATCTAGAGGGGTAAAAGGGGTCCAGAACCCCCACCCCCTCCCTTAAATTTGTTAGATATTTTGCTAATTTTCTGCAAATCAAGTGCTCAATCTTCCTGTTCAAGTTTGTTCCCCCACTCCACCAAAAGAAAATCTGGATCTGCGCTAGTTCTAAATAAAGAATTGAAAGACAATTCGGCTGCTAAGTTTTATCTTAAGATTTCTCATAATCTAAGACTATAGACTGAACTTATATAATTTTAATTTTCCAGAGACAATGGGTTTACCAAAGGAACGCAGCGCTTCACCGGTATCCAAAAGGAAAACTAGTTTCAAGTGAGTGTTATAAAATAAATTGGTTTCATGTGAGTAGCGTTCAAAGAATTAAGGTATGCAGAGTTACTCCCCTTCTCAGAAAGGCCTCTGTCACAGCAAAGTGACCTGACCAAGCAGAGCTCATTCGATCAAGCGAATGAGAAAAGTCAGTTACCGTTAAATTTTGGGATAGATTGACTACGAATTGCATAAACGATAAACAATTGTTAAACGTTGTAAAATAAATAAAGTTTAAATTTTAGAATTGTAAATTTTAGAAATGCATATATTAGTAATTAGAGTAAATATTTTATTACCTGTAGTTCACCAGGTCAAAAGTAAACTCCTCTGATGACCAGGTGAAAATAAGTCCCGCCTGGTCAGGTCAGTTTGCTACATTGATATTGTATAGCTGGTATATCAGTAAAAACTGAAAGACACCTATAAAAATAAGAGAAAAAAGGCTTTAAAGGGCAGAAAGGAGAAGAAATAATCAGCTAGATGGATTTCTACTATACTAATAATGAATAAATAGGGTAGAAAATTGAAAAAGGGGGGTTAGAATCATATTAGCAAAACTCGTTATATGTACACATTCAGAGGGAATTTTTTTTACAAAGTAGCAGCTTAAATACATTGTATAAATGTCTGGGTTATGAGGTAAACTTTTTTGTACCCATAGAAAGGTATTTTCGTGAAAAAAATAATTTCTAAAAAAACCCCCAAAAACATAAGTCAAATTGACTATTAAACAATTGTATCCCTCTCTTCTTGTAAGTATTACAGACAGACAAACATACAGACAGATTGCCCAAATGCTATATGGTCACCCATGCTAGAATATAGACAACGCACAAATGTATATTGTCGCTCCCTATTGCTACATGTATATTCCAGAGTTATTATCTTTTATCTGTAGTGGTCTAGCTTGTTTGTTTAACATAGATCTACGTTTGATATAAGATGACAGTTAATACAAAAATAATTGTCGGAATAATCTTTATCTGGTCATTAAAACCAGGAACAAAAAGGGAAATGGGAGACCGATTTTTGTGTCGCCTGCGAAGCACAGCGACACTTAGGGATCACTTTGTCCGTTGTCCGTCTGTCCGTCCGTCTGTCTGTCTGTCTGTCACACTTTGGGTGTCACAGCCCATAACTTTTGATTGGTAAGTGATAGGGCTTTGATATTTCACATGTGTATTCCTTGTGACAAGACCTTCCTACACATACCATAATTTTTGACCTAGTGACCTTGACCTACATATTTGACCTACTTTTCAAAAAAATTAAGAATGGATATAGCTTTTGATTGGTAGATGATAGGGCTTTGATATTTCACATGTGCAATCCTTGTGGCAAGACCTTTCTACACATACCATAATTTTTGACCTTGTGACCTTGACCTAGATATTTGACCTACTTTTGAAAAAAAGATAAGATTCGCTATATCTTTTGATTGGTAAGTGATAGGACTTTGATATTTCACATCTGTATTCCTTGTGACAAGACCTTTCTACACATGCAATAATTTTTGACCTAGTGACCTTGACCTACATATTTGACCTACTTTTCAAAAAAAATTAAGAATGGATATATCTTTTTATTGGTGAGTGTTAGGACTTTGATATTTCACATGTGCAATCCTTGTGGCAAGTCCTTTCTACGCATACCATAATTTTTGACCTTGTGACCTTGACCTAGATATTTGACTTACTTTTGAAAAAAAGATAAGAATCGCTATATCTTTTGATTGGTAAGTGATAGGGCTTCGATATTTCACATGTGTATTCCTTCTGACAAGACCTTTCTACACAGACCATTTAATTTGACCTTTTGACCTTGATCTAGATATTTGACCTACTTTTCAAGAAAAGTAATATTGGCTATATCTTTTGATTGGTAGGTGATAGGGCTTTGATATTTCACATGTTTTCCTTGTAACAATGCCATTCTACACATACCATTATTTTTTTTACCTTTTGACCTTGACCTACATATTTGACCTACTTTTAAAAAAAAATTAAGAATGGATATATCTTTTGATTGGTAAGTGATAGGGCTTTGGTATTTCACATGTGTATTCCTTGTGACAAGACCTTTCTATACAGACCATAAAATTTGACCTTTTGACCTTGATCTAGATATTTGACCTAGACCTACTTTTCAAGAATTTTGATCCACTTTCTAGAATAATAATCAAACTGCTTCGCAGGCGACACAAGCATTCCTTGGATTGCTATTTTACTTTTATCTTGTAAGCTTCAGATCTCTTGCAGTTTCTGTGGCTTTCAAATACAATAGCAGGTTGTGGTGAACTTGTCAAATGCTAGCTTTCACTTGTGATTTTTAGCTCACCTCGACAAAGTGCTATCGTCCCTGCGTCAGCATCGACGTCCACACTTTAAGTTAAGCAAATCGGGACAGGTCCATTCCTTCCTAATTATAAGTCCTACATCAACCATTGCATAGATGATGCACCTAAGGATGCTTACAACAATGCATGGAATGGAGGCTGCATCTGACCCACATTTCACGCTTGAGAAAGCAGAATAAGTAAAATGGGACTGGTCCATTCCTGCCTTACTGTAAGTCCTGCATCAATCAAACTTGCATGGATGATGCATCTCAGGATGCTTACAACAATGCAGGACATAAATGCTGCATCTGACCCATATAGCATGCTTAAACGACAAGGTCAAGTAAAATAGGACAGGTCCATTCCCACCTTACTATAAGTCCTAGGTCATCCAAAGTTGTGGGGTGATGTATCTAAGGATGCTTAAGTTACTGAAATGCATGGTACAGATGCTGCATCTGACCTATATTTCACGCTTGAGTGACCAGGTTAAGTAAAGTGGGACATGTCCATTCCTGCCTTTCTTTAGCATGTATAGGTCCTACATCAACCAAACTTGTGTGGATGATGCATCTGAGAATGCTTAATGCAATGCATAGTACAGATGCTGCATTTCACGCTCAAGCAACTATGTTAAGTAAAATGGGACAGGTCTATTTCTGGCCTATTTTAAGTCCTAGATCAATAAAAAAAAACTTGTGTGGGTGATGCATCTGAGGATGCTTACTTCAATGCACTGTAAGGATGCTGCGTCTGACCTATATTTCACACTTGATTGACCAGGTAAGGTAAATTTAGAATCTTGATTATCAGCCTTCTTTAAATTATTTATCAACCAAACTTGTGTGGGTGATGCATCTGGAAATACTTTGTGCTATGTAGGTACAGATGCTGGTCATGTGACAATGATGCCGTCGAGGTGAGCTCTGTCATCCCTGATGACACATAGGTATATTGTATTTTGAAAGTAGAGCATATGAAGAAAGTCTGATTTTCAACTTCATTTTTTTTTAGGAATTGTACATTTATACCTCCTTATGTCTGCAATTTAAAAAGTATCCTTCAAAGATTTGAGACTTTTGAAAACTGATTTTGTATCAATGAAAGAGTCAGAAGAAGAAAAATCAGATTCTGAATCATATTCTTTTCAACTGTACATGTACATGATAAAGCTTTCATCACTATTTTGTGTTCCATGCAGAGGTTTAGTAAAAGTAAGTTTCTTTTTCATTTTTGTCATAGTATAACGAGAATATTTATAGGTCAGTTTGTACTTAATTCATTATATATGCACAGCCAATGTAATTCCCTGAGATGTTACTATTGAAAGGAACGTGCTGCAATTCGTGTATTAACACTCGTGACGTCACAATGCATAAGATCTAAAGAAACATGCCACGACGGCTGTTCTAACCTGCAAACTGAACCCGCGGTTATCTGTGTTTTGACGTCACTCTTTTACCTAGAAAAGGCAATTTCAGAAAACAAGAATGAAATAGACAACTATAGTGCATATATATAGAATAAATGTCATAATTTGTGTTTTGTTACGGGTATACAACACACAGCAAGTGCATTTATCGCATGAAATGCGCTAACGCGCATTACATGTATGATAAATGCACTTGCTGTGTGTTGTATACCCATAACAAAACACAAATTAAGACACTTATTCTCTATATATAGCATAGCTATCTTTGCTGACTTACCTTACAATATAGATACATATCCAATAAATGACCTACAAGTAAGAGGAATTTGACCTACATTGCAGGAAATGGTTGAAAGTAGGTCAAGGTAAACCAGTCACAGAGAAAATGGAGAGGAAGTCCGCCTGTACCATCATGGAGCCACCCAAAACAGACCTGCCCAAAAAGGTGTTAATAGGTCCCCTAGGGTCAGGCAGAATAAAGGTAAGGGCAAATAACTACTTTGTCTCGGCATCCAGTAGATCCTCTCGCAGTCAGTAATCTTATCACAATGAAGAAATCTCAAATAGGTCTACCTGAGAGGATATAGCTATTTGTTGTCTCTCTGACTGTCCTGACTGTTTTCATGTCAATGTCATGACTGATTTCTTGTCTGTCTGTCTGTCTTTATGCCCTTTACTATTATCCTGTCTGTCTGTCTTTCCATTTTCCAGTCTCTCTCTCTCTCTCTCTGACTTATCCTCTGCCTTTGTCTGTTTGTCCGTCCATTCGCTCACCCGTCTGTCTGTCCACCCGTCCGTCCACCTACCCACCCGTCTGCAGAAAAGAAGGAAGTATACCATACAGTGATGCAGATTATTTAACAGCATGGTCTCGGTTATTTTGAGTGAATGAGAAAAACGGTCAAACAGTATGCTTCAGATTTAAGTATGATGCATTTTGTTTATGAGACCAAGAGAAAAGTAGGGTCGATTTGTACACCAGTTCAAACTTTTTGATCCAGCCGCTTTTTGGGAATAAAATATTTTGTGATGAATGTTGCCATGATTGATCCAAGAAAGATAACTCCCAGGAATATGTAAACTTATGAAGCAGACGACAACAGACCAAGGAAGAGAAGACAACTCTGTTTTCTTCATACTCAGCATCAGTACAGACTTCGGATAGAAATAGAAAAGTGCTAGATGTTTTTGTTTTCCTGGATGCAAACAATAATCCCTACAGAACTTGAACACGATCCAGGACACAAGGGTTTCGTTATTGTTCTCTGCTATTCTTGTATAACTCACATTGAGTGTATTTATGTGGTGAAATGTTCCGACAGACCTTTGATGTTAGTTGATTGGTACGTTTCTGATTGGCTATATATTGAAGGGCAACTTGAAAATTTGAAAGTCTGTCTATGAAATATGTATGCATAAAGCATGATGAAAGAGTTAACTCAATTATGAGAAATATTAATGAGAACGTTTGTTTTACAGTGATAGACAAGTAGACATGTGCCATAAAAAAATACATTTGTATTGGCTTCTGTAAATAAATTCAGCCCTACCCATCCTATTTACTCTCCTCATTGGCATTGAGAGGACGACAGAATCATTGAACTTTCAGATATATTTCTCCTAGAAAACTTTAAACACAAAAAAGTTTCAGCAATTCCCCCCCTTTCAGGAGTTCCTGATGCAGAAATAATTTTGGACATAATATAACTTTCACAGCTTTTGGTCATATTACATTGTTTAGATTGAGGATCACTGACGAGGGTTAAGTACCCGAAACGTGCCTGTCTGGCTATCTGTTCTCAAATGATACTATTGAATTTGAAGACGTTTAACATTTGTACATAATATGACTTGGTGGGGGGGGGGGGTGTAGCAGACAGGGAGGATCCCGCTCTCCCCTCCCACCCTTTACCCCCCCCCCCCCCCTCTGCCCTCTCCTCCCACTCCTTTTCCTCCTACTCTCGCCCCCCTCCCATCCCTCCTACCCTTACTCCCCCTTCCGTCCACCCCCTCCCTCCCCCCTTTTCCCTCCTCCTCCCCTCCCTTTCACCCTGTCCACCCCCTCTTGGTGAGTATGCCTGAAATCTTCAGGCTATTGGAACAAACACACAAACAATGCCGTTCCGTCTGTCACCAATGAAAATCGAACTGGTATCAGTTTCTAGTCGGCAACTTTTTGTGTCCGTGTTCGTCTGTCCGTCGGTCGGTAACATGTTTCGTCCCCTTACATTCGCAAATCGAATTTAATGTCTGTCATTCTGTCGATTTTATAAAAATCTAAGTTAGTGTCATCCATCGTATTTAGAATGTTGATGGAGATGAGCAAAATGATGTAAACAGCTGGGGATCATGATAGACTTTAAGCTATTTAACATGTGGAAAAGTAATAAAAGTTTAAGGTAGATAATAAAATGGGGATGGAATTGAATAGAGCAAATAACAAGCACGAAATAAATAAAGAAAAATCTCCCGCAAAATCTAACCATTCGTCACGGTACTTGATTTCAATTAGATTTCTTCAGGCATTACGAAACTTGGAAATAAAGGCAGTCAATAAAAATAGAGATGATCTTATTGTTCATACCTCTACTTTATTATTTCAGCGTGTCTGATGAAGATGTAAGGGTCTTTTATAAACCTCTTTTCCAACCCTTTAATATGCCGCCGATCTTTGAGGATTCTATGACGAATTTTCAGAGATGCAAACAAAACACAAATACAAACACAAAACAAAACAAATACAAATACAAACAAAACACAAAACAAACACAAATACAAACAAAACACAAAAGAAACACAAATACAAACAAAACACAAAACAAACACAAATAAAAACACAAAACAAAAAGCAAACACAAATAAAAACACAAAACAAACACAAATACAAACAAAACACAAAACAAACACAGATACAAACAAAACACAAAACAAACACAAAACAAACACAAATACAAACAAAACACAAAACAAACACAAACAAAACACAAAACAAACACAAATACAAACAAAACACAAAACAAACACAAACAAAACACAAAACAAACACAAATACAAACAAAACACAAAACAAACACATATACAAACACAAAACAAAACAAACTCAAGTCAGAAAAAAGAGAAAAAAAAACACAGTAAAACAAAAAGAGGAAAAAGACATGTGGGAAAATGACTGGGACAGGGTGGCATTCTGTGTTTGAAAAATACAACACAAACACAAATACAAAAAAACACAAAACAAAACAAACTCAAGTCAGAAAAAGAGATCAGAGTAAAACAAACTGAAGAGGAAAGACATTTGGGAAAATAACTAAGACAGGATGGCATTCTGTGTTTAACAAAAACTTCAGTCTCTGATTCTACAATGTACGACAAATTTCCAGAGTTGCATGAAAGCCAATGGAGAAATACAAACAAAACAAATACAATATAAAAAATACAAAAGCTAAAAGCAATACGACAAAGAAAAAAGATCGAATAAATAAGAAAGGAGGAAAAAATGACAGTAGAACTGTTGGCATGCAATCGAACCAAGTGACGAGGGCAGGGGCATCTTTTATTTAAAAAAAAAAAACATATCACTATGTCTGTAATGACTTCATAAAAATTCAATCTGTCATACCTTTGAAGTTATAACCATCGAATTTGGTAAGTAAACTCCAGGTTTTATGGACTCTGGTGTTGCCATTGACCTTTAAAAACATCGTACCTGTATTTGGTACGTTGACCCCAGGTTTTGTGGACTCTGATGTTGACCTTGACCTTTTACCATCACCTGTATTTTATAAGTAAACACTAGGTTTTATGGACTCAGATGTTGACATTGACCTTTAACCATCGTACCTGTATTTGGTACGTTGACCCCAGGTTTTGTGGACTCTGATGTTGACCTTGACCTTTTACCATCACCTGTATTTTATAAGTAAACACTAGGTTTTATGGACTCAGATGTTGACATTGACCTTTAAACATCGTACCTGTATTTGGTACGTTGACCCCAGGTTTTGTGGACTCTGATGTTGACCTTGACCTTTTACCATCACCTGTATATTATAAGTAAACACTAGGTTTTATGGACTCAGATGTTGACATTGACCTTTAACCATCGTACCTGTATTTTGTAAGTAAACACTGGGTTTTATGGACTCTGGTTGTGACCTTGACCTTTAACCATCGTTCCTGTATTTAGAACATTGACTCCAGGTTTTATGGATTCCGATGTCGACCTTAACCTTCAAGATGCAAGATTTCATTCTTGCTTACAGAGATAAAATCACATCGTATTTCGTACATTGACTTCAGATTTTATGGACTCTGGTGTTGACCTTGACCTTAAAGTGAAATACATGTACATGTAGGTCAAAGGTCAATAGTGCCAAAATCAACTAGTGTGTGATTCAAATCTGTAAGGTTAAGTTTGAGAATTTAAGTTTGTTTTAAGTTTGAATATTTTACATAATTCGGCATTAATTCCCTCATTCCAAGAAGGCTTTAACCCCCCCCCCCTTCAGTAGATCATGCATGTATTAGATTTGCCTTGAATATTTCAAAACTTTTAGCGTCTATTTGACAATGTTTCATCTAATGGATGAAGCATTAGTTGGAAGCGAGAGAATAAAGGTGGGGGTGACTTTTTTGGTAATTGCACGAATCACTATGTATGTATAACGTGACCATTTGAAAATTCCTCTCGTATCTTTTTATCGATGGACAAGCACGTTTGAGAAAGCGAGAAAAGAGGGGAAGGGATCGAGGGGGCCAAAATTTGTCTTTGAAGTAAATTTTCAGGATTCGCTATAATGTAGAATATGACCACTTCTATCGGATGTTTCCACACTGACTGACAGAATTGCAAGTCAACTCATGTATTCACGGCTATGGGAGAGTGAAAGAAAAAAAAAAGGGGGGGGGGTGCAAAATTTTCTTTTTTGGTGAAATTGCACGAATTACCCATGTATTATGTGACCAATGGTTACTTCCCTCTTGTTTCTTCACGCTGTATCGGATGTTTCCTCACAGAGATGTAAGTTATGTATTCGCGGCTACGGGAGTTAGATCTTCGATCCGTATACATGCATGTTACTTCTATGGAGATCGATACAGAAAATCGTTCTCAGCCCCGCCGCTTGACATTTCCTAGATTTGCGTCATCAGACAAAGGTCCATACAGTCGTATCAAATTATATTTACGTAAAGACGCTTTCTGCTTGTCCGAGCTTAATTGTAGATTTTGGATTTTACACGCTTTAGCCGACTTCCGGAATATTGGCGAGACTGATTTGGGACGGCAATTAAACTATAGAGGAATTATAATCCTTTAGCGATGTAGACTTTGTTTGCACGAGAAAAATTACTTAAACTTTACGATGGAATAGTTAAATTGAACATTTCATACTATATTGCGCTCGACTTTGATTATTACTTATTCGTGGTACAGTACCTTGCCGTTGGGACGTTTCCTATGGCTTTGTGACTATGGTTAAAATTAGTCAATCGCCTGCATTTAAAGTCCCAATGTTCAATTTAAACATCAATAAATCTACTTAGTATATCAGACTTACGATGGAATATATGAATACGTCGTTTTCCTCAATCGGCTGTGACCCACGGGCGTTAAGCGAGTCGACTGGTTGTCTTTGCACGTTGTCATGCGCGTAGCCACCAGGCAATATTTGACGTAAATGCAACAGGTGGTTTTAGAGAATGGGAAAATAATGAGACCTTAATTTTTCATTTTACAGCGAAGGACTAGGCATTTCATATGATTAAATGTTTGAAATTAGCATGTATTCAGTAACCGCTGTGCGATGAACGAGCGCTTGGATTTAATAGACAGTTGAGGTGGCTGAAGAAATAGAGAGATCTTAAGATACGATTGGAGATAAAAAAAAAGAAGAATTTTAAGGATGCAAAGGTTCGTTTAATTATCAAAAGATAATTCATCCGCTAGTAAACCTTAAATATGTGAACAGCAGGAGCTTTAGCCCAAAAAGATCGGGGCAAACGGGTCTCTAGCCTTCATTTTAGAGGGATTTAGCAAGGATATACGGTGGAATTTATGTTACCAAGTGTGTTGCCTCCCTTCCATACAATGTATGCTAAATGATCATAAACCTTTAATACTATTTAACAACTACAGGACTAGTAGCGTGCGACATTTATTCACGGGGGACATTAATTCTACGGTCGTTTTGTCGGCTAGTGAGCGCCATCTGTCGACCGAAGACTTGTGTTAAAATAGAAAGATCCTCGTTTAAAGTTGAAAATGAAATGCAGTTCAAAGTAGACTTAACGCTAAATGATAGCGTTGTGTGAGCGTTAATCGTGTTACTTTCATCGTCACTGTTACTGTTCACGAATTGAACTACTTTTTTGGATTGAACCAGATTTCAATAGGATATTGAACCACAAGCTTGCTACTAAGTAATGATTAATTTGACAGAAATTGCGATTTTGTCATGCAAGGATATCGCATTTGATAAGATCGAACTACTTTGTACAGACTTCTGACACATTTAACGATGTATCGAATTGCAACGTTAAATTTCTAGAAAACTGATGGATAGGCGGGAAAATCTTTAATTTGTTATGAACGGAGCTTAAAAACAGATGTTCACCCGATTAATCCAATACTTGCGTAAATTTGAAACACACATTGAGCATTTTGGGCCAGAAGATCGGAGGTCGGCAAAGTTGAGGAACCTTGGCTTTTAGAAAGTTTTAGATCTCTGGCAAAGTCGAGGAACATATCTCTTTCCAAAATTTTGCCACCGGCGGCAAGGGACTGAAATGAAATGCACACTGGATATGGGTGATTTATGGCTGTAGTGTATTAGATGATAACCGTAACTTATGATGTGTGATGCCTGATAACGACCGATTCGGGCCCCTAATTGTTTGACTGCTCAAATGCGAGGTGATAATGGAAATATATAGATAGGGTCAACAGGAAGTTATTTACCTAGAACTTCGTGATGTATCAATCCAGTGTGATTTGAGCTTTGCACAATACAGTCTATAGATACATAGTGATTCGAGGGTGCTGTGATTTGAGCTTTTATCGACAATAGTACTTCGCATTTTTCTATAGATATGTTCTGTGTATTGTGTTAATTGTATGTGAGTGAAATATTACTAAGCCTTTGAAGTTGTTTACTCGTTTTGAAGGAAGAAAAAAATACTCGGATATAAACGGATGCTGGAAATGTCAAGCGCGGATAAAAACGGATTCCAACTAAGATTCACCTTACAAAACTTTAGCTATGCTGATAAGGAGATGATTATTGTGTACTATGGTCATACAGAGTTCAAATACAAATAGCACTTTTTAAGTCGGTGACATGATAGGGAAATAAAGACACAAAAGCACATGGGAAAGCACCGAAAAGTTAAAGGCAAGCTGTCCGTATTCTGCGGGTGCATGGTACGACAGACAGAGGACGTCCAGGATGACGTCAAACCGCTCCCCAAATTTGTGGTAAGAATAGCTTGGATCATTCACTCGTAAAGGTATCCTTTTGCCCCTCTCTCTGCCTTTTGCTGAAGATTAGCTACTTTTCCATCATCCAATGCCCTCTTTGTCTTGTTTTCGTCCTAACGTAGATGTTACTTGCCGAGGATCATCAGAAGTCTTATATAATTTGGAGGTTAAGCACATGCAATCCGGGTTATCATCCTCATCGGCCTCCCAAAGTTGGATAATCGAAGGACCATGATCATGCGTATGTATACAAGTAATTTGACGGGACATAAGACGTCACGACGACGTCTTTCCAATCGTCTGTCGGGCTGTAATAGTGTTCACTTCCGTCAAGGTCAAGGTCAACTTCTGAAGGTGAAAAGCTCTAAGAAAGATAGTTCAAGCTGATGTGTAAATGTATTTTATTGGCACCAGCTGATCAGATTGCGTGTTTCTTGACAATTGATTATAGAAAAGGAGGGGGGGGGGGGTAATCGGAACGTCTGATCCAAAAGATCAAGCGATCTTTAAGGTCAAATTAAAGCTGTATTTTTACAAATCGTTAGAAAAAGTGTGAAAGAAAAGAAAATTAGAGTCTACATTTAAAACTTATCGATCGACGGCTTTTGACATAGAGCATGATCGCGGCAAAATGTAACACTCTCTATTGTTACTTTTGGACATTGATTTGTAATACATTATACACTTTTGTCACAAGCTGTTACTTTACATTCATACATACAAATAGCAGGTTTAAGATTTTCAGTGTTTATGTTGCATTGTCTACCATCAAATACCCTTGTTTCATAATACACATGAGCGGATCTAGAAAAAAAAATCGGGGAATGGGAGGTTCATCAGCCCATTATTTTGAAAATTAAACTATGTAAAACAGGGAAAAAAAAACAGCATTTTTAGAATATTTCTGGGGAATGGGGAGGTTCTTACCCCTAATCCCTTTAGATCCGCGCTTGATTTATGATCATGATAAAAGGAGGAGGTGGTGTAATATTCCTTGATCTATTGTAGTATTGTTCTCTACCTAAAACTATATTCAAGGGACTAAGAAAGAGGTGTTTTCTCCGAGGTAAAACGATACTATAAATACTTGTAAGCTCTAGCCATCGTGCAGTTTAGGCGTATATTACATATTTTCTTTAGTGTTAATGGAATAAAATTAATTTTTAGCTCACCTCGACGAAGTTGAATGAGCTTATGCTATACCCCCGCGCGTCCGCGTCCGTGTCCGCGTCCGGTTAAGAAGTTTGGGGTAGCTCAGAATTTGGCAAAGTACTGATGCTACAGTAACCAAACTTGCACAAGTGATTCATCTTTGGATGCTGAGTTGAACCCATGCATCGGATGCTGCATCTGACCTACATTTTTCGCTTGAGTGACTTGGTTAAGAAGTTTGGGGTAGCTCAGTATCTGACAAAGTACTGATGCTACAGTAACCAAACTTGCACAAGTGATTCATCTTTGGATGCTGAGGTGAACCCTTGCATCGGATGCTGCATCTGACCTACATTTTCCGCTTGAGTGACTTGGTTAAGAAGTTTGGGGTAGCTCAGTATCTGACAAAGTACTGATGCTACATTAACCAAACTTGCACAAGTGATTCATCTTTGGATGCTGAGGTGAACCCATGCATCAGATGCAGCATCTGACCTACATTTTCCGCTTGAGTGACTTGGTTAAGAAGTTTGGGGTAGCTCAGTATCTGACCAAGTAGTAATGCTACAGTAACCAAACTTGCACAAGTGATTCATCTTTGGATGCCGAGATGGATCCATGCATCGGATGCAGCATCTGACCTACTTTTTCCACTTGAGTGATTTTGCTTTTAAAAGCCAATATTGAGCAAAGTATAAGTGCTACATGTACCAAACTTGCATATTGAAAGTATCTTTGATCAAACTTTCATAAAATGACCTTGACCTACTTTTTCCGCTTGAGTGATTTTGCTTTTAAAAGCCATTATTGAGCAAAGTATAAGTGCTACATGTACCAAACTTGCTTATTGGATGTATCAGTGATCAAACTTTCATGTAATGACCTTGACCTACTTTTTCCGCTTGAGTGATTTTGCCTTTAAAAGCCAATATTGCGCAAAGTATAAGTGCTTCATGTACCAAACTTGCATATTGGATGTATCTTTGATCAAACTTTCATAAAATGAAATTGACCTACTTTTTCCTCTTGAATGATTTTGCCTTAAAAAGCCAATATACATGTATTTAGAAATATGTTTGAATTGAATTTTGCTTCCACGAGGTGAGCTTCGTAATCTGTGATTACCTATGTTTCACAAATGATAAAGAATAGTACATGCATGGTCAACTTCGGGAATTTCAAAATTTCGATTAGGACCGAGCGTCTAGAAGTACATATGTAAGAACCATGCAATAATCCTCTCTGTCCTTTGATGGTTACAAATATATCTTAGCATTTTCTATTTAATTGCGATTTTTTGTAGATTTTTTTCGAAAATTATGGACTGATCCGAATAGAACGGACCGGGCCTTCGAAGTCCTGTGTAAACTATAGGTCACCCGTATATTGTATCGCGAATGACACTCAAAATGCACCGAGTCTCTCATAGAATCGTTCCCTTGCATTGCGCAAACTTCTTGGAAAACATTAAACTTTTCTTTAATTTCCTCTTGCACTTCTGTTCAAGTAAGTTTTTGTATACTACAAGATAAGGGACCTAATAAATTTCAATATCAAATAAACAGTAACACTGTTGATTGCATAATAAAGCTAGTGTTCCCGCACTGTGCACGCATTGTTAAAACAGAGGAAGCTCGGTCTTATCGGCGAGCACGCAGGGGCTCCACGCAAATTTTATGGTCTAGATAAAATCTATAGCATTTCAGTTCAAACACCAATTACTTTATTACTGCTTTTCGCTTTTCATGTGTAATCAAAACTCGACTTTTCTGTACGTGTATCATGTAAACAGAGAGAAAAACACGAGTATGGGTCTTATAAATGGATGAAAAAATTTTATGAAGAAAAAATTTACAAATCATATCTAGGCTTATTGACTCTATCATAGAAAGAAAGGGGCGTGATGTTATCTAACGATGCGAATAGTGCGAGCTTGTATGGTGCGAATTTTGTCGGGTGCGAACGAGTACACTTGCGCATTCTCGGACTTTTCCGAGCGTTTGACGGAAAGTCTCGAGTATGTGCGGTCGTATTCCCGCACCTGAAAATCAGGAGAGTTTCAGAATCGGAAGTTTACCTTGTATTTCTCTTCGTAAGTAATCAGTAAGGCGTGGTTATTTCTCACCACGAAGGGTACTGTAATATTAACCAAATCCCTTTGATGATTAGGGTATCACAGCGCCGTCTGCATGGAACGCGGGTGCGGCTAGCCAAACAGGGGATGCTCACTCCTCCCGGGCACCTGGTCCCACCTCTAGCTTACTAGAGGTCGATGCTCAATTTGGTACTTTATTGTGAATGCTGTTGAGATTGTCGTCAGGATCTTCTTTATCTGATTTGTTTGATCGAAAGGATTCCCGTGGAACATATCATTTGCGTATCACTTGTTATGATACCGTGGATGTCATGCCAGTAAGTGCATCGATATTCAAATGGGCTAAAGAGGAGATAACTCTAGAAATTACAGGAAATAGATTGTTCCACGATAGCATGTTTACATATGTATTTATATTCTGTTTTCAAGATACGACAGATAGAAATCCCACGTGGGATCAAAGGGAAGGTGCCTCTCATTACATAGAAATGGTTAAAACAAGGGTTATCTATCTAGAGCACTTGGTCCCTCGTAAAGGTGATACCTTAATCATGTGTATATACATTGAAAAGGGCTTAATGATTCATGACTGGCTTTCGTCCCGATGCCGTTAATTTCTGACAACACAAACGGCCCTCTATCTGTATATTTTTACAAAACAGTTCCCGTTGCCAAGGAAAATATGAACGGTCTCAAAGACATCGTGAGTGGCTCTCCTACGTTTGGAGGTACATTCATCAATCAAGCGGCCTCAAATCGTCATAGAATGATTGAAACAGTGCAGGTTTTTGTTGAAAACGATTTACTATATTGCACTCAACAGACTCGATCGAAGGAGTTTCTATGATTTCTGATCAGTGGAGGATCCAGCACTCCCTTTTGCGAGAGGCGAATTTTGCTGAGTTGGACTGCAAATTATCCA
Organism: Pinctada imbricata; assembly: GCA_033119305.1. Taxonomy (NCBI): domain Eukaryota; kingdom Metazoa; phylum Mollusca; class Bivalvia; order Pterioida; family Pteriidae; genus Pinctada; species Pinctada imbricata. The sequence goes on along the minus strand of VSWD01000014.1, from coordinate 15,176,978 downwards.
AAACATTGGGATATTGGGGGGGGGGGGGCGGATTTTATCATTTCCTGGAGTCGGCTCCAACACTCTCCCCTGTCGGTGGTGCCGAACTATACCGTAAATTGTCCAAAAACTGGGTTAGGGGAATTTGACTTCGGTCACTGCCTGGAAAAAAAAGGGGGGGGGGGAGCTCCGCTCTTGCTTGCATCTCCCACTACTGATGTATATCCACAATCCCTCACTCCCTTATGTCTGGATCGAGAGCAAAAAATTTGCCGAACTTTACAGCAAATTGTCGAAAACATGGGGTTGACGGGAAATTAGGCCATTGCCTGGAGAGGGAGGCGAAGCGCCCCTAAACGCCTCCCTAGACCCGCCAATTTGGATGTTTGTTCATAATCCCAATCACATTTTGCGTGGTCACAACGAATTGACCTCGCCTTCTGTCTTGATTCTTCTCTCCCATGCCGACATGATTGAACACAGTGTCTGTCAGATACTTGTATATTTGAGTACGGACTATAAATAAACGATGAGGCTATAATAAGATACAGACTATAACGGGATCCGGAGTTGTTGAGCTTTGCGTTCTGGGATTGTTTCGTCAGATGATGATATTGTGAAGGGATATATAGACCTAAAAACCGACCCTGTCAGGATGGGGGAGGGGATCAGCGTCCCGTCCCGCCGAAATTCAGACGATGAAGGAGAGGAAGATACCTTTGATAGCGAGCGCGAGGTAGGGCGACAAATTTTCTTGTATTTTTCATTTTTCCACACTTTTTCACGGAGTTTCTGTTGAATTGAAAGATCGATATAGGTTTCCAAAGAAAGAACTGAATCTGAGTATGTGTGTGTCTCAATGTATAGATCGATAGTATAGGCTCCCCGTTCTGAGGACATGAATAGAAAAGTTATCACACGCTCTAGAATAAGTAATAATATTGAATTTAAAGAAGAAAAAAGGGGCGCTCATTTGGCTCTTTGACTTGGTCGTTTCACTGAAAACGCTGCATCTTCTTAAATTTAAGGTTTAGCTTTACGAAATTCATAAATATGTAATGTCTTATAGATTTATGTGTGAAGCCGTCAAATTGCTCGCTATTCGCGCTGTGACATTATGATAATTTAGTTGCGTCTTATTTACTGAGAAATTCCAAGGGCAGATTACGAGATCAAGCCGTCCTGTAATATATCAGTAAGTTATATCTATTTTTCTGACATAATTCGTTAGAATTAGGGTAGGGTAAAGTAACCCATCTGTTTGTCATGTCAAATCTTGGTTAGTATACATCAATAGGGTAAATCTGGAAACGTACTACATGTAGCTAGCTTTTCGGTTAATTATAATTTGCAGAATTATGTCTGCTGGTATGTCTTAAAGGATCATGCATCAGGCGAAGATTATTTTTGTCATATTGTTGTTAGAAGGGTTCTGGGTTACAGGCTCCATCATCGACCTGTTTCCTAGAAATGCCGCCAGACAGAACGCGAGTTTTTACCCCGAGTCCTAGCTCTTTCTTGTCTCATCGGTTCTCCTTTTCCAAGGTCATTTCTTTTCTGCCATCGGCGAGATGAGGGTTTACTTACCGTTATTATGATACGTACGTCATACGAGAGAAAATGATATTGAATTATGTGAATTATATATAATTTCCGGATCAAAACAATAACATTATAATAGTTCTCAAATGGTTCACGTTAAGTTCATTTTATACTCCAGGTTTGAAAACATGTGCCGGGATATCCGTCCAGTAAATAGGCATATTAACACGTCCTTTTTTTTTTCTTTTTTCTTTTTTTGTAATCCCTCCCCCCCAACCCACCCCATCCCTCCCTATTCTGATTGATCTTCAGTTCCTATAAACTTTGTTCAGATCTGTCAAATCCTATCAAAGGAATGTTCATAAACTTATGCTCATAACTGAAAAAATAGCTCACATAATATTATACAGTTCGTCTGTCTGTCCCCATAAGCGGGGGGGGGGGGGATGGTAGAGAAATGGGAGGGAGGTATCGTATCAAAGAAGGGGGTGGGCATCCAACCTTAGACAACGTGAAAATCATTTGCATAAAAAGGGGAAAAAATATCTGCAACTTGTCGTTTCTTAAAGCGGGAGGGGGGGGGGTTATGTTAAAATATCATTGAGAGGACGACATGATATCGTTATCCATGCAGCTCTACATTTGTCACATTGTCATTGAAACGCTTTGTAAGATTATCTTGTCCGTATGTCTGTGTACGTGGCATGTATGTCAACGATACAAAGTTCTGGAGATGTACATGTAATTGTTGCATCGTTCGGTTCTGTCCGTATGCCATACATACGATTCAATTGGAAAAAAAAAAATCCATGTCATTTAAAATTCTATGATGATAATAAATATTAAAAGCAAATTCAAGATTAAAAGCAAGCTACAGTACCGTAGATGGCACGTTTCCCAATGTTCTGCTATACAAAACTTCTGTCTGCGATTTGTTTTGAAGGGGGGGGGGCATACATGTAATTGGCATCTCTTTTTTGGCATTGGAAAGTTGAGAATTAAAGAAATACTATCTGTGGCATGTCATACTACATTTCATAGTATAATATAGATAGCGAACAAGGAGGCTGAACAAAAAAAGACACATTTGTATTCCTGTGGTTTACATATTGTTTCTCCTCTTTCTTGAATAATCCACACTTTTCTTGGATCTATACATTGTAGCGTACTTGGCCTTAACAGATGTTCGTAGCTTGTGTAACAAGAGGCTGGAACGAGCTGTTGATATTATATTATAGAAAGATCAGTGTATTATAGATGCGGAGTGTTCGAAATTCCCCATCTTACCTGTGATCTCATTTGTTAATAGTATGTTAGAGAGTTCGAAATTCCTTTTACCAAGGCTAAACGAGCTCTTAATAATATATATAGAAAGATCAGTGTATTATAGAAACAGAGTGTTCGAAATTCCCCGCATCTTACCTGTGATCTCATTTGTTAATAGTATGTTAGAGAGTTCGAAATTCCTTTTACCAAGGCTAAACGAGCTCTTAATAATATATATAGAAAGATCAGTGTATTATAGAAACAGAGTGTTCGAAATTCCCCCATCTTACCTGTGATCTCATTTGTTAATAGTATGTTAGAGAGTTCGAAATGCTAAACGAGCGATCAATGCATTATAGAAACAGAGTGTTCGAAATACCTTTTACCTGTTATCTCATTTTGTAATTGATTGTCTGAATTCTTAGAGGACTGACGTTGTTTGGCATTTTATGTAAATTCTTAGCATTTATGATATCGTTATAAGATAGGATGCGCTGAATTGTCATGTACCATACGTTGTCGTTGGTATTCTGAAATTATGGGAGCAGTGTAAAAATAAAAAGTTTCAGAGGGGGGGGGGGGGGGGGGTTAAGAGAATATACATGTACTACATGAAGTATACAATATTTACGAATTAAAAAAAAAAATCGATGTTTCACATAGTGAGGCTTGACTTTTTCGGAATTCAAATTCTGCTTTGAATTCAAATTATGTTTGGAGTTCAAATTTAGCTTGTCTGTCTGCCGGTTTGTATATCTGTCTGTCATTACTGGTTATGATGCCATGACGATATCGACAACTTTTTACGGGTGCAGAATTCAAGGAGAAGCATGGTTTTGATTTGGACTGGAAGAAAAAAAGATAAAAACTAAAGGCACTAAAAGCAATGGTTGCATTTTGCTTTAATTGAAATCAAATGTTCTCCATATGTGCATAGGGCGTGTTGTATTATGTCGTTTTGTAATATAGATGGCATAAGGCTAGTCTCATCTTTAGTTGCTGTGCTCTACTCTTCAGAACTTCGAGCCCTCAGCTACTTGCGGAACTCTTGTATCAGAGTGTTCGAAATTCATAAAGATTACACCCAAATATTTTGCAGAACACTCTCTTCCTACCTACCAGCTCGCACATTGATTGGTACACTTGTTCATTACGTTTTCTTAAAGTGATCGAAATTCATAAAGTTACATGTACACCCAAGCATCAGTGCAAAACACTCGTATAACCACCATTCCACCTACCTACCAACTCGCACATTTTGACCGATTGATACACTTGTTCATTAACGTTTTATTGTTGAAAGATTCGGGGGATTGTTTGTCGGATACAACTACTAATCAAGATTGATGTATCATGTCTGTGCTGGGGTAGTGCCAGATCAAAGTGAGTGTGGTTCAGAGAGTTCTATACTAAGCCAAAACCTTTCCTCCTACTTGGCCTCACATGTAACGACAGATCACTTTATTACCACAGATCTGAAGCTACGACGCCCCCATCCAAGATTTACCTATACCAGACTTGGCACTAAGCCCCCCCCCCCAAAAAAAGAAAAAAAAAACCTTACCAATCCTTAAGCGCTGCCATCCCAAAATTTTAACTCGAAAGCCTCCATCCATGATTTACCTATATCAGACTTTGTACTGAGCCCCCTCCACCACCCCATCCCTAACCTTACCCCTCTTCAAGCGCCATCATCCCAAACTTAAAAGTCTAAAACCGACTACCCTTTTCCAAAAAAAAAAACGTAAACTTTTATTTTGTTTCATTGTTTATTCCTGCAGATGCTATCATGCCGCCTGCATCTTAGATTAACCTTTGCCAGACTTGGCACAGAAGCCTCCCCACCCCCACCTTACCGATCCTTTAGTGCTATCATTCCAAACTTTTAACATGAAAGCTTCCAAAAAGGCTAACTTCCAAGTACTCCCATGAAACGACAATTGAAATCACTTTATTACCGAGTACAGAAGTTACTTTGATATTCTATGTCTTGGTGTCGTTGTATGTGGGTCTTGATGGAGATCACTTTTCCTTTTCATGTGTATTTGAATGATCGCTATTCTCTCCGGAGTACATGTATGTCCTTGTTGAGGTTAAAGTAATTGAGTTGATGCCATGAAATTGGCCCCTTTAAATTGGTCAAATTGTTCTAATGTTTGGTTTCGGAGGGGGGGGGGGGGGGGTTCCAGTTTCAGACTCATAATAGTCATATTCTTCGTTAAATAAGGGATAATTCTAAGGTATCAGGAGTAGTAATATGTTTTATCTTCAAGTATAATTCTGCTCATAAATTTGCTCATAGTAAATCTTTTGCAACGTGAAATGGTTGAAATGAAGGCAATATTACGTTAATTTACAGCACTTTAGGGAATCACGAAAGTCCGTTAAGATAATAATGATGGGTTAAACAGGATGTGTAATTACTTATATCTGTGCCAACTATAATTAGAACCCTTCATTCTCCTCTACAAAAAGTTTAAATATGCCAAGATTTCAACATCGCCTCGTAGTAATTACATGTACATGTTCAGAGGAAATTCGTGTAACCACTGCTCCAGAAAATAGTTCACTAGAACAGATCGTCTTAAATTACGAACTACTTCTACAATAATAGAAATTGTCACAATTTTATCCCTGACGATTTAGTTTTCTCACATAATGTTTATTAAGCTTTCTTCATTCTGTCAGTCTGTCTGGTTCTATGCTATTACAGACCAAAATGTTTATAGGCAAGAGGTTTTGTTGGGATTTGAGTAAAGATAGAGATTATTCAATCAAACGACATGTTTTGATACGATGGTTTGTCTTCGTTCCATACAAACCCATTTCGTGTCGCTTTTGAATCTATTCTGCCTGCACCTATACAAGTAGATGGTCCCCCAAAGCTTTAATTTTAAATGTAAAAAGACGGCGACAGTAACAATCAAGCTTAAAGTATTTATGTTTCCCCATTTCCACTCTCTCTCTCTCTCTCTCTCTCTCTCTCTCTCTCTCTGAATCCTGAGTTACTGAGTGCAGTGCACATAAAGCAGACTGTTATCTTCAGAGTTAAAGCTTTTAAATCTATTATTGCCTGCATCTTCAGCTCTCTTAATTAACATAATTAGAACAAATTGCTGCCAAGAGGGTCGCAGAAACGTGCTTATTTAATTACCCGAATTTTCTTTTGTTAGAATTTTCTCAAGAAGCAACACTCGTCGGTCCGACTGTCCGTCTCATAACTTCGATCATGCTAGCTTAATTTTGATCACGACAGTGTACCTTACCAGAACTTTAAAAAGAAAGGGAGGTTTGCAGCTTAAAACATAAGTTCTCTTTCTTCAATAGCAGTTCGTTTGCCAACTGTACCTTAAACGCTATTATAAACATGGGCATATCTACGACTTCTTTTTTTAGGGAGTCGAAGTCGTCATGGGGAGGGGGTGGGATTAAAAAAAAAACGTTATATACTAACGCGAAAAGTTATCACTATTTTTTTTTACTTTTTTTTGCAAATTTCAAGGGGAAGGGAAGTCCTGACCCCTTTCCTACTCTAGATTTGCGCATGATAAGAAGATGGCATCCAAAGTTGGCGCCATGTCCACATTGGTCTCCCTCAAGTTGCCATTCACGTTTCACATAAATGTTTCACATTTCAGCGTGTTCACATTCAGCGTGTTCACATGTCAGAGTGTTCACATGTCAGCGTGTTCACATGTCAGCTTGTTCACATGTCAGCGTGTTCACATTTAAGCATGTTCGCAGTCTGCGTGTTCACATTCAGCGTGTTCACATTCAGTGTGTTCACATTCAGCGTGTTCACATGTCAGCTTGTTCACATATCAGCGGCGTGTTCACATGTCAGCGTGTTCACATTTCAGCTTGTTCACATTCAGTGTGTTCACATTTCAGCGTGTTCACATTTCAGTGTGTTCACTTGTCAGGGTGTTCACATTCAGCGTGTTCACATGTCAGCGTGTTCACATTCAGCGTGTTCACATTTCAGCATGTATACTTTGCTGTATGTTGGTCCATTTGATTTGATTGTTGTTTCAATTTGTCCCCTGTTGTTGTTAAAGTCGTCATGTCTTATATGACCAGTTGTTTGTTGTATTAATGTGGGTGTTTTCCGCTGTTGTGAGTGCCAGATGGCCTTTTCTATATTTAATCGAGATCTCAAGATTTTTCCATATTATTCAATTGAAGAAGTCCAGTGACATTATTAGACATCATATTCTACTTTGGATGTCCCGACCTAGACTGTGTGAATTTATATTTTGTTTTACGTTGGACAACAACTCCATATTAGTTTACCTCGTTATATAAAGGTATGATGTTACCTGCATTCTGTGTTGCCATGTGAACTAACTAGATACATTTATAATTAATGGTCAGTCTTGTAACAGGTGCAGGATAGATATACCAGACCTATACAGACAGAGAAAGGAAACAACTTTATCATGCCATCTTTTCAGACACTAGTTTCATAGGCGAAATTTGTCAATGCCATATTTCTTACCACGACTTTGCAATGAGAATGTGTTACTAGTATATATATTTTGCAAGTGATATCAGAGCATTTTTCAGTGTCAATGTAGAAGATGAGTAAGAGGGGCTTGTATCGACAATGATTGCATGAAAAACAATTGGACCTTATTCAAACATCTATCAAATCTAATATTCTGTTGATTGATCTATATAGTGATTCCGTCTACACTTTCTCTCTGATTCTCCTGTCGATTTACACAACCCAAAATATCTGTTCCCTTTTCCTGCTCTTTCGCGTCATGTTTTCGATATTTGCTCCCTCACTTCTTCCGGATCTTCTTGTGAAACTGTAGAAGCAGCTCTAAATAGATTTTGTGGATGGCCGACTACATAATACTAGATATCTCCTGTATTTTAAGTGTAGTGTAGTTGCCCTGTATGCTTAGCCTAGTGTAATTTTACTATATTTATAGTATAGTGAAGCTTTATATATCTACCTGGATCCCTTGTGTAGCTGTCCTTTATTTCTAATGAGTCAAAGAAGATCCTGACGACAATCATCAATCAGCACCCACAATAGAGCACAAAATTGAGCATCGACGGACCCCTAGCAAGCTAGAGGTGGGACCAGGTGCCCGGGAGGAGTAAGCATCCCCTGTTTGGCTAGCCATACCCGCCGTCGATGTTCATGCACGAAAATGAAAACGATATCTAAAATACATCACTGTCTGAGGTTATGTCTATATAAAGCCTTGGCTCTATGAATCATGTGACATGACTTGGTAAAGTCATGAATTTTTGAATAGCACAAACTGAAATTTACATATCATGGGAGTTTTGGCATGAATGCATTAGACTGCAGGAGGCAAAAGTCGTAAATTAGTGAGTAATTATGGATCATGTATTTTTTTTCGCATATTTTGTAAAATGTGATTTCCATTTGTTTCAAGAAAGGGCTATGGCGACCATGTCAGGGGAAAATATTCAAAACACTTACTGTCAAACCCCTAGCGGGGAACTTTTGTACGAGCTCCACACGGCAAAGGGCATTAGTGTGACATCATGTATTTCGTTTTAAAGTTGTTCTGAATGTTTTAATTCAGGCTTAATTTCAGTTTTTTGCGATTCCTGTTGTAAGTTTTCCTGAAATAAGTCTCAAAATTGTCTACAAGCTGAAAACTAAGCTTTGGGAATCCGAGATGCCATTGGATCGAAACTTTCTGTTCAGGATTGACCTTGTATAAGTAATTCTATAGTTTGGATACCGTCAGAGGGTGGGACAGAGTAACACAGTAGGACCTTAACACAATGATGCGTGAGCCCCCCCCCCCCCCTCCCCCAAAAAATGTAGTACCAGTATTCTGGATATACGTGGGTTGACTCGTTAGCTCAGTATGTTTTACAATGCCAATGTATACAATGGAATGACGACAGTAAGATTCCTGGAGATTCTTTTGTGTTACCTAATAGCGTTCTTTCAACAAAAGCCTAGCATGTGTGGCTAATAACACAGCGTTGTGGTGCATTAGGCTGATTATATGCAGTTGGTTTCATATTGAGCCAACTACCTAATTTATAGTGTAAAACGCCTGCTTGTGTTCGAAATTACGTTGATAGGGCATTATTAATTGTCCAGATTGCAGTTTTATCGCCAGAATTTAAATGCATCGTGGATTTAAGATCCTCGTCGTACATACTTGGGTCAGGGGATGTAAATATACATGCCATTCATTGTAAGCGTTCATGTACTCATAGGTTGGTTAACTACTCCAAAGTAGTTGCCTAAAACTAGTAAAATGATTTCATTACGTCACTATCTTTTCGATAACTTTTCTTTCCGATTTTAGGCTTTGAAATTGGACTGACCTACTTCGGTGTCAAAGTAAAACATTACGTGACGTCATGCTACGACGTCATTGGCTGTAACTAGCAATGCGTTCTTTGTGTGATGATAGACAGTCTTTCGTTAACAGACAATGAAAATTATGCTTATGTCATTCATTCAATGTCTCCTTAAAATTTTGGCACAAGGAGATCGACCACGAAACCCGATGTTGGCCCCTTGTTGTATGATCCCAAATATTCGTAGAAATAAAAAAAAAAGCCTGCTACGTCTTTCGGTATTTTTTTACATAACTTTTAAGTCTTTGGCTATATTTCAGGGTTAAGTACCCGAAACGTGCATGTCTGGTCCATGCTGCTAATTTATCTGTTCTTAAATGATGCTATGAATTTTAAAACGTGTAACTTCATTCAGCAATTTTTTTCTGAGATACATCAAGTACATGTATTTCTTAGAAATATTTACTTTCGAGCGATCTTGTAGCCCCTCCCCTTTTAACGCAAAAACTTATGATTTACATCAGGGATGATTAAATTTATATCCCCCACGTAGTTGCACATTGTTCTAACAGAGTCGTCAATCAGGCCAATTCGACTCCACTCCCAACGGAAAAAGATTCTAATCTGACTGGAAAATTTCACAGATTGTTCATTTCACATCGGTCCATAGTGCCGAACAGGGGCGTGACAGCTCTTTTAAAAAAGTACATGTATATGTATTATATTTTAACGTTACGAATTCTGTATGAACTTACATGTATGTCAGAGGTCATCCGGATTTACATGTAGATGTAAGGTCAAGGTCGTCAGTGTTTTCGCAATCAAATCATTCATTCAAACTGGAAGTAGAACGGCAATAATTAACACATGTTGAAACATTTTCGTCACAAATGATTCTTTGCCAAACTTTTTACATCAGCAAAACCACTTTTCATACCTCTCTCTTTGATTTGTATGCTGAAAAACATTCAACCGACTTCCACATCACAATTCCTGTCATATCAACGCTTTATTTCCTACGTAATCACACATTGTTCATTAAAACACTCGAAAGATTTGATGGCTTTTCCAACACTTCTGGTATGTAGAGAAGGTATTCTTTGTCGACGAACCGTGAAATGTTGTTAAATCACGCTGTTAAATTCTTCCATTATGATAAATATGAATTGTATGCCAGTTGCAAATCTTGATTTATTCGTTCTTACTTGTTTTATTATTATGATATTCGGGGTAATTAAAGAAATTGCCAACAATTGTTTCTCTCCTAGATGGTCTCTATAGATTACATATATACATACATCTTAAGTGCAGATTTCTTCTCATTGTGCAGCGTGCCATGTGAGGAAATAATGAAAAATGCAACTTGCTAGCAAACGAAAATATATCCTTAAAGGGAAGATAGCCCCCTCCCCCCTCTCCCCTTGTTGAAAATGCCTTAAAAGTTTCCTTTGTATCATTCTCAAAACAGCCCAATTTCCTGTTCCGTCCCCATCTTTTGAAAAAAAAAAAGTCTACATTGCACGAAGCAACTGATGAAAATGAAACGAACAGTGATGAAAATTCTACATTACCATGGACAATTGGACTTGCATCTAATTTTTCCTTCGTTAAGATTGTCTGTAGACCTGCCTGTCCATTATTAGTTATAAGGTATGTTACTGATCGTCTACGGAGATTTATTTTGCCAGGGACTAGTTCGAACAAATCAGAGAGCGTAAATCGCGTCACGTGCAGGCCGTCTAAATTTCTATAGACTGTAAGCAATTCCGTCATTGTCGTATAAATGAAATCGCATGTAAAAGGTGTCGTAAAACGACCATTTCTGCAACAACAAAAAACGTAGATTTTAGTCCTCGACAAAATAAAACAGTTATTAGGTTTGTTACTGACCGTCGACATAGATTCGTCGGGTTGATCAAGCCCATAGAAGGCGAGGCGAAGCTGACCGTCTACGGAGATTTGTCGGGTTGATCAAGCCCATGGAAGGCGAGGCAAAGCCGACAAATCTCCGTGGACATTCCTTAACAAACGTAATAACTGTTTTATTTTTTGTCGAGGGTCACAATCTTCAGCTGTTGTCTTAGAGGCGCTACTGCAGGCAAAGTCGATATTTAGACGGCGTGCACGTGACGCGATTTTAAAACGCACTCTGATTGTTTGTAACTAGTCCAGGGCAAGGACTTACAGATCAAATGTCTTGCACTCCAAAGTTCGGGTTATTCATAACTTTTCGGGTTATTCATGGCTTACACTTAAGAGTTATAGATGAAGATAACACTTTCTGTGATTTCTAGACATTTATTCGTGACACTTTTGGGTGAGGTGCGTCATAAAATTTCGAAAGTTGGTGTATTCAGATTGCCCTTTGACATTAACTGTGGCTTTATCATGGAGTTACGACATGCTTGTGCTATATTTCGTAGAAACGAACTTCGTATCATGACTTGTCTATTTATACCAACGGAGTGAAATTATGATTCAACATTAGGCTAACGATTTCAGCATACTGCTATAACAGATGTAAAGGTCTCTTGGTCATATAAATAACGCAAGAAGGTAGTAAATATTGCTATTCATTGCTTACATAATGAAATATACAGATTTATAATACATGTAATATTCTACACGGATTACAAGTGGGACCGAAAATCTAAATGTATATGTTATGCACTCTTGTCCAGGGGTCCGTCCCGTCTAATGACCGGGTATCAAGCTCATGATAGAGAGAGAGACATCAAATTTATTTGAGTCCAGAAGGGGGGGGGGGGGGGGGGCACATAGATGCGCTCATTTATTGTTGTCGTTCTCAAACAATGGGTTATTTTGTTTGCAAGTCTTGGGTCAACTTATTATCAAATACTATGGCATGTGAGAGTTAGATGGTTTTGAGAATTCTACCCTCTCTAGAAATAATATCGAAACAATTGCCATACGATAAAATATAGCACACAATAGTAAATACATGTAAAACTCTATACCGCACTGGCTGCTCTGCATAAATGTGTCAAATGTAATCTGTTTATTTCAGCGAAAATAGCTAATCATATCAGGGTTATCTGCCCTTCTTATCTCTGCTACTAGGGGGCATCTGTCTTCATTATGATACAGATATACAGCTTAAAGCTACCTTACATTTGTAGAAAACAAGCACCTGTTGTTTTATACATTCTAATGCATTGTCTCGATTCTCAGCTTTTTCCAAGCTATTGTAATTGTTTTGTAAGTTTATAATTTTTTTCTAAAAAGAGGTGAAAGCTCCTAATTAGATATTTAAGGAAATTAGTATAAGAATTGGCTTGTTTAATTGAATTTTGATCTCGTTTGCAGTACTTCCAAAGAATCTACTTTGTACTTCACGTGGTGTCTGTCTTTCCGTCCGTCCGTCCGTTCGTATTGTGACTGTGCATTCAAGGCAATCAGTATCACTTGTTTGGATACGTCTTGATCAAACTTGCAGTGATATCAATAGCAAATAATATCAATAGGAAAAAATATCAATAGAAAATCTTTTCTCAAGGTCATAGTTGATAATTTATAATCAGATTAATTTGTTTTCCTTGATCAGTCGATAAAATTATTTGTGAATTAACTGATAGAAATAAGTTCATTTTTTCTGCTTCTCTGGTACACCTCAGCTTTAATGTGTAATTGGGGTTAAAGCTATCATGTTTTGGACTCTCAGTATGGACATCATACTGTGTTTAGCCAGCGGAATGCTTTTAATTGGCAAATAAAAATATATCTTATACGATATACCTGGTGTTTTTAATATTGTTAGATGCTCTGAAATGACGCTGCTTTATTTTTCAAGGCTCTTCTGTTAGCTGTAAGGGATACATTAGCAAATAGGTTTTATTTTATACTTATGGATGTTGTCTGCTTGATAATACACATGTTGGTATTGACCTATGTTTGTTGTAATCTATGTGTATTTGGATCATGTGATTGGAGGGTGTGTCAACCTTTTCAGTGCAACGTGCCTATAGATCCAGATTTGGGGAAATTGAGCAGTTTAACCCTCCCCTCTCATCTCCACAACCGTCAGCCCCCCTCCCCCTCCCGCCCTTTTCATCTCCACAACCGTCACCCCACCCCCCTATCTCCACAACTGTCAGTCCCCCCCCCCCTCATCTCCACAACCGTCAGCCCACTCACCCACCCCCCTCCTTTGCATATATCCTCATCCACCACTGAGTGAAAGTTACTTTTAGCAGGATGATCAATGTCACCATGTTAGATGTTCCGGGAAGAATATCCGATGGGATATTGTATAGGACAGAGTCGACGAACTTTTCCTCATTTCGTATTTCTGTATTTGGCTCTTCCGAAACTCCTCCAAAATCTTCATTTAACTTTGAAAAACTATTTGGTGATGGGAAATGCTAGTTAGTGCATACATGTTACGACCTTGGATCAAGCTAGGTCACCTTACTAAGACATTCACGGAGCATCTTCAGCTCTGTAGTGTAGCGAGCAAGAGAGCAGCTTATTTAGGGATCACGCTTAATTACCCGCGGTAAATATGTGTACAAGTTGCCTAAGGTTTCCTAGAATCAGATCCGCGCGCCCCAGCGGTAGCTAAGTAAACGTAACGAACGGAGACGGCGGGAAGTGGCGTAACGCAGTCATTTCCTACCGACTGACATGTCTGGGTGTTAGGAACAGAAGGTTAATAAAAGTTATTTTGGGAAAATGTTGTTGTTTTGATAGTTGCGCTCTCTCTCTCTCTCTCTCTCTCTCTCTCTCTCTCTCTCTCTCTCTCTCTCTCTCTCTCGGGACTAAGGGTATATTATTTTTTGTCCGTCTTTCTGTCTGTAAGTTGGAGTCCAAATGTATTAAAATACATCTTGTATCTCTATATTTCGCCTGCAATGCTAGGACATGTAGGAATCCTCCGTCTGTCTGTCTGTCTGATATCATTTAAACTTTCACATAAATGGTTGTAACTTGATGAATATATATGCATTATACAAACTTGCAGGGATGGAATCTCAACATCGAGTATGGGTCTAGATCACATTCAAGTTTATGGTCAAGCATATATCACAGCCAATTGTAGCATCATGTAAATTTCACATGAAAGTTCGTGTGAAATTCATATAAATTTCACAAAAGATTTATATGAAAAATATTTCACATAAATTTCCTTCACATGAATTTCACATGAATTTTTCTAATTGACCTTCATAGAAAACTGAATTCACATAACATCCATGTAAAAATCTTCACATGAATTTCATGTGAAAAATTTCATGTAAATTTCATGTTCGTGCTCGTTTCACATAAATTTCATTTGAACTTTCATGTAATTCACATGAATTTCATATGAGGCACAATTGGCTGTGTACAATGTTAAAAAGGGCGATCACACCTGTTCTTGAACAATTCAAAACCTACGATAAACTGAAGCATAAAGGAATGATAATGTTATGATGACACGTGAAATATTGGGGTTTATTAAGGCGGATCCTCAACAACATTGGAATTTTGTGGTCTTTTCGAGGTGACATAATTTTGCTTCAATGTTTTGGCAGATGTATCTCGTAGAGTCCCTCATTTTTACATACCGTATGTCCTAACAGACGATCTTTTGGCACGTTATTTTATTGCGCGGAAGAAGAATGCATCATTTTGTGAACATGGTGTAAACTCTAAGACAGACGATATGGGAACAAATTACTTACGTAATTAAACGTCGAGAATGTAGCTTATTGTAAACTCTTTACTTCATTTTGTCGAAGGATGTAATATTGTTTATAAGACCTTATTATATTGAGGTAATTAAGTTATTATTGCCCGCATTTTAACAGGTTACCTACAAGGAGAGTACCTCATATCTAAAAATGTATTTTATCTTTGTTTTCTGGAATAAACGGACATACGAACGGACTTGCTCGTCATAAAGTAAAGTAAGTATATACAATGTGCAGGTATAGAAGTATTATCGAGCCTCTTCTTTTTGTATCACGAAGTAACACAATCCAAAGAATGATCACTTTTTCTGTCTGTCCGTCCATCTGTCTTGTCTTTTTTCCATTTCGATGAAATATATGAATATCTCACGTACTACAGCAGCAGACGATAAGAAAACATGTTTGTCTGTCTGTACGTCTGTCGTTCTCAATGTCGATATTATAGAATCTATCAAGCAATTTATAAAGTACGCCTTTAAAAAAAAAGTAAATATTTCTTATATTTCATGTAATACCGTTATACGTAGCAGCAGTCGATAAGAAAACATGTTTGTCTGTCTGTACGTCTGTCTTTCTCAATATCGATACAGAATCTGTCAAGCAATTTACGCCTTTAAAAAAAGTGTTCTGATATTTCATGTGATACCTTTATACGTAGCAGCAGACAATAAGAACTTTCTCTATATCGATATAGAATCTGTCAAGTATTTATAAGGTACACCTGTCTGTAGTATAATATTCTGATATTTCATGTAATACATAGCAGACGACTAAGAAGAATGTTTTTCTGTCTGTGCGTCTGTCTTTTAGAAATGTATCAATTTTATTCATTTATAAAGTAGTACAAATTTTAAGTATATAATATTCTGATATTTTACGTAACAAGGCAGCAGACGACAAGAAAACATATTTGTCTGCTGTTTGTTTGTCAGGATGTAAGGTAATTGGATCATATATCGAATGCATCTATTAGATCCCTACGCGTCCGTTAGTATAGCATTGAACGTGCGTCATAATCTTGTTGGCAGTTTTCATTGTAATTTGCAATATGTATATAATATATATGTATATAGGAGACAAAACAATTTATACTTGCGATTACATGCCCACTCGTTAATCTAAATAGTGTCATAATGATAAACAAGGCTATAATCGTACGCATGAGCCAAACTCCCCTGTCGAGCTCCTTTTAGGTAACCGATCGCTAGGTGAAGTTTGACGCTGAGCTGGAAAAAAATTGAAGGGAGGGGGGTAGGTGTCTTTTTCCCTCCTTTCCAAATCTTTGATTTTTGGAACAAAGGAGTTAATACTGTCCTTTATGTTTCAGTGATGTGATGTTATTGTTCTCGTTGTCTCCGTCTGTCTGTCCTCTTTTCTGTCCGTCCATGCGTGTGTGTTCCGCTATGATCACTGCTACGTCCGTGTTACGTCATCATGTCGATTATCACCTTAGCTTAGTATCATTTGCTTGAAAACCTCCTTTGAATCGATTTGAATATTTTTGATTATCCATGAAGTTGGTCCTTTTTCTGGTGTACATATGTACTGTTACATGTATACTATATTATAAACAAACCTTTTCTTAGCCTCGCTATTCGCCCAAATGCCCACCCACCCACCCACCCATCCCCTTTTTTTCCAGTGTGAAAAAAACTTCGTTTGTCTTCGAATTGAATAGAATCTGCTTTCATCTTCATGAATTTCCACCACGCCCGCGCCCACTCGGTGTAACCTGATTTGTCTGGTATTGGGCATGATGATGTCGTATGGTTCCTTGGTAGTAGGCGTTCCAAAAACTCGAATACTCTCGTACACTAATTTACTTGTAAACAATTAAATAGGTCCTACGGATACTTAGAATCGTCGCAAGATTTTATCATAACTGTGTTTAAAATGGTTTCCTAAGCACTTCTGAAACATGTTCTTGGCGACCGCAACGTAACACGTATGTCCTCGGTGCTCGCCCCCTGTTCTTCCGCCACTTGAGCGACTTCCTCTACAAATAATAACTTACTCCGTTTGCGTGTTTTATAGAAAAATATTCATAAAGTAATCGTCACATTATATGGACTATTTTCACTACAGTCTTTCTGCATAATCCTCCGTTTTTGCCTGTCGTCTTGTGAACAGGAAGGCGTTTTACTGTGCGTGCGCTTTGAACGTTGTCAGTTGCCAAACGTTGGTGACAGGAAGCAAAGTTGACTTGTTTCTAATATCAAAATAATTTGTGGTCCAGAGGGCTGCTTTTCAAATGCAGAGTTTTACACTTATTCTTTATGTGTTAAATATGGAAATTTTGTGTTAATTTTACGTCATCGTGATGACGTAACATATATGTAGCCCGAGGGGCACGTTTATATATCCGTTGCCACAAGGGATACGTTACTGTGCATATGATGTAGAAAACCGGGGCTATTTCACGTAGACTGTGTATTGCTATTTTTGAATCTTAGACCTTGAGCACCTAGCTGTTTATTGGAATGTGAGAGATTGAAATTGGAGTATTGATAACACAATACGTTTGATCTACTTGGCGTACGGGTGTCAATTGGCGTATCGCTTCTTAGTGGAATTTTAATAGTGTATCAGTGTTGTATAGGTAAAGTTGCTGTCCACGTTTAATAAAGGCGGAGCGGGATTAAGAAAGATACATACACTCTTTATAGTATATCAATAACGTTGTGATTACAATATTCAGAATCCCGCTGATTTTTACGAGGATTGAAACTTTATCTAGTATGTGATGATCTGATTTGATAGTGGAATTATGCAAATTTTGGTCCTCCTGACTCCTGTCGTCTTTTGTGATCGTTTCGAACGAAGGAATATGTCGGTATAGATGTATTCGAAGTGACCGTCTTTTATCTTATTGGTAGAATTTTAAATTTGTTTTTGTTTTAGCGCGGTTGGAATTTAGAGGTAGACGCTTCAAATTGTCCAGTGTTACAAGGACGTGCAGGAATTTATATAGATTTATAAGGGTACTGGATTCAACTAAGATTTATCGTTGATTTATAGAAAACATTTTTTGTCAAGGTGTGAAAGATATAGTGTGGCAAGCCAAGCACTCGGATCAAAGTATAAAGTCACGTACTGTGGTATTTTTTACCGGGGCTGCGTGTACACTTGATAACTAAACTTTATTCTACCCGAATGCTGACGGGTATTTTGTCTGCAAGCCCGCTCAGAGTGCTGCTTCTGAATTTCTACCTTTGAAAATTTGTGATTGAAAAATTTAAAAGTGGAGTAATTCGAACATGAAACCGCGTGAAATCGTCATGTCTGCTATCACATATATTGGAATCAGCTGATTTGACCGCAGCGGCTCTACAAGCGCCAGTAGTGTATGTGTGTGAAATCACAATCAATAACAAACATTGATCCGTTCTGAGACGGCTATAGCAGGAATCGCTGGCTTATATGTATATAGGAGATATGGAGAACCATTCTAACCTAACGTTACAAATATTGAGATTCCTCTGCCCGTGTAGAAGGCCTTACCGATCTGAGAAATATTACTTGGATCACCGTACTGTGCCAAATGTAACACAGGTACCCATAGTTTTGTTCTGTAATGTGTGTCTGTCTGTATATCTGTCTGTCTGACTGCCTTCTTTTGGATTTCAGATAAATATCCATATTCCTTACATGTTGTCTTTGATATACTGTACAGAGGGATGCAAGGGGGGGGGGGGGGCGGTAGCATTACCAAACGGGATGTGGCGTGGATAAAACATTTAGCCTCTCTCTCTCTCTCTCTCTCTCTCTCTCTCTCTCTCTCTCTCTCTCAAACTTTATGATTGAAAATGTGCATAATACACATGTCATACATTGTGTGTCGGATGTCAGACTGAATAAATTGTGTTTTGCAATTTAACATATTTCCAGTCGACCCATTGTTTACATAATAGACAACTTTAAATCTTTGTATACATTTGTTTCCCCCGAGGTTTGTATAATCAAGGTTTATACGCACGTACATTTACTCTAAAGGTCCAGGTATTTTAAGAATATAAATTTTAAAATGCGAAAGCCAGAACGAAATGGAAGCTTTTAGTTGTTTAATGGGTAGTTTAAATAGAATTACAATACCCTCCTATTCTATTATAATTGTCCTTGCAAGAACAAATCAAAATAAATGATCACAAAATGGTGAGGGGGGCATGCTTCATCAGTTGAATACTGTAAGACATTTGCTGCATAGATTTATTCGAATTCGGGGGGGGGGTCCCCTATGGATTCGCCATGGAATTGTCGTTGGAATGTTAATTCACGAAGACCACTCGAAACATTTTATATCTCAAAACTTCAGCTTACTAGGTAGTGAAGATACACGTAAACCCTTTATTTTGCTTTCAATCTGAATTTGCGATTAGGACAACATCCTCTAAATTTCATGCAGAACAAGTTCCAGAAATGGGAAGCAAAGTATGTCTACATCATGATGACTATAGATATGATACTTTTTATTTCGGTACATATAGCGACAGCATACTTAAATCTGATATATTTGACTTGAAATAAAAAGACTTTTGTTTTCACAATCAGTGGCGGATTTAAAAGAGGGGGAGGCGCTAGATCCTCCATTGGCCATGTTTTTAAATAAGCACCAGAAATGGCAACATATTATTTGATTATTTTGATCTTTTGTTTCAGGAGCCAAGTGACCAGCCGGTGAAGTCGCCCGTGGACCAAGCCGAC
This sequence comes from Pinctada imbricata, assembly GCA_033119305.1. Classification (NCBI taxonomy): domain Eukaryota; kingdom Metazoa; phylum Mollusca; class Bivalvia; order Pterioida; family Pteriidae; genus Pinctada; species Pinctada imbricata. The sequence goes on along the minus strand of VSWD01000014.1, from coordinate 15,157,488 downwards.
GACGAGGCCCCTGACATCACCATGCCCCCACCCATGGAGATACAGACTCATTTTACCACACCCCCTGATGGATCCCCCGAACTGGTAAGGCTCTATAGTTAATATAAGGCATGCTCTAAAACCTACCTGGTCTAATGATGAGGCACCTGATATCACCATGCCTCCACCCATGGAGATACAGACTCATTTTACCACACCCCTTGATGTATCCCTCCGAACTGTTAATTCTTTAATATGTAAGGCATGCTCTAAAAACTGGGCTCGGCTGGAGTCAATATTTGCCTGGTTCCATTTCAAAGACGATTGACCTTAAAATTGTTTAAATTTCAAATTTGACAATAACCAAGAATAATGATTTAAGAAATTTAGTTGTTTGGTAGCGCTTTCAATTTGTTAAAAAAAATAATTTTGATTTTGATCTTTGAAAATGAATTACGGTTTTTTTTTCTTTTTTTTTTTTGTAGCATTCAGAATTTCATTTTAAATCGACTTTTCTTACTTGCTTCTTCAGCCGTCTTCACTAGGACTAAAGACGCCGACTACAGACCCTGTTACAGGTATAGACCTGGAGTCTGAAATCGACAAGCTCGTGCAGAAACGCTCGGATATGAACAGCGACAACAGATCTGACGGGGGCCAAGCGTCGTCTGAATCTGGGGGAGAAAACAACGAGGCCGAAGCAGACGACGGAGAGAAAGAAAAAGAAAAATATATACAGAAAAGAAGGTAGGAACCTGTGTGATTAGGAAGGTATTAGGAAGGACAGGGAATTGGGGGGGGGGGGGGGGGTCTTCAGGCAGCAATGTGTCGTCTGAATCTGAGGAAGAAAACAATGAGGCCAAAGCAAACGACAGAGAAAGAAAAAGATAATATATACAGAAAAGGAGGAAGGTGTATGTGCAGTCAGGAAGGAAGTTGGATTGGAAAGCGGAGGGTATAATGTGGAAGTAGAGAGATGGAGGAAACTATCTTCATGTTGCCTGCAACATAAGAGCGATATATAGGGATCACTTTGTCCGACGTCCGTCTGTCTGTCAGTCACACTTTCACATATTTGGGTAAAAATAAATACATATACATCAGACATCTTTTAAACACGCAGTAATGGTAAAGCATAATGAGACTCGGCACCCAATATAGGTCAAGGTCACTTTCAAGGTCAAGTTTACATACTGAGGATCAAACTTGCAACAGACATTCCTGTTCTTGAACAGTGCTATTTTACACTCTAAGAGAGATGGAGAAAACTATTAAATTATACTTTTAGACTAAGTAACTGTAATATTATTTAATGTCAGTTATTTCATTATTAATTTTGTCCTTTATGGGCTCTTGTAGATGTGATTTGGAATCAAAATTTGACTATGGAAAAATTGATGCAGAGAGCAGCTAGTAGAAGTAACAAACAGAAATAGATACACTAATTTAAATCTGTTCAGAGACTAGGATTTGGTTAGTTCAATTTACTTTGACAAAATGGAGCTATTATTCCTTACCTATCTTGAAGATAAATTGATTTCCATTCCAGATTTGTGCTACAAGAGTTAATCAACACAGAGAAAGACTATGTTAAAGATTTAGGATTAGTTGTAGAGGTAAGAAAAACTCGGAATTGTGTGAGGTGTTAGTTGAAATAGATAAAACACACCTTTGTTTAAAAAATTGGATAAAAAAAAACATGTATATCGAGAATAAGTGTCTTAATTTGTGTTTTGTTATGGGTATGCAACACACAGCAAGTGCATTTATTGTACATGTATTAAAATGCGATAGTGCATTTCATCCAATAAATGCACTTGCTGTTTGTTGCATACCAGTAACAAAACACAAATTATGACATTTATTCTATATAAATGCACCATAGTTGTCTATTTCATTCTTTTTATCTGAGATCGCGTTTTCTATGTAAAAGGGTGATGTTAAAATTCAGATCACCACGGGCTCAGTTTGCATGTTAGAACAGCCATCGCGGCATGTTTCTTTAGATCTTATGCATTGTGACATCAAGAGTGTTAAGATACGAAATACAGCACATTCTTTTTAATAGTAACATCTCGGGGAATTACATTGGTTGTGCATATATACTTTTGATACAATAGACTTTGGCTTTTCACAATAAGGTTAACTCGTATTACTTTTGTCTGTATGATCATGATGATATAATACCCACTCAGAACAAGGAAATAAGGTATATCACAGCTTATAGTGGTGCAGTATGACATCATTTTATCGTTTTGAGTGGGTAAAGACATACTCTTTGTTGTGAAAAGGTCTATAGTTCTCTATCAGAGGTTTTTGTATAATAAATGATACATTTTGTAGCAAATTTGCAATTGCCAGACAGAAAATTAGTGACTCTTACATCAGAGAAATCAATATAGGGCAGTGTTATCTGTACAGATTAGATAATGCTTTCTCTATATAACTCAGTCGGTGCAGTAAGGTCATTATGATTTATAGAAAATTATCAGCAGTGATGAAACAATTGTTGCCAACGATCAATTTTGGATTGCTAAAAGTCTTCAGATTTGGACTTTCGATTTTAATGTCCTTGAAAAGAAGAATTTTAATCATTTGGGTGCCGGTATTTCTTTCTCTCTTTTTCAAACTTATTAGTATGGTTTCTTGTTTTTGCCTGTAAACTTTAAGATAGTAAAACCTACAGTGAATTTTATTTTGAATTCTTATTCTTTTGTTTTCAGCAAAATTTTCTCAAATCTATGCAGAAAAATACAACCCAACTATCTTGTATGCTGCATTTTTTTGGGTTTAAATCAATAATCAATTTGTGTACCCTTTCTGAATGTTTTTGAGTTACGGAATCGTTAAAGTCTTCAAATGTACAACACTAATGATGAAATTATACACACGTGACTTTGACAGCTTTTATAATCGTTTATTATATATTTCAGGGTTATATGGAGATGATGAAAGAAAATCCCATGCCGCCCGGTAATGAAGGAAAAGATAAGATAGTATTCGGTAATATTCACCAGATATACGACTGGCATAGAGAGTAAGTTTTGAGTCTTTGCCTAATACAGAGTTTTTTCCCCTTACAGACGGTATCTGACTTAATACCATTGTGACGTAATGAAAATGGTATGGTAATATATCGAATTTATACTGTCATTTCCCAGACTTTTAGGACTGTTTCCTTAGAATTTGATGACGTCATAATCAGTCTACGTCAGATACCGTCACAAATGGGAAGTAACTCTGGTTTTCGAAAATAGCGAATATATATATAGCTGGAATGGCTGCCTGTCACCTTTTAGCTATTCTGTCTCTTCGATTATACACAGTTACCTCCCATTTTATACGATATCTGATGTAAATGCATTATGATATCATGAAATAAATTCCTACTTAACGAGTTAATCGTCATATTTGAACTACGATTTTCCTGAATTTCACGTTTGTTTCCATATAATTTTATTACGTCACAGATTCTGTCCAAAATGGGGAAGTAACTCTGTATATCAAAAAGACAGAATAGGAAAACAAATGAATCACTTTATCTTGTGTCTGTCCTTCAGTCCGTTCGTCTGAAGGTCTATTTTTAATCATTATGTAACTAAAAATTTTGACTTTTGTTCCACAAAGATGATACTTTGAAGGTTGGTTTGTGATAATGAAATACAAAGTAAGGTCAAGGTAATAATAGGAAAAAAAATTACAAGATCTGCTAATGTTGTAAACAAATTCTTTCGTCAATTGATTTTTATGGAAAAATGCTAATTTTAATCAAAATATCGGTCATATTATGAATAATCTACTCAAGGTGAAAGTAGATTCAGATGTTGAACGAATTATCGTTTGTTGAAATTGTTACTTTTACAGGGCAGATTTTAAGCATTATCCTTGCAGTTCCCTGAATAAGGTTTCAAAATGCACAAAGAAATAGAGAAATGTCAAGAAAAGAAAAGTAACGAATTATGGATTTGATAGAAAGTTCAATTTGAAATTCTTTTTGTTTTCAGGAGTTTCTCACATGAGATACAGAAGTGTCTTGATGATGCTGAAAAGCTAGGTTCCCTCTTCACAAGATGTGTAAGTAAACAACAAGAGACCAAAATGGGAAAATGTCCTGTAATTGACCTTAATTTCATTTCATCTTTCATTGCATCTTTTTTATACCAGTTGAAATAAATATAAGTATCAAGTAGGAGTTTCGTTAGTAATATGATGAGCAAACAACTGTGATGTAAGTAAAAAAAATAAAATAAGAGGCCCAAATGGGGAGTAAATAGCTGAAATAAGAGGCCCAAATGGGTAGGAAATAGCTGAAATAAGAGGCCCCAATGGGGAGTAAATAGCTGAAATTATAGTCCCCAATGGGGAGTAAATAGCTGAAATAAGAGTCCCCAATGGTTAGTAAATAGCTGAAATATGAGTCTCCAATGGGGAGTAAATAGCTGAAATAAGAGTCCCCAATGGGGAGTAAATAGCTGAAATAAGAGTCCCCAATGGGGAGTAAATAGCTGAAATAAGAGGCCCAAATTGGGAGTAAATAGTTGAAATAATAGTCCCCAATGGGGAGTAAATGGCTGAAATAAGAGTCCTCCATGGGGAGTAAATAACTGAAATAAGAGTCCCCAATGGGGAGTAAATGGCTGAAATTAGAGTCCTCCATGGGGAGTAAATGGCTGAAACAAGAGTACCCAATGGGGAGTAAATAAGTGAAATAAGAGTCCCCAATGGGGAGTAAATAACTGAAATAAGAGTCCCCAATGAGGAGTAAATAGCTGAAATAAGAGTCCCCATATGGGAGTAAATAGGTAAAATTAGCATTAGTACCAGTCCTACTAAAATAAAAGTAAGTATCAATTAAGAGGGTTCATCTTATGAGAAAATAACTTTGATATTTTGAGAAAGGAACGTTAATATTTACAATTAAATAAAAGTTGTGAGCTTCACCATTTCTTACAGGAGTTTTGAATTTTTTTAAAATTTCTTTTTCAGGAAAGACGACTGCATATGTATGTAAAGTATTGCGAGAACAAGCCAAAATCCGAGTACATTGTCGCAGAGAATTTAGATTATTTTGAGGTAAAATTTGATCCATGTAATCTATGGAATATCTTTCATCTGTAAATTTTTCAGAGAACATCTTTAGTTTCAAATAAAAATTATGATCACGATCCTTTCTGTTTTTTTTCTTCCATCATGATTCTTTTCAAAAATTGAAGCTCTTTTATACAGTTCAATATGCTTTTAATTCATACTATTGACTCTTTCGAATGCAGGAAAAATTTGAGAAATTCCATGACGTCACAATGCAATTTCGATGTTTGACTGAGGTTCAAAGCTTGTTTTCCCGTGGTAAAAGCATTGTGACGTCACAAAATTTTGCTTTTTTTCCCCCAATCGGAAGGGTCAATTAATTAGATGAGTGACAGTTCATTAAAAAAGGGTCACAATTTGAATAATTTCAGAATTTATCAAACAAAAATAGAATGTATGTTCTGATGTTTTCATTCATAATTGCAATTTCAGGAGCTCAGACAAAAATTAGGTCATAGGTTAAACCTACCTGACCTACTTATTAAACCTGTACAGCGTATTACAAAATACCAACTTCTGCTCAAGGTAAGTAACTCTTGTTTAAATAGATACATCTGTTTTATTCACGCATCAAAAAGATTTTTTGTCAATTTTCTTCTTATGTTTCACAATTTAGTCTGCAATTTTCAAATTTATAGTAAAAGCTTGAGTACTGTATATACATGTATAACAGTAAAAACATAGATTAATCTTACTGATTTAAAAAAAAAAAATGTAGTAAAAAAAGAAACATTAAAATTTTTGAAAAGGAAATTTCATTTGATTCATTCCTTAACATTTGGAGTCCCATGATAGGAACTGAAGCTGTCATTCATAAGGATACATGTGATTGCAAATTTCAACTGCTCTTAAATTGACTCTTCCGAACTCGGGGAAAATTTGAGAAATTCCATGACATCGCAATGCAATTTTGATATTTGACCAAGGTTTGAAGCTTGTTTGTCCGAAGTAAAAGCATTATGACGTCACAAAATTTTGCGTTTTTTTCCTGCAATCGGAAGGGTCAATTACGGTACTGCATAGAATTTCATTTTCTAAACATAATGCAACAAGTACTAATGTAGGTGCACCATCCTTTGTTTTATGATTTTGTTTCTTTTTCACCTCATTTGTATATATAGAAACTTACCGTAATTTTCTAGAAGAAATTTTTAACTTAATATGAAAATTGACATTATTTAGGATATACTCAAGTACACAGATAGAGCTGGTGAGAATACGAAGGCTCTGGAGAAAGCGTTACATGTGATGTGTGTGGTACCAAAAGCCGCTAATGACATGATGCAAGTAGGCAGGCTTCAGGGATTCGATGTGAGTACTTAACATCATAACAAACTTGTTAAAATCGTTCCCCGTGACTTGATGTTTAGAAGTGAATTAATTACTTTCAAGCTCTGATGCCTGAAAGAAGCTTCGTTTTGGACATTTTTTCAATTTGACATCATATATATTATTTTGCTATTTCAAAAACTTGTCATTCCATTCAAAACTGTCATCAAAATAAAAAGGAGGTTAATATCTTAGCACCATACCTCCAATGCTATTTTGAACATAGATTTTATTTGGATATGCTACTGAATCGACCCTACAGGAAATTCGGAGCCACGCACTCTCTGTAAAGTAAATGTACAAATCTAAATTCAAAAAATAAAACAAGGGCGCTACTGAAATGAATTTTGGTGGCTCAGCTATAAGCATCACTGATGAAAATTTAATATTCAAAACACGTGTCTGGTGCAGAATAATTGGTTTGAAATTTTCTTCATGAAGGTATAGAGTTGGAACACTTCCATATTAATTCATAACATTACATCAACAGTTATCTTGCAGTAAGAATTTAGATTTATACATCACTGTTGCGATAAAAACTGAGGGACCAATGCCCAATTTCACAAAAAATATTTTAAAAAGCTCAGGAAATTAGCAAATTTTCGCCAATGGATAAATAGCTGTATAATTGTCATTTAGATTGCATCATGTTTTATGTAATTGAAATTCAGTAATGAAGGTTCTCCAATATAAGTTGTTTAAAATCTTCTATTTTTTACCTTATAAACAAAATCATAGAAAATTGGTTTGAAATCTTGAATAGACCTAAAATTTTTCAGAAATCCTACTATGACTTTTTTTTTTGTCCTTTTGTCAGGGTAAAATAACTGCTCAAGGAAATCTGCTGTTACACGACACCCTGCTGGTAGCAGAGGTGATGCAGAATAAAGGCGATCAAAAATTCAAGGAGAGACGAGTATTTTTGTTCGATCAGATAATAATCTTCAGTGAAATGACGCAGCGGAGGGGAGACAGCTTTACAAATGCAAATTACGTCTATAAAAATAGTCTCAAGGTAAGAATATCTTTTTAAAATGATTCAGGAATTTTTTCATAAAATTGGAAATTATGTGTTCATCAACAAAAATAGTCCCAAGGTAGTAAAAATATTAAGGATTTAAGTCATTGTTTTTATGCAAATGCAATTCTTTTCGACAAAAATAGTCTTAAGGTAGGAAAATTTTTAACATGTTTAAGATTGAAGTTTTTTTGGTTTTTTTTTTTTTACAAATATGAAATTTATTTTTAAAAAACAGTAGCGTCAATGTTAGAAAATGTTATCAAAAGATCAAAGATTTTTTTTACACATGTGCAAAATATTTAAAAGAAAAAAGGTTATGGTAGGAAATGTAAACATTAATGGAAGTTGATTACTGAGGCAAAAGTACATTGATGTGCTGAGACAGTAATTTTGCAGATGAAAAAATATAACAGAAATTTTAATAGAATAAAGCAAGAGACAATGATGAAATGAAGTACCTTTACACTCAAAAGTGTATTTGTGGGTAGAGATCGAGTTAAAATAAATATCAAAATTAGGAAATTGTCAATAAAAACATTCCGTATGTTGGAAAGTCTCAATTTCAAAATAAGAATTTACGAATGTAACAATTGCTACCAGGGTTCATATTCGCTATTTTCGAAAACCAGAGTTACTTCCCATTTGAGACGGTATCTGACGTAGACTGATTATGACTCATCAAATTCTATGGAAACAGTCCTAAAAGTCTGGGAAATGACGGTTTAAAATTGATGTTACCATACCATTTTCATAACGTCATAATGGTTTTACGTTAGATACCGTCTGTAAGGGGAAAGAACTCTGTATTCCGCAAATACTCAATACACGTAGATGTATTTGTGCTCAGATGTGCGATACTGTCCACCTGGGAATTTACGAGGGTAGTGTCTCAATCACTTGTAGTCCATTGTTTGGTTTGATAAATTTAATGTTCAAAAGAAAATAATTCAACAAGATAGATCATGCAACTTTGTACGTGTATCTTGCCATTCAAATGATTTATTTTGCAGACAAACAAGATGATAATGAAATGTCCCCTGCCGAACGAGCCGCTGAAATTTATGTTGATCGATAAATCTCCGAGCTCCGATACACGATTCATCATCCAAGCTCAGTCAGAGGAAATCCTGGAGACATGGACAACAAAGATTAAGTCCATACTAGATATGCAGAATGATTTTATTGATTGTAAGTTGAATTTTGCCGAAAAATACTTTGCTCTTTATATCATGTGTTGATGTACGTGTATGTTGCTTTAAACCACCTTTGATTAAAATTTTAAAGTTTCTGGTTAAGCAAAATAACATCAAGTTTAAGAGATGGAAATATATGAAGGTTATCTATGACAAGAACTGTATCATGATTGTTACCTTGAACTTTATTACCTTATCAAAAAAGATTGTGCATGTAAGTTGAACAAAATAAATATTTCATACTGTGATATTTCATAAGCTCATTGGCAAGAGCTTTCATTTGATACCATGACTATTAACCTAGTTACCTTGACCTCCAGTTTTGACCTACATTTATTTTCATTTATTTATTTTTAAATGTAACATTTGCACTGTATGGTATATCTTATGAATGATAAAGAATAAGCCTTGATATTGGCAGGAGATGCTTACTCTTCCTGGGCACCCGGGAGTTCTCTTCTTTTCATATGGTGGAGGTTTTTGTTTGTTTGCTTTGGTTCCTGTTTTATCCTGATTTTGAATGCCTTCAGTTTATGATTTTCTGAATTATAGATTTTATGCTGTATACAGGGATATGGTCATTATCCATATTTGTCATTGCATCATAAATTGTATAAGTTTTCCTTGAGAGTGGCCATAACTGGTAGACCACTATAGCTTATTTTCCAAATAACAATAAATAAATTGAAATGATACACCGAGACACCATACATCAATATTTTCATTGAATCTCACAATTATAAAAAAAAAACTTGAGCATGCAGAAAGATGATCTAATATTACATCACAATGAAATATTTTGCTAAATAATCTTATGTTTTGTGACCATGCTTTAAATATATAGGCTGTAGAATGGTCTAAGCTGAGTGTTAACAAGGAAAATAGAATATTCTTTGCATTTTCTTGTTTATAATTTTGCAATCTTAATATGCTGTTCTCTAATTTTGTTCATGATGAACTGTTCTATTTTCAGCCCTTACAAAACCACAGCAACATGCCAAAGAATCGTAAGTACAAAATGATTTACTTTCAATCTTGTTATAGAGTAATAAAGATTTTGATGAGCTTTGGTGATCTTCCTATTCAGATAAATAGAGTAAATGCCCATTGGGACTCCACTGCATGGGATCAAAGCGTGTGATATTGCGATTCCTTACAGAGTTCTTTGAATGTTTTTTTTTTCATTTTCTTAATTAAACTTTACAAAACTGATGATCATAGCAGTAGGGCGATGCCTAATAAATCAATCAATATTGTCTAGATATATGAAAAGTTAATAGTTTTTGCTTTTCAATAGTTCGTCGATGACAGAAACGTTCTTGACCTTTCATTCCTTTTGACGAGCTCTTGAAGTGTTTGCAAAAAAATCTATACACTTTCCAAATATATAAACGATATAAAATTATTTATTATGCATTGCCCTATTGCAACGTCTCATTCGTTTTGTGCAGTATCACTTGATGAAAGTACAATCAAAAACCTCCGTAAAGAATCACAACATCGTATGTTTGGATCCCACGCTGTAGACAGTGTCTGACATAGAATCTTTATGACATCTTTAAGTTCTATAGAAACCTTCCTAAACCTCTGGGAAATGATGGTATGAAGACGATCTACCCTAACGATTTCATGATGTCATAATGGTTTTATGTCAGATACCGTCCCAAATGGGAAATAACTTGTTTTCCGAAAAAGACAAAACAGTTAAGTTGTTTAACCATAAAATTTATATTCTGTATTAACAGAGTGCTTCTTGTAAGAGATTCCACACCAGACTTACTACCCAGTATGGGCAAAGAACCACCTCTCAGGAAAACGTGGTCGCAACCCCAGCCCGGGGGAAAGGGAGGCAACTCTCGTATCCCAAAGAAAGACCATTTACGGAGTCCCAGTAAAGAAGGGCAAACCTCAAGGTCGAAATCGGTACCAGGTCAGATTCCAAAAGTTGTAGAAAATGATGAGCAAAGGACTCTAAAATCTGCCGTTCTTTCAGATAAACTCGGAGATTCATATTCCGAGAGTGCTTCAGACGTAAACATTAGTAAATCCTCGTCAACCGAAGCATGTTCGGATTTTCATAGACAACACTCAAATTCTTCTATTGGGAGTGTGTCCCCGAATATAAAACCGAAGAAAAATATTCTGGAGGGTCTCAAGTACAAAAAATCAAAAAGTGACAGTGCGACTGCTCCTAATGATCAAAGTGCAAGTATGAACTCGAGTTTAGGAAATAGTGAACAATTTGAGAATTTCTCAAGGACTTCTGATCGGGGAGAATTAGATTCTAGTCAGTCAGAGGAAACAGGGGCTGATCAATCATCGGTAAGTCCACGGCACGTCAAAGCATCATGATCCCGGGAACGTTTTAGTAGTGCTACATTGCAAGTTTGCAACTTGAAGAATGAAACCTCCGATTGAAGCAGATTAGACCTAATAATAGAACTTTTGTGTACGTGTTTGTACCCTTGACCAATATTCCTATGTGATTTTATTAGATCTTAACAAATACGTATTGCTGTTAACTAGTTATATTTAAATTAACCATTGTGAACGTTTTAGAATAACTGTTGAGGCGTTTAAAATCACAAAAAAAAACGAGTCATATATGATTACAACTGTTTTAACCTCAGAAGCATCTAATAGTCTTGATCTCATTGACGACATATATATTTTAGCTTTTCTTTTGCTTACATTGTTTGATTTTAATTATCATGTTTTATTGAGTTTTAATACAAAATAAGTTGTTTTATTGTTTATTTGTCGGTAGAAATATACAGAAAGATTTATATTAGTTAGAATTCATATGAGAGAATTACATCACAACCTGTGTGGAAAGAAAGTCACCAGAAAATTTTTAGCTTTACGTCATTACCTTTCTGATCAAAATTAAGGGGAAAATTCAGAAGCTTTACATACTTTCATCAGTTGATACCTATTCATGCTAATATAAACTGACAGTTTGTTTGGAAAGAAAAAAATTGTCAATTAATGTTCAGCCTTAAAACACTTATTCAGGGGTGTACAATATATTGTATGGCAGGCAAGTGATATTTTTTCACATCCTTACCAATTTAAAGGCCTGTGTTCATAGCGATCTTCTTTTTTGTTACACAGAAAATTTCAATTTTGGATTAAGTATACTCTTAGTATTTGTAAGAGTAAAAACAAAATTTAATTTTATGAAATTTACATCATAAAATGGTTGAATTATGAAGAAGATCTGCTGGTTTTTGCTATTGTAGCAACATGACCACCGACGTAAGCTAACTCTTGCAAATTTTGGCCAATGGAAAACCATCTATCACAAAGTCAATCCTCCATTCCTCATTTAAGTCCTCAAATCCTCAGAATTGTCAGTATTCCCATTTCATGCAAGTATCATTAACATGAGGCCAGTAAATAATTTCCGTTCAACTATTTATAGTACTGGAGATTAATTATGATGTGCACTTTCATTTAGCGGCAGTAAAAATCTTTCGTTCAAAAATTTTTATAACGAAAATTTTCCAGTTCTCTGTACCGAAAGAAGAAAATTAATGTAGGATTTCTTGGAGAGTTTATTATGAATAGAAATCATTATAGAAAAATTCTTAGTTTTCTTCTTCACACTTTTACCTCAATCATGTGAATACTTAGGAATATCTGAATTCTTAACTTTTTTCAAATTTATCGTTTAATGTTTTATTTATAACTTCTTATAACCATGACAAGGGTATTGATAATTTTGAAGTGGGTTATTTTGAGAGGATTGAAAGATGGGGGGGAAGGAGGGGGGGGGGTAAAAATAGGGAAGGGAACCTAGAAGAGGGGATCAAAATCAGGGGACGGGAGGGGAGATAACTGATGAATAGCATGTAATACTCTGTAGCTAGCACTGATGCATGAGCAAATACACAACAATAAGTTTGTAAAACGTAACTTGAGCATCTTACAGCATCTTCCTCTCTCACAATCATTTAGCATTAAAGGTATATGTTTATTATGTATACTTGCCTGTCTAAAGAAATCTTGTTCCTTTGGGGGAAAAAAAATAGTTTATTAAAATGAAGAAATGTTTTCTGAGGTATGGGATATATTTGAAATGGCGTTCACCCATTTCCCTCATATGCACAATATACTAAAGAATTGAACGTCTTGATATTTAAGGATGGAAAACTTCTTTTACATTTGTTTGTGTATTTTAGCATGTTTAAAAAGACTACTGAATTTGACAGAGATCAATTTCCCAAACTTCAAGGTTAATTTATAAAGTGATATAAACATGATAAAGGTTACCTTTAAAATTTTGTGCAAAGTGTCTAATAATATCAACCATGTCATTCAGACCTCCCCTGCAACCATTTTCAGTTTTGCTTCCCTTTCATATATATGATTTTACAATTTACATGTACCAAGAAAACCAGTCCTATCTTTTAACATATTTCATCGATTTACTCGATTTTCTTAAAAGAATTTCAAGTAACTCATTTCGTCATGAATTTATTTTCCGTTATATTTTGAAAACGGAACATTTTGAAAAATTCATTTCAATAACATTTTACAACAAGAAGTCAGTTGTCTGGATACTTCAAATAAAACCCTTAAAACTTACATTACTGTTTACAATTGTCACATATACATTTTTATTATAGCATGTCATTGAATAATATTTTCGAAGAATGTTCTCCATTATGAATGATCCAATTCAAAACCACTTCAATATCTATGTTCTTAATGTACTGCAATAGACCATTTGCTGAATTTCATAATTGCCGACAAAGTGACGCAAAATGTCTGAGGTATGCAATTTTTGCTCATTTTTTCATTGTTAGGTCACAATGGAATTGCGTCTTTTAACAGTGACGTCATAATGTAACAATTTTGTGCTTTCTAACAAAATCGGAATATGGTCTATTCAAATACAACTCCTGTCAAATTACTGTATTATGGAAATTCTATCAATTTTGCTGTTTCCACTTAAATTTTGGTCACATCAGTATTATTAATATAACTACACATACTCAGTACATTAAATCTACACAAGATATGACGGCACCTGATTGGTGCATTTCACAGTTGGTAATTGATATAGGCCAGTGAACCGTGACCATGGTGACGTAGGGTACACATATGTAAACGTAGTCATGATATTACAGACTTTTCCGTGCAATATTTTCTCATGCTTGCCGACGATGTATTATTGTTTAAACTAGACCACATCCAACATTCGTATTTTATACGCATCGCATTTTGCTTCTTCTCAAGATAGATGAGTATAATTATTGTATTTTGGTTTAATGCGACAAAGTATGACTTAAATTCAAAGCAGAATATATGAAAAGCTTTCCTTTAAAAATGTTGAATAGGACCAAGATGTTCAAAATGGCAATTAGGGTTCTGTAGAACTTCCTTTTGGAATACCAAATTGATACATCTGATATTTTTAATGAAATGACTCTAAACATATTTTAATTTTACTACATTTGTAGTAAGTATATATTGATTTTGAGGTATTTTTTGGACCATTTAAAACCAATATCTTTACCTTTCTTATTTAGTAGTAACAGCTGAAAACCTCGTAAACCAAGCACTTAGCCCTTATCACATTATTTTTGTTATGCTAATTTTGAATTATGAACATGATGAATTTAGTTTTATTTCTGTTTGATGTTTAAGTTACTGGATTTCATGAACAAGGATACTACAAAATTTTACAGGAGAACAAAATGTCCTAGTCATTGATAACATACATGTATGATAAGGTATAGATTGTGCTACAACTATTTGTAAACTATTTAAATGGAGTCTCTCAATATCATGAATATTATTCAATTCGGTAGAAAATTGATTTTTGGTCAGAGTTTACACCATATACAACCAGAGTTGTCTTACTTTAGTATTGAAGCGTAGACTTTAATTTACAGACATTTGAGATGTTTATATTAGTGCATAATTATTCCTTATCATTTATATTAAGTATCTAATTACATGTAGGTCAGTAACCTTGACCTTTGACCTACATCCTTATCGGGTCTTACTACAAGAAGAAAAGAGTGTTGAAGGATAAATGTCAACATTAAGTACACAAGTCTAATATTTAATCTTGAATAGATGAAAACTACAAATGAAAAGCTTGCATAATATCATTATTTTATTTGTTTATTTAGAAGAATTCAAATGAGGAAAAAGTAATACAAATGAAAATGTTTTCATGAATGAACATGGCAAATTTATAGACATCAAAACCTAATATTTTTAATAGTACATGTATTAATGTCTTTCGTCATGACAAAAATCTTCACAAAACCTGGAACATTTATGTACTAAGATTTTACGGTTATGTTTATTTTTGTCTCTTTTGAGTTTACGTTAATTTTATGTCTCCCTAGACTTTTTCCTAGTTTATTTGTTTATTTCATATTTTATATTGTGCATCTTTTTATTAATCAATAAAAATGCTTGTTATGTTTAATGCCATATAAACCAGAAATTTTCTTGGGTATGAAATTTTGTAGTTTTAAGGTAAAACAATGTGTCTTTGTGTTGGAGAGAACAAATGTTTGCCATTTACCAAGTTAAGTAAGAATTGGCCAGGTGAAATACTTTCAAATTTTTTCAGAACTTTTCTCTATCGAAATGTGCTCAGATCAACCCACAAATATAGGTCCCAAAGGAACTTTGAAAAAGTTATAAGGGCACTAAACTTGAATTATATAGGGAAATTTTCCCGCCATTTTTTTCCCTTCATAATCCTTTATAAATTATTAGATGAATATCTTGCTTCACCATAGCTACCTTAAGAAATGAATTTCATTTGTTGATTAATACTACATATATGTCTCAACACAGAAATAAAAGTTTTGCAAAAATGTTTATTTATCACCTCTGCCTAATTCTTGCGTGGATCTATCCAGTATTCAAAATACATGCACTGAGAAATGAACTGACAATATACTGAATTTTTCCAGCTAAAATACAAATGTAATGTTTATATCAGTAATGCTTATGCTTCAGAAACAAATGATTATGCTTTAATAATGAATAACTGAATAAAAGGGGTAGGGCCACGAAGCCGATATTGGCCTTAATTTTGATAAATTTTGAACATTGTACTTCATAGAATTTTTAACTGTGATTTGACATTTTGAAACGTTCTCTACTGAATCAGGAATCTACTTCTTGTAAACATTGCTTTTATCAACACCTTTTAGCCCTTTGAAAACACCAAAGTAGGTCATATTCGGCTAAATTTATGCAAAAACTCAATATTTCTATTAAATTAGCAATGGCCGCATGCATTAACTATGATGACAAATTTATATGTGAAATATTATCATTATATCCTTTTGTCATAAACCTTTTATCTCAGTTAACGCATGCGGCCACATTGAATTCTACGACAAAAGACCAAATTTCCAGCAATTTTCGCCATATTTTGTCAATAACGTCAAAATGACGTCACTTCATGACGTCATTACAGTTAAATGGCTCATTGTTTGGTGATATTATTCTTTTCATGAAAAGCGGTAAACATTCGTGTATTTTCATGAGAGATATCAAGTATTCCTCATAAAATTTATTTTAAGGGAAAAATCAAGGGCCGATTTAGGGGTCTCGTGGCCCTACCCCTTTATGAGAAAGTTCTTTCTCTTGCTATTTGAAATTAGTCGAAATTTTCAAAATTTGTATCTCAAAAAAATTTCTGGTTTATACATAGGTTCGCTTTCACTTTACACTCCAGAAAGCTTTGTGATTGTTGTTATTTAATAATTGATTTTGTGATTAGCGCAAGGAGAAATCTACATTTAAATTTCGTGATCTATGTATAGATAAACATGTACATTGTACTAGGATCTGAGAATAAGACGTTTGTATATAAAGTAGTGTATTTATTGCATCGTGTGTGAAAAGTATGGAGAGAAAAAAAGAGAAAGGTTCGAATGAGATGAAATTTTTACTTTTCTGTCAAATGCATACATGTAATGCATTTTGAGGCGTAGGAATCACTTTGTTTCGTGATGGCAGTCATCAGTCAGTCTGTCTGTCTGTCTTTATTCAATAATATGAGAATATCTCAGGACTTGACATCTGAACAAAGAAAATAATACATGTACATTTCCATGAAACCTAACTTTTATTATTAAGACAAAATATGAATGGTTGGGTCAAGAACATTTCCGAGGTCAAAGGTCCAAGGTCATTTAAAAAATCAAATTTTCAACATTTGATGACTTTTGCTTAAACATTCATGTTATCATATGTGTAAGTACAGCTAGATTCAAACAAATGGGGATGAAATGGAAGGGTAGGTAGAATTTTACAAAACAAAAATATGCATGTTCTATCTCTCTTCAATTGTAAGCCATTCATACATGCAAAAAAATTTCAGTGAAATTTATTGTATTACTTTACATTCCATTCTGTGTCAAAAAATATGCTCTGTAGGCAACAAATTGTCCCACAACATGCAATATGTATTTCAAACATTTTCTACACTAAAGGTTGAAAAAATCAGAATGTTTAATGATCATATATGAATTAGCTTAAACATAATACATGTAATTCAATACATTCAGCTTCTAATTACCTACACCTTCAAATTGTTTAAATATCACCAGCTGTCCTTTCCTGGCAGATTTTTTTTCAGAAAAATATATTAAAAGGTTCAGAGTCCCGCAAGGTTGTTTGATCATAATCTACATAAAATAGATCTGCAATAATTTCTTTTACAATAATTTGGTTGTCAAATTCTAGATAGATTTATTTTTTCACAAGCTGTACTTTTTTTGAAACAGCTGATGTACAAAAATTGGATACTTTTTAGAAAACACTAACACAGAATGTGTTGAAGTCTTATAAATTCTATTATTTGAGTTCATATTAAAATTGTATCAAGCATATTTCGACATCAAGTCGATAGAGTATATCTCTAAAATGCTTCTGTTGAACTGTAATCAGTATTCTAGTCTTTGATTGGATGTGTGAAAAAGCAATGCATATTCGTCAGTGTACCCGCCCCCACTTGAGTATTAGCTGATAAAGTAGGCGGGGCAATGGGTAAAAGTGGGCATGACTGTGAATGAGAGGGTGTGTCTAAGAGTATGGAATTAGGATATGAGAGGATACTCATAATTTGGAATAGTGTGTTTGTTTGTATATATTATATATGTAAATCTGTAAACTAATTATTCTGCTCCTATCGATGCTTGTTATTACAATATTACTTGTCAAAATGGTTTCTTGAAAAAAGAGCATAAACATCATGAATTTGTTTATTGTTATTGATCAATGAAATTGCAAACAAGTGAAAATCTGCATGACAAACTAGCCAATTTTGTGACCATGGCTGTTCACTAAAAACTAGTTCAAACTTAACATATTGATTACAAAAACAGTCAAATTCTCTAAAACTTGCCAATCCACTTACAATTCAATACAGGTACCAATTATATCTTTAGATATTTATGTACAAAGATGTGTACCTAGAGTCAAGTATTTGTAAAAAGACTAATGATCAAAAACAAACATGTGTATAAATACTTTTGCAAATGGTGAATCATTCTTATACAGGCTGTACGTATCATATGGTGATAAAGAGATACGACTCCATATAATAAATGGGACAGTAGATATGCCATGTAAACCTTGAATATATACTTTTCCAATTACCGAGTAGAAAAAAGTTGTGGTTATTTGGATTATATGCACCCTTTTCTCTTCCTACCATTGTTGGTTTCAATGATTGAAGATTGATGTACCGATATGTCTCCAACCAAAGCAGAATAAGTCTGGAACAATCTTGGTAGAAGCTAGGCAGCGTATACTCTGTTGGCAGAAGCGAGGTCTTGATCTGTTATCTTGAGAAGCACCACTGACTCTCAGAAAATTGAAATTCTAGGAAAGTCTATGAAAAAGTACGGCTACCTTTCATTTTCATGCAAGAACATCGACGGCGTGTGCGGCTAGCCAACGGGGGATACTTACTCCTCCCGGGCACCTGGTCCCACCTCTAGCTAGCTAGGGATCCGTCGATGATCAATTTGGTGCTCTATTGTGAGTGCTGTTGAAATTTTTGTCAGGATCTTCTTCAACTCTTTCTTGTGGTTGATGCATATGCACGATACATGCGATTAACATAGCCTCCATTCTTTTTCTTTATCCTTTATAGATGCTTCACATATAGTTTGTCCATGACTGCAATGCGACATCAATAGTCTGAATAGAGATTTAGGTCTAACGCACGGTCTGTAGAAAATGGTTTCTGGTCACGGTCGAAGTAAAATCCATGAGCAGATAGAATTTGTTCATGTGATATAAGCCCGATTGGGTCTCTTGTTTGCTACCTAGGTTTAACAGGTCACGGTGTGATCAAATTGGGGCTCCTGTTTTCCGCTTGAGCTCCAAAGCCTATTAAGTGATAAAGACCCACTTGGACCTTTTGGTTGTCTCTGCAACCTACTGAATGATATACTTGCAATTGGACATCTCGTTTGTCGCGTAAATTGACAGCTTTCTGAGTGATGTACTCCAGTTGGACCTCTTGTTTGCCGCATGAATTTTACAGCCTACTGGTTGATGTAGACCAATTTGGGCCTCTTGATTGTCGATTGAATTCTACATCAAACGAGATATTGAAGACTAACGTATTTACGAAGAAGACTTCGTCACAGATGGACTTTCCTGCATTTTTGACTGCATGTACCTGTACTAACGCATGAACCTATTCAGAATTCCGGTAATATTTTATGTAAATACTAGTATAAGAGTATCTTCTTGGTAGGGATATTTTTTTTCAATTTTATGAATGGTAATTGAAACAAAATTGTACATGTTAATATTGTCAAACCAATGAAGATAATAGACACTTCTCGTTCGTTCCCCTTCATTTGCCGAGTTGGCTAAAGATTTTTAAGTGTTTTGATGTATCTTGTGAGAAAATTTTCCTCTATTTTTCAAACAAAAAGCAATGTTAAGACACGCTCTCTCCATTCAACTAAAATAGACTGCAACATATTTTCCCCAAACGTTCCAGGATAACGTTCATATAGGAAAGATCCTCACAGATTACCAGGCGGTTAAGGAGGACGAGATCTCGGTGTCACGTGGTGAAATCGTCCAAGTTCTGTCGTCCAATCAACAGAATATGTTCCTTGTCTATCGCCCTGCAAGTGCCTCATCGCCCGCGGCCGAGGGCTGGATTCCAGGCCATGTGATAGGGCCTAAAGAGGAGGGCAACATGAGGTTAGTATTTGAGGTATCATCTGAATAACAATAAAAGAAAAAGAATTGTTCGACTCTGCGGCCAGACAGCTTTATTCTGGACAAACACGTCTAAATACGATGCACCAAATGTACATGTAACGGACGATGAATCCTCACCAGTGGTGCTTCTAGCCAAAATGATACCAAATTGAATAAGATAGTTTAGTTTTCTTCAAACGCATTCGAAAATTTCTGTTCACAAAACTTTCTCGAAATTTCTGAAAAGTGGGTCCTGTAGCATGTTAAACGTCTTCAAATTCAATAGCATCATTTAAGAACAGATAAATTTGTAGGATGGACCAGACATGCACGTTTCGGGTACTTAACCCTCGTCAGTGATCCTCGATATAAACAACATAATATGGCCGAAGAAAATGGTAGTTATTATGACCAAAAATTTACGGAAAGACGTAGCAGGATGGTTGGGATATGATGTTACAGTACCTCATTTCCCACCCATCCTGCTACGTCTATTGGTATTTTTGTGGACATAACTTTCACAGTCTTTGGCCATGTTTCATTGTTTGGATAAAGGATCACTTACGACGGTTAAGTACCCGAAACGTGCATGTCTGGTCCATGCTGCAGATTTAGATGTAAAATTAATGTAGCGCCTCTTAGTTTTATTTCGAAGTTTCTTATTTATCTTATTTTGAAAAGAGTGAGCTGATTCAATTCTCTCTCTATATGGTTTATTCTAAGAACAGACTGATTAAAACAAGGAACATTACCTCACCTCTATGTTTCCGATATTGCCTGTGGCATGGATACTCCAAGCAACTTCTCTACCTGTTTAGCCGATGTAAAATCAGTTACAACACTTTTGGGGATGATTATTTTGTCACATTATTTTATCATTGCCTCGAGGAAAAATGAGTCGGACCGGAAATCATCCTCGAGACTTCTTTCTCTATTTGCAGAAGCTTTTAGTATGAGCTACAGTATTCGGCTCGATGCCTTAAATCTGCCACATGATGTTTTTATGAGACATATTCCCATATATATTCTTTACAAAGAGTATTGAAAGAGTTTCAAATGAATGATCATACAAAAATCAAAGTTTAAATTCATTGTAGATATAGAGGATACTTGCATACCTATTGTACAAAGAAACACTGTTGAGATGACTTGTGTGTACATGACAAATATGGACAAGAACCATATCCCAATATAGAGAACAAAATGGAAAATTCGAAAATTTTTAACCGAAGAGCATACAAAATCATAATAAAATAGGAACCAAAGCAAATAAACAAAAAATTCCACCATAAGAATAGAAGCAAACTCGAGTGAGACCAGATGCCCAGGATGAGTCGGCATCCCCTGCTTGCATGCAACACCAGTCCCCTCCATTCGGCAGACATGTCACATCCGGTTACCTCCACTGTAGAAGATAAATATGTTCTCTGTGGATGGATGGTTCCAATGGTCTAAGACAGAATATCATTTACCATTCTGGACAATGGGACATCATAGTGTGTTGTCCTCTGTGTTTCAATGATATGATGTTTATGTTCACGTTGTCTCCGTCTGTTAGTTTCATTTTTTCTCGTCGCATCTGTGTGTGTTCCGCTGTGATCACTGATACTTCATTATGTATAGATCTCCTTATCTGTACACATGTACACGAATATCTATACTGCTAGTCTAAGATTTATCATTATTTTATCGTAGGAAACTTTCATGGCAATTATTTAAGCTTAGGATGCAAGGTCTCCGACCAGAGAGGAAGATATCAGAACCGGCCATACCTGTAGAGAGGAAGTGTAAGACTTTGCCGCGGTCAATCAGTGACTTCAGGGAACGTGTGGTAAGGGAGCCGTTACATGCAACCGCTTTATTTCTTTCTATTGCACTTATTTCTACTTTCGATGTACTTCTCTCTAACGATTTATTTCTGTCTCCTATCTTATTTCTACTTTCTCATGTACTTTTCTCTACCTCTTCATTTCTGATAGTTCTAATATTAAACCTAGAGCTATCAGAAACCATAAAAACTTTGCATTTAGATATATAAACATGAGGCTACATGTTTTTCCACAAAAAAATCAATATAAACACAAAAACTTACTAAACATATCACATACGACCTTCTTTCATACTCATTAAACTGGGGATTTTCGTCTATTATTTCCTTTACAAAACATTGAGATATGAAAGGTCGTAACTAACTCTTTTAAAAGACTTTATAGAATTAAAATTTAGGCAAATTATGGGTCGTGTCTGACACATACGACATTTCGTATGTAGATTTTTCATCCGAACCATGGTTACAGATGGGATATCATTATGAAATTTCACAGGGAGAAGGGAAATGGTGTGACCTATCTGTTAATAGCAAAGAGTCAAAAAGGTCGTGAGTGTTACTTATGACCTTTCAATTCTACAGCGTCGATATATGCCTTATTGAAAATTTGTCAGAATGAGTTCACCACGTTCTTAAAACCTTTGTTTCTTCCAGTCCTCTCCACACGACCTTCAGTATGAGATGTCACCGTCCGTCCTTCAGCCACTGACCAATGTGTCCGTGCAGGCCGGAGACACGGCCACTCTAACTTGCCGGATATGTGGCCGACCTCGACCAAAACTAACCTGGAGGTTTAATGACAGTATCCCCGTCATAAGAGGGTCGCGAGTTGACCTCAAATACGACGAAGACGGATTTGCTGTACTAAATGTAAGAATATGAATTTACTTCTTCTTTTTATCTAATCTTTAATATTTACATTACTAGTAGATTCCCCATGTTAAACGCCCATTAGGCAACTAGAATTATATTCCAATAACTTGGGTTGCTCACGTGCAAGTTTTGCATGTAGGGAGAATTTACCAACGTTCAAATACATTTGACACTAAAACAGGCAAAATATGCGAAGTGCATGAAAATAAAAATGACCGATATTTAGAATAAATGTAAATATAAGTAATGACTGTCTTACTTTTGGTGTTCATTCGCTTCGCGATTCACGGAATTTGCACGTGTCCAACCAGAATTATACACCCATGAACACCAAAAGTAAGACAGTCATTTCTTAAATAAATTCATTTTTCTTGAAATTGGGTTAAGTTTAGTTTAGTTTAAACATATTTATTGCTCAATACAGCATAGGATTGGCGACAAGTTTTTACAACATTAGAAATTGGGTTTTATGGGTAATCAATTCGTAATAATTTAGGATAGTGGTAACTTGAATCTTAAATCAAAAATGTCTTGATTATCTGGATATAGAATAATTTTAACAAAACCAGATGTCAGAATTTCGACAAATTTGCATTTTCAGTTGAAATATATTTTGTGTTTTAAAACTCTATCAGAGAAAACTGCGAGTATGTGCTTACTGTTTTACAGCCTTATCTTTTCATAATTTTATTAGCTTTATCAAGTAACATCAGCAGACAGCGGGGAATATTCCTGTTTAGCCACAAGTAACCTCGGATCTGTAATAACGAGGGCCCAAATAACGGTCCTAGGTAAGTAATGGCAAAATTGAGGTCACAAATGAGGCCCTGGTTAAGTAAGGACATTATACTAAGACACACAAATACATGAAAACCGATATGATTAAGGGCAAAATAAAGTCCCATGTAAGCGAAAGAATAAATTACAATACAATAAGAATGCGTTTCATGAAGCCATGATTTCGTAGCATCTATAATACCATATGCTTTAGTTTTCCTTTTCTTCGGGAAAAACACACTTTCAAATATGTATGAATGGAAAAGGTTCTATGTACACGACAAATAATATTTTCAGACCGACCAGGTGCGCCCAGGAAGCCCAAAGTAAGAAACCAGGTGGGAACATCAGTCCATCTCGAGTGGTCACCTCCAGCCTATATTACGGGAGACGTACAAATACAGGGTTATACCATAGAGATAAGAGAAATCAACTCCGATATGTGGCAAGCGGCTATTCCATACGTTCCAAATACGTCACAGGTACAATAAGATTAGCGGTGTTTGAATGACGTTTTATGTTATGAAATTCGATTGAAACATTTTATAGGGCTTCGAGCAAAAAAAAAAATTATTTAAACTTCTTGTGGTTGCTTGATCATTTTATGTCTACTTGTATGCATTTTTTCGGTCAGTTCAGATAAAGAAAAATATCTTGCTTTTAAGATCCAGGTCACGGCACCATTTTTACATTTACTGTATGATTAATTCGCTTGTCATCGATCGTATATATTGGTACTTTGAAAGTTTGAAGAACAAATTATAAATCCTAGTGTCAATACTAGTGCATAGAATAAATAAGTTCAATGATTTAAGGAGGCTCAATAATCGTTTGACGTCATCAGATATCGAGTGCAGTACTTTTATATGTGTCCTTTTTTAGTTTTCGGCCTTCAAACTCCTCCGTAATTCGCTTGTTTCTTGACGAATTTCGACATGTTTGGTATCGATGGAAACAGAAAATTATCATCTACAATCTGAGTGTAATAAATATTAAGTCAAATGTATCGTTTAACTTATATAAACAAAAATATCCCGTAAGTGAGACACCCTGGCTAACGCCGTACAAACGTATCGTTTTTAGAACGTCATCGGCGGAAATTCAACCGCCTGTTGCCTATGAACAAATTCAAGAATGTAAACTAAAGGTCATGATAAAACAAGATATTTCTTGGAGATTTTAGCGATATCATAGATGAGATATTTCAAGTTTGGTTTCTCTAATAATCTTCGGTTTAAAGAATTTTTCTTCAAATGTGTCAACTTTCGTACTTTGCAACAAGATGTTATCGAATAGAGTTTCCCTATTTGAAAAATTTAAGCGAATGAATTTTAGTTTTAACCCTGCTTTGTTCAAAGATATATCCATTTCACAGATAACTGCACGCAATATCGAAAACGAGGGAGGGGATTGACGTCCACTTATTGACCTTGAACGTCAAAATGTTTAAAAACGCTTCCGTTTACTTTAGTTCTATGTCTCTTATATATATTTCCGTATCTCTAAATAGATTGATGTAATCAGATATGAAATTTTGAACAAAACATTTTTTAAGCTTTGACTTGAACTTGAACTTTATTTGACAAAACATGAAAGGTGAGTTTATAAAAGAAAAGGTCGAATAACGCTTTGCCAAGGATATTTAGAAGTACACATGTTACTTTCCTTTTCTTGTTTATTCTTCGACAAATCATTTGTAAACTTGTTTATTCTTATATCTAATTTCGATGATAAATGATAATTGTGTAAGTATTCTTCCTTGTATCAGAATTTGAAACTTTCACTGAATGTTGGGAAAGAATAATCTCGACTCGGAGTATCTGATTTTTAGCTCAACTGAGCTATTGTCATAGCGCGCCGTCCGTCCGTCCGTCGTCTGTCGTCCGTCCGGCATAAACCAAGTAGGTTTTTACAATATGGAAACGAGGTAATACGGAATGTCTTGTACTTTTGTTAAAAGATAAGATTCTGATCTTGAGAAATATGCCAATTATAACATGTGTATAACAGTTTTTAACAAATATTTTCATCGTTTTAATATCAACTAAGGGAACAGGGCATTTTAATTTGACTTGTTGCAAATTGTTACAAAATCGTTACTATGACAACCAAATATTTTAAATCACAATGAACGATAACATGTACTTTTTTATATTTCTTTTCGAAGGACAGAGTTTGTCGTTGAGAAATATGTAAAAGAAAATAACTTCTGACAAAGACTTCTTATCACTTTGATGTCAAATAAGGGTACTGAGTACTTTTTTTAAGATTCTCATTTTGGGGTGGGGGGTAACCAAAATGTACTTTTCTGGAACAGTTTTAGCTATTTCACTCTTTGAAAGCATTATCTATAAAGAAATATACATATTTGATGATATTATGGTGAAAATTATCACAAGAATGGTTTCAATCTGGAATCATTATCAATATATCATGTTTTTATCTATCAAAATTCATTGTTTTGCGACATATCTCGGGGTTGGTTTACATATGTAACATTCAGAGGACCACTGGTCAGTCAAATGGTCGATGATATTGATCTTAATTACAAATATAAATCATCAGATATCAATGTTAAATTAACAGAATATTTTTTTCTCATCTGACAAAGAATTCTTGGATTATTGAGCCACCTTAAAATAAAATCCCCGATTGTATGTCGTATGTTTAAGCATTGTCAAATTTTCCTCTTTTTTTATTACGGACGTAGATCTATATGCGTCAAATAGATTAATGAGGCTAAAATCTCTTAAATTCTTATCGTTTTTCATTCAGGCTAAAAGAGAAGGTAAAACTGGGGGTATCAAATCCAGGTCATGGCACCAATTTCATTCTCTAAAATCCTTCTTGTGTTTTCACAGGTTATTGGTGATCTATGTCCAGGTTCAACTTATCAATTCAGAGTCAGCTCAAATAATAGCATTGGTATGAGTGAACCAAGTATCGAATCTGACTTCGTAACTATTCCAACTGAAACAGGTAATTGTATTTGTCAAAAACATTCTTTGTTAATGTAGAACTTACTTGCAATGTTTTATTTAATTTAGGATATTGTTGAAAAATTCAGATGAAAATTTAAGTGTTTCTTCTTCAATGGTTCGATACTTGAAACAAATAAAAAGATCAAAGAAAAAGGGAAAAAACGAATGGAAGCTGCATAATGAAACGAGATACTTTTTCTCTCAATCGTGATTACGTATTATACATTTTCTCAGAAATGGTTGAAAATGAGGATGGTGTCCTTACATTGTGGAAATCAACTTACGACAACGACTTCTCAGAAATAGATGAAATTGGAAGGTAGTTAGCATTATACGTAAATCTATGTTTTCAGTTTTGCACTTTGTTTAGTTATGAAGATGTTATATTTGAATTGATAGGCAGTATGAAAAGTAAATCAAAGAAGGCAGACCAATGACTATACTAGTATGCTCTTTTGAATGTCTCTTGCACTTTGGACTCCCTTTTCTTGCCAAATCACTTTTCTTCAACCAGTAGAGTTCGGTATGCATTTACTTACATAAGTTCTTGCATCAGGCTTGCCGTCTCTGCTTAATTAATCTGTGCTGATATGTCCGTAAGTATTATGTACTAAGTATTTGTTTTAAAACAATATTGAATTTTTTTTACTCTATACTTCAATACTTGAATTTTATATATTGATTTCATTTTCGTGCTTAGACATCGACGGCGGGTGCGGCTAGCCAACAGGGGATGCTTACTCCTCCCGGGCACCTGGTCCCACCTCTAGCTTGCTAGGGGTCCGTCGATGCTCAATTTTGTACTCTATTGTGAGTGCTGTTGAGATTATCGTCAGGATCTTCTTTAACTCATTCATACTCAGAGAGCCGGTAGCAACTGATAATAAAATCATATTTCCCCATAAATTCCAGAGGGCGCTTTTCTGTTGTGAAGAAGTGTGTCCAGAAATGCTCTGGGCAAGATGTTGCCGCCAAATGTTTAAACAAACGTCAATTTGAGCGGGAAATAGTGGAGTTAGAATTCAACACAGCACTGTCACTACAGCATCATAATCTTCCTCAGATGTTTGATTTGTACGACAATGCATCATCTCTGATCATTCTCATGGAGTAGTAAGTATTCAAAGAGCAGTCTCCCGTTGTTTATTGATGTTGTAATTTTAATTGCTCATTGATAACACAGTGTTCTTTGTTGCAGTGTGGAGCTGCTAACACAGTTCCCCACGACAGAGTATTTAATGTGTATTCTTTACAATTTCTTACGTTCCAATTCTTGCACCAGAGAGAGATGATTTTTCTATGCCACAAATCTAAATACCGGGTAATCTCTTTATATTTAAACCCTTAAAAGCTGACTCTGATTATAGGTGCCATTCACTAAAGTAGTACTCCTGACTACCATCATGTCAGAAATCTTCAATCTTATTTTTCCACATTCTAGTTTCCCCATGGGTCGTCTCTTTGAGTTTATATGTGGACGACCTACGTTTGACGAGCTGGAAGCGGCCGACTACATCAGCCAATTGCTCAGTGTATCTCAGTATCTACACAACTGTCGTATAGCACATCTAGATATTAAGGTATGTATTTTTCGACCACTTTGTTTCTTTCCTGAACTTTCAAGTTACCAAAGCATTACAATTTGGAATAGGTATCTATGTGTTCTGATTAAATGAGCGGTGTTTTCCATTGCTTTCATGTGCTTTCGCTTGATAAAGGCCGATTGGCCGAAATATTGTCGATAAAATTGCTCTATGTATGTTTTAAAAAATTCCTGTCATTGTCTATCGTCATGGGGATATGAATTAAGGATTGTTTTAAGCTTCATGGGGATATTAATCAAGGATTATTTTAAGCTTGTGGATTTGTTCGTCTATTCGTGTAAATGATTATCCATGCAGCCTTCTTAAAATCCACTCGTTAGCATTTTAAAACTTGCATTCTTGATTGTCTTTGGAAGTACATAATTTGTTAATTTATTAGAGAAATAATGACAAAGAATTAGTTAGGAAATCACAAGGGGAAACACGCAACAAATAAAATATTTCGAAAATCAAAATCAATCGTTCTACATTTTAGCCAGAGAATTTACTAGTTGATGGTGCCAGTGTCCCGGTGAGATTAAAACTAATTGATTTTGGTGATGCCAGACACATATATAATGCCCAGTATGTACACACCGTGCTTGGTAGCCCTGAATTCCTAGCACCGGAAATAGTCAGCAGACTTCCTGTCGGGCTCGTAACAGACATCTGGTATTTCGTCTTCACTTTTCTCTTCTTTTTATAAGTCACAATGCATTTCAAAGTTAAATTACTCTTGAGTTGTATTGCTCTGATGCTGATTTGTTTTCGTAATTATATTGGGTAAAAAGAGCTTGCCATTTATTCGCGGGTTACAATATTGGCGGATCGACCACATGACTGAATATTGTTTTATTCTTTTAAACGCCGCGAATACAATTCCGTAACATAATTTGCCTGTCATATTACAAGCACCCCTTTCAAAAAAATATGACAAATACCATAGAGAGAACACATTGACGACATGAAAATTTTGTCAATGTCCACTGTTGGATATACTTTTTTGACGGGTCATTGGTGTACATTTTTTATACTTATATTTTCTAGGAGTATTGGAGTGATATTATATGTGTTGCTGAGTGGAGTATCTCCGTTCTTGGACGAGAGTCATGAGGAAACTTGCGCAAACATTGTAAATAACGACTACTGCTTTCCGGATCAGTATTTCAGTGGTATCTCAAACGAGGCTCGTGACCTAGTTAGGGCCATGCTCACAAATGACCTTAGGTAAATTCTACTTTTTTTTCACAATAGATATACTACTCTGATGAAAACGGGGAAAAGGTTTGTGGAAATATGGGAGAAGGTTTTTTTTGGGGGGATCATGAAATGTATTGCGCCGAAAGATCATTTAAATACATGAGTCGTGCAGCACTGGTTAATTTCCTCATCTTTTCTCTAATCCCTAGAATGGACAAAGGGTTTGTATTCGGATACCTAGTATTTATATGTAGAAAAAATTATAATTTTAAAGACTTTATGAAGAAATAAATTCTGTTCTACTGCATGAGGGAGGGCGTATCCGTTAATTTCAGGTGTCCGTTAGCATTAGGATCTACTGTATTTTGAAAAAACCTTGTTTATCGAACGTTTGCACGGTGGGTACATGTAATCTCGAACCGCAGAACAATCGATTTTTCTTTTATTTCGAGTGATAAAGATTATATAACACAAAAAGGGGAATGTGACACAGTGTATGAGGGACATAGTTATGCAGTGTATGGGGGACATAGTTATGCAGTGTATGGGGGACATAGTTATGAGTTTTATCCAAAATAAGAGAATAATATCTTATTATAGAGCTGAAAAAACGGTCGGCGTGATCCATGTATTGTAGATGAAAGTGAAAGTACTAAAAGCTGATATTCATCGTATTTTGGATACAACTCATAGCTAAGACATTTTTACCTGCATCACATTCCCCTTTTTGTTATAAATGATATGTATTGCACAAAATGAGGGGATGGACAGGGTGAAAGGGAGGCGGAAGGAAGGGGACAGGAGGGGGGAGGGAAGGGGGGAAATGGGAGGAAGGGGCGGGAGGAGGGAAGAAGGGGGCCGGGAGGAGGGAGGAGGGAGGTAAGGGGGTGGGAGGGGGAGAGAGGTACCCCCTGTCCCCCCGCAAAAAAAAATTATAGAAAACATTATGTTGAATCTTTCTAATTGTTCCAAATTTCTTATTTTGTATAGTGAGAGACCGACTGCTCAGCAATGTATGGAGAGTATCTGGATCCACCGTGCTCACACTCCTAGATCCGCCACCCACCGTCCAAGATCAATCCCTATTGCTAACCTCAGAAACTTCATAGAGAGAAGAAAACAACAGGTTTGTAAATAAATAAATACTAACAGATGGATAAAGTAGTATAAATACATATAAATAAATAAGATGAATAAATAAAAAGATGGATTTAAACATAAATGAAAATAATGATTAATTATCTAATTAAAATTCGATCACTATTATATTATTTTTACTATTGTAAATTTATACATGTCTCATGCATACATGTATAAACGATGTTGTTTTTTGCTAATAAACTATACCTTACTATACTAAAATTATAAATGAATAAGTAATTAGATAAATAATTGAATAAATTAATCTATTTATCTATTTATGATTTGATTAATATAGATAAATAAATAAGTGAATGAATATATATTAAGTAAAGTAAATGTCAAATATTAAAGATAATACATTTCTTTATGAAAAATCATAAAGTTCTCCAAAAACGAAGTGTCCTCTATATTGATCTGACTGTACTTACGTCATCGTCATGTGACCCATCTTTCTTTCAGGGTGACGCATGCGTAACAACGCCTGTCACGTGACTTGAGCTTCAGAAAGAAGATTTCGAATTAGATGATGAATTTTACTGAATCATGCTGAATTGAACACTAGTTCCAGAGTGAAGATTTTTTTGTCTTTCAACATACATTTATAACAATAATTCTTGAGAATTATTTTAACTGAGATTGCATTTCATTTGAACAGTGAAGGAACTGGTTTAAATGAAATGGTTGCTTTGGAATTCATTTTCTTGTGTGTGAAATAAAGTAGAGCCTATTGGAAGGAGTTAAGTTCACAGCGTCATTTACTATATATGCAAAAAAAGTGCGAAAATGTACCTTTATATAATACAGAATATTTCAAAAGTGAAGGAATACGGGATTTAATTTAATACAGGGTTTTTCTTTTTCTTTATTTTCTTTTTTTTTTTTTTTTTTAGCTTTTTTCTCTGCGTCCGTCCGTCATCCATGTGCCAAATGTTAAAGTTTCATGTAGCAATTGTCATGTTCAATGTTCAGATATGTTTGTTACGCACACGTTCGCTTCGTCAATAATATCTATCATCCTTTTATTTACATATGTATGTATTATGCAGAAACACCTCAAATAAATTGCAGATTTTGTGATCATGGTGACATACTTCTTAAATTCATTTGGAGCTTTCACTGTGACAATTTTCATATCATTCGTACCATTATGTGAAATTATTACACTGCTTATGTTTTCAATGATATCTACATGTGGGTGGATCAAGAGGGGGTGACATGGCTGTCAATGATTGTCAACCCCCCCTCCCCAATTCCTACGGGAATTTACCAAGATGTTTATTATTGCATGAGTGTATGCCCCCGCATTGGGTTGGTTTTTGTGCCCGTCCTTCACACTTTCAATATAGATGTACCATTCATGAATTGATTTGGGATCCATAGGTCAAATGTCAAGGTTATTGTCAGGAAAAATATAGACATCATATATTGCTTTCCTGGTTAAAAAGAAAGGTTAAACTTTCTAGTCTCATGTAAATCGGAGTAATTGATGCTTAAGAGGAGAAAGACATTGGCTCAAGGTTAAGATAACTTTTGACGAGGAAAATAAACTTCATATAATGTTTACCCGGTTTTAAGTCAAGATCTCTTCCACGTATCTAAACAAAATTTGATATATATATATTATTTACAAAGAGGAAAGGGTACCTATTGATTTTGGTCAAAGGTCACACTGTAAGTGGCAAACTGTATCAGAAGAGGGGGGGGGGGGGGTTCGTTGCCTTTGATTTTTTTTTTTACCACAAATAGGTTGGAACACCCCATGCACTTCTCCACTTTCCCTACCCCCCCCCCCCTTTCTTGATCCGATCCACATCTTTATCAATTCTAATGTGTAATGTATTTTTACTCGATAATTTCTACTTGATTGTAACACGCAAACTTTTCATTGAATTTCTCTGAATTAGGCTTGCAAATATTTGTTGACGATGTTCTTTTTTATTTATAGTCATTTTCTTTAAATTTGCTTTAAATAATTTTTTTACATACATGTACTATTTAACTACTTGAAATTTCTCATTTCAGTGACCATTTATCAAACTCCATGACCATGATACATATAACTCCATCCAATGGGCGAATCCAGATACTGCCAAAGGAAAAGGGGGGGGGGGGGGGTTCCATGTCCCAATCCACCTCTTTAAGTAAAATCTATCTGTATAAATTTCTAGAAGCATTGAAATCATACATATGTTTACTTCTATAATGACAACATTCATGTACGAGACCTCTTATATTATATATTTTTGGGCAATGCTATCTTTGAATCTTTATATTGCTTTAGCTCAACTACATGTAGTTCACTGGCGACAACTAGTTTCTCGTGGGGGTAAGGGGGGGTGTTGGTATCCAGCCTATACTTTGAAAACAAAATTTTGCGTATAAAACTGGAAAAATATAGCATTTTTTGTAGATTACAGGGGGGTCTTAACCGCTCTCTAAATCTGTCCCCTTTCCTGATCTATCACCCCCCCCCCCCCACCACCACCACCGCCACCACAAATATCTGGATTTGCCTTTGAAATTCATTCTTTTTTCGTCTCTTTGCGAAACATACCATAAGGTCTTATGGCATTTTCGTACGTTCATATCATACTTATCTCTAGATAATTGGTGTAGACGAAAATATATCTAGATCTAGTTCATGGACGTTTTGAATAAAAATGTGAGTTCTAAAAGCCAATATTATACCTAATGTGGCACCTGTATAAATCACATGATTTTTTATGAAATTCGAAGCATGGTACAAATATATATATTTATTAAAAGTTAGTTTTCTTTTAGTAAAGTTTAGTTATGAGTTTTAATATAGCTCTTTGAAGATATGTACAAATTATTTAACTTAATTATGGTGTGAGCGTACAATTTTCATCTTACATTGTGTTATGTCAGGGACCTATACACGTCCCTGGTTATGTCTATTATTCAGTTTTTGATTTTCATTATGTTACAGTTTTGCTTCAAAACAAGTTCGATGATCTTTTCTTTCCGTCTTGACTTTCTATCATTTCTTCGGCAAAAACTTAAGAAAAGAAAGGGTGAAAATGACTACTATATAATGTGATGGGTAGAGAAAGTGGTGTGAGAAACGGAGGGGCCATATTTGATGAAAAATACACGTAAAATTGTTGCCTTAACTAAAGTCTAAATCCCCAACTGCATCCCCCACTCAACCTCCCCCCCCCCCCACACACATACAAACCTAAATCTGCTAAGTACTGTCCGGTTAGATGGGGATCTGTACGCTTAATGTAATGGATTGATAAGTTTAAGTATATAGAGAGATATTCATCCCGACATAATTATCACTCACTTCTTCATAAATAAAACACGAGATTGCCCTTCTGGGTCGGGTTGGTTTAAGCACCCCCTCCCCCATTTCATTGACTGACTCCCATCCCAGTTTTGCTGGATTACCTCCCAAATATCAAGGTAGGATATACACCTAACAAAAAATTCTCAAGGGAAGAGAAGGTCGTTTCGAATCCAATAGGAGGGAGGGGATGAGAAAAATTAATTTATATAAAAACAGGGAAAATCTGCATTTTTGGCTAATTCCAGCAGACACCCCCCCTTTTTTTTAAATTCTTTCTGACAATACTTTCTACTTTTTGGAAAGGATAGGAATATTGGTGTTTTGTGTTCTGATTTGAAGCATTATGATCATCTCATTCTTCAATCATTTCTCATAAGTAGGTATTTTATACTGTGCAAAGCAAGGCGTTTTGTTTATAATTTTCTTTTCACATTTCTTAAATTGACAGTGTATATTGAAAGATATGTATTGCTATTAAAATATGATAGTGATTACAGGTTGTCTGTTTTATTTAATTTTACGGAGACGTATAATATGAAGCTTGTTCGGATTCAAATTCGTCCATTATAGGTTTTCCTTGTGAAATAATATTAATGAGTCACTTCCGCTTTACCTGTTCAGGTATGTAGAACAACAAAACCTGGTTATAAAAGCGAATCAAAGGACAGATGAGGCAGATCCTTACGTTTTCTGTCCTTCTTGGACTGTTAGGAATATGTAAGTATATATTTGATCATCTAATTAAGAACCAATTGGGATTTTTTTGACATTTTGTGCCGAAACAATCTTGCTGAAGAAAATGGCGGAAGTAGATTTTTAAAAATCTGTTCACATTTGCAATGCTATGATAGTCTGGATTTCGAAGGGCATGACTAGTTTATTCTAACAATTTCTGATCTATTTTAAATTTTAGTAATGCATTTGTTTCCTTCTTTCAAAGAAAAATCCTTGACAGTCACCTGCAGATTGAGTCAGACTTGCAAGACTCTTCAGCTTCAGGCTCAGCTCAGTGGCTCCGGATACGAACGTTCGTATCTTTAGACCTATGTCTCGGCATACGAACATGTTTCTGATTGGTCTGTAACTGTCACCTGACTTGGGTCATGTGTCCATAACAAAATAAGTTGATTTTTGTAAGTTACCATATTAAGGTATACGAGTTTATTCTGCATAATCTGTAATTTAGCAACAGGGACAAAAGGCTATTTTCTATGCTCTCGATCATTATAGTGATCACTGATCAGTAATAGACGCGCACTTGTGGGCTGTTGTGTGCACGTACTGACCTTCTGTCGCTCCAGCGGCAGTTGAAGTTTTTGAGAGTTTTGAGACGATAACAAATACGTACATGTAGATGCAACTCCGTGCTTTTTACTTAATTAACTTTTCAGAATATGTCACAAAAAAGGTACAATTTGAACACAAGATGCCTTCAAAAAAAAAAAACCCGAACCAAATTAAAATATATATGCAGTAGCTCACTACGATTTGTGTTCGTACGCCGAGACATAGGTCTAAAGATACAAACGTTCGTATCCGGAGCCACTGCCAAAATTTAAAAACAATTTCTGACATCTTCTCACATTTATAGAATAATATGTGTCTTTATTATACCCCCGCCATATAATGGTTGGGGTATATAGTGATGCACTTGTCCGTCCGTGTGCCCGTGCGTGAGTCCGTAGCACCTGTGGTTTCCGGACATTTTAAGGAAAACTATTACAGATAATCAATTCATTTCTTGCATATAGCTATTACACCAAGAAATACAGGTCAAGTTCGAATATGGGTCATGTCCCTCAATTTGGTGCAGAGTTATGCCCCTTGAAACGTAGAAAATTTCAAAATTTTGTGGTTTCCGGACGTTTAAAGGAAAACCATTACAGATAATCAATTCTTTTCTTGCATATAGCTATTACACCAAGAAATACAGGTCAAGTTCGAATATGGGTCATGTCCCTCTATTTGGTGCAGAGTTATGCCCCTTGAAACTTAGAAAATTTCAGAATTTTGTGGTTTCCGGACGTTTAAAGGAAAACCATTACAGATAATCAATTCATTTCTTGCATATAGCTATTACACCAAGAAATACAGATCAAGTTCGAATATATGTCATGTCCCTTTGGTGCAGAGTTATGCCCCTTGAAACTTAGAAAATTTCAGAATTTTGTTGTTTTTCGGACGTTTAAAGGAAAACCATTACATATAATCAATTCATTTCTTGCATATAGCTATTACACCAAGAAATACAGATCAAGTTCGAATATATGTCATGTCCCTTTGTTGCAGAGTTATGCCCCTTGAAACTTAGAAAAATTCACAGTTTTATGGTTTCTGGACATTAGAGGGACAACTGTTACAGATTATAAATTCATTTGTTGAATGTAGC
Organism: Pinctada imbricata; assembly: GCA_033119305.1. Classification (NCBI taxonomy): domain Eukaryota; kingdom Metazoa; phylum Mollusca; class Bivalvia; order Pterioida; family Pteriidae; genus Pinctada; species Pinctada imbricata. Next base: position 15,121,571 of record VSWD01000014.1, on the reverse strand, counting down.
TATTATTTCAAAAATTGCAGGTTAGGTTTGAATATGACTCAATTTTATGCAGAGTTGTGCCCCTTTAAACTTGAAAAAAAAAATCAATATTTCCTGCTTGCCTGACATTTAAATGAAAACTGTAACAGGGAATATATTTATTTCTTAGATATAGCTGTGTAGATTAATCTACAATTTGATCTTAATGGGTCCTCTGGACGCAATGAAACTTGATCAATGGGTCCCCAGCCAAAACAATGGGTCCCAGCAGAAATTAATGCGTCCTAATTTCTACAAACCATCTTTTTTCGCGGCGTTTTAAGTTCACGAATACAAGTGAGCTGACCTGCTCGCAGCGTTTTATGTCTTTGAGATCGTTATATGTTCCACAAAATACGTCTAACTCTTTAAAAACTTCAATCTAATTTTGCCGAAATAAGTATATTGATTGTTTATTTAGCGATACTTCTTACATGTGTATAGTAAAACGTTATCCAAAGAAACCAATTCTATACGCTTTACAAAGACAGTACGCTGATGGTGTGAATTAAACGATTTCATTAGATTGATTCATAATTTCATGTAAAGTTTACTGTGGAGGAATATATCTGTATCCGAATGATATAAATAAGTTAGACTCGTGTCTGACTGCATATTACTTTTAATTTAGAAATAAAAAAATGTTGCTCCGCAATGATTTCTCACACGATACGGATACCACAGATCTGTTAGGTTTAAAAGAGCTGTCAAAATATAAACAAGAGACATCTACATGTTATTTCTCGACTTTGAATGAACTAAAACGGACGCATTATACGAAAGTGAACAATGCGCATTGTAGGACGCAGTGATCGGAAATCAATGGGTCCTGGGCGATTTTTATGCGTCAGAGATGCAGGACGCAGAGGTAGATTAATCTTGAGAAATACAGGTCATGTTCAAATAAAAGGGTTATGTTCCTTAATTTTGTGTTGAATTGTGCCACTTCCAACTTTTTATACATTGCTTATTATGTAAAATATGCGGGGCGGGGGTATCATTGATCCTTAGGGAGCAACCATTTGATTTTTAGGGGGGGGGGGGGGGGGGGGGGGGGGGCAGGAAGACTTTGCAAAAAAAAATTTCCGGATCGAAATTTTAAATTTTTTATGCCGGTATTGTATATATTGTACATGTATATGTATTGTCATTTCATCTTTTTATCTAAATGTAATAATTTGTTGTAGCATTTATGCACTTCAAGACATACTAGTATTTTGAGGTAAAGAGGTTGATACCGTACATTTACACATTGAAGGTCATCATATTATATACCGGACCATTACCCAATGCATGTAAATGTACCGGTACATCGTACACAAGTAATAGATGCACATAAACACGATAGATAAGAAATGAAACTTTATTTCCACATTCATACATATTACAGGTTATTCACTGGAGTGCTACGTCTGTAACGGGCAATTTGATAATCGTGACAAATGCATAAAAACCACCATTCAGTGCAAGAAAGAACAAGATGCTTGTAGATCACAAATAAGATGGCAACGTGAGTATCATCATTATAAGAGTTTTACATAGAATTATTATAGTAATACATATTATAAGAGTATCAATTGTACATGTATCAGGGTATAAAACTAGATGATTATTATATTATTTGAAAGATCGCAAAGTCTTTATCATATCCATACACGTATACTGATATAGAATCACTTTACTGATATGAGAAAACTTGGAAGTAATACAAGCTGATACCAGGAATAAATTCTATTAGATAACAATTATTTCCATGTAATAGAATAATATTACATGTAGATAATTGTTGATCCTAATATTGTAATAATTGTGTACAGTTTACTTTGCTTACAATGAAATCTAGTGGTGCAGTAAAATTTAACTTTGTGCTGCAATTTATTGACAGGTGTGGATTGATATCTACATGCAGTATGAAAGTAAAACGTGAACCAATTGTGTTATGCTTTTCTTTATCTTGTGCGGTAATTTGTGCAATTCTTTACATTACAGAGCCAAACTTTTGGCAACCACGTAGCAATCGATACTTCAACATTTCCAAAGCATGTGACAGCAAGGATAATTGTGAACGAGACAGCGTAAATCTCGGAATCCGTTGTATGCGGAATCATTGGAGAGACTGGGAGTGTGTTGAATGCTGTCAGGGAGACAGATGTAATTTCTACACAACGGTATGTATATATGTGACATGTATGCAAAATTGATAGTAGAAAGTTCAAGTCCTCTCTGAATAGTTGACATACATGCATAAAAAATCAGAAATGATTCAATAGTTTGAAGTCTTTATTCCCCAAAAGGTTTTCGCCCCTCAGGCTCTTCAGTGGAAATGTTATGATCATAACGGCAACGTATCATGACATCACAGTTTACAATATGACATGTAAAATGATATACAGTGTATATTATACATGTGTACAGTACAGTTAAGGTGGTAGGAATTTTGTCCACTTCATGGGTGGAACCTTTTCTGTGGTGCAATGTTTAATGTGTACAGTACAGCTCTTTTGGTAGAATTTTTGTCCACTCCATTAGGTGGACCTTTTCTTACAGAAGAAATCAAATCAAACATTGCAAGATGCTTAATTTTACTGATTCTTCAAAAATATTATGTTATTGAATATTTGAGTTATGAGTACCAGCTATGGCACATGCGCAGTCAATTAGAGATTATATTTTCTTAATTCAAGAAATTCTAAGAGGTGCAGTTTCATTCTTGTTATTTTTAACTCACTGAAAAACATCACCAAAAGTACTGGAGACCTGTTAAAAAAATTGAGACATTTTCAGTTAACTGATATGTAAAATGACAAGTCCTATTGCCCAAAAGTTATAGAATTAGTTCATGATGTCACTTGACGCATTTTTGAAATTTGACCAAGGTTTGAACCTTCTTTGTTCAAACTAATAAACAATGAGACGTCATGAAATTGAGCACTTTGTTTCCCACTATTGGAAGGGTATATTATATTAATGCTTGGTAGTTGTTTAAATATGTATATTTAGATATAGGAAGTCCATGATAGTTACAAGTTCATAATGTAGATTCCATCACAGAAATACTGTTGTGTACTTATTTTAGCGAACCAAATTTTAGCACAAATAGGGTGACATAGGAAAAATTGACACTTTTGTGTAATCATGAACTAGCGCACCTGACTTATTTTCAACATAAATCAATAGAAATTCAATAATTTAGTGTAGTCTTCAATTAGCGCTGTCTTAATAATGCTAAATCTGCTAAAATGTTAATCCTGCTAAAATAAGTACACAATGTATGTACAGTATAAATATATGATTTGATTTTTGTGTTCATCTTATTACAGATGGGATCCAGTACTATCCAGCTCAGTGCCATGTTATTTGCTTTTATCGTCAGCGTCCATGTGATTCTACGCCTCCGTACAGTAATGCTTAGATAAAACACAACAACTGTGTACATAAATCATCACAGAATTCAAAGACAAATACGTTTAATTCTATACATGTATGCAGCGATTCAATATTACATATCAACATATTAAAGTTCACAGAGAGCATTCCATGTAGTATTATCCGTTTGGTTTAGAAATGTTTTATTATTTGTAAAAACTTTACTTTTAATTTGAGATCCAATGATCCATAATGAAAAACTGATGCATTTAACTTTGCACACAAATGACTTTTCTGGTTTCAGTTCAGAAATACATGCACTGTATGTATTAGGTTTTTATTTTAAGTAAGCATGAATGTGGCAGGAAATTTTGTTTTGAAATTTGCTTGCATTCTTTCCAATGAAAAATTCGAATAAAATAATATAAAGGTTTAATTAATTTTCTCTCTAAAATACATTGATTAAGTGGCTGAATCATACACATTTTTTACAAGAAATATTGTCAAAGAATCCTACATTCCAAAAATACATACAATTATTCCTTATTTTTGTATCATGTTTAATGTATGATATATTGTAAATAAGAACTTTCATTGTAAATTGTCCCACTTCATGTACCGTCATGTCTTTTCATAGAATTATAAATAGTCATATGACCAATATTCATATTGTAAGTAAGATCTTATTCAGTGCATCTTTTCACAAATATTCTAACAAAATGTTTTAGGAAGTTTCATAACACTTTATCTCTTCATATATTTTTTTTGATAAACTTAAGTTTTCATTACATATTTTCACAGAAGTCATGTTAGAAAAATGATGCATTATCTCTACACCTTTAAAATACAAAATGTTTTTACTTTGATTAAAATTCTGTTCTGGTAAGAGTATTTGTGGAAAGGTGCATAGTTGTATATTTACAATGTACATATTCAAGCTAAATTTTGATTCATGTCTTCTTCTTTTTTACAATTTCACATATTTAAGGTTGTGCTATGTAGATAATATTTATATACATTTATTCTTACATGTCTTTCTTAAATTTTTACACTACAATATATTTTTGAATTTTTCAAATTCAGACATTTTTGCCTTTTCCCTTTTTGCTTGTAAGCAATATCTGTGTCCCAGATTGCTTGAAACCTTGAAATTTGACTTCAGAATTTATTTAAACTTTTTTCTTGTTTAGTGGAATCAGGTTTTCAAATCACTGGAAATAAAGTCAAGATGGAAAAAAAAACATATCACATTCCTACAATTTGAAAGGGAAGAAGTTTTCACATGCAATTATTTCAACATTTGTGATTTTTATATATACCTGTATGGAAATCTATGAAGATTTTATAGCAAATGAGCAATTTATGTATATAGTCATTAATATACAAAGACAATAATTTTTTATGTACTTTAGAATAAAATTTGAAAAAAATCTTTGTTATGGAATGATATTTTATGACTAATTCCTGTCAAAAGAAAAACATTTGAAAAAAAGGAATTCTGTCTGTCCATAAACTTATCACATTTTTGACTTAGTCATTCCGACATTTTATTAATGATGTGACCTTGACCTATGACCTTGGTTGAAGGTCAGGACACACCCTTTGGTCCTAAGGAACATTTCTGTGAAATATTATTGAAATCCATCCACAGGGGGAGGACTTATGCTCTGGACAAGGTTTTACCAATGATGTCTATCGTAACCTTTGACCTTGGTTGAAGGTCATGACACACCCTTAAGTCCTAAAGAACATTTCTGTGAAACATTACTGAAATCCATTCACAGGGGAAGGAGTTATGCTGCAGGACAAGGTTTTACTAATTATGTCTATTGTGATTGGACCTTTTGCCTTTGTTGAAGGTCATGACACACCCCTAAGTCCTAAAGAACATTTCTGTGAAACATTACTGAAATCCATCCACAGGGGGAGGAGTTATGCTCTGGACATGGTTTTCTAATGATGTCTATTGTGACCTAGACCTTTGATCTTGGTTCAAGGTCATGACACACTTTTAGGTCCTAAGGAACACTTCTGTGAAATATTACTGAAATCCATTCACAGGAGAAGAAGCTATGCTATGGACAAGGCTTTACTAATTATGTCTATTGTGACCTTGACCTTTGACCTTGGTTCAAGGTCAGGACACACCCTTAGGTCCAAAGGAACATCTCTGTGAAATATTGTTGAAATCCATCCACAGGGGGAGGAGTTATGCTCTGGACAAGGTTTTACTAATGATGTATATTGTGACCTTGACCTTTGATCTTGGTTCAAGTTCATGACACATCCTTAGGTCCTAAGGAACACTTCTGTGAAATATTACTGAAATCCATTCTCAGGGGAAGAAGCTATGATCCGGACAAGATTTTACTAATTATGTCTATTGTGACCTTGACCCTTGACCTTGGTTCAAGGTCATGACACACCCTTAGGTCCCAAGGAACATCTCAGTGGAATATTATTGAAATCCATCCACAGGGGTAGGAGTTATGCTCTGGACAAGGTTTTACTAATGATGTCTATCGTGAACTTGACTTTCGACCTTGGTTCAAGGTCATGACACACCCTTAGGTCCTAAGGAACATTTCTGTGAAATATTATTGAAATCCATCCACAGGGTGAGGACTTATGCTCTGGACAAGGTTTTACCAATGATGTCTTTTGTGACCTTTGACCTTGGTTGAAGGTCAGGACACACCCTTAGGTCCAAAGGAACATCTCTGTGAAATATTATTGAAATCCATCCACAGGGGGAGGAGTTATGCTCTGGACAAGGTTTTACTAATGATGTCTATTGTGACCTTGACCTTTGATCTTGGTTCAAGGTCATGACACATCCTCAGGTCCTAAGGAACACTTCTGTAAAATATTGCTGAAATCCATTCTCAGGGGAAGAAGCTATGATCCGGACAAGATTTTACTAATTATGTCTATTGTGACCTTGACCCTTGACGTTGGTTCAAGGTCATGACACACCCTTAGGTCCCAAGGAACATCTCTGTGGAATATTGTTGAAATTCATCCACAGGGGGAGGAGTTATGCTCTGGACAAGGTTTTACTAATGATGTCTATTGTGACCTTGACTTTCGACCTTGGTTCAAGGTCATGACACACCCTTAGGACCTAAGGAACATTTCTGTGAAATATTATTGAAATCCATCCACAGGGTGAGGACTTATACTCTAGACAAGGTTTTACCAATGATGTCTTTTGTGACCTTTGACCTTGGTTGAAGGTATGACACCCTTAGGTCCAAAGGAACATCTCTGTGAAATATTATTGAAATCCATCCACAGGGGGAGGAGTTATGCTCTGGACAAGGTTTTACTAATGATGTCTATTGTGACCTTGACTTTCGACCTTGGTTCAAGGTCATGACACACCCTTTGGTCCTAAGGAACATTTCTGTGAAATATTTTTGAAATCCATCCACAGGGTGAGGACTTATGCTCTGGACAAGGTTTTACCAATGATGTCTTTTGTGACCTTTGACCTTGGTTGAAGGTATGACACCCTTAGGTCCTAAGGAACATTTCTGTGAAACATTGAAATCCATCCACAGGGGAAGGAGTTATGCTGCTGACAAGCTTTTACTACTGTTGCCTATTATGACCTTGACCTTTGACCTTGGTTCAAGGTCATGACACTACCTTAGGTCCTAAGAAATATTGAGAAATATTACTGAATTTCATTCACAGGGGAAGAAGCTATGCTCTGGACAAGGTTTTACTAATTATGTCTATTGTGATTGGACCTTTTGCCTTGGTTGAAGGTCATAACACACCCCTAAGTCCCAAAGAACATTTCTGTGAAACATTACTGAAATCCATCCACAGGGGGAGGAGTTATGCTGCGGACAAGCTTTTACTGCTGTTGCCTATTATGACCTTGACCTTTGACCTTGGTTCAAGGTCATGACACTACCTTAGGTCCTAAGAAATATTGAGAAATATTACTGAAATTCATTAACAGGGGAAGAAGCTATGCTCTGGACAAGGTTTTACTAATTATGTCTATTGTGATTGGACCTTTTGCCTTGGTTGAAGGTTATAACACACCCCTAAGTCCTAAAGAACATTTCTGTGAAACATTACTGAAATCCATCCACAGGGGGAGGAGTTTTGCTCTGGACAAGGTTTTTCTAATGATGTCTATTGTGACCTTGACCTTTGATCTTGGTTCAAGGTCATGACACACTTTTAGATCCTAAGGAACACTTCTGTGAAATATTACTTAAATCCATTCACAGGAGAAGAAGCTATGCTCTGGACAAGGCTTTATTAATTATGTCTATTGTGACCTTGACCTTTGACCTTGGTTCAAGGTCAGGACAAACCCTTAGGTCCAAAGGAACATCTCTGTGAAATATTATTGAAATCCATCGACAGGGGGGAGGAGTTATGCTCTGGACAAGGTTTTACTAATGATGTCTATTGTGACCTTGACCTTTGATCTTGGTTCATGTTCATGACACATCCTTAGGTCCTAAGGAACATTTCTGTGAAATATTACTGAAATCCATTCTCAGGGGAAGAAGCTATGATCCGGACAAGATTTTACTAATTATGTCTATTGTGACCTTGACCCTTGACCTTGGTTCAAGGTCATGACACACCCTTAGGTCCCAAGGACCATCTCTGTGGAATATTATTGAAATCCATCCACAGGGGTAGGAGTTATGCTCTGGACAAGGTTTTACTAATGATGTCTATCGTGAACTTGACTTTCGACCTTGGTTCAAGGTCATGACACACCCTTAGGTCCTAAGGAACATTTTTGTGAAATATTATTGAAATCCATCCACAGGGTGAGGACTTATGCTCTGGACAAGGTTTTACCAATGATGTCTTTTGTGACCTTTGACCTTGGTTGAAGGTCAGGACACACCCTTAGGTCCAAAGGAACATCTCTGTGAAATATTATTGAAATCCATCCACAGGGGGAGGAGTTATGCTCTGGACAAGGTTTTACTAATGATGTCTATTGTGACCTTGACCTTTGATCTTGGTTCAAGGTCATGACACATCCTCAGGTCCTAAGGAACACTTCTGTGAAATATTACTGAAATCCATTCTCAAGGGAAGAAGCTATGATCCGGACAAGATTTTACTAATTATGTCTATTGTGACCTTGACCCTTGACCTTGGTTCAAGGTCATGACACACCCTTAGGTCCCAAGGAACATCTCTGTGGAATATTATTGAAATCCATCCACAGGGGGAGGAGTTATGCTCTGGACAAGGTTTTACTAATGATGTCTATTATGACCTTGACTTTCGACCTTGGTTCAAGGTCATGACACACCCTTAGGACCTAAGAAACATTTCTGTGAAATATTATTGAAATCCATCCCGGGGTGAGGTCTTATACTCTACACAAGGTTTTACCAATGATGTCTTTTGTGACCTTTGACCTTGGTTGAAGGTATGACACCCTTAGGTCCAAAGGAACATCTCTGTGGAATATTATTGAAATCAATCCACAGGAGGAGGAGTTATGCTATGGACAAGGTTTTACTAATGATGTCTATTGTGACCTTGACTTTCGACCTTGGTTCAAGGTCATGACACACCCTTTGGTCCTAAGGAACATTTCTGTGAAATATGATTGAAATCCATCCACAGGGTAAGGACTTATGCTCTGGACAAGGTTTTACCAATGATGTCTTTTGTGACCTTTGACCTTGGTTGAAGGTATGACACCCTTAGGTCTAAGGAACATTTCTGTGAAACATTGAAATCCATCCACAGGGGAAGGAGTTATGCTGCGGACAAGCTTTTACTACTGTTGCCTATTATGACCTTGACCTTTGACCTTGGTTCAAGGTCATGACACTACCTTAGGTCCAAAGAAATATTGAGAAATATTACTGAAATTCATTCACAGGGGAAGAAGCTATGCTCTGGACAAGGTTTTACTTATTATGTCTATTGTGACCTTGACCTTGGTTCAAGGTCATGACACACCCTAAGGTCCAAAGGAACATCTCTGTGACATATTATTGAAATTCATCGACAGGGGGAGGAGTTATGCTCCAGACAAGGTTTTACTAATGATGTCTATTGTGACCTTGACCTTTGACCCTGGTTCAAGGTCATAACACACCCTTAGGTCCTAAGGAACATTTCTGTGAAATATTTCTGAAATCCATTCACAGGGGGAGAAGCTATGCTCCGGACAAGGTTTTACTAATTACGTCTATTGTATGCTCCGGACAAGGTTTTACTAATAATGTCTGACCTATGACATTGGTTTAAAATCATGACATACGCTTGGAACATTTCTGTGAAATATTGAAATCTGTCCACAGGGGGAGGAGATATGCTCCGGATAAGGTTTTACTACTGATGGGACATCTATTTTGACCTATGACCTTGGTACAAGGTCATGGCACACCCTTAGGTTCTAAGAAACATTTCTGGCAAATATTATGGAAATCTATCCACAGGGGGAGGAGTTATGCTCCGGACATGGATAAAATAACTGGACTGAAACAAGAATATGATGACAATATTCACAATCTTCCAAACAAATTCATGTACACTACAATAATATGAACCAAGGTAGAGCCTTTTTGTGCGAGCGGAGGGAAAAATAAAATATGATTAAAACCAAAACATCTTTCTTTTATATTTTCTCGCCTTTTGCACTATGACGGTTTATCTCCCCCCCCCCAAAAAAAAACATAAATGGAGGAGGGGGTAAATGGGATACTCTAACATGATACTAATGTGATATAGTATCAAAATTCACATGCAAATGAGGTTAACATGATACCATCTTGGGACATCAATTGAATACTACAATGTGATACTAATGGGATAGTTTAATGTAATACTAATAGGGTACTTCTCATCTGGCCAGCCTTTGAAAAAAATAAACATGATGCCAAAATGATAAATCAAAAATGGAGTTCGTACATGATGATTTGAATTTGTTTATATCTCACAAATGGATTTGAATGATTATAAAAGTTAAAAGGAAAAATCCAAGTTATTATACTTGAAATATTTGTAAAACGTTTTTGGGGAATATGGGTTATCAAATACATAAACTTTACATACTAGATATTTCACATAAAAAAAATTGTCGTTTAAAATATTAAAAAAAAAACATGCATTATTGTGGAGTAGCAAAGAGACTTACTAGAGTTTAGGGATGTAACGATCCCAAACAAAAATCATTTTTAACAAAATACCAATGTGATACTAATCAGATACACTTTAGTATCACGGTACAGTATCTTGTAATCAGCTCTTAATGTGATACTAACAAAATACTCCAGTCTTAATAGGGATGAGTATCCTATTAGTATCCCATTAAGACTGAGTAATGCAATGGTATCACATTAAACTTAAACTCCCTCTGTTAATATCTTGTTGGTATTTTGTTTCACTCTGAATTTTTTTCTGACCTGCCAGTAGTGGAAGCTTAACAAAATACTAATATGATACTGTCATGCTTCACTACATCCTGTGTGATGTCATCAATGAGTCATCAGTGACATCACACATTTCAAATTTGGCTGATACACACATGGAATTTGAGATTTATGATATGTTAAAATTTAGTTTGAATACAGGTGGATATCAAGTTTAACTTATTTTCAAAGACTGATATTATGCCATTTGGATACAATATCAAGCACAATATAATATTTATACATATTGGTTGCCAGATTCTGCATTATGCATGTGTGGATGAATTGTGTTCCGTCTGCTTGGAAAGTATCAATGACTAGTAAGTTTCTTTGCTACTGTATAATAATGCACGATTAAAAAAAAAAACATATATTTTAAATGGCACATTTTGTTTTAAGTGACATCGTTTGTTATAAATGTAAAGTTTATGTATAGGATAACCCATACCCCCCCCCCCCCCCCAAAAAAAAGTATGACAAATTATTTTGATATAAATGAATTCAATTATTTCAAGCATAATAACTAATTATATTTTTCCTTTGAACCTCTGTACATAATAATCCAAATCCATGAGTGAGGTATAAACAAATTCAAATCCTCACGAACTCCATCTTTGATTTGTCGGGGTCAAAGTATATATTGCAGTATCACATTAGTATTTTATTACTGTTTTTATGGTAACATAGGAAGTATCTCATTGATATCACATTTTGGTATCATGTTGGTATTTTGTTTCAAAGGCAATGCCAGGTGAGAAGTATCCCATTAGTATCACATTATACTACCCCATTAGTATCACATTGGGTATCCCATTAGCATCACATTGTAATATCCCATTGGTATCTCATAGGTATCTTGTTAACCTCATTTGCATGTGAATTTTGATACTATATCACATAAGTATCATGTTAGAGTATCCTGTTTACTCGTATTTTTGTTTGGAATACACTAGATAACGAAACGATACGTATCACGATACAAGGCTCACGATACGATACATATCACAATGCACTTTTCTTTCAAATCAAACACTCACATATTGCTTGAATTCAAAGAAAAACTCAACATACTTGCATCAGTTTAGGCTTAACAGCATAAAGAATGTTCGCACAAGTTACATAGTGATGGGGATATACAATGAGCATTATAAGTAAATAATACAGAAATAGTTTGTTACACTGTGCTTGATTTTGTTAAAAAATAATGTAGCGTTGTGTGTCGTTTGAATGGAAGATGTATCGTGATACGTATCGTCAAGCTACTGTATCGCGATACGAGTACAAACGATATATCGTTACACCACTACTAGAGTCATATACTTTCCAGGCAGACGGAGCACAATTCATGCATACATGTATATGCGCAACCTGACAATATGCCTGTATAAATATCATATTGTCCTTGATATTGTGTCCAACGATATAATACCAGTTAATAATAACAATATTAGTCTTTGAAAATAAGTTAAACTTGATATCCACCTGTATTCAAACTAACTGTTAACATATCCTTACAAATTTCAAACTCCATATGCTTGCATGCATGTGTGTATCAGCCAGAATTGAAATGTGTGATGTCACTGATGACTCATTGATGACATCACACAGGATGTAGTAAGCAGGCCAGTATCATATTAGTATTTTGTTAAGCTTCAACTACTGGCAGGTCAGAACAAATTTCAAAGTGAAACAAAATACCAACAAGATATTGGCCGGAGGGGAGGGGGGTTTAAGTTTGATGTGATACCAATGCAATACTCAGTCTTTTACTAACAGGATACTCATGCACCCCTAATAATGCTGGAGTATTTTGTTAGTATCACATTAAGGGCTGATATCAACAAATTATTGTACCGTGATACTAAAGTGTATCTCATTAGTATCACATTGGTATCATGTTGGTATTTTGTTTAAAATGATTTTTGTTTGTGATCTGTAAAAGTTGTGTAGAATAACTGCCAAAAGGTAGGTAGTGCGAGAGGGCACACGGAAATATTTGTTCATTTGGTCTAGACCAGCAGATGAAAATTATAAGGGGGGGGGATAAAATTAATTAAATCGTAAACTATTGGAACGGTTACGAACCCCGGAATGAATAACATTCCGAAGTGAGACCAGGTGCCCGGGGAGAGTCAGCGTCTCCTGATTTGCACGCAACACCCGTCGCAACAGCTCCATGGAAACTTGTCAAAGTCCGTGATTGTCTTTTGACGCCAATGGTAATATGAACACCTCACTCTATGACAAACATGACGACTTCAATTTCAATGTCACATATTTTCGTTTTCTGAGTAGCAACATCTCGTCGTCACCAGCATATCATTTCTATATTAAGGAGGACCAATACTTAAGGGATTCAATGACAAAAGCTAATTAAAACTGCTTAGATTGATCAATGTATCCTAAATGAAGAAATATACACCAAGAGTTCATCTCAATCAAGGTTTTTATACATCGGTACCATATAACTGGCACATTAAACAAAAAATCAAGGTCAAACCATACATACATTGTTGTTATTGTATTCTTTTCTATGATATCAATTGATTGGTAAAGAAAATCTGATAAGTATCCAAGTAAATGGTAAAGATACAATGATATTCAACACTCCCTCCCCATTTACTCATAAAGATATGTTGTAACCTATAGGTTTTCATTGTTATTGGTTTGCTATCTTAATATCTTAAGATATAATATCTTAATAACTTACCTGTCCTCTCTGAATGTCAGTCGTACTCCTCGGGTGATTACATACATGAGCTCGCTACAGCCGGCAGAGCACGGACTGTATTACGCATGGCCTCTATTTATATCCATTTACATATTCATCTGTATTTCTTGGGCCTCTACGTTTCGCGGTCTTGTTTGTGTGATGTCATCTTACAGTGAGGAGGTTGTTTTACACCACAATTGTACGTTCTTCGAGACCTCTGGGTAATTGGAGAAGTGAGAGGGTTGTGCGCACGTAATCCAGGATAACCACACCATTTGCTACTTGCGTGACAAATGACCGTCCAAAGTCGGCTCCGGTTGCCCATTGGTCTCGTCGGTTTATGTGTAGTCTTTTCTGTTTGATGTTTACATGTCGTGTGTCTCTTTTCCGTCTCGTGGTGTGCTCGTCTTTTGTGTTTTTGCATCGGGTGTTTTGGTGTTTTGCTGTTGATGCTGCAAAGGGATCTTGTTGGAGATCTCCTCCCTTCTTTTAAAAATATAAATAATTTTACGCATACAGGCAATTTCATTTTAATGACCTTGATCATTGAGCTTGATGACACTATAACATGTGTATTGACAAACTCAAACGCATTCTGAGATACAAGACGACATGAAGCATAACATTCCCTTGCCTAGTCATAAAAACCTTGGAATTTTTCATATTGTCTCATTCTGAAGATGCTTTTGGTTCTTTTTCTTTAAGGCTTCTTTGATTTTGATCTCTGAGCTTGAGCTCCAATATTTGAACTTGAAAATCAATCAACTTTATCCAATTACCAAATCCATATAACAGTCGCAGAAAATCGATGACGTCATCCGACTATTGGTCCGTCTTAATACGTGATGCCCGGGCAAGCTCCATGTACTCAGCTTTTGCTCTAAGAGGTAGACGGCTTTCAGTTAAGCTTCACAGTCAAGGATGCATTTGTGATCGACTAACATCGTCACTGAGGAAGTTATATGGTCGATATGGGGAAGTGGTAGCAGATTATGACGTCCCCTTGTCCAGAGTCATAAATGATATTCTGACGTAGACCTTCTGTGCCATGACATACCAATTTATACATTTGTCTTCCTTTGTGGGAGTTACCGATTGTGACCATTCTATCGAATTGAAGTGGCGGATGTTGCATGCAAGCAGAAGATGCTCATTCTTCCTGGGCACCTGATCTCACTCTTTTGCAGGGAGTTCACTTCTCTTCATATGGTAGATTCTTTTTATTTCTGTTCCTTGGCATTAGTTCTGGTTTTATCTTGGTTTTGTTTGCCCTTGGTTAGATGATTTTTCGGTTCACGATTTTGTACTTCTTGATGGGGATATGTTTTTTCCCCATATTTGTCATTGTAACTACGAAAAACAGTAAAAACTTCTGTGATCTTGAATACAAAAGGGAATTGGAGTGAATGTCAATTAAAAAAAATCTATGGTATAGAAAAGTGATGGGGAAATGTTGACGTCCGTAGTAATGAAGCCAAAATACCTTTTCATCTGAGTACCTGATATAAACATTGAAGAAGTATCTATCACTTATTCTGTTTAAAAGTCGAGAGGGTAAGGCAAAATCATTAGAATTTCCATAGGAACGGTTGCGAACCTCGGAATGAATAACATTCCGAAGTGAGACAAGGTGCCCGGGGAGAGTCAGCGTATCCTGATTGCATGCAATACCCGTCGCAACAGCTCCATGGAAACTTGTCAAATTCGGTTATTGTCTCGATGTACATATCGATGTACATATAAGGTAAGTATTTCTTGTTTGGTGATAATGACAGCCATTCACTCACAATCCAGAATGTCACTAATGATTCTAGAAAGGGGGATCTGATATGCTTTTATTATATCCCCAACTTCCTCAAATATGATTTCAGTCGTTGTGCAATATAACCTTGCACAAGTAGCTTACTTGCAAGCCGTCTGGCTCTAATGATGAAATCTTCGTATTTGGAACATGCCCTCGCGTATCGCATGAGCTGGGAAACAAGAAAAAAAAAACGCCATAAGCAGGAGAAGAATGAATGTTGCTACTCACGGAAGGGAAGTTAGTTATGTGGGAGCTGAAATCATCACGCTTGTTATACAGTGAGGTGTTCAAATGACCTTTTGCGTCGAAAGGTAGAAGTATATCCAAGTACGAAGCGGATCTGTCGCTCTCGGTTGTTTCCTTGATCTCTAGTTCATGATGATAGATTTCATGTTGATGATCCTTAAAGTTCGGATTATTGATTGACAACACTATATCTGAAGGCAAAATTGAACTGAAGGTGCTTTCGCGCATTCGAGAGCAAGGTCTGGATGATGTCAGCTTCGTATGAATATAAAAAAAGTCCGCAATTAATGGGGTGCAGTTGGTTCCCATGGGGATGCCAACTATTTGCTGGAATACAGTTCCTCCAAACACCACAAAAATGTTGTCAATCAAAAACTCAAGCATGGTGATGATATCGTCCTCGGTATACTTTTTGTTTGTCTGTTTCTATAGACTTTTCTTTTACAAAGTAGGTTTTGTCATAGTTCACAACAATAAATTTGTATTTGCGATTACCGTTCTAACTTGTAAACGCATTACTTATAATTTTTGCGAGTCTTTCTTTCAATTAAGAATGTGGAATTGTAGTGTAAAGTGTTGAAAAATCAAAGGCTTTGATCGAAAGGACTCTACTTAAATGAGTGGATTTCAGATGTTCTAAAAGTTCCTTCAAATTCTTTAAAATCCACATCTGGTTGATACCACTGCGAGAATATATAGTTGAACAATATTTTTGAAGCCCAAATTTGATTTCAGAGAAAACTTTGGTGAGTAAGATCGATACAGATTTGGTAGAACATTTTGAGGAACCAGCGATGAAACGTTGTTTGTACGGATTCTTAAGGATTTTAGGTATGTAGTATAAGTATGGTAAATCTAAATCTAAATGTCTCACTCCCATATCGGGAGTTCGCTTCTTTTCATGTGGGGGAGGTTTTTGTTTGTTTGCTTTGGTTCCTGTTTTGTCCTGATTTTGTATGCCTTCGGTTTCTGATTTTCTGAATTATCGATTTCGTGCTGTATACAGGGATATCGTCATTATCCATATTTGTCATTGTTAGTGTGGAAGCCAAAGGTAGCAAGAGCTGATTTGTGGTTGTCTATTATTTCAGAGGCAAAAAGGTTTGTTGGGGTGTAAGTGGGATTTCCAGGTGTCGAATTTAAACCCAACTCTTTAACTAGACTGTCGAAATAGTACTTTTTGCAAGTAAATGTGTAATCATTTGAGGCTTTGTCCGCTGGTGTGATGACATAATGTTCTTGGAGGTAGGTAAGCTCTGTGATAACATCAGGGTCTTTAAATATAGACTCAAATCTGGTGTTCACAGTTGATTTTAATCGGTTAATTCTAGATAAATGTAACCCTCTGATGGATTTTATCCATTCGGAAAGGGTGTCGAGCTGTGCATCCTCTTTTTTTGCCCAACGTCTTGCATATTCCTCACAAGAGTCCTTAATAATTTTGAAATTTTGGTTCCATGTAAAGGACATACTTTCTCTGTATTTAGGACCCTTTTAAAAAAAATTCTCAACTTGTCGTTGTTAACTATACTAAGGTTACCAGTAATAACGTGTCCACAAGGAGAATAGTTGAAATCCGATGAAGAACATTCGCAAGGAGTTGGATGTAGTGAGGGATTACTTAATCAATACACTGCAAGAATCGTTTGTAATTGTAAATTTTAGATGCAACTGTTGGTGTGTAGCTATAGGAAATACAAGGATTTTCTTTTCTTTTGAAATATGATGGGATTTTTTCTGTGACAGTTTTAGGATTCAAAATTTGACAAAGATTCAATTTATCAATACCTTTATTTGCAAATCTTACTTTAATGAAAGGACGGTTTGTTTTCTCCTCTGATTTATCTGATCTAACTGCTTGAAATAAACGAAAAGTAGAAATGTCCAAGATGACTCCTTGTAGTCTGTATTCTGGGGAACGTGTATCGGTATATGTGAGGTCCTTTGTATATTCGTAAATTTCGTGTAACTTCCGTAAAGGAACAGAATATAATTTGGTACGAATATAATGCAGGCCTAGAGGCTCATTCAAAAATGGAACCAAGTCATCGAAGGAGAAACTATGTATCTCAGGCCTATTGTATTTACGAATGCCATGACTTCGAGGTCTTCTTTGTGGTCTGTTGAATAAGCTAGGCACATTTACCGATTGACAACCGGGACTTGTTAAGTTTCCCACGCTGCTGATATTATCGTTGCACCCATAGGGCGCTGCAGTGTTAAGATTTTTTATCCAGAACTCTTCTCTGTTGCGACGGAAAGGTGTGCTCAAATTGGTATTGTTTGTGGGGTGATATATTTTCTCCAGGATTCTGACTCTCATAGATAAAACAGAATGATCGGCCTGGTCAAAATGTCGATAAAGGAGTTGACTTCCTTTATTATTCATTTTTGACCGGTGTCCTGAAATTCTGGTTCGGAGCTGACCTTTTGTTTCACCCACATAAATCAATCCACAAAGTGAGCACTCTATTCCGTACACAACGTTAGATGTCATACAGTTTAGGTTTTCAAAACTATGCGTGTTAAATGTTTGTTCCTGTACGACGTACAGGAAAGCGAAGAAATGATGTAAAGAATCGAGGTAGTAAATTGAAGAAGCGAAGAAATCATGTGAAATTTTTTAAAATATCTATGATATAGAAATTGACTTGACAGTTAGTGTTTGACAGTGAGTGTTTTAAATGTCTAGGGTTTGACAGTGAGTGTTTCTTCCCTGACATGGTCGACATAGAACATTCTATATAGACATAACTTAAGACAGTGCATGTTTTGTGATATTGTTTTCGTTTTCTTGCGTGAACAGCGACGGCGGGATGCTAACGCCTTCCGGGCACCTGGTCCCACCTCTAGCTTGCTAGGGGTCCGTCGATACTCAGTTTGGTGCTCTATTGTGAGTGCTCTTTAGATTGTCGTTAGGATCTTCTTTATCTCATTTTGTGTCATACTTATGCCCTTTGCCATGTGGAGCTCGTAAAAAGTTCCCCGCGAGGGATCACTGAAACGTGCATGTCTGGTCCATGCTGCAAATTCATCTGTTCTTAAATGATGCGATTGGATTTGAAGACGTTTAACACTTGAATTACTTGGTGACCATCATTGCTGGTGGTTCAGGAGCCCCCGAGGGCACATGTAGCCAAGTTCGATCAACTTCGGTTGATCGTCTTTCTCTTCAACGCATTCGAAAATTTCTGTTACCAAATTTCTTGAAATTTCTTAGACGTGGGACCTGTAGTATCATATTCCACCCATCCTGCTACGTTTTTCGGTACATGTTTGGACATCATAATTTTCACCCTCTTTGGTCATAGTACATTGTTTAGATTAAGGATCACTGACGAGGTTTGGTATCCGAAACGTGCAAGTCTGGTCCATGCTGCAAATTCATCTGTTCTTAAATGATGCTATTGAATTTGAAGACGTTTAACATTTAAACTACTTGGTAAGTGTCATTGCTGGTGGACCAGGAGTTCCCGAGGGCACATGTAGCCAAGTTCGATCAATTTCGTTTGATCGTCTGTCTCTTCAACGCATTCGAAAATTTCTGTTACCAAATTTCTTGAAATGTCTAAAACGTGGGTCCTGAAGCATCATATCCAAACCATCATGCTACGTCTTTCGGTACATGTTTGAACATCATAATTTTCATACTCTTTGTTCATATTTCATTGTTTAGATCAAGGATCACTGACGAGGGTTAAGTAACCGAAACGTGCAAGTCTGGTCCATGCTGCAAATTTATCTGTTCTTAAATGATGCTATTGAATTTGAAGACGTTTTACATTAACAGTAAGTATTTTAAATGTCTTCGCTGACATGGTCGCCATAGCACTTTCTATATAGATAAACCTAAGACAGTGCATGTTTTGTGAATATTGTTTTCGTTTTCGTGCGTGAACATCGACGGCGGGTGCGGGTAGCCAAACAGGCTTACTCCTCCCGGGCACCTGGTCCCATCTCTATCTTGCTAGGGTTCCGTCGATCCTCAATTTAGTGCTCTATTGTGAGCGCTGGTGAGATTGTCGTAAGGATCTTCTTTATCTCATTTTGTGTCACACCTTTGCCCTTTGCCATGTGGAGATCGCAAAAAAGATCCCCGTGAGGGGTATGACAGTATGTGTTTTAAAATGTCTTTCCTGACATGGCCATCATAGCACTTTCTAAATAGACACAACCTGGTGCGGCTAGCCAAACAGGGGATGCTTACTCCTGCATGCCGGGCACCTGGTCCCAGCTTTAGCTTGCTAGGGGTCCGTTGGTGCTCCATTGTGAGTGCTGTTGAGATTGTCGTTAGGATTTTCTTTATCGCATGTACAGAAATGAAGTGATTATGCC
The DNA here is from genome assembly GCA_033119305.1 of Pinctada imbricata. Taxonomy (NCBI): domain Eukaryota; kingdom Metazoa; phylum Mollusca; class Bivalvia; order Pterioida; family Pteriidae; genus Pinctada; species Pinctada imbricata. The sequence goes on along the minus strand of VSWD01000014.1, from coordinate 15,101,668 downwards.
TATTGAGTCTTTGTGTAATACAGAGTTTTCCCCCTTACAGACGTAAAATCATTGTGACGTCATGAAAATAGTCTTGTAACGTCGATTTTATACCGTCATTTCCCAGACTTTTCGGACTGTTTCTATAGAATGGACCGGACATGCACGTATCGGGTACTTAACCCTCGTCAGTGATCCTCAGTCTGAACAATATAATATGGCCATAGTGTGTGAAAATTGTTAAGTCCAAAAATGTACCGAAAGACGTAGCAGAATGGGTGGGATAAGATGCTACAGGACCCACGTTTTAGAAATTTCAAGAAATTTTGTAACAGAAAATTTTCAAATGCGTTGAAGAGACAGACTTCATTTCTTCGAAGAATTATCCCGCTACATGTACTTCAAAGGTTCATATATTATATGGCGAAGAAGCGATGTGTCTCTGATGAACACCGTACTGATTTCCATTTCGTAATAAAATAAAAAGAAGGGAGGAGATATCCAACAAGACCCCGTTGCAGCATCAACAGTAAAACACCAAAACACCCGATGTAAAAACACAAAAGACGAGCACAGCACGAGACGGAAAAGAGACACACGACACGCAAACATCAAACACAAAAGACTACACATAAACCGACGAAACCAATGGGCAACCGGTGCCGACCCCGGACGGCCATCTGTCACGCAAGTAGCAAATGGTGTGGCCATAAGTACTAGGTTCACAGAAAAGAAAAAGGAAAACTTTAAAGTAAGAGGTTTTTTTTATATCTTTACTTGATTTGTCATCGGACGTCCATGCACTTTCTGAAAATAAAGATTTTAAAAATCATTATATCATACAGAGGAAAAAAAAAACCACAATTATGTATGTAGTCAACAAAACATACTTATTTTCTTGACCCCAGCTGTGTTGTTTTGCTTCACCTTAAATTATGCGTATAATAATTTCTTGACCCCCTTCAAGAAAATTTCAAGCTAGTTTAAATGCACCAGAAAGTGTTTCGGTAGTAAATCCTCATCAGTGCTAAGGCACGGTCCATTTGATATTCTGGGGGGGGGGGGGGGGGGGGGGGGCTTGGGTTTTTTTCGAAAAAAATAATTTTGCTCTCAATTTTGGTGAAAAAAAATAATTTGCTTATGGTGTGACAGAAAAAAATAATCTTGCTCTTACAAATAATCTGAATTTGAAGAATTACCATAAAATTTCCCTAAAATTCTTGAAAAATTTCTGGCTCGCTTCGCTCGCCGCAGTTTTCAAATTGTATCAAAAATTTTTGTTAGTTTTCTATCAAAACATTATTACCTTATAGCATTTTAAGTTCAGATATTTGAAGGTATCAAAAGTTATACGTGTATGTGAATGAAAAAGGGCTTCCTTAAAAGCTTAAATATATTATCAATATTTATGTATTGCTGTTAATACATGCTGTATGTATCCCATAGAGTCATGTTCTTGTAAGCTTGGAAGGAGAACTTCAGTTATTTACCAATTTACAATTCTTAGTAACATTTGAAAAAATTGTCTAGGAGACCTTTTCTCTCAGACCCTCTTATACATGTTATATACATGTACCTTATATAAAATATTGAGAATTGTATTGTACAAATCTTTTATCTCTCTGTTTAAAAGTGAATTGAATACTTGCATAAAAATAAACTAATATATTAATATTTAGAGTTTTGAGTAAAAATATAAATAATTTCTATTGATAAAACACAAACATTCTTAATATGCGCATCACGTTGTTAAAAAAAATTTCCTTGCTCCAACTTTGCCAGAAAAAAATAATTTTGCTCTGGTCCGGGGCGAAAAAAATAATCTTGCTCCGACAAAAAACCCAAGCCCCCCCCCCCCCCCCTGAATATCAAATGGACCATGCCTAATTAAGAAATGCCGAAGAGATTTTCTGAAACAGCCAAATGTATTTCAGTAGCGCCCTCTAGCATGAAATTTTGATTTTAAAGGAATATACCTAACTAAATCTGCATACGCAATGACCGGACGCGCAATGCCAGCGGCCGAGATGGTGATGTTGTTTACAGAGGGTATGATCCTGATTGCATTGAAGGTTAGTACGACATTCTAGAATAGAAAATATTTATTGTAAAAAGACAGCATGTGCAAACGAAATAAGTTTAATATCTGTTTTCTAATGTTAGTAACTTTATTTTGGTAGAAATAAATCTTCGCTATAAGTAAACAGCCCAGTCGATGAAGTTTTGGTAGCTTGATACATTTGTACCATTATACTAAAAACTTATCAGAAACGATAGAATACGGTTTCTTTATCAATGTATAGCACAATATCTAGAGAAAGGTATTTGAAAAGTATATAAACCATATTGACAATCAACCCAATTTTCGTTTCTCATTTTCTCATTTACTTTTTTTTACCTCTCATTTCATTACCAATTTACCCTTACAAATCATAGCTGCCTAGCTTATATCTTAGTATATAGTACCGGTATTACATCTATTGAATACTTGCAATATAATCTAATATTTGTAATAAAACCAACCTCTCCTTCCATGGTCAGTCGTTTGAGGATCACACGTACAAGTACCAGAAGCACAGCTTGTTTTGAAACCGTTGGTGCAGCTTAATTTGGATGTACAGTCATTAACATCGGAACAGGACAGTCCGAAAATCATACCTGTTATTAAAATTAGAAATACACGGTTATTTACGTTTAGAATCACAATGATTTTTGTTTATAGCTTCTAGCCAATTCCAACCCTTTCAAGTAGAACATATTTACTAGATACAATTAGAGTTTTGAGTGCTTTCAAGAAGTTTCAGACTTCTGTCAATTTTAAAAGTCTTTATTTGCTATGTTTATGAGATAGGTTCTGCTTGATCTTCCCTCACGGGTACTATTTCTTAACACGCCCTATTTATTCTGATTTGATATGACGGTAGCTAGATTCGTTCTTTACACCTTATAATTTTTAATTTTTACGGTTTGTATTTTTAACCTCCTTTATGTGGGCCTCTCGTGATATGACTTTCTATTCACACTGACCCGCGCGTTGTCAGTTTAGTGAGTATCTCTTTTCAGGACGGACGTGTTTTTGGGGGATTTTTCGTTTCATTTTACTTAGTCAATCGTATCCCTTACGTTTATCTAGAGTGGGGGGAGGCGGTATTTTGTTTGATTTTACTCACTTGATAATATGTTACTTAATCAATCAGGGAGCATCTTTTCAGCTTTTTTTAAATTTTGAACCTATAGAAGTCTTGGACGTGTTTCTATCGATCAGTCCGTCCAGACTTTTTGGCAGCGGGTGTTGCATGCAAACAAGAGACGCTGACTCTACCTAGGCACCTGGTCTCGCCCCTCGCGGGGTCTGCTTTGGTTCATGAATTGAGAATATTACCTACCTGGCTACTAGTTATAGCCTTTCGAACTTCAGTATAGTACAGGTTCTGACTAGCATGAGAGTGTGTGTATGTTTTTTTTTTATGTACTTGTGTCCGAACGGAATGAGGGACGTACTGTCCCTTGTTCCGTCTGGATACAAGTACATATTCGTGTATCCAGAGGGCTCAAGGGATGTACCGTCCCTTCCGCTGGGTTTAAACACGTTTAGTGTCGTGGTCGCTTGTACCTTTTTTGTGCTTTTATGTCTTTTTTATCCAAGCGACGTGCATTCGCCCTTTGTTGGGCTGATCCGACATTGTCTGAATAGTGAACGTGGTTGTTTTCACCTCTTTTGTGCTCTCTCTCTCTCTCTCTCTCTCTCTCTCTCTCTCTCTCTCTCTCTCTCTCTCTCTCTCTCTCTCTCTCTCTCTCTCTATATATATATATATGAATCTGTCTGTTATTTGTTAAAATTTAGTGATTGAAAGTCAAACAAAAGAAGCCGAATTCCAGATTCAAAAACCGCAATTGATAGGCTTGCAATTTCTGGAGAAAAAAACCCAGAACTTTCTCACGCGAAATTGGAATAAACGGAACGAAATCTATGCATTATATTCCCCGTGGATTTTGTGCACAATTACGTCATTCGTTAACGGAAGAGTTACTTACGACCAAACCTACGACTTGCGACTTACGCTTACGACCTCTTTTGTAAAACGGTCCTAAGAAAAGTCGTTAGTAAAAATGGACAATCAGACGGAAACAATGACAGATCTGTACAGAAACACGAAAGGCAACTTATATGTAATGAACTATCTCCAGTGCAAGTGCGGAAGGTATTGTAGAATACATTGTAGGTGGTGCTCTCAAAATGCGCAGTACTAATTATCTTCATAGATCACATATCTAATGCAAGTATAGTATTAATGTTAAACGTCTTCAAATACAATAGCATGATTTAAGAACAGTTGAATTTACAGCATCGACCAGACATGCACGTATAAGGTACCTAATCCTCGTCAGTGATCCTCAATCTAAACAATGTACTATCACCAAAGACTGAAAGTTATTATGTCAAAAATGTACCGAAAGACGTAGCATGATGGGTGGGATATGATGCTACAGGACCCTCGTTGAGAAATTTTAAGAAATTTTGATAACAGAAATGATCTTATACTGTAAACATGGTTATTTTCGCTGAGGGAAAATTTTGCGATTTTATCATCAAGACGTTACGCGTTGGGGATATTTTCGCGATGAAAAAGTATTTTCCATTGCAAGAATGCAGCGGGGATATTTTCGCGCGGGGGAAATTTCGCGATGTTCATATATTTCCATAGATTCGTGAAAAACGCGAAATTACCCCCACGCGAAAATTTCCACGTTTACAGTTCGTTGACCGAACTTGTCTACATGTGCGCTCGGGGACGTCCTTGTCCACCAGCAGTCTTCAGATTCAATAGCATCTCTTAAGAACAGATGATTTTGCAGCGTGGGTAAGACCATAAAGGAGGCCCATGATAGCTCATTCAAATTTCTGTCAAAGTGTTACCCAAAGTTTCGCTCATTGGCTATGGAATGACCATGAAATAATTGTAAATGGCACCACCTTGAATAAATTCCATAAAACTACAATTTATAGATATGCAATTCCATTGATCCGAAATCCTGCCTAAGATGATAGTTTCTTGAGTTTCTTGTTGAATCCACCATAACAAAATAGAAACACAGCGAACACTAAAATAAATATACCGTATAACCAGAAAATTTCGCGAGTATCAAATTTCGCGATTTTATAGTAAAATGGGATGCCTTTATTTTCGCGAGTACAATTTTTCGCGATTCCTAAATTAAAAACAAATAAAACACATGATGTTACTGTTTTATACCTTTCCTCATTGAATTTTTAGTTAGTTCTATCATAAGAGTACACTCAATTCACTTCTCTTAACGTTTAATCGAAAAAAAAAATGAAGAATGGCACATGTACAATAAGAACAAAATGTAACTAATATACAAATTTACGATAAACCTTATCAAACACAATATTTCGCGGAGATTCATTTTCGCGATTCCAAAACACTCGCAAATATAGCGAAAATTAGTATCTCGCGAAAATTTCTGGTTATACGGTAAGAATCAATTAAAAGATTTTATTTGTTTCGATATTTAAACCCCATACAAATTTAAACTAACCAGAAGAAAGTTAAATCTATAGCAAAGTACATATGCGTCCGTGCACAAATTTATTTTCACAGCGATACCTACAATGAATTTCGATTCTACAAAAATGCTATGGAGTTTTGATTTAGATTTGAGGATCACTGACGAGGGTTAAGTATTCGAAACGTGCATGTCTGGTCCATGTTGCCAATTTATCTGTTCTTAAATGATGCTATTCAATTTGAAGACGTTTAACATTCAAACAATTTCATCAAGTAAAACATTTTGCAAACAATTGAGGATGTACAAAGGTACCGTATAACCAGAAATTTTCGCGAGATACTAATGTTCGCTATATTCGCGAGTGATTTTGAATCGCGAAAAATTATTCTCGCGAAAAATTGTGTTTGATAAGGTATAAAATAAATTGTTATATCCGTTACATTTGTTCATATTGTACATGTTTCATTCTTCACTTTTTCTGATTAAACGCAACGAGGATTGAATTGAGTGTATTCTTTCTGATAGTACTTACTTAAACTGAAATAATGAAAGGTACAAAACAGTAACATCATATGAACACATTTATTTGTAATTCAGGAATCGCGAAAAATTGTACTCGTGAAAATATAGACACCCTATTTTACCATAAAGTCGCGAAATTTGATACTCGCGAAAATTTCTAGTTATACGGTATTACAGAGAAGCAGTACCAATCGTAGTTTAGTGGTCAAAGATCCAGGAAAATATGGCATAATTGTGTAAATCTCAATTTACAACGCAATCGTTGACCAGATTTCGTGGGCTATTGAGAAACATCGTGGAGCTCCAAGATTCTATAAACACAATTGGTTTTCACACTCTCCTTCGCTCCAGCACGCACTCAGTACGATTTGTTACGCTCTTAAGCCAACAGTTACGATTGTAGAAAGATCCATCATCATGTGCATGTAGAATGGTGGATGATATTCTGTCATAGACCATTTGAACCATCCAACCAAAGATTGTACTTCCGAAATGGAAGTAGCCGGATGTGACAGTTCTACCGAATTGAAGCGGCGGGTGTTGCATGCAAGCAGGAGATACTGATTTTTCCTGGGCACCTGGTCTCACTCCCATAGCGGGAGTTCGCTTCTTTTCGTGACGTGAAGGTTTTTGTTTGTTTGATTTGGTTCCTGTTTTATCCTGATTTTGTATGCTTTCGGTTTATGATTTTCCGATTTGTCGATTTTGTGCTGCATGTAGGGATATGGTTGTTATCCATATTTTACATTTTGGCATATGTGGCAGGCTTTTGCATAAACGGAATTGTATTTCTCAATCATAGTGTACATCAAATTTCTTCACCGAATTCATTCAGGGTGGCGCCACTTACAAACAATTTTGGTAATTTTCTTGATCTAGCTAGGTTTTTATACCGCTGCCAATGAGTGACCTCCCTCTTGTTTTTAATTATAGGAAGGGAACAATTATATAAGCATTAAGATTCCACTTGCATCATATGTGTCGCATGATTCATGTAATATGTAAATATGTTTTAACTGTACTACTAGTAATTCGCATGGCATGACGTTTTTAAAAAGCGCCAACTACAACAAAATCCATACTTGCACTAGCTTCCGCAGATTATTCAGTTTTCCAACGTGTTTCCGTTTCCGTGGGCTTGTGTTGTTGTCTCCGTCTATTTGTCATATTCTCATTTTTTTTTCGTGAGTATATGTTTTCAAGAATTTGTAAGATTGTGATTTTTGGAATCGGATTTTAGAATTTATATTTGATATTCATTCACTGATTTAATGACTTATTTATAAGTAACAAATATGCAGTAAATGAGTACACAAAACCATCCTTCTTTCAAACTTGTAAATGAGTACTCAAAACCACCCTTCTTACAAACTTGTAAATGAGTACACAAAACCATCCTTCTTTCATCCTTCTTTGGGGTACCAATTGTGCGCCTCTTGTTGCAGATTTATTTTTATACACTTATGAAAAAGAATTTATCCAAAATCGTCAAAAGCAAAGAAAATTTGATGATCTGAAATGTTTCAGTAATACTTCTAGGTATTTGGATGATTCCTTTTCTTTCAGTTATTTTTTAAAAGAATTAAGTACAAAATTAAGTATTTACGATGAAGTCCGAACAGGCTAACATAACGTGACCAGAATTTGAAAATATTACATTATGAAAAGCAGTCCGTGTTCTGCTGATCAAAGCAAGACAATGTCCAATCACCTGAATCACCTGAAATGATGCGATATAGGAGGGAAGTTGAAGTGGCCCTGAACGTTACACAAATATTTCAAATACATTACTTCTTGGCGAAGTACTGTAACATATTTTATATGTTAAACGTCTTCAAATTCAAAAGCATCATTTATAAACGGATAAATTTGCAGCATGGACCAGACATGCACGTTTCGGGTACTCAACCCTCGTCAGTGATCCTCAATCTAAACAATGAAATATGGCCAAAGAGGGTGAAAATTATTATGTCAAAAATGTACCGAAAGATATAGCAGGGTGAGTGGGATATGATGTTACAGGACCCACGTTTTAGAAATTTCAAGAATTTTAGTACCAGAAAATTTTGAATGCGTTGAAGGGACAGACGATCAACCGAAGTTGATCGAACTTGGCTACATGTGCCCTCGGGGACTCCTGGCCCATCAGCAGTGACACTCACAAAGTAGTTCAAATGTTAAACGTCTTCAAATTCAAAAGCATCATTTATAAACGGATAAATTTGCAGCATGGACCAGACATGCACGTTTCGGGTACTCAACCCTCGTCAATGATCCTCAATCTAAACAATGAAATATGGCCAAAGAGGGTGAAAATTATTATGTCAAAAGATGTACCAAAAGATGTAGCAGGATGATGCTATGATGGTACAGAACCCACGTTTTAGAAATTATGATATTTTTGAGTAAGAATTTCGCATGTTCAGCACAATCTATAATCTGTAAACTAGTATAATATTGTACATATATGTAATTCAGGACAATAATTTGTAATTGCTTCAAATTATTGTCAAATTTTAAAAATCAAATTTGTGTAAACCACCAAAATATACGAAATAAAATTAATAAAAGCCTCTACATGTTTGTCTTATACATACCAATACAGGCACAGAAAGCCAACAGCAACAAAAGTTTCATTTTGCGGTTTAGGATTCGAAGTACTCCGTACAGTGCAATGACGGTCTGTGACTCAATCTTATGTAATGCTTGTATTTATAGAGGACAGTAACCTACTTTCACTGTCTGCCATGAAAGAAAAGTACATGGGAATCACGACAAATTGTCTGCCTTCCCATTTCTTGTATGACCTACTGACCATGTCCTTAAGGTATCGTAGTTTGTCGTGACAAAAGCAAGTACGAAAAGATACATGTGGACAATTTTGAGATTTTCGATGTCGTGTTGGGGGCATTAGCGATAATATGATTCATAGTTTTATGAACATAAGTTCAGTATTATAGTTATACAGTTCATTCGGTGTGAGAATCTTTGTGTACTCGTTACCAAGTTTAAATATCAATTAATGAAAGTCATTCAAACTATGAAAGTCAAACACAAAAGCTCTATTATAGCATCAGAATCCAAAAATCACAATCAATATGAAAAATATAAAGCAACTAAACAAAGGTAAGGAGGAGATCCCCAGAACTGAAGACAGCGGACAGTTTTCACACGAGAAGAGGAAATGGACAAACAGACGGAGACCTTAACACAGCACCAGAGAAACACGATGGACAAACAGACGGAGACCTTAACACAGCACCAGAGAAACACGATGGACAAACAGACGGAGACCTTAACACAGCACCAGAGAAACATGATGGACAAACAGACGGAGACCTTAACACAGCACCAGAGAAACACGATGGACAAACAGACGTAGACCTTAACCCAGCACCAGAGAAACACGATGGACAAACAGACGGAGACCTTAACACAGCTCAAGAGAAACACGCGCGCCAGTTGTACAGGAAGTCCAATACACCATTCCATTGAGCTTACTAATCAAAATGTAGATGACTCTGCTTATGAGTTTATACCCGAACGGCAGCTACGCCACTTATTCTTCAATGTTCGAAGTGCGAAGTACGAAGTTCGACGTGCGAAGTTCGTCACGATAAAAAATGTCTCGTGCAATGCTTTTGTATGTACGTACAATCCATAATACATTGAAGTTTCAAAACAAATAAGGAATATATGTCGTTGAAATACATGAAAGAGAGAGAAAGAATGGCCCAAGCAAGCAATATTGATTTTTTTAAGCAAAAATAGTTAAAACTTGACATAGTTTTGATTGATTAAAATGAGTTTGCTGAAGAACTCATTGATGAATGAAAATGAGTTTGCTGAAGAGGATCCTGACAATAATCTCAACAGCACTCACAATAAAGCACCAAATTGAGTATGGGCAGACCCCTAGCAAGCCAGAGGTGGGAGCAGGTGCCCGGGAGGAGTGAACATCCCCTGTTGGCTAGCCGCACCCGTCGTCGATGTTCATGCACAAAAATAAAAACAACATATAAAATACATGCCCTGTCTAAGGCCACGCTTGATAGTTCTTTGTTACATTTTTATTGTCATAGGAGATATACTAGTACATGTACCTCAAGTAGCTCAAAAGACTTCTGTGTGATTTCTAAATTGGGCAGTTTTCCGTTGTGCAATTTTGTAACTTTGAATTTTGAATCTTGTTCTGAATAATGAATGTATTGATATAATAGCGCACGATCGGTACAGAAATAGTATGTTGACCATTATCAATTGAAATATCCATATCGCCACGTGGGATCGAAACGTATGATGTTGTGATTCGTTACGGAGATTTTTGATTGTTTTTCATCATTTACGTGATCTTGCACAAAATTGATGAGACGTTGCAGTAGGGCAATGCCAAATAAGAAAGTCCACGTTTATCATGTTTATATATCTGAAATTTTTGCAAACACTATAAGAAGTCGTCAAAATAAATTATTTTCTGTCCTCGACAAACTATTGAAGTGTTTGCAATAACTACGAATTTTTCATATACCTTGACCATGTTGACGATATATATGAATTGATTTATTAGGCATTGCCCTACTGTTTTGTGAAGTTTAACTAGGTAAGGAATCACAACACCATACGTTTCGATCCCACGCGGTGCATATAGTGCGATAAAATTCTGGACACACAAGAAAGAGTAAATGATGAAACCGGTGACCGGTTGAAGGCAAAATTCCATTATTTGATCAAAAATATTGTCATTACAGTTCATACAAGGCTGAAAGCAGAAGTTAACCGTACAGTTCGTTGTAGTTCAAACTAGTTATGTTCTGTAAAGTTTCACATTACAGATATACGAGGGTTGTTCGAAAAGTTCGTAAACAACCGCAATATTTTAGAAATACGTGACAGTCTACTAGCCTTACAATTTTCTTACAATACATTGATGAGGTTTATTACAATCAATTCATACAATATAATGGTGATTGAAATATGATGTCATTTAAATCATTTTCTCAAATTATGTGTTATGACGTATAGCGGCTTAGTACCGAAATTGAGATATCGAAATCATGTACATACGCAAATAATTCCTTTATTTTTTCTAACTGCAGACGCCGAGAAAGTCGATGTATGTAATTATTTTTTCATAGAATTTGAAAGTTATACTGAAATTTGAACTTTTTACGATATATTGGTATTTAGATATCACCGTTACAAGAAGCACCATCAAGAAGTATGCTTGGAAATAATGACGTCTTCCTGCAATTTTTACACAAAATGAAATCATAGATGTTTTATTCACGCTGATACAAACTCCACAAATGACGTTATACTTTTATAGATGATACATATGGAATGCAAGAAAAATGTTTCGAGCGCACGTCAATATTCCTATAATCTGCGAAAACATGGGAATCACGAAAAATCATGAAAGCATTTATTGGACGACATGAGAAAACTAAACTGAATGATCCATACATTCGAAAATGAAGTTCTTTATGTACCTATTGTGAACATATTCAATATAGAACCAGGGATTTGAGTACATGATACGTATAGGCGATGCAAAGTTCTTATGTCGATTTAAGAAATTGTACGAATTCATGCGCGGAGCTAGAACTTTTTTTCAAAAACGTGGAATCATGCACTAAAAAATAAAAAGGGAGGGGTGTTCAAGATTCAGTACGTCATGCAGAAAAATCGGCAAAATTTGGATTTTCGACAGTGGGCCCTGCCCACTTCGACCTCTCATCACCTGCATGGCTTCCCCTTCTAGATCTGCTCATGGACTTGTCATGTCTTGATCTGCTGCACAGGATCGGCAATGATTTCGACAGCCGCATAAGTCGTTGAAAGTTTATCTCAAAGTGCGCCGAATAGGTAAAACCTAATCAGAAACGTTTATCAGTTTCTGGTTGATGATTTAATTTGACGCATATTATTTGAAATTAATTCTTCCTCAAAATGTAGAGGTTTGTGTGTAATTCTTTGCTATTTGTTGATTAGTGATCACTAGTAATTGCAAAAATTGTATGCAAAAATTGGCATGAATTGTATGTATAAAACAAAAGCCCCAGGGGACACAACGCTCATCTGATACCCATGTACACTCTTAACCTACCGACATTGTATTATGATAGTGTCAGAGCCAGAATGTGAACCCACAACCCTGGGTCTACCAGTATATGCACATAAATCATTTTTTTTTTAAATTCGAACAAATTCCAAAATATTTTTAGGCACAAAATATATATTACAGCATTAAGAGACTTAAAATGACAAATACACAGTGAATAAGTATGCAAAACGAAAAAAAAAAAACTTGAAGAAAAATAAAATTTAGGTCAAAAATGAAATTAAAGGTATTCAGATGATTAAAAAGTGCATAAAAAGCTGACAAAATGGAAAAAAAGGTGAAAAAGGAAGAAAAAAAATTGGGAGTGCCGATGACGGTACATGAACCCACAACCTTTTGGTCCATGTGCACAGTAAACATATCTACTCATACATGTAATTAAAAAAAAATCATTAAAATTCCAAAAGAGAAAAAGAACATTATAGCATGTTATGTATATCAAAGCAAATAGTAACGTAAATATGACAAACATGCACTTAACAAGGGCACAAAACCACACATTTATAGAGTAAGTCAAAGAAACACAGTAGTTCAAAAATGAGTATTTCTGACCTTGTCCGAAAAGATGTCATAAACACATCAAAAACTTGACTTCGGGCTTAAACCAAAAACAAGAACACTTGTAAACAGTAGTAAAGAAAGTAAACATATCATTGTAGATATTACGTTAATGTGCAATATTTAAATTCAGAATTGCGATACCAAAGCGTTGTCATGACGACATGTCCTACTTTTGTGGAGTGAATAGCTCTGGTCAGGTGTTTTTCACTAGTCACAAGAATGTTTCTTTTATATCGGACAATTGCCCCTATTCAATGTTGAATCTGATGAATCAAATCGAAAGTTTGACAACCTATACAAATCTAGTATGGTCGATATCAATTATCGCTATTTTTATGGTAATTTTACTACTGAATTATTCTTGACAAACTTTGCTGCCGATCTAATGAGAAGACAATAGATTTCGATACACAGTTTGTAATTCACCCATACATTGCGACAATTTTCTCCCTATTAGATGCAAATGCATTCTGGACGATCAGTTCATGGCGTGCGTAAATGTACCGTAACATGCACATAGGGCAAAATTAAACGGATGTTTTAGTGATGATACGTCTCCAGCAGATCCAGTGTCACGCTCTGATGTGGTGCAGGTGTTCAAAGCCCCCGGAAGCTCCACATAACATATCCATTGGAGATGTTCTGATAACCTTTCATATGTGACACGCGGAGTGGAAAATGTGGCCGGTCCGGGAATCGAACCCGAGACACAGACGCTCTTACCGACTGAGCTAACCGGGCATGATACCCGTCACACATATATACTACTAAAAAAATAACCCGCGCAAGTGCGGAAAGGATTGTCATATCAAGTGCCTGCAAATATGAGCGTTTTTCTCCTCCTCCCTTTGACTTCACGGCTATTTTCAGACAGTCTTGATTCGGAGAAAGAAAAAAAAAGGGGGGGGTTTCACATTTTCGCATAGAAGCTCGATATCATGGATCTACAATCGCATCCTCCTTCTCTTTACTTGAAAGGAAAGTGAAAGCACTGTAGAGAAGGGGTGTATATGATTCAGAATTGTTAGTGCCGAGCTCCTGTGATTTTCTTGCACCTGTGGACATATTAATTATCTAGTTTCTACAAATCCTTTCCTTCATATCAAGTATGTATCGAAGTCTGATCTTCAATTATTAGCAGCTAAATGTACATCTTTTCTATGAAAAAAGGAATGAAAATGAAGATCGCCGAACCAAATTAAAAGTGGAAAAACTTATCATGCAACAAAATAACAACCTCACCAAGAATGAGATAGACTACTTGAGGAATTATGAGGATAAGACTAGTAATTTTTACGGCCTGCCAAAAATTCATAAATCTAAAGAAATCGAACAAAGTATTAAGGAATGCAATAGGACGTACGTGAAAATACCAGCGCCAACAGATCTCAAACTACGTCCTATTATTGCAGGCCCATCATCCAGCACTCAGAGACTCAGCAATCTTCTTGACATATTGTTAAAACCATTATGTCAGAGAGTCCCAAGTTTCATACGAGATGATATGGACTTCTTAAACTACATACCGGATACAGTTCAACCAGACACGCTGCTAGTTAGCTTCGATGTAACAAACCTATATACTAACATTCCGCATAATCTAGAAATCGAAGCCGTAAACTTCTGGTTACAAACTCATCCGGAAGAAATAAATGGGAGATTTCCGAAACAATTTATACTGGAAGGACTGAAAATCGTGCTAGAAAACAATCACTTCCATTTTGATGACTCGTATTACCTACAGATAAAGGGAACGGCAATGGGCACCAAGGTAGCCCCAACATACGCAACCCTGGTCATGGGTTTCTTGGAGGAAAAACTCTACAACGAATTGCCGGGAATATTCGATCAACAATTCAGTCTGTATATCAAAGAAAATTGGAAAAGATATCTCGATGACTGTTTCATCTTTTGGACAAAAAGTGAAGAAGATTTAGAACGATTCCATTCCCTAATCAATAATTTACATGAGTCGATCAAATTTACTATGGAAAAGAATGAAAAGACACTCCCGTTTTTAGACATTTTGATTATTAAGGAAGGCGCAAAAATTATAACCGACTTGTACTGTAAAGAAACGGATACACATCAGTACCTAGATTTCAGATCCTGTCATCCGTCCCATACTAAACGCAACATCCCGTTCAACATGGCCCGGCGGATATGCACAATCGTTACAGATGGAAATCTTCGGGCAAAAAGGCTACAGGAACTGAGAGTGTATCTTGCAAGACAAAACTATCCGAAAAATCTCATCACCTCGGGAATCAACAAAGCAAAAGAAATTCCCATTTCCACACTTCGAAACGTTCGCCGTTGGGAAAACAACGATTTGGATAATATTCCTTTTGTTGTTACCCATAACCCACGCAACCACAATATACTATATGCTGCCAAACGATTCTTCCCAATCTTGGAACAATCAGAAAATATGAACAATCTAGTGAAGATATCGCAAATCATAAACAGCAGAAGGCAGCCACTAAATCTGAAGAAGCTACTGACGCGTGCAAAGTTTTCAACCACCAGAAGCACGGGTGTCAAAAAATGTGGAGACCCCCGATGCGGAACCTGCGATTATATCGAGGAAGGGGACAAAATAACATTAAAAACCGGCGAAGAACTAAAAGCAAATGCCAACATGGACTGCAAATCAGCGAACATGATCTATTGCGCTACATGTCCGACATGCGGGGAAAATTACATTGGCCAATCCAATAAACTCAACGCAAGAGTCAGGGTCCACAAGCAACAAGTAAAAGACCCAAGCGTTAGAAACACCCCGTGTTGTGAACATTTTGCAAACTGTGGAAGGGGAAAATTTAAAATTTACCCCTTTTTCAAAATGTGGAATGACAATGATGACTTGAGAAAAGCTAAGGAAGATTACTTTATAAAACTTTATAATCCTAAACTTAATAGAAAATAATCGTTTTGTAATTATAATTATGTGAATTATAACAGCTACCGCCCGACGTCTCTATGACGTCATCAAACAATAAGCATTGTCTATATGAACTTGACAACGTTTTCCGTCTGATGAACCGTAATGGTGAAAGCGCTAACTTAATAAAGGAAATGTAAATGGATAATGTGATGTTCTGACATTTTTTATTATTATTCATCGCTGTACCAAGATAATCAACACTGAAAATATTTATTTTATATATACATATATCTATGAATTATTTTCTAAAATGTCATTGTCGATCCTCAAAGATCATAACGATATCAAATACACATTTGTAATGCTTTGCCATTGTTAACATTTCATGGTAAACACGTGGTAGCTCTGACGTCATTTTCAGTGACCTGAATTTGTTACAAATTTGATTGGCTGATACAGCGATGTGACCTTTCAAGGGCTTTTCTCGAATGTTCTTGATGCAAAATGAAATTGTAAAATTGTACGTCGTATATTTTAGAAAACGAATATGGAACTGGGGCGAAATATATCCTCCTACTAACGTTAGAAACGTCTTGCAAGAATCGTCTTACTTATTCAATGATACGAGAGAAATCGGGGATTAGAATGGGAGCATTAATCAGTGGAAAATATGAAGTTAATGGTTGGTGTCCGTCGACTGTTTTGAACTTCAGATTTTCTAAGATTTGTTTTAGGAAAACGGTTAGACATAATTAACGATTTCACGTTAATTGGAAATAATTGCTTCTCAAAAATTATCAAATTCACATTGTCATATCATATGCTATATCTTCATATCACACCATTAATCTCTGTCCTCTTCGTTTCGACGGAGAATCGGCTAATTCGTTCCTTTAGTACTATAGATGATACGTCGTACTCAAGAATGCCTTTTCAAAATCATTCATTGAAAGGCAAATGATGGAATGTGCAGTAAGTTCTTTGAAGCGTGACAGATTTAAGTCGTTCCTGTATATAAATAAGATTGAGCTAGCAGCTTACTCGTGAGCCTCTTTGTCCTCAATATGAAGTTCTCGTACTGAGAACATGCTCTCGCATGCATAGCGAATTAGTTGTGTACGCCATAGACAGGCGAAGAGGGAATATCACAAGTTGCTAGCAAGATGGGGAAGTTTGTGATTGTGAAATCAAAATCGTCATGTTTATCATAAAGAGAGGTGTTCAAATGACCGTTGTCACTGATCGATAGTAGTTTGTTTCGGCAGGAGGCTCTCAGTTGTTTCTTTAATTTTTTAGTTCACTGGGATAGATGGCGCCAAGGTTATCCTGAGTGGTTGGATTAGAGTATTTCAAAATTAATGGCTTTCTTGGTATTTTCGTCCATTAGGTTCACTTCCCACCCAAAACCCCAAAAACAAAATCGAGCTATAGACAGTCTGGATTCTGATGGCGCGTTTTAAAAGTATCTACTTGTAGATTGCGGATCCAGTTTAATCTGACAGGTGTAGAAGGATTAACTCCGTCTGAAGTAGATCTAATTTCAAAAGATGGTTTGATAGCACTGTCTTTTCTTTTTCTGAATTTTGTGCAGTCTCTGCTGAAATTAAATGTATTAATGTTTGAGTCTCTGTTTAACTGTCTAATCAAATATTCATACTGTCTATGGACTTGTTTAGCAGCAAGCTGATTCAGCTTTATCAAATTGGTTCCACTTTGTCAGAGTAATAAATAATGGTAATTCAAGAAATTTTAGAATTACATTACTAATAAAGTCACTAATAATATAGCTTGTAATCGACGATACTAGTCAGACAGTACACTGAGAGTGCGGCTAGATTCCTCGGGGTATCTTCAAGAAATTCTCTTAGCTACTTTCTTCGTAACATCACAGGTACCCAGCCCGGAAATAAAAATGAATGGGTTCATGTACATGTACGATCAAAGCATAAAACAGACATATCGTCATCGTTGGATTCCGCATACATAGATCCTCGCCTGGCACCATTCAATAGCTGACCAGAAACTCTTGATTACTTCGGTCATCTAATAAAGGCATTCCCTTTTTTCACTCTCTTCCTTTTTGATATTTGCATACCAGAATTCGGAGCTATAGTGCTATAAACTGAACACGGAAGTGTGGAACGCATGTTATCCAAACATTTTCTGTATAAGTGGCAGATTGCCGTGCAAAGTAGGCTCTTGTTATGCATAGTTTGTTCTCTTTTTATTAATTGTTTCTACTGTAATAAGCTTTGTCCCCATGTTGACCCTTCTTATAAGTCCCCTACTGCCAACGCCGAGGGGAACTCTTAGTTTCTTCTCGGCCTTTCAGTCCGTCTGTCTGTCCGTCCGTCTGTCCATTTTTCAGTTTTCCGGACTTTTTACTGCAATGGATAGAGATACAAATGTATTCAGGTGAAAGGAGCTAATAAGATAAGGGCTGTATTTAGCGCTGAATCTCATCAAGTATTTCTTCTACACAAAGATCTATGCGCAAGAAAAACTTGATCACAACTAAAGTGTAATGTATTTGGAATTTCCTCAAACAACTTTTATTTTGGTAAGCTTAATTCTAGAAAATTAAATTACAGTTCAAAGTGTAGGGGGAAGCCGTGTTGAAATGAAGCTAATATCGATTTAAAAAAACGTTGAAAATAAAGAACTATCTGGCTAAATATGGATATCTATAAATTTTTAAAAATAGTTATAGTTTAATGGTACAAATAGTCTAGCAGGGATTACATTGTCAATAATGAAGTTTTAACGTAAATGGCTTTTAAGTGGACATTTTTGAAGTTAACGTACTTCGGATTTCGCACTCCGGACGTCGCACTTTAAGCCCCGGTCACACTGCACTCCACATCCAAATCACGTTCAAATATCTGCTGGACGTGGTCGTATGTGGTAATTTTTGCAATGCCTGTGCTTTGTACGAGACATGACCGCCGGCGGCTGTTCCACTGCTGAAACACTGCCTAAGCACGACCAACCACGTCTAAGGCTAAAAACGTTCGTGATAAGACGCCTTATACGCGCTATTATCCGTAATACCAAAGCGGAACACCCGTCGAATGAGCCGTAAAGAAGCAGTGTGACCGGGCCTTTAGGGGTCATATAAAAGACTTCAAGCGCGATTTAAAACGTTAAATTAGAACACACATGGACGAGATGACAATGAAAACTTTTAATATGTCTTTAAAAAAAATGAAAACAAATAAATTTTTCACGCAGAGTACTCTAAGTTCATTGGAATAGAATCTATATTTTGCGTCTGTGAAAAAGTCCCTTCGAAATGCGGTGTCCGAAGTCCGCGAGCATGACAAATGTCCAATACTACCATTTGAACATCTATATATTACTTGCATAAAATATCTCTGATATTTTTGTTTTATATACGTTTTTACTCTCTGGTACACATGATTTCGGTAAACTTCGGACATTGTTATTTGCATATATAGAATGTAGAAATATGTCACGTTTACTAAGGTCAAAGTTAGCACGCTACCACGATCAGCCAATCGCTTGAATGAACTTCATCGTGGGATCACTACGAAACATGTAGTAAACCACGTATACAGTCTTTCTGAAATTCTAAAGGAAAACTTACTTTAAGTCGTACTAATATTCCATTAATTGCAAATACAAGGTTGATCTCATGTATATACGAGATGTTAAACGTCATCAAATTCAATAGCATCATTTAAGAACATATGAATTTTTAGCATGGACCAGACATGCACGTTTCGGAAACTTAACCCTCGTCAGTGATTCTCAATCTTAACAATGTAATATTGCCACAGAGTGTGAAAATTATGTCCAAACATTTACAGAAAGACGTAGCAGGATGGGTGGGATATCATGTTCCGTTCAAATAATCATTTTGAACGTGGATAATCGAACACTTTCAAATGACTAACAGCGTCTTATAGTGTATGACTAACAGCGTGTTATAGTGTGTGACGGCTTGAATGGGAGGCAGGTGTAGTCTGCTAAACACATGTGCGTTTGTCTACCAAATCCTGAATGAAGATTAAGCTTTATTTACTTATGGTTTTTTTGGTTCTTTTTTAATATTTGATAGGGACTGTGAATATATATAATGTATAATATATCCACATATCAAAATTAATGTGGATATATATACACATCAAACTTATATATATATATACATCTCATAGATAAAAATAAACGAGAACTATACATGTATATGTTACAATGCAGATCCCTTTAGCTAATTTTCCTACGACTTGAGTTTTAATTTCACAGTCGTCCTCTAAGCTAGGTGTCTATATCTTTCCAATGCCAAGCCAATACTATCTCTGTTCTTTTATTGTCCATTACATTTCTCTTTTCAGATTTTGATAACATCGATTGTCGAATCCATTTTCGTCCCACGCGTTATCCGTCCGCCATGTTGTTTTGTTTTGATACAGTACTAGCCTTATGCAAATAAGTGATTACACGTGTTCGCAATCGGTCTTCTACGGAGAAAAGTAGGTTATATTAGGGTACCCATTTGATATGCAATAATAGATCATTGCTCGGTAGTGAGGGCATATTCGACTATTGTAACCAGCTAGTTTCTAATTTCTAAGCATGATAGACTCGTTTGCGTAGAAATATTGACAAAAAATTGTTGATTCCTGGTTTTATCTTGATGAGACCTAGAGCATCTTTAAACAAGATACTAGAGATAAAAATTAAAAGACTGGTCTCAACTTTATCCATAAATTACAAACTCTTGAATCTGAAATACGGTTGCATTTTGTATTCATTGGCTACAAAGTAGGCATTTTACCGCAAAATATACACTGTGTAGAAATAAACAACATGCTCTTGTTTATTTCATTCCAAAGTCTTGTACATTTCACGTGAACATGTTCAGAATAAATAAATGAATTACTTTCAAAAACAAAAATGAAACTTTGCTTATAGTATGCCTAAAACACAGAATCATAAAAAGCCCCTACCCTCCCTATTTCAGTTTTTAATGTTTGGGGTATCGTTCCCCTAGCTACAGAACCTCACTTTTTCAAAAGGTGTGTGTTAGAGATATACACCCTCTGTAAAAGTGGCGTTCTGTAGCTAAGGGGTGGGCATGGTTTTAAAATACTTTTCTATTTTTATTTGATTCCTATAGAAAAAAAGACATACGGCATTTTACCCCAAAATTTAGGAAAACGATGGACGATAAATCTTATCCAACTGCTGATTATGATGAAACCAAGAACTGGCATCAAGTTTGTGAAAGAATTTTCTTGAAGTTCCCATTTTGAAAATTCCACTTTTTCAGCGCAGTTTTTACGCCTTAATGATAATAACGGCCTTATCTTATCAGCCCTGTGATACACAGCTTGTTTGTCTTATATCAGCACTGACTGTTAGTCAATTTGGCTGTTTTGCGTGACGTTATTTGATTCTGTCTTGGTGTCCCTGTAGCGTGGTCTATTTGGAGTTCTGTCCATACATTGTACATGGTGCTGTTAAAATGCACCGCACTCATTCATGAAGGCAAGTACGGTTTTCAAGTAGATAGGACCAAAAAAAAAGACGTAATATTAGGAAACAATAAATAAAGGGAAACAAAAATCATTTATTTCGCCATATCAGAATCATTTTATCAGACTGCCATTTCCTCTCTGAAAAAGGAAGAATTCAATATATATATTCGCTATTATATAGAATGAACTTATTTTCTTTTCTCAGTTGACTTATATAGCATTTTAGTTTATTCTGACAAGTAAAGTTGTTACCCGATTTTGTTTTTGCTTAAAGCTTTGACAAATACTTTCATTTCTTTTTAAACATCTGTAAGAAAATATCTATAGAAATAGGGGTTTTTCGATACTTTGAAATGTGCTTTATGATTTCTTCAACTTTTATTGATGTGTGAAGATGTAAACTAATGCTACGAATGTATTCGATTACATACCTAAATGCATCTGCAATGTCCATGCAAACAAAAATGCCTGATATGATTACCAAGATGATGATTGTGGTTGTCGCATCGAATATGAGCGCAATCGCTGTTGTGGTTGCAATCTATTGGAAAATACGTGTACGGTAAATTAAAGTAATTTATCAAATTTATATATTATGAAATAGAAACGTGTTCTATTTGGTAGTAACATCTTCCAAAGTCGCGGTGATCGTTCTCACCTTATCCTACTACTTTCAAAATTTGCGGGTCTGTATCGCAACCTAGTTCGATAACTCTCAGCTGGAACGATTGACCAATGAGATTAGCTCTAACTTAGCCTGTTTGGTTTTAAAGAAAACAATACGGCGATAAAGATTGTCAGCTTGCTATGGTTCAGTCAATGACACATGGCCGCTGATTGGTTTCATGACACACATAAGGAGCCAATCACGACTAAGACCACGAAATGAAAAAGTAGTAGGTCAAGGTGAGAATAGAAGAGAAGCGAATCAATCACCCTGACTCGTGAAAATGGGTATGTAAATGAGGTGTGGGCAAATATTCTAATGAGCAAATATTTGAGCCAATATCATTGGCTGACAGAGAAAGTATTAAGGTAGCATTTGCATAATGCGTTTAGTACTATCTAATAAATATGATAGAAGGATGCGTAAAGTCGTTCAAGCCTTTGCCACTCATATCGTTTACGGTCCATTTTGTCCTATTTCTTCGACGCAAATATAATTGTATTAATAACTCTCGGGATTCAAGTCCTCATGATACGCGAAGACTGCTTCGTTTGCAGCATTAGCACTTTTCAAGTCTTATCTAGACAGAAAGCCTGATGCTTTAAGGCATGATATTGCTCATGATTCCGATCAGAAGTCTCAGGACATCACCAAAAAAGTACAATAAGAACATTCGTATAAATGTAAGTACAAAGTACGAGGGTAACAGAAAGCAGTACGAGTTGAACTTCGACGTTTTATAAATCGCGAGGGCCGCAGAGAAAAAAGACTTTTCGTCCGTTCAAAAACTTTGCGATAAAGTTTCTAATTATAATAACGAATTTCACAAGAGAAACAAATACATTAAGTTGGCTGACAAGTCTTCGGCTGGATGGAAAACCCTTATGGGGATTTGTCGAATGATCTGGCCTCAGATTCCGAGGATGAAAAGCGAATCAGGGCGGTGGAAGGCAGATTTAAACTCTCTCGTTTAGGGAAGAACTGTTTTGAAGTTCGCAAATCTGATTCCCGTCCTTCGACCCTGGCCCTTTGTCCTGTTGCTGTTAATGGTTCTGTTAGCTATCATTTTCGTCAATACAAGAAGAACGTTTGAACCTTCGAAAATCCCATTAACGTCTGCTTCGCTTGCAACGAAAAATGACACTGGAGAAAGGATTGCCAAAAGATCAACACGCAGTCACACTAATCTTGAATTTGATAAGTGTTTTTTCTTACTTTGAATGCGCATTTATTAATGAACAATATGATTTTGTTCACCACATGTAACATGAATATTCTATTCTTTAATACTGATATTGAACTTCCCAAAGTAGATAATGTCAAATGTAGATTAAGTAATCATCTGGAATTTTGGAAATCAATTGATGCAAACTCCTATGTATTGAATATTTTGGAAAATGGTTAACCATTTCATTTCGTTACGTTCCCTGAACATCAATTCAAATAACAAGTCAGCTATTGAAAATTCAGATTTTATAAATGAAGCTGTCTCAGAATTGTTAAAGAATCTTTTTGTACACGACGATTCATGTGGCCCTTATCAAAAGAAGAGGCCCAAGGTGCCACAACGCTCACCTGGTAAGCACGTTTACACTAAGCTGCCCGACGGCTGTTCATCTAAACTAAAGCATTCTGATATTTGTACTTGCCCATTGATGAAAGAAAGACAACTCTTGGTCATATTATGAAAATAAATTCCCTATGTTTTTGTACTTGATAAAAAATTAAGTATAACAAAATACCCCTATATATGCATTTAGGAACTTAAATGTGACAAATACATGTATCGGGCACAACCCTCACCTCATACATACTGACATAGCATAATGATAGTACCGGTGCCACCCTTGGGTCCATATGCACATAAACATAACTATCATATCAGTAAAAAACCCCAATAAAATCCGTCCAAAATTAAATTTAAGCATAAAATATATATCAAAATGTGCAATAAATAAGTGTGCAAAATGAAAAAAAAAATTAAAATGTCAAAATAATTTGTTGCGGGAAAAATGAAATGAAAGGTGTTAAGATGATGTGCATAAAAAGCTGACACAATGGAAAAAATTGAAAATGGAAGAAAAAATTTTTGAGTGCCGATGCCGGGACTTGAACTCACAACCCTTAGGTCCATGTGCACAGTAAACATATCTGTTAATAATTCAAACAAGAGGCTCAAAAGGCCATAACGCTCACCTGAACTTGAGCTAACTGACATTAATCATTTATCTGATCTAATGCATTCTGATGTTTGTTCTCGTTCATTGATGTAAGAAAGACAACGATTGATCACATTATGAAAATAAATTTCATATCAATCCTTTGCACTTGAATATTAATAAAAGGAATATAAAAGAAAATATCAAAATATCCCTATCAAAGCATTTAAGAACTTTTAAAAAATTTGACAAATTTAGAGCAATTTAGTGCATGCCTTGGGTCCAAATATGCAAATAAACATAACTACATGTATCTATATCATTTAAAAAATCATAAAATATATTTCAAAGCATTAAATGACTTCAATATGACAAATATACAATACATGAGTGGGAAAAATGGAAAAATGAAAATGGAAAAAAGGATAATCTTTTTGACAAAACTTGAAATTAAAGGTATTCAGATGTTTTTAAAGTACACAAAAAGCTGACAAAATGGAAAAAAGGGGGTAAAAAATTGGGATTCTGGTGCACAACCCTTGGGTCCTGTGTACAGAAAACATATCTATTCACAATATGAAAAAATAATAAAATCCCCCCCAAACATAGTGTATAATGTATAACAAAGCATAGACATGTATTTGGAAACTGAAATACGACAAATATGCAATAAATGAATACGGGAGATAATATATGTATTGAGTAATTTGAAGAAATAGTTGTAAAAATTGCATTGTTGATAAAGTCCAAAAAGATGTCAACAACGCGTCAGATACAACACTTATTAAAGGAAGAAGGGAATCTCAAACAACACCTAGTTGCAGCATCGACAGGAAAACCCCAAAACATCCAGTGAGAAGAAACACAAAGAAGACACGCACAGAAAGAGACGTTATGGTACAAGGAAAGTCAAATTACAGAGAAACATCAAACACAAATGACTACACATAAACCAACAAGACCAATTGGCAATCAGTGCCGACTTAGGATGGCCATCTCCCACTTCAGTAGTAGACGGTGTGGTTATCCTGGATTACGTGCGCACAACCCTCTGTTTTCTCCAATTACCCAGAGGACTGGAAGAACGTACACTTGTGGTGTAAAACAACCTCCATGTTAAAACATTGTTCTATATAAATATCCTCCTGATGCTCTAAGTTCGTCGATACGCACTTCGGTTCTGAAGACGTTTGTCAAAGGAGGGTATCTCCGTGACCTACTTTTGCGTGTGGTACATAGCGGCATCTGTTAATAGATCCATGAGAATTTTCATTCCTATACTGTTTCCCTTCATTGGTTCTGGAGAAGATGTCCAATGCTTATGATAATACCCCCTCTTTTTTGAATAAAAAAACAATTCATGAAAAATCAATATAAAACCATTGGATGCCTTTAAAATGACAAATATGCAGTAAATGAGTGCATAAAACAACATATTTATAGAGTTATTCAAAGAAACAGTTCAAATATAAGCATTGCTGATAAGGTCCGAAAAGACGTCAAAAACGTGTCAAAAATTTGACCTCAGACGGGAATAAAAAATAACAACACTTGTTACGACATCCTTCTAGATCACTCAGTTACTTTCGGTTTGTCGATACCGGTATGTGCCTCGGTTCTGCAGAAGTTTGTAAAAGGAGAGTACATTGGCTCACTTGAGCCTTTGACTCAGGTGAGCTAAAAACATTTCCTATTAGCAACAATCCAATTGTGAAAAATTAACATGGATTATCGAAATAGAAAAACGGTATACCTATCGACAATTTGTTCATCGGTAGTTCTTACCAGTTCTAACGCCGGCGGTGGAAGGATCACATGTACAGACTTGGTGGTCACATTTCCGTTCATATCCTCCACTACATGTCATCACGTCTGTACAATCTCCATCACTGCTACATGAATTTCCCAGTATCACACCTGCGAATGAATAGTAAATTTATTTATTATTTATTCACTTATGACAATTTAATGTTCATTCCAATGCAATGTCTAGATATTGTCAAATTTCATTGATTGTATATATACAGCCTTGATAGAAGGACATATTAGCCGTAAACATTGCTCACGCCACGTCACAATCGGTCCTTTATTAGATTGAAAATAACCACTGTGGTGTCCTGGTTTAGCGGTAAGGGCGCCGGGCCAGAGACTATAATGTCGCTGGTTCGGGCCTCTCTTGGGCTACGGATCGGCCTACATACGTATATTCCCGTACGTTCTGTGTTAAATGCTTAAAAATGTCCTTGTCTGTGTTGTTTACATGTCTTTGGTGTTACCCCCCCCCCCTTAAATAACACTGAGGATATCCAAAATTTTGACAACTACATATCACTGTAACTCTCTTTTTTTCGAAACCTTCGACATAATCCTTAGCAAGAAAATGCCTTCAGATGTGCAAGTTTCTATTGAGTATACCAGAGAAGAAATACCAATTGTAGTTCACAAGTCAAGGATCCAGGGGAAAATGGCATAATTGTGTAAATCTCCATTAACAAGGCAATCTTTATTCCCCGAATGGAGGCAATACCAGGTGCCCGGGAGGAGTGAGCGTCCTCTGACTGCATGCAACACCCATTATTGTAAATACAAGATTACATTTTTGTCAAATATGAATCGAATATATTTAAAATATATTAGTTTTACATACCAACGCAAGCACAGAAAGCCAACAACAGAAGCAGCTTCATTTTTTCGGTTTTGGATTCGAAGTACTCCGTATGGTGCAATAAAGATTTGTTACTCAATCTTATCTAATGCTTGTATTTATAGAGGAACGTAACCTACTTTTATTGTCTGCTCTCGAAAGATAAGTACATTGGAATCACGACTAATTGTTGACCTTTCCATTTGTGGTATGACCTACTGACCTTGACCTTATGATATCGTAGTTCATCGTGACAAAAACAAGTCAGAAAAGATAGACAATTTTAGGATTTATTATGTCTTGTTGGGGCATTGTCGACAATTTGATTCATTGTTTCATGAACATAAATGAAATTGATAGAATCTTTCCCCAGATGTGATCAGGGACAAGGAAATCCAACACGAGTGTCCAGGATTTGCTTGTACTACGACGAGGCTTGTCGAGTCGTTGACAAAAGCAAATCCTGGACACGAATGTTGAATTTCCGTGTCCCTGATCACATCTGAGGTTTGATTATTTTTCTCTCACTGTCTAAAAGAGCTCAAAAATGAGGTTTTCATGTATTGTTTACTATGACCGGCTAACGCAGCAATCATGCATAACGTCTCAATTACGTTACAGTTAAAACACCGGAATGGGCTTATCTCACCCTGTAATTTCGCGGACAAATCAGTCTCATGTGAGAGAAAAAAGATCCTGACGATAATCTCAACAGCAAAGGAGGGGATCTCCAGCAACACCAGGTTGTAGCACCCACAGCAAAACCCCAAAACACCCAATGCAAAAACACAAAGCATACAAGCACAAGGAGACGCGTAAGGGACAAGGAACGTCAACGCACAACACAGAAGCATCAAACACAAAGGACTACACATAAACCAACGAGACCAATGGGCTACCGGTGCCGACTTAGGACGGCCATCTGCCACGGAAATAGCAGAAGGTATGGTCATCCTGGATTACGTGCGCACAACCCTCCCATTTTTCCGATTACCCAGAGGTCTCGAAGAACGTACAATTGTGGTGTAAAAAAAACCTCCTCACTGTCAGATGATCACACACAAACAAGACCGCAAAACGCAGGAGCCCAAGCAACACAGATGAATATGTAAATGGATATAAAAAGAGGGCGTACGTAATACAATCCGTGCTCTGACGCCGCGAGCTCATGTATGTTATCACCCGAGGAGTCCGACTGACATTCAGAGAGGACAGGCGGTCGGGGCCCTGTCTTCTCTAAAGAGGTTTGGACAGGTCCCGTCATGGAGTCCCGTCGTCACAGTCAGTCAGAGTGCAAGTTTTAAGAATGCGCTTGTACAAGACTGTAGATTGGTCAAGTACCAAGCCTAATGTCCGTCTGGTGACATTAGGATCATACCCACGGTATAAAAGGCGTTTGATGATTCTGACGCATTTTCGATAGTGATGTTGTTTATCTTTGATCCTTCTTATCTTGTTAATAATGTCACCATAAAATGCAGGTTGTGAAATACCAAAAGTAATATACTCTGTTGCCTGTATTGGTCCGAATTTCAGAAGAATTTGACAATAATTTTTGTAAAATTTCCAGAAAGTCTTTACTAGTTTGTGAAAGCGAAAACCTTGTCCTAAAAGTTTCTTGGTAATTTGTCAATTTCTACTATGAAAATCCAAAACATCAGTACATGCCCTAGCATACCGGATGAGCTGTGAAATATAGATACCATAGGACGGTAATCTAGGAACATCACCGTCAAGCCAGGGGAAATTTACTATGTTAAATCCAAAATCATCTCTTTTGTCATACACACTTGTATGGATCTCTCCATTAACAATTTTGATATTTAGGTCCAAAAATGGTGTTTCTGTGTTTGAAACGTTTGTCTAGTTTAAAATCAATTCTTGTGGATAAATAACATTTCTATATTTCTCAAAAACAGGATTGTCGATAGTAAGAATATCATCCAGGTACCTAGAAGTACCAATTAAACATTTCACATCATAAATTTTTCTTTGTTTTTGATGATTTTGGATAAATACCTTTTCATACGTGTATAAAAATAAATCTGCATAATGAGGCGCACAATTAGTACCTATTGGAATCCCTACAACCTGCTTGTAGAGTTTCTCACCAAATCTTACATAAATATTGTCCAAAAGGAAGGACAAGGCAATACACAGGTCACCACATGTCCATGATTTGTATGGTTTGTAATATGTGGCGGAAAAGAAACCCTTCGATTCAGAAGTACATATATTAGTTTTCCCCTCTTGATCAAAACACCATTTAATGAGTTTGGACAGTCGATCATTTATTTTGTCGTGAGGAAGCGTGGTGTACATATTAGAAAAGTCGTATGAAGATATCGTATTTGCTTCAAAATTTCTTGATGTCATTTTGTCAATCACATCCCCTGAATTTTTAATAGACCAAAAGAAGTTTACGCCATTCCTGTTCATGACTGTTTCACAGTATTTTGCCACGTGTTCCTTTATAGCCGTGAGTGCTGACGTCAGATTTCTAGACAAAATTGTTGTTGAGCAGTTGCTAGAATTAGCAATGTATCGAAACTTGTAAGGAGACTTGTGAAGTTTTGGTATACAGTATATTGTAGGGAGATCCAATTTAGAAATAGGGATGTTAAAAGAAGAATTTTCACTGTTATGTTTGTTCAAAATATTGGGAACACTTGCGTTGCTTTCGATATAAGTCTTAGTAGAGGAAAGTTCCGAAACTAAAGTTGATATGTAGTAGCGTTTTCAATTAATTATGGTGTTGTTGGCTGCTTTGTCTGCAGGCGCGAAGACATATTTTTCATGTAAATAACGTAACTTGGATTTGAAATATCTTTCAGATTTAGAAATTGGATTTTCAAAAAAAATGAGGATTTTTGTGGTAGTTATCTATTCGAATATCGGTAATATCCAAAATGAGGTTTTCCCAGTCATTCAGAGCATGCGACTCGACTCCTTCCGATTTACACCATCGTTTGGTATAGTTATCTAAAGCTTCCTTTAGCACTTCGCGACATTTAATAAAATCTATCTTTGATGGGATTCTATACATAGGTATTTTCTTAAGAAGACCACGGAGCTGATTGTCTTTGATAATTGAAAAGTCACCTGTAATAATATGACCAGCTGGTTTATATAGATATGCAGACGTTGCACATTCTCAAGAAGCAGGACACGATTCAAGTATTTTAGGATCTTGTGTAACTTTGTTGTAGTTAAAAACGAAATTTCGAATAGGTCTCTTATATTTGTAACAAATAAGAGGAGGTTCTAAATTTTCAAACTATTGAGGAATGGCACTTTGTACGCGATGATCCCGAAAAATATTAGAGATGTTCAGAAGATCAAATCCTTTGTTAATAAATGGAATTTTTATGAATCGTCTTTTAGGGGAGGTGTTTTTAATCAAAGGCTATAGTTTATTTCGTGCGAATGCAACAATGATATTTAGCCTGAATCAATCAGTGTTTCTTAAGAATGCAACCAGTGCTTCATCCAAGATAGATTTTAATTGAGCTGCTGGAACTGAAGAGAGAGCATGTAGCAGTTCATGTCTGCCTCCGTTGCGTGCAATGATCAGTAGATCTTTGAGGGTACGATGTACTCTAGCTCTTTTTCTGAGTTTTTTGTTTCGCCTTTTACCGTGAGACCTATGCTTCCTTTTAGTGTTGGGGCGGATTGAAAAAAACATTAATATTTGAAGAGGTCGAAGAAATGTTTCCTTGTCCATAAATCTGATCGTTTAGACCAAGGGGGTACGCAGTTTGTAGTTTGGTTATCCAGGCAAGTTCAGCTTGTAAGCGGCGTTTTTTAATTTCAGTTTGTCATCATCACCAAAGAAGAAATACTCACCTGATGTGTATATCAATATGTACATCGAGACAATCACCGAATTTGACAAGTCTCCATGGAGCTGTTGTGACGGGTGTTGCATGCAATCAGGAGACGCTGACTCTCCCCGGGCACATTGTCTCACTTCGGAATGTTATTCATTCCGAGGTTCGCAACCGTTCCGATGGATATTCTAATGATTTTGCCTTGCCTTCTCGACTTTGAGACTGAATAAGAAAGGAGGGGATCTCCAACAAGAGTCGGTTGCAGCACCAACAGTGAAAACACAGAGAAGACACACACAGAAAGAGACAAAGAACGAACAGCAAACGAGACATCAAACATAAAAGACCAACAACACCCATGGGTAATCAGTGCCGATTTAGGACGGCCATCAGTCACGTCAGTAACAGATTGTGTGGTTATCCTGGATTACGTGCGCACAACCCTCCCACTTTTCCGGTTACCCAAAGGTCTCGAAGAACGCACAATTGTTGTGTAAAATAACCTCCTCACTGTATGATGACCATACAAATAAGACAGCACAACGAAGCGCCCAATTAACACAGATGAATGTGTAAATATATATAAAAATAGGGTAGGGGTGTACGAAATGCAGTCCATGCTCTGCCGGCTGTAGCGAGCTCATGCATGTTATCACCCGAGGAGTCCGACCGACATTCAGAGAGATCAGGTGGTCGGGGCCCTGTCTTATCTAAAGAGGTTTGGAAGGGCCCGTCATGGAGTCCCGTCGTCACAGTTGGTCAGAGTGCAAGTCTTAAGGATGCACTTGTACAAGACTGTAGATTGGTATAGTACCATGCCGAGTGTCCGTCTGGTGACATTAGGATCATATTCAAGGTATAAAAGGCGTTTGATTATTCTGACGCATTTCGATGGTTATGCTGTCTGCCTTTGATCCCTCTAATTTTGTTTATTTTGTCACCATAAAATACAGTTTGTGAAATATCCAAAGTAATATACTCTGTTGCTTGTATAGGTCCAAACTTTAAAAGAAGCTGACTGTAATTTTTTTTTAATTTACAAAGCCTTCTCTAGTTTATGAAAGCGGAAACCTTGATCTAAAATTCTTGGTTATACGTAAATTTCTACTACGAAAATCCAAAACATTAGTGTACGCTCTTGCGTACCGGATGAGCTGTGATATGTAAATGCCGTATGACGGTAGTAAGGGAACGTCACCGTCAAGCCATAGGGAATTTACTATATTGAATACAAAATCATCTCTTATGTCATAGATACTGGTATGAATTTCTTCGTTTGTAATTTTTGAAATGAGGTCCAAAAATGGAGTTTCTGTATTTTTTATGTTTGACTTGTTGAGTGGATAAAGTTCATTTTATGCGTATCAAAAACAGGATTGTCAATAGTGAGAATATTATCCAGGTACCTAGACGTATAAGTAAAACATTTCAAATCATCAAATTTTCTGTTCTTTTGAAGATTTTGGATAAATTCTTTTTCATATGTGTATAAAAATAAATCTGCAACAAGAGGCGCACAGTTGGTACCCATTGGGATCCATACAAACTGTTTATAAAGATCCTCACCAAATCTAACATAAATATTGTCCAAGAGGAAGGACAAGGTATCACACAGGTCGCTACATGTCGATGATTTAAATGATTTGTAGACTGTTGAGGAAAAGAAATCCTTTGATTCAGATGTACAAATATTAGTTTTCCCCTCTCGATTAAAACGCCATTTAATAAGTTTAGACAACCGATCATTCAATTTTGCCGTGAGGAAGCGTAGTGAACATATAAGAGAAGTCGTATGAAGAAATGGTTTTGGCTTGGAAATTTTTAATTTTCATTTTGTCAATCGCATCCCCTGAATTATTAATAGACCAAAAGAAATTAACATCGTTCCTGTCAAGAATAGTTTCACAATATTTTGTTACGTGTTCCCTTATCGCCATAAGTGCTGATGTAAGATTTCTAGACAGAACTATAGTGGAACAGTTGCTAGAATTAGCAATGAATCGAAATTTGTAAGGAGACTTGTGCAGCTTAAGGTATGCAATACATGGTCGGAAGATCCAATCTATAAATAGAGATGTTGGATGAAGAAAGTTCACCGTTAAGCTTGTGCAAAATATTAGAGACACCTTCATTGCTTTGATATATGTATTTGTAGACGAAAGTTCCGAAACTAAAGTTGATATGTAGTACCGCTTTCAAATGATAATGGTGTTGTTGGCTGCTTTATCTGCAGGTGCAAAAACATATTTTTCATGTAACTTACGTAACTTTGATTTGAAGTATCTTTCAGATTTGAATAACTGATAGGTACTTCTTTAATGTTTATTTTAAGATTTGTACCTCTTGGTGAGTGTCACTGCTGGTAGACCAGGAGTTCCCGAGGGCACATGTAGCCAAGTTCGATCAACCTCGGTTGGTCGTTTCTTCAAACGTATTCGAAAAATTCTGTTTCAATTTTTTCTCAAATTTCTGAAGCCTGGGTCCTCTTGCATCATATTCCAGCAATCTTTCTACCTTTTTTCGGTATCTTTTGGACATAATTTTCATAGATTTTGGTTATATTTCATTTTCTGGATTGAGGATCACTGACGAGGTCCGATCCATGCTGTAATTTTACCTGTTCTTAAATGATGCTAATAAATTTGAAGACGTTTAACATTTTTATCACTTGGTGAGTGTAACTGCTTTTTGGACCAGGAGTCACAGAGTACACGTCCAGCCATGTTCCATCAATTTCGGTTGGTTGTTTCTTCAAAAGCAAGGGAAAATTGTGTTTACAAAATTTTGTTCTATTTCTGAAACCTGGGCCCTGTAGCATCATATCCAAGCCATCTTGCTATGTCTTCTGCTATATTTCGGACATTCTATTTTTACTATAGATTTTGTATATATTTCATTGTTTGGATTAAAGATCACTGACAAGGGTTAAATTTCCGAAACGTGCATGTCTTGTCTATGCTGTAAATGTATCTGCTCTTCGATGATGCTTTTAGAAACTATAATGGGTTTGTTTTTTAACTCTTCATCATTTTTGTTGTTAGGGAACTAATTTCGTACTCGTAAGTAAAATATTTTCATACGCCAAGTACTCAAATTTAATTTTCTTTATAATTTGTATGAATTCGGAAAAAATCAAATGTTTGGTAGTCATAAGAATTGAATGTTTAGTTTTGCCATTTTATTGGAATATGAAATGTCAGCTGTCATATCACTTATTTTTCGTAAAATCGCCTCGCTACGCTACATGATTTTACTCAATTTGTGATACGCGACAACTGACATTTCATTTCCAATAAAATGGCAAACATAAACATTCAATTTTTAACATTGAACTTTCTTGTCTTTAATGAATTTATAAAAAGATCGAATTCTTTGATAAAATCAGATTGTACGAAACTGAAAATCACTGATTTAAACTACTCTTTTGAACATTTATTGACGCAGAAATTGTAATTTAGAGTACGAGAGAAGATAGAAACGGACAATAGTGCATTCCGAAATTGATAAGATAAGCAAGTCTGTGATTTTATATGTTATTGATAAATTACATTATTTATAGAGTTTCTTTGAATCTTGTTGACACATAAAACATACCCAATAAAATGTATTATTTCCCTTATTTTGAAATCAACTGAGAGCTAAATCATTATTATACTGCATCATACTCTCTGTTTTTGTAATGAGTTGTCCGTGCATCGCGAAAATGTAGAAAGATCTAAATATTCTGAGCCTTAATTGCGAGACTACCAGTCTTGAAAAAGTATGTTCATTCCTAAAGGATGAGGTCTCATCGTTAAAGATCAACGCTGTGTCTTTATCCGGATTACGTGTGCACAACCCTTCAATTTGTCCGGATACGCAGTGATCTTGAATAACGCACAATTGTTGCGTTTAATAGACTCCTTACTGTAGGGTGATGACGACACTAATAAATGATACAGCAAAACACAGCACCCCTCAGATTAATATGAAAATGGATGACATAAGCAAACAGGTGTTCATGCTCAAGAACTCAGGGCAAAATGATTTAACCCAATGAAGATAAGAATAAAAGAAAACAGAAATTTTTTTTATGAATCTAATAAAAATTCTACAAGTTTAACGAAAACTCCTTGGGCCATCTGAAAGGTAAATTAAATCCTCATAAACATTTATCTTTCTAATTTTTTTTATTGAATCAATTCATGATAAGCATGATTTAAAATAATAAAATTCATAGAATTTATAGCACATTGGGATGTAAAATTCATATATTTTAAAGCTCATCGTGGTACAAGATATTATCATTGAAAACAAAATCGTTAATAAGTATAAATGACTAAACGTACATACACATATAGGTACCATAACAATCCATTGATGACTGTTTATGATTAATTCATTCCACAGAGATTTATCACGCTTCCCGGCTGCTAAATTTTCAATCTATAATCAATTGACAATTTAGCAACCGACAAATGTGGAAAATCCCTGTGATTCGTTCATATCAGTGCGTTATTTTCTCTTATTTACCTAGTGAAATGAGCAATGGCAACGTCCAAGGAAGCATCGCAAATGAGGTGTTCGGTGGTCGGAGAAAGAATGATGTCCACACTCCCTCCTAGCTTCAGCATCACTTGTGACGCATTCACTATTGCTAGTGCAATGCTCTGTAATTGAAATAAAAATTATGTGCAAGACATGTTAATTGTTGAATTCCAGTGATGAGAGTTATCTTTCTTTGCACGCTTCGTGAAATTACTATTCCCTATCAAACTTTGTGTGACAGTGATTTTTTGGACTTTGCTTACAAACCTTTTACATGTCCCACAAACATTCATCATGGATTCCTAATAAACGTTTTGAATGGAGTTCATCTTTAGTCAGCTATGCTGTACATAATGAGACAGTACAGTAAAAAGATAACGAAGGGTTAGATTGAGGCATTATGTTCTAAGATGGCTACACAGAAGGTTGGAATGGATCTGTCCGGAATCCAAATGACTCATGCAAAGGCCCAACCAGAGGATCAGGAATCCCGTATCAACACACTAACCGACAAAGGCTAAAGTCAATATGGGGATTCTAAAGCAAGCAGTCTTGCTGCTAGAAAGAGAGCGAATGCAGAGGCAGTTAAGGCAAAACTTAAGTTTGCGGAAGAACGCGCCAGACTTAAGGCTGAACTGGACACATTCAATCAGAGAGCAAAGGCGGCAGCCTCTGATGCTGAAACCAATTACCCCGACAGTATGTCGCCAACTCATTCGGTTTCTCTACCAAGGGTTTTCTTATGTCTATAAGTGAAACTATTCGTTTTTTAAATGACGTGAGCCTAAACACTGATACTAACGAGATCGTCCTACC
Organism: Pinctada imbricata; assembly: GCA_033119305.1. Lineage (NCBI taxonomy): Eukaryota > Metazoa > Mollusca > Bivalvia > Pterioida > Pteriidae > Pinctada > Pinctada imbricata. The sequence continues at coordinate 15,065,922 of VSWD01000014.1, read as the reverse complement.
TGTTCCAGTCGCACAATTTGCTATGGAGGGAGCGCCAATGATCTTGTAGTTGAATCTCTTCAAGGAAACACACATATGACATTGTGTCCTTGGGTGCGAAAATATCCCAGATTATTACTAGGAAATACCTACACCGGATGTGCCGTCACGCTATACTATCCTTAAGAATTTGACGTCCGAAATTCTACAATTCGATACGTCGATGAGGATACTTCGTCTCATAGGACGAGACGTCAGTGATGCTAATATTGTATGGAACAGCGTAATATGCCTTTTGTGCCAAAGTTACCTTTAGGGTCGTCTTCAGCTAGCGTATGTAAAATGCTTGTGTCGAAAGGAAAGTCTCTTTTGGAACAATGTGAATCATTCATCGAAATCAAGCAGAACACTGTAAACCCGAATGACATCGACTTGATTTATACACACCAAACGCCAACACACTTGGCAAATCGATGATTGATTGAAACTTACAGAAATAACTTACCTTATATGACAACGGAAAATGGGTAGCTCCGTTGATGTTCCCGTGATTCGCTACCCACGTGCTAGATCTTTGAGAGCGGCACTCAGAAAAGATCCAAAGAAATGTGAACATCCTATGGCATTCATGCAGAAGCAGCTGTTTGCCAAAGAGAAGGTCGAACTTGCATCGCCTCTTACTCATGACAAAAGCCGGAAAGCAAACGGTGTCTTTGAACATGAAGGAAAATCGCTGAATGTTGTCTTGCTACAGGGCAAATTATCTTCGCCGCATCCTGCTCTGCTTCAGAATGAAGATTGTCGCAATAGCTGCACACATCCTGCTCTGCTTCAGAATGAAGATTGTCGCAATAGCTGCACACATATAGCACTTGTTTCACTGCTTCATCGTGCGAGAACGGGAATGTATTCGTTTCCTGTGGCACAACAACGGTCTCACATAATTCCGAATGACCGTCAACGTATTTGGGAATCTTCCTTCGCCCTCTATTGCAAACCATGGACTGATGAAAATTGCGAATCTCGCAGAGCAATCTCACGGAGGGGAGGTCAAGGACTGCGTTACCAACAATTTCTACGTCGATTGCGTTTCTACATCCTGTTCGTGCGTTAAAGACTCATGGCGGTCTGAGAATTCATATATTTGCGTCAGATGATTAAAATGTCATGCGTGCTTTTTGATCCAGAGGATCTTATCGACTTTCAGTATGGAACTTGAAGACCGACACCTTCCAGTTAAGCCTTGCATCCGATCGGAAACCGTATACCCGCAGAAAAATGTTACCGAGGCTCACAACATATAAATCACCCCTCGTAGCATATATGACCATTTGGAATTCATTTCGCCCATCGTTATCAGTGAAAAAATCATATTGCGTAAAGTTGCAGCCTAAACTGAAAATTTTGATGACCCTCTACCGTCTGACTTGTCAAATGAGTGGGCCAATTGGAAACTTTCGTTGTCGGCACTTGAAAACCTGCGAATTTCACTGCTGTATTGCCATATCGCTGTATCTGGGTATATTCGTATGGATCCAAGCTTGCAGTACCAGCAGTCACATACCTTCGTTTACTCTATGAGGATGGATTTTATTATCAGAAAAGTCTAAGGTCGCACCTACAGTAAGACACGTGATATTCCGATTAGTACAGTACTATGCGCCGCGGTATTGGCCGCTGATATATCTCAGATAAAGCTTGATCAGATACATTACCGATAGCCACCTCATGCAGGGCTACATGTATATATACAACGGTAAAAATGCTTCTTCGTGTAAGTTGCGAACATAGTTACCCACATCCGTAACGTCAACAAACCATCGCAGTTGAACTAAGTCTCTACTCACATCTACAATGTATATGTCTGATTTTGGCACATTAGGAATACCTGCTACGGTATTTCCTACTGGATCTCATCAGTCACCTGAAACCACCAGATCTAATCTACAACAACAAGATCACCCTTTGATCGTGTAGCCAAGATGAGGACGAAGAGGTTCAATGCAGAGCGACTGACATAGTGTTAGCCGAAGCAATGTAAGACTCTTGGCACTGATAGATTCACTCGGTGTTCGTCATGACATTCCCTGGTAGAGGATGATAATGACCACACGTGGCATTCTGGTCTCAATGCTGCTCGATTATAAATCCCGCACTCTCATCCACGAATTAACCACCACATTCCTAGCGGAACTGACATCAATAATTAACTCTAGATCTTTACGGTTTCTCCTGATGAACAACCAACGTTCATTCTCACTCCGGTGATGCTCCTCAATCAGAAGACCGAAACTGATCAGAATTGTTTTTTAACACCACAGGCATGTAAACAATACACAGGCAAGGACATTTTTTGATGTAAAACATAGTACACAGAGGAGAATATGTCGGCCGACCCACAGTCCTAAGGCTCAAAACAACAACCCTTCGGTAACTGGCCACTAAACCACAGCACCGACAAAAAAAAACCTTTTCAAAGCTATCCGATAGCGATCCGAAGGAGTTACTTCTCAAACAACGGAAATGGATCCAGAATATGTTCGCCATCTTTTGAAAAGGTGGAACCCCGAATATATGCAGATGTTACAGCGTGGTTAGACAGCAAATACGGGTGAGAAGGGGACGTTGTGCTTCTCCATGAAAAAGACGTTTCGCGCAACAACTGGCCCATGGGATTGTGCTCCGAACTTTGCCTAGTCAAGATGGTCTCGTTCGTAAAGATCCGGTTTATCAAGGACACCAAAACGACTTCTTCAGTACTTTTATATCAAGCCTCGAGGGATAGCTTTGGTTATTAAATACATATTTAAATAATTGATTAATCTGACTTAAGTAAGTGATGATTTCTGATAATTTGTCCCTATCATCCTAAAAACAAACGATTGTGGTTCTTTATTCTTAATATGTTTCGAATTGGTTTCTTACGCGATTTCAGGTTCCATACTTACTGTAATGGGTGTTGTCCGTTTGTGATGTAGGCAAACAAGTACAAGTGTTGTCCTGGCATGATACGTGATAGTTACTTGAACATGTAATTCCTGAACACTCAGACGCCATTCCATTCGGGCAAGATGAACAACATATCAAACCTGTAACAAAATGTTTATTTGGTCATGAAATACATGTACATGTAATATGCTGTATGGCTGTATGTAGCAACCGCACTTATATTCTCAGATCTTTCCATCGCGCGATGGGAAAACATAAGAACTGGAGAAACCGAGATTGTTATCTGTACACACATAGTGTTTGTAATGCTGCAGAATCGAATTAACATAAACTTTTCCTCTGAGTCGAAATTGTTTAAAAGCTTCGGGTAAATAAATTAGACATTATAATGAGCATAAAACACCCGAATGAATGAGAAACTTTACCAAGAAAGTACAATTTTTTTTGCATCATGTTTTCATCATAATTTCAATACTAATCTGTGTTGAACTTTCTCTCGTCACATATCAAGTGTTAAACGTCTTCAAATTCATTACCATCATTTAAAAGCAGTTAAATTAACAGCATGGACCAGACATGCACATTTCGGTAACTTAACCCTCGTCAGTGATCCAAATCCAAAGATCATATATCATAACCATCATTTAAGAAATGAATCTTATATTTTTTCTGTAGATGCAGGTATCACCCGAAAAATTGGACAGAAAACTGCATCAATGCGCGTAGCGCGTTGATGCAAAAGTTTTCTGTCCAATTTTTCGGGTGATACCTGCATCAACAGAAAAAATATAAGATTCATTTCTTATCATTTAATTATGGAAAACAGACTGTTTTCTTTGATCTAAAAACAATCAATCACCGCACTATATTTCGTAAGTCGGAAGGTTTTGCAGTGATAAGTCTGCCAAAACAAGTTATGGCAGCCGCCATGATTCAAACAGCGAACGATCGTCTCTCTATATCTTTGGAATAAGGACCAGTTTGAGCATATTCTACATGCACTGTTAATTTTTGAGTAAGTAGAAAAGAAATGGTACCCTAGAAATGATAAGCAAACATCAACAAATTGTATTTTCAGCAACGAGTTCATACGTGTTTGAGGGAACCCCCAGTTCTAAAAATAGTGCTATAAATAGACTTCCGTGAAAAATTGTGTTGATCGATGTATCAACAAAATTTCTCAGCCAATCAGAATCTTCGTTTCTTGAAAATGACAATGGAAATTAAATGATTTACATGAAGCAGTGATGTCATTCAAAACTAATATCGGAAATTCTCGGGTCTTTCCGTAGAAAAAAAGAGCCATCGCGCATAGAGAGGAACTCTTGTAAATTTGTTTTCCCCATTGCTGGCATGGGGATTTGAACAAGATATATATGCAAAACCAATGTAATTCCCTGAGACGAAACTATTGAAGTGGTACGTGTTTTACTTCTGCATGAAACGCCCGTGACGTCACAATTCATAACCTCTACAGAAAACATACAGCAGCGGCTATTCTAACCTGCAAACTGGACCAGCGGTGACATAAATGTTCACGTCACCCTTTTACATGGAACTCACGATTTCAGAAAACTAGAATGAAACTGACAATTGCGGTGTATACATATAGAATAAGTGTCTTAATTTGTGTTTTGTTGCGGGTATGCAACACACAGCAAGTGCATTTATCGCATGAAATGCGTCAAAGTGCATCACATGTACTGTTAATTTATATAATACGAAGAGAGAAAATTGAAAAAACCTTTAAGCTTCCTTTTTGGTCATACTTCCAACTGTGTTACCTGAATATGTTTTAACTTTAAAAAATTAGCACTTAACAGAGCAACCGACAATGCATTTCGCACTTGCACTGGACACTGGATATTGTCATTAGATTTAATTGTCTTTCGTGTTTCTATGGAGTTGTTTCATAGTCTTCGTCTGTGTGTCCGAGGTTTTTTTTTCGCATCAGAATTTCCGTTTTATGTTGACAGTAACTGTTTTGGATATTTTCCCTTGGCATTGTCGCCATAGCGCTTTCTATACGGATATAATATCAGAGAGTGCATTTATTTAGATTGTGATGAAAGCTTCCCCGCGAGCTACGTTAGGATAGAGATTGTTTTCATTTTCGTGTGTGAACATTGACGGCGGGTGCGGCTAGCCAAACAGGGAATGCTAACTCCCCCAGGCACCTGGTCCCACCTCTTGCTTGATAGGGGTTCGTCGATGCTCATTTTCGTGCTTTATTGTGAGTGCTGTTGAGATTATCGTCAGGATCTTTTTTGACTCATATTTAATCAGGAATTTGTAAGCATTTCAATTGAAGTTTTGGCATTTGATTTCGGCTTTTGCGACTGACTTTCAACGAAAAACAGAGAAGGACTATATTTCCCCCTACAAATTCTAAATCATTACACGCTAAGAATTCTTGCTTTATCTACAAATACAAACATTTTGTGATGAAAAATCTAAGGAAAAAATTAAGTAGTTTACAAAAGAAAACAGTGGAAAACTTAAACCCCGAATGATTTGATTAAATGAATCCAGCTATAATAGTCATGCAGATATTGCACCAATAAAAAAAATTCCTATTGTGATTATAAAACGGTGTCAGTGTAAAGCAATGAGATAATAGTATGCTAAAACAACTGTCCGCGCAGCTCACTTCAGAAATCGGAAAAGTTTTCTACTTTGTCGGCATATTTTCCGATTAAAATCTATATAGGGGGATAGATATCAAACTTTCATATTTAACGGTGTGAGTGTTATGTCTATACGACCAAAACTACACTTACAGTAGAAGAAAACAGTTTTAGATTGGGAAATATATGTTAAATTTAGCGTGAAGTCGTGGACTTTCTCCATAGACTCAATGTTAATCATCTGCGACACCACGCAAAAACGCTGTATGTATATAAGTTGGGAGAGTTTGAGATCTCTTCTCCTATATATTTCAATCGGAAAATTTGCCAAGAACTTGGACAAAATTTTTTTCGAATATTATCCGAATATTATCCTTAAATGATAACTTAAAGCAATAATGTTCAACTAGTTTATAACAGTTTAAGTACAAAATGAATGTCCAAGGGTATACAATTTTAGACCATTCAGACTATACTTTTGATACATACCAATACAAGCGCAGAAAGCCAGCAGTGATAAAAGTTTCATTTTTTTTTTCGGCTTTGGATTTGTCAAATTATGTGCTGTACAATAACGATCTGTTACTCAATCTTATCTAATACTTGTATTTATAGAGGACAGTAACCTAATTTCACTGTCTGTTATTGAATGATAAGTAAATTGGAATCACGACTAATTGTCGACCTTTCCATTTATAGTATGACCTACTGACCTTGACCTCATGATATCCGAGATCATCGTGACAAAAACAAGCCAGAAAAGATAGATAATTTTGAGACAGATAATTTCATGTCTTTTTTGGGGTATTGTCGACAATTTGATTCATTGTTTCATGAACACATTAAAGAAGATCCTGACGATAATATCTAAACAGTACTCACAATAGGTCACCAAAAATGAGCATCGACGGACCCCTAGCAAGCTAGAGGTGGGACTAGGTGCCTGGGAGGTTTAGGCAACCCCTGTTCGGCTAGCCGCACCCGCCGTCGATGTTTATGCACGCACGAAACTGAAAACAATAATTTCAGTATTTATAGTTTTACAGTTTATTTGGTATGAGTATATTTGTATTCTCGTCACCAAGACTTAGTTTTGTTTGTTAAAATTGTTGATGTCCGATGTATATCAATGAATGAAAGGCTAACACAGATGAGATAAAGAAGATCCTGATGACAATCTCAACAGCACTCACAATAGAGCTTCGTACGGAGCGTCAACGTACCCCTAGCAAGCTAGAGGTGGGACCAGGTACCCGGAGGAGTAAGCATCCCCTGTTTGGCCCCTTTTATTCACGTAGCATCAGAATCCTTAAATCACAATCACTATGTATGTATAGACAGTCTTAAAAAAATAAAAAGCAACTCAACAAATGTAAGGAGGAGATCCCGAACACTGAAGGCAGCTGATAGTTTTTACACGAGAAGAGGGAAATGGGACAAACAGACGGAGATCTTAACACAGCACCAGAGGATGACTATGGACAAACAGACGGAGATCTATACGCAGCACCAAGGAAACACGATGGACAAACAGACGGAGATCTTAACATAGCACCAGAGAAACACGATGGACAAACAGACGGAGATCTTAACACAGCACCAGAGAAACATGATGGACAAACAAACGGAGATCTTAACACAGCACCAGAGAAACACGATGGACAAACAGACGGAGATCTTAACACAGCACCAGAGGATCACGATGGACAAACAGACGGAGATCTTAACACAGCACCAGAGAAACACGATGGACAAACAGACGGAGACCTTAACACAGCACCAGAGAAACACGATGGACAAACAGACGGAGATCTTAACACAGCACCAGAGAAACACGATGGTCAAACAGACGAAGACCTTTACACAGCACCAGAGAAACACGATGGACAAACAGACAGAAACCTTAACACAGCACCAGAGAAACACGTAGGACAAACAGACGGAGACCTTAACACAGCATCAGAGAAACACGTAGGACAAACAGACGGAGACCTTTACACAGCACCAGAAAACACGATGGTCAAACCGACGGAGACCTTCACACAGCACCAGAGAAACACGATGGACAAACAGACGGAGACCTTAACACAGCAACAGAGAAACACGACGGACAAACAGACGGAGACCTTAACACAGCAACAGAGAAACACGACGGACAACACTATCTAATGGACAATCTCCACAAAGTTCAGCATACGATTTTATTGCAGGTGGCGCTGCTAAACACATTTACCGGAAGGTCCGCCATCTTGGCGGACGTCATGCAATAGGGGATTGAGACCGGTGTGCACCACTTACTACTATTGCCATATTTTTGTATGTACGTACAATCCATAATACATTGAAGTTTAAAAAAATTGAGGGAATATATGTCAGCGTTGAAATACATGTAAGAGAGAGAAGGAAAGGCCCAAGCAAGCAATATTGATTTTCTTAAATTAAAAATAGTTAAAACTTTTCATAGTTTTGATTGATTAAAATGAGTACACGCGTAATATGTCTTTGTTACATTTTTATTGTCATAGGAGATATACTAGCAATTGCGTAGCTCTGCCTGAGAAAGTGGAGAAATTTCTACCAAGCAAAAAAATTAAAAAAAAAAAAAAACGAAAGGGGGGAGATTAAAATATATGGGGTTTTCATGTTCTGTATGCACAAACTTTAACATTTCTGGTGCAATTCTAAAGTTTAAGTACATGAATAAATGTCTGGCGCGCGATAGCAGGAATTTTTTTAAACAAAATATTGACTTATCAGAAAACACTTTCTATACCCTCTATCATTAACAAGTACATGTAATATTAAAATATTCTATATAGCTTTATGTACATTGGTAAATAATATGTATTTTATAATTCAGAATAGCTGAATTATTCAGAAAGTCTATAAAGAACTAGCGAGCAGTAGCGAGCCAAAAGAAAAATTTTGAAAATTGACCGAAAAATTGTAGATTTATGGTACAAAATGTTGCTATTTTAAACAATGTTAATGCATCATAAAATTTTGTCACTGAAAAGGGGGGGGGCACAAACATGGTTGTGCCCCCCACTTTTCAAAGTGGGGGCATGTGCTCACGTTGCCCCCCCCCCCTTCTCCTATGCCCTTGAACTAGTATATGCACCTAAGAAGCTCAAAAGACTTCTGTGTGATTTCTAAATTGGGCAATTTTTTTGTTGTGCAATTTTGTAACTTTGAATTTTGAATCTTATTCTGAATAATGAATGTAATGATATAATAGCGCACGATGGGTTCAGAAATGGTTTGTTGACCATATTATAAATTGAAATATCCATATATAGTGTGATAAAAATTCTGGACACGCAAGAAGGAATAAATAATGAAACCGGTGACCTGTTGAAGGCAAAATTCATCTATATTTTTATGATAAAAAATATTTTGATCAGCTTCTTTATTACTGTACATACAAGGCTAAACCAGTTCATCCTCGGTTCCCCAGGCTATTTGCTCTTTGGCCAAAGCGCAAATAGCTTGTGGAACCGAGGATGAAAACAGATCTGCTGTGTTAAGTTAAAAATTTCTTTTGTCGATTTTGTGAAGAAATGAATAAAACATTTTACGATTTCATGCGCGGAGCTAGGTTTTTTTTTTTCAAAAACTAGGTATCAGTTGCAAGCATGGTAAAAAAATAAAAAAAGAAAGGAAAGGGAAAGGGGGGGGGGGGGTTTCAAATGTATGATTCTAAACAATACGCCGTGCAGAAAGATCGGTAAAATTAGGATTTTCGACAAATTCCAGTGGGCTCTGCCCACTTCGACCTCTCCTCACCAGGCTTCCCCCTCTAGATTGGCGCATGGAATTTGTTAAATGATTCCAATGACAGAGTCATCTCTTCACCTTCTGCAAAAGGATAGGCAATGATTTCGACAGCCGCATAAGTCGGTGAAAGTTTATCTCAAATCAGAATTACCTATTAATTTGTCGCATATGTGTGCTATTTGTTGATTACTAGTACTTTTTAAAAAGTGTATGCAAAAATTGGTATAAATTGTATATATAAAAAGTATGCAAAATTGGTATACATATTTGGCAAGAAGAGTGAGTTATTTCAAGCGATTTATTCAATGTATCCGATATAGATCCGCCTATGGTTCAGGTTTCATCTCAGATTATACAAGAAATAGCAGAGGACGAATTGATGATATTGCCAGTATAGAACAGTAATAATGAATAAATAATATCAAAGGCAAGGGGGTTAGGAGGCGTGCCTATTCGCCAACGGAAGCCAGGATATTGGGCGCTACATCCCCTCCCAACCCGGTAACTTCAGAGGATAGCCCAAATAGGGGCTCTCGTCGAAAAATGGTTTTAACTCTGTTGGAACCTAAGCATCGCTGTTTTATGGTAATTTTACTACTGAGTTGTTCTTGACAAACTTGGCTGCCAATCTATCATAATAATGTGAAGGACAAAAGATGTCGATACTGTAAACACAGTATGTAATTCACCCATTACATGTACGTTTAATGATGAAGAGGGTCACTTACAGATTTAGAGTCATGCTCTGATGTGGTACAAGGTTGTTCAAAGCGCCCGGAGTCTCCACAAAACATATCGATTGGAGATGTTCTGATAACCTTTCATATGTGACAGCATTCGGATCCCCTTGCCCTTTATTTTTAACGGCATAAAAAGACTCGGATGCCAATGGTGGAAGGTTTTACATCAAATCGATGTAAAAGTAAAAAGGCACTTTTTCAACATTCAAAATTCTTCAACTTGAGTGAGTAATGTTGTGAGTAACATATTTGTCAGTTACGATCCAATGTTGGAACTTGTATATCACGATAGATTATAACAAAACTAGTAGATCAACGGGGAACTATTTTCACAATGGTGCCGTCTGACGTCCGAGTCTTTTTTCAAAGGAAAAGGTCGAGGCTGATCCGAATGATGTGACAGGCGGAGTGGAAAATGTGGCCGGTCCGCGAATCGAACCCGAGACGCAAACGTTCTTACCGACTGCGCTAACCGGGCATGATACCCGAATCGTCACACATATATACTATGAAATCTTTAAATTTAGTGCCATTTGAGAAATTTTCTGAAAAATGTGGGTGCTGTAGCATAAATTTGGTAGCTATGCCGCATTTAGTGAAGAGGTCAGTATGCGTAGGAAAGGTCAAGTCAGGTGTTGTCAAACTTACTATTATGTATCAGGGGAGGGGAGGGGAGCTATGCCACTTGATTCTGATGGTGTGTGGAAACACTTTTCTAGTATTTTATGAGAAATGGTAGCAAACCAAAGTACATGATAGACACGACACTTGATGAGTTCACATACTACGGGACTATCCATACCTCTGTTACTTGGCACAAATGAAATTTAATTCTGTTTCCAATTGATCGCTCACGTTTGACTTTCAAAGTGCAAATTCACACTCTAAAAATGAAAATAAATCGTCTCATCTTTCATCATGATATTAGTTTAGGAAAGCTACAAAATTGAAATATACTGGTTTTAATAATTAAAGGTTTATGTTCAAATGATTCCCAAAAAGATATGTACCTACATATTTTTATAATCCTGCCATTTCAACATTTTCTAGGCGAGTTTCTTGCAAGTGAATTTCAGTTTAGTTCAAGTCTGCCTGCATCTCTTTTTTTACAATGATTAATCAAATATGCATATATATACATGTACTATATACGCAAATCAAGCGCGGATCTAGAGGGAGTGTAAGGGTTCATGATCCTGGATTTTGCCCCCCCCCCCTCCCCCAAACAAAAATAGTTTCCAACTTGTATGTATTTTGTTTTCAATCAAGGGCTGGAGCCCCTGGAAATTTTTTTCTAGATCCGTCCTGTAAATATGAATATTTAAAGGTCGTTTCGGTGGTGTAGACAAGCGCCTTAAATTTGTCATCAGCTCCGATAAAATATCTACAAACTGTGCGGTCTCGTGTTTCAATGGATGTAATTAATAAACTTTAAGGAGTTAAGATACCCAGTTATGTTCGTAATGCAGGCAATCAAGATGGCGCTTGACCTATCACTTAGACGCATAATTAGTCAGATTCGTCTGAACGTTTGGTGAAATATTGATGCAGTAATTATATACGCAAATCGATAACTGCATTGAAGTTTTGTGTTTACAATGGACAATTAAGGTACTTTCCTTTGTTAAGAAAAACTAATCGATTGCCGATCGTTTGAGAGATTTAAGGTTAAGGTTTACATGTAGATGTAAAATCGCTGCAAGTGGAATTTTAATACATACTGCATACCGGGTAATGGATTTATTTTCAATGCATTTACTTTGATCTTGTGAACCGTAAGTTTACAGTTACAATGTATTTTGGTTTCGCTTTCACCGGATAATATTGAAAATTGGAAATACATGTTACCTGTTAACATGTTAAACTGAAAGTTATTGAGGTGGATAGTTATATAGAGCTCACCATATCTGGATCTTAGTAACACACTTTTTTATGGATTATAGCTAGGTAAATGTACATTAAAAGTTATACTTCAATCAATATAAGAAAATGAGTACGTGGATTCTTTTAAAAATAGCATGAGGATTTTATTAACGTTAAACCAGTTTTTATTTCGATTTGTGGTAAGTTGATTTTTTTAATGAATTCTGTCTTTATTATAATTTGTCCGTCTGTCGGTTCGTCCATCTGGATGTTAATCTGATGGACTAAACCTCTACACGTCTGTAAAACAGAGCGTTCGTCTGAGTGTCTGAGATAGTTAATTTGATCCTCCACAGCATGGGCGGATCTCTAATTTTTCCAGAGGGTCAAGTCAGGGCAGGGAGAAGGGGGTGCTAATTAATGCTAACTTATGAGTTTGAAAAAAAAAGTTACGTAAAATCGGGAAAAAATCAGAATTTTCAATAACCAGAATTTCTAGGGAAGGGGGTTAGTGGTGGTGTTTGTTTTTTTTTTGTTTTTTTTTTTTTTGGGGGGGGGGGGGGGTTCTGGATTACTTTTGCATGCTTTATCGATAATATTTCATCTGTATCTTGTAAAAATCCAATACGTAACATAGCATGGACTAAATATAAACTTACAAATTAAAATTGTTTTAGAAATAAGCTATTCCGTTAAGATGAGTTTGTTTCGAGCGCGGATCTGGATCATGGTGAATCCAGGACCTCATAAAAATTGATTATAAATCACTCAAACTCACGTATTTAACATGGAATAGCTTAAAGTTTTTATGAAGGAAAGTATATTTAGGCTATAGGTGGGGTATCTTTTAAAGTTATCGACTCTTTTTTTCAAACATAAATTTTTAATGTGATGGAACGAAACAAGTACATTTTTTTCATCGACAGTAGGGCATGCATGAAAACTATCCATCTATGGTTTCACTACATAGACATGTAACAATAGATTCATTATGTCTAACAATGCGTAAAAATTCTTTCTGTATTATTTATGATACAGAGAAAAATAGTTCATTGAAGGATGAGGCATTCATCTTAACTTAGATGTATGAGAAAATTGCCTTAAGAAAATTGCTTTTCATGGGCGGACCCAACGGAAAAACGGGGGTGAGGGAGGAATTAAAAGTCCGATCATATACTTTCCACGGAGGAAAAAAAGGGTGCGTGTGTTCCAAACCGTCAGTGGAGGGGTAATACAGGATACTGTTAAAAGAATTTAACGGGAAAAAGGGAATATCAGCATTTTGGGTAAATTTCACGGGGTACTGACCCCCGTAGATCCGCGTCTGGAGCATAGGAAAATTGCCTTTAGAATTTTTTTTCATTGGCGGATCTAACTGTAATGAGAAACAAAAGAGGGGGTGCTATCTAGAACTATAGCCTGATCTACACTTTTTCGGGAGGGGGGGGGGGGTTCCAAACCGTCCAGGGGTTGGGTGGGGGGATTCCAGGATATGGTTTTGAAAAAGAAAATTAATTGTAGCATCAGCAGTTTTTTTTTAGCAAATTCCCTGGGAAGGGGGTCCTGACCCTCTTCCCTCTAGATCCGCACTTGTACTTTTTTTCTACATATAGTATAATGACCTCAAGTCTACATGTACATGTACGTATGACAAGGCGATATATTATCGCCTTTTCAATTTGTACTTGCTTGATATTCAGAAATCTTTTATTTGAATGTAAATATAAAGCCTGTTTACAATTTAAACTGCAGAAATGCATGTTCTGTCATTTAGTGCATGCTAGATCTACCCGTGGGGGGTTTATTGGTTTCTGTTAGCTATGTACGATGTTTTTGGAATGTTTCAACTCAAGTGAATGATAAATAATTTTGTTTTACAATTAAACTCGATATGGAATTTCAATAGATTCAGGTGCAAAATTTAAAGGACCTAAACAATGACGTGCAAAATAATTCAAAAATCAAAAGATCTCAGAGGAGAAAGAGATCCAATATATGAAAGTTTTTGATCGGTCTTCAAGTAAAATTAAGATTTCAAGCTTTCTTTGAAGTTACATAATACAACCTTGATTTTCGACTGTCTTCTTTTCATGAAAAAGATCCTTTTATCAATATATATTCTTTACAATAGAACTATTGAAAATTACACATGCTATCAAAAATACAAGTCACGATTTCTCTTTTACTCGCTTTTGCAATCATGCACCTGATTTACGATTGTTTGTGACCTGATATTTTAAGGGAAGTTAGGGTCGTGGTAATGCCCCCCTCTCTTATGATTTTTTTTAGAGTTTTCACATATATGTAAAGCGTTGACTGGACCCCCCTCCCCAATTTTTCTGTGAATGCGTATTTCAAGATACTAGTTTAATTTTCAATTACAAAAAGTAAGAGACCCTTCAACTTCTTTCTTGATTTCAAGGATATTAAAATCAATAAATAGTACTTCATTTCGAAAATGATTTAAAACTGTGGCAAAAAAATTATGAACTTGCAAGCACACTAGTTCATTTTTGCACCCACCCACCCTTGGAGATACTATAAAAACAATACTACCTGCATCAGGTAGGAGGTACCAAATAGTTAGTCAGAGTCCAAACTGTGATATTCACCTTTAATAGATAAAAATCCTGTAGGAATTTAAATAATTCCCTGCAGGAATATTCTGTAAAAAATAATTCCAGTGGGAAAATAAAAATTCCTACAGTAAATTATTTTTCCTGTGGGAATTGCAAAAATTCCTGCAGGAAATTAAAAATCCTGCAGAAAATTAACAAATCCTGCAGGATTTTTATCAATTAAAGGTGAATATTTCAGGTACCAGGTGTGCACCAGTTAAAACAGTTTGGATTCTGACTAAGTTTGGTACCCTCCCCCCCCCCCCTACCTGATGGGAGTATTGGTTTTATAATATCTCCAAGGGTGGGTGGGTGCGAAAATGAGCTAGCGTGTAAGTTCATATTTCATCTGGCCCACTGTTTTATTCATCCACATCACATATTCTTTTTTCGGCACTTATAGAAAAAATACAATTAAGGGGGGGGGGGGGGGTTCCAAGACTGTCAAAGGTCAAGTTGTTATAACTTTTGCCCAATCCGATTTCATGTTATTATGAAATAAATATGTTTAAACTAAACTTGTCAAAGGAGGTTGGGAGTCCAGCCTATGATCTTGAAAAAAAAAAAACTGACGTAAAACTAGACAAATGGTCAATTTTGGCAAACAGGGAGGGTCCAAACCGCCCATGCTAGATTACTAGATCCGTGTTTGTCTTACTTTTTTAGAGATAAAGTACAAATCTTGACACAAGTATTTTTTCACACAAACGCAATGAATACATCTTTTCAAAATCACCAACTTTTGTTTTTTGAAATGTTTGCATGATAATGTAGTCGTCACTGTCGTCAGTGGAAAATCCATATTTCGGAAATTTGACCGTTCAAAGTTTTCAACAAAGGGCTTAAAGTCACAAATATTGTCTGCGTCATTTTAAATTTTTCAGAATGAAAAAATCAAAAGAACTTCGAAGTCTAAAGTACAATTGAGATTATTGTATTTCATTAATCTTTCGCAGTGAGAGTCCGTCCATTAACTTGCGCTGTCTCAAGAAAACCAAGTAGACCAGGATTTAAACATTACGTAAGCCCTAACCCGATAATATAGGATTATCGCCCTTTGACAGAGTTTGTTTTTCATGTGAAGAACTTTTTGATTTGTTTGTTTTCTTTCGTTAAGAAGGGAGTGTAGAGATAAGAAAATATTCGTGCTCAAATTAAGCAGTGTGGATTTATATCATTCAAAGGGAATTACTGTTTTTTCCGGTAAGTTAAATTTGCATTAAACTCTATTTAGATCTGAAATTATTATTTTGTATATTTTTCATTTTCATGA
This sequence comes from Pinctada imbricata, assembly GCA_033119305.1. Lineage (NCBI taxonomy): Eukaryota > Metazoa > Mollusca > Bivalvia > Pterioida > Pteriidae > Pinctada > Pinctada imbricata. The sequence continues at coordinate 15,050,096 of VSWD01000014.1, read as the reverse complement.
CCATTCAACTTATTAATCTATGATCTAGAAAATAAATGAGCGTAAAATCACGATTCGACTTCGGAAAAGAGCACAATCAAAGCGTTAGATAGTCATGTCAACACTGCGCGTACCTAGAAGTATTTTTCCCAGAGGGGTAACCTCGGCCAGGGGGGGGGGTCCAGCTTATTTTAAGAGAATATTCGTAGAAATTTGAAAACGGAGTACGGTATTATAGGGAAATTCAAGGAAGGGAGGATTCTGGTCGGACATGGCAATTTTAAAGAAGATCCAGCCACAGGATCTCGACGTCCCGGATCTACAATAGCATCCTCATGTTTACCTCCATTTAAAGTGAAAGTAAAGAAGGGGCGTATATCAATGAGGGTTGTTGGCGCCGAGCTCCTGTGGCTCCAACCTACGATTTTGAAAAGCAAAGGTAAATGAGCAGCATATACATAACTTTTGAAAATTCCAGGAGGAGGAGAGGGGGTTTTCTGACAAATGGTACCCCTTCCCTTATTGAAGGATCAATGAACCAGTTAACATTATCAACCACACAATGGACAGTCAATGGGGAAAGAGTAATTTCTTGTAGAAGTAAATATCTAGTAGGATCGAGGCTTATAAAAAAAAACCCAAAACTTTGATCATGGGAAAAAAAATCCACACCGAACTTTTTGTACGTCCCTCGGAATTGATCAGGAATATGAGCCGCAGAAAATACGCAAGAAGCTAAAGAAGTTGCAGTTCTAGTAAATTTGGTGGATATGGAAATGGCATTTTGCAATTAGGATTTAACTTCTTCAGCATTTTTTAATCATGTATATTTGTTGTTGCTTTCTTTTGCTATAAATGGTAAGTTGACACAGTGGGCCCTCTGCAGAGGATACGCCGCGAGGATATACCGAATCAATGACGTCATGGTTGTTTTACGTCAGAACCAGAAAACGGGGAGTAACTGTAGCATTTCCGTCTCACTCTGTGCGTGTTTGCTCTGTCTTTTTGCAGTGGGTGTTTTTGGGGGTTGCTGTTGGTGCTGCAGCCGAGTGTTGTTGGAGATCCCCTCCTTCCTTTTAGTATTTCGAAAAGATATGTATACGTTCTAATCCATGTCCCAGGATGAGATATTCTTAATGATTTTAATAAATTTTCATAAGTTACCATTTCCCCCTAGTTGTGTTAGATCGACCGACTGATTAGTTAAAACTACTTGAAATGAGAAGGCAAATTTTCGTAACATCGATAAAATCTAAATTTATGAATCGAAGCAAAAACACACTGAACGTATTGATATATTCGCTAGATATGATCGAAAAACTATATACTCGCAGATTTTTCATATAAGCAGAAATAAAACTTCAAAGGCAAATTTTAATATTTAAACTTTTGAACCTTGTGCTAGGTCTGTCGGTCAAACAGGTGTCTCATGGTCTAGATTGGTTTTGTGCATGTCAAAGTTTAAAAAGGTTGTAGATTAATTCAAAACTTACAAATATTGACTTTTCTTACCGATCTGAAACGTTCTGTCTGTAAAATTATTTTCAATAACCTGAGCGAGTAGGTCCAATTAAACTGCATATATGTATGATTATTTGAAGATCTATGATAAAAATTAAAGTATTTATGTAGACTTCTAAGTGTCTTTGAATCGGAGCAAATTGAAATAACGTGTATTCCTGCAGTTCAAAATAAGAAAAAGAGAAAGAAGCAAGAAGTGTTTCAAAGGGATTGAAAGAAAAAAGGTATTGGGTAAAAAAAAAAGTATTTTTAATAATGAAATATATAGTGTCTCCTTTATTAAGCAGATGATTTATGAAAATGGATTTTAAATCCTCCACTATTGAAATAAACATTATAATTATGGATTTTATCAAACTAATTAAAAGTCATAAAAAAATCCCAGGTGTTTGTTAAATTGCCAGTAATTGGGCAAATCGGTCTGAATAAGTACAATTTACACACAATGCCAAGAAATTAATACCTATACTTTGAAAGTTTTAAAAATTTTAACAATTCTGACCCAGTTTTAAAAGCAATATAGACTATACTTTAAAATAGATCGAACCCCATGCTATCTTTCATCAATCATAGTTCAATTGTGAGCGATTAAGCTCTCTTTTGACAAATTTCGGAAATAATAATACATACATGGGTTCTATATTTTATTTAAAATTTGGGGGATTAGTGCCTAACTGTTTGTGTTATATGCTATTTGAGTCCAAAATATTCCAACAAAAGTAGCTTAAGAAGTGGTATTATTATTCCTTTATATAATGTAAATGATCAGGAACCTTTGATATAGTAATAAATGGATTTAATATTGCTTTATTATGGACACAATACAATGTCAATGGACGGTTTTACATGAGCAAGTCCTTGCGTTTAGATCCTCTGTCTGGGGTGTAGAACTTGAAAGAAGGAATTGACATGTGTATTTTGATTTTTAACTTTCCGGAAACGATATTTTTGGTTTTGTTTTATTGGAATACTTTGACAAGGAGACATGGTTGTATTGACGATTATCAGGAACGGATCAAGTCATTTTGACTAGTAAGTATTTTGCAAAAAAAAAAATCCCTTACCTACGAAAAGTGGGACGATTAGGACATACTGGATCCGCGATTTTTGAAGATGGAGGTTGGATGAACCTCCCCCCCCCTTTTTTTTAAGTACGAAGGGAATTTCGGTGACCAATTACCCTTTTCCTTTCTGGACCTGCGCTTTTAATATTCCATCGCAGTTAAATGTTTCTCTTGATACTTTTGAATTTCACAAAATATTTGTTTCCCTTTCAATGTGCTTCCCAGGGTGCATATTAAATAAAGCATGGTGGAAAAGATTGATATACCCATCTCTTTGCCAAATATCACGTTTTCACCCAGGAGGTATTTTGTTTCGATACAATAGAAAGAATTTAATCATAATATTTCAGTAGGGTAATTTATGGTGACCTTGAACCCGAGAGTATATTTTTTAAAGCTTCTCAATTTCAAATTTGCAATGGCTGTAATAAGATTGATATTTTGATAGCATTGGAGTATGCAAATTTGATTTTTATCAAAATAGAGGGTATTTATTTTCTAAATCCAATGTGCTGTTTAATGTGTATTTTTTAAGTGCTCGGAAACCGGTATTAAATTACACTTTCTCTGAAATCTCTACCATTTCTTTCTTTCTACCTTGATTGTTTGATTGACGATTAATTGATAAATCTTATGAAACATTACTGCCATATATATTGTTTACATAATTTTTCAATTTTGTCAAATTATTGATAAGAAACACTTTTTGCCCCAAATTTAAGAAAGGTTATGCGGGGTGTGGGGATACTACAGTAGTGGTTTAGGGGCGGGGTGGGGGCGGGGTCGGGGAGCTGGGGTCTGGGCATTGCTCTGAACACCCCCCCCCTCTAGATATACCGGTATACGTTTGCGTAGGAAATCAGGAATTCGGAATCATTACTTATTTCATAAGTATCAAGTTTCTGACAATTGATCAATCGATGAATATAGGCCTTTGAAAATTTGAATTGTAAAAAAATAAGAAGTATAAAAGAAATGAGAAATTATGGACTTTTTAAAAGTCATAAAATCTCCTAAAGCAGAACGTGAAAATTCGAAAATATTGACCATTAAGATTTGCATTGTTGTAATTGAGGTGTTGTCATGCAGCGGTAATTAAGTAATTTAAAGTCACCACAATTTGTGTAAAGTCACGGATAAGTGTTTGGTGACATAAGGAAATAATGCATTACTGATAAGTTTGACAAGTTTATTTAATTTTACGGAAAAATATTTGCCGACGGTCTCAGTCCATTTTTATAAAGCATATTGTACTTGTATATGGAGACGGGTTTGTGTGGTACGTGTTTTTATTTAGTGAATATATTTTAAGTATTTGAGCTCCATCTATATTATTGACTTTCATTTTCGTGTGTTGTCTTTTTTTAAAAAGCAAAAACATTTTGATATCACTTTGTATACATTTATCATTGAATTTGTTCGTCTGTCCGTCGGTCGATCCTCCTTTTATCATTGACGAAGTTTCAACACTAAGGCCGATTTCTATAGGGCGGATCTAAAATTCTTTCGAGGGGTGGGGGTCAAGCCAGTCAGAGGGGTCCACTCTATGATAAAAAAGAAAAAAAAAAAACCAAATCAAAATATACACGTAAAACGGAAAAATAAGGATTTTATGTCAATGTACAGTGATTAAAATGATAAAACTGATTCAAACCTTACCTCTCGCCCCCCCCCCCTCCCCATTTCCCCTGGGTCTGCTCATGGAGTGTTCTTACACTGTTAGACACACTTTTCATACTTTTTATATTCTGGCGACCCCTTAATTCCACGAGAAGTAAAATATTCATAAAACTTGACACGCGGACAGGTACGGCTCGGACAATCATTACGTGTTTATATGGAGTGACCAGGGGCGTAGCTACACATTTTTATACTTAACTTGAATGGAGGTGAGGATTTTCAAAGGACATAAGATATACAATATATAACTTCAGTTTTATTTCCCTCTTTTGAAACTTTGTTGTCAAGGAACCGTGAGTGTGAGAGAGGGGAGGGGCTGAGTTGCTGGGCATGTGAATTGAGTTGCTGGGCATGTGAATTGAGTTGCTGGGCATGTGAATTGAGTCTGTGGGCATGTGCATTGAGTTGCTGGGCATGTGAATTGAGTTGCTGGGCATGTGAATTGAGTTGCTATATATTGAATTGAGTAGCTGGGCATGTGAATTGAGTAGCTGGGCATGTTAATTGAGTTGCTGGGCATGTGAATTGAGTTTCTGGGCATGTGAATTGAGTTGCTGGGCATGTGAATTGAGTTGCTGGGTATGTTAATTGAGTTGCTGGGCATGTGAATTGAGTTTCTGGGCATGTGAATTGAGTTGCTGGGCATGTGAATTGAGTTGCTGGGTATGTAAATTGAGTTGCTGGGCATGTTAATTGAGTAGCTGGGCATGTGAATTGAGTTTCTGGGCATGTGAATTGAGTTGCTGGGCATGTGAATTGAGTTGCTGGGCATGTAAACTGAGTTGCTGGGCATGTGAATCTGTGCATTTTTATCAGAGTTTACCTTGGATTTTCCTCAAACTTTGCATGTGAGTTGTTAATGGTGAGAGCAATTCATGGCCTTCATCTGTTGGTTTTCAAGGTCAAGGTCATATGTCAAAGATCTAGATCACAAAAAGCAATGTGGACATTCTAAAGGGAACAGTTTACTAAGGGCGTTCATCAAAGGGGTAGGGGCAAAATCTGCCGTTTTTGGCCCCATTTTTTGCTATTTTTGAAAACTGTTTTTTTATTGTTTTTTATCTTTCAAATAAAGGTAGAGATATTGTTGTTTATCGAAATTGAATCGAAAATAGATATTATCAATTAATATGAGTGTTATTTCCCGCCAAAATTGCCCACTACTACCAACATTAGTGGTAAAATGATAGCAACCAGATTTCAATATTAAAGTTTATAGAATATATAGAGCAAGCGCATGTAACAAAGTTATACTCTTCATGTACATTCAGAATATAAAAAGGAATCTCCCATATGAGTTTGAATCTGTTACATGCCCTTGCTCTGGGGCTTACAACTGTAGGTATGTTTGTCCCTTGCCGAAAATCTGAATTTCTACTGTGAAGACATAGGGCTCAATTTTCAATCATTTTCCCTAAAAGAGGGGGTATCGAGAAATCACATAAAATTTGTCCTTTTTGTTCAGAAGAAGCATAATGAATAAGAAAATAGAATCTTTTCAAAAAAATTTATTGGGGCCAAAAATGGTCACTTTTGTCCCTACCCCTTTTGCATGTAGGTTGCCAGTGGCCAAAGGAGATTACCTTTCATTCGTCTATGTCAAAGGTCAAGGTCATAGTAAGGTACAGGTAATACCGGTATACGAACAAGTAATACTTTGGGGACATATGGATTGGATAAAAAGACATAATTGTTCTGAAAGTTCTTTGTAATGTGAGGGGATGCTATATACGTTTGGTGTATTTGCTGTCGAAAATATGCATATGCATTTTTCAGAGGGATCGAAAAGTAATAAATGTTAAAAATGCAGAGACTTAGAGCCACTTAAATCTGCAATTTTGATAAGCTACGCCGCTGGAAAACCATACGTATGGTCGCATTTACTGTCATTATCTTTTATTGTAATAGTCCTTATACGATACATGTACCAAACTACAAGGTAATACTATCTTTCATTACTGGACAAACAGTTTAAATAAAACTTGTAATTTTTATAAGGTATGTATAATGTGCGAGTATTCTCTCTCTCTCTCTCTCTCTCTCTCTCTCTCTCTCTCTCTCTCTCTCTCTCTCTCTCTCTCTCTCTCTCTCTCTCTCTCTCTCTCTCTCAGACACTGAAGAATAAGGGGGAAAAGGCATGGGGAAGTTAATATTAATCGTCAAGATTTAGCTATTGCATGTATTGGCCCATCGTGTGTAACCCACGGGGAAGCTCGCGAGGTACGATCCACTCCGGGGGTTCACACGATGGTATTTGCCATGGGAGGTTGCTAAAAGTAAGATAGAGACAATCCAAATAGAGGACTGTGAGCTGGAGATTGAAAGACAATCCGCTCCTTTATAAATATCGAATTAAGTCTTTATCAAAATGCAAATCTAGATGGAGGGACCAACCCACCCTTTAAATTTTGCCATAAAATGCCCATTTTGCCTTTTTTTTTCGAATTTGTATTGATGTACTCCTTGATGGAATTGACCCCCACCCCATCCCACCCCCTTTCCTGAAAATATGTCAAGATCCTTTCAACGAATGAAGACATTTCTTTAAAAATCTAATTCTATTTACATGTTCTTTTATATCAAGACACATTATCGCTTTTTGATGCATATACACGAGAGTATTAATTTACCATGAGAGTTATCTTTCTTTTCTCGAAAATTTGGATAATTTCTCCAGTCGATAAAAAAAGGGGTATTTCCCGCCTGATTGATTTTTTTTACGTAAAACTGGTAAAAGACCACTATTTTTGAGAAATTCCAGAGGTGACAACCCCCCTTTCCCTAGGTATTCGCTTGCCTTCCCCCTTTGCTCTGAAATCCTCGATATAGAGCAGTTTTATGTACATACTAGTCCTAGTAATTTGTATTTGATAAAGTATCATATAATTTTTCACATTTTTTTTTGTATTTGAAAAAGTATCAGCTAATTTTTCACATTTTTTTTGTATTTGATAAAGTATCATCTAATTTTTCACATTAAATTTTGTTTATTCACTGTGACGTGTAACAAAACAGTTACAGCATACCGGATCGTCCGGCGTCCGTCCTTACGTCTGTTTTAAAACTTTTATAAAATTTTCGAATTTTCAACTCCTCTGAAACCGCTAAATGGGTTTTGATGAAACTTGGTATGCACGAAGAACTAAAGGTCCTCTACGACATTTGTTAATTTCGGATATACAGTAATGAAATTATTAGAAAGTAAGAAAGGAAAACAAATATAACAAACCTTTGATACTATCATGATAATATGTTTATTCTAATTCGTGTTTTCAATATACGGCACGCACCCTATCTCTTACTTCAACGTATTTTGTATTTAAAATTTCTCATTTATTTTTTTGCTATGGGGTAAGCCCGTCTGACAATAAAAAAGACAAACAATGGATTTTTTTTGTCTATATGGTCTCATTAAGATATTTTTATGCTTTGTGTATTGGAGGCTTTAAATTCCAAAAGTGAAAAGAATTTCTCATAATCGCATTGCCTTTGTCATGGAAGAAGTAATTTATTTTCATTGAAGATCTACACTTATGGTTTCAATTGTATGCCAGAAATTTAAATTATGTTTTTCAAAATTGCTTATCTATAACTAAGAGAGGGATATGTATTTTAGTTACTCCTGATACAATGATATTTACCCATGATAAAGAACGGACCTCTGTGTAGTTTCGAATTAACTTGAAAGTCTTATTGTCTAAATTTTGGATGTTAGATCGATTATTGAAACATGGAAAGAATAAATCTACAAAGTAAGTGCGTTTTTTAAAATATTTTTCTTTTCGAAGTATGTATGTGTAATAAGAGTTAACGTTCTTGTCGGTCGAGAAAGTATCCGTTAATCCGTCCGTCCGTCCGTCACTGACGAATATCTCTACGTGTCTTCTCAGTCAGCAGGGACCCGAGATACTGTACTCGTGATTTTTACTTTTCGTAAAATTCATACTAAACTTATCATTGGCGTTTATAGTGCGTGTACATATAGCCTGGTATCTTTTGTGGTGGTGGTGGGGATGCCCAACTATTGAACTGATGTATTCGTCAATTTACGAAGGGAATGCGAAAAACGCACGAGATGCGTTAGAGTCACTTGAGCTGTTAAATGAAGGAAGAAAAAGTCCTTAAAAAATTCAAATTGAACGAAAAGAAAAAAAAAAATTGAGTGGCACATGCGCGCTTCCGTCTCTTTGCATCAATATTGGTGCAAGAGTATTTTAACAAAACACTGGCCCAAAACACTACAGAAATGACTGACTGTCTATTGTGATATCGTTTTGTGAAGATTACAATACAAAAATTGCTGTATAATTAGCTTAACTTTAAATCTATTGTTCTAATTAGCGGACCTAGTATACATAGAATTGTTTTATATGTTGTGTGCACAGAGTTTTAAATGCGAAGCGCAGATCCAGGAATTTTTCTTTTGGGACTGGGAAGATACAGGAAGTTGTGAGGGCGTATGTATGACATTGTGTGTGTGTGTGTGTGTGAGGGGGGGGGGGGGGTCAATACATAGTGGCACTAAAATTCTAAATAGTATGAAATTGTTTTGGGGAAAGTGGCACATTCTGTACTCATACCGATTTTATCATGCGTGGATCTAGCTTAAAAATAGGGGGAGGATGTCCATCGAGTTTCGGAAAGAGGGGGGGGGGCGTTTCCAACCTATGATTTTGAAACAATTATGAGAAGATATTTGAAAAAAAAGTAGCATTTTCAAATTCGAAGTAGGAATTAGGTTACTCAAGACCCCAACCCAACCACTCTCTCTTATCGATTCGCGCATGTCAATAAATGCGATGGTGGGTTAGGACCCTCAAGACCACCCTCTAGATCCACCCCTGCATGTACCATATTCATGTAGGTAATACACAAAACCTGAAATATGGCCAGTTTTTAGTTCCTACAAACAATACAACCTTATAGCCATGTTTTGAATTGGGTAGATTATATCGTTCACCGAATCCAGTGTATTCTATACCTTATTTGGAGAAAGATATCATAAAATAGTTCATCTTCCTCATTTCTAAACAAACTTTCAAATGTATTATATGACATTTAGATTCAGTCGCCAGCCGTGGGAATTTTCTTTTCGAACGAATTTGATACATAGGAGAGTACGGTTTCAGTCATACATCAAAATATGATATATGTAATGTGACATGTATATTGGTATTCTTGAGACGTACTTGTACTTTTTTTTAATGCGGAGGTAAGTTTATTTTACTGTATAAATATCGAAATCGCAAAATGTTTTCTCGTATGAAATGTTCATAATATAATTTTATTATTATTTTTTTAGGGGGGGGGGGGGGGATTTTTGATGAGAATCATCAGTGGCGGATTCATGGGGGGATGCGTAATTATGTTTCTTTAAAAAAAGATGTCTGTTTAAATTATTCTTATTCCTGAATTCATTCGACCATACTTGTTGTATAAATATGGTATTTTTTAAATTGTGTAGCAGTGGGTTGAGGGAAAATGGGGTAGGGGGGGGGGTTAACATATTAAACATAAAAATGTTCATTTTCATTCCTGGCTTTGCCAGGGAACTTTGGATGGGACCCAATGTGTTATTCAATTTGAAGACATTTACATTGTAATGTCCCAAATATGTTAAATATATCATACATGTACTTGTTTATGCCGATCTCCTTTTTGTCGGTCTACATTCAGGGCTGAAACTGGCCCAACATTTTTTTTAAATTTTATTCTTTTTATTGTTTTTCACAGAAAAAAATCACATAAACATACCTACACAACAAATTTAAAACAAATACAAAAAGAAAAAAAATCACAACCCCCTCCCGCCCCAAACAAACGAATTCTATCTTCCACTCAAACATGTACACGCTCTCATCTTCAAAACTTAAATAAAGAAAAAAAATTATGAAAGAAAAAGTAATAAAGGACAAGATCAAACACCATCTACTCTCTCACAACACGTTAAAAACATACAAAAACAGAACAGTATTAGCTTTGGCTAGGATTTCATATAAACAAAAACATGTATTACATTGTAATGTTTTATTTATTTGCTTGATACTTATTCGTGCATAGAGGTTAAAATATAGATTTATTAACGTTGAAAAGAATTCCACTATTATAAATACATTAAGACTCTATATAAAAAAATGCATAGTCAGGTTGAATATCTTTTTTAAACTAAAACACAATATCGCTGCATGATGGTGCTTGAGCACTGTCTGTTATTATTGTCCCTTCGCTTCCCACAAAAAGTGGTCGCATAAGAGAGGTTATGATTGCTGGATGAGTTTGGAGATTCCCTGGATATTTTAAGAAAGGAAAGAAGTATTTGGTCGCATAAGAGGGGTTGGGAGTGAGTTGGAGTTTTTTTTAGTAAGTTTAAAGATTTCGAGGGTTTGGGATTGCTGGGTTTGGAGATTCCCTTAATATCATAATAAAGGAATTCCCGTTTGGTCGTAAGAGAGGGGTCGGGTTTGGGATTGGAGTTGTTGAATGAGTTTGGAGATTACTTTAATACCATTATTTTAAGGTCACTTTATACACGTAAGTGTAGTTTTTTCTGTGAAACGCTTTGTTTGAAATTTTTGGATTATCTCTCTTGATTTACAGTATTGGAAATCTCTAATGCTCGAAGATAAGTTAATTTGTCAACCCCGCGGTGTTCTTAAAAGTGTAGAGCCATCTAGTATTTTTTTCTCTGGCAGTGTTTTCTATTCCATTTTAAAGTGCTGTGTATACAGTAACATTAGAAATACAATAACATTGTAAATTGTCAAATCATAAAACAAAAGACAGATAATTTAAGCTGTTATATACTAAAACACTAAAACACGACTCATGTCTACAGAAACAAGGGTTGTAACAGATCTTAAAGATCGATATACCCGTAAAAAAACCACACAGGTCATACATGTATTGTCTCCGGACAATACCGTTACCGCTTTGAGTTTTATGTTTTACTAAATAAGATGTATTGGAACTAGATTTGATAAGAATTCTTTTAAATTTAACTGCACGTATCATGTAGGAGTCTTAACAACTTATGAATGTTTGATTATATGTTTTGATTGAGATGTACTCCAGTTTAGTAATTAGATAAACTAGCTGTCTATCTGATAAGATTCTGATAAGAAACATGGACTTATCCAGAATTTATTTTCAAGAAAGGAGAGGGGGGGGGGTGAAAAAAGATAACGGTTTTAAACATGATAAAAAAGGAGCGGTCGGGGTTCTGATAAAAATGGCGGGGATGGGGATGTATCTAGTCTATGACTTGTTGTGGTGCACATTCAGACAAAATGATTTTAAGAAAAACACACCATTTTGTGGAATTTCGAAAGAAGGAGGAGGTGGGGGATTTGAAAACTCCTACTAGCTTTGGATGTGCACCTGAGAAATCTATTAGAGGCATACATGTACTACGAAAAATGAATGGCTTTCAAACTTTTGATATAATTAATTGCCGGTACGTTGTTTTTAATTGATAGTTCATCATCCTTTTCTGTATCTCTTAAAAGAATAACGAAGCCAAGGATGGACATGGGTACGTAACATTAACCTGAGTGAAGACAATATGGAATAGAAGAAAAAAAATTATTGAAAAATGTAAAGTTTCACTTGAAGAAATTAATAAAGAACGAAAGAATTACATCAATATTTTATCGAAGTTGAGAAGGAGGAAGAGGGGGGGGGGGGGGGCGCTCTGCTTAAATCCAGCGCTGAGAGGTAAAAAAAATAGTAATCATCTTTTGGCTCCTGAAATAGACAATTTGAAGAGGATTTACTTTTATCTATGTGATTAATGAAAAAAAGTTAAGTGCAATAGAAGTCGTATACATTCATTGCATATGCATTCATGTAAATCCAACCAACGAGTATTTTATAACAAATCCAACAGGACTGGTCTTTGTGCCTGAGTAAGACATTAAAGGATGAAAATAGTTTATCTTTTATTTTTTTTTATTTCACAAAAGACATGTATTTCAGGAATGGATTTACACATGTCTTGGTCATCTTCATAAATCGCGGTTCCGATACGTCCTACTCGTCCTACTCTTAGGACGACGACGCCTCGGTGGACATAAAGCATAATTCACGGTTGCATATCACGTGAAATGCAAATGATATGTTCCACTGGAATCCCAATCGATTATACTGTTTACAGAGAACACTTATGCAGAAAATTTTCAGTGCTCACCACATTTATACTATGAATTTTCTATTTAAGTGTTCTCTGATACATGTACGTCTGTTTTGACCATGTTCTGGTAAAAAAAAACAGACGTATATTAAGATAACACTTATAAACAGAAAATTTAGTACCAATTGCCATCATATAATAGATTACCATCATATAATAGAAAATATTGATCAAACGACAGGCCTAAAATAGATTCATATAAAGTAGACTTAGACAGTATGTACCTGGTTAAATGAAAGGGGATTTCTGCGGAACATATCATTTGCACATCACATGATAAGCGACCGTGATAATTTGAATATCATTTTATAAAATATATTTATTGTACATTGAACTTATTAGCGATTTTTTTTTAATATTCTTGATATTGGTTTTTTCCTAATAATACTTCATTTGAATATCAAAGTCATTGTACGAAAAAAAAAAAAAAAACAACTTTTGACGTGTTTTTCAAATATTCTTGATTATTAGTTTCCCTTCTTATAATATGACTTTCACAAGTAATTTAATATAATTTCATATTCATTTCAGATAATGACGGAAACGCGACGCTTCATGAAAATGTTATGACTTTCTACCAATGGAACTCATCATTTGGAGTAAGAATGAGAAAATTGAAGAAAAATGGTGTCATCCTCAAAGGTGAAAAAAGATTGTAATAATAGAAACGGTGACGTCATGGGTACCATAGAAACAGATGGATCTGGTGACCTTGACCCTAATCATATGGGTCAAGGTGACACTCTGGATCGGGTCGTAACCAAGCCACCGAAAGGGGATGGTAAGAGCTCTGATGATATCGGAGTGGAAGTGAATCGCAAAAAAAGTCAGTTGAAAAAAAGTCAGTGTGTCGCCAAGAGTGGAATTAATGATGAACAACGAATTGTTCAAGAAATATCTAAAAAAGAATGGCCATATTATAGAAAAAGCTTTATAAAACTCAAGGAAAAACTGTCATCGGAGGAGTAAAAAAGGCACTCTCTAACCTTGATCTAACCAAAATCGACTTTGATGAAGAGTTTCCTCAAAGTGAGGGCACAGAAATTAGGTCAAGGTCAAGTCTTAGTGATTACGACGCAGAGGAAATTAAGGCTATATCACCGAGAAGTTTGAAATCCCAGAATCCGGCAAAAATAAGGGATGTAAAATCCAGACCGAGATCGCTATCTCTGACCGGAAGGGACGATCCTAGTATTAGGGGCATAGAGGAAATATTACAACGACATAAAAAGAACTTCACTGACAAAAACGGTGCCATGGAAAATGATAGAAAGGAAAACAGAAAAGAGCCTGGACAAAGGACTAAATTTCACGTGCCGAGTTTTGCCGAATTTAAACGGATGCGGAGAGAAAAATTGGTGAAAGGTCAGGAATTTGTCAAAAGTGTTATCAATAACAAGGAAAATTTACCGTTGAGCTTCCCCTATGGTTTTCATAGACAAGATTCAAACGAGGAATTAGAAACGGAAATGGACGAAAATAGACGAAGTCCTGGTCGTCGATCATGTCCGGATATTTCCAGTTCATTGTGACAAATCGTACGCACAAAATGTGAAACAGGCCTTAAAATCAGTAAGTGACAAAATTGAATATTCACGGAAAAGAACTAGTTTAAGTTTTTCAAAATCTAGGACATCTTGTGATAAAAATCAAGATGAAACAGATATAACAAATGAAACGGAAGATGATTCACTAAATGTTAGAAAACAAAGCAGTACAAATGTCAAAATTACGAAGGACGTGATATTCTAGGGATGATACAGAAATAGAAGCTGCAGAAAAAAGTGATGTGAACTCGAATAAATTAAAACCCGACTTGTCCAATTTGAATCAGTCTTCAGAAAACAATTCGGCTCAAGTCAATCAGAGGAAAGCGTTTCATAGGAGTAAATCATTCAATGATTTTTCTCCGCAGTGTATAAAAGGATCTTCTTTACCGAGCAAGTCGAAAAGTTCGCGTCACCGGCGTCGCCAACATTCTTTGTCTTTAACAGAATCCCGGACGCCTGAAAAAGCGTCTGATCCATTAGAACTCTCAACAGATGGCACCACCGTATATGTTACAATGAATATAAGTTCGACGATGGCGCCACCGTTTTCTAGTCATTCGTGTTCAGATGAAAGTGAAAGTGAAAAGGAAACTATCACTGTGACAGCAGAAACAAGAACGGATATTGAAAGATCCGGTGAGACGGCAAACGAATTGAAATGTGGAGAAGAAGGTTCGATACAAAAACCTCAGAATATAGTTCAAGAGCGTGTGCTGAAGACTGAAAGTTCAAAACATGGAACAAATAATTTATTGCTTATCACGAAAGATCATATAAAAGAAAATCCCACGGGTACTTGTCGTTATGAATCCCCTGCAATAGTTAGACTGAGTGAAATGAAAAAGTCATGCGAAGAAAGTGCCAAAATTGCCGGAATAACATTGTCAAACAACGAACCAGTGAAAATTGCATTAGTAGGCCAACCGGGCCGAACAGTTTTACGAGCTTCAAGAAAACGGAAGCTGCCGGCTCGACCACCGACGAAAAAGTCCGACTCCAAATCATCTTCGACGTCATCAAACTCAGAAACTGGTCCGCACTCTTCTGATGTAACAAAGGAAGAAAAACGATTACCTCCAAAGCCCATGTTATGTAAATCTCTAAGTGCAGACAATTTTAGCAATCAATTATTGCCGGAATCATTAAGTCCCGGAAATTTCTCCTTCCAAAACAGCCCATCACCGAGTGGTTCATCGGTATTTGTGTTTCCGTCTCCAACAGGAAGTCAGAACAGTTCTGAAAACGATCTTAGTGCGCAGACCGGAACTGACGAAAAGAAAGAAATTAACGCAGCAATAGAAACAAAAGTAAGTTTTCTTTACGATTCCAAAACAAACGGCGAATTTATGAGGCACTGTAATAAAAACAAAAGCATTTTCAAATTTATTTCATTTAGCACATTTTGAAAATACTTAAATTTGAAGTACATTCAGAAAGTACCAAGCACGGTTCTCACCACTTTTGCTTCACTGCAGATCTATTTCTGAAAAATCAAAGTTTCTTTTATTCTGATAAACATGATAAAGGAAGAGGAAGAGGAATAGGGTTTATTTACACGTATAAAAATAATGGTAAATTTGAATTAAGATAAATACAGTTCTATACAGATTGATTCAGATGGCGATAATTCCAGACTGCATAATTCTTTGAAAACGGTTTTATTCTACGTCTATTAGTAATTTCTTTCCGCGTCTAACGTTTCAAAAGAAAAAAGAGAATATTTCAGGATAAATTTCAGGTTTGTTGAAATTTTCTTGATAAATGACACCAATGAACCAACACTGTTACGGCGTAGAAAATGCATATTACAATGTACCAATTTTCCAAGAAATGCATTTATTTTAGATTTTGATGCATGCTTTTCCCGATACTTGCACAAATTTTATGGAATCCGACATATATCTTATCTATCCTCATTCTGCCGTTTTGAGTGCAAGATACCAACTGATCAAAGTATTGATACCATATGTAAAGTTCTTCAGTGCTGGGAATTCCGAATAATCTGATATTTTCAGGGCCTTGTCATGCGATCTACCTCGGACGTTTCCAATAACACAGCAGATGCTTTGAGGAAGCGGCGTCACAGAAAACAGCGCCCATATAAAAGTGACCCTTTTACAGGTTCCGGGAAACTTCCCATCGCTAGGCAAACTGTATCAGGTAATTATTTTAAGCCTTGAAACTTTCGATGGATGCAATGTAATTACATTAATTTTAATTGGGTTTTGATAAGTAAAAATAACATAAAAGTCATTCTAAGAACCGATGACAAATGCATGGTAGCGTATTGCAGCTGCGACTAGAAAAAAAAAAAAACAAACAAACAAAACACCCCCCACCCCCCAAGATTTTAAACGTTTCACTTCGGTTTTGAAATCATAGAAAAATCCAATTCTCGCAGCCTAGGCCTGCATTAATACAGAAAAGTTAAAGTTACCAATCTTTTGAATGGATTCTAATATATTAAAATTTTCACGGAAAGAAGCCATCATGTTGAAATAGCTAATGTACAGAAAACCAATCATTATCATGCAAAGTTGAAATATTTATATTGATATCAAATTATTAATAGCTGAATGATGCCATACATATACAAGTCATGTAGGTCGGCAAATATGTTTTATCTTAATACTTAACATGATGTGAATTACTTTTCAGGGCGCATGCGTGGTATTTACGGAAAAGAAGAGTTCTTGGAGGACTTTCCCGATGACGTCAGTATACAGGAAGTCGACGAAGACAGCGAATTTCAGGTGAATGTTATTTAATGTGCTGAATTTTTTGGTCCCCGGTTTTGCAAAAGCACGGGACTTTAAATCCGGTTCGTCTGTCCGTCAATCCATCTGTCCTTTCAAGTAACTTTATCTTGATAATAACTTTTGAATGGGTTTTGATAGGGCTGTCATATTCTAATGTTCTGTCTTTGTGCATGGCAAGACCTTTTTTTTATACCAGAACTTTTAACCTTGACCTCACCCAATGCACATAAGCATTATTGTTTCTTTGTTTCTATCCTCTCTCTAACCAATACTCAGACTGACTACTTTCATATCTATTTTATTTTCTTTCAAAAATTGATACTGAGACTCATTCTTTTAAATACATACAGATGTTTAAGGACACAAGCTCTATCACAATGGCAATTGTTCACATAATAATCTCTTTCTTGTAGAATGACAAGCGTATAGAAACCGACTTTAGTCGCGGAGTCAAGCATCGCCTTAGCAACATGAGTGACGTCAGCACTGACAGTGGGGTCATAGGTCAGGAAAGCATTCCAGATGCCCCACCCAGTCCCTCGAGTAGCGTCCTTAGCCAAGGGAGTTTATTCAACAGTCTCCATAGTACGGGACAGGACTCTGCAGTGGAAGTGTCCGAGGTATGTACATTACAGGACATTCACAGGTACATCGTTAACGTACTTACTGTGAAAAGACATAAAATGAGAACGGTAGTCGACAAATTGAGAATAAGCGTCTTAATTTGTGTTTTGTTACGGGTATGCAATACACAGCTAGTAAATTTATCGTTCATGTAATGCGGGTAAGCGCGTGCATTTATCGTTTATGTAATGCGCGTTATTTACATTTTTATTGCGGTGGAAGTCATTAGTCTTTCTCATTGGGTTATATGGATTTGTTATTCAAAAGAGATCCTACAAGTGTCCAATCCGTCAATCATTGTAGTAACACAAATGAGTGACATATTCTTCTATTTCTCTGAAGAATGTTTCTCATAGAAAAATCACATTAAACTCTCCAGATCCTTGCAGCGCTATAAATACACCAGATGATGTCACTTGTGACTTCACGTGACATGCGCAAGGAAGCACGAGTGAAGATGGATAAAAGCAAACATGAGCATAATTTGCTTTCGGAGATGATATCAACATTATGTATAAAGAGTTTAAAATTTCGCTGACGTACGTCACGTTTTCAGGTCTTGAACACCGTCGGAAGCTTGCGATCAGTCACGCAAGTTCGTATTGTGTGTACTTTTGTGGCCGTTTCCGACTATGCGTCCGGTACATGTATTTTAAAAAAAACTTAAGTGATGAGAAAAAAAAAAAAAAATGAAAATTTATCAAAAAATTTTAATGTGATCCTTTTCCAGCGGACTCAGGATCCGCACTCGTGAGATTTATTGATATAATAAGGCTTTTCTGTTCTTTTCCAATATCGTGTTATCTCGTAAATAACGTCACGGAAAGTTAATAGGATTATAGAAGAGACACTCAGGCCATGTGACTTTGATCAAATCGATATTATATATGTATAGTATAATATGTCATTATGAAATGTATATTATGATGGTGATAATAAAAAAATCTTAAGATTTTGAGAATACAATCATCAAAGGGATGCGGAGTGGTTAAGCCCCCCCCCTCCCCTAAAAAACCAAATTGTCAAAAGTTTTCATAATATAATCTACAGTAACTCCAAATCATAGTCTGAACATTCCCCTCCCCCATGTCAGACTGGCCATGAAATCCCTCACCCTGGAAAACATCATAATCTGTACTTCACGGGCAGGAACACGTTACGTCGCCTTACAGTACCGTTGTCAGAAGTATTTAAAGTTCTGCACTTAAAACCGTCCGTTGACATTATGCCACAGGTAAGGATATGAAGGAATCCATCCGTTGTCGCGACAATGAGCATGTGTGGAAAGTATGATTTTCTAATAAACGTTGAAATTTTAGAAGTAATACACTCGAAAATTCAATGGGGGGTAGTCATAACACTAAGCTATTGGTTTATATGCTTTTCTGGTACTGATATACAGTTTGAAAAGAGGAGATCGAGTTGGCGTCCCTTGATCACCACGTCCTGCACATGTGTTATTCTTCCTCTTTCTTGAAATCTTTGAATATTCAGGTTATGTTATTCCAGAAATATACTAATAATAAATATCAAGTCTATATAATGCTCCTCTGGTAGTGTCATGATGACGAATTCAATTTTGGACCAATTTTTTGGGACTTTTCTAAAATTAGTCCGTTGTCAATCCATGTTGCGAAAGTTCTGTCCGTTGTCAGATGTCCGTTGTCTGCTTTTATATTTTAATGGATGGAATGATACTATGATACCTGTACTAATCATTAAAATTCATCAATCAATACGCACAATTTAATTTTCAACCAATTTAGAATGGAGACTGATTTGCCCAGAATTGAATTCGCCGAATCATCCGTTTTGTTAAGATATCCTTAACATTAAATTTATTCGTCCCGTCTTAAATTCATCTTCTGGGCTATGGGTGAAAAGGGTAAAAAATAAATTGAGGCGAAAATTTGAATGTATACAGTATTTTACTTTATAAGTGTATTATAAACCGGTGTAATGCAGTAGTTTTCTCATATGAAAATTTGCTATATAAGAGGTTTCTTCTCCTTGGAGATATTCCGCTATATATAAGACTTTCCTCATATTAGCATGGATTTTCCCCATAGAGAAGAAGAAAGGAGGGAATCTCCAACAACACTAGGTTGCAGCACCCACAGCAAAATCCCAAAACACCCATGCAAAAAACACAGGACAGACACCCACAGAAAGAGACTCAAAGGGGACAAGGTCTTACATATATATTTATTGCACCCATGTCTCCTCTTTACCCACCAATAGTCTCTATCACTCTTGAAAAGTTGACTTTATAATTTGATTTTCATCATCGGTTCTGCAGAACGAACGCGACATTTTGAAAAGTTTACAGACTGGCGGAAGACAGATGGTGTGCTGTAATTAAAAAAATCACAAAACTTCAACAGAGCAGGATATTATTACTCTTCCCGGACACTTGACTCTATTCTTATTTTTTCTTTTGTAGAATATGTAAGAGGTTTCTGGGAGGGGGAGGGTTAACGTTAGACACTCACACATATATGGGGTTTTAGACAAATTCATATATATTCAGACAAATACATTCATCAACAGACACACTCATACAGAAAGATATGCATAGGCAGACGGATAGACAGGTAGACAGACATACACAGATGTACTCACCCTCACACACAAACAAAATTAGTAAATCCACAGTTTATCACAGCATGCAAGACAGACGAAAAATCAGACTAGGCCAATATCTCTTTCTTGACAAAATACCTTTCATAAAGTCAAGCAGATAGACACACATAGTCAAGCACTCACAGAAAAACAGACACAGGGAGAAACAAAAAGAGATTCACACAGACAGACTCAAAGACAGACACTGATCAAAACACAGTCATGAACATCCCGAAAGGAACATCCTGAAAGACATGCGCAAAACGACAGACTGACAGACACAGGGTATACACAGACATACGCATAAACAAACGGACAGACAGGCATGTATATAGTCAGACATACACACAAAAGACACAGACAGATGCATTGTCTCACTCACATACAGACACACATGCTAACAATCGCGGACAAAAGAATTCACTCGCAGGCAGACGGAGACACCGATATCGACGCTGACATAAAAAAAACCACACGAACTTACACACAGACACACACAAATGTAAATAACATATCAACTACAATTTTCATCATCACCTGAGATATACATGTAAGGTCTATATCATACCCCCATCGAAGATCTCTATTGAATGCAAAATTATAAATTTAATATTTCAAAGAGAAAGTCCAAACCATTAATGGTAGGCGAGGGAAATCTGCTTTAGGGGACTTCAAAGACTACAATAAAGTTGTTGTTTTTTTTCGCGGGGGGGGGGGGGGTCTCCAGTAAGTGTATAGCAGTTATAGGGAGCTACTATGGTCAAAATTATAATGGCCATTTATTACAAGTATTTTATTACTTTGTACGTTTATATTCATTTTTGTGCATTTGATATTATTTTGTCCCTTCGATAAAACGGTGCCTAATAACCTATCTGTAGAAGAACGTTCGGAACAATAACGTGATAAAGGCTGAGGCTATCAAAATGTTTTCAATGACCGATATTTGATGTCTTTGTTTTAACGCTATATATATGACTTCAAAATCCCTTTGACAATTGTTGTTTAATTGATCAATGTATAAATTCATGAACTCATCCTACACCTCTTCAAATTCATGAATCATATTTTCAATTTTAAATCTATTCTATACGATCTATGTTCACGTAACCTGAAAATTATATGATATCCTCCTTTAAAGCTTTACAAAAAAAAGAGAGCTGAATACTTTGAGAATTAACTAAGCTAATTTAATTGCTCGGCGTTAGATTCGAAATAAAGATTGCAATATAAACGGGTGCCATATAAAGGATAGTTTTCCTGTTTAATTCGATTCCCCATTCATGCCGTTAAGAGTCATGACAACGGACCAAATCTTCTTGTCTTGTCATAACAACGGACATTCTTTATCAAATAATCAAAGTATACAATAAATATACAATGTAAAAGACGGTCATTCACATATATTGTTTGTATAATGTTGTCGATAATTTTCTACATAAAATTGGTATATAAAATCAAATAATTAAGAGACAGGATAGTTTTTCTGTTCAATTTTCCGTTTTCGTTGCTGACAGTAGGTCATCGCCAATTAGATCTTCTCATAACATAATAGGAGTTTTATTCATTTCATGGTAATAATGTATTACTGAAGCGTGTGGCTACCCCCCCCCCCCCCCCCCCCCCCCCCGTTGGCTTTTTAAAAGAAATAGCCGGTTACCTAATGATTTATTTGTGATTTTACTGAAATTTTGTCGATTATTTTCATGACAACGGATGGTTTCCAACATATCCTCACCTGTGGCATAATGTCAACGGACGGTTTTAAGTGCAGAACTTTAAATACTTCTGACAACGGTACTGTAAGGCGACGTAACGTGTTCCTGCCCGTGTACTTGTATCACGAAAATAAACTTAAAAAAGATATTTGTGTTGTTGCCAGGGGAAAATATAACCTTTCGCGGAAAGTTCTATTAGGGGAAATAGATCTAGCTAAAATTAAGCTTTTTGGTTTTTAAAAGAATTTTTTAGGACTTTGTTTTATCAGCTCTCAAACTTTAAGACTATAGCAGTCGTAAAGCAGTCGAAAAACTCTAAATTTGGTAATTGACAGTAGCGTATCCGAATGAATAAATGACGCATACATACTACATGTAAGTTGTTTTTTTTTAACTTGTTTAGACGATAACAGACAAATAAGCTTTCCAAGAACCTGTCACGTTCGAATTTTGTTGTTATAAATCTATTACTATTAGTTTTCATATTCTAATTACCCCCCCCCCCTCCCCACCCTTCCCTGTTGTCAGCACGTGTAAAGTCATGTGCAGGAAATAGATATTTTTCATGTTATGTACTCAGTTTTGGTATACATGTACATGGTATCTCTAGATAACGAGATTTTTGCCTGACGGTATGTTATGAATTGGTCAGAGAAAAAGAAAAGAGAAAAGTGTAAAAACTAGAAAAAAGATTACTAAATCTATTTATGAAGAATTGGATGGGATGTCCGGTGATTAACCCCCTCCCCAAAAAATAGATAAATAAATAATAATAAAAAAAAAAAAAGAAAATGTATTTTCTTTCTATTCAATCAAATGACAATATTAATGTCAATATTCTGCGAGAAATAAAAGAGATGAATTCTGAATAGTCAACTAAATATCTCCTTTAAGTTATTCCACCCTAACCTGGCATAGATGGCTTTATTTTCGAAAATAAGAAATAACTAAAAGGAAATAACTAATATATAACAAGAATTTACTGGTAAGTTCTGTTATTTACGCAAGCGCTCATGCTCACGTTTCCAATTCGTATGTTTTCAACTTTTCCCTTAGAAACAACTTCCTATCATATTTCTCTTCATCTGTCACCTACCAAGAAATATCAAAATTTATGAGTTTAAGGAAGGGAAAGAAAAAGGTCAGTGACTTGGAGTTGCTCATTACAAAGAAAGAAAAAAATCTATTTTAAAATTACTGTATAGAGTTGAGATTTTATGAAGACTCTATTTGTATTAACTCTATTTGTACTAAAACATATGGACAGCTTTTTCAAAAGAGGTAGGGGATATTCGTAAATATTAACATCTAACGTCCATACCCGATCATGAGGGGAAGGGGGAATGCAGGAATTCCTCCCTCCCATTTACCTTCTGAAATCTGTGAAAACTGCTCGTTTCCCTGATGTATTTGAAAGAGATGAAAAAATCGTTGAATGAATGAATGAACATTTTTATTAAATGAATGAATGAACGAATGAAAATTTTAATTGAATGAATGAATGAATGGACATTTTAATTAAATAAATTGAATTCCTTTAAAGATAAGTAAATAAATAGTTTTTTTTTTCAAAAATTCGCAAGTTTCAAATACTTAATTTTGTCAGCTAAATGATTATTTCCTTTCTTTTTGAACTTAAAAGATTCCGACCTTCGGATAGACTGTAAAAGCCGATTTTCAGGATTATTTCAAAATAATTATAATTATCTTATATAAATTTCACAAAATAGACATTATAAGGGTATATTTTGAATACAAGCGAATCATCAATATCATAAGGTTAGAAGAGGTTTAATTTGTAATACAAATTACATTATGAGTGATCAAAAAAACGGACCTTTTAGGTCCGAGATCTAAATAGTCTGGGATGTAACACTGGGTTTGGTGCCCCCCCCCCCCCCCTGATCCTCCAAAACCGGCCTAACTTTGTAGCATATTTTGCGCTCTTTCAGATAGAAAATTGTCTCATGGAAATTTCCATTGCAAAAGTGGTGTTTTGTGGGAAAAACCTGTTTTTCAGTCAAAAATCACTGAAAATAGGAAAAAAAAAACTTTTATATGTTTGATGTTTTTAAAAATTGAGAAGTGTTAATATATAGTATTTTCGATGCTCTTTCAGATGAAATAAGTTGCAAGTTGCAATTCCAACTTTTACTGTGCTTGCACCCAACTGGTGATACATCCCAGACAATATAGTCACAATATAGTAGGAAGTAAAATGCGAAACGTATACGCCGTCCCCAGATCTCTGGTCAGTACTATAAACCTCCTTTCTAATGATTTTATAGACGCAGGACTTAAATTGAAAGAGACGGACGTCTCATTGTCTAGTAACAGGTACAAAATATTGGAGAAATTATATTAATTATACTTTTTATGTAATAAATGTCTAATAATACACATGTATTAAGATTTGTTCCACAAGAGCTCACGTTTTCGGACCATGTGCATTTCCACATATCCGTCTCTAATCATTTGTCTTACTTCGGTACTAATGAATAAAAAGAACTGAATTCAAATGTCAGTTTAAGGAAGGATAGGAACAGCTAATGTTACTGACTTTTATATAACCAAACCATGTCATCTCTCTCTAAATTTCTCATTAACAAAATATCATTGACGAAAGAATAAAGACAAAATGTCTTAACATCGTTTAAAAAAATTGCGAATAAAATTGGGCTATTCATTTAAAGATATCCTATTTCTTTATTTAGAAACGGACAATTAACCAATAAAAGAGCTAGAAACGATATCGATTTCTGTAAATTGTTTCTTGAATCTTTAACACATAGAAGTCATCTCGGGCGTGGGCCATCTAGCACGTGAACAGAAGTCGTTTGTAAGACAAGTCGGACGAGCAACAAAAATAAATTCGATCATGCCTGATCAACAACTTTATAATTTCCGTCGTAATTTACTGGACGGGATGAGTCGGTTAAGTTAAAGATGTTTATGATATTATTGCGATATGTCCTCATTTTGTAAGTCTTCAATAATATCATATTGGTCATCGTTATTGACCTCGATCTTGAAACAAGATGCTAAGATGTACTTGTACCTTTTATGATCATGCGAGGACAAGGTGTAACAGTCCGTTTTCCAGTGAAGAGTTTTGACCGTTATAACATAGATATTATACGCATAAACACAGGTCATCAGAGCGTATGCCCCCCCCCCCCAACAAACAAACAACAATAATAAAAAAAACCCCAAAAGAACTCATGATGACGTCATATTTGAGCAAACCTGTTTTATGCGTCTTGATATGTTTTCATTTTTTTCAAATTTGAAGACACAATGAAAATATCGTCAAATTCTGACAAATAGACCTTTTTACGATTACTACAGTCCAATTCTGTGGACGACAGCAAGAGTACATTGGGTGTTTCCAGCAGAATGACGTCCAGGACTTTCCTTTTATGGGGGTCCGTATAGTGCTTGTACTTGTGGCCCATAAAATGCTAGTCACACAGTTATCCTGAAAAGGAGCAATTCTAAGAAATATATTAACTGAAAAAACACCTCTCCCATATTCCCCATAGACACAAATGTACAGACCCGATACGAGCAAGAGAAAAACAAAACACACAGCCGAGCGAGGTAAATGAAAAACATCTAAAAGATAATAACAAAGAAAAGGGAACAAAGTAACCATTAAAATAACTTTAAAAATCTAAGAAAAATAATAAAATAAACTAAAAAAAAAAAAAGATAAATAATACCCCCCCCCCAAAAAAAAACCAAACCATACATTCAAACAAACAACAAACAATAATAAAATACAAATTGTCTTAAACATCATTCTTCCGTGTGGTAATAAAATGTCAGAAAGTCAAGAGAAGGAACACATGGTGACTAAATCTCTTGAATGGTCTTTGAACACATCAAATGTTTTTAGACAAATGCTTCCGCAAGAGAAGTTTGACTCTTGAAACAACATTCAATAAGGGAAAAGTGACCTTGACCTTTAACCTGTTGACCCTAACAATTATGGCTTTACCACAGGAGTCTGACGCACTATTAATTAATCTCCCGTGGGTCAAACAAATCATCGAGAGTCAAACGGTTAACAGCTATAAAGCAAGAGAGGAATTATACCGATGCAGTTTTTTTTTCATGCAAAACTCGCTGAGTGCTGACATCATTTTCGTATGGTGACAATAGAATACTGCATTCGCAACTGACATCCTGATTTCTAAAATTTCGATCTTTTTTCTGAAAGCTTACACCAATGAATTCTCCATATATTCTTGTATTACGTACTTAAAGTAGAGCATCCCTCAGGTCTTAGATGCTAATATTTCCAAAATTTCAACTTTTACAATATTTTCTTTTTCATGTATTCGAAATTTGTACTAGACCTGATATACAAACCAAATAAAATTTGTGGTTTCATGATTATCATGAGAACGTAAGGAGTCTGAACTTTAACATTGGACCCTATGGGAAAAATTAGAAAATACCAATTTAAGAGGTGATAAAATGTAACTATAAAATTTTCTTTTCCCAAAACTATGTTAGTTTGAAACTCTGAACAATATTCTGAAGAGAAAACATTGGGTATCCAGGCATAAAATTTTCAAAAATCTGACCTGAGGGATACTCTACCTAAGTCCGAGTTTTAAACAAGAACTTCGCCACCGGTGCTGGAGACTCCATGCAAGGTTTTGGTCAAGTGACATGCGTAATACTCAAACCGGAACGGTGAAATAAATAAAATTTTCCAAGTTTTCGTGCAAATGAGTCAAATTTCATCAAAATGATACACATTTCTAAAGAAATTTGTCTTCTTTGCATGTAAAATTGGAGATTTTTGTTTAATTTCATACGATAGACTCTCCTGTTCAGTATCCATGCATATATCAAAATTTGCTTCGAATACCGGTGAACGGGTTTATTAGTAATCATCTGAATTTTCTCTTTGAAGTCTATATTGTTCCACATAATGACCTTGACCTTTGACCTTTTGATCCTAAATAAGAATGCTTCATCCCCTCTTGATAAGTACTGATACATCCAATTTTGCTTGTATAGGTGAAAGGGCTGTTGTTGTTTTTTTTCATCTGGAAACTGAATATTGTAAGTGCAATTAACTTAAAAGTGACTTTGACCTTTGACTCGTCAACAACAAACTCAGCGAGTTTCTCCCCGTCTTGATGCTCAAGCATGTATTGAATTTTGGTTTGGATAGGTGAAAGGGTTCTTGAGTTTACTTGTTACCTGGAAACTGAAAGAGTGACGGAAGGACGGAATGACGGACAAAGCAAAATAATTATTTCTGGCTAGGAAACTGGAAGAAATATTGATAAAACAAAAATCAACTGTTATAAATACATTGTAAGTTACATGCAGTAAACCAAATACATTTCATTATCTGAACATGCACTAACATCGTGACAGTTTTGCTGATAAATTCTCCGAATTTTTGTTTCCATGGCAACATATTTCCTACAATGCAGCCACAATGCATCTTGAGGATTGTCACATATATTGACCTCGGAAAACGATATCGGTGAAAATAGACAATTAGAGCGATCGCATTTCGTGCTTAGACTCCGTATTTAAATACCACTTAAACTTGACATGGTCATAAACTATCCGCTAGATGGCGCATTACACATTCATCCGTTTCCTGAACACGGAAGTAATGTGGTAAAATCGAGTAATAAAACGCTCAAATGCAGCATCACAAACTGTAACGGGGTCATGATGTAATGTCAATCGAACACGCGACTTTGTTTACCTTTTCATTCTCGGAATAACCGATTTTTCTATTTTCACTTTCCGTAGTACGGTAAATATTTATAGTTACTTTTAAAAACATCTCCATGTTCCCAATGTGAGTGGGGTTTGGGGAGGGGTCGGGTTGGATTTTGAGGAATTGTCCAGAATGCTTAAATTTGTCTGTCATAGGCTGGTGTTTAGAACCTCTGGTTTCATTGTGAAATCTCATTCTTTTTTAAATTGTGCAACCCATATCATATAAATCATATAAAAAACGGCGAATAATCTAATCAAGAACTTATAGAGACCTCTTTTTTAATAGGCGTCAACTTTTTGTACCTGTATTGCTACATTACCTATTTGGAACATATGGCTGTAGGAGTGATGGAGCCTTTGGTTAAGTGAAACCGCGTCCTCTTATGAAACAATATTGGAGACATTTATTTTATCATGATCTAGCGTTTTTGCAGACTTAAATGCAAGTGACTCTCGCATTTTCTTGAATTCTACCGAAATTTGAAAATGTAGATCTATATATACATGGGTTTTATTTGGAAATTCATCTTATCCCATAAATCAATTCAAATTTCCTACTCGTTTGTTTTGTCTTTCATAAAGTTCGTTCTATAATGTCTGAATAATCAGTTTTGCTAAAGAGCTGTTTCTTGTCTCGTGTATCCGAATAAGTAGGAGGGTTGTGCGCACGTAATCCGGATAACTACACCATTTGCTAATAGCAGATGGCCGTCCAAAGTCGGCGCAGAGTGCACATTGTTGGCCTTCCATTTAAGTGTTGTTATTAACGTTTGATGTTTATGTATGTCTCTTTCGAATATTTTTGTCTGCTTTGTATGATGTTCTAGTGTATATTGT
The DNA here is from genome assembly GCA_033119305.1 of Pinctada imbricata. Classification (NCBI taxonomy): domain Eukaryota; kingdom Metazoa; phylum Mollusca; class Bivalvia; order Pterioida; family Pteriidae; genus Pinctada; species Pinctada imbricata. The sequence continues at coordinate 15,021,794 of VSWD01000014.1, read as the reverse complement.
GTGTCCTGTAGCGGGTTGTAGTTTTGTATGATGTCATTTATGTGTCACTTTCTTGTGGGTTTGTTCCGCTGGGTGAGTGCAGGGTGGTCGTGCTGGAGATCCTTCCCTTATCTTTGTCTTCTACCAAAATGATTGGCACACTCTAACATTTAAATTCACCCCTATATTCCATTGATATCTCTTTTGACATTTTGAAGTAGAAATGTTCACGGATCTTCACAACATTTGCTGAATTCATCACGCATTATCCACTTGGGACTTATGTATTCACGTGAAACGATTTAATGCTTGAACTTGACCTATTTCCAAAAAGAATAAAAAAAAAAAAAAAAAAGAAGAAGAAGAAGAAGAGGAGTGAGAGTGAAAAAAAATCCCTGATGGAGATGTTCCGTATCGAAGCATCATTGGTATTGGCATCAGCCAATCAAAACTCTTCTTTCATGAAATATCGATCCAGGATTTTCCATAAAGATGTCAACCGCTATTTCTCTTTTAAGTGGATAGCCATCTGTCGCTGAAATAGCTGCGTAGCTTCAGTGAATGGGTCAGCCATATATAATTCATTGTATTTTATCAATCATAATTGCTTTTTACGAATATCCATGGGATTGTATTCTATTGTACAAAATCCCCGAAACAGAGTGTTCGATTCTCATTGCGTCCTGAATGGTCTAGAGTTTTGGATTAATTTGTTTTGTTCACCAAAATGGTTCTAAATTATCATGAAATGGTAAGTTTGATTTCATTTAAGTTATTGTTTAAGAATACATACATCATTATTATTAAACGGTTGGGAATTCATTTCTTTCAAATGTTCCTAAAATTTAAAAGCAAGATGATTTTTTCAAAGATTTGCGTTGAAAGAAAAGTTTTCAAAGAGCGAAAAAAAAAAAAAAAAAAAAACAAAAAAAACAAAACAAAAAACAAACAAACAAACAAAACAAAACAAAACAAAACATAACATAACAAACAAACAAAACCCGATGCCACATTACAAGCATTTAATTTATTCATAAAGCATAAATTTGCTTCCTTTTTGGGACTTTGTATGAGAAATAATATTTTTATGATAAATATCTATTACTGATTTCAAAATTGGTTTGGTTTTAGTTTGTATGTTTGTGGATGTTGCTTTATCTATAACGCAGTATCCGCTTCTTACTGGAATGGTATTTGACATGATTTAGTAAGAGTTAGGTTTACGCTAGGAAAGTCTCAAGACTTTATACATATACAATACAAGACGTGGCTGTTCATGAACTGAAAAAATCAATTTGAAAGTTCTTCTACAATTGTATGTAAAAGATCATGATGCACTTTGTCGCAATAGTTCAAAGGGTAGATGAAAAGAGAGAATTATATTGATTAATAAATAGATATATAAATAAATAAGAAAGTAAATAAATAAATAAATAAATAAATAAATAAATAAATAAATAAATAAATAAGAAACTTAAGAAAGAAAAAGGCATGCAAATGAAGGTACTGTACATGTACGGAGGGGAATAGTCCGAAGTCCTAGCAACCGATCTATAAATCAAATACACTGTAGTGTAAACAAACTGTTCTTGCCAAGTATTATTTGTTCGCCGGAGTATTTAATCCTGATAATCCACGTCCTATGACGTCATTCTACTTTTCAGGGACATAACCACACAGATGTCGAGGACAAAGGGTACGTGGATCATGACGTCACTGCGGACAAAGCCCTGTACGAGCGAAGGGAGACAATTCTTGAAATTCGTGATACTGAGATCAGCTATGGGCGAGATCTGAGGATACTTAGAGAGGTAATTAAGAAAGAATTTAGACTATGTGAAATACACCCAAAGAAGTTATAAGCTTTTCTTGAATGACCGATCGATCACTGATGTAGGGAGAAAAATAGTTTGAAACTTATATAATTCAAAGGTAGAAGGTAATCTATCCAGACACATTTGCTCAAATTGAATTTCTCACAACAACAACAACAACAACAACAACAACAAACAACACTTTTGTCTTCCATACAAGTGCATTCAGTATAAATATGGATGAATATTTATTCGGATATATATAGAATAAAATAATAATATCCCAAAAAGCGTAAGTCTGCCAAACTAAAAAAAAAAAAAAAAAAAAAAAAAAAAAAAAAAAATAAATAAATAAAATTGTTTTAGATTAAGAAGTTTTGGTATAGATGTCGCCACTTCCAACAAACCGCGATTTCTGGTCCTGTCTGGAGCATCAACTTTACGTTATGGTGATAGTTAAAGAGGTCGCCACTTAAAAAAATTCTTCATAGATGTCGCTGCTTGAAATTGCATGGTGCGCGATTGAATATGTTTTAACTGCAATCAAATGTATGCGCTCGTAGTAATTTCTTGTATATGAATATTGCATCGACTTTTAGTAAAAAGTCCTTAAATTAAATTGGATACAAATAGCTCCCTCCCCCATAATTTAGTCATTTGTGAACAAGAAATACCTTCATGATTGCCTATCTCTACCTCGGCCACATGATTTTCAAGCGCAGGTTTTTTGCAACTTTGCATATGATTTAAACGTTTGGTACTGTATACATGTATATTTGTTTTAAAAACGGGTGATTTTCGGTTGTGTAGCATGGCGTTTGTCTTTATGGCCCTCTTACAGTATATGGAGGAGCAAATCTCTAACCAGACATCAATGCAACTACATTTACGAAAGCGAAACCTGCGCATCTCAACTCACTGTCACTTGTTGCATTGTTTATTTTTCAGGAGTTTTATAAACCTATGAAGAATAACGGTCTACTGAGTTCCGAACAGCTGGAAGCCATTTTCCTGAACTTGGATGAACTTCTGCACGTGAACACCCAGTTCACAGACCGCTTAGAAGCTGCTGTTGATCTCGCTGTGGAACGCGGTGATGAGGTGAGTTCGTCCTTCTGTCTATGTGTCTGTCTGTCTGTCTTCGTTAATCTTTGTTTCTTAGAAGCCGCTATTGATCTTGCAGTGGAACGCGGTGATGAGATGAGTCTATCCGCCTGCCCTTCTGTCTATAAATCTTTGTTTCTCGGTGGTCGGAGAATGAACACTCGCACACTCGCTCTGAGGATACACTCTGACGTCATAACGACGTAAACTATTTTAAAGATGTGGTGCAAATACGGATGAAACACATCAAGTTTAACCAAACTATAGTACTGCACAATATTCACCATTACAAATGGAAGTCTTAGCAAAAAAAAAATAAAAAAAAAAAAAAATAAAATAAAATAAAAACCCAAAACATCCCCCAAAAACAAAAACTAAACAAAACGAAAAAAAAAAAAAACAACAAACAAACAAACAAACAAAACAAAATCAAAAAAAAAAAAAAGTAGAAACATTAATAAAAAAAAAAATATAACAACAAAAAAACAAAAACAAAAATAAAACGAAACAAAACACAACAAAACAATAGTATTATTCAAGATGACCCCGCCAGATAATTAAGCTGGGACCATGTTATATTTTTGTTCGTATGATGATATAAAATGTAATTAAAATAATTTTGAAAAAAAAATTCAATCAGCTCAATTTTCATTTTCGCATCTTTATTTCCAACAGAATTTGACTTCAGTTGTATTGGGAGATCTGTTCTTAAAGTCAACGAAACTTATTCTGACATTCGAGCACTACTGCGTAAATCAGGTAAGTTTTTTTGTTGACTTTTTTATGTATAGTACGACTGCTTAATATACGAGGAGATTACCCTTGACTAGATTTGAACCTTGGACCATTCTTTTGTACTTGTATTTGGTAATTCCGACTCAATCGTGTATTTTCGAGTCTTTCCGCCTCAAGCTCGGAAATGGAAAGACGATTGAATTCCGACTGACCGACTTCATGCATTACGTCGTAGAAAGTAGGTAGACATGCAAACTAGAAACCTTGTCATTAGAAAGAAAAAAAAGTGTATCTGCTTTTCCAAGAAACAGATGGAATCGTCATCTTACATGAAAAAAAAAAGAAAAACATATACACACAGAGCTAATTAGATCTTATTACCAAAGACCGACGGTCTCCATTTACAGGCAGTTCTGACGCCTAAAACATGGGCGCGCCCTATTAATTAATTTCTCCGAATTCCAGGAAACATCATGTACTTTCGCACGCTCCGCGTCTAACTGTTAGGCTAAAATAATATCATGGTATCGGCTCTCTTTGGAAGAATATTAATTTTCGTAACAATGGCATTTCGCTTTATATTAGACTTGCAATGATGCGTCTGTGAGGCGATATGTTTATGCGTTCATTAGTCAGAATACAATACAATAGATCATATTTCTGTTTGTCTGAAGTTTTGACAGAATATGCGAAAAAGAAAGTAAGGTCGAGGAAGTTAGGGCTAGTCAGGGATGGTATTGGCCGGTTGATTAAGGTGTTAGCTCATGAAATATCATGCATGGTAATCATATCAACTTACGAGATTATCTTGCGAGTTCTGGTGAAAGACATCTGGACGGACAGTTCTAAAAGACACAAAGATGATCCGGCCCGATGGGCAAGAAAACAGCCGGCTGGACGGACGGACGGACGGACGGACAGACAGCAGGCTCTGTTCTTTGCTTCATTCTGTGCAAAATTGGATATCTGTCAAATTTAAACAGTTATTGATCTTTCTATTGAAACAAAATTGACATCTCGACAAGGATAAGATATTGTGTAACTTAGTATTAAAAAAATGACATTGTATCACGTGATTACAAAGGGAATGGACCTTAATACGGAGAACTTAAGGGGTAACGAGTGGCTGGTAAGCGAGCTAACTCGCACAGTCAATTACTTCGTTTCAATCCGTGTTTAACTGTTTTCCCGTTAAAGTCAGGGTCAAATTTTACAAATTATCGGAACTCTTTAACAAAGAGATACATAAAAAGTTTGCGGTTTGACTCGCACCAAAATGTTTTCGCACTGGAAATATTCGCATTTGACAAAATTTTACGGTTAAACGAAAAGACTAGGGCATCTATTTTCTAATATAGCATAGTTTTTATCAGGTCTGGTGCTCTGGATCAGTGGAAATCGTTAGGACTTATTCTTTTTCCCGATGACTGCCTCAAAATTGTATTCCCCTTACCTTATATTTAATTTTTAATTGGATGATTTTTCTCGTCTTTACGTACATTTTTTGTATAAATTTTATAACAACAATAGGTTAGAGAACTCCCCCTCATTTGATTGCCCCCCCCCCCCCCCCGCTTTAGAAAAAAAATCTTATTACGTTCATTTAGAAAGTCTAAATAATTCTTAAAAGGATCAGGTTTTCATTCGAAAATGAGAAGGAAATGAATGACATGTCGTGTGATTGCCTTTACGTCACAGGAATATATTATACAGGAAAGATAACTCTAGCAACTTTTGTATTTGAAACTTTGAAGCTGATCAAATTTGCCGAGCTGTAACATAAAAGTATTGATGGATACCTCAGTGTTTCATGCTTTTTTCTACTTTTTATGTCCCAGTACATGAATATTACATAAGTTGCATCCCCCAAAAAATATTCTGCAACAGTAAATTTTTGAGATTTCTATTAGGTGTACAAATTTTGTGCATTGTCTCATGAGACTGTCATCATCTTCAATATCAGTTTCTGGTGAAGTATTGATGGAAAGGTGTATCAAAATTACTGTCATATGCTTCAAAATCATTCATATTTTCAGTAAATAATAGCAAATAACTGAAAAAAATTACTCAGATTTTTAATTTTTTCTGTCATTTATACAAGCAGACACTCGTTACCCCTTAAGGATAGTGAAATACTTTTCTGCCTCCGGCAGCGTGAATCGACTAGCACGTTTCATCGTCGTCTGCACCGCAATCGATTTGTAATTTCATCACCACAGCTTGTGTCGGTTTCATTGACCGTTTGATAATACAAGGTGTTAAAAGAATTAACTTGTTAGATTAGATGTCGTCCCGAGTTAATCTCGATGTAAAGTCGGGTCGTCTGCGGAAACCCACGTGACGTCATCGTAGAGTAATTGGTTCGGCAAAATTTACTTTCTACTTGATATTTGATGTTGATAAATGAAAGCAATTATCAATAAAAAAAAGTGTGATGCATTTTCTTTACGTTTCGTAAATAATGAAAGAAGTTAAATTCATTTTCAAATGTGAAAGCAGTTTCAGCTTCTTTACAATTTGCTTTTAGCAACTTGGACTCGACCAAAGCTTTAGCTTAACTTTCAACTAACTGCCAAAAAATATATCACTGAAAAAAGATATCTTTTAGGTAATGATATTGCAAAGTACTGATTGGAATATATTTTTTTTCAGAGTCAGGCAACCATACTTTTAGAGCAGCTAGAGAGAGAGAAAGAGTTGCTTCGAATCTTCTTGAAGGTCTGTCAAGACGAACACGCAATTTTACGGAGGATGCACCTTAAGTCTTTCTTGATGGTTCCCGTCCAGAGAATAATGAAGTAATTAACTTTGCTTATCTTTAAGCTCATGCCTTACACATACCATTTCTGATGCATTTTGTTTGAATGTCTGAGTTATCTCTCTTGGTGTACAGTATAACACATTGTTATTTGAAATCTCCAATTCACGAAAGTAAGAAAGTTTTGCGACCCGGCATTATTCTTTATCATACAGTACATGTACTTCCACCAATAACCTTAACACCGAATAATTCTTTTCTGAAATTATTTATTTCAATGAGATTTATTAGTGTATGACGTTTTTAGATAAATGAGTCACCTAATTCATATTTTGAGTTCATGTCATATTTCGTCCATATGACTTCCTTTATTTTTAAAAATTCTGTTTTATATTGACTCTTAGTTAATAATTTTTCTCTTATTTATAATTTTTAGATATCCATTGTTATTGGAGAGACTCTTTAAGGCTACACCCACCGATCACCAAGACCGGGAAGCTCTCCTCAACGCTAAGAATAAGATAGAGTCAATATTGGAGCATATTAACTCGGTAAGAGTCAATAGAGCCCAAAGATTCCATATGGTTTATTATGAATAGATATAATTACATCCTACACTACTTTGGCACAATCATTAGTCATCAAAGCAATACCTATAATCACAGATCGACGGCGGATGTGGCTAGCCAAACAGGGGATACTTACTCCTCCTGGGTACCTGGTCCCACCTCTGGATTGCTGGGGTCCGTCGATGCTCAATTTGGTGCTCTATTGTGTGTGCTGTTGAGATTATCGTCAGGATCTTCTTTAACTCATGATTTAGTTGAATACAATATTACCTTAAGTTTATTGTAATCAGTATTTCAACAATATTACCATAGTAATATATTAACTTATTTTGCTTCTTCCTCACAAGTATCAATTAACAATGAAAAAATTTGAAATTGGAGCACCTTGGCATATCGCAAAGCTATTGGAGAATTTAGACCTCAATACTTAAAAAACAATTTACAGTTTTTCATCAAGATGTAAAAATGGTATTTTCTTACATCAAAATAATTTTTAATTGGCTATTCCTTGCGCCAATGATGATAATCGTACAAATAAAGAGGGCAGATAGCCTTGAAAAAAATATGTCTAACCAATGAAAATTGACATTTACAAAGTCATTTTCTGGCATAACATTTTATGGCTTCATCTGCTCGCCAATCCGTACGTGCTAAATATTTTAACATTCCGTTGACTCTAGAAGTTGTAAACACAATTATTGATGATACATGCCTTGGATTTTCCATCAACTTTGATAATTGTAAATCTTAACTGAATACACCTAAATAAGTTTTCTTTTGAATTTATACTATATGATGATGATATGATAACATTTTCCCAAGAGATGAGCCATTTTTCTCTTTTATAACAGAGAACTAAAAGTGCAGCACAAGTAAAATTGTCCAAACGGAAGTCGAACGACCGGAAATCGATTACAGTAACGGAAAAGATAGAAGTCACAAGAGTAAGTCTTTTTTAAAATTATACAAGACATAATTGTTAATAAAAGAGAAAAATGGAAAGGCCGAAAACTCAGGGTATGGCGGATTCACAATTGAATTAATATAAGTTGTTTTGCTTCTAGCCATACTCTAATACTGCAGTACAAATTTCTTATTGTTAAGTTAAGAAACATGTGAAGATTCCACCAAATTGCTGAATATGATGACGATTTTATTGTTTGTAGATAGCAATGGATGTCCTAGGCTGGCACAAACAGGAGGTCTGTGACATTTTGACTGGTCAAGTTCTGGTGTCTCAGACTCAAAGTGACCAGAGTTGGGCAGTGAAGAGACTCAGAAATGTCAAGTATTCTCAAGTCCATGCAGTTCTATTAACACTAGGACAGGTATGAGTTAAATACAGATCTACAAATTTTACCTAAATTAGCTTTTCATATTCAGAATGTCCAAAATATTGTATAAAAAATATATAAAAATAAATGATATGTTTAGATTAAAACAGCTAAAGATGAACATATTTAGAAAAATAAGGAGAAAAAATTAATAAAGCAGCTTATTGGATTTTCATATATTTTCATCAGTTGAGTAAACCTCCGTGAAACATCGGTTTGTTATTCAAATAAATGAATACAAACATAAATTTAAATTTTCTTCAATAATTTTAGGGTGAACTACAAAGAAACGACGAGGCAGACCTACTCTTCCCTCAAAAATCTGAAGTTATCCAAGCAGCTGTTGTATTAATAAAAGAGAAAAATGGAAAGTTCCAAAAGCTCAGGGTAAGACGGGTTTAAAATTGAATAAAGGCAAATTGTTTTGCTTCTGTTTTTAAACATAATGACATTGAAATGGAATAAAAATTTAAATACTAAAAGAGAATTTATCTGTTTTGAATGCAGTTCATACATGAACACATTTAAAACTTTTCTATTAAAGTGAAAAATGATGAAAGTTCAAAATAAAGAGATGAAAGTTGTTAACCAACAGTTCTACAATTACATAACTATGTTTCTGATTTGATCTCACAATCAAATGATTTTACAGGAACCATTCCTACTGAATAGATGTATAGTGAATGTAGATAACGAGGAAGGTGAAATGTTTGAGCTCATGGAACTAAACAAGGAATCTTATTTATTCAAGGTTTGTTACATTTTATTTTATTAAATCGCTTAACATTTGGTTTTAACTTTTTACTTTAATATTTGAATTGAATACCTATTTTAACTTTCATGATATAATCAACAAAAAGGAAATATAAAACAGAGAGGTTCTATAAATCTGTGCTACTATAAATATTTTTCAATGAAATTTGATTAATTGATTTGATTGATTAAATGAAATTTTTTATTTTTCTAGTGTGAGGACCCACATTGGTATAGACTGTGGTTACAGAACATCAGGCAGCAAACATTGAATTTGGGAACTTGGAGAAAGAGACGGAATGCCTTACCAAACATCATGATAAAACATTTAATCACCTGAAGAAAAGGTTCATTCTACGGTGATTACTGAATTTTTCCGCCATCAGACCATCTCGGGTCCGGATGAGTAGTTCACATGATGATTGAACAGACGAAGACGACAATCTGCAGAATTCTGCAACTTGCTTTTTCATCTTAAGCAATGACTGCAATGCAGAAGGTTATAATTATCATGGCATCAAGTCATAATGCAATACGGGTCAAGAAAAATGCCTTGTGAAGAATGTTGGAAAAAAAAACATTGAAAGACTTAATTAAGCTTTCATGAAAGAACATGTCTTTCAAGGACACCGACAGACACTGGTTTAACCAAAACGGCTGATATCATTTGAACTAAAATGATGATATGATTTTGCAATTTCCTTTGAAGAATATCATCATCTGTTTTTTATTGGTTAAAAGTAAGTAACAAAATGCTTAATTATGAGCATTTTTTTTTAATTTGCGTGTAAAGGGAAGTTTGGATAATTTTCTGATCAAGATGTATGATTGATCAATCAGAGAATTGTAGTCGAACTTCGCAATATTCATATATAACTAACTTTTTACACTTTTTTAAAAATCAAGATGACAAGTTGATTGAGAGCAAGTTTCTTTGTCTTATTGTGATGTGCAGCAGAAACTTGTGAAGAAAAATTAGTAGGCATTGTCAATATAATGAGCTGTGGGAAACATTATTTCATTCATACAAGAAAACATAAATTATGACTAAAAGTATATTTCATGTTTAGAACCCAATTACACCTGATTTTAAATGATGAATCAGATTTACCTGATTGTGATAGGGTATTTATTTTTTTCATTATTTGAAATGCTCGTGCACCCAATTGAACTTCAGAACTTTAGAACACTTCCATTCGTAACTTATACTTCATTGAATAAAGTACCCGGATAAGTGATTTTTCAAGATAATAAAATTATTTATGGTAGGGAAAAGATGTCTTGAAGCGTGTTGTTGTATCAATAGGCAATTGATATTGATAAATAAAGTTTTATTTTCTGTTTTTCAAATTGAAAAATGGGAAATCAATATTTCCAAATGAAAAACTATTTTTTTATTTCATGTTGTAGGGGGAAAAAAGACGCGTTTTAATCCAAGTTAGTATGAAATATAAATTATTTGCTAAGCCAATTGGTGATACATGTGTCTATGATACTCTACGCAGATTCATTCATGTTGATCTTTCATTTATTGAAAAATAGTTCATAGACTGTGCTCTGTAATATGATCATTCACTCCTATGTTATTCTCAGACTGTTGTTTCTTATTGTACTTTTTTGTGATTTGTAAGATACAGATAATTGTAATTATGTGTTATTTGTAATGTTTGATTTGTGTTATATATGAGCCAAGGGTACTACTTTGGCCTTTTGTTACTAGCATTGACTCTTTTCCGTTGCTGTTGTGTTTATGACTTAAGTCATGCATCATTTTAACAATATGAGTCATGCATCATTTTAACAATATGAGTCATATTTATAAGTTTGGTTGGATTTCTCATATGGAAATGGCATTTTATGTCTTACTGTTTATTGTTATTGCTCAATTTTTTTTGTAATATTAAACATGTTACGAAGAAAGTATTTTTTATGAATATTTAAATATGATTAATTTATTCACAATAATTCACACAAGTTATGTTCTTTTGTGATGGAATAAACAGCTAAGCAAGAACACACAGGCATTTCATAGATTTTGTTGAACTCGAGGATATAGAAAGGAAGGGAGTGTTCGTTGAAAATGCTCATTATTTGTATTCATTTTCATGAGCAGCAACATTCCGACTTCTCCTGCTTATGGTGTTTTTGTTTTCCAACTGATACGGTACCCCAGGGCATGTTCCAAACATTAGAGCCAGACGGCTTGCAAGTAAGCTACTTGTTCAGGTTTATTTTACACATCGACTGAAATGATCATAGATGAAGTTCTAAGGTCGCTACAGGATATCTGATCCCCCTTTCCAGAATGATCAGTAACATTCTGCATGGTGATTGAATGGCTGTCATCATCACCGAACAAGAAATACTTACCTGATATGTACATCAAAATGTACATCTAGACAATCACCGAATTTGACAGGTTTCCATGGAGCTGTTGCGACTGGTGTTGCATGCAATCAGGAAACGCTGACTATCCCCGGGCACCTGGTCTCACTTAGGAATGTTGCTCATTCCGGGCTTCGCAACTGTTTCGATGGGAATTCTCACGATTTTGCCTAGCCTTCTCGACTTTGAGACTGAATGACTGTTCTTTTGTTGATCCAAGTACTTCCTAAACAAAGGAAGCGTCAAATACTACTGGAGTGGCACAAGCTCTTTGGAGAGAGATTTATGAATTGGGTGCACCAGATATGAATCCTCATTAGTTAGACAAAATGATTCAGATTTGAATTATTTGATTTGGTGCGCCTTCAATTAATTTCTAAACTTCAGACATATCTATTTTGGATATGAGACCGTCAAAATTTCCTGTAGGTTCTTCTAATCAGAAGAGTAATTCAATAAAATTGCAGTGATGATGAAGAACTATTAAATCAACAACTTGTTTCATAGAAGACTTCGGTGTTTTAGGATATTGTGAGGATTATGCATGTAACCTAAATCATTTTCTATGAATTTAGCAGATGACAAATGAGTTAAAGAAGATCCTGACAAAAATCTCAACAACACTCACAATAGAGCACAAAATTGAGCATCGACGGACCCCTAGCAAGCTAGAGGTGGGACCAGGTGCCTGGGAGGAGTAAGCATCCCCTGTTGGCTAGCCGAAACCGCCGTCGACGTTCATGACGAAAATGATCACAATATATAAAATACATGCACTGTCTGAGGTTATGTCTATATAGAAAGCGCTATGGCGACCATGTCAGGGAAAGTATTCAAAACACTGTGTGTGATTGGCGTGTGTGATTGGGTGTAGTATTGTCTTATGACATATTAAATTTTTAAACATGCAGTATTAAAGACGCCGACAAAATATAGATTATCGACGAAAAACCCAATGATCATATTGAATCATGAAACAAAAGAAAGGAGGAGATCTCCAACAAGACCCGATTACAGCACCAACAGCTAAACACTCCAAGCGAAAACAGAGAGAAGACTTATTTGGCAAAAGAGACGAGGAACACCAACCACGACATCAAAACACCAAAGATAAAAGACCACACATAACCAAACGAGACACATGGGTAATTGGTGCCGACTTAAGACGACCTTTTACTACGTTAGTAGCAAATGTTGTGGTTATCCGGGTTTCATGCACACAACCCTCCAACTTTTCCTTTTACTTAAAGGTCTTAAAGAACGCACATAACCTCACTGTAAGATGACCAAACAAAATAGCATAATGAGTTAATAAAAGAAGATCCTGACGGCATTCTCACCAGTGCTCAGGTACCAAATTGAGCATCGACGTACCCCTAGCAAGCTAGATGTGGGATCAGGTACCCGGGAGGAGTGAGCAAGTAACATAGATGAATATGTGAATATATTTATAAAAGATCGGGCGTACGAAATGCAGTCCGTGATCTGCCGGCCGTAGCGATCTCATGCATGTTATCAACCGAAGAGTCCGACAGGCATTCAGATAGAACAAGTGATCAGGGCCCTGTCTTCTCTAAAGAGATTTGGACAGGACCCGTAATGGAGTCCCGTCGTCACAGTCAATCAGAGTGCAAGTCATTAGAACGCGCTGGTACCAGGCTTTAGATTTGTCCAGTACCATATTGAGTGTCCGTTCGGTGACATTTAGATCGTATCCACCGTATAAACGGTGTTTGATCGTATCCACCGTATAAACGGTGTTTGATGTACCATACCATAATACCATATAAACATTTAAAATCATCAAAGATTCTTTAAGATTTTGATAGTTTTTTTTAGTAAACATAAGATTTTGGATAAATTCTTTTTCATAAGTGCATAAAAATAAATCTGCAACAAGAGTCACACAGTACCCACAGAAATCCCTCTAACCTGTTTATATAGACCCTTACCAAATCTAACATAAATGTTGTCCAAGAGACAGGTCAATACATGTTCATGACTTGAATAATTTGTATTCTGTTGAGAAAAAGAAACTCTTTGATTCAGATTTACAAATGTAAGTTTTCCCTCTCGATCCGACACCGTTTAATTAATTAAGACAGGAAGTCAGGAGGTGAGACTTACAATCTGAAAAGCAGAACTGACTTCAGTTTAAGCCTCTCCTGTTAGAACACCACGAAAAATGTTACATCCATTAATTTCAATATATTAATTCAATATCGCCAACTTAAACAAAAGTTCTGAAAAAGTCTAGAAGAGATGAAAACTTTCTTCCCGGGGTTCAGTTTTGCATCTCTGATGACCAGAGGACAAAGTTGTACAAAAGCATCGTTCTGTCTTTATTTAATTTGAATTATGGCATTTGAAAGAAGAAAGTTCCTAGAACTAGGTCAAGTCAGTACGCATCTCGTATTGACGCGAATCTTATTTGTCAATATCATGTCACGTGTAGAAAATTGCTAAAACGTGTCACACTTAATACAGACTCTTACTCTGATGGAATCGGGGATAATTAAAGGTTATCAACCATTTTATTGGCTCTTCTCTTGCGATTAGGTCTGGCAGCCTAGGATCAATCCGACATACCTAGAAGCAATAGTAGTGCCAAAAAGGAATACATTGTACACTGGTCAATGACTTTATATTTATATTAGGCCACAACATTTTTTTCTCTATTAAGCGGAAGCGGGGGGGGGGATTTTGACATGGTGAAGTGCTAAAAAAGAGACATTAAATGCACATCAAAAATTGCTTGCAAGAAGGTGATCAAATATTTAAGAATCAATTACCCTCAAATCTAATAAGAAAAACAACAACAACAACAAAACAATACCTTCGTTTTCTTATTTTACTTGAAAATGGAATTACAGTAACGTTTTGTGGTTTCAATGGCGATTTAAATTTGGGCGGGGTTTGGTTTTTCTTTTGCCTGATAGGTAGGTTGGTTTTGGGAACAACACCCGGCGCTTATAACAGAAAAAAAAAAAATTGGTGCGGCCTTATAATTTTTCAAATAATAGTAAATTTCAGTTTTGTTTCTCAGCTCTAATAAGTATCCTCATCTAGACAATTTTTTTACTATTTTGTAGTGTCTGCAAGGTAACATTTATTTCCGGGCTGTATACTTGCAGCAATGATTGAAACAGAGAAGAGCCCCAGGGAGCACAACGCTTACGTTATACCCAAACACACCTTTAGCATATTGACATTGCTTAATGGTAGTGCTAGTTGCAATTCCACAAACCCACAACGTTTGGGCTATACGCACATAAAATTCATAGAATTCCAAAAACTAAATTTTGAGCATTAATATATATATCACAGCATAAGGTGACAAAAATCGGCACCTTTTGCCCATTAAGTCGGCACCGATTGCCCATTAGTCTCGTCGATGTGTAGTTATTTCTGTTTTATGTTTCTAGAATGTGATTTGGTGTTCCTTGTACATGAACCTTTTAGATCTTTTTCTGTGCGTGTCTGCTCTGTATTTTGTATTTGGTGTTTTGGGATTTTGCTGTGGATGCTGCGACCGAGTGTTGTTGGAAATCCCCTAATTTCTTTTAAATTTGACATACAGCCCAGAACAGTCGAAAGTTTAACATTCGCTTTCAATTCGTAAACGAATGGAAAGCTTTTCGAAAGCTTAGCTTTCAAAATTTCGTCAGCGATTGCTTTCAAAATTTGAATACTCGAGAGATGACGAAATTTCGTCAGCGATTTCTCGTTTACTAATTTTCGTCAGCGATTCCCCTAGCTTTAAAAATTTTCGGCAGCGATAGCTTTCAAAAATTTTGAAAGCTATAGTTAACGAAATTTCGTCAGCTATAGCTTTCAAAATTTTTGAAAGCTAATCGCTGACGAAAATTTCGTTTACTATAGCTTTCAAAATTTTTGAAATCTAATCGCTGACGAAAATTTCGTTAACTATAGCTTTCAACATTTTTGAAAGCTAATTGCTGACGAAATATTCGTTAACTAGCTTCAAAATTTTTGAAAGCTTTTCTCGTAAGCTATTTTGTGTCGAGAAAACCAAGATGGTCGAAATCAAAGCAATCATCTTCATAAATTGCTTGATAAATAGTATAAATAATGATTTCCATTCAGATTAAATCATGAAAATATATATTCTTGGAATATATGAAATATTGTATCTTTTTTATTTTCATAAGTTTATTTTAAGATTCCGTGTTTCCGAGATTCAATTTTTGATATATACAGTGAAACCCTGGCTTCTCTGTGACTGTCGGAAGCTTTGAAATCTATTTCACAATCGGTGAATTTTTAAAATACCACGCTACATTATTATGTGACGGTTTCTTTCATCCTCCAAACTGTGCAGAGGAATTCGCCCGAGGCGTTCCGCAGCCATTGCAAAAACGATATGGCGCCCGAGCGTTCAAAAAGCTTTCAAAATTTTCGCCAGCGATAGCTTTCAAAATTTTCGTCAGCGATAGCTTTCAAAATTTTCGTCAGCGATTGCTTTCAGAATTTTCGTCAGCGATAGCTTTAAAATTTCGTCAGCGATTGCTTTCAAATATTTTGAACGCTCCGAAATGATGAAAATTTGTAAGCTCATAGCCTTCAAAATTTTCGTTAACAAAGATTAGTAAACGAAATTTTCGTCAGCTATTTTTCGAAAGCTTTTTAGAGCTTTCAAAATTTCATCATCTCAGTAGCTTTCAAAAAAAGCTGACGAATAGTTAACGAAACTTTCGCATTTAGCTTTCATAATTTCGTCATCTCGGCGTTTAACTATCGACTGGTCGGGGCTGTATGCTGTAAATGAGGTAGAAAATGAAAAAAAGGAGGAAAACTTTTATCAAATATGAAATATATTCCGATGATTTAAAAGTGTATAAAAAGCTGACAATATGAGAAAAAAAATTAAAAGAAAGAAAAAAAGTTTTGATAACAGTGCCGGGACTTGAACCCACAACAATTGAGTTATTTCAAGAAACAGTTCCAAAATGAGCATTTCTGACAAAGTCCGAAAAGATGTCAAAAACGCATCAAATATTTGACTTCCGAGTGGAACAAAAACAACACTTGTTAAGACATCCTCCTTGATCATCCTGATGCTTTCGGATTGTCGATATGTGCCTCGGTTCTGAAGAAGAAATTTGCCAATGGATGTTACCCCGTGACTTACGTTTGCCTGTGATGGCGCCACCTAATGACGGATCCGGACGTAAAACATTAACATTTGTAGGGGACCTCTAGTGCTTTATTTCTACCAAGTTTCATCAAAATCCCTTCCGTGTTTCTGGAGAAAAAGTCGAAGATGTGAAAATTTTATGACGGACGATGGACGGACGCCGGACGACAGGCTATGACAATAGCTAACTTGAGCTTCGCTAAGGTGAGCTAAAAAATAACGTCCCGGTAGAAAAAAAACCCCAAACAAAACCAGATACCAATCGATTTCTTCTATGGAACAGTTTGCAATCGAATAGAAAGAAAAATATCAATGTGTGCAATATGATTTATATGGGTGCGCTCGCCTAATAGAGATGTTTCGTTTAAGAACGTACTTAACGAGGTCAAACGCAAACGAACTTAAAAGTACACAAAGGCAGAAAAAACAAGGAACAGTTATTAGGTAGACATGATATACCAGATTGATGAAATGGTCATTTATTTAAGCGCATGAAATGAGATTAACCCCCAAATTCATCAAGAGCCTCAATTTTAACAATTGACTTAAAAATCATACATGACCAAGCAAATTATAGGCCATTTCTATGGTGACATAGACGTGACCTGCACCATTCTTCTTTTTGGCTCGTTCCTTTCAATGAATTTGTCTATATTTCAATTTCATACTGAGAAATTATCATCGGCAATAATACTTGGGGGATACTTGAATGTCTAAGGAATTAATTATAATAAGTTTGCTCTACTATTTTATATTTTTTTCCTAAAGTTATGTCGTGGGAATGAGTTATGTCGTAGGAATAAGTTACTTGTTTTGAACTTCTAGGGCAGTCGTTTTGTTGTCATTCTATCGTAGCAAGCGTTTCGTAACCATCGTTACATCGTGTCATCGATATCGAATCATCGTATCATCATCATATACTCGCGATCTTAACTTCGGGTCATCACCAATCGTATTGTCGCTTTATTGCCATCGTAACACCGCGTTATCGCAATCGAAACATCGTATAATCTCCACCTTATCATCGCCGTAGTATAATTTCAATCGTTACATCTCCATCAAATTGTTGTTGTCGCATCGTCTCATCAGTATATTATCGTCGCAATAACAAAATCGTACTACTAACGTCATAGCTATTGTATCGTTGTATTATCGTCATCGTAATGTTTTTCATCGAAATCGAAATATCACAATAACAATTGAAAAATCGCATCATTGTCATTATTCTGTCGCAATCGTAACATCGCCATCATCACATCGTGTCATCGTCAATCGAATTATTGCAATCGCGTTATCGTATTGTATTACCGCGTCATCGATATTTATTGTTTTATTTTTCAATTACAATATCGCCATCGTTTCATCGTACTATCGTCGATCGAATTATCAAAGTCTTATCATCGTAATATCATGTCATCTCTATCATTACATCGGCTCATCGCCATGGTGACATCGCAAAGGGCGCTGCTTTCATGCTCACGCTTTAGCTACTGCGATATGCTGACGACATCATGATGTGTACGACGGTATTATGTTAATGATACAACATGAAACAATAACACGATGTTATGATGGCGATATTCCGCTTAACATGACTCAATGTTAGGATGTCTATAGCGAGATAATACAATTGCGTGAACACAATGATACAATGCTCATATTACGATTGCGATGAAACGATGACGAAAGTACGAATTTGATCTGGCGATCTCTCGATGTTGTGATGGCGATGATAAGATGGCGATGGTATGATAGCCCGATCAGATTACTATAGGAAATAATGTACAATGTGATACCTTCTTTTAGTAATTTTATCGCAAACAACAAGAAATAAAACAAAACATTTGATGGGCTGGATAACTTGATCCCACGACAAAATAACTAGAAAGAACGAAAGAATAGTGAAAAATAGTTCCGACGACAAAATAACACTTGGCCATGAAATGGTAACTCGAGGCAAGAGTTTAAAAAGTGAATTTCCCTTCACTTCTATGTCGTATGTCTACGCTAAGGATCTAATGTCAAGTGCGATAATAAGTATTTAGAGTATTTTTGAACATGTACAGAGAATTCATCTGAATTGAACAATAATCAACACAATCGTACTAACCTATGATTTCTTTAGGTCTTATGTAACTTTTTAAATATATTTCTTTGTTCAAATTAAGATTCTTGGGGTTCTCTTGGAGTAAACTGTTTTCAATATGTTCAAATAAATGTTAATTTTATCAATCTTGGTATATGATGCTCATTTGATAACTGCTCCTTTTTTGTCTGCCTTTACGTACTCGAAAGTTCGGTTGCGTTCGGCTCTCTTAAGTTCGTTCTTAAACGAAACATCTCTATTATAACAGTTACTATATCCTGGTGCTGTGTGACCCCCCCCCCCCTTATTTTGCCTCTTTCTTTATTTCGATATCGTATGTTTGAATTCTGAAATAAAAGTTTGGTAAGTCTTGATACTTAACGTATGAAAATCATCCAGCGACAAATGATTCTAAAGAGTTCGCTACGAGCAACTGATACTTCATCAGATCTTCTTATTACGCTAATAGCTATATAAACGAACTAAAAATCGTTTGCAATTTGACGAAATTCTCTGTTAAATCAACCATACAGTATCTAATATTTCAATAAACGAATTATGAATCCATTGACTATTTATTTGTAATTTCTGACTTGTCTGAGCAATATGGTGATATTCTCTGTCAAAGCAACCATACATTTACTAATATTTCAAGAACGAATCATGTTCGATCAACTTCGGTTGGTCGTTTCTTCAAACGTATTTGAAAATTTCTGTTTACAAAGTTTTCTCAAATTTCTAAAACCTGGGTCCTGTAGCATCATATCCCAGCCATCTTGCTACGTCTTTCGGTATATAAAGGACGTAATTTTCACAGATTTTGGCCATATTACATTGTTTAGATTGAGGATCACCGACGAGGGTTAAATACCTGAAACGTGCATGTCTGGTCAATGCTGATAATTTATCTGCTCTATAATGATGCTAATAAATTTAAAGACGTTAAACACATATAACTATGGGTTTTTTTTAATTTGCCTATTTCTAAATTCAATTCCATTAGCGGCAAGGACTGAAAACAATGATCCATTCAAAGACATACACGTGGATGGATTACATACGATCTTTTCAATATTGAAAAATGTACGTAAATGATTTTAAAGCGTTGATAGCAAATGATTATTTTTCTAAAAAGATCTAACAGTACATGTAAATGAGCATTTTTCATCTTTCATAAGAGAAACACAAAAGTGCAGCTCAGATGAAATTGATCTAATGGAAATCATACAGCATGAACATGTTCATGGGGGGGGGATCGTATAGGGATACGAAGGTATTACCTGACAATTAGTTCCATGCAATATTAAAGTCATTTTTACTAGAAAAAAAAAACTTCCTTGATATCATACAGTAAACACTCATGTATCTCTCAGGTGTGAACCCGTATTATTAATATAAACATTTATTTATTGTTGCAGTGTGGAACAGTTAAATCGTTCTCCGTGACTTGATGTTTGTTAAGACGCTGACTCTCCCCGGGCACCTGGTCTCACTTCGGAAAGTTGTTCATTCCGGGGTTCGCAACCGTTTCGATGGAAATTCTCACGATTTTGCCTTGCCTTCTCGACTTTGAGACTGAATAGCAGTTAGGTACTTCTTTGATGTTTATATTAAGTTTATTAATTACTTCTTTCCAGCTCTGTCGCCAGAAAGAAGCTTTGTTTTGCCCCTTTATTCAATTTGACATCATACAACACCACGTCCAACGCATCAGAATAATTGAATCCAATCATGTAGTGATTTGATTAAATTGCATTCATATTGACATGCTTGAAATCTATAGTCAAGATGGCAAAACGCTTAGGCTTGGCTATGTATGATGAATTGTATTCGGTATTTGATCTGACGTAGACTAATTGTGACGTCATACAGAAACTTTCCTAAAACTATAGGGAATGACGGCAAGGAGTTGACGTTATCGTAGCAAAGGGGTAGGGCCACAAAGCTCGATATTGGCCCTAATTTTGAACATTGTACTTCAGGATCTTCTTTAACTCATTTGTGTCACACTTATGCCCTTTGCCGTGTGGAGCTCGTAAAAAAGTTCCCCGCGAGGGGTTTGACAGTAAGTGTTTTGAATATATTCCCTGACATTGTCGCCATAGCACTTTCTATATAGACATAACGTCAGAGAGTGCATGAATTTTAGATATTGTTTTCATTTTCGTGCTTAAACATCGACGGCGGGTGCGGCTAGCCAACAGGGGATGCTTACTCCTCCCGGGCACCTGGTCCCACCTCTAGCTTGCTAGGGGTCCGTCCATGCTTAATTTTGTGCTCTATTGTGAGTGCTGTTGAGATTGTCGTCAGGATCTTCTTTAACTCATTCATAGAATTTTTAAATGTGATTTGACATTTTGAAACGTTCTCTACTGAATTAAGAATCTACCTTTTGTCAACATTGCGTTTATCAATAGCTTTTAGCCCTCTGAAAACACCAAAATTGGTCATATTCAGTGAAATTGATGCAAACCTACATATTTCTATAAAATTAGCAATTAACTAGGATGAAAAAAGTATATGTGAAAGATTATCATTATATCCTTTTGTCATAAACGTTTTATTTCAGTTAACGCATGCGGCCACATTGAATGCCACGACAAAAGACAACAATTCAAGCAATTTTTGCTATATTTTGCCAATGACGTCAAAATGACGTCACTTCATGACGTCATTACAGTTAAATTGCACTATGTTTGGTGATATTTTTCTTTTCATTAAAAGCTGTGAACGTTCGTGTATTTTCATGAGAGATTTCAAGTATTCCCCATGAAATTTATTTCTAGAGAAAAATCGAGGGCCGATATAGGGGTCTCGTGGCCCTACCTCTTTATGTCACCAGAATGGTTTTACGTCAGATACCGTTCCAAAATAGGAAATAACGCCGTTTTTCGAAGACCCAATTCGATAGTTTAGGTCCAGATGACAGCCGTCTTTCAGGAAAGAGAATCCTTGGGTTTTCTCTGGCACATCACGCACTGACAGGTACATGTAATCTAGATTTATAGCAAAGAAGAGCCCCAGGGGGCACAACGCTCACCTCATATCAATGCACACTCTTAACCTATTAATATTGAATTATGATTGTGTAAGTTCCAGAATTTGAACACACGACCTTTGTATTATATACACATAAACCATTTTTCAATATTCAAACAAATATAAAATGTAGGCATGAAATATATATCACAGCAATAAGAGACTGAAATATGTCTGTCAAATACAAAGTGAAAGAGTGTGCAAAACGAAAAAAAAAAAAATGGAAAAAAAAAAATTGGTCAAAAATGAAATTAAAGGTATTCAGATGATTTAAAAGTGGATAAAAAGGTAACAAAATTGAAAAAAAAAAAATGAAATAGGGAGAGGCAAAATTTTGGGTGCCGGGACTTGAAGCCACAACCCTTGGGTCCATGAACACAGTAAACATCTACTGTAAATTGGTTTTTATTCGTCAGATACCAATTTTCGTCATTTTCGTCAGTGCCTTCCTTGACGAAATTACGTAATTGTAGTAACGAAAAATTGAATCAGCCTCTTGGTAATTTTAAACATGAACCGGGAGCACCGCGGAGGAGGGAGGAAGAAGCTGAAAGTTCCGAGTTTTAAGACATTGTTAAATAGTGTCATTACGACACGCAAATGGCAAATAGATGAAAACTGAATAAGAACACAAAAACGCATATAATTTACTTCTAATTACTAAATAATACGTTTTCACAAGCAAGGTAGGTGATATACATGTCTCTAATTGTTTGTTAACTGATAATTGTTAAACAAACAATCAAAACAAACACATACGGCGGATTTGACATTTTGACGGCGGATCTAAATGTTAAGTTGGGATTTGAACAGACGAATTTACATTTTTAGGGACCCTTGGATGACGAATTTACGTACTGACGAAATGGTCATTTTTAACTATTTGACGAAAATTGGTACTGACAAAAATAAAGCAATTTACAGTTTTCAAATTTTTAAAATTTTATTTATAATTCCAAAAAAGAAGATTATAGCATGTAATGCATATCAAATCAAATAGTAACTTAAATATGACAAACATGACTAAATGTAGGCACAAAAACATACATTTATTGAGTTAGTCAAAGAAACAGTTCAAAATGAAAATTTCTGACAAAGTCCAAACAGACGACAAAAATGCGTCAAAAATTTGACTTCGGACTGGAACCAAAACAACAACACTTGTTAAGAAATCCTTCTAGTGCATCCAGATGATTTCGGTTTGTCGATATGTGCTTCGGTTCTGAAGAAGAAGTTTGTCAAAGAAGGGTAACCCCCGTGACCTACTTTTGCCTGTGGTGACGCCACCTATTGACGGGGCCGGACAAAAAACAACAACACCATGAGTACTTTATTCCTAGCAAGTTTAATCAAAATCCCTTCAGTGGTTCTGGAGAAGAAGTCGAAAATGTGAAAAGTTTACGACGGACGGACGTACGACGGACGTACGACGGACGCCACATTATGACAATAACTCACTTTAGCTTCGCACAGGTAAGCTAAAAAGCAGTTATTTACTTCTATAAAGAATCTCAATTTTCTGTCTGTCAGGCTGCGCTTTTACTTAAATTTCAAATGGAGTTATCTTTCATTAAAGAAAATCAGCTAGATGAAGTGTGAATGATCATAAGATAATATTTTATAATGCATTGTATTGCTTCGTTTTTACCTGATAGGTTGATATTGGTATGGTACAGAGGGGATATCCAACAAGACTACCTTACGCTGATTTCAGCGGAGCACACCCACAGAATTAAACATACAACAAATATCATATAAAACATCTTCAACGGGAAACAAAAAAAGACACACAACAGCATGCACACTAGATGACCAAGGAAACCATCAAACAAAGGAGGGGATCAAATAATACCAAAGTATGAACGTATATGATGCATTGAAATGTCATAATAGAATGTTAAACGTTTTCAAATTCAATAGCATCATTTAAGAACAGAAACAGTATGAACTTGATAAAACCAGAACAGTTTGAACCTAATAAAACCAGATGGCGCTAGTGAAATGAATTTGGGCGGCGTCTGAAAAAGCATCACTTATTAGAATTTAATATTCGAAACACGTGTCTGGTGCATGAAATTAGGTTTGAAATTTTTTTTTCATTTTTTCAAAAGGGTATAGAATTGGAACACTTCCGTATTATTAATATAAACACTTATTTCTTGTTGCAGTGTAGAGCAGATAAAATCGTTCCCCGTGACTTGATGTTTGTTAAGTGTGTTTTTTACTTCTTTCCACCTCTGTCGCCTGAAAGAAGCTTTGTTTTGGCCCTTTATCAATTTAACATCATATTTTTCTTATGCTACTTCGGAAACGTTCCATTTCATCGAAAAATATCATTGAAATTAAAGGAGGTAAACATCTTAGGAGCTTCCCCCTATTTTGAACAAATCTTTTATTTAGATATGGACCATACAGAAAATTTGGAGCCGCGCACTCTCTGTTAAGCATATAGTATGTGTATGGAGAAATGGTCATTATCCATATTTGTCATGTCTGATGTCTCGTTTGTTGTTCCTTGTCTCTTGCTGTGTGTGTCTTCTCTGTGTTTTCACTTGGGGTGTTTGGTGTGTTGCTGTTGGTGCTGAAACCGAGTTTTGTTGGAGATCCCCTCCTTTCTTGTCATGATCATATAGTGCAATTAAAGTTAATAATAGAACATATCTTTATATTAAAATAATATTGACAATTGTACTTCCCACTTCACAATATAAGAGCAAGTTAATGTAAAAATACAGACGAGTGTGAATGATATCTAATGAGCATTATATTACAATATGCTATATCATATTTTAATGATTTTTTGGTTTCATAACTGAAAATTAAAAGTACAGTCCAGTTAAAATTTATATTTCAGGATGAACATTCTACGAACGGTACAATTGAAGCTAAGATCCTGTTCTTTAAATTCTCATATTATAATTTTCTCTAAGACAACGTTGCAATGCAATCAATGAGTTAAAGAAGATCCTGACGATAATCTCTACAGCACTCACAATAAAGCACTATATTGAGCACCGACGGACCTCCAGTAAGCTAGAGGCGGGACAAGGTACCCGGGAGGAGTAAGCATCCCCTGTTGGCTAGCCGCACCCGCCGTCCATGTTCAAGCACGGAAATGAATAAAACATAAAAATCATGCACTGTCTGAGGTTATGTCTATATAGAAAGTGCTATGTCGACAATGTCAGGGAAATATATTCAAAACACTTACTGTCAAGCCCCTCGCGACACATGTTTTTGATATACACGTTATACGTCTAATTTTGTAGCATTAAAGAACAGATACATTTGCAGTATGGACCAGACATGCACGTTTCTTGTACTTAACCCTCGTTAGTGATCCTCAATCCTAACAATATGGCTGAAGAGATTGAAAATTATTATGTCTAAAAATGTACCAAAAATGTACCGAAAGACGTAGCAGGATGGGAGGGATATTATACTAAAGGACCAACGTTTCAAATGATGCTTTGATGTCGTGTTTGGTGTTCCTTGTCCATTTTGCGTCTTTTGCTGTGTATGTCTTCCCCGGGCACCTGGTTTCACTTCGGAGTATTGCTCATTCTGGGCTTCGCAGCCGTTCCAATGGGAATTCTCACGATTTGGCCATGCCTTCTCGACTTTGTCACTGAATAACTGTTAGGTACTTCTTTGATGTTTATTCTCTGTGTTTTCATTTGGGGTGTCTTGGTGTTTTGTTGTGGATGCTGCAGCCAAGTCCCGTTGGAGATCCCTTCCCATCATTTTATACCACTTATGAATTATCAATATTATCAATATCATGGAATATACAATGTAGTTCCTTGTAATAATTTCAGCACATCCTATGCACATTTCAACAATTAACATCAAAGAAGTACCTAACAGTTATTCATTTAAGTCGAGAAGGCAAGGCCAAATCGTGAGACTTCCCACAAGTAATGTCACATCATTGATGTCCAATGTCAAAGTAATGCTATCAAGGGAACAGGAGTCATTTATATTCATGGATGTGATATATCGAAATTTGTAAGGAGACTTGTGAAGTAAAAAACGAAGAGTTAATATTGTCGAAAAAAAGATTTCCGGACAAAATATCGACGATACTAAAAACGAAGAGTCGACAATAACTCCAAATAAGCTCACTTCTAGACCAAAATGGATATGTATTAATAACATGTACCACATATGTGGAAAATCAAACAATCAATTGGAACCACAACAAATGTGGGTTTTGTTTTGGATTGCGCTTTATTTACTTTTGTATTGGGGAGGGGGTCTTATTTCACTTTCCCGACATTTAAGTTAAACAAAAATTGCACAAAGAATTAGCCTAAAAGAAAATTAAGGCTTGAGTTCTACTGATAGAATATCTGATTTTGAGGGGAAAAAAGATGAAAAACATCTTTTGAAACTTCAGAGCAGCCAGTAGCGCAAGACAAATGACATTTACATGTAACATAAAAAGAATTTTTTTTCAGATTCTGCAGACTAAAATTAGATTTTTATTTGAATAATTTCATTGTCAAAGAAGAAAAGAACGAACTGTTTCAACTAAATGTCAAGTTCAAGAATTATTCTTTGGGAGTACTTAATGACTTTTGAAAAGTATAAAAATGTCATCTGACTCTAAACAAGGCGAACGTCACAAACACAGAAACACCATTTTTAGACCTGAATATCAAAATTATTAATGGAGAGATTCATACAAGGGTGTATGACAAAAGAGATGACTTTGGATTCAATATAGTAAAATTTCCCTGGCTTGACGGTGATGTTCCTAGATTACCGTCTTATGGTATCTACATTTCGCAGCTCATCCGGTATGCTAGAGCATGTACTGATGTTTTGGATTTTCATGTTAGAAATTTGCAAATAACAAAGAAACTTTTAGGTCAAGGTTTTCGCTTTCACAAACTTGTCAAGACATTCTGGAAATTTTACAAAAATTATTGTCAACTACTTTTGAAATTCGGACCCATACAAGCAACAGAGTATATTACTTTGGGTATTTCGCAACCTGCATTTTATGGTGACATGATCAACAAAATTAGAAGGATCAAAGGTAGACAGAATTACTATCGAAAATGCGTCAGAGTCATCAAACGCCTCTTATACCGTGGATATGATCCTAATGTCACCAGACGGACACTAGGCTTGGTGCTTGACCAATCTACAGTCTTGTACCAGCGCATCCTTAATACTTGCACGCTGACTGACTGTGACGACGGGACTCCATGACGGGCCCTGTTCAAACCTCTTTAGAGAAGACAGGGCCCCGACCACCTGTCCTCTCTGAATGTCAGTCGGACTCCTCGGGTGATAACATACATTAGCTCGCTACAGCCGGCAGAGCACAGGTCGTATTACGCATGCCCTCTTTTTATATCAATTTACATATTCATCTGTGTTGCTTGGGCCCCTGCGTCTTGCGGTCTTGTTTGTGCGTGGTCATCTGACAGTGAGGAGGTTGTTTTACACCACAATTGTACGTTCTTCGAGACCTCTGGGTAATCGGAATAGTGGGAGGGTTGTGCGCACGTAATCCAGGATAACCACACCGTCTGCTACTGACGAGGCAGATGGCCGTCCTAAGTCGGCACCGTTTGCCCATTGGTCTCGTTGGTTTATGTGTAGTCATTTGTGTTTTATGTTTTTCTGTGATTTGACGTTCATTGTACTACTGCGTCTCTTTCTGTGCGTGTCATTTTTGTGTTTTACAGTGGGTGTTTTGGGAGGTTGCTGTTGATCCTGCAACTAGGTGTTGTTGGAGATCCCCTCCTTTCTTTTGAATGTGTATTGGTAAAGAAAATAAGAATTTTCTATGAAGCAAAACGTGCTTATTCCTAAAAAAGGTATATCATCCTTAAATACTGAATTCCGAATGAAATCAAAAAGAAAAATAATTCAAAGCACTTGTTTTGACAAAACCAAGATATGTGCTTTAGATACATGTATGAAGTATTTCAAATCCCGACATTCCCGAACATACTTCCATTATAAGGATATTCCTAGGTGGACCTCCATTCTTCTGTGAAAATGTGCGATTTAAACAAATGAATAAAAGACAGAATAGTAATGCATCTACCTAAAATTGCAATGAAAATGGGTTTTCTATTGATTTTGATTATGTAAATTTTAAATGAATACAAAAGTTTAAAATGTGATTTTATAAGTACTTCTCGTAAGAAAACTCTAAATAATTTTTGTCAATGTGATAATTAATTTATTATCTACACTTTTTCTCTGTTGAAGTCCGGAAATCGAACACGTTGCCCGCGATTGAGTGTTTCAAGTGTTTTAATTTTCTTTCCAGCTCTGTTGCCTGATGTCATATATTACTTTGCAATTTTGGAAACATGTCATTTCACCCTCAAATATCGAAGAAATATCCTAGCACCATCCCTCCAATGATCTTTAGTCATAGATTGTATTTAAGGATGCCACTAAATCCACCTTATAGGAAATTTAAAACCGACAATTCGGTGCCGAAAAGACACAAAAAGAAAGAAATCAAAATAGAGCTAGGATGCTTTTGAAAATCACTTTGCGTTGACGTACCGCTGATGAAGATAAACTATCCCTACCGCGCGTTTTCTGTATTAGAATTGGTTTGAAATGTTGTTCAAGAGGATAGCAAGTTGAAACACTTCATTTGTTTATAAGAGCTCGATATGTATGGTAAAAGTCTATCTTTGCACGTATACTTTCTCTCGTATGAATGACAAATATGGATAATGACCATATCCCTGTATACATCACAAAATCGATAATTCAGAAAATCAGAAACCGAAGGCATACAAAATCAGGATAAAACAGGAACCAAAGCAAACAAACATAAACCTCCTCCACATGAAAAGAAGCGAACTCCCGATATGGGAGTGAGACCAGGTGCCCAGGAAGAGTAAGAATCTCCTGCTTGCATGCAACACCCGCCGCTTCAATTCGGTAGAACTGTCACATCACATATTAAACAATCATAAACGCGAGTTCATGTAATTTGAACGGTTCATGATTCGCTGCAACTGGTAATCTTACAATACGGGTGTTATTTCACACCACTTATGTGCGTTTTTCGATACCTCTTTGTGACTGGAAAAGTGACAAGGTTTTGCGCACTTAATCGAAATAACAACACCATTTGCTACTGGCGTGGTAGAAAGCCGTCCTAAATCGGCACAAATCGCCCATTGGTCTCTTTGGTTTATGTGTAGTCTCTTGTGTTTGATGTTTCTGTGTTGTGCGTTGGTGTTCCTTTTCCCTTTTGTGTCTCTTGATGTGTATATTCACTGTGTTTTTGCATGGACTTTGTGGTATGCTGTGGGTGTTGCCACCGAGTATCGTAGGAGATCCCCTCCTTTCTTTGAATTATTGATAGTTTGGCTGGAAGCATCACTAATGAGAATTTAATATTCGAAACACGTGTCTGGTGCATGAAAATTTGTTTGAAATTTCCTTCAAGAAGGTATAGAGTTGGAACACTTCTGTATAATTTGTATTTTACAGATTTTAGACTAGTAATCATCCTTCTTAAAGGAACAGCTATTTGATTTTTATGGGGAAGAGATTCTGACAAACATTATAATTGTTCGGGTCCGAAAATAATTTCAGGCCATAATAAATGCCATAACAAATGCCATAACAAATATTTCGCCTGGCAACAGTCTTCATACCCCTCTTAAAAATTAAAATATTCAAAAATATATGACAATGTTTACTAAATCTTATCTTTGCAAATGTGTAGTATCTCTCTCTATCCTTCTTTCGTCTACAATATAGAAACAATATTAAGATAATATACCAATACCTCCCAGTTCCTCTTAACATCATCTTTGAAGTAATTAGATTAAAAAAGTGGTTGTTGAAATTTAATTACAACGCAAAAGTTTTATAAAGTAGTCTGAAAGGCTCCTATTGACGTAAACTAGATTATATCTTGTACTACGCATATAAAGTACATGTATATCCGTTGAATAACTCTCGATATTTATCAACCCACGTGAACTCGGTAGGATAACAGCCGTTCTGTTTCTGTATAAATACAGTAATCTAGCTTCAGTAATTCTTGGCTTAAGACCTCATTTTACTCCACTAATTGCCGTCAATGTTATATCAAAGATACTTTTTGCACGTGAAATCTATCTAATCAATGTACCTTGACGCAGTCAATCTGAAGTGTCTCATAACTTACCAAAGTGACGTTTTTGTGTTTGGATATGTCAGTTTTGATACAAGCAAAGAAAACTTATATTTAGCTTGAATTTGATATCATTCCTCAAAAAAGAGTACCATTTTAATGAGTGATATCTCAACAAAATGATATCACAACGGCATAATTAATTTTCTTACATTTGAACATTTGAAAGCGATACACCTACAAATCTCTAGTGTTTATCTTTAGGATAAATTGTGACCAAGCGATAGCAAGGATGTAATACAACCCAAAGCTACCCTGTGATGGAACAGGTAAAACGACAAATAAATAGCTGAAGTGAATCACATATCCTCAAAGTGCCATTGTAATAGACAAAAATGGTCTTAACATAAGTAAAACCTCATTTCCCTACGATTACTGACTATCATGTTGTGAGATTCGTAAATCTGTATTCGACTCGCTTGCACTAGTACTGTACTCGAGGAGTTCGTTTGTCTCATTGTCACAGCATGCTTAACAAATAAAGTTCTAGTTTGGAAAGTTAATCATGTGATGCCATAGCAATCATCTAAAACGTCAAAGGCCATATTGATATCTTTTCAAAACGGATCATGTTTCAAAATATTGTGAAACTGCATTCAATAATAGCGACATCAGTTATTTTTGGTTAATAAAGAATTCTGGTGATGTGATCGACAAATTCAAATCAATAAATATTAAAGTCGAATCTATCTCATCTTAGGACTTCTCTAACATGTACACCACGTTCCTTCATGGGAAGATAAAAGATCGCCTATCAAATTTTATCAAATGGTGTTTTGATCGAGAGGGTAAAACATTTATATATATGTAGTTCTTACACAAAAGGATTCTTTTCCTCAGTAGAATACAAATCGTACAGATCATGGACTCGATCTGAGTTGTGCAAGGTCTGTCCTTTCTTTTAGACAACATCTTTGTAAGATTTGGTGACACTCTATACAGGCAAGTTATTGGAATTCCTATGGGTACTTATTGTGCGCCTCTAGTTGCAGATTTGTTTTTATACACATACGAAAAAGAAATCATGCAAAATCTGCAAAAACTCAAGAAATTTGACGACTTGAAATGTTTCAACGGCATCTCTAAGTGTCTTGATGAGCTGAAATGTTTCAATAATACTTCTAGGTATCTGGATGATATTCTAACCATTGACAATCCTGCTTTTGAATTATATAAGAATGAAATTTATCCACAAGAATTAACCCTTAACAAGGCAAACCTTTCAAATACAGAAACACCCTTTTTGGACCTAAATATCAAAATTGTAAACGGAAAGATTCATACAAGTGTATATGACAAAAGGGATGATTTTGGATTCAACATTGTAAATTTCCCTTGGCTTGACGGTGATGTTCCAAGATTACCGTCATACGGCATTTACATATCACAGCTCATCCGGTACGCTAGAGCATGTACTGATGTTTTGGATTTTCACAGTAGAAATTTACAAATTACCAAAAAACTTTTAGGTCAAGGTTTCCGCTTTCATAAACTAGTTAAGACTTTCTGGAAATTTTACAAAAATTACAGTCAACTTCTTTTAAAATTCGGATCTATACATGCAACAGAGTACATTACTATGGGTATTACACAACCTGTCTTTTATGGTGATATGATAAACAAAATAAAAAGGATCAAAGGTAGGCAGCATAACCATCGAAAATGCGTCAGAATCATCAAACGCCTTTTATACCGTGGGTATGATCCTAATGTCACCAGACGGACACTAGGCTTGGTACTTGACCAATCTACAGTCTTGTACCAGCGCATCCTTGAGACTTGCACTCTGACTGACTGTGACGACGGGACTCCATGACGGGCCCTGTCCAAACCTCTTTAGAGAAGACAGGGCCCCGACCACCTGTCCTCTCTGAATGTCAGTCGGACTCCTCGGGTGATTACATACATGAGCTCGCTACAGCCGGCAAAGCACGGACTGTATTACGCATGCCCTCTTTTTATATCCATTTACATATTCATCTGTGTCTATGGGGCCTCTGCGTTTCGCGGTCTTGTTTGTGTGATGTCATCTTACAGTGAGGAGGTTGTTTTACACCACAATTGTACGTTCTTCGAGACCTCTGGGTAATTGGAGAAGTGAGAGGGTTGTGCGCACGTAATCCAGGATAGCCACACCATTTGCTACTTGCGTGACAGATGGCCGTCCAAAGTCGGCACCGGTTATCCATTGGTCTCGTCGGTTTATGTGTAGTCTTTTGTGTTTGATGTTTACATGTCGTGTGTCTCTTTTCCGTCTCATGCTGTACTCGTCTTTTGTGTTTTTGCATCGGGTGTTTTGGTGTTTTACTGTTGATGCTGCAACGGGGTCTTGTTGGAGATCTCCTCCCTTCTTTTTTTTTGATGATATTTTGAATATTGATAACCCACATTTTGACCATTACAAAAATCAAATTTATCCTCCAGAGCTAACATTGAACAAAGCAAACACAAATGATATAGCTACACCATTTTTGGATCTTGATATCGAAATTAATAACGGAGAAATTCAAACAAAGATATACAAAAGAGAAGACTTTGGCCTCAACATAGTCAAGTTTACTTGGCTTGATGGCGATTTACCAATATTATTGCCATCGTACGGCATTTACATCTCTCAGCTCATCAGATACGCTAGAGCTTGCTCCCATGTTTCGGACTTCCATGACAAAAAAAAAACCTTATCAGACAAGGATATCATAAACTTGTAAAATCTTTTTGGAAATTCTACAATAACTATTCTGAACTTCTTTCAAAATTTGGGACGACTCCGGCATCAGATTAAGTGTCATTGGGAATTTCATTGCCTTCATTTTACGTTGACCTTATACACAAAATCAGAATGATCAAAGGCAGATCAAACTTCAACCAAAAATGAAAGAAAATAGTCGGTCGCCTGCTTTACCGAGGATATGATCCTAAAGTCATTACAAAAGCACTGGGCATGGTACTGGACCAATCTACAGTTTTGTACCAGTGTCTTTCCCAACGTTGCACACTGGTCAACCGTGACGACGGGACTCCATGATGGGCCTTGTTGAAATCTCGTCAGAGAAGACTTGGTCTTGATTTTCTGTCCTATCTGAAAGTTGGTCAGACTTCTCGGGTGATTGATCTTGAGCTCGCTTCAGCCAGGAGAGCACAGACTGTTATACGCATGCCATAGAATTTTCTTATCCATTTACATAGAATCTGTGTTACAAGAGGCCGCTGCGTTTAACTTTCTTGTTTGTGATGTCATCTTACCGTGAGAAATTTTATGTTTACACAATTGTGTGTCTATGGAGTATTCGGATATCCGGATAAGTGGGAGGGTTATGCACACGTTATCCGGATAACCACACCATTTGCTAAAAGCAGATGACCGTCCAAATTCGGCTCCGGATGCACATTGGTCTCCTCCCTTTTATATGTTGTCATTTGGAGTTATCCGGATATTCCTTGAAAATCCAAAAGTGGATATCTTGACAAAATTCTTTCACTTGTAGGGTACCATGCATGAGTACCTCATACCTACAAAATGTCATGACAATCTGAAGAGTGGTTATAGAAAAGAAGCAGAAAATGTATAAAAATCACCCCCCCCTTCCTTTTTACATAAGAAAAAAATTCATAAAAAAATCAAAAAAATAAAATTTAAGCATAAAATACATATCAAAGCATTAAGTAAGTTAAATATGGTAAATATACAGTAAATGAGTATGTAAAATCATACACTTCTTGAGTTATTTAAAGAAATAGTGCAAAAATGTGCATTTCTGACTAAGTCCGAAAAGACGTCAAAAACGCGTCAAAAATTTGACTTCGAAGTGGAACCAAAAATAACAACACTTCTTAAGACATCTTTCTAGATCATCCTGATGCTTTCGGTTTGTCGATACATGCTTCGGTTCTGAAGAAGAAGTTTGTCAAAGGAGTGTAATCCCGTGACCTACTTTTGGCTGTGGTGGCGCCACCTGTTGACAGATCCGGACGAAAAACAACAACACTTGTAGGGGACCATTAGTACGTCATACCTACCAAGTTTCATCAAAATCCCTTCAGCCGTTCTTGAGAAGAAGTCGAAAATGTGAAAAGTTTACGACGGACGACGGACGCCGGACGGCACGCTATGACAATAGCTAACTTGAGCTTTGCTCCATCTGCCTATTAGTTTTTGCCGTTCTTGCATATTTTAAACCCCTCGATCTTCTTTTTGTTTACATGTGAAATTCAACACAGATAAAGTAACAGTTTAAGATACTTACTTCTTTATTGACTTTTTCCGTAACGTAAAAAAAATTATTATCGACGCTCTGACAGAAAAGTGAAATTTTTGTACAATTACATTGTATATATAACATATTTCTATAAAACATGTCACTTTACTCCCCTAAAATTTCACATTAAAATAAGAAAATAGTTTTGCAAGAACAACAACAACAAAAATATATAAAAAAAAAACCCAACTAAAAACAAAAATGTAATATAGAAGTAATATTTGGAAGAACATTTTAATATTCCGAACCGGTATATTATACCCGTGAAAAGATTAAATGCAGCCCAGGAAAAAAAGTAGGATTATTAAAAATGAACTTCAATTATTTGTAACATTATAACGAAAAAGTTATACAGCCATTTAAACTAAAGTATGACGTTGGTTCAGAAGCTTTGTTTTTTCCTTGGGAGGGCCCCTAGAGTAGAAGGAAACCGAAGAACCCGGATAAATATATTTTTAGACCGGGTGGGCAACTCCAATAACCGCCAGCATTGAATTCTTTAAGAATCGTGGATAGAGGCAAGCGCACCACCCCTTCGCTTAACTGGCCGTTGCAGGGGTGGGAGTGATCCCCCCAAAAAATCGTCAGATTCAGATTTTTTGAAAACTTCAATATTTATAGAATTTTTCATGTTCACCTTTTAATGGGTCACAACGAAGGCACTAATAAAGCACATCGCTTCAAAATTTAGAAATCATAAGAATGAAAAATGCACGAGGAATGTAATTTAAATAAACCAAGAAATCCACGATGACGGCGTGAAAACTTTCAAGGCGTCGTTACAATATGTATGACGTCGCCGTACAACGTTCGCCAGAATTGACCGAAAAAAGTGTCAAAAACCAAATTTCTATCGCCTGTAACAAAAAATTGGGTCCATGTTTTGATTAATGTTTTGATATCAGTATTTTCTAAACGATGTCAAGAAACATGTACTCGAATATAATAAATATGTCTCGACTCGTTTTTTAATGATAACTATAAAGGAGAACAAAAGGTTTTTTTCTAGTCTTAATGTGTCGAAATAAAGGAGAATAACATGCAAACACATGCAAAATATCCATGTTATTGACAATATTTTGTGGATTTATGCACAGAATTAATACATTTTCCTAATCAATGTATTATTTTCTTTGGATGACATGATTTCAAGAAAATTATCTTGCCAAATGTACAAGTGCTTAGTGTATCTTTATTATTACAACGGCAAGATATAAGTCCCATTTACGTTAAGGTTTATAGAAGCATCGACGCAAATATAAGCGAGAATAGCGGAAAAACTAGGGGATGTTTTGAATGATTTTATTATATCAACATGAAGAGTACATCTAGTACATAGGATGATAATTTTTATAAGGAGAAATTTCGACTAGATTTTGAATATTTGTTAAAAGTATATGAAAATAAAAAATCATGAGTCGAAAAAAAAAAAACCATTTAGATATGAATTTCAACATTTATTTTACACATTATTAGAAAATGTTATTATAAACTCACGATTAACGAGATTTATCACTCAGAAATCCAATTCAGGGCATTTTTTCAACATCCGTTTTATATTTTGTATAATTTGACGTTGTTATTATGCAGTTTAGCGCATACGAACGGCGCAAAAATATGCCATATAGGTAGCGTTCTACACCTACTTTGTGACGTTATTACTCAGGAAACCAACTTCATAAATTGGTTAAATTAGCACAACATAATGTACTTAAAGTTACATTTTAGAATATGTATAAATCATATTAAAATGTACTCGTTTTACGGAAAACGTAACTGCGATATGACGCCTGTACCGAACGACATTAAATACTGAACACGTAGAATCTTTCGCGCTGTATTAATCTTTGCCACTTTAAATTTTACGTCTTGTTTTTTTTTCAATCCTTTGTGTGAACTCTGAAATCGGTAATTGCAAATACAAATTTATTGTTGTTAACTATGACAAAACCTACTTTGTAAAAGAGAAGTCCGATTCTGAAAATAAGTACACTGAAACTGATATTATTCAGATGTTAAACTTTCTGATCGACAATATTTTTGTGGTGTTTAGAGGAAAGGTCTTCCAGCAAATTGTCGGAATTCCAATGGGAACCAATTGTGCCCCACTCCTTGCCGACATTTTCCTGTACTCGTACGAAGCTGAATTCATTCAATCTTTGGTCTCTGAAGGGAAAAGATACTGAGCTTCTGACTTCAACTTCACTCACAGATACATAGACGATGTGTTGTCCATCAATAATCCAAATTACGGATTACCTGAGCAGTATCTATCCTTCAGAGCTTGAAGTCAAAGAAACTACAGAGACAAATAATTCAGCATTCTATTTGGACATAATGTTGTCCTACGACACTGATGGTCACATGAACACCTCACTCTATGACAAACGTGACGACTTCAATTTCAGCATTACAAACTTTCCTTTTCTGAGTAGCAACATCCCTTCATCGCCTGCTTATGGCGTGTTTATATCTCAGTTGATACGCAATGCCAGAGCAAGTACCAAATATACGGATTTTGTTTTGAGAGCTAGGCGTCTTTCAGATAAGCTTCTCAGTCAGGGATATGTTTGTGACCGACTAACATCGTCACCGAGGAAGTTCTACGGTCGATATGGGGAACTCGTCATACACTATGAGGTCCTACTCTCCAGAATGGTGGATGATATTCTGTCATAGACCATTTAAACCATCCAACCAAAGAGTGTAATCTATGTCTTCCGAAATGGAAGTAACCGGATGTGACAGTTCTACCGAATTGAAGCGGCGGGTGTTGCATGCAAGCAGGAGATGCTTACTCTTCCTGGGCACCTGGTCTCATTCACATATCGAGAATCCGCTTCTTTTCGTGTGGTGGAGGTTTTTGTTTGTTTGCATTCGGTTTCTGATTTTCTGAATTATCGATTTTGTGCTGTATACAGGGATATGGTCATTATCCATATTTGTCATCAGCAAATGGTTGTTTTAAATACTGTATACGTAGAATCCTTCGCGTTGTATCAATCTTCGCTACTTTTGCGGTCATCTTAGTACCGCGATAGCTTGAATTCTTAATGCATAACTCAAAACTATCAAGCGCGGATCCGTGAATCATTGTCCGTGCAAAATAAAACCGCGTACGAAAGCGTTAAAGAAGATCCTGACGATAAATTCAACACCACTCACAATCGACCACCAAATTGAGCATCGACGGACCCCTAGCAAGCTAGAGGTACAATGTAGTACCAGCCAATGATTCTATTTATAAAGTACTTAAAGTGTGAAAGACAGCCCTTATGATATCTGATTCTTTATAAGCTCGTCGATCGTAAAAATCAATACAAAGAAAAAAATTGTCTGCAATTTGGCGATATTCACCATCTAAGTAATCATACATTATTTAATATTTCAAGAACAAATTATATATCTACGCTGGCTAGCGAATGATCTTTTTCCAAATGTTTAAAATTCAATTGACTGGCTATAAGGGTTGTAAACAATGATATCTTAAAAGACATACACGTGATTTTTCCTGTGACTATTTAATATTGCAAAATTTATGTAAACTATTATTTGGAAACTTTGATAGGATATTTAATGCGTACTTTTCTAAAGGTCATATACTAATGCTTAATGTTTTCATAAGAGGAAGAAGTACACAGGACATAAATTGTTCCAATAGAAATCGTTCTAAAATACAATGGAACGAATGTGACATCCACAGCTATGTATTACACGTCTTAAGCTGCAATATTAACGTCATTTTTGTTAAATAATGTTCCTATATATCATGTAGTGTATATTTGATACCTTAAAGTATCAGATTGACTCTTTATTCAAATTCGTTATAAGATGACAAATATAGATAATGACCATATACCTGTATACAGCACAAAATCGATAATTTAGAAAATCAGAAACCGAAGGCATACAAAATCAGGATAAAACAGGAACCAAAGCAAACAAAAACCTTCACCATATGAAAAGAAGCGATATTGTGTAGCCACTGAGTTAGTAATTTAGGAATGTGGCTTTTGGCTTTAGCTTAATCATTGACTTAGCCCAACTATAGGGACTCATTGGGAGGTTTTCTTTTCGGTGTTAACCCTGACCTATTTGGATTTTTTTTCTTTTTCTGAACTATTGACTCTTGTCTCTTCGTTGATAAATTGAATCACGGGTCATTTAGACGATAGAAATCAAGTTTACAATTTATCTGATGAATTATGATATTGTGTAGCCAATGAGGTAGATCGCACCTTATTCTAATATGACTTGAAACCATCCCTATCGAAAATGCGTCAGAATCATCAAACGCCTTTTATACCGTGGATATGATCCTAATGTCATCAGACGTACACTAGGCTTGGTACTTGACCAATCTACAGTCTTGTACAAGCGCATTCTTAAAACTTGCACTCTGACTGACTGTGACGACGAGACTCCATGACGGGCCCTGTCCAAACCTCTTTAGAGAAGACAGGGCCCCGACCACCTGTCCTCTCTGAATGTCAGTCGGACTCCTCTGGTGATAACTTACATGAGCTCGCGGCGGCAGAGCACGGATTGTATTACGTACGCCCGCTTTTTATATCCATTAACATATTCATCTGTGTGGCTTGGGCCCCTGCGTTTTGCGGTCTAGTTTGTGTGTGGTCATCTGACAGTAAGGAGGTTGTTTTACACCACAATTGTACGTTCTTCGAGACCTCTGGGTAATCGGAAAAGTGGGAGGGTTGTGCGCACGTAATCCAGGATAACCACACCTTCTGCTACTTCCGTGGCAGATGGCCGTCCTACATCGGCACCGGTTGCCCATTGGTCTCTTTGGTTTATGTGTAGTCCTTTGTGTTTGATGTTTCTGTGTTGTGCGTTGACGTTCCTTGTCCCTTATGCGTCTCTTTCTGTGCTTGTCTGCTTTGTGTTTTTGCATTGAGTGTTTTTGGGTTTTGCTGTGGGTGCTGCAACCTGGTGTTGTTGGAGATCCCCTCCTTTGTTTGAAATAGTATCCCTATACGTATCATAGAACTCGACTGGTGTAAAATCTCCAACAAACTTCGAGTGCGCTAAGCTCCTCCCATTCACGTGCTATATTAGGATAGTAATAACAACTAGCTAGCCGTGATTCATTGTCCAGTAATTCCACTCGTTTTTCTGGCTTCGCGGCTCGGTGATAATTTGATTGGTTCATGCGACTCGTGGAATTACTGGACAATAAACAACGGCTAGCTAGTTGTTATTTCTTAAATAAATCCTAGTTCGTGAGGTTCGTTGTACTTCGTGGTTCATACAGGATGATGCTATAAACTACTCTGAAACGTATAGAATTACATCATTTTTTCGTAAAATTTACGCCAATTTTAATATATCGGAAAGCGTAAGGAAGAAAAATTAAATCCTTTTAGTCTCATAGAAGGAAGTTAAGGCAAAACATAAACATGGTATCAATTTGTTTTTATCTTTCCTTACAGTAAATTGCTAGAAATATTAAAAAGTGAAAGCTTATGAATTTCCAACGATGTTCACAAATTCCTGGAAATTAGCCTTCAATGCATATGAACACAAGGTATTTCCCTCGTGATGAAGACATTTCTGTGTCGTTTTGGTGAGTCGTCAAAAATAATTTATTTGATTCCACTTAAAAGCATGTTTTCAAGGGATCAAAAATTAATATGGGATGTGATTCATCATACGGAATTTCAATCGTTAATGCCAATTTTTGTGTTTTAATTTTTGATTTCACTGGTATTTATTTGCACAATTACATTCTCTGTGACAATTTGTTTCTTATGCACTGCTCAAAATGTTAAGAATCACATTGGTATACCCCTATAACATTTAGCCAACTTGCAGTCTTTTCAGTAAAATGGAACGATAAGTTAAATGATGGATTTTCAATACAACTTTGTATAGGAAACATCTCCTTATTTGAATATGTCTTTGATGTCACATGCCGCTTGCGACTCCAAGACGGTAATTCGACAGACACCACTATCTCAAAATAGATGGTATCCCGCCAACTAAGACGATGTCACTCTGGTGAATGTGTGCATATTAATGACCGGTCGGTTTCCGATGTTGGCCTTCAATGTAAACAAAATTTCGTTTTGTTCTATGTGCTGGTTTTCATTCTCTCCTTCGTAGGTTATCAAAGTTTAAAAGAACGCTATACAGATCGCATGAAAAGGGGGAAAATGACAGGTCTTGAACAGAAATCGCTTAGGTTTAAATTGAATCGTTTGTTTTACTAAAATAAACATATAAACCTCTTTGAATAACTAATTGAGAGAAAATAAAACAAACAAGTCAAATAAAATTTCAAAAATCATAATCAATATAAACGAAGCAGGTGAATAGAAAACCAAACAAAACAAGCAAATATTCTGCAAAAAGTCGAAGGCCAGATGACATTATGTGGCCGAGGAGGAGGGGGGGGGGGGGCTTGACAGCGTTTCCCGCCATTCACGCCA
This sequence comes from Pinctada imbricata, assembly GCA_033119305.1. NCBI lineage: Eukaryota > Metazoa > Mollusca > Bivalvia > Pterioida > Pteriidae > Pinctada > Pinctada imbricata. The sequence continues at coordinate 14,981,199 of VSWD01000014.1, read as the reverse complement.
TGCGGAAAATGACAACACCGTATAAAATTCGGTTTATCTGGTTCATAACTAACATTTCTTAAAAAGTTTGAACAAACACATGTTATAGAGGTTTTTTTCACTGTATCGTCTAAAACATTTCCGCGAAATATACTTCATTTTAAGATATAATATTATACGGTGCAAACCTGTATATAGTGATATAATTAATTCTTTAACAACATCTGTTGTAAACAATCTGAATCTTGCGAGAGACACCAAAGATTTTGCATGCACAAGTGACGTCATTTATTTTTTGAACGTCTTATATAGAATGGTGTTTCGTTTTTTTTCCGCAAAACGTGCTTTATAACAATCAAATGAGGTTAAGTTTAGCTTAGATGTCACTTGCTTATACGGAAATTATAGTTTTCCCCGGAACTGAGCTTCAAATTTAAAGACAGGAGGGGATCTCTAACAACTCTCGATTGCAAAACCAACAGCAAAACCCCCAAAATACCCAATGCTAAAAAGCAAAGAGCAGCCACACAGAGAAAGAGAAGCGAAAGGGACAAAGGACGCTAAATCACATAGAAACATCAACCACAAATGACTACACTTAAACCAACAAGACCAATGAGCAATTGATGTCGACTTAAGCTTTAGACGGTCATCTGCTAGTTTAAGTGCCGTGGTTAAGGGTGTGAAAGGGTTTATAAATGACATCATGTTCATGCTAAATTTTAAAGGTCCGCATAAATGTATTTCATAAGGAAATCGCGGACTTTCGAATTTAAAACCATTTGCGTATACTGCCAAATATACACAAATGGGGGAGGGACGATTTTGATAAGCTCTACTCTAAGATTACAAACATCCACTTGGACGGTGTCTATTTCAAATATTAAAACAGTTTCTATATTTGATACATTTCATATTGGTGCATGAAAGCATGACACGTGTTGTCCCGTCTTTTCGTGCTGTCTGACTTAAGGGACATGTAATTGATATATATGCCAATTCAATACTGATGTATGTTACCCATTATATTAAGTGTTTAGTTACGTAACTCTATGCCAATGTAATCGCAATTTTTGCAGCTTTGCTCGTCGTGACATTTATTTCTAGTTCAAGATCAAGTTTGTAGTGAGGACAAATAGGTTTCAATGAGTGTTGTTCAACTTTGTATTGTTCACTTGCTCTGGACGCCCACATAATTAAAATTTGTTTTACAACTGGATTGTAATAGTCACAGCAATCGAAGACGGAAGCATGGATAAAGCGGTGTATTGATTTCTAGAACTTGAACATGACGAAATTTCAGTGATCACGGTGGAACTCATACACACATGCGACACGAAAAGAGGTAAAATAGAAGGAGAAAACGAGAACAATTTTGAGACAGAAAATAGAAACTGTTTTAGAACTAGAATGTTAAACGTCTTCAAATTCAATAGCATCATTTTTAAAAGATCTGATAAATTTACAGCATGGACCAGACATGCACCTTTCGGGTACTAAACCCTCGTCAGTGATCCTCAGTCTAAACAATGTAAAATGGCCAAAAAGTATGAAAATGATTGTCCAAAAATGTACCAAAAAGAAGTAGCAGAATAGGTGGGATATAATGCTACAGGACCCACGTTTTAGAAATTTCAAGAAATCTTGTACAGAAAATTTCAAATGCGTTAAAGAGACAGACGAAACTTGGCTACATGTGCCCTCGGGGACTCTTGGTCCACCAGCAGTGACATTCACCAAGTAGTTCAAATGTTCAACGTCTTCAAATTCAATAGCATCATTTAGTTGCACGTTTCGGGTACTAAACCCTCGTCGGTGATCCTCAGTCTAAACAATGTAAAATGTTACATCCACAGCAATCGAATATATGCTTTAAAGACAAGCGGCCGGTTTATTTCTGGTAAGATCCCCATTATGACGATGTTGCAGTGAACACTGCGGAACACACACGCATGATACGAGAAAAAGGAACAGAAACGCAGAGAAATGCCAAAAAAAAAAAAAAAAAATTGTCCAAATCTGCCGGTCGTCCCGATACGGTAGCTTATTATAGCAGCTGGTATCATAATAGATGATAATTTGTAACGATTTACTCTGTAGAAAATAAAACGCTATGGATTTCCTGGCATTGGAATGTTATAGGACACAGATCCCAATTATTGCATATCTAGGTCATTGTCCTATGAAATAGTTCATATCATTTTATTAATTGTTTCAACAATATTTAAAAAATGCACATACTGCGTATCTTGAATTGAATCTTGAATCCCTGTCAATGTTTACCAAATAGATAAAATAAAATTGTGAGAAGAGTGTTTGAGACGTCTACATGTGTGGAACAATACGTGTGAAAATGGGTCCTCAGATATGTGAAATTCGAATAATTCCGGTCCGAAACCAGGTCCATGACTTTGAAAAGATATTTTAAAAAGTTGTGTAACAGTTCTTTGAATCTTTACGAATTTTTTTTCTATATGATTCAAAAGAAATCTCTGATCATTGATGATGAAGTTAAGGGTATATGTCGAAATGCTGGAATCAGCGCACCCCCCCCCCCTCCTCCCGAGTCCCGGCCACATGTTTTGCGAAGCGCCACCTGGTATCAAAATTGAAGTTAGCATTGACGAAGCAATTATAGCATTAAGACGAAAGAGTGATGGTAGAATGAAAATATGTCATAACTCATGGTATAAGGACAATTATGCATTGACGAAGGACAAATGTAAAATTCACGAAAGCAAAAATATATAAAGAAAAAAGACAAATGAAATTTGAAATGGAAGTAAGACAAATGAACATGAAATAATCAAACATTGAATGTAGCAACATAGCATGAAGCATGCAGGGACATATGTCATGGTTATTGAATAAAGAACGTATTCATCTAGGAATACTTTTTTTAATACTGAATGTTCATCCGGGCATTTTCAAAATGGCGGCGCACATAAGGCAGGGATTTTCTTGGTCGAATATTTTTGACAGCGTCAGTATGCATCTTTTCTTCCCTATTTTCGATCATTTTCCCAGTTGTCTCGTATAAATGTGCTACCATTTAAGCTTCGGGTCCGCTTGCTCGCTTCGCTTTGCCATGATATTAATTGGAAGTGTGAAAGACAGTCCTTCCTTTAATAATTTAAATCTACTCGCAAATATCGATACAAGCAAAACAAAAAAAGTGTCTGTAATTTTGCGATATTCACTGTTAAAGTAACCATACATCATTTAATGTTTCAAGAACAATATACATGTGTATATCTACCCTGGCTTGCGAATGATCTTTTTCCAAATGTTTAAAATTCAATTGACTGACTATAAGGGCTGAAAACATGGGTATCTTAAAAGACATACATGTGGGTTTTAAATATTGGAAAATTTATATAAAATATTATTTTAACGTTTGAAAGAAAATTTAATGAGTACTTTATTTTTAATAAAGATCGTCTATCATAAGTAAATAAGACTTAGTGTTTCTCATCTATCATAAAAGAATGTTAGAAGTGCAGAGCAGATGAATTTGTTCGAATGGAAATATTTCTACAATACAATAGAACAATCTGACGTCCAAAAGTATTCTTTAGACGTCTTTAGCTTCAATATTATTTAACATCTTGTTTGTAAAATAATTTTCCTAGAAATCATGTAGTGTACACTTTATATGTATCTAAAACCTTTATTTACAGCCATTATTATATGAGTTATTTCGCTTACCTGTGGCTTCTTCGTTGAGGTAGCTCAACTATGGGGACTAATTGGGAGGTTTTGGCGCTAACCCTGACCTATTTGGAGATTTGTTTCTTAAGCATTGACTCTTGTCTGTTCGTTGATTTACTGAATCGCGATTCATTTAGACAATTCCAATCAAGTTTACAGTGTGTCTGATGATGTATGATATTGTATAGCCAACAGGTAGGTCGCACCTTACAAAATCCTAGTTGATGAGGTACTTTGTACCTCGTGGTTTCTACAGTATGATCCTATATACTACTCAAAAAGGTATAGAATCACATCATCATTTTTATTACACTTTACTCCAAAAGTTAGCTGCTACTATTCAAATATTGGAAAGTATAAGAAAAATTAAAGCATTTTCGTTCACATGCAAGAATGTTAAGACAAACTGTTAACCAAACATAACCATGGGATCAATTTGACGGATAGAAATAGCCTTCAAAAGCCCCCATTACATAGTAGTATTGATTTGTGACTTATGCATTGTCCTTAATGTTGTACTCTGATGGTATCTTTAAGATTTGCTTTAGTTTTTGCTTCATTGGTGTTGTATCTTAACTTATAATACGGGAGCGTTCCAACTCTTTACCTTCCCGAAGAAATCTTTAAACCAACCTTAATGCACCAGACCAGAGAGTAACTCCTCACCAGTGGTACTTATTTAATGCCGACGTGACCTTCTGGCAGCCTAATGCAGCGCTCCTTTGTTTTATTCTAAGAACCTAAATCTGTGCACTCACTCCACAGAGAGCACACGACCTCATGCCCTGTGCAGGGCCAACTCAGTAGCACAATTAAATGGAAACCATGACCAAAATAGCACCGGAGTGACGGCGTCAAGACGCCAACCTCCTTTAATTTTGATAACAATTTTGGATGAAATGACAATTTTTCGAAAAAGCAAAATAATATATATGATGTTAAATTGATAAAGGGTCAAAACAAAGTTTCTTTCATCTCTGGCTGTTTGTGAATGTACATATCTTGCATGATGTAATTTTGCTACGGAGAATCTTATGTGGGTGTATATGTCTATCATATACCTTGCCTCTTTTCCAATCCTTTATGTGATTTCTGAGATCAGCAATTGGTTGTTCTTAATACTGTAAGTGTGAAAGGCAGTCATTGATTTAAATTATTATGGTATTTAATTCATTATTAGCTCGTCTAGGCGCAAATGTCATTCCAAAACAAACAAGAAATTGTAAGCAATTTGGCGATATTCAACACTATAGTAACCATACATTATTGAATATTTTAAGAACAAATTATGAATCTACGTTGGATTGCGAATTACCTTTTTTTGATATCTTGAGTTCCATTGACTGGCTGCGGGTTTTGAAAACAATGAAACATTAAAAGATATACCACAAATCAGCTCTTGCTTCCTTTGGCTTCGACACTAACAATTTAGATTTAGATTTACCATACTTATACTGCATGCCTAAAATGCATAAGAATCCTTACAAACAACGTTTCATCGCTGGTTCCTCAAAATGTTCTACCAAATCTGTATCGATCTTACTCACCAAAGTTTTATCTGAAATCAAATCTGGGCTTCAAACATATTGTTCGACAGAATATTCTCGCCGTGGTATCAACCAGATGTAGATTTTAAAGAATGCGAAGGAAATTTTAGAACCTCTGAAATCCACTCATTTTAGATTAGAGTCCATTCGATCAGAGCCTTTGATTTTCGACACTTTACACTACAATCCCTCATTCTAAATTGAAAGAAAGACTCGCAAAAATTACAGCCCCGACCAGTCGAAAGTTTAAAGCTTTCAAAATTTCGTCAGCGATTGCAAAATTTTTGAAAGCTTTTCTCGTAAGCTATTTTGTGTCGAGAAAACCAAGATGGCCGAAATCAAAGCAATCATCTTCATAATTTGCTTGATAAATACATGTAGTATTAGTAATTTATTCAGTTTGAATTATGAAAATATATATTCTTGGATTAAATGAAATATTGTATCTTGTCTATTTTTATAAGTTTATGTAAAGATTCCGTGTTTCCGAGATCGAACTAAATTTTGATTACACAATTCTTTATGTATCATATGAAACCCTAGCTTCTCTTTGACTGTCGGAAGCTTTGAAATGACATATATGGATAATGACCATATCCCTGTATTCAGCACACAATCGATAATTCAGAAAATCAGAAACCGAAGGCACACAAAATCAGGATAAAACAGGAACCAAAGCAAACAAACAAGAACCTCTACCACATGAAAAGAAGCGAACCCCCGATATGGGAGTGAGACCAGGTGCCCAAAAAAGAGTAAGCATCTCCTGCTTGCATGCAACACCCGCCGCTTCAACTCGGTAGAACTGTCACATACGGTCACTTCCATTTCGGAAGACATAGAGTACAAACTTTCCTTTTCTGAGTCTGATATCTCAGTTGATACGCTATGCCAGAGCAAGTACCAAATATATGGATTTTGTTATGAGAGGTAGGCGTCTTTCAGATAAGCTTCTCAGTCAGGGATATATATGTGACCGACTAACATCGTCACTGAGGAAGTTCTATGGTCCATATGGGGAACTCGTCATACACTATGATGTCCAACTCTCCTGAATGGTGGATGATATTCTGTCATAGACCATTTGAACCATCCAACCAAAGATTGTAGTCTATGTCTTCCGAAATGAAAGTAACCGGATGTGACAGTTCTACCGAACTGCTGCGGCGGGTGTTGTATGCAAGCAGGAGATGCTTACTCTTCCTAAGCACCTGGTCTCACTCCCATCTCGGGAGATCGCCTCTTTTTATATGGTGGAAGTTTTTGTTTGTATGCTTTGGTTCCCGTTTAGTCCTGATTTTGTATGCCTTCGGTTTCTGATTTTCTGAATTATCGATTTTGTGCTGTAAACAGGGATATGGTCATTATCCATATTTGTCATACATGTGAATTTTTTCAATGGCTTTGTGGTATCTTTGATTTCTTTGACTTTTCCTTTTCCTTTTTAATATTAGAAATTTACGTAAATGATAATTTTGAAGCCTTGTAGAAAATTTGTGGTGGTGCCTGAAAATGAGACAAAAATTATGATATTTCAATATTTTTTAACAAGTTTTTTTCTTTATTAAACAAAACAATATTCTATAAATGAAAACTAAGTCGCCGTATAAGGGAGCAACCTCTTGATTTTTATATGGGGGGGGGGGGAGGGGAGGGGCAGGAAGACTTTTGCCAGCCGAAAAATTTTGTTCAGCTATTTTTCGAGCCGGATTTTTTTTTAATTTCCAAGGAAGAGTATATTAAGGACGTCCAGGACAGCCAGAGTTAAATAAAGATCCGATAATCTGAAACCCTATCATTTTTTTTTTTATTTTTCACAAAAACTTGAAATTATCTTCTTCATATGTAAAGTGAAACACCGATAAGTTCCTATTGAAATTTGACCGTCAGTTTTTAAGTTATAGCGATTTTGTTAGCCCCTCCCCCTTATTTTTACGTTACCTAATGCTGAGATTCTTGCTGAAAACGCGCCAATGTCGCCGTTTCTGTTATAACGTCATAATTGATCTAGAGCTTTCCGAAGGGGTATTTTTGGATACTGTTCTGGACCCCCTTAAGCCATCTCTTGCTAGCAGATAATTTCTTTTAGATTTCTGGGAGATTTAAGTCATAACACATGATAGATATACATGTATTCTGTATTCATATAAGGAAATCTTTTCTATTACGATTGTAATAAAAAAATCCCTTACTTTTTTATAACCGTTTTATTTTATTGGAAAATATGAAGGTATGGGAATTTATTGTGATTCGTAAGAATTTTGAGCAAGAAATGAAAGAACAATAGAAATTATCCTTGTGCAAAAGTTTTGCAAGACAAATTGATATAACCAAATGAAATTCAGAGAGGACAGGCGCTTGGGGCCCTGTCTTCTCTTAAGAGGTTTGGACAGGGTCCGTTATTTAGTCCCGTCGTCACAGTCAGTCACGGTGCAAATCTTCAGGGTCTGTAGATTGGTCAAGTACCGAGCCTAGTGTCAATCTGAAGATATTAGGATCATATCCAAATGCAGGAACACCAAATATCAAACACAAAATATTACACATAAAACATCGCGATCAATTGGCAATCGGCGGCGACTTAGTTCGGTCATTTACAAAGGATTTGGTTAGCCGGATTTGACGGGTAACCTAGATTCATGATTGTAGATTTATGTGCTTTGTTTTCTTCGATTTGAAATCTTAATTCTATTTTTGTCTAATAGCAGTTTTCAAAAACTATCAATCTAAATGATCAATAAAGATCGTAAACTGATATCTGCATTCTATTGCGTCATCCCTAAATAAGATAGATTAATGAATTTCAAAACAACACCATGTTTTTGATATTTATGTATTTGTAAATATTGAAATATATGCTATTGAAATATTTATATTGCGCACATTATGAGAAACATAATTCCTGGATCCATTGTAGGTTATCACAGTATAATCACATTCCAAAAGACAATTATTATATACATGTATTTACATTCCAGTATTCCACGCTAAAATGATGTTTTCATCAATACATTTAAAACTCCGTTGATAAGGCGTTATTACTACGTACCGTTATAGTTCAAATCAAGCCAAGTTACTATGACGTCATAGTTCAAATAACGCCACTGCGGTTATACTCCTATAACCACAGTATACAAATGAATGGGCATATGTAAATATATTGAAATATATGAAGACGTTCAACATATATGTTCTATAGTACCAGTATTATTGTACTAGTTACGTGTTCCGGATATAGTCTTTTTGACAAATAATTTTAAATTATTCAACCTAAGCACTAATGGCTATACAGAACTAATACTATAGAATTTCATTCGGCTTCTGATATTCCATTGGTTCTTTAAAATGAATCTGAATGGAAATTTGTTCGGCCAATGTCTGGCTCATATTCATTTTCATTCTTTGGCTTAAAGAATTGAAAAAAAAAGATGAATGGAATATGAAAAAAAAATTAATGATTTGCTCCTATCCACTTCATAATATTTGAGCAATAGTCTCGGTAAGTGACACATGATGCTAATGAATTTGAAGACATTTAACACAAGTATCGAGCGGAGTACTATATTACCTTTTGCGAGACAGAATAACAAACAATACCATGACATCATTGTCAGTGATTGTATAAAAATGGCTTTATATTTCCAAAATACCACAATGTTAAGATATTTTTCGTATTTCTAACAGAATTATTTAAGGTCATACAATGTATGATGCAATAAATCTATCAATGCCTTTTTCTGTTGGATCTATTCAACTAAAGGGTTGCTTTGGGATGTAAAGAATATCCTTGCGATCGCTTGGTTGGTATTCAGTCTGAAAGGATCATATAACAGCATAGAAGAGATAAAGAAGATCCTGACGACAATCTCAACAGCACCCACAATAGAGCACCAAATTGAACATCGACAGACCCCTAGCAAGTAAGAGGTAAGACCAGGTGCCCGGGAGGATTAACCATCACCTGTTTGGCCTAGCTGCACACCGCCGTCGACATTCAAGCCGCACGAAAATGTAAACAATATCCACAAAACATGCACTGTCTGAGATCATGTCTATATGGACAGAGCCATGGAGACCATGTCAGGAAATAACACCCAAAACACTTACTGTCAAACCCTTCGCGGGGAGCTTTTTACGAGCTCCACCCGGCAAAGGCAAATGTGAACACAGACTTGCTAGAATTTATGGGCCAATTGATTCGTTATAAAAACCCCATCTATTGATAGCTGCAGATACTCTTTGATTATTTCATTAACAAACGATCCGTATAGATAATGTCCTTTAATGAAAATGTTCTCAGAAGTTACAGTTGCAAACAGAAAATATAATTTAGGTCAGAAGACTGCTTAAATCTGCCAATTCATAAGTGATTTTTCACGTACAGAAAGGGGGTGATATTATAAGAAAACTTGTAGTGAAACTGAGAATAACAGAAGCTAGATAACTGTAACAGGGGATGCTTACTCCTCCCGGGCACCTGGTCCCACCTCTAGCTTGCTAGGGGTCCGTCAATGCTTGATTTTGTGCTCTATTGTGAGTGCTGTTGAGATTATCGTCAGGATCTTCTTTATCTCATTTGTTCAGAAACAGAACGACTGATATCCTACGAAAATCACGTGGCATAATTAAATCGATTAAAGTATTGGGAAGAAGCGTAATCTAGATGTATTGCGTAGTATGTTTACATATATAAAAGTTAACTATTCCATAAAATCGTCAATTTCTTTCTTGTTCTTCATTTTTAGTCCTTGTAATGGCGAGTCTAGACATAATTAAAACTCAATTTACGAATAAATCTTTCAAATCTCTACAGATTGCAAGGAAAAAAGGGAGGGGGAAATGAAAAGTATTGACCTGAAATCGATTAGTTTTAAATTGAATCGTATGTTTTACAAAAAATAAACAATTATACCTCTTTGTATAATTAATTCAGTGAAAGTAAAACAAATATTAAGTCAAAGAAAATTTCAAAAATCATTATCAATGGACAAACGAAGCAAGGATAATACAAAACAAAACAAGAGAAGCGAATAATCTCCAAAGAGGCGAAGATAAGATGACATAATATGGACAAGTGGTGGGTGAGTGGGGGGATGAGGCTTGGCAGCATTTGCCGCCATTCACGCCATGCGGAAAATGAAAAAAAAAAACCGTATAAAATACGGTCTATCTGGTTCATAACTAATATTTCTTAAAAGTTGGAACAAATGAGTTAAAGAAGATCCTGACGATAATCTCAACAGCACTCACAGGTGCCCGGGAGGAGTAAGCATCCCCTGTTGGCTAGCCGCACCCGCCGTCGATGTTTATGAAGTATGGAAATGAAAATATAAAAACTTCATGCACTGTCTGACGTTATGTCTATATAGAAAGTGTTATGGCGACAATGTCAGGGAAGTATATTCAAAACACTTACTGTCAAACCCCTCGCGGGGAACTTTTTTACGAGCTCCACACGGCAAAGGGCATTAGTGTGACGCAAATGAGTTAAAGAAGATCCTGACGATAATCTCAACAGCACTCACAAACATGTTATTGAGGTTTTTGTTTCATTGTATCGTCCAAAACATTTTCGTGAAATATACTTCATTTGATATAAGATATAATAGTATAGGATGCAAAACTGTGTATAGTGACATAATTGATACTTTCACACCATCTGCAGTAATCAATCTGAGGCTTGCGAGAGACAACATAGGTTGCGCATGCACCAGTGACGTCATTTAATTTTTTAGACGCCTTGTGTGGAATCTTGTTTCGTTTTTTCCGCGAAAAGTGCTTTATAACAATCAAATGAGGTTAAGTTTAGCTTAGTTGTCACTGGTTTATAAAGAAATCATAGTTTTCCCCCGGAACTGAGCTTCAAATTAAAAAAAAGGAGGGGATCTCTAACAACTCTCGATCGCAAAACCCACAGCAAAACCCCAAAAATACCCAATGCTAAAAACCACAGACACACAGAGAAAGAGACACAAAAGGTACAAGGAATGCCAAATCAAATAGAAACATCAAACACAAATGACAACACATAAACCAAAGAGACCAATGCGCAATCGGTGCCGACTGCCATTTGCCACGCTAGTGTAAGTGCCGTAGAGGATGTGAAAGGGTTTATTAATGATATCAAGGTTTACACTAAATTCTAAAGGTCCGTATAAATGTATTTCATAGGGAAACCGAGGTCTTTATAATTTAAAACCACTTGCTTATACTCCCAAACAAATGGGGGAGGGTAGATTTGGATAAGCTCTACTCTTAGATTACAAACATCCACTTGGACGGTGTCTATTTCAAATATTTTAACAGTTTATACATTTTGTACATTTTATATCGGTGCATGCAAACACGACACGTGTTGTTTCGTCTTTTCTTTCTGTCTGACTTCAGGGACATGTAATTGATATATATGCCAATTCAAAACTGATGTATGATACTCATTACAATAGGTGTTTAGTTGCGTAACTCTATGCCAATGTAATCGCAATTTTCGCAGCTTTGCTCGTCGTGACATCTATTTCTAGTTCAAGATCAAGTTTGTAGTGAGGACAAATTGGTTTCAAAGAGTATGGTTCAATTTTGTCTCGTTCTCTTGCTCTGGACGCCCAGATAATTAAAATTTGTTTTACAACTGGATTGTAATAGTAATAGTCACAGCAATCGAAGACATGCTTTTTAGGGAAGCGTGGATAAGGCGGTCGGTGCATGGATCTCTAGTGAGAACTTGAACATGACGAAGTTGCAGTGATCACAGCAGAGCTCACACACACATACGAGAAGAAAAGGGGTAAAAGATACGGAGAAAACGAGAACAGTTTTGAGACTGACAATAGAAACTGTTTTACAACTAGAATGATATGGAAGTGTTCCAACCAACTCTATACCTTCTTGAAGAAAATTTCAAAACATGTTTTATGCACCAGACATGTGTTTCGGGTATAAAATCCTCATCAGTGATGCTTCCAGCCAAAATGAGGATATTTTCATTTCAATAGCACCCTCTGGTTTATTTTTGTTTTATTTAGATTTGTTTCTTTACAGAGAATGCGCGGCTAAAAATTTCCTGTAGGGTCGATTCAGTAGCTTATCCAAACAAAATCTATGGAAGGATGGTACTTATTTCGATGACATTTTTTGATGAAATGACAAATTTCCGAAATATCAAAGTAATATACCGGTATACGATGTCAACTTGGTAAGGACCAAAACAAAGCGACAGAGCTGGAAAGAAGTAACTAATACACTTCAAAACATCAAGTCACGGGGAAAGATTTCAACTGCTCCATACTGCAACAAGGAATTTTGACGATTTTCTTTGAAATATACTAGCAGTCATTAAAAAAGATACCCAGGGTAAATAATTCTCTTGATCATATAAGAAAATACAATGTCATCCTTTCGGTTGTGCGTAGCTGATAAAAATAGGGCGAAAAAAACTATAAAGTAAAATGTATAACGTCTGAATAACCATGGTGTCGTGATTTTCTATTTATTCACTGGGGAGGTACCTTGCTCTAGACGCACAGATGATTGAAATTGTTTAACAACGGGAATGTAACCATCGGAGCAAACAAGTACATGCTTTAGAGAGAAATGTGTACAAAGCGACCGGTGAATTTTTAGTGAGATCTTTAATATGAAGACAGGGCAGTGATAACAGCGGAACAGACACGGATTAGACGAGAAATGAAAAGAGAGAAAACGGGAGTATACAATGAGAACAATTGAAAAAGTAAATAATTAAAACATTTAACAACCGAATTTGTCAAAAGTGAACGTGTATTATACTTTGTTTAAAATCTGTCACTTTTATTTGTAAATCAAAGATTTATAAGCTTCTGTTTGGACGGTTTTCATTCCAAAGACTCAGTTTATACATTTGGTACATTTCATATCGGTGCATGCAAGCAAGACACGTGTTCATCCCGTCCATCCTTGCTGTCTGACTTCAGGGACAGGTACATACAATTAATATGAATACCAAATCAAAACTGATGTATATATTAACCTATTGCGGTTCTGCGTAGCAAATATCAATAGGCGGAAAAAAAAAGAATATATATTAAAGTCTGACGCTATGATGTCATGGTTTTCTATTTCTTCACTGGGGAGGTATCTTGCTCTAGATGCTCAGATAATTGAAATTGTAATAATTGTCATCATCGTAGCAAACAAACGCATGCTTTAAAGAGAAGCATGAGACACCCCATACAAAGATTGGGTGTGTCAATTATCAGTATTTATTAACACTTGGGCGAAACATGGAGAAAGCGAAAGGTGTTTTTCTAGTGAGATCTTCAACGTAACTACATGGAAGTGATCACAGCGGTACAAACACACAAATTAGATGAGAAAAGGGAAAACAATGAGAATAATTTTAAAGCAAATAAATGAAACTTTTTACAATTGGAATGTCACGGCAACGGCATTTGAAGACATATTTTAGAGGTAAGCGTGGAAAAAGCGGTCGCTAAATTCTAGTGATACCTCAAACCTGACGACATGGCAGTGATCACGGCGGAACACACATACACACACATTGGACGAGAAAACGGGAAAACAGAAGGACAACAAGTATTAGCTTTTACAAAAAGCTTGCCGGCAGTTAGCTTGTAAAATACTAGTAAGAAAAAATTGGAATAAACGATTTTTGTTCTTGTTTACCAATCGCACATTTCCGGGCTTTTCCGTTTTTATTTCCGATTCAAGCTACGGAAATTTCCGAGGATCTGTGATTGTTGTAGGACGTATCGGTACAAAGACTTTTCGATGCATCTTTCGGTTGAAATTGCACTGATACGATATGACTTTCATTTGTCAAGTCATCTAGACTCTTGAGCCGACCTGGTGAAAGTATCTTATGCACAGATTCTGAATAATCTTGACGAATATTTGCATATTTTGTAATTGTCCACCAATTATATTGCCAAGAGTTATTTTATCCGTGCAAGTATGTCACGATTGATTACAGTATACCGGCAGTCATGACTGCCGGTAACAATTCTAAGACAGACAATTGAAGTGGTTTACAACTGCAATGTATCAGACACAGCAATTGTATACATGTGTAGACAAAGGGGTCAGTGAATCTGCAGTGATCACAGCGAATAGAACTTGCGGACGGAGATAGAGAGAACAGTGACATCGGTTGAAAAGAAACGTGAACAATGCAACTTGTGTATTTCTACCGTTCTGTTCACTTAATCATGTAAATCTGAAACACCTTTTCTCTGAGTTATAATGTTGTCATCTTATAAAAAGATACAGAGTCGATGGTAACCTTTTGTCCGAACAAAGCTGATAAATAAAAATATATTAAAAGGTGTAACGTCAGACGCCTTGGCGTTATTGTTTTCCTTTTTTTTTTTGTACCAAAGACATTTTACATTTCTGCATTAAAGGTTGAAAAGATAAGCTACAAAATGTAATTCAAATTTTGTGTAACCATGAAACAGGTCAACTTAAGTGTGAAGATTGTTCATTCGACAGAATAAATTAACAAAGGGTGCTCTAGATTAACTGTTTTGTGCAGTCCATTTCTCAAAAATAGTAAAAATTGTGAAATTTCTTTTTTTGCCAGAATAAAGAAACAGCGAATGGTTCTACTCATACAGTAAGCTATATACATGTAATCATCAATGCTTCTAGTATATGTTTACTATAGAATAAAAAATCAAATAAGTTTTCACAGGCCGTTTTCAATGATATTCTTCCTCGACGTCAGCAGCGCTTTGTAATTTAAAGCTTAATGTTAAACGGCATGAATTTAATCCCAAATTGCACATAGAAAACGTCATCTGAAATGAGTTTCTGGCTATTTAATGTCGATGCATGAAAACTCGACACGTGTTCGTTCCGGCGTGTCTTGGTATTAGCTAGACTTCAGGACAAGTAATTGAAACTAGAAAGGTTTCTTGTTGCGGTTGCAACAAGAGTGTCTTCCTCCTATACAATTTTTGGTTTGGAAATATGAAGGACGTCACATTACATGTATTTATATTATATATTTAAGTTTTCAAATAGCAGTAACATTAAATTTTCAAACCGATAATTGTTGGTGAGCAACCATTTGATTTTTTTGGGGAGGGGGGGGGGGGGCAGGAATTCTATTGCCAGCCGGTAAAATTTTTTCAGCAATTTTCTGAGCAGGCCATTTTTTTCAGCCATTACCAGAGTCGGAGAAAAATTTTCGCCGGTTCTTCGGGCCGGATTTAAACAAATTGTCAAATGTTGTGAATGTCTGTGTAAGTTAAACTCCCCGCTGTTACAGAGTATGAGTTAATAACCGTTCCTTCAGATGTCTCTTTGCAATTAGCGAATTTCAGACAGATTGTATGATGTTAAAATAGAACCTTTTCTAGATTTTTGTGCCTATGCGTATTAGGTCTCTGGTAGATACAGCTATGTGAACAGTTTGTATTTATATTAATTAATTTTTTGACTTTAAATTGTCTGGCACAAAGGGCCAGCAAAAATTTCCATATCATGCAATGTATCCTTACTTTTGCATGGTCCGGGAAAAAAAAAAATTGCCGGCCCTTTGGGCCGGAATATTTTTTTCAGCATTTTTCAGAGCCGGGATTTTTTTTTGCAAATTCTTCCTGCCCCCTTCCCCCATAAAAAAGGCGAGCTCGTAGCTGTAGAACCAATTTTCTTGAGAAATGGTAATAACAAGTTACGTTCAATATATATATATAAATACCATGAGGTTCTCGCTGTGCATTTGGACCCCCCCCCCTTCCCTTTTTTCAAAGTTTATTTTTCTTGTTGCGGTTGCAACAAGAGTGTCTTCCTCCTATACAATTTTTGGTTTGGAAATATGAAGGACGTCACATTACATGTATTTATATTATATATTTAAGTTTTCAAATAGCAGTAACATTAAATTTTCAAACCGATAATTGTTGGTGAGCAACCATTTGATTTGGGGGGGGGGGGGGGTTTAGGAATTCTATTGCCAGCCGGTAAAATTTTTTCAGCAATTTTCTGAGCAGGCCATTTTTTCAGCCATTACCAGAGTCGGAGAAAAATTTTCGCCGGTTCTTCGGGCCGGATTTAAACAAATTGTCAAATGTTGTGAATGTCTGTGTAAGTTAAACTCCCCGCTGTTACAGAGTATGAGTTAATAACCGTTCCTTCAGATGTCTCTTTGCAATTAGCGAATTTCAGACAGATTGTATGATGTTTAAATAGAACCTTTTCTAGATTTTTGTGCCTATGCGTATTAGGTCTCTGGTAGATACAGCTATGTGAACAGTTTGTATTTATATTAATT
Organism: Pinctada imbricata; assembly: GCA_033119305.1. NCBI lineage: Eukaryota > Metazoa > Mollusca > Bivalvia > Pterioida > Pteriidae > Pinctada > Pinctada imbricata. The sequence goes on along the minus strand of VSWD01000014.1, from coordinate 14,964,690 downwards.
AATTTTTTGACTTTAAATTGTCTGGCACAAAGGGCCAGCAAAAATTTCCATATCATGCAATGTATCCTTACTTTTGCATGGTCCGGGAAAAAAAAAAAAAATTGCCGGCCCTTTGGGCCGGAATATTTTTTTCAGCATTTTTCAGAGCCGGGATTTTTTTTTGCAAATTCTTCCTGCCCCCTTCCCCCATAAAAAAGGCGAGCTCGTAGCTGTAGAACCAATTTTCTTGAGAAGAGAAATGGTAATAACAAGTTACGTTCAATATATATATATAAATACCATGAGGTTCTCGCTGTGCATTTGGACCCCCCCCTTCCCTTTTTTCAAAGTTTATTTTTCTTGTTGCGGTTGCAACAAGAGTGTCTTCCTCCTATACAATTTTTGGTTTGGAAATATGAAGGACGTCACATTACATGTATTTATATTATATATTTAAGTTTTCAAATAGCAGTAACATTAAATTTTCAAACCGATAATTGTTGGTGAGCAACCATTTGATTTGGGGGGGGGGGGGTTTAGGAATTCTATTGCCAGCCGGTAAAATTTTTTCAGCAATTTTCTGAGCCGGCCATTTTTTCAGCCATTACCAGAGTCGGAGAAAAATTTTCGCCGGTTCTTCGGGCCGGATTTAAACAAATTGTCAAATGTTGTGAATGTCTGTGTAAGTTAAACTCCCCGCTGTTACAGAGTATGAGTTAATAACCGTTCCTTCAGATGTCTCTTTGAAATTAGCGAATTTCAGACAGATTGTATGATGTTTAAATAGAACCTTTTCTAGATTTTTGTGCCTATGCGTATTAGGTCTCTGGTAGATACAGCTATGTGAACAGTTTGTATTTATATTAATTATTTTTTTGACTTTAAATTGTCTGGCACAAAGGGCCAGCAAAAATTTCCATATCATGCAATGTATCCTTACTTTTGCATGGTCCGGGAAAAAAAAATTGCCGGCCCTTTGGGCCGGAATATTTTTTTCAGCAATTTTCAGAGCCGGGATTTTTTTTTTTTTTTTTGCAAATTCTTCCTGCCCCCTTCCCCCATAAAAAAGGCGAGTTCGTAGCTGTAGAACCAATTTTCTTGAGAAGAGAAATGGTAATAACAAGTTACGTTCAATATATATATATAAATACCATGAGGTTCTCGCTGTGCAGGTTCAAATTTGGACCCCCCCCACTTCCCTTTTTTCAAAGTTTATTTTGAATTTCCATCATGGCGACATCGTTCAATATAAACAGAACTGTTTTCGAAAAACAAGGGGAGGGAAGAATGTTGGAGAAATTGTTCATCAATTTGTAAATAAACCAACCGAAAATTATGTTCGAACGTTTGCTAGAATTAGAAATTAAACTTGATGTTCAAAATATAGTTATTGAAGTTTAGAAACAGGTTTGTAGGTTAGAAATCGGAATCAAACTACCACTTTTTGTGTGTAAATTCTGGTTTGTAGCTGATCTCTTCTAAATTAATCAACTGTTTTAAAATCAAATTGTGTATATCGAAATGTATTTATGAAATGCATATTCATCATTGCCGTGAAATCGGAATTTGAAAATCTCAACACTGCTTTTCTTGAGTCGGACTCGGACTACCAATTTTAGTGTGCGCCCGATCTGTTGGCGTGAAGGTGTATCGAAATACCCAACTCAAAATTTCGATGCTCATATCTTTTCAACAGTAAGAGATAGGAAAAATCAGAAAGACTAAATAAGACAGATATATAGATTAAAAAATAATAATATTGAAATTTTTAGGAAACTTCATAAGCTTAATTTTTGTTTACTATTATAAGCAAAAAAGTGTCTTCCTCCTATGAACTTCTGAATTTGGAAATATGAAGGACGGTGAAGGACGTCATCGTAATAAATCGTTACAGTGTGCATCTAGCATTTCATATCTTGCATGGCTGTCGACTTTCAAAAAGAATGGAAATTGTAGATAGCAAAATACGAGATATTTAAGCTTACAAATAGCAAAACATGAAATTTTCGGTCCTTTTGAGTAATTCGACGCTCCCGTCAAATATTTGAATCTACTAAAAAACATGATAAAAAAAAATAACAGAGACCAAAAATAAAAAAGACCAATCTAGCTTTTACTCCAAACGTAACGTTGGAGAACTTTCATTGTCCTAGCTTACAGGGTTCTTGAGAAATCGCTGATCCAATTTTCCACGGTTACGAAAACAATAGGTCTTCCGACGGAAGTCGGAAGACCTAATAAATGCTCTTTCAAAACTGATGTGTATAACCTATTAGAATAAGTGTAAAATTACGTAAGACTCTGTCAAGTTGAAAGCAATTTTCCCAGCTACACTTAACGTTTATGTCTAGTTCAAGATCAAGTTGGGAATAAGGACAAATAGGGTATTACTGAAGTATACTTTGTTTTCATTCTCCAGACGCAACTTTGGAATAATTGAAATTCGATTTTTTTTTTCGAAGACATTCATTACTAACAGTTTAATGTATTTGTCCTGTCGCGTTACGCTTGTATATTTATTGACTTTGTTATATATACATGTAATAAAAGCCATGTTGGACAGAATGAGATGCGAATAATCGATTACGCACACATAATTGGTATAGATACTATTATATACACTTAGGGATCACTATGTCCGTTGTCTGTCTGTATGTCTGTCTGTCACACTTGGATGTCACACCCTATATAAAAGTGATTCCTAAGTGTGGCTATGTTTCGCATGCGACACGTGTATTTCTTTTTAAGGTAAAAGTCATTACTGAGAACAGTCAACAAATAAATAGATATTTCACTAAATGCTCTTTTCGTACTAGATTGCTTTTTGAAAATATTTGTTTATTGGAAAAGCCGGATCCTTGTTTATGTAGGCTTCACACTGTCCCGATTATGATATCCGATGGACACACGAAAATAAAATTTTCAATTTCGTGCGAAGCTACTCACGAATAAAGTTAAGATCCGCACAGCAACCGACGTTTTTACGATGCTAAAAGATGATTACACGATGCCAAAAGATGACTACACGATTGTATCCGAAACGCTCCCGATGACAACACGACGGGACGAATTTTATCTTAAAACATATTCGAAGGTCATCAGGGGGTGTAATCAGTACGGCACTTCGTGTACGTATACAGAAAAAATACTCCTTTTTGCGTACAAAACACACTCACATATCCATATTTTCCCCATTTTTCTTCGATAATTGAAATATGACGGGACTCCCTCGTTGTCTATTCGACCTTTTAATTATTAAACCTATGATTTCTCAATTAATTTTGTTCACCCGTGTTTCCATTCGAGCGTGAAAGCTGCATTACTAACTCTCTACAGCGCATTCGAATGAGCATTGACTAGGTAAATTCAATTTTTTTCATATTTTATATAATATTCTTTATTTCTTATAGCCTGAATCTAACAAAATTTAAAAGTGATGTATAATAAATAAACATACATTATATTATGTATAAAATGACACAGAAAGTGAAGAACAAGTTCAGAAATGTACGTTGTATACAGGAATATGAATAATTCGTACGTAGTATAACACTAGTAAATGAACGATTACAGAGGATACTTTTAAAATGGAGATTTACTGACATTCTCAAGGCAACATGACATCATATAACGGCATTGTAAGAGATTAGCAAAGAAAACAGTCCTCAAACAAGTATGTCAGCAAATAGGCCATTTGACAGAATCTCCAAAATTCTACTTCAAGAATAGTTATCAATATATACATGATATAGGAACAATCCATAATTCTTACTAGAAAGAACTACCCTTAATAAATCCATACTAATGCCGATTTTTTAAGATCTTTTTCACATTATACCTCCTATATTCTTTTACTTGACGCCATTTCATATTTTGTTTATGACACGTTACATTACGCGCCGTTCGCAAGAAAAGACGTTGAAATATCAAAATTTGGACGTTATTTCAATCAATAACGATGAAATTAGGTTCCTATTTCATTTGTAGTATTTATGTGGAAGATAACAGTGATGTGGTATCTTCGTACCAATTCATGTTAGGATCTTCGTCTGTATTGCAATAATCATTATCAACAACTTAAATAAAAATGCATAACTCCTCGTTCAAAAGTTTTCAAAATTTTCGTCAGCGATTGCTTTCAAATATTTTGAACGCTCCGAGATGACGAAAATTTGAAAGCTATCCCTGACGAAAATTTCATTAACAAAGATTAGTTAACGAAATTTTCGTCATCTATACTTTTCGAAAGCTTATTGGTAGCTTTCAAAATTTCGCCATCAAAAAAGCTGACGAATAGTTAACAAAACTTTCGCATTTAGCTTTCAAAATGTCGTCATCTCGGCGTTTAACTTTCGACTGGTCGGGGCTGTATGAGGTTCTCAGGGACAACCCATTTGTAAATATCGTCTTTCTACTGCATATATTTTCTTACATTTTGCTTCAACCACAACCTTTAGCTAAAATGTTGAAGGAAGACAGACAGACGAACAGACAGACGGACAGCGACAATCTAAAGAGCGGAATTGCGTTGCAATCCGGCAAACTGTTTAATGATTCATTGTTAAATGAAGTAATTATTCGTAAATGACAAATGAGCAACTAAAGTCCTGCTCTTTAAGTTTATTCTGAATCTCTGACCGTTATATGCATATATACATGTATATCAGATATGTAAACTTGTTTCGTTATGACCTTTCGTAGATCAGTTTCAATCTATCTCTTTCCCAAATGCATTGAACATTATGTTTGTATTTTAAGTGCGCAATGTACAAAAAGGGTCTTATTCCGTTGCAATGCGTACAAAAACAGGCTTGTTCTCAATTTTTCTGTGAAAATCTGGTTTTAGATGGGCAGAAGATAAAACTTTAGCTTCCTTTAATGGTAAGGTAAGTAAATATGTATACATACATATAGAGAATAAGTGTCTTAATTTGTGTTTTGTTACGGGTATGCAACACACATCAAGTGCATTTATCGTACATGTAATGCGCGTTAGCGCATTTCATGCGATAAATGCACTTGATGTGTGTTGCATACCCGTAACAAAACACAAATTATGACATTTATTCTATATATATGCACCATAGTTGTCTGTATTATTCTTGTTTTCTGAAATTGCTTTTTCTAGGTAAAAGGGCGACGTCAAAATCATCTCGCCGCGGGTTCAGTTTGCAGGTTAGAACAGCCGTCGCGGCATGTTTCTTTAGATCTTATGCATTGTGACGTCACGAGTGTTAATACACGAATTGCAGCACGTTCCTTTCAATAGTAACATCTCAGGGAATTACATTGGCTGTGCATATATATCGGGATATACGAATTATGGAGTATAATGAGTTTTTAAGAAAGTTGCCTTCAAAAAGTAAACAAGTTACCTCGTGGTTCTGCAGGCTTCCTGACAAAATTAGGCACTTTGGAAGGACCGTGACAGTATAGATAATTAGGTAATATATTTCTCTACCGAATGATTATAAGATTAAATTTCTCTTTATCTTGAATACACCTAAAATGCAAAATTCAATCGAACAACCTTACCTGAAGCGGAAGTTTACTTCATATTTTTTTTCCAGCGTACATGAAAATGCGTACTGATTAAACCCCTTGATCTTTGAAAGTTTGATTTTACAAGGCATATCATTACAGTTCTTTAAGTGAAAGTGTGACTACCAGACGGACAAATAGAAACCGGGTTCAGTTATCAGTGACCTTTGCGTAGCAGTTGACATGTATTATTGTCAACCAAAAATCGTCTTAAAATATCACGAATTTTATTTATAAACACCATTGGTGGAAAAAGGTGGAAGACGTGATTATTCAATGTAAGAAAGATGAAAATGGATATATGTCACAACAAGATACTAGTATTGCCAGTAATTATAGAAAATATTGAGTCTGTACATGCTCTCTTAGATACATTTTTTAAGGTCAGGGTGGCGACTTTTAATAGAAATTAGGTAGAAGAAATATGGATAGGTTCATATGTAGAGGAACATCTCCTCAAACTATTCAGACCAAAAAAAATCAAAATTTGCCCGTCTCGTTTTTTGGCTATAAACGTCCATTTTTGGCCTATAATAACATTTTTGTCATTTTAGAGAATACCACTTCATAACTTTACATACCTCTGAAATGCATGAAATTTCAAAAATTCATATATATCCTTATTTTTCCAGATTCTTATAGTTTGTGGATGAATTAAAGGCTATTTTGAGAAATTCTGATAAAATAATCAGTTCTAAGGAGAGTATTTTCTCATAAAAACTATGTTGCTGGTTGCCATGGCAACAACTCATTATTTTTATTAATAGCTAGAAGGTCGTCAGCTACACAATTTTTTTTTTCTACAAATATATCTATGGTATTACTTTATCCTAAGGCAGTAAAATCAATATGTACCCGAATAAGTTTTTGAGCAAAATGACCGTTTCTATAAATAGCACAATAATTTATGCAAAAAATAAACATTTTGACCCCAAAACATAGAGTTGAATTGAAAGTCAAATTTCTAATTATCTCACTTTTAAAGAGTATTATGGATAGTAAATATTCTGATGTTTGAATCCTTGATAGCAGAACTCTTGCAAAAATGACAAATTTTTTCCTATTTTCGGCGATTTTTCATTGAAAAATATGCATTTTCCCCAAAATATACATTCAGCAATGAAAGTTACGAGGATTATTATTTTTTTCTAAAATAATATAACAATCTGAGCTTATACCATGTATCGTTTATGTCTGTTTCTAATATTATGTGATATGAAAATAGAGTCATCTCCCTGTAGTCGCAACCCTAACCTTAAAGCAGTAATGCTTCTGCCTTCTTTTTCCTGATCGTAACATCATCAAGGCACGTCATTTTGCTTCATAATGCATTGATTGTGAACTTGCAAATTGAACTTGCAAATTTGACGAAGACAGAAAAGTTTTTATTTTGATAAATTTTGATTGACTCAGACAAAAACTTTAAAAATGGCTTTGAATATTATGTATTTGAAATGTTTTGTTTAATAATTTTGTGTCTGTCATCTTTGGTATCGGGATCCAATCTTAACCCCCTCGTACTAGAGTACGATGACATTACGTTTTCATTTCGATGGAATTGCGAGGTTGTCACGAAGTCGTATATCCTTCCTAGCTCCATCGGGAGGTTCTTGACACGTTCGTAATGCCTCCGTATGGCAAAATTTCCCCGATGTAGAAACGAAGATGTTACGAATACGCAAGATGCCTTCTCGATGGTCTTACGAAGGGCAAGATGATTACACGAACCTGTTTCGAAGATTGTCCTTCGGGAGTGCCATCGGGAATTTTTTGGCATGCCAAAGATTTTGACAGCACTCCCGAAGTTGTTCCCGAAGTTTGACAAATCAAGCCGGCATTCATACGATGGTTCAAGATGGCCTTACGAATAGCCCGATGATATAACGATCACACCCGAATTAAAAAAAAATCCTTTATCGTGTGGCCATCGGCTGCTTAAATCGGGACAGTGTGACGCCAGCATTACTAGTTGCATTTCTGGCTTGTGACGTCGATTCATTGGAAGAAACAATGATAAAAAAAGACAAGTATTAGCTTGCCGGCAGTTAGCTGACATTAAGTCTAGTAAGAAAAAAATAGTATAGTCAAGCTCGGCAGCACAAACGATTTTTATCAGTTCTGTTAAACCAATCGCACATTTCCGGGCTTTTCCGTTTTTATTTCCGATACAAGCTGCGGAAATTTCCGAGTATCTGTGATTGTTTTAAGACGTATCGGTACAAAGACTTTTCGATGCATCTTTCGGAAGAAAATGCACTGATACGATTTATGACTTAAAGTTCATTTGTCTCTTTGACTCTTCAGCCGATCTGATGAAAGTATCTTATGCACAGATTCTGAAAAACCTTGACGAATATTTGCATTTTTTATAATTGTCCACCAATCATATTGTCAAGAGTTATTTTATTCGTGCAAGTATGTCATGATTGATTACAGTACACCGGCAGTCATGACTGACGGTAACAAACAAACTGAAATATAGGAAAAAATCAAAATTTATCCAAAGCACCTTTATTACCTAATATCAACTATGGCAATTAAAGCCATGAAGGGGACGTAGCACTTATAGAAAATTAAAAGAAAGGAGGGGATCTCCAACAACAATAGGTTGCAGCACCCACAGCAAAACCCCAAAACAACCAATGCAAAAAAAAAAAAAAAAAAAAAAAAAAAAAAAACAGAACAGAACAGAACAGACACCCACAGAAAGAGACGCAAAAAGGGACATCAACTCACACCATAGAAACATTAAACATAAGAGACCACACATAAACAAACGAACCAATGGGCAACCGGTGCCGACTTAAAACGGCCATCTGCCACATAAGTAGCAGACGATGTGGTTAATCGTTATCCTGGATTACGTGCGCACACTCTCCCACTATTCCGATTTCCCAGAGGTCTCGAAGAACGCACACTTATTGTGTAAAACAACCTCTTCACTGTTAGATGACCACACACAAGACTGTAAAAGGCAGAGTTTCAAGCAACAAAGATATTCAATACTAGTATGTAAATGGATATAAAAAGAGGACGTGCATAATACAGTCCGTGCTCTGCCGTCTCTAGCGAGCTCATATATGTTATCACCCGAGGAGTCTGACTGACATTCAGAGAGGACAGGTGGTCGGGGCCCTGTCTTCTCTAAAGAGGTTAAAGTTGTGTTATCCTCCTAGTTGTGACAATCACAGTGATTTCTACCTCAGTAGCATAATGACATAAAGCTCGTAGTGCTACATGTAGCCTCTTGCATAATTTTTTTTCTTACTGCATTGAAAGTATTTATCAGTAAATTTTCACACACAGTGCATGGCGGATTCAAGGGGGTATACGGAGGGGGCGTCCCCCTCCCCCGCACTGACCCAAAAATGTAAAAAAAAAAAAAAACAAACTAAAAAACATGTATATTTTGACCCATTTTCAGTAAAATCGGCAAATTCGCCCCTTGACCCCCGGCAAAGGGGGAGCTGGATCCGCCACTGACACAGGTGATTTAGCCAGAACGAAATAATATTATAATCTCTACAACATGGACAAAACAGCATGATGACATGAAGCTCTTACATGTACTAGCCTCCTGAAAAGCGAAATGATATTTTATTATTGTCTCTATTTTAATTTACTTCCTTTGCATTAGCATGTAGGTATATGAAAAACTGATTCTATTGATCGTTATATCATTCATGTCATAACCACATGTAATGAGAAAGTATACCCCACCCCCCACCTTTTTCAAGAAAAATGATAATGATAATAAATCCAGCTTGAAATAAATGACGACTTACGTGTCATTCCCCCCCAAAAAATGTTTGAAATCAATTTTTGGAGATAAAGAGCTGTACAAGTCAACAATATATAGTAGAAACCACAGGTTGCCGATGTTTATTAAATTATATCTAATGAAAAATAAAAATCAACCCTTTGTTGTTATTTATCAAACGTACAGGGAAAAAAATCCACCAAGGAATTTAAAATGTCAATTTGATCATCGATGTACATGTACTATATATATATATATATATATATATCTTTGGCGATTCCCTATCGCTCCTTGTAGTTGCATGACATAATTATGTTCACGTGTACACTGTGTGAGTGACCTAAATGTCAATGTGACGTAGTCAATGACGCACCATGCCAGACGAAGTTCAAGGACTGGCTGTGCATTCACCGACACTGTGTAGCACTTGTGGCCATGTGGGTACCCATGGGTTCCTTTAGTTTTTAGGATGTATACTGTGCAAATTCGTCTTAGTGGATCAGACTTATTCAAAATTTAGGTTGAATGTTTGATCTACTTTTGTCATTCATCTTCGCCAGTGGCAGTGAAATGTTATGTCGAGGAAGGTTGTGATTATCACACGTTCGACTGAAATCGATCTGTTACATGTTGCGTGCGGTTCGGCAGTACGATCTTACGATGAAATATTTCATTTCGTGTTAAAATCTCTGTTCAAAAGGCATCTTCCCTCTTTATTTATTACTTGTTAATGTATGCGTACACAAAGCTTAAAAGTAGTTAGTACTGCACAATATCCTCCCTACTTTTAGGCTTATTCGGCTTACATCTTTTAGGCTAAGTCACATGACGTCCGCCAAGATGGCGGTCCCTATGACGCGCTTACCAAGATGGCGTCCCTACTCGAAGGAGAAGGAGACCGTTTTATGACCCAGAGGGTCATTTTGTATGGCCCAGGAGGGTGTCCGCCAAGATGGCGGCCCCTATGACGCGCTTGCCAAGATGGACGTCCGCCAAGATGGCGGCTCCTATGACGTGCTTGTTAAGATGGCGTCTTAGAGTTAATTATAGGTAGCCATCACCACTTTACCAGGACTTTGGACCTGCTGGTACGTGTACCAGGTGGGTTTACTACCTTTTTTAGTGAGACGTGAAGAATGAGTGCCTTTGAACTTACAGGTATTTCTACCTTGCCAGAGGTAAGGACACACGCTAGATGCACAAAGCAAGGGCACAAAGCCCGTTTCTCGTAGTGACAGGATCAGCGTTCATAGCCCGATCATCATACGAGGGGAAGCTCCGCCCACTTCCCGAGTGGCTTAGGGGTATTTCTACCGCGCCAGAGGACCACTCTAAAAGATAGTGCGTGACCCACCCTTCAACGTCTCTCTTAGTCCGAATTTTCTCTTTACATCTGTACACTTTTTACATCTTTATACATATGTACTCTTTTTGTTTTCTTGATTTTGTCTTTCTTTTTATTAACCCAGACAACTTCTGAAAGTCATGGTTTCAAAATGATTTCTAAAGGTTCTGTCGAAAGCCCATCTCCTAACACTTTCCTTTTGCAATAAAAGTACGAAAACCCACTTCTTTCTTGAGTGTAAGTAAACATGGTGTTATCTCGCGCGCGTATCCCGCGATTGATCCCGCTCCCTGCCTTTTCATTTTTCAAAACATTGTCATACGTTTCCCACGCATCTGTGACATTCTTTTTCTTGATACCCTTCGAACTAAACTTACATTCCTCCCCGTTAGCTACCACATACGTCTTTGAACACAAGCCAATCATTCTATCCCCCTCGTATTCCGTTTTAAATAAACCAGGTACTCGCCTATCGAATTTCTTGTGCTTGTCACAGCATTCGCGCGGAAGGAATAGAGGGGACGCGTCATCGCGGCAGAATCCGCGCAGGTGGTGTTCGTAACTTTGACGCATATCCGGTTTGATAACATCCCTCATAGTCTCCCCACTGATACAAAGATAATTAGAATCGGTGTCCATTTCTAACAACATGTAATCGGCGCGATCGACATAGACGTCCAAAAAGTCGTAATTGAATTCCAACATTTTGAGTTTGCCGTATTGCAAGATGAAATAACCTAATTGGATCGGAAGGTCCATACTGATTTTCTTTTTAGCCATTTCTAGTTCGTAAAATTCGTCCCCTAAATGTGTCGCGTTGCGAAATTCGTCTTGATTGATCGCGAGGCAGGTTTGTCTTTCACCGCGCACGTACACGATATCGCGGTGTTTGGTTTTGTCCATGATTAACGACCCATACCCCGAATTCCCTATCAATTTCATCGTATCCCCAATAATCCCCATTTCCGGTCGCGCATCCCCCGCCCTTCTCGCTTCGGTCACGTCTTTGACAAATCTTTTGAAACACGCGTGCGCGTTAAATTCCACCACCTGATAAATGCGCGTGACTTTTAAACCGTGTTCTAAATACCATTTTAAAAGGGGCGTGGCCAAAAGAATCTTTTCCGCTTTCATTCCCCCTACCAAAAGTCGTCTAGGATGGTCACTTAACCCCTCTTTCTTGATATGGTCTTGCATGTGTGCCCCAATGTCTTCAAATTTCACTTCGGTATTGCAAAACAGGGGAGACATTTCTTTAAAGTACTCCCAGGGAGATAATGTGTGTCTAAAACCCCCCTCCCACCTGTCAGGTACCTCGATATCTACTTCGACCATCCCGAACAAAATGTTTTCTCTCACCCCGTTCAAAATTTGTGTTTCATTCACCCTTCCCCTATATTTTCGATAAAATCTAGGTCGCAGTTCCCACCCTAGGGCATGAATTTCGGGGTGCTCCCTACAAAAATTCTCAAAATCACATTCCCACATCTCGATCACTTGATATCCCTTCCCTTTTAAGTAAGCCGTCGTTTTCTTGGTTTTGATCAATTTCTTTTCTCTGTTTTGAACCCAACCCTCGTCTGTCACCCTGTCCGTCAGTCTACATTGATGACCGTGAAAATAACATCCGTGAAATTGATGAATAGTGTTGGTCCCTTCGTCATAGCCGTCAACTGGATAAGGCCCCACCCTCTTTTCTTGTCCGTCATTCCTGGCATGTTTGATGTCCTTACCCTCGTACTTATTCAAATAATTCATCCATTGATACATCTTGATGTTTCTATCCCTCACTTCCGGTTTGAATCCCTCCTCTGCCTTACGTCTGACCATGGTTCCCACGGGCATGTCCTGACCTATACACCCCAAGTACAATGCATTACAATCATACCCCAATACCTTTTGACACAGTTTCCCTCCCCTGATCGGCGTTTCTCCCTTGACCGCTTTCCGGTGATAAATGATTGAAGGACCCCCCACAATGTTTCTTTTAATGCAATGATACAAGTCCTTGTTTCTCTCGTCAAATATGGTAAATTCTGCCCCCTCCCTCTTGGCCGTATCAAATAACATTTTCCTAGCGATTCCCGGGGCCGACATGGCAATCTTAAAAATGTCAATGTTCCGGTCAAAATAAAAAGTCTGTAGTCGGGTCACGGCCGTCACAAAGGGTCCTACATCCAAATTATTGTACCACACCAGAAAGTCTTTAAATGTCGTCATGTCATGGTCCACCCAAGCCTGCCTACAAAGGTCGTACTCGTCGTCGGAAATACAAGTCTGTTTTAAACTACTATAGAAAGCAGCAGGGGGAGGTAATTCTGTAACTTCTAATTTTGAAACATCGTCAAACCATTCGTAAGGAAAGTGACCTTTAGATTCTTCGACCTGATAAGCTTTTAAAAATTTAGCATAAGAAGTCCCGGGGGCCAAAAAGTGAGAAATGTCCAAAAATTTCAAAGTCTCCGTCGAAATACAAGCGTAAGCATTGTTCTTTTTGATGGTAAAACAGTACTCTTCCTCGTGAAGGCCCAACTGTTTGGCTAATTTTGTTTTGATCAAATTCAAATCGTACTTGGCCGAATTGAAACCTAACACGGGTACTTGTTTGATGTACCCCCGTAATTTCCCGTATAATTGTTTGAGTTTTTTCTTTTCACAGTCGTCTTCCTCCTCCTCCTCGTCACTCGTCGAGTCCTGAATCATTTGTTCTAACTGATTTAACACTAACCCCCACCTTTCCCTAGCCAACCCTTTTACCTTTTCCGCAATACATTCCATATATTCAACCATACCTTTGACCAAATCGTCTGCATTGGAGTTGACAATACAATGAGGGTCCTGAAATCCCGGTACATTACTAGCAATCGAAACCGAAATGGGGGCGTGTTCGTGAGTCCATTCGACCTTGTCTGACCTTTGACCTTGAACTTGATGTAATATGGCTTCAAAATCATACACAATGAACCAAGGATATACTTGATCGGGGCATCCTATCCCAAAATAGGACAATTCCTCAAACAATGTTTTGGTAGGTTTATAAAAGCCACCGGGGTAAACAAATCTGGTCTTATCTTGGCACCTGAGCTCGTGACGTTTGTATGTACCATGATGGTCCCACAATTTGTCACAAAATTTGCATTGATACTTTTTAGCAAACAGACTAAAGTCTTTGATGTACGAAAAATGACCTTGATACAAGTGCACATACATCGTCTTTTCGTAACGCCCCCTAGATTTATAAATAGAGCTCGTGTGACCTTCTTGATTGAGAGCGTAGACCTCGACATTGATTTGAAAACATGATTCAAAATCGGGTAAATCCTCATAGTCCACCCCCTGAAAGTCTTTTATCCCTCCCTTGAAATTTGCCCAAACCCCAAATAATTGACGGGCCTTACCCTCCAAACTTTTAACATCATACCCTTGGTGCAAAGCTAAACAACGGAAAGCACAGTAATGATCGTCATATGACTTGTTCGTATGTTTGTTGACGTCTAGTTTTTCTAAAGCCTGGTTGTTTTGGACATAATCGGGGAGGGGTCCGTGCAAATCCCCAATGGGATAAAAGGTGTGAAAGATCGTGAAGCGAAAATTAGTCACCAGAACGGGGACCCATTTTGTGTCCGGTCGGTGTTGGAGGAGGAGGGTAAACAAGTCCATCCGTCTTAATTTCAAAGTCAGAGTCCGCAAGTCGCGTCTCTTAGAAATGTACAGAGGTCTGTCGAGTACCGTGTCATTGTAAAAAGGTCGAAAGTACCTATATTCCCCCGTCTCCCTGTGCCTCAAAATGACCCCAAACGACAAGTTCAATTTAAAAGCGTGGTCTTGTCGGTCGTATATAGCCTCGGTGGCCTGTCTAATTTGGTCTTCGTCGACGTCATTTCCGGTCGGGAAGTTATAAGTCGAAATATTAGGTCCCGGGGCATTCGGTTGTAAGATTAAAGGTGCATTGGCTTCGTAAACCGTCTTTAATCGTTCGTTCGTACTAGGTCCCTCCCAAGGGGCAGGTTGGTTCCCCCAGGGTGTGTCTTGTAATTGTCCCCCCACTTGATAATGATTAGTCATGTTATGAAGGTACAAGTCGCGTCGGTTGTCAAAACGTTCGTCACATCGTCTACATTTATATGAAGAAGGACCAGGTTGGGGGACTGAAGAGGGCTCCCTTTCATATAAAATGTCTGATTTCGTTTGTTTAGGGGGAGAGGGTCCCGGGGTCTCGTCGTCTGAGTGTCGTTTTGCACCTTGAGCGTGATGGGACATGTGCCTTTTCAGTCCGTGTGCAGTAGCGCACATTTTGTTGCATCTAGGGCATCTATGTTCTTCCTTAGGTAGGTCGCACGTCAATTCGTGTCTGTCTTTATACTCTTTACGAGAGAATTCTTTAGAACATTTTGAACAAGAGAATTTAACATTCTCGTGAGCTGATCGCTTATGGCGATTAAGATCTTGTTTATAATTGTAACTCTTACCGCAAATCTCGCAGGTGAACATCTCCGTTGACGTCTCGGCTGTGGAGTGACCGAATGAACCCACGCCGTCGGTTTAAATACGATCCAAACAAAGAAACATGAAACGACCATTCTGATTGGTCAATTTAATCACGTGACCTGTCAATCACTTTTAAAGCCACGCCCACTTTTTTTTCTGCATTCTGATTGGTCAATTTAGTCACGTGACCCAAAAGACGCTTTCTGATTGGTTAATGTAAACACCCAGGTACCCACTTGTTGCTCACCGTAACCTCAGTCACGTGACATGGAAGACGTATTCTGTTTGGTCAATGTAAACACCCATTGTTTGCATACTTTTCGAACATGTATGGACTTGTGATCGTAAATAGTAAGATATTTACATAAACGAAAATTACTAAGTCTATAACGTACATTTTATTACCACAATTAATGCTCATGATAAACATCATACATATAATCGTACAATCTGACGTAAAATCACAGAATATTTGAACAAATAATGAACAGATTTACCAGAAAGAAGATAACCGGGTGCTTAATGAAACAAAAAAAATAGACCAGATTGATTTAGTACACCGGAAGTAGTTCATTTAGCTGCAAGATCTCTTAATAATTTTGGTTTAGTGTTACATATAATTACCGATTGTGGATGCCATTAAAGAGTCCAAATGTTTCATAGAAATTCCAGCATATGACAAATCAATTGGATGCGCTTGTAAGAGACTGAGTAATGCCATAAAGATAGACACAAACTCTGGTCCATGATCCTCCCTCTCCGTTTCAAGCGCATGGGCCAGTTCATGGATAATTGTATCCACAACGTCTATATATGTTCCATGTCGTTGTACATTGATGAATATAAATACTGCAGAATCAAAGGGATCTGTGGTCGCTCCGAAAAATTGGATGGAAGAGACGAATTGGACGTAAAGAGTACGAAACTGGCATCTCCGATCTCCAACAAAACTTGCAAACAACTGCACTAGATCAACCACAAGGCGCTCGCATATTTGCAATGAAAGGTTGGGTTGACTCTGTTTCATTGCTTGCGAGTATACATAATCAATCTCCACGTGCATGTCTGTAGCAGGGCGTTGTTCTAAATCTAGGAGACGGAAGGCCTTGCCGTTATCTGAATGGATAACTAACTTGGATTCACGGAGTCTTCTGGTTCCACTCGTACCATTGTTACGAAGAAACGACACCATAGAGGTTACACTGAGGATGAGCTAAAACAAAAAGTATAATGAAAAAGAAATGTGTGTTTTCCTCTTATATTTATTTATTTTTCAACGTTTAAGACTCTTTTAAGAATGAAATAATTACCTTATAGATCCCACCATTTTGTTGTAATTCAGACAACTTTGTCTTCATTTTCCTCTCGCTTTCAAAACCGTAAGTTGTATATAGTATCATGATGAAATATTTCGATAGAGTGTATAGTGAATGAATGAGCGCTATGGTCAGTGAATATTTACAAGTTGCGTAACCCTGGTCAAGACCATTAGATTCATAAAGATAAGAACATGTCAAAGTTCGTGCATAAAGTCAAATTAAGAATTCGATACATTGCGTTTGTACCCCCCACCCCCTCAAAAAATCAAAAAAAAAAAAAAAAAAAAAAAAAAGAAAAAAAAAAAAAAACCTCATATATATATAATATGCTCCCGACACTAAAATTTTTTTTCTTGTAGACATTAAATCATCTTTTATAACAATGAAAGTTTCTACCAAAATAGAAAAAAAAAACTTGGTTGACATGAATATATGTGATAGGTTTCAATCTTAGTATTCCTTTGTATGAGAGAGAGAGAGAGAGAGAGAGAGAGAGAGAGAGAGAGAGAGAGAGAGAAAGAGAGAGAGAGAGAGAGAGAGAGAATTGCTCTTTGTTCCCAATTAGTCAAGTGCACCAATTACCTAACGGTCAGTTTATTGGTCTTTGTTCACTGACCCGTGTGACAATTAAGACACAGGTGTGCTTGTTTATTGTCCGATATTTACCGAAGGAAGTATTTAATGACATCCATCCGAGAATATTTTTGATTAATTTTTTTTTTCTAAAATTTTATTCAAAAAGTAATAAAATTCAACCGGAATAACATTTTCTAAAAATGGGATTTTATCAACAAAACAGATATTTATGTGAATTTAAAGAAAGAATAAACCTGTTCACATCAACTTTTAACTGTTTTAAGTTTAATCATTTGTGAATGTGTGTTTGCGAATGCGAACCCCAACTATTGTAAAAATTACTTCTACATATTAGTTACTATATACATGATATGCATTGCTAGTAGCAGTAGTGCTTTTTAATTATTTATCATTGCTGCAATTTGATGCAACGTGATTGTGGATGTGAACCGGATCCCCCTATATAATGCATTAGCAATCTTAACGCGGCATAAAAGAACGAATTAATAAAGCATTAAAAAGAGGAGCATAGATGATCCCCCCCCCGGAATAAAGGTGTCCCCCTTGTGCGGTTATGCACTAAATTGTAGGAAAAAGAAAAGGTACATAGAATCCCCCAGAAAGAGAGTGCATAGGAAAAGTAGGGTTTATAAAACACCCAAAATATTTCTAACATTAGTTTGATTTCGGGAAACTTAGAAAACTAAGTTTCCCAGGGGCGAACGCGAGTTCACCCCTTTATTTTTTTCTATTGGAGACCGTCGTCATCGACGAACCCCTCGTCCTCCAACCACTCATCAATATAATCTATTTGATAATAGCCTGCCGGTAATACACCGTCGGACGGCAAATAGCACCCCGAAGGAAAGGGGTCATTTTCAATTTCAGCATCCCAGTCTTCCATTTTGATGTAATTTTTTCTAGACGGTGGACTTATATATATACTATCACGCCCCATTTTCTCACCTAATATTTTTGTCAGCCACGTTTTGACGTCTCAAGGAGGTAACGTCCATGTTTTGACACCCGAACTAACAAAGTCTCATACCGTAAGACTAGAGATTTAATTATGCATGACATGAAGCTGATTAATTTATTACCGTAAAAGTATGAATGGGGTATGAAAATAATAATAAACCCTAAAGAAAAATAATGAATAAATAAAAAGAAAAATAAATAAATAAAAATAAAAATGATTTTTTTTTTCATTTTGCTCGGGCTCAAAAAGTATAAAAGGAAGTAAGAAACCCCGAAATGCGCAGAATAGTCATGTATCCCTTTCCTAAAAACACGTCCATAGCTATAAGTGGCACCACAGGTTCGGGTAAAACCATGTGGGTTTATAAATTGTTAAAACAAAAAGATGTCATGTTTGAAGTCTCCCCGACTCAAGTGCTGTATTGCTATGGTATTTATCAACCCGTGTTTCAAGACATGGAGAGAGAAATGTCCTTTATAAATTTTCACCAGGGTTTACCTGATATAGAAACATTGAACACATTAAATGAAAATAGTTTGATCATTTTAGATGATTTAGCCCGACGTATTGTAGAATCTAGAGAGATGGAAGAATTATTTACCATGGGTGTACATCACAGACGATTGAGCGTTATTTACATCAATCAAAACATGTATTGTCAAGGGAAATATGCACGTACTATTAATCTGAATACACATTTCATGATTTTATTAAAAAATCCCCGTGATGTCTCTCAAGTGGCCTGTCTAGCTCGCCAGGTTTTTCCACATCAAAGTAAAGGTTTCATTGAAGCTTATCAAGATTGTATGAAGAAATCATACGGGTATCTGGTCATTGATCTCTCTCCGCAAGGTGAAGACGAGTACCGATTACGGACGGACATTTTCAAAGATGACGTCACCATCATTTACAAAAGGGTATAAATAGGAGTGCGATTCGTTCATTTCAATTCATTATGGAGTATATCAAATTGATAGTACACACGCCTAAAACACAGGCCTATGCTTTACTATATACGGCAACTTCCGAACAATTAAAATTACTCTGTGAAATACTATACAATTTACAGCGAGGTGTATTCCCTTCTTCGCCCAAAGTAACTTTATTACTTCAGCGTTATAAACGTGCCCTGAAATCTTTTGTCATACCCCCTGCGATCAGTAAGCGCGTGTCCCTTGTCAGAAAGTACCTGCGACAAATCTATGAGATTTTATTGGGGTTAAAGTGCTACTTGTCACAATTATGAAGTACGTCAATAAAATGGTCTTGGTCTCTCAAGATCAATATCAGCAACTTTTTCAACGGAACAAAGGCACTCAACACGAAGATAAATCTACACAAGTAAACAAAGAATCCCAGGTAAACAAAGACTCTCAGAAAATACCCCCTCCCCCCGGAAAACCAAAGAAAATCGAGGTTAATAACGTATTTAAGAAAATAACACCTCCCCTAGGAAAACCAAAGAAAAACTCTATTATAAAAAGAAAGAAAGAAAACTGGCTGGCCCACTGGAAAAAACTATAAATAGGTCTAAGCTATCAAATTGTCTAGAGTCATGGATATTTTACAAAAACATTACTTTGATCCTAAGCATCCTATCGCTTATGCGGGAGTAGAAAAAATTTATCGTTGGTTCCAACAAAATGGTTACAAATTAACAAGAACGAAAATTAAAAATTGGTTATTGAATCAAGAGGATTATGCAATACACAAACAACCTCGTCGTCATTTTACAAGGAGAAGAGTCATCTCCCCTTATCCTGGATACATGGTGGATGCTGATTTAGCGGATTATAGTCTCTATGCCAAACAAAACGACGATTTCAAATATTTCTTGTTGTGTATAGATGTATTTTCCCGCTTTGTGTGGGTTCAGGCCCTGCGTACTAAAACCAGTCAGGAAATGATTGAAGCTTTTGAACGATTAAAAACAATGCAATGTGACCATATCAGAACGGACAAAGGTAAAGAATTTACCTCCGGAATAATGGGTAAATGGTTTAAGAGTAACCGTATGAATCATTACGTCACTCAAAATGAAACTAAAGCGAATTATGCGGAAAGAGCCATAAAAACTATCAAAAAGAAAATTGCGCGTTACATGTCTTTTAAACAGACTCATAGATGGGTAGATGTATTAGATGACGTAGTATATAGTTATAATCATTCTCATCATCGAAGTATTCAAATGACACCTGCACAGGTCACGAAAAAAGATGTCAATAGACTTTGGACATTACAGTACGAACCTAAAGTTACCATCAAGAAAAGGAGAAATGTCAAACGCGTCTCTGTTTTTAAATTCAAAGTCGGCGATTTAGTTAGAATAAGCGCCTTAAAAAGAACATTTGAAAGGGAATATGATGAAAAATATACGCGGGAATTGTTTGTTATAACTGGACGTAAAATGACACAGGGACTCCCTGTTTATACTCTAAAAGATTACGAGGGAGAGCAAATTGTGGGATCTTTCTACGAAACAGAATTGGTGAAAGCTTATGTCAGCGATGTCTATAAAATAGAAAAGGTTTTAAAGAAAAGGAAAAATGAAGCGTTAGTGCATTGGTTAGGATGGCCTTCAAAGTACGATACTTGGATCCCGCTCCGGGACTTGAAAAAGTATAAATAGGAGAGAGTCGCTCCTTGTCGGCCATTATGTACTTGTACCTGACATCAGACAACACTATTTTTCAAGACAATCGACCCGATAATTTTGCCGTGAGTTTTAACATACCGATCACTCTTCAAGGTCAGTGGGAAGTTGGACTAATCGATATCACGGGACATCCATCCTATTCGGGTGTTTATTATGTATGTTCTGATCTTTGTGAGACGAATTTTGTCAATTCTGAATCTCTCCCTGTTTTACGTCGACTGTTTACGACACAGTCTGCTTTCCATCGTGAATATAACCCCGTCCTTTATGTTCCGGTCTGTAAGAGTGTAATAGAGGGTGTGAGAATCTATATCAAGAACGTGGGCCTGACAGATAATTCAGATTTCAAAAGAGTATTGCATTGTACACTTCACTTGCGTCCAAGATGAATAGAGAAAAAGTTGTCCCCACACTTGAAGAATTGGTAGATCACTTTAGGGCTCAAGCCAACTGGAAAGGTCCCCCACCCCGCTACTGGATAGTGGAAAGTCATAAACACAAGCAAGAAAAAGTGGAACCTAAAATAGAAATGGTGACCCCCTTAGCCCAAGAAATCAAGAGAGCGGAAGCGGAAGTGAAGGAAATGAAAAAGAGAGGGGACCCCCTTCCGGTTGACGAGACTATAACAACGCTGACACCACAGTCCTCTAAAAAAAGAAAAAATGTGCAAGGTCCTAAAAAGGTCATTTTTCGTACATCAAAGACTTTAGTCTGTTTGCTAAAAAGTATCAATGCAAATTTTGTGACAAATTGTGGGACCATCATGGTACATACAAACGTCACGAGCTCAGGTGCCAAGATAAGACCAGATTTGTTTACCCCGGTGGCTTTTATAAACCTACCAAAACATTGTTTGAGGAATTGTCCTATTTTGGGATAGGATGCCCCGATCAAGTATATCCTTGGTTCATTGTGTATGATTTTGAAGCCATATTACATCAAGTTCAAGGTCAAAGGTCAGACAAGGTCGAATGGACTCACGAACACGCCCCCATTTCGGTTTCGATTGCTAGTAATGTACCGGGATTTCAGGACCCTCATTGTATTGTCAACTCCAATGCAGACGATTTGGTCAAAGGTATGGTTGAATATATGGAATGTATTGCGGAAAAGGTAAAAGGGTTGGCTAGGGAAAGGTGGGGGTTAGTGTTAAATCAGTTAGAACAAATGATTCAAGACTCGACGAGTGACGAGGAGGAGGAGGAAGACGACTGTGAAAAGAAAAAACTCAAACAATTATACGGGAAATTACGGGGGTACATCAAACAAGTACCCGTGTTAGGTTTCAATTCGGCCAAGTACGATTTGAATTTGATCAAAACAAAATTAGCCAAACAGTTGGGCCTTCACGAGGAAGAGTACTGTTTTACCATCAAAAAGAACAATGCTTACGCTTGTATTTCGACGGAGACTTTGAAATTTTTGGACATTTCTCACTTTTTGGCCCCCGGGACTTCTTATGCTAAATTTTTAAAAGCTTATCAGGTCGAAGAATCTAAAGGTCACTTTCCTTACGAATGGTTTGACGATGTTTCAAAATTAGAAGTTACAGAATTACCTCCCCCTGCTGCTTTCTATAGTAGTTTAAAACAGACTTGTATTTCCGACGACGAGTACGACCTTTGTAGGCAGGCTTGGGTGGACCATGACATGACGACATTTAAAGACTTTCTGGTGTGGTACAATAATTTGGATGTAGGACCCTTTGTGACGGCCGTGACCCGACTACAGACTTTTTATTTTGACCGGAACATTGACATTTTTAAGATTGCCATGTCGGCCCCGGGAATCGCTAGGAAAATGTTATTTGATACGGCCA
The DNA here is from genome assembly GCA_033119305.1 of Pinctada imbricata. Lineage (NCBI taxonomy): Eukaryota > Metazoa > Mollusca > Bivalvia > Pterioida > Pteriidae > Pinctada > Pinctada imbricata. Next base: position 14,942,228 of record VSWD01000014.1, on the reverse strand, counting down.
AGAGGGAGGGGGCAGAATTTACCATATTTGACGAGAGAAACAAGGACTTGTATCATTGCATTAAAAGAAACATTGTGGGGGGTCCTTCAATCATTTATCACCGGAAAGCGGTCAAGGGAGAAACGCCGATCAGGGGAGGGAAACTGTGTCAAAAGGTATTGGGGTATGATTGTAATGCATTGTACTTGGGGTGTATAGGTCAGGACATGCCCGTGGGAACCATGGTCAGACGTAAGGCAGAGGAGGGATTCAAACCGGAAGTGAGGGATAGAAACATCAAGATGTATCAATGGATGAATTATTTGAATAAGTACGAGGGTAAGGACATCAAACATGCCAGGAATGACGGACAAGAAAAGAGGGTGGGGCCTTATTCAGTTGACGGCTATGACGAAGGGACCAACACTATTCATCAATTTCACGGATGTTATTTTCACGGTCATCAATGTAGACTGACGGACAGGGTGACAGACGAGGGTTGGGTTCAAAACAGAGAAAAGAAATTGATCAAAACCAAGAAAACGACGGCTTACTTAAAAGGGAAGGGATATCAAGTGATCGAGATGTGGGAATGTGATTTTGAGAATTTTTGTAGGGAGCACCCCGAAATTCATGCCCTAGGGTGGGAACTGCGACCTAGATTTTATCGAAAATATAGGGGAAGGGTGAATGAAACACAAATTTTGAACGGGGTGAGAGAAAACATTTTGTTCGGGATGGTCGAAGTAGATATCGAGGTACCTGACAGGTGGGAGGGGGGTTTTAGACACACATTATCTCCCTGGGAGTACTTTAAAGAAATGTCTCCCCTGTTTTGCAATACCGAAGTGAAATTTGAAGACATTGGGGCACACATGCAAGACCATATCAAGAAAGAGGGGTTATGTGACCATCCTAGACGACTTTTGGTAGGGGGAATGAAAGCGGAAAAGATTCTTTTGGCCACGCCCCTTTTAAAATTGTATTTAGAACACGGTTTAAAAGTCACGCGCATTTATCAGGTGGTGGAATTTAACGCGCACGCGTGTTTCAAAAGATTTGTCAAAGACGTGACCGAAGCGAGAAGGGCGGGGGATGCGCGACCGGAAATGGGGATTATTGGGGATACGATGAAATTGATAGGGAATTCGGGGTATGGGTCGTTAATCATGGGCAAAACCAAACACCGCGATATCGTGTACGTGCGCGGTGAAAGACAAACCTGCCTCGCGATCAATCAAGACGAATTTCGCAACGCGACACATTTAGGGGACGAATTTTACGAACTAGAAATGGCTAAAAAGAAAATCAGTATGGACCTTCCGATCCAATTAGGTTATTTCATCTTGCAATACGGCAAACTCAAAATGTTGGAATTCAATTACGACTTTTTGGACGTCTATGTCGATCGCGCCGATTACATGTTGTTAGAAATGGACACCGATTCTAATTATCTTTGTATCAGTGGGGAGACTATGAGGGATGTTATCAAACCGGATATGCGTCAAAGTTACGAACACCACCTGCGCGGATTCTGCCGCGATGACGCGTCCCCTCTATTCCTTCCGCGCGAATGCTGTGACAAGCACAAGAAATTCGATAGGCGAGTACCTGGTTTATTTAAAACGGAATACGAGGGGGATAGAATGATTGGCTTGTGTTCAAAGACGTATGTGGTAGCTAACGGGGAGGAATGTAAGTTTAGTTCGAAGGGTATCAAGAAAAAGAATGTCACAGATGCGTGGGAAACGTATGACAATGTTTTGAAAAATGAAAAGGCAGGGAGCGGGATCAATCGCGGGATACGCGCGCGAGATAACACCATGTTTACTTACACTCAAGAAAGAAGTGGGTTTTCGTACTTTTATTGCAAAAGGAAAGTGTTAGGAGATGGGCTTTCGACAGAACCTTTAGAAATCATTTTGAAACCATGACTTTCAGAAGTTGTCTGGGTTAATAAAAAGAAAGACAAAATCAAGAAAACAAAAAGAGTACATATGTATAAAGATGTAAAAAGTGTACAGATGTAAAGAGAAAATTCGGACTAAGAGAGACGTTGAAGGGTGGGTCACGCACTATCTTTTAGAGTGGTCCTCTGGCGCGGTAGAAATACCCCTAAGCCACTCGGGAAGTGGGCGGAGCTTCCCCTCGTATGATGATCGGGCTATGAACGCTGATCCTGTCACTACGAGAAACGGGCTTTGTGCCCTTGCTTTGTGCATCTAGCGTGTGTCCTTACCTCTGGCAAGGTAGAAATACCTGTAAGTTCAAAGGCACTCATTCTTCACGTCTCACTAAAAAAGGTAGTAAACCCACCTGGTACACGTACCAGCAGGTCCAAAGTCCTGGTAAAGTGGTGATGGCTACCTATAATTAACTCTAAGACGCCATCTTAACAAGCACGTCATAGGAGCCGCCATCTTGGCGGACGTCCATCTTGGCAAGCGCGTCATAGGGGCCGCCATCTTGGCGGACACCCTCCTGGGCCATACAAAATGACCCTCTGGGTCATAAAACGGTCTCCTTCTCCTTCGAGTAGGGACGCCATCTTGGTAAGCGCGTCATAGGGACCGCCATCTTGGCGGACGTCATGTGACTTAGCCTAAAAGATGTAAGCCGAATAAGCCTAAAAGTAGGGAGGATATTGTGCAGTACTAACTACTCTTAAAAAACGACGTCATAATGAACATCACAAGCTGTCGATGTTTATCTATTTAAAAAATAAATAAAAAATAAAAGCTGACCGTTTGTTGTTCTTCTTTCCCTGTATGTACGATAAAAAACAACAAAAGGTTGGTTTTTATTTTTTGATAGATAAATATCGGCAGCCTGTGATGTGCATTTCCATTCATAACCTTTCTATCTTCTCAAACGTTCGCCGTTTCCGCATGTACCGTGCACACAAATTTTGAATCGAATGTAATGGTGAGAAAAATGGGAAAATGCATGCTTTTTTGCTTATTAGTGTACAAGCGTCTGTGTTGATGGCGACTTCGTCGGCGCTTGGCGCCGACTACGTCCCCTATTAATTCCCGTTTGCAGCACGAGCAGGAAAGCGAGGACATTATTTACGTTCCAAAAGCAACGCTATGGACGCATAGTACATGTACAATGTACCTAAACAAACGGGCATTGATAGGTTTAGTGCATCACATAATCTCGATAACTTTTTTATAAGAACCCAGATTATACACATTATGATGAAGTGGCGACACCTATAACGTGTTACTCCCAAAGCGAAATAACTCTGTAAAGCAAATAGCAATAGTGCCGATCACTGTGCTCATCCAATGAATTTGCAAAGATGTATCATGTGATGCACTAATCTGCATAAAATTTTTTTGCATAAATAAAACGTTACTAATCGACAAGATCTGGGTACCTGTAAAATACGAAATGAAAAGAAACGAAACATAATGGAAATGAAACGAATAGAAATGAAAATGAAACGAAATGGAAACGAAACGAAATGGAAATGAAACGAAATTAAAGAAAACGGAACGAAATCATCGGAAACGAATAGAAATGAAAACGAAACTAAATGTCATTGAAACAAAACGAATGTAAACGAAACGAATGTAACAAACTGAAACGAAATTTATCTTCTTCTTTTTTTTTTTTTTTTTTTAAATATCTGCTTTCAAATTGAAAGTGAGAGTGAAATGGATGGGGATACCTTTTCAATATAAATAATTAAATATGAAAATGAATTAGAGTATAAGCATGATTTGTGAATAATTAATTTTCAATTCCATATCCCAAAAATAAAGATGAAATTAAAATACATAATAATTCTTAAAGTTGTCAAACTGGTTCCCTATGGTGGTATTTGTATTTGAACGGAAACACTTTTTGCCTCAAATGACAATGTAAATTTCAGTTCGGCATTCCCTTTAAATCTAAGATAACCCTTTTTCTTAAAAAAAAAAATATCCGTGATCTGCATATGTCATCAAATATGAAAGTGTGATGTATCTCATTCATGAACCATTTCGTACATGTTTCAGGTTTAAAGATTTTGCATTTAAACATGGATCGTTGTTGAAATGTGCATATACATATATATGTATATAGTTTCAAATATTTCCTACATTGCCAGCTGCACATTACCCATTGGAACTGATAGGTCTATCGCTCTTAAACGCAAGATTAATATAGGATCTATCACTTGATTTATATAATTAGTGTCTTATTTTGTGTGTTTATGCAGAATTACATTACAATGGCTGATGCATTTAATTTCATATAATATGCGTTAGCACATTTTATCAAATAAATGCATCAGCCATTGTAATTTATTTCTGCATAAACACACAAAATTAGACACTTATTCTATATTCATGCGCTTTCAAAGCCAAAAATATAACAAAAAACTCCCAATTCTATTTTTAAAGCGAACCCGTCCACCAATGTGGAGGGGAGTTAATTTTAGAAAGGAACAGCGGGAGTGTCCCCATGGCAACATCACGCTTATTTAGTGTGACTGAAATGTCATAAATTAATGCATTGTGATATATCAAGTATTACAAATTAGAAATTTAACAGTGGAATAATGGCCAAATATGACCAAATAACTTGTTTATTACTCTCTGGATGTTGATTGTTTGGAACTAGTTTTGTTTGCGGAACGTATTCCCGTTTCTGTAATCCGTTTGAGTCAGTTGCAGCGCGGTGAAATCATGAAATGTTGACAGCGTTAGTTTATGGATTTTTCTTATACTGTGTACTGTTTATGTGTGGTCTATTTCGAAATTATCACAAACAACGCTGAATGTGACAAGAAATCTTCATTCGAAATATTCCGTTAAGTGTTGGATGTGACATCAATCGACAGAGAGCTATTGTAGCTGCACCTGCCTCTGTCGCTTGTTGTTGATGTCGTATTCTGTAACCGTCAAGACACAGTTGCTGAAAGAGGTAAGGACTTAGTGGGGATGATTTTAGTATCGAATTCTTCTTTTTATAAAATGTTATTCCTACTTTCTACATTTGTACATTGCATAGGAAAGGATTTTAAACTTGTTGATATTCAATTCAAATTCATCCGCTATGTCGGGCGTTATGACGTCACACTGTCATTTATACGGAAATCGATAACAATCGTCCTGAAAGCTTTATCTCAGGCAATTACAGTGGCTGTGCATATATTTGATCAGGGACAAAGAATCCAACCCAAGTGTATAGAAGTTGCTTGTCACTGGATTGACGTGTCAAAAAATCTCACGACTCACGACATTCACATTTATCACACATAAATAAATTTGTGGAGATAAATTTTAGATCTGTTAATGTTCTTTTTATCATTTCGTTTCGTTTCTTTTCATTTCATTTTATTTCATTTCGCTTTGCTTTGTTTTGTTTTGTTTTGTTTCGTTTCATTTTGTTTTTAATTCATTTCGTTTAGTTTTTATTGCGCTTCTTTTCGTTTCATTTAGATTACGTTTCGTTTATTTTCGTTTTGCATTTTATAGGTACCTTCAAGATCTATCGTTCATCTTATTCAAAAAAAAAAAAAAAAAAAAAAAAAAAAAAAAAAAAAAAAAAAAAATAAAGATTTGAAGATAAAGTGCAGATTTTCCGTTTTCTTAAGTGAGTAATACATTAGATGTACTGTTCGATATCAAACTGTATAGCATTATAGCAATGCCAGTTACAAATACCAGTTGATGAGGACTTGGCAACATTTGAGCTAAGCCAATCACAGGCTCTCAAATGGCTCCCCTTATTTGTGAAGAATCTGTGAAGAAACCGTCTTCATGATCGTCATGGATTCAGCATCCTATAATAGGAGCGCGGCTCGAACCCAGACTTTCAACATGCTACATGTATCTAGCATGTTTAACGGGCGCGCTAACCACTACGCTACCGAGGTAGGAGCGTATTCAGCCTGTTAGAAGGTAATTTATAGTTTCTACATGAATAAGAAAGGGCTTCGCTGACGCTCCGCCCACTTTTTATTCATGTAGAAAATTCAAATTACCTTCTTACCTATACTTTGAACTAGATTGAAATATTTCTTCCAGAGGGAAGGGATGATAACAAATAAAAATACAAACACTCAAATACACAAATTTTCGGCCCCTTGGCCTTTATCAAGTGTAAAAAGTGTAAAATCGCCGGTTTTTTTTTTTTACACATGATGCCTCGTTCACACGGTTGCGCAATAAATTTATTTCGCAATAACTTTATTGCGCAACAAATTTAATTGTTTCGCAATAAGCTTGGTTGCGTTCACACGAGACCGAAACTATTGCGCAATAAAATGCCAATGAACATGCAAAAGAATCATGAAGAAAAGTGTACAACGAATATCTTAAGAAAAAATTGTTCGAATAATTTTCGTAAAGTCAAATTTAAGACTATTTTAGGAGGCAGTTCATGACTTATTTGTCATTTCAGTCTAGAGCATGACGTCATTCAATTGTGACGTCATTCTCTACAAGGGCCCCAGACTTAAAGAAAAGCGTTCTTATATATAATACGAAAAATCGGAATCTCTAAAAAGAATCGTAAAAATAAACACGTCGAGTAGTTATATTCGTAAGTATAACAATCTCTTTCCCTTGTCATGTTGATGCGCATGCGTCAGATTTATTGCGCAACAGTTTCGCTTAGCGTTTACACGGCATAATTTGTTGCGCAATAAAGTTATTGCGAAACAAATCGAAAATTTATTGCGCAACAAATTTACGTTTATTGCGCAATAAACTCTCCGTGTAAACGAGGGATGAGTGTTGTGTTTTTATTTGGTATACTTTGAACGATTGTGACGTACGTTACAAAAGTAAAGAAGTAATAGTAGCAACGGGAATTAGTATTCTGACGTCATAAATTCGACACAATATCAGAGAAAATGTACAAGACTTCGAAATCCCCCCCCCCCCCCCCCCCGCAAAAAAAAAAAAAAAAAAAATAAATAAATAAATAAAATAAAATAAGATAAAATAAATTAATTAATAAACAAACAAAACTAAAAAAACGAAACAAATCAAAACAAAAAAGACAATAATTTAAAAAAAAAACACCCCCCCCCCCCCAAAAAAAAAGAAATGTGATACTTAAGATATTAATTTGTATATATTTTCTAAAAAGTTACTAATTAATCCACACGATCCTCTGCATCTTTTATTTGTTCAATGGTTTTCAAGAAAAGAGTAGGCGTAGGCTAAAATGAAGCAGCAACGGGACGTTGCATTGTGACGTCATAGATTCGCAGCTATGAGTGACGAGAACTTTGGCATATGCATATTTGAGACGTAACAAAGATAAACAAGTAACAGTAGCAATGAGACTTAGCATTGTGACGTCATAGCTTTGCAGTACCTACCTTCATGTCAGCGAAAAGGTGCCGAGCCTCGAAATAAGGTGAGTAAAATGACAGATTATTATATACTCCTTTAAATTTTAACATGATTTTTTTCTTAATAGGGCATTGGTTTGATTAGAAAAATTATTAATCGAAAAATACTATTTTTTCATACTCAATATTGGTAGAAATGACGAGCAAGTCCGAGGTGGAAAACAAATTATCAAGATTTTATAGACAAGCGGTAAGTCTTATTTCATGATAATTCATATTGAGTTTCGATTGGATTAAACTTTCTTTCTACGAAATAAATGGAATCCTGACAAGGACATGATGCTGACTTGAACACTTCATGCACAAAATGGAAATGATAATACTGCGCAAGAGCGGATACAGAGGGCTTTTATGGGGTCAGGATCCCCTCCCTTGAATTTGCAAAAAATGCTTAATTCTGCAATGGCGTAGCTCTGCTTGAAAAAGTGGAGGGGCACAACATCCAAAAATTTCTAACATGCAAAAAAAAAAAAAAAAAAAAAAAAAAAAAAAAAAAAAAAAAAGGCGGGGGGGGGGGGGGGGGGGGGGGGGGGGGGGGGAGAAAGAAGAGGATGAGATTAAAAACTAAATATTGGGTTTTTTTGTTCTGTATGCGCAAATTTTAACATTGCTGGTGCAATTCTAAATTTTAAGTACATGAATAAATGGCTGGCGAGCGGTAGCGAGCCAGGAATTTTTTTAAGCAAAATATTGACTAATCAGAAAATACTGTCTGTGTCCTCTATCATTAATATATACATGTAATGATATTCTATATAGTTTGAGTTAAAGGTATTTTGCATTTTTTTTATATCTGTATGATCAAAAAGTACGTCAAAAAGTGGGGGGCACAAACATACTTGTGCCCCCCCCCCCACTTTCAAAAGTGGGGGGGGGGGGGGGGGGGGCACGTGCCCCCCCCTGCCCCCCCCCCCCCCCCCCCCCTTGTCCTACGCCAGTGAATTCTCGCGTGTTTATATGTATTTTTTTATGATGGAACTTAACCCCCGTGACCAGCTTCTTCCGCTCCTACATGAAAAAAAAAAATAAATAAATAAAACTCTAGATACGCTCATGATTCGATAGCTATAAGCGCATTTGTGCGATTAAGTGATATTATACAGTTAAAGCCCCCGTTCCACTGCAATCCCGCTGTACCTACGTTCATTCCCGACCTCGAAAATTGCCAGGTCGGGAGAGAACGGCTCTTAGTCGTATCTTGGTCTGGTACAGCGTATGTTGGTCCAAAATCGATCGGTATTAGAGCGGGCACGCTTTAGAGGTCGGGAAAAGTTTCCCGTATTCTTTCAACCGGTTGAAAGAATACGGGAAACTTTCCCGCTCTCTTTGTGGTCGTGAAATAGTCGGCGCTTGGTCGGGATAGTCGTGGGTACAGCCTAGGTTAATCGTGTCCTGGTCGGGAAAGAGCGTGGCTTGAGCGTGGTCTGATCGGCATTTAACTAAACCCCGCTCTCTTCACGCATAAGATACGCTTTAATTACGCCCTGTTCCCGATCTTTACCCGTCTTTTCTACGCTCTTACCACGATCTATTCACTACAGATTCAATGTTTGCTGATCTTACCAAGACCTTTTCATGACCATCTAGCGACCTATTCACGCTTTATATGACCAAGTTACGACCAAACGACGCTTCAAATAGGATCTGTGCATATTTCATTCATTTTCTCGCACTGATATTGATTCGTTCAAAATACTTATTACCAAAATGTCGCGGCGACGATTCTTAGCTTTCCAATGCCACTTTTTAAGTAAGAAATTTAAAAAATTTTTTATCGCGACACTTTTGGGTAAAGCTTGGTCAAAACGAGAAATATAGGCTTCTTCTCGGTCGATACGATCATTGGATGAAAAATGAGATCAGTTTAAGTTAGAAATTATGTGTTGAGCGGGAATGCGTCGGGGACAGTCGGTAATAGATCGGAATTGCATCGGGAATAGATCGGATTTTGGTCGGGAATAGATCGGAGTTTGATCGGATAGAACGGGACTTGGTCGGCAAGATGATCGTGAGTAGAGCGGGTAAAGCGTGAGTAAGTCCGCAATGAAACGTGAATCGGTCATAAATTGATCGGGAATCGGTCGGGAATAGAGCGTGATTTCAAGGAAAAAATGAAAAGGTCGGGAAAGTTTTACCCGCTCTTGTGAAAATTTCGGTCGGGAATAGTCGTAGGTACAGCGGGATTGCAGTGGAACGGTGGCTTAAAGTATACCATTGAGGGAGTTAGCATGATTCTGGTTCCCCGAGACCAGACCTATTTCCCGAGGCGAAGCCGAGGGAAATAGGTCTGGTCGAGGGGAACCAGAATCGTGCTAACTCCCTCAATGGTATACTTTAACTGTTTTATTATACCGAAACAAACATTATACTGAAACAAACATATCTCTTAGGTATACAGAAACAAACATTATACTGAAACGAACATATCTCTTAGGTTCACAGGGTTCAAATAAAAATTCTTATGATTTTGCCTTGCCTTCTCGACTGAATGACTGAGTAACGGAAAATATTAATTTTTGATGATAAGATAAACAGAAACATCATTTATCATACTCATACATGTTTAATTTTTGAGAGTTAATTTTATTGCGGATTAATTAATGTGCTAAGCCGATAGGAGGCGGATTACTCTGCTCGCGTATTGATAGCGTCATCCGATCAACCTTCACATCATCCGATCAACCTTCAACGGCGCTGATTGGCTGATATTGACACACCCCCAAAGAAGCTCCGCCCCATTTTGAGACTAACTCCCTAGGGAAATAGTCTTCTCAACTAACGCACCCCTTTGCAGGGAAATAGTCTTATCAGGCGATTTTCAGGGATTTAGTTAAATTTAATGAGTCTCTTTTTATATAGGAAAAAATCAGTAGAGGTATAATAAAGATCTATAGTGATATGGAGACATGTACAAAATTATAGCACAGTCTCTCCGATATCGTATAATATCTGTATCACTATCGCATCATCGCCATCGCACCGTCGCATCATTGCAATTATGCATAATGAAAGCAAGCGGTTAGATCGATGACACATTAGTACGATAAAAGTATGATATACGATAGTCATGTCTACGTTATAATGCTTAAAGATACAGTGTCCCTGAAAATAAATTTGATTGAAAACGTAAAATTGATTCGGAAGGGTTTAGATTGAGGAAAATAGGAGCCATAAAAAGTTACATTGAAAATATGCAGTTACGACCATAATATTGTGGAATTTGCATAATTAAATCCCCGTATAACTCTATTGTAAAAACGCAATACACTGTAGGTGGCGCCAGTGAAATGAATTAGAGCTGCGCACCCCAAATTCAAAATGACGTTTTCAAACACAGGCTGCCGATGTTTATCTATTAAAAAATATAAACCAACCTTTTTATTGTTTTTTATCATACGTACAGGGAAAGAGGAAAAGGTATTTTACTGAAATCGGGGCGAAAAATTTAACCTAAAAATGTTGACATGTTTTTTTACCTGCTGAATCGTTTATTTTAGTTTTCATATGGAAATCCAGGCATCGTTCGATTCGTTTACACTTCAGCTATTTGCTTCTATAACGCACAAGTCGAAATAATGTCACTAGAAGACACAGCACGGCCGTTTTCCTGCTCCCTTACCGAACCTCGACCTACTTCACCGCTGCCATTGTCGTTTAAATCACATGATCGCTATGTGCGTGACGTCATAAGACACACCTCCAAACCTTACGATGTATTCAAAGCTTATAAATGCTTTAAAAAATAATGAAGTAGCATAAGTCTAATCTAAAAAATAAGGCAAACAAAATTTTGCAAAACATTCCATTTTATTTTGACGTTTTTTTATTTATTATATTTTATTTCTGTTTCTTCAGCCCGGAGTTGCATACGTCATTAGCGATCACGGGATTTAAACGACAATGGCAGAGGTGAAGTAGGTCGAGGTTCGGTAAGGGAGCAGGAAAACGGCCGTGCTGTGTCTTCTAGTGACATTATTTCGACTTGTGCGTTATAGAAGCAAATAGCTGAAGTGTAAACGAATCGAACGATGCCTGGATTTCCATATGAAAACTAAAATAAACGATTCAGCAGGTAAAAAAACATGTCAACATTTTTAGGTTAAATTTTTCGCCCCGATTTCTGTAAAATACCTTTTCCTCTTTCCCTGTACGTATGATAAAAAACAACAAAAGGTTGGTTTAGATTTTTTAATAGATAAACATCGGCAGCCTGTGTTTTCAAACGGCCATAAAGTTCTGCGAATGTATGTTTTATATTCGTCTGAAAATTTTAATTTATACAAATGAGAATGTAAACTATCTTATGAGAAGAAAGATTTTGCATTATAAAATTGTAAAATTAATTAATTTTCAGGGACACCGTACCTTTAAATTTATCGCTATTTTTGTCTTTCGCTGATTTCAGGCTCTATTTCAAGCCCTTGGTCAACAGATGGAGAAATACCTCGGTTGTATAGAGGACATGCAGTCAAGCATGACTGAACTTCATTCAACCATAACAAATTATTTTGGGACCCTCTCACCGCCACAATCTACTTTCACAATGTTACTGGAGGTAATATTTAACCTATTTATACACGTGCATTTTGAATAAAGGAATTGATAAGATAAGGACCGTATTTAGCCCTGAATCGCTAGAAATTTCTATTTTCAAAATTACTTCTTTTTTTGAAAGGGCAGATTTTACGTCATCAGATCCTTAATGTCTACATGCCATTTTAAACGTTCGACAACGAAACACATGTAAAAACATACTTACGTATACATAAAGAACATTTTCCTTCTATGAACCAATCAAATTCTTCTTCTCACCTCAGTGTTTTACTTAAATGAAATTTGGATGTATATTACATATGTATCTCATTCACACTCACTGAAAAAAGGCATACATGTACATGTACATACCGACGGGCGAACCTACGGACAAAATATACCTTTTTTCTCGGAGAAATTTTCATAGTTATTTCATGTCATGTATAATATTCGCTGGGACGGTATCTGACAGTAGACTAAATGTGGCGTCATAAGATTCTATGGAAACAGTCCACGAACTCTGGGAAATGACGGTATAAAATCGACGTTACCATACCATTCTCATGACGTCATAATGGTTCGTACGTCAGGTACCAGTCTCAAATGGGAATAACTCTGTTTTCCGCAAATACCCAATACAGGTTCCAAATCCACCCCTTTACCCACACGGGTGAGGCATCATAGATTGGTCACAAACACTCTCCTTATCACAAATTCTTTCCTCTACCAGTAGTACATGTATTAGGTTTTTTAATATAGATTTGCAGAAAAAAAGGGTTTGTATCGAGGAAAAGGTTTGTAACCAAGCGCTAGGCCTTTAACATATTTTAAAACGTTTTCGTATACATTTATGATTGACAGGATCAAAACGAGCTGTGGACTCTTTTAGAACAGGACATTGTTAAGCTTGGAGAGGACTTCCAGGAATTCGCAAAATATTTCCACGACATGCTTGTAAGTGATCTAGCCTCGAGCTCATTAGTTTAACACGAAAATAAACAGCTACCCCCTCCAAATTCCAAAAAGTTATAATCCTCAAAAGGCAAGGAGAAGAAAGATAACTCTCGTACATTTTCACACAAGCATAATTTCATAGCAGCGAAGCTACATGTACATGGAGATCTTATTATTTTCTTTCACTTCAATTTAGAAGAAGAAAGAAAGTTTTAAAGAAAGTTCCGCCAACTTGAGCAAACTGCGGCAGGAAATCGGGGTATGTTCAATCTTTCTACACATTATGTTGATAAAGAACTATAATTGACAAAAGAGTAGAGATCCACTTTTTTATTTAACATGTCACATTTTCATACATGTGTATAAGAATGTTTTAGAAGTGTTTTACGGAGAATCCTAAGACGTTGAATATTTGAAAAAAAAAATCCAAAATTAAAAAATTCTCTCAAATACAATTTTTTAATTTTCTTTAGATTTCTAACTTAAAATAGACATTTGCTAGCCGCGTACATCATTTCGACCTTTTTGCCAATTATATTTTGTTCTAAGACTACAATGTACGATGTCTTGTGTTGCTTGCCATTCGGTTTTGTCGGAGATTTTTTCCTCGTTCTCTGCAGGCTACTAAAGAAGTACGTCACAAGGAAGCCGATCTTCGCAAGGACACTCAAAGTTTTTTGGAGTCTTTGAAAGATTTTGACGACGAGTAAGAATCTTCTATAAAGATATTATAACAGGAAAAAAGTCACAAGTAAAACTACATGACAAATATGAATAATGACCAGATCTCCATACATAGTACAAAATCGATAATTTAGAAAATGATAAACCGAATGCATACAAAATCAGGAAAAAAAAACAGGTACCTAAGCAAACAAAAACATCCACCACATGAAAAGAAATGAACTCAAAATATGAGAGTTAAACCAAGTACCTAGGAAGAGTCAGCATCTCCTGCTTGCATTACAATCTGAAATACCGATACTTGATTATATGTATCTTTTAGAAATACGCATGATTAACGAACAGGGAAAAGAAGGTCAAAAGGTGCGGACCTAGAAAGGGGGAGGGGAGGTCCCTCATACATGTCTGGATCTCATGCTTAAATGCTTAGTAATAAATTTGTAATAAATATATGTGTGAATTTTCCTAATGGAAACATTAAAAGATAAACGAATCGAAAAAATAGTAACCCCCTAACATGGCAATGCTCTTTTCTACCTCCCCCCCCGGGCCTCAGTACTCTTTCAGGTTACAATAGCATAATTGTTTGACCTCAAAAACTATAATGTTCTACACCTATTGGATCTTGTAGAAGATCATTGATTCATTTTCTACATTTTCTTTTTCAGACAGAGAAATTTCCTGTTATCTCATTACAAGAGATTTATAGATGCTCACTCAGAATATACAAAAGATGTGCAGGAGGTAGGTGGTTTATTTCAGTTTTAATAGTATTGCGAAATAATAATTAGCATGCTTCATATGTATGGGATATGATATCCTTTGACGCAAATTATGGGTATAATCCCAAGAACATATTTCACCACCACCACCACCACCATCATCATCATCATCAACATACCAAAAAAAAAAAAAAAAATAACAAGAAAAAACCCCAAACAAACCAAACCCACAAACAGATTAACAAAAAACAAAACAAACAAACAATAAACAAAAGAAACAAGTAGACAAACAGAAAAGAAAACCAAACCCATCCAAATGGCAATACTAACCAAACCCATCCAAATGGCAATACTAACCAAACCCATCCAAATGGCAATACTAACCAAACCCATCCAAATGGCAATACTAACCAAACCCATCCAAACGGAAATACTAACCAAACCCATCCAAATGGCAATACTAACCATGGTCCGTCGATGCTCAATTTGGTGCTCTATTGCGAGTGCTGTTGTGATTGTCGTCAGGATCTTCTTTAAATCATTACGAGGGAATGTCAAGAAATTATTGCTAGTTCACGGGCAGGAACACGTTACGTCGCCTTACAGTACCGTTGTCAGAAGTATTTAAAGTTCTGCACTTAAAACCGTCCGTTGACATTATGCAACAGGTGAGGATATGTTGGAAACCATCCGTTGTCATGAAAATTATCGACAAAATTTCAGTAAAATCACAAATAAATCATTAGGTAACCGGTGGTTTCTTTTAAAAAGCCAACGGGGGGTAGCCACACGCTTCAGTATTATTACCATGAAATGAATAAAATTCCTTTTATGTTATGAGGAGATCTAATTGGCGATGACCTACTGTCAGCAACGAAAACGGAAATTTGAACAGGAAAACTATCCTGTCTCTTAATTATTTGATTTTATAAACCAATTTTATGTAGAAAATTATCGACAACATTATACAAACAATATATGTGAATGACCGCCTTTAAGATTGTAAATTTATTGTATACTTTGATTATTTGATAAAGAATGTCCGTTGTCATGACAAGACAAGAAGATATGGTCCGTTGTCATGACTCTTAACGGTATTTGGGCATGAATGGGGAATTGAATCTTTATTTCGAATATAAGGCTGAGCAATTAAATTAGCTTACTATAGTTAATTCTTAGAGTATTCAGCTCTCTTTTTTTCTTGTAAAGCTGTATAGGAGGATATCATATAATTTTCAGGTAACGTGAACATAGATCGTATAGAATAGATTTAAAATTGACAATATGATTCATGAATTTGAAGAGGTAGGATGAGTTCATGAATTTATTTATTGATCAATTAAACAACAATTGTTAAAGGGATTTTGAAGTCACATATAGCGTCAAAAACAAAGACATCAAATATCGGTCATTGAAGACATTTTGATAACCTCAGCCTTTATCACGTAATTGTTCCGAACGTTCTTAATATGAAATCTCTCTTTGATCTATAATTTTCGCATGCTTTTTTTCCAGAAACAATAAGATTCTTACCTACAGATAGGTTATTAGGCACCGTTTTATCGAAGGGACAAAATGATATCAAATGCGCAAAAATGAATATAAACGTACATTCGTACAAAGTAATAAAATACTTGTAATAAATGGCCATTATAATTTTGCCCATAGTAGCTCCCTATAACTGCTATACACTTACTGGAGACCCCCCTCCCCCGTCGAAAAAAAAACTTTGTAGTCTTTGAAGTCCCCTAAGCAGATTTCCCTCGCCTACCATTAATTGTTTTGATTATCTCTTTGAAACATTAAATTTATTATATTGCATTCAATAGAGATCTTTGATGGGGGTATGATATAGACCTTACATGTATATCTCAGGTGATGATGAAAATTGTAGTTGATATGTTATTTACATTTGTGTGTGTCTGTATGTAAGTTCGTGTGTTTTTTTTATGTCAGCGTCGATATCGATGTCTCCGTCTGCCTGCGAGTGAATTCTTTTGTCCGCGTTTGTTAGCATGTGTGTCTGTATGTGAGTGAGTGCATCAGTCTGTGTCTTTTGTGTGTGTGTCTGTCTATATACATGTCTGTCTGTCCGTTTGTTTTTGCGTATGTCTGTGTATACCCTGTGTCTGTCAGTCTGTCGTTTTGCGCATGTCTGTGTATGTCTTTCAGGATGTTCATGTCTGTGTTTTGATCAGTGTCTGTCTTTGAGTCTGTCTGTGTGAATCTCTTTTTGTTTCTCCCTGTGTCTGTTTTTCTGTGAGTACTTGACTATGTGTGTCTATCTGGTTTTTGTCAAGAAAGAGATATTGGCCTCGTCTGATTTTTCGGCTGTCTTGCATGCTGTGATAAACTGTGGATTTACTGAAATCAAAGTCAATACATGTTTTTGTCTGTGTGTATGTGAGTACATCTTTGTATGTCTGTCTACCTGTCCGTCCGTCTGCCTATGTATATCCTTCTGTATGAGTGTGTCTGATGATGAATGTGTTTGTCTATATATATGTATTGTTCTGAATATATATGAATTTGTCTAAAACCCCATATATGTGTGACTTGCACTCTGACTGACTGTGACGACGGGACTCCATGACGGGCCCTGTCCAAACCTCCTTAGAGAAGACCCCGACCACCTGTCCTCTCTGAATGTCAGTCGGACTCCACGGGTGATAACATATATGAGCTCGCTACAGCCGGCAGAGCACAGACTGTATTACGCACGTCCTCTTTTTATAATTATCCATTTACATATTCATCTGTGTTGCTTGGACCCCTGAATTTTACGGTCTTGTTTGCGTGTGGTCGTCTAACATTGAGGAGGTTGTTTTACCCCATGATAGTGCGTTCTTCGAGACATCTGGGAAATCGGAATAGTTGGAGGGTTGTGCGCACGTAATCCAGGATAACAACACCGTCTGCTATTTACGTGGCAGATGGCCGTCCTAAGTCGGCACCGGTTGCCCATTGGTCTCGTTGGTTTATGTGTAGTCTTTTATGTTTCATGTTTCTATGGTGTGAGTTGGTGTTCCTTGTCCCTTTTGCGTCTCTTTCTGAGGGTGTCTGTTCTGTGTTTTTGCATGGGTGTTTTGGGATTTTGCTGTGGGTGCTGCAACCTAGCGTTGTTGGAGATCCCCTCCTTTCTTCTTCTCTATGGGGAAAATCCATGCTAATATGAGGAAAGTCTAATACATGTATATAGCGGAATATCTCCAAGGGGAAGAAATCTCTTATATAGCAAATTTTCTTATGAGAAAACTACTGCATTACACCGGTTTATGATACACTTATAAAGTAAGATACTGTAAACATTCAAATTTTCGCCTCCATTTATATTTTACCCTTTTCACCCATAGCCCAGAAGATGAATTTAAGACGGGACGAATAAAATTTAATGTTAAGGATATCTTAACAAAACGGATGATTCGGCGAATTCAATTCCGGGCAAATCAGTCTCCATTCTAAATTGGTTGCAAATTAAATTTTGCGTATTGATTGATGAATTTCAATGATTAGTACAGGTATCATAGTATCATTCCATCCATTAAAAATATAAAAGCAACGGTCATCTGACAACGGACAGAACTTTCGCAACATGGATTGACAACGGACTAATTTTAGAAAAGTCCCTAAAAAGTGGTCCAAAATTGAATTCATCATCATGACACTACCAGAGGAGCATTATATAGACTTGATATTTATCATTAGTATATTTCTGGAATAAGATAACCTGAATATTCAAAGATTTCAAGAAAAATTAAGAATAACACATGTGCAGGACGTGGTGATCAAAGGACGCCAACTCGATCTCCTCTTTTCAAACTGTATATCAGTACAAGAAAAGCATATAAACCAATAGCTTAGTGTTATGACTACCCCCCCCCCCCCCCATTGAGTTTTCGAGTGTATTACTTCTATAATTTTAACTTTTATTAGAAAATCATACTTCCCACACATGCTCATTGTCACGACAACGGATGGTTTCCTTCATATCCTTACCTGTGGCATAATGTCAACGGACGGTTTTAAGTGCAGAACTTTAAATACTTCTGACAACGGTACTGTAAGGCGACGTAACGTGTTCCTGCCCGTGTAGTTTATTAACGTATTCTCAAGAACTGTTTTCAAGTAAAATCTTATTTTCTTTTTCAGATAATAAATCAAATGCCTGATGCTTTGAGAAGTCTCCAGAAATAATACTGAATTATTAAGTGTAGTTTGAAATCCCCCCCCCCCCAAAAAAAATCAGTCTATGATCTATGCTGTTCTCTGTTATGATTGAAAATTCAGCTGGCTTACAAATAAAGTCTTGAAAAATGTAAATTCACTTAATATGGCTATTTTCATAATCAACAGATTAGAAAGAACAAATATGAACGATCGAAGACATTGTCTGTTCTTTGTCGATAAAAGACAAAAACCACGCGAAAGAGAAACTACTCTGTAACATACATTTAATCAAATTACAAGAAAACGAATTGAAAAGACTACACATAAAGCAACGAGACCAGTAGGTATTCGGTGTCGACTAAGGACTACCAACTATCATGTTATTAACAAATGGTGTGTTTTTTGGGGTTACATGTGTTCATGTGTACTGTCCTCTAATTTGACATTCAACAAGTGGTCTGTGTTAAGTACATGTAACTACATGTAACAGGTTACTAGTATTTCATAATACTTTGAGCCGAGGGCTCATTGCCGATACAATAAGCATTGTTTAATGATAAATTTTCCACAATTATCCATAAGACATTCATTTGTTAATGTTCTCAGTGTATACAACGTTTCATAATTTTTCTCCAAATACATAAACAATAAATAAGAGTCGCCTTGTGGTGTTACTGATCTGTTTCAAACTATCATAATGATTATACTCAGAAAAGTAACGCTTATTTATTTTAACCATTTATTTATGACATACATACATAGTGTAATTCACTGTTTGCGTTTTCGATACTATACTGAATCGTCATCTTCCCGAAGAAATCGTGTGAAATGCCAACTCTGCGTATCCAGGTTAACAGTCACCAGAAAGTTAGATGAATCTCGGCTCATCTCATAGTCGCAACTGTCTTCGGTATTGATGTCATAATTATTATGATAGTATCTCTCCACATAAGAAACGTAGATGTCCCAACTCTCATCGGACAAGTGGACCAGACAGTTGATGGATATTTTGCTCAATTTTGATAAGAGTGAATGAATTTCAATCGGAGTATTTCCAAAACGAATGTGATCTAGCCTTAGGTATCGCAATGATGGTGTCTCCAAAAGAAGGTTAATACGTTGCATATCACAGGGAAATATTCTGATATTATAAAGGTACAGGTACTCTTAATTTGGAAATTTTGACAGAATTTCAATAATGGCAGCGTCATAACCTAAGTCTACACAGCCAATTGTGCCTCATATGAAATTCATGTGAAATTTACATGAACTTTACATGAAAGTTCACATGAAAATTATGTAAAACGAGCATGAACATGAAATTTACATGAAATTTTTCACATGAAATTCATGTGAAGATTTTTACATGGATGTTATGTGAATTCGGTTTCCAGTGAAGGTCACCTAGAAAAATTCATGTGAAATTCATGTGAAGGAAATTCATGTGAGATTCATGTGAAATATTTTCACATAAATTTTATGTGAAATTTATATGAATTTTACATGAACTTTCATGTGAAATTTACATGATGCTCATTTCATATGAATTTCATGTGAGGCACAATTGGCTGTGTAGTTGATTAAATAAAGGAAGAAACCTGTCATATATTAATCGGCGTAGATTTTGAAGTTGAGGGAGTACCAAAAAGAAAAGTACTCCTTATATTTCTGTTCTTTAAACATACATGTAGTGTTGGGTAATCAATGCTGAGCATGTACAGTTGTGAGCACTGGGGTAGAACGTCAATTAAGTCGTTCAAGGAAATGTTGATTTCCATTTCCTCATCGTCTTGTTCAATATATTGTACAGATAGAAGAGTGAGCGCCCGAAGCTCTTTATGTGATTCGATGGATTTAAAAATCCCTAATACCGCAGCATCAGATAGCCGAACAGATGATAAATGTAACGATTTCAGACACATTGTATCATTGATTTGATTAATGACCCTTTGTACATGTCCGGAGATTTTGAGATATTGAAGAGAAGTTGCATTCCCTAGGAATTCGTTCAGCACCTTGTCGGTGATGCAGTTGCTCCCAACACCTGGTACATTCACTAAATACAGTGAAACGGTACTACCATAATGGTGGGTCATTATTTCCACGGTTTCCTCGATAATATCTGAATTATCATAAGTATATGGTAGACATACATCTCCAACATGGAAGGCGATTGCTCGAGATGAACCATTACAAAATGTCTCGCAATGTTTCATTTCTTGGTAACAACGAACCTGCAGTAAGTATAGTGATTGAAGTTTCTTAACGTGCTTGGCAAGGAAGGTTTCCCTAGCTAGTCTTATTTCACTGTTATTATTTGTAATTCGCACAATATGTTCCGAAATTTCACTTGCGAAAACCGAGCTTAGACCTGAGGAAAAAATGAGTAAATTCGACATTTCTAGGATAGATTTTACATCAGAAACTTTTCCACACAGTAATTGGAATTCACGAGTCATAGCAACATACAATGCTGCCAGAAGTTCTTGCACAGAGTTATGGAAAAAGTGAACACTCACATTTTCCTCGTCAAAGCAACCCGGTGCCTCATACTGGCATAATAGTCCAACTTTAAAAGCAAAAATTAATGTGTCTCTACCGAGCCTATCTTGGAGATCCCCTTTGTCAAACATAAGAGATTCTTTATCAGACATCAGATTATTGTAGGCTATTTCTCCTAACAAACAAAGAACTCCTGCAAAATCTTTAAGTGTCCTGTACCTTGGAATGTCAAGAACATTTAAATTGTGTTGAAATTGTTTATGTTTACTTTTCAGCTTGTCGAAGTCAAAATCTTGCTGGTTGATAGCTCTTCTGATAAGCAATTGAATAAGCGCTAAGTAGAAGCTCGTCAAGCTATTCCCTACCTCCTCCTTCTCGTGCCAAAGCATAACTGATGTTGTTGCTAATAATGGTATTTGAAGTATGGAACTCACTTTCAACTTCTTTACTTTCTGATGTATATAACGCGAGGCTTCCTGCATTTTCTCGGATTCTGGTGTCAATCCATAATTGAGTTTGAGGACTTGATCGACAACTAGGTTTTGCCCTTTCTTATCCAGACCCAATATCTGTACTACTTTTTTAGAATCATCGATTGCACTTGCTACGACATCAAGTCGCGATGGTCGCAGTGTGAAGAAACATGTACAAGCCGAGAAGGTTTCGATATTTGGTAACCCATTATGAGTAAGTTCTGATGATTTATCTTTCGATATTCTCCATTCATCCAGTCCGTCAACCAGAATGAGGCACCTGTACTGATCACTGGATAAAACATGGCGTATAGTATCATGACATTCTTTGTAGTTCTTGAAGGTATCATAACATATCATATCTTCAAGTAATGTTCTGCTCTGATGGACATGTCGTAACGAAACAAGAAATGTGAAGTCAAATTCGCTAAGAGTCTTCTCATGTTCTGATAGTTCCTCTCTACATTTTCCAATCTGATTAGCATTACACCAATAATTCAAAAGTTGTTTACAATACATAGATTTTCCACGAGCAGCTTCTCCATGCATAAAGATATACCTCACGGGATCGCCATTTTGGTAGAACATTTCCGTAAGATCACTTATACTTTTACCCTTTGTCTCCTCTTCTTGTTCTTCGGTAGAACCATATTTTGGATTATTGTTGTAACCATTATCCTCTTTGATGGTAACTGGTACATACAGCTGGTCGACGGAAATGCATTTCCCCCCTTTTTGAAGGGGAGATATTTGATTTTTCCTTAGAATGGAATTGTTTATTTTCAACAGCGTTTCTTTCAGGTGGTCAATTTTACAATCTACAATGTAGAAAAATCAAAACATTGAACATTCATTACGAAGGTTTCTTCGGATTTTTTTAAAGATGAGGTAAAACATAATTGAATAGATATTCTCCATATTGTCGTCATAAAATTTACCTGGAGATTCAGTTTTGCGGCGTTTTGAACTTCTTCTTCCTGTTAAAAAATGATATCTGATGGAAATAATTCAAGGTATGTTCTTCAAATAGGAGGTTATACTTAAATAAAATAAAATAAAAAAAAGAAGAAAAGATTTGAGACGAATTATTTTGGTGATTTATTTCATCATACTAGTAAATAATATGTCAAACCACAGTTACCATACAAAATACTTTAATTATCATGACACCCCTTCAATTCATAAATATATTCATTTAATGATATATTTTAATAAGATTTCGATTATCCTTCCAATCAAGGAAGCGAAGACACAGGACATAACTTTTTAAAAATACTCTAACCTTCAAGCTCGTCAATTTTGTTTTCTGCAGCTTGTATCAATTCAGTGATATCGTTATCAATGTCAGAGGTCAGCTCTTTAAGGGTTTCATAACTCCCCACTCCAAGCTTGCCCTTGCTTTCTAAGCAATCCCAAATGTCTTGTGCGGTAGACAGACTCTTTTCTCTAGGAGTTGTCAAGTAGAGCCTACACTGTGATTTGAACTTCCTGAATCTGTCCTTGCATGAGTCCTCATCCAGATAGTCACAGCAGAGTAACGTCATAAGTTTGTTGTGAACTTTTGCTTCCGTATGACAACTGGCAAACATGTTTGACATCAATCCTCAGAAGGTATTTGTGAAAAGAAAGAATAATCTATCATAAGTAAAGAAACAAAAATGTCTCATGATTTTATTCCTTTTCCATTTTTCTGGCATATCTGTACCCCTGTATGTTCGACAAATATCTTCCGATTGTTTCTACAAAAGAAGGAATATCTTGATATTAAAATTTATGCAGACATAACAACATTCTTAACAAAAGCACAATTTGTATTGTGGCCAACATTCTAATGGCCTAGATATGTATTCATTCCCTCATAAGCAGACAAATCGATTGTTTTCCTTAGATTAAGTATTACGCAATCCTAATTTCCATCTTCTTTGTCTTCAAAGTTTCCATCTTGAAATGTATCAGCATCAATTTAATCTCATGTATGAAATATTATCTAAAAATACTACATGTAACTAGTGCTTGTTTGAACGTATATTGAAATTTCATAATATCCAAAACCATTACTTGAAATTAACAACATGTATATCATTAGAAAAATTGTGCTTTTTATAGAAAAAATGTATATATAGAAACACGTCATGTAGAACTTATCACAATACAAACTTTAACTTACCATTTAAACATTTTAAACATCTAATATGGACGTAAACAGAAACTTCAACTCTGACTCACAAACGCAATTGCATATATCTAGAGACTTACCTTATTAAAAGACAACCAGTTGGAAATTTAATGGATTTTAAATGGGTTAACCAATATAAAACATCTACCGATAACAATTGTACACATGCGATTAAATCTAAAAGCTATCCTGTATTTGGTCGTATGTATGTTCCTAAAAGGATTCTATGTCATATTCATTGTGATAAAATATTCATTAGAATAACGACACATGACCTTTTAAGCGAACCTGAGCAAAGCTCAAGTGAGCTTTTGTAAAGTGTGTATGTGCTGGTGTGGGTGTGTGAGGGTGTGGATGGGGGTGGATGGAAGGGTGTTTGAGTGTAAGGGTGCGTGTTTGAGGGTGAGGGTGTGTGTGGTTAAGACCGAGAAACACTGATGAGGGTTAAGTACCCGAAGTATGCATGTCTGGTCCATGCTGTAAATTTATCTGTCGTTAAAAGATGCTATTGAATTTGAAGACGTCTAACATTTGTACCACTTGGTGAGTGTCACTGCTGTTGGACCAGGAGTCACCGAGGGGACATGAAGCCAAGTTTGATCAACTTCAATTGATCGTTTCTTCAACGCATTCGAACATTTCTGTTATCAAAATTTCTTGGAATTTCTAAAAAGTGGGTCCTGTAGCATCATATCCCACTCATCCTGCTACGTCTTTCGGTACATTTTTTGACATAAAATTAACACTTTTTGGCCATATTACATTCTTCTTTGATGTTTATTGTTTAGAAGGTTAAGTACCCGAAACGTGAATGACTGGTCCATGCTGTAAATTTATCTGTCCTTGAATGATGCTATTGAATTTGAAGACGTTTAACATTTGTATCCACCCAAGAGGCAATTTTGTCTACGATTTTGACGTCTTTTCGGACATTGTTAAAATGCATTTATTTAAGTACTTTCTTTGAATTACTTGATAAATATATCAATTTATGCACTAATTTAATGTGTTTTGGCAAATGAAGATTCACGATGTTTTGAAATGTTACACATCTTCAAATCTATGATGAACTTTTAGTTTTCTTGATGAAACAATGCAGGTATGACGTTCTCGTCGTTAGGTGTTGTTATTTTCATCCCTATCTGTAAACTTCCTTTGACCAATTTCTTCTTAAGAAAGAAAGAAAGCATATAATGAATAACTGAAAGCAACAAAATGATCTAGAGAGAGGTTTTCAGAAGTGCTATTAATTTTGTTTCAAACCGAAGACATATTGTTGACTCATATGCAATGTCTTTTTTGAAAATGAATGCAATGTTTCTTTGATAAACTAAAATGAATGAACATTTGGTTAAATGGACTCATTCAATGCAATGTTGAATATTTATGATTACTTTTCTACTAATGTAATTAACGGATGGGAGGCAGTTGATGAACATAAATTTTCAGCTTCTTAACGGCCCCTACTGTCCGCACAGCTCACTTCAGAAATCTGAAAATTGAAGATTTCTCTACTTCGTCGGCATATTTCCCGATTAAAATTTATATAGGGGATAGATCTCGAACTCACATAACTAACGGTGTATGATATATGTCTGTACGACCAATACTATGCTCACAATGAAAGAAAATAGTTTTAGATAGGGAGTTTTCTATGTTAATTTTAGCGTTACGTCGTCGACGTTCTCCATAGACTCAGTGTTAAACATCGGCGACGTTGCCCAAAAATTAACATAGAAAACTCCCTATCTAAAACTATTTTCTTTCACTGTGAGCGTAGTATTGGTCGTACAGACATATATCATACACTTTTAGTTATGAGAGTTCGAGATCTATCCCTCTAAATAAATTTTAATCGCAAAAATTGCAGGCAAAGTAGAGAAAACTTAAATTTCCGATTTCTTAAGTGAGCTGCGCGGACAGTAGTTTTACTATTCTTTACTTTCATTAAGTAAATGTAGTTGAAAGAAATATTCTCTTTCTTTCACTTCTATATTACCTGTATCGGCTTCATTTTTGACCTGAAAATAAAGTGCATTACCTATATGATGATCCATTACCCGAAACATGTATGTCATGTGTACCTAAAAAGAGAAACGAGAGTCTCACCTACGATACGTCATTTCGTGATTTTGAAGAGCAATTTTCAAACATTGTGTCAGGTAAGAATCGTATAGAACTTGTCTGAGTTATATGTTCTATCTTGCAAAAAGAATCATAGTCCTTAACACATGCAACGATAGATAAGCATTTCTACATTTATTACACAACTATTATCAATAAATTAGCTTTAAATACACAAAGGAGGGGTCCACGGAAAACTATCATTTTTCAGTAATATATACTTCTCATAGTAGGTCAAATCCAAGGTCAAGGACGTTGGAATTAAAGGCCAGTTGTCAAATTAAAGTTTGTTTTTCACAAGCAATCCTCATGTAGAAATATCAAAGCTTTGTTGACCAGGGTGATAGATATTCTTACTATTGACAATCCTGTATAAAAAAAAATAAAAATAGAAATGACATGTATCATCAAGAATTGATGCTACTTCTCGTGATTACAACTTTTTTTTTCTCGTTTTTGCGTTAAAAGTATCTCGTTATTACGAGGAAATTTGTGGTTATTACGCGAAAAGATTCCCCCTCTACCATTGGAAATGAGCCCAATCGGCATTCGCAATAATCTCTTAGCCCATACATTATATGAATGACCTTAAGGACGGGTTTCAAAGAAGTCGGAAACAAAGCGATAAATCTGTCATAATAAACATCAGAAATTCACTAATCAAGAACACCAAATCGTGTTCTTATCAACGATCTTTATTTTCTGTACTTCATTTAACCAAGCATGTGCCAAATGTTCACTTTCGGGTCACCAGAATATTGGCTAAAGAATAATTAAATAAATCCAAATAGAAATCATACATTATGAAAAAAAGGTCTGCTCATCATGCCACATGTTGGGATCAAAGACATTCAGTAGTGGACCAATGACAAATATGGATAATGACCATATCCGTGTATACAGCACAAAATCGATAATTCAGAAAATAAGAAACCGAAGGCATGCAAAATCAGGATAAAACAGAAACCAAAGCAAACAAACAAAAACCTCCACCACATGAAAAGAAGCGGACTCCCAATATGAGAGTGAGACTAGGTGCCCAGGAAGAGTAAGCATCTCCTGCTTGCATGCAACACCCACCGCTTCAATTCGGTAGAACTGTCACATCCGGTAACTTCCATTTCGGAAGACATAGAGTACAATCTTTGGTTGGATGGTTCAAATGGTCTATGACAGAATATCATCCACCATTCTGGAAAGTGGGACATCATAGTGTATGACGAGTTCCCCATATCGACCGTAGAACTTCCCCAGTGAAATGTAAGTCGGTCACAAACATATCCCTGACTGAGAAGCTTATCTGAAAGACGCATAGCTCTCGGAACAAAATCCGTATATTTGGTACTTGCTCTGGCATAGCGTATCAACTGCGATATGAACACGCCATAAGCAGGCGATGAAGGGATGTTGCTACTCAGAAAAGGAAAGTTTGTAATGCTGAAATTGAAGTCGTCACGTTTGTCATAGAGTGAGGTGTTCATGTGACCATCAGTGTCGTAGGACAACATTTCCGTCCAAATAGGATGCTGAATTATTTGTCTCTGTAGTTTCTGTAGACCTAAAGGACTGGTTTCAAAGAAGTCGGAAACAAAGCGATAAATCTGTCATTATAAATAGAATATTGGCTAAAGAATAATTAAATAAATCCAAATAGAAATCATACATAATGAAAAAAAAGGTCTGCTCATCATGCCACATGTTGGGATCAAAGACATTCAGTAGTGGACCAATGACAAATATGGATAATGACCATATCCGTGTATACAGCACAGAATCGATAATTCAGAAAATAAGAAACCGAAGGCATGCAAAATCAGGATAAAACAGAAACCAAAGCAAACAAACAAAAACCTCCACCACATGAAAAGAAGCGGACTCCCAATATGAGAGTGAGACTAGGTGCCCAGGAAGAGTAAGCATCTCCTGCTTGCATGCAACACCCGCCGCTTCAACTCGGTAGAACTGTCACATCCGGTAACTTCCATTTCGGAGGACATAGAGTACAATCTTTGGTTGGATGGTTCAAATGGTCTATGACAGAATATCATCCACCATTCTGGAGAGTGGGACATCATAGTGTATGACGAGTTCCCCATATAGAACTTCCCCAGTGAAATGTAAGTCGGTCACAAACATATCCCTGACTGAGAAGCTTATCTGAAAGACGCATAGCTCTCGGAACAAAATCCGTATATTTGGTACTTGCTCTGGCATAGCGTATCAACTGCGATATGAACACGCCATAAGCAGGCGATGAAGGGATGTTGCTACTCAGAAAAAGAAGGGAGGAGATCTCCAGCAAGACCCCGTTGCAGCATCAACAGTAAAACACCAAAACACCCGATGCAAAAACACAAAAGACGAGTACAGCACGAGACGGAAAAGAGACACACGACATGTCAACGTCAAACACAAAAGACTACACATAAACGGACGAGACCAATGGGTAACCGGTGCCGACTTTGGACGGCCATCTGTCACACAAGTAGCAAATGGTGTGGTTATCCTGGATAACATGCGCACAACCCTCTCACTTATCCAATAACCCAGAGGTCTCGAAGAACGTACAATTGTGGTGTAAAACAACCTCCTCACTGTAAGATGACATCACACAAACAAGACCGCGAAACGCAGAGGCCCTAGAAACACAGATGAATATGTAAATGGATATTAAAAGAGGGCATGCGTAATACAGTCTGTGCTCTGCCGGCTGTAGCGAGCTCATGTATGTAATCACCCGAGGAGTCAGACTGACATTCAGAGAGGACAGGTGGTCGGGGCCCTGTCTTCTCTAAAGAGGTTTGGACAGGGCCCGTCATGGAGTCCCGTCGTCACAGTCAGTCAGAGTGCAAGTCTCAAGGATGCGCACGGTATAAAAGGCGTTTGATGATTCTGACGCATTTCTGATGGTTATGCTGCCTACCTTTGATCCTTTTTATTTTGTTTATCATATCATCATAAAAGACAGGTTGTGTAATACCCATAGTAATGTACTCTGTTGCATGTATAGATCCGAATTTTAGAAGACGTTGACCTTAATTTTTGTAAAATTTCCAGAAAGTCTTAACTAGTTTATGAAAGCGGAAACCTTGACCAAAAAGTTTTTTGGTAATTTGTAAATTTCTACTGTGAAAATCCAAAATATCAGTACATGCTCTAGCGTACCGGATGAGCTGTGATATGTAAATGCCGTATGACGGTAATCTTGGAACATCACCGTCAAGCCAAGGGAAATTTACTATGTTGAATCCAAAATCATCCGTTTTGTCATATACACTTTTATGAATCTTTCCGTTTACAATTTATGTCCAAAAAGGGTGTTTCTGTATTTGAAAGGTTTGCCTTGTTAAGGGTTAATTCTTGTGGATAAATTTCATTCTTATATAATTCAAAAGCAGGATTGTCAATGGTTAGAATATCATCCAGATACCTAGAAGTATTATTGAAACATTTCAGCTCATCAAATTTTCTTTGCTTTTGAAGATTTTGGATAAATTCTTTTTCATACGTGTATAAAAATAAATCAGCAACAAGAGGCGCACAGTTAGTACCCAAAGGAATTCCTACAACCTGCTTGTATAGATCCTCACCAAATCTAACATATTGTCCAAGAGGAAGGACAAGGCATTACACAGGTCACTACATGTCCATGATTTGTATGATTTGTAGTCTGTCGAGGAAAAGAAACCCTTCGATTCAGATGTACAAATGTAAGTTTTTCGCTCTCGATCAAAACACCATTTAATGAGATTAGATAATCGATCATTAATTTTGTCATGAGGAAGTGTGGTGTACATATTAGAGAAGTCGTATGAAGAAATCGTATTGGCTTGGAAATTTCCAGATTTCATTTTTTCAATCACATCCCCTGAATTCTTAATAGACCAAAATAAATTTACATCGTTCCTGTTTAGAACCGTTTCACAATATCTAGTTATGTGTTCTTTAATAGCAGTAAGTGCTGACGTCAGATTTCTAGACAAAATTGTAGTGGAGCAGTTACTAGAATTAGCAATAAATCGAAATTTGTAAGGAGACTTGTGCAGTTTCGGTATGCAATATAGTGTTGGGAGATCCAATTTAGAAATAGAGATATTGAATGAAGACAGTTCACTGTTATGCTTGCCTAAAATGTTAGATGCACTTTCATTGCTTTTGATATATGTATTAGTAGACGAAAGTTCCGAAATCAAAGTTGATATGTAGTAACGTTTTCAAATGATAATGGTGTTGTTGGCTGCTTTATCAGCTGGTGCAAAGACATATTTTTCATGTAATTTACTTAGTTTGGATTTGAAATATCTTTCTGATTTGGAAGGTGGATTTTGAAAAAGATGAGGGTTTTTATGGAAGTTATCTATTCGAATATCCGTTATATCTAAAATGAGGTTTTTCCAGTCATTCAGAGCATGCGGTTCGACTCCTTCTGATTTACACCATCTTTTCGTATAATTATCTAAGGCTTCCGTAAGCACTTCACGGCATTTGACAAAATCTATCTTGGATGGGATTCTATACTTAGGTCCTTTTTTAAGAAGACCACGGAGCTGTCTTTCTTGGATAATTGAAAAGTCACCTGTAACAACATGGCCAGCTGGTTTGTAGAGATATTTAGAAGTTGCACATTCTCAAGAAGCAGGACACGATTCAAGTATGTCAGGATCCGTTGTAACTTTATTATAGTTAAAAACAAAGTTTCGAATAGGTTTCTTGTACTTATAACAAATAAGAGGTGGCTCTAAATTTTCAAAATATTGAGGAATGGTTCTTTGTACGCGATAATCCCGAAAAATATTAGAGATGTTTAGAAGATCAAAACCTTTGTTAATGAACGGAATTTTTATGAATCGTCTTTTCGGTGAGGTGTTTTTCACAATAGGATAAAGTTTATACTGTGCGAATGAGACAATGATATTAAGTCTGAATCAGTCAGTGTTTCTTAAGAATGCAACCTCTGCTTCATCCAAGATAGATTTCAAGTGCATAACTGGTATTGACGAGAGAGCATGTAACAGCTCATGTCTTCCGCCATTGCGTGCTATAGTAAGTAAATCGTTGAGACAGCGGTATATTCTGGATAAGGAAAGTTTGTAATGCTGAAATTGAAGTCGTCACGTTTTCATAGAGTGAGGTGTTCATCTGACCATCAGTGTCGTAGGACAACATTACCGTCCAAATAGGATGCTGAATTATTTGTCTCTGTAGTTTCTTTGACTTCGAGCTCAGAAGGATAGATACTGCTCAGGTAATCCGCGAAACTTGGATTATTGATGGACAACACATAGTCTATAACTGAAGTTGAAGTCAGAAGGTAAGTACCTTTTCCCTTCAGAGACCAGAGATTGAATAAATTCAGCTGCGTACGAGTAAAGGAAAATGTCGGCAAGGAGTGGGGCACAATTGGTCCCCATTGGAATTCCGACAATTTGCTAGAAGACCTTTCCCCCAAACACCACAAAAATGTTGTCGATCAGAAAGTTTAACATCTGAGTAATATCAGTTTTAGTGTACTTATTGTCAGAATCGGACTTTTCTTTTACAAAGTAGGTTTTGTCATAGTTAACAACAATAAATTTGTAATTGCGATTACCGTTCTTACTTGTAAACGCATTACTTATAATTTTGCGAGTCTCTCTTTCAATTTAGAATGTGGAATTATAGTGTAAAGTGTCGAAAAATCAAAGGCTTTGATCGAATGGACTCTGCTAAAATAAATGGATTTCAGATGGTCTAAAAGTTCCTTCGAATTCTTTGAAATCCACATCTGGTTGATACCACTGCGAGAATATACTGTCGAACAATGTTTTTGAAGCCCAGATTTGATTTCAGATAAAACTTTGGTGAGTAAGATCGATACAGATTTGGTAGAACATTTTGAGGAACCAGCTATGAAACGTTGTTTGTACGGACTCTTATGCATTTTAGGTATGCAGTATAAGTATGGCCAATCTTAATCTAAATTGTTAGTGTCGAAGCCAAAGGAAGCAAGAACTGATTTGTGGTTATCAAGCTAGGTGGGCAAATCAATTAAAGACAAAATCACAGCAAACCAAACAAGACATGCTAACCTTAGAGCCACACGTAAAAATGTTATACATCTTCAATTTCAATAGCATCATGTAAGAACAGATAAATTTACAGCATGGACCAGACAAGCATGTTTCGGGTACTTAACCCTCGTCAGTGATCCCCAATGTAAACAATGTAATATGTCCAAGAATGTGAATTTTTTATGTCCAAAAATATACCGAAAGATGTAGCAGGATGGGTGGGATATGATGCTACAGGCCCCACAGTTTAGAATTTTCAAGAAATTTTGATAAAAGACACTTTCGAATGCGTTGAAGAGAAAGACGATCAACAAAGGTTGATCGAACCTGGCTACATTTGCCCTTGGGGACTCCTGGTCCTCCAGCAGTGACACTTACCAAGTGGTACATATGTTATACGTCTTCAAATTCGATAGCATCATATAAGAACAGATGATTTTGCAGCATGGATCAGATTAAGATGAGAATTAGATAAAAGAGAGAGATAAAGATCTTCATACAGCGACTGTTTTTAACAACAAATGAAGTATTTATAGCCTGAGAATGAGAACTTTCAAATTGTTTTAGTGAATGAGCCCCCCCCCCCCCTCTTTATTATTTTTCTTCTTTTATGCGCAAGTAAAATGAAAATATAATCGTCAGTTTGAATTACAATGTGGTCATGCTGGGGGGATTCATTCCTACAACTTTATCGGCCAGTAACACAAAAATGTTATTTATGTTCCTGCATGTCAGGTGTAGATCCGCATGACGCCCTCTAGGGTTGCGTATGACTAAAGTGCAATACCATTCTTGATTATTTGAATTAATAAAGTATCTTAAAAATATGAACTTGGTTGCACATAGATTGGTTCAAGACAGCGAACATTGTCCTTTTATACAAATAGAAGATATACACAGCGTGGCGGCGTCTTTATCTATATTCATACAAAGGGGGGGGGGGGAGGCAGCCGCCCACTGAAGTCACTACTGTGACGTCATGCTGACTATGACTTCGAGTCACCTGACGTAACATGCAGTCAAGTCTGGTAGTTGGGACTCTTGCCAACCAAGTTTGGCAGCGAAACGGTTTTGAACCTATTGCTGAAATAGTTCCATGTATCTTCATTGTGTATATCTAGGTATTTAGTCTGAAGAAAAAGGATTTCATAACATACTATCGCCTTTGTGCGAAATTGCGACAATTGATGGACTTATAACGACATCATCAATGACCCACTGTCTTGTTCATTAAATTCAGAGCACCCCATTTTGGTGATTTTCTCAGCCGTCTGAGGAATTTTTCAAATATTTATTGTCTCCGTAGATTGACCTCCTTTAGTCGTAACAGGAAATGTACACGATCTCATCTTTTCAACTGTATATAGCCTACCATGCGAAAAATAAAATGTCTACGGAAATTCCCATGTTAATTTCAGCCCGCCGCAATCTTGTTCTCCGTATCAACAATGGTAAACAGTGACGTCATGGCGTCCGACGTCATATGTTTTAGTATTTTTTACTATAGAAAATCCCCGTAGACATTTTATTTTCCGTCGTACAACCAAAAGAGGGGCATTTTCTGTTACAACTAAAATAATTCTGTAGACTGGATATCAATTTATAAGATTATAACTGTATATTTCGGAGAAATCGCCAACACAAGGTGCTCTGGATTTAGTGAACAGGACAGTATGTTTGACTCGTAATAGTCCATTTTCAGAGAGAAAATATCTAAGGCCGTTTTAAACTTTGATTAATATGCCCAGACTCCAGATATTATATCATGTGGCAAAAATTTTGATTGTGACGTCATATTAGATCGCAATGACTTGCATTGTCATGTTTTCTATTTTGACGTCACAGTGAAAATATTACCAAATTTTGTGGTGTCTTTCCGCCTAATGAATCTACTAGAAAAACAGCGAACTCTAAAACGTATAAGTCAGCAAACCGAAACAATGCAAGTTATCGTCATATTCTTCATTTTTTCAGCAAGGTACTTGTAAGAATGTTTTTTTGCTTATAATTAAAAAAATGATAAAATGTAAAGGCATCTACCAAGAACATGCACAGTTGTTAATCCAAGAATAATCATTCTTGTAAGTCAATATATATGCACAGCCA
This sequence comes from Pinctada imbricata, assembly GCA_033119305.1. Lineage (NCBI taxonomy): Eukaryota > Metazoa > Mollusca > Bivalvia > Pterioida > Pteriidae > Pinctada > Pinctada imbricata. The sequence goes on along the minus strand of VSWD01000014.1, from coordinate 14,908,398 downwards.
ATGTAAGTCCCTGAGATGTTACTATTGAAAGAAACGTGCTGCAATTCGTGTATTAACACTCGTGACGTCAAAATGAATAAGATCTAAAGAAACATGCCGCGACGGCTGTTCTAACCTGTAAACTGAACCCTCGGCGAGATGAATTTTGACGTCACCCTTTTACCAAGAAAAAGCAATTTCAGAAACAAGAATGAAACAGACAACTATGGTGCATATATATAGAATAAATGTCATAATTTGTGTTTTGTTACGGGTATGCAACACACATCAAGTGCATTTATCGCATGAAATGCGCTAACGCGCATTACATGTACGATAAATGCACTTGCTGTGTGTTGCATACCCGTAACAAAACACAAATTAAGACACTTATTCTCTATATAAAAACCTACCGAAAAATCTGGTGAAAATATTTCTAACTAGAGGAATCGTATAAATAACCTGTGCCATAAAGTCTGTTCAAAATACCGCTTTGACAACAGAAACAATATCATTTATGCATTAAGTATATGACCTTTGGTGCTTCATGGTCAAAGAGCAAAGTCAGCAAAAAAGGACCTTTCTATGTATTCAAATCATATCTTGAGATTCCCTCCCTTCTGTTATAGGAACCATATGATCATAGAAGTTTTTGTCAAGTCTCAAAGAAGCTAAAAGGTACTATTCTACATTTTTTTGCCTTTTCACATTGTCGCAGTTACTTATAGAGAAAAATGCGGATAAAAAAAAATGAAAATGAGAATACAGTTATTTCAGGTAGGAGGAATTCGTAATATCCTCAAGCCCTTTAATAGTCATTCAAATTTCATTCAGAGGATCAGTATTACACACATGACCTTGAAATGTACACGGTTTGTAACACGGATCTTGATGTATAAATAACACCGATAAGAGATCGATTTTATAAATTGATCAAAAGTAGGCGGTTTTGTAGAGACGTTTGAAGGAATTTGATGTGCTCTTCCTTAATCAATGAGGGGGAAATTTCATTCAGATAAAATATTTGCATTGTCAGGCTTGAGATAGATTTGGAGGTTGAATGTTAAAGGAAAATGTGTAATTATATTACAAATCAGTTTCTAATTAAAAATACCCCAAATCATCAAGCCTATCTAAATCCTCCTGATATGAGTGTTCTCTTCTGTCATTTAGAGGGGTGTGTCTACGTACTCTGGATAACCACACTATTTGATACTATCATGCCGGATGGTAACCCTAATTGCTACCAATGACCCATTTGTCTCGTATGTTTATATAGTTTGTTTGGTGTTTCGATGTCGTATATGGTGTTCATTGCCCCTTTTCCCGTCTCTTGCTGTGCTTGTTTACACTGTGTTTTGAAGTGATTTTTGGTGGCTCCGCTGATCACTGGTGAGAATTTAAATTTTCGAAACACGTGTCTGATGCATGGAAATTGGTTTGGAATTTTCTTTAAGAGGGTGTAGAGTTGGAACCCTTCGACATTATTAATATAAAATCGTATATCACGTTGCAGTATGAAGCAGTTAAAATCGTTCCCCGTGACCTAATGTTTGTCAAGTGTATTAATTACTTCTTTCTTCTTTCTTTTCACCTGAAAGAAGCTTTGTTTTGGCCTTTTATCAATGTGATATTATATATATATATATATATTTGCTATTTCGAAAACTAGTCATTTTACCGATAAATATCATCGAAATTAAGGAGTTTAACATTTTAGCACCATCCCTTAAATGCTATTTTGAACATAGATTTTATTTGGATATGCTACTGAATCGACCCTAGAGAAAATTTGGAGCCGCGGTCACTTTGTAACGTATAGAGTTGGAGCACTTCGACATTATTGATGTCGTATTTGGTGTTCCTTGTCCCCTTTCCCGTCTCTTGATGTGTTTGTTTACTCTGTGCTTTTGTAAAGACCGGATGTCTCTATCTTTTTCTTTTGGTTCTGTAACATAATTTTGTTTGGGATCCCCCCTTTTTTTGAAACCCCGTCCTTTAGTCTTTGTTTGTTCCCATGATGCCTTTCACTGTTTCATTTTGTACGTATTTATAACGTATTTATTGCTGTTTCTACTCCAATTCAAAGTTTTCTTGCGAAAGAACAATTTTCTCTTATTTTGTCAGTCAAATTCGCAACTACAGTGTATTCCAAGATAAGCAAAAATGGTTATTTTTCTTTTTTGTTTGTCTTGGTAAAATACCTTTAAATTTCTTTATACCATAGAACAAGTACCAATTGTTGGTCAGGAATCAAAGATCCAGGGGAATTTGAGATAATTGTGTAAGTCTCCATTCAGTGGAAGTTTATCAGTTTTTTCTAATTTATTATTTTCAAATGTAACAATGAGTCAGAGGAAAGTCTGGAATCAAACCAATAAAGTGTGATTCATAGTTTTCGACGGAACTGTTTTGAAACCAAAAATGTAGCCCTATCAGAAAATAGTCCTCCTTTCTAAGTAAGGCTTATGGTCACTTCTTACATGTACCATATCCAAAATCGTACTTTGGTCACTTCGTATCCAAAATGTACCAAGTCGAACCTTAACCATATACATTTCATACCATTACCAACTCGTACGAAAAAAAAAGTCAATTCGTAGCCACTGTGAATCCAAGGGAACAACTCGTACCCAATTTTATACCAACTTGTACCATTACATATTCGTCCCATAGTCTACTCGTACCACACAGATTCTCGTTCCCATTAACATTTACTCGTACCATAACAAACTCGCATCCGTTGTGAATTCATTGGAATAGCTAGTACCAACTCTAACCAACTCGTACCACACAAAATCTCGTACACATCTACAATCACCAATTCGTACCCATCAATTGTAAAGAAGTTTACATGTACGACAACGCTAAAAGCAAACTCAATGAAGTCTAGGACCAGGACCAGTTGGTACCAAGCCACATAAGACATTTTTAGAGGTTTAAACAGGAAAATTAAAATCTACAGTATAAAAAGGATTTCTAGAAAAAATAGAAAAGACATAAAAAGAGTCCATGAAAGATAAGGATTCAGACTAAAACAAAATCATTTTAACTTCTTCCTGTAGAATCATATCCCAACCATCTTCCTCTTAGATTTCGTGAGATTCTATGCAGCGGTTGCAGAGGATAAGTCGAACATCCGTGAGCCAATCAGAGACCTCGGGGGCCATATTTCTTTTCCAATTGGCACGAGAAACAGAAAACCTGGAGGAGGACCTTGAGTATTTGCTTTCCGTAAGGTTTCGTGAGATTCTGTACAGCGGTGGCAGAGGAGAAATCGAAAATGATTCAGCCAATCTGAGCCCTTAGCAGCCACATCTTTTTTTCCTAAGCGTTCCAAGTTTTAAAGATGGCTAATTTGTACTATGCTATTTTTTTGTCTTTTCCATTGTTTAATTTGCTGATGCTGATCCATAAAGAAAAGGGAATGATCAAATAATCAATTAAAATGAGAATAAAGTTATGTTAGGTAGGAGAAATTCTAAATATCCTCAAGCCCTTTTTTATAGTCTTTTCATTCATAGGATCAATATTACACACTTGACCTTGAAATGTGTACAGTTTAGAGAACGGATCTTGAAAAGTAAATAACACCGATAAGAGATTGATTTAATACATTGATCAAAAGTAGGCGGTTTTGAAGAGACGTTTGAAGGCATCTGAAGTGTTATTTTTTATTTTTCATGAGGAGGATGTTTCATTCAGATAAAACAATATCGTATCAGGCTTGAGATAGATTTGAAGGTTGAAGGTAAAGGGAAAATGTGTAATATTACAAATCATTTCCTTATTCAAAAATGGTATCTCAACAAATTATCGACCCTATCTAAATCCTCCTGATATCAGTATTCTCTTCTGTCTTTTTGAGGGGTTTGTCTACGTACTCCGGATAACCACACTATTTGCTACTATCACGGTAGAAGATCACCCTAATCGCTACCAATTACCCATTCATCTCGTTTGTTTATATGAAATTTAGTTTGTTTAGTGTTTTGATGTCATTCTGTTTCCCCGTCTCTCTCCCGTGATTGTTTACTCTGTGTTTTTGATTTTTCGTTGGGTTCTGTAACATAGTCTTGTTGAAGATCCCATTTTTGAAACTCCGTACTTTTTCTTTGTTTGGTGCATTTCATTGTTTCATTTTGTGCGTATTTATTGCTGTTTCTTGTGAAAGATAAATTTACCCTATTTTTGCAAATTAATACTCAAAGAAAGGAGGGGGTCTCCAACAACACTAGGTTGCAGCACCCACAGCGAAATCCCAAAACACCCAAGGGAAAAAACCCCACAGAACAGACACCCACAGAAAGAGACGCAAAGGGGACAAGGAACACCAACTCACACCATAGAAACATTAAACATAAAAGACTACACATAAACCAACGAGACCAATGGGCAACCGGTGCCGACTTAGGACGGCCATCAGCCATGTTATTAACAGACGATGTGGTTATCCTGGATTACGTGCGCACAACCCTCCCACTATTTCGATTTCCCAGAGGTTTCGAAGAACGCACAATTATGGTGTAAAACAACCTCATCACTGTCAGACGATGATGTACATCAACCTCCCCACTCCAACTCCTCAATTATGGTGTGAAACAACGTCCTCACTTCAGCTACAGTTTATTCTAAGATAAGCAAAAATGTTTTTTTTTCAATTTTGTTTGTATCGGTAAAAGATATGAAATTATGTTTAAATATTTTTTATCAATTTATAACAATATTTTACTTCTTCAATTTTTTTCATACCATAGGAGAAGTACCGATTGTAGGTCAGGAGTCAAAGATCCGGGGAATTTGACATCATAGTGTAAATCTCCATTCATAGGGAGTTTATCAGGTTTTCTTTTTCTTTTTTTTTTTTTATTATTTTCAAATTTAAGAATGAGTCACAGCTTAGGCTGGAATCAAACCAATGAAGTGTGATTCATCGTTTTAAACGGAAATGTTTCGAAAAAAAACGTAGCCCTATGAAGCCCTTAACAGAAAGAAATTAGTACTCCTTTCTTAGTAACATGCACATACGACTCATAGTATTGCACTGAACTCTTGTTCCTTGATACAAATTTAGATACAGTACTTGTTTTATTGCGAAGACAACACTTTTTTTACAAATATTATAAAATTAATTACGAAAGACTATCTTAATCAGATCTCAACTTTTTCCATCTATCGGTGACTGGATATTAAACAAAAAGCCCGAAATGGGAATAAAAAAATATAGTCTGGAAAGGAGGGGATCTCCAACAACACTAGGTTGCAGCACCAACAGCAAAATTTCAAAACACCCATGCAAAAAACACAGAACAGGCATCCACAGAAAGAGACGCAAAAGGGACAAGGAACAACAACTCACATCATAGAAACATGAAACATAAAAGACTACACATAAACCAACGAGACAAATGGGCAACCGGTGCCGACTTAGGACGGCCATCTGCCACGAATATATCAGACGGTGTGGTTATCCTGGATTACGTGCGCACAACCCTCCCACTATTCCGATTTCCCAGAGGTCTCGAAGAACGCACAATTATGTTGTAAAACAACCTCCTCACTGTTAGATGACCACACACAAACAAGACCGTAAAACACAGGGTTCCAAGGAACACAGATGAATATGTAAATGGATATAAAAAGAGGACTTGCGTATTACAGTCCGTGCTCTGCCGGCTGTAGCAAGCTCCTATATGTTAATACTCAATGTGCATATCAAACCATGAAAAATGTTAACAAACATAAGAAGAAAGTTACGGTACCAACAGCAAACACCCGAAAATCCCCAAGTGAAAACACACTGTAAAAAGTAAAAATACGGAGTTAGAAACACAATAGGCACAAGGAACATAAAATACGACATTAAAACACAAAACACAAAAGACTCCACATAAACTAACGAGACCAATGGCTTCAACAAGCTACATTTCGCTGAAAACAAAATTTGTACAGTCTTCGAGGTGTTGGAAAACGAAAGAAGAGAACTCAGCATGAGGAAAGATCTTTATAGGGTAGTTTTGAAACTTTCAGTGATCTATACATTTTCTGATACATTTGCAATTTGCAATGAAGTTTTGACAATTTAACTTGACAATTTTGTGCTGTATACTGGGATATGGTCATTATCCATATTTGTCATTCTACATGTAAAATCTGTACAAATGTTTAACGTCTTCAAATTCATTAGCATAATTTAAGAGCAGATTGATTTACAGCATGGACCAGACATGCCCGTTCGGGGTATTTAAGCCTCGTCAGAGATCCTCAATCTAAATAATGAAATATGACCAAAATCTATGATAATTATGTCCTAAATATGCCGAAAGACGTAGCAGGAAGGCTGAGATATGATGATACAGGACATAGGTTTCAGAAATTTGAAAAAAAAAATTGTAAACAGAAATTTTCAAATGCGTTTGAATAAACGATTTACCGAAATTGATCAACTTTGCTACATCTGCCCCGGGGACTTCTCGTCCACCAGCAGTGACACCCACTAAATGATACAAATGTTTAACGTCTTCAAAGTCATTAGCATCATTTTAGAGCAGATAAATTTACAGCATGGACCAGACATGGACGTTTCGGCTATTTATCCTTCGTCAGTGATTCTAAATCTAAATAATGTAATATGGTCAAAATCTGTGAAAGTTTTGTGCTTAATATGCCGAAAGGCGTAGCAGGAAGGCTGGGATATGATGATACAGGGCCCAGGTTTCAGAAATTTGAGACAATTTTGTAAACAGAAATTTTGAAATGCATTTGAAGAAACGACCAACCAAAATTGATCGAACTTGGCGACATGTGCCCTCGGGGACTCCTGGTCCACCAGCAGTGACACTCACCGAGTGGTACAAATGTTTAACGTCTTCAAAGTCATAATATATGCTGATCTAAAGAATCAATCAAAATGAGAATTAAGTTATGTTACTTAGGAGGAATTTTTTTTATCTTCTCAAGCCCTTTTTATAGTCATCTCATTCATAGGATCAATATTACACACTTGACCTTGAAATGTGTACAGTTTGCAGAACGGATCTTGAAATGTAAATAACACCGATAAGAGATAGATTTTATACATTGATCAAAAGTAGGTGGTTTTGAAGAGACGTTTGAAGGCGTCTGAAGTGTTTTTTTTTTATTTTTCATGAGGAGGACGTTTCATTCAGATAAAACTATATAGTATCAGGCTTGAGATAAATTTGAAGGTTGATGGTAAAAGAAAAATGTGTAATAATACAAATTATTTCCTTATTCAAAAATGGTATCTCAACAAATTATCGACCCTATCTAAATCCTCCTGATATCAGTATTCTCTTCTGTCATTTTGAGGGGTGTGTCTACGTACTCCGGATAACCACACTATTTGCAACTATGATGGCAGATGTTCATCCTAATCGCTACCAATTACCCATTCATCTCGTATGTTTATATAGTTTGTTTGGTGTTTTGATGTCGTATATGGTGTTCATTGACCCTTTCCCGTCTCTTGCTGTGCTTGTTTACTCTGTGTTTTAAAGTGATGTCTGGTGGCTCCGCCGATCACTGATGAGAATTTAAATTTTCGAACACGTGTCTGGTGGATGGAAATTGGTTTGGAATTTTCTTTAAGAAGGTGTAGAGTTGGAACCCTTCGACATTATTAATATAAAATCTTATATCACGTTGCAGTGTGGAGCAGTTAAAATCGTTCCCCGTGACCTAATGTTTGTCAAGTGTATTAATTACTTCTTTCCAGCTCTGCCACCTGAATGAAGCTTTGTTTTGACCTTTTATCAATGTGACATCTTATATAAAATTATATATATTTTGCTATTTCGAAAACTAGCCATTTCACCGATAAATATCATCGAAATTAAAGGAGTTTAACATCTTAGCATCATCCCTTCAATGCTATTTTGAACATAAATTTCATTTGGATATGCTACTGAATCGACCGTAGAGGAAATTCGGAGCCGCGCACTCTCTGTAATGTAAATTCATAGAATTAAATAGGGCGATATTGAAATGAATTTTGGTGGTTCCTTGCGAAGCATCAATTATGAAAATTTAATAATCGAAACACGTGGCTGGTGCATGGAAAGTGGTTTGGAATTTTCTTAATGTATAGAGTTGGAACACTTCGACGTTATTGATGTCGTATTTGGTGTTCCTTGTCCCTTTCCCCGTCTCTTGCTGTGCTTGATTACTGTGTGCTTTTGGATAGGCCGGATGTTTCTATCTTTTTCTTTGGGTTCTGTAACATAGTCTTGTTGGAGTTTCCCCTTTTTTGACACCCCGTTCTTTCTTTTTGTTTGTTCCCATGGTGCCTTTCATTGTTTCATTTTGTACGTATTTACAAATGTAATACGTATTTATTGCTGTTTCTACTCCAATTCAAAGTATTCGTGTGAAAGAACAATTTTCTCTTATTTTGCCAATTAAATTCTCAATTACAATGTATTCCAAGATCAGCAAAAAAATTTTTTTTTTAGTGGTTTTTTTTTTGTCTCGGTAAAAGACCTGAAATTGAGTATAAATTGTCATTATCAATACATTAAATTTATTTGTACGATGGAAGAAGTATCAGTTTTAGTTCAGGAGTCAAAAATCCAGGGGAATTTGGCATCATTGTGTAAGTCTCCATTCAATGGGAGTTTATCAGTTTTTCTTATTCATTATTTTCAAATGTAACAATGAGTCACAGCATAGTCTGGATTCAAACCAATAAAGTGTCATGCATAGTTTTCGACGGAAATGTTTGGTAAAAAAGAAGCCTTATGAGAATATAGTCCTCCTTTCTTAGTAAGGCTTATGATCACTTCGTACCATAACCAACTCGTACCTTTGTCATTTCGTATCCAAAATTCACCAAGTCGAACCATAATCATATGCATTTCGTACCATTACCAAGTCTTACCCAAATAAAAACTCAATTCGTACCCATTGTAAATCTAAGGGAACAACTCGTACCCAATTTTATGCTAGCTTGTACCATTACATACTCGTCCCATAGCCTAATCGTACCACACAGATTCTCGTTTTCATTGATATTTACTCGTACCATAACAAATTCGTACCCGTTGTGAATTCATTGGAATAACTAGTTCCTACTCTAACAAACTCGAACCGCACAGAATCTCGTACACAATTACCGTCACCAATTCGTATTTATGTACGATAACGCTTAAAGCAAATTCAATGAAGTTAAGGACCAGGACCAGTTGGTACACAGGGACATCAGAAATATTATTAGGGGTAAATCTATCAATCTTCAGAGGAAATATAGATAACATAAAAAACATTAATATGATTGAACAAATTCCTAAATTTTATCAAAATATTCTGAAATCCTGGATTGAAATAGGTGGCGGCGAAATTAAATATCCAAAAACAACTACCGAAATTCTAAATCAGCCATTATGGAATAATAAATTTATCAAATACAATAATAAAGTCTTATTATTCAAACAATGGATCAATAGCAATATAATAATAATAAAAGATGTACTAGACCCACAAGGGAAAATAAGTGAATCAACAATATTTAATAAACTACAAGATAAACATAATTGGATAGCTCAAATAACAATCATGAAAAAAGCAATACCTATAGAATGGATAAAAAAAATTAAGGATAATAACATTAATGTATTCAATACACAACCTAGTGAATTTAAAGTATTTATGAAAGGTAATCAAATATTAATCGAAAAATTGACAAATAAGAGCATATATGACTCATTAATTGAGAAAAAATCCGAAGAACCAATCTCAATAATATTTTGGAAAAATACAATATTAGCTACAGAATTTGAATTCAAAAAATGTTTTGAATTTATTTTCAATAGAATTTATGAAAATAAAATAAAAATCTTCCGTTGGAAACTACTCCAAAAAATTTTACCAAATAATTCACTTTTATTTAAATGGAAAATACGGACAGACCCTCTTTGTAATTTCTGCAATCAAATAGACGATTTCGAACACTATTTTATATCATGCAAATTCATTAAAGATTTCAAAGATGAAATTAACCTCCTAATGAAAAAAGTAGGTTTCGACAAAGATATGATTACCCTTAAAAATATAGTAATTGGATATAAAATCTCGGAAAAACAATATTATTCTATAAATCTTCTACTCTCATACATTTCCTTTACTATCTACAAATCACACTATGTAAGTGAACAAAAGACAAAAAAAATTAACATGATAAATATTTTTAAAAATCTGATAAAAATGCAAGTTTCAGTCTGGCATTTCAGGAAGAAATCCATCCCATCTGTATTCAAGACAACATGTGATTGGCTAAATATTGACACAAGCGCATCCTTGGAATCGGCAATGTGAAACTGTAAAAGAAAAACAAAGTCCAAAACAAAATAAAAACCCAGGGAATTCCCCCAAGTAATCATATTTTATACCGCGCTAAAAATAGATCAAGGTAAAGGCCGCATATAATATATACAGCTTACAGGTGATGTGTGGCTACAACGATATAACATCGATTAAATTTCAATAATGCTACAAAATTTTGAATCAAATCAAGAGAAATATAAATAAGGTAAAAAGATATTGAACAATAAAGACATATTCCGGAATAATTCCAGATACAGGTGAAATAATCGATTATATTTATACAAAATCAATAATCTTTATTTATGCGCAGAGAAAGATAAAGAAATGCTACTTAGCTTCGATATACTGTCAAAACAGCACAGGTAAATTTCTTCAGGTAGATAAGCGTCGCTTCACTGAACATCACCGTCGCTTCAATGCACTTCATTGAACCCGCCCTGGGCATGGCTTTGATAAATTCTTTATAACATCCTGACACACACTAAATTCTTCTGTTTCAGTATAAATATAAACCACATATGTATCTGCTTATTATTCATAAAATCTCCGTTTCTCGACACAGTTCCCATGTATACAAATATCACACAGTGCACGACTGGCTCCTATCTCCAAACGACACGTCATAATAGAAAAACACGTGGAGTTATACATAGACCAAACAAATCCGGATCCGACTTTTTTTCCTATACTATACAGAATAATTATCATTATCATTTATAATTATCTATTTACGAAATATCTATCAAAACCATCTATTCACACAACATTTGTATCCACAAATACTATCACAAGGGTTATGTTTAAACATTTTTCTTATATAAGACATATTTTATCATGTCTACTGTGTGTGAAACTTCATGAAAATTATCAAATATATAAATATATATGGACTTTTTTACGGAAGCTATTAGCTTATAATTGCTACATCACGAAAATTAACAAATATAGGAGACAGTAGAAATATATATGAAAATTAGTTATTTACAGCTTCAGAAAACTTTAAAACTACACTCTTTTCAAACATATGTAATACGTAATACAGATTTTGTCATTTGCTTTATTGACTTATTTTCTTTGATCGCATGCAAGAAGCCTGGACTTGCATGACATTTGTTATACAGGCTTATACAGATAAATAAAAAAAAAAAAAAAAAAAAAAAAAAAAAAAAAAAGAAATATTTCTAACAGATTTAAACAGCAAAATTAAATTCTACAGTATGAAAAGGATTTCTAGAAGATCTAAAGAAATGAAAAGAGTCAATGAAAGATAAGGATGACAAATATGGATAATGACCATATCCCTGTCTACAGTACAAAATCGATAATACAGAAAATCAGAAACCGAAGGCATACAAAACCAGGACAAAACAGGAACCAAAGCAAACAAAAACAAAAACCTCCACCATATGAAAAGAAGCGAACTCCCGATATGAGAGTGAGACCAGGTGCCCAGGAAGAGTAAGCATCTCCTGCTTGCATGCAACACCCGTCGCTTCAATTCGGTAGAACTGTCACATCCGGTTACTTCCATTTTGGAAGATATAGAGTACAATCTTTGGTTGGATGGTTCAAATGGTCTATGACAGAATATCATCCACCATTCTGGATAGTGGGACATCATAGTGTATGACGAGTTCCCCATATCGACCGTAGAACTTCCTCAGGGACGATGTTAGTCGGTCACAAACATATCCCTGACTGAGAAGCTTATCTGAAAGACGCCTAGCTCTCAGAACAAAATCCGTATATTTGGTACTTGCTCTGGCATAGCGTATCAACTGAGATATGAACACGCCATAAGCAGGCGATGAAGGGATGTTGCTACTCAGAAAAGGAAAGTTCGTAATGCTGAAATTGAAGTCGTCACGTTTGTCATAGAGTGAGGTGTTCATGTGACCATCAGTGTCGTAGGACAACATTATGTCCAAATAGGATGCTGAATTATTTGTCTCTGTAGTTTCTTTGACTTCAAGCTCCGAAGGATAGATACTGCTCAGGTAATCCGCGAATTTTGGATTATTGATGGACAACACATCGTCTATGTATCTGTAAGTGAAGTTGAAATCAGAAGCTAAGTATCTTTTCCCTTCAGAGACCAAAGATTGAATGAATTCAGCTTCGTACGAGTAAAGGAAAATGTCGGCAAGGAGTGGGGCACAATTGGTACCCATTGGAATTCCGACAATTTGCTGGAAGACCTTTCCTCCAAACACCACAAAAATGTTGTCGATCAGAAAGTTTAACATCTGAATAATGTCTGTTTCAGTGTACTTATTTTCAGAATCTGACTTTTCTTTTACAAAGTAGGTTTTGTCATAGTTAACAACAATAAATTTGTATTTGCGATTACCGTTCTTACTTGTAAACGCATTACTTATAATTTTTGCGAGTCTTTCTTTCAATTTAGAATGTGGAATTGTAGTGTAAAGTGTCGAAAAATCAAAGGCTTTGATCGAATTGACTCTACTAAAATGAGTGGATTTCAGATGTTCTAAAAGTTCCTTCGAATTCTTTAAAATCCACATCTGGTTGATACCACTGCGAGAATATACTGTCGAACAATATTTTTGTAGCCCAGATTTGATTTCAGATAAAACTTTGGTGAGTAAGATCGATACAGATTTGGTAGAACATTTTGAGGAACCAGCGATGAAACGTTGTTTGTACGGATTCTTATGCATTTTAGGTATGCAGTATAAGTATGGTAAATCTAAATCTAAATTGGTAGTGTCGAAGCCAAAGGAAGCAAGAGCTGATTTGTGGTTATCTATTATTTCAGAGGCAGAAAGGTTTGTTGGGGTGTAAGTGGGATTTCCAGGTGTCGAATTTAAACCCAACTCTTTAACTACACTGTCGAAATAGTACTTTTTGCAAGTAAATGTGTAATTATTTGAGGCTTTGTCCGCTGGTGTGATGACATAATGTTCTTGGAGGTAGGTAAGTTCTGTGATAACATCAGGGTCTTTAAATATAGACACGAATCTGGTGTTCACAGTTGATTCAGCCTAAAACAAAATCTTCTTAACTTCTTCCTGTAGCATCATATCCCACCCATCTTCCTATTAGCTTTCTGAGATTCTATGCAGCGGTTTTAGAGGAGAAGTCGAAAATGCGTCAGCCAATCAGAGCCCTGGGCGGCAATATCTTTTCACCAATCGGCACGAAAAAGAGAAACCTGGTAGAGGACCTGAGTATTTGCTTTCTGTAAGGTTTCGTGAGATTCTGTACATCGGTTGCAGAGGAGAAATCGAAAATGTTTCAGCAAATCTGTGCCCTTGGCGGCAATATTTTTTCTCCAAGCGTTCGAAGTCTTAAAGATGGCTAATGTACTATGCAACTTCTTTGTCTTTTCCATTATCTAATTTACTTATGCTGATCCAAAGAATCTATCAAAATCAGAATAAAGTTATGTGAGGTAGGAGGAATTCTTCATATCCTCAAGCCCTTTTTTATAGTTATTTCATACAAAAGATCAATATAACACACTTGACCTTGAAATGTGCACGGTTTGCAGAGCGGATCTTGATATATAAATAACACCGATAAGAGAATGATATCAAAAGTACGCGGTTTTGTAGAGACGTTTGAAGGGATTTGAAGTGTTTTTTATTATTCATGAGAGGGAAATTTCATTCAGATAAAATATTTGCATTACCAGGCTTGAGACAGATTTGAAGGTAAAAAGAAAATTTGTAATATTACAAATCAGTTTCTAATTGAAAAAAACCCCAGATCATCAACCCTATCTCAATCCTCCTGATATGAGTGTTCTCTTCTGTCTTTTTGAGGGGTGTGTCTACTTACTCCGGATAACCACACTATTTGCTACTATCACGGTAGATGATTATCCTAATCGCAACCAATTACCCATTGGTCTCATATGTTTATATGAAATTTAGTGAGTTTTGTGTTTTGATTTCGTATTAGGTGTTCATTGTCCCTTTTCCCGTCTCTTTTTCCCCTTCTCCGTCCCGTGATTGTTTACTCTGTGTTTTTTGCATTGGCTGGGTGTTTTTATTTTTTCTTTAGGTTTTGCAACATAGTCTTGTTTGAGATAGTTATGGTTATTACCCATATTTGTCAACGCCCTTTTTTGACACCCCATACTTTTTCTTTTTGTATGGAGTCTTTCTTTGTTGCTTTTTGTGTACGTAAATATTGCTGTTTCTATTCCAATTCAAATTTTTTATGTGAAAGAACAATTTTCTCTTATTTTGCCAATTAAATTCGTAACTACAGTTTATTCCAAGATAAGCAAAAATCGTGATTTTTTTTTTGTTTGTATCGATTAAAGATCTGAAATTGGATATAAATATGAATTATCAATTTATATTAATGTTTTACGTCATCATATTTCTTAATATCACTGAAGAAGTACCAAATGTAGCTCAGGAGTCTAAGATTCAGGGGAATTTGGCATAATTGTGTAAGTCTCCATTCAAAGGGAGTTTATCAGTTTTTCTAATTCATTATTTCAAATGTAACAATGAGTCACAGCATAGTCTGGAATCAAACCAATAAAGTGTGATTCATCGTTTTCAACGGAAATGTTTCGAAAAAAAAATGTAGCCATATGAAGTCCTTACCAGAAAGAAAATAGTCTTCCTTTCTTAGTATCAAGCATGTACAACTCGTAGTGTTACACTGAACTCGTGTTCCTTGATACAAATCATGATACAGTACTTGTTTTATTGCGAAGACAACCCTTTTTTTTTACAAATGTTTTAGAATTAATTACTAAAAACTATGTTAATCAGATCTCAACTTTTTCCATCTATCAGTGACTGGATATTAAACATAAAGCCTTAATTCGGAATAAAAAAATCATAGTCAATGTACATATAAAACCATGAATTTTGTTTACCAAACATAAGAAGAAAGAAGGGGATTTCCAAGAAGTTTCTGTAACGGTATCCACAGCAAACAACAGAAAATCCCCAAGTGTAAACACACTGTAAACATACACAGCTAGAGACACAATAGGCACAAGGAACATAAAATACAACATCAAAACACAAAACTCCACATAAACTAACAAGACCAATGGATTCATCAAGCTACATTTCGCTGGAAACAAAATTTGCATCATATCCCACCCATCCTGCTACGTCTTTCGGTACCCTTTTTCGACATAGTAACTTTCATACTTTTTTGGTATATTACATTGTTTAGATTTAGGATCACTGATGAGGGTTAAGTACCCGAAACGTGCATGTCTGGTCCACGTTGCCAATTTATTTGTTCTTAAATGATGCTATTCAATTTGAAGACGTTTACATTTGTACAGTCTTCGGGGGTGTTCGAAAAAGAAAGAGAAGAACTCTGTATGAGGAAAGATATCTATAGGGCAGTTTTGAAAGTATTAGTGATCTATACATTTTCTGATACATTTGAAATTATTAAGGAAGTTTTGACAATTTAATTTCTACATGTAAAATCTGTACAGATGTTTAACGTCTTCAAATTCATTAGCATCATTTGAGAGCATATTAATTTACAGCATGGACCAGACATGCGCTTTTCGGGTATTTAACCCTCGTCAGAGATCATGAAATATGGCCAAAATCTGTGAAAATTATATCCTATATATGCCGAAAGACGTAGCAGGAAGGCTGGGATATGATGCTACAGGACACAGCTTTCAGAAATTTGAGAAAAGTTTGTAAACAGAAATTTTCAAATGCGTTTGAATAGACGACCAACCGAAATTGATCAACTTGGCTTCATGTGCCCTCGGGGACTCCTGGTCTACCAGCTGTGACACTCACCAAGTGGTACAAATGTTTAACGTCTTCAAATTCATTTTATATGCTGATCCAAAGAATAAATCAAAATAAGAATTCAGTTATGTTACGTAGGAGGAATTCTTAATATCCTCAAGCCCTTTTATAGTCATTTCATTCATAGGATCAATATTACAAACTTGACCTTGAAATGTGTACAGTTTGCAGAACGGATCTTGAAAAGTAAATAACACCGATAAGAGATTGATTTAATACATTGATCAAAAGTAGGCGGTTTTGAAGAGACGTTTGAAGGCATCTGAAGTGTTATTTTTTATTTTTCATGAGGAGGACGTTTCATTCAGATAAAACTATATAGTATCAGGCTTGAGATAGATTTGAAGGTTGATGGTAAAAGAAAAATGTGTAATATAACAAATCAATTTCTAATTGAACCCCCCCCAATCATCAACCCTATCTAAATCCTCTTGATATGAGTGTTCTCTTCTGTCTTTTTGAGGGGTGTGTCTACGTACTCCGGATAACCACACTATTTGCTACTATCATGCCAGATGATTATCCCAATCGCTACCAATTACCCATTGGTCTCGTTTGTTTATATGAAATTTAGTGTGTTTTAGTGTTTTGATGACATATTTGGTGTTCATTGTCCCTTTTCCCGTCTCTGTTTCCCCGTCTCCGTCCCGTGCTTGTTTACTCTGTGTTTTTTGCATTGGCTTGGTGTTTTTATTTTTTCTTTAGGTTTTTGCAACATAGTCTTGTTGGGGATCCCCCTTTTTTGACACACCGTACATTTTTTTTGTTTGTTCCTTTGGAGCCTTTTATTCTTGCATTTTGTACGTAAATAGTGCTGCTTGTATTCCAATTCAAAGTTTTTTTTGTAAACAAAAGAACAATTTCCTCTTATTTTGCAAATTAAATTCTCAACTACAGTGTAGTCCAATATAAGCAAAAATGGTGATTTTTCATATTTGCTTGTATCGGTAAAACACCACATTTGGTATAAATATTCATTATCAATGTTTATCTTCTTCAATTACCAAATACCACTCGTAGTTAAGGAGTCTGGGGAATTTGGCATAATTGTGTAAGTCTCCATTCAAAGGGAGTTTATCAGTTTTTCTAATTCTTTTATTTCAAATGTAACAATGAGTCACAGCATAGTCTTGAATCAAAACAATAATGTGTGATTCATCGTTTTCAACGGAAATGTTTCGGAAAAAAATTTAGCCCTATGAAGTCCTTACCAGAAAGAAAATAGTGTTCCTTTCTTAGTATCATGCATATACAACTCATAGTATTACACTGAACTTTTGTTCCTTGATACAAATTTTGATGCAGTACTTGTTTTGTAGCGAGGACAACACTAAACCTTTTCCATCTATCAGAGACTGAATATTAAACACAAAGCCCTAGATCAGAATTAAAAATCATAGTGAATGTGCATATAAAGCCATGAGACTTTTTATCAAACATAGGAAGAAAGAAGGGAATTTCAAGGAAGACTCGGTTACGGTATCCATAGCAAACAACCGAAAATCCCCATTTAAAAAACAGTGTACCCATACACAGCTAGAGACACAATAGGCATTTGGAACATAAAATACAACATCAAAACACAAAAACACAAAAGACTCCCCATACACTAACAAGACCAATGGCTTCAACAAGCTACATTTTGCTGGAATCAGATGAAAAATTGATAGTCTTTGGGAGTGTTCGAAAGAAAAAGAAAGAAAGGAAAGGACTCAGCCTAAGGAAAAATATCCATAATGCAGTTTTGAAAGTTTGAGTAATCTTTACTTGATCTTTTTTTAACATTGTTATCAAAAATTATTTTAATCTCAAAATGACTCCATAAGTTGTACATTTTCGTTCATGTTCTCGATCGATTCGTTCACATTATCGGTTTTGGATGGCATCATGATTTACCATTGATCCAAACTTCTTCAAATAAACATGGAAGAAGCATCCATAGGGTATTCAGTCTCAAAGTCGAGTACGTAAGGCAAAATTATATGTATATGTATTTCCAGTGGATCCCGAACAATTAATATTCCGAATTGAGAATATGTGCAAAATCCGAATTCTAATGCACTCTGTTTGCAATGCGCATTTTGATTGGTTGAGCGATGAAAAAACTGCAAGGGTATTCACGTTTCACTGCAGTTTCTGCTATGACGTCATATGTTCCCATGGCGACGTCGTTAAAAGCAGACGTTTTCTAGCGTATAACTGACCATTTGCATTAGAATAGGGTTACCATACTGATGTTTTACAAAAACTGACAGGGTATCGGCGAATCCCCTGTCAGAAATATCCGTTTTACCACTCGGCTAACGCCTCGCGGTAAAACTCAATTTCTGACAGGGGATTCGCCGATACCCTGTCAGTTTTTGTAAAACACACGCATGGTAACCCCTAAATCAAGGCGAATAGTAATTGATTCATTGACAATCACGTCTGGTCAAATTGCAGTCTTTATTGTTGCTTCCCCAGGATACATTTCGAGAGTTGCTATAATTACAAAAATAAAATTTTGTTTATTTTTTATTCTTCTTTCCAAATGTGGACTTTTGAATCTTTAACTCATTTTGAATCTATGAAATTTAATTAGTAATTGTGCTTGAATTACAATACCTAAATTCACGTGCCCACGAAGTTTTTCGAACTGTCTCCCAAAATCAAAACCTAAGCTTTTACAGGTAGTGTAGACATGAAAACAAGAGTGCCCTCTCATAAATTACTTCAACACTTTAAAGATTCACAACCACTTGAATTCTTGTTCCACTTTGTCACCTCATCTGATTTATTCATTTTATCGATCTCGAATGAGTTTTCCTTTTGATAATATTATGATACATGTAAATTGAGAACGTTATACAAATAACATACATGTCAAAGTCAAGTGCGCAATGTCTATCGTCTAAATAGAAAGTGAGTGGCAAATCGCGAAATGAAAATATCAAGATTACCTCTCTCCTTAACAAATACAGTACTTAATACATGTATTTGAATCTTCCGAATCATCCTATAGTGGTTGTAGAATTAAAGAAGAGGGGATATAATGTTTAGATCTATTTTTGCAATATCATATATTGATAATGCATTGACTTTTTTCACAATTTTCGCCGTGGGAAGTTTCGCGATTATAACATCAAATATTTACGCTTGGGGAAATATTCCCGATATATACATTTTAATACAGGAGGTTCATTTTCGCGTGGGGGAAATTTTCGTGAGTTCATTGATTCCTTAAATACGTAAAAAAAAAAATACCCCAATGCGAAAATTTCAAGGTTTACAGTACTGTATTTGTTTTTGTCAAAACTTGATTTTGGGTATGAATAGGTAATGCTACATTGAAGAAAAGGGGGGATATCCGATAGTTCCAGTGTTCCCTGTGAAAGAACAAAATGCAAAATCCTGCTTGTGTGTTACATAGCCTTCTTTCATATTTCAGCGACACATTCTGACAAGTCAAATGAAAGTAATGACAAATTTGCTAATGTCAGTCATTTCATCTGTTTGCTAATTTAGACCCTCTGCTAATAGGACCCCCCCCCCCCCCTCCAATACTCGACTAACATTACAAATTTCCGTGCAACAGACATTGGAATCAATGGGTGAAAGACCAGGACAAAGCCCAAAATCAGTATCCAAAAATTACAATCATAAGGCCTGCAAATTTTTCAAACATATAAAAGAAACCAATTAAAAGGAAAAGATTTTCGATGAAAATAGCGGAACAACCCCTCACGAGAAGTTAAAAAACTGCCAAGCGGACGGAGATAATACCAAAGCACAGTAGAAACACAAAGGACAACACTTTCTGACGAACTATAATACACCAGAGTTAGAAAGGAATTGATTGTAGGTGGCGCTACTTAATGCATATGAGTTAAAAAAGATCCTGACGATAATCTGAACAGCACTCACAATAGAGCACACTGTCTGAGGTAATGTCTATATAGAAAGTGCTATGGCGACCAAGTCAGGGAAATTATTCAAAATACTTACTGTCAAACCCCTCACGGGGAACTTTTTTACGAGCGTCACACGGCAAAGGGCATACGTGTGACACAAATGAGTCAAAGAAGAACCTGAAGATAATCTCAACAGCACTCACAATAGAGCACAAAATTCAGCATCGACGGATCCCTAGCTAGCACTTGAAAGGTTGTCGAACTATGGCTCTTGGATTTTAAATGTTAAACGTCCTCAAATTCAATAATGTCATATAAGAACAGATCAATTTGCAACATTGACCAGACATGCACGTTTCGGTTACTCAACCCTCGTTAGTGATTTTCAAACCAAACAAGGTAATATAACCAGAGAGTATGTAAGTTATTATGTCCTAAAATGTACCGAAAGACGTCGCAGGATAGATCCGATATAATGCTACAGGACCCACGTTTTGGAAATTTCGAAATATATTCCTACTGTATGGATTTAATCATGATAATGTATTACAACTGGAATACTTCTATCAAGACACCACACTCTTTACTGTAGAAACGAAGTGAAGGTTATGCGTCATTAAATAAAATAAATGAATATTAAAAACAAGACCTAAATTAGAATTGAAAAAAAAAATCAGTGATTTCAGAGCCTGTCCGATATCAATGATTTCTTGTGGTACCTGCTTTTTCAAAGTAGTAAAAAAAGACTACCCAACCAACAAATTGTAAAAATGTGGAACATACGCTCGTAATAAAGAATGACGCTAAGACTCCGTAAAGAAGTTAGAAATATAAGAAGATGCTATCAGTCGCCGATAAGTCATAATCAATGACCCGTCATAAAACGTCAAAATGAAAAATTACATCAACAAATGCCATGCCGAACTTTCGACGACTCCTTAAGTTTGAATCTATCAAGATTAATTCGGTAAATGAAATAGGAACCAAGGTTCATATTTTAAGTTAGATATGATTTAAATATGTGTTCTTTTCTCTCTTTGGAATGTGTCATTCTTATCACGAAGAGTACATTTTTTTTGTGTCCAACTTCTTTGAAATCATTTCAAAGGTCCATTCATACAATCCCAGTTATATGTGGGTTAAACGAATTATTACTTTAAACTGGGAAGTATATACTAGTTTGAGGCATGCCTTCATGGAGATTTGAAATTCCGGTGACCGCCTCCAATGGTTGTTGAATTACACACTCTTTTGTTGTAATCGATAATGTTCAAATCTATTTTTCTTTAAACTTAATGACCTTATGTCATTATTCAATTTATCAATTTTTAAATATAAGTTCTATTGTGAAACATATCAAGCATCATAACGTTACATACAGTAATTGGATAAAGGGGTAGGGCCACGAGACCTAAATCGGCCCTTGATTTTTCTCTTAAAATAAATTTCATGAGGAATACTTGATATCTCTCATGAAAATACACGAATGTTTACCGCTTTTCATGAAAAGAATAATATCACCAAACAATGTGCCATTAAATGTAATGACGTCATGAAGTGACGTCATTTTGACGTTATTGACAATTTTCGTGGAATTTTGAGTAGCGGTTGCAGAAGAGAAGTCGTAGATACTTCAGCCAATCAGAGCCCTGACGGCCATATTTGTCGAACCTTCGGCACGAAAAACACAAACTTGGTAGAGAACCATAAGTACGTCATTCCTGTAAGGTTTCGTGAAATTTGTGAATGGTTGCACAGGCAAAAGCGAAATTGCGTCAGCCGATCAGAGTCGTTGGCGGCCATATTTACTGACCGATCGGCACGAAACACAAACTTGGTAGTGGACCTTGAGTTCTTGCTTCCTATAAGGTTTCGAGAAATTATGTGCAACTGTTGCAGAAGAGATGTTGAAATTGTTAAAAGTCTACTCCGAACGACGGACGAGGATGACGTCTAGGGACAACAGACGGACGGACGGACGATGGACTTCGCGCTATGACAATAGCTTACTTGAGATTTGCTCATGTGAGCTAAAAATAGAGCATTGTCTATGTTTTACTAGATAATCATTTATCGATGAAATTCAAAATCAAATTGAATTATAATCATAATTTGAATCCAATATTCCAATTCTATAGCCTGTAAAACATAAGTGAACACTTTTTTTGGAGAAAATGGAAACATTAAACAGACAAAGGTTTTCAACTCAAATGCTGCTAAGATAGGTTACAAAGACATTTTTGTCTGATGTAAAAAATATCATGATTGTAATGGTATTCCCTACTTTTGATGGTTAAAGACGTACTTTTTTGTATCCAACTCAACATCAATTATTTTTTACAATATATCTTTAACTTGCTATAGTTTGAATGCTTTATCCTAACAAGTATATATGAAATGTATGTAAAGAGCAGGGTCAAGGAAAGCTTACTCAAACAGAAAATTTCTTTTATAAGTAAGAGTATTTTATGTTAAGTTCTGGATACCGCCTCCACATACCACATATGAATTCCGTTCACACACTCCTCTTTTGTGTATTTTATGGCTTCATTCTTAAAACTTATTTGACAATCCAAATTGAAATAACAAGAACAAGATTGGAATAGTCAAAGAAACAAAGGTGGGTATCCGTCTCTCGAGGATATAAAAGCAAGCTAATGCTAATTCGAAAACATAATCTGAATTGAATCTTCAGTCTGTGAATTAAGAAAATTTATTCAATCTCCTCTCCTCTCGAACATTATGATGAAAGCTAATTTATTAGGTAAGTGCTTGTAGCTAATTTATCCTGGATATCATATATGTTCTATTGTAAAATGAAACCATTGCACCATATAGTAAATTGAACAAGAGCCGTCTCATCAACGATTCATGACATAAAAATTTAGTTAATAGAAATATTGGAAATATACTATAAAAAAAGTAAAGAATCACACTCAAATTTCTCGTATACATGCAGCTAAGGGGTATGGTGTTTCGATTAAAAAAATATGACGGAAAAGAGAATTATGCAAGAACAAACTATCACAATGGATAACCAAAACATGAATAAACCCAAATATAGAATCCATTCTATTCAAAAAGTCGTTGCTGGAAACTTCTTGTAAATCGAAAATTTGGATAGATTTTGAAATTTCAGCGATTCAAAAAAATTATCAGAAATCTACCTTTGTTTCATAAGCAATTAAGAGGGTCTTATCATTCTAAGAAATAAAGCATTGTATGTTCGTGATGAAGATGTTTCTGAGTCTATTTCATCACTATCCCAAGAGAATATGATAAAGGTCAAAAGTGGGGAATCTTCAAAGATACCATGTTATTGTAATTTTCAAACAAGTTATATTCAGATTTATTCAGGGATATGTTTTTCCTACTTATTTAGACGAGTAAAATTTAAAATAAATCATTCATTTAACTGTGAGCGTGCAGGGAAAAGGATGCAAATTGGCCCGCCGTAATAGGGAAATAGTGGTATGATTCTAAACTTCTTTGAACGGTATATGAAACTTTGAAAAGTTCAACATAATAGCTTAGAACACTTCGGTTGATCTTTTATTCCAAACCTAATTATAGAAGACATGACCCCAACCACCTGTCATCTCTGAATGTCAGTCGTACTCCGTATATAATTAGAGAAGAATAATCAATCCGTATATATCTCCTTATGTGTATTAATAAGAAAAAAGTGCATAGATAATATACTGGTAAGGTATTATATGAAATAATATCTTATATGGAATATTAAAAAAACTGTTTATGTTGCTGATAAGAGGATAAGTCAAGGAGGATTTACCCTTTTTTAAATAGTTTAAATGAATTGTCTGCTTTTCCGTATTAAGGGTGCATTTGTAATCCGTAATGTTTTGCTATTACAATGTAAACGGGGTGTCCGATTTGTCAAATCGTTCGTACGTCAAACTATGTCAACGAGTCAAAGCAGAAATTTTTCGTGCTTCACTTCAACTAAAGCGAACAGAGAGTGTATATCGCTTTTACGTACCGGCAGAAAGTATTCTGGAGTATATTATTATTATTTGAAGGGCAAGGTTTGTCACTCAGACGCTTTGATAGGTCACTTGGGTTTATTTTTAAAAACATGATTTCTATATGAATATCAATCAAAGCTCCGTTCATCCTTTCATAAAATTTTACATTTTGGATGACACGCATAGATTTAATGTGGAGTGGGTACATGTACGTTAATGGTTTTTGAATTCAATTGTGAAAGGAAAACATTGATCTATCAAAATAATGACAAAAGTCATGAAGGCAAATACTTTCACATTTCGCTGGGAGAATTCGTGATTATAACGTTAAGACGTTACAATATACAACTTGGGGAACTATTCGCGAAGTTCCTTGATTATGAAATACGCGAAAATTATTCCTATATTCGAATATTACTACCACGCGTAAATTTCCATTTTTCAAGTTCCAAGTTTTCATTATAGTTTATATATGCCACCATATTTTAATGCTGACTTTTATTCTCTATAATTATAGGGGAATCGTATAGATAATGTTCACATACTTAAAACGTTGGATGAAAGTCCACCGTTAGAAGGACTACAGATGGATTATATTCATGGAAATCTATCATCAACAATCTTGATAAACGTACGTATATTTGATCTAAGTACAAAAGAGATAAAGAATATCCCGGCGACAATATGGAGCATCGATGGACCCCTAGCAATGACAAGTATGGATCACGACCATATCCCAATGCATAGTGCAAAATCGATAATTCGTAAAATCGTAAACCGATGGCATACAAATCAGGATAAAACAAGAACCAAAGCCAACAAAGAAAAACCTCCACCAAGCTAGAGGTGGGACCAGGTGCCAGGGAGGAGTAAGCATCTCCTGTTAGGAAAGTCTTCAATCTAATATACAATGCGAATACCATTTCACCCTCCTTTAAATCAGCATATTATTATAGAACAAAGGGTTTATCATATTTCAGAGCGCATTAGTATTCGAAAAAAAAATAATAAAATTCATGTCCTGAGTTTGACATCTTTTATCAAGTTCGTCCAGTGTGCATGACCTAGAGACTTGATAACATAAAACAAACACTGTGCTGAGTAGGCCGTATTCATATGGACGTTATAGGAACGACTCTTTTTCGGGTTGTCATCGTGGCGTTGAGGTATGAGTGTGGTCTGCTTTGTATGCTACGCGAACCCGTCGTACGAAGTTTTCCGAATTCATATCTAATAAATTGATTCATATGAAATGTTTAACGTTTTCAAATTCATTAGCAGCATTTTAGAGTAGATAAATTTACAGCATGGACTAGAAATAAAACAAGTCTATTTTGAATGGTTTTCATTTACGAGGATCCACTAGTCATGATATGATTTTTCGATTCATTTTTGAAACACGACATTTTCTTACTCTACATCATTTTACAGGTCGTTGAAGGCCTCAAAGATGATTACCAACAATTATCTCTAATTGCTGTATATTGGGAAGCTATGATAGAAGATCAAATAGAGTACGAGATTGGCATAAACGTGGAAGACATGCGCAGAACAGAAAATGATTTATACTCAGCACTTTGCACTTTATACACAGGAATACACTATACTCTGAGCAGTAGCATAGAATCGTTTGTTGATAGATCAGCCATGCCAAGTTATATCAGAGACGCTGGGAGTGAAACACATTCTATACGTCAGAATAGAAATTACGTCATAGCAAAAGATGCAACTGCGATATTGGATTATTTGTCTCAGAGATATGACTTTATGTATACTCAATTATCTAGTATGATGCTTTCTTAATAGTTGTGGTGGTAAGAATATTATCATTAGAATAAATCATGTGACTCAACAAATAACCGGAAGAACAAAAAATAAACTAAACAATTTAGATGACATACGACTTTAAAGACAAAAAAGAAATAGCTTTACCGAAAACTGAGGAACAAATGCATACAGTATGTTTAAAGAGAAAAACACATAATCACTCCTGAAACGGAATGCATGGCTGACATTAGCAATGTTTGATATCGAAAGGCCTTGACGTCGGAGAAATAGCTATAAGTAAAAGAAATAAAGAAAAGGAGATGATCTCCACCATGACCACCCTGCACTCGGCTAGACACAGCTAGCGTAAGATGAGCACCTATAGTTTATCATTTGTGGGACATGTCGCAAAACAGATGTTTGAGTGCCTTGCACAGCTGGAGACATTTATTGCCTAATTTAGATTGTTAAGCAAAAAATCGACCAGTAACACAAAGATGTAATCTATGTTCGAGTATGTCAGGTTTAGATCCCATTGAAGCCCTCAAGCGTTGCGTATAACTAAAATGTAATACTATTCTTGATTATGTGAATGAAAAATATATCTTGAAAATATGAGCTTGATTGCACATAGATCGGTTCAAGACAGCGAACATTGTCATTTTATACAAATAGAAGACAGCGCGGCGGCGTCTTCATCTATGTTCATACAAAGGGGGAAGCCGCCGACTGAAGCCACTACTGTGATGTCACGCTGACTATGACTATATCACCTGGCGAAACATGACGTCAAATCTAGTAGTTTGGATTCTTGCCAACCAAGTTTGGCAGAGAAACGGTTTTGACCCTATTGCTTAAGAGGGTCCAGAACAGTATCGAAAAAGAACCCCTTCGGAAAGCTCTAGATCAGTCATGACGGCATGATATAAACGGCGCCATTGGCGCGTTTTTCGCTAGAACGTCACCATAAGGTAACGTAACAATAGGGGAGGAGGAGGTAACAAAATCATTATAACTTAAAGACTGACGGTCAAATTTCAAAAGGAATGTATCGTTATTTCATTTGACATATGAAGAATATAATATCAAGTTTTTACGGAAAATAAATGATAGGGTTGCAGATAAACGGACTTTATTATCAAAAATTTACAGCTAAAAGATTTTCTGAAAATAGACTATTGACGGACTTATGACGTCATAATCAATGACCTATGCTTGACTCGTAATAGTCCATTTTAAACTTTGATTTATAAGCCCAGACTCCAGATATTATATCATTTGGCAAACTTTTGAATTTTGACGTCATATTAGATCGCAATGACTTACGTTGTCATATTTTCTATTTTCACAATGATAATATCGTCAAATTTTGTGGTGTCTGTCCACCTAATGAATCTACTGGAAAACAGCTAGTGAGTATGACTCTATAACGTATAAGTCCGCAACCGAAACATTGCAAATTTTCGTCCAATTCCTCATTCTTTCAGCAAGTTACTTGTAAGAATATTTATTCTTGGTTATAATTAAATAATTGATAGAAGGTTAAGGCATCTACGAAGAAATTGTACAGTTGTAAATCCAAGAATAATCATTCTTGTAAGTCAATTAAAAAACCTACCGAAAAACCTAGTGAAAATATGAATACCTCTATTTCGAACTACATGAATTGTAAATGTCCTGTGTCATAATGTCTGACAGGTTCAAAATACCGCTTTGACAGAAATAGTATCATTTATGCATTAAGTATATGACCCTAGGTGCTTCATGGTCAAAGAGCAAAGTTATGAAGAAGGACCTCTCTATGTATTTAAATCATAACTTGAGATTCCCTCCCTTCTTTAATAGGATCCTTACGATCCTATAAGTTTTTTTCCCAAGTCTTAAAGAAGCTAAAATGTACTCTTTTACATTTGTTTTGCCTTTTCCAATTGTCTACACTTATCAAGACGAAAATGCCAATTGAAAATGCCAATTGAAAAAAAAAATGCCGATTCAAAATGAGAATACAGTTATTTTAGGTAGGAGGAATTCTCAATATCCTCAAGCCCTTTAATAGGCATTCACATTTCATTCAGAGGATAAATGTTACACACTTGACCTTGAAATGTGCACGGTTTGTAACACGGATCTTGATGTATAAATAAAACCGATAAGAGATCGATTTTATAAATTGATCAAAAGTAGGCGGTTTGTAAGAAAAAAAAAACTCGTCACCGTTGTTAATTCATTTAGATAACTAGTATGTACTCTAACCAACTCGTACCACAAAGAATCTCGTACACATCTACCATCACCAATTCGTACCCATCAATTGTGAAGAAGTATACCTTGTCAATAATGAAATATATGTTCTATAGTACCAATTTTGTTGTACTAGACACGTGTTTTAATCCTCGCCAGTAGTACTTCATGCCAAACAGTTTAAATAAAGCAAAAATAAATTTTCCTGGCGCCATCTACAAAACAGATCTTTAATTTCCTCTTGCCAAAATGAGCGGCTCCAAATGTTGTGTAGGGTTTATTCAGAAGCGTATGTAAGTGAAAAATATGGCCAAAATCGTTAGAGGGTAGGCGCAAGGAGCTTAATTCTAAACCTGGCCGAAAAAAATTATGCCGAAACCAAGCTAAGGACAGAGCTTTGCAATGAGGGAGATACCCCTTAGTTTTAGAAATTTAGGTCTAATCTTATGACAGGAAATTTACAATATATTTCAATGCAGTGCATAAACACTAAAACTGGGTGAGCGATATCCTCGGGGACTTACAGTCCACCAACAGCGATACAAGCCTAGTGGTTGAAATTGTCAATAATGAAATATTTGTTCTATAAAGAAGGGAGGAGATCTCCAACAAGACCCCGTTGCAGCATCAACAGTAAAACACCAAAACACCCGATGCAAAAACAAAAAGGACGAGTACAGCACGAGACGGAAAAGAGACACACGACATGTAAACATCAGACACAAAAGGCTTCACATAAACCGACGAGACCAATGGGTAACCGGTGCCGACTTTGGACGGCCATCTGTCACGCAAGTAGCAAATGGTGTGGTTATCCTGGATTACGTGCGCACAACCCTCTCACTTCTCCAATAACCCAGAGGTCTCGAAGAACGTACAATTGTGGTGTAAAACAACCTCCTCACTGTAAGATGACATCACACAAACATGACCGCGAAACGCAGAGGCTCCAGAGACACAGATGAATATGTAAATGGATATAAAAAGAGGACATGCGTAATACAGTCCGTGCTCTACCGGCTGTAGCGAGCTCATGTATGTAATCACCCCTGGAGTCCGACTGACATTCAGAGAGGACAGGTGGTCGGGGCCCTGTCTTCTCTAAAGAGGTTTGGACAGGGCCCGTCATGGAGTCCCGTCGTCACAGTCAGTCAGAGTGCAAGTCTCAAGGATGCACTTGTACAAGACTGTAGATTGGTCAAGTACAAAGCCTAGTGTTCGTCTGATGACATTAGGATCATATCCACGGTATAAAAGGCGTTTGATGATTCTGACGCATTTTCGATGGTTATGCTGCCTAACTTTGATCCTTTTTATTTTGTTTATCATATCACCATAAAAGACAGGTTGTGTAATACCCATAGTAATGTACTCTGTTGCATGTATAGATCCGAATTTTAAAAGAAGTTGACTGTAATTTTTGTAAAATTTCCAGAAAGTCTTAACTAGTTTATGAAAGCGGAAACCTTGACCTAAAAGTTTTTTGGTAATTTGTAAATTTCTACTGTGAAAATCCAAAATATCAGTACATGCTCTAGCGTACCGGATGAGCTGTGATATGTAAATGCCGTATGACGGTAATCTTGGAACATCACCGTCGAGCCAAGGGAAATTTACTATGTTGAATCCAAAATCATCCCTTTTGTCAAATACACTTGTATGAATCTTTCCGTTTACTATTTTGATATTTAGGTCCAAAGAGGGTGTTTCTGTATTTGAAAGGTTTGCCTTGTTAAGGGTTAATTCTTGTGGATAAATTTCATTCTTATATAATTCAAAAGCAGGATTGTCAATGGTTAGAATATCATCAAGATACCTAGAAGTATTATTCAAACATTTCAGCTCATCAAATTTTCTTTGCTTTTGAAGATTTTGGATAAATTCTTTTTCATAAGTGTATAGAAATAAATCTGCAACAAGAGGCGCACAGTTAGTACCCATAGGAATTCCTACAACCTGCTTGTGTAGATCCTCACCAAATCTAACATAAATATTGTCCAAGAGGAAGGACAAGGCACCACACAGGTCACCACATATCCATGATTTGTATGATCCGTAGTCTGTCGAGGAAAAGAAACCCTTCGATTCAGATGTACAAATGTAAGCCTTTCGCCCTCGACCAAAACAACACCCAATGAGATCAGACAATCGATCACCAATTCTGTCATGAGGAAGCGCGGCGCACATATTAGAGAAATCGTTTGAAGAAATCGCACCGGCTTGGAAACTTCCAGATTTCAACCCCCCAACCACATCCCCCGAACTCCCAATAGACCAAAAACAAATCAACATCGCTCCCGTCCAGAACCGCCTCACAACATCCAGCCATGTGCTCTTTAATAGCAGCAAGTGCTGAAGCCAGACCTCCAGACAAAACTGCAGTGGAGCAACCACCAGAATCAGCAACAAATCGAAACCTGTAAGGAGACCCGTGCAGTCCCGGTATGCAATATAGTGTTGGGAGATCCAACCCAGAAACAGAGACATTGAATGAAGACAGTTCACTGTCACGCTTGCCCAAAATGTTAGATGCACCTTCACTGCTTTTGATATATGTATTAGCAGACGAAAGTTCCGAAATCAAACTTGATATGTAGTAACGTTTTCAAATGATAATGGTGTTGTTGGCTGCTTTATCAGCTGGTGCAAAGACATATTTTTCATGTAATTTACTTAGTTTGGATTTGAAATATCTTTCTGATTTGGAACGTGGATTTTGAAAAAGATGAGGGTTTTTGTGGAAGTTATCTATTCGAATATCCGTTATATATAGTACCAATTTTGTTGTACTAGACACGTGTTTCGGATATTTTAATCCTCGTCAGTAGTATTTCATGCCAAACAGTTTAAATAAAGCCAAAGTGAATTTTCCTGGCGCCATCTACAATACAGAGCTTTAATTTCCTCTTGCAATAATGAGCGGCTCCAAATTTTGTGTAGGGTGTATTTAGAAGCGTATGTAAGTGAAAAATATGACCAAAAACCGTCGGAGGGCAGGCGCAAGGAGCTTAATTCTAAACATGACCGAAAATGTACGATAACACTGAAAGCAAACTTAATGAAGTCTAGGACCAGGACCAGTTGGTACCAAGCCACATAAGAAATTTTTTAACAGGTTTAATCAGTAAAATTAAATTCCAAAGTATGAAAAGGCTTTCTAGAAGAAATAGAAAGAGTTCATATAAGGTAAGGATTCAGACTAAAACAAAATCTTCTTAACTTCTTCCTCTAGAATCATATCCCATCCATCTTCTTGTTAGGTTTCGTGAGCGGTTGCAGGGTATAAGTTGCAAATGCGTCAGCCAATCAGAGACCTTGGCGGCCAAATTTCTTCTCCAATCAGCACGGGAAACAGAAACCTGGTAGAGGACCTTGAGTATATGATTCCTGTAAGGTTTCGTGAGATTCTGTACAGCGGTGGCAGAGATGAAATAAAAAATGCTTCAACCTATCTGAGCCCTTGGCGGCTTTATTGTATTTTCTCCAAGCGTTCCAAGTCTTACAGATGGCTTATTTGTACTATGCGACTTTTTCGTCTTTTCCATTGTCTAATGTACTTATGCTGATCAAAGGAATCAATCAAAATGAGAATAATAAAGTTATGTTAGGTAGGAGGAATTCTTAATATCCTCAAGCCCCTTTTTTATAGTCATTTCATTAATAGGATCAATATTATACACTTGACCTTGAAATGTGTACAGTTTGCAGAACGGATCTTGATATGTAAATTACACCGATCAGAGATTGATACTATAAATTGATCAAAAGTAGGCGGTTTTGAAGAGATGTTTGAAGGAATTTGAAGTGCTCTTCATTAATCAATGAGGGGGGAAATTTCATTCAGATAAAATATTTGCATTACCAGGCTTGAGATAGATTTGAAGGTTGAAGGTAGAAGGAAAATTTGAAATATAACAAATAATTTTCTAATTTATCCCCCAACCATCAACCCTATCTAAATCCTCCTGATATCAGTGTTTTCTTCTGTCATGTTGATTGGTGAGTTTACGTACTCTGGATAACCATACTATTTGCTACTATCACGGTAGATGATTATCATAATCGTCATTGTCCCTTTTCCCGTCTCTGTTTCCCCGTCTCCGCCCCGTGCTTGTTTACTCTGTGTTTTTGCATTAGCTGTGTGATTTTATTTTTTTTCTTTGGGTTCTGCAACATAGTCTTAGTTCTAGATCCCCTTTTTGACATCCCGTACTATTTCTTTGTTTGTTCCCATGAAGCCTTTCATTGTCTCACTTTGTGCTTATATATTGCTGTTTCTATTCCAATTCAAAGTTTTATGTGAAAAAACAATTTCCTCTTGTTTTGCAAATTAAATTCTCAACTACAAAGTATTCCCAAATAAGCAAACATGGTTATTTTTCGTTTTTGTTTGTCTTGGTAAAAGACTTTAAATTTTTTTCACACAATAAAAGAAGTACCAGTTTTAGTTCAGGAGTCAAAGATCCAGGGGAATTTGGCATCATTGTGTAAGTCTCCATTCATAGGGAGTTTATCAGTTTTTCTATTTCATTATTTTCAAATGTAACAATGAGTCACAGCGTAGTCTGGAATCAAACCAATAAAGTGTGATTCATAGTTTTCGACGGAAATGTTTCGAAACAAAAAATGTAGCCCTATCAGAAAATAGTCCTCCTTTCTAAGTAAGGCTTATGGTCACTTCGTACATGTACCATATCCAAAATCGTACCTTTGTCACTTCGTATCCAAAATGTACCAAGTCGAACCTTAACCATATGCATTTCGTACCATTACCAACTCGAACCAAAATAAAAAGTCAATTCGTTGCCACTATGAATCCAAGGGAAGAACTCGTACCCAATTTTATGCCAACTTATACCATTACATATTCGTCCCATAGCCTACTCGTACCACACATATTCTCGTTCTCATTTATATTTACTCGTACCATAACAAACTCGCACCCTTTGTGAATTCATTGGAATAGCCAGGACCAACTCTAACCAACTCGTACCACACAGAATCTCGTACACATCTACAATCACCAATTCGTACCCATTCATTGTGAAGAAGTATACATGTACGATAACGCTTAAAGCAAACTCAATGAAGTCTAGGACCAGGACAAGTTGGTACCAAGCCACATAAGAAATTTGTAAGAGGCTTAAACAGCAAAATTAAAATCTACAGTATAAAAAGGATTTCTAGAAAAAATAGAGAGATAAAAAGAATCCATTAAAGATAAGGATTCAGACTAAAACAAAATTATTTTAACTTCTTCCTGTAGAATCATATCCCAACCATCTTCCTCTTAGATTTCGTGAGATTCTATGCAGCGGTTGCAGAGGATAAGTCGAACATGCGTGAGCCAATCAGAGACCTCGGGGGCCATATTTCTTTTCCAATTGGCACGAGAAACAGAAAACCTGGAGGAGGACCTTGAGTATTTGCTTCCTGTAAGGTTTCGTGAGATTCTGTACAGCGGTGGCAGAGGAGAAATCAAAAATGATTCAGCCAATCTGAGCCCTTGGCAGCCACATCTTTTTTTTTCCCAAGCGTTCCAAGTTTTAAAGATGGCTAATTTGTACTATGCTAATTTTTTGTCTTTTCCATTGTTTAATTTGCTGATGCTGATCCATAAAGAAAAGGGAATGATCAAATAATCAATTAAAATGAGAATAAAGTTATGTTAGGTAGGAGAAATTCTA
Source organism: Pinctada imbricata (assembly GCA_033119305.1). Classification (NCBI taxonomy): domain Eukaryota; kingdom Metazoa; phylum Mollusca; class Bivalvia; order Pterioida; family Pteriidae; genus Pinctada; species Pinctada imbricata. Next base: position 14,874,727 of record VSWD01000014.1, on the reverse strand, counting down.
AATATCCTCAAGCCCTTTTTTATAGTCTTTTCATTCATAGGATCAATATTACACACTTGACCTTGAAATGCGTACAGTTTGCAGAACAGATCTTGACATGTAAATAACGCCGATAAGAGATCGATTTTATAAACTGATCATAAGTAGGCGGTTTTGTAGAGACGTTTGAAGGAATTTGAATTGCTCTTCCTTAATCAATGAGGGGAAAATTTCATTCAGATAAAATATCTGCATTACCAGGCTTGATATAGATTTTGAGGTTGAAGGTAAAAGGAAAATTTGTAATATTACAAATCAGTTTCTAATGAAAAAAACCCAAATCATCAACCCTATCTTAATCTTCCTGACATGAGTGTTCTCTTCTATCATTTTGAGGGGTGTGTCTATGTATTCCGGATAACCACACTATTTGCTACTATCATGGCAGATGATCACCCATTGGTCTCGTATGTTTATATGAAATTTAGTTTGTTAAGTGTTTTGATGTCGTATTTGGTGTTCATGTCCCTTTTCCCGTCTCTGTTTCCCCGTCTCCGTTCCGTGATTGTTTACTCTGTCTTTTGAAGTGATTTTTGGTGGCTCCGCTGATAACTGATGAGAATTTAAATGGAAATTAGTTTGGAATTTTCTTCAAGAAGATATAGAGTTGGAACCCTTCGACATTAGTAATATAAACACTTATATCACGTTGCAGTGTGGAGCAGTTAAAATCGTTCCCTGTGACCTAATGCTTGTCAAGTGTATTAATTACTTCTTTCTTCTTTCTTTTCACCTGAAAGAAGCTTTGTTTTGGCCTTTATTCAATGTGACATTATAGATATATATATATATTTGCTATTTCGAAAACTAGTCATTTCACCGATAAATATCATCGAAATTAAAGGAGTTTAGCATTTTAGCACCATCCCTTAAATGCTACTTTGAACATAGATTTTATTTGGATATGCTATTGAATCGACCCTAGAGGAAATTTGAAGCCGCGCGCACTTTGTAATGCAAATGTACAAATATAAATTGATGAAATTAAAGAGGGCGATACTGAAATGCTTTTGGTGGCTCCGCGCGAAGCATCACTGATGAGAATTTAATATTCGAAACATGTGTCTTGTGCATAGAAAGTGGTTTGGAATTTTCTTCAAGAAGGTATAGAGTTGGATCACTTCGACATTATTGATGTCGTATTTGGTGTTCCTTGTCCCCTTCTCCGTCTCTTGCTGTGCTTGTTTACTCTGTGCTTTTGGATAGACCGGATGTTTCTATTTTTTTCTTTTGGTTCTGTAACATAATCTTGTTTGGGATCCCCCTTTTTTGAAACCCCGTCTTTTTCCTTTGTTTGTTTCCATGATGTCTTTTATTGTTTCATTTTGTACGTATCTTTTACGTATTTAATGCTGTTTCTACTCCAATTCAAAGTTTTCTTGTGAAAGAACAATTTTCTCTTTTTTTGCCAATTAAATTCTCAACAACAGTGTATTCCAAGATAAGAAAAAAATGGTTATTTTTCATTTTTGTTTGTCTCGGTAATAGACCTGAAATCGGGTATAGATATTAATTACTAATTTATATCAATGTTTAATGTCTTCAAATTTTTTATACCGTAGAAGAAATACCAATTGTAGGTCAGGCGTCAAAGATCCAAGGAATTTGGCATAATTGTTTAAGTCTCCATTCAGAGGGAGTTTATCAGTTTTTCTAATTCATTATTTCAAATGTAACAATGAGTCACAGCATAGTCTGGATTCAAACCAATAAAGTGTGATTCATCGTTTTCAACGGAAATGTTTCGAAAAAAATGTAGCCCTATGAAGTCCTTACCAGAAAGAAAATAGTGTTCCTTTCTTTATATCATGCATATACAACTCATAGTATTACACTGAACCCTTGTTCCTTGATACACATTTTGATACGGTACTTCTTTTAAAGCGAAGACAACACTAATTTTTACAAACGTTATAAAATTAATTACGAAAGACTATGTTAATCAGATCTCAACTTTTTCCATCTATCAGAGACTGGATATTAAACACAAAGCCCTAGATCAGAATAAAAAATCATAGTGAATGTGCATATAAAGCCATGGAACTTTTTATCAAACATAAAGAAAGGAAGGAAGAAAGAAGGGGATTTCAAAGAAGACTCGGTTACGGTATCCATGGCAAACAACCGAAAATCCCCAAGTGAAAACACACTGTACCCATACACAGCTAGAGACACAATAGGCATTTGGAACATAAAATACAACATCAAAACACAAAACAAAATAGACTCCAAATAAACTAACAAGACCAAAGGCTTCCTGAAGCTACATTTTGTTGGAAACAAAATTTGTACAGTAAGGGGGGTGTTCGAAAAAGAACGAAAATAACTGAATAAGTGATAATAAATGAGGAAAGATATTAATAGGGCAGTTTTGAAAGTTTCAGTGATCTATACATTTTCTGATACATTTGAAATTATCATGGAAGTTATGACAATTTAACTTCTACATGTAAAATTTGTACAAATGTATAACGTCTTCAAATTCATTAGCATCATTTAAGAGCAGATTAATTTACAGCATGGACCAGATATGGACGGCTATTTAACCCTCGTCAGTGATCCTCAATCTAAATAATGTAATGTGGTCAAAATCTGTGAAAATTTTGTCCTAAATAAGCAGGAAGGCTGGGATATGATTCTACATGACCCAAGTTTCAGAAATTTGAGACAATTTTGTAAACAGAAATGTTCAAATACGTTTGAAGAAACGTTTGAAGAAACGACCAACCGAAATTGATCGAACTTGGCTATATGTGCCCTCGGGGACTCCTGATCCACAAGCAGTGACACCTGTCCTCTCTGAATGTCAGTCGGACTCCTCGGGTGATTACATACATGAGCTCGCTACAGCCGGCAGAGCACGGACTGTATTACGCATTCCCTTTTTTTATATCCATTTACATATTCATATGTGTTTCTGGGGCCTCTACGTTTCGCGGTCTTGTTTGTGTGATGTCATCTTACAGTGAGGAGGTTGTTTTACACCACAATTGTACGTTCTTCGAGACCCCTGGGTAATTGGAGAAGTGAGAGGGTTGTGCGCACGTAATCCAGGATAACCACACCATTTGCTACTTGCGTGACAAAGTCGTCCAAAGTCGGCACCGGTTGCCCATTGGTCTTGTCGGTTTATGTGTAGTCTTTTGTGTTTGATGTTTACATGTCGTGTGTCTCTTTTCCGTCTCGTGCTGTACTCGTCTTTTATGTTTTTGTATAAGGTGTTTTGGTGTTTTACTGTTGATGCTGCAACGGGATCTTGTTGGAGATTTTCTCCCTTCTTTGTTAAGTGGTACAAATGTTAAATGTCTTCAAATTCATTATAGATGCAGATCCAAAGAATAAATCAAAATGAGAATTCAGTTATGTTAGGTAGGAGGAATTCTTAATATCCTCAAGCCCTTTTAAAGTCATTTCATTCATAGGATCAATATTACAAACTTGACCTTGAAATGTGTACAGTTTGCAGAACGGATCTTTATATGTACGTAACACCGATAAGAGATTGATTTTATACATTGATCAAAAGTAGGCGGTTTTGAAGAGACGTTTGAAGGCGTCTGAAGTGTTTTTTTATTTTTCATGAGGAGGACGTTTCATTCAGATAAAACTATATAGTATCAGGCTTGAGATAGATTTGAAGGTTGATGGTAAAAGAAAAAGACAAATTAATTTCTAATAAAAAGAAAAGGTATCTCAAATAATCAAGCCTATCTAAATCCTCCTGATATGAATGTTCTCTTCTATCATTGTGAGGGGTGATTTTACGTACTCCGGATAACCACACTATTTGCTACTATCATGGCAGATGATCATCCTAATCGATACCAATTACCCATTGGTCTCGTATGTTTATATGAAATTTAGTTTGTTTAGTGTTTTGATGTGATATTTGGTGTTCATTGTCCCTTTTCCCCTCTGTGTTTCCCCTTCTCCGCCCCGTGATTGTTTACTCTGTCTTTTTGCATTGGCTGGGGTTTTTCTTTAGGTTTTGCAACATAGTCTTGTTTGATATCGTTATGGTAATTATCCATATTTATCATTCCCATTTTTTAGCATCCCGTACTTTTTCTTTTTGTATGGAGTCTTTCTTTGTTGCATTTTGTACGTATATATCGCCGTTTCTATTCCAATTCAAAGTTTTCTTGTGAAAAAAACAATTTCCTCTTACTTTGCAAATTCAATTCTTAACTACAGTGTATTCCAAGTTAAGCAAAAATGATTTTTCTTATTTGCTTGTATCGGTAAAGCACCTGAAATTGGGAATAAATATTTTAAATTATCAATGTATATTAATGTTTGACGTCTTCAAATTTTTTCATACCATAGAAGGAGTACCAGTTTTAGTTCAGGAGTCAAAGATCCGGAGGAATTCGGCATCATTGTGTAAATGTAAACGTCTTCAAATTGAATAGCATCATTTAAGAACAGATACATGTACATTGGCAACATGGACCATACATGCACGTTTCGGGTACTCAACCCTCGTCAGTGATCCTAAAATCTAAACAATGTAATATGCCAAAAAAGTATGAAAGTTACTATGTCGAAAAAGCGTACCGAAAGACGTAGCAGGATGGGAGGGATATGATGCTACAGGACCCACGTTTTAGAATTTTCAGGAAATTTTGATTACAGAAATTTTAGAATTCGTTGAAGAAACGATCAACCGAAATTGATCGAACTTGGCTACATGTGCCCACGGGGACCCCTGGTCCACCAGCAGTGAATCTCCATTCAGAGGGAGTTTATCAGTTTTTCTTTTTTTTTATTATTTTCAAATTTAACAATGAGTCACAGCTTAGGCTGGATTCAAACCAATAAAGTGTGATTCATAGATTTCGACGGAAATGTTTCGAAAAAAAAATGTAGCCCTATGAAGTCCTCACCAGAAAGAAAATAGTCTTCCTTTCTTAGTATCATGCATATACAACTCATAGTATTACACTGAACTCTTGTTCCTTGATACACATTTTGATACACATTTTGTTTTATAGCGAAGACAACACTATTTTTTACAACTATTATAAAATTAATTACGAAAGACTATGTTAATCAGATCTCAACTTTTTCCATCTATCAGAGACTGGGTATTAAACACAAAGCCCTTGATCAGAATAAAAAATCATAGTGAATGTGCATATAAAGCCAGGATACTTTTTATCAAACATAGGAAGAAAAAAGGGGAATTGCAAAGAAGACTCGGTTACGGTATCCATAGCAAACAACCGAAAATCCCCAAGTGAAAACACACTGTACCCATACACAGCTAGAGACACAATAGGCACAAGGAACATAAAATATAACATCAAAACACAATAGACTCCACATAAACTAACGAGACCAAAGGCTTCAACAAGCTACATTTTGCTGGAATCAGATGAAAAATTGATAGTCTTTGGGAGTGTTCGAAAGGAGAAGAAAGAAAGGAAAGTACTCAACCCAAGAAAAAAAATATCCATAGTGCAGTTTTGAAAGTTTAAGTAATCTTTATTTATTTTTTTTTTTAACATTGTTATCAAAAATTATTTCAACCTCAAAATGACTCCTTAAGCTGTACATTTTCGTTCATGTTCTAGATCGATTCGTTCACATTATCGGTTTTGGATGGCATCATGGTTTACCATTGATCCAAACTTCTTCAAATAAACATCGAAGAAGCACCTACAGAGTATTCAGTCTCAAAGTCGAGTACGTAAGGCAAAATTATAAGTACATGTATTTTCAGTGGATCCCGGAACAATAAATATTCCGAATTGAGAATATGTGCAAAAACCGAAATTAAGTCGAATAGCAATTGATTCATTGACAATCACGTCTGGTCTAATTTAAGTCTTTGTTGTTGGTTCCTGAGGATACCTTTCGAGAGTTGCTATTACAAAAATGAAATTTTGTTTATATTTTATTCTTCTTTCCAAATGTGGACTTTAGAATCTATAAAATTTAATTAGTAGTTGTGCTTGACAATCGACATTAATAATATAGACACTTATTTCACGTTGCTGTGTGGAGCAGTTAAAATCGTTCCCCGTGGCCTGATGTTTGTCAAGTGTATTAATTACTTCTTTCTAGCTCTGTCACCTGAAAGGAGCTTTGCTTTGGCCTTTTATCAATGTGACATCATATATATTTTTCATATTTCGGAAATAGCCATTTCACCGATAAATATAATCGAAATAAAAGGAGTTTAACATCTTAGCACCATCCCTCCAATGCTATTTTGAACATAGATTTTATTTGGATATGCTACTGAATCGACCCTACAGGAAATTTGGAGCCGCATCACTCTCTGTAAAATAAATGTAAAAATTTAACTTCAAAAAATTAAAAGAGGGCGCTACTGAAATTATTTTGGTGACTCCGCTGAAAGCATCACTGATGATAATTCAATATTCGGAACACGTGTCTGGTGCATGTAAATTTGTTGAATTTTCTTCAAGAAGGTAGAGAGTTGGAACCCTTCGACATTATTGAATTACAATACCTTAATTCACATGCCCACGAAGTTTTTCGAACTGTCTCCTAAAATCAGGACAGCTTTTACAGGTAGTGTAGAATAAAACCAAGAGTGCACTCTCATAAATTACTTCAACACTTTAAAAGCTCACAACCACTTGAATTCCTGTTCCACTTTGTCACCTCTTCTGATTTATTCATTTCATCGATCTCGAATGAGTTTTCCTTTTGATAATATTATGATACATGTAAATTGAGAACGTTATACAAATATCATACATGTTAAGGTCAAGTGCGCAATGTCTAACGTCTAAATAGAAAGTTAGTGGCAAAATCGCGAAATGAAAATATCAAGATTACCTCCCTCCGTAACAAAAACAGTATTGATACTTAATACACGTATTTGAATCTTCCGAAATATCCTATAGTGGTTTTAGGATAAAAGAAGAGGGGATATAATGTTTGGATTTATTATTGCAATATCATATATTGATAATGCATTGGCCTATTTTTCATAATTTTCGCCGTGGGAAGTTTCGCGATTCTAACATCAAATATTTACGCTTGTGGAAATATTCCCGATATATACATTTTGATACAGGAGGTTCATTTTCACGTGGGGGAAATTTTCGTGAGTTCATTGATTCCTTAAATACGCAAAAATTACTCCCTTGCGAAAATTTCAAGGTTTACAGTATTTGTTTTTGTCAAAACTTGATTTTGGGTATGAACAGGTAATGCTACATTGAAGAAAAGGGGGGATATCTGATAGGACTCGGTTCCAGTATTCCCGGTGAAACAACGAATTGCAAAATCCTGCTTGTGTGTTACATAGCCTTCTTTCACATTTCATTGACATATTCTGACAAGTCAAATGGAAGTAATGACAAATTTCCTAATGTCAGTCATCTCATCTGTAAGCTTATTTAGAAACGGCGTTTTCAAACTCTGCTACCAGGACCCCCCCCCAATACTCGACTTACATCTCAAATTTCCGTGCAACAGACATTGGAATCAATTAGTGAAAGACAAGGACAAAGCCCAAAATCAGTTTTACAATCAAAAGGCCAGCAAAAGTTTGAAACATATAAAACAAACCAATTAAAAGGAAAAGATTCTCAGTAAAAACAGCGGAACAACTCCTCACGATATGACATTAAACTACCTAGCGGACGGAGATATTACCAAAGCACAGTAGAAACACAAAGGACAACACTTTCTGACGAACAATAATACATCAGAGTTAGAAAGGAATTTATTGTAGGCGGCGCTACTTAATGCATACGATGAGTTAAAGAAGATCCTTGCGATAATCTGAACAGCACTCACAATGGAGCACACTGTCTGAGGTAATGTCTATATAGAGAGTGCTATGGCGACCAGGTCAGGGAAAATATTCAAAATACTTACTGTCAAACCCCTCGGAAGGAACTTTTTTTACGAGCGCCACACGGCAAAGGGCATACGTGTGACACAAATGAGTTAAAGAAGATCCTGAAGATAATATCAACAGCACTCACAATATATATGCTACAGGACCCACGTTTTGGAAATTTCAAAAGATATTCCTACGGTATGGATTAAATCATCATAATGTTTTCCAATTGAAATATTTTTTATAAAGACTCCTCTCTATCTACTGTAGAAACAAAATTCATTGAAGATTGTGCGTAATTAAATAGTTTAATAATAAATACAAGACCTAAACTAGAATTGAAAAAAATATTTCAGTGATTTCAGAGCCTGTCCGATATCAATTATAACTTGTGGTACCTGCTATTTCAAAATAGAAAAATGCATAATTAATGACCCGTCAAACATTGCTTGATGGGCGACAGGTGAAAACGTAAAAATGGAAAAGTACATCAACAAATGTCATGTCGAACTTTCGACGACTCGTAAAGTTTGAAAGTATGAAAATTTATTCGGTAAATGAAATAGGAACCAAGGTTCATATTTTGAGTTAGATATAATTTAAACATGTGTTACATTTATTGATTACGTGTTTTTTCTCTCTGTTGGGAATGTGTCATTCTTTTCAGAGTACATTGTTTTGTGTCCAACTTCTTTAAAATCATTTCAAGGGTCCATTCATACAATCCCAGTTATATTTGGGTTAAACGAATTATTACCTTAAACTGGGAAAGTATATACTAGTTTGAGGCATGACTTAACGGAGATATGAAATTCCGGTGACCGCCTAGATAATTATTTATCGATAAAATTCAAAATCAAATTAAATTCTAATCATAATTTGAATTTAATATTCCTGTTAAAGCCTGTTTAAAATTAGTGAACACTTTTTTGGAGAAAATGGAAACATTAAACAGAGAAAGGTTTTCAACTCAAATGCTGGTAAGATAGATTACAAAGACATTTGTCGGATGTAACAAAAATATAATGATTTTAATGGTATTCCCTACTTTTAATGGAAAAAGAAGTACATGTTTGTATCCAACTCAACATCAATTATTTTTTACAATATATCTTTAACTTGCTATAGTTTTAATGACTTATTCTAACAACTATACATAAAATGTATGTGAAGAGTGGGGTCAAGAAATGCTTACTCAAACAGAAAATTTCTTTTATAAGTAAAAGTATTTTAGGTTAAGTTCTGGATACCGCCTCCACATACCACATATGAATTCTGTTCACACACTCCTCTTTCGTGGTATATTTTGTGGCTTCATTCTTAAAACTTATTTGACAATCTAAATTGAAATAACAAGAACAAGATTCGAATATCCAAAGAAACAAAGGTGGATATCCGTCTCTCGATGATATAAAAGCAAGCTTATGCTAATTCGAAAACATAATCTGAATTGAATCTTCAGTCTACGATTTAAGAAAATTTCTTTATTTTTTCTCGAACGTTTATATAATGATGAAAGTTAGTTTATTAGGTAAGTACTTGTAGTAAATTTATCATTTACAACATACATGTATTGAGTACTATATCATAGTGCTTTTTCTTGAACATTTTTTGCCCTTTTAACTTTAATGATGCAAATAGTTTTTGTTGTTTTATGTTGATACATAGACTATGCTTAAATGTTTGATTTACCATTAATAAAAATGAATTAATGGTGTATTATGGTTTATCATATTTCTATTATAATTTCCATTAGAAATATACAATATGGGTAGTTAAAAGGAATATAATGCGACAAAAGATGTTCTGCGACAGCGAAACATCTTCTGCGCGTGACAGAAAGTCCTCCACGCAAAAAGTGGCTACACTTTTTACAAGCCAGTGTGAGCCCTGGAAGACGTGTATAATTAAGCATTTAAAATGTTACAGTATAGAAATGCGAAAAGAGAGCAATTAACAGCATAATTTCGAAGTTCGAGGTAAATCCCACCAAGCAGACTCTAGTCTACATAATGACACCATATATCATGACAAAAAAAAAAAATGATTTTTTTGCTAAAATTGAAGGCTTTTTAAAATATTTTGATGTGAAAAAGTATTAAATAAATTTCCTATAACTTTAAAAAATAATTCTATAATACATTGATGATAACGTTACTTTATCAGCAGAAAACGTCATTTTGGTGAGCAGCACTTTATTATCAATCATGGACGCCAATCCTCTTCTAACAACAGTTCCAAGATGGGAGATACCGTGTGGACAATCCTCAAGCGGTTCATCTGACGTTCCCGTTATAGAGATACCACTTCACAGGATTCTTTCGTTGATGGCATCACAGACCAGTCAAACGTCAAGGGGATCTAAAGGCATCAAAGATATATACGTAAGGCGTTACGTTATATTTTTCAAAGTTATGGAATGAATTTCTAATCCAAAGTCAGAGTCAGGTTGCATGAATAAGATATCATAGCGAATGCATTAAAAATGAAATGTTCCGATTACAAGATACTGGCTATTCAAGCCCCTAGGAAATATGTCCGATATTTCTATATCGCGACAATATATTATTATGGTATATATAAGGTGGGGTAATTTTCGCGTTGTGGTAATTTTTGTGTTGTGGTAATATTCGCGTTGTAGTTAATTTTGCATTGGGGTTATTTGCGCGTTGTGGTAATTTTCGCGTTGGGGTAATTTTCGCAAAGTCGCTTGATACATGAAATACGCTAAAATTACCCCTATGCAAAAATTACCAAATTTACAGTATAAATGTGCCACCATATTTTAATGCTGCTCTTTCTTCTCTGCTATTATAGAGGGATCGTATAGATAATATTCACATGCTTAAAAGTTTGGATGAAAGTCACCCGGTAAAAGGACTACAGATGGATTATATTCATGGACATCTAACATCAACAATCTTGGTAAACGTAGGTATATTTGATATAAGTAGAAAAATCTTCAATCCATATACAATGCGAATACCATTTCGCCCTTTATTAAATCAGCATATTATTACAGAACAAAAAGTTTTATCATATTTCAGAGCGTATTATTATTAGAAAATAATATTCATGCGCTGAGCTTGACAACTTTTACCAGGGTTTCAAGTTCGTCCAGTGTTTACAAGTTAGAGACTTGATAACATAAAACATACACTCAAATTAAACACAATCCTACTATCGTTTCCCAAGAAGAGTTAAAGAAGATCCTGACGATAATCCCAACAACACTCACAATAAAGCACCAAATTGAGCATCGACGGGCATGTTCATGCACAAAAAAAAAAAAAAAAAAACAACCCCCCCCCCCCAAAAAAAAAAAAAAACAAAAACATGCACTGCATTGCTGAGATCATGTCTATATAGAAAGTGCTATGGCGACAATGTCAGGGAAATTATTCAAAACACTTACTGTCAAACCCCTCGCGTAACATTTTTACGAACTCCACACAGCAAAGGCATAAGTGTGACACAAATGAGTTGGAGAAGATCATGACGGTAATCTCAACAGCACTCACAATAGGCAACAAATTGAGCATCGACGGACACCTAACAAGCTAGAGATGGAACCTGGTGCCTGTGAGGTGTAATCATCCCCTATTTGCTAGCCACATCCGCCGTTGATGTTCATGCATGAAAACGAAAACATATAAAAAACATGCACTGCACTGGCTGAGGTTATGTCTATAAAGAAAGTGTTATGGCGACTTCATCGTTAAGGGTGGTAAACGATGATATATTGGTTCTTATATAGACAAATTTATTATGAATGATTCTCTTTTTTCAACTGGGTACGCTTTTTGGAATCATTTTTGAAACACCACATCTTCTTACTCTACTGTATTTTTAGGTTGTTGAAGCCCTGAAAGACGATTACGATCAATTATCGTTAATTGCTGTGTATTGGCAAGCTATGATAGAAGATCAAATAGAGTACGAGTTTGGCGAACACGTGGAAGACATGCGCAGTACAGAAAATGATTTATACTCAGCACTTTGCACCTTATACACAGGAATACACTATACTCTAAGCAGCAGCATAGAAGCATTTGTTGATAGATCAGCATTGTCAAGTAATATTACAGACGCTGGGAGAGATACACATTCTATACGTCAGTACAGAAATTACGTCATAGCAAAAGATACAACCGCAATCTTGGATTATTTGTCTCAGAGATATGACTTTATGTATACTCAGTTATCTAGTATGATGCTTTCTTAATAGTTGTGGTTAGGATATCATCATTAGAATTAATTATGTGACACAACAAATAACCTGAAGAACAAAAAAAAAAAATGATACACGACTTTAAAGACAAAAAAGAAATAACTTTGCCGAAAACTGAAGAACAAATGCATACAGTATGATAAAGAGAAAAACGCCTAATCACCCCTGAAACGGAATACATAGTTAACATTAACAATGTTTAATATCGAAAGGCCCTGACGTCAGAGAAATAGCTATCAGAATAAGAAATGAAGAAAAGGGGATGATCTCCAGCATGACCATCCTGCACTGGGCTAGACACAGCTAGCGAAAGATGAGCACCTATTGACACAAAGTATGTAAATGTAAGAGAAACGACAATTAAATATTAGATTTTTCATTTCTAATTTGTCATTTTTGGGGAATGTCGCCAGAAATAGAAGTTTGAGCGCCTTGCACACCTGAAGACATCTATGGCCTAATTTAGTTTGTTAAGCAAAAAATCGGCCAGTTACACAAAGATGCAATCTGTTTTCCAGTATGTCAGGTTTCGATCCCCTAGACGCCCTCTAGCGTTGCGTATAACTAAAATGTATAACATTCTTGATTATTTGAATGAAGAAAGTATCTTGAAAATATGAACTTGATTGCACATAGATCGGTTCAAGAGAGCGAACCTTGTCCTTTTATACAAATAGAAGACATACACAGCGCGGCGGCGTCTACATCTATGTTCATACAAAGGGGGAAGCCGACGACTGAATTCACTACTGTGACGTCATGCTGACTATGACTATGTCACCTGGCGTAACATGAAGTCAAGTCTAGTAGTGTTGATTCTTGCCAACTAAGTTGGTAGCGAAACGGTTTTAACCCTATTGCTTAAGGGGGTCTAGAACAGTATCCGAAAGAAACCTATCGGCTAGCTCTAGATCAATTATGACGTCATAATAGAAACGGCGACATTAACATTGCAAAAAACGTCAGCATTAGGTAACGTAAAAATAAGGGGGGGAGGGTAACAAAATCGGTCAAATTTCATTAGGAAATTATCGGTGTTTCACTTGACATATGAAGAAGATAATATCAAATTTATACAGAAAATAAATGATAGGGTTTCAGATAAACTGACTTTATTATAAATAATTTACACCTCAAAGATGTTCTGAAAATAGACGTAAATTTATCTAATTTCGACAATTTTTTAAAAAGTCTTAGCGATCATTTATAATTCTATACATATCATATTGCCCACATCATATCTAAATCACAGTGTAGGAACGCTCCTGTTCACGACCAGTAACTTGTACTAGGCATATTTAATTGATACCATACATATACGATAAATACCTCTGTATTTGAATGTTATTGACTAGAATTACCGAAACCCTATACGTATATTCTCCATTGTTATAATTATGTTGTTTTATACATGTACACCCTATAATGAAGTTAAAGGAGATATACTGGTGTGTAAGGTGCCAATAGAATATGATAAGTACAGAACTCCTACAGTTGCTGCATATAACCATACAGTTCGTGTTTACCAATTTTTTATTATTTAATCTTTATTTCTATAAATATACAATCATGTTTGTGTTCACGGAGTGTTAAGTTATGTAAGTTTTCTTTGAATATGGAATTTGTCACAGTAGACACACCTAGGGACTCAAAAAGCACATTAAACGATAGAATTTCACTGTATTTCATTGATTATATTATCTAAATTGCAATTTCACGGCAATCTAATTCACTTAAATCACGAAGTACTACCTATCTATGAAGTATCAGTCTTAAGGAAATGTTCTGTACTGAATATATTGTAGTATACCTTCTAGTGCTTACGCGATAGATGGATATTAAATATCAAATTGTAAATCTCTCGCTTCGGAAATCGCAAAAAACTTATTTCGTACAAAAGCGTTCCTACACTGTGTAAATGAAAAATACAGAACTTGTTAATATACTGCATCTACAGAGGAATTGTAACTATTTTTCATTACCTAAAGTATGTTAATTTTAAAGTCATATTTACGGCCCATTTTGGGGTTTTCAATGGGCATATATGTACGTTCGTAGCTTCAAACCTAACGGTATAAAAATGATGAAACTTTGTATGTAGAAAAAGTATGTTTCAATTATGAACATTTATAATGTTTAGGAAAATTAGATGGTAGGATCTTCACCTTAGTCTAGCTGTCCTGGACCTCCTTAAATAGTTCCGTGTATATATAGGTATTTAGTCTGAAAAAAAGATTTCATAACTGAGGATCGCTGACGAGGGTTTAGTGCCCGAGGCGTGCATGTCTGGTCCATGTTTATCGGGTCTTAAATAATGCTATTGCATTTGAAGACGTTTAACATACTATCGGCTATGTGCGAAATTGTGACTACTTGACGGACTTATGTCGTCATAATCAATGACCTATGCTTGACTCGTAAAAGTCCATTTTCAGAGAGAAAATATCTATGGCCATTTTAAACTTTGATTTATATGCCCAGACTCCAGATATTATATCATTTGGCAAAAATTTTCATTGTGACGTCATATTTGATCGCAATGACTTGCGTTGTCATGTTTTCTATTTTGACGTCTCAATGACAATATCGCGAAATTTTGTGGTTTCAGTCCGCCTAATGAATCTAATAGAAAACAGCTAGTGAGTATGACTCTATAACGTATAAGTCCGCAAACCGAAACAATGCAAGTTTTCGTCCAATTCCTCATTCTTTCAGCAAGTTACTTGTAAGAATATTTATTTTTGGTTATAATTGAATAATTGATAGAAGGTTAAAGCATCTACCAAGAACTTGTACAGTTGTAAAGCCAAGAATAATCATTCTTGTACATGTAAGTCAATTAAAAAACCTACCGAAAAACCTGGTGAAAATATGAGTACCTCTATTTCGAACCATATGAATTGTAAATATCCTGTGTCATAATGTCTGACAGGTTCAAAATGCCGCTTTGACAGAAATAGTATCATTTATGCATTAAGTATATGACCATAGGTGCTTCATGGTCAAAGAGCAAAGACATGAAATAGGACCTCTCTATGTATTTAAATCATAACTTGAGATTCCCTCCCTTCTGTGATAGGATCCATATGATCATAGAAGTTTTTTCCACGTCTTATAGAAGCTAAAATGTACTATTCTACATTTTTTTGCCTTTTCCAATTGTCTAATTTACTTATCAAGAGAAAAATGCGGATTCAAAATGAGAATACAGTTATTTAGGCAGGTGGAATTCTTAATATCCTCAAGCCCTTTAATAGTCATTCAAATTTCATTCAGAGGATCAATATTACACACATGACCTTGAAATGTGTTCGGTTTGCAGAACGGATCTTGATATATAAATAACACCGGTAAGAAATCGATTTTATGACTTGATCAAAAGTAGGCGGTTTTGTAGAGATAAGTGTGAAGGGATTGAAGTGTTTTTTATTATTCACGAGAGGGAAGTTTCATTCAGCTAAAATATTTGCATCACCAGGCTTGAGATAGATTTGAAGGTTGTAGGTGAAAGGAAAATGTGTAATATAATAAATCAGTTTGTAATAACCCCCCAATGATCAACCCTATCTCAATCCTCCTGATATGAGTGTTCTCTTCTGTCATGTTTAGGGGTCTGTCTACGTACTCCGGATAACCACAACACAGTAACATTTCTATAACGTTTTCAAAATGTTTCCATTTGGTTGTGAAAACGTTTTTTAAAAATGTTTCGATAACATTTTTTGGGAACATTATTCTGAAACGTTATAAAACATTTTTTGGGAACATTATTCTGAAACGTTTTAAAACATTCTCTCAAAACGTTCTTCAGGAACATTATAGGTGCATTTCGAATTATTATGGGTTTCCCAGCGTCAGTGACTATATACCATCCCCAGGAAAAAAAAACATTTCGAAAATGTTTCTCTGCATCAGTGTGTAAAACATTACGAAAACGTTTTCAAAAACATTTTCTTGGAACGTTTTCAAAATGTTATTCATGGATAAAAAAAATCAATGATAAAGTCATTTACTTATAATCAAATAGTTTATTAATCCACACATTTCTGCGGGTTCACTTGGCTTCCTCTCTAATGTCTTCGCTCTTTCTGAAAAAGAAAAAAATGCAAATGAAGTAATCATTTTGAAAATTTATATATATATATATTTGAACAATAATAATTATATTATTATAAGTATTTCATTAAATGTATATTTTTTTTTGATATGGAAAAATATATAATCTACTTGACTTATTTTACAAGGAAGATAAACAGTTAGAAATGTATTTTACTGTGAATACATATACCTACAGATTTACATATATACAAAGAAGTTTTTATTCCTGAAATATGATTGAGTACTTACCATATATACTGTCCCGCGCTTCGATAATAAAATGATGAGTATATCACAATTAACACTTTTAAAGTAATTTTTTCCAATACAAATATAACCCATGACTTTGGGGATGAACAGTATAAGTATTGCATTTTTAGTTCTGTGGAAAAAAAATCAGAATAAACCTAGCCTTTTAAAATGTTTCCAAAACATTATTGAAGCGTTTTAATAGTATTTCACATCATAAAGCATTTTTATAATGCTTCAAAAAGCCCATTTTGTAACTTGTGGAAAACATAATTTAAACAATTATCTATAAATATTAAATCAATGTTTTTATCAACGTTTAGCAATGATTTTTTAATGCATTTCAAATCAATGTTTTATATTCATATTTTAACAATGTTTTTAAAACGTTTATATAATAAAAGTTTCAAAAACATTTCTACAATGTTTCTACAATGTTTTAAACTCATTTTATAAAACATTCAAATGCAGGTATCTTATACATAAACTATATGTTTTGTAGTAGAAATGTGTTTCCTAAACACTTCGTTATTTTCCCTACGTTAACAGGGTTAACCAGATTGATCTTTATTTTTCTGGAACTATCAACAATGTACATAATGACAATTATGAAAATCAAATGTTACAGATGGTCTTTTTGAAAATCCAGCTATAAAGATCACTATAAATGCAGCAATATCAATCAATATTACGATTTGAAACTAGCTAATAAAGTTTTATAAATACTTAAACGTTTTAAAAATGTTTTAAACATGTTTTTGATAATTAATAGAGTCAGAACTTTAATTTCAATAAAATTCAAAATGTTCTTAAAACATCTTAAAACATTTTTCTGTATTGTTGTATAAATGTATTCTCGTTACATTTTATATAAATGTTTCAACAACGTTATTGTAACATTTTCAGAATATCTTCAAATAATTCGATTCTTCCATCACTTTTAAATGTTGTTAAAATGTTATAAAAACATTTCGCTACTACCGCAAAACGTTTTTAAAATGTTCTTAGAACGTTTTGCTAGAAATGTTACAACAAAACCTTTTTGAAACCTTTTGAAAATGTTTCGAAAATGTTTTGTGTTAGCTGGGACTATTTGCTACTATCACGGCAGATGTTCATCCTAATCGCTACAAATTACCAATCTTGCTGTGCTTGTTTATTGTTTGAAATTATTTTTGGTGGATCCGCTGATCACTCACAAGGAGGTATAGAGTTGGAACCCTTCGACATTATTAATATAAACACTTATATCACGTTGCAGCGTGGAGCAGTTAAAATCGTTCCCCGTGACCTAATGTTTGTCAAGTGTATTTATTACTTCTTTCCAACTCTGTCACGTGAAAGAAGCTTTGTTTTGGCCTTTTATCAATGTGACATCATATATATATTTCTGCTATTTCGAAAACTATAAATATCATCGAAATTAAAGGAGTTTAACATCTTAGCACCATCCCTTCAATGCTATTTTGAACATAGATTTTATTTGGATATGCTACTGAATCGACCCTAGAGGGAATTTGGCGCCGCGTACTCTCTGTAATGTAAATGTACAAATCTAAATTCATAAAATTAAAGAGGGCGATACTGAAATGATTTTTGGTGGTTCCGCGCGAAGCATCACTGATGAGAATTTGATATTCGGAACAAGTGTCTGGTGCATGGAAAATGGTTTGGAATTTTCTTCAAGAAGGTATAGAGTTGGAACACTTCGACATTATTGATGTCGAAGTGTTCCTTGTCCCCTTTCCCGTCTCTTGCTGTGCTTGTTTACTCTGTGCTTTTGGATAGACCGGATGTTTCTATCTTTTTCTTTTGGTTCTGTAACATAATCTTGTTTGGGATCCCCCCTTTTTTTGAAACCCCGTCCTTTAGTCTTTGTTTGTTCCCAAGGTGCCTTTCACTGTTTCATTTTGTACGTATTTGTTACGTATTTATTGCTGTTTCTATTCCAATTCAAAGTTTTCTTGTGAAAGAACAATTTACACTTATTTTGCAAATTAAATTCTCAACTACAGTGTATTCCAAGATAAGCAAAAAAATGGTTATTTTTCATTTTTGTTTATCTTGGTAAAATACCTTTAAATTTATTTGTACCAAAGAAGAAGTACTTATTGTAGGTCAGGAATCAAAGATCCAGGGGAATTTGACATCATTGTGTAAGTGTCCATTCAATGGGAGTTTATCAGTTTTTCTATTTCATTATTTTCAAATGTAACAATGAGTCACAGCATAGTCTGGATTAAAAACCAATAAAGTGTGATTCATAGTTTTCGACGGAAATGTTTCGAATCAAACAATGTAGCCCTATCAGAAAATAGTCCTCCTTTCTTAGTAAGGCTTATGGTCACTTCGTACATGTACAATATCCAAAATCGTACCTTGGTCACTTCGTATCCAAAATGTACCAAGTCGAACCTTTATCATATGCATTTCGTACCATTACCAACTCGTACCAAAATAAAAAGTCAATTCGTAGCCACTGTGAATCCAAGGGAACAATTCGTACCCAATTTTATGCCAACTTGTACCATTACATACACGTCCCATAGTCTACTCATACCACATAGATTCTCGTTCCCATTAACATTAACTCGTACCATAACAAACTCGCACCCGTTGTGAATTCATAAGAATAGCTAGTACCAACTCTAACCAACTCGTACCACACAGAATCTCGTACACATCTACAATCACCAATTCGTACCCATTCATTGTGAAGAAGTATACATGTTCGACAACGCTTAAAGCAAACTCAATGAAGTCTAGGACCAGGACCAGTTGGTACCAAGCCACATAAGAAATTTGTAAGAGGTTTAAACAGCAAAATTAAAACCTACAGTATAAAAAGGATTTCTAGAAAAAAGAGAAGAGAGATAAAAAGAGTCCATGAAAGATAAGGATTCAGACTAAAACAAGATCGTCTTAACTTCTTCCTGTAGAATCATATCCCAACCATCTTCCTGTTAGCTTTCCTGAGATTCTATGCAGCGGTTGCAGAGGATAAGTCCATCCAATGCGCGATCCAATCAGAGCCCTCGGTGGCCATATTACTTCACCAATCGTCACGAAAAACAGGAACTTGGTAGACGACCTTCAGTGTTTGCCTCCTGTAAGGTTTCGTGAGATTCTGTACAGCAATGGCAGAGGAGAAATCGAAAATGATTCGGCCAATCTGTGCCCTTGGTAGCCATAATTTTTTCTTCAAGCGTTCCAAGTCTTAATGATGGCTAATTTGTACTACATGTATGCTACTTTTTTGCCTTTTCTATTGTTTAATTTAGAATTCAAGACAAAAATGCTGGTCCAAAGAAACAATCAAAAATGATAATACAGGTATGTTAGGTAGGAGGAATTCGTAATATCCTGAAGCCCTTTTATAGTAATTTACATTTCATTCATAGGATCAATATTACACATTTGAAATGTGTGCAGTTTGCAAAACGGATCTTGATATATAAATAACACCGATAAGAGATCAATTTTATAAATTGATCAAAAGTAGGCGGTTTTGTAGTATAGAGAAGTTTGAAGGGATTTGAAGTGCTCTTCATAAATCAATGAGGGGAAAATGTCATTCAGATGAAATATTTGCATTTCCAGGCTTAAGATAGATTTGAAGGTTGAAGGTAAAGGGAAAATGTGTAATATTACAAATCATTTCCTTATTCAAAAATGGTATCTCAACAAATCATCACCCCTATCTAAATCCTCCTGATATAAGTGTTCTCTTCTGTCATGTTGAGGGGTATGTCTTCGTACTCCGGATAACCACACTATTAGCTACTATCACGGTAGATGTTCACCCTAATCGCTACCAATGACCCATTGGTCTCGTGTGTTTACATGAAATTCAGTGTGTTTTAGTGTTTTGATGTTAAATTTGGTGTTCATTGCCCCTTTTCCCGTCTCTGTTTCCCTGTCTCTCTCCCGAGCTTATTTACTCTGTATTTTTGCATTGGCTGGTTTTTTTTTTTTTGGTTTTGCAACATAATCTTGTTTGATATCGTTATGGTTATTTCCATATTTGTCATCCCCCTTTTTTAACATCCCGTACTTTTTCTTTTTGTATGGAGTCTTTCTTTGTTGCATTTTGTGTACATAAAACAAAGGAGGGGATCTCCAACAACACCAGGTTGTAGCACCCACAGCAAAACCAATTCAAATAAATATTGCTGTTTGTATTCCAATTCAAATTTTTTATGTGAAAGTACAATTTCCTATTATTTTGCAAATTAGATTTTAAACGACAGTGTATTCCAATATAAGCAAAAATGGTGATTTTTCTTATTTGTTTGTATCGGTAAAACACCTGAAATTGGGTATAAATATTCATTATCAATTTATATCAATGTTTATCTTCTTCAATCACCAAGTACCACTCGTAGTTCAGTAGTCAGGGGAGTTTGGCATCATTGTGTAAGTCTCCATTCATAGTTTTTCTAATTCATTATTTCAAATGTAACAATGAGTCACAGCATAGTCTGGATTCAAACCAATAAAGTGTGATTCATCGTTTTCATCAGAAATGTTTCGAAAAAAAATGTAGCCCTATGAAGTCCTTACCAGAAAGAAAATAGTCTTCCTTTCTTAGTATCATGCATGTACAACTCATAGTATTACACTGAACTCTTGTTCCTTGATACACATTTAGATGCGGTACTTGTTTTATAGTGAAGACAACACTTTGTTTTACAAATATTATAGAATTAATTACGAAAGACTATGTTAATCAGATCTCAACTTTTTCCATCTATCAGAGACTGGATATTACATTGTAAACACAAAGCCCTTGATCAGAATAAAAAACCGTAGTGAATGCGCATATAAAGCCATGAGACTTTTTAAACATAGGAAGAAAAAAAAGGGGAATTGCAAAGAAGACTCGGTTACGGTATCCATAGCAAACAACCGAAAATCCCAAAGTGAAAACACGCTGTACCCATACACAGCTAGAGACACAATAGGCATTTGGAACATAAAATACAACATCAAAACACAAAAACACAAAAGACTCCCTATAAACTAACAAGACCAATGGCTTCAACAAGCTACATTTTGCTGGGATCAGATGAAAAATTTATAGTCTTTGGGAGTGTTCGAAAGAAAAAGAAAGAAAGGAAAGGACTCAGCCTAAGGAAAAATATCCATAATGCAGTTTTGAAAGTTTAAGTAATCTTTACTTGATCTTTTTTTAACATTGTTATCAAAAATTATTTCAACCTAAAAATGACTCCATAAGCTGTACATTTTCGTTCCTGTTCTAGATCGATTCGTTTACATTATCGGTTTTGGATTGCATCATGGTTTACCATTGATCCTAACTTCTTCAAATAAACATCGAAGAAGCACCCATAGGGTATTCAGTCTCAAAGTCGAGTACGTAAGGCAAAATTATATGTATTTCCAGTGGATCCCGGAACAATTAATATTCCGAATTGAGAATATGTGCAAATCCCGAAATTAAGGCGAATAGTAATTGATTCATTGACAATCATCGTCTAGTCTAATTGCAGTCTTTGATGTTGGTTCCCGAGATACTTTTCGAGAGTTGCTATTTATATTTTATTCTTCTTTCCAAATGTGGACTTTAGAATCTATAAAATTTAATTAGTAATTGTGCTTGAATTACAATACCTAAATTCACGTGCCCACGAAGTTGTTCGAACTGTCTCCTAAAATCAGGACACAGCTTTGCCAGGTAGTGTAGACATAACAAATAAGAGTGCACTCTCATAAATTACTTCAACACTTTAAAGACTCACAACCACTTGAATTTCTGCTCCACTTTGTCACCTCTTCTGATTTATTCATTTTATCGATCTCGAATGAGTTTCCTTTTGATAATATTGTGATACATGTAAATTGAGAACGTTATAAAAATACCATACATGTCAAGGTCAAGTGCGCAATGTCTATCGTCTAAATAGAAAGTGAATGGCAAAATCGCGAATTGAAAATATCAAGACTACCTCCCTCCTTAACAAAAACAGTATTGATACTTAATACACGTATTTGAATCTTCCGAAATGTCCTATAGTGGTTTTAGGATAAAAGAAAAGGGGATATAATGTTTGGATTTATTTTTGCAATATCATATATTGATTATGCATTGACCTTTTTTCACAATTATCGCCGGGGGGGGGGGGGGGGGAGTTTCGCTACTATAACATCAAATATTTGCTTGTGGAAGTATTCGCGATATATACGTTTTAATACAGGAGGTTCATTTTCACGTGGGGGAAATTTTCGTGAGTTCATTGATTCCTTAAATATGCAAAAATAAGTCCCATGCGAAAATTTCAAGGATTACAGTATTTATTTTTGTCAAAACTTGATTTTGGGTATGAACAGGTAATGCTACATTGAAGAAAGAAGGGGGGATATCCGATAGGACTCGGTTCCAATATTCCCGGTGAAACAACGAATTGCAAAATCCTGCTTGTGTGTTACATAGCCTTTTTTCACATTTCAGCGACACATTCTGACGAGTCAAATGGAAGTAATGACAAATTTCCTAATGTCAGTCATTTCATCTGTTAGCTAATTTAGAAACGACATTCCAAACTCTGCTACCAGGAACCCCCCATACTCGACCAACATTTCAAATTTCCGTGCAACAGACATTGGAATCAATGGGTGAAAGACAAGGACAAAGCCCAAAATCAGTATCCAAAAATTACAAATAAAGGCCTGCAATTTTTTTAAAACATATAAAACAAACCAATTAAAAGGAAAAGATTCTAAGTGAAAACAGCGGAACAACCCCTCACGAGATGACATTCAGCTGCCAAGCGGACGGAGATAATACCAAAGCACAGTACAAACACAAAGGACAACACTTTCTGACGAACAATAATGCACCAGAGTTAGAAAGGAATTTATTGTAGGTGGCGCTACTTAATGCATACGATGAGTTAAAGAAGATCCTGACGATAATCTGAACAGCACTCAAAATAGAGCACATTGTCTGAGGTAATGTCTATATAGAAAGTGCTATGGGGACCAAGTCAGGGAAATTATTCAAAATACTTACTGTCAAACCCCTCACGGGGAACTTTTTTACGAGCGCCACACGGCAAAGGGCATAAGTGTGACACAAATGAGTCAAAGAAGATCCTGAAGATAATCTCAACAGCACTCACAATAGAGCACAAAATTCAGAATAGACGGATCCCTAGCTAGCACTTGAAAGGGTGTCGAACTATGGCTCTTGGATTTTAAATGTTAAACGTCCTCAAATTCAATAATGTCATATAAGAACAGATCAATTTGCAACATTGACCAGACATGCACGTTTCTGTTACTCAACCCTCGTCAGTGATTCTCAAACCAAACAAGGTAATATAACCAGAGAGTGTGTAAGTTATTATGTCCTAAATGTACCGAAAGACGTCGCAGGATAGATCCGATATAATGCTACAGGACCCACGATTTGGAAATTTCGAAATATATTCCTACTGTATGGATTTAATCATTATAATGTATTACAACTGGAATACTTTAATCAAGACACCACACTCTTTACTGTAGAAACGAAGTGAAGGTTATGCGTCATTAAAAAATAAATGAATAATAAAAACAAGACCTAAACTAGAATTGAAAAAAAAAAATTCAGTGATTTCAGAGCCTGTCCGATATCAATGATTTCTTGTGGTACCTGCTTTTTCAGAGTATTAAAAAAAAGACTACCCAACCAACAAATTGTAAAAATGTGGAACATACGCTCGTAATAAAGAATGACGCTAAGACTCCGTAAAGAAGTTAGAAATATAAGCAGATGCTATCAGTCGCCGATAAGTCATAATCAATGACCCGTCATAAAACGTCAAAATGGAAAATTACATCAACAAATGTCATGCCGAACTTTCGACGACTCCTTAAGTTTGAATCTATCAAGATTAATTCGGTAAATGAAATAGGAACCAAGGTTCATATTTTAAGTTAGATATGATTTAAATATGTGTTTTTTTCTCTCTTTGGAATGTGTCATTCTTATCACGAAGAGTACATTTTTTTGTGTCCAACTTCTTTGAAATCATTTCAAGGGTCCATTCATACAATCCCAGTTATATGTGGGTTAAACGAATTATTACTTTACACTGGGAAAGTATATACTAGTTTGAGGCATGCCTTCACGGAGATGTGAAATTCCGGTGACCGCCTCCAATGGTTGTTGAATAACAAACTCTTTTGTTGTAATCGATAATGTTCGAATCTAGTTTTCTTTTAACTTATTGACCTTATCTCATTATTCAATTTATCAACATCTAAATATAAGCTCTATTATAAAACATATCAAGCATCATAACGTTACATACTGTAATTGGAAAAATTTGAGACTTTATTTTGATTCTGAATCAAGTCAGCCACATAAGAATTTTTTAAAGAGGTTTAAACAGCAAAATTGAATTCTACAGTATGAAAAGGATTTTTATAAGAAACAGAGAAATAAAAAGAGTCCAAGAAAGATCAGGTTTCAGACTAAAACAAGATCTTTTTATCTTCTTCCTGTAGCATCATATTTAACCAATCCTGCTACGTCTTTCGGTATATTTTTGGACATAATAACTTTCACATTCATTGGCCATATTCAATTCTTAGAATCACTAACGAGGGTTAAGAACCCTAACGTGCATATCTGGTCAATGAAAAATATGGATAATGACCATATCCCAGTACACTAGTACAAAATCGATATTCAGAAAATCATAAACCGAAGGCATACAAAATCAGGATAAAACAAGAACCAAATCAAACAAAAAGGAAACATCCACCATATGAAAGAAGCGAATTTTCAAAATGGGAGTGACACTAGGTGCCCAGGAAAGGAAGCATCTCCTGCTTGCATGCAACACTCGTCACTTCAATTCTGTAGAATTGTCACATCCGGTTACTTCCATTTCGGAAGATACAAGTATATTCGGTGGTTGGATGGTTCAAATGGTCTAAGACAGAATGCTGTTCTTAAATGATGCTGTTGAATCTAAAGACGTTTAATATTTGCATGAATGTTACGCTAAAATAAGATAAGTTGATAATATCTATGTAGTGTATTTAATTTGTATATTCATATTTTCACGTACACTTTGTCCTCTTTATCTTAAAAAGAGGCCCAAGGGGCCACATCGCTCACCTAAATTGCAAACAAAAGAATGATAGTGAACAATTTGTTGGAGGTCCTTCTTTCATGAAATTATGAGTATCATTTATGGAGATGTCGAAAATGTGCCAGCCAATCAGAGCCCTCGGTGGCCATATTTTTAAGCCAATCATTACGAAAGACACACAATTGCCTGACTTGGTAACCTTGAGTTCTTGCTTCCTGTAAGGTTTCGTGCAAAGGAGATATCAAAATTGCTAAGCCAATTCTGCCCGATCGGCATGAAAAACACAAACTTCGTAGAGGACCATGAGTACTTGATTCCTGTAAGGTTTCGTGGAATTCTGAGTAGCGGTTGCAGAGGAGAAGTCGTAGATGCTTCAGCCAATCAGAGCCCTGGCGGCCATATTTGTCGAACGATCGGCACGAAAAACACAAACTTTGTAGAAGACCATAAGTACGTCATTTCTGTAAGGTTTCGTGAAATTAGTGAATGGTTGCAGAGGAAAAAGCGAAAATTCGTTAGCCAATCAGAGTCGTTGGCGGCCATATTTACTGAACGATCGTTACGAAAACACGAACTTGGTAGTGGACCTTGAGTTCTTGCTCCTATAAGGTTTCGAGAATTATGTGCAACTGTTGCAGAAGAGATATTGAAAATGTTAAAAGTTTACTCCGAACGACGGACGACGACGACGGACTACGGACGACAGACAGATGGACGGACGGACGATGCACTTCGCGCTTTGACAATAGCTTACTTGAGATTCGCTCATGTGAGCTAAAAATAGAACATTGTCTATGTTTTACTAGATAATTATTTATCGCTAAAATTCAAAATCAAATTAAATTCTAATCATAATTTGAATTTAATATTCCTGTTATAGCCTGTTAAAAATTAGTGAACACTTTTTTGGAGAAAATGGAAACATTAAACAGAGAAAGGTTTTCAACTCAAATGCTGCTAAATAGATTACAAAGACATTTGTCGGATGTAAAAAATATATAATGATTGTAATGGTATTCCCTACTTTTAATGGAAAAAGAAGTACATGTTTGTATCCAACTAAACATCAATTATTTTTTACATTATATCATTAACTTGCTATATTTTAATGCTTTAATCTAACAACTATACATAAAA
Source organism: Pinctada imbricata (assembly GCA_033119305.1). Lineage (NCBI taxonomy): Eukaryota > Metazoa > Mollusca > Bivalvia > Pterioida > Pteriidae > Pinctada > Pinctada imbricata. Next base: position 14,848,038 of record VSWD01000014.1, on the reverse strand, counting down.
TGTATGTGAAGAGTGAGGTCAAGAAATGCTTACTCAAACAAAAAATTTCTTTCATAAGTAAAAGTATTTTAGGTTAAGTTCTGGATACCGCCTCCACATAGCTCATATGAATTCCGTTCACACACTCCTCTTTCATGTATTTTATAGCTTCATTCTTAAAACTTATTTGACAATCTAAATTGAAATAACAAGAACGAGATTCGAATATTCAAAAAAACAAAGGTGGATATCCGTCTCTCGATGATATAAAAGCAAGCTAATGCTAATTCGAAAACATAATCTGAATTGAATCTTCAGTCTGCGATTCAAGAAAATTTCTTTATTTTTTCTCCAACATTAATATAATGATGAAAGTTAGTTTATTAGGTAAGTACTTGTAGTAAATTTATCCTTGATATTAAATATTTTATATGTTTTTGTTGTAAAATAAAACCATCCCACTATACACTGTACTAAATATCCATCTGTGTGTTTCTTGGGCCACCGTGTCATACTGTTTGTTGATCATCAATTGTACAATTGTACGTTCTTCAAGACCTCTTGGTAATCGGAAATGTGGAAGGGTTGTGCACACGTAATCCAGATCACCACACCGTCTGCTACTTGCGTGTCAGATGGCCGTCCTACCTGTAAGTCGACACCGGTTTCCCACTGTGTGTGGTTTTTTTTTGTTTCATGTTTCTATGGTGTGAGTTGGCGTTCCTTGGACCTTTTGCATATCTTTCTGTGCATGTCTGCTCTGTGCTTTTGCATTTGGTGTCTTGGAGTTATGTGTCATTGGAGTTGCCCGCCTTTCTTTTAAACGTATTCGAAAATAACTGTTCACAAAGTTTTCTCAAAATTTTTGAAAAGTAGGTCCAGTAGCATCATATCCAGCCGATCCTCTTACGTCTTTCGGTACTTTTTGGACAATACTGCAAAGTTATTTGTTCGTATAAATGAATATTTTCCCATAATCATGTCTTTTTATAATTAAAACAAATGAAAATGAAATAATTAATATGGTTTTAATATAAATATTTCAATATACGTGCATGTCTGGTCCATGCTGTAAATTTGTCTGTTCTGAAAAGATGCTAATGAATTTGAAGACGTTAAACATGTTTCGTCATAAGGCTAATGATTAATTCTATTGAGATTGCCGTCACGATACTTTTCATCTGGTTTGTTTCACACTCATGCCCTTTGCCGTGTGGAGTTCGTAAAAAAGATCCCCGTGAGGGGTTTGACAGAAAGTGTTTTATTTTTCCCTGATATGGTCTCCATAACACTCTCTATATAGACGTAACCTCAGACAATGCATGTTTTGTGGATATTGTTTTTATTTTTGTGCGTGAATATCGACGACAGGTGCGGCTAGTCAAACAGGGGATGATTACGCCTCCCACGTACCTAGTCCCACCTCTAGCTTGCTACGGGTCCATCGATGCTCAATTCAGTGCTCTATTGTGAGTGCTGTAGAGATTGTCGTTGGGATCTTCTTTATCTCATTCTTGGTTTGAACGTATTACTGAAAATATGTTCATAATTAATAAAGTTATTCAAGATAAAGGATACATAAATGAATAAATAAATAAATTAATTAATAGATAAATAAATAAATAAATGAATAAATTAATAAATTAATTGATAAGTAGGTAAATGAATAGACAAAATTTGATAAATAGATTAAAAAACAAAACAAATTAATTACGATGATAAACATAAATAAATAGATGAATGAATTAGAGTAAAAAAAAGTATAAATTAAGTATAATAAATGAGCACGTTTAGAAGACGTCTATAATTAAGCATTTAAAATGTTGCAGTATAGAAATGCGAAAAGAGAGCAATTAACAACATAATTTCGAAGTTCGAGGTAAATCCCACTAAGCAGATTCTAGTCTACATAATGACATCATATATCATGACAAAAAAATGATTTTTTTGCTAAAATTGAAGGCTTTTAAAAATATTTTGATGTGATAAAGTATTAAACAAAATTTCCTATAACTTTAATAAAATAATTCTATAATACATTGATGATAACGTAACTTTATCAGCAGAAAACGTCATTTTGGTGAGCAGCACTTTATTATCAATCATGGACGCCAATCCTCTTCTAACAACAGTTCCAAGATGGGAGATACCGTGTGGACAATCCTCAAGCGATTCATCTGACGTTCCCGTTATAGAGATACCACTTTACAGGATTCTTTCGTTGATGGCATCACAGACCAGTCAAACGTCAAGGGGATCTAAAGGCATCAAAGATATATACGTAAGGCGTTACGTTAAATTTTTCAAAGTTATGGAATGAATTTCTAATCCAAAGTCAGAGTCAGGTTGCATGAATAAGATATCATAGCGAATGCATTAAAAATGAAATGTTCCGATTACAAGATACTGGCTATTCAAGCCCACTAGGAAATATGTCCGATATTTCTATATCGCGACAATATATTATTACGGTATATAATAGGCGGGGGTAATTTTCGCGTTGTGGTAATTTTCGTGTTGTGGTAATATTCGCGTTGTAGTAATTCTCGCGTTGGGGTTATTTGCGCGTTGTAGTAATTTTCGCGTTGGGGTAATTTTCGCAAAGTCGCTTGATACATGAAATACGCTAAAATCATCCCTATGCAAAAATTACCAAATTAACAGTATAAATGTGCCACCATATTTTTTTATGCTCTTTCTTCTCTACTTTTATAGAGGGATCGTATAGATAATATTCACATGCTTAAAAGTTTGGATGAAAGTCACCCGGTAGAAGGACTACAGATGGATTATATTCATGGAAATCTAACATCAACAATCTTGGTAAACGTAGGTATATTTGATATAAGTAGAAAATCTTCAATCTATATACAATACGAATACCATTACGTCCTTTATTAAATCAGCATCTTATTACAGAACATGCACTGCATTGCTGTGGTTATGTCTATATAGAAAGTGCTATGGCGACAATGTCAGGGAAATTATTCAAAACACTTACTGTCAAACCCCTCGCGTAACATTTTTACGAGCTCCACACAGCAAAGGCATAAGTGTGACACAAATGAGTTGGAGAAGATCATGACGGTAATCTCAACAGCACTCACAATAGGCAACAAATTGAGCATCGACGGACACCTAGCAAGCTAGAGATCGGACGAGGTGCCTGTGAGGTGTAATCATCCCCTATTTGCTAGCCGCATCCGCCCTTGATGTTCATGCATGAAAACGAAAACATATAAAAAACATGCACTGCACTGGCTGAGGTTATGTCTATAAAGAAAGTGTTATGGCGACTTTATCGTTAAGGGTGGTAAACGATGATATATTGGTTCTTATATAGACAAATTTATTATGAATGATTCCCTTTTTTCAACTGGGTATGCTTTTTGGAATCATTTTTGAAACACCACATCTTCTTACTCTATTGTATTTTTTAGGTTGTTGAAGCCCTGAAAGACGATTACGATCAATTATCGTTAATTGCTGTGTATTGGCAAGCTATGATAGAAGATCAAATAGAGTACGAGTTTGGCGAACACGTGGAAGACATGCGCAGTACAGAAAATGATTTATACTCAGCACTTTGTACCTTATACACAGGAATACACTATACTCTAAGCAGCAGCATAGAAGCATTTGTTGATAGATCAGCCTTGTCAAGTAATATTACAGACGCTGGGAGAGATACACATTCTATACGTCAGTACAGAAATTACGTCATAGCAAAAGATACAACCGCAATCTTGGATTATTTGTCTCAGAGATATGACTTTATGTATACTCAGTTATCTAGTATGATGCTTTCTTATTAGTTGTGGTTAGGATATCATCATTAGAATAAATTATGTGACACAACAAATAACCTGAAGAACTAAACAATTTAAATGACATACGACTTTAAAGACAAAAAAGAAATAACTTTGCCGAAAACTGAAGAACAAATGCATACAGTATGTTTAAAGAGAAAAACGCCTAATCACCCCTGAAACGGAATACATAGTTAACATTAACAATGTTTAATATCGAAAGGCCCTGACGTCGGAGAAATAGCTATAAGAATAAGAAATAAAGAAAAGGGGATGATCTCCAGCATGACCACCCTGCACTGGGCTAGACACAGCTAGCGAAAGATGAGCACCTATTGACACAAAGTATGTAAATGTAAGAGAAACGACAATTAAATATTAGATTTTTCATTTCTAATTTGTCATTTTTGGGGAATGTCGCCAGAAATAGAAGTTTGAGCGCCTTGCACACCTGGAGACATCTATGGCCTAATTTAGTTTGTTAAGCAAAAAATCGGCCAGTTACACAAAGATGCAATCTGTTTTCCAGTATGTCAGGTTTCGATCCCCTTGACGCCCTCTAGCGTTGCGTATAACTAAAATGTAATAACATTCTTGATTATTTGAATGAAGAAAGTATCTTGAAAATAGTGAACTTGATTGCACATAGATCGGTTCAAGACAGCGAACCTTGTCCTTTTATGCAAATAGAAGACATACTATGTACATAGCGCGGCGGCGTCTACATCTATGTTCATACAAAGGGGGAAGCCGCCGACTGAATTCACTACTGTGACGTCATGCTGACTATGACTATGTCACCTGGCGTAACATGAAGTCAAGTCTAGTAGTGTTGATTATTGCCAACTAAGTTGGTAGCGAAACGGTTTTAGCCCTATTGCTAAAGGGGGTCGAGAACAGTATCCGAAAGAAACCTATCGGCTAGCTCTAGATCAATTATGACGTCATAATAGAAACGGCGACATTAACATTGCAAAAACGTCAGCATTAGGTAACGTAAAAATAAGGGGGAGAGGGTAACAAAATCATTATAACTTAAAAACTGACGTTCAAATTTCATTAGGAAATTATCGGTGTTTCACTTGACATATGAAGAAGATAATATCAAACTTTATACAGAAAATAAATGATAGGGTTTCAGATAAACTGACTTTATTATAAAAAAATTACACCTCAAAAATGTTTTGAAAATAGACGTAAATTTATCTAATTTCGACAATTTTTAAAAAAGTCTTAGCGATCATTTATAATTCTATACATATCATATTGCCCACATCATATCTAAATCACAGTGTAGGAACGCTCCTGTTCACGACCAGTAACTTGTACTAAGCATATTTAATTGGTACCATACATATACGATAAATACCTCTGTGTTTCAATGTTATTGACTAGAATTACCGAAACCCTATACATATATTCTCCAGTGTGATAATTATGTTGTTTTATACATGTACACCCTATAATGAAGTTAATAGAGATATACTGATGTGTAAGGTGCCAATAAAATATGATAAGTACAGAACTCCTACAGTTGCTGCATATAACCGTACAGTTCGTGTTTACTTATTTTTCATTATTTAAGCTTTATTTCTATAAATATACAATCACGTTTGTGTTCACGGAGTGCTAAGTTATGCAATTTTTCTTTGAATATGGAATTTGTCACAGTAGACACACCTAGGGACTCAAAAAGCACATTAAACGATAGAATTTCACTGTATTTCATTGATTATATTATCTAAATTGCAATTTCACGGCAATCTAATTCACTTAAATCACGAAGTACTACCTATCTATGAAGTATCAGTCTTAAGGAAATGTTCTGTACTGAATATATTGTAGTATACCTTCTAGTGCTTACGCGATAGATGGATATTAAATATCAAATTGTAAATCTCTCGCTTCGGAAATCGTAAAAAAAACTTATTTCGTACAAAAGCGTTCCTACACTGTGTAAATGAAAAATACAGAACTTGTTAATATACTGCATCTACAGAGGAATTGTAACTATTTTTCATTACCTAAAGTATGTTAATTTTAAAGTCATATTTACGGCCCATTTTGGGGTTTTCAATGGGTATATATGTACGTTCGTAGCTTCAAACCTAAGGGTATAAAAATGATGAAACTTTGTATGTAGAAAAGTATGTTTCAATTATGAACATTTATAATTTTTAGGAAAATTAGATGGTAGGATTTTCACCTTAGTCTAGCTGTCCTGGACCTCCTTAAATAGTTCCGTGTATATATAGGTATTTAGTCTGAAAAAAAGATTTCATAACTGAGGATCGCTGACGAGGGTTTAGTGCCCGAGGCGTGCATGTCTGGTCCATGTTTATCGGGTCTTAAATGATGCTATTGCATTTGAAGACGTTTAACATACTATCGGCTATGTGCGAAATTGTTACTACTTGACGGACTTATGTCGTCATAATCAATGACCTATGCTTGACTCGTAAAAGTCCATTTTCAGAGAGAAAATATCTATGGCCATTTTAAACTTTGATTTATATGCCCAGACTCCAGATATTATATCATTTGGCAAAAATTTTCATTGTGACGTCATATTAGATCGCAATGACTTGCGTTGTCATGTTTTCTATTTTGACGTCTCAATGACAATATCGCGAAATTTTGTGGTTTCAGTCCGCCTAATGAATCTAATAGAAAACAGCTAGTGAGTATGACTCTATAACGTATAAGTCCGCAAACCGAAACAATGCAAGTTTTCGTCCAATTCCTCATTCTTTCAGCAAGTTACTTGTAAGAATATTTATTTTTGGTTATAATTGAATAATTGATAGAAGGTTAAAGCATCTACCAAGAACTTGTACAGTTGTAAAGCCAAGAATAATCATTCTTGTACATGTAAGTCAATTAAAAAACCTACCGAAAAACCTGGTGAAAATATGAGTACCTCTATTTCGAACTATATGAATTGTAAATATCCTGTGTCATAATGTCTGACAGGTTCAAAATACCGCTTTGACAGAAATAGTATCATTTATGCATTAAGTATATGACCATAGGTGCTTCATAGTCAAAGAGCAAAGACATGAAATAGGACCTCTCTATGTATTTAAATCATAACTTGAGATTCCCTCCCTTCTGTGATAGGATCCATATGATCATAGAAGTTTTTTTCCACGTCTTATAGAAGCTAAAATGTACTATTCTACATTCTTTTGCCTTTTCGAATTGTCTAATTTACTTATCAAGACAAAAATGCGGATTCAAAATGAGAATACAGTTATTTAGGCAGGAGGAATTCTTAATATCCTCAAGCCCTTTAATAGTCATTCAAATTTCATTCAGAGGATCAATATTACACACATGACCTTGAAATGTGCACGGTTTGCAGAACGGATCTTGATATATAAATAACACCGGTAAGAGATCGATTTTATGAATTGATCAAAAGTAGGCGGTTTTGTAGAGATAAGTGTGAAGGGATTGAAGTGCGTTTTATTAATCACGAGAGGGAAGTTTCATTCAGCTAAAATATTTGCATTACCAGGCTTGAGATAGATTTGAAGGTTGAAGGTGAAAGGAAAATGTGTAATATAATAAATCAGTTTGTAATACCCCCCCCCCAATGATCAACCCTATCTCAATCCTCCTGATATCAGTGTTCTCTTCTGTCATGTTTAGGGGTGTGTCTACGTACTCCGGATAACCACAACACAGTAACATTTCTATAACGTTTTCAAAATGTTTCCATTTGGTTGTGAAAACGTTTTTGAAAAATGTTTCGATAACATTTTTTGGGGACATTATTCTGAAACGTTATAAAACATTTTTTAGGAACATTAATCTGAAACGTTTTAAAACATTCTCTCAAAACGTTCTTCAGGAACATTATAGGTACATTTCGAATTATTTTGGGTTTCCCAGCGTCAGTGACTATATGCCACCCCCAAGAAAAAAAAAACATTTCGAAAATGTTTCTCTGCATCAGTGTGTAAAACATTACGAAAACGTTTTCTAAAACATTTTCTTGGAACGTTTTCAAAATGTTATTCATGGATAAAAAAAATAATGATAAAGTCATTTACTTATATTCAAATAGTTTATTAATCCACACATTTCTGCGGGTTCACTTGGCTTCCTCTCTAATGTCTTCGCTCTTTCTGAAAAAGAAAAAAATGCAAATGAAGTAATCATTTTGAAAAAATATATATTTGAACAATAATAATTATATTATTATAAGTATTTCATTCAATGTATATTTTTTTTGATATGGAAAAATATATAATCTACTTGACTTATTTTACAAGGAAGATAAAACGTTAGAAATGTATTTTACTGTGAATACATATACCTACAGATTTACATATATACAAAGAAGTTTTTATTCCTGAAATATGATTGAGTACTTACCATATATATTGTCCCGCGCTTCGATAATAAAATGATGAGTATATCACAATTAACACTTTTAAAGTAATTTTTTCCATTACAAATATAATCCATGACTTTGAGGATGAACAGTGCACGTAGCAAATGATTAGAGACCCACTTCTTGTCTTTGGTTTAAAATCCGTGTTACCATGGTTAACTGGCCAGTATCCTGCTGTGCGTGATGCTGACCTATATCCTAGATCAACAATTTACCCTCTTATCTCAATTTCTGCACACTAAAACCGTCTCTTTAAAGGCGTTATGCAACATCCCTTAATTACAGCTTACTATAAAATTCTGTGTATTTTTCTCAAACTTACATTGCAAGTATAAAATTTAAAGTTTTCATTTACAGCGATTTATAACATAACCATTATAAGTATTGCATTTTTAGTTCTGTGGAAAAAAATCAGAAAAATAAATAAACCTAGCCTTTTAAAATGTTTCCAAAACATTATTGAAGCGTTTTAATAGTATTTTACATCATAAAGCATTTTTATAATGTTTCAAAAAGCCCATTTGGTAACTTGTGGAAAACATAATTTAAACAATTATCTATAAATATTAAATCAATGTTTTATAAACGTTTAGCAATGATTTTTTTATGCATTTCAAATCAATGTTTTATATTCATATTTTAACAATGCTTTTAAAACGTTTTAATAATAAAAGTTTCAAAAACATTTCTACAATGTTTCTACAATGTTTCAAACTCATTTTATAAAACATTCAAATGCAGGTATCTTATACATAAACTATATGTTTTGTAGTAGAAATGTGTTTCCTAAACACTTCGTTATTTTCCCTACGTTAACATGGTTAACCAGATTGATCTTTATTTTTCTGGAACTATCAACAATGTACATAATGACAATTATGAAAATCAAATGTTACAGATGGTCTTTTTGAAAATCCAGCTATAAAGATCGCTATTAAATCAGCAATATCAATTAATATTACGCTTTGAAACTAGCCAATAAAGTTTTATAAATACTTAAAACGTTTTTAAAATGTTTTAAACATATTTTCAATAATTAATAGAGTCAGAACTTTAATTTCAATAAAATTCAAAATGTTCTTAAAACATCTTAAAACATTTTTACTGTATTGTTGTATAAATGTATTCTCGTTACATTTTATATAAATGTTTCAACAACGTTATTGTAACATTTTCAGAATATCTTCAAATAATTCGATTCTTCCATCACTTTTAAATGTTGTTAAAATGTTATAAAAACATTTCGCTACTACCGCAAAACGTTTTTTAAATGTTCTTAGAACGTTTTGCTAGAAATGTTACAGCAGAACCTTTTTGAAACCTTTTGAAAATGTTTCTAAAATGTTTTGTGTTAACTGGGACTATTTGCTACTATCACGGCAGATGTTCATCCTAATCGCTACAAATTACCAATTTGTCTCGTATGTTGATATGGAATTTAGTGTATTTTTATTTTGATGTTATATTTGGTGTTCATTGCCCCTTTTGCCGTCTCTTGCTGTGCTTGTTTACTCTGTGTTTTGAAATTATTTTTGGTGGCTCCGCCGATCACTGATGAGAATTTAAATTTTCGAACACGTGTCTGGTGCATGGAAATTGGTTTGGAATTTTCTTCAAGAAGGTATAGAGTTGGAACCCTTCGACATTATTAATATAAACACTTATATCACGTTGCAGCGTGGAGCAGTTAAAATCGTTCCCCGTGACCTAATGTTTGTCAAGTGTATTTATTACTTCTTTCCAACTCTGTCACGTGAAAGAAGCTTTGTTTTGGCCTTTTATCAATGTGACATCATATATATATTTTTGCTATTTCGAAAACTATAAATATCATCGAAATTAAAGGAGTTTAACATCTTAGCACCATCCCTGCAATGCTATTTTGAACATAGATTTTATTTGGATATGCTACTGAATCGACCCTAGAGGGAATTTGGCGCCGCGTACTCTCTGTAATGTAAATGTACAAATCTAAATTCATAAAATTAAAGAGGGCGATACTGAAATGATTTTTGGTGGTTCCGCGCGAAGCATCACTGATGAGAATTTGATATTCGGAACACGTGTCTGGTGCATGGAAAATGGTTTGGAATTTTCTTCAAGAAGGTATAGAGTTGGAACACTTCGACATTATTGATGTCGAAGTGTTCTTTGTCCCCTTTCCCGTCTCTTGCTGTGCTTGTTTACTCTGTGCTTTTGAATAGACCGGATGTTTCTATCTTTTTCTTTTGGTTCTGTAACATAATCTTGTTTGGGATCCCCCCTTTTTTTGAAACCCCGTCCTTTAGTCTTTGTTTGTTCCCAAGGTGCCTTTCACTGTTTCATTTTGTACGTATTTGTTACGTATTTATTGCTGTTTCTATTCCAATTCAAAGTTTTCTTGCGAAAGAATAATTTTCTCTTAATTTGCCAATCAAATTCTCAACTACAGTGTATTCCAAGATAAGAAAAAAATGATAATTTTTATGTTTTTGTTTATCTTGGTAAAAGACCTTTAAATTTATTTGTACCAAAGAAGAAGTACTTACTGTAGGTCAGGAATCAAAGATCCAGGGGAATTTGACATAATTGTGTAAATCTCCATTCAAAGGGAGTTTATCAGTTTTTCTATTTCATTATTTTCAAATGTAACAATGAGTCACAGCATAGTCTGGATTAAAAACCAATAAAGTGTGATTCATCGTTTTCAACAAAAATGTTTCGATAAAAAAAATGTAGCCCTATGAAGTCTTTACCAGAAAGATATAGTGTTCCTTTCTTAGTATCATGCATATACAACTCATAGTATTACACTGAACTCTTGTTCCTTGATACACATTATGATACAATACTTGTTTTATTGCGAAGACAACACTTTCTTTTACACATGTTTTAAAATTAATTACGAAAAAATATGTTAATCAGATCTCAACTTTTTCAATCTATTAGTGACTGGATATTAAACATAAAGCCTTAAATCGGAATAAAAATCATAGTCAATGTACATATAAAACCATGAAAACTTCTAATGAAACATGAGAAGAAAGGGGGGGGGGTTCCAAGAGGACTCATTTACAGTATCCACAGCAAATAACCGAACTCCCCAAGTGAAAACACACTGAATCCATACACAGCTAGAGACACAATAGGCACAAGGAACATAAAATACAACGTTAAAACACACAACACAAAAGACTCCACATAAACTAACAATACCAAAGGCTTCCTGAAGCTACATTTTGCTGGAATCAGATGAAAAATTGATAGTCTTTGGGAGTGTTCGAAAGAAAAAGAAAGAAAGGAAAGGACTCAGCCCAAGAAAAAATATCCATAGTGCAGTTTTGAAAGTTTAAGTAATCTTTACTTGGTTTTTTTTTAAACATTGTTATCAAAAATTATTTCAACCTCAAAATGACTCCATAAGTTGTACATTTTCTTCACACGTTCCTTCTCTAGATCGATTCGTCTACATTATCGGTTTTGGATGGCATCATGATTTACCATTGATCCAGACTTCTTCAAATAAACATCGAAGAAGCACCCGTAGGGTATTCAGTCTCAAAGTCGAGTACGTAAGGCAAAATTATAAGTATTTCCAGTAAATCCCGGAACAATTAATATTCCGAATTGACAATATGTGCAAAATCCGAAATTAAGGCGAATAGTAATTGATTCATTGACAATCACGTCTGGCCTAATTTAAGTCTTTGTTGTTGGTTCCCGAGGATACCTTTCGAGAGTTGCTATTACAAAAATGAAATTTTGTTTATATTCTATTCTTCTTTCCAATTGTCGACTTTAGAATGTATATAATTTAATTCATAATTTTGCTTGATTTACAATTCATAAATTCACGTGCCCACGAATTTCTTTCGAACTGTCCCCCAAAATCAGGAGAGACCCTACAGAATTAAAGGTAGTGTAGACATAGAAAGAAGAGTGCACTGTCATAAATTACTTCAGCACTTTTAAGACTCACAACCACTTTAATTCCTGTTCCACTTGTCAACCTCTTCTAATCTATTCATTTTATCGATCTTGTTTGAGTTTTCCCTTTTAACTATATTATGATACATGTAAGTGAAGAACGTTATACAAATACCATACATGTCAACGTCAAGTGCGCAATGTTGATCATCTAAATACAAAGTGAGTGTCAAAATGCGTGAAATGAAAATATCAAGATTTCCTCCTTCCTTAACAAATAAAGTATTGATTGAAGAAATCATTGGAATATTTTTTTGGTTGATCGAGGTATCAACACCAAAAGTTGAGAGAAAACTGCATCGTGCGCGTACATTGATTACTTATCATTTCATTTCGTCGCTTTTCAACGTTAATTTGCAGCTTTGAAATTGTGTTGCTAACGACGTTGCTTATGACGTTGCTAAGCGCGTACTTCCGTTTTGTGTTGATACAGGTATCAACAAAATTTCTCGGCCAATCAGAATCGTCGTTTCTTCATAATAACAATGGAAATCAAATGACATTTAAATCTTCCGAATTATCTTTTTTCTTTTACCTAAAATTAGCAGATCGATCAGAAAGCATCAACCGGAAAAGAAAATGGTAATAAAAAATGAGAAAAATTAGCTTTTTTCGGTTGACCTGTTTTCGTCCAATAATAATTTTAGAATAAAAGAACATGGGATATAATGTATGGATTTATTCCACAATATCATATTTCGATAATGCATTGTTTAAGCAGATTTCGCTGGGGGAAGTTTCGGGATTAAAACATCAAGGCTTTACCCTTCGGGAAAATATCTGCGATATAAACATTTCTGTCTTTCTGAGATTTTCACGTGGTGAAATCTTCGTGAATTCATAGATTCGAAAAATGCGCGAAAATTACGCCCACTCGAAAATTTCTACGTTAACAGCATTTGCTTTTGTCAATACTGGATTTTGGGGATGGACAAACTATGTTACCACGAAGAAAAGGGGGGGGGGGTATCCGATAGGATTCGTATCCAGCATTCTCTGTGAAGCATCACATAGCCTTCTTCCACATTTAATCGACATATTCTGACAAGTCAAATGGAAGTAATGACAAATTTCCTAATGTCAGTCATTTCATCTGTTAGCTAATTCAAAAACAACGTTTCCAAACTCTGCCACCAGGAAGCCCCCTCCCCCCTACTCGACTTACATTTCAAATTGCCTTGCAACAGACATTGGAATCAATGAGTGAAAGATAAGCACAAAATCCAAAATCAGTATGCATAAATTACAATTAAAATTCCTGCAAAGTTTTGAAACATATAAAACAAAACGATTGAAAGGAGAAGATACTCAGTGAAAACAGCGGAACAAACCCTCATGAAAAGACAAAAAACTGCTAAGCGGACGGAGACAATACCACAGCACAATAGAAACACAAAGGACAACACTATCTGATGAACAATATTACACCAGAGTTAGAACGGAATTTATTGTAGGCGCTATTAAATGCATACGATGTATCACTAGAGAGAGTGTGAAAGTTTTTATGTCCTAAAATGTACCAAAACACGTAGCAGGATGGATGGGATATAATGCTACAGGACCCACGTTTTAGAATTTTCAAAATATATTCCTGCTGTATGGATTTAATCATTATAATGTTTTCCAATTGAAATATTTTTATCACGAAACCACACTCTTTACTGTAGAAACGAAATTCCATGAAGATTGTGCGTCATTAAGGTGATATCACACGTTTCGTGTTATACAACACTTATTTTCAGAAAAAAAGCATAATTCTGATTTCCTAAATTTAATTCAAATGTAAGGGACAATATTAGGAGGTCAAAATTCTGAGATTTTGAAATTGATCAGACTTTTCAGCCATCCATTGATTGTAATGGAAATGCTAAATTTTTGGCTATATTATTTTTTCAGCCCAAGATTTTCAAATGAAACTTCACATATGATTCCCTCAACATATTGAACAATTTCTTATAGAAAGAAATCATTAACTGACCACGTCATATGTTGCAAAATCTGACTGAATGTGTAAATTATCATGTAAAAAATTCAAAGTACAATTCGAGTTATCTTTCTTTACTATGTGACCAAAGACAAAAGCATCCGAATTTATATAATCATCTTTTTGAAATATCACAGCAATGCTCCTTCACTCACAAAGATGTCAATATGTGAATAAATAGAGCCGAATACAGATTTTGTGTGATAAAACGACAGTATGTGAACATGTGTAATGATATTATATGTACCATATGGGTAACTATTTTATAAGTTTTTACATTCAAACACTTTACTGACACCTGACTTATTTCTGAATAGATACGACATATGTATGTAGGTAAAAAAGTCTTAACAAAATTTTCAAATACATTTGTAAGTTCAATTTCAGCAAAAATTTGACTATTGTTGTTCACTCTAGGCTTACCATTACATTGCAAAGAAAAAAAAACCCATTCATATTTACATACGAATATCAATCTATTTAATGCCCCTGCGCTCAGGCTCGAACCGTGGTCTTCCCGTATGGTGGGCAAGAGCTCTACCTCTGATCTATTGGATCGACTTGCCGATTGAGCAATTATAACAAAGCCAGAACATCTAGACATTTTAAGTTACGAAAATCGGAAATCTTCAGCGTGGAGATTTCTTAAAAATTCTCGTCTAAGGGAGGCTACTGAAACGCGTGTGATATCTCGTTAAACAAAATAAATGAATAATAAAAACAAGACTTACACTAGAATTGAAAATAAGTACTGTCCGATATCAATGATTTCTTGTGGTACCTACATTTAAAAAAAAGCCACCAAAGACTACCCAACCAATAAATGTTAAAATAGTGGCACATACGCCCATAATAAAGAATGACGCTAAGATTCCGTAAAGAAGTTAGAAATGTAAGCAAATGCTATCAGTCGCCGATAAATCATAATCAATGACCCGTTAAAACATGGCTTGATGGGAAAACGTCAAAATGGCAAAGTATATCAGCAAATGTCATGTCGAACAATCGACTACTCCTAAAATTTGAAGCTATGACAATTTATTCGGTAAATGAAATATATAGATATAATTTAAATATGTGTAACATTTATTGATTATGTGTTTTTTCTCTCTGTCGGGAATGTGTCATTCTCACGAAGAGTACATTTTTTTGTTTACAACTTCTTTCAAATCATTTCAAGGGTCCATTCATACAATCCCAGTTATATGTGGGTTAAACGAATTATTACTTTAAACTGGGAAAGTATATACTAGTTTGAGGCATGCCTTCGTGGAGATTTGAAATTCCGGTGACCGCCTCCAATGACTGTTGAATAACAAACTCTTTTGTTGTAATCGATAATATTCAAATCTAGTTTTCTTTTAACTTATTGACCATATGTCATTATTCAATTTATCAATATCTAAATATAAGTTCTATTGTAAAACTTATCAAGCATTATAACGTTACATAGAGTAATTGGATAAATTTGAGACTTTATTTTGATTCCGAATCAAGTCAGCCACATAAGAATTTTTTAAACAGGTTTAAACAGCAAAATTACATTCTACAGTATGAAAAGGATTTTTAAAAGAAACAGAGAAATAAAAAGAGTCCATGAAAGATCAGGATTCAGACTAAAACAAGATCTTCTTATCTTCTTCCTGTTGCATCATATCCAACCAATCCTGTTACGTCTTTCGATATATTTTTTGACATAATAACTTTCACATTTATTGACCAAATTCAATTGCTTAGAAGAGGATCACTAACGAGGGTTAAGAACCCTAAACGTGCATATCTGGTCAATGAAAAATATGGATAATGACCATATCCCAGTACAAAGTACAAAATCGATAATTCAGAAAATCATAAACCGAAGGCATAAAAATGTTTAACGTCTTCAAATTCAAAAATCAGGATAAAACAAGAACCAAATCAAACAAACAAACAAAATCCAAACCCACCACCATATGAAAAGAGGCGAACTCCTAAAATGGGAGTGAGACCATGTACCCAGGAAGAGTAAGCATCTCCTGCTTGCATGCAACACCCGTCACGTCAATTCGGTAGTATGTTACATCCGGTTACTTCCATTTTGGAAGATACAAGTATATTCGGTGGTTGGATTGTTCAGATGGTCTAAGACAGAATGCTGTTCTCAAATGATGCTGTTGAATTTAAAGACGTTTAATATTTGCATGAATGTTCCGCTAAAATAAGAAAAGTTGATAATATCTATGTAGTGTATTTAATTTGTTAAACTAATATTCATATTTTCACGTAGACTTTGTCCTCTTTATCTTAAAAGGAGGCCCAATGGGCCACATCGCTCACCTGAATTGCAAACAAAAGAATGATAGTGGACACTTTGGTGGAGGTCCTTGTTTCATGAAATTATGAGTATCATTTATCGAGATGTCGAAAATGTATCAGCCAATCAGAGCTCTCGGTGGCCATATTTGTAAGCCAATCATTACACACGAAATGGCTTGACTTGGTAACCTTGAGTTCATGCTTCCTGTAAGGTTTCTTGCAAAGGAAAATCAAAATTGCTTCAGCCAATTTTGAGCGATCGGCATGAAAAACACAAACTTCGTAGAGGACCATAAGTACTTGATTCCTGTAAGGTTTCGTGGAATTTTGAGTAGCGGTTGCAGAATAGAAGTCGTAGATGCTTCAGCCAATCAGAGCCCTGACGGCCATATTTGTCGAACCTTCGGCACGAAAAACACAAAGTTGGTAGAAGACCATAAGTACGTCATTCCTGTAAGGTTTCGTGTAATTTGTGAATGGTTGCACAGGAAAAAGCGAAATTGCGTCAGCCAATCAGAGTCGTTGGCGGACATATTTACTGACCGATCGGCACGAAACACGAACTTGGTAGTGGACCTTGAGTTCTTGCTTCCTATAAGGTTTCGAGAAATTATGTGCAACTGTTGCAGAAGAGATGTTGAAATTGTTCAAAGTGTACTCCGAACGACGGACGACGATGACATCTAGAGACGACAGACGGACGGACGGACGATGGACTTCGCGCTATGACAATAACTTACTTGAGATTCGCTCATGTGAGCTAAAAATAGAGCATTGTCTATGTTTTACTAGATAATCATTTATCGATGAAATTCAAAATCAAATTAAATTATAATCATAATTTGAATCCAATATTCAAATTTTATAGCCTGTTAAAAATAAGTGAACATTTTTTTTGGAGAAAATGGAAACATTAAACAGAGAAAGGTTTTCAACTCAAATGCTGCTAAGATAGGTTACAAAGACATTTTTGTCTGATATAAAAAATATCATGATTGTAATGGTATTCCCTTCTTTTGATGGTTAAAGACGTACTTTTTTGTATCCAACTCAACATCAATTATTTTTTACAATATATCTTTAACTTGCTATAGTTTGAATGCTTTATCCTAAGAAGTATATATGAAATGTATGTAAAGAGCAGGGTCAAGGAATACTTACTCTAACAGAAAATTTCTTTTATAAGTAAAAGTATTTTATGTTAAGTTCTGGATACCGCCTCCACATACCACATATGAATTCCGTTCACACACTCCTCTTTCGTGTATTTTATGGCTTTATTCTTAAAACTTATTTGACAATCCAAATTGAAATAACAAGAACAAGATTGGAATATTCAAAGAAACAAAGGTGGGTATCCGTCTCTCGAGGATATAAAAGCAAGCTAATGCTAATTCGAAAACATAATCTTAATTAAATCTTCAGTCTGTGAATTAAGAAAATTTATTAAATCTCCTCTCCTCTCGAACATTATGATGAAAGCTAGTTTATTAGGTAAGTTCTCGTAGC
The DNA here is from genome assembly GCA_033119305.1 of Pinctada imbricata. NCBI lineage: Eukaryota > Metazoa > Mollusca > Bivalvia > Pterioida > Pteriidae > Pinctada > Pinctada imbricata. The sequence goes on along the minus strand of VSWD01000014.1, from coordinate 14,830,094 downwards.
TAATTTATCCTCAATATCATATAAATGTAAAATGAAACCATTGCACCATATACTAAATTGAACAAGAACCGTCTCATCAACGATTCTTAACATCAAAATAAAATTAATAGAAATATTGGAAATATACTATTTAAAAAGTATAGAATCACACTCAAATTTCTCGTATACATGCAGCTAAGGGTATGGTGTTTTGATTAAAAAATTATGACGGAAAAGAGAATTATGCAAGAACAAACTATCACAATGAATATCCAAAACATGAATAAATCAAAATATAGAATCCATTCTATTCAAAAAGTTGTTGCTGGAAACTGCTTGGAAATCGAAAATTTTGATAGATTTTGAAAATTATCAGAAATCTACCTTTGTTTCATAAGCAATCAAGAGGGTCTTATCATTCTAAGAAATAAAGTATTTTATGTTCGTGATGAAGAGGTTTCTGAGTCTATTTCATCACTATCTTAAGAGAATATGATAAAGGTCAAAAGTGCGGAATCTTCAAAGATACCATTTCATTGTAATTTTCAAACAACTTATGTTCAGATTTATTCAGGGATACGTTTTTCCTACTTAGTTAGACGAGTAAAATTTAAAATAAACTATTCATTTAACTGTGAGCGTGCAGGGAAAAGGATGCAAATCGGCTTGCCGTAATAGGGAAATAGTGGTATGATTCTAAACTTTTTTGAACGGTATATGAAACTTTGAAAAGTTCAACATAATAGCTTAGAACACTTCGGTTGATCGTTTCTTACAGTGGGTGTTTTGGGAGGTTGCTGTTGATGCTGCAACTAGGTGTTGTTGGAGATCCCCTCCTTTCTTCCAAACCTCATTATAGAAGACATGACCCCAACTACCTGTCATCTCTGAATGTCAGTCGTACTCCTCGGATGATCAAATGCATGAGCTCGCTACAGGCGGCAGAGGACGGACTGTATTTCATATGCCCTCTGTTCTTTATCTATTTACATATCCATCTCTGTGTTTCTTGGGCCCCTGCGTCATGCTGTCTTTTTGTATGTTCATCTTACAGTGAGGAGTTTTTCTCACACAACTACTAAGCGTTCTTCGACACCTCTGGGTAATCCAATAAGTAAAAGGGTTTTGTGCACGTAATCCGAATAAATACACCGTCTGTTACTTGCGTGGTACATGTAGGTGGCCGTTCTACATGTACGACGGTACCGGTTTCCAATTGGCTTTTTAGTTTATCTGTGATCTTTAGTGTTTGATATTTCTATAGTGTGAGTTGGTATTCCTTGTCCCTTTCACATATCTTTCCGTGCGTGTCTGCTCTGTGTTTTTGCATTTTGTGTTGTGTGCTTTTGCTGAGGGTGCTGCAACAGAATGTGGTTGGAGATCCCTTCCTTTCTTTCAAACGAATTCGTAATTTCTCGTAATTTCTGAAAAGTGGGTCCCTTAGCATCATATCCCAGTTATCCTCATACGTCTTTCGGTACTTTTTCTTTTGTGTGTTCAGATTGTACTGTTCTAATTACTTTCCTTACTTGATCACTAGAAAGCGCCTTTTTGGTGAACAGCACATTATTTTCAATTATGAACGCAAATTCTCTTCAAATCTCAATTTCAATTCTAATTAAAGCTCCTAATAAATATGTTCTTAAAAATGATGCAATTGAACTTGAAGGCGTTTAGTATGTGTACCATTTGATGAGTGTCACTGCTGGTGGACGAGGAGTCCCCGAGGGCATATGTAGCCAAGTTCGATCAACTTCGGTTGATTGTTTCTTCAACGCATCCGAAAATTTCTGTTACCAAATTTCTTGAAATTTCTAAAACGTGGATCCTTAAGCATTATATCCCATCCATCCTCCTACGTCTTTTGGTACATTATGAACATAACGTTCACACTGTTTAGGTCATATTACATTGTTTAGATTGAGGAACACTGACAAGGGTTAAGTATCCGAAATATGGATGTTTTGTCCATACTGCAGATTAATATGTTATTAAATGATGCTATTGAATTTGAAGACGTTTAACATCTAAAGTGTCATTTCGTCTTCTTTGTGTTCAGATTTTACTTTTCTAATTGCACATAATATTTTAATACTTTATTGACAGAAAGCGCCTTTTTGGTGAGCAGCACATTATTTTCAATTATGGACGCAAATCCTCTTCAAACAACAGTTCCAAGATGGGAGATTCCATGTGGACAATCCTCAAGCAGTTCATCTGACGTTCACGTTATAGAGATTCCACTTGACAGGATTCTTTCATTGATGGCATCACAGACCAGTCAAACGTCAACGGGATCTAAAGGCATTAAAGAAGTATACGTAAGGCGTGACGGTATACTTTTAAAGTTATGGATTAAAATTTTTATCCCAAGCAAGGTTGAATGAATAAGCTAGTAATGCGAATGCATTGAAAATAAAATGATATAATCACAAGAAACTGTCTATTTAAGCCCCAAGGAAGTATGTCCGATGTTTCCATTTTGAAGTTTACCTAAATATGACTTTATTGTCTGATTGAAAATAACAATAGATGAAAGGGAGAATTCGCTACAAATATACAAGAAGATGTCAACGTATTTAGCACCGTTGTCAAGAGCAACTCTGCAGATCTCTGTTCAATATAGGAGACAGTGTGTGAAAATTATCATATTGAAATATCTTTTCTATCGTATTAATTAAGTGCATCATTACAACATTTATCATGAGAAGCTTTACTTTTTTTATTGTTATAAAGATACCTGAATTTAATAACAAAATCCTCTAGGTCCAGGTATCCCTAGAGGTTGAGGTATAGTACATATTATGTATTTGAAGATTTGTGTAATGTATATAATGAGAGAAGAATGATTAATCCGTATATATTTACTTATGTGTATTAATAAAAAAAAAAGTGCATAGATAATATACTGGTAAGGTATTATATGAAATAATATCTTATATGGAATATTAATAAAACTGTTTATGTTGCTGATTAGAGGATAAGTCAAGGAGGATTTTCCCTTTTTAAAATAGTTTAAATGAATTGTCTGCTTTTCCGTATTAAGGGTGCATTTGTAATCCGTAATGGTTTGCTATTAAAATGTAAACGGGGTGTCCGATTTGTCAAATCGTTCGTACGTCAAATTCTGTCAACGAGTCAAAGCTGAAATATTTCGTGCTTCACTTCAACTAAAGCGAACAGAGAGTGTATATCGCTTTTACGTACCGGCAGAAAGTATTCTGGAGTATATTATTATTATTTGAAGGGCAAGGTTTGTCACTCAGACGCTTTGATAGGTCATTTGGGTTTATTTTTAAAAACATAATTTCTATATGAATAATCATGACTTCATTAACAATATTCGAAATCAAAGCTCCGTTCATCCTTTAATAAAATTTTACATTTTGGATGACACGCATAGATTTAATGTGGAGTGGGTACATGTATGTAAATGGTTTTTGAATTCAATTGTGAAAGAAAAACATTGATCTATCAAAATAATGATAAAAGTCATGAAGGCAAATACTTTCACATTTCGCTGGGAGAATTCGTGATTATAACGTTAAGACGTTACAATATACAACTTGGGGAACTATTCGCGAAGTTCCTCGATTCATGAAATACTCGATAATTATTCCTATATTCGAATATTACTACCACGCGAAAATTTCCAAGTTTACATTATAGTCTATATATGCCACCATATTTTAATGCTGACTTTTATTCTCTATAATTATAGGGGGATCGTATAGATAATGTTCACATACTTAAAACGTTGGATGAAAGTCCACCGTTAGAAGGACTGCAGATGGATTATATTCATGGAAATCTATCATCAACAATCTTGATAAACGTAGGTATATTTGATCTAAGTACAGAAGAGATAAAGAATATCCTGGCGATAAGCTCAATAGCACTCACAATAGAGCACCAAATGGAGCATCAATGGACCCCTAGCAATGACAAATATACATATATATATAGATAACGACCATATCCCGATGCATAGTACAAAATCGATAATTCGTAAAATCGTAAATCGATGGCATACAAATCAGGATAAAACAAGAACCAAAGCCAACAAAGAAAAACCTCCACCAAGCTATAGGTGGGACCAGGTGCCAGGGAGGAGTAAGCATCTCCTGTTAGGAAAGTTTTCAATCTCATATACAATGCGAATACCATTTCACCGTCCTTTAAATCAGCATATTATTATAGAACAAAGGGTTTATCATATTTCAGAGCGCATTAGTAATCGAAAAAAAAAAATAAAATAAAATTCATGTCCGGAGTGTGACATCTTTTATCAAGTTCGTCCAGTGTGTATGACCTAGAGACTTGATAACATAAAACATACACTGTGCTGAGTAGGCCGTATTCATATGGACGTTATAGGAACGACTCTTTTTCGGGTTGTCATCGTGGCGTTGAGGTATGAGTGTGGTCTGTTTTGTATGCTACGCGAACCCGTCGTACGAAGTTTGCCGAATTCATATCTTATAAACTGATTCTTATGAAATGTTTAACGTCTTCTAAATCATTAGCATCATTTTAGAGTAGATAAATTTACAGCATGGACTAGAAATAAAACAAGTCTATTTTGAATGGTTTTCATTTACGAGGATCCACTAGTCATGATATGATTTTTCGATTCATTTTTGAAACACGACATTTTCTTACTCTACATCATTTTACAGGTCGTTGAAGCCCTCAAAGATGATTACAACCAATTATCTCTAATTGCTGTATATTGGGAAGCTATGATAGAAGATCAAATAGAGTACGAGATTGGCATACACGTGGAAGACATGCGCAGTACAGAGAATGATTTATATTCAGCACTTTGTACCTTGTACACGGGAATATACTATACTCTAAGCAGCAGCAGAGAAGCATTTGTTGATAGATCCGCTATGCCAAGTTATATCAGAGACGCTGGAAGTGAAACACATTCTATACGTCAGAATAGAAATTACGTCATAGCAAAAGATGCAACTGCGATATTGGAATATTTGTCACAGAGATATGACTTTATGTATACTCAATTATCTAGTTTGATGCTTTCTAAATAGTTGTTTTAAGGATATTATCATTAGAATATATCAGATGACACAGCTTATAATTAGAAAAACAAAAAATCGACTGATCAATGTAGATGAAATACGGATTTAAAGACAAAAAAGAAATAACTTTGCCGAAAACTGAAGAACAAATGCATGCAGTATGTTTAAAAAGAAAAACACCTAATCACTCCTGAAACAGAATGCATAGCTGACATTAGCAATGTTAAACGTCCATAAATTCAATTATAGCATCATTTAAGACCAGACAAATTTACAGCATGGACGTTAAAATCGAAAGGCCCTGACATCGGAGTAATAGCTATAAGAATTAAAAATAGTAAAAATAAGACACAGCTAGCGAAAAGTAAACACTTATTGACACAAATAATATGTATTTAAGAGAAAAGAGAAATAAGATTTTTTATTTCAAATGTAATAATTTGTCATTTGTGGGGAATTTTGCCAGAAGCAGAAGTTTTAGCGTCTTGCACAGCTGGAGACATCTATGACCTTTACACCACAATTGTACGTTCTTCGAGACCTCTGGGTAACGTAATCCAGGATAACCACACCATTTGCTACTTGCGTGACAAATGGCCGTCCAAAGTCGGCACCGGTTACCCATTGGTCTCGTCGGTTTATGTGTAGTCTTTTGTGTTTGATGTTTACATGTCGTGTGTCTCTTTTCCGTCTCGTGCTGTACTCGTCTTCTGCAAAAATTTAAGTCATTGTAAATGTTGTAGTTTTTAGCGTCATCTCTCGTAGTTGTTTTATCATAATTGCATTTTTTGTATCATTTTAACTTATTGAAGTCATGTTGATTATTCCTTTTTCTTCTTACTTTAGTCGTCTCTACAATAACCTCACTCGAAAAAAAAAAATGAATGAGATTTGTAAAATAGCTTGTATTATATGTAAACGTATTGTTAATTTCTTGTTTTCAAAAGTGATGTAACTCCAAATAACAAAAATGTTATGTTCATGTCTCCTGTCATGTCCACGTGTCATTAATGTCATATCATGTCCATGTGTCATTAATGTCATGTCATGTCAATGTGTCACTAATGTTATGTTTAATACAATTAAATTAAACATGCTATCATCATGTTTTTTTTTAAATTTAATTGTCATATAAATTTCCTTGGTAACGAAATTGTTTTTGATATGGTAATGCTTAAACTCTTTACCTTCTTGAAAAAAATTCAAACCAATTCTATTGCATCAGTCACGTGTTTCGGTTATTAAAGTGGGACCCTTCCCGACCGTTCCGTTTAAGATTTTTCATTTCTCATTTGTTACTATGACTGAATCCCAGTATTTTTACAATAAACATTCACTACTGACCAATTTGTGTTGTTTTTCCTGAATATTTTGGAAACTTGACAAGTCTATGTTTTCATGAAACTGTATAACTATCATCCTCAGAGCTTTAAGGGATGCCCTAATAGAATACCCAGACTATTTGTCATAAGAAAGATAATGTTGCATGCAAGCAGGAGATGCTTACTCTTCCTGGGCACCTGGTCTCACTCCCATATCGGGAGTTCGCTTCTTTTCATGTGGTGGAGGTTTTTGTTTGTTTGCTTTGGTTCCTGTTTTATCCTGATTTTGTATGCCTTCGGTTTCTGACTTTCTGAATTATCGATTTTGTGCTTTATACAGGGGTATGGTCATTGTCCATATTTGTCATCATAGGGATTTATCGCGCTTGTGGTTGCTTGATGTACAAATGTACTATGGGTTATGTAAAGGGTTCTAACTCTGATTTTATCGAAAAATCGACAAGTCATTTTTTCGGTCTTCAGAAATAGGTCAATCAATGTCAAAACCCCTTTTCTTCCTTTTCTTTGTATAATACGATATATTACTTCAACCAGATCTTCATATAGACGTTGGAATCATTACCTCTCTTACAAGCCGAGATATACATCATACCGCGTCCATGCGAGCGCTGCATTTCTAGGTCGGACATAAAGATGTCTTGTGACAATCAGTAAGTAGGTATCAAATTTGGACAATGCTTAACAGTTGAATGATCCTATGCTGGTTTATCAAAACCTATTCTATGTACCCCTTAACCCTTCAATAAAGCTTGCTGTCTCAGAAATAATAGATAACCTCAGGTCGGCTTACGCTTCCTTTGGCTTTGGCATAGGCAGTAAGGGTTTTGATTTACCGTACTTGTATTGTTTACCTAAAATGCATAGGGATCCGTGCAGGCAACGTTTCATCGCTGGTTCCTCAAAATGTTCAAGCAAATCTGTTTCGATCTAACTCACCACAGTTTTATCCGAAATCAGGACTGGACTTCAAAAACATTGTTCGACAGTGTATTCTCGAAGCGGATTTTGAGGAGTTCGAAGAAGCTTTTAGAGCATCTGGGGTCCACTCACTTCAGTGGACTCTCTTCGATCAGGGCCTTTGATTTCTTAACACTTTACACACAGATCCCGCATTCTAAATTGAAGGAGGACTTGAAGAAATTGCGTGTAGTGCATTTACATGCACAGACGACAATCGTGGAGGTTAATTTGTCAGGGCCTGCTTTGTGAGGAGAGGGTCCGGTCCTGGAGGTGGGTGCACTGAAACAGATGTTATTCAGTTGTTAAACTTCTTGATCGACAACATTTTTGTGGTATTTGGATGAAAGGTCTTCAAAAAAATTGTCGGAATTCCAATGGAAATCAATTGTGCCTCACTCCTTGCCGACACTTTTCGCTACTCGTAGGAAGCTGAATTCATTCAATCTCTGATCTTTGAAGGGAAAAGATACTTAGTTTCTAACTTTAACTTCACTTACAAATATATAGACAATGTTCTGTCCATCAATAATCCAACATTTAGCAAAATCTATCCTTCGGAACTTGAAGTCAAAGACACTACAGAGACAAATAATATAGCATTCTATGTGGACATAATGTTGTCATACGACACTGATGGTCACATGAACACCTCATTCTATGACAAACATGACGACTTTAATTACAGCATCAGAAACTTTCCTTTTCTGAGAAGTAAGATCCCTTCATCGTCTGCTTATAGCGTATTCATATCTCAATTGATACGCCATATCTCAATTGATACGCTATGCCAAAGGAGGGGAAAGTACCAAATATACAGATTATGTTCTGAGAGCTAGCGTCTTTCAGATAGGCTTCTAAGTCAGGGATACGTTTGTGACTGACTCACATCGTCAATGAGGAAGTTCTACGGTCGATACGGGGAACTAGTCATACACCATGATGTACCACTGTCAGAATGTAAACGTCTTCAAATTGAATAGCATCATTTAAGAACAGATAAATTGGTAATGCTGGATGATATTCTGTCGTAGACCATTCGAACCATCCAACCACTGAATGCACTGGTATCTTCCGAAAAGTTTTGCACCAATGTCTTTCCAAATTGTGCACTTTTGCCAATCGTGACGACAGGACTCCATGACGGGCCTTGTTCAAATCTCGCCAGAGAAGGCTCTGTCCTGATTCCCTGTCCTATCTGAAAGTTGGTCAGACTTCTCGGGTGATTGATCTATCCTGAGCTCGCTTTGTAAGGTGATCCGGGCTTACAAGCCATACTTCGTACATCGCGTTGTGTGATTAATAAATGTTCAGTTCTTTGTGGTGGAAAGAAAACATCGTTGGAATTTAAACAAAGTTTATTTCACGAAACATAATTTGACAGAATCCATACATGCGAGAAAGTAATCTGACAACGAGATAGTTAATCTAACAATTGAAAAATGACATATTGTATTTAAACAAGGAGAGGGAATTGCACAATATGATTGACATATTTCTAGATAATTTCGTGTTCATCCCTTAAAGATAAGGTTGTCTAAAACTCTTCAAAAGCATCTGAAATTATGAGGGATTACGCGTAGATAAACTCAATATGCTGGTACTTCACGTGCAGATTTCTCCAACTCATAGATAAAACCAATTTGTAATTCAGTTCTTATCAATCTCTGGACTTTCCAAGTATTGAAAAATCAATATTACATTAAACATGTTAAAGTTGATGAAATATTTCTATTAAAATATTAAGATAAACTTATTAACTGATATTTCTTGAATCTGTCTCTGATCTTATTTCAATATTATCTTTCTGTGAATTAATATTAACATCATCCCTCTGTCATTATCCACATTTGTCATCATCACTCTTTCATGAAAGGGAATTAATTTGATTTGGTGTTCTGTACAAATGTATTGTTTTAGTTTAGAGTTATTCCTCTTTCTACAATGTGCAAATTCCCAAATTTAAAACGAAAATTCACCATAAATATTGTGGGGGAGAGGTCATATGGTTACAGCTTCAGCCAGCAGAGCACAAACTCTTATACGCATGTCATAGAATTTCTTTAGATCTATTTACACAGAATTAGTGTTACAAGAGGCCACTAGCGTTTGACTATCTTGTTTGTGATGTCACCTTACAGTGAGAAGTTTTATGTTTATACAACAATTATGCGTCTATGGAGACCTAGTGTATCCAGATAAGTTGGAGGGTTGTGTGCACGTTATCCGGATAACCACACCATTTGCTTATAGGAAATGACAGTCCAAAGTCGTGGCCAGGTGCACATTGGCCTTCTTCCCTTTATGTGTTGTCATCAATGTTTGATGTTTCTGTACTTCTGTCGATGGTTGTGTATGCTGTTCTAGTGAACATTGTTGTGTCTTTTTGCTATTTGTAGTTTTGTCTGATTTTACTTATGTGTCACTTTCTTGTGGGTTTGTTTCGCTGGGTGAGTACAGGGTGATCATGCTGGAGATCCTTCCCTTTTCTTTGGTTCATGTTTTATCCTGATTTTGTATGCCTTTGGTTTGTGATGTTCTGTATTATCGATTAAGTGCTGTATATTGGGATATGCTCATTATCCATATTTGTCCTCTTCTGCACGCGCATATTATACATCACTGTCAACATGTCAAATTTCATCTCACTGATATGACGCTTGTCATATTTCAAGCTAATCGTTAAAATATGCTTTATTTGAAATTGTACCAAGTATAGTAGGGGTTATTTAATTAATGCTATGTCTTTGAGATGTTCGAATCATTAAATGGCCGCGCGATGCCTCAATGTGATCACTGATGCCTGATTATCACCAGACACCTTAAGGTTTTGTCCTACCTAGAAATGCGGCGCTCCTAAGATGGGCGGAAGGGGGTATATCTTGGCTTGTAAGGGAGGTATTGATTTCAAATTTTGTATGAAGATCCAGCTTAAATTAATCTGACGAAATAAATTAAAGAAAAGGGGCTTTGACATTTATAAGTCTATTTCTGATGACTAAAACGATGGCTTGTCGATTTTATTGATAGAATCGGAGTAAGAACCCTTGACATAGCCCTTAAAACATTACTTTGACGTCATGCAATTGTCAAATCAGTTCTGTCTACGTGATATTGTCTAAATATGGCCCTTTTTCGTCCAAAATTTTACCTGTAACTGTCCATTAAGTTACATTTAACTGTCCATTACATGTATTTCATTAATAGACAGTCTAATGTGATTTAATGGACAGTCACAGGTAAATTCCGGGAAAGAAGAATCCTCATTATGATGACACGATATCACAACGAAACAACTGTATATCCCAACAAAAATATATTTCCGAGCGACTATTTCTATGATTATTTCGATATCAAATTCCATAGTTATCATTCCGTTTTGTAAAACATCTTCCTTTAATGAACAAAATAATCTGCGTCGATAATCCAGATCCATCGGAAGCGAAGATATCGTAATTTTCGCGTCCGATAAATGCATATAAAATAAAATAGAAATAACTGAAATACATGTAAAATGAAGTAAATGAAACAACAGAATGTTGAAGTCCGTCGAAATCCAAGATATCAGGTAAATTCCCGGACAGAAGAATCCTCATTATGATGACACGATATCACACAGAAACAACTGTCCATCCAAAGTTGGGTATATCAAAGCACAGTAGAATCACATAGAAAATGAGGTACAATCTCCACAGTAAAATAGTTTATTCAGGTTTAAGCCCTTCAGGAATAAAACTTATCAAAAGGGAACATCTCTAGCCTTGTAACGTATAGGTAAAAAATGACATTTTTACAAAATATTTAGATATAGTCCAACTGTATAGTAAAGTACACGCAGGTCAAAATAAGAAATGAAAGATCTGGCCATGTTAGAGTACATGTACCAACTTTTGTGTCAACAGCGAAGCATAGCTACACTTAGGGATCACGTTTTCCGTTACCTGTCCGTCTTATTGTCACACTATGGGTGTCACAGCCCTAACATTTGATTGGTAAATGATGGGGCTTTGATATTTCACATTTCCTTGTTGCAAGACTTTTATACAAATATATAATATATTTTTTACCTAGTGACCTACATGTAGAAATTTGACCTACTTTAAAAAAGATTAAGACCGGCTTCATCCTTTGATTTGTAATAATACGGAAGTGTTCCAACTCTATACCTTCTTGAAGAAAATTTCAACCAATTTTCAGGCACCAGACACGTGTTTCGGATATCAAATCCTCATCAGTGAGCTTCCATCCAAAGTGTTTTTCATAAGCTGCCAAAATTTATTTCAGTAGCGCTCTCTGGTTTAAATTTTCGAATTCAAAATTGTGCAATTACTTTACAGAGAGTGCGCGGCTCCAAATTTCCTGTAGGGTCGATTCGACGCATATCCAAATAAAATCTATATTCAAAAAGCATTGGAGGGATGGTGCTAAGATATTAACCTCCTATAATTTCGATGATAATTTGGATGAAATGACAAGTTTCCGAAATAGCAAAATAGTACAATATATGATTTCAAATTGGTAAAGGGCAACAACAAAGCTTCTTTCATGCGACAAAACAGGAAAGAAGTAATTGATAAGAAACATCAAGTAACGGGGAACTATTTCAACTGCTCCGCACTGCAACAAGAAATAAGTATTTATATTATGCCAGGGCATGTGGCGCCAAATATGTAGGAGGAACAGATCTGTATTTGAAATCTCGTTTTCGAAATCATTCATATCAGAAAAGGAACTCGCGTCACAAAAAGTACAGACGTTTCCTTTATAATCACATCGTGAAATATAACCGTTCAATTTCGGATGTAAGTATCACTCCAGTTCAGTATTTCGAAAAACTCAAATTCTAAGTAAAATTGAAATTAAAAAACACCGAACGCAAGTTGAATTTGCCTAGATCACAAAATTTTACAAACCAAGCCAGCGGCACAATAATCATTTTAAAACGTTGCTAGATATCAACTTTAGTTTCGGAACTTTCGTCTACAGATACTCATATCAAAAGCAATGAAATCGTTCGTAAAAACATCCGTATTTCTGAATTGGAACTTCATACAATGTGCTGCGTGTCGGGGCTGCGCGGGTATCCTTGCAGGTCTCGATGCAATGCTGGTTCTGGCAACTGCTCAACTGCAATTTTGTCTAGAGGTCTGCCGTCGGCACTCGCTGTGGTGGGGGAGCACGTGGCGGAATATTATGAACCTTTTCTAAACAGGAATGATGTAAACTTGTTTTGGTCTATTGAAGGATCAGGGAATGTAATTGATCTGTGTATTGCTTTGTCCTTACTCTTTGGCAACATTTTATAAGATTTGGTGAGAACCTCTACAAGCAAGTTGTAGGGATACGCACCTCTTGTTGCAGATTTATTTTTATACACGTATGAAGAAGAATTTATCCAAAATCTTCAAAGCCAAAGAAAACTTGATGATTTGAAATGTTTCATTAGTAATTCTATGTACCAGGATGATGTACTTACTTTCGGCAATCTTTTTTTTTTGAAAACTATAAATATGTTATCTATTCACAATCGACTCTAAACAAGGCAAACGTTACAAACACAGAAACACTTGATGTTTTGGATTTCCATAGTAAGAATTTTACAAATTACGAATGAGATAAAGAAGTTCCTAACGACAATCTCAATAGCACTCACAAAAGATCACCAAATTGAACATCGACGGACCCCCAGCAAGCCAGAGTCGGGACCAGGTGCCTGGGAGGAGTAAGCATCCCCTGTTTGGCTAGCCGGACCCGCCGTCGATGTTCAAGCATGGAAATGAAAACAATATCTACAAAACATGCACTGTCTGAGGTTATGTCTATATAGAAAATGCCATTGCGACCATGTCAAGGAAAGACATTTAAAACACTTACTGTCTACGAAGAAAGGAAACAGAATTACCATCGAAATTGTATTAGAATTATGAATTGCCTTTTATACCGTGGATAAACTGTAAACTCTCCTTGATTCGCGGAGTCTTACGTTCGGGAACACGAGTGATGTGACTGGTTTTCGGCGTTTTTTTTTCACGACATCGTATGTTCGTACCTAGCTACACATGTGAAAGGACATATTTGTGGCATTTTTAAAATTCGCGAATCGAAGAACCTCAGGAAAATCGCAAAAATAAAACGCTCGCGAATAAAAGATGGCTTATTGTAATCCTTCTGTCACCAGACATACACTCGGCCTAGTACTGGACCCATCTACAGGCTTGTACCGACGCATTCTTAAGAATTGACTGTGCACGTGACGACAGGACTCCATGGCGGGCCCTGTCCAAACCTCATTAGAGAGGACGAGGCCCCGACAATCTGTTCTCTCTGAATCAACATGCATGAGCTCGCTAAAGCCGACAGAGCACGGAGTGTATTTCTTACGCTTTTTAGCTCACCTGAGCAATAGGCTCAAGTGAGCTATTGTCATAGTGTTGCGTCTGTCGTCCGTCGTCGTCGTCGTCCGTCGTCGTCGTAAACTTTTCACATTTTCAACGTCTTCTCCAGAACGGCTGAAGGGATTTTGATGAAACTTGGTAGGTATGAAGTACTCATAGTCCCCTACAAGTGTTGTTGTTTTTCTTCCAGATCTGTCAACAGGTGGCGCCACCACAGCCAAAAGTAGGTCACGGGGGTACCCTCCTTTGACAAACTTCTTCTTCAAAACCGAAAGCATCAGGATGATCTAGAGAGATGTCTTAAGAAGTGTTGTTATTTTTGGTTCCACTTCGAAGTCAAATTTTTGACGCGTTTTTGACGTCTGTTCGGACTTAGTCAGAAATGCACATTTTTACACTATTTCTATAAATAACTCAATAAGTGTATGATTTTACACACTCATTTACTACATGTTTATCATATTTAACTTACTTTATGCTTGATATGTATTTAAATTTTATTTTTTTGATTTTTTATGAATTTTTTTCTTATGTAAAAAGGAAGGGGGGGGGGGGGTGATTTTCATACATTTTCTGCTTCTTTTCTATAACCACTCTTCAGATTGTCATGACAATTTGTAGGTATGAGGTACTTATTCATGGTACCCTACAAGTGAAAGAATTTTGTCAAGATATCCACTTTTGGATTTTTAAGGAATATTTTTTAAGATTGTACATAGGTATAATCTATGTTTTCCATGCCCAATGTTTCAGGTGCAACTACAGGAAAAAAACCTTCTTTGTATGATTAATCATTTTAGATCGACCTTTCATCCATAGTTACAGCTGATAATTCAACAAGTGACACATGCTTCAATGTCTTATTGATTGACCTTTTATGTGATATGATTCAATTATTTAAATTCTTTATACTTATTTAGAATTTTATTTTTAAAGTCGGGAACAAGATTTCAAAAGCGGCCATGTTTTGCCGTATACCCGAAGGAGATTCCCCATGTAGAAATGTGATACCTTTAGTACTGCGATACATTTCAGGAGATACAGTGCAAACGGAATAGATTTTTATTTATTGTGCATTATACTTGGAACACTTTCATAATGGTTATCATTCATGTACTTGGAACACTTGCATATACTTGTTATCATGTATAAAGTTTGCTCGAATTTCTTCTGTCTTAGACTCTCTTACATGAAGTAATTTACGGACTGATTTCTTGAAGAAACGTCTTATGAGTAATCTCTTCCTCTGGATTTTGAGAATGCATAGGACATTTAATATCTGAAATTCTTGAAATAAATAATTCAGTTCAGAGTTCTTAAAATCTTCCTATGAAATGTTGGACCACAGAAAGCTGTTGTTTAAATAGAGAAAATAAATTATTATTTACAACCATAAGCCACTGTGTTCGACATCTTGTATGCATAATATTTCTAAGAGGAACACAGAGGCCTGAGGTTGTGAATAATAAAACATTTTCTCTCATAAAATGACAGGTTCCTGTGATAAGACATTTGGGAATTTTTATCTGTCCAAATAATAGATACATGATGAGTTTTTATCGGACCAAATAACTTTTTGTCGGCAAATCCTATGCAACCGATACATTTCATGACCTCTCTCCGCTAACAACTTTTCCGTGTAACAGACCTTTGATGAGGTAAAACAATTTGTTAACAGTAAATAATGATGTCGTAGGTCTGCTAGTTGGACAAGCTTAACAATTTCATGGGCCTTTTAATTTGTTTCAAACTACGAAACCTAGAGAAACCACTTGAGTTGTTGAACAGCGTATGCTGAAATGCGACGCTCCTTCTCGCCTGTTGAAATATGCATAGGCAAGAAGCGCCGCATTTCAGCATATTCACTGAAAATTATTTGTTCAAGTGGCTTCACTGGGTCATGAGGTTTGATACACCATACACTGCTTTTTGGAAAACAAACTGGCCCAATTTCTGCACAACTCACTTGAACTGATAAATATTGGATTAAAACGATTTTAACTGAACGTTTCATGTATTTGAGATGAAATCTATACTATTCAAAAGTATTTATAGATTTCAGTATACTTTAATATGAATAAAGGCAAAACCGAAAAATCTTTGTTTTTTATGCCCCTGGAATAAAAGATTCGGGAGCATATAGTTTTTGGCCTGTCCGTCTGTCTGTTTGTCTTTCTGTTTTCCGAAAAACTTTAACATTGGGCATAACTTTTAAATGGAAGCTGGTGATAGAGGTTTCATATTTCACATGTGTATTCCTTGTGACAATACCTTTCCATTGATACCAAAATGTTTGACCTCGTGACCATAACCTTGACCTTTGATGTATTTCTCAAAAACTTTAACATTGGGCATAACTTTTGAATGGTTAGTGATAGAGGTTTCAATTTTTACATGTGTATTCCTTGTGACAAGATCTTTCCATTGATACCAATATGACGCTGATCCTGACCTCTCACATTCTTAACAGAAAATGGCCTTTATACTGACAAAGATGCCGCCGGGGGCATTCTCGTTTCACTATTACAGGCTTTATAATTTCTGGCATGCTAGCTATCAATAATGAAAGGTTTTGTGTTCAATTTTAAATAAACTTAATCTATGAAATCATTCACTGCACTGAACATTATTTGTTCAAGTTGCTTCACTGGGTCATGAGGTTTGATACACCATACACTGCTTTTTGGAAAACAAACTGGCCCAATTTCTGCACAACTCACTTGAACTGATAAATATTGGATTAAAACGATTTTAACTGTACGTTTCATGTATTTGAGATGAAATCAATACTATTCAAAAGTATTCATAGATTTCAGTATACCTTAATATGAATAAAGGCAAAACCGAAAAATCTTTGTTTTTTATGCCCCTGGAATAAAAGATTCGGGAGCATATAGTTTTTGGCCTGTCCGTCTGTCTGTTTGTCTGTCTGTTTTCCGAAAAACTTTAACAATGGGCATAACTTTTAAATGGAAGCTGGTGATAGAGGTTTTATATTTCACATGTGTATTCCTTGTGACAATACCTTTCCATTGATACCAAAATTTTTGATCTCGTGATCATAACCTTGACCTTTGACGTATTTCTCAAAAACTTTAACATTGGGCATAACTTTTGAATGGTTAGTGATAGAGGTTTCAATTTTTACATGTGTATTCCTTGTGACAAGATCTTTCCATTGATACCAATATGACGCTGATCCTGACCTCTCACATTCTTAACAGAAAATGGCCTTTATACTAACAAAGATGCCGCCGGGGGCATTCTCGTTTCACTATTACAGGCTTTATAATTTCTGGCATGCTAGCTATCAATAATGAAAGGTTTTGTGTTCAATTTTAAATAAACTTAATTTATGAAATCATTTCATTGTTTTATTCTTTTTCTGCTGCACATTAATGCACAATATGATTTTATTTTTGATGTTGCATAATTGAATTATACTAGCTGGGCATATGACGTTGGACCATTTTATCCGTCTTTTCAAATCAGTAAAAAAGTTATTGTTTTGAAATGTGACTATTTTTTTCTTTTTTGTACTTTTAAAGGTTGTCTGAACAAAAACTTCTCTGCATCTGGCAAAAATCTTTTTAGAAAGGTTTTGGGTTAAAATCCTGGTACTGGCACTATCAGTATTCAATGTCAGTATGTCAATTAGAGCATGCATGAGTATCAGGTGAGCGTTGTGCCCCCTGGGGCTCTTGTTTATATCCATTTACATATCCATATGTGTGTTTCTTGGGCCCCTGCGTCATGCTGTCTATTTGTATGGTCATCTCACAGTGAGGTGGTTATTTACACCACTAGTTTTCGAGACCTTTTGGTAATCGGAAAAGTTGGAGGATTGTTTGCACGTAATCTGGATAACCAAAGCGTCTTCTACTGGCGTGACAGATGGCTGTCTTAAGTCCGCACTGATTGCTCATCGGTCTCGTTGGTTTATGTGTGTACTTTTGCGTTTGATATTTCTATGTGATTTCAAATTGGTGTTTCTTGTACCTTTTACGTCTCTTTCTTTGCGTGTCTGCTCTATGTTTTGCAATGAGAGTTTTGGGTTTTTGCTGTGGGTGCTACAATCGGGTATTGTTGAAGATCCCTTCTGTTCTTTGACATTGTCGCCATAGCACTTTCTATATAGAGATAACGTCAGAGAGTGCATGAATTTTAGATACTGTTTTCATTTTCGTGCTTAAAAATCGACGGCGGATGCGGCTAGCCAACAGGGGATGCTTACTCCTCCCGGGCGCCTGGTCCCACCTCTAGCTTGCTAGTGGTCCGTCGATGCTTAATTTTGTGCTCTATTGTGAATGCTGTTGAGATTATCGTCAGGATCTTCTTTAACTCATTGACATTATGAGATCGGTGAATGAAAGTCAAACATATAACCGGAAATAAGATTCCATCATACAATTTGAGTTACTGAGCAAGTTCTATTTTCGGTTTGTTTAAGAACAAAAATAAAGTTGACACTTGTTCGATAGGTGAATAAAAGTCAAACACAAAACTCCAATTCAGATGTTATAAAGCACAATCAAAATAACTACAAATTTAAACAAAACTTCAGAACTTTCACACAAGAAAACAAAAATAGGACAAACAAACGAAAAAAAAAAAAAAAAAAAAAAAAAAAAAAGAAACCCAACAGAATTTCGAAGGACAACAATCTCCAGAGTCCAGGGCAAATTCAGAATGTTTTGTTGGTGGCGCTGCTAAAATCCACACCGTGCTAATACGTACAATGTACTATAAGGGCATATTCAAATAACACATGAATAATGTCACTTACAAACCTTCAAATGTGATTCTTTTGTTATTCATCGGTCATTTTATTTCATAAAGACCGCGGACGATTCTAAATATACGAGGTTTTATGAACGTTCAATGAAGTGTGGAGGTCAATAAAAAAAATGAGGGGCGGAGAGAAGAAAATTATTTCAGTCGCTGGTGTGAATTGTTTTGATTATAATGAGTATTCGGCCATAGTATAGAAATACTGTGTTTCAAGTCCGCAAAATACATTCTTTTATGAGAAATGTTTACAGAAAAAGAATAGATTCTTTTATCCCGAAAAGCTCAAAATGCCATTTCAAATCAATTTAGATCCCTGTAGCGATTCTTGAAGACTAATAATTCTAAATGCTCTTCAATTGAATGTATATTGAGGAACTCGATGCACAAAAAGAAGAAATATTATCCTCACTTGATTACAAAATCTTTCCTTGTCTCAATTTGCAATAATTCAATCACATATTCAAAAACTTTAATGGAAAGAGAACTCATTGTTTACGTGTTATTTTCTTCTCTTAGAAAATGATCGGGATGTATAACAAACTATTTTACTACTATGGCCTAATAATCGTTACCATTGCATATTTCCACCCGATAATTTGCATGGTCAGTTTCATTTTGAAAAGCAGGGGTGTATTAAATATTTGGATTTTTATTTTCTGAAAATTGAAGAAAATCTGCGGTTTGTAAGTCGGATAAAGACCTCGTTGAGGTCTGTATGAAGGTTAGATGCCCTCGGAGAGAACAGGGTGGTGTTTAAAGACCTCGGCCTTCGGCCTCGGTCTTTAAACATCACCCTGTTCTCTCCTTGGGCATCTAACCTTCATACAGACCTCAACTCGGTCTTTATCCTATACATACATAATGCGCGTTAAATTATCTAAGTGACTAGGACCAAAAAGGAAGCTTACTTAATTTCTTTTGCTGTATTATTATTAGAAGACAGAGGATCGCTCATTGGCCTCGGTTCCAGATTTTAGAATAAAACAAAATCACAAATAAATTATATCGTAATTGCCGTAATGTTCAATAATTCAATGAAGAATTATATAATTAAATACTATAATTTGAAAATGCAATGTTTGATGATCCGAAAGCTTTGTCATTATAAATTTTATAATAAACATTACGATTACTAGTGTTATCTGCTCTTACAAAATAGACACAGCGAACACTGGTAAAGGGTAGGAACACAAAAAAATAATTTCAAAACAAATGATACAATTGACTTAAACATGCTGTAAAGAATGGAATCCCAAATGAAGATGAGATGAGAAGCCCGGAGTGAATAAGCGTCTCCTGTTTACTACCAACTCTTTCAGATGAGAAAGTCGTCTCCGTTAGATTGTTAGAGATGTTTTGGATACTTCTAACCTAGTGATGTACTAACAATATGTTAAAATGAAAAAATGTAATTGTATTGTAACGTCCGTCGCTCAAAAATTGTACCCTTAATTCAATTTTGTTTTTTTTTGGGGGGGGGGGGTGTAGTTTTCTTGCCCTCAAAAAGCATATCAATTCCGAGATGAATACTTTATAGGCAGGGAACGTCGGAAAGGGAAACTTGTTATTTAGAATTTGAAGTTCAAGTCTTCACATTTGCCATACATTGAAGTGTTCACACGATCATTGTCATCAAATCCACGTAATCCAGGATAACCACACCATTTGCTACTTGCGTGACAAATGGCCGTCCAATGTCGGCACCGGTTGCCCATTGGTCTCGTCGGTTTATGTGTAGTCTTTTGTGTTTGATGTTTATATTTCGTGTGTCTCTTTTCCGTCTCGTGCTGTACTCGTCTTTTGTGTTTTTACATCGGGTGTTTTGGTGTTTTGCTGTTGATGCTGCAACGGGATCTTGTTGGAGATGTCCTCCCTTCAAAATATAACATGGGATCTAAATATGAAGCAGATTGCATGCTTTCTTTGGTTCCATTCACCGTTTATTGTGCGTGATGTTGCCATGAACAAGGCAACGTCCTTATTATGGAGATAGCATCCTAGTTTCCTGGTCTCACTCCCATATCGGGGGTTCGCTTCTTTTCATGTGGTGGAGGTTTTTGTTTGTTTGCTTTGGTTCCTGTTTTATCCTGATTTTGTATGCCTTCGGTTTTTGATTTTATGAATTATTGATTTTGTGCTGTTTACAGGGATATGGTCATTCTCCATATTTGTCATTTTAATGATTTTGAAGACGTTTAACAATGAATTTGAAGACGTTAAACATTTTACCACCATGGAGCCAAGTTCGATCAATTTCAGTTGTTGTTTCTCCACATGCATTTGAAAATTTCTGTTTACAATCTCAGCCATCTTGCCGCGTCTTTTGGTATATTTCGGACATAATTTTCACAGATTATGGCCATATTACATTGTTTAGATTGTGGATCACTGACTAGGGTTAAATACCCGAAACGTGCATGCCTGGTCCATACTGTTAATTTATCTGTTCTTAAATGATGCTAATGAATGTGAAGACGTTAAGCATTGAAAGCAAAATTTAGTATAGAACATACACCTTTTGACACAGTTCATTATCAACTGTAGCTTTGTTATGCGGTTTACATCCGATCGTTGTATGAGATCACTTTGCAGAAGAGAAGAAAATTAGAAGATGAGCTGTTCTGCATGTTTTAAAACATTTTTTTTGAAAATATGAGATCACAGGTTTGGGTGCGATTTCTTTAATTATTTAAATACAATGCATGTATAGTCATTCCTCATTGTAGTTTATCGAAGCATCATGACTGTTGATTTTAGTGAGTAGTGATACCCCCTCCAGTGCTTCCATACTACGCCATCAGCAAAGGATTCAGTTACTCCACTGAGGTATGCACCATTCAGATTGGATTCATGGCAGTTATTGTACCACCAAGCTCCTGGAAAATATGAAAAAAACTTTAATTCTTATGTCATTTCTTTTGATTAAACTGATGAATAAATCTTCAAATCAAAATCAGTATAAAGTTAACACATGATAGAACAAGGAAGAGCTTACAAACGGAGAAAACATATAACATCATAGAGTATGCAATCTGCGCTACAGCTTTTTGATGACAACACGTGTATTGAAATAGGAAATAGATTTCCATTGTAAATCTATAACACTTCGGTATAACATGAAAATGCATTTTACGAGGATTCGGCAAATGTTTTTATTTTATTTTACCTTAACTTCAGACCGCATGGCATAATAGCATCTTTTGCATCCAAAGGCCGTTTCTTATGCAAAGTAGTTCACCTTTTAGTTAAGCATTCTACAAAGTTCTATATTCTCTCTACATCGACTACTAATATTATGATGTCGAATGGGTATCAGTCAGGGATATGTGTGTGGCCGACTAACCTCGTCACTGAGGAAGTTATGCGGTCGATATGGGGAACTCGTCATACATCATGATGTTCCACTCTCCAGAATGGTGGACGATATTCTGCATTAGACCATTTGAACTATCCAACCACCGAATATACTTGTATCTTCCGAAATGGAAGTTACGGATGTTACAATTCTACCGAATTGAAGTGACGGTGTTGCATGTAAGCAGGGGATGCTGACTCTTCCTGGGCACCTGGTCTCACTCCCATATTGGGAGTTCGCATCTTTTCATATGGTGGGGGTTTTTCTTTGTTTATTTCGGTTCTTGTTTTATTCTGGTTTTGTATGCCTTCGGTTTATGATTTTCTGAACTATCGATTTTGTACTAAGTATTGGAATATGGTCATTATCCATATTTGTTATCAAACATAATACTTATATTCATATTTAATATTTTTCTGTTTATCTCCCACTTTTCATACTAATACTTCTTTTAAGGTTCAGGTTTTTGCTTTTATAAACTACTAAAGACTTTCTAGAAATTTTACAAAAAATATTGTCATCTTCTTTTTAAATTCGGACCCATACAAGCAACAGCGTATATAACTTTGGTTTGAAATTTCCTTCGAGAAGATATAGAGTTGGAACCCTTCCGCATATAAACACTTATTTCCTGTTTAGTGTTGAGCAGATAAACTCGTTCCCCGTCCCATTGGATTTTTCAGGTGCATTAATTACTTCTTTCAGTTCTGTCGCCTGAATGAAGCTCTGTTATGGCACTTTATCAGTTTGACATCATAAACATTATTTGCCTATTTCGGAAACTCTTCAATTCTTCGAAATAAGATGAGGTTAACATCTTAGCACCATCCCTCCAATGATATTTTGAACATAGATTTTATTTGGATATGCTACTGAATCGACCTTACAGGAAATTTGCAGCCGCGTACTCTCTGTACAGTAAAAACACAAATTTAAATTCTAAAAAATAACAAACTGAAATGAATGTTGCCGGTGTATAAAAAGCCCTTTTGCTGGAGTCTTCACTGATGGGGATTTGATATCAATATTTAATAAATGTGTTTGAAATTTTCTGCAAGAAGGTATAGATGTTAAACGACTTCAAATTCAATAGCATCATTTAAGAGCAGATAAATTGGCAGTATGGACCAGACATGCACGTTTCGGGTATTTCACTTTCGTCAGTGATCCTCAATCTAAACAATGTAGTTATATGGTCAGAAAGTGTGACTGAAAGTTTTTATGTCCAAAGTGTACCGATATACGTAGCAGTACGGATGGGATATGATACTAAAGGGCCAAGGTTGAGAAATTTCAAGAAAATTTGGTAACAGGAATGTTCGAATGCGTTGAAGAAACGATCAACCGAAGTTGGAACAATTCCGCATTATAACTGTGTCCTGTTATAAAGTTGTTTTATCTTATTTCCATCGTTTGTTAGGGTGTTCCCCATGTTGTTACTGTAGCCTAGTCTTACATGTGATCCCTCCCAATTCTTTTCTATATTCTCTCACATGAGAATGATTTGTCCGCGAAATTAGGTGTCAGGAAAAACATTGTCTCACTCTGCAGGGTAAAATAAGCTCATTCCAGAAGTGATTTTCACTGTAACGTCATTGTGAAGTCATACATAATTGCTGCGTTAGCCGGTCAAAATATGAAAAAGAATACATGAAAACTCTTTTTTGAGCTCTTGTAGACAGTGAGAGAAGAAAAATCAAGCCCAGATGTTATCCGGGGCGCGGAAATTCAACAGTCGTGTCCAGGATTTTCTTTTGTCCACGACTCGGCAAGCCTCGTTGTGGTACAACCAAATCTTTGACACTCGGGTTGCACTTTCTTGTCCCTGATCACATCTGGAGATAAATCATATTATTCTCAAATGTTTAAAAAACCTATGCCTTAATAATGGTATCTGTTCAAAATGCAAAAGTTGGAAATGGAGAGTTGTAATCCCTTCCTATCTGCATACATTCAACTTAACTTTAAAATACTTTCCTTTTATATGATGAATATTCATCTACCTTTATAGTTGCGTGCGCAAATTTTATTAAATATGCTGTCATTGTCCCGATCATAGGTGCTGAATGACATTCCATTATGGTAGGCTAAGCTATCACCTAAATACACGAAAAAATAAAAAATCGTAGGTTAGAAGGAAATTGCCTAGAATGACGTCTTTAAAATTTTTGCTTACTGGTTTCAGATATTTATTTCACCTCTAGTTCACACGGATAGATCGTGCAAAGGTAATCTGCACAATCTAGATTACTTTAGAGCACGTTACCGATATATCTGCATAAAGAAATGAATTAAAGTAATATGTGTCTCTTTTCAAGAGAGAGCAAAGATTGAACAAACCTTCGTATGAGTTTAAAAAGTACTGATGAGAAGGTGATGTTTTTGTGCGTCTTGATAAAGCTTGTGTGCTATGTCCTTAACAATGCGACACCTTCATAATGGTGATATCTTCCTAGTTTTTAGTGATATGAAAGCATACTTTCTTCATAAACATGTATTTTTGACATAGGAGCTCAATATAAACTTTGACTTTACCATTCGGTATGCAATAATTTTATAATACAAAGATACATAAAAACAACTGAAATGAAACGACGGGTTCGACAGGCTATACACTGAAGCTCAAAATCTTTAAGATTGAAATTAATACATTGATTGTCTAGCGTATCAACCTACACACAATTGTCAAATGTCACTTACCTGCATTCCCGGTGTATCCCGTTACATTTAGTTTATACTTTTCCTTCTCACTTCCGATAGAGAAAGTTCTGTAATGAGCATATCTCACTGTGTCGTCGAAGTCCTCCATCACTATCAGCAACTCATGATTTTTGTTGGCCGTCAGTTGATGTATAATGTCGTTGCCTTTAAAGTGAATAGAAAGTTTTTATATTAAAAGAAAGCCATTCATTAATAACGCGAGTACATGTACATGTGAGTGATCTTAAGATTAGTACGAAATGTTTTTTCTCAATAAATTCCAACTCTGGTGTCGGAAGGAAAATCTACTTTTGCGAAAAATAAAGATGACGATATATTTGAAAGCCTTCTTTCCAATATACTACACAATTTAGAAATAAAAATTAGGTAGCCGTGGTTTATTTTCCAGTAAGTCCCCGAGTTGCATGAAGCAATCAAGTTATCGATAATTTGATTGGTTCATACGATTAGTCTTTATTTATGTTCTATGATACACTTAATATAGAAGACGACAAGTAGATGGGCATCGTGGCATGGGGACACGTTACGTCAGCTTACAGTATCGTTGTCGGAGGTATTTAAAGTTCAGCACTTAAAACCGTCCATTGACACTATGCTACTGGTGATTATTTGTTTGAAACCATCCATTGTCATGAAAGTAATCTACAAAAATTCAATATAATCAATAAAAACCATTAGGTAATCGATGAATTCTTTTAAAAAGCCAATGGGGGAAGTCTCACGCTCAAGTGATACATTATAACCATGAAATGAATTAAACTCTTTTAATGTTATGCAGTCATGCAAGAAAAATTGCTACAGTTAGTGATTTGATGTTCATAATCGACTGCTGTAACTGAGTGCACATTTGAGAAGAACAATCTTTTCCTCTCACAAACATGTCAAATACTGACCGAGTAATACATACATGTATTTAAGGAGTAGGTCATTCTAATGTACCTCTAAATTAACCCAGAATTTGCTGTCGCTGAGCTCTTTCACTATTTTGCTTAAGATTCTAAGAATAGTGAGCGTACCTAAAACAAAATCTGATATCACGTTTTATAGCAAATATAGTAACTACCTATTTCATCACATAAGTATTGATTTTTTAAAGATTCAACAAAATGCAAGTTTATGGCTCAAAATCTTAGTGTCGCTTAAATAAGCCTAACCATCATAACAAGGCAGTCATCGTCTATCAAATTTTTATTTACATTATTTTCGAATACTCAATACGCCTTACCAACTAGTGATTATGTTATTATTTTGATTTAAAAAAAAATCTTTTCAACTTAACAATTTTGAGTTTTCAGGGAAGTTCTTCTATCGGGGTGCCACACATGAGATCTAACTTAAACAACAGATTTTTCTTTGCAAAAAGCCACACAAACTTTTTTAAAGATCACATTGCTCAACACACGTAATAATATCAATCCGCTGGCGTATGCATTTAAATCTTTGTAATGCTCCTCTTTCCAAATATCATATTCACTATGAAAACATAATCTCCACAATTATACAACCTACATAACAACCTTTTAATGCTTTATTGTAGATCTGGTGATCAAATTTTTGTCTGGGTTTACCAGTATAAATATTTAAGCTGCTCTAAATACATAAATCGAATGTTTAGGGGGACGTACCACTAAAGATACGTAAACGTGTAACTTCCGTAAGTTCACGTTCCTCAGTTTGCCTTTTTTATTTCTTTTTGTCGTCTTTTTCGGTAGAGGGCCGATCTAGCGTTGAATAATGTTCAACTTGAGGGAAAATGTTACTTGTATTTCTATCTCTTTGCAATCTGATTTATAAATAATTTGAACAGTATAGCCTCCGTAACACTGTTTTAAAAAGTATCAATGATGATTTTCTGAATGACCAACAAATTGAGTGGATATACACAATACAAGTTCCATATTATTAAACTATAGTTACTGAATATCTCATTAAAATATATCTCTTTCAATAAACATATATACTTTTTATCGTATGACAAATATTGATAATGACCATATCCCTGTATACAGTACAAAATTGATAATTCAGAAAATCAGAAACCGAAGGCATACAAGATCAGGTTAAAACAGGAACCACAGCAAATAAACAAAAACCTTCACCCCATGAAAAGAAGCGAACTCCCGATATGGAAGTGAGACCAGGTGCCCAGGAAATGTAAGCATCTCCTGCTTGCATGCAACACCCGCCCCTTCAATTCGGTAGAACTGTCACATCCGGTTACTTCCATTTCGGAAGACAAAGAGTACAATCTTTGGTTGGATACACTATAATGTCACATTCTCCAGAATGGTGGATAATATTCTGCCATAGACCATTAGAACCATCCAACCAAAGATTGTACTCTATGTTTTCCGAAATTGAAGTAACCGGATGTGACAATTCTACCGGATTGAAGCGGCGGATGTTGCGTGCAAGCAGGAGATTCTTACTCTTCCTTGGCACCTGGTCTCACTCCCATATCGGGAGTTCGCTTCGTTTCGTGTGGTGGAGGTTTTTGTTTGTTTTCTTTGGTTTCTATTTTATCCTGATTTTGTATGCCTTCGGTTTATGATTTTCCGAATTATCGATTTTGTGCTGTATACAGGGATATGGTCATTATCCATATTTGTCATTTAATCATAAAGACGTACGAAGTTGATTTCCTAGTACAACTAAGTTCAAATATAGGAAAATTAGCATAAAACGTTCCAAAAAACATTCATAAATGAATTATAAACATAATAAAAAGGGATAATTTTGGATATTCACTGTGAGCAGAGTTTTCTGCATAACTTAGTTACCGAGTTTGCTCCTCTATGTCATGAAAATATGTTTAGAAGAAAACGATTTGAATAAAAAATGAAAATCCGATTTCGGAGCATGTTCTTTTATCTCAGCATTGAATGGTTTCTTAAATTTCCTTAAAAGTACTGTGCGTTTTGTCCGGGTATTGATTAAGGTTCAGAGGCATACTGGTTTCAAACTTCTGTTAAACATTACTTCAAAGTGGATATCAGTTTTACTGTCAATCACCTCCGTGACACTACATCTGACCCCTCAACCTTCAGAAGCCAATACCTCGAATAAGAAAAATATTTTGTGTGTAAAAATAGAAACTCATATATCATACAGTCCAGTATATATTAAGCCTCACGTTTGATGTTTATGTTTGCCCAATTTCAAAGCTTTAGTGTAGCCATTTTCTGGAATCACTGTAATATATTTGTATGGGAGATCTGATTCGCGATGACCTACTGTCAGCAACGAAAACAGACATTTGAAAAGGAGACCTATGGAGTCTCTTGAATAGTTGATATTATATACCAATTTTATGTAGAAAATTATCGACAACATTATCAAAACAATATATGTAAATGACCGTCTTTTACATTGTATATTTATTGTAAACTTTGCTCAAAAGAAAATATAGTGGTGTACATGTATTTAAACAGTAATTTAATTTTAAGTAGCTTGTATCATACTATATTTCTCCATTTTAATATGTTTTTTCTTAAATCTGTATAAATTCAATAGCAGATTTTATTCTATAGTTGATAAATTAAGAAATCTTAATGACGTTATGATTTTATTGGGTCTCATAGGTCTCCTAGGTCAATTATGGCCCGGGTTCAATATAGTGTTATTCAAAATTGTGATGTATGTGATGTTTTATATGTTTGTATTGAACTGTGACACAGAAATAAACTATGAAACTTTGATTTTTAAAATACGTATGACTGTTGTTAGGACAAGACACGAAGATGTGGTCAGTTGCTATGACTCCTAACGGTAGTCACAGCTCGTCCGGTATGCTAGTGCATGTACAGATGTTTTGGATTTTCATAGTAGAAATTTACAAATTACTAAGAAACGTTTGGGACGAGGTTTTCGCTTTCACAAACTAGTAAAGACTTTCAGGAAATTTTACAAAAATTATTGTTAACTTCTTCTGAAATTCGGACAAATACAACAGAGTATATTACTTTGGGTATTTCACAACCTGCATTTTATGGTGACATAATTAACTAGATAAAAAGGATCAAAGATAGACAACATCACTATCGAAAAAGCGTCAGAGTCATCAAACGCCTTTTATACCGTGGATATGATCCTAATGTCACCAGACGGACACTAGGCTTGGTACTTGACCAATCAACAGTCGTTTACCAGCGCATTCTTAAAACTTGCACTCTAACTGACTGTGATGACGGGACTCCATGACGGGCCCTGTCCAAACCTCTTTAGCGACGATACGACCCGACCACCTGTCCTCTCTGAATGTCAATCGGACTCCTCGGGTGATAAAATACATGAGCTCGCTACAGACGACAGAGTATGTATTACGTATGCCCTCTTTTGATATCCATTACATATTCATCTGTGTTGCCTGGGCCCCTGCGTTTGTGGTCTTGTTTGTGTGTGGTCATCTGACAGTGAGGAGGTTGTTTTACACCACAATTGTACGTTCTTCGAGACCTCTGGGTAATCGGAAAAGTGGGAGGGTTGTGCGCACATTATCCAGGATATTCACACCTTCTGCTATTTCCGTGGCAGATGGCCGTCCTAAGTCGGCACCGGTTGCACATTGGTCTCGTTGGTTTATCAGTAGTTCTTTGTGTTTCTGTGTTGAACGTTGACACTCCTTGTCCCTTTTGCGTCTCTTTCTTTGCTTATCTGCTCTATGTTTTTGCATTGATTGTTTCTATTTTGCTGTGGGTGCTGCAACCTGGTGTTGTTGGAGATCTCCTCCTATGTTTGATGTTATAAATCATGACCACCTAATTGAATTCAAACGTAGATCCTAACACTTAGACATCACATTTTTATCTCACCAGGATCAATAATATTGATGCATTATGTGCACTAAAGATTGTGGGGAAGATCAACTAATTGAATCTGACGTTTAGTGAGTGTCACTGTTGGTCGACAAGGAGTATCCGAGGGCACATTTAGCCAAGTTCGATCAACTTCGGTTGATCGTCTGTCTCTTCAACGCATATGATTTTTTCAGTTGCAAACTTTCTTGAAGTTTCTAAAACGTGGGTCCTGTAGCATCATATCCCACCCATTTTGCTACGTCTTTCGGTACATTTTTGACATAATAATTTTTACACTTTTTTGGCCATATAACATTTTTAAGACTGATAAGAAGATCACTGACGAGGGTTAAGTACCCAAAACGTGCATATCTGGTCCATGCTGTAAATTTATCTGCTCTTAAATGATGCTATTGAATCTGAAGACGTTTAACATTTAATATGATTTTGTCCATAGTATATAGATTGTTGTCACTAATCGGAGTCCCTTCATTTCAATAAGGAGACTGATTGCCTCAAAATTATGTATTCATAAAACGACGCATTAGAATTTCAAATTCATTGACAGAAGCAACAATTTCTTACCTAGCCAGTAGTTCTGGTCTGGTGTCCCGAAACCTGTCTTGTAGTCTGCCCAATTTCTGTAAAAATCACCGGTCCCATTCATTCTACGCTGTATCACCTAAGAATTTATACATTTCATTTATATAAATATGAACAGCCGATGCAATACCCTGTTAGATATATCTTGAAATTATGTTATGTATTTTGCGTGCAAAAACTTGCAAGAAAACGATTCATCAGTCTTGCTCTTGCCTATTAAATGAATCTTAGGTGACCAGCTTAAATTTACCTTACCATTTATCATGGAAAGCGGTGCTTTCATGAAACAAGAAAGACATTGACAATCGTGGTGGAAATACAAAAATGTATATAGAATAAATGCTAATGCGAATAACATCTGCCATTAATGTCAATGCTGTGTGTGTCCGTGCTCACCCGTAACGAAAAACAGATGGATTTCTAACAACACTAGGATGCAGCATCCATAGCAAAACCCCATGACTTGCAATGCAAAACCAAAGAGCAGACCACACAATGAGACACAACAAGAGCCCGAGGAGACACAACGCTCACCTGATACCCATACACACTTTTAACCTACTAATATTGCATTATGATAGTGTCGGTGCGAGAATTTGCACCAACAACCCTGGGACTATATACACATGAACCATTTTTTTCAAATAAAAAAAAAGTTTGAAGGGGCACAATTCAACACAAAATTGAGGAACATGACCCTTTATTTGAACTTGACCTGTATTTCTCAATGTAAAGCTTTCTCTAAGAAATAAATATATTCCCTGTGACAGTTTTCATTAAACGTCCAGCAAGCACAAAATATTAATTTTCCTAAGTTTGAAGGGATACAACTCTGCACAAAATTAAGCGTAATGACCCATATTCAAACCTAACCTGTAAGTTTTGGTATAATAGTTACATTCAAGAAATGAATTACTTGTTACGGTTGACCTTTTAATGGCCGAAAACCACATTTTTTTAAGTTTCAAGGGGCATAACTCTGCACGCAGTTAAGGGAATTACCCATATTTAAACTTGACCAGTATTTTTGGAGAAAAAGCTATATGTAATGAGTTAAAGAAGATCCTGACGATAATCTCAACAACACTCACAATAGAGTACCAAATGGAGCATCGACGGACCCCTAGCAAGTCAGAGGTGGGACCAGGTTCCCGGGAGGAGTAAGCATCCCCTGTTGGCTAGCCGCACCCGCCGTCGATGTTCACGCACGAAAATGAAAATATATCAAATACATGCACTGTCTATGGTTCTGTCTATATAGAAAGTGCTATGGCGACAATGTCAGGGAAAAATATTCAAAACACTTACTGTCAAACACCTCGCGGGGAACTTTTTTACGAGCTCCACACGGCAAAGGGCATAAGTGTGACACAAATGAGTTAAGAAGATCCTGACGATAATTTCAGCAGCACTCACAATAGAGCACCAAATGGAGCATCGACGGACCCCTAGCAAGCCAGAGGTGGGACCAGGTGCCCGGTTTATTGATTGAGGTCATGTTCCTCAATGTAAGAAATTAATTGATTATCTGTAACGGTTTACCTTTAAATGTCCGGAAACCACAACATTTTGAATTTTTCTAAGTTTCAAGGGGCATAACTCTGTACAAAATTGAGGGACATGACCCATATTTGAACTTGACCTGTATTTCTTGGTGTAAAAGCTATATGCAAGAAACGAATTGATTATCTGTAATATATTACCTTTAAATGTCCCGAAATCACAGGTGGGACGGACGCACGGACTTACACACACACAGACGGACAAGTGAATCACTATATACCCCCACCATTATATGGCAGGTTTATAAAATAGGCAGAAAGGAAGAAAAGAAAATCGGGGTACCGGTGCCGGGACTTGAACCCACAACCCTTCGGTCCATGTACACAGTAAACATGTCTATTCATATTTTTAAAAATTCATAAGAAATTCAAAAAGGAAGATTATAGCATGCAATGTAACTATATCAAAGCAAATAGAAACTTAAATATAACAAACATGCACTAAATGAGGGCACAAACCACACATTTATAGAGTTAGTCAAAGAAATAGTTCAAAAATGAACATTTCTGACAAAGTCCTAAAAGACGTCAAAAACACGTCAAAAGTTTGACTTCGGACCGGAATCAAAAACAACAATACTTATTAGCACATCCTTCAAGAGCATCCAATTGCTTTCGGTTTGTTGATAAGTGCTTCCGTTCTGAAGAAGTTTTTCAAATGAGGGTACCTCCGTGACCTACTTTTGCCTGTGGTGGCACCACCTATTGATCGATCCGGAAGAAAAACAACAACACTTGTAGGGAGCTATAAGTACTTCATTCCTACAAAGTTTCATGAAAATATGTTCCGCAGTTCTGGATAAGGAGTTGAATATGTATTAAAATCATCCCTCCCCTTCCTTTTAACATAAGAAAAAAATTCATTAGAAATGAAAAATATTAAATCTTTTAATACATATCAAAGCATTTAGTAATTGAAATATGAAAAAATATGCAGTAAATGAGTATGTAAAATCATACACTTATTGAGTTATTTAAAGAAATAGTTTAACAAATGTGCATTTCTGGCGTCAAAAATTTGACTTCCGACTGAAACCAAAACAACAAAACTTGCTCAGTAATCCTTCTAGATCATCCAGATGCTTTCGGTTTGTGGATATGTGCTTCGGTTCTGAAGAACACTTGAAGGGAACCATGAGTACTTCATTCCTACCATGTTTCATCAAACCACTGATTTAGTGGTTCTTGAAAAGAAGTCGAAAATGTGAAAAGTTTACGACGGTCTGACGGACGGACGGTCGGACGGACGGACGACGGACGCCACGCTATGACAATAGCTCACTTGAGATTCGCTCAGGTGAGCTAAAAAGGGATTCGGAACAGCAACTCACACCATACACAATACTGTAAATTGGTTTTTATTCGTCAGATACCAATTTTCGTCATTTTCGTCAGTGCTTTCCTTGACGAAATTACGTACCGACGAATATAGATACTCCTGACAAAAAAATAAATTTAGTAAGGAAAAATTGTATCAGTCTCCTGGTAAACTTAAACGACTGTTGAGGAGGGAGGATGAAGCTGAAGGTTCCGAGTTTTTAGTCGTTGTTAAGTAGTGTTCTTACGATATACCCAAATGGCAAATCAATGAAAGCTGAATACGAACACCAAGTCGCATACAATGTACTTCTAATTACTGAATAATATGTATTCACAGCATAGTAAGTGATATACATATCTCTAATTGTTTGTTTACTGATTATTGTTAAACAAACAATGGCAACAAGCACATACGGCGCATTTGACGATTAGACGGCGGATCGAAATGTTAAGTTGGCATTTGAACAGACGAATTTACATTTTAGGAACCCTTGGATGACGAATTTACGTACTGACGAAATGGTCATTTTTAAAGAATTGACGAAAATTGGTACTGACGAAAATAAAGCAATTTACAGTATGTCACACATAAACCAACGAGACCAATTTGAAACGGTGCCGACTTAGGACGGCCCTCTGCTACGCAAGTAGCAGACGATGTTCTTATCTGGATTACATGCGCACAACCCTAAAATTTTCCGATTACCATGAGATCTCGCACAGTTGTGGTTAAAATAATATCCTCATTGCAAGATGAACTTTCAAACAAACAGCATGACACAGGGGCCCAAGAAACACACAGATGGATATGTAAATGGATATAAGAAGCAGAAGGCATACAAAATACAGTGACAAATATGGATGATGATCATATCCCTGTATACAGCACAAAATCGATAATTCAGAAAATTAGAAACCGAAGGCATACAAAATCAGGATAAAACAGGAACCAAAGCAAATGAACAAAAACCTCCACAAAATGGAAAGACGTTGATGTGTGCTTCGGTTCTGAAGAATACTTGCAGGGACCATGAGTACTTCATTCCTACCATGTTTCATCAAACCACTGATTTAGTGGTTCTTGAAAAGAAGTCGAAAATGTGAAAAGTTTACGACGGACGGACGAACGGTTTGTTGATACATGTATGTCCTTGCTCTGCCGGCTGTGGCGAGCTCATGCATGATCACCCGAGTAGTCCGACTAACATTTAGAGAGGATTGGTTGTCAGGGCCCTGTCTTCTCGAAAGGGGTTTAAACAGGACCCGTCATGGAATCCTGTCATCAAAGTCAGTCAAAGTGCAATTCTTGAGAATGCGCTTGTAGACAACAGTCGATTATCCAAGTACCAAGCCAAGTGTCCTTCTGGTGTCAGAAATATCATATCAACGTTATAAAAAGCGTTTGATGATTCTTAAACAATGATTATTCTGTCTACCTTTGATCCTTCATATTTTGTTAACTATGTCACCATAAAATGCAGGTTGTGAAATACCCAATGTTAAACGTCTTCAACATAAAACTTCTAAAATAGTTTATAAGTCTTTTTTTAAATACAAGACGAATATTGTCCAAATGTAAAAAAATGAGAACCAGGGTACAAGACCTTACAAGTGTTAATCAAGGCAGTCCCTTTTCCAAAAGCTACATTGTATCGAGCCGCGCCTTTGATACCAAGTTGTTGTTCATGTACGATTTGAAAAAAAAATCGTTACCCTTTGCATTCAAATATGATGATGTTTAACTTTGGAGGTAAAAGAGAATATATATTCATATATGTGCAATGTATTTGATAATGATGTTTGAAATTTAAAAATGATTTTTGATCTGGTATGTAACTACAGTATAAACATAATTTTTCTGTTCCATTTCAAGCAAGGTATGACATTAAATAACATACCGTCCACCCTCCACATGACTCGGTCATGTCACAGTACACGTGTGCTCCATTCTCCATACCTCCTGGGTAGATCTGATATACCCCGGACTTGCTACCTGGGAACATTTGCTTGATTCTGGAGCAGTTTTGCGGCTTAATACAATCTACAATATGTATATGTAAAACACACTGATCCATTTTGCAATCAACATGTGCAATTAATTGTTAAAGCATGAATTAACTATGTTGATAGAAACGTTAATTGAATCTAGTCTATTGTACTAAAGAATTAGGAATGATCTGGTAGCGAGATCTACCCGTACAACCGCGATCTATGATAGATTATTGCTGATAAAATGAGTAGGGTCGATTCAGTAGCAGAGTTTAATAAAATTGATGAACAAAATAGCATTGGAGGGATGATGTTCATGTGTTAGCATCATTTAATTTCGATACTATTTTGGATGGAGTGATAAGTTTTCGAGATAACAAATTAATATTCATATGTTGTTAAATTGCCAAAGGGCCAAAAGGAAGTATCTTTCAGGCGACAGAGCTTGAAAGAAGGAATTATTATAATTATATGTATATATGATATGCAGTTGTTCAAATAATAGTATAAGACCCGCTTACGGTAAAATATTGTTATCATCAACAACAGATTGATCCAAGTAATGACCTTATGTGATGATTTTCGAGATTAAAATAAATGTATTTAAATACATTGTATTTTCATATTTTGGTTTTTGTTTATAAATACATATATTTACGGCTATAAGAAAACTAGACAAAGCCGATTTTATGAATTCATGTTTAGATCGATGATTTAGTCATAAATTTGCTTCAAATTATGTTTTTGACTTCCAGTAGTTCTATACAAAATAAGCATACTGATCATTGCTTAAGCAGCATATGCACTACCGATCGCAATAGATGTTTTGCACGTATAGCGCCGCCATATTGCATCACCTCATTATATATGCATGTCAAAGGTCAACAGGGAAAAAACACGAGTTATCTTTCCATCGCCGCATTGCAATATCGCGTAAAACGTGGCGCGTGTTCATTTAAGACTATTTTGAATAAATATGATTGGATTTTTTTTATAAAAAGGCTTTTGTTGATGACAATAAATCCTGACTGAAAATAATTTATAAGTCAAAAACATTAATTTTATTTTTTATTTTCTAAATCTAAACTGTGTGAACGTATCCCAGTATACTAGACCGGCCTATGCGAGATTGGCTATGTGTGTTTGATTTTAAAATTTGAAGTCACTAAAACAATCGAAGTATCTATAGATTCTTTAGCATGTGTATATATATTTTTGTTGTGTTTGGAGGAAAGGTATTCAAGCAAATTGTCGGAATTCCAATGGGGACCAATTGTGCTCCACTCCTTGCCGACATTTTCCTTTACTCGTACGAAGCTGAATTCATTCAATCTTTGGTCTCTGAAGGGAAAAGATACTTAGCTTCTGACTTCAACTTCACTTACAGATACATAGACGATGTATTGTCCATCAATAATCCAAATCACATGAACACCACACTCTATGACAAACGTGACGACTTCAATTTCAGCATTACAAACTTTCCTTTTCTGAGTAGCAACATTCCTTCATCTCCAGCTTATGGCGTATTCATATCTCAAATAATACGCTATGCCAGAGCAAGTTCCAAGTATATGGATTTTGTTCTGAGAGCTAGGCGTCTTGCAGATAAGCTTCTCAGACAGGGATATGTTTGTGACCGACTAACATCGTCACTGAGAAAGTTCTACGGTCGATATGGGGAACTATGATGACCCACTCTCCAGAATGGTTGATCATATTTTGTCATAGACCATTTGAACCATCCAACCAAAGATTGTACTCTATGTCTTCCGACAGTTCAACCGAATTGAAGCGGCGGATGTTGAATGCAAGCAGGAGATGCTTACTCTTCCTAGGCACCTGGTCTCACTCCCATATCGGGAGTTCGCTTCTTTTCATGCGGTGGAGGTTTTTGTTGGTTTGCTTTGGTTCCTGTTTTGTCCTGATTTTGTATGCCTTCGGTTTCTGATTTTCTGAATTATCGATTTTGTGCTTTATACAAGGATATGGTCATTATCCATATTTGTCATACAACCCATCAGTATAAAACATCTTATGTCGAGGGAGACAATGGACCGATATTTCATAATAACTGGCATTTTCCCGCTCTACTATAACGAATGAAAATTAACTGATGATTTCATCATCATCTTTCTTACCATTTATTTAATAACTTTATAAATCATTGTTTCTGAAAGTATTCGAATAAAATTTAATTATGAAATTGATATTACTATAAATGAAGAAAAATTTTATGGAATAAGCCAAATACGGGTGTAAGAAGAACTTCATGCAAAACTTTACCTCCACCCCTCTCACCCCCCCCCCCCCCCCCCCAAAGAGAAAGAAACACACACAAAAGTAAACAGAAAAGCAAAAACAGAAGAGAAGAAACAAGCAAAAAACAAAAAACAAAACAAAAACAAAGATAAAAAAAGAAAAAGAAACAATAGACCATTTTCGAGTTACCGATCACGTTCGGATATTATACCTTATACCTAAATATCTCAGACTTCATAAATTTCAGATGTCATTGAAGAAATGGCGAAAAATCATATATCATTGACGAGATGTCACATATCATTGAATGGAGAAATATTAGAGATTCTTGAATGGATTAATGTCAGATATCATTAGCGAAATCGATAAATATCAGATACCATTGAGGAAATGGAGAAATATCAGATCTCATTGAGAAAATGGAGAAATATGAGATATCATTGAATGGAGAAATATCAGATCGTTGAGGAAATGGAGAAATATCAGATATCATTGAATGGAGAAATGTCAGATCGTTGAGGAAATGGAGAAATATCAGATATCATTGACGAAATGGAGAAATATCAGATACCATAGAAAAAATATCAGATATTATTGAAGAAATATCAGATATCATTGAATGGAGAAATATAAAATACTATTGAAGAAATCGAGAAATATCAGATATCATTGAAGAGATGTCAGATATCATTGAAGAAATACCATATATCATTGAATATAGAAATATCAGATATCAATGAATGGAGAAATATCAGATATCATTGATGAAATGGAGAAATATCAAATTCATGAAAGAAATAGAGAAATATATGTGAATGGTTAAATCAAACATGGATTTTAAGAGCATATTTTTTTAACAATGTTTTACCTATACATGTAGCTTTGACTGTTTAAAATATTTGTGATTGTTACAATTTCAGTTATTGAACAGTATAAATTCTATAAGCAAACCTTTAATGCTATTAATTTAAATAGTCTTAAAATAAAATAAAATTCCCAAAGTTATGAAACCATAATAATAATTACAAGTACACATGTGTAAGTATGGACAATGATTTCGGGCCTGTTCAAGTAAACATCAAAGAAATACCTAACCGTTATTCAGTCTCATAGTCGAGAAGGCAAGGCAAAATCGTGAAGATTCCCATCGAAACGGTTGCGAACCCCGGAATGAACAACATTCCCAACAAAATGTTTCGAACAAAAAAGGTATTATTTTTCTTCGTCTAGAAGCTTTGAAATTTGGAGAAATCAGAACCTATTCGAAATTCTTTTAAGTCTTGATAAATAGGGTGCAGGAAATCCGAACATTTAATTAATTTGGTATGGCCTTATTGGTAACTTTTCTGGAATTAGCAAAATGTAAGAGGAAGTGCATGGTATCTGTCCATGCAATCTTGTGTATTGTTAAACAATGGAAATGCACAGTATCGATTGCACTTACCGAATCTCGTGTTGAAATCTGAAAAAGAATGTAAGATACTATGATATATTTCATAAGGTTATTCAACGTATTTTGGAATATTCCAGTTTATGATATATCCTGAAGGTTTGACTTTTTTCTTTATAAAGTGATGACGGAACTCCAACAACATTCGGTTGCATCACCAGCAGCAAAATCCCAAAACTCCCACTGCAAAAACAAAGCAGACACGCACCAAATGAGACGGGAATGGTACAATAAACGCCAAATCACATAGAAACATAAAACATAAATGAAAACTCATGAACCAACTGAGACAAATTGGCACTCGGTGCTGGCTAAGTACGGTCATATGCCACGTCAGAACAGACTGTGTTGTCATCCTGCATTACGTGCCCACAACCCTCCAGAGGTCTTGAAGAACGAACAATTGTGATGTCATGACGGTACACATGGAGTAACACATTATGTAAATAAACATCAAAGCGTGACACATTATGTAGATAAACATCAAAGAAGTACCCATCAGTTTTTTTAGTGTCAAAGATGGTAAAGGAGAATCAGTAGAATTTCAAATTGAACAGTTTCGAACTCCGGAATGAATAGCATTCCGAAGACAGACCGGGGAGAGTCAGCGTCTCCTGATTGTACCCGTCACAACAGCTCTATGAAAATATTTCTCGATGTACATATAATCAGTACGCATCTGCGAAATTGATCTGTAAATTATCACTTTGAATCTCCGTACCAAGTCCTAAAACAACATATAATGGTAATGCGGAAGTGTTCAAAGTCTATACCCACTGTAGGGTATCACGTGATACACAAATGATATGTTCCACGGGAATCCCCTTTGATTGAACCAAGTAAATACTGTCTAAATCTACTTTATATTAATTTATTTTAAGCCTATCATATGGTCATTATTATAAATTATATGATGGTAATTTATTCTGGTCAAGAATAGACGTATATTTGGAGAACACTTAAACAGAAAATTTTGTATCTGTCCGTGCACCATATCATAACACGTGGCGAGCATTGAAAAATTTCTGTTTAAGTGTTCTCCGAATACACGTCTATTCTTGACCAGAATAAATTACCATCATATAATTGATAATATGACCATATGATAGGCCTAAAATCAATTCATATAAAGTAGATTTAGACAGTATTAACTTAGTTCAATCAAAGGGGATTCCCGTGGAACATATCATTTGTGTATCACGTGATACCCCACGGTGATACCTTCATGAAGAAAATTTCAAACCAATTCTTGTCTGCACGGTCAGGGACATGGTGACACGGAAAGGTCTAGAAACCACATTTTCTGAAAATGGCAATAATTCCTGTGAATGCAGATTGACAAAGATATTCAAACAAGACTCCAAAACATTACTCTGATCTTCAAACAGAGTTTAACTTATCCGTACATGGATACTAATAGTCCAAACACCTTTAGGGTCACCGACAGACTGACGTTCAAACATACTCATTGACAGACGAACGAAGTAGAAGTAGATACGCAGTGAGTAAAATCCATTAAACAGCAAGATGACGCTGACATTTAAACTTCTATAAATCACCTGTTATCGCATGTTACTTTACCACACTACAGCAATGGCCGCTGGCCGATCCAACTCGGCACAGATTGCCCGTTGATCTGCTCAGATTTATGTCTTTTATATTTAGTGCTTTTATGTCGTATCGTATGTTTCTAGACCTCTTTTGTGCAGTGGATTTCAATGACTTATCCTGCGACATCAGAATTCAATGTAATTTTCCGCTGGAAGTATCACTGATGAGAATTTAATATTCGAAACACGTGCCTGGTGCAGAAAAAATGGTTTGAAATTTCTTCAAGAAGGTATAGAGTTGGAACACTTCCGTATTATCATTCTAATCTTATTGTCATTTGAAATCAAAAATAAACTCTAGTGTAAGAAAATTACCCACTTTAATGTAGCCCGTATTTCAGTATTTAAGATTGTTAAACAAAGTAGCAAAAATATTCATAAACCCAATGGCATAAATTTAAATCAAATTATTGTAGACGGAAAGCTCTCTCTATGAGCAGCGTTTCATTTATTTTGGGGTATTTCAATGCACCTGACTTATATGATATTGGAGGAGATCTTCAATGGGGCAAGGTTGCAGTATCCAGAGTAAAACACAGAAACACATTTGTATGAAAACACGGTGTAGTCATGCACGATGTTCACAACAGGGACAAGGAACATCAAACAATAAAGTCGACATCGGAGTACTAACAACATAAAGGATAACACATAAACCAAAGATATCAATATGGAATAGGTGCCGAATCAGGATGTCCATATGTAACGTTAGTACCTAATGATGTGGTTATCCTGATTTAGTAGTCGGTCAACATCGGTTGATCGTTTCTTCAACGCACTCGAAAATTTCTGTTGTCAAAATTTCTTGAAAATTTTTAAGGCATGGTCCATTTAATATTCAGGGGGGGGGGGGGGAGGGGCTTGGGTTTTTTGTCAGAGCAAGATTTTTTTTTCGCCCCGGACAGGGGCAAAAAAATTTTTTCTTGCAAAGTTGGAGCAAGGAATTTTTTTTAACGAAGTGATGTGCATATTAAGAATGTTTGTGTTTTATCAATAGAAATTATTTATATTTTTACTCATAACTCTTAATATTAATATATTAGTTTATTTTTATGCAAGTATTCAATTCGCTATCAAACATAGGTAAAAGATTTTACAATACAATTCTCAAATTGAATATTTTATATAAGGTACATGTATATAACATGTATAAGAGGGTCTGAGGGGAAGGTCTCCTAGACAAATTTTCAAATGTTACTAAAAATTGTAAATTGTTGAATAACTGAAGTTCTCCTTCCAAGCTTACAAGAACATAAAATTAGACTCTATGGGATACATGCAACATGTATTACAATGTAATAGCAATACATAGATAATACATTGATAATATATTTAAGCTTTCAAGGAAACCCTTTTTTCATTCACATACATGTATAACTTTTGATATCTTCAAATATGTGAACTTTGCTATTAGTAAATAATTTATTAGTAGAAAACCATGGCGAGCGAAGCGAGCCAAAAACTTTTGATACAATATGAAAACTGCGGCGATCGAAGCGAGTCGGAATATTTTCAAGAATTTTAGCGAAATTTTTTGGTAATTCTTCAAATTCAGATTATTTGTAAGAGCAAGATTATTTTTTTCTGTCACACCGTAAGCAAAGAGCAAAATTATTTTTTTCGAAAAAAACCCAAGCCCCCCCCCCCCCCGAATATCAAATGGACCGTGCCAAAAACGTGGGTTTCTGTAGCATCATATCCAACCCATCTTGCTACGTCTTTCGGTACATTTTGGACAAAATAATTTTATTTGGTCATATTACATTGTTTAGATTGAGGATCACTGGCGAGGGTTAAGTACCTGAAACGTGCATGTCTGGTCAATGCTTAAATTTTTCTGTTCTTAAATGGTGCTATGGATATTGAAGACGTTTAACATTTGTAACACTTGATAAGTGTCACTGGTGATGGACCATCAGTCCCCGAGGACACATGTAACCACGTTCAATCAACTTCGGTTGATCGTTTCTTAAACGCATTCGAAAATGTTAGTTGTCGAAATTTCTTGATACGTCTAAAACGTGGATCCTGTAGCATCATATCCAACCCATCCTGCTACGTCTTTAGGAGCATTTTGGACAAAATTACGTTTACACTCTTTGGCCATATTACATTGTTTAGATTGAGGATCACTGACGAGGATTAAGTACCCGAAACGTGAAATGTCTGGTCCCAGCTGCAATTTTATCTGTTCTTATATGATGCTATTAACCTTGACATCACAACCAAACTTGTCAGTAACCATAGTGGTCTCGACGAACGCTATATTATTACGTTCGTATGATAGCCTTCTCACAGTAAGCTGATGGCACAAACAAAATGTATGTGTCTCGGATACCGAATCCTCAATAGTTGCACTCAAAGCCGAATCTTTTTTAAAAGAACAAAATAACTTAGCGTTACGCCTTCCTCTTCGTTAAATGTTACATATAGTCTCGTCAAGATAAAACAAATAAGCATTCTATTTGATTTCGATGTTTGATGTTCATGCGTGTACGTCGTTTGACTCTTTTTCATCTCTTAGTTTGCTTGTCTTTGTGTTTTCGGATCAGGTGTTGGTGCTGCAACAGGGTCTGGTTGGAGATCCCCTTCCTTCCAATCTATTTGGGTCAACATTTTAGCTGGTTAAAACAGTCACATCTGCCCTTTCTACCGAGCTATGATAAACCATTCCTTATAGGGTACCCAAATAATATAAATGTCTCCGTAGAAGACCGAATGCGAACACATGTAAGTTCATATTCGCATACGGCTAGTACTGTAGCAAACAAAACAATTCGGCAGACGCATAACACTTGCGACAATGCGACAATGCGACAATGCGACAACGCGACATGGCACAAATCAGCCACCATAGTAATCTGTATTGAAATAATAAAAGAAAAGAAATGTAATAAATGATCAAGGGCAGAATTAGTATTGGGCTGGGCATATTGTACTGTCAACGTTTCTATCAGCAAAAAAATCTCATAAAACACTAAGGATACAGGGAAAACATTAACTTCATTTCAATCAATTTTGATCACCGATTTCATCATTATGTCTTTTACATAACAGTTTTCCGGGAGTAAAATATCAAAATATATTACAACAATAACCAGTGAGATAAAGAGGATCCTGACGATAATCTCAACAGCACTCATAATAGGGTACAAAATTGAGCGTCGACGGACCCCCAGCAAGCTAGATGTGAAACCAGGTGCACGGGAGGAGTAAGCATCCCATGTTGGCTAGCCACATCCGTCGTTCATATTCACACACGAAAATGAAATAATATATAATAAACATTAACGAAGTACCGATCTGTTATTCAGTCTCAAAGTCGAGAAGGCAAGGCAAAATCAATAGATTTACTATAGGAACGGTTTCGAACCTCGGAAGTATTAAAATTCCAAAGGGAGACCAGGTGTCCGGGGAGAGTCAGCGTCTCCTGATTGCATGCAACACCCGTCGCAACAGATCCATGGTAACTTGTCAAATTCGGTAATTTGGTAAAATACATACACTGTCTGAGGTTATCTCTACATAGAAAGTGCTATGGCAACAATGTCAGGGAAAAATACTTAATGTAAAACCCCTCGCGGGGAACTTTTTAACTAGCTCCACACGGCAAAGGGCATAAGTACGACACAATTTTTGAAAGCTTTTCTCGTAAGCTAATTTGTGTCGAGAAAACCAAGATGGCCGAAA
This sequence comes from Pinctada imbricata, assembly GCA_033119305.1. Classification (NCBI taxonomy): domain Eukaryota; kingdom Metazoa; phylum Mollusca; class Bivalvia; order Pterioida; family Pteriidae; genus Pinctada; species Pinctada imbricata. Next base: position 14,786,226 of record VSWD01000014.1, on the reverse strand, counting down.
TGAAAGCAATCATCTTCATAATTTGCTTGATAAATAGTATTTATATTGTCATTATGATGTTTATTGAGATTAAATTATGAAAATATATATTCTTGAATTAAATGAAATATTGTATTTTGTTTATTTTATTTGTATTTTGTAAAAATGTATTTTGTTTATTTTTATAAGTTTATTTATTCCTTGTTTCCGAGATCGAACTAGATTTTGATTACACAATTCTTGATATATCTAGTGAAACCCTGACTTCTATGTGACTGTCGGAAGCTTTGAAAGATATTTCACAATCGGTTAATTCCTAAATGACCCCGCCAATAATCAGACGGCTTCTTTCATCCTCCAAACTGTGCAGAGGAATTCGCCCGAGGCGTGCCGCAGCCTTTTCAAAAACAATATGGCACCCGAGCGTTCTAAAAGCTTTCAAAATTTTCGTCAGCGATAGCTTTCAAAATTTTCGTCAGCGATAGCTTTCAAAATTTTCATCAGCGATTGCTTTCAAAATTTCGTCTCGATTGCTTTCAAATATTTTGACCACTCCGAGATGACGAAAATTTAAAAGCTCTTAACTTTAAAAATTTTCGTTAACAGACATTAGTGATACAAAATTTTCGTCAGCTATTTTTCGAAAGCTTTACAGCGCTTTTAAAATTTCGTCATCTTAGTAGCTTTCAAAAATAAAGCTGACGAAAAGTAAACGAAACTTTCGTATTTAGCTTTCAAAATTTCGTCATCTGGGCGTTGGTCGGGGCTGTAATCAAGTCGCCGACTACATATTCTATATTTATTAATCGATTAATCCTAGGTAATACACTACTTTGCAAAATGTTCTCTCATCAAACAAAACAACATTAGAAAGGCATCAGAATGGGAGTTGTGACTTCACACGCTAGCACATCCTTTATGAAGATGTATTTATCTCTTACCAAGAAAGAGGAGAATATGTAAAGTTTAGTTTTGAATTGTGTCGAGAGTTGTAGTGAAATAAAGGTACTGTATATGTATGGAGAATAAAAAGTTATATCAACTTCAACATTCTACAAAGGATCAAAAGTCCCAATGGAGATTATATCATGTGCTTGGGGGGAGTAACCATCTCTTGTTTACTAGCCACAATCGACACTTATATGTTTAACGTCTTCAAATTCATTAGCATCATTTTAGTGCGAGTGAATTCACAGCATGGACCAGACATGCACGTTTCGGGTATTAACCCTCGTCAGAATTCCTCATTCTAAACAATGAAATATGACCACAATCTGTGAAAATTATGTCCTAAATATACCAAACAACGTAGCAAATTGGCTGTGATATGATGCTACAGGACCCAGGTTATAGAAATTTGAGAAAATTTTGTAAACAGAAAGGTACTTAGGTACATGTGCCCTCTGGGACTCCTGGTCCACGAGCAGTGACACTCACCAAGAGGTACACATGTTTAACGTCTTCAAATTCATTAGCATCATTTTAGAGCAGATAAATTTACAGCATGGACCAGACATGCACCTTTGGGGTATTTAACCATCGTCGGTGATCCTCAATATTAACAATGTGATATGGCCAACATCTGTGAAAATTATGTCCTAAATATACCAAAAGACTTAGCAAATTGACTGGGATATGGTTTTACAGGACCCAGGTTTTTGAAATTTAGGCCGTGCAGAGAAAAAAGTCATTTCCGGCGAATCGTCACATTCCACATATAACCTAAATATCTCTTATAAAAAAATCATGAAATTTCTAAAAAGTGGGTCCTGAAGCATCATATCCCAGCCATCCTGCTACGTGTTCGGTGGTACATTTTTGGAAATAATATTTTTCACACTTTTTGGCCATATTTCATTGTTTAGATTGAGGATCACTGACGAGGGTTAAGTACCCGGTTCATGCTGAAATTTCATCTGTTCTTAAATGATGCTATTGAATTTGAAGACGTTTAACCTTATAAAGAATCGTAATCGAAAAGCACCCGTGTGAAGAGAACAAAACGTCTGCATGATGGTAAACATGTTAAATAAATGGCTTACAGTATTGATCATTACGAATAATATTAGATATAAGCAGTCTATCTTTTATGATGAAATAAATATATTGATGAAAATATCAATTCAACAGCAACGTTCTCTTAATGAAAAAAGACGGAATCTATCTCCATTCTTTTTGATAACTATTTAGAAATAGTGTTTGAATTAATAGATGACGAACAATGTTTTTCCGAGGCATAAAACCATACGGAAATAAGATTTTCAGCGGAGAAATTTACTTTAAGAAATCCACAATGAAAGCTTCAATTTAATTGCTAATTGAAAAATTAAGCTCACAATTAGTTACAAAAATACTTATGTCTTAAATGAGGCTAATGTTTATAGCAATGCGAGGTATTTATAATAGAGACCTATGTAATAATAATTATGAAACGCAATTATTATGAATGTTCATAAAAAAATTCTTCACACTTACTGCCATTGAAAGTATGTGTCGTAGAGGTGCTTTGCACCAATACGGAAATAACGATGACAAAATGAAAATTCATCACGAGAAGATGATTTCTCCACTAGTGCTTTTTTTTTGACGAATTTTCAAATATACATTCTTATATTTATACATAACCACTTCTACGATATGTTACATACAAAACCAAATTATGTAATTTTGACAAACTCTGCTGTCATAATATTAGCGATTCATAATTAATCAAAAATAGAAAACCAAACACAAAGCCCCAAAAATCAGGATTCAAAACTCCCAACCAGTAGACATATGTAAGCTGTCACAGGCTTACACGTCATCGCGTTGTAATTGATTAATTAATGGGAAGTTCTTCGTTGTGAAAAAAAATACGTCGCTGGAAAATGTTTATATCAATGGATTAAAGAAGACCCTGGCGATAATCTCAACACCACTCACAATAGTTCACCAAATTGAGCATCGACGGACCCCTAGCATGCTAGAGGTGGGACCAGTTGCCAGAAATATAATTGAAAAACATTAATTGTACGCGAGAAAGTAAATCTCACAATTGAAAACTAGATTCAAACCAAAAAGGGAAAATACCCAATTTTGCACACGAATTCCTTGTATCTCCCAAAACTATAACTATGTAAAATCATGGAACAACACATTGAAAAAGAGAGGATTTGTATGAAGGTATGCTAAATATGCTAGCGTTGCGCGGGACAATTCATTTTTATTCTTATTTAAAGCCTAAATGTAAATAGTTCTTATCAATTTCTATACTTTCCATGATTGATCAATTCATTATCAAATAAAGAAAATAGTTTCATGAAAATCTTTAGAAAAACATATTAATTATTTTTTTATAACATGTTTCAGATATATTCATATAAACTAATAATGCATATCATCCCTCTTTCATTTAACGAAAATAATTTATTTATGTGTTTTGATAATTGCATGGCATTATTTAAGAGTTATTCCACTTTCAACAGGGTGCAAGATCCCTAACATAAGGTAATGGTTCGCTATAGATATTTGGAGAGAGAGTTCATATGGTTACACAGTCATATGTAACTTTATGAAAAAAGTTCAACAACCAATATTTGAAAGGTCTCATAGGACTTTCACAGTAAATATTATAGTGGACCTAGCTTTCCTTATTTGGGAATTACCATTCCCGTGCATGTCGACGATCCTGCTATAAAGCGTTGCAATTTGTGCATTTTTCGAATATAGTACACGTAAGGTAATTCTAAGTTTTATTTATTAGCGTCTTGGCCAATACTGCAGAAAACTGATTTCTGGTGCTCAGTTCATGTTATGGTGAAAGAATAGTGGAAGCACAGGTATATTTCAATTGTGTTGAATCTATACTCATTCATCTATATGCCGAATCGTTTGCTGATTTAATGGTTTGGACAATGGCATAGTCCTTTGGAGAAAAACGAGTTCTCTTGTTTAATCAATGTCTCTGAAAATAGACTTTAAGATGGTGCTATGAGAGGAACGTACTTTATTGGTATTGGATCCAAGCAACAATCAAACTGATTGGTTTATTTTTCTTCCTGCCCATCTTCTTGTTAATTACTCAGTATATTTGAAATTCCGCCGCCATGTAAACCCCTGAACTGCTTTGGACCCTTCTGCAAGTTCTCGTAAGGACCTGAGGGCAGAGATCTGCCCTTAGCAAGTTCTTTTGAAGCATTTTTAGATCAATTGCGACTTTTGCTCTGCAAGGTTTCATATTATTTGGATTTCTTCTTTTTCGGCCCCGAACATCACTGATGAGACATTACTTGTTGAAATTCGCATATGGTGCACAAAAATTTTATAATAGAACATATTTCAAAATTGATAGTTTTGATCTCGAACTACATTAGGGTCACATTAAGGTCACCAGCAACACGATATTGGCATGAAGAACCTTTGAAGATATAATTTAAACTCTCAAAAATATGCATAATATTGTATCGTGGATTCATCTGATACGAATAGGAAATGCAATGGAATCTTTGTAAGCGAAGTATGAAGAAATCCTATATACGACTGCTTTGTAATCAAAAGGTAGCCGTAATTCAATGCGAATATTCCTTTATGAGCAAGTTTTACTCTGAGAAAGGGCGGTTTGTCTTTTTCCGATATGTTTTAAATAACAGATTTGAGATGCTCGCTGATGAGATATTTATTCAAAAGCCACCAAATTCATTTCACTGGCGCCCTCTAGTTTTAATTTTAGAATTTAAATATGTGCAGTTCCTTCACAGAGAGTGCACATATCCAAATAAAACATATGTTCAAAATAGCATTAGAGGGATTGTGCTAAGATGTTGACCGCCTTTAATTTCGATGATATTTTTCGATGAAATGGCAATGGCAGTTTCCGAAATAGCGCAAAAATATATATGAAGTTAAATTGATAAACTTACAGGCGACAGCGCTGGAAAGAAGTTATTAATACACTTAACAAACATCAAGTCACGGTGAACGATTTAACAGCTCTGCACTACAACAAGAATTATGGTTGCTTTTTGTACGTTTTGCATGTAAATGTGTAGTTATTTGAGGCTTTGTCTGCTGGTGTGATGACGTAATACTCTTGGAGGTAGGTCAGCTCTGTGAAAACATCAGGGTTTTCAAAGATAGACTCGAATCTAGTGTTCAAAGTTGCTTGTAAGTTGTATTCTTAGCAACTCTCTGATGGATTGTATACATTCGGAAAGGATGTCTAGTTGTACATCCTCTTTCTTTGCCCAACGTCTTGCATATTCCTCACAGGATTCCATGATAATTTTGAAATTTTGTTCCATGTAAAGGATTTACTTTCTCTGTATTTGGGACCCTTTTTTAACAATTCTCTCAACGTTTCGTTCTTGACTATACTAAGGTCACAAGTAACAATGTGTCCGCAAGTAGAGTAGTTGAAATCCAATGTAGAACATTCGCAAGGAAACGGTAGTAGTGGAAGTTGTCATTTAAGAATCTGATTTTTATCTTTAGTCATGTAAATAAATTAAATGTTGAACATTTCGTGTTCTTTATAACAAAATCTCGTGAATTACATTAGAAGGAGGCCCTTCCTTTTTCTTTCTAAAGCCAAAATGGTCCCTCACGGAGGACTTAGCACGCGCGAAATATGGATAAATCTGTAATATATATTCAATAGCGACAATCGACTTCCAAATCGATTATCGATAGTCAACGACTTTCAATGAGTTAAAGAAGATCCTGACGACAATCCCAACAGCACCCACAATAGAGCACAAAATTAGACATCGACGGACCCCCAGCCAGAGGTGGGACCAGGTGCCCGGGAGGAGTAAGCATCCCCTGTTGGCTAGCCGCACCCGCCGTCGATGTGTATGAAGTATTGAAATGAAAATATATAAAATTCATGCACTGTCTGACGTTATGTCTATATAGAAAGTGCTATGGCGACAATGTCAGGGAAGTATATTCAAAACACTTACTGTCAAACCCCTCGCGGGGAACTTTTTTACGAGCTCCAAGTTTCAGCAACAATAGCGGCGACTATCGTCACAACACTAGAAGGTCATACTATGAATCTCTGGCTTATTAAAGCGGATGTCATGACTTTGTTGTCTGTTGAATAGGCTAACCACATTTACCGATTGAATCCGGGACTTGTTAGGTTCCCTACGTTACTGATGTTACCATTGCACCAATAGGGCGCTGCAGTGTTGATAATACAGAAAACGAGAATTTTAAAGGTGTTTATATTAATAAATTTATGAAATTCTGTGCAGCAGTTGAAGAGGATATGTCAAAAATGTGTCAGCCATTCGAAACCCTCGGCGGCCATATTTGTTGCAAGAAAACACAAACTTTGTAGTGGACCTTTAGTTCTTGCTTCCTATAAGGTTTCATGAAATTCTATGCAGCGGTTGCAGAGGAGATGTCGAAATTGTGTCTGCAAATCAGAGCCCTCTGCAGTCATATTTGTTGACCGATCTGCACGAAAAACACAAACTTGGTAGAGGACCTTTCATACTTACTTCCTATAGGGTTTTATTTAATTCCGTGAAGCGGTTGCAGTGAAGATGTCGAAAATATGTCAGCAAATCCGAGCCCTCGGCGACCATATTTGTTGACCGATCGGCACGAAAAAGACAAACTTTGTCGAGGACCTTGAGTACTTGCTTCCTGTAAGGTTTTATGAAATTCTATGCAGCGGTTGCAGAGGAGATGTCGAAATTGTGTATGCAAATCAGAGCCCTCGGCGACCATATTTGTTGACCGATCGGCACGAAAAAACAAAACTTTGTAGAGGACCTTGAGTTCTTGCTTCCTGTAAGGTTTTATGATATTCTGTGCAGCGGTTGCAGAGAAGATTTCGAAAATGTGTCAGCCAATCAGAGCCCTTAGCCGGCATATTTGTTGACCGACCGACACGAAAAGATAAACTTGGCAGAGGACCCTGCTTACTTGCTCCCCGTAAGGTTTTATAAAATTCCGTGCAGTAGTTGCAGGGGAATTGGCGAAAATGTGTCAGCTAATCGGAGGCATCGGCAGTGTTATTAGTTGACCGATCGGCACAGAAAATACAAATTCGGAAGAGGACCTTAAGTACTTGCTTCATGTAAGTTGTCATGAAATTCTATGCAGTGATTGCAGAGGAAATGTCGAAAATGTGTAAGGCGATCAGAGCCCTTGGCAGTCATATTCGCTGACCGATCGACACGAAAAACACAAACTCGGTAGATGACCTTGAGTACTTGCTTCCTGTGAGGTTTTATGAAATTCCATGCATGGGTTGAAGGGGATATGTCGAAAATATGTCAGCCAATCAGAGCCCTGAACGGCCATATTTCTTCACCGATCGGCTCGAAGAACACAACTTTGAGCACTTGCTTCCTATAAGGTTTTACGAAATCCCGTGCTGTCGAAAATAATAATGTGTCAGCCAATTAGAGCCCTCGGCGACTATATTTGTCGACCGATTGGCACGAAAAACACAAACTTGGTAGAGGTCCTTGAATACTTGCTTTCTATTAGGTTTCATAAAATTCCGTGCAGCGGTTGCAGGATATTTGTCGAAAAGATATCAGCCAATCAGAAGCCTCGGCAGCCATACTTGTTGACCGATCGTCACGAAAAACACAAACTTGGTAGAGGACCTCGAGTATTCGCTTCCTCTTGAGGGTTCATGAAATTCTGTGAAGCTGTTGCAGAGGAAATGTCGAAAATTTGTCAGCAAATTAGAGCCTTTGGTGGCCATATTTGTCAACCGATCGACACGAATAACACAAACTTCGTAGAAAACTTCGAGTACTTGCTTCCTGTACGGTTTTATGATATTCTGTGCAGGAGATGTCGAAAATGTTAAAAGTTTACGCCGGACGGACGCCGGACTGACGGACGGCGCGCTATGACAATAGCTCACTTGAGCTTTGCTAAGGTGAGATAAAAAAAAAAAGATTGGTAAGTGATACGGCTTTAATATTTCAAACATTTATTTCTCATGGTGAGTCCTTTCTTTTGTTCCCAAAATGTTGATCTAGTGCCCTTGACCTAATAATCAACCTTTTCTGAAAATAATAGATATCTCTAAATATGTAAGTAAGAGGTTTGATATTTCACATGTGAATTTCATTTGACAAGACTTTCCTACTGATACCACAGGGGTGAGGTATCATCGCTTGGCCACAAACCCTTTCCTCAATACAAGCCCTTTCTTCTATATGTCCATATACAAAACCCCAAGGACGGACAGTCTCTTTGTACTTGATCGTCGCTTCCTGTGCTTTCCTTCCTACAGGTTAAACCCAAGGTCCATTTTATACTGATTATTGGTTTTGTAATCTCAAGAAAAATGTGTAAAACATATCCTAAATTGAAAATTCATCAATACAGGTCGATAGAAGTGGAAGCCATGTTCGAGTACAAAAAAGTTATATAGCTATTATATAGGAGGTGTCCTCCCTTGGGTTTTTTTAATGCAGACATATAGAAGATAGGGTTTGTATAAAGGAAAGGGTTTGTGACCAAGCGATGATACCTCACCCCTGTGACTGATACAAATAATTTTAAACCAAGTGACCTACATTTATATCCACTTTTTAAAAATATTTCTTGGATTGCTACGTTTTATGATAAATTTATCTATATTTTACTTATAAATGGTTGTTTCGAAATGTTTTTGTACCTCTTTATCAGCACCAAAGGTTTATTAGAAAAGGCTGTGGGGTGTTATGAATTATGTAATTTGTAATCATTGTCCTTTTATGTGTGAATGAACGGGTATAATATTGATTCTCTGATCAAGCGGAAATGTTGGGTTATTTTTAAACCAAAATATCTAAACGAAAAACTCAAAAACATTTCCGGATCATGGAATTGACCCCTATATTTTGGTGTGTCATAAACTAAGAACAAATAAAAATGAAAACAAACATTTTTAAAGGAATGAAATCAAATACAAAAGTCATAAGCATCATATTGCCTATCTGTGTTGAGTAGTTCTTTTAAATGAAAAGATTGTAGATTTTATATATAATTCCAAACAAAATGACCTACTAGCAAGAGATGCCTTAATAAACCCTTCCTTGGCACCTAAATTCACTCTTATAATCACGCTGAATTATTTAGACTTCAAGACTAACTTCCAACATTGGAAAATAAAAAGGAAATTAATCTTGCCCGAAGGTCCATCGAAAAAAAAAAAATCGGCTCTTAAACCGGCTAAAGAAATTCCGGCTGCCACAAGTCTTCCTGCCCCCCCCCCCCCCCTAAAATCAAACGAAATTCATATTCATTCTTAGAATTGCATAGAAGAGATATTAATCTTTCATACCAGAACTTATCAAAGGGTAAACCTGTATTTCATTCTTGATAAATTCATTACTTTAGAGTTCACCGTTGATTGCTAAGGTATAGATTGTGTTGCTGAGGAAGTTTTCCTTAATTCTCTTTCTAGAAAAAAACCCATATTTTAAGAAAAACATTTGGTCCATGTTTTCGGGAAGATAACTTTGAATTATATTATTCTGAAACTACATGTCTTGTCAATGAAAAAAGGTGTTCTTAAAGAAATGTATTACAACGGTGTTACCATTGTTCGTATTGGTTGCTAAGGTAAAGATTGTGTTGCTAAGGAAGTTTAATATTTTATGGAAATTATGTTGAGATATTTTTATTCTGAAAGAAGCTTTCTTGAAGTAAAAAAAAGGTATTTAACATGGCAATTGGCATGAACCCCCCCCCCCGGCCGCATAAAACTGCATTTTCGATCTGAAATGGAAAGAAATTGAATACCTGACTACCATTTTTTTTTCTTGGAATTGATAGTCTAGAGGTTGGTCCTTTACACCATATGTAATCATCATCAACATCAGGGATAGTTGCGCAGTCGCCATTTTCATTTTGAAAAGTACATGTTTTTCCTTTTATTCTAAAATTTAAAACCTTGGCAATTCTGTATTGCCATAGTAACCATGAGGAAATGAGGAAACCAAAAACAAAATCTTAAATTTTCCATTTAAACCTTTTTCCTTACAGGAGAAGTCAAAAGAAAATAGTGCAATCCCTGTTGTCTCTCTTTGCGCATTAATATGTCTAACATGAATGATTTCACAATGTTAAAGTGATTGTTACTATGCATATGATATTTGTTGCTATGGATACAAAAAAAAATAGAATTAATAAATGTGTAAAATTTGTCTCATATGTGTTAAATGCAGTTGTTCAAATACTTTGGAGTTCATTTTTTTATCTAAAATTTTTGACTTTACATGTAAATCTCGATGGTTACTGACACTCCCTCTTCACGAAATATACTTGCTATATATCAAAAGTTATGTTCTGTTGTAGAGTTGAAAACAATATTTGGTCTTGTGATGACAAAACGTATGGTTGATACTTAAAGTTTAAATTTAATTAAAGCATTTAGTATATGATATACAGCGAAAGGTTCCTTTAGGAATGGGAGGACTTTGTCAGTGTTAAAGATACTTCATATATTTCTGCTTTGTTGTATTTTCGTTTGCCATTGCTTCAACGCCATCAGTTTGTTCTGTTTAATAAGTTTAAAATATCAATATTTTGACAGACCGGGCTCATGATATTTCCAATGCTTTTCATGATGTTGTTACATCAGAATTGATCTGCAGTGTTCTACTTTCCAGAAAATAAGTTATCAAAATGAATACAAAGACGTATCTTCCGGCTTGTCGTGCCAAGACCTTAAGTATCATTAAACATGTTAAACAATGATTCACGTTTAAAAATGAAATGTTCAAACATATCAATAACGATTATGAGTCGATAGTAACATGTTTTTATATTCAATATATCCAGCTCCTGAAGTAAATTTCCGGTATATTTGAACATAATTATCACATATTTTGGCCATATTTCATTAATTGGATTGATTCACTGACGAGGATTAAATGCCTGAAACGTGCATGTCTGGTCCACGCTGTTATTAAATCTGCCTTTAAATGATGCTATTGAATTTGAAGACGTTCAACATTTTTACCACATGGTGAGTGTCACTGCTGGTGGACCAGAAGTCCCCGTGGGCACATGTAGCCAAGTTCGATCAATTTCGATTGGTCTTTCATCAAACGCATTCGTAAATTTCTTTCTACAAAATTTTCACAAATTTCTGAAATGTTAAACGCCTTCAAATTCAATAAGCTGGGTCCTGTACCATAATATCCAAACCATCTTGCTACGTCTATCGGTATATTTGGACATAATTATCACATATTTTGGCCATATTTCATTGTTTGGATTGAGGATCACTGACGAGGGTTATATACCCGAAACGTGCATGCCTGGTCCAAGCTGTTAATTAATCTGCGTTTAAATGATGCTAATGGATTTGAAGACGTTTAACATTTGACCTGCCATGCAGGAATCATGCGTTCTATACTTTTAGGTACAGAATGTCGTATTGTGGTTTTGTTGCGTTGTGTTTCTTTCTGGCTCTTTAACTCTGTGTATGGTACTGGTCCGGTATTCTTAGACGAAAGGAAAACACTTCAAACGCCGAAGTCCATTAATTGATAAGAACTTTAATCTAACAATCAGACAATGGTGAAAGGCGGCTGCTGTGCCGGCATGCAGGGAGGAGACCCGTTGGACACGGTCCCCACAGGGAGGAGACCCGCCTGGCAAACGTCTATGATTGTCTGTTTCGGTCTGCTTTTTGGTCTGAATTGTATTTTCTGACCAGGACTTTTCATACAAGAGAACAAACAACTTGATTACTTCCCCATACCCCCAGTTATGAAAATGAAGCACGAATCTTGGCCGTAGGAATGGACGTGAACTCTAGATGTGACATAACTTATGCAACAAATGTCCGTACTCGCATACCAGCATCTCAATACCATAGCAAGCATGTCATAAAGTACAAACAAGTGCAGTCAAAGTTAAACATATTCAGATTAACAATCTCAATTAATATTCTTTATCAATTTCAATTTAGTGAAAATATGTCAACTTTTACAGTCTCTCACTAAAATCAATAATAGATACAGTCTGTCTTTGATATCATGTATATCACTTTCGGCACGAACAGTGGCGGATCCCGGATAAGATAATGAGGGCCATTATTTTACAGGAAGAATACTATTAACTGTAATAACAGGTAAACAATTTTCACGCAGTGAATACATTTTGAAAGGTCTTTTTTTCTTGTTTTAATCGCGAGCCTCAATTTGACAGTGTTTATTTAATTATCTATACCTTCATTTATTTCATCAGTATATGCTCTTGCATACAGGATGAGCTGTACAATGTAGATAGGAAGATCACCGCCAAGCCTGGAAAAATTAAAATGTTCAATCAAAAATTTTCTCGTTTGTCATACACCCTCGTATGGATTTCTCTACTAACAATTTTAATATTTAGGTCCAAAATAGGGTTTTCTTAGTTTTTAACGTTTGCCTTGTTAGAGTCAATTCTTGTGGATAAATAACATTTTCATACCTTTCAAAAAAAAAAAAAACAACAGGATTGTCGATAGTAAGAATAATATCATCCAAGTACCTAGAAGTACCAATGGAACATTTATATCACCATGTTTTCTTCACTTCTGAAGATTGTGGATAAATTCTTTTTCATACATGTCTAAAAATAAATTTGCATCACGAGGCGCAATATTAGTACATTTTTGTACCAATAGGGATCCCTACAACACAATATTAGAGATGCTCACCAAATCTTACATATATGTTGTCAAAGAGAAAGGACAAGGCATCATCACATGTCCATGATTTGTATGATTTGTATTTTGTAGCTCTCGATTCAAACACCATTTAATGAGATTGGACAATTGATCATTAATCTTGTCGCGAGGAAGCGTGGTGCACATATTTGAAAAGTCATATGAAGAAATAACATTGGCTTGAAAATTTCTAGATTGCATTTTGTCAATCACATCCTCTGAATTTTAATAGACCAAAATAAATAGAAATCGTTCATTTTAAGAACAGTTTAACAATATTTTGCTACGTGTTCCTTTATCTCCGTGAGTGCTGACGTCAGATTTCCAGAAAAAATTGTGGATGAGCAGTTGCTAGAATTAGCAATGTATCACATTTTGTAAGGAGACTTGTGCAGTTTGGGTATGTAGTATATTGTAGAATTTAAAATGATGGATGTTGAATGAAGAAATTGTACTGTTATGTTGGGGACACTTCCGTTGCTATCGATATTGGTATTTGTAGACGGAAGTTCCGAAATTCAAAGTGATATATAGTAACGCTTCAAATTATTATGGTGTTGTTGGCTGCTTTACCTGCAGAAGCGAAGACAAATTTTCAATGTAAATTACGTAATTTTGATTTGAAACATCTTTCAGATTTAGAACTAGGATTTTCAAAAAAGGTGAGGATTTTTGTAGAATGTTAAACGTCTTTAAATTCAATAGCATCATTTAAAACCTGATAAATTTACAGCATGGACCAGACATGCACGTTTCGGGTATTTAACCCACGTCAGTGATCCTCAGTCTAAACAATGTAATATGACCGAAAAGTATGAAAATTATTATGCCCAAAAATGTACCTAAAGACGTAGCAGAATGGTAAGGATATGATGCTACAGGACCCACGTTTTAGAAATTTCAAGAAATTTTGTAACAGAAAATTTCAAATGCGTTGAAAAGACAGACGAGCAACCAAAGTTGATCGAACTTGGCTACATGTGCCCTCGGGGACTCTTGGTCCACCAGCAGTGACGCTCACCAAGTAGTTCAAATGTTAAACGTCTTAAAATTCAATAGCATCATTCAAAACCTGATAAATTTACAGCATGGACCAGGCATGCACGTTTCGGGTACTTAACCCTCGTCAGTGATCCTCAGTCTAAACAATGTAATATGACCGAAAAGTATGAAAATTATTATGTCCAAAAATGTACCAAAAGACGTAGCACAATGGGTGGGATATGATGTTATAGGACCCACGTTTTAGAAATTTCAAGAAATTTTGTAACAGAAAATGTCAAATGCGTTGAAAAGTTATCTATTCGAATGTCAATACTATCCAAAATAAGGTTTTTCCAGAGGATGCGATTCGACTCCTTCCGATTTACACCATCATTTGGTGTAGTTATCTAAGGGTTCCTTTAGTACTTCGCGACATTTAATTGAGTTCATCTTGGATGGGATTCTATACTTAGGTCCTTTTTAGAATACCACGGAGCTGTCTGTCCTGGATAATTAAACCTGTAACAATATGACCAGCTGGTTTATATACCAGGTATGCAGATGTTGCACATTCTCATGAAGTAGGACTTGATTCAAGTATTTAAGGATGCTTCTGTTCACAAGCTTAAGTCTGTCACTGCAATGACTGTCATTCATGATTGTGGCTTTAATTTGATTGAGCATTCGCCTTATTCACATGATCTTGCTTCATTAGATTGTCATCTCTTCCCAAAACAGAAAGCAGCTATTTCTTTCACCCATTTTCAATCAATTGATGACGTCATACTTGCTGAGGATGACTTTCTGACCAGTCAAGATAAGGATGCTGTGACATCTACATGTATCTGACAAGAGTCAGAAAGTTATAAGCAATAATATGAAAGTGTGACTACCATCTTTGAAGAAACGTCTAAGTCCAAAGTTGACCCAAGCCTCTGACCCCATGTGCAATTTTAGGAATTATAGGTAAGTCATAAGTAATCATATAAGAGTGACTTTATTTAAAAGTGTGACGGACGGACGGACAGAATTATGGACGGACGAACATGCAGACAGACGCCGAACAAAATGATCCTTATGTGCGCTATACTTCGCAGGCGACATAAAAAGTCTATGGGATTAGCCCATTTCCAACAACAAACCTTCTAACACGAATGAATAGATAAATGAGTATGACAGTAGGATGTAAATCAGCAAATTGCAAAAAACCCAACTTTACAATAATGATGAAAATAAACACATCCCTAAAAAGCTTATAGGTCAGGGCCGCCTTGGATATAACAAACTTGTAAGGCAATGTCCATCTGATATTCTAGCGGGGGGGGGGGGGGGGGGGCAAATGTTTTTTTGTCGCAGCAAGATTATGTTTTAGTTCCATACCGGGGCAAAATTATTTTTTTCTTGAAAAGTTAGAGCAAAGAATTTTTTTATAACAATTGATGTGGATATTAAGAATATCTGTGTTTTTTCAATAGAAATTCTTTATTCTTACTTAAATTGCTCTAAACATTACTTTATTTTTATGTAAAACTTTACAATATGATATACAATTTTCAGTGAACAAAATGTACATAAGGTCATGTAACATGTAAGAGGGCCTGAGGGGAGGGTCTTCTAGAGAAAGTTTTACATTTAGAAAGAAGACTGGTGAAAAACTTAATCAAATTCGCCTTCCAATGCTGTATATAAAATCAGACACTATGGTGATACATGTACCTTTTAATAGTAGAAAAATATATTGATAATGTATAATGTATAATGAAGCCCCTTGTTTCAGTCACATGCATACTATTGATATTTTAAATATGACTTTGCCATTTCAGAAGGAAACTATAGCGAGTGAAGGGAGTCAAAATGCTTTTATATAAAGTAAAAACTGCGGCGATCGAAACGAGCCGAAAAATTTTCAGGAATTTTAGCGAATCTTATTTTCATTCTTCAAACTCAGATTACATGTACTTGTAAGAACAAGATTATTTTTTTTCTGTCACACCATAAGCAATTTTTGTTTCATCAATGTTCAGAGCAATTTTTTCGAACCCCCCCCCCCCCGAATATGTAATGGACCCTGCCTAAAATATCTATGGGGACTTTACGGTAAATAATCTGTACTTCTTCAAAAATTTGGGACAACACCAGCATCAGAGTATGTAACAAGGGAATGTCATTGCCTTTAATTTGCGGTGACCTAATAAGCAATACTAAAGGATCAAAGGCAGATCAAATTTCAACAACATATTTTTTAAAAAAAATTGTTGGTCGCCTGCTTTACCGAGAATATGATCCTAAAGCCATCAAAAGAACATTTGGCATAGTACTGGATCCATCTGCAGTTTGTTACCAGTATCTTTTCCAACGTTTTAAACTCCCCAAGCGTGACGACGGAAATTAATGACGGACCCTGTCCAAATCTCTCGTAGAAGACGTGGTCTTGATTCTTTGTCCAATCTGAAAGTTGTTCACACTTCTTGACAGATTGATCTTCTAAATATCTCTACAAACCAGCTGGCCATGTTGTCACATGTGACTTTTTTAATTATCCAGGAAAGACAGCTCAGTAGTCTTCTTAAAAAAAGGACCTAAGTATAGAATCCGATCCAAGATAGATTTTGTCAAATGCCGTGAGGTGCTTGCGGAAGCCTTCGATAATTATACGAGAAGATGGTGTAAATCAGAAGGCGTCGAACTGCATGCTCTGAATGACTGGAAAAACCTCATTTTAGATATAACGGATATTCGAATAGATAACTTCCATAAAAACCCCCATCTTTTTTCAAAATCCACGTTCCAAATCAGAAATCAAATCCAAACTAAGTAAATTACATGAAAAATATGTCTTTGCACCAGCTGATAAAGCAGTCAACAACACCATTATCATTTTAAAACGTTACTACATATCATCTTTGGTTTCGGAACTTCCCTCTACTTATACATATATCAAAAGCAATGAAAGTGCATCTAACATTTTAAGCAAGCATAACAGCGAACTGTCTTCATTCAATATCTCTATTTCTAAATTGGATCTCCCAACACTATATTGCATACCGAAACTGCACAAGTCTCCTTACAAATTTCGATTTATTGCTAATTCTAGTAACTGCTCCACTACAACTCTGTCTGGAAATCTGACGTCAGCACTTACTGCTATTAAAGAACACATTGCTAGGTATTGTGAAACGGTTCTAAACAGGAACGATGTATATTTATTTTGGTCTATTAAGAATTCAGGGGATGTGATTGACAAAATGAAATCTGGAATTTCCAAGCCAATACGATTTCTTCATACGACTTCTCTAATATGTACACCACACTTCCTCATGACAAAATTAATGATCGATTATCTAATCTCATTAAATGGTGTTTTGATCGAGAGCGTAAAACTTACATTTGTACATCTGAATCGAAGGGTTTTTTTTTCCTCGACAGGCTACAAATCATACAAATCATGGACATGTAGTGACCTGTGTAATGCCTTGTCCTTCCTCTTGGACAATATTTATGTTAGATTTGGTGAGGATCTATACAAGCAGGTTGTAGGAATGGGTACAAACTTTGCGCCTCTTCTTGCAGATTTATTTTTATACACTTATGGAATAGAATTTATCCAAAATCTTCAAAAGCAAAGAAAATTTGATGATCTGAAATGTTTCAATAGTATAGTATAGTATAGTATAGTATAGTTTATTAGCAAAAAACCACATAGTTTATATGCATGAGACATATATATAAATTCACAATAGTAATAATAATATAGAGTGATCGAACAATAGGAGGAAAGACATGTATGTAGATGGAAAAAACAAAGAAATTACAACATGGTGGATCTGAGCTCACAAGCACATTTCAAATATTTAGCTAAATTACATAATTGTTTTCTGTTTTGTATGGAAAATAATTGAACTAGTTTGAACAAAGAGGGACGAGTTGAATAGTAAGGCTTAATATATTGTCTTCTTAAATCATTATTCAAAGGACAAACTAAAATGAATAATACTTCTAGGTATCTGAATGATATTCTAACCATTGACAATCCAGCTTTGTGAAATTTATCCACAAGAATAAACACTAAACAAGGCAAACGTTACAAATACAGAAACACCGTTTTTGGACCTATATATCAAAATTGTAAGCGGAAAGATTCATACAAGTGTATATGACAAAAGGGATGATTTTGGATTCAACATAGTAAATTTTGGATTTTCACCGTAGAAATTTACAAATTACCAAATAACTTTTAGGTCAAGGTTTCCGCTTTCATAAACTCGTTAAGACTTTCTGGAAATTTTACAAAAATTACAGTCAACTTCTATTAAAATTCGGATCTATACACACAATAGAGTACACTTACTTTGGGTATTACACAACCTGTCTTTTATGGTGATATGATAAACAAAACTAGATGGATCAAAGGTAGGCAGCATAACCAGCAAAAATGCGTCAGAATCATCAAACGCCTTTTATACCGTGGATAAGATCCTAATGTCACCAGACGGACACTAGGCTTGGTACTTGACCAATCTACAGTCTTGTACAAGCACATCCTTGAGACTTGCACTGTGACTGACTGTGACGACGGGACTCCATGACGGACCCTGTCCAAACCTCTTTAGAGAGGACAGGGCCCCGACCACCTGTCCTCTCTGAATGTCAGTCGGACTCCTCGGGTGATTACATACATGAGCTCGCTACAGCTGGCAGAGCACGGACTGTATTACGCATGCCCTCTTTATATATCCATTTACATTTTCATCTGTGTTTCTGGGGCCTCTGCGTTTCGCGGTCTTGTTTGTTTGAGGTCATCTTACAGTGAGGAGGTTGTTTTGTACCACAATTGTACGATCTTCAAGACCTCTGGGTAATTGGAGAAGTGAGAGGGTTGTGCGCACGCAATCCAGGATAACCACACCATTTGCTACTTGTGTGACAAATGGCCGTCCAAAGTCGGCAGCGGTTGCCCATTGGTCTCGTCGGTTTATGTGTAGTCTTATGTGTTTGATGTTTACGTGTCGTGTGTCTCTTTTCCGCCTCGTGCTGTACTCGTCTTTTGTGTTTTTGTATCGGGTGTTTTTGTGTTTTGCTGTTGATGCTGCAACGGGGTCTTGTAGGAGATCTCCTCCCTTCTTGTGCTTTTTAGCTCACCTGAGCCATAGGCTCAAGTGAGCTATTGTCATAGTGTTGCGTCCGTCGTCCGTCGTCGTCGTCGTCGTCGTCGTCGTCGTCGTCGTCGTCCGTCGTCGTCGTAAACTTTTCACATTTTAAACTTCTCCTCCAGAACGGCTGAAGGGATTTTGATGAAACTTGGTAGGTATGAAGTACTCATGGTCCCCTACAAGTGTTGTTGTTTTTCGTCCGGATCTGTCAACAGGTGGCGCCACCACAGCCAAAAGTAGGTCACGGGGGGTACCCTCCTTTGACAAACTTCTTCTTCAGAACCGAAGCATGTATCGACAAATCGAAAGCATCAGGATGATCTAGAGAGATGTCTTAAGAAGTGTTGTTATTTTTGGTTCCACTTCGAAGTCAAATTTTTGACGCGTTTTTGACGTCTTTTCGGACTTAGTCAGAAATGCACATTTTTGCACTATTTCTTTAAATAACTCAATAAGTGTATGATTTTACACACTCATTTACTACATATTTATCATATTTAACTTACTTAATGCTTTGATATGTATTTTATGCTTAAATTTTATTTTTTTGATTTTTTATGAATTTTTTTCTTATGTAAAAAGGAAGGGGGGGGGGGTGATTTTCATACATTTTCTGCTTCTTTTCTATAACCACTCTTCAGATTGTCATGACAATTTGTAGGTATGAGGTACTCATGCATGGTACCCTACAAGTGAAAGAATTTTGTCAAGATATCCACTTTTGCTTTTTTTAGGAATATTGTTTAAGATTGTACATAGGTATAATGTATGTTTTCCATGCCAATGGACCCATGGGGAGTGGCTTCAAACCCCGGCGGGACCCCAACAAATTTTTTCCCTTTTTAGCTCACCTGAGCCATAGGCTCAAGTGAGCTATTGTCATAGTGTTGCGTCCGTCGTCCGTCATCCGTCGTCGTCGTCGTCCGTCGTCGTCCGTCATCGTAAACTTTTCACATTTTAAACTTCTTCTCCAGAACGGCTGAAGAGATTTTGATGAAACTTGGTAGGTATGAGGTACTCATGGTCCTCTACAAGTGTTGTTGTTTTTCGTCCGGATCTGTCAATAGGTGGCGCCACCACAGCCAAAAGTAGGTCACGGGGGTACCCTCCTTTGACAAGCTTCTTCAGAACCGAAGCATGTATCGACAAACCGAAAGCATCAGGATGATCTAGAGAGATGTCTTAAGAAGTGTTGTTATTTTTGGTTCCACTTCGAAGTCAAATTTTTGACGCGTTTTTGATGTCTTTTCGGACTAAGTCAGAAATGCACATTTTTGCAGTATTTCTTTAAATAACTCAATAAGTGTATGATTTTACAAACTCATTTACTACATATTTATCATATTTAACTTACTTAATGCTTTGATATGTATTTTATGCTTAAATTTTATTTTTTTGATTTTTTATGAATTTTTTTCTTATGTAAAAAGGAAGGGGGGGGGGAGTGATTTTCATACATTTTCTGCTTCTTTTCTATAACCACTCTTCAGATTGTCATGACAATTTGTAGGTATGAGGTACTCATGCATGGTACCCTACAAGTGAAAGAATTTTGTCAAGATATCCACTTTTGGATTTTTAAGGAATATTTTTTAAGATTGTACATAGGTATAATGTATGTTTTCCATGCCCAATGTTTCAGGTGCAACTGCAGGGAAAAAACCTTCTTTGTATGATTAATCATTTTAGATCGACCTTTCATCCATAGTTACAGCTAATTCAACAATACAGATAATTCAACAAGTGACACATGCTTCAATGTCTTATTGATTGACCTTTTATGTGATATGATTCAATTATTTAAATTCTTTATACTTATTTAGAATTTTATTTTTAAAGTCGGGAACAAGATTTCAAAAGCGGCCGTGTTTTGCCGTGTACCCGAAGGGGATTCCCTATGTAGAAATGTGATACCTTTAGTACTGTGATACATTTCAGGAGATACAGTGCAAACGGAATAGATTTTTATTTAATGAAATGTGCATTATACTTGGAACACTTTCATAATGGTTATCATTCATGTACTTGGAACACTTGCATATACTTGTTATCATGTATAAAGTTTGCTCGAATTTCCTCTGTCTTAGACTCTCTTAGATGAAGTAATTTACGGACTGATTTCTTGAAGAAACGTCTAATGAGTAATCTCTTCCTCCGGATTTTGAGAATGCAAAGGACATTTAATATCTGAAATTCTTGAAATAAATAATTCAGTTCAGAGTTCCTGAAATCTTCCTATGAAATGTTGGACCACAGAAAGCTGTTGTTTAAATAGAGTAAATAAATTATTATTTACAACCATAAGCCACTGTGTTCGACATCTTGTATGTATCATATTTCTAAGACGAACACAGAGGCCTGAGGTTGTGAATAATAAAACATTTTCTCTCATAAAATGACAGGTTCCTGTGATAAGACATTTGGGATTTTTTATCTGTTCAAATAATAGATACATGATGAGTTTTTATCGGACCAAATAACTTTTTGTCGGCAAATCCTATGCAACCGATACATTTCATGAACTCTCTCTGCTAACAACTTGTCCGTGTAACAGACCTTTGATGAGGTAAAACAATTTGTTAACATTAAATAACGATGTCGTAGGTCTGCTAGTTGGACAAGCTTAACAATTTCATGGGCCTTTTAATTTGTTTCAAACTACGAAACCTAGAGAAACCACTTGAGTTGTTGAACAGTGTATGCTGAAATGCGACGCTCCTTCTCGCCTGTTGAAATATGCATAGGCAAGAAGCGCCGCATTTCAGCATATTCACTGAAAATTATTTGTTCAAGTGGCTTCACTGGGTCATGAGGTTTGATACACCATACACTGCTTTTTGGAAAACAAACTGGCCCAATTTCTGCACAACTCACTTGAATTGATAAATATTGGATTAAAACGATTTTAACTGTACGTTTCATGTATTTGAGATGAAATCAATACTATTCAAAAGCATTCATAGATTTCAGTATACTTTAATATGAATAAAGGCAAAACCGAAAAATCTTTGTTTTTTATGCCCCTGGAATAAAAGATTCGGGAGCATATAGTTTTTGGCCTGTCCGCCTGTCTGTTTGTCTGTCTGTTTTCCGAAAAACTTTAACATTGGGCAAAACTTTTAAATGGAAGCTGGTGATAGAGGTTTCATATTTCACATGTGTATTCCTTGTGACAATACCTTTCCATTGATACCAAAATTTTTGACCTCGTGACCATAACCTTGACCTTTGACGTACTTCTCAAAAACTTTAACATTGGACATAACTTTTGAATGGTAAGTGATAGAGGTTTCAATTTTTACATGTGTATTCCTTGTGACAAGATCTTTCCATTGATACCAATATTGCGCTGACCCTGACCTCTCACATACTTAACAGAAAATGGCGTTTATACTAACAAAGATGCCGCCGGGGGCATTCTCGTTTCACAAACACAGGCTTTATAATTTCTGGCATGCTAGCTATCAATAATGAAAGGTTTTGTGTTCAATTTTAAATAAACTTAATTTATGAAATCATTTAATTGTTTTCTTCTTTTTCTGCTGCACATTAATGTAAAATATGATTTTATTTTTGATTTTGCATAATTGAACTATACTAGCTGGGCATATGACGTTGGACCACTTTATCCGTCTTTTCAAATCAGTAAAAAAGTTATTGTTTCGAAATGTGGCTATTTTTTCTTTTTTGTTCTTTTAAAGGTTGTCTGAAAACAAAAACTTCTCTGCATCCGGCAAAAATCTTTTTAGTAAGGTTGAGGGCTAAAATCCTGGTACTGGCACTATCAGTATTCAATGTCAGTATGTCAATTAGAGCGTGCATGGGTATCAGATGAGCGTTGTGCCCCCTGGGGCTCTTGTTTTAAGCTAGCAGAGCACGGACTGTTCTAAGCATGCCATCGAGGTTTTATATCAATTTAGATATTATCGGTTTTCCTTGCGTTTAACTTTCTTGTTTCCGATTCCCCTACAGACACAAATTGCTTGTTTATACAGAAACGTCGTGTCAAAGGTGACCTCAGTGTATCCGAATAAGTGGAAGAGTTTTACGCAAGTTATATGGATAACTAAACCATTTGCTATCAAATCATAGTCGTATACCGGGTACACATTGGTCTCCGTACATTCATTTGTCATTATGTGATTTTTCTGTACGTCTGTTTCGACTAATATTCGTATGTGTGTATCGATGATTGTAGTACTTATTTTTGTTTTCTATAACGCGTGTATCTGATGACATTAGTGTTTCACATTCTTGTTTGTTTGTCCAACTGAGCTAGTACAGGGTAGTAATCACAAATATAGAAGTACGATTTTGCTATATAAAGAACAAAATGGAAAATTCGAAAATCAATAACCGAAGGGTACACAGAATCATGATAAAATAGGAACCAAAGGAAAGAAACCAAATAATCCATCATATGATCAGGAGCCGACTCTTATTTAGTGAATGAGACACAAGGAGCACAAGAAGAGTAAACAACACATGCAACGTCCGTCCCTCAATTCAAAGATCACATATAAACCAACGAGACCAATAGAAAACCGTTGCCGACTTAGGACAGCAATCTGCCACGCAAGTAGCAGACGATGTAGTATCCGGATTACGTACGCACAACCGTCCACTTTTCCAATTATCCAGAGGTCTCGAAAAGCGCACAATTGTGGTGTAAAATAATATCAAAATCACGTCATATGCAGGCGTTGAAGGGATATTACTACCAAGAAAGTTTGTGATGCTAAAACTGAAGTCACGCTTGCCATAGAGGGAGGTGTTCGTGTGACCATCAGTGTCGTAGAACAGCATTATGTCCAAATACGATTCTGAATGATTTGTCTCTGTGGTTTCCTTGATTTCAATCTCTGAAGGATACATTTTGCTGAGACAATTTTGGTTTATTGATGAAGCTTCTGTTCCTTTTTCAAAATTGCAATTAATCTAGACAACATTGCTTTCACTTATTGGAAGACAAGTAACATCACACAAAAGTATAATTTGCAACGGGCGCAGCAATACACATAGATACACCAATGCATAACAAAAAAATCAAAGTAGACCAGAAATATCATACATGAATTAGAATGACAACGAATAATTCTATGAAGACCAATGAGCACCGGGACCAACTTTCGACAGCCATACGCAATATAGCAAATGGTGGAGTCATCGAGGTAATATGTATAGCAGTGGTGCAATTGTTTATACGGAGGACAACCATTCAACACATAACACACTATATTGAATTTGGAGGAATCTTCGTTTGCTTTAATGTCTGCTTCAGAAAATGTAGGCATTTTTTTTCGATGTGAATTATTATGAATACATTCTTCCAGAAACACATTGCGAAGTATGATTTCTTCACGAATACATTTTGTTAAAATAATACGAGAAGTAAATGACAAATATGGATAATGACCATGTCCCTGTATACAGCACAAAATCGAACTCCCGATATTGGAGTGAGACCAGGTGCCCAGAAAGAGTAAGCATCTCCTGCTTGCATGCAACACCCGCCGCTTCAATTTGGTTGAACTGTCACATCCGGTTACTTCCATTTCGGAAGAAATAGAGTACAAACTTTGGTTGGATGGTTCAAATCGTCTATGACAGAATATCATCCACCATTCTTGAGAGTGGGACATCATAGTGTATGACGAGTTCCCTATATCGACCGTAGAACTTCCTGAGTGACGTTTTAGTCGGTCACAAACATATCCCTAACTGAGAAGCTTATCTGAAAGACGCCTAGCTCTCAGAACAAAATCCGTATATTTGGTACTTGCTCTGGCATAGCGTATCAACTGAAATATGAACACGCCATAAGAAGGCGATGAAGGGATGCTGCTACTCAGAAAAAGAAGGTTTGTAATGTTGAAATTGAAGTCGAAACGTTTGTCATAGAGTGAGGTGTTCACGTGACCTTCAGTGTTGTGGGACAACATTATATCCAAATAGAATGCAGATTATTTGTCTCTGTAGTTTCTTTGACTTCAAGCTCCGAAAGATAGATACTGCTGACTCAGAGGTAATCCGCGAAGTTTGGATTATTAGTGGACAACACATCGTCTATGTATCTGTAAATGAAGTTGAAGTCAGAAGCTAAGTACCTTTTCCCTTCAGAGACCAAAGATTAAATAAATTCAGCTTCGTACGAGTAAAGGAAAATGTCGGCAAGGAGTGGGGCACAATTAGTTCCCATTGGAATTCCGACATTTTGCTGGAAGACCTTTCCTCCAAACACCACAAAAATCTTGTCGATCACAAAGTTTAACATCTGAATGATATCTGTTTCAGTGTACTTATTTTCAGAATCGGACTTTTCTTGTACAAAGCAGGTTTTGTCATGGTTAACAACAATAAATTTGTATTTGCGATTGCCGTCCTTACTTGTAAACGCATTACTTATAATTTTTGCGAGTCTTTCTTTCAATTTAGAATGTGGGATTGTAGTGTAAAGTGTAAAAAATCAAAGGCTTTGATCGAATTGACTCTACTAATATGAGTGGATTTCAGATGTTCTAAAAGTTCCTTTGAATTCTTTAAAATCCACATCTGGTTGAGACCGCTGCGAGAATATACTGTCGAACAATATTTTGAAGCCCAGATTTGATTTTCAGATAAAACTTTGGTGAGTAAGATGGATACAGATTTGGTAGAACATTTTAAGGAACCAGCGATGAAAGGTTGTTTGTACGGATTCTTATGAATTTTAGGTATTTAGTATAAGTATGGTCAATCTAAATCTAATTGTTAGTGATGAAGCCAAAGGAAGCAAGAGCTGATTTGCTTCAATATATTTATTTTTGGAAAGAATCAAGCATATCCAATTATATGTACATATAGGTACATGAACTTTAGAGTTCTCTTTACTTGATAAAAGTATACCCTCTTAGCATCGAATAAACGAGGACTAGACGATGACTTGATAGGCGGATTTTCCCTTTTGAAATTCTTGAATACAACCAAACCAGCCGTATCGCATCCAAATTGAATATCACCGGGAACATGCTTAAACACACAGTCAACAGATGGATACCTGCTACAATCTGCAGGGAGAGGCACGTCTAAAATATCCTCCTCCATATTTGTTACATTAAGATGAGGTTTGTCTTTCTCAACCACTACAACAACCAGGTTCCTGTTATGTTTACCCCATCGTGTAATAGTTTCTGGACATTCATACTTAACCTTTACATCCTTATTGTTAAATTCGGGTAATGCCATTACAAACCAATCTTTCCATTCATATTTGCTACTTAAGAAATTATATAACTTGTCGACAAACGATGAGTCGTTAAGCTTGTGATATTCTGCCAATTTTCTGTCTATATCAATTCGAATGTACTTTTCCGCTTCTTGTTTGGCTACAATATCTTTTTTCTTCATTTCGTTCCCTATTTCTGTGAGCTTCTTTTCCCAATTGTCCTGAACGACAGATGCAGTGAGATTTCCCTTCCTTAAATTATAGTAAGCAATGCAACTTGATACACCGCGTATAATCAAAAGTTCAACTCTTTTCATCTCATTTTGAGATCTTGTACGATTGCCCTCTGTATCATGAAGTATGGAAGTTAGTATGTTCTCGCCAAATTGTGGAATGGACATTATCCCCGTATAGAGTGCCTCTAAGGAGTTAATACAGCCATCATTTCCTTGCCTTAAAACTAAGCTTTCAAATACAGATGTTGTACTATTTGATGAATTTAAGTACTGGGCAAGGAAACCGGACATTACCATTATCTTCATTTCGTACGGAGCCCAAATTTTTCTTGTCGATGCCTTCATGATCTGATTTTGAAGTATTTGAAATTTAGTCAGCGTATTATCAAACTGGGAGTCGACGTCTGCAAACTTGTCCTTAATCAATTTCATCTGTGGACTATCAGATGTGGGTAATAAAGCACTAACCAAGGAAACAATAGGACCAATGGCTCCTAAAAAGGGAGCCAATTTGCCTGCAATCAATCCAATAGTTTTGAACGTTTTTGAGAACTTTTCATCGCCGAGGGCTTTGAGGATTTCTGTACCTGCAAGTGCTCCAAGATTAACCTTGTTTAGAACAGTTTTTTCTTCAGCAGTTTCACCTCCTGCATGTCCGATGTTGGCCAGTACTACGGCAAATAAAACCAGGATGAAATGCATCATAAACCAACCTGAAAACATGAATGATTCCATGTAAACTTGTTGTGTAATAGGTATTTCAAAGTCTTTCTATGTGTCATCACGATTTAAATCATTTGAAATAAGTAGAAGATGCATATGGTATCTTATTGATGTATCTGTCAGCATCAAAACTCTATCAATAAGACGTCATACGTATGAAATTAATAGCTGTTCTCTGTAAGCATTTGCACTTTTATGAAGGATGCATGGCACGACATGTCTCAGATTTTGATGAAATTTATATATAAGGTTGGGTCTGACCCAAAAGTAAAAAAAAGATAAAAAAAAATTAACGTCATATCCGGTTGCCATGGAAACGGACTTTGAATATTGAAAAAATGCATTTTTGGGAGTTTTTGAATTCGGATACATCATTTACATGGGTTGTTCGAAAAGTTCGTAGACAACCGCAATATTTCAGAAATGCTTAACAGTAAGTGTACAATTGTCTTATCATAGATTCACGAGGTTTATTGAAATCAGTCCATACAATACAAAGGTAATTTAAAAAATTATGTCATTTATAACATCATCTTTATTATGTATCATGACGTTTCGCGGCGCAATACGAAAATTGAGATATCAAAATTGTGTACATGTGCATAATTTCTCTATTATTCCTAAACTCGAACGCAGGAATTGTCAATGTATATATAGTTAATATTTAGTAGTATTTGAAAGTTATCATAGAGAAATTTGAACCTGTTACGACTCGTTGGTGATTAGATATCACTGTTATAAGAAGCGCCATCAAAAGGTATGCGATGTAAAAATGACGTCTCTCTGCAATTTTGAAACTACGTGGACGCATTGAACTTTATTTCAAGCTATGGGAAACTCTACAAAACACCTTTCAAATGGTTAACATTGTTTTGGAATGCAACAAAATGTTTCGAGCGAAAGCCAATACACTACAACAACGACGAAGATAATTTATGAAAAATCATTCATGGAGAATGTTTAGGACAACATTAGAGAACAAAATTGACCGATCCAAACGTTCTGAAATGAAAATCTTGATGCAGTTTCTGTGAATAGATATAATGGGACCGGTGAATATCTCGAGCACATGATTGCCTAATCAAATGTGCATGATTTAGTTTTATATCGATTGACATAAAAAACAAATGACTTTTACCCAAATATGAATATAAACTTAAAGACAGAAGAAAGAGAAGAGAAGGTATAAGTTCTCTGTAATTTGCATGACGTCGTATTTGACGTCATTTGATGCGCCGCTTTCCGAAGTGACCCCTAATGAAATACACCGTATTTCTTTCATTATCGACCAATTGCTTCAAAGTTTGCACAAGAAGAACATACAATCCTATGGAATGAATTGATGTGTATATAAAATGTTTCTCGATTGTGATATAAAATTTATTAAATTTGTCTACGAATTTATCGAACAACCCTCGTATGCAGCATAATTCAAAACAAACACTAATGAAATATCAGTGACCTGTCTTTGCTTTTTCAAATTAAGTAAAAATAATGTTGGGTTTATGGTCTTATCTATATGTTTCCATGACAAGAACACAGGTACCCCATCAAAGTAGTGTTTTTGGCATTTTTTCAAAATTCAATGATAAATTCCTTACATTTTTCAGTTGTTTATGCAAATAATAGATGAGACATCACTATGGAAAGTTTGGGTATGTTGCAATGGCAACATGAACTCAAATCGCAAAAATGAAAACAATTTTAAACAATATTTAGAGAGCTTTTATTCCTAGATCATTGAATTTTAATTCAAAGTAATGATAATTAATGGATGTATTCAAGTAGATCTTTCAAAACATGAACAATTTTTCTTTTGAATATGTAGGATATAGCCCGTTGCTTTGGGAACAATTGTGTAAAATTGTCCATAAGCCCAATTGAGTCATTGGATACGGGCATCCAAAGTTAAGCAATGTGAAAATTTTTAAATCTAAAATAAAGTTTAGACTTTCCTTTATAATGATATGTAAAAAAAGTTGTGTAGGCCTGTTTCATTTTTTGGGGGAAAAGGCTTCGAGAAATAGCAAAAAATGCATATATTGTTATTGTATGGCCGAATTACCATAGCAACCATTAATTATCTAAAAGTTTTTTCTTGTGTTTTGAAAGAGGCTTACTCGATCTTTATCAATAATAAATCTAAACTTTTCTTTGATTACTAATGACTGTTTTATTGAAATAATAGAAAATGGTTGCCATGGTAACATATGTTCCCCATAGCTTTTATACGGTTTTTGAAATAGCTCGTTGTGTTGGATATATTCGAACATTCCTCATCTGTTCATCATAATGCAAAATTTTGAAAATAACTCTGAAGTTACAAAATAAGTAATATTTTAGACCATAGTTACCGTTGCCAAGGTAACTTATGTGCATTGCAACAAGTGTGTTTATCTTGAATTTGCTCATTCTATAAAATAATTCCATTTTCTTATCATATACCAATCAAGAGAGAAGGAAAATTGGAAGATACAAACAGCATTTTGAAATCAATATATTAAAATTAGCTAATGACAATATCAGAAACTACGATTGAGCTTATCTAAAATCTAAGGTCCTAATCTTTAGGATGCTTAGAAATTCTTCCTGCAGAAATGTCGTATATAAACCAAATTATAGAGCTTCAGAGTAGCTTAATTTTGCCAATTTCTCAACTTTAAAAGCCGTTGCCATGGTAACCAGATGATCTAGAAATGAAATTTTGGTCTAATTTACATTTTTTCGTTGATCCCTACTTATGTGTGAAATTTCATGAAAATCGGAGAGCATGCGTGCCGAAATTGTTTAAATGGTTACAGAGAATTGCTATTAAAATGTAGTATAATTGCCCACGCGAACAAGATACAGCAATATCTTTCTTTAAAATGGGTACCCTAATATAACCTATATCTTTCTTACGGCTAATGAAAGCACGTAGCTAGACTGATCTATATATAAATATACAATTACGGTGATGCATATGTAGGCTGAATATGCACCATATCTACTTTTACCTAATTGTTGGAAACAATCTTAAAGATGATTATCTTGCATGTATTTAGTAATTCAACCCAAATATTCAATAATCTACGGTTCGATAAATCATATTCAAATCGTTTAATTTCCATTGTTTTTTCTATGAATCGATGATGCTGATTTACCGATAAATTCTGTTCGTACCTGCATCAACAAAATAGGAAGTACGCACTTAGCAACGTTTTAAGCAACGTCATAAGCAACGTCGTTAGCAACACTATTTCAAAGCTGGAAAGAACGTTGATAAGCGACGAAATGAAATGATAAGAACGAGGTATCAACACCACAAATTGAGGGAAAACTTATGCATCTTACGCTACACACACAATGCAGTTTCCCCTCAATTTGTGGTGTTGATACTTCGATAAAACAAATAAATATTACAATGATTTCTTAAATCAAGAACTTAGAAGAACAAATGCACATGAGTAACAAGAGACTACATCTAGCTTTCATTCATAAAATAATTCCATACATTGATCTTATAAATACCGACGTAAAACGCTTTGTTAGTGTTCGATGTTTCCTGTTAAGAAACTTTAAATGACATATCAAGTACCCGAAGGTGCATGTCTGGTCGATGCTGCAAATTCACCTGTTCTTAAATGATGCTATTGAATGTGAAGCCGTTAAACAATTGTTCCACTTGGTGAGTGTCACTACTGATGGACCATGAATCCCCGAGGGCACATGTAGCCAAGTTCGATAACCATCGGTTAATCGTTTGTTAAATGCATTCGAAAATTTCTGTTTTCAAAATGTTTTGAAAGGAGAAGGTACATTATGGACCAAAATCGGCCCTATCTGAGAAATGAAGCAAACTTTGAACAATGAAAATACAAGATTTACAGAATGTAAATCAGTTTAAATTTTGAGAATCGGATATTCCGTTGCGATTTTATAGCAATTTGAAAACATGCAAGTACAAAAAAATGTAAGCTTTCTGTTTCACTGACTTTGTTGTCATGTGACGTTATGGTCACGTCGTGATAAAACGTTGTCAGATAACAAATTGCTGTATTCTTACATTATTCATAGTGATTGTTTTGCTCAAGTTTTTGCCATGAAACGATTTCATGAATCCTCGAAAATCTACGATTGCTAATTAAAGTATTGTACGTCGTCTTTAAGCTTCTGGGTTATAAAGAAAGATATATTACCGCTTAAATTTAAGATGGGGGATGTAGTGAATATCAGAAAGTCAAAGAGTCTGGAAGAGCGACTAGGGATCCTGTCCAAGGGGTCCAGGGTGTTCCAGAAAGGGGACGGAAAATTGTCTTACGGCGATTGACCGTTTTGCTTGATAAAGGCAGTATTGAAATAGCCATTTGAAATCTTTCTCATGGTAATTGGATTGTTATGAATAGCTATATTTTTGTATGATGAGCAAAGCAAGCCAGCGATTTATAGGAGGGGGGGGGGGTGTTTACACACCCCTTGCTGTAAGGGTACATGTTGACTTACTTAGTATAATTATCAGAAAAAGCCGGAGTTTCTTTTAGAGCAATTTGACATGCAAACAACAAACAGTTAAGTGGCGAGCGGC
Source organism: Pinctada imbricata (assembly GCA_033119305.1). NCBI lineage: Eukaryota > Metazoa > Mollusca > Bivalvia > Pterioida > Pteriidae > Pinctada > Pinctada imbricata. The sequence goes on along the minus strand of VSWD01000014.1, from coordinate 14,754,722 downwards.
AGGGAGCCAAAGAAAATAATTTTCCAAAAGATCGACATCAAAACTCAAGTATAAGCCCACCAAATGCCTTACTTACCGATTTTTTTTTTTTTTTTTTTTTTTGTGGTGGTGCACCAAACGCCCATCTAAATACGCCAATAAGCATTAATTTAAAATGAACCTTAGTTTGTTTAATATATGTACATTTATATATCTGGCTGCATTTAATGAATTGGGAATATACGAATAAAACATAAAATGAAACAAATGAATAGAATAAATCTTGCATATCACAGCCGTTGCAAGAAACTGTGATAGATGGCGCTACTGAAAAAAATTCGATAAAATCACGGTGAACAGGGGCTAGGCCTTTCAACTAAATTTTAAAATCCAAAAATTTTCCTTTGGAAGTGCTTCACGACTTTTGAATCTGTGTCTAAATAGCAGTAAGGAACTTTGAATTGGGAAAGACATGCTAATTATCGATAAATAATTATTTTTTTCTACCGAATTTTAAATTAAATTTGCTTAAGAAGGGAGGTAATTCAAACTATAAAATTTAACAAACATTTGATTCCCGGGACTCATCTTGAGTAACCGAGTTTTACGGGTTCTTTAAAATATGAAATGCACAAGAAACGAAATGAAAAGTAACGGAACGATTTTTTTTTTGTGGTCGGCAAAGAATTTTTACAAATAAACGTAATAGTAAACGACGAAGATATCATAGAAAAAGCCCTGTAGATTTCAATTTTAGGTTCTTGTTATCATTGAACTTATTAAATCAAAATTTACGAAAAAATTTGAAATCAAACGGTTTAAACACAAGTTGTTCAAAAAAGCTTACAAAACAAATTACAAAAAAAGATGAAATTTTCACGATTTTCAGATTTCTAAACTGAGTTGTACATATAAAATCTGAGTGACTAGATGAATACATTTCATTTAATATCAGAGATCCCTCTTCTTTTTGCATGGATTGTTTGCTATAGACATGTAAAAGAAATGTCCATATCGTCATGATTCTTCACTTTGAAAACAACCTCTTTTATCTAAAATACAGCTACATGCAGGGATAACTAGAAAAAATAAGGGGGGGGGGAGGGGGGTCCAATCCCATATTTCATTGAACAATTACTGGTAGACATCATGTAGTTAACTTATGATGGTTTTCTTTTTTTTGTTAGTTTAAAGCCGGGCAAAATTTGTCAAAAACATCGATATGGTACGTAGTTTTTTTTTATTTTTTTTATTGATGTAATAACCTTAAGAAACTTTTTTTCTTTCTTCTCCAGGAAATTTTTTTTAGAGGAAGGGGGGTGGGTTGGTCAGCCTATCCAACACATGGTTTTGAAAAAAAACTGAAGAAAAAAATTGAACTCAAGTATACGTATATATATGCAAATAGAGTCACAGAACATTCTTGATCAGATAAGAACGGTAAATGACCCAAAATGAAATTTGATTAAAAAAACAGGTACTTGAAAACGAGGTTTTTTTTCACTTTCATGGTGGTGTCCAAAGGTGGGAACCGATTATCGCAAATAATCGATTATCGTTCGATACTTGATTCCGATTATCGATTATGGCTCTCAATAATCGATTACATAGTGACATGATTTAAAGAACGAATCTTTATGAAAAGGTTTCAAGTTGAATTGTCTAAAATAATGTAAAATGACAGGCGTCCCGCCCCTCGCATATCCTTGATTAAACAAACTACTGAACGGCTATGTACAGGGTAGTCTTCTATTTCAAGGTTGTTCTGATGTAAAAGGAGTTACCAAATCTGAACTAAAAAAAAAAGGTATAGCCCATCAAGTCTTTTCAGTTGAGTTTAAAAAGAAGTAAACTTTTCTGTCTTTTTTTTTTTTTTTAGCTGAAACCCTGCGCCTAAAAAGTAAATATATGAATAAGCAAAACCTGACTCTTTTAACATAAAAAGTTTATTTCGTCATTAGGTAGTGAAATGTATTAATATTAACACATATGAAGTGCTGAAGTCATCATTGTCTTGACTGAGAGTAAATGGACAAATTTAATAATCGATAAAATTGCATTGGATGGCCAAACCATAAACTTTGAAGGCTCTGCCGATTCATCATCACTTATGATTTTGTATATAAGCTGGAAAAACATATCCTACTTTTTTGTAAATTCAAAGTGGGGGGGGGGGGGGTTCGGACTGATACCCCTCCCTAACCCATCCCCCTAGCTCTTGATTCACGCTTTCAAGTGCCGAGCGGACTTTAGGTGACATATTTTGAGTATAAGTTTATACAATTAAAACTCATAAAAATGTATATAGGGATGTATAAATTTATCAAATATTGAGAAAAAGAAAATGTAGAGCATAGCCCTGAACTCACACTTTTAGAAATAGATCATTGGCGGATCCAGGATTTCAGAAAGGGGGAAGGGACGTACATGTTTCTCATTTATCCCTTTGGAGTTTTTTATATGTGACCTTCAAATGAATTATATTTAATAATATTTAATGTATACTTCATCAGGATACTCAAATGTATATATCAATTAGGGTATCAAATGTTTTAAGAAAGTAAGGACTGTACTTTTTCTAGGAAGCGAGAAAACAAATAATGCTGCCGCCATCTTGGTGTTGAATCCCTCCTTAAGTGGTTAAAAACTGGCGAGCGAAAGCGAAAGTCAGTGATTTTTTTTAATCGTTACAAAAAGATGGTCAATATTAATCAATTACGATCTCCATTGCATATTATTCATTTATTCAAAATCAAAATTTGAAATTCAAAATCCCCCTTTACCCCCTATTGAAATGGCAGAGATCAATCCAAACAAAACATGATAGAAAACAAACTGCAGAAATGTATTGTAAAATCTGAATCGGATGCGCGAAAGTTCCCGTTGGCCTTTTCTAAATCAATAACTTTTGATTGAAAGGGGGGAGGGGAGAAGGTGCCCCCCTCCATATGCATATTAGGCATATTCACAGATTTTAACATTTAGAATACGGACTGGGTATACCCTACATGTACCTCTTTAATTAGCGAATGGTTGAATAACAAAATAATTTCAATACATGTATATCCATAACACAAAGTTAACAATTTTCAAACATTATTCACTTTTAATGTGTTCTTTAAAAACTTCTTGTCCACCCCTTAAATCCTTTGCAAGCATGGCATAGGCGACCGGCGGTCAACGCCCTTCAATTGAAACTGAATCATGCAGATATGAATAATGATTGATTACATCAGTTCCTCTTGTATGAGCAGTAAAGCTGAAATCTGTATTAATATAATTTCTGCGTCTTTTTTATAGGGTGGGAGCCATTGCCGTCACTTTTATTTTTATAAAAATGTGTAATATTGAAATAATTTTTCAATGTTATGGATAATCATAGGCATGCTCTTTCTCTCTCTCTCTCTCTCTCTCTCTCTCTCTCTCTCTCTCTCTCTCGCTCATTTCTTCTCTTTGTTTTCCCGCTACTTTTGATGCTGTTTTCGTTATGCATACTTATCGACACATTATATGTTTTTTTGTTCCTAACTCATGATATTTATCTTAACACATACAGGTATATCTGCTTTTTATTTTTGATGTTTATCTTAAACTGAGAAGTTCGGGATACAATTTTTAGTGAATACTTAAATGCCCCCCCCCCCCCTTCCCCCTTTATATAAGCAGAGTTTAACTAAATCGATTACATCTATGCCTAGATTTAACCCTGCCAGCTATTAGATAGTCTTTTATAGATCTGAAATGTAGTTTATAAAATATGTATAAAACGTACTGATCTTTGACTAACAGTTCCCGAGGCACATAGGGTGTGCAAGGGAAAAAATTACCACAGTTATATCGTAAACGAATGATTAAATGGGAAAATTTGTAATTTTGTTTTTCGTTTCATTTCGTTATTTTTCACTTCGTTTCATAGTTTAAAGGGTCTCAAATTTTACAGATATTATTAAAGAGTTCTCTCCCTTCCAATATATTACCACATGAACATTTGTAACTCGGTCTCAAAATCTGATGTGCAATTTTGTGCTATCTTTCTCTGTCCTTTTATTGTCTTTAGTACATGAAACAAATTAAAATATTATATTCAATCCTACCAACTTTGTCCAACAACCCAAAAGAGGTAAATAAATAAGAAAATTCATGATTTGAAGTGATTTTTGCGCTACATTTTTTATGAAGAAGCGCGAAAGGTTCCGATTCTGACACTTTGGGTACGAGTTGTCGTTACTCTCAGTCGACACAAGGAGTACAATATTAATACAACCCCCTTTATAATACATAAACATTTTTTGTTTTTAAATGGGGGGGGGGTTATTTTGTACTCTGTGTATTGTAGCCCTGTGAGTAAATTTCGATTTATTGATGTATTTACGAGAAGTCACAAGATAGCGAAAAAGCTACCAAAATTTTAAATACATAATAACTAATGTATATCAGGGTGATGTACTTTTCCAAAACAGTGTGTATTTGGTTTGGTTTGGTTTTGTTTTTCTTTCACCTAAACACCCCAAAATGTACACTACATTTGTATCGAACGGCTGGCATATTTTTTTTATATAAAATCGATATGCTATTTCTTAAAGGTTGGTGATGTTGATGGAGGTGGGGAGGGGGGGGGAGAGGGATTCGGAACCCTTTTAAACCATATTGTACGGCAGTCTTTCAATTATACTAACGGTAACACAATTTAAGCGAGTGATAACGTCAGGTCCGAAAATGCGATAGATTACGATTATGATCATTAAACATCCCAGATTATTCTATTTCCTTCGTATGCGAATGAAATGTTCTAATAATGCCTCCGTATGCGAATGTAATGTTCTAATAAACACACATATATTTACATGTATTCACTCAAGCCGAATGAAGAAAAGTTTAAAATAATGTCCTGTAGTAACATAGTCAAACGCGCATCCAGAAGGGGGGGGGGGGGGGCGGGTCGGTCACTTCCACTTGCAAGAGTTTTATTACACACGTTATTTTCAAAAGATTCTGCGCTTTCCTCGAAAGCCCATATATATTTCACTTTGGTCAATAAACAAGGGCACTAAGAGTGATGAAACTGAAAAAGACACGAAAAGGGGACTTGATCTGGAAAAAAAAAACAATTCGATGACTCGATATCGCTCGCCAATTTTTTGTATTTACATATCATTAATCAAGTAAAATGATGTGAAAATTCAAGCTTATAGTACTATGATGTGAAAATTCGAGAATTTAAGCTTTTTGCTCGCTATAAAGCTCGCCGGTCATCTGTTTTATTTATACATGTAATGAAAAATAGAACTGACAATCAAGGACTTTATTGTCTGGTGTGTAACTTCCCTCCCCCCTTTTTTTTGCTACTCAGAAAAAATCGGACTTAAGGACCAATCCTGAAATAAAATCCTGGATCCGCCCATGATTTTGACCGTCTAAAGAGATTTGTCGGGTTGATCATGCTTATAGAATGCGAGGCGAGGCAGAGTCTTATATGGGCTTGATCTCCGTGGGCGGTCAGTGACAAACCTTATTACTGCAACGCATACACAGCCAATTGTGCCTCACATGAAATTCATATGAAATGAGCATCATATACATTTCACATGAAACTTCATGTAAAATTCATATAAATTTCACATAAGATTTATGTGGAAAATATTTCACATGAATTTCACATAAATTTCCTTCACATGAACTTTTCTAAGTGACCTACACATGAAACTGAATTCACATAACAATCATGTAAAAATCTTCACATGAACTTCATGTGAAAAATTTCATGTAAATTTCATGTTCGTGCTCGTTTCACATAAATTTTATGTGAACTTTCACGTAAAGTTCATGTAATTTTCACATGAATTTCATATGAGGCACAATTGGCTGTTGGTTGGTTTTTTTTTTTTTTGGGGGGGGGGTGTTTTGTTTTGTTTTGTTTTGTTTGTTTGTTTGTTTGCTGCTGAAAATTTCTGTTTCGAGACTCCTTTTATGTACGTGCGAATTTATTTATACGGAAATAGCTGAATTGCTGACGGTCTACAGAAATTTTGATGGTGTGCACGTCGGGGATTGGTTCGAACAATCTGACTTCTCGATCAATCAGATTGCAAAAAAAAAAAATAATAATCCTGAGATGGGATTAATATATACGTAGGATTTTTGTTGGTAAAATATACCTCATATATATTTTTTGTCTCTGTCTGGTGTTATGCATAAGCTCTCTCTCTCTCTCTCTCTCTCTCTCTCTCTCTCTCTCTCTCTCTCTCTCTCTCTCTAGTATTTACTGTCTAAACTAGTATTGAATGCGTTCTATTTTATTTAAGAATTTTTTCTCGAGCACTATATATATATACATTTAAGTCATCTTTTTTTCTTCTCAGATTCATTTCTTACTCACTGAACCAACAGGCATATACAAAAAACTATATTTATAATACATTATGGAGTAGGTGTTCATAGTCGAATACAATGTAGTAAATAGTAGTTTTATTGTAAACAATCACTTCTAATGTTAGTAAAAGTACAGCTATACTTCAATTCGGATCGGGGGATGAAGGAACTGAGGATATAGTTTTAATAAACTGACAGATTTTCTTTAAAAAAGTAAAATTGGAAGAATTCTCAAATACATGTATGTTACTTTGGCCTTGCATGCGACTGCATTTTCTTACATCCCTATCAGTTATAGTGGATCCGTGATATTTGAATCAACGAATCTAAATTCTGGTTAACTTGCTCGTTTTTTGTTTGTTTTTTTTTTAATATTTTACTTCTAAAATTTAAGTTATTGTACCGGCGGAGATTTTATGCGACATGCTCGGTGAACACCTAGATCTACCCTCTATGTTAGTAAAATATATCAATGTTCAGCCTTTTTTGTTTGTTTGTTTTTACTACAAACGTTTATAAATCATACCGAATTTCAAGAAAAACCCGATTCCTGATTTGAATATGTCACGCCAGTGCATACACCTGCGGTGTCAAGTAAATGACGTCACTATAATGACGTCATAACGCCGTGCCGACGTGATCCATGCATTTTCCATATAGAGAATAAGTGTCTTAATTTGTGTTTTGCTACGGGTATGCAACACACAGCAAGTGCATTTATCGTACATGTAATGCGCGTTAGCGCATTTCATGCGATAAATGCACTTGATGTGTGTTGCATACCCGTAACAAAACACAAATTATGACATTTATTCTATATATATGCACCATAGTTGTCTGTTTCATTCTTGTTTTCTGAAATTGCTTTTTCTTGGTAAAAGGGTGACGTCAAAATTCATCTCGCCGCGGGTTCAGTTTGCAGGTCAGAACAGCCGTCGCGGCAAGTTTCTTTAGATCTTATGCATTGTGACGCCAAGAGTGTTAATACACGAATTGCAGCACGTTCCTTTCAATAGTAACATCTCATGGACTTACATTGACTGTGCATATATATACAAAAAAGACAAATCATTAATTTTCAACTAGAGCAAGAGCGTCTGCTACTAATTTTTCACCTTTAATCGACAGATATGGAGATTATTGATCCATTTTTCTACTTTTATTTTTAGCAGATCGTCTTGCTCTATATGAAATTCTCGAAATTATATGTGAAATTCTAGAGAAAAATCCGTATTTGTTAATCCTTCCTTGGTTCGATAAGCTATAATTGCGTAGGGGTGCATCAAGATGAAAAGCGCATTTTATGTATATATGTAATTGATCTTGTAGATAAATAAAATAAACCCATTTGATCAACTTTCACGATTTGAATTCCTCAGGAAACAACAGGGTCGATATGGGGTCTTAATGTACCTTCTCCTTTCTAAAATTGGGTCCTGTAGCATCATATCCTACAAATCCTGCTTCGTCTTTCGGTACATTTTTGAACATTATTTTTACACTGTTTGGCAATATTGCATTGTTTAGATTGAGGATCACTGACGAGGGTAAAGTACCCGAGACGTGCATGTTTGGTACATGCTGCAAATTTATCTGTTCTTAATTGAAGCTACATGTATTGAATTTGAAACCGTTTAACATTTGCACCACTTGTTGAGTGTCACTGCTGGTGGACCAGGAGTCCCCGAGGACACATGTAGCCAAGTTCAATCAACTTCCGAATCGGTTGATCGTTTCTTAAGCGCATTCGAAAATTTCTGTTTTCAAAAGTTCTTGAAATTTCTAAAAAGTGGGTCCTGTGGCATCATATCCCACTCATCGATTACGTGTTGTGTCAAGAGTCTTTCGATACTCTCAACAGAACCTCGTCTTGAACAGATCTGATCGAAGTGTCAGAGAGTTTTTTCTTCAACATAAACCAACATAACGATCAATCTTTTTTTCTCTAAATAAATAGAGACGTTTCGATATACCAACGACAAATATAAACTTAAATGATTAAAATCAATGAAAATAATCTTAATTTGATCAATCAACATGGGTTAATCATTTCGATGAATACATGTAACAAAACCTTTAGAAGAACTTAGAGGGGAAAATTAAGAAAAAGTTGTGTTCGAATCTTTATTTTATGTAATTATACTATTGTGCTTCCATACGTATGTAAGTGTCTGATCTTTATTTTTGCATTTGGTTTTTGGGGGGTTTTGTTGTGAGTGCTGCAGCCTGGTGTTGTTGGAGATCCCCGCCTTTGTTTTTTTTTTCGAATGTCATACACAAAATCTCATCCTTTTCCATACGGATTATCATTGACTTTGATAATTATATAAGATATAAGCTATGGTAAGAAATTGTCGGGAAATTATAATTTGTTTTTATTCAATTTACTGTAAATTGCTTTATTTTCGTAAGTACCAATTTTCGTCTATTCGTTAAAAATGACAATTTCGTCAGTACGTAAATTCGTCATCCCAGGGTCAATAAAATGTAAATTCGTCCGTTCATATGCCAACTTAACATTTAGATCCACCGTCTAATCGTCAAATGCGCCTTGTGTTTGTTGTCATAGTTTGTTTAACAATTATCGGTAAACAAACAATTAGAGATATGTATATCACCTACCTTGCTGTGAAAACATATTATTTAGTAATTAGAAGAACATTACATGCCACTTTGTGTTCGTATTCAGTTTTCATTGATTTGTCATTTGGGTATAACGTAATAATACTGTTTACAATGTCTTACAACTCGGAACCTTCAGCTTCTTCCTCCCTCCTTCACAGTCGCTCCCGGTTTATTACTAAGATTACCAGGAGACTGATACAATTTTTCCTTACTAAAATTAATTTTTTTGTCAGGAGTATTTATATTCGTCGGTACGTAATTTCGTCAAGGAAGGCATTGACGAAAATTGGTATCTGACGAATAAAAACCAATTTACAGTAATCTAAGCCATATTATACCCAATTGTTTGTTTTTAACATAAGTCACAAATATATACACTTTGGTTCGATCAATATGCATAGATCATAAAGATGTAGATAATATACACTGTGATAAATTTATCGTTTAACAATATTTGTATAATAATGATATGTAGTGGATAGGAAAATCAAATAGCATTAGAGATTCATTTGCAAGTACAGACACATAAAAAGCAACCCCCCCCCCCCTAAAAACCGATGAAGAAAGAAATCAATAATCAATAAAAAAGACAAACTTGGCTAAACGGTGAGGAAGGAGAAAAAAATAGTAAAACATGGAGATATATAGGAAAATTATCGATACCTTTATAGCCCTCCCAGAATCGAGGAACAAAGATGCAAAAACCGATTATTAATGATGATGCAGTCTCGAAAACAATGGCAAATGAATTAATACTACTTAATAGAACCACTATGTATACAACTATACCTAAATTTAATTCTGAACTTAAGAACATCGTTAACAGTTTTAATTTGTCTTCATCTTTTATAGTAACCACTGTGTATACAACTGTACCTAAACTTAATTCTTAATTAAAGAACGTCATTAGCAGTTTTAATATGTCTTCATCTTTTCAGTATGTTTGCTGTTTTAGGAATAAAAAAATCTCTTTTTCTCAAAATTCATCTGTTTTGCCCCAATTAAATCGCATTTTGAATTTGCCAATGTTTTATTTCTTAAAGTAGATGAATAGCAGTAATTTACACGTCTACATCTTGTTGTAATGATGCATGTTTCGAAATCAAACAAAATCAGTTTTTTTTTCTTTACAAAATTCAACATAAATGCCATCAAAATGTCACTTTCCCGTTTGAGAAAATGTATTATCTTTGATTCGTTTTAGATTTAGATTTAAACTATATTTTTAGCAGACAACTTACCTCTTCAACTGTGGAAAGCATAAAGCAATCTGGATGAGAAATGCAATTGATGAAGATTTATATAGCATTGAATGCTTTACAAAAACACAATCTCGTGAATAGAAGCACAAATCATACCTTACAGCACGGTCACGTGGATAGAATTTCTTTCTACGCCTTCTGACATAATCATATGGATAGATGTACTTACCACGCCTTCCAACACCGTCAAGTGGATAGAAGTACTAGCCACACCTTTCAACACAGTCACATTGATAGAAGTTCTTACCACGCCTTCCAACACAGTCACGTGGATAGAAGTTATAGCCACGTCTTCAGGTAAATCTGCATATTATTTTTTTCTGATATATATCGATTATATGAAATAAGTTATCGACTAATAACAATGTTTACCAAATAAAACAAATTATAAAGGTGTAAAATAAAGGAGTGGATGTAAGATAAATCTGCTGTCTTGGACCACATTTTCATTTCCGTCGGTTGACTTTTTTTAATGATGATGTTTTTGTTTGGTTGCTTGTCCTAACGCTTGTCTGTTTTATTGATTTTTCTATGAGGTATAAAGGAAAGGAGGGGATCCTCAACAACACCAGGTTGCAGCACCCTTAGCAAAACCCCAAAACACCCAATGCAAAAACACAAAGCAGACACGCACAGAAATAGACACAAAAGTGACAAGGAATATCAACACACACCACAGAAACATCAAACACAAAGGATCACACATAAACCAACGAGACCAATGGGCAATCGATGCCGACTTAGGACGGCCATTTGCCACGAAAAAAAGCAGACTGTGTGTTTATCCTGGATTAGTTGCGCACAACCCTCCAACTTTTCCGATTACCTAGAAGTCTCGAAGAACGTCCAATTGTGGTATTAAACAACCTCCTCACTGTTAGATGACTACACAAACAAAAGCTACACATATGAATATGTAAATGGATATAAAAACATAAAGCATACGAAATACAATCCGTGCTCAGCCGGCTGTAGCAAGCTAATGTATGTTATCACCCGAGGAGTCCGACTGATACTCAGAACAACGGACAGGTGGTCGGGGCCCTGTCTTTTCTAAAGAGGTTTTGGCGGGGGCCCGTCGTGGAGTCTCGTCGTCACAGTCAGTAAGAGTGCAAGTCTTCAGTGGATGCACTGGTACAAGACTGAAGATTGGTCACGTACCAAGCCTAGTGTTCGTCTGGTGACATTATGATCATATCACGGTATAAAAGGCGTTTGATGATTCTGACGCATCTTCGATGGTCATGCTGTCTACCTTTGATCCTTCTTATTTTGTTAATAATATCCACATAAAATGCAGGTTGTGAAATACCCAAATTAATGTACTCTGTACCATGTATTGGTCCGAAGTTTAGAAGTTGACAGTAATTTTTGTAAAATTTCCAAATAGCCTTTACTAGTTTGTGAAAGCGAAAACCTTGACCGAAAATTGTCATAGTAATTTGTAAATTTCTACCATGAAAATCCAAAACATCATTACATGCTTTTCCATTTCGTATTTCGTGTTGGGACATGGTTCTTTTTAACATCGATGATTCAAAATCATCGATCATTAACTTAATGAGACCAAGAAGTGTTCTGTAAACCTTTCAGAGTATAAAAAGGAATGTCCCAAATTTATTTTTTCACGATGTATAAAAGAAAGGATAGAATCTCCAACAACACTCGGTTGCAGCATCCACAGCAAAAAACCTCAAAACAGGCTATGAGACTCTCACAGACGCAAAAGGGATAAGGAACACCAACTCACACAATAGTTTCTTTTTCCTAGAAATCTTAATTCACAGAGTTCATTATTTTCATTTTTTCGCTCCAAAAAGGATCGAAATGATGCTGCTACGTCTTTCGTTATTCCTTGGACATAACTTTTACAGACTTTGGCCATATTTCATTGTTTGGAATGAGGTACAAATCAATGCAAAGAAGTAGAGCGCGTAGCGTCAACCAAACTAATTCCTACCCTAAAAGGTAGCTGTGGAATTGATCTTTCCATCTATATGAAATTTAATTTGTTTGAGGGTTCGCGCCCATATTAATCTAAAAAAAATTTGCCTAGCATAAGATGTTTTTCCTTCATTTTCTGTTATTCAGAAGAAATGACGTCATTACGTGACGTCATATCTTTCGCGCGTGACCTCACAACTACTTGAAATATGAACCTTATTTTTTCCCACATATTATAATGAAATATTAGAGATAGACAATCCTAATTTTCATGAAAAATACAGGGCCAATTTTAGGGACAAGTGAACCTTTGTGCATTTACTTTATAGAATGAGAGCACGATTCCAAATTTCATGTAGGGTCCATTCAATAACATGTCCAAATAAAATCTATGTTCAAAATAACATTGGAGGGATGGTGCTAAGACGTTAACCTCCTTTTCGATAATATGATTGGATGAAATGACAAGGTCCGCCACCAAATTGTCCACTATCATTATTTTGCCTATAACTCAGGTGAGCGATGTGGCCCCCTTGGGCCTCTATTTTTATTGAATTCGAATTTTTGTTTGTATCGTTATTTGTTGTAGTTGTCTTCGAGTATTTGTATTGTTGTTTGGTTTCGTTGTATTCGAGAATTTGAATGTATTATATTGTTGTTTGGTGTAATTGTATTTGAGTTATTGTTTGTATTGTTGTTTGGTTTCGTTGTATTCGAGAATTTGAATGTATTGTTGTTTGGTGTAATTGTATTTGAGTTATTGTTTGGTGTCGTTGTCTCCGAGGTTTGTTTGTATTCGAGTATTTGAATATATTGTTTGGTGTAATTGTATTTGAGTTATTGTTTGTATTGTTGTTTGGTGTAATTGTCTTCGAGTGTTTGTATTGTTGTTTGGTTTCGTTGTATTCGAGAATTTGAATGTATTGTTGTTTGGTGTAATTGTATTTGAGTTATTGTTTGGTGTCGTTGTTTGGTTTCGTTGTATTCGAAAATTTGAATGTATTGTTGTTTAATGTAATTGTATACGAGTGTTTGTTTGTTTTGTTGTTTGCTTTCGTTGTTTACGAGTTTTTGTTGGTATTGTTGTTTGGTGTAATTGTATTCGACTTATTGTTTGTATTGTTGTTTGGTGTCGTTGTCTTCGAGTTTTTGTTTGTTTTGTTGTTTGCTTTCGTTGTTTTCGAGTTTTTTTGTTTTTGTTTTTGGTATTGTTGTTTGGTGTAATTGTATTTGAGTTATTGTTTGTATTGTTGTTTTATGAAGTTTTCTTCGAGTTTTGTTAGTATTATCGTTTTGTCTCGTTGTCTTCGAGTATTTGTTTGTAATGCTGTTTTGTCTTGAAGTTTTGCTATTTGTTTTTGTTAAATGAAATACTTCTCCCGTGAGTTTTGCTGTACATTTTCAATGCATGGTTGTCTTTTTCAAATATCTCTTCCTTTTATTTTCTAATTTGAAAATAATGCTTTAAAGGATTTTATCTCTGATTTTTAAACTTCATGTTATGGATGTTAAGCGTCTTCAAATTCATTAGCATCATTTAAAAGCAGATAAATAAACAGCGGACCACACATACACGTTTCGGGTATTTCAAATATTTTATTGTTCTGGCTTCATATGACGGTTTTATGCAAACATTTCTCTTTGTATGATTATCTTGGATTTAAGGTTTCCATTAGTACATGTATGTATTTCAGACGATTTGTCATTAGTGACCCACCACAGTCAAACTATGTCAAGGGGTACCCTCCTTATACAAACATCTTCGTTAAAAGCAAAATGCATATAAAAAACCATTAATGAATAATAATGATCTAGATATATATGTTAATATTGATTCGCAGTAAAAACCTAAAAAAATCAGGTATGTTTGGCCAAAACATGTTTCAGATTTTAGACATTTTTTTAGTATACAAGGTGTATAAATAAACATCAAGGAAGTACCTAATCGTCATTCAATCTCAAAGTCGAGAAGGCAAAGCAAAATCGTGAGAATTCCCATCGAAACGGTTGCGAACCCCGGAATTTATATTATTCCGAAGTGTATCATGTCCTAAGAACGAAATTACCTTCCATTATTTTTTATCTGAGGTTCCTTTGCCATGATAACCAAGGTTTTGTATAAAAATTCCTTTAAACAAGGCATATTCAAGCATCCCGTTACCTTGGAAACGGATGTTGGATGTATATCTAATTCTTTAAATCCTCTTAAGTCAAAATAATTTTTTAAATGATTCATTGCTCCTTATTGTATGCCATGTAAATTTCAAAAATAATTGCTTATTCGAAATGTGCCATTTTCGGTCAGTTTAGGCCTGACTTTACCTATATTTCACTAAGTTGTGACATGAGTAAAGATGCAGTTCCCACAAGATTGAAATTATTGTTGACTATTTCCTGAATAGTGCCATCCCAGGACTTTACGGGGAAAATATATGTAGAAATTAAAATAGGTTGTTGTGGCAACATTTGGTACAAAGGTGTAAATATATGCCTTAGGTAAAACACTTATGTCTGAAGATGTATGCCTGCTATCGTTACCACTGAGTAGCAACATCCCTTCATCGCCTGCTTATGGTATGTTCATATCTCAGTTGATACGCTATGCCAGAGCAAGTACCAAATATACGGATTTTGTCCTGAGAGCTAGGCGTCTTTCAAATAAGCTTCTCAGTCAGGGATATGTTTGCGACCGACTAACATCGTCACTGAGGAAGTTCTACGGTCGATATGGGGAAATCGTCATACACTATGATGTACCACTCTCCAGAATGGTGGATGATATTCTGTCATAGACATTTTGAACCATCCAACCAAAAATTGTACTCTATGTCTTCCGAAATGGAAGTAGCCGGTATGACGGTTCTACCGAATTGAAGCGGCGGGTGTTGCATGCAAGCAGGAGATGCTTACTCTTCCTGGGCACCTGGTCTCACTCTCATATCGGGAGTTCGCTTCTTTTCATGTGGTGGAGGCTTTTGTTTGTTTGCTTTGGTTCCTGTTTTATCCTGATTTTGTATGCCTTCGGTTTCTGATTTTCTGAATTATCGATTTTGTGCAGTATACAGGGATATGATCATTATCCATATTTGTCATTTGAAACATTCCTCTTCGGAATTGTAATTGGTTTGAAATTGTATTCAAGGTTACGAGTTGGAACTCTTCATATTTATAATAATCATACATTAAAAATTATACATGTGGATAAAGAAATTGTATGAGAGAGGAGATACCATTTAAATTAATCAGTTGACTCGAAGGGAATATATTTTCTTACAAATAAGGATCATATCCTTACTTGTTATTTGTCATTTTTCCTTCAAATTCGTCTCTTCAGACGCTTTAAAATATTATCTAGGTAAATTGTCAGATACTTTGATTAAATTCATAAATCAACAGTTCTACAATATGTTGTTCTGATGTGAGCAATTTTTAATGTAAAACTTTCAGCAGAATTACGTTATGCCTAAAACCAAACGTAACATTCGTCCAATAGTTGATAGATTTGTATTCACAAAATGACAAGGAAATAAGTTACAACAAATCGGGATGTTGAATTTTATGATGAGTCAATTATATCGTGAAAGTACTTTTATTCCAAAACCCAAGAAAACTGCAATGTTTATCTTGATAGAATTCAGATCTATGAAAAGAGAAAGCACATAGACATTTGATATCATTATTCAAACGTATATGCATTTCAGAACGAGAAAAAACATTTTTCTTTTTTTCTCTCCATTTTTTTCTTTTCATCTTTTTTTTTTCGTGTTACTTTTTTTGATTATCATTATTTTTCATGATGAATCTGGATGTTGTTATTATTTGATTTTCAGAGAAACAAGAACTCTGATTGAATAAAATTGATATATTTTGTATGCAAAACAAATGATAATAAGAAATATAATTAAATAAATGAGATAAATTCTCCAATGACGTCACTTCCCACATTTCTAAAATATGCCGTCGTCACGAACGACATGTTTTTGACAATTTAAAAGGAGTGTCAGGTTCATGGTTTGCTTAAATGATCTAAAGCTCAATGGTAGAAATTCGATAAACAATTTGAAAAAAAAAAATATAACTCGTTACATTTTTTATAACATTCAAAACTAACTTTGATTCCTCATACCTGAGTCTCGAATACTTAATCCTCATCAATGTTACTAAAAGCCAAAGTACAATTTAACAAAGTCATTTCTGTGGTGCGGTCTAGTTTGATTTCCAAATTTGTAAAGAGTGCACGGCTCCAAATTTTCTGTTAGGTCTATTCAGGAGCGTAGTTTAAAAATCAAATTCAAGGAATTGTGGTCCCCCGCTTTGAGTGTTTGTCTTTTTAAAATAAATGCTGATAGATACCCCCTACTATTTTGAAGTTTCATAATATTGTGACATGAGTAAAGATGCAGTTCCCACAAGATTTAAATTATTGTTGACTATTTCCTGAATAGTGCCATCCCAGGACTTTACGGGAATCGGAGAAAATTTATGTAGAAATAATTTTTATCTGTTTATATGCCTTTAAAATAGGTTGTTGTGGCAACATTTGGTACAAAGGTGTAAATATATGCTCTAGGTAAAACACTTATGTCTGAAGATGTATGCCTGATATCGTTACCACTGAGTAGCAACATCCCTTCATCGCCTGCTTATGGCATGTTCATATCTCAGTTGATACGCTATGCCAGAGCAAGTACCAAATATACGGATTTTGTCCTGAGAGCTAGGCGTCTTTCAAATAAGCTTCTCAGTCAGGGATATTTTTGCGACCGACTAACATCGTCACTGAGGAAGTTCTACGGTCGATATGGGGAAGTCGTCATACACTATGATGTCCCACTCTCCAGAATGGTGGATGATATTCTGTCATAGACCATTTGAACCAACCAACCAAACATTGTACTCTAAGTCTTCCGAAATGGAAGTAGCCGGTATGACGGTTCTACCGAATTGAAGCGGCGGGTGTTGCATGCAAGCAGGAGATGTTTACTCTTCCTGGGCACTTGGTCTCACTCTCATATCGGGAGTTCGCTTCTTTTCATGTGGTGGAGTTTTTGTTTGTTTGCTTTGGTTCCTGTTTTATCCTAATTTTGTATGCCTTCGGTTTCTGATTTTCTGAATTATCGATTTTATGCTGTATACAGGGATATGATCATTATCCATATTTGTCATTTGAAACATTCCTCTTCGGAATTGTAATTGGTTTGAAATTGTATTCAAGGTTACGAGTTGGAACTCTTCATATTTATAATAATCCATACATTAAAAATTATACAATGTAGATAAAGAAATTGTATGAGAGAGGAGATACCATTTAAATTAATCAGTTGACTCGAAGGGAAAATATTTTCTTACAAATAAGGACTATCTCCTTACTTGTTATTTGTCATTTTTCCTTCAAATTCGTCTCTTCAGACGCTTTAAAATTTAATCTAGGTAAATTGTCAGATACTTTGATTAAATTCATAAATCAACAGTTCTACAATATCTTGTTCTGATGTGAGAAATTTTTAATGTAAAACTTTCAGCAGAATTACGTTATGCCCTAAAACCAAACGTAACATTCGTCCAATAGTTGATAGATTTGTATTCACAAAATGACAAGAAATAAGTTACAACAAATCGGGATGTTGAATTTTATGATGAGTCAATTATATCGTGAAAGTACTTTTATTCCTAACCCAAGAAAACTGCAATGTTTATCTTGATAGAATTCAGATCTATGAAAAGAGAAAGCACATAGACATTTGATTGCATTATTCAAACATATATGCATTTCAGAACGAGAAAAAAAAAACATTTTTCTTTTTTTTTTCTTTTCTCCATTTTTTCTTTTCATCTTTTGTTTTCGTGTTTCTTTTCTTTTATTATTATTTTTCATAATGAATTTGGATTTAGTTATTATTTGATTTTCAGAGAAACAATATTTTGTATGCAAAAAAAAATAAGAAGAAATATAATTAGATATGAAAGATAAATTCTCCAATGAAGTCATTTCCCGCATTTCTCAAATATGCCGTCGTCACGAACGAAATGTTTTTGAAAATTTAAAATTGGTGTCAGGTTAATGGTTTACTAAATGATCTAAATCTCAGTGGTAGTAAATGAATCGATAAACAATTTGAGAAAAAATTATAACTCGTTACATTTTTTATAACATTCAAAACTAACATTGATTCCTCATACCTGAGTCTGGAATACTTAGTCCTAATACTAATACAAAGCCAAAGTAAAATTTAACAAACAAAGTCATTTCTGTGGTGCGTTCTAGTTTGATTTCCGAATTTGTAAAGTGTGCACGGCTCCATATTTTCTGTTAGGTCGATTCAGGAGCGTAGTTTAAAAATCGAATTCAAGGAATTGTGGTCCCACGCTTTTTGGTGTTTGTCTTTTGAAGAAATGCTGATAGATACACCCTACTATTTTGAAGTTTCATAATATATCTCATGTACTATAAAAGTTCTAAATATCAAGAGATTAAACTCCAAGAAAAGATCAAAGGTCTAAACTTTCCTACCAAGGGAAAGATCTCGTGAAAAGGAATACACATGTGAATTGTGAAAGTCCTATCATTTACCATCCGAAAGTTATGGTCGATGTTGAAGTTTTTAAATGTGAAAAAATGCTGATAGACACTCCCTACTATTTTGAAGATTCATAATATATCTCATGCACTATAAAAGTTCTTAATATCAAGAGATTAAACTCCAAGAAATGATCCAGTGGTCTGAACTTTCCTACCAAGGGAAAGATCTTGTGAAAAGGAATACACATGTGAATTATGAAAATCCTATCATTTACAATCCAAAAGTTATTGTCGATATTGAAGTTTTTAAATGTGGTTAAATTTCCAAGGAGGCCCTCATATGGTCAGAATGTTGTTACCGACGGAAAGGTATTGTCACAAGGAATATAGGTGTGAAACATTAAAGCCCATTCACTTACCATTCATAATGCGGAAGGGTTCCAACTCTTTACTTCTTGAAGAACATTTTAAACCAATTTTCATGCACCAGACACGTGTTTCGAATATTAAATTCTCATCAGTGATACTTCCAGCCAAAGTGTTTTTCATACGCCACCCAAATTCAATTATCTAGCACCCTCTGGTTTTATTTATAAATTCAAATTTGTACATTTACTTTACAGAGGGCACGACTCCAAATTTCCTGTAGAGTCGATTCAGTAGCATATCCAAAAGATATGGTCATGGTTAAAGTTTTTGAAAAGTAGGTCAAACTCCAAGGTCAATGCCACAGGAACAATTTCTGTGGTTTCCATGGAAAGGTCTTGTCACGATGAATACACATCAGAATTATGAAAGCCCTATCACTTTGCATTCAAAGGTTATGGCTAAGGTTTAAGTTTCTGAAAAGTAGGTCAAACTTCAAGGTGAAGGTCACAAGATCAAATATGTTGGTATCAAATGAAAGGTCTTGTCACAAGGAATACATATGTGAATGAGTTGAAGATCCTGACGATAATCTCAAAAGCACTCAAAATAAAGCACCAAATTGAGCATCGGACCCCTAGCAAGCAAGAGGTGGGACCAGGTGCCCAGCAGGAGTAAGCCTCCCCTGTTGGCTAGCCGTACCCGCCGTCGATTTTCACACACGAAAATGAAAAGAATATATAAAATGCATGCACTGTTTAAGGCCACGTTTATATAGACAGTGCTATGGCGACAATGTCAGGGAAAAATATTCAAAACGCTTACTGTTAAACTGCTGGTTTATATAGGTATTCAGAGGTTGCACATTCTCTAGAAGATTTATATAGGTATTCAGAGGTTTCACATTCTCAAGAACATTTATATAGGTATTAAGAGGTTGCACATTCTGAAGAATTCTCTGAAATATGAAAGCCCTATCACTTACTGCTTCTTGAGAATGTGCAACCTCTGAATACCTACATAAAGCAGCTGGTCATATCGTTACTGGACACTTTTCAATTATCCAGGAGAGGCAGCTCCGTGGTCTTTTTAAAAAAGGACCAAAGTATAGAATGTCATTCAAGATAGATTTTATTAAATGTCGCAAAGTACTAAAGGAAGCCTCGGATAAATATACCAAACGATGGTGTAAATCTGAAGGAATCGAATCAAATGCTCTGAATGACTGGTGACCCACCACAGTCAAAGTTTGTCAAGGGGTACCCTCCTTATACAAACTTTTTCGTTAAAAGCGAAACGCATATAAAAAAATCATTAATGAATTATAAGGATCTAGAGATATATGTTAAAATTGATTCGCTGTAAAAACCTAAAAAAAATCAGGCAAGTTTGGCCAAAACATGTCTCAGATTTTGGACATTTTTTGTATACAAGGAGTATATATTGTCATAAGAACGAAATTACCTTGAATTATTTTTATCTGAGGTTTCTTTGCCATGTTAACGAAGGTTTTGTATAAAATCCCTTTAAACAAGGCGTATTTAAGCATCCCGTTACCTTGGAAACGAATGTTGGATGATATCTAATTTTCTGAACAGATTCTTTAAATCCTCTTAAATCAAAATAAATTTTTAAATGAATCATTGCTCCTTATTGTATGCCATGTTAATTTCAAAAATAATTGCTTATTCTAAATGTGCCCTTTTCGGTCAATTTAGGTCCTGACTTTACCTATATTTCACTAAGTTGTGACATGAGTAAAGATGCAGTTCCCACAAGATTTAAATTATTGTTGACTATTTCCTGAATAGTGCCATCCCAGGACTTTAAGGGAATCGGAGAAAATATATGTAGAAATGAGGTTTATCTGTTTATATGCCTTTAAAATAGGTTGTTGTGGCAACATTTGGTACAAAGGTGTACATATATGCCTTAGGTAAAACACTTATGTCTGAAGATGTATGCCTGCTATCGTTGGCACAGAGTAGCAACATCCCTTCATCGCCTGCTTATGGTATGTTCATATCTCAGTTGATACGCTATGCCAGAGCAAGTACCAAATATACGGATTTTGTCCTGAGAGCTAGGTGTCTTACAAATAAGCTTCTCAGTCAGGGATATGTTTGTGACCGACTAACATCGTCACTGAGGAAGTTCTACGGTCGATATGGGGAAGTCGTCATACACTATGATGTCCCACTCTCCAGAATGGTGGATGATATTATGTCATAGACCATTTGAACCATCCAACCAAAAATTGTTCTCTATGTCTTCCGAAATGGAAGTAGCCGGTAAGACGGTTCTACCAAATTGAAGCGGACGGGTGTTGCATGCAAGCAGGAGATGCTTACTCTTCCTGGGCACCTGGTCTCACTCCCATATCGGGAGTTCGCTTCTTTCCATGTGGTGGAGGTTTAGTTTATTTGCTTTGGTTCCTGTTTTATCCTGATTTTGTATGCCTTCAGTTTCTGATTTTCTGAATTATCGATTTTGTGCTGTATACAGGGATATGTTCATTATCCATATTTGTCATTTGAAACATTCCTCTTCGGAATTGTAATTGGTTTGAAATTGTATTCAAGGTTACGAGTTTGAACTCTTCATATTTATAATAATCCATACATTAAAAATTATACATGTGGATAAAGAAATTGTATGAGAGAAGAGATACCATTTAAATTAATCAGTTGACTCGAAGGGAATATATTATCTTACGAATAAGGACTATCTCCTTACTTGTTATTTGTCATTTTTCCTTCAAATTCCTCTCTTCAGACGCTTTAAAATTTAATCTAGGTAAATGGTCAGATACTTTGATTAAATTCATAAATCAACAGTTCTACAATATGTTGTTCTGATGTGAGAAATTTTTAATGTAAAACTTTCAGCAGAATTACGTTATGCCTAAAACCAAACGTAACATTCGTCCAATAGTTGATAGATTTGTATTCAGAAAATGACAAGAAAATAAGTTACAACAAATCGGGATGTTGAATTTTATGATGAGTCAATTATATCGTGAAAGTACTTTTATTCCTAAACCCAAGAAAACTGCAATGTTTATCTTGATAGAATTCAGATCTATGAAAAGAGAAAGCACATAGACATTTGATTGCATTATTCAAACGTATATGCATTTCAGAACGAGAAAAAAAAAACATTTTTCTTTTTTTTTTCTTTTCTCCATTTTTTCTTTTCATCTTTTGTTTTCGTGTTTCTTTTTTTTATTATTATTTTTCATAATGAATTTGGATTTAGTTATTATTTGATTTTCAGAGAAATAATATTTTGTATGCAAAAAAAAAAGAAGAAATATAATTAGATATGAAAGATAAATTCTCCAATGACGTCATTTCCCGCATTTCTCAAATATGCCGTCGTCACGAACGAAATGTTTTTGAAAATTTAAAAGGAGTGTCAGGTTAATTGTTTGACAAATGATCTTAATCTCAGTGGTAGTAAATGAATCGATAAACAATTTGAAAAAAAATTATAACTCGTTACATTTTTTTTATAACATTCAAAACTAACATTGATTCCTCATACCTGAGTCTGGAATACTTAGTCCTAATACTGGTACAAAGCCAAAGTAAAATTTAACAAACAAAGTCATTTCTGTGGTGCGGTCTAGTTTGATTTCCGAATTTGTAAAGTGTGCACGGCTCCATATTTTCTGTTAGGTCGATTCAGGAGCGTAGTTTAAAAATCGAATTCAAGGAATTGTGGTCCCACGCTTTTTAGTGTTTGTCTTTTGAAAAAAATGCTGATAGATACACCCTACTATTTTGAAGTTTCATAATATATCTCATGTGCTATAAAAGTTCTTAATATCAAGAGATTAAACTCCAAGAAAAGATCAAAAGGTCTAAACTTTCCTACCAAGGGAAAGATCTCGTGAAAAGGAATACACATGTGAATTGTGAAAGTCCTATCATTTACCATCCAAAAGTTATGGTCGATGTTGAAGTTTTTAAATGTGAAAAAAATGCTGATAGACACTCCCTACTATTTTGAAGTTTAATAATATATCTCATGCACTATAAAAGTTCTTAATATCAAGAGATTAAACTCCAAGAAAAGATCAAAAGGTCTAAACTTTCTACCAAGGGAAAGATCTCGTGAAAAGGAATACACATGTGAAATATGAAAATCCTATCATTTCAATCCAAAAGTTATTGTCGATGTTGAAGTTTTTAAATGTGGTTAAATTTCCAAGGAGGCCTTCACATGGTCAGAATGTTGTTACCGACGGAAAAGTCTTGTCACAAGGAATATAGGTGTGAAAAATTAAAGCCCAATCACTAACCATTCATAATGCGGAAGGGTTCCAACTCTTCACTTCTTGAAGAACATTTTAAACCAATTTTCATGCACCAGACACGTGTTTCGAATATTAAATTCTCATCAGTGATACTTCCAGCCAAAGTGTTTTTCATACGCCACCCAAATTCAATTATCTAGCACCCTCTGGTTTTATTTATAAATTCAAATTTGTACATTTACTTTACAGAGGGCACGACTCCAAATTTCCTGTAGAGTCGATTCAGTAGCATATCCAAAAGATATGGTCATGGTTAAAGTTTTTGAAAAGTAGGTCAAACTCCAAGGTCAATGCCACAGGAACAATTTCTGTGGTTTTCATGGAAAGGTCTTGTCACGATGAATACACATGAGATTTATGAAAGCCCTATCACTTTCCATTCAAAAGTTATGGCTAAGGTTTAAGTTTCTGAAAAGTAGTTCAAACTTCAAGGTGAAGGTCACAAGATCAAATAATTTTGTTGGTATCAAATGAAAGGTCTTGTCAAAAGGAATACATATGTGAATGAGTTAAAGAAGATCCTGACGATAATCTCAAAAGCACTCAAAATAAAGCACCAAATTGAGCATCGGACCCCTAGCAAGCAAGAGGTGGGACCAGGCGCCCAGCAGGAGTAAGCATCCCCTGTTGGCTAGCCGCACCCGCCGTCGATTTTCACACACGAAAATGAAAAGAATATATAAAATGCATGCACTGTTTAAGGCCACGTTTATATAGACAGTGCTATGGCCACAATGTCAGGGAAAATATTCAAAACGCTTACTGTTAAACTGCTGGTTTATATAGGTATTCAGAGGTTGCACATTCTCTGAAGATTTATATAGGTATTCAGAGGTTTCACATTCTCAAGAACATTTATATAGGTATTAAGAGGTTGCACATTCTCAAGAATTCTCTGAAATATGAAAGCCCTATCACTTACTGCTTCTTGAGAATGTGCAACCTCTGAATACCTACATAAAGCAGCTGGTCATATTGTTACAGGTGACTTTTCAAGTATCCAGGAGAGGCAGCTCCGTGGTCTTTCTAAAAAAAGGACCAAAGTATAGAATGTCATCCAAGATAGATTTTATTAAATGTCGCGAAGCACTTAAGGAAGCCTCAGATAAATATACCAATCGATGGTGTAAATCTGAAGGAATCGAATCAAATGCTCTGAATGACTGGCAAAAAATCTCATTTTGGATATTACCAACATTCGAATAGATAGCTTCCAAAAAATCCTCATCTTTTGGAAAATCCAAGTTCTAAATATGAAAGATTTTTAAAATCCAAATAACGTACGTAATTAACATGAAAAACTGCTCAACTACAAATTTGTCTAGAAATCTGACGTCAGCACTCATGTTCGATAAAGGAACACGTAACAAAATATAAAGAAACTGTTCTAAAAGGGAATGATGTAAATTTATTTTGGTCTATCAAAAATTCAGGGAATGTGATTGAAAAAATGAAATCTAGAAATGTTCAAGCCAAAACGATTCTTCATTCGACTTAAACACTGCACCATACTTTTGACAAACTTATGATGAATTATCCAAACTCATTAAATTGTTTTTAATCGAGAGGGGAAAACTTATATTTGATCATCTGAATCAAATCGTTTCTTTTCCGCTACAGAATATAAATCCTACAAATCATGGGCGTGTAGTGACCTGTGTATTGCATTGTCCTTCCTCTTGGAGAACATTTATATTAGATTTGGTGAGAATCTCTACAAGCAGGTTGTAGGGATCCGTATGGGTATACAATATTGCGCCCCGTGCTGCAGATTTATTTTTATACACTATGAAAAAGAATTTATCTAAAATCTTCAAAAGCAAAGAAAAGATCATGATGTAAAATGTTTCATTGGTATTTCTATGTACATGGGTGCTATTCTAAGTTTTATGTTTATACAACAATTGTGTATCTATGGATACCTTTGTGTATCCGGATAAGTGGGAGGGTTGTTCGCACGTAATCCGGATAACCACACCATTTGCTAAAAGGAGATGGCCGTCCAAATTCTGCGCCTGGTGCACATTGGTCTCCTTCCTTTTATGTGTTGCAATCAATCAGGTACACTTTTTCAACATAGTATCTTTCATACTTTTTTGGCATATTACATTGTTTAGATTTAGGATCACTGATGAGGGTTAAGTACCCGAAACGTGCATGTGTGGTCCACGTTGCGAATTTATCTGTTCTTAAATGGTGCTATTCAATTTGAAGACGTTTACATTCTAGTGAATATTGTTGTGTCTTTTTGGGATTTGGAGTTTGCATGATGTCATTTATTTATCACTTTCTTGTGGGTTTATTTCCAAAATTTCAACGTAATCCAGATAACCACACCATTTGCGAAAAGGAGATGACCGTCCAAATTCTGCGCCTGGTGTACATTGGTCTCCTTCCTTTTATGTGTTGTAATCAATGTTCTAGTGAATATTGTTGTGTCTTTTTGGGATTTGGAGTTTGCATGATGTCATTTATGTATCACTTTCTTGTAGGTTTGTTTCAATCGGTGAAAGCACGGTGGCCATGCTGGAGATTATTCCCTTTTCTTACTTTCGACAATCAAGTTTTTGAAAAGTATAGAAATGCTATTTATCCCCAAGAATTCACTATATGCAAGGCAAACGTTACGAACACAGAAACACCGTTTTTGAACCTAAATATCAAAATTATTAATAGAGAGATTCATACAAGTGTGTATGATAAAAGAAATGATTTTGGATACAACATAGAAACCTTCCCTGGCTTGAAGGTGATGTTCCTAGATTACCGTCATGCGGTTTATACATTTCACAGCCAATCCGTTGTGCTAGAGCATCTACTGAAGTTTTGGGTTTTCATAGTAAAAATTTATCATCGTGACGAACTCTGCACTTTGAACTTCGTACTTCGCACTTCGAACATTGAAGAAACAGTTGAGTAGCTACCATTCACGTATAAAATCATAAGCGGAGTCATCTACATCTTGATAAGAATACTCAACGGAATTGATATATTGGGCTTCCTGCACTACTTGCACGTTTTTTGGCAACTCATTTATGAAATTAGAGTGCGAAGTACGAAGTGCGAAGTTCGTCACGGTGAAATATGTCTAATAGAAATTTACACCAGACGAAAAAACTTTAAGGTCAGGTTTTCGCTTTCACAATTTAGTAAAGACTTTCTGGAAATTTTACAGATATTATTGTCAACTACGTTTGAAATTTGGACACATAAAAGCGACAGTGTATATTATTTTGGGTACCTGCATTTTATGGTGACATAATTAACAAAATAAGAAGGATCAAAGGCAGACAGCATAACCATCGAAAATGCGTCAGAATCACAAAACGCCTTTTATCTTTTATACTGTAGATATGATCCTAATGTCACCAGACGAACACTAGGTTTGGTTCTTGACCAATCTACAGTCTTGTACCAGCGCATCCTTAAGACTTGCACTTCTGACTGACTGTGTCGACGGGACTTCATGACGGGCCCATTCCAAACCTCTTTAGAGAATACAGGGCCCCGACCACCTGTCCTCTCTGAATGTCAGTCGGACTCCTTGGATGGTAACATACATGAGCTCGTTACAGAATGAATTACGTATGCCCTTCTTTTATTATTCAACTGTGTTACTTGGGCCCCTGCGTTTTGAGGTCCTGTTTGTGTGCGGTCATCTAACAGGTTGTTTTACGTTCTCCGAGGCCTCTGGGTAATCGAAACAGTTGGAAGGTTGTGCGCACGTAATCCAGGATAACCACACCGTCTGCTACTGACGTGGTAGATGGCCGTCCTAAGTCGGCACCGATTGCCCATTGGTCTCATTGTTTTATGGTCTAGTCATTTATGTTTGTATTTATATTTGATTTGGCCTTCATTGTACCATATCCGTCTCATTCTGTACGTGTCTGCTTTTTTCTGTTTTTGCAACGGGTGTATGCTGTTGGTGCTGCAATCGATTGTTGTAAGGATCCCCTCCTGATTTTTGAAAAGAATCAGGATAAAACAGGAACCAAAGCAAATGCGTAGAATCAGCAAACACCTTTTATAACGTGGATATAATCCTAATGTCACCAGCCGGACACAATTCTTGGTTTTTGAACAATCTACAGTTTTGCCAGCGCATTCTAAAGACTTGCACAGACTATGACGACGGGACTCCATGACGGGCCCTGTCCAAACATTTTTAGAGAAGACAGGACCCCGAGCACCTGTCCTCTCTACATGTCAGTCGGAATCCTCGGGTGATAAAATACATGAGCTCGCTACAGCCAGCCTGCACAGCCAAGACTATAATACGTACGCCCTCTTTGTATACAAATCTACGTATTCATCTATGTTGCTTGGACCCTTGCGTTTTGCGGTCTTGTTTGTGTATGGTCATCTAACGGAGATTATTTAACACCTCAATTGTACACTCTTCGAGACCTCTGGGTAATCGGAATAGTTGGAGGATTGTGCGCACGTAATCCAGGATAACCACACCGTCTGCTTCTTGTGTGGCACATGGCCTTCCTAAGTAAACACCGGCTGTCAATTGGTCTAGTTGGTTTATGTGTGGTCTTTTGTATTCCATGTTTCTATGGTGTGAGTTGGTGTTCCTTGTCCTTTTTGCGTCTCTATCTGTGGATGTCTGCTCTGAGTTTTTGCTTTGGGTGTTTTGGATTTTTGCTGTGTGTGCTGCAACCGCGTGTTGTTTGAGATCCCCTCCTTTCTTTTACCATTCAAATGCTATGGACAAGGTTGAATATTTTTGACTTACGGACAGACAAAAGGGATGTTTTTCATGTTCCCGTGCTTCCGCACATATAAAAAAATGTGATAATTCTGAAAAAAATATCTGTGATATAGTGATTCAAATGTGTCAATTACATTCTTTCCAGAATTTTTGTCACTAAATTATAGGAGATAAAGGATGTTGCACCAAACATCGAACAGTTTTTAACCATATTTTCCAGTTAATTACACTTCTGCATAGCCCAGCACAAAGGTTGATACGCTATCTCTTGATAAACGAGCGATTAAAATGATACACTGTACCGGTACTACAAACTGACTATGGCTTCTCTCAATCATTTTGGTATAAATGAGTTAAAGAAGATCCTGGCGGTAACATCAAAAGCACTCACAATAGAGCACAAAATTGAGCATCGACAGACCCCTAGCAAGCTTAAATATCACTAATAAGGTTTCGTTTTCCGAATCAATCCTCTTTTGAATTGAAATGGATTCTTTCCTCTTTGAAATTTATTTGAAATTGTATTCAAGGTTACGAGTTGAAAATCTTCATTTTGATCCTGATTCATACTTTAAAAAATAACATATGTGGATAAGAAAAATGTATTCCAATTTAACGAGAAAGGACATACCACTTAAATATTTTCTTACAAATACTAGACAAGTACCCGTGCAATCACGAGTATAATGGAATGAAATATTTACGAAAAAGGAAATGTTGACATGAAAGATAGTTAAGATGTAATGTAGACATTCATACATACTTAATTGAATACACAGGATTGATATTTAATAAAATCACCAAACATTGCCACCCCCCCCCCCCATTTCCCTTCCAAACAATTTGAGGTACCCTTATCTGGCCAAGAACGGTCCTTTACAGTCACTTGCGTACGCCTAATGTGAAAATTGGGGCGAATATTCCCAGTGATGCGAAAATACCCGCTGTGAAATTACCCAGCGCGAAAAATTTTGATGCGAATATTGTCGTAACCTATGTAATACACAAACCGTACACGGTGAAATCCGGACCTTCATAATTAAAAACCGAGAAAATTTATTAAATATATCACAACTGAGGATAAAAAGATAAACTCGTCTTAACGTCCATTGATAACTATCAGCAATACACTGAGAATTAATATCAATTCTCTGTTAGAACAAAAATATTTTTGGAAATAGCATGACATGGATTTTTATGACTTTCTCTATAAATGGTATCTATAAAGCTCTTAATACAAAAAATAACAATTCTTTTGAAAATAAATATTCCGGTTGCCATGGAAACGAGGTTTGTCTATTTTAGCACTTAACAAATGGTCAAATTAGTCATCTTTGGTTATTATGTTGCTATGGAAACCATTGTTAGAGTTTATTGGTATTAACACCTTAAAATCTTAATAATCCTCTATTTTTAGAAAAAGTTACATTTTTTTGAAATTTTTCTCAATTAGCCGAATCCTATCAAATCAAAATCAGTCAAAAATTGCCATAGAATAAGGTCAAAATTAAGGCTATTTTTGTCCAATTTTTACCATTTTTAAGCAAAAATGACACTAAATGTCAGGCAGATAAAACCATCTCTGTTGTCAGAACAAAATAGATTTCATCTGACAAATATAATTACTGAAAAAAATAAGTGGGACCTTGTTTTGTTTTCCTACATTTTGCGGTCAAAATGGTTGCCATGGCAACTTTCATTTGATACATGATGACTACATCTTCTCAAATTGATTTTTAGCATGGTTTAAATAACTTAAATTGCTTAAGCTTTATGTAGGGACAATAGAAGAGATAATTCTTTATTTGAGCACTTCCAAAATTTGTCAAGGTCATTGACCCTAAGTACAAGGTAAATTCAAAATATAGACTATGCATATAAATCCCCGGTTTCGATTAAACTAAAATTTATTAAACAAGAACGCGGAAAGAGTACCTAGAAATTAAACAATAGTCTTCTTAATAATCCTGATTATGTCTCCATAGTTAAAAACACAATAAATGAAGTTATAGGCGAATACAGAATAGACGATGAAAATTATATTGAAAATGCAGTTTATAGTATTGATGGCCATTTACTTTGGGAGGTTATGAAATTGAAAATCAGAGGAAATACAATTAAATATTCTATATAATAAAGAATGCTTAACCGCTCTAAAAAACATGGAAAATGGAAAATTGCCAGGATTTGATGGATTTACGATCGAATTTTATAAATTCTTTTGGATAGATATAAAATGTCATTTATTACGATCTTTCTAATATTCATATCAATGCGAACATATGTCAGTTAGTCAAAAAACAGGGTCTCATCACCTGCTAACAAAAAGAGGGAAATTCAAAAATATATCTCAAAAAGTGGCGACCAATTTCACTGCTCAACGTGGAGTATAAATTAGCTTCGGCAAGAATTGTTACAAAATCAAACCAAAACCTTTAAAAATAATCAGCGAAACACATATTAGGATTTATGAAAGGGCGATATATTGGGAATGTACGAGACTAATAAATTACTTAATTGAAATTACAGAAAAAGAAAATATCTCAGGGCTTTTATTACAACTCGATTTTGAAAAAGCGTTTGATTGTTTGGAATGGAATTTCATGAGACACACGTTGAATTTTTTGAATTTTGGGAATGAAATTTTAAGATGGTTTAATACTTTGTATTCTAGTATAAGCAGCACAGTGCAAAATAATTGACATTTATCAATTTTGTTTTCTATCGAGCGAGGAGTTCGACAAGGGGACCCTCTTCCACCATACCTATTTATAACTTCTCTAGAACTTTTGAGCTCAGCCTTAAAATTTGATCCAGATGTGGAATATAAGTGAATGGTTTTGAATTTCTCCTCAATCAATATGCTGATATGCCGTTTTATAACTTGATTAGTTCATCCAAAAATGCAGTACCCAGCAAAGTCAAAAGTAGGTGGGAAGACATTTTGGAATGCCCATTACAAGACGAAGATTGGAGAGAAATTTTTCAAGCACCATTTTAAAGAATTGATGATACCTGTCTACAATCTTTACAATTTAAAATAAATCATAGATTCTTCGCTACGAATGCCTATCTAATGAAATGTAAGCTAAACGAAACAGAATTATGCAGTTTTTGCTCATCAACTAAAGAAACTGTAATGCATGTATTCTGGAGTTGCGTTCATATACAGACAATTTGGACATGTCTCATAGATAAAATTAAACAGAAATATAATGTAGTTATTGATAGAAAACTAGAAACATTTGTTCTTGGATTGTCACAGTGTGAAGAATTACCTGAACTTTTCTTAATCACTTTAATAATAAAAAGATATATTTCAATATGCAAATCTAAATCAATCATTCCAATATGGGAAAACACTTTGACATTTATTAAATCATATAGAAACCTTGAATTATACTCACTATATCTTATGCCAGACAAGAAAAAAGCAACTATCAAGAAAAGATGGGAAAATATAAAACTGATTTTAGAAAACTGATCATTCAAAACCCGACAAATTCAACACGACTATATACTTTGATCTATCTGTGAGCACTTTAATCTTATTTAAATAGTTGTTATATGCAAACTTGCAATGATTCTATCATATGTATGTCTGAATAATATCTGTGGGGAATAAAAACTTTTTAAAAAATTCAAAACATAGGTTCCAATTGCAATACAATTTGCATTTTTTGTTGTTATTTATTGTTACCAAATTAAGGCTTGACTGTCATATATTTGTATCAAAAATACTTCTTTCTAAAATCAAGACCGATAGATGGAAAACATTACATTTTTTAGTTCAGAACAGTTCTCCTTAATAAATAACCCACACACAAAAATCATGATAATCTCACATTTGTTTATATGTATGTATAAAATACTAGCTACAAATCAAGGATGTCATTGATTTTGAGATTTTTGCAACTTTGGTCAATCAAAAGGGGAAATATCCAAAATCACTTTGAATGTGGTTGTTTTACTCAATATCACAGTAGTAATCTCTCATATTTTTCAAAAATCACAAAATTTTGCCAAATTTTGTGAATTCCAATTCAGATGACCTTGATATTGGGTCCTGTGACCTTGAAAAATTTAAGGTGATTTTCTAAACAATAATGTTCTTTTATATGCACTGATAAAAAAAATGCTTAAAAATATATAACGAACAGCTAAAAATTTACCAGTAAATTACTCTATGTGTAATAGCAATGAACAGAATGTTACCATGTTAACCATTTTTTATACCCTTTTGAATAAAATTGTGAAGAGGTCCCACTCAAATTTTAACATTTTCTTAAAGATCGAGGATTCGACTTTAGAGATAATTGGCAGTAGAAATCAAGTTAATCTGACATTTCAGATTATTTGCCCTTAAAATAGCAAACTCATATTAAATTAGGAGCTTTTTCTGTCTTAAAAGAGGCCTCTTCAAAACAGGGTTTTTGCCTTTATTTTGAGCATATTGTCGAAAAGAATAGCGGGCAGAAGCACACTTCTTGTGTAGTATTAATACTACGATTGATACAGAGAGAAAAATTAAGGAAATTTCAGTTGACTATAATAGCTGTTACCATGGAAACGAGCCTTGTGAATATGCTATGTTAAAAGTATTCTACTGATGCGTAAAATTTCAAACATGGTTTCCATGGCAACGAAAACATAATTTTAAAAAAGGAAGTGTATTTTTGTCTCAGTACATCATAGCAATTTCTTTAAAGGTAAAACTTACAGCAAATTTATGTTATGCCTAAAACCGAACGTAAACTACGACCAACAGTTGAAAAATTTGTATTAACAAAATGACAAGGAAATATGTTACAACGATGTCGAAATATATAATGAGTCACAGTGACTTCTATAATTATATAATTCTATCGATACGACACGTTTCTGGTTTCGGGATAGATTTCCCAGAAATTTGGGAAGGCAAAATATGTTTATAAATGATATAAATTCATTTTACCCAATAGTATCACAACCTGCCAATGTTGTGAACAATTTCAACTTCCTCTTCATACCAGACTTGGGGAAGTCAGTATTGTTCGTAATGGACACCGTCACATATTCGCAAATATTTTTGCCATCTTCGGACTGTTTTACCTAAAACTTTGTATCTAAGTCCTTGAAGTCATTATACACATGCTGAGATCAATAACATCTACACGTACCATGTGTCTTTCAGAAATATCAATGATCAAAAAAAGTTTGAATAAACTGCAAAATTTCAAATTTAGAGTTATCTTTCTTTACTATTGCAAAATCATGAACATGAAAGCTGAAAATGATGACTAATGCTAGAAATAATTCTAGAATTTGCTGTAACTCGTGGTTGACCAGTAGAAAAAACTTTTTCTGACAATAAGTTCCTGATGCCATTTTCAGGATCACGCCTGTGAGCAATCTGTAGGTGGCTAATGTTCAATCCAGATGCAGCAATTTTGGTCAAAATCACTATAGAAATAACATTCTTCTGAAACAATATATACAATGAAGAAATATTTGATGATTTCATGTGTTCAAACTGAATGGTATTGATCAGACTCTACAGAGAAACTGTGTTTTAGAAAACAATCTGAATTTGAACAAACACATTGCACAATATCCTGTAAAGCAGCTGCATCTGATGGGGCGTCATGTGCACTATACTGCTGTTGAAGGAGGTCCTTTGCAAGATCTTCCTGTTTGTACGAGCTTCTGCCGAGAAGTTTTTCACGTAGTAATGACAAGGTGTCCACAAAGCCCACAATGAAATTGGAATCCACGTCACTAATGCGGATAAGGGTGTTGCACAGTATCTCGGCATCAAACTTAGCGTTGTGTGCCACAAGAACTGGATCTGGAAATTTCTTTAGCCATGTTGAAAAGTCTGGTAAAGAATCCTTGATGCCCCTAGCGTCAACTGGTTCACCATTTTTGAACAATAGCGTGCCTGATGATGAAAGCCCGGTAACAGCAACAGCTCCTGTTTCCACCTTCTTCTTTGGTAGAACGAATCTCTCAAACTTCTCGTCTCCCACGAAAGCTCCTTTTTGTGTTATATGACTGTCATTTCCTGAAAATAAAAATGATATATGTCTTAGTTTGACTCTCAAATATAAACCGTGGTCCTGTGCTTGGGTATCCATGGGAGACTGAGCAAGTTCTACAGCTGCATGCATTTGAAATGCTGTCTATTTTTCATCTCAAATGACATATGGTTTGTAAACTCTACTTCGTAACTTTCACATTTATCTAAATCTCAACAATTTCAGAGTTTTATTGCAAAGTTTGTATGGTCTGAAATACAATATAATATATCTAATAACTTCTTGAAGATTTCTACTTAGTTTTATCCAACCATATCTTAGTTATGGGGGAACTGTTTATCATCCATGATATTTTTCTCCCGACAGTAAGATGTTATTCTTACGAAAACAGAGAGATGGACATTCACCTGTCTATGATCTTGACATATCTATCCCAGCCAGTCAAGGGAAGTCTGCTGTAATAAATCCCAGTTGTGGCGTCAATCAACACAGGGATTTTACAGCAGATCACCTGCAACTGTGATAAACTGGTCATGGTCAAATAATATAATATACACATATTGCCCTAAAATGGGAGGGAGACATGAAGATTTGTTCAACCCAGAAAAACCATGTCACCAAAGGGTGAATAAGCCCAATGGTGACATTATTTTTCTCCGTTGAACAAATCTTCATGTCTCTCAACCAATGTTTATTATACTGAAAGCTGAAGAAATACTTTTGTGTTCAAGGTTACACTCTTTTATGCACAGATCGGCATGCCGGCCTTTCTAACTCTAAGTGAATGAAACATGGTGCACAAAATCCACCCTATGATGTCACACCAATCATGCATGCTGCAGACACAGCCGTGAGATGTGAGACATGGAAATTTGTCTTCCGCCCACGTGACTTCTCTAGACCGATCATGATTCTTTATTTGTCATATCAATTGTGTGAGGTATACTAATAGATAATATTTCTCTAGCTGCTATGTGAAAAATTCCTTTTAGCTTCCCTTTACTTCAATATTTCCTGTACTAGAAGAACGTATCAAACAGGCAGTGCCTTGAAAATCAATAGGCATCATCCTCTCATCATGAGCAAAATGTGTACAAAGTTAATCAAAATACACTGAATGGTTTTGTCTCTATGGTGTTCACAATGTCAGGCAAGATGGACGGATGCACGAATTGACTGAGTCACAGAAGTAACTCCTGCTTGGCTAGCCATACCCAACATAAATGACCAAGACTAGGTAATCCCCCGGAATACGTGTAACGCCAGCAAAAGTAAGCGTGACAGACGTTACAGACGGACGGACGGACATACGGACGGACGGACAGACGGACGGAAAGTCAGACAGACGGACAACGGACAGAGTTATCTGTAAGTGGCCCTTTGCTTTGCTGGCGCCACAACAAAGCAAACATGTAATATAAAACCTTGACATTTTATGTGGAGAGACACTAAATTGATACATAGAAATGTCAGAGCCACAAGATGCCAGGACAGTGGCATTATAACACTTCAGGACTCAAAATTAACCTATGTCTGTTAGTCTGTGACTAATAATTTTCACCATGACCGAATACACTTCTCACTGCATCTGTCCACTAGACTGATGAAACCTCACATTGAAAATCCTTTTATGAGCGATGACACTGACCACTTACCAAATGCAAGTTTGTCATTTATTTCCCAAGCTTGTTCTCTTGCTTTCAAACTGTCGCTCTTGGCTCTAAAATGACGCTTCCCAGTCGGTATGAGGTTAATATGGTCATTCTTACACTTCACTGACAACAAAGACCCCAGTCCATATCTCAATTCATATGTTAGATCAACAAGTGAAATTGGCTGATCACAAAACCTGCAACCTGCTTTCAGTTCATCAATCAGTACACCAAACTCTACAACACGT
Source organism: Pinctada imbricata (assembly GCA_033119305.1). NCBI lineage: Eukaryota > Metazoa > Mollusca > Bivalvia > Pterioida > Pteriidae > Pinctada > Pinctada imbricata. The sequence goes on along the minus strand of VSWD01000014.1, from coordinate 14,718,699 downwards.
CTGCCATCTCTCCATGTAATGTGTTCCGAGTTATCATCATTTGCAGATTCTTCGCTACAATCGTCCGATTCTAACAAGTTTTCACCTGACCGTGTTTCACTAAGACAGGTCTAGGGAAAGACCCAAATTTAGGTACGTACCAATATATGGGTACTGTACCCATTTATGGGTATGCAAAATGAGCAAAATTGATATATTTTGTTGATTTCTCACATGAAGGACAAAACCGCTATTAGTGACTATTACATTTACATTGTGTACTAATCAACTGTTAAAAATAGTGTGATTTCATGTCAGTTGGAAAGAGCTAATTCAGAGCAACTGTACAACCACAGGTTCTCGATGTTTCCATTCACTCTACAGTGAAAAAGGATATTGATTAAATCTCAACGTTGAGGTTATTTATCTTCCAAAGGTATGTTTTATGACATGGAATGCCAACAAAATCACTTTGAATTTTTTTGCCCCAAAAAATTTGGCACATGTTGTTGCCACTTTTATTTCGTAAATGCTCATTCCGATTTTGAAAATTACTGCATGACCTCACTTTTCATACCTCAAAATAATGTTTTTTCTATGTAACTCATTGCGGTTTTCCTCGCAAGAAATAAAATATACATTTTTGAACATTTACCATAGGCTGCTATGTATCTATTTTTAGAAACGTACCCATTTATAGGTACAAAATGTTGTACCTATATTTGGGTATTTCTCTAGACCTGTCGGATGGTTATCGGCGACGCAATCACTTGAATCCGGCACGATCGACGCTGATTCATCTTCCACTTCGCCACCCCTCGTTGTTTTTTCCCTGTCTACATTGTTCTTAATAAATAGGTCGACTTTAGATTGTTGTTTTTTAGATCTAAATCTGCCTTTCTTTGATCGCGGTCTTGTTGACATTGTAAACATACGACATCTGTATCTCCGATACAATAAGAGTTCCATATATTGACGATTAAAATTAGAACTATAACGGACCCATCCCGAAAGTAAACACGGGACTGCGGATTACAAAGGGAGGTCATACTTGCGCCGCACAAATATCCTTAAGGCAGAATTATTCAGAAAACCAAGAAAACACTCATCATATATACACTGCATATCTTGATATTTGATATATATTCAAATTCATAAAAAAAGAAAGCACATAGACGTTTGCTTGTGATATTCAAATGTATATACAATTTAGAACGATAAAAATTCTTTTTTCTTTTCTTTCCTTTTTTCGCATTTTTTTCTTTTTTTTTTTCTTTTTCTATTTTTTTCAAAACGAAACTGGATGTTGAAATTATTTGATTTTCAGAGAAAACAACAATTCTTGTTGGTTAAAAGTTGATCGCAAAATAAAGATCAATAGATAAATAAAATGAAATAAAAAAAATCAAATAAAATATAAAATATTAATTTTCCTATGACGTCATTTCCCGTATTTCTCGATCATTCCGTCGTCGAGGAATGCATATTTGTGAAAAGTTAAAAACAGATTTTAAACTCAATGGAAGTAAATGTTATTATAAAAATTTGAAAAGTTCCAACCCGTTACATTCGTGAATAACATACAAAACTAACTTTGATGCCTCAGATATGTGTTTCGAATACTTAATTCTCATCATCGAAACTAAAAGCCAAAGAAAAATTTAATCAAACAAATTTATTTTTGTGGTGCCCTCTACTGTGATTTCTGAAACTGTAAAGAGTGCAGGGCTCTAAATTTTCAGTAGCGTAGTTTAATTAAATTCTTTGAAAAAAGGAGGAATTGTATTATGTTGTTAACATCCTGTAATTTACATCATGTTTTAGGATGAAATATATTTCCAAACTTGCAAAATAATGTAGAAAGTCAGTTTGAAAGAAAAATGCAAAATCAATGCTTCCTTCAGGCAATAGAGCTAGAAAAGAATAGAATCTTTTTTTTTTCAATTAAATTAATTATTCTAATTTGTTTATTACTGTATGGAGGTGTTCAACTAAAAAGGGGACAAATGACAAATATGGATAATGACCATATCTGAATACATAGCACAATATCGATAATTCAGAAAATCATAAGCCGAAGGCATACAAAACCAGGACAACACGAGAACCGAAACAAACAAATAAAAAACTTCCACCATATGAAAAGAAGCGAACTCCCAATATAAGAGTGAGACCAGGTGCACAGAAAGAGTCAGCATCTCCTGCTTGCATGCAACACCCGTCACTTCAATTCGGTAGAATTGTCACATCCAGTTTCTTCAATTTCGGAAGATAATAGTATATTCGGTGGTTGGATGGTTCAAATGGTCTTAGACAGAGTATCATCCACCATTCTGGAGAGTGGAACATCAAAATGTATGACGAGTTCCCCATATCGACCGTAGAACTTCCTCAGTGACGAGGTTAGTCGGCCACAAAAAAGTATGTATCATCCACGACGCTTAATGGTACAGCTTTCTATACTATTTTGTCATAGACCAACATTCAGGTTTCGAAAAAGTGCAAAGTTATTAAAACATTTCCAGTATAACATTCTAATATTACACATTTGTATTTGTTTTTTATTTGAATGTAGTTTATCTGCCCTTCTCAAAACTTATAATCAATAAGTGAACATTGACAATTGACCCTTCCGACTGCGGGAAAAATGCAAAATTACGTGACGTCACAATGCTTTTACCTCGGACAAACAAGCTTCGAGCCTCGGTCAGTCATCGAAATTGCATTGTGACGTCATGGAATTTCTCAATTTTTTCCCGCGTTCGGAAGGGATAATTCTCGAAAAGAATTATATGACTACTGCTGAAAAAGTTTATGTCTCTATATGTTAGGGATGAAAGCTTATTTCTATAAATCCTGAATATAGGCCTCTGATGTAGAACAGGAAAATCGATTAGTATAGGTTAGAAGGTAATTTGAAGAGTCTACATGAAAAAAAAGTGGGTTGAGCGACTTAGATGGCAACTGCCCCGGTAGCGTAGTGGTAGCACGCCCGGTTAGCATGCCATACTAAAAGTCTCGATTTCAAGTATTTTTCAATGATGAATTAAGCATTTGAAGGATACAGTATCCATGAATAAGGTTTCTTCACAGGTACTTCAAAAATGAGACGAACAATGACAAATATGGATAATGACCATATCCCTGTATACAGCACAGTATCGATAATTCAGAAAATCAGAAACCGAAGGCATACAAAATCAGGATAAAACAGGAACCAAAGCAAACAAACAAAAACCTCCACCATATGAAAAGAAGCGAACTTCCGATATGGGAGTGAGACGAGGTGCCCAGGAAGAATAAGCATCTCCTGTTTGCATGCAACATCCGCCGCTTCAATTCGGTAGAATTGTCACATCCGATTACTTACATTTCGGAAGATACAAGTATATGTGGTCTATGACAGAATATCATCCACCATTCTGGAGAGTAGGGCATCATAGTGTATGACGAGTTCCCCATATCGACCGTAGAACTTCCTCAGTGACGATGTTATTCGGTCACAAACATCCGTGACTGAGAAGCTTATCTGAAAGATGCCTAGCTCTCAGAACAAAATCCGTATATTTGGTACTTGCTCTGGCATGCCGTATCAACTGAGAAATGAACACAACATAAGCAGGCGATGAAGGGATGTTCCTACTCAGAAAAGGAAAGTTTGTAATGCTGAAATTGAAGTCGTCACGTCTGTCATAGAGGAAGATGTTCATGTAACCTATAGTGTCGTAAGACAACATTTTGTCTAAAAAGGATGCTGAATCATTAATTTTATCACTGTAGTTTCTTTGATTTCAAGCTCCGAAGGATATATACTGCTTAGGTAATCCGCGAAGTTTGGATTATTGATGGACAACACATCGTCTATGTATCTGTAAGTGAAGTTGAAGTCAGAAGCTAAGTGTCTTTTCCCTTCAGAGACCAAATATTGAATGAATTCAGACACGTACGAGTAAAGGAAAATGTCGACAAGGAGTTGGGCACAATTGTTCCCCATTGGAATTCCGACAATTTGCTGGAAGGCCTTTCCTCCAAACACCACAAAAATGTTGTCGATCTGAAAGTTGAACATCTGAATAATATCTGCTTCAGTGTACTTATTTTCAGAATCGGACTTTTCTTTTACAAAGTAGGTTTTGTCATAGTTAACAACAATAAATTTACCGTTCGTACTTGTAAACGCATTACTTATAATTTTTGCGAGTTCTTCTTTCAATTTAGAATGTGGAATTGTAGTGTAAAGTGTCGAAAAATCAAAGGCTTTGATCGAATGGCCTCTACTAAAATGAGTGGATTTCAGATGTTCTAAAAGTTCCTTCGAATTCTTTAAAATCCATATCTGCTTGATACCACTGCGAGAATATACTGTCGAACAATATTTTTTAAGCCCAGATTTGATTTCAGATAAAACTTTGGTGAGTAAGATCCAAATAGATTTGGTAGAACATTTTAAGGAACCAGCGATGAAACGTTGTTTGTACGGATTCTTTTGCATTTTAGGTTTGCAGTATAATTATGGTAAATCTAAATCTAAATTGTTAGTGTCGAAGCCAAAGGAAACAAGACCTGATTTGTGGTTATCTATCATATCAGAGGCAGAAAGGTTTTTGGGGTGTAAGTGGGATTTCCAGGTGTCCAATTTAAACCCATTCTTTACTTTCAGAGCCTGTGATTTGCTTAGCTCAAATGTTGCGATCTTATCAGTCATTGAAAATTATGCATTACATTTATGCATTACATTTAAACCTGTGTATTTGTAGCAAGCATAATAACAAATATGGACATTCCCAATACAATCCCAGTACAAAATCAATAATTTAGAAAATCATAACCAAAGTTACTATATATCAACTTCAGTTTCGGAACTTTTGTCTACAAATACTTATATCAAAAGCAATGAATTTACAATATACTGCATACCAAAACTGCTCAAGTCTTCTTACAAATTTCTATACATTGCCAATTCTAGGAACTGCTCAACTACAATTTTGTATAGAAATCTGACGTCAGCACTTACGGCGATAAAGGAACACATAGCAAAATATTGCGAAACTCTTCTGAATAGGAATGATGTAAATTTATTTTGGCCTATTAAAAATTCAGGGGATGTGATTGACAAAATGAAATCTAGTAATTTTCAAGCCAATACGATTTCTTCATACGACTTTTCAAATGTGTACACCATGCTTCCTCATGACAAAATTGATTATCAATTGTCCAAACTCATCAAATGATGCTTTAATCGAGAGGGGAAAACTTATATTTGTACATCTGAATCAAAGAGTTTCTTTTCCGCTAAAGACTAGAAATCATACAAATCATGGACATGTGTATTGTAATACCTGTGTATTGTATTGTCCTTCCTTATGGACAACATTTATGTAAGATTTGGTGGGAAACCTAACAACCAGGTTATAGGGATCCCTATGGGTATTCATTGTAGAATTAACAATGTAATTATAGGAGTATAACCGCGATGGCGTTGTTTGAACTATGACGTCATAGTAACTTGGCTTGATTTGAACTTTGACGTTACGTAGTAACAGAGCGTTAGCAACGGAGTTTTATTCGTATTTCAACGTCATTTAAGCATGAAAAACTGGAATGTAAATATATATAATAACTGTCTTTTGGAATGGGAGTATACTGTGATAACCTACAATGGATCTAGGAATCATGTTTCTCATAATTCTTGGATCCATTGTAGGTTTTCACAGTATAATCATGTTGCAAAAGACAGTTATTCTATAAATATTTACAATGTGAACTATATCAGGTAACGAATCTATGTAAATGCCTACATATGTATCACTACTATACAAATAATCCGAGCATCGATTTGTGAATTGACCAAACCACTGAGAAAAATCGGTCATGGCTTCACAGATAATTTTTGTACATAATGTTTTGCACAAAAAAGCATTTCATCAATAACAAATATTGGCAGAAAGTAAAATGCATGCACCCCATTTCATTAGAAAAAGGAGACTTCTATAAAAGAAGGGAGGATATCTCCAACAAGACCCCGTTGCAGCATCAACAGCAAAACACAAAAACACCCGATGCAAAAACACAATAGACGAGTACAGCACGAGACGGAAAAGAAACACACACGACATGTAAACATCAAACACAAAATACTACACATAAACCGACGAGACCAATGGGCAACCGGTGCCGACTTTGAACGGCCATTTGTCACGCAAGTAGCAAATGTTATGGTTATCCTGGATTACGTGCCCACAATTACCCAGAGGTCTCGAAGAACGTACAATTGTGGTGTAAAACAACCTCCTCACTGTAAGATGACATCACACAAATAAGACCGTGAAACGTAGAGGCCCCAGAGACACAGATGAAGATGTAAATATAAAAAGAGGGCATGCGTAATACAGTCCGTGCTCTGCCGGCTGTAGCGAGCTCATGTATGTAATCACCCGAGGAGTGCGACTGACATTCAAAGAGGACAGGCGGTCGGGGCCCTGTCTTCTCTAAACATGCTAAAGAGGTTTGGACAGGGCCCGTCATGGAGTCCCGTCGTCACAGTCAGTCAGAGTGCAAGTCTCAAGGATGCGCTGATACAAGATTGTAGATTGGTCAAGTACCAAGCCTAGTGTCCGTCTGGTGACATTAGGATCATATCCACAGTATAAAAGGCGTTTGATGGTTCTGACGCATTTTCGATGGTTCTGCTGCCTACCTTTGATCCTTTTTATTTTGTTTATCATATCACCATAAAAGACAGGTTGTGTAATACCCATAGTAATGCACTCTGTTGCATGTATAGATCCGAATTTTAAAAGAAGTTGACTGTAATTTTAGTAAAATTTCCAGAAAGTCTTAACTAGTGTATGAAAGTGGAAACCTTGACCTGAAAGTTTTTTGGTAATTTGTAAATTTCTATCGTGAAAATCCAAAATATCAGTACATGCTCTAGCGTACCGGATGAGCTGTGATATGAAAATGCCGTATGACGGTAATCTTGGAACATCACCGTCAAACCAGAGGAAATTTACTATGTTGAATCCAAAATCATCCCTTTTGTCATATACACTTGTATGAATCTTTCCGTTTACAATTTTGATATTTAGGTCCAAAAACGGTGTTTCTGTATTTGAAAGGTTTGCCTTGTTAAGTGTTAATTCTTGTGGATAAATTTTATTCTTATACTAACAGGGTTGGTATTTAGAAACTCTTCAGTGCGTGAGGCGACAGCAAAGTAACACCCGTGTATGTCAATAAAGCCGAAGATATTTTATAACAATCCAATTCATATTTGTTATTTGTTTTTGTTTTGTTTTGTTCATTGCTCCAATGAAATGAAAAGAGAATTTTCAATCTTGTCACCTACATGAACAAAAATGACACTGATGGTCACATGAACACCTCACTCTATGACGAACGTGACGACTTCAATTTCAGCTTTACAAACTTTCCTTTTCTGAGTAGAAACATCCCTTCATCGCCTGGCGTGTTCATATCTCACTTGATACGCTATGCCAGAGCAAGTACCAAATATACGGATTTTGTTCAGAGAGCTAGTCGTCTTTCAGATAATCTTCTCAGTCAGGGATATGTTTGTGACCGACTAACATCGTCACTGAGGAAGTTCTACCGTCGATACGGGGAACTCGTCATGCAAGAAGGAGATGCTAACTCTTTCTGGGCACCTGGTCTCACTCCAATATCGGGAGTTCGCTTCTTTTCATGTGGTGGAGGTTTTTTGTTTGTTTGCTTTGGTTCCTGTTTTATCCTAATTTTGTATGCCTTCGGTTTCTGATTTTCTGAAGTATCGATTTTGTGCTGTATACATGGAAATATGGTCATTATCCATATTTGTCATTCAACGCAATTTTATGCACGAGGCACGCGATTTAGTCCTTTCAATTTAGTTCTTTCTAGAAATGGATCGGTAACTACGATGTCAAAATAATCAATGAGATATGTGTCTAGTGTACGTTTTTTTTCTAAATACTCTAAAACAAGAATAGCATAAATTGGAGAAATTTTCTCAGTAGATAGTTGAATACTGCAATAATTGTTTAATATCCTGTATCAAAAGATTACTGTATCATCACTTTATTTAATATCACTTGAATTATTGATTATCGAGTCTTACGTACAACGTATGGTATATGATCTTTTAAAAATCAGCATCCACCATATATTTAAAAAAAGACAACTGTCATTTGTTAGAACAAGATCTATTTATCATTAGCTTAAAAAACACTACAAGCGCATATTCAAATGATGTGTTTTCTCTCTAAAATGTGCAACACATTTTAATTCTTATCGAATGAATCATCTATTTCAATTTATAAAAGAGAGATAGAGAGATGCCATTCAGTCGATATCACTGTGACTTGACAGCAATATTCGTCTTTAATTCTAATAGGTAAGTTATCTTTTTAAAAGCGGGAGGGTATCTCCAACCAGACCCGGTTGCCGTGCCAACAGCAAAACACCAAAATAGCCGATTCGAAAACAGAGAGGTCGAACACAGGAAGAGAAGAAAAAATAAGACATACATCGTGAAGTAAACACCGAATAAACATTAAAGCAGTTCCTTTCAGTTATTCAGATTCACGTCGAGAAGGTAAGGCAAAATCATAAGAATTCCCATGGGAACGGTTACGAACCTCGGAATGAATAACACTCCGAAGTGAGACTAAGTACCCGGGGAGAGTAAGCATCTCCTATCAATTATTCAGTCTCAAAGTCGAGAAGGTAAGGCAAAATCATAAGAATTCCCATTGGAACGGTTACGAACCTCGGAATGAATAACAATCCGAAGTGAAACCAGGTACAGCTCCATGACAACTTATCAAACACAATAGACCAATGGGCAATTGGTGTCGACTTAGGACGACCATTTGCTACGCAAGTAAGAAAAAGACTTCAAAAATGCGTAAAAAAATAACATATCGGATTTTAACTCTTTCATGTTAAACCAATTTTGATGCATCGGACACGTGTTTCGATTACTAAATTCACATCAGTGGTTCTATAAGCTTATTGATATTTTGATAAGCCAAATCTATTATAGTGGCGCCGTCTAGTTTGAGGTTTGAATTTCGTGTAAGCATTTCGAATAGAGTGTGCCGCTCGAGATTATACATTGATTCAATAGCTAACATGTAATTAGATAAAATCTGTGGTAGAAAAAGGATCTTAACCTCTTTTAATTTTCGATGTTCTTATAAGAGGAAATTACATATTTCAAGACACCAACAATAATGTATTAGGTCAATTTGTGAAAGAGCCAAAACAAAGCAGTTTCTGAGAGTACCTATCATTAGTCATATCCAACATTCTACACCTTTGTCTCAAACATAAATATCCGCTTGATTTTAACCTCATTGTGGGCTTGGATCCCGTCTCAGAGGTTGACTTTTTATAATGGGAGCTTTTCTTTGGTTCCAAAACTGACTAGTGGGTTGTTGTGTTTATTGATAGAATAGGGAGGACAAACGTGTCATTGTCAGAGTCATTGTCATTTCTACAACTTTTTATTGTTTTAATTGACATGAATTGAAGAGGACAATCGTGTACCCTGTTTCCTTCTCAGTTACATTAATAATACACCCATTGGCTATATCAAATTTTTTCAAATTCTTGCACATTTCATGCGTTCTGAGCATTCTGCTGAGTTACATTTCTTAGTTTCAGAGCAAAATTTAGATTATTGACAGGCGAAGCGTAGAAACATTATCAATGAGACCCTGTTGCGGTTACTATGAGTGAATCCTACGTGTGAATTGACCCTTCCGAACGCGGGAAAAATTTGAGAAATTCCATTCACAATGCAATTTCGATGTCTGACCGAGGTTCGAAGCTCGTTTGTCCGAGGTAAAAGCATTGTGACGTCACGAAATTTTGCATTATTTTCCCGCAATCCGAAGGGTCATTTATCCCTAGTAGTAAAGCTAACTATATCAAATCTCAAATGTACAGGTTTTCTTATACTATTTTTTGTCAATGGAGATGTTAAATTTTAAAACTGAGAATCGTTTTACTCCAAAGATTTGAATGTTAAACGTTTTCAAATTCAATAGCAGCATTTAATAAAAGAAAAATTAGCAGCATGGACCAAACATGCACTTTTTGGGTACTTAACCCTCGTCAGTGATCCTCAGTCTAAACGATATAATGTGGCCAAAGAGTGTGAAAATTATTATGTCCAAAAATGTACCGAAAGACGTAGTAGGATGGGTGGGATAGATACTACAGGAGCCACGTTTAAGAAACTTCTAGACTTTTTGATAACAGAAATGTTCGAATGCGTTGAAGAGACAGACGATCAACCGAAGAAAGTTTAACTAAAGATGTGTATCAAAAATTAAGCGCGGGGAAGGACGAAAATCAAAAGATGGGAGAGTGCTCTTTAAAATTGTTTTTAAAAATTCAGATTTAAAAGTAAACAAATAGGTGAAATCTCTACGTTCTTCCTCTGCAGTTTCATTCAATTTATTCTGGAAATGTATTGATATTAAACAAAAGAGTAAATGATAAAATCCACAATATCGATGAGAATTTCTGATAGATGTCTTTTCTCTGTACATGGTCGAGTCGCAACTGTCTTTATCACCCTTTGGTTTTATTTTTAAATCAATTCAGCTTTGATTTGATTTGAATGCATTGCTTCGAACTTAATTAAACCAAATTGATAAGCTTTGATATGATTAGACATCTTTTAATTTCAAATGAAAACCTTGTTTTTTCAAGACTTTATTAATCATGAAGTTGAAACATTTTTATTCCTACGGTATCACTAATTTTATCAGTTTTTCAAGGTCTTGTAAATTGTGTATCATGTACTTAAGGAGGTATTGAACACTTGGACGTCAAATTCAATTCTTCTCAAAGTTTCTGAAATTATATATTTTTTTGTCTGTATATACAAACTTAAATTTGATTCTATCCACATGAAAATTTTCTACGATACTTTGAAATATGCATTTATCGACGTTTTCGTGAATTTCTTGATGACGTCATAATATTGAAAGTGTCATTCCAGTTCTCGTAAAGGTATGGGAAATTAATTTTGATTTAACATCCAAAATCTTCATAAATGTAATGCACTTACATGTGGAAAATATTAGATGAATTGTGTTTTAAACAAAGGCAGGATACTGGAATCAAATATGACACCGTCGCTCAAAACATTGCAATTTCGAGCCAATTGACAGTAGTTGTTGATTAATTATTAGGAATTCTGTGGATGAATCTTTGTCAAAAACTAACAAAATTATCAACAATGTCCAGAGATGATTTCATGATTCAATGAGAAAAATTAAATTTGGGATTAAAATATTACAAAGCTTTATATTTTCCAATTTTTCTTTCGAAAATCGTCCATTTTCAATGAAAGGACATCTGCTTTCCTGTAATGTTAATTTGTCAACGAAGTCACTGTGATGAAGGTTGAATTTTCTATTTTATACATGCAAAGTTTCAATGCGGAACGTTTGGTATTAATGAATTTATTGTATTTTGAATGCTGAAGGTTTTTGATGCCATTTTCCCCGATAACGTCGAAATGAAGTCGTTGTTTGCTCATGGATAAAACTCCCAAAGTCCTAAATTTCGACAATCACCATAATTTCTTCAAATGACGCCGGAAATTATTCAAACTTCATCAGGATACTCAAATGTGAATATCAGTCAGTGTATCAAATGTTTTAAGGAAGTAAAGACTGTACTTTTCCTTGGAAGTGAGAAAACAAAAAATGCCGCCGCCATCTTGGTGTTCAAACCCTCCTTAAACAAGCATTCAAGGCAGACGTCATATCCAAATAAAATACCGCTAAAGACGATATGGTAAGTTCACTATTGGGTCATGATCACTACGTAAAATATAGCGGGCCGGGCATAAATTGAAAAGTCTAGTCATGGGCAACCTCTGTGATATTATATTCTATTGTGTATATACTTCCTGAGATTTTGCTTCAACCGCAAACTTAACCATAATTTAGCTACGTCAAAGGTCGAGGTCACTAGGTCAAATGTTACGAAATAAGTTGAAAGATCTTGTCATGTGCAACCTATATGTATAATATAAAGTTTCTATTGCATACAGTTCTTGAGAATTTGTTTCAACTGTTGACGACAGACGGACGGACGGACGGACGGACGGACAGACAGAAGGACATCGTCAATCTATAGACCGAAATTGCTTTGCAATCCGGCCAAAAATGTACGCACGGATCTAGAATTTGTTTCAAAGGAAGGGGGACGGTTCTTAACTAGCTGTGATAGATCGAATTAAAATCGTGTGCTAGTTTGAAATGGAATGATTCTCATTTTTCATTGTTTGTCCACGACCAGGTATGCTTAGGTTTTGAGCACACTGAAGTTCAAACCAATGACTTTGAAGTAATTATTTAAAGAGGCAATGAATGTTAAAGATCTATATTTTTCAAATACACGTACTAGCTATAGAATCATGTGACAATTGTCCCATGTTGACTATAAAACAAAGGGGGATCTCCAACAACACCAGGTTGCAGCACCTACAGCAAAACCCCAAAACACTCAATGCAAAAACACAAAGCAGACCAGCAAAGAGACGCATAAGAAACAAGGAACGTCAACGCACAACACAGAAACATCAAACACAAAGGACTACACATAAACCAACGAGACCAATGGGCAACCGGTGCCGACTTAGGACGGCCATCTACCACCGAAATAGCAGAAGGTGTGGTTATCCTGGATTACGTGCGCACAACCCTCCAACTTTTCCGATTACCCAGAGGTCTCGAAGAACGTACAATTGTGGTGTAAAACAACCTCCTCACTGTCAGATGACCAAACACAAACAAGACCGCAAAACGCAGGGGCCTAAGAAACACAGATGAATATGTAAATGGATATCAAAAGAGGGCGTACGTAATACAGCCCGTGCTCTGCCGGTTGTAGCGAGCTCATGTATGTTATTACCTGAGGAAGTCCGACTGACATTCAGAAAGGACAGGTGGTCGGGGCCATTTCTTCATTACAGAGGTTTGGACAGGCCCGTCATGGAGTCCCGTCGTCACGGTCAGTCAGAGTGCAAGTTTTAAGAATGCGCTGGTACAAGACTGTAAATTGGTCAGCTACCAAGCCTAGTGTCCGTCTGGTGACATTAGGATCATATCCACGGTATCAAAGGCGTTTGATGATTCTGACGCATTTTCGATAGTGATGTCTATTTTGATCATTCTTTTCATGTAAATTATGGAGGGGGATCAGGGTCACAATGCTATTTGACTTGCTTACATGCTTCATGCTATGTTGCGTCATTCAATGTTTGATTATTCCATGTTCATTTGTCTTGCTTTCATTTCAAATTGACTTTATCTTACTTCTTTGTGTAATTTTGCTTCCCTGCATTTTACATTTGTCCTTCGTCAATGCATAACTGTCATTATACCATGCGTTATGACATCCTTCTTTCTGCCATTATTCTTTCGTCTTAATGCTATTATTGCTTCGTCAATGCTAACTTCAATTTTGATACCAGATGGCGCTTCGCACGACCGCATGTGCCCATTCCTTGAAATGAACTTTGAATCATCCCCTGTCGTTAGAAAGGAGCTGTTAAGATAAGGGCCGTATTTAGCCCTGAATCTCATGGCTTATTTCTTCCGCATGGCGAATCGTACACAGAAAAACATGAATCATTATTGAAATAAAATATATTTGCAGACCTTTTACATGATTTACATTATGTTGAGGAACTCTGAAGGTTGTAACATTAAGGTCGAAAGAGGTAGGGGTGATCGGATAGAAGTTTATGCAGACCTTTTACATGATTTACATTATTACCGTCAGTCATGACTGACGGTATACTGTAATCATTCGTAACCTACTTGCACGGATAGAATACCTCTTGGCAATATGATTGGTTGACAATTGCATAAAATGCAAATATCTGTCTAGGTTATTCAGAACCTGTGTTTAAGATTATGTCACCAGGTCGGCTTAAGAGTCTAGATGACCTGACAAATGAAAGTCATATCGCATCAGTGTATTTTCTTCCGAAATATGCATCGAAAAGTCTTTGAACAGATACGTCCTATAACAATCGCAGATTTTCGGAAATTTCCGTCACTTGAATCGGAAAAAACGCGGAAAAGCCCGGAAATGTGCGATTGGTAAATGCATTTTCTAGCTAGAATTTTACAACATTTACAGTCAGCTAACTGACGGCAAGCTTTTTGTAAAAGCTAATACTTGTGTTGAGGAACTCTTAAGGTTGTAAAATTAAGGTCGAAAGAGGTAGGGGTGATCGGATAGAAGATCCGATAATACCGACAAAAAACGTATACATTTTTGAATATTTTATCTAAAATGGATAAATATAAGCTAAAAGACATCAAATACATGTATGTCTATATTGTGTATCCGAAATAGATTTCGAACATTATACCTCCTTTAATCGGTAAATAATGAAATCCGGAACTTAAAATACGGTCTTATTCTTCATACAATGGCTACAATGTAAGCCTTTTAGCGCGAAATACCCATCGACGGAGAAATGAACATCACTCTTGCTTATTTCGTTTCTAATTCTTCTATCTTTCATTCAATCATATTGAGTACACAATGTTTGATGTATTAAAGAGGAAAAATAGTCAAATGTGCTATATTTAATGGTCAAAAAGATTGATTCTTATAAAATGCACCCCCTTTCCATTTTTAGTTTTTCGTCTCTGGAGTAGTGTTCCCCCCGGAGATACAGAACCCCACTTTGACAAAACATTTGTATCATGGATACATCTCCAGTAAAAGTGGCTTTCTGTATATCCGGGGGGAACAATGTTCAATAAAACTTTTCCGTTTTCTATTGATTTCTATGAGAAAAAGATAAGTTTTGACCTAAAAATTAGCAATATTATGCAAAACAGATGAAAAATAACTTCATATTCTGATGGGATGCCGTTTAGGTATACATTTTACCAGGAAAGGTTCTTGAAATTTCAATTTTCAAAATTCCACTTTTCAGGGCTGATTTTACGCCTTATCTTAACAGCTCCTTTCTTTTAAATTCTACTACAGTATCGTTCTAAAAGTAATTATATTATCGTACGAGAGGACAGATCTGAAGTAGATTGGCTGTATAAATATTTGAAAAATATTATGAAGTAATTAGTAAATATTTGATTTTTGTTAGTTGTAACTGTCACTATAAAATATATAGTAACCCGAGGAATTTCTGTGGCGTAGTTGTCATCACAGGTTGCCATTTTAATGTATTTTACACCTTTTCGAGTGGATTCGAATCCCGGACGAGGATACATTTTTTCCTTTTGTCACTTTTAAGTATAATGTCACTTGTCCATGTCCATCTGCCCAGAAGAGGATGTCCAAAAAATTAGGTACTTATTAAAAAAAAGTTTTTATGAATTTTTTTTCCAGTTTTCTTTGGGGGGGGGGGGTTTCATTGTATTGGAAAAAATATGGCGGGCAACTGTACATTATCATTATTCAGTCAAAATAAGAAAGCATTTTTTATTCCAAAACTTTTCAAAAGCTTCGTTGGCTCACTGTCGTCGCTCGAAGTCATAGATCTATGAAAAGTCATAATTTTAATTAATTCAGTGCCTTTTATATATCCGTCAATGTCGTTTCTTTACCATAAATCGGGTGATTCTTGCAAAAAGATAAAACTTCTGACTTTGCAGTATGGACTTATGAAGGTCAATGTTCAAGGTCAATCCTTGCAAGCATCAAACGCTTGGATTTCTTTCTTAACATTGATCTTGGGTCGAACAACAGTGGCGGATTTAGGGGATGCTCCTGCACAGACCCAATATTTTCCCGGCAAAAACAGGTACATCAGTAAAGTCAGTAAAATCGGCAAAATTCGCCCCTTGACCCCCGGCAAAGGGGGCGCTGGATCCGTCATTGAACAAGAAAAATCTGAAAAGTTTGCCATAGTGGAATTTGATTAAAATTATAACTTCCTTGTCTAAATTTTGGCCATTGTTGAAAAAGGCTGTGAATGACACTGAACCGTTTTTGTGCCACGTTCATGTGCAGGCGTAGTCCTGGACCAACGGCGTAGCTCTGCCTGAAAAAGTGGAGGGGCCAACATCCCAAAATTTCTAACAAGCAAAATAAATAAATAAATGAAAAAAAAAAAATATAAAAAAGGGGGGAGAGATTAACAAAATATGGGGGTTTCGTGTTCTGTATGCACAAATTTTAACATTTCCTGTGCAATTCTTAATTTTAAGTACATGAATGAATGTCTAGCGAGAGGTAGCGAGCCAGGAATTATTTTTAGCAAAATATTGACTTATCAGAAAATACTTTCTATACCCTCTATCATTACATGTAATAATATTCTATATAGATTGAGTTAAATGTCTCCATGTACATTGATAAAGTAAAATGTATAAAGGATGGATCAGAATAGCTTAATTATTCAGGAAGTCTATAAAGAATTGGCGAGCGGTAGCGCTGCCCCCGCTGCCTACCCCCCCCCCCCCCTTCTCCCACGATCTTGTCCTGGACAACAGCTTGCAGTAATTTTGGCATACAGAGATGTCAAAAGGTAAATTTCCAAGGTCAAAATTATGAAAGGAGACTAGAAACTGCATTATTGACTGAATCAATGGGGCCGGGGGTGTTGATCTCTAGGTTCGATCAGTGTAGGACGCGCGGCAGTTTTAATTTATTTAGAATTTTTCGATATGAATTACCGCTTTTCCCATGATATCTCAGAAAAAAACTGACTTCTATATAATCTCCCACTCACAATTCAGAAAAAAAATTATCTAGCCGATGAGATTCGAACCCCCGCGGGAAAATAAAACTGTTGCAAGAGTCCGGCTTGCTTACCGCTGACCCACAAAGTCATTACCACAGTTAAGCAAAACTTAGAGTTTGAAATCCCCAAATGGTTATTACTGTATAAATAGAAATTAAACAAACAAACAAACAGAAAAGGTCCAAATATTTATCATTTAATGATTTCTTTTTTTGTTCACATATTTCAATCGGCTTTTGCTTTTTCCGCTATTTATAACTCATTTTTCCAAGTACTGCAACAGGGGACGTCTCAAAGTTCATTTCAAGGAACGAACACAATCGGAGCGCCACCTGGTATCAAAATTGAGGTAAGCATTGACGAAGCAATAATGGCATTAGGACGAAAGAAAGATGACACAATGAAATATGTCATAACGCATGGTAGAACGACAATTATGCATTGAAGAAGGACAAATGTAAAATACACGGAAGCAACATTGCATAAAGAAGAAAGACAAAGGCAATAAAGTCAATTCAAAATGAAAGCAAGACAAATGAATATGGAATAATCAAACATTGAATGAAGCAACATAGCATGAAGCATGTAAGCAAGTCAAATATCATTGGGACCCTAATCCCCCTCCATAGTAAATTATGTCACCATAAAATGCAGGTTGTGAAATACCCAAAGTAATGTACTCTGTTGCCTTTATTGGTCCGAATTTTAGAAGAAGTTGACAATAATTTTTGTAAAATTTCCAGAAAGTCTTTACTAGTTTGTGAAAGCGAAAACCTTGACCAAAATGTTTCTTGGTAATTTGTAAATTTCTACTATGAAAATCCAAAACATCAGTACACGCTCTAGCATACCGGATGAACAGTGAAATTTATAGATACCATAGGACGGTAAGCTAGGAACATCACCGTCAAGCCAGTGGAAATTTACACACGAGATAGCTACATTTTGTCCACAACATATATTTGTTCTACATTTGGAAAGAACGTTTGCATTTTTTCACTGTAAAATCAAATATGTTTCTTCTTAACATTGTTGCACTAAATAAATTGACTGTTGAATCTTTTCATGAATTTATTAGAAAGTAATTTCGTTCGGTCCAATTTCAGCGCAATTTGAAATAATAATATTAAAAATAATACTTTGTTCGTTCGGTCCGATTTTTTAGAATCAAATTCCGAAGAACTAAAAATATATTTTGTATAAGTTATGATTTAACTATAAAACAAAGATGTTAAGAGTTTTAATTTATGACTGTGTGAAAATAAATTGATCTTTCATGTTTCGCTGAGGTGTACTGGAGACCTTTTGCTTTTTATTTCTTCATAAGGTAGAACTTTTTAAAATTTTGATCTTTCACTCAATCTATTATTCCAGGAACGAAAGAATGAATTTGATCTTCATATCATTACTTGCCTCGATGTTTTGTTCGCTGGAAGGTGCCGGTAAAAGTAAATCCAAAACCCCTGTTCACCTGAAAGCTGGAAGTGCAGACACCATAGCCATACTGGATAAAATCAAACAAGGTGCAATTGCTACCACGGAAATCTTAAACGCCATAGGCTCTATTAATGCCACGGGTTCATTCAGTAAAAAGATTACCACAATTTCTGGAAAGATAGCACCATTTTTGGGAGCCGTTGGTCCTTTGATTGCATTTGCTTCTGCGTTAATTCAAAATGAAACAAAAGAAATGACAGAAATAAGAAATTTGTTTCAAAGTGTAGAAAAAAGATTCAACGAGGTTTATAACCAATTCGAGGACACGAGAACCATAATCCAGAAGACATCGCTAGAGGAAATGTACAGTCCATACGAGAACAGGATTATTTCTGTACATGCAATATACTCCAGATATATCAACGCTTCAGGCCGTTATGATGGCTTCCTATCTCGGGACCTTTTTTTACTTGAACATAATGACGGAAATGCCAAGATCGAAGAGGCGGTAATGGCGATGTATTATGGAATGACTTCATCGCCATATTTTGGTATGAATATACCTATGACAGTTCTAGATTATACTAATAATCATCGCAGAAGAATGCAAAACACTGCAGCCATGGTGAATATGTTGATGTTGAAAGGACTACAAGTAATTTATGCATACAATAATATGACCGATCGTGGTAATGAAAATGCTCACCTTGAAAAGTTTTGGATTTCCAATATCGATAAAATGAATAAAAAAATACTGGACGCTGACAATATATCCCTTTCTAGATTTGATTCGCAATATAAAAAAGACATTGATGAAATTATGACAGATAATGCATATCCAGATGTCCCAAATACAGTGCTGGGTGACAAATTAATCAATCTCCTAAAAGAAAAATACGACTGGCTAGATTGGGTTGTGGTAACGTTTAGATACCAATATATGAAGACCAAAGATATGTGTCCCGGAGTTTATCAGAAGTTTGTCTCACCTGATAGAAATGCACTTGTTGTCCACTTCCCAAAAGAAGAGAGGCCCGTCTTGAACACACTCAAAGGAGCCATTCAGAATTATATTTCCAACGCAGAACAAGACAGGCTTTCTTATCTGAATATGGTATATGTCGCGCCACAATACAGTCATCTCGTTTCTGCATCAATGGTAAAAGAAGAGATATCATCCTTTTATCAACGATTGCCAGGAATGGTGCGATACGGTTGCGACTTACCTGCAGCACTTGCATTCAAAATCAAGGCCGATCCGCATGAGGTTTCGGCCTACCGCGCAACAAATGAACAGCATGTATTCTACAAAGACATGGAATTAAACGATACCTCTCCTTCGACGCAGAGACGTATTTATGTCATAGGTTAAACCTTGTCATTTCAAATAAATATCTATATAATCGACAGGCATTTACAATTTTTATTTTTGAAATGATAGAAATAATTTATTGCAACTTTACGTCGGTGCTTTTTATATTGGGTTTTTGGCCGGTTCGAATCGATTATAAGTATAGCATACCGTTTCAAAATATTATTTTATTAATCAAAAAATAAGAATAATTCTTCACAGCTCTATTGACAAATAAAGAAGTCGATGAAAACTCATCGATTTCTACAATTCCCTCTCGATCACTTCAATATGGATATCCAATTATTCGATATAGATTGGAAAAGTCAAACACGTGGCCTTCTTGAGTTAAAGAAGATCCTGACGATAATCTCAACAGCACTCACAACAGAGCACCAAATTGAGCATCGACGGACCCCTAGCAAGCTAGAGGTGGGACCAGGTGCCCGGGAGGAGTAAGCATCCCTTGTTGGCTAGCCGCACCCGCCGTCGATGTTCATGCAAGAAAATGAAAGGAATATATAAACTACATGCACTGTCTGAGGCCACGTCTATATAGAAAGTGCTATGGCGACAATGTCTGGGAAAATATTCAAAACACTTACTGTCAAACCCCTCGCGGGGAACTTTTTTACGAGCTCTACACGGCAAAGGGTCAAAACACTTACTGTCAAACCCCGGCGCGGCTGCGTTAAGGTGCTCCACGCTGACGTCGCGCTGAAAATATTCCATTTTTGCGGTGCCTGGCATTCAACCCTCAATTACAGCTTAAACGTTCTTTCTTTAGTTCAAAGCTGTATTTTTTTAATATCTGGTAGGTGTCTGGTAGCTAAGAAAAAAATCACCAGGGGGATTTCCCTGTGTCACGTGACAGCCCTAAATATAACTCTACCATGTTGTCTCGGTTTTAATTGAATTTTGCAAGTGGTAAAGAAGGAAAAAATAATATACATGTTATATCGTTTTCTTCAGTAAATCCTGTAGATTTAGAAATGTGCTGGGAATTGTGACACTTAAAACGATTAAGAGGAGAAAATATACCGAGAAGGAAAGCAAGTGGTAAAATCACTGCAAAACTCGACAGTGCTTTCGTGAGCAGAGCTCTATCGGTGACAAAATAATCATAATGAAAAAATGTATATGACTTGAATAAATAAGAGAGAGAGAGGGGAGGTTCTTTCCCGGCTAGGCTAATCATGTTTCAGTCTAATTATAACCCGCCCGATCTCTTGCTGATTACAATTTGTTTTATTATTATTTTTATTTGTTCTTAGATTTAGTCTAGTATAAACTGACCGTACATGTATCTGAAGTCTCAATATTGTTCCGTTGTACCGGCTATGAATACGGTGCCCGCATAGCCATTTATTGACACATGTATTTTAGCACTGTATTCGTAACGATATATATTATATATGATTTTTAATATAATCCTTGAGAATAAACTGTATTAATGTGCATGAGCTGGCACCCTCGCCCCCCCCCCCCCCCCCGGCAGCAACAACAACTAAATGAATATAAAAATGAATAAGAAATAATTATTTTAAAACCGGTAAATCAGTAAAACTCCATTAAACAGCTAATTATGGACAATATATAACAAATAATCTAAATAAAAATTATGCTCTTTTATGAGGATACCATTATAAATTCCTTATATTGATTAACTAATTGAAAATCAGCGATTCCTCTGTGAATAAAAAGCGGTTTCTCATCCAAAGCTTCCCTTTAACCCTGAACTCAGACTGCGCATGCTTGACCTACAATGACCCTATGCGCAAAACTGTGGAAAAACACACATTCTTTCATTACTTCTCGAAAATAAGATACTGGGAACATTTAGAGTTGATGTAAGGAATAGGATGAAAGCTCAATATTATTGAAAATCAATCCAGTACAATTTATCCCTTGAAATATCCCTAGCATGCGATAACTGATGTGACGTCATTTATAACGTCACACAATGTTTTCGCGGAAATTTCTCTAACGTCATTGCGTGGAGCACCCTAACGTAGCTGCGGGGGAACTTTTTTACGAACTCTACACGGCAAAGGGTAACATTTAAAACACATTTAATACACTCTTACCCATACCAAAAAAAGGGGGGAAAAGAAAGATGCTTCATCTTATTATTAGTGCTTCTGCCAAAGGCTAGAAAATCAAATGTAGTTTTATTCTCTCTTAGGGAGACGTTCTCTCAATTAATGATCTATATTTTGCTGATGACCTTCGCACTGACTTTGCTTGATGATAGCATGTTGATATCATGAAGTGAATCCTCTTGATATTTTTGTATGTCTCACGAGGTTGCGTCACCACAAGCCTGGGATGCGAAGGTACCCTAGACCCCTCCCCTGAGACGTTTGTGCATTTTATCATATGAAGTCAATTGAGCGCTGTGATCTGCTGGGACTATTGTTTGACCCAGATAGAACGCACACAATATCGAAAAAAATAGAAAAAAAGTTTATTTATAACGGCAGGAAAGGTAAAAAGGATCTCCAACGAGGTCAACATCAACGAAAGGAGGGGATCTGCAACAACACTCGGTTGCAGCACCTACAACAAAACCCCAAAACACCCAATGGGAAAACACAGAACAGACACCCACAGATAGAGACATAAAGGGGACAAGGAACACCAACTCTAACCATGAAAATGAAACACAAAAGACTACACAACAACACATAAACCAATGAGACCAATGGGCAACCGTTGCCGACTTAGGACGGTGTAGTTATCCTGGATTACGTGCGCACAACCCTACCACTTTTCCGATTACCAGATGTCTCGTAAAACGTACAATTGTGTTGTTAACTTACCTCCTCACTGTAAGAGGAAATATACAAACAGAAAGCATGACGCAGGGTTCCAAGAAACACACAGATGAATATGAAAATAGATATGAAAACAGAAGGCGTGCGAAATACAATTCGTGCTCTGCCTGCTGTAACGAGATCAACCATGTGATCACCCGAGGAGTTCGACTGAGATTCAGAGGACATGTTGTCGGGACCCTGTCTTCTCTTCAGAGGTTTGGACTGAACCCTTCATGGAATCCTGTAATCACAGTCAGTCAGAGTCGATTTCTAAGAATTTGATGGTAATTTTGTCTACCTTTGATCCTTTTTATTTTGTTGATTATGTCAACATAAAATACAGGTTGTGAAATACCCGAAGTAATATACTCTGTTGATTGAATGAGTCCTAATTTCAAAAGAAGTTGACAATAATTATTTGTAAAATTTCCAAAACGTCTTTTCTAGTTTGTGAAACCTTGACCTAAAAGTTTCTTCGTAATTTGGTAATTTCTACTATGACAATCCAAAAGGTAAAGTCAATTCTTGTGGATAAAAACATCTTTATACTTTTCAAAAGCAGGATTGTCGAAAGTTGGAATATCATCGAGGTACCTAGAAGTACCAATGAAATATTTCACATCCTCATATGTTCTTTGCTTTTGGAGATTTTGGATAAATTATTTTTCATACGTGTTTGAAAATAAATCAGAAACAAGAGGGGCACAATTACATGTAATACCCATAGGGATCCCTTAAACCTGTTTGTAGAGATTCTCACCAAATTTTACATAAATGTTGTCCAAGAGGACGGACAGGGCAATGCACAGGTCACTAAATGTCCATGATTTGTAGGATTTGTATTCTGTTGTAAAAAAGAAACTCTTTGATTCAGATGTACAATTATACGTTTTACACTCTCTATTAAAGCACCATTTCATGAATTTGGACTATTGATAATGTTGTCGTGAGGAAGCGTGGCGTACATATTTGAAAAGTCGTATGAAGAAATCAAACAAGAGCCCCAGGGGGCACAACGCTCACCTGATACCCATGCACGCTCTAATTGACATACTGACATTGAATACTGATAGTGCCAGTACCAGGATTTTAGCCCACGACCTTTCTAAAAAGATTTTTGCCGGATGCAAAGAAGTTTTTTTTTCAGACAACCTTTAAAAGTACAAAAAAGAAAAAATAGTCACATTTAAAAACAATAACTTTTTTACTGATTTGAAAAGACGGATAAAGTGGTCCAACGTCATATGCCCAGCTAGTATAGTTCAATTATGCAACATCAAAAATAAAATCATATTGTAACATTCAACATTAATGTGCAGCAGAAAAAGAATAAAACAATGAAATGATTTAATAAATTAAGTTTATTTAAAACTGAACACAAAACCTTTCATTATTGATAGCTAGCATGCCAGAAATTATAAAGCCTGTGTTTGTGAAACGAGAATGCCCCCAGCGGCATCTTTGTTAGTATAAACGCCATTTTCTGTTAAGTATGTGAGAGGTCAGGGTCAGCGTAATACTGGTATCAATGGAAAGATCTTGTCACAAGGAATACACATGTACAATATGAAAGCCCTATCACTAACCATTCAAAAGTTATGCCCAATGTTAAAGTTTTTGAGAAGGACGCGAAAGGTCAAGGTTATGGTCATGAGGTCAAAAATTTTGGTATCAATGGAAAGGTATTGTCACAAGGAATACACATGTGAAATATGAAACCTCTATCACCAGCTTCCATTCAAAAGTTATGCCCAATGTTAAAGTTTATCGGAAAACAGACAGACAAACAGACAGACGGAGAGGCCAAAAAACTATATGCTCCCGAATCGTTTATTCCAGGGGCATAAAAAACAAAGATTTTTCGGTTTTGCCTTTATTCACTGAAATCTATGAATTATGCTTTTGAATAGTATTGATTTCATCTCAAATACATGAAACGTACAGTTAAAATCATTTTGATCCAATATTTATCAATTCAAGTGAGTTGTGCAGAACTTGGGCCAGTTTGTTTTCCAAAAAAGCAGTGTATGTTGTATCAAACCTCATGACCCAGTGAAGCCACTTGAACAAATAATTTTCAGTAAAACATGCTGAAATGCGGCGCTTCTTGCCTATGCATATTTCAACAGGCGAGAAGGAGCGTTGCATTTCAGCATACGCTGTTCAACAACTCAAGTGGTTTCTCTAGGTTTCGCAGTTTGAAACAAATTAAAAGGCCCATGAAATTGTTTAGCTTGTCCAACTTGCAGACCTACGACATCGTTATTTACTGTTAACTAATTGTTTTACCTCATCATAGGTCTGTTACACGGACAAGTTGTTAGCGGAGAGAGTTCATGAAATGTATCGGTTGCATCGGATTTGCCGACAAAAAAGTTATTTGGTCCGATAAAAACTCATCATGTATCTATTATTTGAACAGATAAAAATTCCCAAATGTCTTCACACAGGAACCTGTCGTTTTATGAGAGAAAATGTTTTATTATTCACAACCTCAGGCCTCTGTGTTCCTCTTAGAAATATTATACATACAAGATGACGAACACAGTGGCTTAAGGTTGTGAATAATAATTTATTTTCTCTAATAAAATAACAGCTTTCTGTGGTCCAACATTTCATTGGAAGATTTCAGGAAGTCTGAACTGAATTATTTATTTTCAAGAATTTCAGATATTAAATGTCCTATGCATTCTCAAAATCCAGAGGAAGAGATTACTCATTAGACGTTTCTTCATGAAATCAGTCCGTAAATTACTTCATCTAAGAGAGTCTAAGACAGAGGAAATTCGAGCAAACTTTATATATGATAACAAGTACATGCAAGTGTTCCAAGTACATGAATGATAACCATTACGAAAGTGGTCCAAGTATAAAAATCTTTTCCGTTTGCACTGTATCTCCTGAAATGTATCGCAGTACTAAAAGTATCACATTAGTACATGGGGAATCCCCTTCGGGTACAGGATACAGATATGCATATCTAGGTCATTATCTAGGTCATTGTCCAGGTCATTATCTAGGTCATTGTCCTGTCAAATAGTTCCGATTATTTTCTTATTATTTTCAACAATTGGTGGAAAATACACACAATGTTTATCTTGAATTGTCTTCCCGTGATTGTTACTAGATAGATGAAATAAAATTTTGAAGATAGTTTAAAGTGTGTGAGACATCTACATGTGTGGAAGAATACGTGTGAAAATGGGTCCTCAGATCCAGATCATAAAATTCGAATAATTCCGGTCCGGAACCAGGTGCATGGCTTTGAAAAAATATTTAAAAAGTTGTGTACTTTTAATCTTTACGGGATTTTTTTCTGTGTAATTCAAATAAAATTTTTACACATTCAAAAGTAGTGTCAATGTGTTTCAGCCGGTGCGAATTGAGAATTTTTCTCCTATTTTTGGTAAGAAAGTACTTGAAAAATAACTGGGATCTGGATCCTACACGGCAAAATATGGCTTGTTCCCGACTTTAAAAATAAAATTCTAAACAAGTATAAAGAATTTAAATAATTGAATCATATCACATAAAAGGTCAATCAATAAGACATTGGCACATATGTCACTTGTTGAATTATCAGCTGTAACTATGGATGAAAGGTCGATCTAAAAATGGAAAACATACATTATACCTATGTACAATCTTAAAAAATATTCCTTAAAAATCCAAACGTGGATATCTTTACAAAATTCTTTCACTTGTAGGGTACCATGCATGAGTACCTCATACCTACAAATTGTCATGACAATCTGAAGAGTGGTTATAGAAAAGAAGCAGAAAATGTATGAAAATCACCCCCCCCCTTCCTTTTTACATAAGAAAAAAATTCATAAAAAATCAAAAAAATAAAATTTAAGCATAAAATACATATCAAAGCATTAAGTAAGTTTAATATGATAAATATGTAGTAAATGAGTGTGTAAAATCATACACTTATTGAGTTATTTAAAGAAATGGTGCAAAAATGTGCATTTCTGACTAAGTCCGAAAAGACGTCAAAAATGCGTCAAAAATTTGACTTCGAAGTGGTACCAAAAATAACAACACTTCTTAAGATATCTCTCTAGATCATCCTGATGCTTTCGGTTTGTCGATACATGCTTCGGTTCTGAAGAAGAAGTTTGTCAAAGGAGGGTACCCACCGTGACCTACTTTTGGCTGTGGTGGCGCAACCTGTTGACAGATCCGGACGAAAAACAACAACACTTGTAGGGGACCATGAGTACTTCATACCTACCAAGTTTCATCAAAATCCCTTCAGCCGTTCTGGAGAAGTTTAAAATGTGAAAAGTTTACGACGACGACGGACGACGACGACGACGACGACGACTACGACGACGGACGACAGACGCAACACTATGACAATAGCTCACTTGAGCCTATGGCTCAGGTGAGCTAAAAACCGCAAAACACACCGATGCACACAACGACATAGGAACAAGTCAAGCATATAAACAATACACAAGAGACACCATGAAACAAAGAAAAGGACAGAAATATAAAAAAGAGCATGTAAATTTACTAGAACAAGGTGCCGACCTTGATCGGTCAAATGTCATGCAAGTAACAAATGTGGTGGTTATCCGGAATGCGTGAGTACAACCCTCCTACTTTTCCGGATACACAGAGGTACCAACATATGCACATATTGTGTATAAACATAGATCTTCCTCACTTTAAGGTGAAGCGACAAACAAGAATATAATTCGAAGACTCCCAAAGTAAATTGACATGTAAATCGATGTCACAAACAAGAGGGATGTACGAAAAATAGTCCGTGTCCTGTCACAAACAAATAGAACCAATACGAAATATTAGAACAAATAAAGCAAGAATACCTAGAGAGAAAAAATGTCAAGTAGACAAACGAAAAATCAAGGATAAAACATCGAGAGGGAGTGAACATATTAACAAAGAATCACCTTTACCTTAACTATCTAGGTACCGTACCCACAAAAGAAGGGAGGAGAGAAGATCTCCAACAAGACCCATTGCAGAATCAACAGTAAAACACCAAAACATCCCGATGCAAAAAACACAAAAGACGAGTACAGCACGAGACGGAAAAGAGATCAGTAATTATTCTTAATATCATACCTATACTATCATCAACAGACTTTTTCTGGGTACAAAATTAGACTTTCTATAGCTATACGTACGTGGAAGAAATACATGTATTTTTTCTATAAAGTCGGTAAACTCCGTGCGGCGGCTTCGCCTGGCATACGAAACAGTCCGTTCATACTATAACGCCACGGTGCAAGCGGGGACAACCCCAAAAAAAGAATTGTTCCTCTGACGTCCATATGGATACGACCATCTCAGCACACACCGGAATTGCAGAATTCGTTGTTGTTTGAATTCTGGTCCATGCTGCAAATGTATCTGTTCTTTAATGATGCTTTTGAATTTGAAGACGTATAACATTTAATGAGTAAAAGAAGATCCTGACAATAATCTCAACAACACTCACAATAGAGCACCAAATTGAGCATCGATGGACCTCTAGCAAGCTAGAGGTAAGACCAGGTGCCCGGGAGGTAAGCATCTCCTGTTGGCTAGCCGCACTCGCCTTCGATGTTCACGCACGAAAATGAAAACAATATATAAAATACATACACTGTCTGAGGTTATGTCTATATAGAAAGTACTATGGCGATAATGTCAGGGAAAAATATTCAAAACACTAACTTTCAAGCCCCTCGTGGGGAACTTTTTTACGAGCTTTTTACCGTAATGTGATGGTGATATCATTGGGCTATTCATGAAGTCATATTGAACCATCGTATGAGCTCTTGGCTAATGTGTAAAACTTTGGGAACAACTACGGAACTGTTCTCAAAATCTTTGGCTATCACACCCAAATTTGAGAAAAGTCTTTCATCGTATGACCATCGGCTTTTTAAATCGGGACAGTGTGATGCCAGTATATATCGTTAACAAACATTTTCATATGCCCTACTTTTCTTTTCAATTTTGCGATTCAAGATCATTCATTCTCCCTACAGCATATGAAATACAAAAACAAATCATATACACATTATCTATTTCTGTTCATTTAACAAAAACTTACTACAAAAATATATGTAAAGTCTTAAATCAATTTGACCATTCACCTCTGATCTTGTGAACCATAGATGCCTTTGTCTCCATCTTTTTTAAAAGAGGACGGACGGAATAAGGAAATTACCATACTTTAATACATCCTGTTTAAAGAGAGTGGTATATTAATGGAAATCACAAACGCAATCTTTGATAAGAATCTTTAAAATCCATAACACGTCACACATTGTAAACGTATGTAGAAGTTTCTTATCGGTAGATGTTTAAATATCGGGTAGACAGTTGTAAATATATTAAATCCCCGGACTTTAAATAGAACCACATAAGGATCGAAGTATGTGTGCAAATATGTTTGTGAGTGTTAAAATGTGTTTTATTTGTTTTTATTTAAATATACTATTCTAAATGATAAATGTACATGAAAATAGATAAAATACGTCTAACAGAAGTTATCGTACTCGATGATGTGTATCTATATAAAGAGTTGATTTTTTGATAATAGTTTTTTTCTAAATATAGATGGTCTGGTATTTTGAGCCTATGATCTTTCTAAATATAGAGGGGTCTGATATTTTGAACCTGTGGTCTTCGATTGAGTAGATGAAGTTATATTTCAGGATGTAAGCTGGGAAGATATAGGAGGATGAAGATGAGGATGTAGCAAGGATATTTTCTAGTTGGACACGATGTGCCATTTTCGAAAGGAAAGCCACTTGAAAGTTGACTGGAAGATTTATTTCGTGTTCTTTGTTAAGAGAATGATTGTGTTTGGAGCAAAATGAATGATGACATAATTTTAAGACTAAATATTATTTCAATGAAAGCACGTTATGCAGATAGTTATGCTCGCAGAATGCAAAAAAAAAGAAAGATACCTTAATTCATGAAATTTGTGTTCTCCACTTAGACAGATAGACGATGTGTCCAAAACTGCTAGTGCCAAACTTGAAGTATGGATGAGTATCGCATATCTCCTAGCATAAATACACCCTGAAGACTGCTGTCAATAATGGCGACCTCAGATATGTTTTCCAGGTGCCATACAGACGCACAAATCCACAACAAACTCATGACGTCACTCTGCTGTGACTATCTGGAAGAGGATACATGCAAGGACAGGTTCAGAAAATTCAAATCAAAGTGTAGGCTCTACTTGACAACTCCTAGAGAAAAGAGTCTGTCTACCGCACAAGGCATTTGGGATTGCTTAGAAAGCAAGGGCAATCTTGGAGTTGGGAATTATGGTACCCTCAGGGAACTTACTTCAGATGTCGACGTCGAAATTACGTATATAATAGATGCTGCAATGAATAAAATTGACCAACAGGAAGGTTAGTGTATTTGAAAACTGGTGATTTTTCTGTTCAAATTTTGGCAATTAAATTACCAAGACATGATGCGACATTTGTTGATAAATATTGAAATATGAAATTCAAACTCTTAATTGTCAGCTAACAACTGTTCATAGTCAATGCTTAAAGTCTTAACACATATAGTTGTAAATATACATATAAAATGCAATGACATCAAATGAAGTATTCAAATAAAAGTGAGAAATTCAATATATGTTCTATAATAAATTGTTATGCCTTTATTTAAGCATTTCGCCCAAAATGTATCAAAATGAAACTACACATAGCTGAATAAAGGTATTCTAAATAATATGACCGAAACTGTATGCAAACAAAATTCTGCTGGGAACGTTAGGTGAAAGTTAAGAAAACGTCGATGACACCTTTTTGTAATTTTATAATTTCTTGATATCAATATTGGAATAATGTCTTATATCATTCAGGAAAAAGAAATTCAAAACGTCTCAAACTCGATGGCTCGATGAATGTTTCTGGATCACTAGGTGAGTTTATTAAGTCCAAGCATTCATAAAATCCTTGATATATATGTTTTCTTTCGTTCTGTCACCTTTCTTCAAAAGGAATGTTACATGTATCTAAAAGAACAATAATTTTTTAAACTATAAATCGTTTCTTTACATTGTAGATACAAAAATTGAGCATCTGAAAGAGACACTGTTGAAAATAAACAATTTCATTGTTAAGAAAAATCAAATATCTCCCCTTCAAAAGCGAGGGAAAGACATCTGTGTGGACCACTTGTATGTACCCGTTACCATCAAAGCGGATACTGGTTACAACTATAACCCAAAATATGGTTCTCCCCAAGAAAAAGATGAGGAGACAAAGGGAAAGATTATAAGTGAACTTAAGGATATGTTGTACAAAAATGGCGATCCCGTGAGGTATATCTTTATGCATGGAGAGGCTGCCCGTGGGAAGACGTTTTATTGCAAACAACTTCTGAAATACTGGTGTAATGCTAAGCTGAATGGACCAAGTAGAGATGGACTGTCGGATAATGAGAAAATTCTCGGTGAATTTGACTTTACATTCCTCGTTTCCTTAAGACATGTTCATCAGAGCAGAACATTACTTGAAGATATGATATGTTATGATACCTTAAAGAACAACAAAGAATGCCATGATACTATACGCCATGTTTTATCCAGTGATCAGTACAGGTGCCTCATTCTGGTTGACGGTCTGGATGAATGGAGAATATCAAAAAATAAATCATTAGAGCTTACCCATGATGGATTGCCGAATATCGAGGCCTTCTCGGCTTGTACATGTTTCTTCACGTTGCGACCCTCGAGACTTGATTACGTAGCAAGTGCAATATATGATTGTGACAAAGTTGTAGAAATACTGGGTCTAGACGAGAAAGGGCAAAATTTAGTAATTGATAAAATCTTCATACATAATTATGGGCTAAAACCAGAATGTAAGGAATTTAAAGAAGCCAAATGTCACATATCTAAGAAAATAAGGACGTTGAAGTTGAAGTCCATCCTTGAGGTACCGTTATTAGCTACAACATCCACGATGTTATGGTACGAGGGGAAAGAAGTAGGGGATAGTGTCACGTTCTTTTACTTAGCACTCATTCAATTGCTCATTAGAAGATCTTTCGAACAGCAGGATTTCAATGATATCGATCTCTATGCACTAACAAATCACAGACATCCAGGTTTACATCGTTTGAATGTACTTAATGTACCAAGGTTCAAGACAGTCCGAGAGTTCTCTAGAGTTCTGTCATTATTGGGAGAAATAGCATATAAAGATCTAATATCGGATGAAACGCATCTTGTATTTGAAAAAGCAGAACTTTACGATAAACTTACCAAAGACGAATTGAACTTTGCCTTGAAGGTAGGACTTTTAAGCAAAAGCGAGGCACCGGGTTGTTTTGACGAAGAAAATGTGAGTTTGAATTTTTTTCACAAATCCATTCAAGAATTTCTTGCGTCATTTTATGTTTCAACAACATGTGATTTGAAATTATTGTGTACAAAACTTTCAGACGTTGAATCCATTCTTGATTTGTCGAATATTTTTGTTTTTACATCAGGTTTAAGTTCGTCTCTGGCGAGCGAATTGTCGGAACATATCGTAAGAATTGCCAGTAATGACAGAAAAATTCGTTTAGCTCGAGAAACATTCAACGGAAAGAAAGAGCGGGCATCAAATTTGCAATCACTTTTTCTTCTCCAAGTCCGTTGTTATCAAGAAATGAAATATGGTAATATATCATCGTGTGATTCTACCTTTCAACCAATCACGTTTCATGTTGGAGATATTTATCTGATGCCTGGAGATGACAGTGCGATAGTCAAAGAAACTGTAGAGATAATGAAACATCATTACAGCAGTGTCGTGTCGCTTTATTTGTGGCATGTACCCAGTACTGGAGAACATTGCATTAGGGATGAGTTTCTGAACAAATTTCTCAAGAATGCAAGTTCTCTTCAGTATATATTTGTACGAGGAGCTTCAGTCATTTACCACATCAACGATGCAATACGTCTAAAATCCTTGCATTTATTTTCCGTAAGACTATCCCAAGAAGTGTTACGTGGGTTGCATAAATCAATTTTGTCAAATAAGGAACTGAAGGCATTAACTTTAAAATGGATGAAATGTACAACGAGTGACAGTAAGGAAAACAACTCATCCTACTCTTTGATGGATATTTTAAGCTGTCTACCTCAATGCCCTCATCTTTACATGCTTACAGTCAATTATTCAACGTTAGATTCAGTTTATTCTATGAGGATTTTATTTCCACCTATGCTATCGCATCTTACAAACTTGCGTGAAATGTATTATGGTGGACTTACGTTTTATGATATTTTCCTTGACCATTGTCCTGACGCTGCCATTCTTGATACAATATCAAGGCTACCAAATTTAGAGTGTATACGTCTTTATGAAGTCAACGTAAAGTACTATGCTATGCAACTTAAGATGGCGTCACCATCTTTGCAATACCTGGAGCTAGATCATGTTTGTTTAGGAGATACGTCATTGGAAATAAGTTCTAATCTATCAAAATTAAACTATATTTCGTTGACAGATGTCAATATGTCAGCTCAGAATTGGAAAATTTTCATTTCTTCTCTGAAGAGATTGAGTCATGAGTTTGATATCTATATAGCAAGAGCAAACATTGATGAGCGAATTCTTGGAATGCTAAGGGACTCTTCACACTTTTTGGAAGTCAAAAAAACATATTTTTGTGATTTGCATTTTAGACGATCACCGATGAGGGATCAAGAATCTTCTTGTAATACAAAATAGAATACTGTAACCGATTTCTATTATTTATTTTTCATTTAAAAATGTACAATTTAAAATCTTGACGCAGAATTCGGTAGAAAATGTGTACTCAATTGGTTTGACAAAAGAACTTACGATGACGACATAAAGTTCTACTCGAATACAATTTTCAAATGATATGTATGTTGACGTCTAGCTGTTCGTAGTGCATTGTTGAGAAAGAAATTATATCTATGAAGATTTCATCATTAGAGCCAGACGGCTTGCAAGTAATTAAGCTACTTGTTCAGGGTTATATGACACAACGTCTGAAATCATCATTGAGGAAATTCTTTGGTCGCTACGGGGATATAATAAAAGCATATCAGATCCCCCTTTCCAGAATGATCAGTGACATTATACATTGTGATTGAGTGGCTGTCGTCATCACCAAACAAGACATACTTACCTGATCTGTACACCAAAATGTACATCGAGACAATCACCGAATTTGAAAGGTTTCCATGGAGCTGTTGCGACGAGTGTTGCATGCAATCAGAAGACACTGACTCTCCCCGGGCACCTGGTCTCACTTCGAAATGTTGTTCATTCCGAGGTTCGCAACCGTTCCGATGGGAATTCTCACGATTTGGCCTTGCCTTCTCGACTTTGAGCTGAATAACTGACCATTCGCAATACGCGATAATTCCTACCGAACTCGGCCTCGTAGTTTCAAATTTGCTGTCACAGTGGCGAACATGTATATACTAAATGTTTAATCAACTTCAGAAAAGAGCCAATGTTTAACTATTAAAAGATTCAAACAACTTTTTGTTGTTTTTATCATACATACAGGGAAAGAAGGAAAAGGTGTTTTACAGAAATCGAGGCGCAAAATTGAACCTGAATTCTTTTTTTACCTGCTGAATCGTTTATTTTAGTTTTCATATGGAAATCCAGGTATTGCTCAATTCGTTGACACTTCAGCTATTTGATCCACTTCGAATGAAGTCGAAAGAATGTCACCAGAGGACACAGCAACGTCGTTCTTTCTGCTCCCTTTTCGAACCTACGCGCATTGATGCAGTTTTCTGTCCAAACTTTGGGGTGATACAAAATGTACTGCATCAACAGAAAAAAATAGAAGCTTTATTTCTTTAAATGCAGCATCCCTGTCCAGCAGCGTTACTGCTGTTTTACACATGGCAGAAAGGACGAATGTAATTTTCGGTTCGTGACGTCAAACTTCTTACACCAATTGTAAATTACGCATTATTTTAAAATGGCTCCTGTAATCTTGACGGTGGATTTTTTTCTGAAAATCTCTCAAAATAAATACCATTAAGATCGTCTTATAAAATTAAGTCACAAAGGAATTAATTTTTGAGTTATGAAGCCTCATGAACATACCGATTGAAAACCCTGACCAGGCCGGCTCACGTTTGATTTATTAATTTTGAGATTACCCCCACTCTAAATTCCTCACATATTTTTCGTCTTTGCTTTTTGAGTTTCATAATTTGAAGCTAGAGATGATGGTGTACAAATATCGCATACTGGTACTGCATTTTGAAAAAAAAAATCTTTATTTTTCCTTTATTGCTACTTTCAACCTTTTCTATCAAAATTTTACAGTTTTGCTAGATTTTTATACTTTGAAATGCCCTCCAATTGCATAACAATTTTTTTTCTTATCGATATATTGTGTCAACCATTCATAAAGTAATAGTATATTCCATGACCAATTTCAATCAAATCTCTACATGTATTATAGTAGTCTTGAAAATTTGCATTTCATACGAAAAATCGATTAATTCCTATATATATAGACCCCCATAGTAAAATATGCATTATTTTGAGATGGCCCCTGCAACTATACAGATCGGTCGATTTTTCTAGAAATCTTTCCAAATGTTAACAATTTTGGTAATAGCTGTTTATTAGACATTTTTTTTTTCATTTCAAAAGAAAACGCAGTACTTTAAAATTTATGTAATATAATTGAAGCATAATTTGACTTAATCAATATTTTAAACAAAAACAAATATTGCAAAAAAAAGTGCACTGTCATCAAGTAGGAATAAACAGGTACAACATGTCCAATCGGTAACAAAATATAAACTAACATTATTTCTGTATGATTTTATTTGTATTCTAAAACTTGGTATTTTGGGACAAAAATATGTTTTTATTGATTATACATAGCCTATATCAAGAAACTTACTATAGAAAGTCTCATACTTCAAACTATGATTATTATCCTCTGTATTTCCTATTCAACTGAAATATAAGACTTTCAATAGTAAGTTTCTTGATATAGGCTATATATTCATATAAAACATATTTTTTGCCCCAAAATACAAATTAAATTAACATAGGATACTTCAAAAACATATGACGTACAAGGACAAACTATGATATACCCAGGAACACTTTATAATAAGAATAATAGCGACACATTTCATAGTAATAAGGATTTTCCAGAAATCAGCGGTTTTTAAACATGAAATTGAGATTTTCCACCCAAAAAAGCAAGATTATCAAAGAAACCTCTTCTAACTCATTAAACTTGATCACTTTTATGCCATCCAATTATATGAAACCTCTCCAGCTTTGATTGAATAAAAAATATAGATTTAAAACAATTTTCACAGAAATAAGTGAATTTTGCACATAAATTAAGTTTTTTGTCCCAAAATATCAATAAAATTAACAGAGGATATTTCAAATGCATATGACTTACATGGACAAACTATGATATACCCAGGAACTCTTTTGAATATAAATAATAATGTCTGATTTCATAGAAATAAGGATTTTCCAGAAATTAGCGATTTTTAAATAAAAATCGAGATTTTCCACCCAAAATAGCAAGATACTCTTTTCTTTCTAACTCATTAAACTTGATCACATTTAT
Organism: Pinctada imbricata; assembly: GCA_033119305.1. Classification (NCBI taxonomy): domain Eukaryota; kingdom Metazoa; phylum Mollusca; class Bivalvia; order Pterioida; family Pteriidae; genus Pinctada; species Pinctada imbricata. Next base: position 14,682,758 of record VSWD01000014.1, on the reverse strand, counting down.
GCCATCCAATTATATGAAACCTCTCCAGTGTTTATTTAATAAAAAATATAAAGTAAAAAATTTTAACAGAAATAAGTGAATTTTTCACATAAATAAGGTTTTTTGCCCCAAAATAAGATATAAATTAAATTTCAGTTATCAAATAACATTTCTATCCATTTATGATAAGAAACAGCATAATATCAAAGCTAAAACATATCAATTTAGGCAAATTAAAAGAGCTAGTACTTATTTTCTCAAAATAAGTGGTTTTTGCATAAAAAAATGCATATTTTACCCAAAAATGATGGTTTTAATTAATTATTACATTTAATTTCACAATCATCTGACAAGATGATTACTTTCTATAATGATAATAGCTTTAAATGTATAGTTTTAGCAAAGAAAATGAATTAATAAATTTTTTCCAGAAATCTGTAATTTTTAGACAAAAAACAGGCATTTTGCCCCAAAATTAAGTAAAAAATAAACCTTTTATGTTTCATACACGTAATTTATGAGTGAACCAAATAATTACAGTTCAAACTACATTCCTGCTATCATTTCAAGAATTTCTATGGATTCAATAAATATTCTCAAGAAATCAGCTATTTTTAAATGAAAAAATACGTTTTTTATCCCAAAAACATTTTGATTTTGAATGAAATGTTGGTAAAACATATATAATCTGATAGAGTGTGAAAAGTTACACTAGAAAATAGCTTTCAATCATTGCTTTCATAACAAATTTCTGCGATTTTTGGCAAAAATTCGACTTTTTTTACCCCAAAACACACAGTAGAAATAGGAATTGGAACTTGCAACTTATTTCATCTGAAAGAGCATCAAAAATACTATATATTCACACTTTTCATAACAAATAAGGGTTTTTCGAATAAATATACAGAAATCTGAGATTTCTGATTGAAAATACAGGTTTCTGTATAAAATAATCAATTTCGAGGATTTTGCAAAAAAATAAGAATATAAAATATATGTCATTTGAAAGAGGAGACTTTAAAGATGTTTTTTAAATCATCATTGAACGATCATATGCAATATTGAGGAGCTGAGAAGCAGAAATAAATTAAAATTTCCTCAAATAGTACTAAAGCACAATGACCACAGGCGTGCCAAATAGAAGACACGCATACTGACAATTAATCAAATGTACATAAAGCATTATAGCTACCCTAAGAGAACAACCATTTGATTTTTAGTGTGGGGGGGAGGAAGACTTTTGTTAGCCGGAAATTTTTTCAGCCATTTTTAGAGCGGGAATATTTCTTTCGCCGGCCCTTCGGGCCGGATTTTTGTTATTTTTTTCTTCAAGTTTCCAAAGTTGAAAATTACTTTTAAAGTTTAAATCATTCAGCATGATTTTTCATATTAAATATCAAACACGCAGTGAGATCAGGTGCCAAGGAAGAGTATGTTAAAGCATTTCTTGCTAGCAGATAACTTTTTTTATTTCCGGAATGGCATATGAAACTTATAATCTTTCAACTTAAATGATACTCAACGCAGACAGGCTGTATGGTGCTAATGATCAACTTTTGAATTTATTTATGTATATCGTTCCTTTGAATAAAGTTTGTTTCATTTTTATTTGTTCTTTGTTTATGACACACAAAAAAGTGTGTGCCGCTAATGTAGAGAGTTTGGAAGGGGGTGGATTTCATGATCCGGATGATTTTATTTTGCAAAGTCTTCCTGCCCCCCCCCCCCCCCCCCCCCCCCCCCCCCCCAATTCAAATGGTTGTTCCCTAATAAAACAAAACAACAAATGAATTTAAAATAGTACACAGAGTACAGTACAACACTGAGTCAAATAACACAAGGCACAGCAAAGTATACAAGCACAGATCAAAATTCCCTACCGCCAACCTCTTTCGGGAAGGGACACGTCTAAAGAGGTATCGGGTAGGATTATAAACTTAAAAGTATGGCAACAAAAGGCAACATACGCACCATGCAGAAATAAATATATATATATGAATAATAGATTAAACTCAACTGCAATGGAAACTGAGAACAAAAACAATATACAGATCACATGGCAGAAATGATTCCTTACATTTACTTTGACGACATTTACATGTAGGTCCATTCCATGTTTCGATGTAGGACCAAAATTGGTTGAAAAAGGTCATGTTTCTTGCCTCATTACAAATGTACTTAAGGAGTTCTATACAGTTGCTGCCATGTGCCTGAAAGATGGAAGACCATGGTACCTTTTTGTTCTTACCCGTGTGACATTACAGTAGCTGTGTTACTGTATCTAAAATTATATCGGTTATTTTTTTTTTGACGATCAAATCTTGAAGAAAGAGAGGACTTTTACCATGTACAATTTTGAAGGATTCAAATGCCAAAGTAAGCACTATACGAAGCTGGAGTGATGGCAGCTCTTTATCTTTGATTTTATCAGATCATCTTAGGAGCTCGAGAAATCGTCATTTAAATGAAACGCAGTGCCGATTGTTGGATGCGTTTTACCTTTTCGGTGTTAGTTTCCCCAAAGAAATGCCAAACCAGGGGGAGGGGGCAATGAAATTTATTAATAAGATAAAGGTGAGTGTTTTTATTTATTTTTTGGCAAGGTAGGTTTCCGCCCTCCCTCAATAATATTATATTTAGATAATGGATCTCAAATGGATGAATGCACACAGTCAGCATTTGAAAAAAAAATTAGACATAGTTCATCTTAGGCTCTTCATCCCACCCCGAGGTGGGTAAATTAAAATATTCTTTAAAAGGTAGATCCATACTCGCAGAATCCTCACAACAATTTTTCGTTGCTTAGTCTCATTTTGTAGAAAAACATTCCAGCTATTTAGACATGCAAAATTGATATTATTTTATCATCTGGATTTTTTATTATATGGCTCAGAGTATTACAGAACCCACGCTTAGTGCGCAGCATTTAGTTCTCAGTATTCCTATAGATTTCATTATTCCAAATAATTTATACCATTTTAAGTCAGGATTTAATGAAAATGTCAGAAAATGAAAGAATCAATATAAATTATACTAAGAATCTTTAAGATTTAGAATCCAGGCACCATTTAACTATTTGAAAACCTTCTAGAGCGCTGTCTTAAGGACCCTTCACATATGGACGAAAGCCCTCCGACGTCAACTTGCGCAAACTGGCGAATAAGGTTTTTGCAAAATTCGTTTCCGTTTGCATATCAACGTTATACTTCGTTGTCGACTTCGCGCGGATTCGTTTGTGAGCGTCTTGATTGGTTCCGGTTAGTTCTGTTCGTCGTTAAATTTCAAAATTTCTCGGCGAATAAAATTTTCGTCCATCATTCGTAAGTATTCGTTATAATGCGTCAATCATTCGGTATGCATTCGTTATATGTTCGTCGACGTTCGCAAGGGACTTGAATGTGACCTACTGTTTTGCATATTACACAACGTATTTGCATTCCAGGCGACTGAAAGATTTTACTTATTGGTGCGACCTGTAACGAATAGCGACGATGCGTAAATAATTCAATCGGCGAATAAAAACGAATTATAGCGATAGGTTGACGATACGAAACGAACAGAAAACGTTTTAGTAATAATCATTACGAAGAGTTACCACTGCATACTAATAGCAACGAAAGCTTTTCGAAACATCTTACAAATTTATTTATTTTTATTGTGAAAAGGGAATTATTCTGGAAATTACTTGTTCAAATTGAAGATACACAACGTCTGGTTCTTCAGTGTACGACTGCAATAGCCTATAAGGAAGTGCTACGGCAACAACTCAACATCTATCAGTATATCAGATGCCGTATCAGATGGAGAAGAGAAGCCAGAGCAGGTCGTATCTTGAGAAGACCATGGCTGCATTAATTACGACATGTGGCGCCAATTTGGAATTAATGATCAACTCGTGGTTCAGCTCAGGAGAGAAAATCCTAGAACCTTCAAGAAATTGGACTTTTTGACTGCATATCACTGCTTCTGAACCCCCAAAAAAATATATATATAAAGAATTGATAAAGAAAACAATACCACCAAAACAATTCAGTCTTAATGAACATCTGTTTTCTGAGTGGCCTTGACCCTTAAGAGATTAATAAGAATTTCATGTGTTTGTTAATTTCTTTTTCATATTAATAACCTGAAACGACAAGTTCATATCTATAACCTTGACCTTTAATCCTAAAATTACCTTGAATACCTTTGAGGGAAAGCTCAGATCATGCAAAACATTTTGTGAAGTCTGCTGAATTAGTATTTTCATATCCTATATTTTCATTAGTTACCAAATGACCTTGATCTTTAAGAAATTACCCATTTTAGTGACATGTCAAAAAGCTCACAATCAAAAACAATTTGTCGATGTATGATGTTAATATGAACAGCCTATACATGGAAGTTGAGTGTAATCCCCCTTTATATAATTATAACTCTTATATAACTATTGAACACATGGATGTATTTTTCTAACATTGTATATATATTCTTTCATATCATTTGGGCAAGAAATTTATTTTAATGAATGTTTGAAATATTTTACCGGGTATGTAGTAAATGCTATAATTTAGCTATAAAGTGACCTTGACTTCTGAACGACATTAAGTGACCTTTGACCCAAAGTGGCGTTATCAAAATGAACAAACTTCTGAAAAAAAAATCAAATTCTGATGTATATACATATTACATAAGGATGTACATGTATGAGCTCAGACGGACAGATAGAGAGGTGGACTAAATGAAGGACTCAAAGACCAGCTTTTATCGGTGATCATAAAAACATCAATAATTTGCTTTGAACAAATAGTTCATGAAATTTATTTTCACGTTTAGCGTACATTTGTATATATTACAAAAACAGCCTCATAGTTCTTATGGATTAGGACTACTAGGCCGATTTTCTGGCTGCTTCCTTCCCTATCCTCTACACGTACCTTTCCCCTTTCCTCTTGGCATAATTGTACTAACGTTTGTTAGTCTACAGAAAATGTAATGTCTGTTAAACGCAGTTGCGGCTACCTTCGGAAGCGTTCGTATCAATGCGCAACGCTGCGTAAACTTTCGCATAGTTACGCTCCTAATCGCAAGTGAAAAAACAAATACACAATCCTCATTCTCACGTATCATAGCGCGAAGTCGTAACAATTCGCAGTGCTTCGTTTTCTTATTCGCAATAAGCAGTTTCATTGCGTTTGCATTTCGTTGTGATCATATTTTTCAACACCGTTTTCGTTCAAAATTCGTCAAGTTTGACAAATTTTACTCATTCGCAATGCTTCGTGCTATGGATTCGTCTATATGTGAAGGGGCCTTTAAGAAAAGTTTGAGAAAAATTAAAGCTACGGACACACAAAAAGCAATATTCTGAGTGATTCCTCACAACAATTTCTTGAACATTGATTTCATGTTGATGAGATATTATATTGATACAAAAATGAAAAAGTGTAATAAATTCACCATCTGGTACCCATTTCATAGGCTATCTAGGAACCATACCCCTTAAATTTTCGATAAAATCATACAACTTATAAGAGTAATAACATTTTTTGTACAAGATCCATCATTCTAATTGATTTGAAAGTGACTTTATTTTATAGATAGGACATCGTTTTCTCAATGGATACCAAATATACGGTGTCTTCCCGGAATGCCCACATTTTAAATGAAATATATTCCCGGAATGCCCACATGCAATTTTAAGACAATGGGTGTTGTTTTAATCAATTAAGAAGGTCCAATTACCGTATATGATCAGATAAATCGGGTGAAAATACTTTCAAATTTCAACAGTATTTTCCGTCGTATTGATGAATCTGACGACGATTTTTAAGTGAATTTGATAAGAGAAGAATCAGCGTTCATTTTGAAATATTTGAAGAGAAAAAAAAAACCACTCCGCATGTTATTATTATTTTTATTTTTGTTTTTGCATGGTCTGTAGAAGTCAACATGTTCAGGATTTTCTAAGGAAAGGGCGGATCAAGAAAAGTTTTAAAAGGGCAGTTAGTTCAGCCCATGAGGGGATTCTAGCCGTAAATTCACGTAAAAGCTAGGAAAAAATGAGCAATTTTTGCAAATTCCAGACCTGACCCTCTACCCATCACTCTAGATCCATGCTTATTGTTCATATTAAAAAAATGACCATGGCCTCAAATTTAGAAAAAAATAAAGAATAAACCAAATATACAGGCTCTTACACCACTATCATAGAGGACGCAGTCCGCGCCGAAGGCGCGGACGTAGTCCTCATCAAGGTAACACGTGTATATATATAGGAAAAATCGTGTTTTTCAATTGAATTCTATGCTATACCTATAGACCCTTTCACGCTAACGAAGCGCCATCTTGCGGAGCATGCGCATTGAACGCACTGAGTGGATACTGAGTGTAAGCGAGCGTAATGTACAATAAAATACGTCCTGTAAATGAAGCCAAAATCCTTTCCCTCTGTATATTTTTCTATGCCTTTATTTTAATTTGAGCTCAGCTAGCCTCTCTTGTCAAGTTTTCAAATGTTCCCGGGCCGCTATTTATAGCATCGAGTCGTCCTAAATAAAGACCGCAGGAGAAACCAATAATCCAAAAGCGAATCATGTGACATCAAAAATATATGCTGAAATGATTGGTATTTCAAAGTTTGTGGTGCCCAATTCGTTTCCAATATTTTTTTCTCATTTTTTCCCTTTAATTTTTATTTATTTTTCTATCTTTCTTTCTTTATTATTTTTTTTGTTTTGTTTTTGGTCTTGAACTCAGACGCCATATGATCAAGACTGAGCCGTTTCAATGATTTTATAGATTTTTTTCTATCGTGATTCTTATGTTGTCTATGCGTACAACTAAAGATACATAGGCCTATATAATTAATAATTAATCAATAAAGAGCTGTTCAAATATATATATATATATATATGCAAAATCGCAATGATTAAGTGCAATTTTGCACATATAAGAGCAGCTCTAACGTTAACGTTTCTACCAATACATTTGAGGTCAATATCAATGATCGTTTTGTTTTTTACGAGAGCCACAATGCAATCACCAATTTTGCTATTGCTCTTTTTTTTCTTTTTTTTTTTTTTAGTTTCGATTTACTTACTCCCCTCCCGGCCAAAAATCATATAAGGAAAGAGGAAAAAGGAAAATAATTAATATACAGTATACGGAGTTGATTACTAGTTTTTTTGTTTGTTTGTTTGTTTTTTTTTTTTTTTCGATACTTTTAAAACATGTTGCTTTATGTAACATTAGCGGATTCAGACGCCGTAGGGGGGGGGGGGGGAGGGAGTCCCCAGAGAAGATGATTGTGAAACTTTTTTACAACGAAATCAGTGAAATTAACTAGTCAGAATAGCCAAAGAACGATCCAGAAAATTGCCAGATTTAGGCAAAACAAAAAAGGAATCGGGTCGCTACTATTACAATAATGCTTAACTGACAATCTTAGTATTATCAATAAGATCAAGAGAGGGATGGAATACACACCAAAGATTTCCTCAAGAATGTATGTTTTTCGACATTACCGACAACAATCTTTGTGCTGATACAGAGAATGAGGTACCCGGCGTATAACCTTGTGTTGTTCATCTAATCAGTTTTTTCTTTCATTATCAATTAAAAGCGGGGATCTAGCGTGAGGGTTAGAATGGACCTTCTCCAGCCTGGAATTTTGCAAAAATGCTCTATTTACGTACACACGTGTATTTTATCTTCAAAAGCATGGACCCCCCCCCCCCCCCCGCAATAAATGACTAGACCTACTCGCCCTCGTCATAACTTAATTATTTCTCAAGTGAAACTTGAAGTTGTTGAAAGAAAATAAGAAAATGTCAAAATTGATATAGGTTTTGCTATTCTTAATTTATATACAACATTGTTTACTGGCACTATAGGTCCTTCTATTTAAAGTTCAAACACACAGAATTTTTATCTAAATGTTCTCATGGGAGACCCCTAACCTTCTGCCTTCCATACCCACTCGGCCCTTCCGTTTCTTTCAGCCTCGCAAGTCATCCCAACCTAAAAGTGTATGTGAACCGCCCCCCCCCCCCCCTTTTACCCAGTCGATGGGGCTTTGCAATATTCGATTAAAATGTATTTTTACTCTTCTCATGCAAATTGACGGGACAAAAGATTTTTTGATGCGAAAGAGATCGAGCTTAATGTTGGAAAATTGAGTTGACACATACTGAAAGAAAGAAGAATTATTTTTGCCTCAAATAGTGGCAGATTAAGAGATGTGGGGTCTCAAGGAATACATATGTGAAATGTGACAGCTCTATCTCTAACCATTCTTAAGTTTTGACCAGTGTTAAAGTGTTATCAAAAGTAGGTCAAAGGCCACAGTCAAGGTCACAAAGTAAATAATTTTAGTATCACAAGGAATACGCATGTGGAATATGAAAGCTCTATATATCACCTACCATTAAAAAGTTAATCATGGTCATGTTAAAGATTCTCAAAAGTAGGCCAAAGGTCACGAGGCAGATAATTTTAGAATCGATGGAAAGATCTTGGTATAAGGAATCCACATGTGAAATATGAAATCCGTATCACTTAACATTAAAAATTTATGCTCAATGTTATAGTTTTTGCAACGGACAAAAAGACAGACAAACAAATGGAAAAAAACCGAAGGATAATGAAAAGTGAACATATTAATTTTTTCAAATAATGTCAACGATTTATTTTGATTATTTATTCAATATTTTGGTATATATTCATGTATTAATTAATCATCTCTGAAATCTAACGTGTGGAATTGGGAAGCAACGGGATATGAATGTCATTATAATACCCTATATGCGACTATGTTTTTTTTATATATATACATGTATATGACCATTGTAATGTATACATAGCATTATAATTATGAGCTTGAATAGCATTGCAAGCGCATGCCGTTCCCTCAAATAAGCAAAATAAATAGATATAAATAAATAGATAACCATTTCTTGATTTTACAATTTTGCCAAAAAAAAAAAAAAAAAAAAAAGAGAGAGAGAAAAGACGATCGCCCCGATGTTCAGAACGTCTGTAAAAAGCCTATGAAACACCTTGCATTCAGGGGCGTAGCCAGGCGTACGTTTGTACGCAAAAACGGCCACATCGTTTTCACATCGCAAAAAAACTGAGAAGGACGAGAGTGTCTCACCCGGAAGCGGCCAAAAAGATGGGGGAAGGGACTTATGAAATTATATTTTAAGCAAACTACTGTTCTGAACTAGCTCAAAGACACTCCAGAAACCACCGATTTGAAAACTTTTTTCAAAATTTTCTCAGGTTTTATTTGAGCTCAATGAAACGATCGCTACTGAACAAAGTGCGAGCAGTCGAATGGAAAGAACTTCCGACATCTGTATGTGGATGTACATATAAGTATTTAGGGAATTTCATGTTCACACCTCAAGTTTTCTTCATCTCATATACAGCTCATCGTCTGCTGACATCGTATTATATGCTTTAACCCATCTAGATTCAGATCAAATACGGTCAAGAGGTCAGCAATTTGCTTTTTTTCTTTTATTTTCTCGGAAGAGCCCCCAAACTTCTTTTATGGGACCCGGAGGGATAAGTAAACATATTTCTAATCGATTTTTTTTACTGAGTTTACCGGAGTGATTTATGCATGTATTAACTCACAATTTGAGTTGGTATAGGTGTTTGCATAATTATGAATTATGTGGTTTAATTCTAGGAGATGACTTGGTCCTCAAGATCTACTGACGTATACATGGGAGGTTATGTAAACACAGAGAAATAAAATACATGTGTAGCCTATATATGGGATAAAACAATAAATGAATAGAAAACATGAAAGTAAATGAAGTAATTAATTTATCGATTGACAAACAGACTGAGGAAAAATAATTATGTACGGAAACAGCATTGAAATGGAGCGGGATGTCTCCTCCGAGCCAAAATAAATCAAACTGATTAGTAAACGACTCCATATCTTGTATCTTGTTATATTTTATATATTTTTTTAAAGTTGACTTTAAAGTTTTCAGTATAAAAACACCTTATTATGAATATTAGGCAATATTACCATTTGTTCGTTTTAGAATAAACAATAAAAATGCACCAGTGACTCATGCCTTAGACGTTGTGTTTATGTTATGCACATGTGCTATGACGCGAACCATATGACGCGGTATCCACTCAGTGACGTTTCTGCGCATGTCTGCATAAATTAGTGAAAGGGTCTATAGGTTCCAAAACCGTGGTCAATGACGTCATTCTCCCCATTGCCCATTTGATCGACGTGAAGCGCAAGCTTATTTTTTTGACAATGTCACTTGACGACAGAATGAAACCCATCGATGACCATGATTTCTCAATCTCCTTTGAATATTGTCCGTTTGGCTTATTCCTCCACTGTCCCAATGTATGTTTTGTATTTTGCTTCACGTAATACTGACATTGCACAATCATTTCCAACATATATCATGTTTAGTCCGAATATCCTCTTTGTAAATTACTACGTGACGTCAGCATACGACGTCAGCATAAAACTTTGTTTGGCGGACTTTCTTTCATCGACAGCTCCCTCAGACAAATCCATGGATAAACTCATAATCATGTAATTCTGGGACGAAAATACAAACAGCAACTTACCAATCTTCATTCTGCTTTCGAGGATGATTTGCAGCTGATATTTTGATACCTGTAGATCGAATAAAGTAGTTTCTCTCCACATATATAAGATCTACATGTAGAATCTACAGGAAATCTATGCAGTGTAAATCCCAACACAAACTTCTAAATGTCTGCTGCCTTATGTTCTGTTTACAACGCGTCACAACTTACGTCATCATTTACAGTATTTAGTACAAATAGGTCAACACTGCTGGGGCTCTGTTCAAAGCATGAAGTATATTTTTTTCTGTCAGAAATAAGGCATGGTATTATTTTCCCTTGGAGGTAAATCATATGTGGATCCAAGGTTATTAAAAAAAAGTAGGGGTGAAAGCTTCATATTTTTTTAGGAAGGGGGGGGGGGGGTTGATTGTATTCAAGTGGGGTTGGGGTAAGATTTCTACTAACTTCTCTCCCCTGTCCCGCCCCCTTCCTCCCTTCTCCTAACCTCTCCCTCTCTCTCACTTAATTCTGCCTCCCTCCAGCTGCCTCCTTCCTCACCCTCCCTTTCATCCTTGCCTTTTATGGGGATGGGGAGCAGACATGGGGTACCTCTCTCCGCCCCTTATCTCCCCTCCCGCATCCCTCCTTCTTCCACCTCCCTCTCCCCCTCTCTCCTTCCTCCCGCCCCTCCCTTTTTTAAAGTAAAGCAATGAGCAAGAATTTTGTCTTCAGATATATCACATTGGAAAATCATTTACATTATTTAGAAGCGAAAATCCTGTAATACTAATGTAATACTGTACTTACTTGTAAGTTTTAACCCCCTTCTCCAGATCATCCCATAAAACGATATATTGCTGATAACACTATAGGCGGCGCCGAAAAGGAAGTTTTCTCTCTCTTCTACATTTTGAATGTTAATTTTTCTGGTGAAAGTAAAAGGGGAGAGGGGTGGGTGGGTGCAAGGGGGGATACATATTCCTGATACGACAACTGACATTTCATCACCCAATGAAATTCAAAAAATAAACATTTAAAAGTTTAATTGAATTCATTGAATAATCAAGATACATGTTAATCTTACAATATATAAATACTAAGAGAACAGTAAAATTCTTTTTTCTTTTTTAGATTTTAATGGTCAAGTGCCCACAGTTTTCTTGCTCGAGTTCTCTTTTCCTTGGTTTTCGTCAAGGTCCAAGGAATTAAAATGTATAGATTAAGATGACATCACTTGATCTTTTCTTATATCTGTCATTTATGTTTCAAGCATTGCGATTTCATGTTTACTGATTGTTTTGTGACATTGTCACATTGAGAATTGTTTCCCCGCATTTACGTGTTATGTACATGCTGTCGACCAGAAATTGTCTGTAATATCCCCTCTCCTGTAGATGATTCTGGATTTCAAGAAAAAAAAAACTAATGTAAGGCTGATAAAGTAAAAAAAAACAAGAACACATATTGTACGACGTATTTTATTCTTATTAACTTAGTAAAAAAAATATTCAGTGATGTATGGTGAAAATTGGGTATTAATTCATTGAAATTATAATTCATCTGCGTCCTCACAATGGCTTTGCCATAATTCATATTATCTGCAAACTCGTGTCAAGTTTTCAAGCATTCTCTCGCATTCATTAAGATCTTTTATTTGTGTCTTTTTGGAAAAAAAAAATCACTTAATTGGAGTTTTTAATAAGCTTCAGTCTCCATAAAAGGAATTATTCTCATTTCTACTTTTGAAATCGAAAATCTATCAACAGACCATAATCGGGTTTTCTATTATGTTACGTATGACTTCATACCAGTATGGACCTACTATTTCACCTCCCCTGGACGGGCTTCGCAACCGGGACGAATAATCCTTTGGTCGAAATAGCTTGAATCAACTTCCTGTTGTGATTTCACCATATCGGGTAAACCACGTTACCGGCATAACAACCTGCAAACGATGTAAGTATAGCTGCTTTCTGTTACGTTCGTACAGAAAAAATGAAAATATAATCTAATATTATTGTTTGTGATCTTCACTCTTTGAAAAGATCCATAAGATGTCGAATTTCCTCTGTGCTGCTCAATATAATAATATGAACATAGGCAAAGCCAATAGGAGAGCGCAGCTGAAGTATATTCTTTGTACGTCTTACATTCATTCGAAATTCAAATATTTATCTAAACTTATAAAGTTCTCAGTTAAGATAAAATTTCATTACTATATTAAATAGTGAAGTAACGTACGTTTTATATAGAAAATCACTGATTCAGTGAGCCAAATAAAACGGAACACCCCTCCCTAGCAACTTTCGTTTAATCTTTATTTTTATTTTATTTTTATTCATTTCTATTAATTCAATTAGATTTACAAAGAAATGAAACTACCTTCATTTTCAATGATGAGAAAATTATTGCATTCTAGACGATTTTACCAATACAATAGAGCGGAGACAAATTCCGACATCAGTGCCTCCACCTTTCTTGTAGCTCTCATGTTTTAAAGAAAAATCTAAAGATATAGAAAATTATTATTTTCAAGAAATAAACATTTGATCAAATTAAGATATGTTTACAATATAACGACACAAGCACACATAAAAATCCGACCCCTCCCCTCGGAATTTTGCGCTAAAAATTTCCTCGGGGACCAATTTGTCCGGACTAACAAATCATCGCTGTATATATCGAAACTGATTGACTGTTGCTCATATTGATCAAGTCATTAATTTCATAACCTCGTATATTGAGAAAATAAAGAATAACTGGCTTGAATTAATAAAAAGGTTGAAGAATTTACAAAAACAGTGAGCACTGTCCTTTCAATTTATGGACAACACAGCAAAGTTTTCATGAAAATCCTATGTATAAGACATTAAGTTCAGTGCAGCGCATTGAATTCAGTATTGTGAGGAAGTTTTTAACAGGGGAGAGCGGAGGGGGTGAGTCACGGGGCAAAAATTTGGCTGCATGGCTTAACATTTCTTTCCAAAATAGAAAAAAAATCCATACCAAAGGGCTCAGAAATATCCCTCAACTTTCCAAAAGACCCCCCCCCCCCCCCAAAAAAAAAAATCAGCCTAAAATGGATTACGACTTGTCATTCAAAAAATATTTTCAATCAATATCTTTAAATGAAGAAATTTACAGCGATATAATTGAGCCACCAGACCACTGTGGTCTTTCCTCCCCCCACCAAATCACCAATCCCCTCTAGATCCCCGTTGCTTGTCTTTGAGTTTGAAAAAGCTAGATCCACCAAGGACTGAATATTATCCATATGATCATCAAATTATCTACTATGTTTAGTAAGTACTATGCATTTTGTGATCCTCCCGCTCCTCTATGTAGTTGCATGTCACTTATCTACAATGTACAATATTATGTACATGTACACGTGTGCGCTGTGAGAGTGGCCTAGATTTACAATGTGACGTAGTCAATGACGCAATATGACATGTGGCAGACGAAGTTCAAGGACTGTGCACATGCAGTGTGTACACTCTCAACTGTTCTTAGCTTTTGGCCTAATTTAGGATGTTAGTTCGGGTATTAGTGGATCAGACTTATTCAAAATTTAGGATGAAGGTATGATCTACTTTTGTCATTCATCTTCACAGTGCAATCTTATGGCACGCTACCATTTGCCCAGTTTGAGGTAAGTCTTCTGACGTCTGACTTGATTATCAAAGCTAGGCCTACTGAATATTCTGTAGTTTCGTTTGAAATTGATCTGCTGCGTGCTGTTGTGGCACTACGATTTTTGTGTCAATTCAGCAATCTAGATCTAACCTCGCCATGATGAAATAATTTCATTTAATGTTAAAATCATCGTTTAAAAAAAAAAGGGGGGGGGGTCTTTCTGTTTTTCGCTCGTTTAAAGAGCAGAACACAAAACTTCACGCGCACTTACGTTGCAAATTACGTCATTCGAATTTTAAAAACAAATACTTTTATTTACAAATAAATAAATCTAGATATATATACTGAAATAGTATTTGTGAGTTCAATCACATTATTCTCTTTAAATGATATAATACGCTTGAGAAAAGAGATATCGATTATCTTCTTTCATTAAATAAAAAAAAATGACGGGTATGTTATGTGTTATCCATTTACTTCCGCTTCCTCTTCTACGCACATGCGCACTTCCTTCTTCCGTGCGAGAAAGAATTTATGTACCATAGTGTGTAGAAATGGCGATAGGTAAAAGGGGTAGATACGGGGTTTTCATTTGTTTATCCTTTTCGGAGACATTTCTATCTATGAGTTCGCTTCGCGAACGGCCGCTTCGCGGCCGTTCGAGCTGCACTCTCTACTATTTCTCTCTCTTTGGAACGTTTGTTTCATTCTAAAATCTTTATTTTTTCCAAGTGGGCTTGGATAGAAGGAAAAGTATCCTTCTCTACAAAAGTCTAGACTAAATAATCCAGTCTCTCCGCTGCCGCTAACAGAGACTGAACCCCACTATGGTTGTTACAGAACGAAGTCGGACGAAACTGTTGCCCAACGATTTTTCCAAATTACAGACCTTTAATATTGATTTTCTTGCTGGTGACACTTAAGTAAACATTAAACTAACTTTCTATACCCACCTGGTGTTTTTCTCTCGCTTCGTTGTTGCATTTGATTGGTCGTTTCTCCGAACTTTCGCTTTGCTTGTTTGGTTTGGTAGGGAGTAAAAAATTGGCAAAAATGCAACAACTGTGCGAGAAAAAAATGCGAGGTGGGTAGAGATAGTTGGTTTGATTTTTACTTAGATGTCACCTGCAAGAAAATAAATATTAAAAGTCTGTACTTGGAAAAATCGTTTGGCAACAGTTTCGTCCGACTTCGTTCAGTAAGAACCATAGTGGGGTTCAGTCTCTGTTAGCGGCAGCAGAGAGACTGGATTATTTAGTCTAACAAAAGTCATCCTAATATGAATCAAGGCAAAGCCTTTTTGTACGAGCGGAGAGAAAATAGATATGATTATATAAAATAAAAAAAAAATCTATCTTTTTCATTTTGACTATGATGGTTTATCCATCTTATCTTACAAAACTTTCTGTTTGATGATTGCCAAAAAAGGTAGTATAAGGCGAGTGGAAACACTGAAGCATTTGTAAAATTGATCTAGACCAGCAGATGAACATTTTAAGGGGGGGGGGGGCTTAAAATATGGCTCTTTAAAAAATGGTACTTTATAATTCATTTTTATTTTCATGATTTTGTAAGAATAATGTTTAGGCTAGCTGAAAATAAATTACTTAAGAACAAAAGAAAAAACAAACAACAAACATATTCCGACTTCTGACAGTACGAAACCACCTGAGATGAGAAAAGCAATCAAAGCGAAACGTCTCGTTTAAAACCGGAAATGTCGGATTTCCCGTGGTTACGCCGCCTTTTTGATGCTTTATCGTTACCTGATTTACGAAAAATATTTTCAATAAATTGAACTTATAAACAAAAATTGAGTATAACATATACGTCTATTAGGGCTGGGACGATACTGCACCCAGCCGATCCGATACGTATCACGATACCTGATATCCGATACGATACATATCGCGATACTAAGTTAATTAATAAAATTTTCTCAAAAAGCTATTTGATAGTATTTATATTCATCATACAAGTAGCTTTTTTATTCAACATGTTATATTTATCCAACACTAGATTTCTGTCTAGAATAAAGATGAAAAAATTAAATGGTTTGTTATTTGACTAGAAGAATTGAAAAACAAAAAAACCATTTCAAATAACAATAAGAAGTCATGGAAGTTTCGTATTAAAAATCAATGGTTCTTATCATTTTGTCATTTTATATCTACATACTTGCCATAATTTTTCGGAGTTTTGTCATGTTGCAAAGAGGGACAAAAAGAGTGAAATCATCAAAAAGAGGGACAAATATAATACCAATGAGGGACATAAAGAGGGACACTTTTTCATTACTATAACAAGGCCTTTTAATTATTATTACAAGTTGGGATCTTTTTTTTGGGGGGGGATCCTTCACTTTTGAAGGAGCAACACAGTCAAATGAATGAGAAGTGTAAAATTTTCAAAACAAAGGACCATGTGGTATTAATTTGTTTCACTTATTTCCTCTTCAATTTGTCTGATTTTTTTCTGAAAATACTGAAATTTATCTCACTAAGATATTGCAATCCCAAATTGCACAAGGTCATTGCTCTCTGCAAACACAAAAACGTCAGAGAAAAAACAAATCTTATTAACGCGCGCCGTATACGTACACGGGCGTCGGCTCCTGGTCGGACGCATTTCTAAAAAGTGGCGCTTCAGCGAACTTGTCCACCTTTTAATTCACAAGTATTAAACACCTGCGCCGTTACCTGAGTTGACGTTGGCGAACAATAACAAGGAAGTTTTAATCAAATACACAATCGATACCTTAACGTCTCGGGTATTGAAAAAGACATACTTCACGTTATTTCTTCTCATAAAAATTTTGTATCTTGGCTTACACAAATGGTATCACTCGAACATCTTATAACTATTACTTTCAATGATCGAATTATTTTTCTAGCAAAAAAAAAAAAAAAACCAAAACAAAACAAAACAAAAAAAAAAACAAACAAACAAACAAAACAAAACAAAAACAAAAAACAACAACAACAACAAGAGAAGGCTAACTTGCATTTATTTAGCGACGTAAACTGACTATTGTTTGTGGTACAGCCGACCTTTTATCAATCAATTATACTACCAAAACAGAGATCGATTACCGGCTGATAACTGTACATGGGTATAACTATAAACGTGCGGTAGATATTATTATAAAACAGTTTAAGTTTATGAAAAAACGGAGCGACTAATACTCAACATTACGCTGATTTTTTTATGGAACGTCCAAAAATAGGGATTTCCCGGCCGGGACAGATTTTTTCAGTTGAAAATGTGGGACAATGGCAAGTATTTATCTAAATGTAAACTGAAGAAAGTTGGATTTAAACTCGAGTACTTGAAAATACGGAAAGTTCAAGCACAATTTCTTTGTAAATCTTAACTTAGGTATCGTCGGGGTGTATCGATACTTGGATCGCGAAAAAAAATATCGCGATGCACCGATGAATCGGAGTATCGTCCCAGCCCTAACGTCTATACTTAGAGTCGAAAAAAAAAAATAAATGGCAATATCCAGCATCTCCGCAGCAACTCTGTCTGCGAGGGGATGAAAGTTTTTGAAAGCATAGTAGTACATTATCATTCTTTGATTCAGCATATTTTCTCAATAAGATATGTGTATACGCGTTACCATAAGGGCGAGCTTCGCTCGCAAAGGCCCTTCGGGCATTTGCAGCGAGCTCTGCTCGCTATTATCATTAAATTTTAAAATCTGAAGAACATGTGGGTGCAAGACCATGCATGCATTATAAAAATTTGTCCCTGAAGGGATTCAAACCTTGGACAGTGGATCTCTAGGTACGCTAAGAAGTCAGACACTCAACCAACTGTGCTGTGACACCCTTTATGATTATCGTCATGCAACTCAGCCTGTTCTGAATCAAAGTTTTGACATTTTCAACAAAAATCTTCACTAGAGATCAGGGATTAATCTACCTCTGCGTCCTGCGTCTCTGACGCATAAAAATCACCCAGGACCCGGTCTTCATGAAAACTCACTAGCCCCACCGCCCTGGCTACCAAATATTTCCTCGGGCTACCAAAATTTTCTGCTGAACTAGCCAGACTGGCTAGTGACTTTTACTGAAATGCAGGGTTCTCATTAAGAACCGACAGCCGGTGATTTCTTGCCTATTACTTAGAGTAAAATCGCCGCCTACTTTCCGTAAAAAAATAGCCGTCATGTCTCAATTTCTATCGCTGGTTAAGTATACTTTTATGAAATGTTTATTTAAAATCTGTTCATTAAAAACTTGTCACAAGGTACATGATAAATATCTCTGCTCGCGTGACGGGTTATTTTACAGTAACAACTAATCTGCAAGTACGTATAACACATTCAATAGAACAATAAAATCTCGACTGAACATTGAGATGAATTCTAGCAAAAATTTTATAGCTATTGACCATGTAACGCCAAAATCAACAGCCGTCCTTTTAGCATGTATGATAAGTTCTTATATTTTTCTTTCTAGGTACATTTTCTGTATGTAAAAAGCGTATGTACATTGAAACAATATCAAGAACTCATAGTAACATTGATTCTATTGATTATGACATTCGTGATGTAAAAAGTGAGCATGACCGCTGACATCCGCTGAAGAAAGGATCGGTACATTTGTAGGTGGTTATACTCTATATGCGTGAATTTTGGCCTACTTAACGGACATATCTATAGAATCGATGGGTCTTTATATAGAGTTTTAATATTTCTTCAATGGCTAGTGAAAATTTTGGGTGGCTAGTAGATTTTGGCACTCTACTAGCCCGAATGGCTAGTGTGCAAAAAAAGTTTTCATGAAGACTGAGGACCCATCAATTTCTTATCACTACATCCCACAGTGCGCATTGTTCATTTTCGTATTATGCGTCCGTTTTAGTTCATGTTTACAAATATGAAACATTCAAAGTCGAGAAATTGTAATTACAGTATTCATTTACATGTAGTTGTATAACGTGTAAATGTCTCTTGTTTATATTTTGACAGTCTTTTGAACCTAACAGATTTGTGGTATCGTATGAGAAATAATTGCGGAGCATAGTATTTATATTTTTAGATTAAAAGTTATGTGCAGTCCGATGCGAGTCTCACTTATTTATATCACTCGGATACAGATTGTAAACTTTACATGACGTTATGAATCAATCTATTGAAATCGTTTAATTCACACCATCATTGTAACGTCTTTGTAAACCGTATAGAATTGGTTAGTTTGGATAACGTTATACTATACACATGTACGAAGTATGGCTTACTAAATAAACAATCAGTATACTTAATTCGGCAAAATTAGATTGAAGTTTATTAGAGTTAGACTTTTTTGTGGAACATATAACGATCTCAAGGAAATAAAAGGCTGCGAGCAGGTCAGCTCACTTGTATTTGCGAACTTAAAACGCCGCGAAAAAAGGTTTGTAGAAATTTGGACGCATTAATTTCTCCTGGGACCCATTGTTTTGGCTGGGGACCCATTGGCCAAGTTTCATTGTGTCCAGAGGACCCACCAAGATCAAATTGTAGATTAATCGCTGAGAGATGTATGATATTACTGGTATACTGGTACATGTATATTGCGATATGTCCCTCAGTGATAATATATTACGATTTAAAAATCAAATATCAATATTTTACAATAAGAAAAATGCTTGAAATATAAAAATTACTTCTGGAACCGCAGATACAAAATCTGTTGACTAAATCATAAAACCTGGGCATATCACGTTTTTTTTTTGTTTTTGTTTTTTTTTTTTTTTTTTTTTTTTTTTTTTTATTGGGTAATTTACAAAGCATAATTTGATATTTACAACATAAAAGACACATTCACACACTCATACACATTCATTCCACCAATGGATGATACTTATGATAACACATCATTAAACATTTCCCACCTATCTTTAAACTGTAGTGTTTTC
Source organism: Pinctada imbricata (assembly GCA_033119305.1). Taxonomy (NCBI): domain Eukaryota; kingdom Metazoa; phylum Mollusca; class Bivalvia; order Pterioida; family Pteriidae; genus Pinctada; species Pinctada imbricata. The sequence continues at coordinate 14,662,673 of VSWD01000014.1, read as the reverse complement.
CCATTTTTTGCATATATACGTTTTTCCAAATCAAAGTAGTATTTCAATGAAAACATAAAGGAATTAATATTGATGGAACTGTTTTTAAGCTTTTGCGTAAAGATGAATTGCTTAGCTAGTAACAGTAAGAGATTGATTTTCTATATTGTTTCCCAAAGATTATCGTCTCTTTTTCAAGACCTAATGAGACGTCTGTGTGTCTTGTAATGAGTTCTGAGAAATCTTTCCAGAAATCCTGTACAATATTACAAGAATAAAACAGGTGTAATAAAGTTTCCTCATCAGCATTACAGAAAGAACACAATGTTGTGTCTTTTATTCTCATTCTGTGCAAAAGAATGTTAGTTGGAATTATGCGATGTAACAATCGGTACTGAAACCAACATAGTTTTGTATCTTTTGTGATACGGAAAGGTAAACTATTGATATAATCATGACAACCTTCTTCTTTATCAACATTCATATCTAAACACCACTTGTCTATGTACTCTTGTTTAGATTGAGATGAACACAGAAATATATCATAGACTGAAACATGTTTATCTTTATTCTTAATTATTATTTCTATGTACTCATTGTAATTAGGTAACATTATTTCAAAGCTGTCTGTTCGAAGACAGGGCCATTTTTCTAAAATGGCATTTTTTAAGCCATAGAAAAGAGTAAAAGGTGGATTGAAATCATATTTTTCACAAAATTCTTGATACGACATGAGCATACCACTGTCACTAATTAAATGATAAATAGAGGTAATACCTTTGCTAATCCAAAGTCTATATGTAAAGACTTCTTGGCTGATTTTAACATTAGAATTATACCAAATTTCTTGATATATAAAGTTAATATCTTTGTCATTGTCATTTTTTCTGAAGAGAAGCATTCTAAATTCATAAAGAATATTAAGGATATCTTTCCAGAAGTCATTTTGTGTTAAGTTTACTAAAGCCTTCAAATAATCTGGGCCATATTTATAAATTTCATCTATTTCCTTTGATGATGATATTTTGAATAGATCATTCAGAACTGATTCTCTTGTCAGTATACGTTTTATCCAGCTTAGTTTTAAAGATTTACTAAAGGCTTGAATATTAATCATTCTTAATCCACCTTTCTCATACTTAAGGAACATCTGTTTTCTTGATATTCTATCATTTTATTATTCCACAAAAATTTAAAAAGATTTCTTTCGAGCTCTTTTAAAGTAGAACTGTCTGGATTTGGAAGGGTTATAAATAAGTGAGTTAGACGAGATATAAGTATTGTTTTAATAACTATAATTTTTCCAATTGGACTTAGAATTCTTTTTGACCAACTCGAAATTAGTCTCTTTATTTCTAAGAGTTTTTCTTGATAATTAAGTTCAACCATTTCATGAAGTTTTATACTGAAAATGATGCCTAGATAAGCAAAAGGTTCATCTGACCATACAAGAGGAGTGTTAGTGCATAATTTAATGTTGCTATGTTTCTTTGAGCCTAACCAAACACACCTGCATTTGTCAATATTTGGTTTGAGACCTGAAAATTTTGCAAATTGTTCTAATAAGGAAAGTGAATGTTTCAGTGAGTTTTGTGTACCATCTAAGAATAGACCAGTGTCATCAGCATATTGACTTATCTTAATTTCTTTGTTATTAATCGTTATGCCTTTAATTTCCTTATGCTCTCGAAAAAGTATACCTAGTATTTCAACACATAGTATAAAAATATAAGGGGAAATAGGATCACCTTGTCTGCAGCCTCTGCCAATTGTAAAGAAAGGAGAAGAAACACCGTGTTGAATTGTACACAGCCTAAATTTGTTGTTCAGACTATTAATATACTTTATGAAATTGGGACCAAACTTAAAGAATTTCAATACTTGATTCATAAATCTCCAGGATATAGAGTCAAAGGCTTTTTCAAAATCAATCATGACGAAAAGACCTTCTCTGTTTTGATTATCCAATTCGTTCATGACATCATAGAGGACTCTTGTGTTCTCTCCAATGTATCTGTTTTTAATGAAACCAGTTTGGTTTTCATTTATAAGATATGGAAGGACCTTTTTCATTCTTGATGCAAGACAATGTGAGATTATCTTGTATGTTATATTCAATAGAGATATTGGTCGCCAATTCTTAAGATATTCTCGTGATTTATTTCCCTTTGGAAGGATTGAGATAATCCCCATTCTTTGGGTTATTGATAGTTCTTCCCTTTGAAAGCCCTCTATGACTGATCTATAAAGTAAATGTTTTAAGTCAAGCCAGAAAAATTTGAAAAACTCTGCTGTGTAGCCATCAGGTCCTGGACTTTTATCTCTTTTTAAACATTTAACAGCTTGTGAAACTTCTTCAATGGATATTGGCTTTTCTAAATCTATGTTGTCTTGATTAGTGATTTTATTCACGTTACTGTTACGTAGAAGATTCTCTATATTTACTGATTCTAACGAGTCATCTTTACATTGGTAAAGTGATTCATAAATTTTTAATTTCATTTAGAATCTCCTTCTGTTCGGTAACAACAGAGCCATCTGGTTTTGTTAACTTCACCATATTTTTGTTAATAAAGTTTCTTTTTTCCAAAGACAAAAAGTATTTGGTAGGCTTTTCACCTTGTTCTATCCATTTGCATCTACTTCTAATAATCATAGAATCTAGTTCCTTCTTCCTAATTCTTTCTAATTTTTGTTCAAGTTCTTCCAATCTTTCTTGGATGTTACTCTGGACATTTTCGTTTCTGTCTATCATTTCATGTATTTGTTTTATATCATGTTCCAATTCAGACTTTTCGCGCGACCTTCGTCTTTTTTCCTTTGCTGCATATGGTATCGTCATGGATCTTATTTTCATAAGAAGCGTTTCGAAGAAAAGCTGGTCACTTATACTAAATTGCAACTCTGCATTATCAATCTGATCGAGGTTCGCGAAGTTGTACACTGGTAGAGCGTATTCATATTTCGTATGGCGAATTACATTTTTTACCTTCTCCACATATAATTTATCATACAATAGCGAATTGTTAAATTTCCAAAAACCTTTTCCATTTATAAAGTTCGAAATTTTAATTTCTAGTGTGATTATAGAGTGATCTGTGCGGTATCCCGGTTCAATATCAGTTCTGTCCAACATTGTTAAAAGGGGCGTAGATATAAGGAAAAAATCGAGCCTAGCTCGTTTAGTTGGATTTATACGGGACCATGTGTATCTCTTTAATATTGGGTTTTGTATCCTCCAGGGATCACAGATTGATAATTCATTACACATTGACTTTACTTCGTCTGAGGCCTTTACATTATTTTGTCTCGTGTAATTATGGCAATCTTTGTCGTAATCCAAGACTAGATTAAAATCTCCACACATAATACAATGTTCATAATCACTATCTTTTATTTTTTCCTTAATTTCTTTATAAAAATTAGGAGAATCTAGATTTGGACCGTACAAATTAACAATTAAGAGGGAATATTTGTTTTCCACAGTTATGTTAAGAATAATGTAGTTTCCACTCTGATCTTTTATACAGTCGACCACTTTGTATTCGAAATTATTATTAAGCAATATCGTAACCCCCCTTGAGTCACTAGACCCATAACTCGAGATTACTTCGTAGCCCCATTGCATATGGATAACTTTTTCCGATTTATTTGTGAAGTGTGTATCTTGTAAGCAGTAAATAGAAGCCTTTTTATCACGTAAAAATCGGAAGACATCCTTTCTCTTTTTCGGGTCCCCTAATCCTCTACAATTGACAGAAACAACTTTCAGTTTATCTGTAGGCATAAGGCAATTTTGTGTATTGATATTCCATTGGCGTTCCATTCATACCACATTCATACATCGACAATAAGTAAAGTAAAAAGGATTCACAAACATACATAATTAAAATTAAAAAAGGAAAAAAAAAGGAGTAATCAAAGTCTTACAACCTATCTCCAGCAGAAGTTACAGATTACAGAGCTTAAGATATATAAGAACTTTCTTAAAGTTAAACTGACATTGCTATTTTACTGTTGATATCGTCAAAGATATCAAAGCGAATTCTTTTGTTTCCATGTTGACCGTACACGTAGCTATTGAAGTACCAAGCGCCTGATATTTTATCGTGATTCTTGAGTCTCGTAATGAGTTCTGTGTTCATCTTGGTGACATCATCTACTAGCCTTATTCCCCCGCCTGCTTCCTTTATCATTCTTCTTTTCCGCATGACTTGGCGTCGGTGTTCCGAAATTTGATTAAAATTGGACGATGGTCTTCCCTTCTCCCTGGGATTCTATGCACTGCAGTAATTTCGTTGTCCTCGACTTCTATTCCGCCCTTTTCTAAAAAAACTTTCTTGACGACTTCTTTTGTGTTTTCTGATCTCTCTTCTTTTAATCCAATTATTTTGATGTTAGTTTTTCTGGAATACTGCTCGTTGTGGTTGCTTTGGATCAGTGCTTTCGTTATCTTACCCTCGTTCTCTTTGACTCTCTGTTTCAAGGCGGCATTCTCGTGTTCACATCTGTTCAGTTTAGTCAACAGATTTTCGTTCTCCAGATTATTGCTTGAATTTTCTCTTTGAGATTTTGAATTTCGTTATTGTATGAGGACTGAAATTGTTGAACTCGGGTTTTCACCTCTTCTTCGATGTCCTTCTTACACTCATTTACGAAAGTCTTAACGATCTGATTGATTAAGAGTTCGATCTCATCTCTCTTAACTGTTTGATCTAGCCTTTCTTTAACATCTCGGAGATCTTGTCTAATGAGAGCGAGGATATCGTTTTCTTTATCTTTATCGCTGCTTACTGTTTGAGAAGATTTTCTAGTGTTCATTTTTACGGGGGCTTTGAAGAATGTATCAATAGATTTTCTCTTATCTGGATTCATCAATTGAATATGTACAGTACCTTATTTCGAAAGCTCAAAGTGTCGGGAAGTTTCACTTCTTGTTCATTCCTTGTCTCCGTACATCAACATTTTATTCTTATTTTGTAATCCGTAAGGCACGGTCCATTTGATATTCTGGGGGGGGCATGGGTTTTTTGTCGGAGCAAGATTATTTTTTTCGCCTCGGACCGGGGCAAAATTATTTTTTTCTTGCAAAGTCGGAGCAAGGAAATTTTTTTTTAACAAAGTGATGTGCAAATAAATTAAGAATGTTTGTGTTTTATCAATAGAAATGATTTAATAATATATTTATTTACTCAAAACTCGAAATATTAATATATATTTTATTTTTATGCAAGTATTCAATTCAATTCTAAATAGAGAGATAAAAGTAGATTTTACAATACAATTCTAAATAAACAAAATTTTTATATTTTAAAGGTGCATGAATATAAGAGGGTCTGTGGGGAAGGTCTTCTAGACAAATTTTTTAATGTTGAATTGTAAATTGGTGAATAATTGAAGTTCTCCTTTCAAGCTTACAAGAACATAAAGGACTCTATCATGTCTATGGGATACATGCAACATGTATTAATAGTAATACATAAATATTTGCTAACACTTTTGATATCTTCATATATATGAACTTTGACATTATTAAATAATGTTTAATAGAAAACTATGGCGAGCGAAGCGAGCCAAAATTATTTTGATAGACTGAAAACTGTGGCGTGCGAAGCGAGCCGGAAAAATTTCAAGAATTTAAGCAAAATTTTATGGTAATTCTTTAAATTCAGATTAGTTGTAGGAGCAAGATTATTTTTTTCTGTAACACCATAAGCAAATTTATTTTTTTCATCAAAATTCAGAGCAAAATTATTTTTTTCGAAAAAAACCCAAGCCCCCCCCAGAATATCAAATGGACCGTGCCTAATCACTGCCTCGGTGTTTCTTTTACATATTTCCTTTATCCCGCTGTGAGTCAAATAGCAGTTTAATTTGTTTTTTCCACACTTCTTTTGTCCAAATCGGCCTAAATAATCTAAAAAATTCTTTGTTTACTCGCTCGTAAAAAATATACGTCCATGGCGTTACTGTGACGTCACAGACTCCCCCGTTGTTATCGGGTATCACAGCCCAAGCCCGTTTACCTTTTAGAAGACCACAAATACTACTGTTTGCATGGTTGATTCATATCGGAAACTGGATATAAACACGATTTTGATTACTTTAATTGTCATGCAAATATTGAAGTAAAATTGATACATTGAAGAGTTCTTGCTTAGGCCAAGTAAAATTACTTACACAATGTATGTTTCTCAGAAAATTGCATCTAAAATGCTAAACAAAGTGGCAATTAAGGTAGGTTTGGTTTTTGGTTTTTTTTTTTTTAACCAACTCTAACATTTGTCTAAAATTCACATTGTTGGATGCTTGAAGTACTAATTGCTGTGATAATGATTTGCACACATTTATTTACAGATTATTTGCATCTGATCAAGTCATAAAGAAACCTCCGACATGCCGCCTAAAAAGAAAGAAGAGGCGTCAGGACCTCCGCCTCTCATAGGGAGAATGGGAACCAACCTCAAGATGGGAATAGTTGGACTTCCCAATGTCGGGTATACCTCAAATTGTCATAAGCAATACCAGCTTTAAACATGATCAACACACTGACACGATTGGAAATAAAAAAAAAAAAACAACTACTGGATAATACTTTTAATTCAATGTTTTTAAAGTTGTAGACCCTGTATAATCGACTAAATTTGGATAAAATTTATCATCTTTATTATGTTGAACACAAACTTTTATATTTCTAGCATAACCAAAGTCTCTATTTTTAGTATTACCAAACGTGGCAAAGTTATTTACTGTACGTTTATTACAAAATTTCAGTACAAAATTTTAACCTTGGCCCGTGATTTTTTTACTAGCGAATTGGGGCTGAATATCGGCCCTTTCCCAATGCCAAATTCCTACTAATTTTCCCAGAAAGTTACCTAATATTCCCAAAATTTTAAGAGTACAGTTTGATTCAACATGAAATAATTTTAAACGAAATGTCTTCACTTCTGGAAATGGCAAAGATCAAAGGCCAGAAAACAAGAAAAATTGCCTTATAAGTTACATGTACAAACAAATATTTGATAATAAACTTTTCCAAATTGTCTTGATTATGTTGCTGATTTTTCCCAAACTGAAAGGCACAGGCACCTTTGAAAATAGTAGAAAAATCACTGTTGGCTATATAGAAAAAATCAATGTTGGCTATATCTCTTGAACTGTAACAGTGTGAACCTGTAAGGGGTAAGACTTTGATATTTCATATGCAGATGCATTGTACCTTTTGACAATATTCCTTTCATTGAGACCATGACTTTTGACCTACATGTACTGTAGTGACCTTGGACTTTGACCTACTTTTCAAAAACTTTAACCTGGGCTTTATCTCTAGAAGTGGAATTATGAGGGATACATTTGTAGAGCTGTGATATTTCACTTGCAGATGCTTTGTGATGAGACCTCTCATTTGAGACCATGACCTTTGACCTTGAACTTTTATCTACTTTTCACAAATTAACTTGATCTATATCGCAAGGTGTAGTTAAGAATAGTGCTTTGATATTTCACTAATGGATTCCTTTTGAAAAGACCCTTAATTTTGACAAGACCTTTCATTTAAGACCTTGACCTTTGACCTAATGACATTGACCTTGAACTTTTTCCTACATTTGAAAAATTAGCATGGTCTATATCTCTTTAACTTTAAGGGATAACAAATATGTATAATGACCATATCCCAATATACAGCACAAAATTGATAATTCAGAAAATCATAAACTGAAGGCATACAAACATGACAAAATCAGGATAAAACAGGAACCAAAGCAAACAAACAAAATAGCTTTCATATTTTACGCTTTGATTTATTATTACCAAGGCCTTTCATTAGAGACAATGACCTTTAAACTAGTGACTTTGATCTTGACCTTTGATTTACTTTTCAGTTCTTAAGCTTTCCAAGGGATAGGACTCGGATTAAATGCATTCAATTTGGCTCCTCATGAAAATACTTTTTGGATCTTGAAATTTATTTGATGTATCACAAAAACCTGCTACAGCAAGCTATGTATTAATCTTCGATTACCCATTGGTTATGTTAAAAAATCTCATATTTTCTCTCCTTCTTTTCAGAAAATCTACCTTCTTTAATGTCCTCACCAAGTGTTCTGCTCCTGCAGAGAACTTTCCTTTTTGTACAATTGATCCAAATGAAAGTAAGTTTCTTGTACTTGAAATGTCGCAATACATTGTGAGCAATGTGTATCATGGTAGTTATCAATTTTCAATCAAATTTGAGCCTCTTAATTAAGTTCCACGTATGATCTAGAATGAAAAACTCAGTCTGAAGAAAATCTAGCAGGACTACATATTAATCGTATTTGTGTCATCTTGTCTCACATTATTTCTTTTAACATGTTTAACATATAATTTCAGGTCGAGTACCTGTGCCTGATGTCAGATTTAACCATCTGTGCGATCATTATAAGCCAGCAAGGTAAACAGATAATTGTCAGCAATATTTTAAAAATTATATGAATGTCTCTTGCATTCAGAAAAAGTGTCAGGATATGTAATACTATTCTGTTCAAGATAAACTGATTTTGATATTGACAAAATTTAGATTCATGTATTCTAGCAATAGTCCTTTTTCCAGGTAACTAGTAGTGACTGAACATTGTAAATCAAGATTCATTAAGTTCTTAGTAAGTGTATAAGCACCAGAAATCACATCATTTGTCAAATATTTTCATTTTGACATTAAATTTATAATGCACTCTCTTGAAGCTTTGTCATATTCGCTATTTTCGAAAACCAGAGTTACTTCCCATTTGAGACTGGTATCTGACGTAGACTGATTATGACGTCATTAAACTCTATGGAAACAGTCCTAAAAGTCTGGGAAATGACGGTATAAAATCGACGTTACCATACCATTTTCATGACGTCAACAATGGTTTTGCGTCAGATACCGTCTGTAAGGGGAAAAAACTCAGTATTCTGCAAAGACTTAATATACTATTGTGTCTGTCAAAATGTGGCCAAATTTTTAAGTTTTGTTATGTCTGGTGTCTTGCTGTCGGACTGGATGACTGGAAAATCAATTATCCATTTTCACTTATATTGATCAATGGAATTTAGAGTTACCAATTCAGTTTGTAAAAAATAAATCTGATTTTTTTCAACAGCAAAGTGCCTGCCTACTTGAATATTGTGGATATAGCAGGTCTTGTAAAGGGTGCTCACGAGGGGAAAGGTTTAGGAAACGCTTTTCTGTCAAACATCAACGCATGTGATGGAATCTTCCATGTCGTTCGTGAGTAAATAGTAATGCATGTAATATTATGAATTCGACATAAAATTGCTACAGTTTATCACATTCATACCACAGTCACTTTATCGTACATCTGTTTTCCTGTCTTTCTATAAGTCTGTTTTTGGTCACACATCTTTAATCTAGTACAAAACTTTTGAGTTATAGTGGTAGGGCTTTCGTATTTGAGTTGGGGTATGACTCTATTATTTGTTTTTATTTGGATGGAGGTACATTGACAGTTTATACCAGCAAAAAAGGCAGAAAATGTATTGTTGCGTGTGTCATATGTAAGTTTTCCATCAATTTTTTAGCTCGCCGGGGACGAAAAAAGTCCGGAGAGCTAATGCCATACCCTAGGCGTTGTCGTTGTCGTCATCTGTAGACAAAACTTTAACCTGGGCTATACCTCTTGAACTATAAAGGGTAGGGCCTTGATATTTCACATGTAGATACCTTGTGACGAGACCTTTCATTTGAGACCATGACCTTTGACCTAGTGACCTTAACCTTGGACTTTGACCTACTTTTCAAAAACTTTAGCCTGGTTTCTGACAAAAACCTGTATAGGCGAGCTATGTAATCTTTGATTACCCTATGTTTAAAAGTTAAGGAGAAGTTCAGAGTTTACTGGTGAATTGCCAAAATTGAGAATGTTTCAAGGAAATGAAATGATCAGTTATTAAAAAGGATTGACATCATAGTAGTGATAACGTGAGAAATGGGGAGGCTGGAGCAAATTTATGGTTTTAAAAGAAATGATTGTACAAGTATATATACATGTATGTATTTGACAGGGGCGTTTGATGATGAGGAAATAGTACATGTCGAGGGAGACGTTGACCCCGCCCGAGACTTGGAAATCATTCATAGTGAACTGAGGTTTAAAGATCTGGAATACCTAAACAAAAACCTGGACGGATTGGAACGAACAGTGGCACGAGGAGGAGATAAAAAACGCAAACCAGAATACGTACGTAAATATGATTATATAAGATCTACCTACTCTCTGATTTTTCCTAAACATTTGTAATTTAGGTAAAATATTTTTTATGGCATTCTTGTATGATATTATAGTAATATGAATATTTAATATAGCTCTTTGTCTTGTAATACATGTAAGTGCTCTAACAATATCTTCTGTGACATAAAATATCTTTCTCATTTCATATCGCTCATTACGGTGTCAAAATATTTGTAATCCATAAAGAAGCAGATTACATTGTACATAGTTTGTGCATCAGTTTTTGTCTATACATCGATAGACAGAAAAATTATTACAGTCTTTTCTTATAATTTGATTGAATTACTATTTAATTATCTAGTCTCTTTTGCAATTGACGCATTTATCATTTTTTTATCAAGTTCAAAACTGGCGATGTAATATGTGAACAGGCCTAACGTTGCAGGGCACGATCGATGTTAGTAATATCAGAATAGGCAACATTGTCTAAACAGCTATAGATAAAATTTTGCGGCGTACCTTTGTATAGGCGGTATACAGACACTACGGAAATAAAGTTATTCTAATATGACATGAGATTTTCTCCTTATATGTGTTATTCGTTAATAACAAAGACCAGAGTTACTTCCCATTTGGGATGGTATCCGACGTCGACTAATTGTGACGTCATCAAATTATATGGAAACAGCCCCTAAACTCTGTGAAACGACAGTACAAAATCGTCGTTCCCATACCATTTTCATGAGATCATAATGGTTTTACGTCAGATACAGTCTGAAATGGGAAATAACTCCGAAAAGTATTCCGCAAAGGTTCAATAGAGCTTACCCGTGGTCTATTATCCAAAACATTCATGGTTAGATAAGCCACGCCTACTCACGTGATATTCTGAAATTGATTTTCTGAAGACCTGTCATTTTCTGAAAACTACTGCAGCAACACTTTTTGTCGTCTTCTTTCATCAGAATATACTAGAATAGAAATAACAACTGGCTAGCAGTGGTTTATTGTCCAGTAATTCCCCTCATTGCATGAACCGATCAAATAATGTGATTGGTTCATGCAACTCTGTGAATTACTGGACAATAAATCACAGCTAGCTAGTTATCGTTTCTGAACTAAAATGATGATTATCTCAGTTACAATGTAGATATACAGTAGGAAAAAGAAAATGTAAGATTCGAAGAAAAAAAATTATAGAATCAATGACAACTATCATTTGTCTTCATCTCTCACATATTCTCCAGACAAGTGTACGTAATACCTTACTCCTCCTTGTTGGATGTCACACAAAAAACTGTGCCTCCGGTGAGTGTCGTAGTGGAGAGTATATACATGTACAACAAGATCAGAGTCCATATTATATCATACTTTCATATAGAAGCAATTTTGGGAGTAAAATCATTCAAACACATTACCAAGCACTTTTAAAAATTGCCAGTAATTTATACAAATTTTTGGCCTGGTAAGTCTCCACTAAGACACTCACTGGAGACGCAGTTTTGTGTATGACATCCGACAAGGGGGAGTAAGGTATTATATACACTTGTCTCGAGAAGATGCATCTCTCAGTTCTCGTCTTTCAAACGTCCATTAAAGATTTTCTATGAATTTTGTTTTTCATGAATGGCACAATCATAGCCATAGTTCATTTATAAACTTTAAGTCATATTCTCTTGATATCTTTCCAGGATTGTTTATGTAAGGTGCGAGATTTACTCAACAACAACCAGTGGGTGCGTAACGGCACTTGGGATGCCAAGGAGGTGGGTGAACGCTAAATGTTTGCAGGAAAAGATATACATGTATAATTACAAGTATTATGTGCATGTGACATGAATTTATTGCACTTTTTGTCTGATCATTTGGTGGATTGTATTTCATGATGTCTCCATTTACTTTGGATTTCCAGTGATTAGGTTGTCAAATTTAATATTAGGCCAAAAAAATTAAGATTTCGTTTGACGGGCACTGCCGCATTGCCTAAAAACCCGCCGCATTTCCGATTTTTATCGCGTGTTTTACCATAATTTTAAAGTAGCCAATGGAACATCCTCGTGCTAAAACAAATTGTTTGTTTACATGTTCTTTACTTCACTAAATATATAAATTGTAAAGCTGTAATTCAATACTTGTTTACATGAAATAGTATTTTTTACCCGAGCTGCCGTATTCAATTGTTGTTTGTACGGTAATCACGACCACGCGTATATTCCATATCATGGACGAGGTAACGTAACGTAAAATGATACTTGACTCTGTTGTGATAATCTGCAAGAGCATTATTCTTTATTAAATTATCTAATTTATTAGAAATTTGAAAACGTTTTTGTTTAGAACTCACAGTTTACATCAGATTGATCAGCCGGGAACGCCGGTGACGGGATCGAGGGAAGGGGCAGAAATACTAAACGATCCTAATTTCGATTCGGATAAACTAGTCAACTAAACCCTAAGCACATCGCAGATACTTCAAAATTTCTGAGGGATAGAAATTCAAATTTGCAAACAACTTGCTCAAGTCCGACAGTGAAAAAGGATGACAAATCGATCAGGATACCCTTGTGTAATCGTTGTTAAAATTCAAACTAAATTGTCAGACATGCTGTGATCGGGAAGGCAAACTTGCTCAATGGGACGACGGTCCCTTCCACTTGGACTTTAATGGGCCATTCTCAAAAACAATGGGCCATCTTTCCTCACGAAAGGGCCATTCCAAAAATGATCAATTTTCGAAAAGCTATGCATATGCATGCATTATGCATCAGACTTTAGCACATTTTTTTGTCGCGAGATTCCCAGTTTGACCATTTCCAATGAATAATTTACAGTACATTTTTTGCATGGATCACAGAACAGCCAAGACCAAACTTCAGCCACCTTTCCTGAATTTTTTTGTGTCCACGGATGGGCAGCTTCATTTTCAGCTTTGTTGATATTAGGGAAGACATTTTGTACAAATTTTATTACATCAATTTGTACCCATTGACTGACCACTTTTAAAAAATGACATGATAATTTTACGGACGAACGCATACACAAGTACATTAACGTAGATACCGTAAGATACGTAAGTGGACGTTGGAGATTTAAATCTCAGGCGCAGATGTCAGAGAAAAATCAATATTGTATCAAAATAGCAAAGGACCTTTCAATTGTCAGTGAACAGAAGAATTTTGTGCCTTAGAGTTCTGACTGGCCATGTACAGAAAGCTGTGATCTCTGTATTACTGCTCCTGGTGTAGATCTACGTTACAACGTAGATACGAGAACAGAACTTTTAATAGATTTAAAAAACAAAAAAAATGGACGCCGTAGAGTAATGGCACCAGGGCGCAGCGAGTTGCCGATTTTATGGGCCATTTTCTATCAGAATGGGCCATCCCAATCGCTGGACATGTTTCTTTGTATTTTCCCTACTCTTTTGCTGACGACAAGGGTCAAATTTTCGGTCTAAGCACTGAGCAACAATTACAAGTTTCACTCGCTTAGTTGCACCTGAAAGTAGTTCACAGAATGTTAACGTCATTTGAAGTTTTAACCTTACACAGGGCAACGGTTAGAGATTGGTGATCCTTTTTAGCATAAATAAGATGTACACCATACATGTATTTAGTCTACATCTTCATACTGGTCTGCCATAGGACATCGTCTGTCATATGATACATATAATGAGTGTGACCAAATCACAGAATATCTAGCAAACTTCAGGTTTGGAAATGCAATAAGTATATTACAGGAAGACGTTGGGTTATCTTGTTATGGGTTATCTTGTTAATCAATGTACTAAACATTACCACTTCATACTATACTTAAGTTTTAATGTATTTTCAGCATCAAAACACTTGAATTAGAAATTCGGTTAAAGATAAATTACAAAAAATGTACATTCATCATATTTCACGTTTGCAAAAAAAAAAAAAAATCCTGCCTCCCTCACTTTTTTTTCTAAAAAAGTGCCCGTCAAACTAAACATTAATTTTGTATGGCCTTAGTCATAGAAAAAAATAAAGGAATAAAAAATATAGAATTTCAGAAAATGAATAGAAAAATCTAATTCAAGGAATTGTGGTCCCCCGCTTTGGATGTTTGTCTTTAAAGGAATGCTTACAGACACCCCCTACTATTTTAAAGTTTTCATAATATATCTCATGTACTATCAAAGTTCTAAATATCGAAAGATTAAACGCAAAGAAAAGGTCAAAAGGTCCAAACTTTGCTACCAAGGCAAAGGTCTTGTGAAAAGGAATGCTCATGTGAAATATGAAAGTCCTACTATTCACCATCCAAAAGTTATGTTCAATGTTGAAGTTTTTAAATGTGGGTCAATCTCCAAGGACGAAGTCACAAGGTCCGAATGTTGTTACTGACGGAAAGGTCTTGTCACTGTTGTTATCGACGGAAAGGTCTTGTCACAAGGAATACACATGTGAAATATGAAAGCCCAATCACTAAGCATTCAAAAGTTATTGTCAAGGTTAAAGTTTTTAAAAAAGTCAAACTCCAAGGTCAAGGTAAAAAATTTTGGTATTCATGGAAAGGTCTTGTCACAATGAATACACATGTGAAATATGAAAGCCCTATCACTTACTATTCAAACGTAATGGTCAAGGTGAAAGTTTTTTTTAAAAAAGTAGGTCAAACTCCAAGATCAAGGTCACAAGGTCAACAATTTTGGTATTCATGGAGAGGTCTTGTCACAATGAATACTCATGTGAAATATGAAAGCCCTATCACTTACCATTCAAAAGTAATGGTCAAGGTTAAAGTTTTTATAAAAGTAGGTCAATCTCCAAGGGCAAGGTCAAAATTTTTGATATCCATGGAAAGGTCTTGTCACAATGAATAAATATGTGAAATATGAAAGCCCTATAACCTTCCATTCAAAGGTTATGCTCAAGGTTAAACATTCTGAAAAGTAGGTCAAACTTCAAGGTCAAGGTCACAAGATAAAAAATTTTGGTATCTATGGAAAGGTCTTGTTGCAGAGAATACACATGTGAAATATGAAAGCCCTGTCACTTATCATTCAAAAGTTATGAACAAGGTTAAAGTTTTTCTGACAGACAGACAGACAGACGGGACGGTTTTAATTTCCCCGCACTTTTGTGAAAGCGGGGGACAACAACCATAATTGTTAGATCTGATCCAATGAGAAACATTGCTTACATCAATTCTCTATTTGCTATTTTCAAAAATTAGAGTTTCTTCCCATTTGAGACGGTATCTGACGTAGACTGATTATGACGTCATCAAATTCTATGGAAACAGCCCTAAAAGTCTGGAAAATGACGGTATAAAATCGACGTTGCCATACCATTTTCATGACGTCACAATGGTTTTACGTCAGATACTGTTTGTAAGAGGGAAAACTGTATTCCGCAAAGACACAATATCCATTGGTAATTTGATTTCAAATGTATTCATTTCCTATATTTTTGTGTCGCCTGCAAAGCATAGCGACACTTAGGGATCACTTTGTCCGTTGTCTGTCTGTCCGTCTGTCTGTCAGTCTGTCTGTCTGTCACACTTTGGGTGTCACAGCCCATAACTATTGATTGGTAAGTGATAGGGCTTTGATATTTCACATGTGTATTCCTTGTGACAAGACCTTCTTACACATGCCATAATTTTTGACCTAGTGACCTTGACCTACAAATTTGACATACTTTTCAAAAAAATTAAGAATGGATATACATGTATCTTTTGATTGGTAAGTGTTAGGACTTTGAGGACTTTGATATTTCACATGTGCAATCCTTGTGGCAAGACCTTTCTACACATACCATAATTTTTGACCTTGTGACCTTGATCTAGATATTTGACCTACTTTTGATAAAAAAGATAAGATTCGCTATATCTTTTGATAAGTAAGTGATAGGGCTTTGATATTTCACATGTGTATTCCTTGTGACAAGACCTTCCTACACATACCATGGTTTTTGACCTATTGACCTTGACCTACATATTTGACCTATTTTTCGAAAAAATTAAGAATTGATATATCTTTTGATTGGTAAGTGATAGGGCTTTGGTACATTTCACATGAGTATTCCTTGTGACAAGACCTTTCTACACAGACCATAATATTTGACCTTTTGACCTTGACCTAGATATTTGAACTACTTTTTAAGAAAAGTTATATTGGCTATATCTTTTGATTGGTAGGTGATAGGGCTTTGATATTTTACATGTATTTTCCTTTTAACAATGCCATTCTACACATACCATAATTTTTTACCTTTTGACCTTGACCTAGATATTTGACCCTCTTTTCTAAGGTTGTTTATATCTTTTAATTGGTAGGTGATAGATCATAATATTCCTTATGATGAGACCTTTTTGTTACCAATTTTTACGTAGTGACCTTGACCTAGATGATTGACACTCTTTTCTGAAAATTTGAGAATGACCATAACTTTTAATTTGTAATTAAGAGGTCTGATATTTCAAATGAATTTCATTTGAATCGACTTTTCTATTGATACCAATAATTTTGATCCACTTTCTAGAATAATAATCAAACCGCTTTGCAGGCGACACAAGCATTCCTTGGATTGCTATTTATTTATGTCTCCCCCCCCCCAACGGGGAGGAGACATATTGGTTTTGCCTTCGTCGTCCGTCTGTCCGTCTGTCTGTCTGTCCGTCCGTCTGTCACACATCCTGTCCGGGCTATATCTCCTGAACTGTTTGCCCGATCACTTTCATATTTTAGTATGTTGTTGCTTATGACCCGAAGGTTTCACATCACCTTGACCCAAGGTCATGTGACCAAGGTCAAGGTCACTTAGTGCATTTTTGATGAAATTATGCATACATTCCTGTCCGGGCTATATCTCTTGAACCGTTTGACGGATCACTTTCATATTTTAGTATGTTTTTTCGCTTATGACCCGAAGGTTTCACATCACCTTGACCCAAGGTCATGTGACCAAGGTCAAGGTCACTTAGTGCATTTTTAATGAAATTATGCATACATACCTGTCCGGGCTATATCTCTTGAACCATTTGCTGGATCACTTTCATATTTTAGTATGTTGTTGCTTATGACCCGAAAGTTTCACATCACCTTGACCCAAGGTCATGTGACCAAGGTCAAGGTCACTTAGTGCATTTTTAATGAAATTATGCATACATTCCTGTCCGGGCTATATCTCTTGAACCCTTTGCCGGATCACTTTCATATTTTAGTATGTTGTTGCTTATGACCAGTAGGTTTCACATCACCTTGACCCAAGGCCATGTGACCAAGGTCAAGGTCACTTAGTGCATTTTTAATGAAAATGTACATACATTCCAGTCCGTGCTATATCCCTTGAACCGTTTGCCAGATGACTTTCATTTTTTAGTATGTTGTTGCTTATGACCCGTAGGTTTCACATCACCTTGACCCAAGGTCATGTGACCAAGGTCAAGGTCACTTAGTGCATTTTTAATGAAATTATGCATACATTCCTGTCCGGGCTATATCTCTTGAACCCTTTGCCGGATCACTTTCATATTTTAGTATGTTGTTGCTTATGACCCGTAGGTTTCACATCACCTTGACCCAAGGCCATGTGACCAAGGTCAAGGTCACTTAGTGCATTTTTAATGAAACTGTACATACATTCCAGTCCGTGCTATATCCCTTGAACCGTTTGCCGGATGACTTTCATTTTTTAGTATGTTGTTGCTTATGACCCGTAGGTTTCACATCACCTTGACCCAAGGTCATGTGACCAAGGTCAAGGTCACTTAGTGCATTTTTAATGAAATTATGCATACATTCCTGTACGAGCTATACCTCTTGAACCATTTGCTGGATCACTTTCATATCTAAGTATGTTGTTGCTTATGACCCGTAGGTTTCACATCACCTTGACCCAAGGTCATGTGACCAAGGTCAAGGTCACTTAGTGCATTTTAATGATATTGTGCATACATTCTTGTGCGGGCTATATCTCTTGAACCGTTTGCCGGATCACTTTCATATTTTAGTATGTTGTTGCTTATCACGTAAAGGTTTCACATCACGTTGACTCAAGGTCATGTGACCAAAGTCAAGGTCAGTTAGTATATTTTAAATGAAATTGTATTTGTTACATGTATTATGTCCAGGCTTAATCTTTTGAACCGTGATCGGATCACGTCATATTTTAGTATGATGGTGCTGATGACCCAAAGGTTTCACACCTCCTTGATCAAAGGTCATATGACTAAGGTCAAGTATTACATTTTTTAATGAAATTGTAAATGCTATTGAGTCTGTGCTATATCTGTGGAATCGTATACTGGATCACTCTTATACTATAGTATGCTGTTGCTCAGGATTGGAGGGTTTCTTATCATCTTGACCCAAGGTCAAGATCATTTAGTTCTTTTTAATGAAATTGTACATACTAATATTGTCTGGGCTATATCTCCTGAACCCTTCTTACAATTGTTTTCATATTTTAGTATGTTGTTTCTGAGGACTAAATGTTTCTTATCACATTGTCCCAACGTCACATGGTTAAGGTAGCTTCTTACTTTGGTAATGAAATTGTATATGCTAAGCATGTCCAGGCTGATATTGTCTATGCTAATAATGTTTAGGCTTTATATTTTGAACCGTGTATCCAATCACTAATTCAGTTTTTTGTTGCTCATGATCCATACAATGTTAAACGTCTTCAAATTCAATAGCATCATTTAAAAGCAAGTAAGTTTGCGGCATGGACCAGACATGCATGTTTCGGGTACTTAACCCTCGTCAGTGAGTGTAGGTTTCAGATCACCTATATCCAAGGTCATGTGACCAAAGTCAATTTCTTTAAATATGCTTATAATGAAATTGTATATGCCAATCATGTTTGGCCTTTACCTCAAACAATGTAATGAATCACTTTCGTGTTTTAGTATGATGTTGCCCATGACTCAAAAGTTTCACATCATTTTACATTTTGGCCTAAGGTCAAAGTAACTTAGAGGGAGGGGGGAGACATCTGTTTTTTTATGAAAAACATTTTATTTAATTTTTGTTGATTTTCAACATTTTTGGAACTCGGTTTAGATTTAAACAACTTTAGCAGTACAATGTAAATTGATTTCTACATGAAACATTTTTAATATAAATTTTGCTCTCTGTAAATTCTAAAACATTTATTTAGATTGCAGATTTCTACAAAATGATGAATAAGTAAAGAAAACGTATATTGTCTTTTCTAGATAGAGGTGTTGAACCAGCATTTATTCCTGACGTCCAAACCTGTGATATACCTAGTAAATATGTCAGAAAAAGATTACACAAGGAAAAAGAATAAATGGTGAGAAATTGATGAAAATTGATGCATATTGAATGAAATTCTAAATAATGTATCAAGAACATGAAAGTTGAACAAAAAAAATCATCTTGAACAAACATTTTAAAACTTCATGAGCTTCAAATAGTTTTCAGTAACATTTTGTATTTAATTCTAAATGTCCTCAACATGAAAGATGAAAAAAAAAAAGATTTTCAGTTTTGATCAAACATGTAACTTGTTGAGATTCAAATAGACTAGTTTAGTTTTCTTTTGATAATTTCTGATTATCGATAGCAAAAATTCTATCAATTGCTTATCACTAGTAATAATGTGCTCCAAGTACACTATGGGTCTTTGATTTAAGAAGTAACAACTAGCTAGCTGTGGTTTGTTGTCCAGTAACTCCCCGAGTGGCATAAACCAATGAAATTATCATCGAGCCGCGAAGCTATTTGTTATTTCTATTCTAATATTGTTCAGCACTAGCTCTATAGCATGTGCATGGGCGGAGCATAGCGAACTGTAAGTTTTTTGGAGATTTTACACCAGGCAAGTTCTACAGTACATATAGGGAGAAAACCTTAAGTCATGTTAGAATTGAAAATATTCGAGCCTTTTTATTTAACTTCATCAGGTTAGTAAAAATCAAGGAATGGATAGACAATAACGACAAAGGTGCCATGGTGATATTGATGAGCTGTTCCATAGAACTTAAACTTCTAGACATGGCAGAAGATGAGCAAGCAACTTTCTGTAAGGAATCGGGTGTAAATAGGTAAGCTGGAGGGGACTAAATATTCTGCTCCGATCATCTTGCCGTCGACTCAGTCTACCTGTCTGTCCATCTATATGCCACACTTCACCATGTTCACTATTAGTGAAAAAAGTAGGCTGAAAAATTTTTATGTAAATTTACAAGCTACAGATCCAAGTTCTAGATCTTTATCTGATTGAATCATTTCTGGCAGTATTACATGACTTAGACTTCAGTTTTCCACACTTTTTCACCAAGTGGGCTGAAAATGTGTGTTTGAGTAAATTTATAAGCTACAGATAAAGTTCAAATTTTGTTCGGATGGAGTCATTCTAGGCAGAGTTATGAAACTTAGACTAAAGTTAGCGGGGGCTTCCATGAAGACTTCCTGACTATTTTCACCATTTGATGAGAATTTACATGTAGGCTGAATATTGGTGTGTGAGACTGAGTCGATTTATAAGCTACAAATCAAATTTGAGATTTGTTTCGATTGAGGTACTCTAAGACAAATGTTCATCGACTTACCCTTACAATGTTGAGCAATCAAATACTGTATCATACATGTATTACATGAAAATTTGTCTTGAAGGCCAGGTGGGGATCTATAAAAGAAGACGGGTAAATTTCCTGTCATTTCCTCGCTGACCTGTAGAGTTAACATCTCTAATCGCAATCTGATTGGTCCTATGTATCCTTTATAACACTCTCAACTTTTGATTGACAGCTTCAAATAGGTAAAATTGTGATATAATTGATTAGCAAAATCAAGTATACCTGTCAGTATGTCTTTGATGTCACACACCGCTTGTGTCTCTAGAAATATCACTGGTCAGTAGACGCCACATATATCACACCTACCAAGCTAAGATCACTCAGATGTGCATATTAATTACCACTCGTTTGAAAAACCTGGCCTTTAAAGAAGGGAAGGTACAGAATTATATGTGTATGTACGTGTACAATTTGGCTGAATTTGTGAATTTTGCACCCATTCTTCTTTTCATTTAATCTTCTCTATATACAGAATTGGAAACAGGCTTGAGATTAAGGAAAACAATGATAACAGGTCCTACGTACATGTATAAAGTCTTCAATTTGTTTTCAGTGCATTAGATAAGATCATCGTCAACGGATACAAAGCATTAAACCTGTGTTACTTCTTCACTGTGGGCAAAGATGAAGTCAAAGCTTGGACCATTCAGGTGAGGAAATTTTTGTTTCACCTGTGAAGCATAGCGACACTTAGGGATCACTTTGTCCGTCTGTCTGTCACACTTGGATGTCTGTAACACCCTATAGATACACTATATAAAAGTGATTCCTAAGTGTCGCTATGTTTTGCAGGCAACACATATATTCCTTGGAATAATTTTTCTAGTGCTAAAAAAATGTCTCTCTTACTTGTGGGTATATACCGTATATTCAGAAATTTTTGCGAGATACTAATTTTGTTATATTTGCGAGCAATTTGGAATCAAGAAAAATTATTCTCGCGAAAATTGTATTTGATAATTAAGTTACAACATAAGTTGGTATAATATCAATTACGTTTCATTCTAATTTTTTGCATGCGTCATCCTTTTCTTTTCCCTATTAAACGCAAATAGAATTCAGTTGAGTGTACTCTTATCACAGACCTAACTAAAATTTCAATAATAAAAGGACTGGTACAAAACAGTGACATCATATGTATATATTTGCTTGTAATACAGGAATCGTGAAAAATTGAACTTCTGAAAATAAAGACATCCTATTTTACTACAAAAGCGGGAAATTTGGTACATGTACTCGCAAAAATTTATGGTTTAACGGTAATTCTGATTGACCACGTACCTATTCTGTGTACACACCTTGAACACCCAAATTATACATGTAGGACAGTCATTTCTTATATTTATGTATTTGCTAAGGTACTAAAGCATGTTATAATATGAAAAGTATCTGAAAGTAAGTGTATCCAACCAGAATTATACACCCATGAATAATCAAGAGAAAGAGTCATAACTTTATATTTAAATATATTGATTTTGATTAGTACTTAATATCAGACACCCTAGTTGGCATGAATAATGCTTATTTTGCATATTATAGTGTAAAGTAACTTTAATGTTAAAGACAAAGTGATACATTTGTGACTTACGATTAAAATTGTGCATGTATGTAAACTTCGTAAAATCTTACAGAGGAGGATTTCTGTACGCCTCATTAAGTTTTATTGTACACCTTTCTTTTATAATTTTTGTCTTTGTTAACATCTTTTTGTTGTGATATTTAGGCAGGAACCAAGGCACCACAAGCTGCTGGTAGGATACATACAGACTTTGAGAAAGGTTTCATTATGGCAGAGGTGATGTCATACCCTGATTTCAAGGAATACGGTTCAGAGGCAGAATGCAAAGTAAGTTGACAGTGTAATCAATATTAGATACATACATATTCTCAAACTTGCTTTCACTAATGCTAGAAATTTGAAAAAAAAAAATCATGATGCAGATAATGGAAAAAGTCAAGCTTGCAGTCAGTGATACAGAAATTTTACTTACATGTATGTAAATGTTTTCAATAAGTTGAAAATTTAAGCATTCCACATGTTCCATTCACCCTTCCACAAACTTCTACAAAACCTTTGCCCATGACAAGACCTTTCAACGTATGCCAAAGAATAGCAGATCAATCACCTTGACTAGTGAAAATGTCATAAATCATACTTCAAGAGAAAATTTCCACACAAAGTAGCATTCTATAACTTTTTACTGACAAAACTTAGTTTGCAATCTGGCCATACCTTCTTTAGCTGTGTTTCATGAAATCACATCATGTGTTAACCAGAGGAAATTTACTTTCAGGCCAACGGCAAGTACCGACAAAAGGGACGAGATTATATAGTTGACGATGGTGACATTATCTTATTTAAATTCAACGCTGGTGCCGGGTTACAAGGAAAGAAAAAATAATATCGTAGACACCTAAGCGCTTTATTTAAAAAAATGAAAGATGCAGAAACTGTGAACACTAAAGATTTAAGGCAGGACATGACAAGGAATAAAAAATAATATCGTGGAGTTCTATAGTGCTTTATTTAAAAAAAGGTAGAATGATGCAGAAATTGTGAACACTCAAGACTTAATGCTGTACAACATAAGAAGGAATAGAAAAAAAGAGTATCACAGATTTCTCAAGTGCTTTATTGAAAAACCGATAGATAAAAAATGTGAAAACTCAGAATTAATGCCATACAACATGACATAGAAAGAAATATTAATATCACAGATTTCTATTGTGCTTTATTTAAAGAATTTGAAAGATATGAGTTGAGATAATTAGGGAAAGAAATATTAATATCACTGACTTCTTCGGTGATTTATTCAAAAATTGAAAGATACCGAATTCGAAATATTCATATATGTAAAAAATATGAAAGTGGAATGGCAGTACAGAAACATAATATTAATGATTACAAAATGGACTAATGGACTACTGTATATGCATGCCTTGAATTCAGTTGTCTTGCTAAGAAATTCCTTCCATGAAGGTATTATTTTGTTTACTTCCATTATGAATTTCCGCCTTTACCTAATTATTTTATTTTACCTTATCCTTTTGATCTCTGAAAGGTATTTTTCCTGTTTTGCCCCCCCCCCCCCCTCCATTCCCCTAATTTGAAAGATGGCAAAAACGTTTTTAGGATGAAAACTTTGTTAGAACAGTATGTTCATATAGACAACCCTTTACAGCGGAATTCTTTATAGATAAATTAGAATTGACCCTTCGGATTGCAGGAAAAAAAAATGCAAAATTTGGTGACGTCACAATGCTTTTACCTCGGACATACAAGCTTCGAACCTCTGTCAAACATTGAAATTGCATTATGATGTCATGGAATTTCTCAAATTTTTCCGGCGTTCGGAAGGATCAATTGAAAATATTATTTCAAAATGTTTGACATCATAATAAATGCTTTTTGTGTAAAATGAAAATGTTCGTATGGTGACAATATGGAAATACATGTACTCTATTGGATGACGTAAAAATGCTTTTATTCAGGAACTGTTAAAAAAAGGTTGAAATTCTGGTCAAGGTATGATGTGAAAAGATATGATACATGTATTATCATATGCTGGTGTTAAAAAGTCAAAAATCACGAAAATCATGTAATGAAATGCATATTACATCGTCACAACGTTTGAGATCTGCAATAATTATGAAATTTAATAATTTCAATTTTTAAATTTAATAAATTTAATATATTCAGTAATAAATAATGAAAATGATTTACCAAATATTGTACTGTATGATAGATTGATACATCTGTGTTCATACTTTGCTGCATACAAATACTTTGAAATGTATCAATTTTAATTTAAGATGGAATAAACTTTGAAAAAAAAGACTTTTTAGAGAATTTTCTTTACGTGTATTATAATCAAGGCCATTATACAATTAATTACCTTGTGCGAGGTAGATATAGCAGTATAGCAACCCAAAGGATATGTTATTTACCGAGGCCACAGGCCTACATTGTTTAGATTCGAGGATCACTGACGAGGGATAAGTACCCGAAAGGTGCATGTCTGGTCCATGTTGCCAATTTATCTGTTCTTAAATGATGCTATTCAATTTGAAGACGTTTACATTGATAGCATCCATTGCTGTTAGTAATGAATAGGTATTCTCTGATGGCGCGAAATATACGCATACGCATACGCCGCTACTATTATAACGTCATAACTACAATACCAATTTTAGAAAGATACAGGGGAAAATATGAGAGTTGTTCTAAATTTAGCTATCTGGAGGTGGTTATAGCGATATATTTAGAAGCTCCAGACACGTTTTCAGCCAATCAGCGATGGACATCTTTTCCAGTCATACAATAATATTTATTATCAGGGTTGCTAGCAGACTTCAAAAGTCAGGGGAAATTGCCATCTTTTTCAAGGTCAGGAAATTTTGAATTTGGTCAGTGAAAATTTTAAAAATCCAGAAAAGTCCGGTAAGTTCAAAGACCAGAAACTGCACTGTTATCTTTCACTTACTTTGACTACTAAACAGTAAGGAAAGTATGTTACAATATGTTTATTATTGATGTTGTGTATTGGGTAAGGGTTAGGTTTATAGTCTCGTTCGCCTGAGCCTCGCGTGACTTCTACAATCACCTCCCTGGCGAGACCTGTACAATCTAGTGCATTCTCAACTCCCTTGGGAGTATACAAGTAGAGCTGCCGTTTAGGCGCTAATGCTTTTCATTCGCATTACAAGCTCGTCTCATGTGCCAGATACCCGGTTTACTCCTGGGTGGAGAGAGTGCAACATAGTGTAAAGTAACTTGCCCAAGGTTACAATGGTTTGCAATGATTGGCGACGGTGAGACTCGAACCCACGACCTATGGATTCAAAGTCCACCGCGCTAACCACTACGCTACCAGCACTATAATAATGTGTATGATGTTGCAGAGAGGATATACATACTTGTATGTAGCATTTCTGCTGTGTGTTTTTGTCCAGACTCTTGGGATTAGCATGGAAGACAAAGCAATCTTCATAGAAACATCAAACATTCCACAAATGATCCCCATGAGCAGAGGATGAACTCTACTGATTGTTAGGTTCAAAGGTCAAGGCCACAACAGACTTAGGCTCAAAATCCTTGTGAACAGTATAGAATGACAAATATGGATAATGACCATATTCCTGTATACAGCACAAAATCGATAATTCAGAAAATCAGAAACCGAAGGCATACAAAATCAGGATAAAACAGGAACCAAAGCAAACAAACAAAAACCTCCACCACATGAAAAGAAGCGAACCCCCGATATGGGAGTGAGACCAGGTGCCCAGGAAGAGTAAGCATCTCCTGCTTGCATGCACCACCCGCCACTTCATTTCGGTAGAACTGTCACAAAAATCATAGAAGACAGCAAAAATCATAGAAACATCAATCCTTTCACAAATGTTTCCTATGGGAGATGATGATTCCCATTGATTTTAAAGGTCAAGGTGTAAGTGGACATAGGCTTAAAATCCTTATGAATAGCATAGGAGATAAAGCAATCATCATTAAAACATCAAACCTTCCATAAATGTTCCCCTCAGAGAGAGGATGAACCCATTTGATTTATATGGTCATGATCAACGAACAAGGTCACAGCAGACTTAGTCCTAAAATCATGTACAGCAAAGAAGACTAAGCAATCATCATAGATACATTAAACTTTTCACAAGTGTTCCCAAAGGAGACTTGATTTTCAGGGTCAACGGGCAAGGTCACATCAGACTTGGACTTAAAATCCCTGTGAACAGGATAGTAGACAAAAATATCAAACCTTCCACAAATGTTCCCCATTGGAAGAGGATGAACCCTATTGATTTTCAAGGTCCAGGTCACAGCAGACTTATGCTTAAAATCCCCGGGAACAGCAAAGTAGACAAAGCAATCATTAAAGAAACATCAAACCTTCCTCAAATGTTCCTGATAGAGGGAGGATGATTAATTTTTAAAATCAAGAGTCAAAGGTCAAGGTTACTAGGAAAGACATAGGGCAAGGATAATAGAAATCCAAAGCTACCAAGAAAGAGAATATTACTAGTAATCAATAGGTATTCTTATGATTTTGAAAATTGATGAAAGACAATCAGTTCTTTTTCCAAATTGCAAAAGTAACATATGCAATATTTTGAACAAAATGACTTTATATGCAATTACGAGGGGATCTTGCACTTGCGTTGCCTTCTTAATTTTCTTTTATTTATTTATCTATTTTTTTTTTACATCTATTTTTGATTAATCTTTTTTTTTTTTTTTGCAAAACGATGTGGAAGCAGCATGTACGCCTGGGTCCTCTACCAAGTTTGTGTGATAAGAACACAAATGTCAACCAGTATTGTCACAGAAGTCTTCACAGATTTTCAACTCTCGCAGCCTCTGGTTAGCGAGTACGAAGCACTATATATATCCTCTGCCAATGTGTGCGTCAATGCATTCCATAACAGCCGACTTTTCGCAAAGAGAGCTCCTGTTCTCGAGTGTCCCCCTCCACGTTAGCGCCAATTCGATATTTGAGTATTGTATTTTTTCGGTAACATTGCATACATTTTTTCCAAACCTTTCAAGACGTAAAAAAATCATTTTCCTACACCATTTTGTCTTTTCCGACCCGCCTGTTGACAAAAGGACTTGTATAATATTTTCTTCTTCTCGTCTGCAACGGATACCTCTTGTCGACTGTTGTAAGGACTCAATATGACTGGCGGGGTTTGTAATCTCACCTGATCTAGCAAACCAAAATATCACGATTCGAATTTACCCTGTACGACCTTGGCGGGTGTAAAAAAGGAAGGGGGGGGGGGAGGTCCAACACTTCGAGGGCGTGCAATATGATTTTGAAAAAAATATTGCTGCAAAAAAGTGGAGAAAATCTACATATTTGGCAAACATTGTCCTGACGCCTTTTCATCCCCTCTAGATCCGCGATTGTAGAATGTCAGACTTTCTCAGTTTTACTGAATTATTTTAAATTCTGAATTCCTTTGAACCAGGAAATGTACGTAATTCGTTTATTTTTCGTAATTTGGCAATTACAAAATATATTTCCTTGTTTCAGTTATAGACAAAGCACATGCATGCTTTGATAATTAGTTGAAACTGGTTTAATTATCCCAATTCTCAGATTGACCTACATATCTAGGGAAAAGGGGAGGTTAATTACTAAATTCGATGGAAAATAACCTAAAAAAATTATGCATTTCATTTTCTTATATTAGCTAGTAGGTCGTGCAAGTTTATAATATGTAGGTCATATCGATATTTTTAGAATTAAAAGATTTGAAGCACGTATGAAATTTTAGTCTTCCATGAAAATCGGTTTAATTAAAGAACCATTCCAGTAACCACAATTGATGACTTAATTCATTATTTTGATTCTAGCTTGAATTTACATCTATTCGCCTTCTTTAACGAGGATATCGTGTTGAGGTCATCGAAGGAACATTTGGCACGGTACAGGGTCCTGGGACAATCTATAGTTTTATGTAAGGATATTTTCCGGCATTGCACACTGAACAACCATACCGACGGGACTCTATGACGGGAGCTGTCTATATCTAATTCCTCGTCTTATGCTGGCGTCACACTGTCCCGATTTAAACAACCGATGGTCACACGATAAAGGAATTTTTCAAATTCGGGTGTGATCGTAATATCATCTGGTTATTCGTAAGGCCATCTTGAACCATCATATGACCGCCGGCTTGATTTGTCAAACTTCGGGAACAACTTCGGGAGTGCTGTCAAAATCTTTGGCATGCCAAAAAAATCCCGAATACACTCCCGAAGGACCATCTTCGAAACAGGTTCGTGTAATCATCTTGCCCTTCGTAAGACCATCGGGAAGGCATCTTGCGTATTCGTAACATCTTCGTTTCTCCTTCGAATTACCACCGTGACCATCGGGGAAATTTTGCCATACGAAGGCATTACGAACGTGTCAAGAACCTCCCGATTGAGTTAGGAAGGCTATACGACTTCGTGACAACCTCGCAATTCCATCGAAATGACATCGTAATGTCATCGTACTCTAGTACGATGACGTTAAGATGGGATCCCGATACAAAAGATGACAGACACAAATATTAAACAAAACGTTTCAAATACATAATATTCAAAGCCATTTTTAAAGTATTTTTCTGAGTAAATCCAAATTTATCAAAATAAAAACTTTTTTCTGTCTTCTTCAAATTTGCAAGTTCACAATCAATGCATTATAAAGCAAAATGACGTGCCTTGATAATGTTACGATAAAGAAAAAGATGGCAGAAGCATTGCATCTGTAAATGCATCTAAGAGAGCATGTACAGACTCAGTATTTTCTATAACTACTGGTAATACTAGTATCTTGTTGTGACATATATCCATTTTCATCTTTCTTACATTGAATCATCACGTCATCCACTTGTTTCCACCAATGATGTTTATAAATGAAATTCGTGATATTTTAAGACGATTTTTGGTTGACAATAATACATGTCAATTGCTACGCAAAGGTAACCGATAACTGAACCCGTTGTCTATTTGTCCGTCTGGTAGTCACACTTTCACATAAAGAACTGTAATGATATGCCTTGTAAAATCAAACTTTCAAAGATGGTCGAGCATGATAAGTATATCTTGGCTAACCATGCTACATAGACAGTGCGATTTAGATATTCGATAACATATATTTGAGTTGCTAATTTTTGGGTATTTTTTGTACTTTTCTGAGACAGAAATGATAAAAGTCGGAGGCGGAAACCATTGATACTGTTCTACTGATTAAACAAGAATCTTTAAACATCCAAAACGTGATGCATTCCTGGTTATAATCCGATGCATCGCATTCTAGATACGACGTCGTGAAGCAATCTAATAGCCTTCGTTTATACATCGTAAGCCTTCGTATGACCTTCGGATATGTTTTGAGATAAAATTCGTCCCGTCGTGTTGTCATCGGGAGCGGTTCGGATACAATCGTGTAGTCATCTTTTAGCATCGTGTAATCATCTTTTAGCATCGTAAAAACATCGGTTGCTGAGCGGATCTTAACCATATTCGGGAGTAACTTCGCACGAAATTGAAATTTTCATATTCGTGTGTCCATCGGATATTAAAATCGGGACAGTGTGATGCCTACATTAGGGAGCACCATTTGATTTCTATAGGGGCAAAAAAAAAAAAAAGAAAAAAGAAAAACCCGGATCATGAAATTGCCCCCCCCCCCCCCAATCTGTCTGTCACCTTTCCACATGCCCGTGGTAAACACTTTTTTGTGGCATAAACTAAGTACAAACAAAACTTGAGTGAAACAAATTAAGCTTGATTCAAATGACTTAAAGAAGATCCCGACGACAATCTCGACAACACTCACAATAGAGCACAAAACTGGGTATCGACGGACCCTTAGCAAGCTAGAGGTGGGACCAGGTGTCCGGAGGAGTAAGCATCCCCTGTTGGCTAGCCACACCCGCGAAGGAACGAAATCAAATTCCAAAGTTATTAGAGCCATATAGCCTGTCTGCATTGAGTATCATTTAAGTTAAGAGCAAGAGATGCCTTAATTATTACTCTTCCTTGGCACCTGATATCAGGTGTTTGATATTTAATATTGGCCGAAAAATCACACTGTTAAGAGTAATTTTCAACATCGGAAAAATAAAAAAAAAAAAAAAAATTCCGGCTCTTAAAATGGCTGAAAAATAATTCCGGCTGGCAAAAGTCTTCCTGCCCCCCCCCCCCCCCCCCCCCCCCCCCCCCCCAGTAGCATCAGTCATCAATTTGACCTACATTTATCTAAAACTTCTTCCCTCTGAAGAAATCAGGAAGAATGCAGTTACGTTGTTGAAAAGAAAGATGATGTCCTACATTGTTTTCGTCTTGTTTTCTGAAACATGGTTTTCAATCCCTTTCTTTCCGATAAACCCCCCCCCCCCCCCCTCCGTAACAAATCAAATGGTTGCTCCCTTATTTGAAAGTTACAGAGAATTCTCGAGCTCGCTTCACTAGTTGAACACGGATTATTTTCTTCTCAATTTTCAAAAGACGTTTATAGTTATATGACAGTACTAAAATAAAGCAACATCATCACATCTTTTGATTTTTAATTTGTGTGACTCCGATAAGTGCGTACAATGTGACCTGGATAACCACACCTTTCAAATGGCCGTCAAAGATTTGCGCCTAGTGAACATTTTAAAATAAGTCTCGCTTAATTAATGTACAGTATCAATTGTCATAAGTGTTGGATTTTTCGGTGTGTATACTGCTGTGGGAGTGCTCGTTGCCCCTTGTTGTTCTTTGTTTTGTTTATGTCCATTGCTTTTGAAAGTCAGATATAGAGCCCAAAAGTCGTGCTACGTTTTGATACCAAGATATTTGACCCAGTGGCCTGGACCGTGAATTTTTCCTTAAGGTGTGACAGCTGTATAAGATTTTATGCAGTTTTCAACCAAATTATAAGTGACATTTCTTTCTTATAAAAAAATTGTGGACACTTTCACCTATCTAGTCTTGAAGTCTGATCTTAGCTCTTTATTTTAAGAACAAAAAAAGTATACCTTGTGTTTATAAATCGAAAAATAATTACACATAAAGTACACAACCCTCTGTTTACGTACATGCGTGCATGATTACCTCTTAGGACCCCCATGGTCAGAATCGTATCGAATTTGATATAAAGAATGATTTCACATATGTATTATTTTCTGAAATGTCTTCGTCTATCCTCAAAGATTACACTGATATCAAATTCAAGTTTATAATGCTTGTCATTGTCAACATTTCATCGTAAACACGTGGTAGCTCTGACGTCAATTTTCGTGACCTGAGGTGTGTTACAAATTTGATTGGCTTATACAGCCATGTGACCTTAAGACGCTCACCTTTTCACCCCTGAATCAAATTCACAATCTTATTATATACATCAATACCTACCTTTGTCATGTTCCAAGTTTCAACAAAATATGTTCATCCGTCTCCATGAAATACAGTGCTATCGTAGGGAACCCTATTGTGTAAAAACTGGCGAAATACACAATTTTCCTTCAAAATCCTTGCTTTTAATTTTCCTCATTTATTCGTTTTTAGAAACACAAATTTGCATCAAATATGTCACATGATCATCATTTAACTTTCTAATTACTAGATTTATCATTGTCAATGCTTTTTGTTTACATTTGTAAATTATAGGAGCTCGATTTAGGTGTCCGTAAGTAAAAGTTAGAAAACATAGAAAAATGCAATTAAAAATTGAGAAAAAAAAGTGTTTAATTTTTTTTTTTTTTGTAAATTTTGGGTTGTTTTATCTTTAAAACATATATACAAGATTCACAGCTCATAAGATAATGCATCTAATCAAATAGCAGCTCGTAATTCACAAAACATAACCCCTACCCCCTTAAGTGCACGAGTCCATTATCTTAATGATATGCCCAATATATTCGTTTAACGGAGTTTACAGTCTTATTTTGTAACTGATTTTCAACAAAATTCGATGTTTGAATAGTTAACAAGAAAAATAGAATCATTACGGCAATAAAAAACATTGCATTCCATATTAATTAGAGGAATGAAAATGGCGGGAAGGGGGTTGAAGAACACCCCTCCCCCCTTCTCTTTTAATTCCACGTAGTCTTTGTTGTGTGTTACACATAAATTATGATTGAAATTGACCAGACAATATCAAACATTTATAATTGAGTCGAAATTTTGATATATTGACACCACAAGCGTTCGTTCTGCACAAATTTTACACATACATTCCAATGCGCTCTTAAGGTGTGACAGCTGTATAAGATTTTATGCAGTTTTCAACCAAATTATAAGTGACATTTCTTTCTTATAAAAAAATTGTGGACACTTTCACCTATCTAGTCTTGAAGTCTGATCTTAGCTCTTTATTTTAAGAACAAAAAAAGTATACCTTGTGTTTATAAATCGAAAAATAATTACACATAAAGTACACAACCCTCTGTTTACGTACATGCGTGCATGATTACCTCTTAGGACCCCCATGGTCAGAATCGTATCGAATTTGATATAAAGAATGATTTCACATATGTATTATTTTCTGAAATGTCTTCGTCTATCCTCAAAGATTACACTGATATCAAATTCAAGTTTATAATGCTTGTCATTGTCAACATTTCATCGTAAACACGTGGTAGCTCTGACGTCAATTTTCGTGACCTGAGGTGTGTTACAAATTTGATTGGCTTATACAGCCATGTGACCTTAAGACGCTCACCTTTTCACCCCTGAATCAAATTCACAATCTTATTATATACATCAATACCTACCTTTGTCATGTTCCAAGTTTCAACAAAATATGTTCATCCGTCTCCATGAAATACAGTGCTATCGTAGGGAACCCTATTGTGTAAAAACTGGCGAAATACACAATTTTCCTTCAAAATCCTTGCTTTTAATTTTCCTCATTTATTCGTTTTTAGAAACACAAATTTGCATCAAATATGTCACATGATCATCATTTAACTTTCTAATTACTAGATTTATCATTGTCAATGCTTTTTGTTTACATTTGTAAATTATAGGAGCTCGATTTAGGTGTCCGTAAGTAAAAGTTAGAAAACATAGAAAAATGCAATTAAAAATTGAGAAAAAAAAGTGTTTAATTTTTTTTTTTGTAAATTTTGGGTTGTTTTATCTTTAAAACATATATACAAGATTCACAGCTCATAAGATAATGCATCTAATCAAATAGCAGCTCGTAATTCACAAAACATAACCCCTACCCCCTTAAGTGCACGAGTCCATTATCTTAATGATATGCCCAATATATTCGTTTAACGGAGTTTACAGTCTTATTTTGTAACTGATTTTCAACAAAATTCGATGTTTGAATAGTTAACAAGAAAAATAGAATCATTACGGCAATAAAAAACATTGCATTCCATATTAATTAGAGGAATGAAAATGGCGGGAAGGGGGTTGAAGAACACCCCTCCCCCCTTCTCTTTTAATTCCACGTAGTCTTTGTTGTGTGTTACACATAAATTATGATTGAAATTGACCAGACAATATCAAACATTTATAATTGAGTCGAAATTTTGATATATTGACACCACAAGCGTTCGTTCTGCACAAATTTTACACATACATTCCAATGCGCTCTTAAGGTGTGACAGCTGTATAAGATTTTATGCAGTTTTCAACCAAATTATAAGTGACATTTCTTTCTTATAAAAAAATTGTGGACACTTTCACCTATCTAGTCTTGAAGTCTGATCTTAGCTCTTTATTTTAAGAACAAAAAAAGTATACCTTGTGTTTATAAATCGAAAAATAATTACACATAAAGTACACAACCCTCTGTTTACGTACATGCATGCATGATTACCTCTTAGGACCCCCATGGTCAGAATCGTATCGAATTTGATATAAAGAATGATTTCACATATGTATTATTTTCTGAAATGTCTTCGTCTATCCTCAAAGATTACACTGATATCAAATTCAAGTTTATAATGCTTGTCATTGTCAACATTTCATCGTAAACACGTGGTAGCTCTGACGTCAATTTTCGTGACCTGAGGTGTGTTACAAATTTGATTGGCTTATACAGCCATGTGACCTTAAAGGAATATGTATTCATAATACATTGAGCTAAGTAATACATTTTCAGCGTTTTACCTTGAATGTAGGTATGTGAAATATTGAATGTTATGTTTAATATATATAGGATTTCAAATGAATTTTCATTTCATACGATGTATTATGAAACGAGTTGTGTGTTTTATATCCCCGAGCCTTGGCGAGGGGATATAAAACGTACAACGAGTTTCATAATACATCGTATGATATAAAAATTCATTTGAGATTCTTTTTATCATAAGATATTGCCTAGAAATGTGTATTTCTAACGTGAAATCAACGTTTCTGAGAACTATAGAGGCGAATCACGCCGTGATCTAGAAGTCGTCTGCTACGCCATGAGAAGTAGTGTCCCCATCGTATAGATATTCTGTGCGTAAGAGAAAAGTATTTCAATTTTGAATAGTATTTTATTGCAAGAATTAATTCAACAGCAACAATTTTAATCATTGATATAGACTCGGGGTCTGAATTTAACAGTTGACTGATACTTGAAAGGTCACATTAGTCCAGGTTTATGTGATTAAATTCCAAACTTAACCAATCGCATTCAAGCAGAGCGATATATAGCGTGTTATCATATCATATATTTATGAAATGGCTTTATGAAACTGCATAACGGGTGTATCATGTGATAAAAATGATTCCGTTTTGAAACAAAAATGTTCCGCGGGGAGTATAATTCGTCACTTTAGGACAGTTCTAGTTTGAATGACCGTTGCGTTGATACCTATCACAATAATATAGTTATGCTACCCTGTGTTTGACTGTTTTGGTATTTTATCTTACATTGAAGCTTTTTGTTTTTGTAAACAACTGTGCGTTACAGATTACCCCTGTGGGACTCCGATAAGTACGTACCATGTCATCTGGATAACCACACCTTTCGCTATCATGTAGCGAATGACTGTCAAAAGTATACGTCAAGTGAACATTAATCTCGCTCAGTTTATGTATCGATAATTTTTATTTTTTTTTTTTATTTCTCGTAAACCAATATGATAATGGTACAGAGAAGTAATGAACAAAAACATACAATCATACAATGGTGAACAAGTGGACAAGTTACACATGAGAACAATCTGTATACCCGAAATGCATATATGAAAATTATATTCTATGGAGGATATAATTTTTTGTTTATAACATTAATAAATTTGCAAAGCTTTCTTAAGGTAACATGATTTTTGTTTTGGAATAAATCTTTAAATTTGCATACATTTACCCTTTTTCGAAAATAAACATCTAGACACTGTTTTCTTGTAGTTTTGAAATATGGACATTCAAAAATATAATGGAATTCGTCACCTAGATCATTTCTATTACACAATATACATTTTCTATCATTTCTATCAACAAAATACTATCTCCCTACTTCAATTGGTAGTTTATGATTAGTTGTCCTAAACTTACAAAAAGTTATTCTATCTTTTTTCTCTAATATATCCAAGTATTCTTCAAATTTCCATTCGGTTTTGTTATTCTTGTTGCATTTTTTGTGGCATATGCTGTTTGTTTGTCCATTGGACGCGTGAGTTAAATTTTTGAGTGTCTCCTTGTCTTTTGTTGTGTGGAAGTTGTTTTGTTTATGTCTATTGTTTGTTGCGGGAGAATTTGTTCATATCTTTGTATACTAGAAATGTGTAGCTTTTTCTATGAATACAACGTATTATTTAGAATTTTCATCTTCTTTGTGTAGATTCAATACACAACTCCAAAAGCAGATTCGAAAATAGAAAGCAATGGACAAATACTCCTCAAAGTAAAGCCAATCAAGCAAATCGACTCCTTTATGAGGATAGCATGTACCCAGGGAGAGTAAGCATCTCCTGTTTGACTTTGTGTAATCTTCATAGAACTCCGACGAGTAGGTCTTCGTTGCTACCACAATGCACAGCAAGATGCTCAAATTACCAATTTATAACAAAATTATCTTTAAATTAGTTTTGATTATGCATAAAATTACACTGATCCTCTACTATATCAGACTGAATTTTTTCGTTCCTTCGCATGTCGTTAAAAAGTTCCCCGCGAGGGGTTTGACAGTTAGTGTTTTAATGCTTTCCCTGACATGGTCGCCATAGCACTATCGATAAAGGTATAACCTCAGACAGTGCATGTTTTGTTTTAATTTTCGTGCGTGGACATTGATGGCTAGTGCGGCTAGCCAAACTGGGGGATGCTTACTCCTCCCGGGCACCTGGTCCCACCTCTAGCCTACTAGGGGTCCGTCGTTGCTAAAGTTGGTGCTCTATTGTGGGTGTTGTCGATATTGTCGTCAGGATCTTCTTTATCTCATCCGCGTCTTCGACTGTTGTTTTTTTTTCAGTATACTAGCACCTCTTGTTGCATCACAGCGTCCTACTTGGGATCTTTAACATTGAGATAGCGGATGGCCACCAAGTTAGCGCTGTTTGCACAGTAGTCACGACTTTCCAAATTTATATATATGCACAGCCAATGTAAGTCTCTGGGATGTTACTATTGAAAGGAACGTGCTGCAATTTGTGTATTACACTGATTCTCAGGAATAAGGTGCAAATGGAAGATAGAACAAGACGAAAAATTATTTTTGGAGTTAAGCATATCTGTTGTGCTCATTCAATTGATACAATATAACTGGTACTATATCGAAAAAATCAGTAACACCACTGTAGAATTTATATGAGAACATTGCTTTATTATATAGGGTATTATTCATCTAATTTCCAACATGATATCTACGTAACAGTTTTGTTTACGCTCATTTTTTCCATTAGCGTTGACTAGATCCGAATAAGTTCAATTTATATTTTCAGATATAGGTCATATATGTATTTTGTAAACTCGGCTCATCTTCTACTTTGTTGTTTGTTTGATTTTACTACTTGATAAGCAATCATTACTTTGGAACAAATTTTATGGCCTCAAACAGCGTTATCTTCTCTTTTCCCCTAAATAAATATTTTAAGGACAAAAGCTTTCTTCATGACTTTTTTGTTTAGCAAGCATATCAATGAAAATATATGAAAAAGTTAATAAAGTATCGTAGTATTACAATTCGCAAAAAGAAGTGTACAGTTGGTACATAGTAAAACGTCACGTAAGTATAATTATTACAGCAGCTTCTTAATTTTAGAAAAACTTGCAACTTTTGAGTTTATTTGTCAACTCTGAATGCACTTGACGGTGCCGGTGACGGTGAAACACAATAAATAGCATATTATGCTCATAATCAATATTTTGCTCAATGGTGAAAACTGTTACGTATGTATCATTTTATTCACTATTATCATATTTGCTGGTCGAAAGCATCTCTACTTAATTTCGTACATGATTCCTAAATGAAAAATAGTCTGTTATTCTCCTATATGGAATTTCTAGAGGATCATTGGTACTTTACACATTTCAAGCCTAATCAAATTTAAGCAAGAGAAGTCGAAATAGTGTGAAATTTACGTCTGATGCCGTATGTATAAGCTAGATATTACAAAATCTTTAACTCATTTGAACCAAAATCTTAGACTCGTTCTCTCTATCTCTCTTTATGGCATTTCTAAATTATTCTCCGTCTTTTGACTACTGTAAAAAGCATCTAAAATAAATGAAAGAGCATAAGAAGTGATCGATACATACGTAACGTGCGTTACAATCAACTACCCAGGATTTGGTAAGGTATTTGAAAGCTATCTTCAACCACGTTTAAAATCATGCATCTACGGATTTGTCTGTCAAATTCTACTTCATTTTCATCATGACATTTATAAACTCTGTTAGCTACATATCGATTTTCAAAAAAAAAAAATCATGTTTAAAAAAATTACATTAGTTTTAATTCAGTTATAGATATATCTATATTTCAAATGAATTAATGAAATTAAAAAAGAAATGGCGCGGTATCAATTATGCAGTCTGTAAAATTATATATACCTTCGAAAAAAAAAGAGACAAATTGTTGTTCTATTGAATGCAACTCGACTGAAACTTGAGCTGAGCCAAGTTAGATACATACGTAACGGCATGTTACGTAGGTATCATGATGTTTTATTGTATTTTGTGTTTACTTACTAATGTGAGTATGTATACATTATGTTTACCTTTAAAGGTATGAATATGTATTATAGGATGACATACTATTCGATGAAATATCGTATAGAAATAAACATGAGCCAGCTCCCTTTTAGAGCACAATCTACAAAACAGCCATTGAATCAGTACAACAGCTGTAGCCTTTGAATCTTCCCTGCAATCAGCTTCTAAGGTCATAATCCAATGTTTACTAACAAATGATACCCATAATTGGGTATGACGAACATTAAATTATTAAATATATGACATTCGCGTTATGTATGTATCCGTTACGTAGGTATTATTCAAGTATTTGATCAAGCAGTATATACTTGTAAAGAAACAAAATCATTAGATATTCGGTAATATCAAGTCTTCTATTGTAAAGCAACGATATGTTAAAGGCACTATTCCATGATGTCTGCACTGAATTATTTAAGTAAGCGTAACGTAAGTATCGCCTAAAAAGCAACCAACCATTGTTATGAATGAAAATGCGACTTTTCTTTACAAAACATGAAAAATTATAAAAAGCTTCAGAATAATATGTAATTGTACCCTTTCCCCTTATTTTAAATGTATACACGTCATGATTATGTCTAACCATGTGCTATATAAAACGGTTATTGTATTGTTGTTACGTAGGTATCGATACATCGGCGACATGCTATTTTATGAATAAAATAGAACGAAAACCAACTTGAGTGCTATAGTTTCGTCGATAATTTGGAGGACGGCGCTGCAATGAAGGCATATGAATGCACATTGTAGACTAACTTAACATATATGTAAAGACAATGTATGTATTTCACATTGGTAATTGCCGGCGACAGTAACTTATGTATCGTTTTTGCTATTTTGGAGCTTAGTATCTCATTAAGTTATATGTCTTTCGCAAATGATGGTAACAGATTTTGATACATCTAGGTAGGCTTTTGAAACAATGATAGTAATTTTGTACTTCTTTCTTTTATTTCTCTATAAATCACATGGCGACATGTTATTTATCGAATTGCACATTATTCCTGAGAATCAGTGATTAACACTCATGACGTCACAATGCATAAGATCTAAAGAAACATGCCGCGACGGCTGTTCTAACCTGCAAACTGAACCCGCGTCGAGATGAATTTTGACGTCGCCCTTTTACCTAGAAAAAGCAATTTCAGAAAACAAGAATGAAACAGACAATTATGGTGCATATATATAGAATAAATGTCATAATTTGTGTTTTGTTACGGGTATGCAACACACATCAAGTGCATTTATCGCATGAAATGCGCTAACGCGCATTACATGTACGATAAATGCACTTGCTGTGTGTTGCATACCCGTAACAAAACACAAATTAAGACACTTATTCTCTATTTATTGTCATAGTATTCGTGTTTCATATCTTAGTGTGGCTGCTATGTGTGTCCCTCCGTTAAGTGTAGTTGAAGCCGTGCGTGTTGTCCCCTTTTGTTTGTTGAAGTCTTTATCGCTCCGTTATTGCATTTTTGCGAATTTTTAACTCCTTACCTCACCAAACAGAAAGTTCGGAAAAGAACCAATCAGAAGCGAGAACAAATGCAAGATGAGTAGCAATTGTTAGTTTAATGTTAACTTTTTAAAAAGTGCATTCTGCAAGAACTTCTAGTAGGATTCGCATTCTGTTTGAAGGGTGTCAATGAGCAAAGATACGATTTGTAAAGAGGGATTATTCAACAGTAACTTACGTACATCATGTTTTTCATACAAGGTCTGAGCTTAAACAATTCAAGTTGATTATTTAACGATGCGTGAATGTTCCAAATGAAGCACACTTATACTACTGCTGCTGCTCATACTTGCTGTCTTTTCACAGTTAATGGCGACCAACATTCTGTTAGGCCAATACGTGTTTCTTGCCATTGTGAGAACAACGTATTACATTTTGAAAGCCAGGTATTTTTTTTAGACTCTATATACTATATTTACTTTGAGTTCAATGAAAAAAAAAAATGAGAATTTTTTTTTTTTCGATTTTATTGAACTAGCAAAATGAATGAGTGATTGTCAATATCTATTTGTGAGCAGACAGACGGACATACCGGTACATCTTTACAAAATTGCCGGTAAACGAACGGACATACCGGTACGTGTAAAGTACGGACAACCAACAGACATACCAGAATTTTTTATTTTCAGTCGACTGATTAGTTTGAAAGTCATCCAATGGTCAAATGGTATATTCAATTATCGGTCAACCAAGGAATATACCGATGATTTTACTTGTATTTCACGAGAAAAGGGCGAATTTTTAACTCATATATCCTTACGTTGAATTAACGGTCAGTTATACATGTATGACTAGACCCTTAGCACACTGAATTTACGAATATTCAGATGAAATATGACAATATCGGTACATTAAATTTACGGTCATAATCATATCGGCATGTTGAATTAACGGTCATCCAGCAATCACATGACCATATCGGTACATTGAATTTACGGTCAATCTATGAATGTTTTATATCATTATTTACCGGCACGTTGAATTTATGGTCATCAAACAGACAAACGAGCATACCGTTATGTTTAATTTACAGACAGCATGGACGGACATGATAGAGCTTTCGATCCTCTGCTAATACATGCATAAGAGAAAAAGCGTTTATACTGTATAATTATAATATGCTTTTGTTATAATCTGTACATTGGTTGTTTATCTAGAAATGCTACGGCGCATATACATTATGTACACTATAAGAAGTTGACCTGGCCCGCTCCTCCATTGATCAATGTTCCAGATGTCAAAGACACAGGTTGTCGCATGTAAATTCTTTTGGCAGCTTAATTTTTTTCTTAGTTTTCCGAAAGTAAAGCTACGGAGGATCGGAGGCGGGGCATTTGAATGCTTCCCCAAAGCATTTCTCCCAGCAGTAAGTGAGGTGCTGGTGCCGAAATATAATAACTTGTGGAATCATGTTTTCACCTTAATTTCAAGATTGAGTTTCATTCCGGAATCTGACGCACGTCTCCGATTCTCATTTAGGTATAGATCCGGTTCGGAAGAGTATGATTTCCGGAAGACAGTTTCTTCTAAAACATTATCTGCCGAGGCACATTTCCTGAGCGAACTTTTCATTTTCGCTAATCTGTCTTTATTGGTTTCAAATGTGGAGAGCAGCTCATGAAAACTTCGGGGTCGCTCTTCAGCGTCGGAGGCTTTATTTCGCAAAACGACGTTTGTATTTTGGTCTGAATTAGGTACCTTATCCTCATCATCGTTCGTTATTCGATCCAAACCAGTATCGGGTTTTCCTGAATCACTTTTATCGGTTTTTCGATCTAAACTAGAGTCGGTTTTTCCAGTATCACTTTTATCAGGACTCGAACTTTTTTGCTTCCGAAGTCCCGGATGGCGTGGTGGTTTCGAATGTTTTTGGCCATCATCACTCGTGGCTGACGTCACGGAAAATTCGTCAGTTTTCTCCTCAGATGTTTTGTTTTGAATATCTATCGATCGCTTTCGGGCACG
This sequence comes from Pinctada imbricata, assembly GCA_033119305.1. Taxonomy (NCBI): domain Eukaryota; kingdom Metazoa; phylum Mollusca; class Bivalvia; order Pterioida; family Pteriidae; genus Pinctada; species Pinctada imbricata. The sequence continues at coordinate 14,620,756 of VSWD01000014.1, read as the reverse complement.
AGCTTCGTGTCGTTGTTTGACGGTTCGTGGTGTAAGTGGTCGTCCAGATGTAGGACTACTAACCTTTTCAGATTTCTTGGGATCAGAAGTAAAAAGCTCCATTAAATCGGGTGCGCTATGCGAATGCGAAATTCTAGTGCGACGACCACGTTCATCTTCACTCGAACTGAAAAATTCCATCATGGCGGCTATACCTTTAGCTATTTGTTTCTTCCTAGGTCCTTGTGCATCAGAATTTTCACTCGATACCGATGTGTCTCTTTCATTTCTATTTTGGAATTTCTCCTTTATAACAGCGACAGGCGAAACCCAGTGTGCATCCGACGTTTGCGTTTCTACACTCTTTTTCAACATATCAGCTGGCATGGACTTTCTATGCTGCCAATGCTGTGCTCGTTTTTGTCTTCGTGTGATTTGTGATTTCCTCCCAGATTCGGACTCAGATTCATCTTTTGATCCAGATTCATTGGAAGATGAGTTCTGCACCCCAACTGTTGATGTACCAACACTGCTTGATTTAGGCTTTACAGTTTCGTTTTGGGTGGTCTTCTTGGCCGTTTTCCTGACTTTTGACTTCGTCTTCCTCGGATTCCCATTTATACCTACAAGAACAGAAAACGGACCAGAAGTTGCTGTAAAAACCTCTGACTTCATAACATCTCTGCATCTGTTTGGGATGCTTACTTGTGAAGAGGGAGATGATACACTAGGCTTATTTCCTTTAAATTGATCTACTAAATCACTGGCCTTTACTGGGTCATACTTTGAGTCGTACATATCTGTTTCGTTCTTCCTGTACTTTCCCAAAAAGTCATCTAGAGTTGCATTTATTTCAGCGACATGTTCATCTCTTTTTGTGCTCTCAGATGCTTTTGCTGTAGATTCAAATTCCACTGGCTGTGAAACTTCAGCCAATAGAGTTTCGAATGACTTATTGATGCAGTCGAATTCCTGTTGTGTTTCTCTTTCAACGTGATCTAAATCCTCAAAATGATGGAAATCATCATTATTTGATCGCCACATCCCATAAGAACCTGTGTAATCAGGGTCAGAAACTGTTCGTTTAAGTCCAGTTTTCTGAGAACTGGCCATATGAGAAGTCATTCGAGGAAGAGTTGTTTCTCTTCTTTCAGCCCGAGAGATGAGATTTTCATCATCCAAATCCAAACTGTCATATATTCTTTCCAGTTCCGACAAAGCATCCTTCATCTTTGACTTTTTCGCAAAGTGTTCATCCTTGGTTTCTAATTTCTTTGGGTCGAATTTCGGATTTACAGCGGGTGCAAACTTTCGAAGAGCAGTCACAATGGTGTCCAAATTACCCTCGTCCGATGTTATGATTTTTGTTTTGATTTGCCTGAGCTTCTGTTCCACATCTTCAGCAAGTTTCTTCAATTCCTCCATTGAGCGCAAGACCTCTTCCTCGGCATTTGTGCTCTCTGAATCACTTCTTGCAAAAGTTGGGAGATGTTTTCTCTCTGGTGGCGGCGGTGGGATTTTTTTAAGGATTCCATATCTGAACTATTCTCTCGTTCATCTGCTAGTCCAGTCCCGAGGAGTTTCTGCTTCAATAACATGGGGTCAAGCTGATAGTTTCCATTAATAATATGTGGATACTGTGTAAAATCTGGATCTATAACTTGTTGCTGAGTTTGTTGAAACATTGCACCATCACTCGAAATAGGTTCACTAACAGTGTGGTGATCGGTTCTGTCTGACTGATAAGAACTAGGGTCGTAATGTGTATACGCAGAGCTAACGACATTTTTTGATGCCATGTCCCCTTGAACATTTTTCGAATCAGCTGGAAAGAAGGACCGATTCTTAACCATGGGTGAACTGGTCTCAGAAACTGATGATTTCTTCTGCAGTGAATTTCGGATATCTTCCAAAACCTCATCCAAAGCATCAACGCTTGTTTTAGTGTTCACAGAGAGCTTCAATGGTTGAATCTTTGGAGTAATGAATGGCCGCGTTTTTATCAAATGTTGATATGCAGAAGGATCTGATATATTTTGATGAGCAGTAGCAGCAGCAAAAAAGTTTTGACGAGCTTCAGATGGATTTGATTCTTGACTTTTCACTGCACTCTTTATCTGAATAGAATGTGGCACATTATCAGACGATGAGCATTCTACGACTGTGTTTGACTTTGTTTCAGCAAGTTCTTTGTCTTCTGAAGCCAGTAGCTTATCAATATTTGTCATTTCTTCTATTTCCCGCCATATCGGATCCTCTGAAAAAGGTATCGTCTGCAAAGTACGAGCTGTAACTCGCTCGATACTGACCAATCCTTTCTTGCTTTCTAAATTCGGAGACCATACTTCAGCGTCGTTTGATTTCGAAGACTGAGGTGCAATCGAAATTTTATCGATTTTCCTCTCGAACACTTTGACTGGTGGTACATGCGGCGGAAGAACCTTCTTTTCAGTCGCCTTCTTCGGCTGCGGCTGCGTGGTTACTTGTGCATATTGCTTTCGTTGCCGAAGGGGTGTCATGCGCACTGGAGTTGCTGGCGTTTCCGTCACGTCCGTACTTTCATTGCCACTAGCATCTGAATTGAATCGTCTGCGTAAATCACTTACAGTTTCCACTTTAATGTCTTGTAATTCGTTCAATTCATCCTCAAATCTGGATATTCTTGAGGGTTTCTGAGTCTTTTCGTCAACAACAAAGTTTTGTGGAGGCCACCCTTGTTTTGACGTCACGTTTGGTCGTAAAACAGATTCTTCGGTAACGAAATTATTTTGGTCCTGTTCGATGCGGTTATCATACGGAGTTTTTTCTCTTAGAAGTGGATTTTGGACCCAGTTAAGTTCTGGTTCGTTAGCACCTGATGATATTGTTTTGTAACAACGTGGATCTTGCACAACCCTGAATATCCTATGTACAGAATTTTCTGAGGACTGTACTTTCGGCTCAAAGTACGTTTTGACAGTCACTGGAGAGTGAGGTCTATGTGGTAAAAAGTTATCGTTGTCGACGGACGAAGATGCCCTTGAGACTGTGACGGAAGCGGATGTGAAAGACATAGTCTGAGGAATCGGTACCGGAGTTTCCGGCTCTCTCTGCCAGGCTTCCGGTAAGGTGCATTCTGATTCTATAATCGTTGTTAACGACTGTTGTCCGTCATCAATCGACGAACCGACAGACTTTTTCTTCTCCATTAATTTCTCCCACTTCTTAATTCGTTCTGACACCTCAATGTCATAATCCACATCGGAGAACATTCCACTTTCCATTACAGGGACGGAAAGTGACTTCAGTATGGCGTTTTTCATTTCGTCAGACCTTCCTTCGTGATTGCTTTTTAAGCTGCTAGTTTGTATCAAACGAAAATTTGGGTGTAAGTAATTAGAGGGTCGTTGATAAGCGAACGTGTGTTCTGAAAGTTGGCTGTCAGACTTAGAAAGGTCCTCCATCTCTGTGAGCTCAGTCGGCTTCCGACTTAAATAAGGACTATGCGTGGCAGAGAGCATTTTCCTCTCAACCTTTGGTACAGTATTTTGAAAGACATGGGTTTTATATACAACCTGTACATCAGACTGATGTGGCAGAGAGCTGCTCGTCTGATTCAGCGATTCCACTTTACGGTAAGGTTGAGGGGAGCTATAACTACAAGATTCAAAATTCCCGCCACGGGGACTTGGTGATCGTTGAGCCGATGACGTCATTAATGACGGTATTTGAAGCCGCAGTTTTACCTCATTTTGAAATGAGTTATTGTCACGAGTGACCCCTTCCCATGACGCGGAACGCCTTTTGTCTCTTCCTTGATTATTGACTGAATCAACTGGAAAGAATCCCGGTTGCATTTTCGAAATCTGTTGTAATTTTCCACTTTCAATTTCACTTTCCAGATATTGTATATTTGATTCTATCAATTCATCGAGTGAATCGTCGCTATGCGATTTCCGCTTTTTATCGACGCGGTCTATCGCTTTCTTTGGAATGACGGGCTCGTTGGTTCTGACTTCATTAAAACTTATCACTTTGTCGTTTCCAGTTTCATGATTAGGAGCATAATGGCTACCGCTTTTTACGTTCACGTACCTTACAACGCCACCGGAAGGTAACTCGCGCAGTCTCGGAGCGGTATCGTTCATACCGTTGTTTCGCTCTTCAACATTGTTTACATTTTGACTGTTCATAAAAACGCTATCTTGTTTTGGTATTTTCCTGTACGATCCTTGAACTTGTATATTCTGCATAGGCTGGTGAACTAAGTTCGTGGGTCGAATATTACCCTGGTTTGTTCGTAATCCAGGACCGATTTGACGTAAAGAAATTTGTTCGGATGACGAGGAACCGTTCTCCACCGGGATATCTGCTACTTTAACTTCTCTTTTGATTTCTAGGTGACGTGGTTTCTGAAAATAAACATAAAAGTATGAGCAAAAGGTAAATACAGGTATCTCTAACAGACGACGACCTTGAAATTAGATTAAATAGGAAAATCTTTTTTTAACAGCCGTTATAATTAAATTAATTTTTGTTCGATTGAAGCCGTGATATGTACATGAATTTACTTAAAATTAGCGAAGCAATAGAAACTTAAGGATATTGGATAACTAAAATGTTTCAGAATATTTTTCCTGTTCTAAACTACATGTAATATCAATAGTAAATTTTCAATGAAACATCATGATAACGTACTATGATCCTTTTTCATCATGCTGACAGTCAAATGAGGGCAAGTGTAAACGACGTTCGTTGGTGAGTAGCTTTCTACTACTTCGTGCTATTGATATGTAATTGATAGTTCCAGAGGAGAAAGTTCAATAAACATTTTCACAGATTGTGGCCATATTTTATTGTTTAGACTGAGGAGGGTTAAATACCCGAAACGTGTATGTCTGGTCCATGCTGTAAATTTATCTGCTTTTAAATGATGCGAATGAATTTGAAGACGTTTAACATTAACACCTTATTCAGATCAAACACTTCTTCCAACAAGACCTCTCTACACTCATTGTCCACATCGGAACATACCAACAGCATAGGATTGTAATAAACAAGAAACAACACTACTTTAAAAGAAAGGTGCTAGGGGATCTCCAACCAGACCCGGTTGAAGTACCAACAGCAAAACAGCCGATGCAAAAACATAGAGAAGACGAGCACAGCAAGAGACGAAAAAGATACATACGACATAGAAACATTAAACACAAAAGACTACACATAAATCAACGAGACCAATAGGTAGCCAGTGACTGCTTAGGACGACCATCTGCTACAAAAGTAGCAAATAGTGTGGTTATCCGGATTACGTGTGCACAGCCCTTCCACTTTTCAGATTTCAAGAAACATAACAATGATACTCTGATGAATTTAAAAGGTATTATAATTATGTATACTGAACTACTTCCGGTTTGTTTTGACTATGGAAAATGCGTACTTCCGATGTTTGCCTAACTAAGCCGATCCTGGACGAATGTTAAACGTCTTCAAATTCAAAGGCATTGATTCATATAAGATAAAGAGATAACAGATAAATTTGTATCATGGACCAGACATGCACGTTTCTAGTACTCAACTCTCGTCAGTGATCCTCAGTCTAAACAATGTAATATGACCAAAGAGTGTGAAGGTTTGACGTCGCAGGATAGGTGGGATATGATGCTACAGGACCCACGGTTAAGAAATTTCAAGAAATTTTGCTAACAGAAATTTTAGAAAACATTGAAGAAACGATCAATCGAAGTTGCATGATTGAACTTGGCTACATGAGTCCTCGGGGATTCCTTATCCACCAGAAATGACACTCACCAAGTGGTACAAATGTTAAACGTCTTCAAATTCAATAGAATCATTTAAGAACAGATAAATTTGAAGAATGGGCCAGACATGAATGTTTCGGGTACTGAACGTTGGGGTCACAACTTTTTTTTCTTTTTTTTGGCCGAGCTGATTCATTTGGTTTAAACAGTATTTATTTGTAAATTACATAATATTTCACATGTTATACAACAGACATAAAGGAGTTTGTGTTTCGTTTGAAATAAAACCGATTCTACGTATCCTTACCTGTAGGCTACTTTTCTACGTGTTTTAAGACAAGTTGTGATATATTGAATAAAAATATAGCTTTTACCTCTGGAACTCTAGGCTTATTGTTGATTATATCCCACTCGTCGAGAGTGTCCGGCAATTTAAGGGAACCCCTTGCACCTTGGAGCGCCCTCTGTCGGAGACGAGATATCCTATAAGCAGGGGAGTTAAGTTCCTCATCAGACGTTACAGTGATGTCTATTCGCTTTTTTCGAAGTTCTTCAAGTCGTTGGTATTTGCCCTTCTGACCAGCGTTGTCATAATTCCTATCAGAAATGTCTTTATAATAGTCGCGAACAGGTAAATCAGGTGAGTCCGTTACATTTCGGAATTTTATTTCGGACGTTTTCCCATTTGCTCTATCAGCATTGTCATAGCTACTCGATTTTCGTTTATCATTCTGTGCTTTTTTCGCTTTTTTAACATTTAGAGGGTTTTTTATCCATTTCTTTTGTCCTTGATCTGATTCACTTCCACTTGAGCTCCCTAAATAATCCGGAAATCCTTCCTTGTCCGATATCGGTTCGTTATACATAGAGTGTCGTGTTTTTGTCTGCTGCTGTTTTCTCTGATAATGTCTGGATGATTTATTCTTCTTTTCCTGAGCCGCCATGAATCTTTTTTCATCGACGGAGTTTCTTTGTTTAGTTTTCCCATTCGGACCCGCACTCCTTGACCTTCTTTTTACCTCAATTCGTGCCTGATTCCCAGCACCTCTATTAACGTTAAACCTAGAGGTGTTCCTGTCTGCCATCTTTGATTCAGAGTCATTCGTAAAACCTTGGATTTCTTCCGTGTGAATTGTTGCTACCTCGATTTTCTTCGGGTATTGCAGCGTATTTTTCTCGATTTCATTCGAGTCATATCGTGATACGTCGGTTCGAGATGAAGAAGGTTTTGATCCGATATTCCTCAGCTTTTCATCAGCACTCTACAAAATAAAAGAGATATTTTGTCAATAATGAGTCAAACCTGAACTATGACGTCATTCGCAGACTACTTCCGGAGAAAATTCTAACATGCAAACCAGAACGTAAGCGTATCATTGGAAGCAGGTAACCGGAGACATTGTTATAATAGAGAGAGATGGTGTGCTGCCAAATCCATTTTAGCACACGTTCCATTGGCGGATCTAGAACATAATTTCCAGGGTAGTGGGTTAAAGGTGGGGGGAAGCGGTCCAGTCATTATAATTTTTTTTTTAAAAATAAAGTAAAAGGGGGACCAACAAATTCTGGGAGGGGTTTGTCTTTACCCCCTATATTCCCCCCTCTAGATCCGCTCTTAAAAGTTCCACGTGTGACGTTCTGTGTATACAACATGCATTCATAGATTTCAGAGTAGTGTGTGTTGCACCTTTTATACTATCTTACATGTAGAAGTCTCTATAGCTATTTGTAGATGAAAAGTTGTGTTTACTGAAGATGCTGAACTCGATTACAAGTAAACGATAAAAATTGAATCGGAGAGATGTAATGATGGTTTTATTGGCGGGACGAGGTGATGAAGTTTTAGGGTTAATCTGTAATCCTTTCCTACGATTTTAATTTTTTTTTCGAGAAAGCCTGTTCTTTTTCCTTTTCTTAATTTTCACGTATTACCCCCCCCCTTTCCCCACACCACACCAACTTTTGACCGAAATGGATAAAAATGCAATAAGTAACCTACCAGACATTCAAACATAATGCTTACAAATCAGACATCAAATTTTCGGTAGGATTCGAAAACAAAATGTTACCAAGAGCTTTCGAAAGAAGTTATAAGTATGAATCTCTTCTAATGGTATAGACTTTTATAGGCTCTATTTATCATTTTAGGTCCAGCTGACACTGAAATATCCTAATCCCTACCATTCAATTCAACACACCCGATAATTAAAAATCTAGAATAAAATTCAAATACATGTACAGTGTTATTCTAACAAATCATTTATTTAAAAAAAACATACATTTTATTCTAACAAATTAGTACATTTTTGTAGTCAAATGCTTATAAATTTGCATCTTTTGCATCATATTTCACTGAATTTCATATTTCATTTAGAGATTTTTTCGCAATTATCTTAATCATTCTGAATCTAGTCAATGTTTTATATTCTATTTGTCATGTCTTACTGTAGAAAATCAAATAGATCCCAATTTGCTACACATGAATTCAAATTATACTTTTAACTAAACTGTTTTTAATGGTTTGATGGTCATAGGTAAAAGAAATTTCTTCGAATTTAAAAAAAAAGCCGTAAAGCACATTAAATCAAGAAATAATATAAATGTTCATATCTTAAATCATAGAGACAACTGTAAGCATTTTTACCAAGAAAACTTTGAAATGGCGTGACGACCTATGTATTGAATTTCCCAAATACGTCAAACGTACATTACGTACGTTACTTTTGTGATGGTCTTTTTATCAACCATTTTTTAAACATAATTATTCTTTACCAGTGTTTAAAAATATAATTATTAAATTCCATTTTTTTTTTCGTTGCCATTGATTAGTAAGGAATTCAATAAGACATAATCAAAAATGAACCAAGTGAATATATGTGATTATAAAAATCATTTATCGAACAAACAAGTTAATTAACACAATAAATCAATCATTATATAAGAGTAAATTCTAAATGAATATATAGTAATTAAAATGAATCAGTCTTTCGTTATATTGTTTAACACGAAGCTATGAAGACTGACTTACTTTGAAGTCGATATAAACGCTTTCTACTCCTTTACAATACAGACTACTTGTACTTATGTTTTGCTTCTTTCTCCCTCTCTTCTTGTTTTTATCTGACTTTCTTTTTGTGAAATTAAGTTTGATCGAGTTGTCCCAAAGTCTTATCTTGGTAGATATCAACGCAACTCGAATTTTATCTAAGAAACCGGGCTCAGGCTGACTCATAGCGAGTGTTCGGATTTCTTGGATCTAGATTCCGATAAAACGCTAGATACCTTGCAGTTTCTTCATGTAATACCAAAATAGAATCCACGTTCTGTCTGTTCTACTATCAGAAAGCACTCTGTTATCCCGCATTTAGGATTGAAGATGAAGATTAGACAATCGAACACTTCCAAATTACCCGGTTTTGAACTCACTTCATCAGTATCATCAACACAAATATTATTGATTTATCAAATCAGAATCTTCAAATTGAAATGTTTGTTAGTTAAATCTATTGAATTCAGCTTCCAAGTGATATTGGCAATGAAAACTTCATATTCTAATCAGCATGTATCGGCAAATAGCCAGGATGCAACTCGTACAGATTTCGTGCAAATCTATTGAGCTTCGGATTGACAGTTTCCGTATTTTTGCCAAATTCTGATTTATCCGATGTTTTTCTTTCATTTAGTTTTAACCGTATCCTGTGAAAAACAATGTCGAGCAGGATTTCCACTGCGCAAAATCTAAGTACAAAACGCTAGATATGAAGTGCTAAGAACTCAATGATATATTTTTTCTCACAATCAAATTCAACGGAAATTCAACTTCTCTCTGTTTATTCTAACTCAAAATGTTTTCATTCCACGTCTGCTTAGTTAAATCTGTTGCATGTAAATGAAAGGAAACTTTGGCTAAAGTTTTTACCTTGTTGACTCACCATTTCTATGATTGCATCTGTTTAGAAGATGGATCAGATTAGAGACGAAATAATGAATGAACAGAAGGTTGATGTCTTCCAGACACGAAAGGTGAACGTTCAAAATTGCCTCACCTTAGTAACAATATTCATGTTATATATAAATCATTTCATGTTCTCTATATTTTGATTTTGGCTTTATTTCATAAAAGGTATCCGCCCTTAACTTCCTCAAGAGAGGTTTAATTTGGTTCTTGAATTAAAAAAATATAGCAGTGCAAGAGCTAGAATTCCAGGCCAGTGCAAATTCCATGCGCAGATTTTGCACGCTGTCCCCTGTGCCCCCCCCCCCCCCCCCCTTTGATCCGCTCTAGCTTTACGGTAAAATATACGTCAAAATGAGAAAACATTATCAAGACAACTTCTTGGGGCGGGGGAGGGGTTACTTATCTCCTTTATCCTTCTGACATGTACGATTTTTACATGATTTCATTTTGTTAAGAATGCCAGGTGATCGAATTCTCGAAATATATTTATAACGAACACGTACTTTACCATCTCCGTCCTTTTGTCGAGCAGTTTTAATTCACGTGCATAGAGAATGTAATTTAAAACATTTAAACCAAGGATGTGCTCTGACAAGAAGGGAATCAACGACAGAGTAAATTAAATTGCCTCTGATACCGAAACCTTCATTTATATTCGCCCCTGCTTGCCTCTCTTCGTCCCTAATAAAAAAGAAGTACCAATTTTAAGATCCAACTGGAAAAATTTGGCAAAACGAATAAAACCTGTTGCAACGGTACAAAAATCTCCCTGTAAGACTAATCACCCAGCATCTAATGAGAGAGTAGTGTTACAAATGTTTATTACATTAACCTTTGCTAGATAATCTCCCCCGGAGAAATTCTGTGATAAAAGATGCACATGGAATCAAAGAATCAGAAGAAACACCTGTTCGTGAATCCTAGGGTATCGGAATAACAAAGATAAATGTACAATTAACAATTTGATTTTTAAACTTTGATCTTTATGGCAAAGCTGAAAATTACCGTAACTTAAGGTTTTATGACCCGTGATATCCATGATGTAATTTACCACCTTTAAAATTGTGTTCACAATTCAACATCAAACTGGGCATCGGACCAACTAAAGAAAGGCCGCACTCAAAGTTTGAATTGCAGGTGAAAAAAAAACCGTTGTCTTTATTGCTATAGTGAATACATACAATGATACCAGACTTGATTTTCTAAATTTCTCTCCTAGGTCCGTTTACGTGTATGTAATATCATATTTTGAATTGCATTAATTTACTCTTCATGACATAACTTCTTGACGCATTTAATTGTACAACTGATTTAATTCTTTGTAGATGTCGCCACTAGTTTTCCTAGTCACCTAGCGTTCCAATCGATTTTTTCAGTTTGACCGAGTCGAAGACCAAATTTAAAGAGATAGGGATTTGAAGACGGATTTAAAAACTTTCCTCAGGGATAAAATTTAGAAAAAAAGGTTTCGAACAGAATATTTTTTTCTCCTGCTTTGAAAAAATATATTTATTTAAGCTCCGAGGTCTTTTTTTAAACGGAAATAGAAGAAAAAAAAAAAAAATAAAGTAAAAAAGAAGGTATACGTGTCCCTTTCGATAATTGGTCCTACAGAACATATATTCAAATATTGACAATTCTAATTTATGATACTATTATAATAATTGTATTTTTCATAATGCATGTACATTACACATGAGTGAATGCAGACCATGTTGAATCAGTACGCGACGTATTTGACTTTTCCCAGGAGAACGTTCCGACCCTGAGGTTGTGCCAGACCGTTTCCCAGGATAACGCCCCGACCCTGAGGTTGTGCCAGACTGATTCCCTGTGTACACACATTGATGAACAGACAACACTGACATAGATCTTAGATCTAACATGTTTGCTTCCCCTCCTTATCACTAACATGCACATGCCTCATTAATTATCTCACGCTGTAGACATTCGCACTCCATATTTGTGTGAGTCATATTCCGTACGGTACATGTACTATGAGTTATTTCCCTTTAGCTCATGTGCGGTACACGTAGAAAAAAAGGGGGGGGGGGGGGCTACAATCTACAGGAGGCGAGTTCGATGTCTCTATGATGAAATGGGGGGGGGGGGGGCAGGGGAGGGATATGTAATGTATCATTAAAATGAAAAATTAACATGGACAAATCTAGTTGTAATACAGCTAGTCAGAGGCGGGCTATGATGAAAAAAATACATGTTAAAGGAGACAAATGTGTAATTTTGGCTAATTTCAATAGGAAGGGTCTCTATTGAGATCAACCCTTGAATACTCTATTGAGAGCAACCCTTGAATTTTAATGGTGTCAACTTCCAACCTGTAGATATTCCAAATGGTTTTTAAAGTGTTGGTTCCATTATATTCAATGTGTTGATTTTGTCTTTTTTCTGGATTCAAATCGAATGTAACATATATTAATGTCTTTTTTTCTACTTTTCCTTTTTCTTTACTCCGGCTTTCACATTTTTATTTATTTATTTTTTTTTACATTTTTCGAGTCTTTGGCATGTGGTCTGAGTAGATATGCTTTTAATTCTATAGATGAAGATGCAAATAGCGGGGTAAGATTCACAGATGAATAATCTTGTAATATCCTGTTATCATGAAATATGACGTGACTGAAGAAGCATTCAGTAAATAAACCCCCGACTGAGGGGTGATAACTCTCACCAGGGGGAGATAAGCCATGACGTATTCGGTAACCACCGCTGGTTCTTCACCTTTCATCGATCAGATCAAAACTTTTTTTTTCAGAATTCAAGAGAAAAGAAATATTTTATGAGCCAGAGTGATCAAACTTACTCCCCTAGAAAAATAATGAAAACTTAGAAAAAAAAGAAAGAAAAATCATATTAAATAGAATAAAATCAAAACAAAAAGCCCCCCCCCCAAAAAAAAAAAAAAAAAAAAAACTTAAAAGAATAATAAAAATAAAAAAAATAAATAAAAACATGTATTTGTGAAACAGAATGCCCCCGTTTGCATCTTGACAGCTGAAAAGTAGTTTCACATTTTGAAGTCAAAGTCATAGGATCAAATTTGGTATCCATGGGAAATTCTTGCCACACGGAATCCATATGTGAAATATGAAAGCCCTATCACTTAGCATTCTTAAAAATAGCTAAGGCTAAGTTTAGATTTTCGAAAGGAGGTCAAACTCCATGGTCAAGGTCAAGAGGTAAATAATATTGGTATTCTTTGAAGGTTCTTCACACAAAGAATGCACATGTGAAATGTGAAAGCCCTAGGCTATCACTTACCATTCAAAAGTTACGACCAAAGTTTAAGATTTTCAATAGTAGGTGTGACTTTAAGGTCAAGGTCACAAGGTAAAAAAAATGGTATCCATGGAAAGGTCTGATCACAAAGACTACACATGTGAAATATAAATGTCCTATCACTTACTATTCAAAAGTTATGACCAAGTTTAAAGATTTTGCGATCAAACAGACAAACAGACGGACAGACAGACAGACCAAAAACCATTTGCCCCGAATCTTCGATTACGGGGGCATAAAAAAAATCCGACATACACAGAATTAAGAAAAAGCTCAGAGTAAAAAGGTAAATAAATAAAAATAAAGGTAAGAAACTTTAATATATTGATAATATTTGAGTCCTTGGCAAGTGTCAAGCTAGTCTGAAGTTTGCTTTTCTTTAACTTTGATGTTTTTGTTTTAATACATTATTTATAATATTTTGTAAAAAATATATGAATACTGGTTCAAAAAGTAATGGGCCATTTTGAGGAATGAAGAACGGGGATCATAATCTTCTACCTTAAACTTGCGGAGAGAGAGAGAGCTATTTGATTATACGCTGAGACTCTATATCTAGGTAAATCTCCAATAATGATAACAACTAATGGAAGTCTGTAAATAGCACAGAATCAGCAAAAGATGATCAATGGAGACTACTCTAAGTATTCGATTCTTTAAAACAGATTATATGATTTGCATTTACAAAATTGAGTTTTTAAGCTAGAAAATGAAAAAATTATATAGAAGTCCAAGATGTACAATGAATAATTTGGTATTGTAGGTATGCATGCCAATGTCAAAAACAATTCCTATCGAGAACACATCCTTAATCTTTGGATACATTTATTCCAACATGCTGCACATCAAATATAAAATGTATAGTTCATGATAAATCGGGATTTAAGCTTATAATAAACACCTAGTCTAAGAGAGCTAGTGGGGTTTGCATCAGCTAATCCGGAAAATAACACTATCTTATTATCATTGCATCGTTTACAGTCGACTCAGGCTGTATTTTTGTCTTTTCGACTGAAATTCTATAAGTAATGTTCCATGGGCAAATCTGGGAATTTCTGAGAGGGCGGGGTTTCCATCTAATCAAGGATAGAGGTGCTTCAACTTATTGTTTTGAAAAAAAAAATATATTTAACAGGGGTCTCTGTAAAGTTTGTTTCGTTTCGTTTCGTTTTTGTTTCGTTTCGCACTTTACAGGGACCCATTTAACAGACGTTTTTGACAAATTCCATAGGATGGGTTTTTAACCCCTCTTTTGATCAATGCTTGCTCTGGTCAAAGTTGACCTATATTTGAAGGAGTGATGTCCCTGAAACCTTCACTAGGAATTCGTATTGCTTGTAAAGCAAACAGAATGATGAACTTATACATAATAATATATTGTGCAATCTTGATTTAAATGCTTGAATTTTGTCTCAATCGATCATTCATGCATGGTAACTCGAGGTGAGCTAGGCCTACTACTCATTCCAATTTCAGGACAAGAACCTATCAGACGAACCCCAAATCCTAGCTGTAATTTACATTCAGATTTCCTCGAAGATTTAGTGTAAAATAAGGCTATCTTGATGAGATTTCATCTTTATGGCTACATGTAGTTCTCTGTAACAATTCCTCATAGTTGCATGACGGTCAATTCTCCGTACGTAATTACCATGATTCCTGTAAATCTGGGTTCAATGTATTTCAGGACAAACTGAATCAAAGGGGTTGGCGAACAGCGACGAGAGATAGTAGGTAAGGAAATCAACAGCCCCTCCCCTCTTCAGCTTAATGTTCATAGAGGTAAAGGATTGAGGCACCCTTCCCCAAAATTTGCAAAAATCCTGATTTTCCCGAATAGTTAATTTTTCCAAACCATGGCTTCGCTGGACCCCAGATGGACAAGACCTCCCCCCCCCTCCCCGCAAAAACTCTAGATCTATCCATAATTACACTAATCTTTGATTCTTTTTGAAAATGATGAATAACATGTATTTCAAATCATCAACGGACAAACAGACTGATAGAATACTAAATGACAGACAAACAGACTGATAGAATACTGAGTGACAGACAGACAGACTGATAGAATACTAAGTGACAGACAAACAGATAGAATACTAAGTCGCTGAATCAATCTTCAAAAAATATAATCTACAACCTCCCCTAGCTAATTGGACGAAATTACATTTTCATTGTTACATGATTTGGAAATAGACATACATTTGTAATATTGGTTCTATACATATTTTAGGCAAATAAAACACAAAACCTTGAATTAACCAAGTATTTTCAATGATTCATGTATCAGATAAATGCAATTATCATAATCGAAATAATTGCAAACGATTAAAAAGCAGTGATGTTCGCGCTGTCAAAGATTCTTCAAGTAACCAATTGCTACAGAAGTGTGAATATTTTCCTGGAAAACAGGAAATTGGTAAAACTGGCACAACTACATGCTACTTACATACCTGACTAATTAACAATAGAAGAGGTACATTCTTACCTTTAACAAATTAAGAGCTAATTTTTTCATCATGATTTCAAAGATGGCGGACAGGTAACGGGTGCCAGATCGACCCTTCCGATTCTCTTAATTCCTCACAATGACTAAGTAAGAATGTGATGTACGATGGTAGTTAATCATATAATTCTTTTCTTCCCTCATAAATGAGAAATATCTTTTTTCGTGTACATAAGTTTATCGCGGGATCTCTTGCATTAGCCAGTAGGATCCGTCCAAGAGGCAGTGCAAAAAGGGGGCAAAACATCCGGGCATTATGATAAAGCATTAATTTCAAGAGCCGAAACTCATTTATTTGGACCCAATCCATTGAATTTCTTATCAATTGCTCTTTGCATTCATTTTATGAGGTATTAAGATATTAGGAAAATATTCAAAATTTAAAGATTATGAAGCTATCATCCCCTGTTTCGGAAGAGTCCATGATACTGATGTTGATATAATAAGAACCTACATATTGTAGCGGATGCTGCAAGAAAAGACAGACTGGGGGTCTGTGAGGGAGTAGGGAAAAGAAAACATAAAAAAATAACCTTCATATACATCTTCGTGTATGATTATATATTGCAAAACCGGGAAAGGATAATGTTGTAGTCACAACGCATGCGCGGATCAGAAAATTTGCCTACGAAATGGATGCGGTCATGAGTACGAAATTCATTAGATTTTACTTATCAAAATTAGATATTAGAATTAAAATGAATTCCAGGGAAAAGGGAATCCGTGATCCCCAAATTCGCACCTCCACCTTTATGGTCTTTTGATTTCCGTTATATAACTTTACAAGTCGTCGTCACTTTGACTTCATATATACGAATAAGAACCTTTACAAAATAAACATCTTACTTCTTTAATTTGCCCTCTCATAATTAATTATATGGTTTTACATGTCAATGACTGTTATGGTGTAGTTAATAAATCTGCTTTTGACGTTTAAATTGTAACTGCATACATGTACTTCCGGTTCCGTCACATCACCATATTGGTCATAAATATAGTACTGTAAGACGTATGCTTCATTCCAATATACGATCTAGTAAATATGTTAAGGAAGGGAAGGGGGGGGGGCTGCGTGTCAGACAGATCAGATTCTTGATCATTCTTGACTTATTGTAGATGGTTCATTCCAGTAGCGTAGCTTTCATGCGTGCTTTTTTTTCTCTCGAATTATTTGAATAAGTATAATATTGAATAGTTTTTCTTTTAATGTCAACAAGTTCCGGTTAGGGAGGGTCCAGCCTTTGATTAAAAAAAAATATTATACGTAAACACACAAGAAAATCATTGTTGGCTAGTTCCTGGTTTTCTGACCACCCCCTTAAATTCTTAGTCTAGATCTTTTCACGTTTGCATGATACTGTATTCGATGCAGATTTGTAAAAAAAAAGTCTTCTATCGCAGTTTTAAAACTTTGATGTCCGTATAAACAATATCGTATTCAAATATCAAAGTAGATTCACCATCAGACCATTTTGTTATATAAAAGTACGCAGTGACGTAAAAGAGCAATTTCTCACGATGATGGATCGCACATTCTGGCACTATCTTACGCAGTTGCCTCCCTTCAATAAACACTAGAAGACTAGATGGCGCTATTTATAGCCGTTCCTAAATTACTTTTCAATATGAATTTTGTGTTCGCTTTCTATTTACGTGATTTGTTCGCAAAGTAATGACTTGTAATACAATGTGTATCTAATAAGTAGATCCGTATGTATTTATTTTGGTTTTAAAGATGTCATTACTCACATACTTTTTAAATGCTTCCGTAGTCTTCCCGTTTCTGAATATATTTATAAACCAAACTTAGTTTTCGCAGTTCTTACTGTAATAGATAATATTATCGTACAACACAAGTTTTATATTCATTTATATGCACTCGATCTGCATCGGAATAATCCACTAGTAATTTTAATCACTTCAATACGTTTGTATGTTTTCTTTTTAATGGATTATCAAATTTTATAAATCGTAATGATTGTATTATACGCATGCACTGTAGTGAAAAAAGTCATGCACGTATTTTACCAAAATTTCTTCATGATCATTTTAAAATATTTTAAGGATCCATTATTAAAAAAAAAGAAAAAGTTTTAAAAGAAATAATTTATAAAATAAATTTGATCGAATAAAATGGATAATTAAATAAAGAAAACTAATAAAAAGTATTTCTGAGATAGAAATTCATCACTTACCTACTTTTCTGAAGTAAATTGTGTTTTTGATCAAACTAAGTACAGCAAGTTCCAGCTATCCAAATAAATTCGATCTCTTAGAGAACAAAGAAACAAGCTATCAAGCTATTTTCACAGCACATAGATAAATTCTGCTAGATTCAGATGCTTCTTGTAGAAGTTTGGTGTATATTTATGTCTACAGATTCTCGTGATCTATTTCAGTTTTCACTTTGTGAGTCATGCTTTCAACACGATTATACATATAGTGTATACTGCATTCCGAACTTTCTCCGCTCTTTTGACTTCCGAGGGCAGATGAAGCTTAAAAAATACATCTGGAATAAATAAAAACTTCAATTACTGAAAAATTTACGAGCCTGTGCGAATTTACAAATATTTCTTTCAGGCTGTCCAGTCCTCTAGGCGGTGGAGTCGGGGGGGGGGGGGGGGGTTGCGGTGGGGGTTGCCCATCCTATGATTTTGAAAAAAAAGGATGATAGGCAAGAAATGGAAAAGAAAATCAGCATTTTGGCCAAGTACAGGGGGTTCCTGACTTTTAACTCCCTCTGGATCCGAGCTTGAATTTGATGCACCTCCCGTAAGCTACTATTCTTGTCATCGCGAGCGGATACATGTAAGAAAAGGGGGGATGCTTTCTGAACCCCACAACTTTGGCATTTTACCGAAGAACAAAGGTCTAACTTATCCCCTTCATCCCTACAGGATCGTATTGTATTCGCTCATTCGGGCTTCTTTTGTCTGTACTAAATAAATGCTTTACTGTCAATCCGTCCGTCAGGCAGAGTTGGATTTTTTTGTTAATGATCTGGATTGACCATCAAATATGGAAATTGAGGACTAGCCCTAGCTAATATAATTTCATCTTACTGGATAACCTAGCTACCCTCATCCCTATCGACAAACTGAGAACGAAACAAACTAAGGAGAAGTCTAAGTGACAAAGTATATGGACATTATATCAGGAATGAAAAAGGGGCTTTACAGGGAATTGATATATATAAAAATGTACACCATGAAGGTGGACAAGGAAAGAAGAATAACTCGTCCAATATTGTTCGCACATATTCTCGGGTCTTTCCGGAAAAAACGGAAAGGTCCGAGAACGTCCGATGGACAGTATGGTCCGTTACTGTAACACTTAACAATTCAATATTCCATTTTAGGTTTTTGACATTTTAACCATAAGATATCAAACTTTTGAGTTTTTGGAAGTAAATCTTAGATTTTGTCCAACATGTCAAAAACCTAAAACGTTTTAAACTTTTGGAATTTTAGATTTTTGAGTAAAAACCTTAACTTTTAAATATTCAAAACCATTTCAGACGTTTCAAGTTTTTGTGTAAAGTTTAAAATTCTGAAGCTGTCTGTTTGACACTTACAATTCAAAACCTTAAAATAATTTAGAATTTTAGATACTTGTATTTAAATTATAGTATTTTGATCAAAAACCTAAAGTACAAAGTGTACAAAAGTTTAAAAAAAATTAAAAGTTCAGATTTTTAAATAAAATGTCAAGAAAATAAAACGTTTTAAACATCTAGAACTTAAGAATTTTGAGTTCCAAAAACTAAAATCACCCCCCCCCCCCAAAAAAAAAACCCCTTGGAAGTTATATTTTCTCTACATATATCATTTACAAAATACCTCAGTTGGACAATCTTGATTCCCCCCTTTGATTTTATAGACCTGGGTGTCATTACCTTTCAGAAATTATATAGTACCTTACCAGGCATGAAATTTACCATTCTTTACAAATGTAAAATGACTCTATTGTTAATATTTTTTTTTACTTATGTTTGTGCGGCACCGCATAAATTATTTTCAGTGGCGACCGCTACACTTTTTACAGCACATACCCTTTCGAAACTGAAACAGCAAAATCAGAAATGAAACTAGAGGGCGCTACCGAAAGTTACTTTGGTGTGAGGTAGGTACCGCTGATGAGAAATTGCAGTTAAATTGATTTGAAATATTCAAGAACGTTATGGAATTGAACACTTCGTTTTAACAAAGGAATAATGTAGAGTTAAAACGGTATACATGTATATGCATGGTGTTGTCGTTTATATTTCAATGATGTAATGGGATCCTTCTTGATGCACATGTGTCCGTCTGTCTGTTCTCCATTTCTCTGTGATCACTGGTACGATGACATGTTGGGGATCTCCTCCTTATCCCTCCTGTAGTCATTGACTTTTTACTGTAGGTAGCGATGTTGAATGTGCGCACGTAATCCGGATAACCACACCGTTTGCTACTAATCCCCCCCCCCCCCCCCCCCCGATCGGATTTCAAATTAAGAATTTAAACAAATATTTCACACGATTTTTTGAGTGACGCCTAGTGAACATTCAAAATATCCCTAGAGTATTCGCCAACTAGCACACATATATCTATGGTTTTCATTCGATTTTGGTACAAAATCAAGTACCTGACATATACATATATATATAAAACATAAGAGAGGTATCGTTGAAAATGCGCCTGTCTCTCTTATTTAATTCACAACGTCGTCTTCGACAGACTTCTATTGAAGCAGCCATATTGTTTTCAAACCTTTGCTTCGTATGCTAATTAGGATATACATGTATTAGGTCGATTTCATTGGTCGGCTGGTTCTCACTACGGATCCAATGAGATTGGCGAATTTATAGTCGCGAGAAATACGTTTGACCTCCGACAAGGGAGAGT
This sequence comes from Pinctada imbricata, assembly GCA_033119305.1. Taxonomy (NCBI): domain Eukaryota; kingdom Metazoa; phylum Mollusca; class Bivalvia; order Pterioida; family Pteriidae; genus Pinctada; species Pinctada imbricata. The sequence continues at coordinate 14,600,386 of VSWD01000014.1, read as the reverse complement.
AAGACATTACGTACAGCACACTTGTCTCGAGAAGATGCTAGCTACTAACGTCAGAAATGGTCGTCCTAAGAATTGATTATACATTGGTCTCGTTGGTTTATTTGTGTGCACAGTCTTAAATTGTGTTCGGTATTTTGATGTCGTCTGTCGTGTTTGGTCTTCCTTGTCCCCCTGTTTTGTCTGATGTTGTGTTTGTCTACTATTTGTTTCGCATTTGAGTGCTTGGGTTTTTGGTGTTGGTGCTGCAGTGGAGTCTTGTTAGAGATCTCCTCATTTCTTCAATAATATTACCGACCCTACTCCTTTGAGAGATATACAGAATGAGTTATCGCCCGTTGTATACATTGTTCGTAGATTTCCACCTGAGCGCCAACAGAAGTGATTATGTTTTGTTGCAGTAGTTTTTTTCTGCATTATTTGTGACTGCCTGCCAGCGCTACATACAATTCTACGATGGCCGATTTCAGCCGTCAAATTCATGTTGAAAGTTATACATTTTTGTACCTTCCGTCTGTACAGAAATATATTCAAAGTAACAAAATTCTGTACATGTACATTTTTTGCATGTACGAAAACGTATTGAAAGTAATATGTTTATGTACATAAGTCTTGTTGGTACAGAAACATTCAGAAAGTAACACAATTTTGTACATGTACACTTTTTGGTGTACACCGTACACCTCAAAGCAATAAAAGAAACATTAACACACGTTTTATTATAGCTCATCAACAGAAAACACATGTCGCTATATTTTTGTTTTTAACGCCGAAGTTTTATTGCTCAAAACTCGAGCGAGTTTATAATTAAGACAACGTGCAAGAAGAAGAATCATGCAGTTTGTCGAATTCCAAGGAACGGGAACAAAGTCTTTTAAAAATGTAAGTGGTTTATATCCTCTTCTTTAGTAAGAAATAGATAATGAAACACTAGATTGATTTTGAGCAAAGAAATGTTTATTTGCTTTCCATTCAAGTTAAAAAAGTTTTTCAAATTCTGCTTTTTATGTTACTTGAACGAAATCCGAAGTTCATTTTACTGAGTGTATATACACCGTACCGTCGTGTGAATAAACCTTTATAAATGGATTCAGATTTGAACACATTTAATATCGCATATTGAACATGTATTTACGTACGTCTTGGAATTTAGCTCATCTGAGCAATATGCTCAAGTGAGTTGTCGTGGCTTTTCGTCCGTCTTTCATTCGTACGTTCGTTGTTAGTCTGTAAACTTTTGTATTTTTTATTTCCTATCCAAAACCATTTGGAAGATTTTGATGGAACTATGTAATTGTATAAATGAAGTTTTGAAGTTCCCAGTGGCGGATTTAGGGGGGGGGGAGGCCCTCCTTTTTCACCCAAATTATTGTTTTTCGTGTGTATTTATCATCAATTTAATTGGCCGGGCCCCCTCTTTTATCACCCAAAATATTTAAATTACTTTTTATTGATACATAAAATGTGCTTCAAATTGAAATAACTTGAGATCTAAAGAAAATTGTAGTATAACGACCCTTTTTTTTTCTTGTCAACTTTTGAAGGTCCCCCCCCCCCCCCCCCCCCCCGCTTATCGGAAAATGTAATATGATCAACCTTTTTTTTTTTTTTTTGCTTGTCAATTTTGTAAGCGCCCCCCCCCCCCCTTCGGAAATCCTAGATCTGCGACTGGTTCCTGTATTTTAAAGTTTCTTCATTTAGGCTATATTCCTTCGGGCGGAGTCAATTAGGTATTAGACGGTACCCATATTTCAAAATTCAAGGGCGAATATAGAGGGGGTGGGAGAGGGAGGGTGTCAGGAACCCCTGGAATTTTGCCAAAACATCCCGATTTTCTCGTTTTTACGTACTATATTTCTTATCAAAATCATAGGCCTCCACCCCCCCCCCCCCCCCCCCCATGTCCGGCTGGACCCCTCCCCCCCCCCGGAATGAATTCTACATCCGCCCACGAAATATTTTTCTGCAGGACCGCAGGATCGAAAAACTAAAGGCATCTGAGTTATCTAAATTGTTCAAAATGCATGATTGACTAAAGCAATTCGAGTGTAAAATACTGTTAGTGATTTCATATGATCTGATATTTCTTGATCGCATTTATGGTGGCTGATTTGTGCCACGCATTAGCATTCAGATTTTCGAACGATGTGGTCCCATGGGGTCTTGGGTTTTTTTTTTTTTTTCGGGTAAAGGGGGGGGGGGTGTTTGATTTATCACGAAAAATCATTGTCTAGATGGCAAAGAGCATAATAGGTCATTGATGATAGTTTACATGTCTGTTACCTTTTTGAGAGCTATAACACATTTTGAAGATATCTATTAACTTCGGCTTTAGGAAATACAAATCTAAAATCAATCCACGTTATTTCTATTAACTATGCATACATGTATATCTTACAGTTATCAGAAGCTTAATATATTTTATAGGCCTTACATTCCTATTAAAAATCTTAACGACATGGACCAGGCCATAGTATACTTTCCGATTCCTGTTGATGGTAATATCTCAGTTGAAGACTTACGTAAGTAAATATACACAATATACAATTTATGTATAAAAACCAATAGACTATATTATAAATCTTAACCACATGTGTACGACATGGAGTGTGTACATCAAACATCAAGGGAAAGATAGAGAACTTATCATACAAATGTATAAGCACAAAAGGAAAAAAAGAAACAACAACGTTTACTACTAGTATTAAAAAAATGTCGGATCGGTGCGAAAGCTTATGCACGTCTGTCTTAATATTGTTCTAACTCAGATTGTTCAGCATTATAATGATACAATAAAATGTCTAATAGATATATCTTTCCAGGTACTGCTTTTCCCAATATAACCTCCTTGAGGTACGTAGACGGTGAAATAGAAAACCATCACCATGTTTTGTGTAGGGACGGTGTTTTCATTGAACCAGAGGAGGGATGGCTAAAAGAACAACGAATGTTTCTTGTCGTATCTAACGACGCTGTAAATCGTAAGTGATAGCTTATTTTGGTAATGAAAGTAGCTCACTTGTCGTCTGGCTGTAAGTTTCAGCCTTGGAGAAGGATAATGTCCCTTTTACATTGAAAATATCGAGAATAACAACAAATAAATCAATACCAACGGGGAAGCGGCGTCGACTTTGAACGATGTAGCTCTCCGAATCGCCTGTACATACCCCTCCCCCTCCCCTTCCCTGTTTTTCCTCTTTACTACCGAATCGAGGTCTCTTCCTATACACAATGCATACATATTGAAAACTGGATTCTCGGTGTACGGAAAGTGAAGTCAGGTAGCAAACATAATTGGGAACTATATGGGATGGCTGGGGAGGGGGGGGGGATTCCACCTTGCAATATAGGAAAATAAAATAATCCAGTTACTGAAAATGGAGATGTAGTATAAATTCATGTACATGTAGTAGCGACATTTCAGTATATATATGTTTATTACCGTCAGTCATGACTTACGGTATACTGGAATTAATCGAACTTTTTGACGGAGGAAAGATTCTTTTGAATATGTTTGGGTGAAATTACTCGTAGAGAAGTTATCCTTTCATGTGATTGGTCGAAATTGCCGAGTTACCCATATCGGTTGCAAATTTCGCTTCATACTAGCAAAGTCGGATCCGTCTCTGCTCATCTTTACTTTCATGGAAATAGGGAATTTCGCATAATGAGCTTATGACTAACTCAACTGCACTAATTCATTGTTAAGAAATGATAAATGATAATTAAAACACATATATGTCTTAAAACTTGGAAATAAGCTAACTGACTGCAAGCCTTTTTTTAAAATCTAATACTTGCATGGCAAGTTTGGTGACATACCAAAGTGCTGCAATAAATATAATTATCTTCCCCCACCCTCCCCTGTCCATTTCACGGATAAGCGACAAAATAAATAAATCAGCTCTAAATATTGGGGGAAATATATAAAAGAAAGTCCGAATCTGAAAAGTAATTCAGACTCACAGAAATCCTACAGCAGATATCAAAATTATTCGTTGCTCCTCTATGGAAACTCAAAGAACAAATATGATTTCAAAAGTTAACAATGGTGTGCATACCATGTATTTTGCTCGTTGGAGCGAGCTCAGGTAACAGAGGATCAATGCCTTGTCTTATTCGACGAGGTTTGGACAGTGCCTTACATCTCTTTCAAATCAATCGGATAAAAAAGTCTACAAAATGGATTCAAGACTCAAAACCGCTCTATTAAGAATGTATATTCAGTACATTATAATAATTTTAATTCTATATTTCAGGTAACGAAAATGCACGCCTTGGCATTTTTGAAAATTACCGGAGACAACTTAGTAGAAACAGACCTCAAGAACAGAGCTCCAGTGTAAACAGGGCGAGGCAAACATCACCATCGTTACCTTCAACGACAACGACTACAACTATGGTGAATATTTCGGAATATATTCTTTAATAATTGATATCTAACTAATCGAAACAAGGTATTACTATTAGGTATTTAAGGTATCAATCGATATTTTTAGCTCAAGTGAGCTATTCTCATAGTGCGCCGTCTGTCGGAAACTTTTCACATGTTCGACATCTCCTCCGTAACCGCGGCACAGAATTTCAACAAACATTACGGGAAGTAAGTACGCAATGTCTTCTACCAATTGTGAGTTTTTCGACCCGATCCGTCAACAAATATGGCCGTCAAGGGTTCTGATTGGCTGACGGATTTTTGACTTCTCCGCAACTGCTTCACAGCATTTTACCGAACCTTATTGGTAGCAAGTTTTCTAGATCCAATGGCTTCAAGTTTTTGTGTTTTGAAATTTGCAAAGTAAGATTGCTGCCAAGAAATTCATAATCAATTTTCATATAAGGTACATGTGTTGCTGAGAATTTCATCTAAACTTAAAGAATGTACCAAGATTTCGTTTGTTGAAAGTATATTTGCTAGACATTAGGCTCATCTGAGCGATATAGGCCCACTTAGGCCTCTTGTTTTTCGTTGGATGTATGTTTACTACAAATAGGAAAGAAAATTGTATAATTACTGCTCGTAGCGTATGATACACCAAATTTACGTTTTTTTTTTCTTCGATTCATTACTTAATCATTCAATTCAATCTTTCAGTCTTGTTTTACGCCAGGTAACTTCACAAATGGGAAATACCAAAAGCGAATGTACATAGTAATTACTCTACGATTTACAAATATAATTATAGATATGACGCAATCAACATGTATCGATGACGTATTTTATTGAGATATCGACTGCTTGTTATTTTAATACTGGTGTTTTTAAATTTCAGATAACAGTTGGACATGGTCATTTCAAAGCAGGAAAGTTCAGTAGGATAAGTTGTACATCTCTTTCATTGGGAGGTGGGATAGTCGTAGTTGGACCATTTGCCAAGACAGGAAATACATCCGATGATATTCGGAAAGCAGCGTATAAAAAGTTTTGTCAGCAAAACCGTAATTTCAAACAGCTGTTTAAAAGTCACAAGAAATTATATCTAGTTTATCCGGACGGAACCTTGGTAGAAAAACTCCCAGATGGCAAGGAAGTGTTTTCAATCTTGGGGTATAGAGACTTTTTGGATCCCAAGAAACGATTTGACAGACTTCGTTTATACCTTTGCAGCAAACGTAAGTAAAATAAAACAAGAGCAACAGAAACCCCTGTAATTTAAATTGGACTAACATATTTTTTTATATTAATATTGAAAATTAAAAAAGGCCCAAATTTTGTTTCCCGCATTCGTCTGTCCCTCTGTTATCCGCCCAGGTGACACTTACGTACAAGATGTAAGGATTTAGAATTTCCAGGGGTAGGGGGTTACAGTAATCTTCTACCTTCAGCAAATAATACGGAATTTTTCTTAAATATGTGACTAATTCAAAGGTGGGGGATGTCTGCCCCCTTCCTGTAGATTCACGCATGCATTGGATACATTCTTATCCGTTCTGTTTCTTATCTACACAGCGATTTTTAGCTCTACTGGTCTCTGACCAGTCGAGCTTATGTCATCACCCTTCGTCCGGCGTCCGTCCGTCCGTCCGTCCGTCCGTAAACAATTCTTGTGCTCGCAACTCCTCTGAAACCATAGAAGATAGAAAGTTAATTCTTTTTGCATTCTACTTGGTATGTGGTCTAGTTGTGCACCTGACATTTTGTTTGAGCCCCTGACCCCCAGGGTCCTAGAAAATGGGCGTGGTGTTTAAAATCTATGTAATCTTGTGCTCGCAACTCCTCTGACACTATAAATGATGGAGATTTAATTCTTTTTGCAATATGATAGCTCTGTGGTGTAGTTGTGAACCTGATATTTTGTTTGAGCCCCAGATCCCCAGGGTCTTAGAAAATGGGTGTGGTCATTTTCTCCTATATAACTCTATGTAATCTTGTGCTCGCAACTCCTCTGGCACTATAATGATGGAGATTTAATTCTTTTCGCAATATGATAGGTCTGTGGTCTAAATGTGCACCTGATATTTTGTTTGAGCCCCTGACCCCCAGGGTCTTAGAAAATGGGTGTGGTCATTTTCTCCTATATAACTCTATGTAATCTTGTGCTCGCAACTCCTCTGACACTATAAATGATGGAGATTTAATTCTTTTTGCAATAATATAGGTCTATGGTCTAGATGTGCACCTGATATTTTATTTGAGTCCCTGACCCCCAGGGTCTTAAAAAATGGGTGTGGTCATTTTCTCCTATGTAACTCTATGTAATCTTGTGCTCGCAACTTCTCTGACACTATAAATGATGGAGATTTAATTCTTTTTTCAATATGATAGATCTGTGGTCTAGATGTGCACCTGATATCTTGTTTGAGCCCCTGACCCATAGGGTCTTAGAAATGGATGTGGTCATTTTCTCCTATATAACTCCATGTAAATTTGTGCTAGCAACTCCTCTGACACTATAAATGATGGAGATTTAATTCTTTTTGCAATATTATAGTTCTATGGTTTAGATGTGCACCTGATATTTTGTTTGAGCCCCTGACCCCCAGGGTCTTAGAAAATGGGTGTGGTCATTTTCTCCTATATAACTCCATGTAATCTTGCGCTCACAACTCCTCTGACACTAATAATGATGGAGATTTAATTCTTTTTGCAATATGATAGGTCTGTGGTCAAGTTGTGCACCTGATATTTTGTTTGAGCTCCTGACCCCCAGGGTCCTAGAAAATGGGTGTGTTCATTTTCATCTGTATAACTCTTATGTAATTATGTGCTTGCAACTCCTCTGACACTATAGATGATGGAGAGTTAATTCTTTTTGCAATATGATCGGTCTGTGGACTAGTTGTGCACCCTATATTTTGTTTGAGCTTCTGACCCCCAGGGTCCTAGAAAATGGGTGTGTTCATTTTCTCCAATATACTTGTGCTCGCAACTAAAAATGATGGAGACTTAATTCTTTTTGCAATATAAAGGGTCTGTGGTGTAGTTGTGAACCTGATATTTTGTTTGAGCCCCAGATCCCCAGGGTCTTAGAAAATGGGTGTGGTCATTTTTTTCCTATATAATTGTGCTCTTTACTCTTCATAAGCTATTAATAATTTTGAGTCAATTCTTCATGCAATATTATGGATCTGAAGTCTTGTTGTGTCATTGTTAGTTCATTTGAGCTAAAAGCCTCAGGCCCCTAGGATCTTGGAAAATGGGTGTGGCATTCTTTTTGAAATACATGTACTATATCTCAGATATTATGAGTTATATGAGTGATATTCTAGTTGCAGTCTAATGGATATGTTGTTTTGTTGTGCTACCTATAATTTGTTAGAGCGCCTGCTCGCTATGGTCGTTGGTTGTCGCTGTTTTTTTAAAGGAAATTTATGTTTTAAAACAAAAAACCAGGAGAGCTACAGTCTCGTCAGAGACTTCTGGTTAGAGTATTCTACCCATACATTTAATGTATTAGGAAAGAGAGGAAGGTCCAAACCCCATCATAACCCCCCCCCCCCCCCCGGGTACATGATTGGTATATACATTTTTGTTTATATAAAAAATCTTTATTGCATATGACTCATGTATTTTTTTTCAAATACTTTTCTGTTTACGTTAGTTATTTTCACAAATATTAGTGACTAACAATAACGTGTATCAGATACTATTGATTATTAACTGAAATAAATCAAATCCAGATGGTTTATTTGATGGTTAATTCAAAAGTATTTAATATTCAAAATAATGAATGACACTATTGTAAACGAAATACAATGCAATGAACGATATTAGTTTAAACTCTTTTTTCAATCAAGTGATAATGGAACAATATGAAAATATAAAGACAACTGAGATTGGACCACTTCTACTAATTCCGTCTTCATACAATATAGATCTATTAAGTATTTATAACTTAGACATGGTTCTACAGTTCCTACTTTGTTCATGTTCATATTATGTATTTAGAAATATAATAGACAAAGATGACAATACATTGTAGAATATCACTTACTAAAATTGTAACAATGATGTCTGCTGTAATAATCAAATATACACATTTACAAACAAAATTTCAAAACACTTCTAAATAGGACGATTTGGCAATCAAGTTACTTACAGATATAATATCTAACAAATTAAGATATTTATACACAAAAGATATATTAGAGAACAATTGCAAAAATAAAAACCCGGAGTTTAGAATTATCTAACATACAATGAAAGAAGAGAGGACAGGGTAATCTTAAAAAATTATTTTCATTAAAAATCCGACTTTCCTAGTTTCCTCTGTCACGAACCCCTTCGATAGACAAAAACTTTCTTAATTAAGGTATTATATATAACTTTAGGAAAAGGGCATTTTATTATGTTGGCATAACTTATGTTCGCTCCCATTACTTGAATAAAATATTTTTAAGACGAAAGTATGATGTACATGTATAAATGTTGAAATAAGAAAAAACAAAAATAATCGTCAAGTTGCGTAAGTCTAATTTAAAACGTTTATTTGCACAGAAAATTACCAGGCTGAAAACGGACTGATAGAAATAGTCACTGACAGTTCTTCCGAGGACGAACAACTCCCTCCTTTAGTTCTTTCTCACACTAGGAGTGAGTATATGGATAACAGTTCTGAAGAGCTGGAGGAAAGTTTAATTCTTGTAAAAGAAGTAATATTTCATTATAACGGCAACGAATGGAAGGAAAACTTTCCAAACAACACCAAGGGATCGGTGAGTGTACCGTAATAGTTATCAGTACTCTGATTGGTAAAAATAAAAATGAAAGGACTTTCGATGCAGCAAGTGCGCGACACACTAATTAACCCTTGGCCTTGCACTTTGACATGTTTATACATCGGCCTATAGATGCGGTAAACGCCCGCCAGCACGCCGTCGTTAAATTCCTTTGCAAAATTATTCGTGACGTGCCAATAAAGAATTTGAGTCTGTAAATCTATGACAATAAGTGATTTCTGTCAAGGGGATGAGGGTCACATTAGTCTCCCTTCTAGATAATTTCACGACTCTAAATTCTAAAAAAAAATTGGGGGAGGGGGGAGGGTGAAGGGGGGGGGGGGGGTTCCAAACACGACTCTAGGTTGGGGGATGTAAAACCCTACCCTTTTCAGGATTTCGAAGATAAAGCGTATTTTGCAAATTTCAGGATGAGGCGGTCGCAACACATACCCCCCCGGCCCCTTTAGTAATGCGAATAGGACTTTATTTCATTTTTCATCAGTATATTCATGATTCATCGTAATTATAAGGTCGAACAATGCTTATGGCCAAAATGCATTTAATTTGATTTATATTATAGGTACTTGCATCTTTCATCGAAACAACCTTAAAAATGTCAAAAGGGGAATTTCATCTGAAAGTATGCGACGGAGGAAGGGACGTTATGGCAGACGACAGATTACAGGACTTGTCAGGAACAATTACATCAGAAAGGGTTCATATTGATGTAATTCAAAATCGCACGAGGTTCGTGTATAGTCAGATTTGGAATTTGGAAGGGAACAATCTTGTGCATTAAAATGGGTTTATTTCAAAGTTTATTACAATGTAGGCAAAGGTATTTATAGAGAAAATAATGTAGATATATTATTCTCAAAAAATGTTCAATTAAACTTTTACAGAAACATCGCTAGTATTTTATTTATATTGTTTTAAATTCTATGTATATGTTTATTTAGAGCAGATGAAGAGGAAGGGGAATGTAACAGATTGGAGGAATTAGAAAAAGCAATACCAGCCAATTTCTGCGATCAAAGTGCAGACAGAACTGCAGATATTATAGCTGAAGCGACTTTAGAGATAATGTAAGTACAATTCTGAATGCCATGAATGATAAAACAGAAGTAAATTTTGATCTTTTAAGATAACTTCGCTCGTTAATTAAGTGAGATGCAAATGCTTATATATATATAGATGTTTATCGTGTACATGTACATATTACATTTATTTAAAAATGTACTTTATTTACAGGGCAGATGTCTCAGAACCTGTATCTATTCTAAAAGAATACAGGGAACAGTTTCTACAGGGAAGACCTCTAGATGTAGTATCTATGGCGGAGGCTATAGAGGGAGATACTTCTGCAATTTTTATAAGCAGAAATAATCTGTTTGAAGACGCCATGGAAGAACTTAAAAATTTAGGAAACATCCGCTGTCCTCTAGAAGTGTCCTTTTATGGCGAGGAGGCAATGGACTTGGGAGGGCCAAGAAAGGAGTTCTTGGCCTCCTTAATGCAGGAAATCCAGGATCGCTTTCTAGTTACTCATCAAGGGGATGTCATCCTGCAAATAAATGAAGATGCAATTGGAAAGCACCATTTTTTTTATGCTGGCATGGCCGTCGGTGAGTTCAAACTATATTTCAAAATGTATGTGTCAATCACATAGTCAAATATTTTATTTTCGACCAAATACACGTACAAGGAGAAGTTAAAAAGAAAAAACCCGATGATTTGTTTGATGCATTGTTGTATTGAAAAGTTTTGAAATGTTCCCTTTAAAGGCAATTATAACAATAATGTATGTATATGTTTGCACACATACTCATTTTAGCTCACCTGAGCCAAAGGTTTCAGGTCAGCGTTTGTTGAAGGTTAAGGTAATTTCTAATTCAAGGTAACAAATTTAGGAACAAACTTTATGGCAAGCGACTTTTGTGTTGTTGAACACTCTAGTTATTATAGTATTATTTTTTCGGTTCGACAGGGATAGGAATTTTGCAAGGTGCGGATATACCAGAACACCTCCTGCATGTGACAACACAACCGCAACAGGAACATGTTCGCCAGTTCCGTTCTGGCCTCCGCAGGACAGGCGTACTCCAGGTATATAGATACAAAATAAGAAACTCTATACACGCGTTTGTTCTTCAGACAGAGTAAAGTTTCCGTCTTTCAAAATGGAGCCCGAAATGTCAGAGCTGACATATTTTGGTGTTGTTTTCATTATGACGTCATAATTACTGACGCAATTTTATTCTAGAGTAACAATGAAAAATATTGGCAAAAGTGATCACCTCGGACATTTAGATCTAGGTTATAAAGATCGGCAAGTGGTCTATTCGCCTATAGCATAATCTTGACAGCATTTATGAATTCATATACATGTACCCTATCAAGAAGAAAATAAGGAATATGAAAAAGTCATTACCGAAGAGTTTCTCGATATCCACCTTAATGTCAATATCTGGTTTCAGACTTGTACTCGTTCCACATTTATATGTTGATTTCCAAAGTCAATTATCTTAAAAACATTGTCTAATATAGGATGAAATATTAGAGGGACAGGAGTCTATTGTGGTTTCGAAAATTATGAAAATCAATAATTTAACTGAACTATTACTTATACTTGATGCTTTCCATCAATCATATGACATGCACCAAGTGAAACAGTACGTATGTAATTGATTTTCCTTTCCATTAATTTCGGATAAGGTTTATCAGCTGTACAACAATTCAACAGAAAAAGAATGAAAAATTTGGGCAAACAGATGCATGTGTGGCGTTTTATAACGTAAATGTTCTTACCTGAAAATTTCCTTTCTGTTGAAGTTACTTGAATCCAAACCAAACATCCGGCATTTGTTCACCCAGAGGAAATCTATAAATGTGACGTCCCTGCTACATACGTTCCACACAATTTTCTCGGAAGAGGGTTCCAATAAAAGGCACAAGGAAGAAGAGGCATATCGCTTCTTTGTCAAATACGTCAGAGACGTATACAGTGAGTATATTATAGGATTTTAATTACCAACTGTTAAGAAATTACGTAATGAGTTTCTAGTGTAGAAAAACATTGAATTCACTCCAGTGCGTAGCCTTTCTACATAACTAGTGAATTATTTCATTTCGGCTGTGAAATTGTGGTGCAAAATAGTTACACTCGAAACAGTAATTTGTCCTACTACTTGCATGTATAGCGTTATTAAATTAATGCATTGCTTTATAACTGTATCAACATGTATGCCTCTCGGGGCCCAAACTTTTTGGCAATAAAGTGTATTGTATTGTATTGTAGCATATGGTGAACGGTTAACGCGTGAAACGTTCATCAGCATGGACATTTTAAGGAATACGATAATACACTATCAAATCAATTATCAAATAAATGCATTTTCAGAGTTTATGATAGTATGAGAGGAAGGACCATAAAAGAAGACACTGGCCTTGATCTAAACTTGGTCTTACTTTGTAGGGAATTCATATATACTTGTAAGAACCCTTATGGTGACTTTCAATTGATACCATGTTAGAAAAAAGGGGCGTGTGCCCCCTCCCCCCTTCCCTAAATTCTTCAAGTGAATTATATCATTCAGTGGCTGATTTAAGTGGCCACATCCCAACTGCAGGAAATATATTATTCTTTTTATACCCCCACCAACGAAGTTGAGTGGGATATACTGGTTTCACCATGTCTGTCTGTCTTTCTGTTCACGGAATCAAAATAAGTTTCCCAACAATAACTCATACATAGATTGCCCATAACCTAAGAAGGTTCCCTGTTGATGTTTGGGGCGGAAATTTCAAAGGTCTAGGTCAAACTTGGTACATTTTAAAAAAATCAATCTCAGCACGATAATTTAAGTATATATTGACCTAAAATAATGATACTTCACACATAGTTTGTTCATGACCTAAGGAGGACTCCTATTCATTTTGAGTCCAAAGGGTCGATCGATATGTTGAGAAAAAGAAGGAAAAGTTCATATTCTCAAATATCTCTTGACCTAGCATGACGATACATTAGGCACGGTCCATTTGATATTCTGGAGGGGGGGGGGGGGGGGGGCTTGGGTTTTTTGTATGGGCAAGGATTTTTTTTTTTTGCTCCGTACCGGGACAAAATTCTTTTTTTCTTGCAAAGTAGGAGCAAGATTTTTTTTTATCAACTGATGAGCATTTAATTATCTAGATGTAAAAGAATGTCTGTGATTTATCAATAAAACTTCTTGATCTTAACTCAAAACAATAAATATGACTTAGTTTTATACATTTTTTTATTCTTTTAAAACAAATTGAAAAAGAGTTCAAAATCTGTTAACGATCTATTAATATGGTAAGGAGGTCTGGGGTAGGAACCCCAAGAAGAAAAATAAGAACGTAAGTGTGTAAATTGGTGCATTCTGAAGCTTTTTCTTTTTTAATTTTTCCCTTTTTCTATACTTTCATAGTTAAAAGCTGTATACAAATAGTTATGTTTGTATGCACACGATACATGTAGTATTAAACCTTTGAATGATTATAAAGAAGCCTTTTCACATACATGTACATGTATATACAGTACAAGAGTATCGATATTTCAAATATGAACAGTGCATTTAAAGAACTCGTGTTTAATGAAAACTGCTGTGAGCGACGTGAGACGATAAATTAGAGGAAAACTGCAGCGAGCGAAGTGAGCCGACATTTTTTAGGAACATAAGCTGTATTTTGTGAAAAAAATCTAGAGGGTGTACATTTTCTTATAAGAGCAAGATTATTTTTTTCTACCACATCAGTGGCAAATTAATTTTTTTTCACCAATATTCAGAGCAAATTATTTTTTAGGGAAAAACCCAACCCCCCCCCCCCCCCCCGAATATCAAATGGACCATGCCTTACGCACTTCACCCTTATCGAAGGAGAACCACCATTGACTTGTTTGCTAAAATTCCGTAATTTTTGTGTTATTACACACGTTACATAATACCTCGAAATATTGCCATTGCTCAAATGATATTTCTAAATTATACGATATTTATGAAACTCGTTGTATGATTTTAATCCCCTCGCCAATGCTCGATGATGTGAAAATAACACAACTCATTTCATTTATGAAATAGACAATCATTTGAGACCCTCTATATAGGATATAAACGTGACACAAAAATGCATCTTGCAAAAAGGCACAAAATTGAATTAATCTCTTAATTAATTACGTATGAAATAATTTCTCTTCCTTTGTACTTACACACTGTGAGCATGTTCTTCCTTTTATTACAGGTGGTAGAAGAGGAAATGTAACAGTAGAAAGAATTCTTAAGTTTGCGACTGGAAGCGCAAGTTTCCCCGTTTTAGGTTATGGGATTGCGCCAACTATTGAGTTTGTTGACACCAGGTATCCGACATCATCAACATGCATAAACAAGATGTATCTTCCAAATGAAGAAATGATTGCAGAAAATTACGACATGGCTTTTATGAATGACTACTTCGGTTTAGAGTGAATCCTCCCTGTAATACTGTAATCCAGAAAATCAAGAAATAAAGCATAAAACTTGTTATGTTTACCTTTGTACGTGCAAACTGGATTATGAAACACCTTCATATTACTTGTTTTATATTACAAGCAGCACTTTTATACAGCAATTTATAATTGAATATATCAAAATCCATCTTATTAACCACTCTATCAATCAATGGGAAGAGAAAAATATATATACAAACAGTGTCGAGTAGCTTTCTGAACGGCATTTACACAGCCATTATTTGCGTTTGATAATTATGAATTTGTGTATCTAGGCGTTTGATTTTTGCATGCACAATTGAAAATTTCTTACATGCACTTCTAAAACCGATCCTTTACTTTTTACTTATTTTTCCCAAAGAAACAATAAACATGTTGTAGTATATATCCTGAGTGTATGAGTACTTTTATTTTACAAAGGAAAGTGTAGATATACAATTCCAAAACATAATAAAACCAAATGGAAAAAATATGAATTTTATTTCGATATCTTTGCGATATTCTCGACGAAATGACCCTTTGCAGCCTCTCTTGCACAATCCTATTATAGATATGTACATGTATATGTAGGTCATGCATGTATGTGTAAAACTGATCAAAACCTGTCTTTCTAGACATAATATCAAACAAATGACATTTATAAGACGGCTACGATTTTTATGAAATTATACTTTTAATATATTGTACGATGACTCAAGACTTTCATCAGTAAATCGTGAATTTTGTGTAAAAGATTCGTCTGCTACAATTACACGTGCACCGCTCTACCGCAGCACGCTGTTTGCTATTTTTATCGACGCTGCAAGATAAGAACCGCCCAATGTCCCAGATACCACCGGTAATTCAAGAAATTGGAGTTCGGCCCTAACCACCATCCTACTCCCCATACACGCTTAAATACAGTAATCACTATTGAAAAGAGATTAAATTAGTCGTTTACATAGCACGGATACTCCCTATCTTCCCTGGGTATCGGCTCGCACAACTAGAAACAACAGAAATCATGGGCAAATTGAGGGGCACTAGGGTTGGTATGACCCACCCCCCCCCCCCCCCCCCCCCCATTTTTTTTTCTATGGTCTGTATAGGCTCAAAATTGATTTTTTTTCAAAAGGCCAACTCATTCAAATCAGTGCATATTATTTGCTGAGAATCACATCCTGGACTTCTTCGTTTCGGAATTTACCGTCAAAAGACAACAAGTGTGAACGGCGATAGTTAGTGAATATCAAATGGATCTTAGACTAGTCTATTAGACTCTTTTATAGGCTGCCATTGAACCACCAGAGGGGTATAAAATCATGTAAAACCCGAGGCTCGCCAAGGGTTTTACACGATTTTGATACCTCGAGGGTAGAATGACCGTAGGCAATGTCGTACTTTCGTTTTCATTTAGCAAAGTTGATTTTACTCTTATCGAAAAAATACCAACTTGAAGATAGTTGAAGTTTGGTTTGTTTTAAAAGAACAAACCGCGAAACAATTTCAGAAAATTTAATAAAAGAATGATTCAATGAATAATAGCAAGACGAAATTCTTTTATATGCTATGTTGTTCGTTGGCGTTGTACGTATTGTATGAGAATCACTGTATGACGCTAAATGATACGGACATCCTCAAGTACAATGGAAAAAATGCGAGTCACGTGATTCGTAATTCATCTGTCATACAGGCACAGCATTCATATCTGTATTTAAAGGGCCTGCCCTGTCATGTTTCGCGGTTATGAAAGAAAAAGGTGTAATTCTGAATGACTTTTGATAGTTACAAATAAACAAGAGGCCCAAGTGGGCCTATATCGCGCACCTGAGAACCTTGTTCACCTGGTTGAAAGAAGAAGTTTGTCAAAGAAGAGTACCCTCCTGGCCTGCATTTGCCTGAATCCGGAGCTGAAAATGTGTGAAGATGAGCCTCCCCCCTCCTTTTTTACATAAGAAAAAATTTATGAAAATTCAAAAAAAAATGTTTTGCAAAAATTCAATATGGCAGCACTAAATGTTACAAATGTACAGCAAACAAGTGCATCCTTCACTCAGGTGAGCTAAAAATGGAGGTTTCGAAAACATTCATGTTTTGGATAGTCAGATAAACAAACAGACAGACAAAGTCAGATAAACAAACAGACAGACGGACGAAACGCTATGACAATAGTTCACTTGAACCTTTGGCTCAAATTAAGCTATTGGATGGCAGACTTGAGCCTCGACACACAAATCCAACTGCACCTCCATTACAATCCATTGAGGAAAAGTATGGGACTCAAGGAACTGATTTGCCGGGACTTTAGGAAAAGTAAATTAATTACGTAAGGCAAGGTCGTATGAAAGAATTTAATCTGAAGAATCATCTTCTTGGCTTGCGAACATGAAACATTAAGTAGTATTATATAGGTCATCCGATTCAAGCAGTGTTAAGTATTGTTTTAAAGCCTCTTCACAATTCTTGGCTGCAGTCCATTCTTTTCTGTCGAAAAAGTCGGATGCTCTTCTATCAAAGACGGCGGAACCACTTACAGTAGACTTTGCGCATTTTGTATATGCAAATTCTATGTTTGGATCGTCAACTTGGAACAGACAATTTTTGAAACCTGAAACAACAATTCAGTATGATTTATATCGTCATCTTACAGTGAGGAAGCTATTATATACAACATTTGTGAGTTCTCCGAGAAATCTTGGTTGGGAAAGTAATGCGAACGTAATCCGTACTACCACACTATTTCCTACTAATGTAGCAAATGGCTGTCCTAAGTTGGCACTGGTTGCTCATTGGTCTCGTCGTTTTATGTTTGGTATTTGATGTTTAGTGTTTGTGTCGTCTTGATTCTTACTTGTAATGTTTAAGTCCTTCCTACTTTTTTTTTGTTTTTTTTTTTTGTTTGTTTGTTTGTTTTTGTTTTTTGGTGTTGATACTTCAATCAACTTAAAAGATGTAGCGAATAATAAAACTAGACGTGCAATATATCACCTTCCTGAAGGGTGATTATACAATCTATAAAGACGATGCGGCTGAGACAGGGGAATCTCATCCAAGTGTAAAAAGATTTTACAATCCACGACGAGTCTTGCAGATGAGATTCCTCTGTCTCTGTCGCAACCGTCCACTAATTTTATAATTTTTACTACGATCTATTTTTTAAAAGAGATTTTAACGATGACGTGACAGAGGATGCATTGTCATTATTATGACGTCATAATAAGTTGTCTCATACTCCAGGTGGAGTGTGAGACAAGAAAGCTCACAGTGCGATGTCTACATTATTTCTTCAGTCTCATGACGTGAGGGAGAAAAAAATAATGAATCACTCCTTTATACAGGGATTGGGAAATCCCACCCTCGTATTAAAGATTTGCAATGTCCATGACTCGGCAAGCCTCGTCAGGGACTGCAGATATTATAAACTCGGGCTGGATTTCCCTGTCCCTGTACAAAGGGGTAATAGATTCTACTAGTCAAATGGTCTAGCATTGTTTTGCATGGTAGGATTTAATTCCCCGCGACTAGGTGTCTCAAGTTGTGACTCTGGTGCCAGAGACAAGCATCGCATTGGCCACTAATCAATTAACGTCATACCTTTGCCCTCTCATATTGTATTTGAAACTTACGATTCCTTGCTGCTGATCGGAGAGACACAGTGATTACTGTAGGGATTCCGCCTATTGTGTTAACAAACTTGTAATATTACCTAGGTGTTCAGGAAGTTCATACAATACAGCAGGCCTTCCGTTTGGACATACTGCTTGTCTGCTATGTGCTATATAATGATGATTCCATCTATCCTGTAAGTCATCCAAATCGTCTTGCAGAACAGGCATGAAACTATACCGCAGACATCGTCTGAAATAGACTAAATAATCCAGTCTCTCCGCTGCAGCTGTTAGCGGCAGCGGAGAGACTGGATTATTTAGTCTACGTCTGAAATACATTGGTTAACGTCTAATGATGTCTAAAAATAACTGATCAATGTTGAAAAAATAACTGATAGAAATAAAGAGAAAATGAAATGAAAAGAAGAGGGTTCCTTAAATAACTTTCATGCTAAATTTTACTTGCCTGTGATGCTCATTTCCTCTACAAAATAACCCTGATCCTTCCAAATCTCTGAAGAAAGCGATCCACCATTCACTTTGCTGTCGTCTCATCATGCTCCACCAAGCTTCAATGCGCTATATATATATATATATATATAATATATACATTTATGTAAATGTAACGAATTCAACAAGACTTTTAAAATTGTTACGATTCCTACTGTACGCGCGACTCACTTCCTAAACCGGAGAACACGACTTTGCCTACTTTATCTAAAGAAATTTTCAATAAAAACATTTAAGAGATCCCGTTTAATCATAACTCGCGGTATATGTTAGTACGTCCACGCCATTCAGTTCATTTTAGATGATGAGAAATGTAAATTAATTTCATAAAATCTCAACGTTTTGCATAGACTCAATATTAAACGTTGACGACGTCATAACATTGAAAATTTCGTTTCTAGAATTAGTTTTACCTATACAGAATGAACGTTTGTAGCTATGAACAAATGACTTATCTTACACCAAAGTTACGACTAGACGAGACCTTTCAAATTATTTTGATTTTACTGAAAAACTTTTCTAGATTACGTGGACGACTCGCGAAATCCGAAGTATGTCTCGCAGACAGCAGTGCGTCCATTTAGCGTTATTTATCAAAACTTCACTTAAAATGACAACCTGTTCGTACTTTTGGATTATGAAATAGAATTTGCATTAGTTTAGCTATAAACGTGATTACCTGATTGAAGACAGATTTGACAACACGAAAACTGTTGATGCCACTAAAGTTATCCTGAGCTGAATGTCTGAATAAACACTGTAACGCTCCAATCACACAATTTTCTGTTCCTGGATCCGTTTGGAGAATCAGAGGGCAACCTTTTTTCCAAATAAGAAACAAAGAAAATCGTATAAACTTGTGTAAATATTGGAAAAAGTGAAGGGTAATATTGTTCAGAGATAATATGGTTTAAAAGCTCTTTCGTTGCATATAAGTTTCCGGAATTGTTGGATGTACAATTAAAACTTAATACCTTGTAATTGGTCAACACAAGATACAAAGTGATATGCAACCACAAATGGATCGTTGTTTGTTGGTCCAACTTGAAGCCATATTATTTTCCGGGAGAAGCTGAAAATAAACCATTCAGACGTATTGAATTTAACAGCTCGGTGAAAAATTGGATGAAATAAACCATTTCATTTTATAGGAAAGTGTTTCATTTTATATTCCCTAGTCACTAGAAAAAAAAAATTAAAATATTTTTGTGTGAAATATGAATGCCCCCGTCGGCATCTTTCTCAGTATAAAAACTTTTATCTTAAAAGATGGTCAGAGTCTAAGATCAATGTCACGAAGTCAAAAGTTTTAGTACAAATAGAAAGATCTTGCAACAAACTCCAAGTTCAAGGTCATCAGGTCAAAAACAATTGAACAAGAGGTCTTGCCACAAGGAATACACATGTGAAAAACGAGTGGTCTGTTTCTTACCAATCAAAATTTTTTGCAAAGGTTCAACGTTTTCAAAAGAAGTTAAACCTCCAAGGTCAAGATCAAAAGGTCAAATATTATGGTACCAATTAAACGGTATAGCCACAAGGAACACATGTGAAAGCACGATCACTTACCATTCAAGAGTTATGGTCAAGTTTAAAATTTTTCAAAAGTAGGTCAATCGCCAAGGTCAAAGTCACAAGGTCAAAAAAATTGTACCAATAGAAAGTTCTTGTCACAAGGAATACATACGTGAAATATGAATGCCCTATCACATACTGTTCAAAAGTTATTGGCAAGGTTCAAGTTCTTGAGGACAGACAGACAAACGGGCAGGCCAAAAACTATATGCTCCGAATTTCCGATTACGCGGCATAAATATATCGACATAACACGGTTATTGGGCAAGTGCATGCGCATTCTAGCAATGGGACTATCTGAACAGGCACATCCCGAGGGTAAAGCAATAATTATTACTTGTACAATAACAACTTACCCGTCAATGCATCCATGTATTGGGAAACCGTATGGTTTAAGTTTATCATACCTGGAAAAAATATACTTATTCTATGTAATGAATGTAATGCATATACAAATTTACTCTTGCTTCTATCTTACATTTCACTGGAAAATAATAAAAAGATTCAACGAAACTTTGACTTACCCATCGACGTGCCATACATGATTTGCTCCGAAAGTTCGATAAACTTTGCGTTTTATTCTTCGCCTTCGACGATGCTCAACACCCTCTGGGTCAAGCATTTGCAAAATATGCATGACCGCGTCTCTGTTAATATGAAGATGAGATGTTACTTTTTTATACTACATATAATTAATTAATCGAGTATAAAATCATTCACACACAGACACAGAAATTTGGTGTTTATGATGACAGGCAACTTTCTTGGAAAATTGCTGTAAAAATGATAAAGGAATATGAGAAAGGATAAATACATACCGGCTTATGTGTAAATTCTTTTGACGTAGGATATCAGTCATCTGTCTATATCCGACTGTTGGTGGCAAAGAAGGAAGAAGAGACTAAAAAGTGAAAATGAAACATATGATACGTTGATTAATACTGTGAAAATTATTACACAGATTATCTATTCCAGTTTTATGCAGTTATGAACTGTACTTATTAGAAAAAAAGCTTAATTATGCAGTATTTTTCTTTCCATAGTTTTAGCTTACCCTTACAGTTACAACAGCATGTTGAATATCAGCAAATGATATATCTTTTCTTGATTTTTGACCAAGCTTCTTCAGTCTTTTTCCTACAGCGTTTGGGCTGTAAAAGCAGGGTATAGGCATGCATGTTTCATACCATATCTTCACTACAAGTTTGTATTATATGTAGTTCGAAAAATTTAAAGAGAAGAAAAAATATTTGATACGGATATTTACATGTACATCTTTCTTGAAATTTAAGTGCAAGTGACAAAAATATTTTTAGATGAAGAAAACGTTTATGGGAATTTTAAACTCAATAAAGAACCAACAATGACAACGCCATTTTGACATTCAAGTATTCAAACCTGCCGGTGCAGGACATTGGAAAAACAAACAAAAATATTCAGAATGTATGGTACATACCTTATAACTGTATTATGTTTACTCTTCATTAGAAGAGAGATTTCCTTGTAAGTTAAATGCTTATTTGCGTAGAACAGCAAAGTCATGGTTTATATCTGTAATATGAAAATCACTGATATGTAAATTTATTCTGGGGAAGTAGGCGCTAATTATTTTCAAAAACTCCTAGGATGGACACCCCCCTCCCCTTGCTGGATCTTCTTTAAATTCCCTGGAACGAAATCTTAGAAATGCACAGAATTTCAGGAATATCTAATCTTTAATTTTTCACTTTCCTTTGGCTTTGAAGCAAAGAGAAAATCGAATGTTACATACAATGATATCAAATAAATTACCTGACAAGTCCATGGGAAAGCTGGTATTGCGATCTTCAATATGCAGATATTATTCTAGAAGCCACATATGTTTAAATTTCGCTGCTGAGGACCTCAAGTCTATGGGAGCGTTGGTACTGCAATGTTCACTTCGCGGAATATGCAATTAAATACTCCTAAATTCAAGCGACATGTGTTTTCTATTGAGGAGCAATACTAAAACGTGTGTTTATGTTTCTTTTATTGCTTTGAGGTGTACGGTGTACACCAAAAAGTGTACATGTACAAAAATGTGTTACTTTATGAATGTTTCTGTACCAACAAGATTTATGTACATAAACATATTACTTTCAATACGTTTCCGTACATGAAAAAAATGTACATGTACAGAATTTTGTTACTTTGAATATATTTCTGTACAGACGAAAGGTACAAAAATGTATTACTTTCAACATGAATTTGACGGCTGAAATCGGCCATCGTACAATTCCAATCTGATTTATATTTTCTGATCCTGTCTGGCACGTGCATTCTCCTGTTTCTAATTATAGCACCAATTGTAGGAGGGCTCGAGAAGCGAGTGAGGGTGCAAGTAATTTCACTTTCCTAGATATAAAAACGACTCTTCAGCTCTCAGTTTCAATTACAACTGATATATCCTACCTATGTACTGTGAGATATGCAATTTTGGCCAAGAAAAGGGAAATAAACTGAACTTTTTGCTCATCAATACCAAGACGCAGACGACCAAGAAATGAAAAGTAGTACTGCGGAAAAATTCAAGTGCTTCGTCTAGGATGTTCATTACATAAGATAGTGCTTTTCGTTTGTGACTCTAATGTTTCACTTTGTGCTTAAACTGAATTTATACTATGTTGATAATTCAATATTTGTATAAGAAGCGTGAAATGGCCAACGTTGCTTATAGCTATATGACTTTGGATGCGGTTGAACACGGCGGTGTCACCGGGCGACGCCATAGTGAGTATCCACAACGCAGGTCAAGGTCACCTCCAACGGGGACCTTCTCAAAACAAAGTTCAAGGAAGAGAGACAAGAAGAAAACATCAAATAAGGTAAAGCAAATTCACCAGTGTCAAAATTTACCAAAGTTGTTATTTTGATAAAGGATACAAAGAACGAAAACGAAATGATGTCAAACTCCACAAAAATTATCAGGGAAATTTCATTGAAAGGCAGTCAATTATTTGATAATGCTAAGTAAATGACAGTGTGGTTTCGCATATAAATAAATTAGGACATTTTCTAATTTTAAACACCTTAGTTTCGGATGGGATTGGAAGTTTCGGATCCTCTTGTTTTCTGTTGTGTATCGATAAATAAAATAATGAATAAGTCTGAGTTTACGAAGAAATGGTATTTCATTCTATTTGTATACTAGTACCCCTGCCAGAAATGGCTGCAGTATAAAGTGTCCGTCCGTCCGTGCGTCCGTCCCACATGCAGTTTCTGGACATTAATTGGAGAACCAGTACAGATAATCAATTCATTTCTTGCATACTGCTTTTACATCAAGACATACAGGTCATGTTCGAATATGGGTCTTGTCGCTCAATTATGTGCAGAGTTACGCCTCTTGAAACTTAGGAAAATTCAATATATTGTGGTTTCCGGACATTTAAAGGAGACCCGTTACAGATAATCAATTTATTTCTTGGATAAATCTTCTACATCAAGAAATACAGGCAAAGTTTTAATATTGATAATGTTGCTCAATCATGTGTATAGTTATCCCCTTGAAACTTTGAAAAATATAGTTTTGGACAATTAAAGGAAAACCCTCACAGGAAATAAATTCATTTCTAATAGATTGTACTTTAATAGTGTGATTACATATAATGAAATAAGCTGGGCGGGGTATCATTGATCCTTTGATCTCTGATTTATTTTAAAAGTTCATTTTTGAGATTGTCGTAGATCTGGATATCGGTAGTCCCCTGACTCTATATAGATTATCGTATATAAGTTGCCTCCGTCTTCCGATGTCCATGGATTCAAGCCTCAAATCTGGTAAACCGAACTATTCTTAAAAATGCACTTGAGCATCTTTGTTTGATTTTTTGTCTGGGTTTGTTCATCTTTACCTTCAAACAGTATGTTGCTTGTTGTCTAAATATTATTATAAATATTTAGTGTGTTCACATATTAACCTAATGGTTGCTTTAGGAAATATATTTTGAATAACACCTATTTCGAGACCTTAATTCTAATTCAAATTAAATGAAAAGAAGTAATTTAAATTGATTTGCATGAAATTCTTTCATCAACTCATGCAATCGATAAAGTTGAATGCAAGCAGGAGATGCTGACACTTTCTGGACACCTGGTCTCACTCCCATATCGGGAGTTCGCTTCTTTTCATGTGGTGGGTGTTTTTGTTTGTTTGTTTTGGTTCCTGTTTATCATTATTTTGTATGCCTTCGGTGTATGATTTTCTGAATCATCGAGGGATATTTAGGGATATGGTCATAATCAATATATGTCATTGCTCCAAAATTTTATTTAGATAAATCGGCTCATCCTTCGATTGATGGAAAAGCAGGAAACCTTTCATGCAGCTTGTTTATACTTTTGATTTCAAGTACGAGTTTGTAATGTAAGCTGTTCCTAATGTTTATCCAAAATAAAACTTTACTGCTTCTGTAATAAAACTGAGATAATGAAGGAACAATGCCGCATTTGGTTACACTCCTGAATCGTATATCGTTCAAAAGTCAGTCAGTTTCTATCCCGAGGGCACATGTAGCTTATTCTACTACAACTACAACTTCGGTTGATCGTCTGTCTCTTTAACGCATTTGATTTTTTTTCTGTTTACAAAATTTCTTGAAAGTTCTAAAACGTGGGTCCTGTAGCATCATATCCCATCCATTCTGCTACGTCTTTCCTTCATATTTGGACACAATTATTTTCACACTTTTTTGGCCATATTACATTTTTTTAGACTGAGGATCACTGACGAGGGTTTAATACCCGAAACATGCATGTCTGGTCCATGCTGCAAATTCATCTGGTCTTAAATGATGCTATTGAATTTGAAGACGTTTAACATTCAAACAAATATGGCAATGACGCATTTGGTTACACTCCTGAATCGTATATCGTTCAAAAAGTCAGTCAGTTTCTATTGGCATCTTTATCTCCTTTTCTACCCGGAACAGAGAGTTTCAGCTGCTTATCCTGCTGATCGACGTCATAAATCATATTGATTATGACAACAATCTCATGACATTGCCCTTACAGTGTCCCGGTTATGGATCTTTGTGGAAAGTAAGTTAGCACATTATAAGACCGGTGTGTAACATTGGGATGTCACCTGGAATTCCAAATTAAACGATTTATTTTAAAATAGAATTGCGTCTTGGAAGGTAATTTCGTGAAGAATTTTCCTTCTCTATAACCAGCTTCTACATGTATTGAAATTTTGTCAAGCAAGAAAAAACATTTTCATTAAAGTTGCACATCAAAGTCAGAACTGATTTCACCCAATAAGAATATATTTTGGATGTTCTATTTTCCAAATTAGAATTAGAATGATACGGAAGTGTTCCAACTCTATACTATTTAAATAAAATTTCGAACCAATTTTCCTGCACTAGACACGTGTTTCGAATATTAAACATGATTTTGCAGGAGTAGCCTACATTGATTACTGTAGCGCCCTCTTGCGTTAATTTTTGAATTTTGTATTTACTTTACAGAGAGTGCTATTTTCCAAATAGAAGTTCTATTTTCCAAAGTAGAATTTTGATAACCAAAGTACAAAAGCATTTATTTGCTTGTTTGTATTTACTGGAACCATTCTAAATTTGAGCAGCACTGCAATGATTATTTACATTGGCGCCACCTACAAAAATAGATTTTTTCAAAGGAACTCTGTGATGATCATTTGCACATTTTGCACAATGATGTTCCTTTCTTCTCGTGCAATGTGCGTGATCACTTCATAACATGGTCATGTTGGAGAAATCTTTCTCAATTTTCATAAATTCAAAATAATCTACTGTTATGATAATACAGGATCAACACAACTTACCAAAGAGAAATGCATCCAATAATTATAGGTACATTGAAAAGTATGAATTTTCTCACGAATCAGTAGAATTCATACCGCGCGTATGGCTCAAATTGTCAATATTGAAATATCTGTTCAATTGTACTAGACACGTACAAATATTCCCTCAAATGCGAAAGAAACAAAATGAACACTTAAGATTTGTATCTAAACAGGAACAAAAGCATACTCCATTTGCTACTTGCGTTACAGATGGCCGTCCTTAGTCGGCATCGATTGTCCATTGGTTTCTTTGGTTTATGTGTAGTCTTTTGTGCTTCATGCCTTAATGACGTATGTATCTTGCGTCTCTTGCTGTGCTTGTTTACTCTGTGCTTTCTCATCAGATGATGTCTGTCTCTTGCATCTCTTGATGTGGTTGTTTACTCTGTGCTTTCTCATCAGATGATGTCTGTCTCTTGCGTCTCTTGCTGTGCTTGTTTACTCTGTGCTTTCTCATCAGATGATATCTGTCTCTTGCATCTCTTGATGTGCTTGTTTACTCTGTGCTTTCTCATCAGATGATGTCTGTCTCTTGCGTCTCTTGCTGTGCTTGTTTACTCTGTGCTTTCTCATCAGATGATGTCTGTCTCTTGCATCTCTTGATGTGCTTGTTTACTCTGTGCTTTCTCATCAGATGATGTCTGTCTCTTGCATCTCTTGATGTGGTTGTTTACTCTTTGCTTTCTCATCAGGTGATGTCTTTCTCTTGCATCTCTTACTGTGATTGTTTACTCTGTGTTTTCACATAAGGTGTTTTGATGTTTGCTATAAATGCTGCAACTGGGTCCGGTTAAAGATCCTCTCTTTTTTAATAAAAATACCTGCATCAGCAATAAAAAAATGTTGTAGTTAAGAGGCAGGAGATGATTACCCGTCAGGAGCATATGATCTGCTCTAGTTATGTAGTTTTTCCTTGTTTTCTGTATACACATTTGAGACCTGTTGAATTGCCGCTTTATCAACTTGTTGCTTATATATCCATCCTATAGGTAACTTACGTTTTTTTCTCTTGTTTATCAAGGATATGTGATGTTTTACAATTGAGCTCCTCGAATAAGGACTTGACGCAATATTTATTTTTATTCTTGAATGTAATGTTAAACGTCTTCAATGCAATAACATCATTTAAGAACAGATAAAAATTTGCAGCATGGACCAGACATGCACGTTTCAGTGATCCTCAATCTAAACAATGCAATATGGCCAAAGAAGGTGAAAGTTCTTATGTCCAAACTGTTTAACATGTACCAAAAACGTAACAGGATGGGTGGGATATGATGCTACAGGACCCAGGTTTTAGAAATTTCACGAAATTTTTATAACAGAAATTTTCGAATGCGTTGAAGAAACGATAAGCCGAAGTTGATCGAACTTGGCTATAATTGTAAGCTAAACTATTTGCCTTATCAAAAGTATTAATTTATCAATACTGAAATATAAATCCTATGGTTATTGCTTCATTGCTTTATGTGATATGTTCCATAATCTGCCTTTTAGCAAGATCTTTGGTCTAAGTCGACGCCGTGGTCTGGTTGATAAGGCGTCGGGCCAGTGACCGGAAGGTTGCTGGTTCGAGCCTCACTAGGACCACGGGTCGGTCGACATATACTCATCTATGTTCTGTGTATATATACGAAAAAAGTCCTTGTCTGTGTATTGGATTTCTAGACGTTCCGTCCACAGGTCGATCCGTCCCCAGACGATCCGTCCCCTTGGTTATTCCGTCCACGGAAACCATAGATGATCCGTCCCCAGTTTAATTATCTTAATTAAATCATTATAATTATTTTGTTTAGCCGTCTACTTACTGATTGAAATAATAAAACTTAAACACCTGAAAATAAAAGTCCAAATAAAGAAAATTTTGAGCGCTTACAATTAAAAATTGTTGAAAAGATATATAAAGCTCATTTTTTAATATACTTCTTTATTTTTCTTTTTTTTTTTCTTTGTATATTATAAGTTGTATAATCTGTTTGACGGACATTGCAAAAGACTACTGGTACGTTCTTTCTATTGTTCTTTTCCAGTTTTTTTTTTCGTTTTAAAATGTTCTTGTATCAAAGCGAAAAATTTTCAAATGTATTAAAATATGAAAAATTATTTCTTTCGTCGTTTACTTTAATTCTTCGTTCCTTTCTGTTCTCTTTCTTTTCTGTTCTCTTTCTTTTCTGTTCTCTTTCTTTTCTGTTCTCCTTCTTTCGTTCGTTTCTTGCGTATTTCTCATTTGATTTTACATGATGAAGGAACATTGTCAGTGTGGTAAGAGTGTGTATGGGTGGGGAGAGGGGTTGGGGGTTGTGCTACAATTTGATAGCGATCGTTGTACTTGAGTTCGACTGAAACATGAGAAAAAAAATTTAAACACATTCAAATCGGTGGTTTCTAGAGTGTCTTTGGACTATTTTTTGAACAGTGGATTGCTATAAATATCATTTCATATCCCCCCTTCTTTTTGGCCAATGCCGGGGAGACACTTTCTCATATATTTTTTTTGCGAAAACGATGTTTATTCTAGTATCATAATTATAGATTTGGGTGATTTTTACTTTAGTTCATGTTATTTTATATTTATGGATCGACGAAATAGAAAAAACTTGCTTAATTATAGGCCCCCGGAGTATATTTGAGCTATATTCCAATGTTAAATATTTGCCCATTTTCCAGTTATTTAAAGTATCTTTTCAACAAAATTTGTAGACGACCACAACAAAAAAAAAAAAAAAAAAAAAAAAAAGAAAAAAAAAGAAAAAAGAGAGAGAGAGAGAGAAACTTAAACGTGTAAGTTTCGATGTCCGTACCATTTACATTTATTGATTGTTTAACGCACTTTCAGGTTCTGTAAGTTCGAACATGTTTATATTATAGTATTTGTTTTTATTATATAATTAAAATTTCCGGTAAAATTGAGAAATTGTGATGAAAGATACAATAACTACTTGAATAGGACCCATTTTCAGACATAAAATAAACAGCAAACCTGCTTTACGAAGTAAATGACAAAAACTTCGCGATTGTCTGTACAAAATGAAATCCATAATACTCCAATCAATACGGAATCGAATCGAATTAAATATATCAGAAAATTTGTGATACAATAATTATGCATTTTTACAAAACATCTTTTTAAACTATCTTTCGTGTCAACACTTCTTTGTCTTCCATTATTTCACTCCATATCTATGTCAAAATGATGAAAAAAAAATTAATTTTAATGACGGAGGGACCAGACTCGTCTGCAATTTTTAATCTTTAATGTCTTTTATTGACTAAGTTTTACGTCTTGAATAGTTAGTAACCCCCACCCCAAACCAATCTGATTTCGACGAAAAAAAAAAAGTGATAAAGAAACAGAGATGAAAATACACAATTTTTTTTCTTTTTTAACCATTGTTTAACTTTTCTGCTAGAGCTTCGTCTTGTAATTGTTTTAAAGTTGAAAGGACGTAAAACATACAATAAGAGATACTATTGTGGATAAATAACATACTCCAATACACAAAACCACATGGAGTACCCCCATTAAGTACACTAATTGTCAAACTAATGGTAGACGGTGATAGAAAACAACATAATTAGTTGTTTTATGGATAATTATCACTTTATACTACATATTCATTGTGGACGGATCATCTGGGGACGGATTGTCTGGGGACGGATCGTCTTGGGGACGGAAAGACCTGGGGACGGATTTATTTGTCCTGCTACCTGTGTATTGTATACATGTCTGTGGTGTTTAAAAAAAAATCTTTGGTTTAAAAACCACTATTAGCTTAATATGGCGGATGGTAGCCCAATGCCAATCAAGCATTCTGTTGAGACATCTCTAGTTGAAATGCGCATATGGCGCAACGAAGTAATAATACCTGTAATGGAATAAGGCCAAACCTATTTTTTCTTTGTTAAGCATCAGGCCAAGCGATGAAAATCTGTCTACCTGTCCGTTAAAATACCTTAAGAGTAAGATTTTATGGTAGTGAAGCAAAGAATGTGGCAAAAATGATTGTTGTTAGTCATTTAGTTGATTTACAGATAAGGTACAATTATAGAAAAGGAGTGTTTGTTTGTTTTTTTGCAACCAATACCCCGAAAACCCACCCGCCCGCTGACACTTAACAAAGAAAAAACTTGGTGTGGCCTAAAACAATGTGACCATTTTAATATTGGCAATGATGATATAACAATCGTCTTGTAATTTTGTAAATAATAATCTACAAGAACATAAAAGGGAATGCATTTACATATTAAAAATTGTGAAAAATTCTAATACTATAAATCAGAAAAAAAAACATGCATTGTCAATTCTAAAATGATTTGATTTGCTGTCAAGAAGGATTAAATAAATTAGATAGAAGGTTTCAATTGTGAATTACAAAATATTTTATCAATATGCCATTTTAAGATAAGTCAGAATAAATCCTTCTTCGTAGTTGTTGAGATGAGAAATTAAAACTAACAATCTAAATGACATCTTTAAGGTGGGTCCCTACTCGAACCGTTATAGGTTTTTCCTTCTATGCAGCATGTTTGGAGCGATATCTTGATCATTTATAAAAATGTATACCTGTTTATGATTTTTCTTCATCTATGGACATTATCTTATGAAATAATGCAAAATGAAGAACTTCCATCAGGTATTTTATGCAAAAAAGTAGGATATACTATATATTCTGAGTTGAAATTGCGATGAAATTATAAAGGGGTACCCTTATGTTTGGAGCCATATCTTGATCATTTATAAAACTGTGTACCTGTATGTGTTTTTTTCTTCATCTACATACATAATTATATAAAATATATATAAACGAAAAAAATTCATCTGTTTTTTTTTTCTGCAAAAAGTTGGATTTAGTATATACTATTGGTAAAAAATGTCATGAAATTATAAGGGGGTACCCTTATGTTTGGAGACTTATCATGCTCAGATTTATGTTTGAATTTTATTTTATGTTTTACATTTCTTCTATATGACTTGTTATCATAAAATAAAACAAAACAAATAAAATATTATTATCATAACTGAATTTGGAGGGTTCAAAAGCATATGCTGGATATTTGATATTCCTCAATCTTAATGTGCAAGGGTACCTTTCTATAATATACTATATCTTTAACGAAAAAACAATTACATATCTATGTCTGTGTTTTATTTCTCATTTGGACCATAGTGTTCAGGAAAAAACCCTAAAATACAAATTTCATCTGTTAATTCTTTGAGTAGGGACCCACCTTAAGTAAGATGGTCGTTCGTTAACGTAGTTTTCATTGATTAACTATTCATTCAACTTATTAAGTGCATAATTATCCGAATTATACTGTACAAAATCCATAAACAGTTTATCTACATGGACATGTGTACACCAATTATACAAGATCTAGCATATGTTGTTCTTATTTCCAATATCTTCAGTCATTTGACCTGAAATATACCTCAGTCTCCTTTTGATAGGAATTTTATGAAAGATCCAAGAGCTGCAAATTCGTAGGACATAATAGGAAATTATTCATGCGAAGGTAATTCTTATTGATCGGATCAGGTCGGAATCGGATGAGCATGCTAATTCCGTCTTCTATGATATCAATCAGACGTTGTGTGTTTGTAAATGCCAATGATATGTCATGAGGGAGTCATGCTATAGTCTGTGCTAGCCACTTTGACGACAATGATCGGAAAACGGAACTCTTGAGAAAAATAACGGTAATGGTACGTGTTACTAATAAATTGTTGCACTTAGTACAATGTCAGCAATTAGCGATGTTGAGGAGCATGGGGAAACTTTGTTTGAAAATAACGAGTGAAATTCAATAATCGGATGAACTTGACAGCATATAAAATAACGGATGCGAACATTGACCTAGAAGTCCCTAGTGACGAAATGAAAAGGCATTATCATCCAATAAAGCTTTAACCATTCCGATACAGACAGCGTTTCTGCGTTTTCTTTCGAAAAATACTTTGCTCATCTCTATATAGTATATAGACAAATATGAATTGTTGTGTATGAATATGTATGAATCGGCGCCAGGAAAAATCACTTTGGCTTTGTTCAATCTGTTTGACATTAAGTACTTCTAACGAGGACTATATAACCGAAACACGTGTCTAGTACAATAATATTGGTACTATAGACCATATATTTCAATACTGACAATTGTCAACGTTTCTTTTGTGACGGGTACACGAATTTGTAGCAAGAAGGAGATGCTTACGTTTCCCGAACATCTAATTTCTTTGCCCTTATTAGCGTCCATTTTATGCAGAATATATGATTCTTCTTTGTGTATGTTGTTTTGTGTTTTCTATGGTTGTTACTTTATCAAAATGACAAGTTTTTAAGTTTATTTATTTCTCATCATGAACATATTGAGAAAATATATACATATTGAATACAAATCACAAAACAGGAATCAATATATCAGGACGTATGATTTCCATTTCTTATGTCTACATATACATCTCAATGAAGATTCCTCCTAAACTCTAAAGGTAGGGAATAGAATCAAGATATCCATGACAAATATGGATAATGACCATATCCCAATACACAGTACAAAATCGATAATTCAGAAAATAATAAACCGAAGGCATACAAAACCAGGATAAAACAAGAACCAAACAAGCAAAGAAAACCTCCACCATATGAAAAGAAGCGAACTCCCAATATGCGAACTCCACCATATGAATAGAAGCTAATTCCGAATAACTCCCAACTCCCATGCAATTGGACGTTCAAGGCTATTTCAATTATTTAAAAGTTTGCAATTTAAATCAAATATTGTGCTCATTGATCAGTGAATACAATTCAAGTATAAAATCCAATCTCAGAATCAAAACAGTATAATTAATACCAATGGACAAACAAGACCTTGTACACCCCCAAGAAAAAACAAATCAAAACAAATCAAAAACAACTAAATCATTCTGCAAAAGAGCAAAAGTAATTCTCAAATGGAGATGAAATCCCGGAAAGCTTAAACATCAGCTGCTTGAAAGCATCACTTTATCAGTTAGTCATCATGAATATCATTTTGCTGTTTCGGAGACTTGTCATTTAATTAAAAAATATCATCGAAATTAAAGGAGATCTTAGCACCATCACTCTACTGGTTTTTTGAACAAAGATCTTATTTGGATATGTACCAAATCGATCCTACAGGAAATTTGGAGCCGCGCACTCACTGCAAAGTAAATGCACAATTTTTGAATAAATTTTGACTGTGTCTGAAATTTACTTTGGCTTGAAGCATCACTGATGAGGATTTATTAGCCGAAACAAGTGTCTGGTGCATACTGAATTGGCTTGAATTTTTAATCAAGAAGTTATAAAGTTAGAACAGAACACAAGCTTCCATATTATCGCCACTTCCGACTGAAAGGTCAAAACATAGGGACGTATCAAAGTCTATATAAATGGATTGGGCAATTTTGATCTAAGCATCTTTCATTGTGCACAACGTGATGGTATAGTGTTTTATCGTTATGTTTCATTGCGTCGTCCAAATCTTATGTAGATATAAATAATAATCTTTTAAAGGAAATACGCTTAGCAGATATCCCGATGGATATGCCGCCTTTGCAGGTCAATAAAAGCCTGCAATTCAAGACAACTGTATTAAATCATACGGAAATAAACCAATAAACAATAAGAATATCCAACTCAATCCTCAAAGGTGCTGATGCATGCAAGAAATATGTAAATCAATGAAATAACCACAAATAATATGAAAGCACGATGCATATGGATTTTTTCTGACCTTCAGGATAGGGCAGTCTTTTAGTTATATCCTTTCCAGAGGCACATAGTTTATATGTACTAAGATATTTTGATAAAGGTGAAATCATAAAGTAAGGTTTACAATTTAAAAAACAATTGTGAACACTGTTTGATGCGTTTAGGCATCGTTATGGTAACCAATGGCCTGTTAGTCTCTGGGTGTGATGTTATTGTTGTTTATCAATAGTACTGCGCTGTCTTGGAAATATACTTTTAACGGTCTGTCAATAAATTCTATAAATTTGAATCGGAATCTTAGACATTTTGAATACTCATTTTGTATTCTGAATTTGATCACTGCAACACCGTCATACTTGAGATCCCCATTAACACTACCCTATGATTACTTTATAGGTTGCATTACAAGATGCCAAAGAATCATTGCTATTATTGATGGTAAATCGCTGATGATGCAAAACTTCAACGGGACGTCACAGTAGCAACCCAAGTTATTGGAATATGATTCCAGTTGCCTAATGGGCTTTTAACATAGGGGATCTACTTATAATGTAATTAAACAGTATCAATTCCTTATGATGACATTCTACCTGCTTGTACTATCTGCTAGTGCCCTGCTTTACGTGTTATTTATAGATGGCTGTAGGTGTTGACATTCATAACAAGAATATCTTGGCATCTATTCTGAGGGATAGGGGAATCTGATACGAGCTTACTTTCATCTTTTATCGAAGGTATCTTTTTCTAATGTGAGTGAATGCCAAAGGTATAAGCTACGTGACCCTGTCTTTGATGGCCTTGATCGACATTGTAGAATATTTTGAAGACTATTTTGAATATTTTTGAATTTGGAGCAAACAACAAAAGATGTCACCATAATAAATATAATCGAACTCCCAATAAGGGAGTGAGTCAAGGTGCCCATGAAGAGTCAGCATCCCCTGCTTGCATGCAACACCCGTCGCTTCAATTCGGCAGATATGTCACATCCTGTTACTTCAACCATGAAAGATAAAGTATGTTCTAGGGTCGGATGGTTCCAATGGTCTAAGACAGAATATCATCTACTATTATGGACAATGGGTCATCAAAGCGTATGACGAGTTCCCCATATCGACCGTAGAACTTCTTCAGTGACCATGTAAGTCGTCACAAACGTATCACTGACTGAGAAGCTTATCCGAGTGACGCTTGACTCTCAGAACATAATCTGTCTATTTGTTACTTGCTCTGGCATAACGTATCAAGATGTATTGAGATATAAACACGCCATATGCAGGTGGTGAAGGGATATTGCTACTAAGAAAAAGAAAGTGCGTAATGCTAAAATTGAAGTTGTCACGTTTATCATAGAGTGAGGTGTTCATGTGACCATCAGTTTCGTAGGACAGCATTATGGATTATTTATCTCTCATGGTTTCTTTGATTTCAAGCTCCGAATGATATATTCTGCTGCGGTAACCCGCGAATTTGGAATTATTGATGGACAGTACATCATCTATTTATCTGTTTTTGAAGTGACAATTAAGAGCTATTTTTCCCCTCAGAGATTGAACGAATTCAGCTTCGTACGAGTAAAAAATAAACCGTGGACATGGACAATTGATTCCCATTGGAATGCTGCCTATTTGTTGGAAGACCTTTTTCTCCAAACACAACAAAAATGTTGTCGATCAGGAAGTTTAACATATCAATAGTATCTGTTTCAGTGTACTTATTTTTAGAATCATTCCTCTTTTGACAAAGTAGGTCTTGTCATAGTCTTGTCATAGTCTACAACAATTTATTTTATTTTTATATTTTTCGATTGCCATTTTTTGCTTGTAAAGGCATTACTAATAATTTTCAATTTTGAATGGGGATGAGAGATATCTGTGTAATGTGACGAGTTAGATCGAATGGACTCTATTGAAATGACTAGAATTCAGATGTTCTACAAGTTCCTTTGAATCTTTAAAATCCACATCTGGGGAATATTTATCGGTAATTACACAATTCTTAGTAAAGGTACAGAGTACAATTTGGTACGAATATGTTGTAGGTATAAAGGTTCTTTCAAAAATGGTCATGAAAGGAATTTCTATATACCTTTGTATGTCATACGTTGAGAATTCCAAACTCATTAAATGAGTGAACCAATTATCTCCCATTATACATCTAATGCCTTAGGAGAAAAGGGGGATGCGTTTGGCGTCCTCCTCATTTGGGATATACGGAGGATAATTGGTTGGCGAACAAAAAGAGCCTGGAAATCATAATAATGATAGTATACATGTTCTGAAAGGATTTCAATAAAAATTACGAGGGCTGTCCGTAAAGTTCGTCGAAAAAGTCTTAAATTCAGGAAAATTAGAGTCAAAGATGTTTATGTTCAGTATATTTATTACCATATACTATTTGCGAATTACAAAATGTAAACGATTAACATATTTTGATTTAATTATCATAACTATGACTTCGTAATTAGACATAGGATGGTGACCCTGAGCACGGTGAATTTTTACCGAGATATGCTGCTTATGTTTTTATTCATTTCATTTGCGTTTGTGAAATTCCGCGGATAAAACGATAATTTTTACATTGTGATGTTGACAATGGTTATGACATCACACATGCAAAATTTGAATGTTCAAAGTTTCAAGATGACAGAGAAAACCGGATCTGAAGGTAATAAGACGTGATTGTCATTGTTCGAAAAAAATGACGTTATCTCGAGAGGCGGAGCAGATAGAAGTGATAAAATTTTGTAAAGGCTTCAGAAAAACACCGACAGAGACCCATAGATTCCTTAAACAGTCGGAAAAAATGATAAAACTAGTGATTCGCATGTCTTCAAGTGACAAAGAAGATTTTTGGACATTAGGGACAGTTTGCAGGACGGTATGCGATAGGGAAGACTTTCTATAAAAGAAAGAAGTGCTTTTAAATGAAAAACGTGACGTGATTTATAGCGATCGGCGACTAACAATTCGGGAAATTGCAGGTAACTTTGAAATAAAAAAACGTCCATAAGATCTTATCCCATGATCCAACAACGAGTCATGTCTATGCTTGATGGGTTCCGAAAATCATTAGGAATCTAAACTCAGCAAGGAGAGTAGAATTGTCAAATAGCTTATAACGGATAGCGTCATGGATTCTCATGCTAGTGCTCCGGGTGTGAGGATTGTATAGAAATATAACCATTTGTTTTTTGTTTGAAATTTTGCAAATTATTGATATGAAACTTGAATTGAATAAAAATGATACTTTCATTTATTTTACTCTTGTTCGCTATCTTCAAAGTAGTCCATGAAGGTCATACACCTTCTGCATGGTAATGCATTGTAGAATTTTTTCAGCATTTTTTAAACATACGGCTCCACGGGAAAGGATGTTGCAAAGTTGAAATGATTTGAAATAAAAAAAAATCGCAAAATAACGCAGTTCACTTTGGGAACTGGATAAACGCAATTTTGATTACTTTATCTTACAAAAAATTGTTACAGTTCAATGGATCTCGCTTAGTCGTAAATTTCGATAAGACGTATAGGACAGTCGGTGCACGCAATCAAGTATTTGTTCCCGTGACGTCATGACGCTGTCTATAGGCATCAATGTTAATGTCGGCGACGTTACGCTGAACGTTGTAAACGTCCCATCTAACATGTATTTTGTTGCATGAATTCACGACCGGATACAATATACGAAAATTTATGACTAAGCAAGACAGACAAGAAAGAACTATTCAATGATATGAATTTTATTTAAGTTTTTGAATGATAAAGTAGTGAAAATCACCGTTATGCAGTTTCCGAAATGAACATTGTGGACAGTGAATGAGCACGGATGGAAATACAGAATGCATAATCCTTACGGTACTTTTCGCACCTTTCTTCCTCAATAAAACACGTGTACAATTGCAATCTAGACGTCAGTAAAATAAGCCAAGAGAGGAGGGGCTTAGCCTGATACAGCGGCACACTT
Organism: Pinctada imbricata; assembly: GCA_033119305.1. Classification (NCBI taxonomy): domain Eukaryota; kingdom Metazoa; phylum Mollusca; class Bivalvia; order Pterioida; family Pteriidae; genus Pinctada; species Pinctada imbricata. Next base: position 14,562,502 of record VSWD01000014.1, on the reverse strand, counting down.
CATGTCCCCTACTTGCGAGATTAATATCACCAATTGTTGACTGAGACAAGAGAATCTCATGGCATGACGTTACGTTCTATGACGTCATAATACGTCATTTAAAAGGTATTTCAACTTTATTTACAAATATTTACATTATGTCACAGTGCTGTGATCGCTCAAACAAGTTTATCTGGTCCATTTTAAATTGATTCAAAACAAAGAATGGAATTTTGCAAAGTAATAAGTTTTCAATTTCTTCTTAAAATTTTCAAGGTTTTTTGATTGTCTAATATCCAATGGAATATTATTCCATAATTTAAGACCGATCGTGCTGAAACTTCTGTCTCTGAATGTCTTACGTTTGATGTACGGTACTAAATAACAGCCTTCTGCTGACTTAGCGGATCTTAACCTTGGATTTGGACGTTGAATGATCAAATGATCAGTCAAGTACGCAAGAGCTTGACTTATAAACAGTTTTAAACGATGGTTTATATCTTGAAAGTGATTCTTGCTCAGACAGACTAACCTCAGACAGTACATGCTTTGTTGATATTATAACCATTTTCGTGCGTGACGGCGGGTGCGGCTAGCCAAAAAGGGGATGATAACACCTCCCGAAGACCTAGTCCCACCGTTAGCTTGAAAGGGATCCGTCGTTGCTCAATTTGGTACTCTATTGTGAGTGCTGTTGAGATTGTCGTCAGGATCTCCTTTATCTTATTTGCTTTAATAGGCAGCCTAACTGTCAAATTTCCGTATATCTAGAACTATTTTTTTTTTTGTTAACATGCCTCTTATATTTGTTCAAATGCGACTTATCTATGTCTAATGCATCTCAATTATCTTGCATTTCAACAAAATTATCTTGCATGTTAACATACAATTATCTTGCATGTCGACATACAATTATCTTGCATGTTAACATACAATTATCTTGCATGTCGACATATTAGCAACTCTGAAGCGTGTGATTATCTAACTCGCGACATCGCGCTCTACTTTCTGGTTCTAGATTGACATCGTCTATTTATCGAGTTCTCCAAAGTGCCGGATCATTAAAGATAAAGTTTGATTTATTACATGTGAAGAAGTAAAATCGAACGGTCATTTCTTAGGAACGCAGAGTGACAATTTAGAGCTAATTCCTTTTCGTGCAAAGAAGCCATAATGTACATGTTTTCAGGATGTTTATGAATCCTCTATCCGTATTTCGTGATTTTAGGAACACATAGTGACAATTTAGAGCTAATTTTTCACCGTGCAAGGAAACCATGAGGTACATCTATGTTTCCAGGACAATGTTTATGAGGAAAAAACTATTTCTCTATTGCTATCCTCGTAATTATTAAGGAGGAGAGTATAAATGTAGAGCTAATTCCTTTTCATAGAAGGAAACGCTAATCTACATGACTCAAGTTTGTTTATGAATGGGACGCTTAGTTTTTTCCATCCATATTTCGCGATGGAGTGTTAAATCGAACGGTCACTTATCAGGGAAGCAGACTACCGATTTTGAAAGAGCTAATTTCTGCTCATACAAGGGAACTGTAACCAATGTTTCCAGGGTGTTTATGAACGAGAAGCCAGTTTTTTTTTCATGCGTAATTTACATACTGTATCATAAAAATGAAAAGAATAAGGTCGAACGCGGTCACTTCTTTAGTACCTTAAATAGTGCTAATTGCTCATCGTGCAAGGCAACAATAACATCAAGGATGTTTATGAAAGGGAAGCTAGATATTTTTTCCATCCGTATTTCGTGATTATGGTAGTAGTTTGCCTGAACCTTAGGCCTTTCTGTTAGATCATTATATTATTGACTGACAAAATCGTTATAAATGTCGGGAGACGCGGTGCTTATGTTTTGTGCTACATAGAGACATTATGCTTGTAGACTTCAGCGATGACGGGGACGGCGGTGTAATACATGTCATAATTATTTTTCTAGGAAAGTGTCGGAAATTTGTGTGTGGAGTTTTGATTTACTGGCAATGGATGGAATGCGGTCAGAAATTTGGAACGCATGGAAGATAGGTGTAAAAGCAACAGTGACATATGATAGCAAACAGAATATTTGCTTCCTGTTGCTATGCACTTAGCTTCTTGTATTTCTTATTCAAAACTTAAAATTTTCTAAATTCTGATAGAAGTTGGAAGTTGTATTATAACAGTAAACGATAGAGCTTTCGGCATGTGTAAATAAGTTACATCGTTTGATTAACGAGTACTTGTTGCGCCAAACATCTCCAGTGCATTTTAAAATCATTTGAATTTGACCTTAAACTGTGATTGAAACTTTGACTTTAAGCTGTGTCACTGTTGTGAAAACAAACTTTTGTCAGTAATGTACAAATTGGAATCACAGCATCAATGTTGGACATTCAATTTTACGCTTAGTAGAACGCAGTGAAGATATTCTGTGGATTTCATTGGTGGAGGTTTCTGTGACGTACAATTTCTTAACTTGTTCAAATGATCCTTTGAATATGAAGACTTTTTTGGTATATTGACTACATGTTTCGATTCATGGTTAACATCTTAAGAAAACTAAAGATGTTTGGGATGGAAATTATGAACAACTTTTCTCATGCCATGACCGGAAATGGAGAGTCGTCTGCTGAACCAGATGCAGAAACACCTCTTATGAGGAGAAGGGAACTTCCACGATACGATACTAAAGCAAATATTAGGCCAGCTTCCAAGGTAATTGAACTCTAAATATCATAGTTATAAACGGGAGTTGTGTAAGATTTAACGCAACCAGTAGGAAATAACGTCCTTGTCAAATACGACTGAATTTTCACTGTTATATATCGGGTCACATATTAATGTCGGAATCGGTTGCACATGTGTGCCCCTCAATTTCTGTATTTGCCATTCGTGTTTCATGTTTTTGTGCGTCTGTTTACATTGTTTGTAAGACCGTCCTGTCTGGGTGTTGTTGTTTTTCGTTGTCCCATGCTGTTTGTTGTTTCGTCTGATTTCGTTGTATCCGCTGTGGTCAGTGCAGGGTAATTTTGTTCGAGACCTCTATCACATTATTCAATTTTACTAATTGCCCACTTGACGGTATCCTCCCTATTGCTTAGTCGTGCTTCGCAGAGGATTGCCGCGACTGAATGTTAACACCTTCAATTTACTACTGTGACGTAAAAAGCATTCGTCTCTACCTGTCTGGAACGCTATCTATAAGAAGCAGTCTTTTTCTGCTTTCCTTTATTAACTAGTAACCAGCTATATGATTTTTTAAAGTTGTGTTTCCTTTTTTTAATATTGTGTTTTATGGAAAATAATCATTTGCGTTTTGTTCTAGTTACTTCAATTTTGTGTTGTGCGATGGAGTATGGTTCTGTCTATCTTAAACGTCTTCAAATTCAAATAACATCATTTAAGAACAGATAAATTTGCAGCATGGACCAGACATGCACGTTTCGGGTACTTAACCCTCGTCAGTGATCCTCAATCTAAACTTTGTAATATGGCCAAAGATTGTGAGAATTATTAGGTCCAAAAAAAATACCAAAATACGTAGCAGGATGGGCGGGATATGATGCTACAAGACCCACGTTTTAGAAATTTCAAGAAATTTTGGTATGCATTGAAGAGACGATCAACCGAAGTTGATCCATCGTTATCATCGGTGTTCGATCTATTTCTGTCACATTTTAAAGCAGTGTTTTTGTGCTTTTGTTATATATTTATAGCTTTATATTTTTTTATATTACACGGAATAAGGGACGTTCTGTCTGGACACAAGTACATACGAAATGAGGGGCGTACTATCCCTTGTTCCGTCTGGACACAAGTACATATTTGTATATCAAGACGGATTAAGGGCTGTACTGTCCCTTCCGCTGGGTTAAAACACGTAGTCACTTGTACCTTTTTGTGCTGTTAATATCTTTTTTTTTCTCCAAGTGACGTGCATTCGCCCTTTATTTGATGGATCCTACATTGTCTAAATAGTGAACGTGTTTGCTTTCACCCCTTGTGTGCTTTATATAGTTGTATATTTGTATATAGTTTAGTTAAGTTGCTTTATCATTTGCGATACAAAATATTTACAATAAGTTATGAACAAATACAATAATCATAAACAATGTGTTATTTTTTATTCTGACTGATGTGTTTCATATTAATTTGTGTTTGTGCTTCATGTTTTTGTGTGTCTGTTTTCACTATTTCTTTGAGCATTTGGTATTTGTGATGTTACGAGTTCCGTTGGACCTCTGTTGATTGTTGAAGTTTGTTCCTCTGACGTCAAATGTATTTAGCATCCTGTGGGTGTCAGTACAAGGTAGACTATTTGGAGATCCCTTCCATTTTCTTTCTATCTCTTTACATTATTTATTTAAGAATATTCATTTTTTGGCAATGATTTATAACGTACAATGAATTTACAATGAATTTAAGATTTCTGTAATGTGTTGTCTAGGAAATTGCTTTATGCTCATCAAACCCAAGGGCGGATCAAGAGAGGGGTAGGGGTCACGGACCCCAGCCCCGGAATCACCTAAAAAGTACCATCCCCCCAAATTATTCCCGTCTGACTGTGTACCTTTTCAAAAATCATGGTCTCAACTCCCCCTCCCCTTTATCCCTGACGGGGTAAACCTACCTCAAACAAATTTCTAGATCCACCAATGAAATTGATGGATATTCCTTACTCAACGCGTCGATGACAACACAAAAACGCGGACAGAGTTCAAACTACTGGTTTAATTCTCTATTGAACACAAGGAAGCTTGAATGGGGATTGTGAATTGTTCCGTGTACGAATAATTTTCTCATGAATACATCTCAAAAGTAATGTCGTTCAAAGTGATAGAGATCAATTCTAGGAAGAATCAAATCGGTTAGCATCTTATTTGATCCTTGAAAAGGGCATTTGCTTCAAGAGGTATGATACTTTTGATGTATTTAGCTATGCAATCTAATTCTTAAATGGAAAAAATACCAAACACGATCATCTTCCTCTCCCCTCTAACCCCGATATATGTTGAAACGAACTAAACAGTAATAGGGGTTATTTTTATGGTTAGAATAATAAGTTGCTAATGCGAAATAACACTTCTCAGGAACATGTTTAGGTTCATATCATTGCTATTGGCAACAAAAGTTAACAGCAAGAGAGAACTTAAGAAAAGTTTTATAATTGAAGAATGAAAACTTTAATCAAAACGTGAATTATTTATACATGCATTCAGGTGCATGGTCAGTAAAGGCTATTGAAATGGTCAGCGATAAACGATTATACATGTATGTAAAATTAATGATAGTTTATCATATTTAAAGAAACGATATCAACATTTTCGAATTTGAGTCAATGAAAAGCATCACATGTGTAATGAAACGAACATTCAGGGATGAATCCCCTTAGAAGATTCCAATAAAGAAAAGCAAATTGACCTACATTTAAACCTTAAAAGTATGAACAACAGTTTAAATAGAACATCATGTAAGTGATACGGTTTTCATACAAGGAGTTCTGTTGCAAGACATTCCCTGTGGTACCAAATGCTTGACATAGAAACCACCTGCATCATGTAGTTTTACCTTCTTAGGTGACAAAACCACACGACGCTCTGACTTTGATTGTTTTTTATAACACTGAAATAAACTTATCAGTTTTCTAAAAATAGAATAGTTTTCAATTTCATCAGTATTCAAAAGTAATGCAAACTTTCATCATTCAATACCCGATATGATGTTGAAAAAATGGTTCTCTTAATTTCGGGATCGTTCATATGAATAAAAAAAAAACGAATTATTTGATTTAATTCTTTTGCATTCTGATCCCCCGGATTGATCTCCCCTGGTTAATAGCTACGTTATCCATCATGCGAATTTATGATCGATTTTGCCGCGGAATTACATGTTTTATTATGCGGAGATCATGCAATATTTGGTAGAGAAGAGTGCTGACCTTTTATATTGCATATGAACGCATGCCCTGGGGAATTGTCGATGATTCAATAGACCGTAATTGAATATCATTTTATATGTAAAAATATAGCAGAAGAGTATCTGTGGCTTGTACTTTTGTAAGTTCTATGATTGAATATAATTTTATATGAAAAATAAAGTAAAGAATGGCTATGGGTTGCACTTTTGTAAGTTCTATGCTGTCTCATTCTACCATTGAAAAAATTCCGAACGCTAACAACTAAATTTCGCAGATAAAGAAGGACGGGTTTTGGATCAGGATGGACAGGATATCCTGGATTTTAGAATATAAATCATATAATCTTCTATGTAAAACATTGAAAGAGTAGCTAATGAGTTAAAGAAGATCCTGACGATAATCTCAACAGCACTCATAATAGAGCACAAAATTGAGCATCGATGGACCCCTAGCAAGCTAGATGTGGGACCTGGTGCCCGGGAGGAGTAAGCATCCCCTGTTGGCTAGCCGTATCCGCCGTCGATGTTCACGCACGGAAATAAAAACATATAAAAACATGCACTGCACAGTCTGAGGTTATGTTTATATAGAAAGTGCTATGGTGACAATGTCAAGTCATATAATGAAAATTGACCCTTCCGATTGCGGGAAAAAAAATGCAAAATTTCGTGACGTCACAATGCTTTTACCTCGGCCAAACAAGCTTAGAACCTCGGTCAAACATCAAAATTGCATTGTGACTTCATGGAAGTTCTCTAATTTTTCCCGCGTTCGGAAGGGTTAATTGAAGTGTTCCAATTCGTTGCCGCCTTGAACAACATTTCATTGCACCAGAAACTTCCTTAGCAGTTCAGTGGTACTTTAAGCCAAAACAGTTTTTAGTAGCACTATCTACATGTAGTTTATAATCTATATCGTAAGGAGTGCGCGAATCCAAATTTCCTGTAGGGTCGATTCAGTAGAGTAGATAAATAAAACCGATGGCCGAAGAGCAATTGAGGGATTGTGCTAGGATGTTTACCTCCTATTATTTCGATTTTATTTTAGTATAATATGGTGTCAAATTGATAAAGCACTAATACGAAGCTTCTTTTAGGCAACAGAACTGTAAGTACGTATTTGTGCATCGTTTCATTAGCGTCGTAAGGCGTAGGTGGATACTTTCTAAATGGGTAAATTATTGCAGCTGCTGCCAAGGTGTTCAACTATAATATTATGGCATACTAAAGCCCCATCCAATCAACACACTCTCCTTTACTGAAGATGCCATATGTATGATCCTGCATCTAAAATAAACTGAGTGTTATAATCATATATTCAGCTTAATGACCATTTCTCGCCGACTTGCAAAATATAGCTAAAACACTACAAACACCGGGAATAACAAAAATCGCTATTTCGGGAACGTTATCGTAAATCGAAACCGAAGTAAAATCTGGCTCATTTAAAAACTGGATTATCGAGACTGTCACATGTACATGTATGAATTTGCAATCTGTACTTTACAAAATCTTGATAAAGCCATAAATCTGAAATAACCAGTACCAAAAGTCATCAAGCATAACTAATCAAAGAATAAAAATGGGGAGGGGGGGGGGTTGAAGACAAATAAAAAAAGAAAAGAAAGAAAACCAAATAAAGTAAATAGTATGAAATAATAACTACGTGAGAAGAAATTAACCAAAAACTTAACCATAATGTGAATTTCAAAATCTCGATAGAACGAAGTTACCAAAACCAACATTCTGAAAACAGTACATCTTGCATCATCATAATCATATATGGCAAATAAAGTAAATTTTTCAAATAAAGACAGTCTAAGTGAGGTGAAAGTATCTACAAAAACTTGGAGTGAGAACAGGTGTCCGAAAAGAGTTAGCATCTCCTGTAAAGCAGCATGCCTCACTCGTCATCTCAACTCAGTAGTGCAATGCAATCCAGTATGACTTTACTATTGATTCTATCAAACAGATTAACTAGAAGACCCAACAATTTTTGATTATGTTTTATTCTACAGAAATTTTGTGACGGATTTAACATGATTACAGTATATGAAATGTTTGAAGTTGTAACCTCAACTCCACAGAATAGATAAGTTCAACTTGTCAAGTCCAGTACGTTATTTCTTTCGAAAAAGATCTTACAATCAATTCGGTCATTAGCAATCAGACTATGATGAGATTGCTTTTTTATCAGATTCAACGTGCATACATAAGATGCTTACTCCTTAACTCGATAATTATGTCTGTCTTCTATTAAGACATATTCTTTTCAATTGTCAAAAAAGATTTCGAGCCCGAGATCAACTCCTACGGGCTGTGCCGAATTCTCTAAAGATGTTTCACAATGGATTTGGAATTTTTGTCACAATGATATCCGCCTCGGAAATAATTGAGACACGTTGCGAGCGTAAATTATTCAGTTTTTATGAAAACTCTTCAGTGAACAGGACATTATCAAGACCCTGCTTTGTTCACTGATTACAATGTACATTAAGTTTTTGTGAAAGAAAGGTTTGTATCTTTAGCTTCATCGAGCACTCTATGACCATATTCCGTCAGACCAGTGTAGTATTACGCATATCTATTCAGCCCATATTAACGGCGTCTTATTGTTTCAAAATACATGTAAATTACGTACGATCTGAGGTCAGGCTAATCAGAAAGGGAAAAATCGTTATTAATAAGCAGAGAATTGGCCCAAAATCTACATATCAAACCATTGGTGGTTCATGGGTTCTGTCTCGCGGGGTCTAACGCTGGCCAAGAAACTAACACGGTGCATGACCACGGCAACCATTGTGAAGCCAAGGAAATCATAGGCGGATCTAGATATGTTTAAAGGGGGGGGGGGTTCCAAGACGTCAGGCGGGGTGGATGGGGTGCTTGTAGTTTGAATAAAATATACGTAAAAACGGAAACGAATATCAAAATTTTGGCAGTTCAGGGCAGAGGGGTTCTTGACCCCTGTAACCCTGTAATCCCCCTCTACACCCGCGCTTTGAAATCACGATGAATCTGACTAGTTTGGCTAGGGAAATGTTCCACGTTCACAAACAAGTAGTCTCAGAATGAATCCGATGTGTGGCCTATCTAGGGTACAGTCTGGGGTACTCAGGAATCATATTCTGTGGCATTTTATAAAAGTTTCCAACAATTTTCAACAGGTATGGTAAGTTTGTTGTAAAATTTGTTGTGTCACATTGTTGTTTTGGTTTGTCTTTGTGTACAAAGATCTTTTTCGAAGTAGGCACGAAGTTATGAATGCTTTTAATCACAGTTATGATCGATTTCTTTGACTATATATCTTCACCTTTATGTACAAGCTTTTTTATAATAATAGAAAAAACATTGAATATTTGAAACTAAGTAGTTGATGATCAGTTAGATATGTACATGGGCATTATGTAGATGAGTGTACCATTGTTAAACCTCTTCAAATTAAAAAAAAATAGCATCATTTTAAGAGCAGATAAATCTACAGCATGGAACAGACATACACGTTTCGAGTACGTAACCCTCGTCAGTGATCCTTAATCCAAACAATAAAATATGGCCACAATGTGTGAAAATTATGAATTATATAGATATATAGAAAGTACTTGAGCATTATGCTAATAAGTGTAACATGTAAGCTTCTGTTACTCATTATTATCCATTGGTTGCCATGTTTATGATTTGATAGTCAGATGTCTTCAGTGTACACTATATCCACCTTCAGTGTACACTACATCCAATTCAGTTTACACTATATTCACTATAATTATACACTATATCCACCTGCAGTTAACACTACATCCACCTGCAGTTAACACTACATCCACCTTTAGTGTACACTATATCCACCTTCAGTGTACACTATATCCACCTTCAGTGTACACTATATCCACTTTCAGTGTACCCTATATCCACCTTCAGTGTACCCTATATCCACCTTCAGTGTACACTATATCCACCTTCAGCGTACACTATATCCACCTTCAGTGTACACTATATCCACCTTCAGTGTACACTATATCTACCTTCAGTGTACACTATATTCACCTTCAGTGTACACTATATCCACCTCCAGTGTGCACTATATCCATCTTCAGTGTATACTATATTCACATTCAGTGTACACTTTATCTACCTTCAGTGTACATTATATCTACCTTCTGTATACACTATATCTACCTTCAGTGTACCCTATATCCACCTTCAGTGTACACTATATCCACCTTCAGTTTACACTACATCCACCTTCAGTGTACACTATATTCACCTTCAGTATACACTATATCCACCTTCAGTATACACTACATCCACCTTCAGTGTGCACTATATTCACCTTTAGTATACACTATATCCACCTTCAGTGTACACTATATCAATCCTCAAAGTAAACATTATTCATCTTCAGTGTACACTATATCCAGCTTTATTTACCTTCAGTGTACACTTTATTTACCTTCAGTGTACACTTTATTTACCTTCAGTGTACACTTTATTTACCTTCAGTGTACCATATATCCACCTTCTATTTTAAATTCTGGCATACAAAAGTCACAAATATTTTTTTCACACAGATATGCACAGTTGTATTTCTTCTGCAAAATCTACATTTATATCTGAATTGATTCAATGCAGTCAGAATTTAATTGGGAAATGTCCTTATCCACATCTCTAAACAGATACCGCAGTATGACTTCATCTAATTATTTATTTTCATCTATTTGAACTATTTTAAAATTGTACGGTACCGATTTCATTCCTTTGAGTTGCCCCAACTATAACTAATTTCGTATTCACGATTGGATTCTGTGGATATTATCTGAATATACATGAGATGCTTACTCTTCCTGGGCACCTGGTCTCACTCCCATATCGGGAGTTCACTTCTTTTCATATGGTGGAGGCTTTTGTTTGTTTGCATTGGTTCCTATTTTATCCTGATTTTGTATGCCTTCGGTTTCTGATTTTCTGAATGACCTTAGAATACTTTGTGTGAAAAATTTATTATTTGTTTTCATGTGCAAAAATACAGAACTTAAGCTCTCCGGTGTCATTTCGTCCATTGTGTATTGAAATTCTACATGTTTAAAGTTCTCCAGCGTCATTTCGTCCATTGTACGTTCATATCTTACCTTTCTTATCGTGCCTGAGTTGATGTTTATTCTTTTATATGAGCCTTTAAAGTGCGAAGTACGGTGTACGTCAACTTGAAAAATGTGTACCTCGCACTTCAGAAGTCATATAAAAGAAGTCTGGTACGATTCTAAAAGTAGAATTTCAACACATACCTTGTGTGAGTGTATTTGTTTTTGTTCATTGTGATAAAAATGACATTTTGCTTGAGTGCCGCAATCTCTTGGAAGTGCGAAGTCCGATTTACGAAGTCCGTGAACATGGAAAATTTCCACTAATACTGTCCCTTTCTCTCGTTCCTAGAGAAAGTTCTGTTGTTGTCACTGTAGCGGTGTCATGTTGGGGAACTCCTTATCATCATCTATTTGACATTTTCAATATATAACTTCCTCAAAGCATATAGAATGATGATATTATTCTTTTCTTCGAAACGAGAGTCGAGATACCAACCCTCTTAAAGCTAGCTGATAATACTAATGAACTTGAAAATAGAAAAAAAGAACACCGCACATGATGGTTGGGAACTTTATCTTATTTTGTTGCGCGACTTTATTAATTATTTTAACGTTATCATTGTCAGATAAGTGATTGAAGAGGAAGAATTTAATACATTTTTGGGGATGTTGAGCTATGTAGAGTAGTTAACTTACAAATGAAGCCAATTTCATTATCTCTATTATATATCGTTTTTAACCTTTAATGTTTTGTCATAAGAGATTTACGTACTTGTCCGCTCGATGAAACATCACACCCTAGAGTCTCGTCGTCCTTTGTTTTCCATTTTCGCTTCTAGCTTTATTGCACCCAAAACAGTCATTGCGTTGAGTGTTTTTCACATATCCATTACATAGTATTAAGTGGTGGACATTTACTTCATACGTCATTCCGTTTATTGGACGTGCAGTTGCATGCGTTTTGAACATTATGATAACCTACCCTGTGTCATCCTTAAAAAAGTGGTGCATGTCAAATTACTTGTCGTCTGCGGAGGTACTTGACGTCATATATTCTATATGTTCTATTTTTAACCGAGAATGTTTTCAGTACATAGAGGCATTGAACATGTTGACAGATTAATGCAGAAATGTTGGCGGTGTAGGTTTCCAATCGTGCACATGTGCAGCAATTATAAATAGACTTAGGATTGCACATCATTTAAGTGATCTATATGTCGGAGTATAAAACATAAGTGTCCACGTGTAGTTTCAGTTCAAAAGGTCAAGGTCAATGACGTTCTGAAATAGTGAGTCGAAATACTATGAAACTTAATCTTCAGTGTTTACACTATGTCAAAGAAAATCAAGAAAAAAGTGGAGCTTCAAAACCATTGTATGTGGTACTTCATCAAACTGGCAGCAAATCCGTTGCAGGTAAATCAATATTTTGAATAATTCTTGAAATATTAGCTAATTTAGAAGGGGGGTGTTGGGATCTGATATTGTTTTTCATTGACGGAATATTGGCCGTTCTATGGGAAATAGTGCCCAATTGACAGTCCGTCGCCTCTCATCGGGTACAGTGCTATTGTTCCATAGTCTCCGCATGATAATATATGGTCAATAAGATCCTGCTACGTCTTTCGATACATTTTTGGACATCTTAATTTTCATACTCTCTGGCCATATTACATTGTTTAGATTGAGAATCACTGACGAGGGTTAAGTACCCGAAACGTGCATGTCCGGTACATGCTGCAAATTTAACTGCTCTTAAATGATGCTATTTAATTTGAAGAAGTTTAACATTCCAATGTTTTATCATGTGATACACTTCTACTTTTTTTCCATCAAATAAGATCGTTGTAATACATGTGTATGTATTCCTGGCTTATCATGCTTATTTTGAATTAACTTATTTCTGCCACAGAATTTATTTGCCACCAGAAATCAAATACGACTTTCATTGGTCTACTTGTAACCACGTGATGAGTACATATGATCGCTATGAGTCCACTGCGATTGGTTTATCCTTTGCTCAATATCTTTACCCCATGTGCCTGTTTGATTTGTGCAAATCTTATTGAATTAGCACCTATAATTTGATTCCAATCAGAATATAGATTGTGAAGATTTTACATGTATTTCCAGAGTGTCGAGACAAATAACATAGTGCACCAACATTTATTTGATTATTTGAATAATTTTGAATTTATGCAGCACAACATTTTGTTTCCTTGACGCCATATACAATTTATACATAGTATACAATGAATTTCGGTTTTACAATGTGATTCATTGGAAATGATATCCTTCGTGTTTCAATGAAAGGACTGTTCTCATTGTCTTTGTCTGTTTGTTCCATTTTTCTCATGGTCTGCTTTTACATGTTTAAGAACTTCTAAACCGGACAGACTTATTATGTACAAAAAATTACCGAAAGACGTAGCAGGATGGGTGGGATATGATGCTACAGGACCCACGTTTTAGAAATTTCAATAAATTTTGATAACAGACATTTTCGAATGCGTTGAAGAGACAGACGATCAACCGAAGTTGATCGAACTTGGCTACATGTGCCCTCGGGGACTCCTTGTCCACCAGCAGTGACACTCACCAAGTGGTTCAAATGTTAAACGTCTTCAATTTAATAGCATCATTTAAGAGCAGATAAAAATGTTGCATTGAGGGATGCTGAAATCTTATTAAATTATTAGTCGTCTTACTTTTTGCGGTTATACTTTTTTGCAATTGCTCAATTATATTTTCTGACGATGATGGTCAATACAATAGTATAATCATGACAAACTTAAAGACTTTTACATAAAAATTATACATTTCCCTGTACTAACTTCAGGAATTTTGCTGACAAGTTTCGTTTCCATTTGTTATCCACTTTTACTCTTTTGTAAAATATTTCATTTGATTTTTATCAAGGTTGTATATACCTATTGGTTATAACATTTAGATTCTGATTCTGTTTTTTTTTTTTATTTTTTCTCCCTGACGTTAACGTAGATTAAAAGTATATCATAATACTTTGCATTTTATGTATTGAAATGGGGTCAAGTCAAGCAGGTCTTTTTATCTTCTTTCCTTACATCATGGATTTACACTTCAATCATTTTGTAATTGACCCTTCCGGTTGCGGGAAAAAATGCCAAATTTCGTGAAGTCACAATGCTTTTACCTCGGACTAAAAAGCTTCGAACCTCGGTCAAACATCGAATTTGCATTGTGAACTCATGGAATTTCTGAAATTTTTCTCGCGTTTGGAGGGGTCAATTAGGGCATGCAGTATATACTTATCACCTATTTAATAAAACAGTTTTTCAAAAAATATTGCATTATAATGAACATTATGATGAAAGAAGGGAGGAGATCTCCAACAAGACCCCGTTGCAGCATCAACAGTAAAACACCAAAAACACCCGATGCAAAAACACAAAAGACGAGTACAGCACGAGACGGAAAAGAGACACACGACATGTAAACATCAAACACAAAAGACTACACATAAACCTACGAGACCAATGAACTAGCTTTTAAAGTGTTATATTTGTAATGTTGGTATACGTAGCTCTCCGTCATTACTTCTGTATCTGATTTATCTCTTTTTACAAGTTGCTACCTTTCATAAATACAGTGTCATTTCAATTATAGCATCTTTATCACTGACACTCCTTTGTTGAATGAATTTACTAATTCAAAAATTTATCAAATAAATATCAAAGTCATTGGTCATCACCTAGACATTTGAAGCTCATCAAAGTTTTTATTTTAGGAATACTGTAATTTGCTATATTTTCGTCAGTTTAAATTATTTTCGTCAAATCGTTAGAAAAAAATTTTTTTTCGTCAGTACGTAATTTCGTCGTCCAAGGATCCCTAAAATGTTAATTTTCCTGATTAGGTAGTAAGTCGTCAATTCTTCAGTACGTAAATTCGTCATCTAAAGATTCCCCAAAAATGTGAATTAGTTCATAAACAGTCAATTCGTCAGAAAAAATAATTTCATCAGTACGTAAATTCGTAATCCAACATGTCCAAGGATCCAAAAATGTGAATTTGTTTGTTTAGTTAATAAACCGAAAATTATTGATTTACATAATAAGTGTATATAATGCGCGTTCTTAAATGATGCTATTTAATTTGTAGATATTCAAGATTTTAGTACTTAATTTTACATATTTGTAATTTCATAAAGGCTCAATCATCTTTTATAAGATATCATTTTAATCTTAGACTGTATTAATACATAAAACAATTAGAAAACATCAATTAAAGGTATATCCATCCAAACTTTTAAATATATTTTGTCAGGAGTATTTATAATCGTAAGGTACATAATTTCTCAAGAAAGGCACTGACGAAAATAAAAATTATTGATATCTGACGAATAAAAACCAACTACTGAACTCACAAACCGGGAGGGAGCTAAGGCACCGCGTATGATTCCTAACAAAGCTGTTCCTGTTTTTATAACTTCTTCTTCATTTTCTGAATTAAATTTTACAAAACTGATTAGCTGTTGCTATATGGAAGTAAATCAATCCATATCGTCCAGGTACAATGTACATGAAAGGTTCATAGTGTTTGCAAACACCTTAAAAGTTTGTCGACGACAGAAACGTTCTAGACCTATCATTCCTTTTGACAGACTCTTGAAGTGTTTGCAAAAACTATGAACTTTTCACATATATAAACGATATGGACATACTTATTAGGCATTGCCCTACTGCAACGTCCCATCATTTTTGTGCAGTATCATGCACTTAAAATCATCCGTAAGTACGTTTTTCCCACGCCAAGGGTCGATATCCACAACTGTTAACATTCATTCGCCGATGTATACGTTTAATACGTGAAGTCCCCATGCTGGAGAGTTTCCCCTTACCTTGTTATGATGAATTTAAGACAAAGGGCTTCCTAATGGCTTGTATATATATTCTTATTTGTTTGTTCGTATTTGTTTCTATTCTGAATTTGTCCGACACTGCATTAATCCATCTGAGTTTTGCCAGCTATAATATTTTTGCACACCGTGACTCTGTGGAGATTATAAATAATTACCGGTTTTGAGTTCTTTTTTTTTTTGTTTCAATGATGTTATACATGTACTTCCCATTGTCTCCTTCCGATTCTTACCTTTCGTGCGTGTTCAGTTGTTATCACCGCAACAGGAAAAGTTGGAGGATTGTGCGCAAGTAATACGGGTGACCACACCACTTTCTACTTAGGTAGGAGATGGCCGTCCTAAGTCGGCACAAGTTGCCCATTGGTCTTGTTGGTTCATGTGTGGTCTTTTGTGTTTGATATTTTGATGTCGTGTTTGCTGTTCCGCGGGTGCGGCTGGCCAAACAGGGGATGCTTTCTCCTCCCGGACACCTGGACCCATCTAGCTTGCCAGGGGTCTGTCGCTGATCAATATGGTGCTCTATTGTGAGTGCTGTTTAGATTGTCGTCAGGATTTATTTTATTTTATTTGTCCCTTTTGTGCCTCATGTTATGTATGTCTTCTCTGTGTTTTCGCTTAGTGTTTTGATGTGTTGCTAATGGTGCTGCATACAAGTGTTGTTTGAGATCCCCTTCTTTCTTTGTAATAACTATAACGTCGTCGTGTTTGGGAACTACTTATTGTACTTCAGGTTAATGCCCCGAAGGATTGTTTCAGAAATATAGAATTCGCCATGCCTGCAATAGTACATGCATCTAACACAGTTGCGGGAGGAAAAGAAACCTATTTATTACAGAAACATTTAGCAGCGACATTTATCACTGAAGCTGGGGGCTTAGAAACACATGTCTTGTTAGCGTCCCTGAAATAACAAAACATACGCGAATACATGAGGTAAAAACATAGAAGCACTTGGACGAGCATTGGCGGACCCGGAATTTTGCGATGGGAGGGGGTCAGTTCTTTAGGAGAGGAAGAGTGTTCCATGATTAAAAAAGTGCATATGAACGGTAATATCAGGGGTTTTTTCACTTCATGGGGATGGTGGTTTCTGCCGTGACCCATAACATTTCTAGGTCCGCCCTTGATAAGGTTTGTAAAGCTATCTTTTCCTCTATGACAATAACTGCCGTCTTCTTGGCAGACAGTTTGTGTGGTGTCGGGGTGAGCAGAAGTGGAATGATTTGATACTTAATATGAAACATTTTATAGCGGAATTAAAGAGTGCAATCTTTTTGTTATTGCATTTGGCTCTTTATAACGGCGATGGATGATTTGAGAGAATTACATAATTTTCGTTTTGTTTTAACATGGAATTATTTATCATTTGAAGCTAATGACATTGAAATCGGAAAATTATATTGCCTTTTGCACATTTAACATCCTACGCTTGACGACATAGTCCCATAAACCACGTGACTCCAAAGATCGTTTTGTCAGAATAATTTCGCAAAAATTCACCAACGAGAGAATCCTAATCCTGATATGATTTTGGAATTAATTTCTGATTGTAATTATATGCACGCTTGTAAAGAATACATTTTCAACGTTGAGGGTTTAGACAAGTAAACATCATTAAACGAGGAAACTTTTATAAAGTAAAAGAGGATACCTTTGCTGAGTGGAAACATGAAAGTGGAGCAGAAGATGGCGAAATCATTAAAGACGCTGAGTTGTCGGATAAACATGCATAAGAAAATGATAAACTGCATCTTAACAATGTCAAACGCTCCATTACAGGTCAAAGTTCAGATATGCGTGCAGTTTTTCAAGGTCGGCGAGATCGACACCCTCAAAGAACAGTTTACAGCGGATGTTGTGGTGAAAGCGAAATGGAGAGAACCATCGCTGGACGGACAAAATCAAACGGTATCAGAAAAAAACCCCAATCCAAACCTTCCATTTCCCCCCCAGATCTTTCCCAGTTTAGTTTTTTATCACAAACAGGTTAACCCCTCTTTAAATTTCCCTCTCCTCTATTTACAATACCCCACTCCTCAACACCATATCCTTATATTTGTATTATTTCATATTCTTCCATGCATCTATAGTGAAATATCACATCTATAACAATAACCACCGGAATTTGTTCAAGTAATAATATGCTTTTTTTCTGTGTTTCATCCTTGCATTAGGGATGGGATGAGAAAAATTTTCTTCTTCACCACATGAGCAACTGCACTTTCCTATTTTGAATACATTTCACAATTGTAATTTTTCCTCAACTTGAAATGGTAGGAGGCGGACTGTAAAAAGTGTGTAATGCATCAAATTTCATTGTGTCTATATACACAGCCAATTGTGCCTCATATGAAATTCATGTGAAATTTACATGAACTTTACATGAAAGTTCACATGAAATTTATGTGAAACGAGCACGAACATGACATTTACATGAAATTTTCACATGAAAGTCATGTGAAGGATTTTTACATGGATGTTATGTGAATTCTTTTTCCTGTGAAGGTTACATAGAAAAATTCATATGAAATTCATGTGAAGGAAATTTATGTGGAATTCATGTGAAATATTTTTCATTTTCAGATCAATCTTATGTAAATCTATATGAATTTTACATGAACTTGCATGTGAAATTTACATGATGTTCATTTCATAAGAATTTCATGTGATGCACAGTTGGCTGTGTAGAATGAAATATTGTTAAAGATTGCTTTTTGTAATATATACAAAAGAAGAAATATAAAAGAGGTAAGAAAAGATATATAATATCTTTGATATGCTGCCAATCTTCTAAACAATGATGAATCAAATAATCAAAATGATGAAATTTATATGAACGAAAATGTAAGATATATGATAAGAAAATGAAGTAACATTTTGCTATCAATGCTGTTTTACATAAAGATACTAAGTGTTAGTATTCGGCATTTCATCAAAAAGGGGGCGCAAAAGTATTGTTTTAAATCGAAAAAGGCGGCAATATATTGTCCAGATCATTCATAATCACCGTCCTTTTGGACAGGGAACATATATTATTCGATTGTTGAGGGATAGTGATTGATTTTAAGGAAGTTTCAGCATAGGAAACGGATCATTTTACTTTTTTGTCTATTTCTGAGGGGCGTCCTAGTGAATCCGCAACTAGTCTGTATGGTTCGTACAAATAGTGTAACTTATCGCCTAATGTAAGTTAACATGACTGTAATGTGCAATCATAGCCAAGGTTTAGACGTAAGGACAGGAGAGTTGCACCTTTTTACATTTGGGTATTCTGAGAAACAGAATGTAACACATGTAACTTCATAACCAAAACCTCATGCGAACGACTCGAAAGGAAAAGCAAACATCCAAAAAGTGAAAAAAAAAGTTTTGCACCACTGTGTCTTACGATGAATCGAAAAATCAAGAAATGCATCAACCATTGTATTATATTTCTGAAGGAAAAGGCATAATAAGCACTTATTGTATAACTAAAATATATATCTGATTTTATGAAATAAGTTCAATCTATTTTTCCTTTTTTTCTCAGTGTTTGCTCAATGCAGTTACCTCTTTTCCCGTCTTATAATTTTTCATCTAGAATGTTAAATGGTTGCCATTAAGTGATAAATATAGTTTTATTTCAAATTCAAAGAGTGAGACAGTAGAATTTGGAAAGTTATGGAATCCAAAGCTGTACATAGAGAATTCCCTGGGAGATCCCAAAGAACAACTACGATACCGGCTTCTATATAATGACAAGGGGGAGGCGTATGTGATGGAAAAGCGGATGATCAAAGGAACGTTTATGGAGAACCTTGAACTCGATGATTTTCCATTTGATGTCCAGGTACAGTAAACATCGTATATAACGAAGCTCAGTGAACCATTGTTCAAAATTCGTTATAGCCATATTTCGTTACATGCATTTTGATGCTAAATAAGTTTGGTTTGTGTGACCGTTTTGAATTCAAAGAATGAAAAATTAAAAAGACCAGTATTCAATAGCTATGTTGTGATTTATTAAGTAAGCATTTTGTTACAATTGACATGCCGATAGAGTATTAAATAATTGGCAATCATTTCCTCATGTCTATACAACACATCTCCTAATAGGTAATAAGCGCATGGACAACAGACGGAGAGAGCAATTATTTGATAATTAGTAATTATCTGTTCGCCAGGTGCGTTAATTGGGAATACCTAGAGGGCAAGTCTTTTCATAAGGTGAAAATAGTGAAGAAACTATGACCACGGGACCACGAGATGGCTTCGTAAAAGCCGATAATTCGTTATATACAAATTCGTTACAGGCGTACAAAAATCAAAGAAGGGTAATAAGACTTTTGCAGGGACTTTCATTTTACTTCGTTACAAGCAGAGTTTCGCTATATACCTATTTATTATAGGTGAAGTTTACTATATTTCTTTTTTTGATGTTTCATTTGTCAGGTACCATGCTCAGTCATAGATTTTATTTATATAACATTAAAAATTCACAAAATTGAAACAAGTTGTAATTGGCGCTTCTGAAAGAATAAGCGTGGCTTTGCACACATTCAAATTATAACATTAAGAAACTCCATATGATCAATATAATCGGGGGTGGGTGGGTTTAACCATCGATGACGAAATATATTTCAAATAGATGTTGTCGGGGTGTCGTTTCAGTATTAAAATCTGAATATTAAACTTCCAAGAACGTTCTGACTTAAGAAGTGTTTTTTCTCCTGAACATCAAATACAAGTGCCCCATACATTGTGAAGAGAAATTTCTTATTCTTTTTCTCATAGAACGTATGTTTCAAAATTGAATATAACATAGGCTTTTTTTCCTGGTATAAATTGGTCTGTATATTTTCCAGGATCTTACTATAACAGTTGCTTCAGAGTTGCCATCTTACGAAGTCGAGCTTATTGAAGATTTGGATGACCACCATGTTGTAAATAAACAGTCTTTCGTAGACGAACAAGAATGGCACTTATATATGCATACCGAGTGTTCCCGAAGAGACATTGTAATTGACCAAGCAGATAACAGTGTGAGACGTTCGGCACTTTCCGTAAAATGTCGGGCAGCAAGACGCCCTGGCTATTTCGTATGGAATATATTTGTTGTAACGGTAAGTTTTCCGAAGTAAAAGAGCATCGTGATTTTGTAAAAAAAAAAGGATTTTTTTTTTAATTTGTAAAAACGAACTCTCACTTTTGGAAGAAGCAGATTGTATGCAATGACCCTATGTTGGTATAATTGGCATTTGAACAAGAACTCTTTATAGTTCATTGAAAATTGTTTGCCGTATATTTTTGTGTTATCTCGTCTTATATAAACATTTGCTTCTGTTTTGATCTTGTGTTTCACCAATGATAATGGAAAACCAAACATGCACGTACTGGCGTGTTATTTGGTACTCTGAGGTGATTCCCGTAAGTGAGAATTTTAAGCCTCAAGTTAAAAACTTTTAAACGTCTTCCATAAAAAAAGTTTAAAGTCACTTGACGACTTTTGTGTGTCTTGTACTGTATTGCCGAAAGTCTCCCTTGTCGAACCAGTTCAGTTTGGTGCGGCACCGACTTCTTTAGTCCATTTTTACAAAATGTATCTACTGAAATGAATTTTGGCGGCTCCTGAAAATCACTTTGGTTAGAAGCATCGTTGATGAGGATTTGATAACCGAAACAAGTATCTGGTGCACAATAAATTGGCTTGAAATTTTCTTCAAGAAGGTATATAGAGTTGGATGACTTCCGTAGTATTAGTAGAGACTGGTGTATTAAGCACTCAAACATTTGTATGAATGTTAAACGTCTTTAAATTCAATAGCATCATTTAAAACCGGATAAATTTACAGCATGGACCAGACATGCACGTTTCGGGTACTAAACCCTCGTCAGTGATCCTCAGTCTAAACAATGTAATACGGCCAAAAAGTATGAAAATTATTATGTCCCAAAATGTACCAAAAGAAGTAGCAAAATGGGTGGGATGTGATGCTACAGGACCCACGTTTTAGAAATTTCAAGAAATGTTGTAACAGAAAATTTCAAATACGTTGAAGAGACACACGATCAACCGAAGTTGATCGAACTTGGCTACATGTGCCCTCGGGGACTCTTGGTCCACCAGCAGTGACACTCACCAAGTAGTTCAAATGTTAAACGTCTTTAAACTCAATAGCATCATTTAAAACCGGATAAATTTACAGCATCCAGCAATGTTATCTTAAATTAGATTATGACAATCAACCGGATGTGACAATTCTACCGAACTGGAGCGACGGATGTTGCTAGAGATGCTGACTGTTCCTTGGCACCTGTTCTCACTTCCATATTGGGAGTTCGCCTCTTTTCATCCTTTCAAGTCGTGGAGGTTTTATTTTGTTTGCTTTGGTTCCTGTTTTATCCCGTTTTGTATGCCATCGGGTTATGATTTTCTGAATTATCGATTTTTTTCTGTGTATTGGGATATGGTCATTGTCCATATTTGTTATTTCTAGCCTACTTCTTATTTCATTAAAAATCGACAAATGTAACGAAAAACCGAAAAACGTAAGCGTTGTTTAATTTTTTTTTTTTTCATAATTATAATATTTTTTTGTAATTATCAATTTCATGCTTCTCTTTCAATGACATGCGCATTTTTTACTTTCAGTTTTTAATATGCTCACTTGCCTTCGCGAACATTCTCCGTAGACAAGAAGTACCCTCAGAACCGTCTTCAATTGTCCTTCACCTTGGTTCTTACAGCGGTAGCTTTCAAGTCTGTTGTTAATTCTAGTCTTCCACGGATCTCGTATTTAACGTATATGGTAAGCTTTAAGCTATGTGAAAGGTAGTAATGGCCATTACTTGTTTGTTTGTATTTGGGTTTTTTGCGTCCTTTCGAGAATTGAGAAACCTACCGGCCAAGCAAGGGGAAGGAAAACAAACAAGTGTAAGATAAATCTATTTATATAACATTCTGATGCAACGTCGCTATAATGTCGATTTTCAATTGGTTGTTTGCTCCTTAGTTACGGCTGTAATCAAGAACATACTAGGCTTTGACGTTGCTAACGTCACAATTCGCCTTATATTCACAAAAATATAGATTACATTAGAATGGGAATAAATAGATACTGACATTGTTTGCGGACGGTAAATGCTGATTTTACGGTGCAAAAATCCGCTAAGGCGTCGCCAGTTTGCGACCGTAAAATTAGCATTTACCGTTCGCAAACATAACTAGTCATTCCCCAAAGATCAAAATAAAACAACTTTTTCAAGTTTAGATTGAGATGAAAAGAAATGATTTAAAGTATCTATATCGATATTTACATAACAACCGGTCTTGATAATTTAACAAAGAAAAATCAAAATAATTGGCCGAAAAATTGGCGGTAAGATGAACAAACAATATTAGTAAATTATGAATCTTAGTTTTAGTTTGAGCACGAAAAAGGTCACAGAAAATGTAAGAAAACATTTTTAATCAGTACAATAACACAGTTCTACTTGACAAAATGCTATCGGGGACTAAATGCCAGTTCACAAGAAGAGAGTTCAACACTTTGTTTGCAGTTCTATGCTTTCAGATTGTATTTCTTCTTTTTTCATCGTTTGAGAAAAATGAAACAGTATGTAAAACAAAAATGATGAAAATAGGTAAATGAACCTTGATGAATTTAAGAGCGTTCGATATAAGAAAGAAAGAGGGAAATTAACCTAGGAGATCTGACGATGGATTAATTAAGAGGGAGATCAGAAAGACTTAAAAGATAATTCCAAGACATCAATGCTTTCATGTGTACTATTTTAGGGTTAAGTCAGTTCTGGTTTACATATTAGTGCCTTGTGAATATTATATTTATAAATGAAATGCTGTAATTTTCTTTTATGCATTGAATAGATCAAGGTGTATCCATCTGTAGTTTACTCTGTAAAGAAAAGGGAATGATCTTCAGCATGACCACCCTGCACAGACCCAGCGAAACAAACCCACAAGAAAGTGACACATAAATGACATCAGACAAAACTACAAACCACAATACACGACAATAATCATCAGAACACCAAACAAAACAATCGAAATAGACGTACAGAAACATCAAACATTAATGGCAACACATAAAAGGAAGGAGACCAATGTGCACCCGGCGCCGAATTTGGACGGCCTCAGACCGCTTTGTAAGGTTCACTCAGGGTCTTGTCTCTTCTCCGGCAAATATTTCCTTTCATAGACGGACTGGATTATATTCTAAAGTTTAGAAAAATAAATAAATGATAAAGAATATTATATTCAATATGGAAAGCAGTTCTCTCCATTTTTCAATATATATTTTAAAAAATTGTTTATTCTCCATTTGTCTTTATTCATTGAATTTAGATATTTTTTTCCATCTTTGTAGGACAAGTATCTCTTGTCGGCCATGATAATGCTATCAGCAGTCTGTGTCTGGCATGCACTGGTAACAACATTAGAGAGTGACGCGGACCGGACAGAGAGAATCGTACTTACCGTTTTGATGATTATATACATTCTCTATAATATAGGCTTCCTTATAATAATTTATGTGTTCGTAAGTATGTTCATTTGGTCACTAATGATCTTATTTGTCTTGTATATTCCAAATACTATATAAATAAGCTTCATGTTAACTACATTTATCTAAATGAAATAGATTAAATATTTCTTCAAGAGGGAAGGGATGATAACAAATAAAAACACAAACATGCAAATACACAAATTATCGGCCCCTTGGTCCTTTATCAAGTGTAAAAAAACGACGATCTTAGTTTAGAGAAAATCATCGATTTAAAAAAAAAAAGCCAATGATCGTCGTTTGTTACACTTGATAAAGGCCAAGGGGCCAAAAATTTGTGTATTTGAGTGTTTGTGTTTTTATTTGTTGGATGAAAATAAGTTATTCATACTTCATAAAAAATGAAATGGCACAAGATCTCATACAAGACTACGTTTCAACGAACAGAGCGGAGCAAAGCCTTGAGTATGAAAGGAATATACATATTGACCCTCAAACAGAACAGATACATTGGAACATGAAAAAATTAAAACATGGAGGGAAACCAATATGCACACGGTACCGACTTTGGTACGGCCATATTCTACAATGATGTAAGTCATCTGAACATTTTGATTCAAGTCTCTTACTTCTCATGATACACAGATGTATAATCAGACATTTGCAAGAAACGCACAAAGAAACCTGCGCATGACATAATGCCTTTAAATGGTAATATTTGCGTTCCTACTACGTTTCCTTTAAAAGGCATATATCACTTTGCACGTATCCGTATCAGTATTGTATCAAGGAACGTACCGTGTCTAATATTCCCACCGTAACGGAGTAAATTTCCGTTCAAATTTGCATTCATTTTTGTAACAACTCAATTAGTCTTGATTGTGTAAAAATGAACTTGTTTTTGACAAATTACGACAGATATGCCTGATATAGAAATAGATGAATACTATTAACTTTGAGAACTAAGCATTTTAAACGGTCTGAAACTGCATGAATCTTGTTCTTATAAAGTACTGATCCAGAATACGAAATTGTGTAGATGTAAACCCTCCTATCCGCAACGGAACGAAAATCGTGCAGATACAGTTCTTATTCTCCTGTCCGCAACGGAACGAAAATCGTACAGATACAGTTCTTATGCTCAAATACCTTCATGCATAAAATATAAAGTGTACGACGGTATTGGTATTTGCGCATTTATAAGAACTGTCTTTCGTTCCGTTGCGGATAGGCGAATAGGCAGGATACGTTCTTGGATACGATACGGTAACGGATACGTCAAAAGGGATATATACCTATATGAAGGTACCAAAGTAACTGCATTTTCGATATATACAATATCCTATCGCGTGACATTAGAAACCCTGCAGATGAACTCATCATTACCTGTCCACTGTCTGCATTAAGCACTTTGTGCTTTACATTTGTTTTTAATTCCCTACTGCATTTACATACTAATGAGGCGCAAAGGTTGAAAAACAAAATCAGTAATTGAATGTTAATGGCATTAATAACCTTATCTATAATGTGCATTTTGAAATTATATACATTTGTGATAAAGCCATAAGGGAGAGAGGTGATTTTGATAAAAGTATAGATTTGTCTATTGCATTGCTTGTCATATAAACATTGTCATATAGTTCACAATGTAGTTGCTGCTCTTGTGGTCAATTGAATAGTGCTTCGCTTAATGTTGTTTTAAGGCAATTGTGCTTATTCGAGAACAAAGCAATTCGTAGTCAGAAAGACCAGGAAAAAAAGGTTCATCTACCGCAAATTGAGCTCCAAAGAAAGCGTGGGTTATGTTTCTCGTTGAAAGACCACGGAACGTCTTCACTCTAATCAAACAAATTCTGAAGGCTTGACTTTCAAGCTACGAATATGTTAGAAAGGCTCTCTTTTGTTACTGAGTGTAATTATGAAGAGGAAGAATAAAGCTACTCGGTTCATTTAAAGGTCACTCTTGATTTCTTTCAATCTACAAAACTATGTAGCACAGGAAATCTTAAAGGAAAAACTTCAAAGAATAAAATAGAGAATTAAATAAAGATGTTTGAAAAAGAATGTGTTTTTTTTTTCATTTGCAGTGAATGCACTTTTGATAAATCATGCCATATCTGTGTGATACATGTAATCTGTAATATAAGTTGTCAGAGAAAAAATAAAGAAAAAAAACAGGGAAAAGAGAAATATAATGTAATAGAGAACAGATACTTTCATTATAGGGTTATATACTTATGGTCTAATTAGTTCAGATGATGACGTCTTTATTGTTCTATTGACAGCCATTCAAGAAACGACGTATTATGGCCCAGAAAGATAAGGATTACAAGGTGAGAAGTTCTCATAAAGTAAGCCACATTCTATATTGATCCCGCTATTCTAGTTTGATGTTGGGTTTTTGTTGTAAGCAATCAGCTTTTATTGGAAGAGATAAGGGAAGAAGGATAAGCTGTAGGGTATGATGAGTTGTTTGAACTGTATGTGATCCCATGTAATGGGCATAGAAGGATCTAGAATAATTTCAGGGGGTGGTTGCAGCCCAGCATGAGCTACAACATCTGATTTTGAAAATAATAAACTTGATCAAGGGGAAAAATAAGGATTTTTATAAACCTTCGGGGAATGGGTTTGTTCCTGACATCCGATCTATATCCGCTCATGAAAAGAATAGGTTATAATGCATAATAAGTCATATGAGCTGTGAGTGATACTATGTTAAGGAATAGCAAGATCTAGAGAGTGGAATATATTCCTTAATCTAGAAATTACTCCATTTACAAAGTCCAATCTATTTAGTGACCACGTCACGATTATTCAGATAGCAGCTTAAAAATCTATTGCTGTATACCAGATGTAACTCTTTTTTTACAATAAGGACATTGAAATTTTTTTCCTAAATGACATGAAACATTAATCAATGATTAATCGATGATAGAGATATTTGCAGAAAAGGGATATTTTTCTCTCATTTCAACATGTTTTTTTGCAAATTGGGCACATATAATAAATATGTTTACACATTTTATGAAGGAGTTGATTGACGAACAAAGTAATTAGTGGATTTGACTTATTCTGAAACAGATTACAATGTAATGGTTCTAATCTTTATATTAAATCTTGTTTCTCTGATTTACGTAAAATCAAAAGAGATAACACAAACGCGCATTGTGTAGTAGCATTCATCGTATAGAAGCAATCAACCTCTTAGCTCAAACGTTGTAGAGAAAATGACATTTAGCATTATTGATTGGTATAAAGTACAAAACAGATATAGACGCCGCCTAATTATAGGTTTGATCAATAGAGAGGTCATTTGTTAGTGGTATGATTCGTATCGAAAGCATCGCATCAAGAGGAAGAACTCTTGCAAAGGTTTGGGTACAGCCAATAGAAGTGCTTTAATTGTTGTGACCAAAATGAGACATCCGACAAGACTCGGGGATGTAAAGCGTCCCTCCTGCGCGTCTTTGATTCATTTTTTAGAGAATATAATTGCCATTTAAAAGGATTGGCAAAACTATTAAGTTCAACATTTTGATGCGCTAAGAATACCCAACTAATAAAGAAAAAGATAACAAAGGTGTTTATGTTTGTCTCGTTGTCCTATATTGTTTGTTGAAGTTGTAGCATGGACAAGACTTGCACGTTTAGGTACTTAACCCTCATCAGTGATTTTCAGTCCTAGCAATGAAATATTGTGGCAGTCTGGCCGAGACGGGCCACATCTCAAATTGTAGGAATAACGCCTGTAGAAGTTCCAATAGTTTATTCAGCAACATCACATCAACGAAATCATACCATCAAATAAGAATGGCTTGTTTCCCTCTCTAGTTGTACAGAACAATGATTTGATGGCTATGGCATTCTTTACTATGTATAAATATGATGGAAACTACTAAATGAGCCCTGGTACCCAACTGGGCTTCTTGTTGAAAAACGAATTCTGTTGGTAAAAAATCTTATATTCTTAAAATAGTAACTGAGCTCTGGAATGGCATTGGACCTCTTGTCAAAATATGAAACTCACTAAAAGTAGTAGTCAGGATATCACTTAATCTCAATTTCAATTATTGTGCTTTCTCATTAAAATGAATTTCTATACATGTATGGACTCTAGCTATTTATATTACATCTCCATATCTATTTAAATTTACTTAAGTCTTATTTGCTCTTCATTGTAACTTATAAAAATTATGATCATCAGTTTTCAAATCCATTTTGGTATCTAAGTTAGTGTTTTCAAAAGATGTTGACTCTACGAGCGCAAGAGCAAGAATGTGTCGATCGCGATTGCTCTCTCCCTTTTATAGATTTTGGACCAATCGCTGCCAGGAAAATTCCTTGCAGGGGGAAATTCACTTCAAAATGTACATTGAACTTCATAAAAACAATTAATTTTACATTCTTGCGCATAAAAGATGACATTAGTAACGATTAGGTAGCAAAAACTCATGAAAATACATGTGCAAAAATTGGAACTAGTTCTCCGCGTCTCTAGATGCGGCGTAAGCATCGGGCGTATCACATACCTACAACCCAATCGTAGTTTCTCACAAAATAAACAATGTTAGCAATAAAAATGATTGAAAGTACTAAAAACTGTCATCATCTCGAACAATTGTGTCCAAATTTCCCTCTCTATTAAAGGTTATTAGCAAGAAATTCAAATCAATGCGCCATGCATACTTACTGATTACATAGAAACAAAATGGCGTCACTCGAAAACTGGTATCTCAGTGCGATATAGAAAAATGGAAATTTACATAATAAAATCACTCTACAACGAATGTCAGGATGACTCCGAGCTAGATAAGATAATCATACATTGAATTAAACCAGAAATGACTAGGTAAGAATTGTGCTTCAGTCGAATCTTCTCTGTTGCTAGTTATACATGTCAACACACGTGAAAACGAAAGTTGATCGACGAAAAGCTGTCGTAAGAAAATGATTGAAATGAGGGTTATTTCTGATTACAAACAATAATGGACAGCATGATTTAGGGGAGAAAATCTGTATACAGGTAGACAATACCCTTTCGTTTCATGAGATAAAGTATTTTCAAAGAAAAGTAATTTTTCCTATGCACAAAATGGGTCGAAAAATGACACTCATCAAAATAACATGTATGAGGGAAACAAGCCTAACAATAAGTTACCTATGTGATAAAAACATGGTCATAACAGCAATGGATTACCTCTGCCCTATACTGTATAAGTAGAATCGTTCGCTGGTACTTTCTTTCGCGGTTTTATGAAAGGAAACCGTTTCGCGTGGACAATGATTCGCGGTTCCGCCCCTGATAAATTTTAAATGTACGGGTCAATTCACTGATGGGTAATGGTCAAATCCTTGATCGAGTGATTAGTTTTTACCGACACAGGTAATCAAATTATTGATTTAAAGTCGTCACATTCAGTTCACTCACTGCTTTTGATTAAAATGCATCGCTTTCTAGTGCCTGTTAAAAAGCCTAATATGCCCGATCCTTCCATGGAAAAGACGCCGGAAAAAAGGGATTTAGTTCAAACTGTGAACAATTATTTAGGAAAAACGTTAGGAAACAGCACGCCTAAACGAAAACGGGGAGATTATAACTTTTATTCGCCTGAAATACGAGCCGCGATTGGTAAAAGTGCTTGTGAAAATGGCGTAGCATCGACGGCTAAAAAGTTCTCGAAATCACTTGAAAAAAAACGTGAACGAAAGCACTGTTAGATCCATCAAAAAGGCGTATTTAAGAGAGAAGGGCAGAAATGTGCAGAATGAAATCGAGAAATTGGCGAAAATGGAGTCAGGACGACCTTTACTCTTAGGGAAATACGATGCTGATGTCGTAGACTATGTTAAAAAGCTTCGAGATGCTGGCGGAGTTGTGAATACAGCTATTGTGATCGGGGTGGCGAAAGGGGTAGTAACTCATAATGACAAATACTTGCTCTGCGAAAATGGAGGAAGCATTGAAATCACAAGGACATGGGGACAATCTTTCCTAAGGCGCATTGGCTTTACCAAACGGAAAGGCACTAAAACCGTCAAAACATTACCTAGTGACTTTGAGAAAAAATTGACGGATTTTCACCAGCGCATTGCTATGGATGTTAAGAAATACGATATCCCTGATGACCTAATAATGAATTGGGACGAAACCGGCGTAAATATGGTCCCAGTGGGTGAATGGACAATGAGCACATGTGGGGCAAAGCAGGTTACTATAAAAGGTTTGGACGATAAACGTCAGATAACCGCTGTTTTGGGTGCAACACTGTCTGGTACCCTTCTTCCGCCTCAGCTTATT
The DNA here is from genome assembly GCA_033119305.1 of Pinctada imbricata. NCBI lineage: Eukaryota > Metazoa > Mollusca > Bivalvia > Pterioida > Pteriidae > Pinctada > Pinctada imbricata. The sequence goes on along the minus strand of VSWD01000014.1, from coordinate 14,531,830 downwards.
TACGAGGGGAAAACAACACTATGCCACCCCAAGTATTCATTTCCCGAGGGCTGGGATATATATCACTCAGACAATCACTGGTCAAACACCGATACGCATCTCGGGTAAATTTTATTTCATATTACATGCGAAAATTAAGAACCAAGTTGAATTGTATTTCACACCTTTACTAGTATACGAACTTGATGTTATTATCCAGTATAATTTCTACCTTTCACCGTTAATCAATTACCGTTACCTGCGATCTCTAGTAATTAATATATTTTTCACAGGTACATTGACGAGGTCATAATTCCGTACGTACACAATACTCGTGATGAGATGAATCTACCTTTACGGCAGAAAGCACTGGCTATCATCGATGTGTACAAGGCTCATAGGTCGGAATCTGTGATTGAAAAACTGAGAAAAAATAACATTGCAGTTGTCTATGTACCGGCTAATTGCACAGACAAACTTCAGCCCATGGACCAACAAGTCAACAAAAGTTTCAAGGACGCGTTAAAGTTAGAGTTTCAAACGTGGTATTCGGGCCAAGTAGTTAACGGTCTGAAAGAGGGCAAATCTGTGGACGAAATCATTAAATCGATTGACCTGCGTGCGTCCGTAATTAAACCCATTCATGCTGGCTGGATGAACAAAGTATTTGACGGACTGAGTAGGAAGACAAAAATTATCTTAGATTCATTCGAAGGTGCTACTATTACGGCAGCTGTGAGCGATGCGAGAATGTAGAATTTTATTTCATAAGATTGAACTGAATATTTTAACTCAACGATGACGAACTACTTTTAAAAATGTTTTAATTTATCTAGTGCTCATTTTTATGTTTTAAAGAGTATATGTATAATCATCAATAATAAAGTTTTATGATCGATATCATTTACAGATAATCCGTCTTTGAATTATGATTATGGTATTTAAATTCACTGAGACAAACTTTCGCGGTACGAGAATGACCGCGAAAGTAGCGAAGGTTAATACACAGCGAATGATTCTACGTATACAGTACATGCATGAGTACTAGTTCATAAACACGACAATTCACATAAATCTGAAAACCACCCCCACTCCAACAAGCACCTGTTAGGGTTAAACCTGACTGTTACAATATGTCTACAGCCAGTGAAATTGATCGAACTTTGCTACATGTGCCCCCTGGTCCACCAGCGTTGACACTCACTAATGAGTTAAAGAAGATCCTGACGATAATCTCAACAGCACTCACAATAGAGCACCAAATTGAGCATCGACGGACCCCTAGCAAGCTAGAGGTGGGACCAGGTGCCCGGGAGGAGTAAGCATCCCCTGTTGGCTAGCCGCACCCGCCGTCGATGATCATGCACGAATATGAAAACATATGAAAAACATGAATTGCACTGTCTGAGGCAATTTCTATGTAGAAAGTGCTATGGCGACCATGTCAGGGAAAGTATTCAAAACACTTACTGTCCAACCCCTCGCGGGGAACCTTTTAACGAGCTCCACACGGCAAAGGGCATAAGTGTGACACAAATGAGTTAAAGAAGATCCTGACGATAATCTCAACAGCACTCACAATAGAGCATCAAAGCACTAACTAGTACAAATGATAATGTCTTCAAATTCAATAGCATCCTGTAAGTTAAAGAAGATCCTGACGATAATCCCAACAGCACTCACGACAATACACAAAATAGAGCATCGACGAACCCCTAGCAAGCTAGAGGTGGGATTAGGTGCCCGGGAGGAGTAAGCATCCCCAGTTTGGCTAGCCGTGCCCGCCGTCGATGTTCATGAACGAAAATGAAAACAATATCTTAAATACATGCACTGTATGGGATTATGTCTATATAAAAATGCTATGGCGACCATGTCAGGGAAAGAATTTAAAACACTTACTGTCAACCAAATGTAAGAACAGATACATATGCAGCATGGATCAGACATGCAGGTTTGGGGTACGTAACCCTTGTCAGTGATCCTTAATCAAAACAATGTAATATGGCCAAAGAGTGTGAAAGTAATCATGTCCAAAAATGTACCGAAAGACGTAGCATGATAGGTGGGATATAATACTACAGGACCTACTTTCAGAAAATTCAAGAAAATTTTGTAAGCAGAAATTTTCAAATGTTTGTTGAAATCCAGCGGCGGAATACCATTGTGGTGATTGCAATGTTTGCAGGTGATCTTTTACATCAATAGTACAATATAAATTTGATTTTTCACAATTTGATTTGACTTCAAATTTCGTTTAAAATTATTTGCAGGAGGGACTTAGAGTACACAGTGGTGATAGTAAATATTGAATCATGTGACTATTGACAATAAGTGATACAGGATGTAGTGCTGATACAATTGGCAGTAATGAACTACATAGTCTCTTTCCGGAGTACTCACCCCTAGAGGACGTTCTTCCAGAAGCACCCATCCCTAGAAGACGTCCAAAACGTGGAGCCTGGTTGATTCCTTCTTTTCGTGATAACTTCTCAATAAAAATGATAACTCACTGGTCTTAATGTGACGTCATCAAATTTTTAGATAACCGTTGTAAGATTCATCAATAGGTAATAAGTATTATGATGTATACAATGTATTACTATTTTCATGATACATCAAAAGTATTTTGAAAACAGATCAACCATGTGTGTATTTGATATAATTGAAAATGTTCCTTGGTTTAAATTGTAGATTTTGGTTAAATAATGCAAACCATGCTACATTTCTGCATATATGACTTTAACTTTTCACATATATCATTTACCAAAGTCCGAAGTGTTTGGAATTTGTACTGAATAAAGTCTACAGGTCTTGCTGGCAATTTTAAAAATGACGATCCCATAGAGGGTTCGTTTAGAATGATCAATTAACACAATGGGAAAAGCAATTTATCAAAATCAAAATTTGAAAGAGCTTCCCATGGAAAATCGCGTTTAAAACATTATCTCAAATAAGTATTGAATTCATCCTTTTTCCCTCTTTGATATTACCAATGATTGAATAATCTTCATTGATAGTCAAAGAAAACTAAAAGAAAACTACTCGTGGTAGTCAGTCAACGACCCAGTCAATCATAACTTCAATCATTAATCTAATCATTGCTACATAATGAAAACTATTGCACCGTCTGAAAAAGTTGTTAATTACTGTCTACAACGTAGACCGTGCAACAAACACTGTGTATGTTATATATTTCCTATTTATCATTAGTTATCCAGTATCTGTAATGGGATGCAGAATGTTTAGTGTTAAATAAGTAAAAATAATTATCAGGTATTTTAATGTGTAAATAAACAGTATAGTGACACACCTTGTGTTTCTCAAGTTAGCTGATAGTTTGAATTAGTTTCAATTAAAGAATGTGAAATTCAATGTGCAATGCAGTATAACCTTTTATTCCTGACCAAATGCAAGGCACAATTCCGTACCATTTCTATTACTATTTTGAACATGCCGTATCGTATCCCTAGCATGAAAATCAAAAAATTAATTTCAAACCTAATATCGGAGAAATTTATATACAAGACAGTTGTTTAACCCAGTCAAATTCACCTTCCTTCACAAGGATGACAAATGGGTGTCCGTTATTAAAACATATAGAGAAATATTATAGGCTCGGGCAATTACTTTCTAAGCTCAATACCGGTATGATCTTGCCTTTAGCCATACTGTCCTATTGTTATATATATGTAATTGATTCAGAACCTAGTAAACTTCGTACTGAATTTTAAACAACCAAATCTCAATCGAAGTTGATTATTTTCGTTTTACATAATAAGTTATGTGAAAACCTGTTCATTTGATGTATACATATTCATGGTACATGTATGTCTATTTCTCAAATGGAAATACTACGATCGTGAGCATAAACATGTAACGGGTATTGAATGGACTTCTTAGAAGAAAATAACTTTGATTGTAATACTTAGTTTTAGCCTTATATTATGGTCTAAATGAATAGCATTCATGTGATTTTATTCATTGCAGAATACCAGAATCCTTCTCGTGTTCAAACGAGTTGAATTAAATGAAACTATGCATACAATCTTTATGTTTCAATGAATGTTGTTATCAACATTGTTATAATAAAATTCTTTTCTTTACTTTGAGTATTTCCCTTGTATAGACAAAATAGGAGGGGATCTTCAACGGGACATGATGGCGGCACCAACAGCAAAACACAGAAAGACCCAGATGCGCGTATGAAAAGGGACAAACACCACTAAACCTAGACACCAAAGATGTAAAAAAAAATAACGAGTTTAAGCAACACAAAATATCAAAGATATAAAAGTTACGTCTTCAAATTCATAGCATCAATTAAGAACGGGTGGACTTACAGCATGTTCAAGACATGCACGTTTCGTGTACTTAAACCTCGTCAGTGATCCTCAATCAAAAAATGAAAAATGGTCAAAGACTGTGAAATTTTTGTCCAAAAATACCGGAAGACGTAGCAGGACGGGTGGGATATGATGCTACAGGACCCACTTTTCAACATTTTCAAAAAAAATTGTGAACATAAATATTCGAATGTGTTTGAAGAAACGATTCACCGAAGTTGATTGGACTTGGCTACATTTTCACAAAGGACCAAATGAAATCCAAAACACATACGACAACACATAAACACATGATACAAATAGACAACTGGTGCCGACTAAGGAAGATGATTTGCTACGATTGTTGTAAATGGTGTTTTACTTGGATTATAAACGTGTACATAACCCTTCCACTAAAATGTTTTTCATCTGATATATACATATATCTAGTAATAGTTATAAAGCATTGGAAGTTAAGAGATTGATGATGAAAATGACGGTCTTTTAGCATGATAAGGTAATCTTATTTCCGGATGAATGGAAGCTGGTCGTCTGCGAAATCCAGGTAACCAAACCACTTCGTTTGAAAGCGCATGGTCTGAATAAATCGGCACCAGGTGGTGCACATTGATAACCCCAATGTTGTATTCTATGTCTTATGTTTCTGTGTGTCTGCTCTGATTGTTTTTATTTTACATCTTTTCTGTACGTGTAGTTATGTGTCTCTTGTTTCCCTGCTGTTTGCTGAAGTAGTGCTGTCTGATATTCATTATCTGTCGCAATCCTGCGTCAAATGTAGTCCGTTGTGGTCAGCGCAATGGTCTATATTAAGATTTATATTCTTTTAGTGCACTATATGCGCATTTCAACACTTTATCATGTTTATGTCTCGTCAGTGATACCTGATTCAGAAAAAGAGGAAATCCAAGTTATGTGAAATAATGAAGAGCATAATTAGTCTTATTAAGATCTTTGCAATTCCATATATTCGAATTTTCATATGACAAGTATGGTGTCCACGTGAATTAATATTAACGTCAGAAATTAACGGACTTAATATTATAGCGTGTCGAGAACACTCACTTTCCTTTGAGGTCATGCTTAGTTGGCTTGAGCTCGAAAGAGAAGGCTATTGATTGAAAACAAACTTAAAACTTTATTATTTTTATTTCACGTGCTGACAAAATCATGAATCAGATAATTGTTAGAAGTTTCGAGAAATTACTGTCAAGAAACAGCAAGCGTGACCGTCAGAATCTGGTAACTAAAGCTGTTTCTGCACTTTGGTACTTTAAAGGTATTTCCTTCTTGCTATTTGTAAGTTGAAAGGAGTTTTATCGTTTGATAAACATGATATCATTACCAATGACTTAAAGAAATTTCAGACGATAATCTCAACAGCACTCACAATAGAACACCAAACTTAGCACCGACGGACCCCTAGCAAGGTAGATGTCGAACCAGGTGCCCGGAAGGAGTAAGCATCCTCTGTTGGTAAGTCTCACCCGCCGTCGATGTTCATGCACGAAAAATGAAAACAATATATAAAATACACGCACTGCGTGAGGTTATGTCTTTATAGAAAGTGCTATGGCGACCATGTCAGAGAAAAATATTCTAATCACTTACTGTCAAACACCTCTCGGAAAACTTGTGAAAAATACCTTGTTTAAAGAAATAAATGAGGTCTGGATTGTGAGATTTTTCATTTGTTTGAGTCATTTTATTTCGTTAGTCAAACCCATGATATAGCATGGGAGTCATTCACGTTGAATCATTTTATTTCCTTTGTCAAACCCATGATATAGCATAGAAATCGTTGACGTTGAATCCTTTTGTTTGAGTCGTAGCTGTAACTATCTGTGGTAACGCCGTACACGTCTGAAGTACCATCTGATTAATAGAAAAAGATACAATGTTCTCTGGGAACTCTGACGTCATCGCCACCAAACAAACGTTATGGAAGTAAGGCAACAAACAGATTATTATAAAAGACGCTCTAGTCGACGACGTAAGAGAAAAACAATCGAGCACCACCATGAGGGAAAGATGGCTCATTCTTATCCCTCTAGTAAAACAATTGTTTATCCATGACTCGGCAATTCTCGTCATGGACTTGCAAAATTTGTACACTCGGGTCGGATTGAGAAATCGCCATCCCTCCCTCATGGTGGTGTAAGATTATATTAATATTGCTTTTATGTACATTATCTACGATTTATAGAGGTACGTCAATTACAGAGTGATAATACAGTTTCAAAGTTATTTGACTGATTTCCGACAATTGATACGATTAGACAAGACCAACTTATATAGATGTTTCAAAACTAACTTAAAGATAGTCAAAGTCTTGTTAATATATTTTCTAACGCGATCTACGATGATATCATGATAGTTATTTGTTTTTCAAATTTTTCTCAAAAAATTATGAATCAAACCTTAAAGCCATCCGTCTGGCAATTTAAAAGTACTCCAGATAACAAAGAGGTTTCCATGAAAAATGTCCCGATTGGTGAGTATTGAGGAATGGCAGTACAATTAGACATCACCTTTAATCAAATAAGAATTTTGTAAATTCATCATGCACAGTCTAACTCTATATGTAAGAAATTAGGAGCACGAAAGTGCAAAATTTAGTGAAAAGTATCCATAATTCAAATGATGGTCCTCGTGTAGGCCTCTCGTAGTTTAAGGAAAGGAGAAAATCTCCAACAACACCTGGTTGCAGCACCGGGTAGTAGATCTCAGATTTAACATTTCAAATCTTTGAAAACTATCTATGATTCGAGTTGTACTTGCGTAGAGAGCTTTACCTTTTATTGTTAAGAGTGCTATACTTTGAATTGTTAATTCAGAAATGCTAAGAGAGCTATACTTTGAATTATTAATTCAGAAATATTTGAATGCTTAAGCAATTAGCTACATCACTGAATATTTATTCTGATTCACTCTACCATGTTACGCAATTAGGAGTAGGGTATCCTTAACAAGTTTTCGGGACAGAGAAATGCGCACAATACAGTCACAGACATAAGTAATTTCAACAACATAAACTATCACGCAACTCTAGAGAGTGATACCACTGATGTTGCATGCAATTAGGAGACGATGACTCTCCCCGGGCACCTGGTCCCACTTCGGAATGTTGTTCATTCCGGGGTTCGCAGCCGTTTCGACAGGAATTCTCACAATTTTGCCTTGTCATCTCGACTTTGAGACAGAATAACTGTTAGGTACTTCTTTGATGTTTATTTGATTTTACTCACATGTAAATGTTGTTTCCATATTGTCGGAGGAGGAGCTGCGCATGCCTGTGTTACTAGAGCTTGTGGTGTGTGATAAGCACCATCTGCGCATGAGCCACATGTACTGTCATTTGCATAGATATGACGACCAATGAAATCGATCGTTCTGTATTTGTCACACTGCTTCAGAGTAAGTTTATTGGTGATTGGTGTAGCTGAATTGGTTGTTACTTGATTTCCAGCCACAGTCACGGTTGTTACTGGGACATTCGGAGCTGCAGTTGGACTAGGTGGATATGTAGGATTAAAGCCAGGGTAATTTGTCTTCATGTGAGCTGGCGTGGTTTGTTGACCATATTGATTATAACCTTGTCCAGAACCTTGTTGATTATAACCAGGATGATTCCTAGTTGTTTGCGGTAGACCTAAACAAAAGATTATGAGATATGATGAACAATGCATTTAGGAAAAAATCTCCAACACGACGGATGATCACAGTGGAACACACACTCATGAGCTGAGAAAAAAGGGACAACGTGAGCAATAACATAACATGAATGATAACATCATGCTCAAAAATATTCTCTATAGAGTTCCTTTCTATGAACGAAATTCATTGTAGCCAACTGAATATCATGTTTGTATACATGTATTGTATATGAAACTGAATATCGTATTTGAAATGAAATTTTTGCATGACTTGTCAAGATTTTGAATAGAAGCTGGATTGTACGAACATGAAGGATTTCATAAACATATCGTTCCGAGATTTATATATGTATATCATTTTTGTTTTATTCGTTCTGATTTCGAAACCATTTGCACCATTTGCTTGTAACGTGGCGGACAACCGTCAAAAGTAAACACCGATTACCCATTGGTCATGTTGATATATGTGTAGTTTTGTCCATTTTGCGTCTCTAAATGTGCGTGCCTTCTCTGTGTTCTCACTTGGATGTTTGGTTGTTTTGCTGAGGGTGCTGCAACCGAGTCTTGTTGGAGATCTCCTCCTAAATTTTATTTTAACATTTCATTGTAAGGTATGAAAATGAATAAACCTTTTGAAAAAGAGGAGTTACTACATATATGTATCAGATTCCTTAAGCGTTACAGAAAAATAAAGAACATTTATATAAATGTTAGGTTGTAGAAATGTCAAAACATTAATTCTAGATTTGAAAAATTAAATTTACATGTACGGTAATCCTTTTTGCAGTCCACAGAACATCTTGGTACAAATATTGGATCATAATACCACGAAACGTCACATTCTGTAAATGAAAAAGTAAACAAAGGAAGGAAGCATTTCTTCTACGAATATAAGATTGAATTGTCAAGAGCAAAGTATCAATACAGAAAACGATATCGGCGCCGTGGTGTAGTGGTTATGGCATCGGACCAGTGACCATAAGGTTGTTGGTTCAAGCCTCACTAGGACCACGGATCGGCTGACATATATGCCCTTCTATGTTCTGTGTTATATACTAAAAATTCTCTGAATATAGTTAACATGTCTGTGGTGTTTTTATTTTAGATTTATTTTTTTAAATCTCATGAGAGGAAAACCACACAAAGTCAGAATGAGATTATTCGTAAATTTACTCTATCAAATGAAGGACCAATTCAATAGAAGAATTTCACATTACCGCACTTTACACATCCTTAGACCCGACAACATAAGATTTGATGTAACTTTAAACTGTGACGTCGTATCAGATTTATGACGTTACAGTTAGAAATAATGTCTAACGTAGTGATTTCGGGTCTTAGCGTGTCTAAAATGCAAGTCTAGTGGTAATATGAAGAGGGTCTACTCCATTTCGCGTTTTCATATTATTATGAAATGAATATGCATGTGTATGATAAGTTATAAAGTATGTGAAAAAACCAAGCTTCCTTATCATGAGGGAGAAGCAAATTTCTCAAGAAGATAACAATGAAAAAATTAAGAGAAAACTTAAATTATGTAAGTATACCAAAAACTCAAAAATTGAAAGTGAAAATAGAAGTTTAATAAATACCAGAGGGCGCTAAAAGTCTCGGATCCATACATAAGCATCTTTCACAGTGGATACATTCTGGTGACGTCATGGCAGCACTAACATATCCTTTAACAATATCATCCAATAGAAATCGCCTTTCTGCAACACACAATAGAATTATAATTAATACATTTTTCCTTATTTCGGTTTGGTCATTTTCAAGGTAAAAGCTGTGGTAGTCAGACTAAATATGCATACACAAAATTTTCCGTTATGATGTCATAATCATGTATTCATACGCATCGCTTTTCTATTTAAACATGACAAAGCACTATCGCGAAATCTTTACATAATTAGTTACATAGTGTGTAGTTTACCTGATATAGGATATCTGGAGTTATTAAATTTCATATGAACTGAGAGCGAAGCTCTAGTCCTATATAGGAATTTACTAACCCCATATACATTACAGTGTGTTGTTTACTAGGAATAGGATATATGGGGTTAGTAATACAAAGGAGGGGATCTCCAACAATACCAGGTTGTAGCACCCACAGCAAAACCCCAAAAAACCCAATGCAAAAACACAAAGCAGACAAGCACGGAAAGAGACGCATACGGGACAATGGAACGTCAACGCACAACACAGAAACATCAAACACAAAGGACTACACATAAACCAACGAGGCCAATGGGCAACCGATGCCGACTTAGGACGGCCATCTGCCACGGAAATAGCAGAAGGTGTGGTTTTCCTGGATTACGTGCGCACAACCCTCCCACTTATCCGATTACCCAGAGGTCTCGAAGAACGCACAATTGTGGTGTAAAACAATCTCCTCACTTCAGATGACCACACACAAACAAGACCGCAAATCACAGGGGCCCAAGCAACACAGATGAAAATGTAAATGGATATAAAAAGAGGGCGCACGTAATACAATTCGTGCTCTGCCGCCGCGAGCTCTTGTATGTTATCACCCGAGGAGTCCGACTGACATTCAGAGAGGACAGGTGGTCGGGGCCCTGTCTTCTCTAAAGAGGTTTGGACAGGGCCCGTCATGGAGTCCCGTCGTCACAGTCAGTCAGAGTGCAAGTTTTAAGAATGCGCTTGTACAAGACTGTAGATTGGTCAAGTACCAAGCCTAGTGTCCGTCTGGTGACATTAGGATCATATCCACGGTATAAAAGGCGTTTGATGATTCTGACGCATTTTCGACAGTGATGTTGTCTATTTTTGATCCTTCTTATCTTGTTAATAATGTCATCATAAAATGCAGGTTGTGAAATACCCAAAGTAATATACTCTGTTGCCTGTATTGGTCCGAATTTCAAAAGAAGTTGAGAATAATTTTTGTATAAAATTTCCAGAAAGTTTTTACCAGCCTGTGAAAGCGAAAACCTTGTCCTAAAAGTTTCTTGGTAATTTGCAAATTTCTACTATGAAAATCCAAAACATCAGTACATGCTCTAGCATACCGAATGAGCTGCGAAATATAGATACCATAGGACGGTACTCTAGGAACATCAGCATCAAGCCAGGGGAAATTTACTATGTTAAATCCAAAATTATCTCTTTTGTCATACACACTTGTATGGATCTCTCCATTAACAATTTTTATATTTAGGTCCAAAAATGGTGTTTCTGTGTTTGAAACGTTTGCCTTGTTTAGAATCAATTCTTGTGGATAAATAACATTTTATACTTTTCAAAAACAGGATTGTCGATAGTAAGAATATCATCTAGGTACCTAGAAGTACCAATGAAGCATTTCACATCATCATTTTTTCTTTGCTTTTGAAGATTTTGGATAAATTCCTTTTCATACGTGTATGAAAATAAATCTGCAACAAGAGGCGCACAATTAGTACCCATTGGAATCCCTACAACCTGTTTGTAGAGTTTCTCACCAAATCTTACATAAATATTGTCCAAAAGGAAGGACAAGGCAATGCAAAGGTCACCACATGTCCATGATTTGTATGATTTGTAATCTGTGGCGGAAAAGAAACCCTTCGATTCAGAAGTACAAATATAAGTTTTCCCCTCTCGATCAAAACACCATTTAATGAGTTTGGACAGTCGAGCATTTATTTTGTCGTGAGGAAGCGTGGTGTACATATTAGAAAAGTCGTACGAAGATATCGTATTTGCTTCAAAATTTCTTATTTTCATTTTGTCAATCACATCCCCTGAATTTTTAATAGACGAAAAGAAGTTTACGCCATTCCTGTTCATGACAGTTTCACAGTATTTTGCCACGTGTTCCTTTATAGCCGTGAGTGCTGACGTCAGATTTCTAGACAAAATTGTTGTTGAGCAGTTGCTAGAATTAGCAATGTATCGAAACTTGTATGGAGACTTAAATTTCATGTAGGATGAGAGCGAAGCACTACGGATGAGGATAAAATATTCGAAAAACGTGTCTGGTGCATAATAAATTTGTTTGAAATTTTCTTCGGAAGGTATAGAGTTGGAACATACAGAAAGGTTTGCTATGACGTCAAGAAACAACGGGCATTCATGACGTCATAGTAGCGTCTACCGATATAAATTTGAGCAGAAGGGTATAAGATATACACGGCGTTCACGTGGTATGGATTATCCAATGGTCTTTCAGGATTTTAAGTGTTAGTAAGATATAAATATATGTCGTCCGGATGTCTAACTCAATTGATATGAACATTTAGCAAATGCTTATACGATTAACTTTAAAAACTCAAAACGTGATAATTAAAGGTAAAGATTTCATTGTTAGGTACATGTACAGTGTACAGATAAGGGACCTTAAAGGCAAGGTTTTTCAACCAAGTGGTAATTAATATGCACACCTGGGTGATCTTAGCTTGGTAGCCGTGATAAACGCAGCATCTACTGACCAGTGATATTCCTGGAGACGCAAGTGGTGTGTGACATCAAAGATATACCGTCAGGTATACTGTAAATTGGATTTTATTCGTCAGGTACCAATTTTCGTCATTTTCGTCAGTGCCTCCCTTGACGAAATTACGTATCGACGAATATAAATACTCCTGACAAAATATAGTCTAGAAAGGAAAAATTGAATCTTAAGAGTTTATACGACAGGCAAATGATAAATCATTGAAAACTGAATACGCACACAAAGTCGCAAAAAATGTACTTCTAATTACCAAATGATATGTTTTCACAACAAGCTAGGTGGTATACATGTCTCTAATTGTTTGTTTACAAATAATTGTTTAACAAACAATGAAAACAAACGCATACGGCCTATACCTGAATGTTAAGTTGGCATTTGAACAGATAAATTTATATTTTAGGGACCCTTGGATGACGAATTTACGTACTGACGAAATGGTCATTTTGAATGAATTAACGAAAATTGGTACTGACGAAAATAAAGCAATTTACAGTACTTGATTATGCCCATTAGATATACCTCAAATTTACTTATTTGAAGCTGTCAATCAAAAATAGAGAGGGTTATAAAGGATACCTAGGATCAATAGGATTGAAATTAGAGATGTTTACCCTTTAGCGGCAAGCGAGGAAATGACAGGGAATGTACCTGTCTTCTTTTATAGTCCCAATCCAGCCTTTAAGGATGATTTAATAATTTGACTATCACATCATAATATATATGAAGGAAGTTTGTTCATGTTCAGACGTTGAGATGATATATACTGACACAATTCAGCCTTTTCCTTCTTAATAATGCTCGTCTAACATATTACTTGACATCACTAGCTTTAGAAATTGTTAATGTACTGAAATTTTATAATAGAACATTTATTTCAATAACCGCATTGACTTGTATCAAAGAATTGGAATGAACAGCTAACCGTTTTGGGAATTTGTAGAGTTGTCCATAAACAAAAAAAAAAAACAATATTAAAGAAAGGAGGGTATCTCTAACAACACTCGGTTGCAGCACCAACAGCAAACCCCAAACGCACCCAATTATGTATACTAATGTTGAAGTCTTCAAATTCAATTGCATCATTTAAGAACAGATAAATTTACAGCATGGATCAGACATGCATGTTTTGGATACTATACCCTCGTCAGTGATCCTTAATCAAAACAATGAACCATGACCAAAGACTATGAAGTTTTTGTCAAAACTATACTGGGAAATTTTAGAGTTGTTCATAAACAAAATAAAAAAAACAATGTACACTAATCTCAGCTGAAACACCAGTAGGATACGTAACAACAAGTGGTTTATTAGAAACAATAAATGGCTTAACGTGAGACACAACACCACAACCAAACGAAACCAACAACAACAAGAGAAAATTCATTCATGTGGTTACTTACCAACTTCTTTGGATTTCGCAGAATGATGTTCCTGTGAATCAGAAACGAAATGAATTATTTCTCCGCCCGTAGTAACTTAAAAGATGCAATAAGAAATATTACTCTATTCGGCATAAGGAGCTTTATATATATAAAAGTAATATGTATACACCAGATAGTTCTTAGAAAAATATTCCTTTTTCTCTTCTCTTTGGGGGGGGGGGGGGGGGAGGGGAATTACAAGGAGAAAACTTACAGAAGGTTTTTAACTTGTGTTCCATTTCGCTCATCAAATAATGATTTCACTTTTATTTCCAAAACTTTTCTGGAATTTTTCTTCACCTATATGATGATTCATTACTTTTTATTGTACGTTTTGTTTGTTTCGAAGGGCAAGGAAGCGAAATGATTTCCTCAGGCTTACAGAATTGTGATTTTAACTCTTGGTATTTGAAAAAAAGCTAAATATATCTACTGTAAAATGTACTACCATATAGATTACAATAAATCAATTACAATGTTAAACGTCTTTAAATTCAATGGCATCATTTAAAACCTGATACATTTACAGCATGGACCGGACATGCACGTTTCGGGTACTTAACCCTCGTCAGTGATTCTCATTGATTGATTACTACATACTACATTCTGTAAGCCTAGGGAAATCCTTTCGCTTCCTTGCCCTTCAAAACAAACAAAAAGTAGAATAAAGTAAAATGGATTACTCATGTACAACATAAGGAATAATAACTGGCATTCCTACCTGTGCAGCACAAAGGGATAGGGCTGAGATTATTACCAACCAGGATGGCATGTTTTGATCTCACTTATGCACTCTACATATTAGAAAATAGAAAAAGACACGACATCAAAACTATTTCATAAGATATTTTTAATATATTTGATCATTGAATAACGATTCAATACTATGTATTGAATAAGTAATTAGTGCATCACATGATAACTCCTCGAAATGTCATCGGTTAAGCGCGCAGGGACGATGAGTGCTCGGTACACAGGCACTATTGCTTTTTGCTTAACAGAGTAACGACCCTCAGTGAAGTCATGAACAATGAATGCAGGCGAAAAGTAAAAAAGGCATTTTCTTCGAAATCCAAAATATATTTCAATTTATTATGAACTAAGTCATGTGGTGCACTAAACCCATTAGTGCCCATTTGAGTGGTTACTATTTTGTCATAGTGTTGCTTTTGGAAGGTAAATAGGACGCTCGGGCACTATTCCTTCCAAAAGCAACACTATGAGAGTAGTACCAACACAAACAGGCATTAATAGGTAAATTATATTTTTTTTAATTACATGACTAATCTAAGAGGTCACAATGGTTTAACGTCTTTAAATTCAATAGCATCATTTAAAAGCAGATGAATTTACAGCAGGGACCAGACATGCAAGTTTCGGGTACTTAACTGATTTCGGTCAGTATTTTACTGATTTCGGTCATTGACGAAATTCTTAGGGTGCAGATGCACCACACATATATCAAATTCTGGTACAACATACTACATGTATATTTAATATTAGTCTAAATTTTTGTCATGGATCAGTTTCCTTAGATACTAAATCTCTGGATGTTATCTTAAAAGCAGTCGTTGTACTTTGTCATACCGTACCTGCTGCAGCATCTTTAATAAGCATGGTATCATCAACGATTAATCTCTATAAACTCTTTACCAATATGCCTTGCATGTTACTCTCTGAGACTATCTTTTGATTTTTCGTATGAACACCTTCACAAATATGATTATACTTACAGGCAGCAGTGCATAACTTATCTATGAATTCATATATGTTGTCTTGCAGTATATGTTTATGTCCAACCTTCTTCTGTAATGTTTCATTTACATGATATTATTGTTTCTTTTTGCTAAATATAAGAATGATGAATAACTGACCTCTCTATCTTGCCAGCCATAAATCACTTGTGGAAAATCATAGTTATAATGAATGATAAGACAATCTTGACCTAACACGATACTTAACGTAAACGACAAAGGTGCACTTATGGCAATAAATATGTGTACAGTCAAATATTTAAAAAAAACTCGATACGTTGTATCACATCGTGTTCAATATTTGTACTTTCGACAACATGAAGAAAGTAAAATATTTCCAACACACACAGTAAGAAGACCAATGGGAAACCAGAGTCGACATATTTAGGCTGGGTTGGTGAAACTATCCGGAAAACATATGTGAATCACAGTATATTTACTGTTCACATTTTTCGTCTGTCAAAAGGATAGTTTGTGAACGGGGTCAAATTTAACAGCTTTCGCAACAGCTTTAGAAAGCATGTCATTATTAAGAGGTTAAAGAGATGTTAATGTAGGCAGTCTCTATTCATGAAAACAAGAATCAAATTGACCCCATTCATCAAACCATCCTTGTGACAGACGAAAATTATGAACAGTAAATATACAGTAATTTTTTATTCATTCTGAGGTTCGCAACCGTCCCTTTGGAACATCTAATGATTTTGCCTTGCCTTCTCGACTTTGAGACTGAATAACTTATCTGCAATTCTTTAATGTTTATTCTATAGACCTTTCACAACTTATGCCTGCATAAGCTCTGATAGCATTTAACAAGTCATCCCTGCGCAAGCTCTGTAGACAACAACTTATGCCTGTAGAAGTTCTATGGACCTTAACAACTTATTCCTGCATAACTTATTAACCTTACATTATGCCTGAATAAATCCATTTAGGAATGGAATTCTAGAATTCAATGTGCATAATGGAATCATGACTACATAAACAGGTCCAAGGATGTAATGCAGACATAATTGCGTCAATATAGCCAATATCATGAATAATGTCTGAAGGGAAAATCTGACATACCAAAGTATGTACTTATAATGGTTAAATTTAGTGTACTTATATTTCGTCTTAAGAACATTTAAAATAAGAAAGAATAAAGCAAAACGTAAAACTTCACTTCAAAGCATGAATTGTAATATCTGAAATGAAAACCATACAAAATATGTTTACTATGATATAAAATACGATTATGACACTCCATTAAAGCTGTGAAAAGGACACCAACGAAGCTCTTAGACATATCATATTGACGACTTGCACAAACCCTGAAGGTTGTCCGTCCTTCAGATTCAAGTTGTTGGTATAAGTTAGGATGGATTTTTAAAATATATATCTAAATATCAAATTACATGTAAAAGAGATGGCTGGCAAGATTGTTCTTAGTCTGCAGTAGTTTAACATCATTCTGGACATAATATTTTCTCATTCGTCTAAATATTTCAATTTCATTGCACCATACATACATTTGTACATGTATAAGCAAGTTCAATATGGTAAGCGAGGATATATGTGTATTCGATGGTAACGTCTTATTAATTCAAAGATAATTAGAGATGAAAAGGCAAAATGAAATTAATGACATTATAATTCTACTTCGTGAAATACGCTGAAATGCATATATGATGAAAATTTGTAACAAGGGGAAGTGAATATCTTGGGTTTCTGCTCTGTGTTTTTGCATTTGGTGTTTTGCTATGGGTGCTGCAGTCGGGTGTTGTTGGAGATATCCTCCATTCTTGAAATTAAAGGGAAAATAGAGGGAGATGCCATGTTATGTCAATGGTGTGGAGCTTGTTTGATTGAAAAGTAGACATTCAAGAATTAATGAGGTCAAAGAATGAAAATAACGTTAAAAAGTGCGGACTCTAATCAAGTTTCATAGCGCACAAGGTTAACGTCCAGATAATGATAAATTAAAGTATAGTGACAATTTAATGAATTTGAGATTATGATATCTACATCGTACAACCACCGAATTTGACAAGCTTCCATGGAGCTGTTGCGATGTGTGTTGCATGCAATCAGGAGACGACGACTCTTCCCGGTCATCTGGACTCACTTCGGAATGTAATTCATTCCGAGGTTCGCAACCGTTCCTATGGAAATTCTGATGATTTTGACCAAATTTGAAGTAACCGGATGTGACTATTCTACCGAACTGAAGCGACCGGTGTTGCATGCAAGCAGGATATGCTTACTCTTCCTGGGCACCTGATCTCACTCCCATATATCACAGCCAATTGTGCCTCACATGAAATTCATATGAAATGAGCATCATGTAAATTTCACGTGAAAGTTCATGTAAAATTCAAATAGGTTTCACATAAGGTTTATGTAAAAGATATTTCACATGAATTTCACATAAAGTTTCTTCACATGAATTTCACATGAATTTTTCTAAGTGACCTTCACAGGAAACTGAATTCACATAACATCTATGTAAAAATCTTCACATGAATTTCATGTAAATTACATGTTCGTGCTCGTTTCACATAAATTTCATGTGAATTTTCATGTAAAGTTCATTTAAATTTCACATGAATTTCATATGAGGCACAATTGGCTGTTTATGGAGAGTTCGCTTATTTTCATATGTTGGAGGATTTTGTTAGTTTGCTTTGGTTCCTGTTTTATCCTGATTTTGTATGCCTTCGGTTTATGATTGTCTTGATTATCAATTTTATGCTGCATATCGGGATATGCTAATTATCCATATTTGTCATTGAAAAACAAAATAAGTAGAATAAAAAGCAGATTCAACTTTAATAACTCCATCAGCCGCCATTTTTGTCGAAATAATTATCCTTGAGTTGTTAAAGAATATTAAACAAAGTACTGGACATAAATTACAGTTTGGGTACAGTATCGTTTCCAGCATTGCATACTATTCAGCCGTGATAATATGTTTATGATTCCATTTGCTGCATTTTGCAAATCTCGTCAAAGATTGTCAACTAATACTAAAAAGATGTTTATCCATACAAAATCTATGCGTCTTTAAACACCTCTATGTTAGTGAGAGGTTTGTGCTCACGTAATTGAGATAATCAAACAATTCGTATTTATTTTCGGATGGCCGTCCGGAGTTTGTCTCAAATTTGGCATCGTGGTATTGGGCTTGAATTCTAATAAGAAGTACATTTGGCCATAACCAATAGTGAATATTTCCATTACAAAAATCGACAAGAAATTTAGTGAAATACTCGAATAAATTTGTGCGGGGCCACACAATTCAAAATTGTCCGAATACAAATAAACAAAAGCATGGCGTCGTAGTACCATCATGGTATGGAATCGCGAATGATATAATTTTCTAGAGACAATTAAACAAAGAATAACATTAACATTAAATAGGTAAATAAACAAAGCAAAGACGCCATTGAGATACATGCACAAAGAACAACAAGAAATTCATATCAGTTATTTCATTTGCCTTCTCCCACATTTATGTTTCTCTTATGTTGTTGTGATCCTGTGTTGGAATGTGCTGTTTGATTTTTAGCGCCATGAGATACTGTAGAACTCATCTACATTGAATCCTTTAGTTGCATGCGTTGCTAGTACAATTTCTGGTAGCAGAGTACATGTTTGTAGCACCATCTGAAAAAAAGTTTATATATTAAAGCACTAATTACAAACTTGTATATACTTGTTTTCCGAAAGGATGTGATATCTATCTTCCATTTTGTTATAACAATTAAACTCTCTTTAGCCGATTTTAAACAAAACATCAAATTACACAGAACAAGAACATACCTGAAATCCGTCTGTTCGACAGGAAAGTAGTACTCCTGCTAATATAGACTTGTTTCCATAAAATGTACCGATTGGAGAGTATGCGGGTATCGCTGAGCAATTCGACATAACCTTCAATAAAGAACATTGAAACAGTGAAATTCTATATTTTTCTTCTTTACAATTAAGATGAGACGGTAATGTTGAAACCAAGAATTTGGTCCTCATATAAAAAAGAGATGTTCCAACCCAGTAGTTACGAACCATTAGAAATATTATCAATACGGAAGTGGTCCAGCTCTCCGCCTTATTTAAGAAAATTTTAAAACAAATGATTTAAGATACGTAATCGTCAACTGCTTCCTATGAAATAAAACTATCTTCGTCTGTTAGTTTGGATATGACTTCTATTCACTGCATTTTGATATATTTCTGTTGAATCTGTATTTTACTTACGTGCTTTCCACGTATTTTCGATATAATTCAACGTATTCTTGATACGTTTTGTCTTCTTTTTCTTCACTTGTAAACCGTATGGTGAATACGGAACTTACATGCTGAAGTTTGTGCCAATGTGAAGGTAATGGCGCCAAACATGCCTCCGTTACAAAAGCTTGAGGAGTGTGGTGTCCTCCATCTGCGCATGCTCCAATATTGGGATTATTTGCATAAACATGTCTTCCTATTAAATCGAGTGTTCTATACTTATTGCAATTTTTGAATGCAAAAGTAGAGCCAGTTGTTGTGGAATGCTGATTATGGGTGGTTGTAGCAGCAGTTGAAGCAAGTATCGTTGGTTTATGATAACTATGTATAGGCGGGAGGCCTAAACATGTAATAAATTTAGTCAATATCAGAGATAAACTGTACCCCATTTAAGACATTCTTATAGATTTAGTCAATATAAAAAGATATCTTATTTCATCAAAAACAAAAGATGAGAAGAAATATGACTGGAATAAGAATAAGAGCATCTAAAGCTTACCAGAAAAATTAAGACACGGGCTGTAATTCTTATGACAATTCAAACTACATCTTGGTATAAAGTTCTGGTCAAAAACAGCATCAGCGCACTCTGAAGAGAATGGAAGAAATAAATCATAATTTGCAGTAAATATAGATATTTTACAAGGTTGATTTGGCTTGACCTCTATTCTAAAATCATTTATGTTAGACACACGTCTATGAGTATGTAGGTGTTTAGGGGAGGGGGGATTCCTGTACAATATAATAAATGAGTTAAAGAAGATCCTGACGATAATCTCAACAGCACTCACAATAGAGCGCAAAATTAAACATCGACGGACCCCTGGCAAGCCAGAGGTGGGACCAGGTGCCCGGGAGGAGTAAGCATCCCCTGTTGGCTAGCCGCACCCGCCGTCGATGTTTATGAAGCATGGAAATGAAAATATAAAAACTTCATGCACTGTCTGACGTTATGTCTATATAGAAAGTGCTATGGCGACAATGTCAGGGAAGTATATTCAAAGCACTTACTGTCAAACCCCTCGCGGGGAACTTTTTTACGAGCTCCACACGGCAAAGGGCATAAGTGTGACACAAATGAGTTAAAGAAGATCCTGACGATAATCTCAACAGCACTCACAATAGAGCGCAAAATTAAACATCGACGGACCCCTGGCAAGCCAGAGGTGGGACCAGGTGCCCGGGAGGAGTAAGCATCCCCTGTTGGCTAGCCGCACCCGCCGTCGATGTTTATGAAGCATGGAAATGAAAATATAAAAACTTCAAAAGGTCAAACTGAATGCTTATTTTGCCAATTTAAAAGCACAAAGGTGTTTTTTCGGTACATTAAGAATGATTCAAGAGAGCAGTAATATGGACAAAAATCTTTTAATAAGCGAATAAAAGTCAAACTCAAAACCAGAATCAAATTTGCAAAAAAATCACAATCAAAAGGCTTACACCTTTCTCTCCTAGTATTATCTTTCCTATTCTCTCCTAGTATTATCTTTCCTATTCTCTCCTAGTATTATCTTTCCTATTCTCTCCTAGTATTATCTTTCCTATTCTCTCCTAGTATTATCTTTCCTATTCTCTCCTAGTATTATCTTTCCTATTCTCTCCTAGTATTATCTTTCCTATTCTCTCCTAGTATTATCTTTCCTATTCTCTCCTAGTATTATCTTTCCTATTCTCTCCTAGTATTATCTTTCCTATTCTCTCCTAGTATTATCTTATTCAATTTGAAGACGTTTACATCTAACAAAAAAAAGGGGGGGGGGTTTCGCTCAAGGTTGCGAGTGTGTGCCGCTAGCAGGTTAAGGTAAGTCTTGCCGGAGATATCTTTCAACTTTTTTATATGTTTTATATGTAATCCCCTTCTATACTTTACGCAACTACTGATGCTGCAGCTATATATTAGCCTCTTTTTCTGTATGCCAATATTCTTCTTTATTGCAAATGCAAAGTACAGTTTATTATCCCCTCGCAACATGGTTGCAGGAGGATATAGCAACGCGACCGGATCTTTATGAAACTTCCTACACTAATTAGCCATTACATAAGGAAGAACCCTATTGATTTCAAGGTCAATGATCAAGGTCAAAACTTTGAAATACCTAAAATACAGTATAGCGGGCACAGTTTTGATTAGATCTATACTAAACTGCATACGCTAATTGCTGATGACAAGAGAAAGTAGCCCAAAGAGTTTGAAGTGTTAAACGTCTTCAAATTTAATAGCATCATTTCACATCAGATAAAATTGACAATTATTGATAATGACCAGCATCCCTGTATACAGCACAAAATCGATAATTCAGAAAATCAGAAACCGAAGGCATACAAAATCAGGATAAAACAGGAACAAAAGAAAACAAACAAAAACATCCGCCATATTGAAAGAAGCGAACTCCCGATATGGGAGTGAGACCAGGTGCCAAGGAAGAGTTTCAGCATGGACCAGACATGCACGTTCCGGGTACTTAACACTCGTCGGTGATCCTCAATTTAAACAATGTTATATGGCCAAAGAGTGTGAAAAATATTATGTCCAAAAATGTACCAAAAAAACGTAGCAGGATGGGTGGGATATGATGCTACAGGACCCACACTGTAGAAATTTCAAGATTTTTTGATAACAGAAATGTTTGAATGCGGTGAAGAGACAGACGATCAACCAAACATGATCGAACTTGGCTACATGTGCCCTCGGGGACTCCTAGTCCACCAGCAGTGACACTCACCATGTGGTTCAAATGTTAAACGTCTTCAAATTCCATAACATCCTTTTACATCAGATAAAATTTCAGCATTGACCAGACATGCACGTTTCGGGTACTTAACCCTTGTCAGTGATCCTCAGTCTAAACAATGTAATATGACCAAAGAGTGTGAAAAATATTATGTCCAAAAATGGACCGAAAAACGTAGCAGGATGGGTGGGATATGATGCTACAGGACCCACGTTTTAGAAAGTCATAGGTAGAAGGTCAACGTCACATATTGAAAATCATTGTATACAGCCTAGAGAGTATAGCTTTGAATAATATCAAAACTTCATATTCTGGTTGCTTATGACAAGGTGAAGAACCCTTTAGATTCTCAAGGTCGTAAAATTAAGGTCAAGGTCACTGATTTGAAATGCTTAAAATTCTTGTATAAAGCAAAGAGGTGGCATTTCGGATGGGCCTTTACTGAACTTGATACACAAATGACAAGAGAAAGAACCCTAAAACTTTTCAAGGTCATATGAAAAAGATCAAGGTCACAGATTGGATTTACTCAAAATCCTTGAATACACTCAAGGTGATCTTGGTCAAATTTCATAAGTCATTGCGAGAGACATTAAGAAGAACAAGATCAAAGGTCATAACTCCATCAATGTTGGCGCAGGTTTGCATATATACGACATAAGAGTTTAAAAGTTTATTAGTGAAAGTTGTTTAAGAAGTGATTTTGGTTTTCAGAAATAAGTATTAGTTAAAGGGCACTGTCTACTTGTATCTGAGTACATTGTAGATGTATATCCAAGCCATGCAAATGCTTTGCTGTGCTTTACGTTGTTTAGTTTTTATTTATAATAGCATTAATTTCAAGACTACGCTAAATCATTTACCTTTCATTTAATATCATGATAAATAAGTCGAAGGTACTTATTCATTATGACGCATATTTGTCTATTTTGGCCTATTTATGCTAAAATGTGCTTACTCTAATCAAAAGTACACATTGTAAATCAATATTTGAATTTCATTAGAATATCAAAAATATTCCGAATTGGAAATGTCTTTCAGAAAATGTAGTGGCCTGTAATTATGAAAAAGTGATATTTACAGTTCGATCTGATAATTAATTGAATACCATACGGTTTAAGATGAACTGCCTTACAAATACAATCGTCGCAATGCTTGCAGAGACCTCCAGCCAAACCTCCGGTGTTCAGGACTACCGCTTCCACTCAATATTAGACGCTTGTCTGAAATCACAAGAAAGAAATGTTTAACCTTTTTACTAAAACACCTTCTTGAACCCCTTCCTCAAACGAAGATCTTCGTGTAATAAAATCAATTTCAAAAAGTTCTCTCAGGAAAGGAAAATATCTATTTGTCAAATCATCTTGATTATTCTCAAATGCCGAAATTTCCTATGAATTCAACGTGTAAATAATAAAAGAAAACTATGAACATACCTCTTATGTAGGAATTCCTGAAAGGCTAAATACTTTGAATTTAATGTATTGAAATAAAAATATAATAATGAATAATATCATATAAATGTTACAATAGGAAATTGTGTTATTATACGGATTACATATATTCCACCCTCCCGTTTAACCTGTACTTGCATACGAAGGGAAGGACTGTAAATAGATCTTACCGATAATGAATCCACAGCATATACCAAAACAAAGACTAATTGTAATAATGATTTATTCATTTTTGAAATTTTAGATTCCGGTTCGTGGGGAAAGAAGGGTTATCTATAGCACGAGTTATCGGTTATTAAAGTACATTTCTCGCAGGAATCATTTAGCGAATTTGATCTAAATGACATGATCGACTTTAAAATTCTGACCTGATATTGACACAGACTTATACGTATAGATAATTATAGGTTGTATTTATGTCCAATTGGTCTCGTTTTATTATTCCTAGATCCACATTTTATTGTTGTTATATTTGTTCTAAAGACGTCCATCTGATCAGTTTCCCTTATCATGTTATGCAATAAACAATTTGCAATTTTGTTAGAAAGAACAAAATGTCCGAGTCAACATCTTTTGGCGTAGGTTTTCATTATGACGTCACTGTTTAAAGACGCAATTTCATAGTGACATAATAATGAAAAAGTGCTGTGAAATTGCCTACCTCAGGCAATTTTCGTCACTTTGTCAGCCCTTATGAATTTTGGCAAGTGGCCTATTCATCCAACAAGACAGGACTGACGGGTTTTGTGATTTCTTTGGTTCCCTGTATTGTACTGTCATGTTTGTGATATCTTATCTCAAATTGAGAAGACTTCTTATATTTACATGACTTGTATACAACAATTCTTCATCTTCATTCCGTCCTTTCGTCTGGTGCCATTTTTGTGCTTGCATTTTCTCCTAAATGCACATCCGGGCTCTGATTGGCTGAAACGTTATTAACCTCTCCTGTAACTTCTGCATAGAATTTCACGACACCATTCAGAAATCAAGTACTCAAGGATTTCTTACCAATATTAAACGTCTTCAAATTCAATTATCATTGCATCATTTAAGAACAGATAAATTTTCAGCATGGACCAGACATGCACGTTTCGGGTACTTAACCCTCGTCGACGATCCTCAATCTAAATGTAATATGGCCAAAAAGTATGAATTTTACTTTGTCCAAAAACGTACCGAAAGATGTAGCAGGATGGTTAAGATATGATGCTACAGGACACATGTTTAAAGAAATTTTGATAACAGAAATGTTCGAATGCGTTGAAGAAACGATCAACCGAAGTTTATCGAATTTGGCTACATAAACTAACCACTTTTAACCATCCGTCATGATTGTGTCTGCCCCTATGCCTCTTCCTTTTGATAACCATTTTGCAATACAATCCAGGCGCGTAGCCAAGCATGCGCAAGTACGCAAATGCTTCCACAGTATTTTACAATGAAACAAAGAAAGAAGGAGACTCGGAGTAGTCTTAGGCGATGTTGATATCCTATCCAATGCATGTAAGCTTTCGGAGTAAAAATTATAATAACATTATACATGTTTAACAACGTTTCGGCCGAAGCCTTCTTCAGTGTGGATCTCCTAATATATTCTCCTGCATTTGATGGTGACATGATTAATAAGATAAGAAGGATCAAAGATAGACAACATAACTATCGAAAATGCGTCAGACTCATCAAACGCCTTTTATACCGTGGACATGATCCTAATATCACCAGACGGACTTGGTACTTGACCAATCTACAGTCTTGTACCAGCGCATTCTTAAAACTTCCACTCTGACTGACTCTGACGGCGGGATTCCATGACGGGCCCTGTCCAAACCTCTTTAGAGAAGACAAGGCCCCGACCACCTGTCCTCTCTGAATGTCAGTCGGACTCCTCGAGTGATAACAAACATGAGCTCGCGGCGGCAGAGCACGGATTGTATTACGTACGCCCTCTTTTTATATTCATTTACATATTCAGTCTGTGTTGATTGGGCCCCTGTGCTTTGCGGTCTTGTTTGTGTGTGGTCATCTGACAGTGAGGAGGTTGTTTTACACCACAATTGTACTTTCTCGAGACCTCTAGGTATCGTAAAAGCGGAGGGTTGTGCGCACGTAAATCCAGGATAACCACACCTTCTGCTATTTCATTGGCAGATGGCCGTCCTAAGTCGGAACCGGTTGCCCATTGGTCTCATTGGTTTATGTGTCCTTTGTGTTTGATGTTTCTGTGTTGTCGCGTTGACGTTCCTTGTCCCTTATGCGTCTCTTTCGGTGCTTGTCTGCTTAGTGTTATTGCATTGGATGTTTTGGGGTTTTGCTGTGGGTGTTGCAACCTGGTGTTGTTGGAGATCCTCTCCTTTGTTGGAAAACATGTGTGAATCACTGTATATTTACTGTTCTAGCAGGAATAACATTTTTCGTCAGTCTGTTTGGTTGGCGAACGAGGTCTATTTGATTTTTGTTTACCGTAATATATCCCCAGGCCGCATACGATCCGTAGACTGCCTACATTATTAGTTCTGTAACCTATTAGTTTTTGAAAAGGTTTCTAAATTTACGATAGCTGCTAACATTGATTCATAGCCTTTATCAAATCTAAAGGATGATAATGTTCAGACGTTGTTAACTTTCAAACTAAATGATTGCATAACCTCTGAAGGCTGTATAAGTTCTATTACTGCACGATATCTAAAAGCGTTGTAATGTGATATGCCAGCATTGACTCTATAGAAATCTTTTGCCTACATAAGCTCTGTATACATTGAACAGCATATGCCTGCATAAGCTCCGTATACCTTTAACAACCTATGCCTGCATAAGCTCAGTAAACCTTTAAGAACTTGTGCCTGCATAAGCCTCTGTATACCTTTAACAATTTATACCAGTTTAGCATTGTAGATCTCTGAGAGCTTATGCCTGCATAAGCTCTGTAAACCTTGAAAAACGTTTGCCTGCATAACCTCTGTAGACCGTTAATAACTTCTGCCTTCATAAGCTCTGTATACCTTTAACAACGTATACCTGCATAAACCCTGTATACCTTAAACACATTATGCCTGTATAAGCTCTGTAGACCTTTAACAACTTATGGTTGTTCCAATGAATATATTCTCACATTTTTAGACTGGCTATTCCTTGATGCCTTTCCACTTTGGGAGTAACTGTTATTGTTTTGAGTTTCATATTGCCTAGATAATAATCCAACCGCCTTGATTTCGAATTTGAATTTTTTTTTGGTAGTTTATAAACATTAAACGAAAGTATCGATCAGGTTTTTCTTCGGAATTTTGTTAAATATTCAGGTAATTTCTTTTTAATTTGACTCAACTTTAATATCCTGCATTTCCTTTCCTTCGACCATAAGGACTACCGTTGTCAGAAATGACACTGACGAGCTGTTTGTTTTTTAGGAATTTGAAATGAAAATTAAGAATAATTGGTTTTTTTTGTCATACAAACTGAGTAAGAACAGTATTTCCTTGCCTATGATCGCAAGGACTTCCGTTGTCAGAAATGACACTGAAGAGCTGTTTGTCTGTTGGGAATTTGAAATAAAGATTAAGAACAATTTTTTTATCATGTAAACTGAGTAAGAACAGCATTTGTCTTTCACAAACAGGAGTTACATTACATTTCATGTCTAAAATTCTTTAGATTATGTTTGCATGACAAGTATGAAACAAGATTCCTTTTACACAATTCTACTGAGAGTGTCACAACAAACAATTCCTGAAACATGAAAGATTCTCAACAATAAAATGTGTGTCTTATCATAATATATCATGAACTTCAGTCCTATATCCATGTAGTATTGAAAGTTATTATCTCTTACCTCCTGTCAACTTAGGCCAACGATGTTGGTTCAACTTTAGGCAATTTACTGAAGAATACTCATTCTATATACACTATAAATTTGGTCAAAATACAGAAAATAAAATTTCAAAAATATTCCTTTTATGATCCGTAGCATCTATAATGCAAATTTCTCTTGAATTATTTGCCTGTAATTCCTTTGAATGTATAAAGATAAGAGACGAACATTATTTTGTCTTGCCTTATGAACAGAGGTCAATGTACAATCTCTTCGCGAAAGGAGTGTTATATTTATACTAACGAGTATGACAGAGAGACCTTTGGTGTTAGTACTTTTGTATGTTGGCTTTGCCAATGGGTTAGGACTTCCCGGTGTTAGTAGTTTAACCTCCGCCATCACAGGAGGAGGGGGAGGTGGCGGTTCAAGCCTTAGCGGAGTGTTAGGAGCAGGAGGTGGGACAGGAGGCGGGGCAGGAGGAGGAGGTGGAGGATCAAGTAAGTTTGTCAATTAATGCATTCTAAAGATTACAAATGTATGGAATATTGATCTGAAAAGGAGCTATGTATAGATTTGCTGTACAGGAGCATTGTTAGAATAAAAAAAAAACAGAAGGTAAGGTATTCTGAAAAAAATGTCAATATTAACATTGCCATTAATTGTGGTAAAATTTTGAGTTCCTTCTAGTAATTATGGCAGGAAACGCATATATATTTCATTTTCATCAATCAATAACTAAAGTTTTAGACAATGGCATTGAGTAGAATTACACAAATATTGATTTAAGTTAAACACCGATTGTTTATCGAAATCTCGTGTACATAGGCAAGGACAAATAGATGGAAAACGTTGAAAGCATATGCATAACTATAGCAAAGCCATCTGAGGAGTGCATTATGTTTCGCATAGTTTCATTCTATAGGCAGAATAGCCGCATGCAGCAAGAACACACAGTTCCTATGTAATTACCCTCCATCTGGTCAAGGGGAACAACCAGTGTTCCTTATTGGGGCCAACATTCCATGGACAGACTACAACATGGGGAGTTTCGGAGATCGGAAGTTCTTTCTTCTTACACTACCTGACCTGTATAAGTTTGTTCTGAAGGTCAATTTAGCAGGCGGAAATACTATCAGTAAGTAAATATGTATTTCATAAAGTAAAAATACAATGGTAATGTAGTAGTGATGTAGTCAGCGTCTGGTAAGTTTAATGTACATCGAGAAAATCACAGGTTTCCATGGAGCTTTTACGACGGGTGTTACATGCAATCAGGAGACGCTGACTCCCCCCGCCTTGCCTTCTCGACTTTGAGACTGAATAACTGTTAGGTACTTCTTTTATGTTTATATTGATAGACTGTTTTCTTAATTTGATATTCGAAAGATATCCCAAACAAGACGAGGTTGTAGTTATCTTTCACGGACACATACGCGAGAAACCTGTAATGTTGTACACATCCTCGTCGATAAGAGAAAGGAGGGGATCTCCAACAACACCTAGTTGCAGCACCAACAGCAAAACACCATATTGTATCTTTGACATCACTTTATCGATTTCAAATGAAAAACTTATTATCAAAAACTATCAAATGTATAACAATTTTCTTAATAATACATGAACATTTTACTCAAAATCAATAATGTATATTTCTAAGATTGATTAAAAATAATACATGTATATAGGCAGTATATCTTCATTGAAAAAAATTAAACGATTATATTAAAGTATCGTCTACATGTATACATTGTATAACGTTGCTTCTAAATAAACTATATATGAGAGTCAAGCATAGAACCTAACCAGAAATCAAAAGTCACAAGCAATGGTTGTACATGTACGGACTCCGGAAAATGAAAAACATAACTACCAATCACTCTACAAAGGACCTAAAATTAATCTCAGTAGAGATGAAATAAGGTGTCCAGAAGGGTAAGCGTCTGCTGCTAGCGGGCAATACCCACCACTTTATCAGCCTTATAAATGTCAGTAATATTGTATGCTTTTTTATCTCCAAGGATTGTTCTTACACAATGAGGGGATCGGAAGACCAATGGGAGCTCCGGGAAATACTGTAAGTCTGGATATATTTCAGACTTACCTAGATGAGCTCCAAGATTTCATAAGAGTAAGTAAGAAATTTACAGAAATATTCATTGTGCATTGTGCTAAATATGTGCAAAATTTAGATAAATTAAGGAATAATGATACATGTATGGAGTTGTTTATTAAAGTATACTCTTTTGTTACTTCAGTATGAAATACTACAAGAAAGTCTGATCAGAGATTTCTTTGTTCGTAGATTTTCTATACATTATTCTTTCTTGTTTTGTTCTTCTGCTGTGGAATGAAAATTTAGACAAGTATTTTTGCCCATTTTACATTGTTTAGTTTGAGGATCACTGACGAGGGTTAAGTACCTGAAAAGTGCATGTCTGGTCCATCCTGCAAATTTATCTGTTCTTGAGCAAATAATGCTCAAGACGTTTAACATCGGAATGAAGTATTCAAATGATAAATTCAGGTATAAAATCGGATTAGAATCTATTCATTATGTTGCAGTTCTGTCACAGTAACAACATATATGTGATCTTAGTACTGTGGAATGGAGGTCACGTGACCCCAGGGCTTGGACACCTTAAAGATTTGATCACATCGGAAACAGCCATTCAAGCCTATATTAACAACGCTCTGACGCCAATGGTAAATAATAGAAAAACATATTTGCATGTTTTAAAATGTTTATTCGCCTTTTATTCTCATTATAAACTTACAAACGAGAATTGAACATGAAAGCATATCATGGAGATCTTCATGAAGACTTTATCAAGCACACTATAGTAGAACGCAAAACCAATGTTGACAAAAATTCTAATATGACTTGAGATTTTCCCAATTTATGTCCTATAGAACTCCCTTGATGTAAAATCTTCATCCAACGTCCAGTCTTCTAAGCTCCGCCCATTCTCTTGCATTGTAGAACTAGCTTGATGTTAAATTCCCAACCAACTTCCAGTCCGCTAAACTCTGGCAATACTCTGCCACTATATAAATCGCCTGGTGTAAAATCTCCAAAACACTTCCAGTCTGTTTCGCATGAACGAATCGAATTATCACCGAGCCGCAAATAAAACACGGATAGCTAGTCGTTATTTCTTGAATATTAACCCCCTATTTTTGTTATTTGTAATGAATGACATCCTGGTAATCTGTATTACCACAGCATATGCGAATCCTTTGATGAATGCAGCTATGATTCAGCCGCTCCTGCTTGCTTGCTGCTAGATCTTTTTTTTTTTTTGCATTTTCAGTGCTTTAATTGTTTGTCGCAACATAGCAAATGCTATAGAAATGTCTCATTATTCATAAATTGTGAATTCTTAAAGAATATTTTATTCTCATTTATTACCGAATGAGAACTTTGCTATTATCTAAAAGGCTATAAATGTATGAAACCTCTCTATTTTCTAAATGGAATAAAGCCATAGCGATAAATAAACAATCATTGGGGTTTTTTTGGGGGGGGGTTGTATTTTTCTCGCATAAATTAAAACAACAATAAATAAACAATCACTGGGTTTTTTTGTATTTTTTTTTTTTTTTGTATTTTTCTCGCATAAATTGAAACAAAAGTCGTACGAACATGAGTAATTGTTAATATATTTTTGTGGGATCAAACCTATTGTAACGGGAAAATTAATCAAGGAACTTTTAAATAATTATTAATAATTAATAATTATCACGTATCAAATAATGCGTCAGGTTCAAAAACTGAAAGACGAGCCAGCGGTTCTAGGTTGGGACATTATCAATCAACCAGAAGGCATCATGAAGAAAAACGTAACTGACAAGAATGACTGCTGGGATAACACTTACCTTGAGAAGAAAGCACCTGGACGTAAAGTTGGCTGGGCCGGGGAACTGGTCACTCCCAAGGAATTACAAAAGTACGACTTTTTTTGCAATAGTATCCCATTTACAATTTACTAATTTCAAGAAAATAGCGATTCATAGACTGCACCTGCTTGCTCATTATTACCTGTCAGACTTTTAATTGTTTTCTTCATAACTTCTTTTGGATAATTCAAACTTTTTAAGTACCTGTATGAGTCAGAATCTAATTTACTACCGGTCATCGATTGTATTAATTAGTATAGTTTTAATTTTTTTGGCCTAAAGTACCTACCACTGATGAGGATTTATTAAAACACTTGCGCTTGGAACAGTTAGTTCAGACTGGTAGTAGAATTTAGACACTCTGATTCTCGTCATTTTGTGTGAGCGTGTATTCAAAGAAACGACTAAACAGTTATCCCCTAAGACGGACACCATCATCTTCATTATAAAAGTGTCATAGTTATGTAATCGAGATTCCAAGACCACTTCATATTCTTTTTTTTTATTGCTCTGGGCTCAATAAGTTACTTAAGGGGCCAAATATTCAAACGAACTTTTGGAATTTTATATGGCACACACTGTGCTCCTCTTCTAGTTGACATATTCCTTAAGTCATACAAGACAGAAGAGTCTCTGTTTTCGTACGTGCGCTTTATAAGTAACCCAACCATTTATCCCAGTGAACTGGAAATCAAAGAAGCAACACTTCAGTCTCCTAAGTAGACTTACTACAGTAACTATCGATAAGTGACTACGGTAATTAGAACACCTCTTTTATGACAAACCTGCCTATTTCAACTTAACCATCACAATTTTCACTTCCCCTTCATGTGCAGCCACTTTTCCTCTTCGCCTGCCTGCTTATTCATTTCACAATTAATACGCTATGCAAGAGCATGTTCTAAATACGAAAACTTATGTTGAGAGCAGAGAGGCCCAACAGAAAGCTGCATGTTCAAGGCTTTTTAGGGGAAAGGTTTAAGATGCCACTTAGGAACTAATTGTGCATTACGACGTTTGCATATCAAGGATGATTGAAGACATTTTTTGAGTTTCCAATTGACCGTCTTTTACCTATTTGGACATTACCGTATTTGGCACGTTTCTATTTGGCTTTCGCGGCGGATGTTGCATGCATTCAGATGACGCTCATTCCTTTTGGACACCTGGTCCTGCCTCTATTCGAAGTTTCCCGATTGCCTTGTTAATTGAGTTTCACAACCATACCATATCCCCTGGATCTTTGACTATTCAACTCATTTCTGTCACACTTATGTCCCTTTGCCGTGTGGAGCGTGTTAAAAAGTTCCCCGCGAGGGGTTCGACAGTAAGTGTTTTGAATATTTTCCCTGACATGGTTGCCATAGCACTTTCTATATAGATATAATCTCAGGCAGTGCAGTTCATTTTATATATCGTTTTTATTTTCGTGCATGAACATCGACGGCGGGTGCGGTAGCCAACAGGGAATTCTTACTCATCCCGGGCACCTGGTCCCACCTCTAGCTTGCTATGGGTCCGTCGATGCTCAATTTGGTGCTCCATTGTGAGTGTTGTTGAGATCATCGTCATGATCTTCTTTAAGTCACTTCTTCTATGGTATACCTTATTATGTTTTGTCTGCGTTGTTGTGTACATCTGCTTTCGATTCTATTGGTGCGTGTTCACTTTAGTCGCCACAAATTGGTCATTTAGTTATCGAATGAGACTAACTTCGTTATAAAATGTTCCAAAACTACTCAAGCAAGTGTAGTACAACTGTCCATGGAAGTAATTTTTTAATTTTTATTATCAAATTATGTTATGATCTTTAAAATACTATCCATATTTTTGCAGATTTATTAACAAATTGGCTGCAGCGATCAGAAAAGAGTACAAAAGTATAAACCTAGAGCCGCAAATAACGGTGAGCGCTTATCACATGATGACCTTGACCTTCCAATGGCAGTGCAAGAACCTCTACAATGACTTCTGTCTGCAAGCATCCGGAGGCGAAGAAGAGGTAAACAACCTAGTAGCAAATGGTCAAGATTTTTCTGATATCAAGGCTGATCTTGAAGGGTGTCGGAGGTCAGGTTTTAATCATAAACGATCAAAAAAGTAGCAGTATATCCCACCCACCCTGCTACGTCTTTCGGTACATTTTTTGACAAAATAATTTTCACACTCTTTGGCCACATTACATTGTTTAGATTTAGGATCATTGACGAGGGTTAAGTACCCGAAACGTGCATGCCTGGTCCATGCTGCAAATTTATCTGTTCTTAAATGATGCTATTGAATTTGAAGACGTTTTACTCTTATCTTCATAATAGGCTGAGAACCTCCTAGAATTTCTTTTAGATTGGTTCATGGTAGACAGTTCAAGGAAAGAAATTTCAGAAATTTAGATACATATTTGTGAATTAACGTTTTTAATGTTCTTCAGGTACATTAAATTGAGATTTGCCTTCACAAAATGCTCTTGGCAACCAGTACAAAGAGTAATGGAAATCAAATCTACTTTTTCATTGCCTTTCTGTTATCTAAATCTTATGCAGATTGAACTGGACATAACAAAAAAAAAGGAAAAATTAATATTACATTTTCAAAAGATATTTTTTCAATTGTTTTAAAACAGCAAAATGAAATCTTGGATTTTTGAACAAATTTACACAACAGATCCATATATATAAACACGATGCATATAAGTCATAATCATGATTAAAGATTCATCTTATCATTTGATTGACCCTTTTATCTGTCTGACGCTCTATGCTTGAAGGGGTACCTCAGCTTGTGGTCAACGCATGCATTCGACGAAAAAGACAAGGCAGAATTTGACGTATACTCAATTTTCGAGGTATATATAGAACATTTTTCCTCTTTCTCTGAATGTGATATGCTTGATCAAGGCAGGCCGTACAATGTACCGTACGTGCTATTTCAAGAAATACATAACATTTGCAAAGAAAAAAGTATATGCATGTAAACTCCGTCATAGATAAATTTGTCTACTCGTCATCTTCAAGGATTCTTCTTTAGGTTCTGTTTTAAGCCCCCTACCGGCTCGCAGGAGGGGACTTATACTTGTCACCCCGATTGTGTGTCCGTGCGACCGTCCGTCTTTCTGTCACACTTTCCCGGACCTTTTTTCGCGGTTGCTACTATATTATATCATTTTTTGGTATGTGAATATATCTAAATGTGATATAGCCAAGTTCGAGTTTGGTTTTGATTGACCCATTTATACATAAGGCTTTTGGCCCTTGGACTCAGCAAATTCCATGAAGTTTCAGATTGCGATTTGGGGGGGGGTCTATTACAGCTATTGAAAAAAAGGATATATGAATACATCTCAATGTGATACCTGTAGATCAATTTCGAGTTTGGTTTTCACTTACCTATTTTCACAAGAGTTCTGGTCCTTGAACCTCGCATAATTCATGGAATTTTCAGTTTTCCAGGCTTTTCCTCCCTACTATTGCAGATAATTGAATGATTTTGGTATATGAATACTTTCATATGTATCATATATAATAATATGTATCTTTAATATTTCAAAAAGAGATACAAATCAAGATCAGTTTGATTTTGATTGACCTATTTTCACAAGAGTTGCGACTCTTGGACATATAATTTGATATTTACTGAACAGAACATGTCAATACCTCCCTTGTCATAACGTCATATCTGCGTTTTAGCGGATTTGTAACCTAATCGCTATAAAAAACATTAACAAAGTCATAAAGACCTTTTGACGTGTGTGTCCAGACAAACTAATGCAGCGGAGGTGGGCACTATCTATTATCATCTTTGACTTTCAATTATTCGTTTAATTTAGATTGATAATCGCTTCTGCGTATTCGTTTTTTGGCAGTGTTTACTCGTTGACCTACGTATGCGTTTCGGTGTTTACTCGTTGATCTACGTATGCGTTTTCACATACCAGTGTTTACTCGTTGATCTACGTATGCTGCGATGAAATCTTCTCGGAAATTCCCTCCTTCCCTTTTTCTTACATCATCGCAAGATTCCAGACATAGATAAATTTGAATTATTTGAAAAACTTCCTTATCTGCACCCTTTAAATCTTTTGAATCTGTAAGTAAAAATTATCATTAACTTTACGGAAGTTCTTTTTATAAACAAAAACTTCCTTTTACGTAAATGCCACATTTTGATTTCCTTGTTTCAGATTTTTATCGCTCAAATTTGTCACGTCATCAGTATATCCTTTATTCCATATTTCCTGTTAATGATGATGATGATGATGATACAGGATTTCCTAGAAATTTGAATCCACTCCCGCTAAACAAACTAACGGGGGATATCAAACTTATTTGTGTTCAACTTTAAAGTACTACTAACATATGAAGATTGATTCCATCGACTGAATATAATTACACCGTCCGTTCGAAGTATTAAGTCCGAACCCATGAAAATGTCTATTCGGGTTTTTCAAGATACAGAGAACATTTTTCGACGGTATCTGACGTCTGGCATAATCCATTTCTATGGAAGCGAGGAGTAAAATTAAAAGAAAACATTGCTCAAATACGACGTTTCTAAAGGAGAAGGGAGGGGATATAGGAATTTCTTTATACCATAACGAATCTACGTCAGATACCGTCTCAAATGGGAAGTAACTCCATCTTATCAAAATAATATCAAAAAGAAGTTATTATGAATGTTTCGAGATGCAATCTGTAATAATTTCTCTTTTCAGAAACCATACGCAGCTTACGCCATGGGAGGTCATAACACTCCGCCACGCCCACTCATAATTTCTGAATTCACGACTAAACGGGGCCGTCCACATTCCAAATGGAGTCTGGATAAACAAGTAGACTACCTCTACAGAAGTGGATATGCTGGTAGAAAGACCTAATTTAGCGTTTTTTTTTTGTAGATTAACACTGACGCATAAGCAAAGTATTATGAATTTAATAGCCCTTAAAAGTGATCGCATCATTTATCAAAAGTGTTCAAACGCACAGAATGAACAAAACGTGCACGTTTCGGATATAAAACCCTCGTCAGTACAATAAGAGGGAAACCAAGCTATGATACAGATAGCCTTTTTCTCATACTACTTAACAGCAGTATGTGATACTTAATCTTTAGATGTTATAATATCTTTTCTGCCAATATTGAATGGAAAGAAACTCAAAGTGTAGTGTAAAAACCTAATTGTGACACAAGACATTAGACAGAGCATATGAGAATAATAGCCATTTCGTACTTTGATCAAACATGAAAACCAGGAAGTAGGAGTTTTCACTAATACATGACATTGACTAATGTCAAAAGTCTAGAAATAAGATAATATCATGACCTGTAATTTGTCTTTTATACATGTACTTCCTTTAGACCCTATCATAAAATTCTGGTTGAGACTCTTTCACAAAGACCAAGAACTTTATATCATTATGTAAGTGTTGGATATAATTCATTGATCATAAATTATCAGCACATCTATTAACCGTAATGTCAAAAGAAACATAAGAGCATCACGACATGTTCTCTGCACGTCCATGTACCCATATATTCATAATATTTGCAAGACAAAATTGTCAGTAAGATATTATCTATCATACTAAAACCTTACAAAGGTAGGTGTAGCACCTTGTTTAATGTTTCTTTTTATTTCGCGATTAATTCAGGTGGTTTGACATGGGATCTTACCGAAGTAAGCTGATGAACACGACTCATGGAGCACACAGCGCTCTGCTATATCCTCACTACGTGGGAAAAGAGGTGTCTGTCCAGAAATTTCGGGTCAGCCAACAGGAGAACCGGGTGATAATGTACCCCCGGATCTTAAAGAATATCTTAAACCTGTTATACAGGCGGCTAAAATGATCAGTAAAGTAGCCAATGCTTTGAAGAAGGCAACATGTCTCAGTGCGCCCTGAATAATAGAAGAACTCACTAACATGATAGGGTTTTATTTTTCTGTAATCAATAAAAGTTAAATATATGCGCTTGCAATGAACATCAATGTAATGTCTTTATATTTAAGTACCAGTCTATGTTGTTTAATTGAAGCAGATCTCCAGCAAGAATAATTACCTGCATTGAATACAACGGAAATCACCCGCAGTGAGCAAATGTTAAACGTCTTCAAATTCAATAGCATCATTTAAGACCAGATAAATTTGCAGCATGGACCAGACATGCACCTTTCGGGTACTTACCCCGAAACAACTTCATTAACTCAAAGGACAACTTTATAAACTCAAAGGACAACTTCATAAAACAGCTTCATAAACTCAAAGGATAACTAGGTACACAAAACAAACGACGAACGGTCAAAGAAACTATAGAAAAGATGCATCAAACCACAAAATATCAATGCTTGTCACATTGCAAATACATTTCTGGGAATCTCTGTTAAAACAAATATAAAGGTACTTTAAGATAATAAAAGAAGGCGCTACTGAAATGAAGTTTGGTGGCTCCGCTGGAAACATCACTGATGAGAATTTAATATTCGAAACACGTGTCTGGTGCAGAACAGTTGGTTTGAAATTTTCTTCATTAAAGTATAGAGTTGGAACACTCATACTTATTTTTTGCTAAAATAAATGTCATTCGCGGTTTATTCATTTTGAATTAACCATTAAGAGCAATTCTCTCTAATCACCAAAAAAATCCCATATAGGTCTGGCACGCATAGTCTCAGATTTTTATGAAACTTCATATTTATGCTCAATACCACTCTAGGAAAAACTTGTCACGGAATGCTGATTGATCATATGCTCCGTTGCCATGGTAACCAAATGTATACTATTCAGGGCTAAAATTAGTAACAAAAACCTTCACAATTGGCATTTTCAGACACAATTTAATGCTCTTTCTACATGTAACAAATAATTTCAATACAAATCATATTAAAGTAATAAACTTACTACTTAGAATAACCAAATGTTCTTAGTTTTACATTAACATTTTATATCTTAAACAAGCACATCAATAACCTTAATTTGGCAAAATGCCATTTTCTTGAAAACTTAACAAAATGACTCATATTCATGCCCTATTTTTAACAAAACCCAGCACATCTTAGGATAGGGTATAGCATGTATGGAAAGGACCTAGAAAGCTGTAACATATGATGTAAAAACATATTTGGGCAAATTATAAGTAAAGTCATGACATGACACATAAAAAAACATGTTTGGCACAGAGCCAAATTTTCAAAAAATCTCAAATATCATTGACATTTGATCCCTATTGCTCACTATACCGAACACATTTCAGGATGGGTTATTACATTTATTGAAAGAGCATGGATAGCTGTAACATAAGATGTAAAAATATTTGGGGGCAAACCTTAAATTGAGTCATGACATGTAAACCGAAAAACCATCGTTTGGCAAAATTCCAATTTCTCAAAAAATTGCAAATATCATTCATATTTGATCCCTATTGCTCACTATACCCAACACATTTCAGGATGGGTTATTACATTTATTGAAAGAGCATGGATAGCTGTAACATATGATGTAAAAATATTTGGGGGCAAACCTTAAATTGAGTCATGACATGTAAACCGAAAAACCATCGTTTGGCAAAGTGCCAATTTCTCAAAAAATTGCAAATATTATTCATATTTGATCCCTTTTGCTCACTATACCCAACACATTTCAGGATGGGTTATTACATTTATTGAAAGAGCATGGATAGCTGTAACTTTTGATGTAAAAATATTTGGGGGCAAACCTTAAATCGAGTCATGACATGTAAACCGAAAAACCATCGTTTGGCAAAGTGCCAATTTCTCAAAAAATTGCAAATATCATTCATATTTGATCCCTATTGTTCACTATACCCAACACATTTCAGGATGGGTTATTACATTTATTAAAAGAGCATGGATAGCTTAACATATGATGTAAAAATATTTGGGGGCAAACCTTAAATTGAGTCATGACATGTAAACCGAAAAACCATCGTTTGGCAAAGTGCCAATTTCTCAAAAAAATTGCAAATATCATTCATATTTGATCCCTATTGCTCACTATACCCAACACATTTCAGGATGGGTTATTACATTTATTGAAAGAGCATGGATAGCTGTAACATATGATGTAAAAATATTTGGGGGCAAACCTTAAATT
Source organism: Pinctada imbricata (assembly GCA_033119305.1). NCBI lineage: Eukaryota > Metazoa > Mollusca > Bivalvia > Pterioida > Pteriidae > Pinctada > Pinctada imbricata. Next base: position 14,491,956 of record VSWD01000014.1, on the reverse strand, counting down.
GAGTCATGACATGTAAACCGAAAAACCATTGTTTGGCAAAGTGCCAATTTCTCAAAAAATTGCAAATATCATTCATATTTGATCCCTTTTGCTCACTATACCCAACACATTTCAGGATGGGTTATTACATTTATTGAAAGAGCATGGATAGCTGTAACATATGATGTAAAAATATTTGGGGGCAAACCTTAAATTGAGTCATGACATGTAAACCAAAAAACAATCGTTTGGCAAAGTGCCAATTTCTCAAAAAATTGCAAATATCATTCATATTTGATCCCTATTGTTCACTATACCCAACACATTTCAGGATGGGTTATTACATTTATTGAAAGAGCATGGATAGCTGTAACATATGATGTAAAAATATTTGGGGGCAAACCTTAAATTGAGTCATGACATGTAAACCGAAAAACCATCGTTTGGCAAAGTGCCAATTTCTCAAAAAAATTGCAAATATCATTCATATTTGATCCCTATTGCTCACTATACCCAACACATTTCAGGATGGGTTATTACATTTATTGAAAGAGCATGGATAGCTGTAACATATGATGTAAAAATATTTGGGGGCAAACCTTAAATTGAGTCATGACATGTAAACCAAAAAACAATCGTTTGGCAAAGTGCCAATTTCTCAAAAAATTGCAAATATCATTCATATTTGATCCCTATTGTTCACTATACCCAACACATTTCAGGATGGGTTATTACATTTATTGAAAGAGCATGGATAGCTGTAACATATGCTTTTGAAGATCCTTGATATCCTCAACAGCCTTTTCTACCTGAAATGAATACATGTATATGCAAATAAATTTTTTAGAGTACATAATTTCAAAGTCACATTTCCAGGCAGTATCATAAGGAAGGCCAAGGTTATGTTCTAAAATGTAATATGTATTTAAAACGAACTGTTCAAGAACTGGTACGACAACCAAACAGACAGACAGACGCTGGACAAATTCAACCCTGCTCTTGGAAAAAGGGTGTGGTCATTTTCTCCTATGTAATCTTGTGAACACCAATTCTCAGAAAGTATAATTGATAGAGAGTTCATTCTTTTTGCATTAAAATGGGTCTGTGATCTTGTTGTGCACATGATACTATTTCTAGCCCTTGACCCTTGGGGTCTTAGAAAATGGGTGTATCACTTACTTGGAAGCTTCCAAACAACCAGGAGAGCTTCAGTCGTGTCAGAGACTTCTAGTCAAATAATCAGTCCTGTGACCTTGACCCCAAAATCAATAGGGGGTCATCTATGACTCATGGTGAGTTCATTGCACAAGCATGTATCATACTTGACTTATAGTCTGGAAACCAATTCCGTCTTTTCGATTTTACAGTCCTACGTTCGATTTGTGCAGGTATCTGACGTAAAAAGCATTGTGACGTCATTAAATTCCCTTCAAAACGTCATATATGTGACCTGTTTTCCTGAACTTCTTGCTAGTTTCCATAGAATTTGATGACGTCACAATGCGTTGACGTCAGATACCTGAACAAATGGGAAGTAACTCTTTATTTCGAAAAAACTGAATTGCTGACGCCCGTCTGCCCGTCTCCCATCAAATGAAGAGATGAGTTTTGCAACTTGGCTCATAATTAACAAAGGGATAGAGATTGTACAGTGAATAAATTTGCAAGCTAGGACAGAAAATTTCAGGACATAATAATTATACAAAGAACTCACTGGCCCAATGCCTAAGGTAATCAAATACTCTCTTGGGCTAATAGAAATTGTCTAACAAACAATACAATCCCCAAGTAAAAACTGTCTTCAGGCTAGTGACTCAAAAATGTTTTTGTGAAGATTGAAAAGTACATTTCAACATTGCATTTGATGCATATACATGTATAAATAAGAAAGGAATATTTATTTATAAGAAATGAATATTTCTAAGTTTGTATACCTTATTTCCAATTCTTTTGATATTATTATCAATACTTTTGATATTATTATCAATAAAGTATGTTTAATCTATTTATGGATACATTATAATTTTCTTCAAGCAAATCACCTTAAACATAAGAGCATCTTTATTTTCAGTCTGCATCTTTGTGGCACTTTCAATGAGTAGAAGCAATGTTGTATCTAGGTCAACACAATTTTGGCAATGCTGATCATGCTCATGCTGGCAAAGTTGCTGAAATTCACATCCTGGGGCACTCAGAGCAAATCCTAAGCAATGTTGCTTTATATTTGTTTGTCTAGCTAGATGTACCTATGACAATAAGCAAATAAATCATAAATCGCTAAAGGTAATAAGGCCAGATTGCGAAGTGTTTGTATTATAGATGACATATACTTTTTTTGTGCAAACAGAAAGGTCAAAGATCATTAATACTACTGAAAAAGAAAAAGCTATGGTCATACGGAATCTACATGCCATACCCCTTTTAGGTGTAGTTAAAAGGTATGCCAAAGGTCAAAAGTCATGATATCAAATGAAAGAATCTGGTCATGAGGAATTTACCAACTCAACTTCTAACAGTTTTTAAAAAAAGTAGGTCAAAGGTCAATGTCAAGATCAATTGGTCAAACATTATGATATCAAATGGAAGATCTGTTCATGAGGAATCTACATGTGAAATACCAAAGCCCTAACTCCTATAAATCAAACGTAGGTCAAAGGTCAATGTTAAGTCTTATAATTCAAACATAGGTCAAAGGTCAATGTCAAGGTCCCTTGGTAAAAAGTTATGATATCAAATGAAAGATCTGGTCATGAGGAATGAATGTGTGAAATATCAAAACCCTACCTCTTTAAGTTTAAAAGTAGGTCAAAGGTCAATGTCAACATCACTAGGTCATGATATCAAATGAAAGTTCTGGTCATCAGGAATCTATATATGAAATATTAACATCCTACCTCTTATAGTTTAAAAGTAGGTCAAAGGTCAATGTCAAAGTCATTTGGTCAAAAGTCATGATATCAAATGAAAGATCTGGCCATGAGGAATCTACATTCTAAGTATCAAAGCCCTACTGCAATACTACATGAGATATATTCCATGTTAAATCAAAATCCATGGTCAAGGTCACCGGGTAAAAAGTCATGATATCAAATGAAAGGTCAGGTCATGAGGATTCTGCATGTAAGATATCAAAGCCATATCTTCTATAGTTCATGAGATATAGATTAAGGTTTAATTTTTTATTAAGTAGGTCAAACTCAAAGGTCAAGGTCACTGGGTCAAATTTTGTTGCTGGATTTGATTCGTCTCATCATGGTCTATCACCAGTTCAAGTTGCTGCTTCAAGCAGTTTTCTCTTAATGGACTTAAACACAACACCTTAACCAAAATGTTGGAGCACTGATGGGTGGACGGACAGACATACTTTGCCATTTCATAGACCGAATTTTGCTTCACAATCCGGCCAATAAATTTACATTAAACAGATTATTGTGATAAAGGTAGGTTTTCAATATCAAGGCAACCGATGAAAGCAAATCTATTCCTATCATTAACGTCCTAAGATGTCCTAAAATTAAATATAGCATTGGTACAATATAATGAATTTACATGTATCTTCTAGATTTACAAAAAAGTATACAATTTATCATCATCTCTTAAGTCAATTAGGTCCGTGCACCAAGATTTTTTTTTTTTTGGATTATCCATCAATAAAGCTTTACTCTACATTTTCAGGTCGAGGTCAAACCTTAAGGTCAAAGAGCAACAACAATTTTCATAGACAGAACTTTTCTTCAGAATCATACAAAAAATTGATGACAAAGACAGAATCTGTAAAGAGGATATCTAGTCATAACAAACCTTGAACTCTGCCTTTAAGTATCTCTTGGCTTCCAATAACTTAGTTTTCATATCCTTGTCCTCTGAAAAGATTTCCTCTAAAGTTTGAAATGCACGTGACCCCTCCATCACATAGTTGTCCAAGCCCTCTACACTTTTCCTTACTGATGCAGCACATTCTGTTAGGATCCTATACAAAGTGCTTTTCCCTAAACATAATAGAAAGAATTTATTTATCTTGAATCTTGAAATTTTAAGAATTCTTTAAGCATAGGGAATAAATGCTCTGTTATAACTGATTAAAATAGAAATTAAAACAAGGATGGTCTTCAAAATTCATTGTTACATTACATACCTTCTTTAATGTACCATGCTATAGCAGTTAAATGTACATGAATTAATTTCATCAGTATATAATTATTTGTTATGATTTCATATTACATATATAACCTTGGACGCATGGTCATTGAATAAAAAGCTCAATATTGTTTATGATGTCACAATGGAAACAATAATGTTGGAGCAACATTTGGGCTTTATTTCTATGAATTACGTCATACCATATGTCCTGTGATTAAAATTTTTTATGAAACTCATAGTGTGATTTTAATTAATCCCCACACAAAGGCTCAGATATGTAAAAATGACTCAATTAATTTCATAAATTCTGTATGAAATATACTTAGAAAATCATTTGAGATCTTATATATATCTTCAATTAATTATCACAATTTGAGCTCACTAGCATCTTAGTTACAAAATGCTTAAACAACTAGTAACATTCTGAATATAAGAAAGAACATATCCAATCATACTTATCTCAAAGCAAGAAAAAAATCTTATTTACCCAGAGGCTTTGTATTGTCATCTCTGCATATTTGAAAATACTGTTCAATCAGAGCACTTGAAGACATGCTTCTAATAACATTTGGTATGGTTATGACTTCGCCAGAATCCAACTTCAGAGTCTTTTGTCCAAATGGAAGATCTTTGATTACATGACTTGAAGTAATGTAATCAATAAAATGATCCAGGCTGTTAGCATCAATCCTGTCTCTTGTCTCAAATGTGTCATGCACTGGTAGTCCAGGTCCTTCAGTAGCTGCATGCTTTTTCGCTTCATAGTATCTCCACGATGTTAAATCAGGAATAAACTGTAAAATAATGCGAATATAAACATAAATTACTAAGTTACAAACAAATCAGTTCAGTCAATTATCAAGTGTTAGTATATCAGATAAAATCTTGTTCAATTATGTAACTAATAATCTTGTATTCAAAAAATAATGCATGACAATATATCTACATCTCAAGTTTTAAATTATCCTCTTTAATTACAAAAAAAGGGGTCTTTCTCGACACTAGGTACCTAGGAAAATGTTTAGAGTATTGATGCTACTATTTCTTGGCTCAAGTCTTATGCCATTTTCTCTCATCATAATGCTCATGTTCTAATATTTAGGTCATTTTCTAACAGTACATATAATTGTTCTACTCTCAGCAGGGGAGAAATGTAATACCCCGAAGTAGAGTTTAAGATATAAATGCTGATTGATATGTTCTTAAATATGATAATTATGCTGACAATATCACAATTTTCTGTTATTAGTCCCCTATAGACAACACTGAAGGGGGGAATCTTAGTTTCCTCTCAGTCTGTCTGTCCCTTCGTCTGTCCCATTTTCAGTTTTCCGGACATGAGTCATTGCCCTTGGACTTAGCAAATATCATAAAAAAGTTTTCCGTACTTTTCTTCAGTTCTGTTGCAGATAATGAACTGAGTTTTTAGTATATGAATACATCTCAGTGTGATACAGACCAAGTTTGAGTTTGGTTTCCATCGACCTATTTTTACAAGAATTATGACCCTTGCACTAAGCAAGTTTCATGAAATTTTCAGTTTTCCAGACTTTTCTTTGCTGTTATTGCAGATAATGAACTGATGAACAGAGATGCAGGACATAAATTTATGCCGGTAGGGGACTTATATCCCTCAGCGATCATTTCATTTTTGATACAGATATATGTAAGGCCATAATAATCTATATTCTAATATGACTTGAAATTTTCTCCCTATATGTACCATAGAACTCGCCTGGTGTAAAATCTCCAACAAACTTCCAGTGCACTAAGCTCCGCCCATTTACGCGCTACATTAGAATAGAAATAACAACTAGCTAGCTTTGCGGCTCGGTGATAATTTGATTGGTTCATGCGACTCATGGAATTACTGGACAATAAACCACGGCTACCTAGCTGTTATTTCTTAAGTAATCTTAGGTACCTTCCAGGGGACGCAAAATAAAATATTCCATTAATATGGCCTAATAATAATTTTCAACTCTGAGAAATTACCTTTAGAGCTTCTTCAAAGGACATCTGTTCAACTATTACAGATAAAACCTGTCTTCTGAATTGCCATGACTCCGCTTGACAATATATTTTCTTTAGTGTCTCTAAAGTGTCATCCTCTCCTTTTATTTGTGATTGATCGATAATGGAATCCCATAACAAATGTCCTTCATTGGGTGCTATAGTATCTAGAATTGCCGATATGGTCTGCCTGGCCTTCTGAACGTATCGCTTTTTTGTTCTTTCGCTTGCAACGACCAATTGATTGGTAAGCGTCTTAACAGGGCTCACATTACACTGATAAAGGAAGGCATTTAGACTATCTATGCGAGAAATATTCATAACTGATGCTTCAGATCCTTGGCTGTCTGTAATGGCCTGAGAAGAACTCACAGAGAATGGCTGACTCAAACATTCATCATTCTGAAAATTAAACATTTATAACGAATTAAATGGAATTAAAGTGAATTACATCATTCCCTAGCCATAATCACCTTGTATCAAACAAGCAGAGAAGCAATGTTCCCTCTTCAGTATATCTTAATCAACATGATGCAATTGCCCCTATTAGCAGCTTTTCTATAGGGCTGGAAAGTGTTTTATATCAAGGTCATGGTCATTGAGTCAATCCCAAAGGTAACATAGTGTAATCAAAGATTAAGAAGCTCACCTCCCACAACAAAGTTCAATTCAAATATATTTCTAAGTAAATGTACATGTATATTAGCTCTAAAAAGAAAAATCACTCAAACGGAAAAAAGTAGGTCAAGTTCATTCTATGAAAGTTTGATCAAAGGTAGCACTTACACTTTCCTCAATATTGGCTTTTAAAAGCAAAATCACTCAAGCGGAAAAGTAGGTCTAGTTCATTTATGAAAGTTTAATCAAAGATACATACAATATACAAGTTTGGTACATGTAGCACTTGTACGTTGCTCAATATTGGCCTTTAAAGGCAAAATTACTCGGGTGGAAAAAGTACGTCAAGTTCATTTTATGAAAGTATGATTAAAGATACATCCATTAAGCAAGTTTTGTACATGTAGCACTTACACTTTGCTCAATATTGACCTTTAAAGGCAAAATCACTCAAGCGGAAAAAGTAGGTCAAGGTCATTTTATGAAAATTTGATGAAAGATACATCCAATATGCAAGTTTGGTACATATAGCACTTATACTTTGCTCAACTTTGTTGAGGTAAGCTAAAAATGAAAATAGATTCATGTGTAAAGTATGAATGCTGTATATTAAGATAGACTATAATACTATGAGGATATTTGCTAATAAACAATACCATGCTATATCAAAACTATCAAAGAGGTACAAAGATTTACCTGTATACACATTTTCTTAGGCATTTCTGTGTATTCGGGGATCGGCCTTAGGTCCATAGTGTAATTCTGTAAAAAATACAAAAACATTACATTAATTTTTATCATGCATAAATAGACTGTTTCTTAAGATGTCATAATTGAATCCTCAGAAATGTACGTCAAAACATGACAAAACAAAATATCACAACATCTCTGTGTATGATAGAGATTTAAAATGGTTCCTTAATCCTTGTCTTACAAAGTGATGTAAATAATGACCTCTAGAGGGATTATCCATCGTCTTGTCCCTTAACAATATCTCTTACTCTTTTGACAACAAGTAACATTATAAGACATGTACTTTTATGGTCTGTATTAAAAGATACATTGGTTCAAACCTAGGCATCTCTAAATAATGAAAAAAATAGCAATCCAAGGAATGTTTGTGTCTCTTGCGAAGCGGCTTATTTTTAAAAAGTTGATAAATATGTAGGTCAAGGTCACTTTGTGTTCAAAACTATTGGTTTCAGTAGGAAAGTCTTGACAAATAAAATTCATGTGTGCAAATAAAGACCCCTTACTTACAAATTAAAAATATGGTCAATCTCAATTTTCAGAGAAGAGGGTCAAGGTCACTACGTAGAACAAAAGATTAAGCTAGTCTTACTTTCTTTGAAATGCAGGCCAAATGTCTAGGTCAAGGTCACTTAGTCAAAAATTACGGTATGTTTAGAAATGTCTAGTCACAAGGAATACACTTGTGAAATTTCAAAGCCTTATTAATTACAAATCAAAAGATATAGCCCATCTGAACTTTTTTGAAAAGTAGGTCAAATATCAAGGTCACAAGGTCAAAAATTATGAAATGTGTATAAATGACTAGTCGCAAGGAAATTGTGTGTGAAATTCCAAAGCCCTATCACTTACCATGAAAAAGATATAGCCAATATAAACATTTTTAAAAAATAGGTCAAATATCTAGGTCAAAAGTTATGTTATGCTTAAAAAAGTCTCATCAAGAGGAATACTCATGTATCAAAGCCCTATCACTTCCCAATCAAAAGTTATAGCTATAATAGATACTGTAAACGGGTTTAATTTCGCGGTGTTAAAAGTTCGCGGTTTTCAGAATGTAGCCAATTGCGGTGGTTTTAATTTCGCGGTATCGAAAGTTGCAGAAGAAAAAAAAAATTTTGATACATCTGTAAAAATTTCGTCGCACAAGCATGTGTAATTTGATTGCTGTTTGTAGTTTTAAGTGTTTCACGTGGTAATTAATGACAAACACGTAGTAATTAGGGAAAATTACACAGAAACGGTTGAATATCAATAATTAAAGAATACGGAAAAGTAAATTGAGACTAATTAACTGGGTGCGTTTTCACTAGAAATCTTAAGCGCGATATGTGTGTAATCTTCCTTTTTAATAAAAATATAGATGCATTGTAAGTTAAAGTGTCGATACCCTTTACTGTACAAACTATTTTACCAACATAAAGGAAAACCATGTTTAGAGAATTGAACGATTCAGCTGTACATGCACTATAGCTTTCATGCATCAAATGCATATAAACATCTTTGCCTCTTTTATTTATTTTGTCTATTATACAAAATTATTGCGGGGTTTAATGTTCGCGGAAAATTCGAAAACTGCGAACATAGCGAAAATAAAACCACCGCAATCATTTCCCCGTTTACAGTATCAACCTGTGTTGATATTTTGAGTGTCTTCAATGTATTTGCTAATATACCTTTTTTGATCATCATATTTGACATAAATTCAAAACCACATGACAAAATTTAAGATAAAAGACCACAAGTAAATAACAAACCCTTTTCCGTTTTTCCAAACAAAAGCCATCCTTTGAACATGTTAAATTTACTGCATCTGAATTGTCAACCTACAAAATGTAAATAGTAATGAAAATAGATTACATATATATTAAGTATAAAGTATAATATCACGAGTAAAACTCTGCATTTTTTGACAGTTTCTTATAATACAAACAATCAAGGGAAAACCCTTATCTCTGGTGCAAAGCAGATGCACGTACCAATGTGAATTCTATATAATCGTAATAAGGTCAAAGGGCAACTTATCTTACTGCATGAAAATTTTTTTTTCAATACCAAATTTATTACATTGAATGTTTGAACTTGAACTTGCATGGTAGATGATTCTCAATTGGTTTTCTCTGTGCATTCATCATGTGATTGGTGATTACTATAAAACTATAACCGCAGTAAAAGGATCCATAACATACATTAGAAAGACATGTAAAATTGTTCAAACTTACCTTAATGCCAGAAACCCTGTGATCAGTATCATTCGTAATCGTACTGTTGTCATCTTCATCATGTTCATGTGCATTCTCCTTAATGGGGATGCTTTCTCCACTCACAGAGGCAGATTTCAAAATTGCTTCCCGGCATAGTCTGCATATTGCTAAAATATAAAATTAGAGAAAAGTAGAATGAAAAATTTAAGTTCAATTCATGGGCATTTTCATGTTAACGATTATTGGCCCTCCTTGAATCAAGTATTTTCAGACCTTGATATGGGTCTTTTACAGAAAATATTTCATTGGAAACAGCATAACTTACAATATATTTAGCAATTATGATCCCACTTTATTCTTGATGTTTTCAAAAGCTTCCTCTGACCAGTTCATGAAAAAAGTAGATCTACTTTCAGTTTCCTTTCTATGGGAGGCCAGCAATTGGGGTGCAGGAAAATCAGTTCAATATATGAATGTAAACTCTAATATTACTTAAAAATTACTTTCTGTAATTTCTTTGCTATTTCAAACATTTTCTTATCGCTGTTGGCCCAAGTTCACTTTAACTAAATTCTGAACCGAATCGAAATACACAATTTTACACAATTTTACAACAGTACGTCTAACTGATCGAAATAATGCTAGTTACAAAATATTTTGGAGCAACTCCCAGACCTTAAGTAAGGCTAGTTACATGTTTCAAAGAGCCATAAATTCTGTACATGAAATGAATGAATACCTTTTCACTATGTTTAGTACCTTATATACCAGTACTTCGAATGATCAGCAACACAAAATACCAACATGCATGAGTCTATTGCTCACCCTTTATGCTTCTTTGTTTACCATTCTGACAGCACATTTTATTAGTTACAGTGCAACAAAGACACTATTTTCGTACATGTATTTGGGTATTTTCTGTCAGAAACGTTGTACATGTAACTTTCTACATTTATCCAACTACCAAGCACCTGTATGACCCATGGAGGTAAGTAAGTGCTTTGTTAGGATATGCACATTCTTAGTTACAGTGAAAACAGAAATTCGTTTGTTCTTTAGTCATTCCTTCCACAAGGGAAGGAAAGACTCACTGAATAGCAAGGTTTAACAGTTTAACAACTCTCTGTTGCCACTGTAACTAGCATATTCTCTTAGCTAGTGTAGCCTTTTGCTTTGATTGCAATTTCAAAAAATATACTAACGTGTACCAACAGGAATGAAGACACCTGTATCCTTTGCAATGCAGCAGTACATTTCCACAGTAACATGGCGATCCCCGGTCTTTTTTGTTGCGTGTTGACAAAGCAACGAGCTAGTTGTGGAAACGTCACATACTGTCCTCCTTCTTCTTCTTTGAACTGTATTGTGGCATATTTCGCGGTGTTTATAGCAAATCGTCAATTTGTCCGTGAATTCAGCAGGTTGGGGAAAACTTCAGATCGAGCTATAATAGTTCGATCGGGCTATAATAGCTCCATGTAGCTATCATAAAACTATTTTTTTCTTAAGAAAAAAATTAAAAATTGATGATAATTAAATTTTGTTTACAAGTCGCACTAGTACTGATAAAATACTACAACTTTTGTATAGAAACCCCTATTGAAATACCAACAGATAAGGAGATAAGGAACCTAAAATTTTTCGTTTTTTCAAAATCTTGTTGCTCATCATCAGTCCATATTTGAATATATGTGCCTTGTTAAAATTATTGATATATATCGAGTACAAATTGAATCGGTGAATATTTTTCAAAAATTTTGATTTTAGTTAAATTTTGTATTGAAAAATGTCATTAGGCAATAGCTTTTTCTAGCTATTATAGCCTGATCAAGCTATAATAGCTCGATTTGAAGTTTTCCCCAACCTGTTCAGATTGCAACAGTGAGCATTCAGACAGGATACAAACTTTTTCCTCAGTTAAAATTGTGTTAAAATGAAAAATGTCACCTTCACATGGTTCTGGATTCTTGAGATATTCATTTAAAGAGCACATAATTTAATGAATTTAGCCTGGATATTATGAATTTAACCTGAATATTTTGAAAATGAATGAAAAGTATATTTTGCCGCCATATTGTTTGTATTTATATTGGCCGTAAATGGTTTTCAATGTAGAGAGCTCTAGAGAGTTCTTTCAAAGGGAGGTAATTTGATGAGATAATTAATGACATTTAAAATGTTGATATCTCGAAGAGAAGCAATTTGCCCACAAATGTTTATCAAGATATTGTATCAAACCCTTATGCTCTTTGAAAAAATGCAATGAGGTACATATGACTGTTCTGCATTTTTGCATAAATTGCTCCCAAAATTGATAAAAAATGCATATATTTGGCAGGATTTAGCTTACGAAATTCAGTGTTAGATCTTCCGCACTCTTGAGGAAAAGCTTTAAACATACTTGAATTTGTACTAAACAATGCAATTAATAAATTGGACACAAAAAAAATTCAAAGCGATATTTAGAATGACTTCTTTTCGTGATAATGTAAATATATTGCGCAAAAACATGAAAATTCAACTTTTGGGTTCGGTTTCCATGGAAACCAACAATAAAAAAACAACAAACCTATATCATTTTTTTCCTATCGGAACATATACCATTAGAAATTAATACTTTCAATAAAATATTTTTCGATGGATGGCACCAATTTTTTGGTGATTACAGAGAATTGCTCTTAATATGTAAGAAGTTCTTTTTGACCGTGAAAAAATTAAATCCATCAACAAATACTAATTTCATAAAGGTTTATTACCCGAAGCACACAACATTCCGCTATTACATATCGGAACTATTTTCGGACCTTACACCACCAACACTTATATAAAAAGCAATGAAACTATCGTGTACATTTTACTAAAGCACCAGGATGATTTCTTCATTTCAATCCTCTCTTTCGAAATCAGACTTACCATCTACTTATACTGTCCGCCAAAACTTCACAAATCTCCTCACAAGTTTCGATTTATTGCCAACTCGAGCAATGCTACTACTACATATTTATCTAGGAATTTGACATCAGTGTTAACAACAATTAAAGATCATGTATCAAAATATTGTGAAACTGCATTCAATAATTAATTACATTAATTATTTTTGGTCAATAAAGAATTCTTGTGATGTGATCGACAAATTCAAATCATTTAATTCTAAAGCCGAATCTATCTCATCTTACGACTTCTCTAACATATACACCACGCTTCATCATGAAAAGATAAAAGATCGCTTATCAAACATTATCAAATTGTATTTTGATCGAGAGGGTAGTACATTTATATGCACTTCTGACACAAAGGATTCTTTTCCTCAGTAGAATACAACTTGTATAAACCATGGACTCGATCCGAGTTGTTCAAGGCCTTGTCCTTTCTTTGTCAGATTTGGTGACACTCTATACACGCAAGTTATTGGAATTCCTCATTGTGTGCCTCTGGTTGCAGATTTGTTTTATACATATACAAATAAATCATGCAAAATCTGAATAAACTAAAACAATTTGACGACTTGGAATGTTTCAACGGCACCTCTAGGTATCTTGATGATATTTCGAATATTGTAAACCCATAATTTGACCATTACAAATATCAAATTCATCCACCAGAGTTAACACTGAATAAAGACAGATGATAAATAGCTACATCATTTTTGGATCTTGCTAGCAAATCAGAAACGGAGAAATTCTGACAAAGATATACGACAAAAGAGAAGACTGGCTTCATCATAGCTAATTTTCCTTGGCTTGATGGCGATGTTCCAAGATTGTCATCGTACGGTATTTATATCTCTCACCTCATAAGATACGCTAGAGCTTGTTCCCATGTTTTGGACTTCCATGATGAAAATAAACAAACTACAAAAAAAGCTTATCAGTCAAGGATTAAGATATCATAAACTTGTAATCTTTTTTTTCGGAAATTTCACAATTACTATTCTGAACTTCTTTCAAAATTTGGGACAACTATAGCATCAGAGAATGTAGCATTAGAAATGTCATTGTCTTCATTTTAATCAATGACAGAACAAACTTCAACGACAAATGTAAGAAAATAGTCGGTCGCCTGCTTTACCGAGGATATGATCCTAAAGTCATAAAAAAAACCACTGGGTATGGTACTGGACCAATCCACAGTTTTGTACCAGTGTCTTTCCCAACATTGCATACTGGCCAATCGTGACGACGGGATTCAATGACCGGTCTTGTTCAAATCTCTTTAGAGAAGACTGATTCTCTTTCCTAAAATTTGGTTAGACTTCTCGAGTGATCTTGAGTTCGCTTCAGCCAGCAGCGCACAGACTATAATACGCATGCCATAGAATTTCTTAGATCCATTTACACATAATCTGTTACAAGAGGCCGCTGCGTTTAACTGTCTCGTTTGTGATGTCATCTTACAGTGAGAAGTTTAATGTTTATACAACAATTATGCGTTTATGGATACCTCTGTATAAGAGGATAAGTTGGAGGGTTGTGCGCACGTAATCCGGATAACCACAATATTTGCTAATGACAGATGACCGTCCAAAGTCGGCGCCTGATGCACATTGGTCTCCTTCCTTTTGTGTGTTGTCATTAATGTTTGATGTTTCTGTATGCCTGTTTCGATTGCTTTGAATGATGTTCTAGTGAATAGTGTTGTGTCCTTTTGTGGTTTGAAGTTTTGTCTAACTAATTGGTTTGTTTGGCTGGGTGAGTACAGGATGGTCATGCTGGAGATCCTTCCCTTTTCTTTGGAGAAAACAAAACGTATGCCTCTGCCACAATAGATTACAACAAATTCTTTAGATTGTTAGTACTATCACTGCTGCATATATTATTTTATTGCATGTCAAAAAATGTCTTTATTCGTTTAGACCTTTCTTCGTTAACCTCTAAAAGACTGATATGTCTTCTAGAATCCCCTGTGCGTCTAAGAACAATCTTTTGACATTTAGTATAAGACATCAAGGCATCTTTAAAGTCACCAAGAATGTCTTGGGAGATCCCAAGTATTTCCCATGACATCGCATGTGTACAGCTCGATAAATGACGTGTTTCATGACGTAAGCAGTGGGAAATATTCCTCATATATTGTCTAGCCTGTGTTAAGTCTTGCTTCCAAAAGTAGCAGAGGAAAAGAAGAAAGTTTGCAACTACCATTGGAGCCATTGGATGATGACCAATAAAGTTATCAGGATCTCTGCATTCCTCGGCGATTTCTGGGATGCATGTTTCAGAATCTAGAGGTACATGTGATCCTATAAATCTGTACATTCCTTCAGATATTGAAAGTAAGTCACCTCCCAGTGACGCGTATTTGTCGGAGTCGAAGTCCCACAAGTACATTGTTTCTACGTCCGTAAGTTTCCTCAGTACTTTATGAAGTAAGCTTATGCTACTGTCATATCTCCCACATCTGTAGAGGTAAAGTGCCATAAATATTTTGCTTCGTACACAGTCTGGAGAAGATGCCTTTATCACACGAAGGAGGGCGTTTTCATTTCTATACCTTGTTCTGTTTTGATATGATACTCTGATATCTGAACATAAAATTCTGAACACATCCATGTTCAGCTCACTAAGTCTTAGAAAACGGCTGAATTCTGAGACGACGTTTGACTCTAAAGAATCCAGCGCCTCGAGGACTTCTGTAGAAGTACGGACAAATCTATTAGAAATATAATAGTTCAGTATTCTTATGACAGTAGATCTTCTCAACTCACATCTGATGATTTGCCTGGGAATTTCTAGCAAGTTTTATCCATTCGCGTTGTACAGAAGGGATTTGAAGAAATATCATATACCCCTCTTTGTAAAGCCTACCCAATGAAAACTGAAGCTTCCGTCGTGTGTATCCTCTTATCTTGTCATGGAACATGTTGTTTTAGGAATGAAAAATTTGGGCAGTACTCGTTGTGTATCCAACTCAATAGCCTTCGAAAGCAATTCCACACATTTTGAAGAAGGTACTGAGGCAACCAAGGGATCTCTGTTTTCATTATCTCCCAAAAGACTACGGTCTTTAAAAAATATGAGCAAAGTAGACCTCTTACTTCATTATCATTTTCGACTAATTCCTTCAAGAACATCTTCAGCAGGGCATATGTAAGGAATTGTGTATGGTTCATTGAATGCACCAAACGTTTCTCAGCGAGTGAAAAAGACATCCTCCATTCAATATCTTCACGAGACGATGTCTTGCATCCTATGGGGACATACAGACAACCATCACTCACCATCGCTCTAACCTCTTCAACTGATGGCCATTTGCGCTTGATCAAGCGATGAACACACCCAGTTGCTTCCTTTGGCCAACTATCAGATGACAGTGTTTGTGCGAAGTCGAACTTTCCGTCACGTGTACTTAGGCATGGGCCGTGAATTTGCAAATGAAACCCGAGATGGCTTATAAATATTTTCATATAATCTTTTATTTTACTACTTGACAAGTAATAAGTTTGGTCAATCTTTGTGAAAAATATGGTGTAGCAATCACAGAAAGCAGGAAAAAGAGGCCTTCAGTCCTGACAAATCCTGGTTTAGTATTATTCGTCTCCATCAGAAAGTACATAAGGTGATTGATACTGATTTTCTCGTGATGGACTTTGTATTACCTTCAGGTCTTTTATAAGAAGCATTTTGTCATGGTCAGATGATTGAAAATTAAGACCTTCTGCTCTACTTCCGCTATCAATGCTAGGTGTGCGGTCATGTGGCTTTGTAAACGGTCCCTTACTCCCTGCTTTTGGCGATATTCCTCTTTGAAAGTCATCGTCATCTAATCGGGCAAATGTCACCCTTGATGAAGATAATTTACTGCATGCTCTATAAAATTTGACATGTTCCTCGTATCCAACAATTTCACATAAAGCTTGATATACGACTTCTGAGCAGTCTTTGATACTCATATCCATCTACAAAAGAATTTTTTTCATAGTTTACTGGTATAAGTAATTCTGATTATAAGGACATCGAAGAAATAGAGGGGTATTTTGAGAATAATACTGAGAATATTGAGAATTGAGGTACTCGCTACTATGGGTAAATGTTTTGTTTTTTTTTTTTTTATAAAAAAGCCAATTCTTCGGCAGCAAAGAACTTTAGAAACTCCTAGTAATTATTCGCAATGAAGTCTACCAAACTGTGCCATCAGCAAGTTTCCTGTAGAACAAACATGGCCAAGTTAGTACTTATTTTGTCAAGTGTGAGTAGTACATAATAATTTGTAGATCGAGTCTAACCAGAAGCTTATTTAACACAAAGATGGTCAGCATACATAATAAGTAATTCAAAAATGACAAACACCTTACCTTTGCAAATTGATATGCATGCTATAAGACACTATTTACACTACAATGATCATTGAACAACTTTCTGATATATACTTGTACCTACCCAACTCTTGCCTTTATATATATCATTAATTGAGGACAAAGGCGGACGGAAGCTTCGTCACGATAATGCTGCAGCTAGTACATGTATGACGACTTGAACCTATCACTGGATGAAGTTCGATGAATGTTCGGATGAATAAATTGCATGCTAAGAATCAATAAGGTGTCCGTCGATACTAGTCTCATGGACTAAAAGTGTGTCGCTAGTAACTCTTTATATGCTGCCATGATAGAGTTAATGGAAGCTCCTCTCTCTCTCTCTCTCTCTTAAAATGGAGAATTAGAGACTGAAAGAGTACATTTATCTTATATTTTTGCATCTGTTCAGTTCTTTTGATACCACGTATAAGTTTGAATGTAGAAGGTAGATTCACATACATGTATAAGAAGTCCTTTTTATAAACAAAATACATTGTTAGAAGAACACTTAAGTTGTCGTTTTAAAATTTTCTTCTATTCTTTTCTATTCTATGCTTATTTCACATATTATAGAATTCGGAAAGGATGTGTTAAAACGTAGATAAATCTTAAGGTTTAAAGGCAATATCAAAGGAAGCAAAATTAATGACATGCCAGATCGTATCACTGAATTTGCACTATAAGAATCTTCTTCAAATGCTGATTTAGTTTTATAATGCTTTACTAAAGTTCATAAATGTACTCAATGTTAAACGTCTTCAAATTCAATAGCATAATTTAAGAACAGATAAATTTGCAGCATGGACCAGACATGCACGTTTCGGGCACTTAATCCTCGTCAGTGATCCTCAATCTAAACAAAGTAATATGGCTAAAGAGTGTGAAAGTATTAATAGTATGTCCAAAACTGTACCGAAAGACGTAGTAGGATGGGTGGGATATAATGCTATGTACAGGACCCATGTTTTAGGAATTTCAAGAAATTTTGATATTAGAAATTCAAGAATGCGAGGAAGAAACCATCAAGCAAACAGTTATATATACAGTTTACACTTTTGACGATGGGTAAAATGAGAAGATCCAACGTGAGACATTCGTGACACAGCAAGCGACCAAGGATGTATTTAAGTAAACAGGGCGGCACATCATACAGACTTTCCTTGCTTCTGACGTTCGAAATATTTTCGACCGGAACATGCTGAATTTTCGGTCGCAATTGACTTTCGCGACGTGTTACCGTAGCTACAAAAACGAATTTTTACATCGTAAAATAACCATCAGGGTTAGGTATCAGAAAAGTGCATGTCTGGTCCATGCTGCAAATTTATCTGCTCTTAAATGATGCTATTGAATTTGAAGACATTTAACATCTATTGGCCTATAACCTTACGTCAGAATCTACTGATTCTAATTCTATCATATCATTGATTTCGAGAATTTTAGGAAAAATGGGAAAACAGTTCGTTCTATGCTGGCTTGAGCGAACTCCTGATCAATTATCAAATAAGTTTATCATCCGGATTACGTGTGCACAGCTCTCACACTTGTCAGTTGTTTTCAAAGACACGGCTAGTCTTCTCATCGTAGGGTTACATCACAAATGAGAGGGTAAAATCGTCAAAAACAAAATAATATGGAAATTTGTATGTGTAAAATTAAAATCGTCATCATACGCGTTCGTTACAGTTTCCAGAACAGACATTAGGAAAATAACCTTCTTTTATCAATCAAAACAGCCAATACATAAACATATTCAAAAAGTTTCTTTTACAAGGCAAACCTTTCAAATACAGAAACACCGTTTTTGGACCTAAATATCAAAATTGTAAACGGAAAGATTCATACAAGTGTATACGACAAAGGGATGATTTTGGATTCAACATAGTAAATTTCCCCTGGCTTGACAGTGAAGTTCCAATATAATCGCCATACGGCATTTACATATCTCAGCTCATCCGTTACGCTAGAGCATGTACTGAAATTTTGATTTTCACCGTAGAAATTTACAAATTACTAAAAAAAAATTAGGTCAAGGTTTCCGCTTTCATAAACTATAGTTAAGACTTTCTGGAAATTGTACAAAAATTACAGTCAACTTCTTTTAAAATTCGGATCTATACATGCAACAGAGTACATTACTTTGGATATTACACAACCTGTCTTTTATGGTGATATGATAAACAAAATAAGAAGGATCAAAGGTAGGCGGCATAACCATCGAAAATGCGTCAGAATCATCAAACGCCCTTTATACCGTGGATATGATCCTAATGTCACCAGACAGACACTAGTCTTGGTACTTGACCAATCTACAGTCTTGTAGAAGTGTATCCTTGAGACTTGCACTCTGACTGACTGTGACGACGGGACTCCATGACGGGCCCTGTCCAAACCTCTTTGAAGAAGACAGGGTCCCGACCACCTGTCCTCTCTAAATGTCAGTCGGACTCCTTGGGTGATTACATACATGAGCTCGCTACAGCCTGCAAAGCACGGACTGTATTACGCCTGCCCTGTTTTTATATCCATTAACATATTCATCTGTGTTTCTTGGGCCTCTACGTTTCGCGGTATTGTTTGTGTGATGTCATCTTACAGTGAGGAGGTTGTTTTACACCACATTTGTACGTTCTTCGAGACCTCTTGGTAATTGGAAAAGTGAGAGGGTTGTGCGCATGTAATCCAGGATAACCACACCATTTGCTACTTGCTTGACAAATGGCCGTCCAAAGTCGGCACCGGTTGCCCATTGGTCTCGACGGTTTATGTGTAGTCTTTTGTGTTTGATGTTTACATGTCGTGTGTCTCTTTTCCGTCTCGTGTTGTACTCGTCTTTTGTGTTTTTGCATCGGGTGTTTTGGTGTTTTGCTGTTGCTGTTGCAACGGGGTCTTGTTGGAGATCTCCTCCCTTCTTTGAAATCAAATTAAATAACGAAAAAAAAAAATCTAATGTACATGTGGTATGATGTTGCTTATCTATGTTATTAATGATATTGTTTCGTTTAGGGTCTATTGAAGGAATGTACGCATCTCCAGCTAAGATACCCCTCCTTCACTAAGACCGAACGTACTGGTCATCGGGATGCAACGAACATAAGAATAGAACTAAGAATTGCTAAGAAAGCACCCGTTTTGGATAAAGACATTATATTTAGACATTTCAGTTTTGGTGATTTTATCTATGTCTCAAAGTCACTTTGGATTGATGCATCACTGATAAGGATCTTACTGTCTGAGAAATGTGTCTGGTGCATAAAAATTGGTTTAAAATTTTCTTCAAGAAGGTAAATATTTGGAACATCTTCCGACTTCGCATTATTTTAATAATGACGTTTCGTTTTTACAGAGTTATTTCCCCTTATAGACGGTATGTGACGTAAAACCATTGTGACGTCATGAAAATGGTATGGTAACGTCGATTTTACACCGTCATTTCCCAGAATTTTAGGACTGTTTCCATAGAATTTGATGACGTCATAATCAGTCTACGTCAGATACCGTCTCAAATGGGAAGTAACTCTGTTTTTCGAAAATAGCGAATAAGAGCGTTCAATAACATTGTGTTCTATGAATGATTTTGTTGTTGTGCTTCTTTTGATCTTACACCATGTGTCATCTCGGTTCTTGGGGGTTCCCTGTACCAATGCTATTTTATTCTATTATTAACTTTAATTAGCTGTAACTGGAGTATTTTGTTCATACGAGTTTCCTTGTTCTTGATTGCGGTACATATTATACATGTCTGAAACCTTGAAATCACTTCCAGAATTTGATAGTCTTAATGCCAAGTCACAAAATCTCGATACAGAAATTATGGGGTTTCTTTTTAAATAAGATTATATTCATGAACTTATGAAAAAAACCTTGAACACGTCAGATTTTTGCGAATATGTTTATAGGTGAAATTACATCATTACTCTGCAGAATTGATGTTTACAAAATATAATTCCATAACTGGACTAAAAGTTTCATTTCTCGTATAGGTTGCCCTATACGGATTTTGATGCGACCAAAATATCCTAAATCCAATGTCATGCAATTTTCGCAATGCACCAACATCATAATAATTATGAAATTTAATATAAAATTGACGAATATTATTCAAAACGTTAGACTCAATCATTTCTACTAAGGTTTGCATCTCGTTTCCATTTATATCAATTTTTAAAACATCGATGCTTTTCCTAATATGCCCGAATTTCCTCATAATTGACTGCAGTGTCATAAGTTTTGCGGTTGTTGTTTTAGTTTTGATATGTTCATTTTTATCACTAATCCCAATATCGAAAAACTTCACATTTTTCTTCTGTAAATAAATATCCATTCCCATGAATGGATCAAATGAATAAACTTCACATCCGTACGTAGCCGCCATGTCTGCGTCAAAAGAAAAATCGAAATCGGCTCCAAAAGAGTAAACAACACAAGGCGGTTTTGGACGGAACCGAACGTCGTGGCAAATCTCCCATCCACCATCGGTAGTCTTTCCTAAACGTACTATTTCTCTACAAAGAATTGATGTGTTGAAAAATATCTTGTTGCGATATCATGATATTCAATCTTCTGGTTCCTTTCAATATGGCGTGTTCCTATGGGTGCCACATTCGGTAAATAATTTCCTTCCGATTTTGAGGTAGAATCGGCATCACTATTGACGGACATTTTCAAAGTTGCTGTATAATAAAGATTCACTGTAAAGCAGCTTGGACGTTCTTCATGCACAAATTCGAAATTCCTTTCGAACCAGTAAATTCTGAAAGAAGATTGATATAAATGTCGAAAAAATTGAAGCAGAGACATAATTTCGGTGTGGTTTGACTTATCATGATGGATTTCTACGATTACTTGATGTACACGTTTCGATGCGATGCGCTTCGCGAATTCGGGTAAGTACTGAAAGTCATTACGTGTAAGTTGGAGGATCAATACACTGATTTGATTCCTATAGATGTTGAGTGAACTTTCGATTTCGGAAAGCCCGGAAATTGATTTAGCTCTATTTTGATACATTACACTACAGTTGTACATGGCTCTCGTCTGCTTGATGAATCTTTGACTTATATTGAGATGATTTGTGATAATCATGCATCCTAGTTTTGGTTTGACGTCATAATCTGAACACAGTCTAAATCCTCCAAAACCGACATCTCCGAATCTTTTTGGTTCCGTACATAAGACTTGTAAGTGTTGTTACATAACGCTGGAAAAGGCATGACAGATATACAACGGAGAAGTTTAATAGAAGATGGTCGTCCGGTATCGAGATATCGGAATTCTCAGAAATATTCATCCAGAGGCAACGATTATATTTGTCATTTATTCCATTTCTCTCTGTACTACTATAAGCAATTTCTTTTCTTCTTCCTGCTCTTAATCGGTTCATCGACCCGTATTTAGTTATCATAAACGCACAAATCATGCATACTATAAATGCTATAGCTACCCTCCAATATTGTCCTCGTGATCTCTGGTACCTAGGAAAGAATGAGCACAGCCCTTTGCACGGGATAACCATCTGAAAGTAAACAAACAAACTTTACGTTGAAATTCGTTTTCTCGTTTATCATATTGAAAAATTAAAATTAATATTCTTTTTATCATATTTTTACATATGATTGATAGAAATAAAAATTTTTTTTCTAATTTTTCTCCTATGACTTTATACCGTTTTCGTATACATATATTTCTGCAGTTGCTCTCAAATAATGTATTCCCTTCTTTTGTTACATGAATGGCATATTCGTACTCAAAACTTTCAAACTCAACTCATCCACTTAGACACCAGTGCCCAATTTCACAAAAGTTCTTACGAAAATTTTAAGGAATTTTCGTAACTTTTTTCCTTCAATAAAATGTTCAAAATGTTTTCTGGTTAGATTCTATCATGTTTTCTAATATCATATCATCATCTAATGGAGGTCGATCGTTGTCCTTGAGTTCCTATGAATACTTCACAGTAGCAACCCCCCCCCCCCCCGGTACTGATAAGAGCTTAAAATCGTGTAGCTAGGGAAACAGAGCGCGTTTAAAAGTAAAACTACCTTATTTATCTAGACAGATCTATGTTTTTTCAAAATTTTTTTCAAACCATAACATGCAAGCATTCACATGGTAACTACTTTTGACCTCCATTGTTTATTGGCCTTGGACAGGAGTTTTTTTTTTTTGTATTGTTTGAAAGATATTTAAACCAATTAGATCTCATCAATTTTTGCTTTAAATTTCTTACTAGCCTTGGGTTGGAATTTAAAAACTTCACTAGTTATTGATACCTTCATATTGTCGGTTCTATATAAAGCGGTATACCCGGATGATCATTCCCTACGATGTTTTTTCCTATGCAAGACCAATTGTTTCTCATAATAAACATTAAGAAGTACCTATCACTTATTCAGTCTCAAAGTCGAGAAACAAATACATTTTGTATTAAGTATAAAGTTCAAAGCATTTAGACTTTTTTGTGCGAAATATAAATTTTTAATTGAAATATATTAACTATTCTAAATATGAGACATATTTGCTTGGTGATCGAACCTAGCTACTCCTTTCCTTAAAGTCATGCATATCGATATATTCAATTTGCAATTTCACTTCAAATTATCTGCCAATATTGAACAAATACACACCTACATTATGTCAAATTAAAAAGACCAGACTTGACATCACGGACAGACGACGTCCGGAACCCATGTGTCATCACATGTAGCATTGCATGCGCGGATCCAGAGGGGGGAACCAGGGGGTCTGGAACCCCCCCCCCCCCTTGAGATTTTCGGAGGTGGGGTTCAGCTTTGGCCCATTTCTAATTGAGATGGATCTAAAAATGCATGAAAGGGCTTTGAACCCTAAAATTTCGGCTCGCTTCGCTCGCCATTTACAAATACAAAACTATTTTTTCTGCAAAAATCCTTTATTACTTTCAATTGTTCATACTAATTAATTTTATATAATTGTCTTGGGTCTCAGGAACTCATATTTTCATTAGTCCCTTAATTACTTCATGGGATGTAATCTCCTTCATTTTTTTTAAAGGTTTTGTCATTTTAAGATGTCTGATTATTTGGGAAAATGACACATCTTTTATCTATTTATTCTCATGAAATATAGACAAAATGTGAAATTTCAATTTATAAAAAAAAATTTGCGGCTCGCTCCGCTCGCCGATAAAACGAGTAAAATATTTATACCAGTTCTTCATAAAATTAATATGAAAGGAAAGCTAACAACAGCTACACATCCCTCAGAATTGCCCCCCCCCCCTCCCCATCATATGCACCGATATTTATGTACCTACATGATAGGTAGACTTCCTAAAATTTTGGACCACCTCTGACCAAAATTGCTGGATCCGCGCATGCATTGACTGCTTTCAATGGACTGCTTACACACTACATATAATCAATTTACATTCAAATGTGACGCAAACTTCCTTCAGAACTAAAGAAATGAATAGACATACCTTTTCGTCTTGAAAAATATTTGTGGTATTCTTTACTATATAGATGTTATATACACACTCTATCTAAACCAACTGAAATGGTCCAGCAAAAATCATGAACTTGCATGTGCATGCATTTCTTGTCTGTGCGGATTACAAGTGCCTTTTGAAAATGTGTCTTCGGTTGACAGAGCGTTTTTTAAATCCATTTACCATTTGAAAATACTTCATGATCGATTAATATGACTCTACTTGAGAAAAAAGATCAAGCAGATCATTTAGAAAAAAATCATTTGTAAAGTTTGACTAACAAAAGACAGCGTCGTATTACATTTCCAGCCCAATACATGAATTCAAACAAAAACGTAATGTGGTGCTAAGTGAATGTGCGACATTTAAATCCAGACCATTTTTAGTATCCTATACTAATACATTGTATCATTTATTCCAGTATTCTCATCATTTCGACGAATTCTTTAACTTACTCTAATTTTCATGAAAGACAAATTGTTACACTTTATATATATTTGTTTTTATTTATAGTTTCCATTACAACAAAATTAATTTTTTCGCAAACAAGTTTTATTGTTTGTATTGCAAGCAATAGCAGTAAATATTATCTTGAACTATTTGTTTCCAAAAAAAGGAAAAAGCCCATATATTTTTCCATTTTGTAATTGCTTTTAAAAAACATAGACTGGGCTCCCCACCCATTCACAGACGGGCTGGGGTTTCCAGCCCTCCACGACGGGGCTCTGGACCCCCCCCCCCTTTCCCTGGAATAAATTCCATCGTAGACAAAGGTTCAGATATTTTCAAACTTGAGTAAAACATGAAAAAAAAAGATATTCAATTTAATTTCTATGAGCCATTCATTGTCTTCATAAAGTAACATATATAATATAAATGGTATTGGGTAATCCTGCATGCTGTTTCTATACATTTAATTAAAGGAACCTGTTTGAAAAAAATCATTCTATTTCTCTTATTCAATTAGTATTTTTTTTGGTTTTTGGTTTTTTTTTTGTGTGTGTACATGTAGCAATGCTGCATTGTCACTTAACAAAAACAGTGTATATTCAAATAATTATGCCCCTATTCTAAATATTTGGAAAAATGTATTCCGTCCGTCCGACATTGCGTCTACATTTTGCGGGAACTGTTTGGAGCAGCAACTTGAAACTTTATATAATGACAGACCATGATGAGACGGATAAAATGCAGCCATAGAATTATTTATTCATAATCGATCGTTCAGTATCACATAAAAAAAACCCCATATTAAAAGAGAGGTAACTCATACAATGTTGACACAACGCGGGAAATTATATCGTAATATTTTGATCACGTGATACAAGGGGTCATACTATTTTAAGCCTAGGAGAATTTTAAGCCTAGGCATACGCCCAGGAACGCCCAGGGGGTTTTGGTAGGGTGTAAACTTAAAATTTCACTTGATATAGTTAGATAAGCATAAAAATGTATCACATGCAAAAATTCAAGAAAATATATCAACATTTTATATGCTTTATTTGCAACTGAATGTGTGCATTTCCTGGGCTTATTTTGAAGAATCACTAATACCAAAGAAGGATAACTCTGGTATCAATTTCTATTTGGTAATGTACAGGTGTGTATGTTTTTTTTTGGGGGGGGGGGGGGGGTTATAGTTTATCTACTTTCTTTTGTTTTTATTTATTTTTATTAATTTATTTAAAGGCAGGTAGTTACCAGTATGTAGCATCCTATGATGCACGATGACATGCACGATGACAGTGGAGGTTGTGTTAATTACTGTTCTCACCAAAAAGGGATGAAGATTCAAATACATGACACGTTTTATATCTCGGTTCTACAGGAGCTGATATTCTTTTTCTTTTAATACCTGTTCATTTATTTTTACTGAATTTGTTTTGGTGATAGTGCAGAAACACAAATTATACATGTACTATGATCTCACCAAAAAAGGAAGGAATTATGTTCTAACTTCCATCTCTGATCTACATAATATTATACAGGAGCTTCATGCATGGTTTCCTAACTTTTAAAATATTTTCCTCATGAATCAGTTACATTAAATTGCTGATTTGATACATAATTTGAATCTTTGAACATTCTTCTTTTTGTGAAAAATTCATACCAAAAAAAAAAAAAAAAAAAAAATCAAAGAGATATAGGAAGATGAAGTGACTTACCCTTTCCCTTAAGAATTACATTCAGATTTACCGACTTTATATAATAAAATTCAGTATTTCCAGGTTATGGAATTATTTGAAATTTTGTATACCTTTTCATGTTTCAAAGAGGTAAATATGGTGAAAAAATTAAATTCCTTCATCAACAATTTGTGGAGATATAAATGAAATGGATATAATATGTGCCCAGTAGTGAGAAATAACCCAACAATATTTCAGAAACCACCGATTTGAATACCTCGGGGTAGAAATTCGAATTTGCAACGATCACCAACAAAGTGCAGTTAATCAGGAATTTTCTTATGAGAAAAAGTTCTAAGTACAAACAAATTTCTTCGCTCTTTTCTAGCTAAGTTTTTATAAGGCCAAAAATAAAATTAAGATTGTTACCCCAAACGCAACCGACCCGCAAAATTCGGCGCGACTCGAATAATTTTTTTGCGATTTTTTTTTTTTTTTCAAAGAATTATATTTTTCTGGATTTCATGTATACCCAATTTGGATTTATAATTTTATAATGGCGCTATCGAGATAAGCACCACGCTCCGTGTATTTACTTTACGTTAATTTATTGATTTTTAAAATTAACATCCGCACACCCGATTAAGGTGCCAAGCGTCTTGAAGCTTGTATAACCTGACAAATGGTTTTATGGCTTCTACGGCGCACGTTAATCTGTCGGCTTTGTAGTTTTAAAAGACAACCGATCTATAACGTAACATGGAAACGTTTACATGTATTTCTGCTAGTTCAAAGGGTGTTCACCTAGATGCCGTCCATACAGATTTCATAGGCAAACTAGGTTCAGCAGCTTGAACTAAATCATTGCTAGATCTCGTTGACCGGCACGTGTCATATAATAACGGCGTGACGGTACATTAGAAATAGAAATTCGATGTATCAGATTTCACTAAATTTTGTTTTTAATCTGTATTATTCGATGAATTTTCCGACCTCGTCGTCTTTGTCAAACAAAATAATTGCCGGTTTTACAAGATAAGAACGAGGATATCTTGCTCGTGCAAATCGTTTTACTTGGAATAAATCAAGAAACCCACAACACAAGCGCGATATTGAAGAATTGCATTTAAAAAAAGATCTCTGGAGGAGGAAGGGGGGGGGGGGGGTCGCGTTCGGGGAAACAAACATATTTTTAAGGTTGGCCTAAGAATGAACAATATTCCAACGATCGCAAAACTCCTTTTGTTACTTCCTCGGTCAAAACGGATCCACCAAAGCGAATTGTTTCTTGAATTATGAGATTACGTAAATCATTACTTATTATCCTTCCAGACATATATATTCGACCTTTTGAATTTTTTCTTGTCGCCATCGTAAATAGTGATGCGTTTTGTTAAATGAAAGTAATGATCTTGATAAAAGGAGCAAAATATATTTTGACCAAGAGTATGGAAATACGTCGAAGTAAAAATATCAGCCGCCGGCAACTAAGGAGCAATTTAAATCAACGGCAAAACGTCACTTTATTTACTTTACTGATATAGCTGCCGTCAACTTAATCCGCAACCCGCTGCGAACACGGTCATATTGTGAATTTCAATCAATAAAATCATTCTGTTTTTGTGGGGGATTATCGGGTACATGATCAATGTAAAATGAGTACATGTAGTTGGCTTCAACTTCGACACCATACAAGTCCAAGTAGAATATGGGATCGGTAAAGTTAAAAAAATTCAATATTCCTGACTAAGTATGTACGTTAGAAGAATTCAAGGCAAAATAGTTGCCCTATTTAACAAAGAGTTTGGTATACAATGCCTAGATGATGAATATAACTGGATTATTGCTATAAGTGATGCATGTATTCAAGAGGCATTTCGATATTCACGTCAGATACCTGGGACCTCTATGTGCGTCGCGGATTTTCTCCTCAAGAGCAAAATAAAGTTTCTGTTGAAAAACTGTCCAACCTACCCCCTAAAAAACTATTTGTCAATTTGTAATCGATTCGGTGAAATCGCTTCGGAAACGAATTGAATTACGGATCTCAGGAATGTAGCGGTAGAGAAACTTTTATTGGGACATGGTAAACAAGATCAGAATCTACAAAAAAAAAAAAAAAAAAAAAAAAACCGAGATATTCCATAAATGGAACTTTAACTGAAACTAAACCCCTTATAATATTTTTTTTCCAATTTATGGTAAATTACTAGCAGAGTAGTCATAAACTTAAAGAATAAAGTATCCCTCTTCTGAAACCTTCCCCCTTAGAATAATTTGTTGGTTGGAGTAACTTACCAAGTATGCCCCTCTTACGTAATCCAGGTTGATCACACCTGTCGTTGCAGGCAGGTTATTTGATCAATTAGCCTATTGGTGGCTTCATTATTTCTGGGTAGTTCATAATTGGAAAACAACGTTGTGACATCAAAGACAATTTTTTAAAAGAGAAAAAAATAATAAATACAACAGAAAAAAAAAGAATATTAATGATACATAAAAATAGATTTAAAAAAAGATCGAAGTAAAATAAAACTGAAGATCTTTATCCTTCAGAATTGAATGAATATCCTCATAAATTATGCTTGATCAGAACAGGGACATATATATATATATATAACTTATATCTTCAAATTCATACGTACAATGTAGAAATAGAATACATTTTTTCCCATGATTTTTGTCTCATATAAAACAATACTTTTATACCTACCTGCGGTAAATAAACTTTATCGGATAACTCTAATGCTATAGGAGAAATGGAGCTAAGAGTTATCCTTCCTGAATACGTGCAGTAAGCCCAGGAAATACACAACTTCAAACACGATAAAAACATATAAAATGTTGCGTAATTTTGTTGAAATTTTTCATGTGACATGTTTAAATACCCATTTAACTATATATCAAAGAAAATGATATATTCATTGCACCCAAACGTCCTGGGCGCATCTGGGCTTACGCCTGGGCTTAAAATATTCCCTAGGCTTAAAGTAGTAGGACCGGATACAAGTACAATGATTTCGCGCGGAAAAGACCACGTGTTTGATATAATTTACCATTATGGGGCGTAACGTCCAACGTTGATTGGTTTACAGAGTCACGTGGTCATTTGTTATGATTTGCGATGGAAGAAGTCAAAGCACGAGGCCTCCAGCTCAAAATTGGATAAAAGGAGAATAGAAGGAGAATCACACCATTCATGTTGCAGAAATGATTTCTACGCAGGTCGAAGACACTGATGCCTTCAGTTTTTCCAGCCGACCGAAGCGTATACGTCACGATTCAGGTCGACATTTCAACAGGGATGGGGTGTCAGAGAAAACGCTGGACATTACAGGTGTAGTGGGTTTACTGAAGAGATATACAGGTTATGATGGCGGTATTAATTGCTCTGTTTGTGGTATGTATAAGTTGACTTTTTTAAATTTAAAACCCATTTTGTTTATACTCACGCTAGTAAGTAGTATTTGGAAAGGAAGGGGGGGGGGGGGGGGGGGGGTCATTACAGTTGTTATTCGCACAGGCACATGTAGAAAGAGTGTCAATATCCTGAATGATACCCTTTTTTCAGCTAAAAGTAGCATCTGCAATTTTTGCATTTGACATGTTTGAAGGGCAAAATGGGGTATGACCATAAAGATTGATTTGTATATTTCCTAAAAACATCAATAATTCTTCCAAAAAGATCTCATAACATATCCTAATCGCCTACCAAAGTTGGACTGTTTTCTACTTTCTGTCTTGAATCTCCATTGTCAGATTGAACAAATACTGATTCATTCAGAGGCTTTATTCTGCTTACTGTAAGCAGAGTAAAACACCTGGATGATTCAGACTAGCTAATCTGGCAATGGAGGTTCAAGACAGAAAGTAGAAAACAGTCCAACTTTGGTAGACGATTAGGCTATGTTATGAGATCTTTTTGAGTGAATTATTGATGTTTTTAGGAAGTATACAAATAAATCTTTAAATGTATGGTCAAACGCCGTTTTGCCCTTCAAATGCAAAAAACTGAAGAAATGCTACTTCTATCTGAAAATTCGTCGGAATCCTTGTCTCTCTATAGATACCATGCAGTATTCTTATGGTATGAATATGCCATTGATTTAAAACGAGTTATGGGCCGTTTTTGGCTACCCAAAACTGGAGCTCGGATTGAATGAACGCGCGTTTGTGATTGGCTAATATTCACATGAGTGAAAGTACAATAGATAGACTTTCACGTCGTATATTAATTTCTAATTAATTATGACATGAACAGAAATTATATGGGTTTTATAACGAGGGGTACCTATCAAATTTTAATTTTTCACTTTTTCACTTTTTAATTCATTCTAAATTTAGAGGATGAAAAGCAACGGTAACCCCCATTTTTTATAACATTAAATGGTAGATAAATTATTGTTATGTCTTATGATAAATGACTCATTTTTGAAATCGCCGATTTTCACAGAAGTATGGAAGCCCAACTGGGAAAACCCTTATAATGGAAGTCTATGGAAAATTTTCGGGATTTGAATTACCTAAATCATATCTAAATAGGAATGAGATTTTGGTCAATTTGATACCAAACGATGCCTCTGGACTTATTTATTATTTCTTTGTACAAAAGTGTGGTGTTCAAAGCAAACTTTATGATTTGTAGGCCATTTACGTAATATACTGGAAAAAGGAAGGGGGGTGTTTCCTAAATTGTGAAACCGGAAGCAGTTCCTTTTCTTGCTTTATTTTAAGTCTTTTTGACAGTAAATTGATGTTTATACACGAAGAAAATATAACATTTTTTTCTGGAAGCGTATCTGTTGATATCCAGTGACCCAAAGTTTAGGCATGAAAAACACATAAAATTGACTAAAATAATGAGAAAAGTACCATTAATTTTCAGACAAAAAGTTATCTTGTAACTTTTTTCACCTAGAATGAATTATAACTATTTCACGTTATATTTTCATATTGTTTGGCCAAATTTAGAAATCTCAAAATGACGAGATTTTGTTACGAAAGACTAGGATGTCAAATTTTCTAAAAATTTCACAATTTTTTTTCGGAGTTATTCCCCTTTCATAGGGTTGGTATGCCCCCTGCATCGTTTTAATTAATTCTGAAAACTTCTACTATTATTGATGAAAGAATTAATATATTAAGTTTGAATTTTACATCGATGTTCTTCCACCTAGACAACTTCGTGCAAGTATACCCCCATAAAATAATTGCAATTTTTACGAGTATGTCACATTTATAGAATGGCATGTTGCATACAATTGGTATTTGAAGGAAACTTTCTTTGTAAGAATGAGAAGTGTGGACTGCAATCTATCTTTTCAGCAAGCATTCTCATCGTTGCCTAGTTTCATGGAATTTGTTCGATTTCTGGAAGTATGGTGCGCAAACACCGCCAACCTTCTTCAAGATGAGATAACTCCTGTTACACTTATTGTTTTCTCTCGGTCTCTTGACATGAAGAAAGAGTAAAGATAGAATATTACATTGATAGTAAATGTGACAACGTATACTTCGAATATTTTCCTATAAATCAATTTACAATACAAAAATGTCATTAACTTTTGGCAATTTTTTTATCAATTACGTACTAAAAAGGGGGGTAGGCTTGATTAAGAACCCATAATTTTCCTGTTTAGGTATGTTTGATAGTAATGACTATTGATTTAAACTCAGGATAGAATAGAATAACAAGAAAATACCAAGATGACACAATTTGTCAAATGTAGGTCATTTCACATTTTTGCCTTAAGGTATGAATATGCCATTGATTTAAAATGAGTTATGGGCCGTTTTTGGCTACCCAAAACTGGAGCTCGGATTGAATGAACGCGCATTTGTGATTGGCTAATATTCACATGAGTGAAAGTACAATAGATAGACTTTCACGTCGTATATTAATTTCTAATTAATTATGACATGAACAGAAATTATATGGGTTTTATAACGAGGGGTACCTATCAAATTTTAATTTTTCACTTTTTCACTTTTTAATTCATTCTAAATTTAGAGGATGAAAAGCAACGGTAACCCCCATTTTTATAACATTAAATGGTAGATAAATTATTGTTATGTCTTATGATAAATGACTCATTTTTGAAATCGCCGATTTTCACAGAAGTATGGAAGCCCAACTGGGAAAACCCTTATAATGGAAGTCTATGGAAAATTTTCGGGATTTGAATTACCTAAATCATATCTAAAGACCATACAGGATATCGACGCTCTTTCTACATGTGCCTGTGGTTATTTGTATCTTTCAGTACAGTTGTAACAAATCAAAGGAATTGAGGATAATTGAAATATACAATGATATAAGCACAGGAACCTGTCGTTTTAAACTTTCAAAAGAGAAAATAAATTATTGTTCACTACTGCATGCATCTGACTGAGGCAGCTGGGGTATAGTGAACAATAATTTATTTTCTCTATTTCAAAGAAACGACAGGTTCCTGTGATATAAGCAAAAGCTGGAAATGTAGCGGCTAGCTGGACAGCGAGTCCATGATCACTTTATGCACTTTATGCAGTGTTTTAAATGAAAAATAAATTGATACATACTTAATGTAAATTGTGTACCTCTACCAATTTTGGTTTGACTTGAATTAAGTAGAATAAGAATGTGTAGATATTTGCAAATGTAAAGTAAGAAAAAATATCGATAAACATGTGTATGTATTGTAAAATTTAGTAAATGTACATCTGATTTTAACATATTCTGGCATTTAGTGATTTACAATTATGATGTGTACAGTGCATCTGATACACATGTAGCTGTGCACAAATGTTAATATATAAATTATATTTTTAGGTAAACTATACAAGAGTAGAGTATGTTTTATCAAGCATTTATGGGAACACACTATATACTGGGACCAGTTCACAGGTTGGTTTATTATCAGAAGGATTTCTATTTGTTGATTACATATACATGCATTCTGTCTTTTAGAAATACATCGGCTTGGCAGTATCTGATATAAATGCATCATGACTTAATGATGTTCCTATAGAAATGTCCTATTAGAGGCATGTTTTCCCTGAATTATAATTATTAGTTTCCATTATGAATATGAATTTGATGATATCACATTAGATTGAGAATTAAAGAATGATCAGTAAGTACTGGTACTGTCTAATTTCTCTAAAATGGAAAGTAATTCTGTTTAACTTAAGGACTGAATATAAATTAAGTTATTTTTTATAATTTTGGCCAATTTTTCCTATAGATTATATTGACCTTGTCTGACTTGTGGAAATGATTACAGATTACAGAAAGGTCTGAATTTCATCTGATAATTTAACTTGATACATGTTAGTGGCCTTGACAAATGTGCATTACATTATCAAGACAATAAATTTTACTACTTACAGGTGTGAAGAATCATGATAGAGTGCTGTCGATTCAGGCCGCCTTGATCTTATACACAACGGTTCATAGATCCTGTACGAGTGAGGAAAGCATTATCACTGAACTTTTGGTCACGGCACCGAACGAAAAAAAGGAGGAGATAACCGAGAATTCACCATGTCCAAGAACGCCCAGAAAGCAGTCATCTCCCCTGAAACGCAAAAGATCTTCAGAAAGTTGCTCTTTTAGTCAATAAGCATTACATTTATGCAATAAAATTATTATATGAATTATAGTATTTTAAATTTCCTAGCTTATTTTGTCCTTTTTATTAGAATTTTAGAAAAGTTGTATTTGATAAAAGTTTAGGTTAAGCTAGGACATGAAGAATTTTATTCATCATCAAACTTTTATACTTGATGAGCTATATTTGTAACAATTTCCATCAACAGATTTTCTTTCTTAACCTTCTCATACATTGTATTTGCAAAATGTATTAATTCAAAAAATTTCTTTGCACAGTTACAAAATGTATTTTCTTTTCTTTTTTTTTTTTTTGCTTCATCAAGACCTGTGTAGAACTAGAAGTTCTTTGTTTAGTGTCATTTTAGGAGGCATGGTGCTATATATTTGTACCGATGATCTTATACTTATACATGTAATAACTTAATGAGAGTTGATGCATCTTTAGATACTGTTCAGTTTCTTCATTTTTGTTTATCAAAGAGAGGAATAATCAATTTGTACGACATTTTTTTACTGTCAATTAGGGCTAACAAAGTTGTACTCTTTATGTGGCCTCGTAAAGGGAACATGTCTGTCTGTCTGAATGTCTGTTATTCAATACTTTCACATGAAGAATGGAGCCCTATTATAATTTTCTTTTTCAAACTTCCATCAATGAAACAGGCAGGGTTTTAAGGGTCAAGCATGAAGGTCACTTTCAAGGTCAAGGTCACATAGTTAAGGTCAAACATGGAACATACCTGTTCTTGAACAATCTTCATTCATATACATTGTACATGCTTTTCTTAGCATACAAGAAAATCGTTGTAAAATTTGTAGGAATCCTGCCCTTTTAAACTTAAAGGGTCATACATGTATTAAAAGGTCAAGGTTAACTTATTATCAAGGTCTGAATCTGACCTTCATAAAGTGATATATCGTACATACATGTACATCCAAGTACATGTATAGAAAATACACTTAATCTTTTTCTAAGTTTTGTCAGATATAAAGGTGCATCTCAGTTATGTATGGCCATTTTGATTGTTTGATCCATAAAAAGGATTTAGAATAGACCACTTGCCAAAATCCATAATGGTCGACAAAATTACAAAAAATGTCCAAGGCTGGCAACTTTCGTGCACATTTTCATTGTTACGTCTCAATAGAATTGGGTCTTTTAACAGTGATGTCATAATGAAAAACAATGCCAAAACATGTTGACTCGGACATTTTGAATTTTTAATCAAGATCGGAAAATGGTCTATTAGACCGTGTATATATTTTGACTGAATGCTATGTTAAGGAACTTTTTCTAAGTTTTTGTTGATTTTAAGTTGTTGAGGTTTATACATGTTGTGTGATAGATAGACTTTCAATGTACAGAAATTTTGATTTTGATTTTTTTTTTTCGTTAGTTATTTTGAACTGTTACTGTTTTTTTCATTTCAACTTTTCTCTTGCCTGATCCATGTTGAAATTGTGAATTGATTTGCAATTAGTTCTAGGTTACATGTACATATATGTGGTAAATCGTAAATGAATGCTCATATATCTTGAAGTGCTTTACGTAAAAAAAGAAGGGTATTATAAGCAAATAATTTATGGGCGAAATGTAATAATTAAATTACAATTAATCTGCAAACGGAATACCTTTGTCATACAAAAAAAA
This sequence comes from Pinctada imbricata, assembly GCA_033119305.1. Taxonomy (NCBI): domain Eukaryota; kingdom Metazoa; phylum Mollusca; class Bivalvia; order Pterioida; family Pteriidae; genus Pinctada; species Pinctada imbricata. Next base: position 14,456,122 of record VSWD01000014.1, on the reverse strand, counting down.
ATTACCTTTGATAATTTTTTCAAAGTAACTATGTTTTAAGGTATTCAATGGGTAATGAGAAGTAATTGGGCCAACCATTTATGCAATCCTGAAAGCTAAAAGCACAGCATAGTTATAAGTTAAATATTAATTAAAATATTTTGACCTATTTGGATATTGAAAAAATTGTTTACTTTATGAGTTGTGGGCCCTTACAGTTTACATTGAACTCTTCTATGGGGAAAAGTTAATATTCCTTAAATTTTTCAACAGAATGACAGGGCATCAAATATCGATTGGTTGAAAATTTCTAAAAAATATATTTCAGCAAATTTCGCTGAAAAGTCAAAAGTTCACCAATTAATTTTTCTGCAATTAGTTTTTTTCTTTATTTTTCATCAAGGGGAGATAACCCCTAAACACGACCCTTTTCAAAATATTTCTCTTATATACTAGGCTAGTGCAAAAGTTTTTAAAATATCATATAACTCATAAATACATCTAATTTCAATTTCCTTCATTACCGATCGAATATCCTTAAATCTCAGAACATTTCATGAGGAGAGACAACTCTTCAATTGTTTGAATGATATGACTAGCTTCAAGTTAAGCGAAGATTTTATGACCTTTGGTATGTTAAGTAATCTATAGTTCATCGGAAATATAGACTTGGTTCTTTACGTAACAGTAATCAAATTTGGATTAGAATGCAAGAACTTTAAGATTTAAACGTAAATTGCTTATATTTATTTGAAAACAAGGGATATGGTCAAGTATTACTCCCATATGAGGCATTCATCATATTGAATTTCTTGTATGATATGTAGGAACAATTGTATTTGAAAAGAAAAATATGAGTTTGTCACAAAATGTAATCTAAATTTTGCCTCCACTAGTTTTCGCCATAATGGTCTGATTTCCGATTTAGGAATAGATCATGGTAAAATCGGGATAGCATATACATGTAGTTCAGACCTGTAAAGAATGATACACAACGTTTTTTATGTCATTTTGTGATAAGATGTTTCATCTTTTTTGTGGTAATTCATAGTTGGAATAATCTGTGATGTTATAATTGTGATTTGAATTGAATACTACCTTTGCAATCTTTTTTGGTTTTAATTTTATTTTGAATTTTTTTTTTTAACAATCGCTTTAATTATGATTTAATGATTATTTTTACTTCAAGTTACCGAGCTAAGTTCATTAATAGTTCTGAAGTTATCAATAATTTGAAATACTTATGAAAGGAATATCATATTAATCATTTTAAGTACAAGTTAATGTAAACAGTAATAATTCAGTTGCTTTGAAAATTAAGATTTAGACAAAAATATATGCACAAAAATGTATCTTGTTTATGAAATGCTGTAACTGTTCCATATTAGACTGAATTGTATACAGTATCCTACCATCTATGATTTTGTGAATACAATAAAATGTACATTTGATGTATAACCTATATGCAAAATTCATAGTAAGGCATATACAATGTATTGATACATGTATATTGGACAAAATTGTTGACACCAGTTGCATTAAAGCCCGCACGGGATACTGCAACGTAACAATACAGATACAGAAAATTGAATTTTGAATGATTGATTGAAGTTAAATGGCTTTATTGTTCAATTGATTTGTTTTCCATGTGTGAGAATGTATTGATACATGTCATTATTGTGTGGCAGATGTTATATAATTTGTTTAGTTACATTTTTTTTCTGTTATTTCTAACAACTCAATATATTAATCAAGTTAGTGTTAGATTGAGAAGAAATACATGTAATAGCGGGCAAAATAATTCTACATTTTTGTGCACACACTTCTTTGGATATTCTGCAAAACACGTGTATATATTCAGTCTTTTCGGAACACCAAATTATTTCCTGTTTGGGACGTTATTATTATGACATCGTATAATTAGTATTATAATAATCTCCATTTTGTTTTGTCATTTTGAAGATTTTATGGAACTTACAGGTTTCCATAGAATTTGATGATGTCAGAACATGTCTACATCAGATACCGTCCAAAATGGGAAGTAACTCTGCTTGTCGTAAATACTGAATTGTTAGGATTGTCTAAGTTTGAATCTACCTGAGATTTTTACTTTTCATTACCTAAAAACTTGGAAATAAGGAGGAAAAATTGCAGGACAATTTGCAATTTTGTAGTTTGCAGTCTTTTGAAAGATTTGTCCATTTAAATTCAAATTGAAATATATGCTAGAATTAATCTTTACAATTATATTTGCTCGCTGTTATATATTGAAAAAAAAAATGAGAAAAAACTATGGTATTCATTAGTTTTTTTAAACTAATAATTAAATAAATAATAATAATAATAAAAAAACTGAAAAAAAGGCAGAAAAAAAAAATACAAAGGAGGGAGATTATAATGCAATTCTGTATTCAATATAATTTCCTGGAAATTATGTGTGACTCTATGACAACACAATTTTTGATTGAGACTACAATGTATCAAACTACAGAAGATTGAATGAGAATATCAATGAATATGAATAAAAAAAAGTATTAAGTAGAATATTTATTTTGATTTGGCTCTCTCTTGGGATTTTCACCATCTTGATGGAATAATTACAAAAAAAAAATTGTTCGTTTTGGACATCAAGAGTGAAAATTTAAGGATACTTTTTCGGAATTATTAAGTTAAAAGAGTAGTTTTGACAAGTCTTAAGCAATTGCTAATTTACTAATTATTAGTATGACTAATTTACTAATTAGTGTTACTCTTTAATCAAATTCGTTAGTTGTCATGTGGTCACTATGGGGCTGATTGACCTGAATATATAAACATACACAGGATGAGCTCTGCTTTTCAGGTTTTTGTCCTAAATTAGAATTTTGACTTCAGGAATTTTTTAAAACGTTTGTTTTCATAGTAAAGTCATGTAAAATGTGTGAAACAAGGTATTGGATGCATGCATCATCGTGAAATATACTGTTATTGGGGTATCAAATCTTGTAAAGTGATTATGACTTTAAAATTTGCATGAAAATGTGTATTTTTAATGGTCGGAAACAAAATTCTTGGTTTACTGAGATGAAATTACAAAATGAAAATATACAAGATTGAAAATGTCAATATAAAATTTACAATCCAAGTTCGTTATAAATTCTATTTTTAATTGGGATTTACAATGTACATGTATATTCAATTTGTAGATTTGAATTCAATTTCCATCAAGTATCAATCTAACACTGTTTAAAGAGCTTAAAAATTTATCTTTTTGTATGGTTATATATTCAGCTAGGCCTTAAAGCATTTGTGATACTGATTTGAATGTCGAAGAATGTTTTGTACATGTATGATACTGTTTACAAAGAGTATTGTAACTATTAAAGGTGCTCGGAAAGTTTTGAAAGTTGTGTATTTTGTTCGTTGTTGTTGATTTTTTTTTTCATTGGAAATGTTATTTTAGTAGCATTAATTTCAAGTTTGATTTTGTCTGTTTTATCATGAAGTGTGCATAATCGAGTTTTTCTAGTAGGTATGTAAATTGACTTCAATATTTTTTACTGTCTCCTATGTCATTCCTTATAGCTTTTTAGGAGTTAAAATTTCCTGTTTTCCACACCACTTTATAAAACATGATATATTAAGGTATGAAGTAGTAATATGAACATGATGAAATTGTGACAATTTAAAAAATAATTTCTGTTAAATGAATAAATTGCATTATTTTAACACGATAGAAAATTTGCTTTATTTTAACATAAAAATTAAATTTTGACTTCAAATTTTTAACGAATCGAATCTTGAAAACTACACTTTGTTTGAGCTTTAGGAAGTGTACTTTTATAAGCTAGTTATTTCTTACTGCCCAATTTAAAAAAGTAATAAACAATAAACCCATTCTGGTACTTGATTTAGATACTTTTTATAAATGTAGATTTTTCTACACAATAAACATGCAGGGCATGGAGATTTATTACCATTTATTTTTGCTATTTAGAGTTACCTTTCATAGAAATTGTGTTCAATGCAAAGTGCAAGCATACTATGTGTTCATATTTTAAAGACATTTCTATTCATCTTTTACATTGTATTCTTTTACTAACTGGTACATATTGTCAATGTTAATTTCGGTATGCCTTTTATGTTTTCAATAAACTTTGTAGAAATTTACAGTTATTAGGATATTTTCTTCGAAAAACAGCTTTACTCGTACATTTGTACTGAATTGCTTTCAAAAGTCCATATGTCTGTCTTTCAGTCTGTCTGTCTGTCAGTCACAAAAACTTAGCCATGGTCATATCTGCTGAATATTTTGTTATGAGACTTTCATATTTTACATGTATATTCCTCATGATACTCTCTATGCATTTGTACCATAATGTTGACCTTCTGACCTTTACCTGGGTATTTGACCTTAAGTTTTCCAGATTACTTCAGTGATAAGTATAAAACTTAAAGGGAATGAAATGTAGCTCAATGTATACCTCTTTTTTCCTAATTAATGATGTCTATTTGGTACACAAGGCTGCTTGGTATTGTAGCCAATGCTAGTTTTCTTGCTTTGTTCGATTCAGTACTCCCTCTTATAAATCTGTTTGGATTTTACACAGACAATTACCAGAACCAAACATGTTCAAACGTGATTCTCAACTTTTGATGAACACTTAGTACTAAGTAGAGCTTGATAAGGGTAAAACAAACTTACTAATGTAAAAAACTGGAGATCTTCAATGTATCAAGCTAGAGAGAGCCCCCCCCCCCCCCCAAGAGAGGTGACATCAGGTACCAAGGAGGAGTAAACGTCTCTTGCTTACAAGTAACACCTTTTATAATATGTAATAGATACAGAGACAAGTGCAGTAATATTGAGGCTTTGGGACAAACATATGTAGGTCACGCGTACTCGCCCTCCAAAGAGCACTCGATCATTGCGAAGGGCATGGACATAGATAGAAAGAGGATGAAAAACCAACGCACACACAAACCGAAGAATGGATCCATCAAACACATAGGAAGTAAAACATGTTAATAATCATCCGTCATTCAAATAACTGGCTATCAAAAAATGAAAACAGCTATAGAAACTAGAAAGCAACTTCAGATCGTCCTTGTATTGAGCTAAATTGAACACCCTCAGAATGTGAGATTACGTGCCCACGGAGAGTAAGCATCTCCTGATTGTCAGAAACACCTACAATTATGCATTATAGTTGATGGCAATTAGGGTACTTCAATGATTGGAATATGTCTGATCCGGTATTTCACTGTTCATGATGGAAATAATTCTTCTCCAGAATGTCTTTTGGCATTCTTAATCAAGACAGTGGCGGATCAAGCGCTCCCTTTGCCGGGGGATCAAGGGGCGAATTTTGCCGATTTTGACTGAAAATGGGCCAAATTATACCTGTTTTTGGAAATTTTTGGGTCAGTGCCGGGGGGGGGGGGGGGGGGGGCGGCGTGCGCCCCCTCCGCTCCCCCCCCCCCTGAATCCGCCACTGAAAGAGACATCGAATTGTTGTATACTAGTAAATACATTTGTCTTGTAGCAACCGTGATCAAAGACATTTTCATACACGTTCACAAATTAATGTACCCATGAAAAAATAAAAGCTTGCTGCTGAAGGGCACATAATTTGCCCTGAGAACAAAATCTTGATAATTATGGGTTTGTTCTTACGTGACATACTGATATGTTGAAAAATATACTATAGGCAGGCGAGCATGTAATATTGTCGTCTAGAAATGTTTATGATATGATCTGAAGTTTTATCAAAGAGAGGTACTATCTGACTGTCATCGTGACGGTATAACATGATTGACCAATTTCTATGCATTCCAATTCATCAGCCTAATGATAGGCGAGGGGGGGGGGGGGGTACCTCCCTACCCCACACTTCCCCCTTCCTCCCTCCTGCCGCCCATTTCCTCCCTACTCCCACCGCCCTTCCTCTCCCTACCTTCCTTTTCTCCCCTTTCCCTCCCACTCTCTCCCTCCTCACGTCCCCTTTCTCCCCTCCCTTTCACCCTGTCCACCCCCTCATAGATGGCAACTAAGAAAGACGCAACTGTAGGGTTGTTAATAGACAGAACTTAACCAATTCTTTATAAGTAATACATATACATGGGAAGTAAAGATGATGAAGAACTAACTGCCTTGGGTTATTATAAAAATTCGAATAAGAAAATATTATGTTTTCATTTTGGTTTGTAGCTTGTTTTTCTTCTAGTAGACATGCCTTTCGCGAATTTTCATTTCTATTTGGCCAATGTGATCAACATTTAGAACCAAAGATGAGCATGCATCGTTTCTATTTTCTCACGTACTCAATGATAAGAATCATGTTAACAAATTAGGTACTTTTTAAGAAAGTGCGAATCCAGAAAAAAGGGGAGGGGATCTGAACCCCCGTCGAAGACGTCAAAATGATTGCTTTCATATACATTTGTATTACAGTATATGAATATGATTTATTTCCGTTATGTCATTATTATACTAGTTATGCCCCCCTTCGAAGAAGAGGGGACATATAGGTTTGCCGCTGTCGGTCGGTCGGTCGGTCGGTCTGTCGGTCTGTCGGTCGGTCCGCGACACCAGTTTCCGTTCAATATCTCTGGAATGGATTCACATATTGAAATGAAATTTTGTATACAGACACATCAAACAAAAATCTAGGTCAAGTTCATATTTGGGTCCGATCAAAAAAATTTTGACAGAGTTATGCCCCTTGCATTTCGAAAAATACCAAAATTTCAGGGTTTCCGTTCAATATCTCTGGAATGGATTCACATATTGAAATGAAATTTTGTATACAGACACATCAAACAAAAATCTAGGTCAAGTTCGTATTTGGGTCCGATCAAAAAAATTTTGACAGAGTTATGCCCCTTGCATTTCGAAAAATACCAAAATTTCAGGGTTTCCGTTCAATATCTCTTGAATGGAGTTACATATTGAAATGAAATTTTGTATACAGACACATCAAATGAAAATCCAGGTCAAGTTCGTATTAAGGTCCGATCAAAAAAATTTTGACAGAGTTATGCCCCTTGCACTTCGAAAAATACCAAAATTTCAGGGTTTCTGTTCAATATCTCTTGAGTGGAGTTACATATTAAAATGAAATTTTGTATACAGACACATCAAATGAAAATCTAGGCCAAGTGTATATTTGGATCCGATGAACAAAATTTTGACAGAGTTATGCCCCTTGCACTTCGAAAAAACCAAAATTTCAGGGTTTCCGTTCAATATCTCTTGAGTGAATTTACATATTGAAATGAAATTTTGTATACGGATACATCAAATGACAATCTAGGTCAAGTTTTTAGCTCTACTGGTCATAGACCAGTCGAGCTTATGCGATCCCCCGGCGTCTGTCCGTCTGTCTGTCCATCCGTTCGTCCGTAAACAATTCTTGTGCTCCCAACTCCTCTGAAACTATAAGAGATAAAAATGTAACTCCTTTTGCATTACACTTGGATTGTGGTCTAGTTGTGCACCTGACATTTTGTTTGAGCCCCTGACCCCTAGGGTCCTAGAAAATGGGCGTGGCCATTTTCTCCTATATAACTCTATGTTATCTTGTGCTCGCAACTCCTCTGACACTATAAATGATGGAGACTTAATTCTTTTTGCATTATGATAGGTCTGTGGTGTAGCTGTGCACCTGATATTTTGTTTGAGCCCCTGACCCCTAGGGTCCTAGAAAATGGGCATGGCCATTTTCTCCTATATAACTCTATGTAATCTTGTGCTTGCAACTCCTCTGACACTATAAATGATGGAGACTTAATTCTTTTTGCAATATGATGGGTCTGTGGTCTAGTTGTGCACCTGATATTTTGTTTGAGCCCTTTACCCCAAGGTCCTAGAAAAAGGGTGTGGTCATTTTCTCCTATATAACTTTATATAATCTTGTGCTCGCAACTCCTCTGACACTATAAATGATGGAGACTTTATTCTTTTTGCAATATGATGGGTCTGTGGTGTAGTTGTGCACCTGATATTTTGTTTGAGCCCCTTACCCCCAGGGTCTTAGAAAAAGGGTGTGGTCATTTTCTCCTATGTAACTCTATGTAATCTTGTGCTCGCAACTCCTCTACTGCTATTAATGATTGAGACTTAATTCTTTTTGCAATATGATGGGTCTGTGGTCTAGTTGTGCACCTGATATTTTGTTTGAGCCCCTTACCCCCAGGGTCTTAGAAAACGGGCGTGGTCATTTTCTCCTATATAACTCTATGTTATCTTGTGCTCGCAAATCTTCTGACGCTATAAAGGATGGAGACTTAATGCTTTTTGCAATGTGATAAGCCTGTGGTGTAGTTGTGCACCTCACATTTTGTTTGAGCCCCTGACCCCCAGGGTCCTAGAAAATGGGCGTGGTCATTTTCTCTTATATAACTCTCTGTAATCTTGTGCTCGCAACTCCTCTGACACTATAAATGATGGAGACATGATTCTTTTTGCATTATGATAGGTCTGTGGTGTAGCTGTGCACCTGATATTTTGTTTGAGCCCCTGACCCCCAGGGTCGTAGAAAATGGGTGTGGTCATTTTCTCCTGTATAACTCTCATGTAATCTTGTGTTCGCAACTCCTCTGACACTATAAATGATGGAGACATAATTCTTTTTGCAATATGATGGGCCCAAGGTCTAGTGGTGCTTGATATTTTGTTTGAGCCCCTGACCCCGAGGGTCTTAGAAAATGGGTGTGGCCATTTTCTACTATGTAACTCTATGTAATCTTGTATTCGCAACTCCTCTGACACTGTAAATGATGGAGACTTAATTCTTTTTGCAGTATGATGCATGTGTAGTTTAGTTGTGCACCTGATATTTTGTTTGAGCCCCTGACCCCAAGGGTCTTAGAAAATGGGTGTGGCTATTGTCACGTATATAGTTGTGCTCTCAACTCTTCTAAAACTATAAATGATGGAAACTTAGTTGTTTTTGCAATATAATGGATCTGTAGACTTATTGTGTCATTGATAGTTCATTTGAGCTAGCAGCCCCTGACCCATAGGATCTTTGAAAATGGGTATGGCATTACTTTTTTGAATTCCTTTATCTCGGATATTAAAAATAATATGAGTGATATTCTAGTTGCAGTCTAATGGATTTGCTATTTCGATGTGCTACTTATAATTTGTTAGAGCGCCTGCTTGCTATGGTCTTTGGTTTAAAATAAAATGGAAATTGTTATTTATGTATAATGTATCTTATTTACTTGTCAATGAGTGAATAAAACAAAACAACCAGGAGAGCTACAGTCTTGTCAGAGACTTCTGGTTATTTGGGTCCAATCAACAAAATTTTGACAGAGTAATGCCCCTTGCACTTCGAAAATTACCAAATTTTCAGGGTTTCCGTTCAATATCTCTTGAGTGGAGTTACATATAGAAATGAAATTTTGTATACAGACACATCAAATGAAAATCTAGGTCAAGTTCATATTTAGGTCTGATCAAAAAATTTGGACAGAGTTATGCCCCTTGCACATTGAAAAATACCAAAACTTCAGGGTTTCTGTTCAATATCTCTTGAGTGGAGTTACATATTGAAATGAAATTTTGTATACAGACACATCAAATGAAAATCTACTAGGTCAGGTTCGTATTTAGGCCTGATGAACAAAATATCTCTGGAGTATATTCACATACTGAAATGAATCTTGTGTACAAACACATCAAATGAAAATCTAGGACAAGTTTATATTTGGGTCCGATCTAAAAATTTTTGACAGAGTTATGCCCCTTGCACTTCGAATCCGATAAAAAAAAATGACAGAGTTATGCCCCTTGAATTTTGGTTGGAAAATTTACCAACATTCTGTTCAGTATCTCTGGGAAGTGATTCACATGAGTGCTATAAAAATTAAAGTCTTCGGAACATCGGCAAAAATTCGGTTTATAGAAGTAATTGGCAAGCTATCTTCCTGAGATGAGATTCCTTAGATGCAGCTTTTCAATATGTCAATGGTAAGTTGTCAAAAATTTATTTATACTGTTTTGTATGAATGTGGCATGTACACATATAACTTCATGAAGTACAACTTGTATTAATGGGCACAAAGCAATGAGATTTCATTTTAAGTTATTATATGTATAATGAACTACTTCAAGTTTTGAGTATGAAAATTCATATAGGGAATACTTGTTGAAAAGGAAGGAATCATAATCTTTGCTTTTATTGAATTGTAAGGAATCATAATCTTTGCTTTTATTGAATGATTAAAGTAGTTCCTTGTCACCAAAGTTCTTATTATACATCTAGTACCTTTAAAATCTTTATTGCTAGTACAAGTCATTCATGCAAGGATTTTACTGAATGAAAATATAATTGGAAAAAAAAGTTAATTTAAAAAAAAATCAGAAGTACAACAGAGATGATGAATGACCTGTACATGCATGACTCACCTCCTCGAACATTACTGCATTTTAACTGTGCATTACATTCTGCCATTTCATTCAAGCCCTATAGCACCAAAATCATCTGAACTTCATAATTATTTATCAACTGTAATCTACATACAATTTTATCATTAAAATTGATGTAACATTAGCACATATATATATATGCAGTATTGTGTGGTGTGCCTGGAAACACTAATGAATGTGTCAGTATATCATAATATGGTACTATCTACAATGTTCTATATGTATTTCTGCTAATTGGTTTGGACTTATTGTAACATTTATATATATATATATATATATATATATATATTATTGCTTTAGAATTAGAAAGTCTTAAGAGACTTTTGAAAAAACGAATTTTATTCAAATATTGCATGATAGTGAAGAAAATTCTTATTCATTTCTAGTGTTCATCTTCATTAGTGGCTAAGTAGTCATGCATTTTGTGTACTAGTTCAGTTTTGTGTCTTGTATTTTGTGTAGTAATTTAGTTCTGTGTACATTTACTTTTGTGTCTTGTATTTTGTGTGCTACTTTAGTCCTGTGTCTTGTATTTTGTGAGCTTGTTTAGTTCTATGTCTATTCAACTCCTTGTCATATGCTTTTATAAATGCCGATGACTCAGAATTTATTCTATTGATAAGGAACATAGATATAAAACTAGTTAGGTCTCATGTGAAGTGAAGAAGGAAAACTTTTGCATACATCCTTCCTAAATAAAGTCTATCTGTTCAGCAGACTCAAATAATTTTGGCTATGTTATTTAGTCACTTGGAGCCAAAATTCAATCAGTTAACTTCAGGAATTATTAGTTTCCTAGTTATCAATTAGTGTCCTGGTACAGGATGATACCAGGTCACTAGGTTTTATACTTGGAGCCAAAATTCAATCAATTACTTTCAGGTATTATTAGTTACCTAGTTATCAATTAGTGTTCTGGTACAGGATGATACCAGGTCACTAGGTTTTATACCAGGCAAGGCGAAAAGGAGTCCTGGTATAAAACCAACAGACCTGGTATGATCCAGGTCAATAAATGACAATAGGTAACAATTCTAACCCACCGGTGAACAATTTTTAATCGGTTACTTTCACGACTCCTATTCATAACTATGCAAACAGCTTGGACGTCATTGGTTATGAACCTATGACGTTAACAACTGGGGTAGCCCTCTGATGTCACGTATTGGGGTCCAGATGCCGGTCCAGGATAGTATCATGTCTTCACATATAATCAACCAATCGCTACTACTTGATATTTCCTCGAACTTGCCACTGGTGGGGTTATATAAATTAAATTATAATTATGAAGGGTAACACCTTCTCAAGGTCAAAGGTCATATTCAAATTAAACATTTAGGCCATTCATTAAAGGTACTAAACCATAAGACAGGCGACATGATATTGTGTTTAACTTAATACATGTAGATAGTTCTGTTTTCAGAGCATGGATCCTTTAACAAGTATTAAGACCTCCTCACTTAGTCTTTGTGGCATATTTGCCAGACTTAAAGGCAAACAGATAGATACTGAGAAAGCTCTTGAAGACTGCTTGAAAATCACACAAGATATTGACAATAATGCTTGCTTGTTAGAAGCAGCCTCGTCAAATATGAGAAAAACTAATGCTAAACTATCACAGGATAATTACAAACTTAGGCAGCAAGTAATACGTCTAGAGAAGAGGAACCTCAATTTAGAGGAAAAGGTGCATAAAATTAAACAAGAGAAAGATATGTTAGATTGTTCCATATCATCACTATTTAGTGATGATGGAGACAACAGCCAACAGACAGAGGACAGTGTACGTGATGAGAGTCAGCAAGATGAAACTCAGCAGGTTAACAGTCAACTGGAAGAAAGTGAAGTACAGGCTGAAGGCCAGCAGCCTGATGCAGTTTAAATAGAACTTATAATTTGACGTTTCCTTCTGCACTCTTTTGAATATAATGTGTTCATACTTTTATGTGCTGCTTCAAAAAATGTTTCCGTGCAATGTTATGATATTATTTGTGTATGTTATGATTATGATTTGTTAGGCTCTAATGATTATAAATATGTTTTTTTCTGTAATATCGATCATCATTGTATGTTATCAAAAAGATCAGACTGGCTGAAAATCAGGAGCTGATGCATTTTAAACTGAATACTTATTTGACATTTCTTTCTTCTGTACTCTTTTGAGAATTCTGAATCATACTTTGCTCAGAGAATGTTTGCTTGCAATGGTATTTAAGTTATTGATGTAGGTTATTATGGTTTGCTTTAGGCAAAAGCTCCAATGATTATGAATATGTATGTTTGTAACATCTCGATTGTAATATGTTACTTCAAAGACTTATCTATCTTTCCAGAAAGTAACTGCAATGTATACCTTTCATTAAGTTCACTATTACATGCATGTAGTGTATTGTATTTTACAAATAAACATTTCGTTTCAGGTGTGAATGATGCCTAAGCTTAAGAAGAAGAGTTATCAGCAGAAGAGGAAAGTAGATAAACTACGGAAACATAATACTGCAAGTATTTTTCCTTTGCTCAAGCTATATTGGTAAATCCCTTTTCTATGTTGATAAATTGATATAGACTTTCTTGGTTTGATAGAAAAGACACAATTAGCCTTTGATAACAGCACATAAGACTTTCCAAATTACACACTAGTGCTGCTTATAGAATTTGAGCATATAGGTATACAGAGAAAACAGCAAAACACTAGTATTAGCTATAGGCTAAACTAAACTTTTATATTTCATATCTCTTGGAGTATTTGATCAAATATATATGATAATATATAACCAGAACCAGCATATTATTTCAATCTTATTTTCCCTTTTAGTTTCATTCCAGTCCTAGCAGACCTTTACAAGACACCTCACCAGGTGTTACACCAGGCACCATCCCAAGGAATGCATCCGACACAGCATCCGACACAGCACCAGGCACAGCACCAGGCACAGCACCAGGCACTGCACAAAACTTGAATGTAAATATCACTTATTATTGAAGTTTTAAATCTAACATCTCTTGAAGTATTTGATCAAATATATATGATATGACTAAAGCAGCATAACAGTGCATTCTAAATTTTCCTTAATAGTTTCCTCCCAGTTCCAGCAGTACCAGGCCAGATGCATCACCGGGAACCACATCAGGCACTTCACCAGGCATCACACAGAACTTGAATGTAAATATCACTCAGAAGGAAACAGTGAAATTCCTTGAATATTAAAGTTGTACATTTTAAAGTCCTCAGACTATTTAAGGAAATGTAGCCATTTGATTAAAAAATTAAATTAATTAAATAAATTTGGCGAAAACTGAATATTATAATAACGAAATATTCTATTACAGTTTCGTCCAAAACCCTCCACCCCTTCAAGTTACACCACGCAAGGCACCATTCCAGATGCCACAAAGAGCACAATACCAGGCACCAAACAATACAGAGCTGCCAAACCAGGCACCATATCAGGCATTATACAAGGCACCCAACAAAACTTGAATGTAAATATACCTCTGAAATTTTAAAAGAGGAATTTTAACTTAAATTCTGTAGTCTTAAATTTTACATTACAAAGATTATATGAGGAAGTGTGATAGAGTTAATTTGATATGACTGAAACAGAATATTATTATAATCTAAATATTCTTTAATAGTTTCCTGCAAGACCCACAAGACCTTCACGAGGCAAAAGAATACGTACTGAACCATTCACCATAAGAGCTGCCACACCAGGCACCATATCAGGCAATTCACCTGGCAAGCAAAACTTAAATGTAAATATCACTGAAATCATTTTGCAGTTACCATACTTAATTGAAGTTTTTAAATTTCAGACCCACTTAGGTTTTTTATCAGATACAAATGATATTGCCAAAACATTCACTACAATATAATCTTTCTTCTACAGTTTCCCTCGTCTTCCAACGAACCTACACAAGGCAGCGTACCAGGCACAGCACCATGCAGTACACCAGGCACAGCACCATGCACCATACCAAGTGCATCACCAGAAACCACATATGGCACTTCACCAGCCACCACACAGAACTTGAATGTAAATATCATAAAAATTTTACAGAAGATAACAGCTGAACATACTTAAACCACAGGGACTGCGTTATTGAAGTTCTAAATTTTAGATCCATTTTAGTTTTTGATCAGATACAAATGATATTGCCAAACATTCACTACAATATAACCTTTCTTCTACAGTTTCCCTCATCTTCCAAGGAACCTGCACAAGGCAGCACATCAGGAACAGCACCATGTACCATAACAAGTGCATCATCAGAAACCACCTCTGGCACCTCACCAGGCACCAAACAGAACTTGAATGTAAATAGCATAGACATTTTACAGAAGATAACAGTGAACATACTTTAATCACAGGGACTGCGTTATGCTGAGATCAAAACAGAAATAGAGTGAATCAAAGCTACTTTCACTTTCCTTATATTTTACCAAGGGAACACTCTGTCATCTACTCTGATCATGATTCAATTATGTACTAATAATACTATGTTGACTTTCGTTATCTTTGTAGCAAAGTACTGATAAAAATGTGTTCTACAATATATGTACCAAATTATGTCACTGACTACATTTAACCCATTTAAACCAATAACTTTGTTCTCTCAAACCTCATTGACGAGTTGCTGGACCCAAGAGGGTGACATACCTATGGTCCGGTAATATCCACTTAAAATTCGATTTTATTTTTTGTTCTTTGAAATGTTCCTTCAGTAATAAAAATCTCATAAGAAAACTAGAAAAATAAAACCAACACAGTGGTAGTAGTACAGAATTTAATTGTTATGAACAGAATAGATGACACAGAGCCTTCCCTTGGTGAAATATAAGGAAAGTGAAAGTAGCTTTTGTTTCCATCTCAAGGTAACCCAGTCCCTGTGCTTAAATGTGTTCAAGTTTTGAATTTCAGATTCCTTTCATAAGGCCAAAGCAAAATATTATGATAATCTATATATTCTATTACAGTTTCCTTCAAGACCTACCAGACCTTTACGATGGAATAGAAAAAGCTCTGCACAAGCCGCCGTAGCAGGCGCCACAACAGGGACATCATCAGGCACCATGCAAAACATTAAAGTAACTATCAATATTTTACAAATTGAAACAGCTCTCATATTTAAATGCTGAACCTTAACTTTAAGATTCCTATGATTAATTTGCAAGGATAGCCCTCATTAAATGCAAAGAAGCTTAAATAATACAAGTCTTTGCTCAGCTCAAAACCCTCTGTTGTAAACTGACTTTACATAATTTACAAAGATATCATTGTTAATTTCTATCATTTTTATTCCTAAGAAGTGATGATTTAAGTATTTGATTGGTTTTGAAGAATTGTTTTCCTTATGATAAATTATTGATAGCAAATATCTTTTTCCTTTTTCAGTCAAACGCATTTAGTGATGAGCACCCGTATCTTTTCCATGGAATGGATCTTGAATCTATCTCATCAGGATGCATTGAGATTCAAGTCCTTGATTACTACTCACAACTTCTGAAAGCCCAGTTTCAAGCTAATTATGGACTATTACCACCCTCATTGTTATACCAAGAGCAAATGTCACAGCAAATACCTACTAATTGCCATGTACCAGTAGATGCTGATGCTGTGCAGATTCATTACCTACAGGGCCATTATGTTGTCAGTGCGAAATATAAAAACTCAATCACTGTGTATGATTCTCTTAGGAATTCTTGTCGAATACATGCATTACAACAGCAACTAATTAATATGTATGGGAACATTAGTAGCATGGACATAAAATATGTTGTCTCTCAGTCACAGGGTTCATCTCTAGATTGTGGTGTATTTGCTGCAGCGAATGCTTTTACTCTAATGAAGGAAAAAACTCCAGAAACAATGAAATATCTACAAAGTTCCCTTAGGAAACACTTAAAATTGTGTTTGGAAAATGCCATCATAACAGAGTTTCCGGTACAAAAAGGATGTGATATGAACATGATTAACAATTATTTCCATGACCAGGCTCAGAAGAGAAATGAGAAAGGACTAGCTATGCAAAACAAGGAACATTTAGATGTTGCCTATGATTTCACTAAAAAAAACATTTCCAAAGACAAGGATTTCAAACAGAAACAGTTACAAAATGATGAAGACTTAAAGAGGCAGAAATGGGCACAACAAAAAAGAAACACAAGGGAAAGACAAAGAAGGGAAAATGTACAACATTTTAAAAAAATGCGTACTATGGAACAGCAAAAGATAAGAGAAAAAAAGAGAAAAGAGGACTTGAGTAATGCAAACTTGAAACGAAATCGTGAACAACAAAAAAATAGAGAGAAGATGAAAAGGTGCCATCCTGAAGCTCTAAAATTAAAGTGGAGACAAGATCAACAAAAATACAGACAAAAACAAAAAGAACACAACTCGGGAGCTGCAAAATCGAGAAGAGCACTTGAACAGCAAAAAGTCAGAGAAGACCACAAAAAAAAATTCCAGAAGGTTTAAAAATCAAGTGGAGACAAGAAAAACAAAGGATCAGAGAGAAACACAAAGAAGAAGATCCCAAAAGCTTTAAAAACAAGAGGAGACAAGAACAACAAAGGATCAGAGAAAAACACAAAGAAGAAGATCCCAAAAGCTTTAAAAACAAATGGAGACAAGAACAACAAAGGATCAGAGAAAAACACAAAGAAGAAGATCCCAAAAGCTTTAAAAACAAGAGGACACAAGAACAACAAAGGATCAGAGAAAAACACAAAGAAGAAGATCCCAATAGCTTTAAAAACAAGAGGAGACAAGAACAACAAAGGATCAGAGAAAAACACAAAGAAGAAGAACCCAAAAGCTTTAAAAACAAGAGGACACAAGAACAACAAAGGATCAGAGAAAAACACAAAGAAGAAGAACCCAAAAGCTTTAAAAACAAGAGGACACAAGAACAACAAAGGATCAGAGAAAAACACAAAGAAGAAGATCCCAATAGCTTTAAAAACAAGAGGAGACAAGAACAACAAAGGGTCAGAGAAAAACATAGAGAAAGCAATCCAAAAGCTGAAAAGTCAAAACGTGCACAAGAACAACAGAAACTAAGAAATACTCGTAGAAAAAATGACTTGAAGGCAGCAAGAAGAAATCGAGCACAGGCACAACAAAAATATAGAAAAGACAAATATGATTTGCTCAGAGCTTATACAAACTTTCGCAGAAATATTCAGCAGTATCCAGAATACATTTGTACCTGCTGTGGTAGGATGCTCTATAGAAGATCAGTTGTGGCTTACAATAATGTTACACTTAAAAGTACCAGTGAGAACTTATTGAACCAATGTATTTCCAATAATATTAGTGCTGAAAATACTGAATGGTTGTGTAGGACTTGTCTCCACTATATAAAACTCAACAAGTTACCACCACAGTCTGATGCAAACAATTTAAAACTGCCATCACTTCCAAAAGAGCTTCAAGGTCTGACAACGTTAGAGGAAAGGTTACTCTCACAACGTTACCCATTCATGAAACTTATTGCTTTGCCCAAGGGTAGACAAAATGCTATTAAGGGAGCTGTAGTAAATATTCCTGTTGAAGTTCAGTCAGTTGCACAAAGTTTGCCACGTACACCGTCAGATGCTGGATTTATTCCACTGAAATTGAAAAGGAAAGTTGAATACAAGGGACATTATTCTTTCCAATATGTAAGACCACAAAGGATTTTAAAGGCACTACAATGGCTCAAAGCAAATAACAAACTGTATGAGAATGTTACCATAAATCAATCATGGGAAGAGGATTGTGCACAAGATGACATCGAAGTTTGGAATGAATTGACTGGCACTATAACACCTAGACAAGACCAAGTCAGTGAAGATGAAGGAGACAATGAGCTCACTGGCTCTTCTTCATCAGAGAGTGAACAGGAAAATGAAGAAATTGTTCCTATAACCAGAGATGAATCACATAATGTTCAGCTAGAAACATGTGTGCAACCTTCTGATTTGTCCATTGATGCAAGCAGAATTATGTCTATTGCTCCTGGGGAAGGGAAAAAACCTCTTCCTATACTTCAAGATACAAACTTTGAAGAACTAAGTTTCCCGACGCTGTTTCCAACTGGGAAATTTGGTTATACTTGTAAGAGACAAGTTAAATTGTCAGCCAAAAAATATTTCCAGAAACGATTACTCGAAAAAAATGGGAACTTTGCATCAAATATTGAGTATCTTTTCGTAGCTTAATTCGTAGCAGAATGGAAAGAAATAAATGCCTCAATATCGGTAGCACTGAGGAAATCGCTGAGTAATCATAATGGAGAAACTTGCAATGCAGGATTCTTTAGAAACTCAGATCGCATCCGTCCCTTGATAACAAAAGACGATGCATACCGTTTCCTTCGACCTATTCGTGGGAGCCCTCCTTACTGGCAGAAAGTGATGTTTGAACTTTTAGCTGCTATTAAACAGTTCAAAATTTTTACTTGGTTCCTTACATTGTCTGCAGCAGACTTGAAATGGAAGGACACACTTATAGCAATATCAAGACAGCAAGGAAAGGACTTGAGTACTGAAGAACTGGAACAGATGACTTGGGAGGAAAGGTGTTCCCTTTTAAGGTCAAATCCTACAACGGCAGCTCGTCACTTTTATCATAGAGTCCAGTGTTTATTCACAGATGTAATACTATCCCCAGCATGTCCTCTTGGCACTGTGACAAGATATTTTTATAGAATAGAATTCCAGCAAAGGGGATCTCCCCATGTTCATTGTATACTTTGGATAGAAAATGCACCACAACCAAGTGACTCAAGCAAAATTATTTGTGAATTTGTGGATAAATATATTCAGTCGCATCTTCCATCTGATGATATAATTCTCACCCAGCTAGTGAAAGATTTACAAACACACAGACATACTGCAACATGTACTAAACGTGGAAAGACATGCCGATTTGGATATCCAAGGCCTGTGTCAGAACAGATTTTGATGTCTAAACCAGAACTTGAAGAATGTGATATAAATCACAAGCGTTCCATTGATGAAACGCTTGGGACTGTTAAACAATATCTACAAGATCACGAGTCTGAGCTTGAAACAATGAGTGTGAGCGATGTTCTTCAAAGATGCAATGTATCTAGTGACAAATATTATGATGCCTTACAAAGTTCCTCTAAAACACCAACGATCTTTTTGCGTCGTGCTCCCTCTGAAACATGCATAAACAACTACAACTCCCATATTCTAAAACTTTGGGAAGCAAACATGGACCTCCAGTTTGTGACCAGTCCATATGCAGCCATAGCATACATCACAAGCTATATAACAAAAGATGAGAGGGAAGTTGGAACTGTTTTGCAAGCTGCTAGCCGTGAAATGAGGAATCATAGAGTTAATGAACAGATGAAGAAAGTAGCTCATGCATTTTCAAATGCTAGGAATGTCTCTGCTCAAGAAGCTGCATACAGAATCTTAGGACTTCCTTTATACAAATCGAATTTTACAACTGTATGGCTTCCTAGTGGCTTCCCTGAGAACAGAATCAGAATCCTTAAGCGAAAGGAACAATTGGATGCTTTGGATGATGAAGATGAGGATATATTTGCTACTAACATCTTGGACCGATATTCAGCAAGACCAAAGTCTCTGAAGGACATGTGCCTTGCAGAATTTGGTATGTGGTATACTACAGATGCAAGCAGAAAGATTGATCACTTTGACAATGACCATCTGTCAACAGATTACGAAGAAGACATTCAAGTTGATATCCAGGCAAATAAAACAACATGTCAACCTGATCAAAACTTTGAAAAAATAATTATCTTAGACGGCCTTGGTAAAATGAGAAAACGTTGTTTGGAAGCTGTTGTCCGATACCACCAGTGCTCTCAGGCTGAAAATCCAGAATTGTATTCCTACAACCGTATGCTCCATTTCATGCCTTGGTTTGATGAAAAAACTGATCTAAAAAGCACATTCAACACTTTCAGTGAACATTACGAGTCCAAAAAGTCAGAAATTGAAACCACATTTGCAAGACTTATGAAGAATAATGATATTGTCACAGAGGCAGTATCTCACTTTCAGGAATTTGGTCCTCCTACTCATGCCTGGGACGATATTGCACCAGAAACTCAGCATGTAGAGGCACAGCTTGTTGAGGAAGGCTATCAATCTGATGATAACTTTGCTATTGTTAATCCAGATTCCAATGTTAATGCAACATTCACGGCTGAATCTTGTGGACCAAATATACAGTCAGTATTGGAAGTGGATCCACAGCTGTTGTCTAACTCTGATTATTTCCAACTGGTACAGTCATTGAATTTTGAGCAGAGATGTGCATTTGAGTACCTTTTCAGATGGTGTCACCAACAAAAAGGTCACATTTCTAAAGTAATTGAACCAAAGCACATTTTCATAACAGGAGGAGCAGGAACAGGAAAGTCTCATTTAATATCAGCAATTTTCAACATGGCAAATCGAGAATTAAGAGAGGTAGGCACAGAACCTGATAAACCCAAGATTCTTCTGACAGCCCCAACAGGAACTGCTGCTTTTAATATTAATGGATGCACTATTCATTCAGCTCTCCAACTTCCTACTAAAATGGATGACACTTACCAGAAGCTGTCTGATTCAACATGTAATCGATTAAGAGTTCAACTGGCATATTTAAAAATTTTGATTATTGACGAGATATCCATGGTAAGTTCAGGAGTGTTTAATTACGTGGACAAAAGATTACAACAAATAAAAGATTTGACACAGCCATTCGGTGGTATTACAGTTGTTGCTGTAGGTGATCTCTACCAATTACGTCCTGTTGGCAAATATGTATTTGAGCTATCGTCCAACATCATGCTAAGATTTGCAGGATCTGTGTGGCAATCAAATTTCTATTTGATAGAACTCCGTCAAATTATGCGTCAAAAAGATGACAGTGCATTTGCGGCCTTATTGAACAGGATACGTAAAGGACAACAGACAATGGATGACATAAAGATTTTACAAGACAGAGGTGTAAATTCATCGGACCAAAATTACAATAGAAAGGCGTTACACATATATGCTACCAATATTCAGACTGATGAACATAACAATGACAGATTGACGGAACTGGCTAAGCCAATTGTTCAGCTTACTAGGAGAGAGCAAAAACCAGTTTCTTTAGAAAACTATACTGTTTCTGATAACCCATCCCATACAGGTGGTTTGGTGAAAACATTACGCCTTTGTGTTGGAGCAAGAGTTATGATAATTCGCAACATAGATGTTCAAGACGGGCTTGTCAATGGAGCTCAAGGACAAATCATAGACTTTCTACCCAGCCTTGATAATGTTCAAGCAATCTTAGTCAAGTTTGACAAACCAAATATTGGCCAGACAGCAAGAAATGCATCAACTCTCAATTTAAACATATATGAAAAGAATGTTGTCCCCATTTCAAGAATAGATGTTCAATTCTCTACTTCTTTTAAAAGAACTGGACTGACAATCACATGGACGCAATTCCCTTTAAAATTAGCATTTGCCTGTACAATCCATAAAGTACAAGGATTATCTGTAGATGAACTTGTAGTGTCCTTTAAGAAGAAGTTCTCTGGCGGACAAGCATATGTTGCCTTAAGTAGATGTCGAACAATTCAGGGACTTCAAATTCTAGATTTTGACCCTCAGAAAATATTGCAAAATTCTTCTGTCAAACGTGAAATGGCCAGACTTCAAGAAAATGTTAGATTGCCAAGCCCATACATCTTTTTGTATAACCCATTATCATGTAGAGTATGGACAATAAGTTTACTAAATGCAAGGTCACTGCGTTTACATTTCAATGATGTCCTCAAAGACCCTATCACCAAATCTTCAGATTTGCTAATGTACACAGAAACCAATACATACAACCACCAAGCTAATATGATGAACATCTTGGATTATAAGCAAGAGATTGTGCCGAAGGACACAGATAAAAAACGACATGGACTAGCATGCTACTGGCGCAATACAATCAGCTGTGCAAGAAAATTAGCATTTGAAGGACAAAATATTGAAATATTACAGATGGACTTTAAAGATTTCATGATAATTCTTCTGTACAGGTCACCTTCACTCCCCCTTTCATTGTTTATGAGTGATCTCAAAGATCTATTCAGCTCCTTGGATGTTTATCAACAGAGAACAATCATTCTTGGAGATTTTAATGTTGATGCCTTAGGGGATAATTATACACAGTTATCAGAACTTATGGGAAGACACAACTTTACAAATATTAATTCTGTGAAGACACACATCCAGGGATCATGTTTAGATCATGTATATCTGTCATCAGACTTACTCACCACATACCATGCCTGCTATGCACATCCATCATATTACTCAGATCATTTCCATGTCACGCTGCAGCTACAAAGGTCCCAATGGATATGAATAAATTCAAAGCAAAACTATCAGGTTTGTTGAATATGATTATTTAATAGAATACTATTAATTACCTTGTAGAAGTTTATTAGAAGAAGAGCTTTAACAAAGCATAAATGCTGTACATACAGGTCCTCCTGACAGTTATACTTCTTTGACTTTTTATGTCTCCCCCCCCCCCAACGGGGAGGAGACATTGGTTTTGCCTTTGTCGTCCGTCTGTCTGTCCGTCTGTCACACATCGTGTCCAGGCTATATCTCCTGAACCGTTTGCCCGATCACTTTCATATTTTAGGATGTTGTTGCTTATGACCCGAAGATTTCACATCACCTTGACCCAAGGTCATGAAATTGTCTATGCTAATAATGTTTAGGCTTTATATTTTGAACCGTGTATCCAATCACTAATTCAGTTTTTTGTTGCTCATGATCCATACAATGTTAAACGTCTTCAAATTCAATAGCATCATTTAAAAGCAGATAAGTTTGCAGCATGGACCAGACATGCATGTTTTGGGTACTTAACCCTCGTCAGTGAGTGTAGGTTTCAGATCACCTATATCCAAGGTCATGTGACCATAGTCAATTTCTTTAAATATGCTTATAATGAAATTGTATATGCCTATCATGTTTGGGCTTTACCTCAAACAATGTAATGAATCACTTTCATGTTTTAGTATGATGTTGCCCATGACTCAAAGGACATCATTTTGCACTTTGGCCTAAGGTCAAAGTAACTTAGAGGGAGAGGGAGACATCTGTTTTTTTTATGAAAAACATTTTGTTTAATTTCATTACACTGTTACTTTATACCCCCATAGGTTGTATCAATGCAAGTACACAATGTATAAAGTTGTGACGGACTTTGATCACAGAAGGGGTAGGGGGGCATTAATGTTTTACAAACATGACTTTTAACTTGTTTCATTGTGTTTACAATAAATTAATATTTCACCTAATTTTTTTTTTTTGGAAGAGGAGGGTACAGAATACATGCAGCAGGTAGATTTGAACCCCCCCCCCTCGAAAATTTCGTAGATCCGCTTATGTTGGGCTCAAACCAGAATAAAGTGTTTAATCTACATTCTTTATGTCCGTCAAATTACTACTTTCTTTCCTATTTTCATCCAGTTTCTAAAGCCGTCTTCTTAAAAGGGTCATAATGTGTCATGTTTGAATGAACTTGTAATATTTAAACGAGTATTAGAAGGAACATATATATAATTTGACTCCTTAGATCAGTTTAGAAGATAAAAGACTGGTATGGTTTCTCCCTTAAAATTAAAAACAAGTTACTGAAATTGACATGACAGCACATAAGTGGAAAAAAGGAAAATAAAGGAGAAAAAGAACATCTTGGGGTCGTATGAAATAATAAAAAAGTAAGCACGCAGAAAAATTAAACTTAATAAATAAATACGTTTCGACTTAAATCAGAACAAAAACCCACAGAACTCCTACTTCAAGCATGACGAGACTCATGGAAGGTCAAGGTCAATTTCAAGGTCAGCGTCAAGGTCACATATCAGTACAAGCATTTAAAAAGGGCATACAACAAAGCCTACTTATCGTTCTCTTTGCAACATATAGACGTAAAGTAAATTGGTATACTAGTATATAGATTCCATGATTGATAAACTTTGGTAAATAGTTTCCAAATGACATCAACTCCCATAAGCTATTGGGTAAACTTTTCCATATATGAATAATTTAGAAATAGAAAATGATTATTGTTTCATCTAGGCACACATCCATTACTTGATTGTTAAGGTAAACCTGGGGGAAATGAGAAATCGATTTTCAGACTGATTTGAAATTAACAGTGAAACCATTAATTGATCATCTCGGATTGAATTTCTCCATGTTATTTTGTTGCAATTTTTGAGCAATTCAATGCAATTCTGACTACTGCTTTTCCTCATCTTTTATTGAAAATACACGGAAAACTATCGATTTCTCATGATTTCCTCCAAGTAATCAATATTTTAATACTTTAATATAATGAAAATTTGTATTCATATAGCGCATACAATGTCATGATAATTTCGGAAGCAACCCGAGATAATAAAAGTCTCACTTATCATCGGAATCCTTCAGGGTTCGACCTTTTCCAGCTTTCAAAATGATTAGAATGATACGTACAGTGAATGATATAGTGGGTTCATCACTATAAATACTGATGAATTTGAATTCTAAAATTTTTTTGACGAAGGTCCAATTTTAAGAACTGGGTTTGAACAGTGTGAAATAGCAAAATTTTATGGTTCTTAAGGAGCATGTTACTTCCGTTTGTCTTTCAGGTGCTCTGTCTGTACCTGGTCGCTGGATCAAGTAAGTCTTTCAAATTTCTGATTTCATTTTTAGAAATGTTTGTTTTGAAATGAATTATCATTTTTGAAAATGAATAATTTCCGATGCATGATTTCATATTTTCAAATTTTTTTTTTAAATGTTTTAAAGTTTAGTTGTTTGTTTTTGGTTTTTCTATATGAGGCCATTTTTCTTTTATTTTCTGTCTTACGTCCTTGTGCTGGAAGGTTTTGAGCCCAGAGTCAAAAAACAAAACTAAATCAAAATGATAAAATATTTTGCTTATTCAATGTGTTTTAAAGAAATGGTTTCTTTTTTATATTTCATGTAAAAAAACGTAAAACTAATGCACTGATACACATGCCATTGATTTATCCATCATTCTTTTGTTTAAAAAAATCTATTAATAATCAAATGAAACAAGTTTCTTCGTGTTTCATTTAATGACATAATAAGAAATTGCAACTTTGTGTTATACGCTTGTTCGTTTTTTTCTTCCTGGCTGGCTGGTACATGTAGCTTTCTAAATTTGAAAAGGGCGCAAAAACAGAATAAAAACAAGAAATGGTCTTAAGAACATTCACATGCCGGTATGGAATATTGGATTTTCGCTCAATGCTTTAACAGTATCAGAGCTAGCTAATTTTCGAATTTGAAATAGGGATCTATAGATGGGAAGGGATCACGGGTCTCTCTCCTAAAATTTGCCAAACATTAGTTCCGGTCTGTTGTAAGAATTATTGCTTTAATGTTAATATGCTGGACCCTTCACCCTCCACATTAGCTGGATCCATTGCAAAAAGGTTCTAGATCAGCTCGCATACTTCAAGATACAATCATGATGTTAAAATATTTGAGACCGGGATACTCCTTTTGTGCTATCATTTTATGTTAGAAACCCTTTTTGACTAGATTTGACCAGATTTAAGGTTGGAGTCGAGCCCTCTTTTTGAAAATAGAATCCTTCTTTTGTTCTGTTCAATACGAATTAGACGACATCTATGTACAGGTTTTATACAGGCAATAGTACAATGTATGGAAGGATAGAGGGGACACGCGCTGGGTTTTTTTTATTATGTCGTGGCCACGAGATAATTCTAAAGTTACAAATGGATTCGCAGGGATTAATCTGTCAATAACGAATTTTACCAGACTGTAGATGGGTTTTAATTTGAACATCTTTATATTACTTGCATAAATTATCTCTCACATTTTTGTTTTATAGACGTTTTTAATCTCGGGTACACACGATTTCGGTAAAATTCGGAAATTGTTATTTGCATGTACATGTAATAAGGTCGGAGTGAGCACCCTACCACGATCAACCAATCGCTTGAATAAACTTTATATCGTGGAATTACTACGAAACATGTTGTAAACCACGTGCAAACATGTGCTTATTCACTGTCTTTTTAGCTCACCTGAGCCATAGGTTCAAGTGAGCTATTGTCATAGTGTTGCGTCCGTCGTCCGTCGTCCGTCGTCGTCGTCGTCGTCGTCCGTCGTCCGTCGTCGTCCGTCGTCGTCGTAAAGTTTTCACATTTTAAACTTCTTCTCCAGAACGGCTGAAGGGATTTTGATGAAACTTGGTAGGTATGAAGTACTCATGGTCCCCTACAAGTGTTGTTGTTTTTCGTCCGGATCTGTCAACAGGTGGCGCCACCACAGCCAAAAGTAGGTCACGGGGGGTACCCTCCTTTGACAAACTTCTTCTTCAGAACCGAAGCATGTATCGACAAACCGAAAGCATCAGGATGATCTAGAGAGATGTCTTAAGAAGTGTTGTTATTTTTGGTTCCACTTCGAAGTCAAATTTTTGACGCGTTTTTGACGTCTTTTCGGACTTTGTCAGAAATGCACATTTTTGCACTATTTCTTTAAATAACTCAATAAGTGTATGATTTTACACACTCATTTACTACATATTTATCATATTTAACTTACTTAATGCTTTGATATGTATTTTATGCTTAAAATTTATTTTTTTGATTTTTTATGAATTTTTTTCTTATGTAAAAAGGAAGGGGGGGGGGTTGATTTTCATACATTTTCTGCTTCTTTTCTATAACCACTCTTCAGATTGTCATGACAATTTGTAGGTATGAGGTACTCATGCATGGTACCCTACAAGTGAAAGAATTTGTCAAGATATCCACTTTTGGATTTTTAAGGAATATTTTTTAAGATTGTACATAGGTATAATGTATGTTTTCCATGCCAAATGGACCCATGGGGAGTAGCTTCAAACCCCGGCGGGACCCCAACAATTTTTTTTTCCCTTTTTCAGTTTTTTTTCTCTTTTTATTTTGATATTTATCGCTAGAAATGAAACTGTGAAAGAATTTTGTCAAAATATCAACTTTTAGATTTTTAATGATTTTTTAAATAAGACAAGCTATAGCTAGTTTGGCTTTGTGTACTTATTTTCATACTTCGAATTAACTTGGCCACATACGCTATCAAATATACGCTGAATTTATTTTAAGATGTTGACTTTTTGTGTCGCCTGCGAAGCACAGCGACACTTAGGGATCACTTTGTCTGTTGTTCGTCTGTCCGTCCATCCGTCCCTCCGTCTGTCCGTATGTCTGTCACACTTGGGTGTCACATCCCATAACTTTTGATTGGTTAGTGATAGGGCTTTGATATTTCACATTTGTATTCCTTATGAAAAGACCTTTCTAAACATTCCATATTTTTAACCTAGTGACCTTGCCCTTGATATTTGACCTAATTTCAATAAAAAAAAAAATCCGCTACGCAGGCGACACAAGCATTCCTTGGATTGCTTTTTTTTCATACATGCATATTTCAGAACAATTTCCCTATTTAATGATTATTTTCTCTGTCTTATTTCTGTATCTATGGTAAACATAGTCGCCATATATCTTGTGTTACAGATTTGATTGGTTCAATACCTCCTTGCCCCTTTAGTAGGGGTAACTACAGGAAATAAAAAGGTGCACACTAAAAATTTTGACTGACTTGAAATGCCCGGAAGTCTGTAAAATTGGTCTTTTTTGATTGCGAATCTTTGGCACGCATAAAAATGTAAAGAAAAAAAGGGGGGGGGGGGGGGTCATGCATGTCCTTTTTTCACAAATTTCACTTTTTTTACAGGAACTCTGCGTCCTCATCGAAAATGTTCCGAATTTTGCATATTTTCAAACCTATCTGTAGATTGCATAAAAGACAAGATCAAGTTCGAAGTTAAATTTATCACGACTATTGATTCAATATGTTAAAAATACATTTCCAAGCACCGCATTTCAGCATATTTACCGAAAATAATTTGTCCAAGTGGCTTCACTGGGTCATGAGGTTTGATACACTGTACACTGCTGTTTGGAAAATAAATTGGCTCAATTTCTGCACAACTCACTTGAATTAATATTGTCCGCTAACAACTTGTCTGTGTTAATTGGATTAACACGATTTTGACTGTACGTTACATGTATTAAGATGAAATCAATACTATTCAAAAGCTCTCATTCATAGATTTCTGTATAATTTAATATGAATAAAGGCAAAACCGAAAAGTCTTTGTTTTTTATGCTTCCGGAATCAAAGATACGGGGGCATATAGTTTTTGGCCTGTCCGTCTGTCTGTTTGTCCGAAAAACTTTACATTGGGCATAACTTTTGATAGGAAGGTGATAGAGCTTTCATATTTCACATGTGTATTCCTTGTGACAATACCTTTCCATTGATACCAAAATTTTTGACCTCGTGACCTTGACCTTGACCTTTGACCTACTTTTCAAAAACTTTAACATTGGGCATAACTTTTGAATGGTTAGTGATAGGGCTTTCATATTGTACATGTGTATTCTTTGTGACAAGATCTTTCCATTGATACCAACATTACTCTGACCCTGACCTCTCACATACTTAACAGAAAATGGTGTTTATACCAACAAAGATGCCACCGCGGGGCATTCGTGTTTCACAAACACAGGCTTTATTATTTTCTGGCATACTAGCTATTAATAATGAAAGGTTTAGTGTTCAATTTTAAATAAACTTAATTTATGAAATCATTTCATTGTTTTATTCTGTTTCTGTTGCACATTAATGTGGAATTTTACAAACTGATTTTATTTTTGATGTTGCATAATCGAACTATACTAGCTGGGCATATGACTTTGGATCGCATAATCCATCTTTTCAAATCAGTAAAAAAAGTTGTTGTTTTGAAATGTGACTATTTTCTCTTGTTTGTACTTTTAAAGGTTGTCTGAAAAAAAACTTGTCTGCATCCGGCAAAAATCTTGTTAGAAAGGTTGTGGGCTAAAATCCTGGTACTGGCACTATCAGTATTCAATGTCAGTATGTCAATTAGAGCGTGCATGGGTATCAGGTGAGCGTTGTGCCCCCTGGGGCTCTTGTTAAAATTCTCACTGAAAGAAATGAAATAACAACTAGTTTACGTCAGGTCGTACTAATATTTCATCAATTGCATATATAAGGTTGATCTAATGTATTGGTATTGTGTTGCGTTCAAATAACCATGTTGAACGTGAATAATCGAACACTTTCAAATGACTAACAGCGTGTATAACGGTTTGAATGAAAGGCATGTGCAGTCCAATATACACGTGTGCATTTGTTTATCAAATCCTGATTGAAGATTAACCTTTATTTAATTATGATTTAAAGTTATTTTTAAAATATTTGGATACTGTGGATATATCGATACATCTTATAAATATAACAAAGAGAACTGTACATATACACTGTACAGGCTTTCTACTCTACATTGATGAAAAAGTAGTCCTGAGTAGTCAATGAGAAAAGTAGGAAAAAGTAGGAATAAATAGGGGAAAAGTAGGAAATCTGCCATCACTTTTAGTGACAATTTTCAGTAAGTTTGACACACAGAATCACAGTAAGCAATATTTTGTAGGCTGGTTATGTATCAGGGGTCCCTGTAAAATGCGAAACGAAACAAAAACGAAACGAAACGAAACATATCAAAACGAAACGAAACAAATCGAAACGAAACGAAACAAATCGACACGAAACGAAACGAAACAGATCGAAACGAAACGAAACAAAACATAAAACTTAAAGAAAATGAGAAAAAGAGGAAAAATCGCCGAAAACGAATATTTCAAGACAAGATCAGCATGTAATATTGTCTTAATCCAAGAGTTCTACATTTGTAACTAGTGCCGAGAGGGTTTCTTGAAAGAGTCAAAGTTGACAATTAAAAAAAGTAAATGTCAAATGCCATTCATGTATTTAAGAGGAATAAAAGGGAGGGGATCGAAAACCACGCTATGACACCGTAATGAGATCATAAAACGGGGTGGGGGCACATTTCAGGATAAAATCTTATCCTTTTTCAAACGAAATGTGCCCCCCCCCCAGTTTTTAATTGTTCTCATTTTTCTGATAAAATACACATAACGGAACAGTTCCGTTTCCTCTGCGCTAGACTCCTCCCTGCTAAATAATATTTTTCCGTCAATGACAAGATTATTCATCCCATTCACTCTCCTTTAAAATGCAATTGTGCTATTTACCGTATATATTATGTTTTAATCGTCAACTTTGATTCTTTAAAAAAAAACCCTCCAGCCACAAGAACTAACGGTTGAAGGCAATAATGAGGGGGTGGACAGGGACAAAGGGAGGGGAGAGAAAGGGGGCGGGAGAAGGGAAGAAAGGGGCGGGAGGAGAGGAAAGGGGGCGAGAGGAGGGACCGATGAATGGGAGGGTAACAGTAACCAAAAAAAAAAAGGAAATTACTTTTAATATTAATAACCTTGCTCTTATGCATTCATGTACATAATCTCAATTTTAAAAATTTCCACGAAATTCATCCATATATACCTTTAGAATTTTTCCCGATCGCTTCGCTCGCCGCAATTTTCAATTCATTTTTTCAAATACTTCAGGCTCGCTTCGCTCACCTTAGTTTTTCGTCTAAACAGATCTATTTCTTTTTTCAAGGCTCAAAAAAGGAAATAACCCAAATAACTTCCCTATTGCACCAATTTACACTTTAAAGTTTAAACATTTGTCTCGACCGCCCGAGACCCCCTCCCCCACGGGGAGGGGGCAGGAGGAGAATGGTACCCCCTGACCCTTCAATAAGATCTTGTCTTGAAATATTCGTTTTCGGCGATTTTTCCTCTTTTTCTCATTTTCTTTAAGTTTTATGTTTTGTTTCGTTTCGTTTCGTTTCGATCTGTTTCGTTTCGTTTCGATCTGTTTCGTTTCGTTTCGTTTTGTTTCGTTTCGTTTCGATCTGTTTCGTTTCGTTTCGATTTGTTTCGTTTCGGTTCGATTTGTTTCGTTTCGTTTCGTTTTTGTTTCGTTTCGCACTTTACAGGTACCCATGCATGTATCAGAGAGAGAGAAATAGTATAGGAACGATTGTTTATCATATTATTAAATATACAGAATGGGGGAGCGAAGCGAGCCCAAATTTTTTTAAAACTTTGAATCAAACGTCGATGACAAGCAAAGCAAATAATTTTTTACTTTTGAGATGAAAAAGTAGGAATAGTAGGAGGTTTTGAAGAAAAAGTAGGAAAAATAGGATCAAAATAAAAAAGTAGGAAAAGTAGGAACAATAGAAAGCCTGACTGTAGCTCCCTTTTGCTAATTTCGGTCTCTAGCTGTCCAATGTCAAGCCAATTCTATTTCTTTTCGTTATCGTTTATTTCATTTCTCTTCTCAGATTTTTCGATTCCTTTTCATCCCACGTGTTATCCGTCCGCCATGTTGTTTTGTTTTGCTACAGTCCTAGCCTTATATGCAAATAAGTGCTTACACGTGTTCGCATTCGGTCGTCTACGGAAAAAAGTAGGTTACAATAGGATACCCATTTTATAGGCAATGATGGATCATAGCTCGGTAGTGAGGGAATATGTGACAGTTGTAACCAGATAGGTTCGAATTTCTTTGTATGATAGACTAGCCTCCATTAAAAAATTGACAAAAAAATAGTTGATTCATTGTTTGATCTTTACGAGCACAAATGTAACCTTTAAATCGTGGCCGCGACCTAAGATCTCATGTTCACAGCTTAGTATCTCGTGACCACGACATAAGTAAATCGTGGCCACTACCTGCACAGTCCCCTCTATGCTTCCGTACAAAGCAAATTTCTCTCAGTCTGTCCGTTCACCTTTATTTTCATAAGTCCGTGCGTCTTTGGAGGTTTTTCATTTTTAATTTTCAAATTTTGCGACAGATGGATTCGTTACAAGGTTAAATCAAAACTGTAAAGAAATGTATAATTTTGTTGATGTACTATATGTTTTACTTCATTTTGCAATTTTCGATCTATATAATTGAATTTCAAAGGGAATTTGCCCATACAACGATGGGCCTTAACATTCTTGCTTCAGAAAAAATGGAAAGTATATTCATTTAGAAGAAAGTCTAAATAAAGAAATTTAAGGTATTAGAGATATAGGTATAATGAGCAACATAATGTCCAAAATACTGAAATGATGTGAATAAATTATTTCATATTTCTACAGCGCTTTAAAAAAATTTGATGTTTCACAAACTTTTGTACAATGATGGCAGGTATCGGAAAAGGATTTTTTTTTTTAAAATATTGGCATTTTAGTAGTTATGTCACCTTGATAGAGAATACTTAAAAAATCAATTGCGAAAGATCTAAACGGTGAACTTGAGATTTTTTGGTGAAATTTGATATGCATTTTAAATTTTTAGAAAATTTTCATCCGTCCATATTAGAGACTCCATCATTTTCTTGGAAAATATGGCTGAAATATTAGTTTTTCCATAGACTTCAATGAAAACTCCGAGGGCCAATGATTCTTACAGGAACTAACTTTTTTTCAAGAATGCATTCATTTGGTGAACATTTTTCAATGAATTTTAATATTATAACTATGTCATGAATTTGGAATTCCAAACTTCATAAATGGATGAACCAATTATCCTTCATTATACATCTAGATACATGTACAATGAAAGTTTGTTGTTTGATACTTTGTACGTTTTGAAGGATAAACCATCAAACAAATCTTCGTTGTAAAACCCATCGTCGGAAACCCACGGGATCTTCTCCGTTCTACTACGTAAGATACCGTGGGACAGTCTATTGGGAAACCCTTGTATTCGAAAACGATTCTAGCAGGGAATTTAAGCCATTCAGAACGAGCGTTACAAAATCCCTCCAACACAAAAGAGCTAATACTATTCAAATCGTCTATTTCATTGGTTACTATATATAACCATTAAAACGAAAATTCCCTTACAACTGCGCTCACGGCATATAATCGTTGGACAATAGGCTGTGGGTTTCCGATGATGTATAAAACCATGTCCCCGTCTTTAGAATCTCGGAGTTACTGAAAGGTCAATGTATCGCATGAATCACGTATGGTAAAGTTCAATTATGTTGTTGCATATCTGAAAGTTACATTTCCAAAATTTATTCCACAGTTAAATTTCAAAGTAACAATAGTCATGAAAGTTAAGAAAAATGCCGGGTTGCAAATCTTATTTAGATAAATCCTGAATGAAGACCGAAATACCGCATAACCAGAAATTTTCGCGAGGAACTAATTTTCGCTAAATTTGCAAGTGATTTGGAATCACGAAAATAAATCTTCCGCGAAAAATTATGTTTGATGAGGTATGTGATAAATGTGTATATCAGTTACATTTTGTTCTTATTGTACATGTGCCATTCTTCTTTTTTTTCTGATTAAAATGTAAGAGAAGGCGAATTGCGTGTATTTTTATGTTAGAACTACCTAAATATTCAATAATGAAAGGTACAAAACATTAACATCATGTTTTCATATTCGTTTGTAATTTAAGAATCGCGAAAAATTGTACTCGCGAAAATAAAGACACCCCATTTTACCATAAAATCGCGAAATTTTATACTCGCGAAAAATTCTGGTTATACGATATGTAGGGTGTGCCAATGAATACGTTTATCTTACTCTTTATAGCAGGAGATGTGACACTCTGTGGACCAGATGAAGTGACTTGTAACGAAACAGTCCCTTGTATTCCAAGGACATCAACGATAGAAGAGAAGACCGCGTGCCTCAATGGTGAATGTCCTACAAATCGTACATGTCTGATATTAATGATAACGTTGAAATGAAGGCGAACGCTTCAAATTATACTGAGGTTTGTATTCAAGAAAACGAAATTTGTGATGGCGTATCACACTGTTCATCAGGTGAAGATGAGGAAAATTGCGCATGCCCAGACGGATGTACTCGATGTCAAGGCTCATCTTACAAATGTCGCCCAGAAAGTCTACCCGAAATTCCTCAGATGGCAAAGTCAATCGACATTTCTGGTTATAAGATGGATATTGGTATTTTGTGTAACATGACTCGAAAGCATTTAGAAAAATTAGATGTCTCAAATACAAAAGTCCAAAATCTGAAATGTTTAGATGATAAATACTTTCCTGCTTTACAGGAATTAGACGTGTCAAGCAATAATATAACGGTTCTCGACAAACTAAATTTTCCAAAGCTAAAGACAATTCGTGTGGACAATAATCCTATCCAGAAACTGTACTTTTTATCTAGTATTAATATGACTATCAGGAATGCAAATATTAAAAGAATGGAATGGATCATTAATGAAAATGACCCCATTGCACCCTTAGCTTTTAAGACAGTCATCAATTACACAGAGCCGGATCCAATGGGCGCAAAAATAGAATGCAAACTCAAAGCTATTGATCTTAGCTACAACAGTATGCCGCTTCTAGATACACTTGGTCATTGTCAATCACTGAAAGAGCTGAATCTTGCTAGAAACAAGATAACAGTTCTTGATTTCTGGTCTTTTAATGGAATGCAGTCTATAGAAAAGGTAGACCTGAGCTACAATTGGCTTGAATCTATACAAAAATCAAACTTTTTTGGATTGACCTTTCTTCAAGAGCTAGATCTATCTTATAATCGACTAACCAAACTAGATCCTGAATCCTTCTTCGATCTGAGCAAGTTGAAGATACTCCGACTAAACAATAACAAGTTTCAGACTCTTCCATGGCCTGTTTTCAGTGGTCTTGTTGCTTTGGAAGATATGTATCTTCAGGAAAACAAAATTAAAACACTGCCTTTAAAAATCTTTCAAAGGACGACAAAACTCTTGAGACTGGATCTTCGAAACAACAACCTCACGGAGCTTGTGCACGGTATATTTATGTCACTCGGTAAACTGGTATATTTAGATCTCAGAGGAAACGAAATCCAAGCTTATGAGGCCATGTTCAGTGGACTGGGTGTGCTTGAAAAACTAAGGGTACATAGTTTCACCCTATGTTGCTCTAGACCAGCTAGTGTTGGAATAAATGATTGCGAAGCTCCTGCTGATATATTTTCATCATGCACCAACTTGATAAATTTAGGTTTTCTAAGTGTATGTATCTGGTTTACTGCCATTATGTCGGTTTTTGGTAACATGATGGCTGTAATTTACAGAATCCGTGAAGGAACATGGATAAAAGAGATGAGGGATATTTTTATCTCAAGCCTTTGCTTATCGGACATGTGTATGGGTGTGTACTTGTTTATCATTGCATTCACAGACGTTCAATCCAGAGGGGAATATGGCTATTATCACCAACAATGGACGAAGAGTCGACTGTGCGACGCTGCAGGGGTGTTGGTCACTGCATCCAGTGAGGCTTCTACCCTTTTCATCTTGGCCATTACCTTAGACCGCTACACGGTTTTCAAGTATCCATTCTCGCAGAATGTCCATAAGCGCTCGATTGCCATTGCATCGATGATTGTCATCTGGATTTTCGCCATAGTCGTGGCGATTATCCC
Organism: Pinctada imbricata; assembly: GCA_033119305.1. Lineage (NCBI taxonomy): Eukaryota > Metazoa > Mollusca > Bivalvia > Pterioida > Pteriidae > Pinctada > Pinctada imbricata. Next base: position 14,420,229 of record VSWD01000014.1, on the reverse strand, counting down.
GTTCTTCTTCCCCGACTTCTTTGGTGGCAGTTTCTACACCCGCTCCAGTGTGTGTATTTCCTTACCCCTGACTCCGACAACGCTCCAGTATAGCGGTTGGGAATATTCGGTCGGTCTATTCATCGTCTTCAACCTGTTCGTCTATTTTATAGTTGTGGCTGGGCAAATTTTCATATTCAAGGAAATACGCAGAAGTGGAGTCCAGAATGACAAGAAAAGGGAAAGAGAAATTGCCGTTGCTAAGAATCTGTCGGCTGTTGTGATCAGTGACACCTTGTGCTGGATTCCAGTTGCGATTGTGGGTGAGTACGTTAATACATATATAAGAGTACAACAAAACGACACAGCAGCAACCACAGCGGAACACACACTACAAGAAGGGGAAAATGAGGACAACAACATCACATTACTGAAATAGCAGAAAACATACCAAAAATCTCAATAGTGTCGCGGTGTAAGAAAAATGATGTGTTTAAACCTGTAACCTTCTTGAACAACATTTTCAACTAATTTTAAAGCACCAAATTTATGTTTAAAAGTAGCGCGAACCCGTCGATGGCGGCGTAACATCTACGAACAAACTCGGTGCCACACACAACAAAGACATGACATAAACACATAAAGATGAGGCGAAGACATAGCAACCAAAAACAGTGAAACTCAAACAAAGACTGTAAAAAAGTAAGGTAAACAAAGGAAACCATTACGCTTACATTGTCAAGTATCTTGAGACAACTAGATAAAAGATGTAACACTCAGGCCATGAAACCTACTGTACAAAGACAACATTATAATGTCATGAATGACAGCACAGGAAATTTAGGAGACTAATTTGCATTGAGAGCAGAGAGGGCCTCGTATATACTCAGTATGTAGCAAATTGGGTAGATATCGAGATTGCATATGGCCCAATAAATGTAATTATAGTTTATTTGGTAAATACATGATACTTTTTATAACAAACACATTATTATAACTTATTCTGTTCACTTTCATCAACGAAGTGAACGGATATATGAATCTTTTCAAAACGTGCAGTTTCGTGTAAACAACATGTAATGTTAAATTCAAACAAAAATGATGATAATAGATGTTTAATGTAACAAAAATGTTATATTTTGAATGTCCTTTTAAGGATTTTTCGCTCTGAATGGGATTGACGTCACCAATGACGTATATGCTTGGATCATCGTGTTTGTCTTACCTGTCAACTCGGCGATAAACCCTTTCCTGTACACGTTCCTTGCCATGCGACGTAAGCGTGCAAAGGTAGGTGGCCTTACTATAATGTATTAACGTTCGTCCGTCTATCCGTCTGTCTATCTGTCTGTGTATTTCCAAATTTCTCCGAGGCCAAAAATAAAAATTTCCCTGTTTCCTCTCTCCTTACCTACCCTTTTTTGAGTTGCCGACCATAAACTTCTTGTTTGCCCTTTCATAGTATGTTTTAATACCGCATTTTTAAAATACGATTTGCAATTAATTGTTTCCTGATTATTACGAAAGACCAATAAAACGTAGCAGAAACAATGCCAATTTTCATACAATCCTTTCCTCAAAAGAAAACAATTGTAGATAAAAATTGCCCACATACCTACCTTATTTTTCTGACCTTTTGATAGGAAATAGACATGTAAGTTTTCTCATCCAATTCATTTTCTCTCATATTTTTCTCCCCTTTTACCTTTCTTTATCTTCCTTAAGAATAAACTGCTAGGAACCATAAGGGCTGTATAATCTTGTTACAAGGCATTTGTTCCAGAGGCGAAGCTAAAACATGTTAGCTGTATATGCAGTTATCACTGACCCCTCTCAAATCAACACAATATAAGACTAATGTGCCCATTTCTTTCTCTTTTTTCAACTTTTTCTTTCAGTCATCACAATATTTCAACAGCGGACTTACAATTTTGGGCCAATACTCTTCTTTGCTAGATAGATTAAGAAATGATCTAATCTATCATTTTGTTATGATATGATAACACACACAAACTTTCATTCATTTTGACAATTCATCTTTTGTATTTTGTAGAATCAACCTAAATCTAGTGAAGGTAAGATTATGTATTTCATTTCGATAATTTATCAGGTGAAAATGTTGAGAAATATTATTCAATCATGGACTTTTTACGAGGTTAATATGGTGTGATATTTTCTTAATTTAAAAATATTGATCGAGGCGATAACAGGTCAATATTATATCACACCATATTCACCAAGTGGAAAGTCTACAATTGGTTTATATATACACGTATATATATAGTGGGTTTTATCAGTATTTTTAAAGGTATACCTTTTCGAAAATGGCTGCTATCGGTTTTGATATTTAGAAAATATCTCAAGATTTGACATTAACAGAATTTGTTTATGAATTATTCTAAACGTACAATTCAATAAGTAAAAAGAAGATTAATGCGTGTCAAAATCCATCGTAATTCTTGGATTGGTTCGAAATTCAAGGATGTATGCCTCAGATTCAGCGAGCCTATTGCTGTTTTCGAAAGGACATTAATGACGTCATAGATATGAATTTCGTACGTGTTCGATTTTCCACATCAAAACGGAAACAAGAGTTCACCCATCACAGGTTAATATCATGTGGCTCGTCACATGATAGTGTTCAGCCAATGAGAGTTAAATGAGAGATAAAGTATATTTATATCATATAGATTTTTTTTTCTGAAGGTTTACTTATTTAATTTCAAACTTTCTTACTCTCTTAAACTAAAAAGAAATCTTTCATTTTTGCATTTCTGTTAATGTACAAATTCGAAGCATGTATGTTTAATATAGGAATCATTTGATATATATTTTGAAAATATAGAGATATAAATGAAATCAATAACATTCCAATTTACCGGTGCAGTAATTCCATGAAAAAATAACAAACAAAGGGAGGCTACGAGAGCAGTTGAGAATATGTTAACTCGTGATGTATGACACTGTATGTAATATACAACGTAGCTAAGATGGAGAGATTGTAGATTGCTCCCGGAAAGAATGCTAGAGTGTCCATCTTACTAAAACAAATAATGTTCATCTGAAACATTTTACTTATTCGTTTTTATTTCAGAGAGATCCGGCTCAGCTAAGCTTCATATTGAAGAGATTCGACCACAAGAAGTGCCATGTAGCGGGATAGAGAAAACTAATAATTGGGATTGTATGGTTATTATAACCGACCCTGAAATATCCGACAATACGGGTATAACAAAAAACTCTATATTGTCTGATTTTAGTGTTTACCATCTTCTCATTGTTGTTTTGATATTTTCGTTTGTTGGTATGTTTCCGTGTTTTACTATCGAGTCTTGTCGGAGAACGTCTCTGTTTTATAATCGGACAAGCCTTATTGATGCCACTGAATAGTGCATTTCTTCGAACTCTCTTTATTTTTGTACTTATTTTATTGGCGTTTCATGAACATTTTTATCTTGCTTTGGCTTGTCTTGAAATTAATCTTTAGTTGCAACCTGTTGGGATACATTTTTTCTATACCTACGTTTGGTCCATCTGCGCTGTGTTCGGCAGCTTAATTTTGTCCTAAGACTTTCTCTCCTGCAGCATTATGTTGACAGCTCATTATATCTTATTTAGTCTTATATTTTGAATATTATTTATTCCAGGGTTCGAAACTGTTTCAGTGGGAATTCTAATAATTTTGTCTTACAGTCTCGACTTTGAGACTGAATAACTGATGCGTATTTGATTCTTACTGAGTTAACAGTTGCCTTGAAGGAGGCTTTTGAATGATGATAGAGAGGTTGAGATTTCCTACGTGTAACTTGTACGTGTACTTGTAATCTGGTCGGCTATTGTGACGTCATCATTTATTGCGTTTGACGTCATTTGCTTTACAAGTTACACGTCGTCAGTGAACGTGTTAAATGCGAGATACTCGTAGGTCTTTACTTCAAGATATTTCATTCCCTTTATTCTATCAAATAATATAAAAATTATGGCATTTAATTCATAATGATTTCCAGTTTCTATTTCAATTTAGACTTAACCGAACTTAATGTTCCCTTTGAATATATACTGTCCAAAAGTCAACTCAAGTTCACTAAGATTTTACAATTACGCGTAGTGGTCCTTGAAAAGAAATCTCAACAACAGTTACGTGTAATTCAACTTGTACACTAGAGATACCCGTACAAGTTACACGTAGGAAATCTCAACATCTCTATAATAATGCGGAAGAGTTCCAACTCTGCTCTGTACCATCTTGAAGAAACATTCAAACCAATTTTCATGCACCAGACACGTGTTTCGAATGTTAAATTCTCATCAGTGATTCTTCCAGCCAAAGTGCTTTTCAAAGTGGCAGATGGCCGTCCTAAGTCGGCACCGGTTGCCCATTGGCCTCGTTGGTTTATGTGTAAGCCTTTGTGTTTGATGTTTCCGTGTTGTGCGTTGAAGTTCCTTGTCCCGTATGCGTCTCTTTCCGTGCTTGTCTGCTTTGTGTTTTTGCATTGGGTGATTTGGGGTTTTGCTGTGGGTGCTACAACCGGGTGTTGTTGGAGATCCCCTCCTTTGTTTCATAAACAATCCAAATTAATTTCACTAGCGCCCTCTTGCGTTATTTTTAGAATTTAAATTTCTGCATTTACTTTACAGAGAGTGCGCGGCTCTAAAATTCCTGTAGGGTCAGTAGCATATCCAAATAAAATCTATGTTCAAAATAGCATTGGAGGGATGGTGCTAAGATGTTAACCTCCTTGAATTTCGATGATATTTTTCGATGAAATGGCATGTTTCCGAAATAGCAAAAAATATAGATATTATGTTACATTGATAAAGGGCCAAAACGAAGCTTCTTTCAGACGGCAGAGATGGAAAGAAGTAATTAATACACTTGACAAACATCAGGTCACGGGGAACGATTTTAACTGCTCCACACTGCAACATGAAATAAGTGTTTATACATGTATTAATAATGCGGAAGAGTTCCAACTCTATACCTTCTTGAAGAAAATTTCAAACCAATTTTAATGCACCAGACACATGTTTCGAATATTAAATTCTCATCAGTGTATGGTTCCAGCCAAAGTGCTTTTCATAAGCAGTCCAAATTAATTTCACTAGCACCCTCTTGCGTTAATTTTAGAATTTAAATATCTGCATTTACTTCCAAATAAGCCATTGGTCGAACTGAAGCCTTTTTAAACTTTTGCGAATAATCCGTAGTAAACTTTATCTCAATATCTATAACTGATGCCGAAGAATGATAATTGTCTTTAACATCAGTTTTAAATCTTGAAAAAAAAAGATAAACGACACTTCGAGTATTTTGCTGTGGGTGCTGTAAGCGACAGAGTACTTAGCATCTTTAATAATTTCTTGAACAGAATGAATTTGCCATGTTCATAAACCTGTGAGTCAATTCTCTAGCTTTTATTTCCCATCGATTAGTGTCTTCTCCTCTTTGATTTGGGGTTTCATTGGTTGATTTGAGACGGTGTCCGTTGCAATTGAGTTACGCTGTGAACACTGTGGTCTCTTCTTTTTCCTTGAAACTATTCCTCATTCCATATAATCTACATGTAGAGCGACTTTGAAATGAATTCATTACTAAAACAAAATAATACATAATTTCCCCCATCATATCATCTGTAAAGTAATGTTTAATGCCTTGAAATTCTTTAGCATCATTTTATAGCAGATTAATTTACAGCAAAGACCAGACATGCACGTTTCTGGTACTTTACCCTCGTCAGTGATCCTCAATATCACAAGTTGGCGTTTTAAACTTATAATTTTTCAATATGTAGATACATATGGTATTATAGATTTTCTTAATTTGTTTTGTTTTCCAGAGATTGATGTTATATTTTCTGACAATGAAGGCTGGTCAAAGAAGTCAGACGATGTGGAAATTCTGTATGAGGTGATTATTTGTAATTTACAAGAAAAAGACACATAACACTGAAATACACAAAAAACGATTTTTTGGGCTTACTTTTGAACTTGACTAATGTCAAGAGGCCGAAACTTCGTTGATGCTTTTTGTGTTTTATTTGTGTCATTCTTCTAGAACATACATTTAATTCTACTAGTTTTCTATTAAATTTTCATTTATTTTGATAAGAAATGGGAGGAACGTCAGTTACATCATGATAAATTTAATATTTGATAATTCTTTTTAAAAAGGGAAAGGGACCGAATATGACAGAAACAGGCACTCACTTTATTCAAATTGTATATCTATTAATAAAATGTAATTTCATAATTTAGTTAAGAAGCATTTGCTGTACTTGAAGCTTTGCAAACGTATAAAGAAATCATTTGTTTTATTTTAGCAGACCTTATGATCAAGATAATTATCCAGAATACATATATTTTACATGCAATTCCAATGCAACTCTGACGTATTTGGGGACCTTTGTTTCAGATTATACGATGCTCAGTGCCACCATACAAAGAGGAGATAGAAGAGCAGAAAGAGCTTAAAGTCCAAGTCCTTGTGAAGAGAACAACGGAGAAAACTCCGCCGTTCTCAATCAGCTGGATACCACAGTGTACCAGCATAACTGATATTTCACTCCAAGAAATCAAGAATGAGCATTCAAAGCTTTAAGGATACTTCGGTATAGGATGAAAACTGTGTTGTATTCCATTTGCTTTTGTGTGACATTGTTCACTGAGCCGCTTGAAGTCCGAAGGAAATACACAATGTTTCTTTGATAATGACCAATTGTGTTAGATTTTGCACAACGAGTATCTACAATCTTAAGGAATTATTTAATAGATTAAGAAAATGTGTGACCATAAACATTGATATAAAACCTTTGTACGAACTTATTGAACATCCCTCGTGAATGGATCTCGTTGGTGTTTCATGTGTTTACAGATTTTGCTGTTGTTGTTGCAAAAATGTTTTATGTAACGTTTGCTTGGTATTTCTTGTGTTGTATCTACTTTCTATATGTAAACCTACCACATGTTTCAAAATATGAATTGAAGAACGACAACTCCTAATGTATGAAAATGGATTCTACGTTTAAGAACGTTATAGAAGGAATTTTTACGTGTACCTAAAACATATTCCACCAAACGTTTAGATATTACTTTGAATAATAAACAATTTTACAAAAATTATTGTCAACTTCTTCTGAAGTTCGGACCAATACAGGTTACAGAGTATATTACTTTGGGTATTTCACAACCTGCATTTTATGGAGACATTATTAACAAGATAAGAAGGATCAAAGATAGACAACAGCACTGTCGAAAATGCGTCAGAATCATCAAACGCCTTTTATACCGTGGGCATGATCCAAATGTCACCAGACGGACACTAGGCTTGGTACTTGACCAATCTACAGTCTTGTACAAGCGCATTCTTAAAACTTGCACTCTGACTGACTGTGACGACGGGACTCCATGACGGACCCTGTCCAAACCTCTTTAGAGAAGACAGGGCCCCGACCACCTGTCCTCTCTGAATGTCAGTCGGACTCCTCGGGTGATAACATACATGAGCTCGCGGCGGCAGAGCACGCCCTCTTTTTATATCCATTTACATATTCATCTGTGTTGTTTGGGCCCCTGCGTTTTGCGGTCTTGTTTGTGTGTGGTCATCTGACAGTGAGGAGGTTGTTTTACACCACAATTGTACGTTCTTCGAGACCTCTGGGTAATCAGAAAAGTCGGAGGGTTGTGCGCACGTAATCCAGGATAACCATACCTTCTGCTATTTCTATGGCAGATGGCCGTCCTAAGTCGGCAACGGTTGCCCATTGGTCTCGTTGGTTTATGTGTAGTCCTTTGTGTTTGATGTTTCTGTGTTGTGCGTTGACGTTCCTTGTCCCTTACGCGTCTCTTTCTGTGCTCGTCTGCTTTGTGTTTTTGCATTGGGTGTTTTGGGGTATTGCTGTGGGTGCTACAACCTGGTGTTGTTGGTGATCCCCTCCTTTATTTTATTCTTAACAATGAGTCGAATTCGAAAATGTGAGATGAAAATGTAATTGAGTAGTTTAAATGGTATTGAATTAAAAAGGTGATATTAGATAGATATGAGTATGAGTATGTAGAAAGGAATGGTTAAAGAAGAGCCATAATTACAAATGTTAAACGTCTTCAAATTCAATAGCATCATTTAAGATCAGATAAATTTACAGCATGGACCAGACATGCACGTTTCGGGTACTTCACCCTCATCAGTGATCCTCAATCTAAACGAATCGGATGTAATATGGCCAAAGAGTCTGATTCTTATTTTGTATATTCCAAGCATGGCATGATTTCTTATAAATTCCATGAGGTTACAGAAATTTAGACTACGTGCCTTCGGGGACTCCTTGTCCACCAGCAGTGACACTCACCAAGTGGTACAAATGTTAAATGTCTTCAAATTCAATAGCATCATTTAAGAACAGATCAATTTGCAGCATGGACCAGACATACACGTTTCGGGTACTTACCCCTCGTCAGTGATCCTCAATCTAAACGAATCGGATATAATATGGCCAAAGAGTCTGATTCTTATTTTGTACATTCCAAGCATGGCATGATTTCTTATAAATTCCATGAGGTTACAGAAATTTAGAATACGTGCCTTCGGGGACTCCTGGTCCACCAGCAGTGACACTCACCAAGTGGTACAAATGTTAAACGTCTTCAAATTCAATAGCATTATTTAAGAACAGGTTAAGTTTCAGCATGGACCGGACATGCACGTTTCGGGTACTAAACCATCGTCAGTGATCCTCAATCTAGACAATGTAATATGGCTTGGATATGATAATACAGGACCCATGTTTTAGAAATTTCAAGAAAATTTTATAACAGAAATTTCTGAATGCGTTGAAGAAACGATCAATAGAAGTTGATCGAACTTGGCTACATGTGCCCTCGGGGACTCCTGGTCCACCAGCAGTGACACTCAACAAGTGGTTCAAATGTTATACGTCTTCAAATTCAATAGCATCATTTAAGAACAGGCACATTTTCAGCATGGACCAGACATCCACGTTTCGGGTACTAAACCCTCGTCAGTGATGCTCAATTTAGACAATGTAATATGGCCAAGGTGTGAACGTTATTATGTCCCAAAATGCACCAAAAGACGTAGAAGGATGGCTGGGATATGATGCTGTTTTACCTTTTTCCAGTACACATTATGTATTTATGCTATCTCATAAGGATGGAAATTCTACCAATGAATTTGAAAGCGTGTTTTTTTTTTCTAGCCTGCAAAGTCACAAGTAACACAATTCCCCTATTGGCATGGGACAAATATTGTTCAAAAAGATCGGAGAAAATCAATGATAAATTTATGCAGTACAAAGAGATCAGGTGCCAATTTTTCATGCGTTTAAAAAATCACTCAAAGCAACAAACTCATTAAAAACTGTTTTTACTTTTTTATTTTTCAAAGGTTGATGAAAGCATGCCACCGGAATTTTATGACTTTCAATTGTTACAGGTCTTCAAATTCAATAGCATCATTTAAGGACAAATTAATTTGCAACATGGACTAGACATGCACGTTTCGGGTACTTACGTCTAAACGAATCGGATGTAATATGGCCAAAGAGTCTGATTCTTATTTTGTATTCCAAGCATGGCATGGCAGTGTCTACAAATAATAAAGCACAAAGATAGCAACAGACGAACAATGGCAATATCACATTTCAGGATGAATATGAAACACACACGCGTAATTCAGAGGACTACCATCTTTTACTAGAATAGCAAAGTGTGTCGCCATTCTGATTATATGTACAATTCATGTCGTAAGTACGGGGCCCGGGGATTTCGAAGTGATACACCTGCCTCCCATGACGTAAACAAGTAACGACAGCCCTCATGATTCAAACAGCGAATGATCGTCTCTCTATATCTTTGGAATAAGGACTAGTATCCTACATGAAAAGTTAATTTTTAGTAAGTAGAAAAGAAATTGTACCCTTGAAATTTTAAGCAAACATCAACAAATTGACCCTTCCGATTGCAGGAAAAAATTGCAAAATTTCGTGACGTCACAATGCTTTTACCATGTGTTTACCTCGGACAAACAAGCTTCCAACCTCGGTCAAACATCGAAATTGCATTGTGACGTCATGGAATTTCTCAAATTTTTCCCGCGCTCGGAAGGGTCAATTGTATTTTCAGCAACGAGTTTATTCGTGTTTGAGGGAGTCCACGGTTCTAAAAATAGTGCTATGATTATAGACCTCCGTGAAAATTTTGTTGATTGATGTATTAACAAAATCTTTTAGTCCATCAGAATCTTCTTTTCTTGAAAATAGCAATGGAAATTAAATGATATGATTCTCATCGATATTTATGAAACCTGGAATATCGTTGTCATGGTTTTAACGAGACAATATATTCTTTTTATTCATAGCACCAAACGGACTGGTGGTGAAAGTGTCTGACAGTGTGCTTACTTTTTCTCATAAAAAATGTTTGTAAAAAATACGTATGTATGTTACAAGTTTTCTTTAGAATCGGTCGTACCTTTGAAAGAGTCAAACTTTACAGACACTGAAACACCATTTTTGGACCTAAATATCAAAATTGTCAATGGAGAAATTCATACAAGTGTATATGACAAACGAGATGATTTTGGATTCCACATAGTAAATTTCCCCTGGCTTGACGGTGATGTCCCTAGATTACCGTCATACGGTATCTATATTTCACAGCTCATCCGGTATGCTAGAGCATGTACTGATGTTTTGGATTTTCATAATAGAAATCTACAAATTACAAAGAAACTTTTAGGTCAAGGTTTTCGCTTTCACAAACTAGTAAAGACTTTCTGGAAATTTTACAAAAATTATGATCAACTTCTTTTGAAATTCGGACCCATAAAAGCAACGGAGTATATTACTTTAGGTATTTCACAACCTGCATTTTATGGTGACATAATTAACAAAATAAGAAGGATCAAAGGTAGACAGCATATGTATCGAAAATGCGTCAGAGTCATCAAACGCCTTTTATACCGTGGATATGATCCTAATGTCACCAGACGGACACTAAGCTTGGTACTTGACCAATACACAGTCTTGTACGAGCGCATTCTTAAGACTTGCACTCTGACTGACTGTGACGACAGGACTCCATGACGGGCCCTGTCCAAACCTCTTTAGAGAAGACAGGGCCCCGACCACCTGTCCTCTCTGAATGTCAGTCGGACTCCTCGGGTGATTACATACATGAGCTCGCTACAGCCGGCAGAGCACGGACTGTATTACGCATGCCCTCTTTTTATATCCATTTACATATTCATCTGTGTCTCTGGGGCCTCTGCGTTTCGCGGTCTTGTTTGTGTGACGTCATCTTACAGTGAGGAGGTTGTTTTACACCACATTTGTACGTTCTTCGAGACCTCTAGGTAACTGGAGAAGTGAGAGGGTTGTGCGCACGTAATCCAGGATAACCACACCGTCTGCTATTTACTTGGCAGATGGCCGTCCTAAGTCGGCACCGGTTGCCCATTGGTCTCGTTGGTTTATGTGTAGTCTTTTATGTTTCTATGTTGTGAGTTGGTGTTCCTTGTCCCTTTTGCGTCTCTTTCTGTGGGTATCTGTTCTGTGTTTTTTGCATGGGTGTTTTGGGATTTTGCTGTGGGTGCTGCAACCTCGTGTTGTTGGAGATCCCCTCCTTTCTTTGATATTCGCTTGGTGAGCTGGTCTATCGTAAACTTTCCCCATTTGCGCCTTCTCCAAAATCTTTGAGGGGATTAAGATGAATATTTAGAATGAAAGAGTACCTTCACTCTCCTACAAGAATTGCGTTTATTGTTTTTCATTTATCCGCCAACAGATGGTGCAATCACATGCAAAAGCAAATAACAGGGGTACCCACCTTTGCCAACTACTGTATAAGTCTCTTTGCTTTTTTGTATCATGGTGAAATTCTCTCTCAATGCGTGGTATCATACACTAAATGATCAATATCATTCTACATTGTGATTGAATGGCTGTCGTCATTTCCAAAGAAGACATACGTACCTGATCTGTACATGAAAATGTGCATCGAGACAATCACCGAATTTGACAGGTTTCCATGGAGCTGTTGCGACGGGTGTTGCATGCAATCAGCAGACGCTGAAACTCCCGGGCACCTGGTCTCACTTTGGAATGTCGGTCTTTCCGGGGTTCGCAACCATTCCGATGGGAATTCTCACGATTTTGCCTTGCCGTCTCGACTTTAAGACTGAATAACTGTTAGGTACTTCTATGATGTTTATTACAATAATTATTTCATACATGTTAGAAGTTTTTTGTTTTGAGTTTTCTTCTAATTTTTTTGAAGGGATGTAAAAGTTTTTTCCAGAATAACGCGGTCCATATGACACATATACAGTAATACAAGATATTTATATATTATCTTTTCTCATATATATCTCATATCACCACCCCATTCGGTTAAGAAATATAGCTCTACGAAATTCTACAATTTAGACTCATTTTCCTATGGCTAGGGGTCATTATTCTACGATGAATAATGCCCCGGTCAGAATTCTGTTATTGCTCGAATCATTTCTACAATCAAGGAACGTTCGGTTATTGCTTGAATCATTTCTTCAATCAAGGAACGGTCGGTTATTGCTTGAATCATTTCTGTTCGGAAATGAACACTTCCTTCTTTAAAAAAGACCTCTCACAAAGTAGTCGATAATTACATTTGTACATAGAGTATTTATTATTGCGCTTTACACGTGTTATGACATGTGATGGTGCATTTACATTCTTTATTTCATCTAATTTTTGACAGGCAATAGAAATTGCTCTAAACGTCATTTCCGATGGAAATGTTTTAAGCTTTTCTACATTACAAATGACCAATGAACGAAATGAAAAATGACATCAAAAATATTTTTCTATTTGTTTGAAATAAAATGTGATATATTTATAGATTGTCCCCCTCAGTTGGTCATTTTTTTATATCATCTTTTATCTTTATTAAAAAAAAAACAGCCAATGCAAGAAAACATTCTAGCATGTTTTCTTTGCAAAAGAACTCTCATCTCATGTCTTTTTGAATAATCAAAATAACAGAGGGGTCCGATCTTGTAAGATTTGCACACATACTTTCCCCATTAATAAAGTCCTAATGCACTTGAATGGGTCTATTCCGAATATAATGCATCTAACACATGCGCGTAGCATTTTTTTATTAGTGAAAGCACTTTCAGTCAGGGGAGTAGGGGACCACTTTGAAACCCCTACAGAGTCCATAGAGAAGCCATTGTGGGGATTCAAGGGGCAAAGCCCCGGAATCCAATGAATTTTACACATTTACAGGAAAATTACCCTTTGTTCGCTTTCTCTTATTCCTATTGTGTTAATTGATGTGGAAGCATTTGAAAATGACCCTTTGTTGACTTTTTCTTATTCTTATTGTGTAAATCGATGTGGAAGCATCTGGAAAATGACCCTTTATTCACTTCCTTTTATTCTTGTTGTGTAAATCGATGTAGAAGCATCTGCGTACTTGCGTACTCCTGGTAATGGACGCGCTTGTACCAAAGAAAACCATTTCTGCAGGTATTTCTATCATGCAGTACTTAGATTCTTTTCAGAAAAAAAACAGGTGACGAAGATCTAGTTTTGCTGAATAAATATGGATATATTTTTAGGAGTCCTTTCCTCACTGTTGGTCAGCATGCATGATTGAAAAGTTGTAAATGATACATGTACCAAATGCAGTTTTATTTTCGAGACTTCTGTAAAAAAATCAAGTACCACGGCGATTGTTGAGCATTACAAAGTGTCGACTAAACTTCGATCTATTTTTCATCATTCTCATCTACTTATTTTCAATGAACAGAAAGTGAAAGCTAAACATTCCCATCGATGTGTACATTTTCATTCTTTTCAATCTATCAAATCATAGCTACAATCATCAATATTCGAATTTTCTCTATCATAAAAGTTTAGTGCACTATACGAGTTTAGTAATAGCTTTTTATGTCGACGATCAAATAATCCAATCACTACGTACTAAATGATAGACACACATGCAAACTCGAAACTTCAGCTTCAGTGAGAGATCTAGCCTGTTTGATGGGTTAAGAAAATTAAATACCGCATTGCAACAGTCTGTGGATATCGTGTGCAATCCGGAAAACCATACCATTTGATATTAAGGTGGCATAAAGCAGTCCCATGTTTGCTCCGCTTGCCAATTGTTCTCCTTGAGTCGTGTGCAGTTTTCGATGTTAAATGTTTTGTGCCAATTCCGTCTTTTGTTGTTCTTGCCTGCTCAGTATTAATTGTTGTTACGCGTTACCAGCAGGAATCGATTCGATCCCCGGAATTAATACGTACTAGTTTGCTAGAAAGCAGAAGTCTCTAGTCATGTTCAAGGGTAAATCTCAAGAAGACCGGATAATCATTTCTGATATCGTATTTTGGCGTTGGCTGCCATTTCGATCCCATTTTTGTGATGTTAACGGCATGGTAAATACAGTATATTAGTATTCTTTTCCAGGATTTGTTGTGTTTGGTGTATTTACATGTATGCTGTGACCTGAAACGATAAATGTTTAAAACATTCCCTTCTTTCTTTTTTTAACAATGCTTTAACAAATTGATTCTTTGTAGCATATGTTAGTTCGTGAAAGAATGTCAAACAGAAAATTATTGTGTTCCCATGATGATGTCATACCTCACAATTAACCGCCATATTGGATTACAACTCCCGAAATTTATCTATTTCTACCCACAAAACGTTGACATTAAAAAATATGAAGAGATTTCATAGCTAAGCTTCTGATTATTCTTCAAAAGTATCTTGTTTTTGTAATTCCCATCAAACATTGATGTATACCATGTGAAAACTACAGTAAAGAAGTAGGTGCGGTAACCTGCCATATCGGCCATATTTCATATATCCATAATATTCTAGTTTTTAAGAGCCAATCTGGCATAAAACCATGCAAAATCGTAAGAATCGTCCAAAAGGGTGGTCAAAGTTTTACATTTTTATGTATATTTCTGTAATCTATGATGAAAAACATTCGAGAAAAAAATTATTTTAAAATTCATATATGTCCCGTTTGATAGTAATGGGCCCATTTTGTTTCTATGGCATAACGCCATTAACAGGGCTCAAAAACAACACTAAAATAGCCCTATTTTCATCGTTGAATAAGATTTGATTTTGATATACAATTACTCTTTTCTTGATAAAATCAGATACTTACACAATTTATCTTCATGATAGTACTCGCAAAGATAAGATATACGAATTGACTTGCCACCAAGGGGCGCTCTAATACGACTTATATTGGGATTTGACGAGAGCGTCCCTATTTTGAACATGAGTAAAATCTATAAGAGAGAAAATTTTCCCACAAAATTTCAGTATAATAAAGTAAACATATCATACTTTAATATATAAAAAAATTGTCGCTGCTAAATGTATCTAAGATATGCAAATTCTTTCAAGAATATTTCATTATTTTGCGAAATATGATAAAAAGATTCATGGGAAAATGTTAAAAGATAAGCAAGTTTGATCATAATCTAGAAAAAAATTCTATGACATCATCAAAATATATTCTAAAAATGATAAAAATCGTTTCAGATCTTTTTCAATTTCCCTTATAAGCCCCATCATTAATTTAGACGATTTTCGAGATAGCCCGGAACGACGCCACCGAGTCAAACTTTTAGTGATGACGTCACGAGGACTTCTAGTGATGACGTCACGTGGCTAGGTTACAATGACGATAAAATAAGAACTTGACACGGATTTATAAACTATCGCATTAGAGTATAGAATTTAGAGTTTAGCTCAAGCACTGTGTACAATCCACGACGGGTACGGATGTTTCGCTTCATTTTCCGGTTTCACTTTGAAGCGGAGATTTTTTAAAAGTACTCAGGTCTTAAAATCTCATTTTATGTGGGTTTCCGAAAAACATAGTTTGGAATTTTTTGTATGGATGGTACCAGGAGAGATGTAAGTTTGTTTTACAACAACATGTCTGATCAGATCCACTGAATTATTAAAGCTAAACACATAATTTTGACGCAGAATGTATCCAAAGTCACACTGAACGTGCTATTTTCCAGAAAATTTTGCATTAATCTCAGTCAAATTGCAAACATTGATGTCAAAATAAGTAGTAATAACAGCAAAGTCATTGCATTAGCAAATCGTTTGTAAAATACTCCAATATTAGCAGCAAAAATGGATATATTGGTGTTTTGACTGTACGTGTTTGAAAAATACGTACTGTACGGTTTATATAATATGTACTGTATGGTTTATATTTAGTCGTTTTACTTCATAGGTCTCAGTTCATTTACCTATACTACAGCGAATTTGCGATTAGATCCTTAAATATCTTTTTAAAGAACTCGAGGGGAATGTTATTTTCAACAGGTCACTACATGTATTTATCTTCGATATTCAATGTCATTTTTTCAGTGCAGAGTAACAATGAAATGAACCAAATGTAGTTCAAATTCAACTTATCGAGAAAGACAGGTTACAGACGGTCATGTATCACACTTCCAAATTTGTATATCGGGCAGAATGCGTACAAATATGGTGCCTTTGGGACAAAGGAGCAACTCCAGGACTTTATACTTAAAGAGGCTGATCACGGGAGAAACGTGGAAATAATGTGAACTTTGTGTTTTCCTATAAACGAGACAAAAATAATAACAGCAGCAAATCTTAAAACTGGATACCATTTAGTAGAACAAATGTTGAAAAGAAGATGGAAGATGTTGAAAAGATTGAATTAAAAAAAAGACATTTATTTAGTCCAAGGGTGGAAATTTGTTAATGGATAAAAAAAACAATGAAACTCAAACTTGAATTGTATCTCCTCGGCTGTTAAAGAATACAGAAATTTCTGTGAATTTCTAAGTCCATGGGCAGCCTTTCTGTCAAATAGGATCATTGTGATATCTACAAAACTCAAATGTAATAGATGTGTGTATGACGGTCATTTACCGCGCAATTAGCAAAAAGATGTTGTTACGTGTATCCGGATAACGTGTGCGCAGTACTTCCACTTTTTCGGTTATTCAGGGGTCTCAAAGAATACACAATACATGCGCGGATCCAGAGGGGGGGGGGGGGACCGGGGGTCTGGACCCCCCTGAGATTTTCGGAGGTGGGGTAAAGCTTTGGCCCATTGCTAATTGAAATGGGTCTAAAGATGGATGAAAGGGCTTTGAAACCTCACTTTTCGGCTCGCGTCGCTCGCCATTTACAAAATTAAAACCGAATTTTTCTGCAAATTCTTTGTTTTCAATTGTTCATACTAAGCAATATATATACAAATGTATAATATATATTCTTATATAATATATTATCATTTGATTATTTAATTCTCTTGGGTTTCATGCAGGAAATCATATTTTCAACAGTCCCTTACTTCAAAGGATGTAACCTCCTTCATCTTTTTCAATGTTTTGTCATTTTAAGATGTCTGATTATTTGGGAAAATGACACATCTCTTATCTATTTATTCTCATCAAATATAGACAAAGTGTGTGAATTAATGAAGAAAAAAAAATTGCGGCTCGCTGCGCTCGCCGATATAAGGAGTAAAATATTCAATGTTATAAATAATCATCTCGATCGAATCAAGACTTTCATATATTTTTATAAAATAATTTCAGGCTCGCTACGTTCGCCAATTCTTCATAAAAATAAACGTGAACGAAAAGCTAACAATCCCCCCTCAGAATTGCATCCCCCCCTCCCTATCATGTGTACGTACATGATAGGTAGACTTCCTAAAATTTTGGAACCCCCCCCCCCTGACCAAAAATGCTGGATCCGCGCATGCAATAGTGGTGTAAAATAATCTCCTAACTGTTATGTGACAACACAATCAAGACAGTATAACACAGGAGCCCAAGCAACACATAGATGGATATGTAAATGAATATAGAAATAGAGGGCGTACGAGATGCAGTCCGTGCTTTGCCGGCTGTAGCGATCTCGTGCTTGTTGGTTAAAATATAGGTATCTGTTGAAAACACTTTTACGTACGAAATATGAAAGTCCTATCACTTACCAATCAAGAGGAAGTTCTCCTTTTTTAGGGAAGAAGGTGTTTGTCAAGGTCAATGATGAGGGCATCTGTTGAACTGTACTTTCCACTTGTATGTTAATAACGCTACCTTCAAAGTTAAAAAAATTATATGATTGGATCGACGAGAGACTATTGATTTTACAGTCTTTGCTGTGATTGTAGAAGAGAAGTGGAAAATGGAGTTAAAATCACCGGAGCTCGGCGCCAACAACCTTCAAATATATACGCAACTTTAGAAAAGTAGGATGCGGTTGCAGATCCTTTACGTCGAGCTCCTGTGGTTCAAAAATCATTGTGGACGATGGAAGGACTGGTAGTGATGGTGGTCAAGTGGAGAACATTGAGGGCTTCTAAGGCGTTTTGAGAATTTCGTACAGAAATTCATTCATTTATTCATATAAAATGCATAGGCGTAGCACATCCCAAAATTTCTAACAAGCCAAAAAAGAAGGGGGGAGGAAGAGATTTAAAAAATATGGGGGGTTTCATGTTCTGTATGCACAAATTTTAACATTTCTGATGCAATTCTAAATATTAAGTACATGAATAAATGTCTGGCGAGCGGTAGCGAGCCAGAAAATTGTTTTTGCATATTATTGACGAATCAGGTAAAACTTTCTATACCCTCTTTCAAAAACAAGTACATGTAATAATATTCTATATACATGTAGTTTGAGTTAAATGTCATCATGTACATTGATAAAGTTATATATGTATAAAGGATGGATCAGAATAGCTAAATTATTCAGAAAGAAACATGGTTGTGCCCCCCCCCCCCCCCACTTTTCAAAGTGGGGGCATGGGCCCGCTGCCCCCCCCCCCCCCCCCCTTTCTCCTACGCCCTTGAAATGTCTTATACAGTGATGTTGATAATTTGTTTTTGTGAAGCTAAATGTAAAAAAACCATGAGAAAACTAGTCAGGTTCCCGGGACGTACGCCTTTTGTTTTTTGTTTTTGTTTTTGTAAAGAGTAAAAGGGATCACGGGAACCTTACTTTACCAAACATCCACCCTTTCCAGCGAATTATCCGGCATTGAACATACCGGTAGTAAATCTCTGTGATACAGCATGTCAATTTCATTGTTATATAAAAAATACTAGAATTAATATCCATGCAAAAAGAAATGCTATATCATGGAGGACAATGTTGTATAAAACTTTCAAATTCTACTATTATAGAATAATATGAAGAAATCGGCGTCCTTTTGACCTCTATTTACATTGGTCAACAAAATCAAATTCATCAAGACGCAATTCCAGGAAGATTGCGAAACAATATTTCTCGGGTGAATTCTCTAATTTTCTTATTTCATTGTGCGATTTGACATGTTCCTTACTACTTCATACAAGATTTAAATGAAATTTATATTTACTTTCTGGTGAGTAGGGAGTATGATTCTCGCTAACAAGTTTTTATTGAAGGAGAGGGTTTGTGGAGAGGAGAGCGTTTGTGACTTATTTGGTTGGAGCGGTTCTTATAAAGAATGTGATAACTAAACCCATCAACAGATTAAATGTCTGTTTTTACATGTACTATGCTCTCAAAATGATGACTGGGTACCATATTCTTTGCAGACGCAACACGATGAGAACTAAGTGCATTTAGTGCATCACATGATAAATCCTTGGAAAGAACACTATCGCGGTTTGCTTTCCAGATCTATATCGTTTGGAGAGCACTGTAGGTGTCGCCACTTCTTTTTAAATAATCTATAGATTTATAGAGATATACTATCGAGGCAATGTGATGCATTAAATAAACCTTTTAAAATAATGCTTGTTTGTGTGGGTACTATTCTTTCGCAGCGTTGCCTTTGGGGGGTAATTGTGCCCTCGCTGACCCTCGGGCACTATTCCTTCCAAAAGCAACACTATGAGAGAATAGTACCCACACAAACGGGCATCAATATGTAAATAGTACCCACGAAAATAGGAATGTACCGGGGTGTCGCAACCTAAAATGTAATAACAACCTAAAATGTAATAAACTGGATTTATTACATTTTAGGTTATTACATTATAGGTTGACTATCCAAACCTAAAATGTAATAACAACCTAAAATGTAATTAATTTTCAAGACAACTATAGACATTAAACGTGAAATATGTTTGTTTGTCTATAGATCCGTGGGTATAACTCTGTGTACATATAAGGCTACATCACTTTCTATTTCTCTTTTTGGAAAATATTTGTTTAATTATCTTGATATTCCATACATTTGTCACTGACGCTCAGAATTGATTTTAAACTTGTATTTCTTCGACTTTCAATGATATTTATACATATTAAGGTCTTTATCAGATTAATGAAGTGAAAGGCAAATGTAATCCTAGTCTTAAGAATTTATTACATTTTAGGTCGTCCATCTAAACCTAAAATGTAATAATAACCTAAAGTGTAATAAATTCTGAAGACCAAGTTTTTGATTTGCATTTCACTTCATTTACCTGACAATAAATATGATTGAAAGTCGAAGAAATGCAAGTTTAAAATCAATTCTGAGCGTCATCGTCAAATGTAAGGAATATCAAGATATTTTAACAAACATCATCCAAAAGGGAGAAATATAGAGAGTTAGGTATAGCCTTATATGTACAGAGTTACCTACGGATAGACAAACAAACAAACTGAGATCTTATGTTTAATGGAACATTTATTACATTTTGGGCAGTCATTACATTTTAGGTTTGGACGGTCAACCTAAAATTTAATATCCTAAAATATAATAAATTCTGAAGACTAAGATTTGATTTGCATTTCACTTCATTACTCTGACAGAGACATTAAAAGATGTAAATATGATTGAAAGTCGAAGAAAAACACGTTTAAAATCAATTCTGAGCGTCACCGACAAGTGACATGGCCTTATATGTACACAGTTATACCTACGGATTGACAAACAGATCTGACGGTTAATGTCTATGGTTGTCTTGAAAATTCATTACATTTTAGGTTGTTATTACATTTAAGGTTTACATGGTTATCCTTAAATGTAATAACCTAAAATGTAATAAATCCAGTTTATTACATTTTAGGTTGTTATTACATTTTAGGTTGCGACACCGGGGCCCATGAAATAAAACGACTAATTTATAAAATATAAACCGTACAGTGCATATTTTATAAACACGTACAGTCAAAAAACCACATGTCCATCTTTTTCTGCTAATAATCGAGTATTTTACAAATGATTTGCTGATATAATGACTTTGCTATTATTTGTTAATATAAAAAATCTTATTTTAATATCAATGTATGCCATTCGACTGAGATCAATGCCAAATTTTCTGAATAATTGGACGTTCAATGTGACTTGGGGCGTTGACTGTGGCAAAGTTCTCTGTTTAACTTCAATAATTTAATAGATCTGATCTGACATGTTATTGTAAAACAAACTTACATTCCACCTGGTACCATACATACAAAAAAATACCAGCTTATGGTTTTGGGAAATCAACATAAATTAAGGTTTTTGGTCCTGAATAGTTAAAATCTCTGCTTCAAAGTGAAACCGGAAAATGAGGCCAAACATCCGTACCCGTAGTGGATTGGACACAGTGTCAAGATTGCATAGCAAATCGCGCTCCCTCGTTTCTAGATGTGATTAGAATCTACATGTATCCATCCTAAACCTTTTGAAATAATCTGATTCAAAAGAACGAGTCTCTAAAATCGTCGGTGTCGTGTTCAACTAAGTACTGGTTAGAGCGTCGAACCAATTATGGAAAGATTCCTGGTTCGAGTCTCCCTGAATCAGGGACACTTAATCTCACTTCTACTTAATTTAAAGACGTTTAACTTCTGAATGTTCATCATAAAAGGATCACTATGCCACTGCTGGGTTCGTCTCATCAGAATTGTGACATGTATTTTCCTACAACGGATCGTTGAATATACTCTTCTATGATCTCTGTTATATAGTACTGAACAAATTGTCCTGTTTGTGTATTGTTGACATGACTGTGGTATTTTCTCTGAAAATATCGAAAATCGGAAAGAAAAGTTTTCTATACAGCCTACTCTCTGCTCTTTTCATTGAATTTCCAAATTCATTGTTACATAGGAGTTTATGTGTTTAAAAATTTCTTTCCCTTTGAAAACGATCTGTTGAATTATAATTGAATTGATAAAATAAACGATATTTTCTTATAATGTTAGGTCGATCTTTCCCATAAACACAACTATTTATTCGTATTTCAGAGAAAAAAATCGACTAGGTTGCACGAATGATCCTCACTTAACTTTAAAAGATTGATTAAACAAGTAAATCAATGAATTAACTACCGGTATATATCCATTCCTTTTTTTCGAGAAAACCTCGAACATTCTGTTATTTTCATGCATAAAACAACAATAAGACGAAAAAAAGTTTGATATGACTGTCTCGTTCCTCATTTCAACTCAAAGTCAAAGAGCGCAGTCAACCAAATTGGTCATCTATGGTTATGATAAGAAAAGTCTTAAGTTTGTTTATTCAAGGTCAAAATTTGGGGCAAATTCCAGGGGCCCTGACAACCTCTCCGTCATATTTCTTAACCTTCACCCACTCCCCCTTCCCGCGTAAAAAAAAATCTTACTGGAAAAAGCACTCTTCTCCGGAACCCCCCCCCCCCCCAAAAAAAATCACTCTAAATTCTTGCGTTTGTATAAGCTGTTTTGCTCCGTATTCATCCGCTCCGGTCTGTATGCGTGTAAATTATAAGAATAATCACTTTCTTATATACAATCTCGATTTTTTTTTAAAGTCAATCTCCTTCATATCTTTAATTCATAAAAGGTATTCCTCCTTCGAAGTGTTGATATATCATGTACAAAAGCAGAGCGGTCTTCGTTCTATAAAAAAGTACTTTTATTGAAAAGAAAAAAAAGAGTTCATGAGACTCCATCTTTCAAAAAGAAATTGTAAAAACAAAACACAAAACGAAACGACACGACACGAAAAAAAAAAACAAACAAACAAACAAACAAAAACAGACGGACATCACTTTGATGCATGTTTTAACTGTCTATATCTCGATACATAATAATTTGGCATCGGTTGATTTCTCAGATATTTATAAGATTAAAGCAAAGAGTTAACAGTTGAAAGATGAAAAAAATCAAACTTCTCTTACAAAATATATCGGTGCGTGAAAAACGTCTAAAACGTCGTTTTCTCGTTAAGCTGATTTTTAATGCATATTTTAACTGTCTATATCTCGATACTTAATTATTTGGCATCGGTAGATTTCTGATATATTTATAAGATTAAAGCAAAAAGTTGAAAGATGAAATTTGAAAAAAATCAAATTTCTCTTACAAAAGATATTGGTGCGTGAAAAACGTCTAAAACGTCGTTTTTTTCGTGAAGCTGATCTTTAATACATATTTCAACTGTCTATATCTCGATAAGTAATCATTTGGCATCGGTGGATTTTTTATATATATTTATATGATTGAAGCAAAGAGTTGAAAGATGAAATTTGATAAAAATCAGAAGATACTGGTGCGTGAAAAACGTCTAAAACGTCGTTTTCTCACTGAGCTCATTTTTAACCTCTTTTCAAGTTATGTTGTGGCTGTCTTGGAAAATTTATTTTTCATATATAATGCTATCCTAAGATAGAATAAAATGTTACATTTCAATATATCAATAACAATATTTAGTCCAATTCAATTTATACTTTAAATTTTAGAGAAGTATATCAGCGAAAATAGGGATATTTCTACGTCCTTTTTGTAAATTTGGCGGGAAAAATGATGGGGTGGCATATCTCTGTAACCATGGACATTTGAACGAAAATATTTGACAGAATTATTCCTAGTCATTTATCTATTAGTCTAAGAATCACTTAAAATCATTAAATTTGGTTACTAGGTTATTTTGATTTCAAAGTCCTATACTGAATAATACGTCGCTAAAAACGTCTAAAAACGTAGAAATCATTGAAAATATCAATAAATGAGCGAAATTTTGATAGAAATTTATGAAATTAAGTATCGATCCAGGCCTTGCCCATGATAATTTTTATACCAATCGATGGATTTCTGATCGGCTTTTAAATCTGCATAAAAAGATCGTGGGTGAGGCCTGGATCATAGATTAATTTTGAAGATGTGTATGTAAAATACGATGATTTTCCTTTGTTTTGCGTCATTCAGGACAAATGACGTCAGAACATGACGTCATAAATCACACGCGTAACGTTACGAGGGCTTAAAATATGACACGGTATTTTGTCAAATATTTACCATTGCAAAAGGTGATGATTAATGGTTCGTTTATCAATTGCATTTTTCTTCCAAATTATAGTGCCGATATAAGAGGTTAACGCACCTTGTCCTTTGTTAAATTTGTCGATTTGACAGCCTTATATAACATGTGACCGACCTAGAAATTTTCTTTCCTATGAACTTTTTTTGATGATTCTTATCTATGGGATAGTACTGAACGATTCTAGCTTGTTTGCCACTCTTTGCGTTGAATTTATACGAATCTTAGTTTGTTAAAGTTGAAACCATCCAATCTTATATGTCACTCTTATTCATCTTTCATCATATGGGAAGTGTTATGAAACACTAGCTTGTGATATTTCTTTTTAGAAAAATACAATTCACACATTGATTTATTACGTTTACTTATTGCTCCTCCGTATTATTCTTAGTTCCAAACTAAGGTGGTAATCTTGAAATAAGCATATATAATCTTATTTCAAGATTACCACCTTAGTTTGGAACTAAGAATAATACGGAGGAGCAATAAGTAAACGTAATAAATCAATGTGTGAATTGTATTTTTCTAAAAAGAAATATCACAAGCTAGTGTTTCATAACACTTCCCATATGATGAAAGATGAATAAGAGTGACATATAAGATTGGATGGTTTCAACTTTAACAAACTAAGATTCGTATAAATTCAACGCAAAGATAGACAACTATTAATTATTAATTGGGCAACTCTTTTTATCGGCGAAAATTCAAAATGGCCGCCAAATGCCTTCCACTAATAGATGAAATTAAATTCTTTCATTAAATATTAAGTGTGGCACATCAGATCAGGGGTTTTGAGGGTCAACAAACCCATTTCCGATGTCATTTGTACAATTTTAGTTCATTCAGAACTAAACTTTCAAGATGGCCGCCAAATTTCAACCTCATTATTGATTATGGTGCAATGTGCACATCTTATTTGTAGTTGCAATTGTCCTAGAATATATTTAATATGCTATTTCGGTTGTTTTCTGCTGACACATGCTTCTTGGACAACTCTGCTTATCGGGGGAAATTCAAAATGGCCACCAAATGCCTTCCATGAATAGGTAAATTCAATTTATTCTTTAAATATTAAGTGTGGCACATCACATCAGGAGTTTTTAGGGTCAACAAACTCATTTCCAATGTCATCTTGACATTTTGAGTGCATTCTAGACTAAAAATTAAAGATGGCTGCTAAATTTCAACCTCATTATGGTACAAACAGTGATTATTTCAATAAAAAATTTGTATTACACATCTTAGTTGTAGTTACAATGATCCTTGAATGCATTTAGTTTGCTGCTTTTGTTGTTTCCAGTTTTTACATAATTGTAGGACAACTTTTTGCATCGGGGGAAAATTCAAAATGGCCACCAAATAGTCCCCTACTCCTGAGTAAAACGTAAAAATTACTTAATACATTAAGTGCGGTACATCAATATAGTGGTTTTAAGTGCCACAAAATCCGTATCTTGTGTCATTATGTTAATATGGGTTTATTTAAAAACTCCACATGGTAGCCAAATTTTAGCTTCAATGCAAGAACATTTATTTTGATTTTATTTTTGTTCTAAGAAAAAAGTAAGGATAAGTACAAAAAAAAAATAGAAATTTGAGGGTCGTAGTATTCCTTAGCAGGGATCTTGCTACGACTTGAGATTATATATGCTTATTTCAAGATTACCACCTTAGTTTGGAACTAAGAATAATACGGAGGAGCAATAAGTAAACGTAATAAATCAATGTGTGAATTGTATTTTTCTAAAAAGAAATATCACAAGCTAGTGTTTCATAACACTTCCCATATGATGAAAGATGAATAAGAGTGACATATAAGATTGGATGGTTTCAACTTTAACAAACTAAGATTCGTATAAATTCAACGCAAAGATAGACATGTCATTTATTTGATTAAAATGGTACTCAAAAGACAAAAGTGAAGTTTCCCTATTGACCATGCTGATATAAGACCAGTTTGTTTGACGCAGGGAATTCAAGAGTAAGCAAGTAAATTCGATGTAACTTGGCTATTTTGGCTCTTTTGACCATCATGACAAATTCTTTGTCTGCAGAGCTTTTTTCCAATCGGCAAGAATGCAATAGAAAGTGTTTGGTGTCTTCTTTACAACAGTCCCTGGGTGTAATTTATTTTGAGTTGAGATATCTACTACATGTATATTTATGTATAACGTTAATGATGACATGTACCATTTTTCAATGACGTTCTGAACCTTGCATCTCTATCCTAGCTATTTATACTTAAAATGGAACTTTGTAAGAATAGAATGTCTTCAAATGTGGCAAAACAACATGAATTATTTATGCTTCTTTGAATAATTTTGGCTTGACGTACCAATAATGAGCATACGTTGTTCGAATCTTGCATGCCTGGTGCATAGAAAGTATTCTTCTATGTAAAGAAGACTGCTCAATAGTAACAGGGTTAGCACTCTCCTTTCTCTTCATAAGGCCGGTTAAGTTTGTAAATGAGCAGGCCTTTCAAAATACCATCTGCTATGACTACATCGAAGGATAATTGTTACTTCTGGTTGAAGATTCCCTCCGTTTTTCTCTACAGTGATTCAAATTGAATCTGAGGAGTCTTCAACTGTGGTAGATGAAATGGTAATACGTATGTTTTGGCATGTAAAATTCAAGTGGGTGAAATTTTGAAAGCAATTGTCTTGGATATCAGAGTTCTGTACAGTTTGAAGGTTGCTTCTATATCATATCTTAAACAGGTTTTCATTCCAAATGTTTTCTTACATCACAGAGAGTATTCGATTGAAGAGTAAGACGTAGTCAGTAAGACCAGCTTGAAATGAATCTAGAACAGAACAAGAGCTTGATCTATGTCAAGAATACAGATGATGCAGCAATCCTGGAAGAACTTTACTCCTCTGAATTCCTTTTGCAGACTTTCAAATAGGACGATCACAAGTATTTGACATGCTATTTTGACAAATTATAGCCCTATTATGTAGATTCTTGATTCAGGTCGACTCTTATCCCCCTTTTTTAAAACATACAATATTTGAAAGTAATTTTTTATCTTTATAAGAAAAAAAGATTCTTATTATTTTTTTATGGTTTGAGAATGTGCAAAATATGTAAAGAGCATTTGTAATCTCATATCGACAAAAGGAAATTAGACATGGATTACACCACCTTTGGGGTCACAAAGTAGATGCACCACAGTTATTCGTAACGAAATGTGAATAATGAAGTGAGAATCATTTTGTATTGAGCCTTTAATGAACTAAGAAGGAAAATGACACAAAATATGAATGTCTTGGTCCTTAAAAGCCCTGATTAGATGTGCTTCTCTTGATATATCAAGTAACTATTACATTTTACAGAGTAGAAGTAGATTATTTGGTGGCCATTTTGAATTTCCCCCGATAAGCAGAATTGTCCCAGAAGCATGTGTTATCTGAAAACAACCAAATCAGCAAAATAAATGTATTCTAGGACAATTGCAACTACAAATAAGATGTGTTACCCGAACGTGTTATTGAAATATTCACATTGTACCATACTGAGGTTGAAATTTGGCGGCCATCTTGAAAGTTTAGTTCTGAATGAACTAAAATTGTAAATGTGACATCGGAAATAAATGGGTTTGTTGACCCTCAAAACCCCTGATTTGATGTGCCACACTTAATATTTAAAGAAAGAATTTAATTTCATCTATTAGTGGATGGCACTTGGCGGCCATTTTGAATTTCCGCCGATAAAAAGAGTTGCCCAAGGTTGCCAGAGTGGCAACCAAGCTAGAATCGTTCAGTACTATCCCATAGATAAGAATCATCAAAAAAAGTTCATAGGAAAGGACATTTCTAGGTTCGGAAAATTTCAAATCGACTAAAAGTAGGGCAATTGTAACATGGCAGAGATGGATTAAGTCCGAGAGTTGTAATCCAAGGAGGGAGATTAATCTAGCAACTTGAGGATAATTATGTTTATGTGGGAACACACTACAAGCTTGCATTTTGTTTTGAAAAATGAACACATAATATAATCCAAAGACAGGGAGGGGATCCCTAACAGTAAAATAGTGGAAAGTGATAAGTAGACTATGGTGGCATACTCAGCCCCCTTCATGACAGATGCTTTTCTTCAGATCATGTCAACATGCAAGTTAAATATGTCATAATGGAACTTATTCATGTTAATTTTCGACTTATTTATGTCAACATGCAACTTATGTCAAACATGCAAATTATCTATGCCAACATGCATTTTAATTATCTTGCATGTCAACATAATTATCTTGCATGTCAACATAATTATCTTGCATGTTAACATAATCTGTACTAAAAGATCTCGCATCTAGTGGTAGAATTTATGTGTTGTCATTAATGTTTGATGTTTCTGTACGTCTGTTTCGATTATTTTGTATGATGTTAGTGAATATTGTTGTGTCTTTTTGCAATTTATAGATTTGTCTGATGTCATTTACATGTCACTTTCTTATGGGTTTGTTTTGCTTGGTGAGTGCGGGGTGGCCATGCTATAGATCCTTCCTTTTCGTCCATCTTGGAGCTTACATAATGCCATGTTCCTCTTATTTTGACCGAAAAAATATTCTTGGATGAGAACTTTAATTAATAAACTTTTTTACTTTGTCATCACTACGTCAATATTTACTAAAACCCTATCAGATTCGAATATTGAAACCTTATCGACACCTTCTTCATTTGTCAGGAAAGGCCTCAAAATCTGCAATTATATATTTGTAAGATATTCTGCACGTTGTATGGCATGTGACGTGGATGTACATTTGTATATCATTTTTTCATTTAGAATTTTTATTCAGATGTTCTGCACGTTGTATGGCATGTGACGTACATGTATATAATTGTTTAATTTATAATCTATAATCTCATATAAAGATGTTTTGCACGTTATCTCCTACCAAAAATACACAAAGAAGGTGTACCTGGTCGTCCTATCGTCATTGCTATAGGTCATTCCCCTGAAAAAATATCACAATTTTTGACTATCACCTCAAGGATCATGTTGAAAAATTACCGTCTCATCTGAAAGACACCACAGATTACATAAAGAAAACACCCAGTCAGGATCTACCCACTGGCACGCTCCTTGTCACCATGGACGTTACCTCACTTTACACGAGCATCCCTCATGAGAAAGGAATCGAAGCATGTAGAAAAGTATGGGACCCAAGACAAAACAAACGATCATCTACGGAATCTCTTGTGAAACTCCTTGGTCACACTCTTATGCTCAACAACTTCATGTTCAACGGCGACCATTACCTACAGATAAATGGTACTTCGATAGGCGCACAAATGGTACCATCGTATTCATACATTTTCATGGGGGACGACAAAGATCGTCTGCTCCGACAGGCCCCCAGCAAACCACTCAGCGGGTTGCGATTCATTGATAACATAGAGATGAAGTGGACTGAGGGTAGAGAAAACTTGATGAATTCATTGATTTCACGAATAAATTCCATCCATCCATCAAATTTACTGTAGTAAACTCTGACTCCAACAATGTTTTCCTCGACACCAGGTCCATTCTTCGAGACGGTGGCATACATTTTTATCTTCACACAAAAGACACCGTCTCGCACCTATACTTACGAACAGACAGCCGAACCCACCGTCGATGTTCATTGACGAAATTAAAAAGAAAATCTACAGAACATGCACTGTTTGAGGTAATATCTATATAGAAAGTGCAATGGCGACCATGTCAGGGCACTTACGAGTTGTAAAACCCCTGGCGGGGATTTTTTTTACCAACTCCACGAAAATGAAACAATATATAAAATACATGCACAATCTGAGGTTATGTCTATATAGAAAGTGCTATTGTGACAATGTCAGGGAGGATATTCAAAACACTTACTGTCAAACCCCTTGGCGGGGAACTTTTTACGAGCTCCACACGGCAAAGGGCATAAGTGAGTTAAAAAAATCCTGACGATAATCTCAACAGCACTTACAATAAAGCACCAAATTGAGCATCGATGGACCCCTAGCAAGCTGGAGGTGGGAACAGGTACCCGGGAGTACGCATCCCCTGTTGGCTAGCCACAACCCGTCGATGCTCACACACGAAAATGAAATCAATATATAAAATACACACACTGTCTGAGTTTATGTCTATATAGAAAGTCTTATGGCGACCATGTTAGGGGAAACATTCAAAACATTTACTGTCAAACCCCTCGCGGGGATTTTTTTTATGAGCTCCTCACTGCAAAGGGCATAAGTGTGACACAAATAAGTTAAAGAAGATCCTGATGATTATCTAAGCAGCACAAATTTAAATTAAAAAAAGCAGAGGGCGCTACTGAAATAAATTTTGGCTTTGTCTGGAAAGCGCTTTGGCTGGAAGCATAACTGATGATGATTTTACGATCCGAAACACGTGTCTGGTTCATTGAAATTTGTTTAAATTTTCTTCAGAAGAAATTGGAACATTTCCGTATTTTTATGATGGCTGCCGCCACTACTTTCTTCTGAAAACGTCGAAAAGTAAGTGTTACATGTAAGAGTACAGGAACAGTGCGTCAACACAAGTCGTGCACATGGTTGTATGAACCCCTTTGTGTATTATATGTTGTTCACATGGTAAGTACGATGTTGACAGGCTATATCTTGCTTACAACTTACGATCTCCGTTCATCTTCCACGTAATCGTAAGGGTGTTGTACTTTACGCGACAAACGCATAGCACGTACTTACAATGTACGTGTGGTAATACTGGATGATATAGTACACACCTGTGAGTGATGTTGATGTTATTGTCAGGATCTTCTTTTACTCATTTGTGTCACACTTATGACCTTTGCCGTGTGGAGTTCGTACAAAAAGTTCCCCGCGAGAGGTTTGACAGTAAGTGTTTTGAATATTTTCCCTGACATGGTCGCCATAGCACTTTCTATATAGATGAAACCACAGAAAGTGCATGTATTCTTTATATATTGTTTTCATTTTCGTGCATGGACATCGACGGTAGGTGCGGCTAGCCAACAGGGGATGCTTATTCCTCCCGGGCACCTGGTTCCACCTCTAGCTTGCTAGGGGTCCGTCGATGCTCAATTTGGTGATCTATTGTTAGTGCTGTTGAGATTATAGTCAGGATCTTCTTTAACTCACACGAAGACCAACATCAGAAAGGACGCAGTGAAAACTGTTACGCCATGTCTGTGTGTTACCAAATCCATAGGGAGGCCGTAAGGATCCCCAAAGTTTGTCACCGTTTTTGCACTTAATCAACGCGTACTTGCACGAACGACAGGTTGTGATCACGGCTTAACCCTTGAATTATTTTGAAGTCATGTAGTATCTTTTGAATAGTTTATATAAACTTATTATCTGATCCACCACCAGCTGTAAATTATCTTACGACTTCAACCGATCATCGATAATAAAAATATAAATTCAATCACTACTCTTTCGTAGTTCATTCTGCTATATCTATTCAATTTGCATCAATTAGTTATAAAAACGTTCGATGGAAGTTTTTGGTTGCTATCTAATCGTTTCATATATGCTGCGGAAGCCATGCATTCGTTAGGGACACGTTCTGATCTACGATCGTCAAAACATTTTACATGCGGGTTTAGAATGTGTTTCAACGTGTAGGTGACGTACATATATTAAAGAAGTTTAGCTACAAATGCGTTCAGCGTGTACGTATGCCCTACATGTACACATCATCATTTGGTATCACAATCCGAAGACGTCGTTTAGATAAACGTACAAATCGGATTAGGTCTAGGTAAAGCTATGTATTTAGCTAGCTTCTTATCAATCAGTTTAAAAGAAAGGATGGGATCTCCAACAATACACGCTTGCAGTACCAACAACAAAGCCACATGTACAGCTACAAAAACACCCAAAATTCGTAAAAGGATAAAAATGAAAATAAGTACGGCGCGAAAGCTAAACCAATAATAGTTTAAAAGATTTTTGTCAAGCATACGGTAGTTTTCCTTCATTTTCCTTTATCCAGAGCAAATGACATCACATCTTGACGTCATAATTTACGCACGTGACTTTACAGCTACGCTAAATAAAAACCTCATCTTTTTGCACAATTCTAATGAAATATAAGAGATATTAAAAAATAATTTTCATAAAATTGATTTTCACTAATAATACAGGGCCAATTTTAGGGACAAGTGGACCTTCTCCTCTCTATACAATAGATAGGCCAAAGATAATCTTTTGAAGTGTCTGCATTTATTATATGAAATATTGATGTATAGGGTAAAGCTGATGGGTACCGAAAAATTATCAAGTGTTCAAATTCCTTATTATTTCAATATTATTATCAAAATATCAAATTAATATCAAAATAAGCAGAATGTTACCTGGCAGACGCTTTCAAACCAACACACAACAAAAAATGGCACTATTTGCGCGCATTTTTTCTCTCTTATTTCAACACGGACATATACTTTTTCTTCAATTTTTAAGAGTCTTTACTAGAATCACATTTCATTGTGTGTTTGAGGAAAATGTTGATATTCAGTATACATTGTATCTGATATTTTGACTTTAACTGATGTATTATTTCCGTTATTTTTGTGTTTAATCGAGAACATTTTCAATGATCGGTGAATTTGGTACCTACGGTAACAAAATCAAATTAATTTTTATATAAGGTTTTTAACCTGTTTTTGTATCTTAACTGAAATAAAAAAAAAAACAAATAAAACAAATGAGTGCATTTCAACTTTTTTTTTCAATTTTGTTTTATAAATGTGATATTTTAAGCAATAGATTTCCAACATTTCTTACCCAGCTTTCCAAATAGATTAAAATACTGACCTATGAATTTTCCATCATGAAATGATTAATTGACATGAATCCTAGAATTTCAAATGGTTTTCAAAAAAATCGTTGTATTCCTTCATTCAGAAATGAAATGCCTGAAATCTGATTGAAATGTATATCGAAATTCGTAAAACCTCGACGCAAGGAAAGTTAAAATCCTAAAAGTGCTCAACGATGAGAAAAGGGATGTTCGATCAATGATAAGTGTAGAAATTTTCAAAGAAGCTACCCGTTCTGTCGTTACGATTAGAGTGTCGTTTACACGCCAATAACGTGTAGCTATACGTCACGTGATGACGGCATTTTACCAAAGGTCGCATTGACGTCATTCGTACAAGTTGGGCTAAAGCTTGTAACTAAACCTCTCTCATGTGTGAGGTGTGTACATAAGACTGCGTTGTGGATGAGAAAATACCGTACAACAAACACGTCGGCAAACACTAACAAGAGCCCCAGGGGGCACAACGCTCACCTGATACCCATGCACGCTCTAATTGACATACTGACATTGAATACTGATAGTGCCAGTACCAGGATTTTAGCGCACACCTTTCTAAAAAGATTTTTGCCGGATGCAGAGAAGTTTTTGTTCAGACAACCTTTAAAAGTACAAAAAAGAAAAAATAGTCACATTTCAAAACAATAACTTTTTTACTGATTTGAAAAGACGGATAAAGTGGTCCAACGTCATATGTCCAGCTAGTATAGTTCAATTATGCAACATCAAAAATAAAATCATATTGTAAAATTCCACATTAATGTGCAGCAGAAAAAGAACATTTCAAAACAATGACTTTTTATAATACTGATTTGAAAAGACGGATAAAGTGGTCCAACGTCATATGCCCAGCTAGTATAGTTCAATTTTGCAACATCAAAAATAAAATCATATTGTAAAATTCCACATTAATGTGCAGCAGAAAAAGAACATTTCAAAACAATAACTTTTTTACTGATTTGAAAAGACGGATAAAGTGGTCCAACGTCATATGCCCAGCTAGTATAGTTCAATTATGCAACATCAAAAATAAAATCATATTGTAAAATTCCACATTAATGTGCAGCAGAAAAAGAACATTTCAAAACAATAACTTTTTTGCTGATTTGAAAAGACGGATAAAGTGGTCCAACGTCATATGCCCAGCAAGTATAGTTCAATTATGCAACATCAAAAATAAAATCATATTGTAAAATTCTACATTAATGTGCAGCAGAAAAAGAATAAAACAATGAAATGATTTCAAAAATTAAGTTTATTTAAAATTGAACACAAAACCTTCATTATTGATAGCTAGCATGCCAGAAATTATAAAGCCTGTGTTTGTGAAACGAGAATCTTTGTTAGTATTTTCTGTTAAGTATGTGAGAGGTCAGGGTCAGCGTTATATTGGTATCAATGGAAAGATCTTGTCACAAGGGATACACATGTACAATATGAAAGCCCTATCACTAACCATTCAAAAGTTATGCCCAATGTTAAAGTTTTTGAGAAGTACGTGAAAGGTCAAGGTTATGGTCATGAGGTAAAAATTTTTGGTATCAATGGAAAGGTATTGTCACAAGGAATACACATTTGAAATATGAAACCTCTATCACCAGATGCCATTCAAAAGTTATGCCCAATGTTAAAGCTTTTTTTCGAAAACAGACAGACAAACAGACAGACGAACAGGCCAAAAACTATATGCTCCCGAATCTTTTATTCCAGGGGCATAAAAAACAAAGATTTTCCGGTTTTGCCTTTATTCACTGAAATCTATGAATGCTTTTGAATAGTATTGATTTCATCTCAAATAAATGAAACGTACAGTTAAAATCGTTTTGATCCATTATTTATCAATTCAAGGGAGTTGTGCAGAAATTGGGCCAGTTTGTTTTCCAAAAAAGCAGTGTATGTTGTATCAAACCTCATGACCCAGTGAAGCCACTCGAACAAATAATTTTCAGTAAATATGCTGAAATGCGGCGCTTCTTGCCAATGCATATTTCAACAGGCGAGAAGGAGCGTCGCATTTCAGCATACTCTGTTCAACAACTCAAGGGGTTTCTCTAGGTTTCGCAGTTTGAAACAAAAAAGGCCCATGAAATTGTTAAGCTTGTCCAACTAGCAGACCTACGACACCGTTATTTACTGTTAACTAATTGTTTTACCTCATTATAGGTCTGTTACACGGACAAGTTGTTAACGGAGAGAGTTCATGAAATGTATCGGTTGCATCGGATTTGCCGACAAAAAGTTATTTGGTCCGATAAAAACTCATCATGTATCTATTATTTGAACAGTTAAAAATTCCCAAATGTCTTAACACAGGAACCTGTCGTTTTATGAGAGAAAATGTTTTATTATTCACAACCTCAGGCCTCTGTGCTCCTCTTAGAAATATTATACATACAAGATGACGAACACAGTGGCTTAAGGTTGTGAATAATAATTTATTTTCTCTATTAAAACAACAGCTTTCTGTGGTCCAACATTTTATTGGAAGATTTCAGGAACTCTGAACTGAATTATTTATTTTCAAGAATTTCAGATATTAAATGTCCTATGCATTCTCGAAATCCAGAGGAAGAGATTACTCATTAGACGTTTCTTCAAGAAATCAGTCCGTAAATTACTTCGTTTAAGAGAGTCTATTAAGACAGAGGAAATTCGAGCAAACTTTATACATGTTAACAAGCAAAAAATGTTAAAGTACCACAGAAACGATATATTATATTCACATTTTTATTGCTACACGTGTTTCGGCTGTATCAATAGCCTCTTCAGACAATAATGTACAAAACAAAGTATTGGTACATGCTATATATTGATGGTAAATCATGATATGTATGTAAGATTAAGTACTGTGCACTCCTAGGTAGCGTATGCTTACTTCAAGGGAAAAGTAAATAAATAATACTATCGGTTCTAACTATAGGAAGTGCTGAATCAGATAAATTGGTCAAGTGAGCATGTTTTAAGGATTGTGGGCGTAAATTATCATGTTCTGTTTAACATAGGTTTAAATTTATCAATAAAGATTTGTTCTTTAATAGTGATCATGGAATAATCATCTGTTTGATAAATTGGCATTACTTTAAAATTTCCTTTACTACATTCAAACATATGTTTTGATACAAAAAGAATCCTATTTTGAGGAAGTTTAATATTACTTTTATGACGGGAAATGCGTTGATTTAATTGTTTGGTGGAACCTATGTATTCTTCCTTGCATTTATCACATTGCAAGACATAAACAACATTTTTAG
The DNA here is from genome assembly GCA_033119305.1 of Pinctada imbricata. Classification (NCBI taxonomy): domain Eukaryota; kingdom Metazoa; phylum Mollusca; class Bivalvia; order Pterioida; family Pteriidae; genus Pinctada; species Pinctada imbricata. The sequence continues at coordinate 14,383,893 of VSWD01000014.1, read as the reverse complement.
ATGTACATGTTAAATTTCTTTTAATTTCAAAAGAAATACCTGAATGTTTAAACTTAAAATACTTCCTTCAATTAAGATATCACATATCTTACATCTTTTGTTTTTACACTTAGAAACACCTTGAGTGATTAAATTGTTTTCTCTTTCAAATTTGGCACTTGTGAGTAACTGCTTTAGATTTTTTGGTTGCCTTTTGCTTTTAATAAGTTTTAGTCTCATTTAGTATATTTTCTAGTTTTTCACTCATTTTTAATTGGTTTAGATTTTTGTATGCTTCATGAAAAATCTCGGGATTACATTTATTAAAAGTTGTAACAAAAGGTAATACATCTTCTGGTTTCTTTTCTTTAGTTTTTCTTAATTCGGCTAAAGGGATATTTTTAGCTAAATCAATTCCTTTATTTATGAGGGAAATGGGAAATGCGCGCTGCAAAAGTGCTTTTCTTAGTTCATTTAAACGTATGTTTTTAATCTCAGTATCACTGACAATCGTGCAAATTCTTCGTGCCAAATTATATGGTATAGACTTAAGGCAAGTTTTGGGATGTTGACTTTTAAAGTGGAGGTATTGTTGTGTGTCTGTTGGTTTTCTATATATATCTGTTGATATTGTTTCATTGTTTATTTTAATGAGAATGTCAAGGAAAGGAATTTCTTTTTCACTGTATTCCATCGTATATTTTATGTTAGGGTGGATATTTTGTAAAATTTGATATAAATCATTAATGTCTCCCCAATTTGGGTCCCATAAAATGATGCAATCATCAATATATCTTTTCCAAGAATTTCTAAAAACGTTAGCATCCATTTTAGGAAAACTAGTATCTACAATTTGGTAAAGAGACCGTTCTAAATATCCAAGCGTGAGATTTGCATAAACTGGGGCCATTTTAGTTCCCATGGCTGTCCCAAGGATTTGTATGAAATGTTTATTGTCGAATTGAAATGTGTTGTTATTTAAGATTAAATCAACACTGTCTAATATAAATGACTTATTAAATCGATGATGTAACTCGTTTGGGAAATTATCGAGCCAAAATTCGATGGCTTCCTTTCCAAGATCATGTGGAATATTACTATATAAACTTGTTACGTCAAATGTTGTTAGTATAGTACCTTTAGATATTGAGGACGGAATATGGTTTAAGTAATCAATATCATCTCTAACATAACTATCCAGGTGTTTAAGAAATGGTTGAAGTAATATATCGACAAGATTACTAAGTCTATGTGTAGGACAGGATGGACCTGCAATTATTGGTCTGAATTTTAAGTCTTCGGGATTGGGGATTTCTATATATTAACATGTTAACAAGTATATACAAGTGTTCCAAGTACATGAATGATTACCATTATGAAAGTGTTTCCAAGTTTAAAAATCTATTCCGTTTGCACTGTATCTCCTGCAATGTATCGCAGTACTAAAGGTATAACATTACTACATGGGGAATCCCCTTCGGGTACACGGCAAAACATGGCCGCTTTTGAAATCTTGTTCCCGACTTTAAAAATAAAATTCTAAATAAGTATAAAGAATTTAAATAATTGAATCATATCACATAAAAGGTCAATCAATAAGACATTGGAGCATGTGTCACTTGTTGAATTATCAGCTGTAACTATGGATGAAAGGTCGATCTAAAAATGATTAATCATACAAAGAAGGTATTTTTCCTGTAGTTGAACCTGTAACATTGGGCATGGAAAACATACATTATACCTATGTACAATCTTAAAAAATATTCCTTTAAATCCAAAAGTGGATATCTTGACAAAATTCTTTCACATGTAGGGTACCATGCATGAGTACCTCATACCTACAAATTGTCATGACAATCTGAAGAGTGGTTATAGAAAAGAAACAGAAAATGTATGAAAATCACCCCCCCCCTTCCTTTTTACATAAGAAAAAAATTCATAAAAAATCAAAAAAATTAAATTTAAGCATAAAATACATATCAAAGCATTAAGTAAGTTAAATATGATAAATATGTAGTAAATGAGTGTGTAAAATCATACGCTAATTGAGTTACTTAAAGAAATAGTGCAAAAATGTGCATTTCTGACTAAGTCCGAAAAGACGTCAAAAACGCGTCAAAAATTTGACTTCGAAGTGGAACCAAAAATAACAACACTTCTTAAGACATCTCTCTAGATCATCCTGATGCTTTCGGTTTGTCGATACATGCTTCGGTTCTGAAGAAGTTTGTCAAAGGAGGGTACCCCCCGTGACCTACTTTTGGCTGTAGTGGCGCCACCTGTTGACAGATCCGGACGAAGAACAACAACACTTGTAGGGGACTATGAGTACTTCATACTTACCAAGTTTCATCAAAATCCCTTCAGCCGTTCTTGAGAAGAAGTCGAAAATGTGAAAAGTTTACGACGGACAGACGACGGACGGACGCCGGACGCCACACTATGACAATAGCTCACTTGAGCTTTGCTCAGGTGAGCTAAAAATTCTGAAAACTTCAGCATTCGACAACTTAAGTGTTTTTACCAACGTCATATGACCTTTGAAATATTATCGGCGTGTATCATAGACATTAACCAATACAAGCAAATATCGATAACGCAAATTTCAAAATAAAATGTCAAGAAAGTATATTGCTTCAATGATATCGTCATTTTTGTATTTTCAGACGTGGCATTTAAGGATTTTTTTAAAGCTCTTTTTATCATTAAGAATTCTATCGGTGTGAATTGGCAGTAGGAAAAGTAAAAAATATGAAAGGTCCATTCGTACTTAATATACAAAAAAGAAGGAACAAAAGTACTTAAAATGTACAATGCAAATACACCAAAATCATCAATTGCCTCATATTCAAGGAAAAGATAATCGTGACACCAGAAGAGCATTGTGCATGATTCTTGATCAATTTACAACCTGATACTAGCGCAATCTTTAGAGTTGAATTCTAAATGACTGTGACGACAGGTCTCGATGACGAGCCCTGTCTAAACCTAAAATGAGAAAACAGGACGTCGATAACCTTTTTCACTGAATGATAGATTGACTATGATCGCATGCATATGAAGGTGGCAGGATATGGCCTATTTTTTGCAGGCACACTTTATTATTCCTGTATGTACTTTCAACGATAAAAACTTAAAACTTTTTTAACATTACTGGCATGTTTGTAACTTGAAATTTCTTGTCTTTTTGTCCTACATGCATATATATTCCTGGATTTGTCTTGAAATCTCTTGTTTGCTGTGACCAGTAACGATATAGCTTTGTTATTCGTCCTCCTCATGTCTCTGAATGCCTGCCGATATCTCGGGATCACTTAAAACAACTCTTTTGATACCTGTCCAATTGTCAGTATCGAAATAAAAGTTATTATACAAATATGGATCCGGAGTTGGTCGAGGTCATTATGTCAGTATGATGACCCGGTGAGATTTGTAATATCGACCGAGGCCTAAGGCCTAAGGCCGAGGTCGATATTCACAAATCTCATCGGGTTACTGTAATTGCATTATGACCGAGGCCAAGTCCTTATTTGTTATATTATATAACGAATTTTAAGACTATATATGATTGAAATAATGATTCAAAACAATATGAACGTTTAATTTTAAATCTAGAATTCAACAATTAATTATAATTTTCTGTGAAAAGTGTATCTAAACGTTAAACATTAAGCAAAATAGCTATCTTAATTTTTATCGTAAATACAGAAATCAGGATAAATACCACACCGAGTCATTAAATTCCGTCAGCGGTCATTATCGGAAAATAATGACTCACGCATCAGAATCGACGTTACATCCTGGTTATATTATATATCACAATAGAGGAAATCAAATAGTGAGTATATGAAGACCCTGAAATATTTGCCAAAAGCAATTGATGTCATCAGGGAAACATCTCTTCGATTTAGAGTTTTGGTTGGTTGGTTTATGTGTCGTCTTTTGTGCTTGAAGTTTCTGACGTGAGTTAGTGCTCCTTGTCCCTTTTGCATCTCTTTATGTGCGTGCCTGCTCTGTGTTTTTGCATTGTAATTTTACTGTGAGTGCTGCAACCGAGTGTTGTTGGAGATCCCCTCCTTTGTTTGGTATCAGAAAATATGCATTTTACTTCTGAATCAAGTGTTTAAAGAGACACCTTTGAAAGCCTTTGGAAATATCAGTCCTTCAGCAGAGAAGGGAAACCAACCTAGTTATCAAAACTATTAGAAATAAATTATAATAATTTTTTGCAATATATTTTCTAATGAAGAATGGCGTTAAGACTGGAGCTATTACTTTAGTCTGCATGTTTCCTCATATCATTTACATAAAAATTGTTGAAAAGGTATCCATGAATTAATTTGGGTCTATTTTAGATTTCCTTTGTAGCTACTGTTTGCTTGAAAAATATTTTTTAGTATTACTATCATTTTCCTTCACCTCGTTCACATCTAAAGTTGATAAAGAAAATGGACGTTTCTATGGTGTGAGTTGGTGTTCCTTATCCTTTTTGCGTCTCTTTCTGTGTGTGTCTGTTCTGTGTTTTTTTGCATGGGTGTTTTGGGATTTTGCTGTTGGTGCTGCAACCTAGTGTTGTTGGAGATCCCCTCCTTTCTTTTAAAGGAAGAATCTATTTACAGCAATTCTAGCGTTTCCATTTTACAAATATAAGATTCATTGGCAGATTGTGAAGTTTTAAAATGTGAATTTATTACTCATTTCACGTGATATTCCTTTCTTAGGCTCATATGCGGGGTTGTATACGCATGCGCAGAATTTCTATTTTTTGCATTTAAGGATAAAGACCTTTGGTAATGAATAAATGTGACTTTTCATCTTTGCAACTACATCTCTTACTTGACAGAACAAAAGAAGAAAGAATGGACAAAACTAATGGTAGGTTTTTAATAATTAGATTTAATTAATAAAAAATTAAAATTTACTTATGAAAAATATCGGCATACGGTGCATGCTATTTACTTTGTTACCTTGTTTTCGCCCGCCAATAAATTTCTACATTTTCAAAGAAAGCAAATGCAGCACAATTAGTCTGTAAATCATTCGCTAATAGATGCTAAAAAGACATTCCATCTAATGAATGAAATCATTAAAAATTTGAACACCAAACCCGAATCAATATTATGTGGATACAATTATATATCAATTATAATATACCTTGATGCAGGTATTCTTTATCAATTTTTCTTATCATTTTTGTCAAAATATTATTGTTTCTTTTCCGCAATAGGTTATGCCATCTTTAAGTCTTGATTTATTTTTCTGAAAAAGACAAAATCTAAGATTTCTGAAGTACGAAATTTCATTTCTTTTTTTCAATTTCTTATTTAAACAGCAATGGATCCAAATGGTACATATTCAGATTCAAATCACCAACTTAATTCAGACGAAGTAAATGTCGTCGCACAGGTCCCAATCACGTTCTTCTACATCATGATTTTTCTCTTAGGATCTTTCGGGAACGGATTTGTTATATTTGTATTCCTGAAATCGCGTCAGTTGCGCGATAACACTTCCATCTTCATCTTCAACCTTGCAATATCAGACTTCTTAATAGCATTGTTTGTTACTTTCTATGGCATTACCTACCCATACAATTTGCGACATAGTTCCATCTTCAGCTGCATCATCCACGAAGGAGTTGTGAACTACCTGATGTTCGTCTCTCAGTCCGTACTAACGTTGGTCTCATTTGACCGGTTCCTTGCAATTTGTCATGTGACCAAGCACAAAATCATCATGCGAGTATCACTCAGAAGAGGGTTACTGACGCTTACGTGGATGGTTCCACTTGTTCTCGCAACACTTCCTGTGTACGGGTTCAATTTCTGGGACACAATGCAGTGGTGTAATTACTCGATGATTCTTCATCGTTGGATTTACTGTCTCTACTCAACGTATATGATCATTTTGATGGTTGTGCCCTTTGTCTTTTATATACAAATTTTGGTGAAAGCTCGTGAATTCTACAGGCGTCTTTGTCCCGCACAGATAACGTCATTAAACACATCGACCACTCAAATCCTTCGTAAAAAGAGAGCTATAAGAAACGGTAAAGTCATGGGGATTATAACAGTGCTATTTGCGATTTGCTGGCTACCTTTCCAGATCATTCAATATCTTTTCGGGTTTGTAAATGTGGATGACATTACGGTGATGATCCTTTTCAACATCGGCGTTCTTAACTGCACCGTGAATCCTTTCATTTATGCATACCAAAATGAGGAGATCCGACACTCTGTAAAAACGATGCTGCAATGCATCAAATGCTGCAAATTACAAACATTGCTTCAACGAAATGGAAATACCCATCAGAGTCATGGAAACCACCAAAGCGGTTTAGAACAAGATGTTTCAATTTTGCAACCTACACAAACGATGAACAATGGAAATCGGCGACTATCCTTTGGGAAATCCCTAACACCAAGGCACCCTCTGATTGAGAATCTGAGACCAGTGGTAATACACGTTCAGTCTTTGGAAACTGATCTTTGAGAAAAAAAAAACTTTATGTTATTGAAATGAGAAACCGTATGACAACACTTATCGCAAGTACTAATTTTCGCTTGATTTGAAAAATTGTGTTGATGAGTTATATCATAAATTTGCATATAGGATTTTTTTTATTATCAAACATGTGTCATTCTTCGCGTATTACGACAAAATGTACGGATGGACGATTTGAGTATTTACAGGAAATAGAACTAACTTAACAAATTCACTTATGGTAGCCAGTTAACCATTACGTTTTTGTTTTTTTTTTTTTTTTTGTGCATCATGATTTGTTATATTTGAATCGCGAATAATTATACTTACGAAAGAAGAGACCCAAGATGTTGACATGAAATCGCAAAGATAATTTCTTGTTATACGATAGTTATCTATTGTATAAAAGAAATGCAATGAAATGCTAACCGGAAACAATTCATTTGTAATTATTTTATTGTGCATGTCAAACTGTCTGACTTTTCTGGTTGTACCGCTGTTGTCTTGAGAAATGCTCAGATAATACGTATAATGGTATCCTCACTGTAAGATGACGACAAAAACAAGTTAGTAACACGCAGAATATAGAATGACTATCAATGCATTGGGGCATACGAAAAAGAAAACAGTCCATGCTCTGCTGGCAGGAGCGAGTCATTACAAGCAGTCACACGAGGAGTCCTATCATCTATAAAATCATCAGGGCCCCTGTCCTTTCCGAGGAAGTTGGATGTTCTGTACAATTTTCCCTATCAAGACGGTCACCAATTTACATTAATGGGTATCATGTTACTTTTTTCCTTTACCTTTTCTATTGTAATCACTAATAAACTCTTTCACAGTCTGAGAGTTTTGTTTAATGTTATTCTATATGTACATATCAATGTGATTATGGACTTTACGTAGAGTGTTTCCACTTGATAAAGGCAGAGTTGTGGATATTGTGGATATTGAGAATTAATTGTTACGAATCATGTGATTATAGTGTTTGCATTTTACAGATGGATTACCAATGACCAATTAAATTAGATTTATCTTCCTCTTTCCAAAATTATGTTAAGATAAGGATAAAATCCAAAACACCCTGACATTACAATGTTCACAGCGGAGCACACACGATTGAAAGTGAGCAGGTGATCGGAATAATGTTTATAGAAATATTTTGATGAGATTCCCCAAATGGATAAACTTGCAGTGTTCAAAGCTGAACACACAAGAAAAAAGGTAGAGGTGAGGAGTGTATACATGAAATAGAACGTAGCCAAGATTTATTGAAATAAAATGAAAATCAAAGTCTTATTATTGTACTCTTTAAATTCCTATATAACATGGATAACTTCATAACTGTTAAGATTGATGTGAGATGTTTACTGTTAACAGGTTGAAACTGCATTGATTTTCACTAAAATAGTGTGACCTTTTATTGTACGGATCGTCTTTAACTCTTACCCTCCTTGCGATATTTTCCGGTTGTTCCTTCATTTTGCACTTTTTATTCCATGACTCACGTGTTTTTCTGTACATCAATCTATAAGGATCGAATGATGTTTTTCTTGAAATCCACAAATTATTGATAACTGTACTTTTATATCATTGCTCGATTTCTGAATGGTCGGTGAAAAATTATCGCCACATTTTAAGGCTCTATTTTTTACATGAAATGAAACAAATCATATACTGACATTTGTCATCTGTCCACGGAATAGAGTGCTCACTTTGTAGACTGATTTATGTAGGTGAAACTAAAGGTCAGCTCCGAACCAGAATGTCAGGACTTCGGTCAAAAATAAATTATAAAGGAAGTCAACTTCTTTATCGGCATTTTGACATGGCCGTTCATTTTGTTTTATCTATGAGAGTCCTGGAGAAAATATATCACCCCACAAGCAATCTCAATTTGAGCACACCTTTCCGTCGCAACAAAGAAGAGTTCTGGATAAAAAAATCTTAATACTGCAGCGCCCTGTGGGTGCAACGATAATATCAGCAGCATAGGAAATAATGTCGAAGGGAAACTTTACAAGTCCCTGTTGTCAATCGGTAAATGTGACTAGCTTATTCAACAGACCACAAAAAAGACCTCGAAGTCATGACATTCGTAAATATAATAAGCCTGAGATACATAGTTTCTCCTTCGGTGGCTTTGTTCCATTTTTGAATGAGCCTCTAGGGCTGCATTATATTCGTACAAATTTATACTCTGTTCCTTTACGGAAGTTACACGAAATCTACGAATATACCGCACATTTACCGATACACGTTCCCCAGAATAAAGACTACAAGGAGTGATCTTGGACTTTTCTACTTTTCGTTTATTTCAAGCAGTTAGATTAGATAAATCTGAGGAGAAAACAAACCTGTCCTTTCATTAAAGTAAGATTTGTAAACAAATGTATTGATAAATTGAATCTTGGTCAAATTTTGAATCACAAAACTGTCACAGAAAAAATCCCACCATATTTCAAAAGAAAAGAAAGTCCTTGTATATCATATAGCTACACACCAACAGTTGCATCTAAAATTACAATTACAAACGATTCTTGCGGTGTATTGATTTAAGAAATCCCTCACTACATCCACTTCCTTGCGAATGTTCTTCTTCGGATTTCAACTACTCTCCTTGTGGACTCGTTATTACTGGTGACCTTTGTATAGTCAAGATCGACAAGTTGAGAGAAATGTTAAAAAAGGGTCCCAAATACAGAGAAAGTATGTCCTTTACATGGAATCAAAATGTCAAAATTTTCATGGACTCTTGTGAGGAATATGCAAGACGTTGGAAAAAGAAAGAGGATGTACAGCTCGACACCCTTTCCGAATAGATAAAATCCATCAGAGGGTTACTTTTATGTAGAATTAACCGATTAAAATCAACTGTGAACACCAGATTCGAGTCTATTTTTAAATACCCTGATGTTATCACAGAGCTTGCCTACCTCCAAGAACATTATGTCATCACACCAGCAGACAAAGCCTCAAATAATTACACATTTACTTGCAAAAAATACTATTTCAACAGTCTAGTTAAAGAGTTGGGTTTAAATTCGACACCTGGAAATCCCACTTACGTCCTAATAAACCTTTCTGCCTCTGAAATAATAGATAACCACAAATCAGCTCATGCTTCCTTTGGCTTCGACACTAACAATTTAGATTTAGATTTACCATACTTATACTGCATACCTTAAATGCATAAGAATCCGTACAAACAACGTTTCATTGCTGGTTCCTCAAAATGTTTTACCAAATCTGTATCGATCTTACTCACCAAAGTTTTATCTGAAATCAAATCTGGGCTTCAAAACTTTTGTTCGACAGTATATTCTCGCAGTGGTATCAACCAGATGTGGATTTTAAAGAATTCGAAAGAACTTTTAGAACATCTAAAATCCACTCATTTTAGTTGAGTCCATTCGATCAAAGTCTTTGATTTTTTTACACTTACACTACAATCCCACATTCTAAATTGAAAGAAAGACTCGCAAAAATTATAAGTAATGCGTTTACAAGTAAAAACGGTAATCGCAAATACAAATTTATTGTTGTTAACTATGGCAAAACCTACTTTGTAAAAGAAAAGTCACATTCTGAAAATACGTACACTGAAACAGATAATATTCAGATGTTAAATTTTCTGATTGACAACATTTTTTGTGGTGTTTGGAGGAAAGGTCTTTCGGCAAATTGTCGAAATTCCAATGAGGACCAATTGTGCCCCACTCCTTGCCGACATTTTCCTTAACTCGTACGAAGCTGAATTCATTCAATCTTTGGTCTCTGAAGGGAAAAGATACTTAGCTTCTACATTTAACTTCACTTTCAGATACATAGACGATGTATTGTCCATCAATCATCCAAATTTCGCGGATTACCTCAGCAGTATCTATCCTTCGGAGCTTGAAGTCAAAGAAACTATAGAGACAAATAATTCAGCATCCTATTTGGACATAATGTTATCCTACGACACTGATGGTCACATGAACACCTCACTCTATGACAAACGTGACGACTTCAATTTCAGCATTACAAACTTTCCTTTTCTGAGTAGCAACAGCCCTTCATCGCCAGCTTATGGTGTGTTCATATCTCAGTTGATACGCTATGATAGAGCAAGTACCAAATATACGGATTTTGTTCTGAGAGCTAGGCGTCTTTCAGATAAGCCTCTCAGTCAGGGATATGTATGTGACCGACTAATATCGTCACTGAGGAAGTTCTACGGTCGATATGGGAACACGTCATACACTATGATGTCCCACTCTCCCGAATAGTGGATGATATTCTGTCATAGACCATTTGAACCACCATCCAACCAAAGAGTGTACTGTATGTCTTCCGAAATGGAAGTAACCGGATGTGACAGTTCTAACGAATTGAAGCGGCGGGTGTTGCATGCAAGCAGAAGATGCTTACTCTTCCTGGGTACCTTGTCTCATTCCCACATCGGGAGTTCGCTTCATTTCATGTGGTAGATGTTTTTGTGTGTTTGCTTTGGTTCCTGCTTTATCCTGATTTTGTATGCCTTCGGTTTCTGATTTTCTGAATTATCGATTTTGTGCTGTATATAGGGATATTGTCATTATCCATATTTGTTAATATACTTATTGATCACTTTTCATTCTATCCACAAAAGATTTAGAACATATCAATGTTTAACGTATTCACATAAGCATCATTTTAGAGCAGATAAATTTACAGCATGGACCAGACATGCATATTTCTGGTAATAAATCCTCGTCAGTGATCCTCAATCTACACAATGTAATAAGACCAAAATTATGGAAAATTATGTCATAGATATATTATAAGACGCTTTCATGGTCTTCTATGAAAGATGCATCGGTTCCACCCGAGGGGTCTCAAAAACATGTAAAACCCGAGGCTTGCCGAGGGTTTTGCAAAATTTTGAGACCCCGAGGGTGGAAACGATGTATCTTTCATAGAAGAACATGAAAGAGTATTTTTCTCTCATATCTAAGGGTCAAAACAAAACTGAAAGAAAAGGGACGAAATCTAAAAAAAATTTCAAGTTGATCTAATCGCAAAAATTTTGCGATATTCGAATTCAGCGACCCCGAAAATGGTTTATTCTATGAGAATAAACTACGAATATTAGGCTTTTCAAAATAAAACGCAAGAGAACATTTAAAAACGATCTTAAAATCGAAGTTTTATGGCGACGTTGCCGCTTGCTTGTTTGTTTTGCGGGCTGAAATCATGACGTCATAATAGCGTAAACAATCGAAACAATAGCGTCACGTGATATGTGATACAGCTGTCACGTGATATGTGATACATAAGTAGCTCACATAGCTGTATTTCATGGGCCTACACTGTAACACATATTGTAAATTATTTGAAATTGTCGTGAATGAATTTAGACATGCTCTCTTTTTTTAATCTTCTTGCATTGCGTGTAATTCTTTCATACCGTAGTATAGAAATATTTCCACCTAACCAGAATATACCTAAAAGACAAAAAACAATTTCGTAGCTACTGTTTACGCTAAAATGCTAAGAAATATAGCTAATCCCTTTCCTATCAAGAAATCCTTACTTCTTACAAATACAACAAATCCTATACGATAAGAGTCAAATTGTTATATACTTAAGATGGAAAATATATTTTTCTAACAATAAAATTCATTAAGAAGCCTGTACTTACCTCTGATGGCAATCCTCATATCCTTGCTTCGGATCTGCAGATGGCCTCGAACAATACCAACTCCTTTGGATCATGGATATCATTCCCCTGATTAAACCTCATGGATATATTTCCCTGGATTGAACTTCTACTTACAGATCAGGAACTATAAAATTATCAGTTTGTCTACCTATCACAAATACAAGAAATGTATCTAAAAGGTCTATGAAATTATTTTTAAGCTCTTTCATGAAGTCTGGTGGGAAAAAGTTTTTTAAAATCCCATTTAAGTTATTCCTTGCCAATTTTCATACATGACAAATATGGACAAAACCATATCCCTATTAAGAAAGAAAACAAAGGAGGGGATCTCCAACAACACTAGGCTGCAGAACCCACAGCAAAATTCCAAAACACCCAATACAAAAAAATACAGAACAGGGACAAGGAACATCAACACACACCATAGAAACATTAAACATAAAAGACCACACATAAACCAACGAGACCAATGGGCAACCGGTGCCGACTTAGGACGGCCATCTGCCACGTTAAGAAGTACAAAATCGTTAATCGAAAAATCATCTAACTAAGGGAATACAAAACCAAGATAAAATCGATCAGAACTAAGAAAAAGGAACAGAAATAAAAAAAAATCTACCATATGAAGAGAAGTGAGCTCCCTGCGAAGGAGTGAGATCAGGTGCCCAGGAAGAGTGAGCATCTCCTGCATGCAACGCCCACGACTTCAGTTCGGTAGAAATGTTTAACGTCTTCAAATTCAATAGCTTTATTTAAGAACAGAAAAATCTTCAGCATGGATTAGACACGCACGTTTCCGTACTAATAAACCCTCGTCAGTGATCCTCAACCTAAACAATGTATTATGGCACAATCGGTAAGTCCCATAAAGGAAGACAAACGTATTAATTGGTATGTCATGACACAATAGGTCTACGTCAGAATATTATTTATGACTCTGGACAGGGGGACGTCATAGTGTGCTATCATTTCCCCATATCGACCATAGAACTTCCTCAGTGACGATGTTAGTCGGTCACATACGTATCTTTGACTGAGAAGCTTAACTAAAGCCGTCTAGCTCTTAGAACAAAATCTGAGTACATGGAGCATAACGTATTGATTGAGAAATGAAAACGCCACATGCTGGTGACGATGGTATGTTGCTACTCAGAAAACTCGTCATGTTGTCATGTGAGATGTTCATATTACCATGGGCGTCAAAAGACAGCATGGTATCCAAATAGGACGCTAAATTAAAGGCTGAAAATGGGCGAAACACATCCAAGTAGAAACTTTTTGCGCTCTTCCTAATTGATTCATCACGGTGGACGCAGGCGCAATCGAATCCATTTCAGCGGCGTAGCTACCATGATAAATTGTATGCTAAAGCATCCACTTTTTTAGATTCTTAGATTTTAGTCCCAAGATAGACATAAGCTCTTTTGACTCATTTGTTGAAGTGAATAAGGTATTAAAGCAGCAATTCCTTTTTCGTCTTCTTTATTCGGATTTTAACATTTCACTTCCAACGAAGATCTAATAAAGGAGGAATCCGTCTGTTCCTTGCAACAGTAGCCAATATTTTGGTACTACTTTTTTTCTCTGAAGACTATTTTTGTCGAGTTGTGGAGACTATGCCTCCATTGTCATTCACCCTCCTTCTTTGGCATTAGAATCCCCAAGCTCAGTACACTATACCTCTATCTTGTCCAAATTTTCTTCATACATGTAAATCATCCATTTAATTTTGCCCAAGCTACGCCACTGCGTCTGATCTTTCATACCCTTTGTTGTCTCTTAGTTTGCTTATCCACTCTGAGCTTCCCATTTTGGTATTTTGGTGTTTTGCAGTTTGTGCTGCCAGGGAGTCCTTTTGGGGATACCCTCCTTTCTTTTAATAGGCCACTTGCCGAAATTCACAATGGCTGACAAAATGCAAAAAAAATGTCCGAGGTAGGCAATTTAAGCGCACTTTTCATTGTTACGTCACTATGGAATTGCGTCTTATAACAATGACGTCATTATGAAAAACAACGCCAAAAAGACTCGGAAATTTTGTGCTTTCTAGCAAGATCGGAAATTGGTTTATTGTGATCTAAAAATGAAAAACAGCCCAAAACAGTGCTAACATTTTACATCGAACATTTACATTATTTATCTGGGATTGGAACAGGGACCATTGAAATATCTTATAACCGATGCTGTAAGAGTATGGTCATTTCTGTTCTATGGGTGAAACCAGGTGGGTTTTACCTCAGAGGGGATCCAAACTTTAATTATGAAACTTAAAAAGCTTAATTGATATAATTCTTTATCATTAAAGAAATCAAGCTTGAAAATTAAGGTGCCATTTTGGCCCTTTGACTCTGTCCCTCGTATTCCCAACATTCACATCTACGATTCACAAGGCGTGTGATCGAGAGTTCATTATTTCTACTGCCTTTGGTTTTTAGGTAAACGATGACTAGACCTTCATTAGTTTAAATTTTTATATCGGCGAGCGAAGGAAGCCGAATATTTTTTAAACAAAACTAAGACGATTCTTTTGTTGTTGAGGGAAATAAGCACATATTGCAGGATAGAATGTAGCTAAATTACATTAGAATAAAATGAAAATGTAAAGTATATTCTTGTATAACATGGATGACCTCATACATGTAACTGCTTAGATTAAAGTGAGGTGTTTATTGTTATTAGGTTGAAGCTGCTTTTTTTTTCTTTAAAGTACTGTGACTTACTCTCCTGGGGATATTTTCCCTTCGTTCCTTGATTTTGCACTTTGTATTTCATGACGTACCTTTGTGTAACATAGATCTATTAGGATCAAATGATGCTGTATTCATTTTCGTGAAATCGTTTTCATTGCTTGAGTTTCTAAATGGTCGGTGGAAAATTATCGCCACATTTTAAGGTTCTACTTTTTACGTTCTTTGAAACAAAAAGCACTTTTTTGTATACTGTCATTCACTATTATATATTGATCACTCTTTATTCTACCATCGCCATTTTGTACATGATTATGATCATATATAATTGGTTTGGAATTTTCTTCAAGAAGGTATAGAGTTGGAACCCTTCGACATTATTAATATAGACACTTATTTCACGTTGCAGTGTGGAGCAGTTAAAATCTTTCCCTGTGGCCTGATGTTTGTCAAGTGTATTAATGACTTCTGTCCAGCTCTGTCACCTGAAAGAAGCTTTGTTTTGGCCTTTTATCAATATGACATCATATATATTTTTTGCTATTTCGGAAAGTAGCCATTTCACCGATAGATATCATCGAAATTAAAGGAGTTTAACATCTTAGCACCATCCCTCCAATGCTATTTTGAACATCGATTTTATTTGGATATGCTACTGAATCGACCCTACAGGAAATTTGGAGCCTCGCACTCTCTGTAATGTAAATGTAAAAATATAACTTCGAAAAATTATAGAGGGCGCTACTGAAATTATTTTTGGTGGCTCCGCTGAAAGCATCACTGATGAGAATTTTAAAATATTCGAAACACGTGTCTGGTGCATGGAAATTGGTTTGGAATTTTCTTCAAGAAGGTATAGAGTTGGAACCCTTCGACATTATTGTTCATACGTATGCTTAAAACCCTTGCATGTTTTTTTTTTCTAAGATGTTAGATGCATGTTTAAGTATATCTGTTTTAGAGCACCATAACTATGCGTCTTAAATCGAATCTAGCAAGAATGATAGAGGTTGCGACCCCTCCTTAATATTGTTTGGACCAAAAAATCTTCGACACAGAGAGACGGGATAAAAATATGTAGATCCTCTGGTCTATAAAAGAGGCATTTCAATTTGGGGTAGCACTCGTCGAAATGCGGCAAAAGTCGCCGGCTCGAATTTCCACTGACCCTGTATTTTCTTGGGAATTGCGAAGTAAATTACACTTGAAATATTCACCTCTATTTCTAAATCACCTTCTCAAATCATTCTTATTTGGGAATCCCGCGATTAGTGAATGTTTAAAGTGGAAATTATAACGTTTTTTTCTGCATTATTTCATATAGACATTTGTACCACTGCTGGTGGAACAGGAGTCCCCGAGGGCACATGTAGACAAGTTCGATCAATTTCGGTTGATCGTCTGTCTCTTCAACGCATTCGAAAATTCTGGAACGTAGGTCCTGTAATAATATGGAAGTGTTCCAACTCTATACCTTCTTGGAGAAATTTTCAAACCAATTTTTCTGCACCAGACACGTTTTCGAATATTAAATTCTCATCAGTGTTGCTTGACCTTGATCTCGACTGTGCGAATGCAACTCGCATCTCAGTTCAATTTTACCTTCAGATACATAGATGACGCGTTCTCGATCAATAATCCGAACTTTGCGGATCACCTACATGAAATCTTTCCTTATGAACTAGAGATCTAGGAAACAACAGAGAGTGACAGATCCGCTTCATACTTGGATATATTCCTATCTTTCAACGCAAATGGCCATTTGAACACCTCACTGTATGACAAGCGTGACGATTTCAGCTTCCACATAACTAACTTCCTTTTCATGGGTAGCAACATTCCGTCTTCTCCTGCATATGGTGTGTTTGTTTCTCAACTGATTCGGTACGAATGGGCATGTTTCAAATATAAAGATTTTATCATTAGAGACAGACAGCTTGCAAATACGCACTTATACAGGGTAATGTTACACAACGGCTGAAATCATTATTGAGGAAGTTCTTCGGTCGCTACGGGATGTAATAAAAACATACTAGTATGAGATCCCCCTTTCCAGAATGATCAAGTGACATTCTACATTGTGATTGAATGGCAGCCATCATCACCAAACAAGACATACTTACCTGATATGTTCATCAAAATAAAAAGGAGGGAGGAGATCTCCAACAAGACCCCGTTGCAGCATCAACAGTAAAACACCAAAACACCCGATGCAAAAACACAAAAGACGAGTACAGCACGAGACGGAAAAGAGACGCACGACATGTAAACATCAAACACAAAAGACTACACATAAACCGACGAGACCAATGGGTAACCGGTGCCGACTTTGGACGGCCATCTGTCACGCAAGTAGCAAATGGTGTGGTTATCCTGGATTACGTGCGCACAACCCTCTCACTTCTCAAATTACCCAGAGGTCTCGAAGAACGTACAATTGTGGTGTAAAACAATCTCCTCACTGTAAGATGACATCACACAAACAAGACCGCAAAACGCAGAGCCCCAGAGACACATATGAATATGTAAATGGATATAAAAAGAGGGCATGCGTAATACAGTCCGTGCTCTGCCGGCTGTAGCGAGCTCATGTATGTAATCACCCGAGGAGTCCGACTGACATTCAGAGAGGACAGGTGGTCGGGGCCCTGTCTTCTCTAAAGAGGTTTGGACAGGGCCCGTCATGGAGTCCCGTCGTCACAGTCAGTCAGAGTGCAAGTCTCAAGGATGCGCTTGTACAAGACTGTAGATTGGTCAAGTACCAAGCCTAGTGTCCGTCTGGTGACATTAGGATCATATCCACGGTATAAAAGGCGTTTGATGATTCTGACGCATTTTCGATGGTTATGCTGCCTTCCTTTGATCCTTTTTATTTTGTTTATCATATCACCATAAAAGACAGGTTGTGTAATAACCATAGTAATGTACTCTGTTGCATGTATAGATCCGAATTTTAAAAGAAGTTGACTGTAATTTTTGTAAAATTTCCAGAAAGTCTTAACTAGTTTGTGAAAGCGGAAACCTTGACCTAAAAGTTTTTTGGTAATTTGTAAATTTCTACTGTGAAAATCCAAAATATCAGTACATGCTCTAGCGTACCGGATGAGCTGTGATATGTAAATGCCGTATGACGGTAATCTTGGAACATCACCGTCAAGCCAAGGGAAATTTACTATGTTGAATCCAAAATCATCCCTTTTGTCATATACACTTATATGAATCTTTCCGTTTACAATTTTGATATTTAGGTCCAAAAAGGGTGTTTCTGTATTTGAAAGGTTTGCCTTGTTAAGGGTTAATTCTTTTGGATAAATTTCATTCTTATATAATTCAAAAGCAGGATTGTCAATGGTTAGAATATCATCCAGATACCTAGAAGTATTATTGAAACATTTCAGCTCATCAAATTTTCTTTGCTTTTGAAGATTTTGGATAACTTCTTTTTCATAAGTGTATAAAAATAAATCTGCAACAAGAGGCGCACAGTTAGTACCCATAGGAATTCTTACAACCTGCTTGTATAGATCCTCACCAAATCTAACATAAATATTGTCCAAGAGGAAGGACAAGGCATTACACAGGTCACTACATGTCCATGATTTGTATGATTTGTAGTCTGTCGAGGAAAAGAAACCCTTCGATTCAGATGTACAAATGTAAGTTTTTCGCTCTCGATCAAAACACCATTTAATGAGATTAGATAATCGATCATTAATTTTGTCATGAGGAAGTGTGGTGTACATATTAGAGAAGTCGTTTGAAGAAATCGTATTGGCTTGGAAATTTCCAGATTTCATTTTTTCAATCACATCCCCTGAATTCTTAATAGACCAAAATAAATTTACATCGTTCCTGTTTAGAACCGTTTCACAATATCTAGTTATGTGTTCTTTAATAGCAGTAAGTGCTGACGTCAGATTTCAAGACAAAATTGTAGTGGAGCAGTTACTAGAATTAGCAATAAATCGAAATTTGTAAGGAGACTTGTGCAGTTTCGGTATGCAATATAGTGTTGGGAGATCCAATTTAGAAATAGAGATATTGAATGAAGACAGTTCACTGTTATGCTTGCCTAAAATGTTAGATGCATTTCATTGCTTTTGATATATGTATTAGTAGACGAAAGTTCCGAAATCAAAGTTGATATGTAGTAACGTTTTCAAATGATAATGGTATTGTTGGCTGCTTTATCAGCAGAGAATGTACATCGAGACAATCACCGAATTTGACAGGTTTCCATGGAGCTGTTGCGACGGGTGTTGCAAGCAATCAGGAGACGCTGACTCTCCCCGGGCACCTGGTCTCACTTCGGAATTTTGCTCATTCCGAGGTTCGCAGCCGTTCCTGTGGAAAATCTAATGATTTTGCATTGCCTTCTCGACTATGAGGCTAAATTATTAATGGGTACTTCTGTAATGTTTATTCCAGCGTAGCCACCATAATTCATTTTAATAGCGCCCTCTTATTTCTTTTTTTTGAATTTAGATGTGTACATTTGCTTTACAGAGAGTGTGCGGCTCCGAATTTCATGTAGGGTCGATCATGTAGCATCATATCCAACCCATCCCGTACGTACGTATTTGGATACATTTTGGACATAATTTTTTCATACACTTTGGCTATATTTCATTGTTTAGATTGAGGATCACCGACGAGGGTTAAAGTACCCGATACGTGCATATCTAGTCAATGCTGCAAATTTATCTACACTTAAGGTACATCGCGGCGTTACGGCACGGAAAATTTTGCGAGAAGACATAGCCTGAAAATTTGTCTACATGAAATATAAGATTTGATCAATCTTTGATATAATTTTCATGTAACTATTTCACGAAGTTTTTCGAGATTTTAAGCCTCAAAGACGGCATTGACGTTCTAATTCGAAAATATGCATTTTCTGAGTTAAAATAATTTTAATCTAGAAAATTGACCAAGGAGGGTGAAAAGGGAGATCAAAAATATTGTTGCCATGTTGAGTATTGTATTTCTACGGATTATTGTGTCTCTAAGGGGAAATTTGCAATTTTTATCGCCATTTTGCAACTTATTATTCAAAAATCCGCACTCATTCAAAAGGCAAAACACGGCTTGCTTCATTATCATTTTCTTCATTTAGTTGTGGAGGTCCTTAAAGCCCTTCTTACACGTTAAAGTAGAGAATGAGCTGAATTCGAATATATAAAAACGTGGATAGGTCTTCTCGGCAGATTTTTTGCAATTTAAGATTGAAAATTTGTTTTGCGTAGCTTTGGCGTCAATTTTACTCGCAACGTAAAAGTCACAGCGTGTTCAGATCGCATATGTCAACATGACGTCAAGGAGTATGCGGAATATTTGATTCTCTGTAACGGTCTTCTTTAAAACATCCAGAAAACCTTTTTTTAAAAGATAATTAATCAACAATTACATGGGCTGTATTCGAACTAGACCTTATATCTTAATGTAAAAATAAAATTCTCCGTACATGACATTTTTTTCTTCAAATATTTGAAAACATCATACGGAACAGACGGACGGACATGCTCATTACTATTTAATCCGATATCTATTGGCAGGGTATACAAAAAAATTCCCTCTTGTTTATATGTACATATACTTTATAATATCGGAAAAGGGTTGGGGAGGGGCGGTCCATATAAGATATACATTGTGATTTTCATTTCATGCTCATTTTCTATCATTACGTTCAGCCGCCTCGATTGTCATTATACATGTATATATTATTAAAATGAAATTTCCATTTCTCCGAGTTCAGGAATTCCGCAGTACGGTATCTTTTTTTCCGATAACAAAAAATAAATAAATAAATAAATAAATAAATAAATAAATAAATAAATAAATAAATAAATAAATAAATAAATAAATAAATAAAATGAAAATCCAAACAAACAAACAACTTGCACATATGTAGTCTCTTTGGCAAATTTTTAACACTGACCTTGACTCCTAAGTATGACCTTTTTTTTTGGATTGTTACAGGTTAAAAATAAATATTCTGATCTTTAGTTACTGGAAAATAAATATTCCGGCCGGCCCTGCGTTGAAAATAAATAATCTGACCCGAAAAAATTTGCCACCCCCCCCCCTCAGGATCAAATTGGTCGTACCCTTACAAAACAATTCCGGTTCGCTCTGCTTTCTGATATATATACAAATCTTTGTCTTACGTCATAATCGAACTTTCAGACACTATGTATTCCTAAATTCTTAAAGTAAATCACCGCTTTGCATATAATTTAAAAAGTATTGAGAAGATTAATTTTATTTTATAAGGCAGCCCCTCCTCCTTTTCTGTCGGACACCCCCCCTACCCCGCTTTCCCAGATTGAGCACACTGAGAAACAAGCAAGAAGGAGAGCGAGAAAAAGACTGATCAAAAGTAAAGCCTTCACCAGATCCTATAGAAATTTGGAATTATATTCATTGTACCTTGTGTCAGAACAAAAAAGTAAACGAATTAAAAGCAGATGGGAAAGTTTAAATTTGATTTTTGAAAACTAATCACGACAGCTTTTGAATTTCAATAATTTTTTATCACGATAGAAATATTAAGGATATTAATTATACTCTTGTATAATCCTGAGATGAAACCAAATTATAAACAATACCATTTAACCTTATATATTTCATGCAATGTCTTACATGTATATGCAATATTATGTTATCATTATCTATATAAGATATGTGCATTTTTATGTCAGCATACAAGTTGTGGTGAATAAAAACAATAAAAAAGTAAAGCCTTCTCTGTCCGTCTATATGGTACAATAAAGAAATTGGATAAGGATGGAGGAGGATGGATGAAAGAACATTAATTTCCAACGTAATATTTGAAGAAAAAATTGCATTCATATATCATTCCCTAGAAATAGTCAAAATATAACCAAACATCCCTCAAAGTTTCCGGTTCTCAGTGCAAGCGTGTCTAAATACATTGACTGAATTAAGACACAATGTAAAGTTTATGTTTAAAAATTTCGGCTCGCTACGCTTACTAGAAAATATAAGTATTTAAAAAAAAGCCATTATTTGCGCCCTAACGATTCATGTCGCGCAACGTAACGTGACGTTACGATCAAGTAAGGTTAATGACGTCATAGCGTAGATGTGCACATAAAACAATTCGAGGGTGAAACCTGCGTACACATTTGATTGTGATGAAAGCTTCCCCGCGAGCTACGTTAAGGGGGTCCAGAATAGTATCCGAAAGAACCCCATTGGAAAGCTCTAGATCAATTATGACGTCATAATAGAAACGGCGACATTGGCGCGTTTTTCGCAAGAACGTAACGTAAAAATAAGGGGGAGGGGGTAACAAAATTACTGTTACTTAAAAACTGACGCTCAAATTTCGATAGGAACTTATCGGTGTTTCACTTGACATATGAGAAAAGATAATATCAAGTTTTTACGAAAAATAAATAATAGGATTTCAGATAAACGGACTTAATTATTAAAAATTAGCAACTCAAAGATGTTCTGAAAACAGACATAAATTTATCTCCTTTCGACAATTTCTTTTAAAAGTCTTGGTGATTATTTATAATCTATACATATCCGATTGTCCAAATCATGTCTAAATGAAAAATACAGAACTTGTTAATATTCTGCCTCTACAGAAGATTTGTAACTGTTTTTCATTACCTAAAGTGTGTTAATTTAAATGTCACATTTACGGCCCATTTTGGAGCTTTCAATGGGTATATATGTACTTTCGTATCTTCAAAACTAACGGTAAAAAATTGATGAAACTTTGCATGTAGAAAAAGTATGTTTCAAGTATTAACATATTAACATTGCTGCATAAAAATTCCCTGCAGGGTAAAATCAGGGAATTTGAAAATTTTATTGGTCAGGAAATTTGATTGGGGGGGGGGGGTTAAAAATGTAATTGCAGTGGTTAGTCAAGTCTTAAGGACTCAAGTCTATGAAAGCTTTTCATTTTAAAAAAATCATTGTAAAAGTCTTTTTATTAACATGTTTATGGACCTTTTTGGTAATAGGCTTTGTAAAAGCTTAAATGGGTTATCCTTGAATATAAATGAATGTTATTTGGTGAAATAATTTTAATTTCATTATCAAGCATAAATTTATCGTCTCAGACTTTCAATAAGAACAGAGAGATCTAAACCAAAGGTTACATTTCAATCGACTACCATCTTATATTTACTTGTTTTCCCATGTATTAATTATAATATCTTTATCTATCAATTTGCTCATATGAATATATCTTTATAGAATAATTGTCTTTTGGAATGTGATTATACTGTGATAACCTACAATGGATCCAGGAATTATGAGAAACATAATTCCTGGATCCATTGTAGGTTATCACAGTATACTCACATTCTAAAAGGCAGTTATTATATCTATTTACATTCCAGTTTTTCACGCTTAAATGACGTTGAAATGCGAATAAAACTCTGTTGCTAAGGCTCTGTTACTACGTACCGTCAAAGTTCAAATCAATCTAAGTTACTATGACGTCATAGTTCAAACCACGCCACCGCGGTTATACTCCTATAATTACAGTGTAGATTCTATACAAATGAATGGGCATATGTTAATATTTTGTTTTAATTGTGATGTTCATGTACTGTTTACTTGGTTTAGGCTGTGACCTGGTTTTATCTGAATAGTTCATATTATACAATTATTGACTGGGAATTCGGGCAGTATATGATTTGTTGGACCTGAAGATACAATATTGCCCGATACCGAAGGAATTACTGCCGATTTTGCTTATTTCTGATTGGTGGAGACGCTGTTTGATAGAGTGTACCTCCGAGTGAGTTGACCGCTAACGGCCTGAAGCGGTCTATTCGGGGTATGCGCGTGCGGTACAAGCGCGTGCGTTGATTTTTGTTTTGTTAGATCTTTGACTTCGCGTATCATTGCAATGTAAATGTTAATCAAATCCTGATAACTTAATAAAGCAGTTATTGACTTTTGATTTCGGTCTACTCGTAATACAGACCTGGTCAGGCATTGGTTAACCTCGGCCTTCGGCCCCGGTCAACCAATACCTGACCAGGTCTGTATAGTCACGAGTAGACCGAAATCAAAAGTTAATAATTGTATAATATTGCCCGAATTCCCAGTCAATAATTGTTTTGTTATACCTTACATCAATACTGCAGCAACGAACCAATTAACCCGGCATGTTTACGTTCATTTTCGTCTGTAAGAGAAAGAGCTAATAGCGTCATCAATGACGTGACGTCACAAACGATTTACCGTTTATCGATCAATCTTTTTTTAACTATTGCCCTAGGGCCAATAGTAGCGTAAATATATTGACTGCTTGGTCAAATATTCGAGTTTGTTATACCCTTGTCAGTATCTCTATATAAAAATCCCATAGGATAAATGCCTATAAATTTGAATATTTGACCAAGCGGTCAATATTTACATCAATATTGGCCCTAGGGCAATATTTAAAAAAATATTGACCGATAAACGGTACATCGTTTGTGACGTCACGTCATTGATGACGCTATAAGCTCTACCTTTTTTTACGCGCTCTTTCTCTTATAGAAGACAATGAACGTAAACATGCCGGGCTTATCGGTTTGTTGCTGCAGAATTGATGTAAGGTATAACAAAACAATTATTGCCTTCGGCCTCGGGCAATATTTTATCTTCAGGTCCAACAAATCATATATTGCCCTCATTCCCAGTCAATAATTGTATATTATAGACATTTTTCCAATGGAGATTTTATATTGAGATACTGGTAAGGGTATAACAACATATTTTATGTAGTCATTGTACTGGGGTATTTTTTAAACAGCAATTCACGGTGAGAGACCATAAAGATCAGTACTTTATGAAAGTATATGTATATGAAAAAAATTACTTGATATGAACATGGGCTGAAATGTAACAAATAGTGGTGTCCAGCTTTAAAGAAACCAAAGAACAGGATAAATATTTTGATTTTTAGTAATATCAATTGTAAAATCATATTTTACTACTGGATATTGAATACTTTACGGGAACCAGGTGTGATGAATAAATTTCACATAATCCATATCGATTTTTCATTCCTGAATTTCTAGTGGCAAGAGTTAAAGAAATGTCAAATTAGTCAGTCCGCGAACTTTTCGGACAATACGGTGAAAAATGAATCGTGACATGTACTTGAATGATTAACGTCTTCTAATTCATTAGCATCATTTTAGAGCAGATAAATTTACAGCATGGACCAGAATATATCGTAAATAGTAGATTAACTATCTACTTCTCTGGATCCACCATGCAAATGCACATTTAGACGCTACAATTTTCATCGTTTCATCACTTTGAAAGCAAAAGTAACATGTCTTTGTATTGCTGATATGCTCCCGTGTGTTACTTACACTCATAACTGAGCTGAGATGGCATCAAATATCGCCTACATTCGATATTTTCATACGACGGCGCCACTCAAACACCTGCATCTTTGTACTTTCTATGCCTCCCGGTAGGGGCGATGTGAAATACGTAACATCCTTTTCCGTTCGGAACTAAAATTTTCCTTGCTAAAAGATAAAATCCAGAATATCACGAAAGAAGTTAGCGATCCCTCTGGATATACGTCTATGATAATTTAGACTATTCGACTCGAATCGTCTCTGACCACTACGACTCGCGATTCGAGTCGGAGCTAGGAATCGCGATAATCGGTGCACCGCAGTGAATCGTTGCAGCTCTTATATTTTCATATCTATCAAAGCTTTAACAGCAGCACTGCATTATTATTTGTAAATTATTCGAAAATGTCGTGAATGAATTTAGTGAATGAACTTCCTCAGTGACCAACTAACATCGTCATTGAGGAAGTTCTACGGTCGATATGGGGAACTCGTCATACACTATGATGTCCCACTCTCCAGAATGGTGGATGATATTCTGTCATAGACCATTTGAACCATCCAACCAAAGATTGTACTCTATGTCTTCCGAAATGGAGTAACCGGATGTGACATTTCTACCGAATTGAAGCGGCGGGTGTTGCATGCAAGCAGGAGATGCTTACTCTTCCTGGGCACCTGGTCTCACTCCCATATCGGGAGTTCGCTTCTTTTCATATGGTGGAGGTTTTTGTTTGTTTGCTTTGGTTCCTGTTTTATCCTGATTTTGTATGCCTTCGGTTTCTGATTTTCTGAATTATCGATTTTGTGCTGCATACAGAGATATGGTCATTATCCATATTTGTCATTAGACATGATCTCTTTCTTTAAATATGCTTGCATTGAATGTTATTTTTTCATACTGTTGTGTAGAAATATTTCCACCAAACCTATATATACTTAAAAGACCAATAATATACAGTTTAGGTATACCATTGAGGGAGTTAGCACGACTCTGGTTTCCCGATACTAGACCTATTTCCCCGAGGCGAAGCAGAGGGAAATAGGTGTAGTCGAGGGAAACAAGAATCGTGCTAACTCCCTCAAGGTTTTTTGATACCATCACTAGCGTCACGCGCTGAAGCTCTGCCCAGTTTTTCTGAAGCTCCGCCCCATTTCGAAGCTATTTCCCTAGGAAAATAGTCTTCCTAACTAACGCACCCTTTGCAAGGAAATCGTCTTATATAGCAAATTACAGCTAGTTTTTAAGCGTATCGCTTTATATAGGAAAAAATAAGTTGAGGTATAATAATGTGATATAAAACCTTTACTCCAAAGACAAACACTATAGCATACTATAACATGTATTACAGGGTTTGTTCATGTCATACTTCCTACTCATAGTAGGTATGTAACTTTCGGCCTCACTCCTCATATTTTTACACACCTACATCTACACGGTAGCATATCACGGGATTTACTAATAATATCTTGAACGGGGATCCCCTTCGATAAGAAAGGGTAAATAATGCAAACTCTCCTTTAAATGTATTATTTTTGTCATATAATATTTCTATTTTTTACGTGTTATGATATGATGCACGTAAATAATCAAAATTTTCTGTTTGAAAGTTTCTGAACATATAATACCTCTATTCCTGACGATAAACATGTTCCTATTCCTACATATAATTTCTACTTTGAAGATTTAATTGATCCATTTCATTATTGAACCATTCCTGAAAATTATTTTACCACATATGTTTTTATAGTATACCTTGATCTAGAAAGATAATCAAACAATTTAATACTTCCAAATCAGCCAGGTAAAGAGAGAACTTGGAAAACATGTACTGTTTGGGCACTTAATCAATTTTACATCAAAAATCATATTGCCATTTCGGAAACTTCTCATTCCATCCAAAGAATCATCGTAATTAAAGGAGTTTAAAATTCTAGCACCATCTCTCCCTCCAATGCTTTTTTGGTCTGTGCTACTGAATCGACCCTTTATGTAATTATGCGCTGCGCACTCTTTGTTAAAGAGTTACACAATTTTTTTTTCAAAAAACAAAAACAAACTAGAGAGTGCTACTAAGAAGATTCGGCTGTGCCTTAAAATCATTTTGGCAATAAGTACCAATGACGATGATTTACTATCCAAAACACATGTCTAATGCATTAAAATTGGTTTGAAATTTTCTTCAAGCAGGTAACGAGTTCAGACACTTCTATTTTCTCAAAGAGTACGTATCTATATTTCTTAAATTAGATTAGAGGGACCATATTATATATGTGTACATATCTGAATCATTTTGGATTAACGATTATGTACAACTTATGCCAAATCATATACTATAAGACTCTTTCATGGTCTTCTATGAAAGATACATTGGTTCCACCCGAGGGGTCTCAAAATCATGTAAAACCCGAGGCTTGCCGAGGGTTTTGCAAAATTTTGAGACCCCGAGGGTGGAAACGATGTATCTTTCATAGAAGAACATGAAAGAGTATTTTTCTCTCATATCTTAGGGTCAAAACAAAACTGAAAGAAAAGGGACGAAATTTGAAAAAATGTCAAGTTGATCTAATCGCAATAAAATTGCGATATTCGAATTCAGCGCCCCCGAAAATGGTTTATTCTATAAGAATAAACTACGAATATTAGGCTTTTCAAAATATAACGCAAGAGTACATTGAAAAACGCTCTTAAGGATGCTTTCTTCTGAGATCTCGATTTCAAAAGCATCAAACTTTTTTTCTAACCATTATATTTCAATAGTACTTGACCCGATAAGTAATAAAACAAACAGAAAAGGATACCAAGATATGGACTTTATGTCAGATATTTGCCATCAATGATACCCATCTTCAACCATCCAAGAATATTGTGGTGAAATTGAAAATTGGCGAAATATTACTCATAAAATCTAAAATATATATATTCTTACGGAATTGTTGAATTGGATTACTCAAATATATTAGAATACATTACTTTACTACTGTTGAATACAATTTTATGACATAAGATGTAACGGAATGAAATTTTTAGCAAATTCTTACCTCATATGGCAATTTTTAAAGTAACGTAAGAAACAGATTTTTGGCACTAAAATGCTGATAAAAAATGTAAATCATTTAATTTCCATTGTCATTTTCAAGAAACGAAGATTCTGATTGGCTGAGAAATTTTGTTGATACATCGATCAACACAATTTTTCACGGAAGTCTATTTATAGCACTATTTTTAGAACTGGGGGTTCCCTCAAACACGAATGAACTCGTTGCTGAAAATACTATTTGTAGATGTTTGCTTATCATTTCAAGGGTACCATTTCTTTTCTACTTACTCAAAAATAAACAGTGCATGTAGAATTTGCTCAATCTAGTCCTTATTCCAAAGATATAGAGAGACGACCGTTCGCTGTTTGAATCATGGCGGCTGCCATAACTTGTTTTGGCCGACGTGTCACTGCGAAACCTTCCGACTTACGAAATATAGTGCGGTGATTGATTGATTTTAGATCCAAGAAAACAGTCTGTTTTCCATAATTAAATGATAAGGAATGAATCTTATATTTTTTCTGTTGATGCAGGTATCACCCGAAAAATTGGACAGAAAACTTTTGCATCAACGCGCTACGCGCATTGATGCAGTTTTCTGTCCAATTTTTCGGGTGATACCTGCATCAACAGAAAAAATATAAGATTCATTTCTTAATTCCATCAAACTTTTTTAAAAACTTCACATAGTGTATCTAGGGACATTATAGCATGTTTTTATGAAAGAAAAAGTAGGGGTTGTTATGCATTGGGAAAAAGTTTTGGTCCATTTTGCTACCCTACCCCCCTTCTTTCAAAATGATACAGGAAATAGAAAAAAAACACCATATTGCTAACAGTACGTACAGGTTTTATTGATTATGTTTGGTTTTATATAGCTGTTCCATGTACTTTCATGTGAATATTTATATAAATTCTAATAATCTGACACTAAACATATTTTTTTGCATAGCTAGGGGAAAGGAGGGGGGTTCAGCCCCCCCCCCCCCCCCCCCCCGTCTTGAACTCAACGAAACAATTTTTTTGCATATTAATTGAAAAAAAAATCCACAAACATGGCAGATATTTCACACGTAAATTAATTGTTAACAGACCTTTCATTATGGACCTTGACTTTTGATGTAATGACCTTGACCTTTGAGATTGACCTATTTTTAACAAACCCGGCAATATCTCGCTACTGTATAATTCTTCACTTTTTCTACAAAAACCTATACACAGCGCGCGGCGCTGTCTTCTGACTATTTTTCTTTTTCTTTTTTCTTTGTCTGTTTTGTTCTTTCCCGTGTTTAATGTACAATGTAAATATCCAGTTAAAGTATACCATTGAGGGAGTTAGCACGATTCTGGTTCCCCGAGACCAGACCTATTTCCCGAGGCGGAGACCAGACCTATTTCCCGAGGCGAAGCCGAGGGAAAAAGGTCTGGTCGAGGGGAACCAGAATCGTGCTAACTCCCTCAATGGTATAGTTTAACTGTTTTATTATACCGAAACAAACATTATACTGAAACAAACATACAGAAACAAACATTATACTGAAACATACATATTTCTTAGGTTCACAGGGTTCAAATGGAAATTCTAATGATTTTGCCTTGCCTTCTCTACTGAATAACTGAGTAAGGGAAAATATTGATTTTTGATGATGAAATAAACAGAAACATCATTTATCATACTCAAACATGTTTAAGTTTTGATTGTTTTATTTTATTGCGGATTAATTTATGTGCTAAGCGGATAGGAGGCGGATTACTCTGCTCGCGTATTGATAGCGTCATCCGATCAACCTTCAACCTTCAACGGCGCTGATTGGCTGATACTGACACACCACCAAAGAAGCTCCGCCCAATTTTGAAACTAACTCCGTAGGGAAATAGTCTTCTCAACTAACGCACCCCTTTGCAGGGAAATAGTCTTATCAGGCGATTTTCAGTGATTTAGTTAAATTTAATGAGTCTCTTTTTATATAGGAAAAAATCAGTAGAGGTATAATAACAGCAAATACAGAACAAGGATACGTATGTAGACGAGGGAACTCTCCGACCGCAGAATATATTCGATAACCTAAGACAATAAAAAAAAGTATGATTGTTTCTGAATTTTTAAATCCACATTCAACGTTATCGATAAATATGTTTAAAGAACATGTAGATGTAATATACCCTCTCTCTCTCTCTCACACACACACACACCATGACACACGTTTACTTTGTCGGAAGACGCTGTACGCCGTGCAAGTTTATTTTTATCTTTCAACGCATTTTTTTTTCTTTAATTTACGGACCCCCTCCCCCCCCCAACCGGATTGTCAATATTTTTGTTTCGGTCCATGGGGTTACATGATTCGGATTTTCTTTTCTTTTTTTTTTTTTTTTGGATGAAAAATGCGTGCCTTATTTTTTCTTTTATAAAGTCTTCCTCTCTTATGACGCATGTCAGCCGTGAAATGCCCGTACGTCTTCAATGCGACAGTCGCACGAAAAAAAAGTCTGTTATCTAACACTACGAACTCTTTTAAAATATTTCGTGCCGCAGTCTTACGGCGGTCTCGAACAGTTATGGTGCAGCCGTACGGCGTGCAGGATCGCAGAGACCGTATGGCTGCGGCAAGTCTGATGTGAAAGGGCCTTATTTAAGTTTTCCTTTAAAAGATTAATTATTTGTCGGAAAAAAATGTATGAAATAAGATGATAGCTGATGATTTTGTTATCGATATGTACCCTTACTAATGTAAAGTCCCTGTATTGCATCTATTTTCAAATAAATGACAGAATTTATGAAATTGGATCATGTAAACAGGAAAATTTAGAATTGTCTGATAGAGTTCAAAGTTTCAAATTTTTTGCAGACATAATGCTGCTAAAAGAAATAAAGGAAATAGATTAGAAAAAAGAATAAAGATAAAGCGGAAGAAATAAAAAAAGTACATGGCGATTTATTATTATTATATTTTTTTTAATAAATAGAAATCCAGAGACGAATCACCATTAATGCATGTTTCTTTGACACAATGACAGTACAGAGTTCAATTACTGGTAAAGTTCTATTTTCCATTTTTCGGTGTATTTTACTTGCTTTTGTTGTGTCTCTGATTTGTTTCATACTGAAAATACAAATCTTTTTCTTAAAAGAATTGCTTTTATTGAATTAATCTTCTCAATTGATGTAATTTAAAGGCAAATATAAGTAATCAAACATTACATCCCTTTCCTGCAGCGTTATTTATCTGTTTTATTCATGGCGGGAAGACGAACGTCATTTTTGCTGCATGACGTCATAGATTCTCGAAGTGACGTAATGTTATTTGAACAAGGTTGTTTTAAAGCAAAAAGATAACATAAAATGTTTATACTTATGAAAATAACAAATATATCCTCAAACAACTCCATTTAACCATGCTATTAAATTTGATGCAGTGAACAGAAAAAACAAATGTCGTACATCTTTCTTTTACGACATTAGGAGTTATCTCCCGTCGTCTAGAACGTTTTCTGTTCAGCTCGCCAGGAGAAAGAATCCTTAAAATCGAAGTTTTATAGCGATGTCGCCGCTAGCTTGTTTGTTTTGCGGGCTGAAATCATGACGTCACAATAGCGTAAACAATCTAAACAATAGCGTCACGTGATATGTGATACAGCTGTCACATGATATGTGATACAGAAGTAGCTCAAGTAGCTGTATTTCATGGGCCTACTCTGTAACACATACGCGGGTATGAGAGAAAACAATATATATGTAAATATTTTTCTCTCATACCCGCGTATGTGTTACAGAGTAGGCCCATGAAATACAGCTACGTGAGCTACTTCTGTATCACATATCATGTGACAGCTGTATCACATATCACATGACGCTATTGTTTAGATTGTTTACGCTATTGTGACGTCATGATTTCAGCCCGCAAAACAAACAAGCTAGCGGCGACATCGCTATAAAACTTCGATTTTAAGAGCGTTTTTCAATGTACTCTTGCGTTATATTTTGAAAAGCCTAATATTCGTAGTTTATTCTTATAGAATAACCCATTTTCGGGGGCGCTGAATTCGAATATCGCAATTTTATTGCTATTAGATCAACTTGACATTTTTTTTCAAATTTCGTCCCTTTTCTTTCAGTTTTGTTTTGACCCTAAGATATGAGAGAAAAATACTCTTTCATGTTCTTCTATGAAAGATAAATCGTTTCCACCCTCGGGGTCTCAAAATTTTGCAAAACCCTCGGCAAGCCTCGGGTTTTACATGATTTTGAGACCCCTCGGGTGGAACCGATGTATCTTTCATAGAAGATCATGAAAGAGTCTTATAATAATCTACAAAAGTTTGATGAAAAAAAGCATGGTCTCCCCTCAAACAATTTCACACAGGACAGAGATTTTCATATTTCTCACATATATCTGGTTAGGCTCTACATATAATTCATTCTGTATATACGCAGGCGAGACACTGGACATATTGAAAAAAAAGTAATCTTTCAAATATCTGATCTTTACCATTATGCAATATATATGTATTTTCAATTGCCTCAAATTTACCTGAAAATTGAGTAACAGTGATGTCATTATGACTTTTTTTTTTTTTTTCGTTACATGCAAAATACATGACTTCGAATTATTTCTGATATGTCATTTAATACATAAAATAATTCATGAAAAATCAATGCTAAGTGAAAAATGAAATTTTCTTCTATGAGGTAAAGAAAAAACATAGCTTCTATGGGATTTTCACATTAGTAAATATCAATTTCTCGAAAAAGCTTTCGACGTTTATTATTTTACACTCAAAAAGATCATTTACAACCTAAAATGCTCTTGAATTTGTCTCGGAATTTCGGAAAATTCAGACCATAGATTATGAAATTGATTGAATGATTAACAATCAGAAGCATTTGAAACACATTCACAGCAACTCTTTTCCAGGGTGCAAAAGAACTTCCCGAAAGGGCTTGAAACACAGCAAACAGGTCCATCGGACCACATAACAAAATGAAGGAGCACGTGATCCAAAAGAGTGTTCGATTGATCTTTGAATCACGTGCCTTCCTTGCTTCATTTTGGGCCATTTTCTTTGAGGATTTAGCAAGACTCTTGACTATAACAATGTTACTTATGCAGACTAGTATCAACGGCATGACATCAAATCCAATTCTAATAAAGATTCGTCTAGGCAAGGAACGTCCAGCGAGATATGTAATTACAAATGCCTCATATGCAACGGGACCTAACTTTCCACTGAGGTCTTTGGATCCGAAAACAGACTGATAATCTAAGTACTCTATGGTCATGTGGTAAGCAACGTAAAGAAAGAAAACAGAATGTGTAACAATCACTATACCAACTGCTTTCTTTTTGCTCACGATATCTTTTGTTGGGAATAGAATGACAAAACTGCGGCAGACGGCAAGAAGTACAACGTTAATTTTCCCCAGCTTTGATACTATATCAAGCAGATTGTGTGCCATATAACCTGTTACTTTAGCCGATATCTCCTGAATGAAGAGAGGAAATTGGGCATGTCCACAATACAGAAAGCTTTTTACCATTGTAAGAAAACAAACTGAAAGATCGGCACCTCCAATTGCCAAAAGAAATATTTCGGTTTGTGTTTTCTTATCTTCCTTGCTAATGACCAACAAAGATAATAGGTTACCGATGAATCCTATCAGAGCCAGGACGGGAGCTACTGCACAGTAAATGATTGTTGTAGACAAAATCAAAGATTCTGAATCCAACTGACTCTGGCTTGTACTGATTGTTTGTGACAAGTTTCTACAGATAGTGATGTTGTTTTGTTCATAGCTGATGTTGTCTGCCATGGATATCATACAATCAGGTGAACTCAAATTCCTTAATCCGTGCGTGACGTTCCAAACTGTTACTTCGGTAGTCATATCCATTATTGTCTTTTTAACCTACAAAATTTAAAAAAAAATGCAATACGACATAAATATCTAATTTTGAATCAATTGAAAATATATTAAGCAAATAAAACAACAATAGGCCAAAGGGGGCAACATCGCTCACCTAAGGTGCATACAAAAGGGCTGATAGTGGCCAATGTGGTAGCGGCTTTGAGTATCTGCTACCACTAAGGTTTCAAAACATTCTGTGCAGCAATTATGGAGGAGATGTTGAAAATGTGTCGGCCTTTCTTTAGTGGCAGACTGGCTCGAATGACACATACTTGGAAGAGGACCTTAAGTAATTGCTCTCTGTCGAGTTTCGTGAAATTCGGTGCAGCAGTTGCATAGGAGATTTCGAAAATGAGGCAACAAATCATAGCCATTGGTGGCTATATTGGTTGACCGATAGGCACGAAAAACACAATCTTGACAGAAGACTTTAACTACTGTAAATTGGTTTTTATTCGTCATATACCAATTTTCGTCATTTTCGTAAGTGCCTTCCTTGACGAAATTACGTACAGACGAATATAAATACTCTTGACAAAAAATAAATTGTGGGAAGGAAAAATTGAATCAGTCTCTTGATAAACTTTAATATAAACCGGGAGCACCGAAGAGGGGGGTTGAAGAAGCGGAAGGTTCCAACTTTCAAGACATAATACGACACCCAAAGTTGCATATAATGTACTTCTAACTACTAAATAATATGTTTTCACAGCAAGGTAGGTGTCTGTAATTGTTTGTTTACCGATAATTGTTAAACAATGAAATCAAACACATATAGCGGATTTGAAAATTTGACGGCGGATCTAAATGTTAAGTTGGCATTTGAACATACGAATTTACATTTTAGGGATTTTTGGATGACGAATTTACGTACTGACGAAATGGTCATTTTAAACGAATTGACGAAAATTGGTACTGACGAAAATAAAGCAATTTACAGTACTTGCTTTCTGTAAGGTGTCGTGAAATTCTTTGTTTACGGAGTAGATGTTGAGAATGTACGTAACATCCAATCAGAGTCCTTGGTGACCATATTACAGAAAAATGGTAGATGGCCTTGAATATTTGCTTCCTGTAAAAGAAAGGCGGGGATCTTCAGCCAAATTTGGTTTCAGTACCCAGAGCAAAACACTAAAAACACCTGATGCAAAAACACAGAGTAGACAAGTGGAATATCTTAGCTATAGCCAGTCACGTGATTATGAAGCATCTTATCTGTATGCATGCCCACGTGCTGGTCAGTCTGCCAGCTAGCGTGCACCTCTGTGCAACTCATAGTACCATGTATATATGTAAATAAATATGCAACTTAGAATTCAGCCTAGTGATCTTTTCAAGCAAATCATGACTTTATATTGTCTGTGATAATATTACATTTGGCGACACTACTTCATTTATTTTTAGATTACTTTATTACATTTATATTTTAATCATCAGTCATGATATTTTTTTAATCTATAAAGAAAAGGAGGAATGTAATATCTTAGCTATAGCCAGTCACGTGATTATGAAGCATCTTATCTGTATGCATGCCCATGTGCTGGTCAGTCTGCCAGCTAGTGTGTACCTCTGTGTAACTCATAGTACCATGTATATAATTATGTACATAAATATGGAACCTAGAGTTCAGCCTAGTGATCTTTTCAAGCAAATCATGACTTTATATTGTCCGTGACAATATTACAACAAGCACAACAAAAAGGTAAAGGGTAAAGGTATAGAGTTTATAGTCTCGTTTGCCTAAGCCTCACGCTACTTCTACAATCACCTCCCTGGCGAGACCTGTACAATCCAGTGCATTCTTAACTCCCTTGGGAGTATACAAGCAGAGCTGCCGTTTAGGCGCTAATGCTTTTCATTCACATTACAAGTTCATCTCATGAATGTGCCAGGTACCCGATTTAATCCTTGATGGAGAGAGTGCTACGTAGTGTAAAGTAACTTGCCCAAGGTTACAATGGTTTGAAATGATCGGCGACGGTGATATTCGAACCCACGACCTATGGATGGCAGTCCGCCGCGATAACCACTACGCTACCAGCAACATGAGACGTAATAATTACATAGGACATAGAAACACCAAACATAAAAGATGACATAGAAACCAACGAGACTAATGGGCAATCGGTGCCAATTTAGGACGGCCCGTCTTCCACGCAATAAGGAAATGGTGTACATGCATTTATCCGGATTATGATATTATTCAAATTTCGTCTCTTATCTTTCAGTTTTGACTTTGACCATTGGATATGAGAGAAAAATACTCTTTCATAGTCTTCTATGAAAGAAACATCGTTTCCACCCTCGGGGTGTCAAAATTTTTTAAAACTCGGTATTCCTCGGGTTTTACATGGTTTTGAGACCCCTCGGGTAGAACCGGTGTATCTTTCATAGAAAACCAAAAAAGAGTTTTATAATACTGGTACACTATAATCATTTGTGATCTACTTGCACGGATAATATTATACCTATTCGCAATATGAGTGGTCGACAGTTACAAAATCCCCAAATATTCATCTAGGTTATACGGAATCTGTACCTAGGTAGGCTGAAGAGCCAGAAAACCCGAAGTCATTATTTCCGTATCAATGCATTTTCTTCCGAAAGATTTGTCTTTTTTCAACGATATGTCCTACAGAGTAGAAACAACGAATCTTTCTAACATCTGAATCAAAGGGTGTCTTTTCCACTACAGAATACAAATCATGGATATGTAGTGGCCTGTGTATTGCCTTGTCCTTCCTATCGGACAACATTGATGTAAGATTTGGTGAGAATCTCTACAAGCAGGTTGTAGGAATCCTTATTGGTACTAGTTGTGCGACTCTTGAAAAAAAAATTATCCAAAATTAATCTTCAAAAGTAAAGAATACACGATGATGTTGCATTGGTACTTCTAGGTAACTGGATGATATCCTTACTATCGACAAACCTGTTTTTGAAAAGTATAAAAATATTATCTATCCATAAGGCAAACGTTACAGAGAAACACCATTTTTGGAACTAAATATTAAAATTGTTAATGGAAAGATTCACACAAGTGTGTATAACAAAAGAGATGATTTTGGATTCAACATTGTAAATTTTCCCTGGCTTGACGGTGACGTTCCTAGAATACCGCCATACGGTATCTATATTTCACAGCTCATCCGTCATACTAGAGCATGTACCGATGTTTTCGATTTTCATAGTAGAAATTTACAAATTACGAAGAAAAATTTAGGTCGACGTTGTCGCTTTCACAAACAAGACTTTCTGGGAATTTTACAAAAAAATATTGTCAACTTCAGTCTTTTGAAATTCGGACACATACTAGCAAGTATATTACTTTGGGTATTTCACGACCTGTATTTTATGGTGCCATAATTAACAAAATCAGAAGGATCAAAGGAAGACAGAATTACTATCGTAATTTATTGTGTTAGAATCATCAAACGCTTTTTGTACCGTTGATGTAATCCTTCTTTCACCAGACGGTCATTTGGCTTGGTACTTGACCAAACAACAGCCTTGTAAGAGCGCATTCTTAAGAATTGCACTCTCACTGACTGTGACGACAGAACTCCATTACGGCCCTGCCCAAACCTCTTTAGAGAAGACAGGGCCCCGATCACCTGTCCTCTCTGAATTTCAGTCGAATTCCTCGGGTGATAACATAAATGAGCTCGCTACAGCCGGCAGAGGACGGACCGTATTTCGTAGGCATTGTGTTTTTATATCTATTTACATATCCATCTGTGTGTTTTTGGGCTCTGCGTTCTGCATGGTCATCTTACAGTGAGGATGTTATTTTACCGTGTGGAGCTCGTAAAAAAGTTCCCCGCGAGTGGTTTGACAGTAAGTGTTTTGATTATGCTTCCCTGAAATTGTCGCCATAGCACTTTCAATATAGACATAACGTCAGACAGTGCATGAATTTTGCATATTTTCATTTCCATGCTTCATAAACATCGACGGCGGGTGCGGCTAGCCAACAGGGGATGCTTACTCCTCCCGGGCACCTGGTCCCACCTCTAGCTTGCTAGGGGTCCGGCGATGTTTAATTTTGTGCTCTATTGTGGGCGCTGTTGAGATTTTTGTCAGGATCTTCTTTAACTCATTTACACCACAACCGTACGTTCTTCGAGATCTTTTGGTAGTAGGAAAAGTGGGAGGGTTGTGCGCACATAATCCGGATAACCACACTGTATGTAACTGTCGTAGTAGATGGCCGCTGTAAGTGGGCATCGATTGCCCATTGGTATCGTTAGTTTATGTGTAGTCATTTGTGTTTGATGTGTCTATGTGATTTGGCATTCCTTGTATCATTTTTTACTCTTTCTTAACGTGTCTGCTTTGTGTTTTTGCAAGGGGTGTTTTGGGGCTTTGCTGTTGTTACTGCAACTGGGTGTTGTTGGAGATCCCCTCATTTATTTTCTGTTAAATGTTAATTTTCTATATAATCTATATATAATCTATATATCATTTAGTCCTCTCAGAAATTAAGAAGATACGCTATTCAATTTGAAGTCGCTTAACATTTATACCACTTGGTAAGTGTCACTGCTGGTGGACCAGGAGTCACCGAGTGCACATGTAACCAAGTTCGATCAATTTCGGTTGATCGTTTCTTCAACGCATTCCAAAATTTCTTGAAATTTCTAGAACGTGGGTAATGAAGCATTATATCCCATCCATCTTGCGTCGTCTTTCTTTACGTTTTTAGACATTGTTACTTTCACACTTTTTGGCATATTACATTGTTTAGATTTGAGGATCACTGACGAGGGTTAAATACCCGAAACGTGCATATCTGGTCCATGCTGCCAATTTATCTGTTCTTAAATGATGCTATTCAATTTGCATCATGATGAACAGAAAAAACATTGTTGAAAAATATCCAGCACAAAGAGCTCTTTCAAAACCGTGAAAAAGCTATGGGGAACATATGTTACCATGGCAACCATTTTTTATTATTTTTATAAAACAGTAATTATTAATCCCAGGAAGTTCAAATTCAATATATATCAATAAAGATCAAGTAAGCCTCTATCAAAATACAATAAAAAAGTTTCAAATAATTAATGATTGCTATAGTTATTTGGCGATACATTAAAAAAATAAGCATTTTTGTTTGTTTGTTTGTTTGTTTGTTTGTTTGTTTGTTTTTTTTTTCGAAGCCTTTTCCTTTAAAAAACGAAACAAGCTTACATAACCTTTTTACATATACGTTAAAGCAAAGTCTTAAACGTATCCAAGGACTCAAAGTGTGCCTATGTGCAATTTTACACAATCGTTCCCATAGCAACGGGCTATTTCCTGAATATTTTTTCTTAATTCTTTCATGTAATGAAAGATGTACTTGAATACATTAATTAATTTTCATCACTTTGAATTAAAATTCAATGACCTAGTAAAAAAAGGACTCTAAATATTGTCCAAAATTATTTTCGTTTGTGCGATTTGAGGCCATGTTGCCAAAGCAACGAAGAGAAACTCTGTCCCAATGCGAATGCAATATGTTTTATTTGCATAACAAAATCAAAAATGTTAGTAATTTATCATTGAATTTTGAAAAAATGCCAAAAACACTATTTTGATAGGGTACCTGTGTTATTGCTATGGAAACATATAGATAAGACCATAAACCCAACACTATTATTACTTAACTTGAAAGAGCAATGATAGGGTACTGATAATTCATCAGTGTTTGTTTAAGATTATGCTGCATAAATGATGTATGAGACTTCAAAAACGCCCAGAAATGCGTTTTTTTCCAATATTAAAAGTCCGTTTCCATGGCAACCGGATGTGATATGAAGGAAACTTTTAACAAATTTTTACTTTTGGGTCATGCGCAACCTTATGTACAAATTTTATCAAAATAAGAGACATGGCGTGCCATGAGTCCTTCATAAAAGTGCAAATGCTTACAGAGAATAGCTATTTAAAATTAGCATAGGGGCCACCATGGCGTGTGAAATGTTGCAATATTCATAAAATAGAATATTTGTTCTCAAAAATAAAAATACTGGTTCATAAAATACAAATATCTGTTCATTAAATTCTATATTCATAAGAACTAAATATACATTCAAAACTGAAATATATGTTCATAAATCATAAATATCAATTCATAAATGTAGATATATGTTCATAAAACAATTTTTTTTTTAGCTCACCTGAGCCAAAGGCTCAAAGTGAGCTATTGTCATACCGGATTGTCCGTCGTCCGTCCGTCCGTCCGTCCGTCCGTTAACTTTTCACATTTTCATCTTCTCCTCTGAAACCGCTTGGAGGATTTTGATGAAACTTGGTATGCATGAAGTACTAAAGGTCCTCTACCAAGTTTGTTCATTTCGGCTCGATCCCTTTAGGGGTGGATCAATGGCGGTTTCAAATAGGCCCCGGAGGGTACCCCTCTTCAAAAATCTTCTTCTCCAGTTCCACTGAATGGATTGAAAAACTAATTGTATCTATGTGATCTAGAAGGATGTATGATTCAAGTTTGTTCATTTCGTTAAAATCCGATAACTAATTTTTGACGCGTTTTTGACGTCTTTTTCGACATTGTATTTTTAATGCAAAATTTGATATTTCTCTTAATATTTTCTTTCTTACTGAAAAATTCTGCTCCAGTTTAGTTTAATTTAGCCATTTTTAAGCAGAGGAATGCTTTAGTGAAAGAATTTTGCTGAAAAGTTTATATTTGAATTTTCAATGATTTTTTTAACACTGTAAAAAAGGAAGGGGGGATGGTCATTTTCATCATTTTTGGCATTTTATGGTTCTTCCCATGAATGATTGTTCTAACATTTGAGTTGATTGATTTAACATATCAGAATTATTATAAGGAATGTAACAGTGATGAATTTTTTTCAATATCTTGACTTTTAGATTTTTAATGATTTCCTATTACTTTAAATAGGTATGTTTTCAGTGTGTCAATGAGCCCCAAGGTAGCGAGTTCAAATCCAAACTGGGGCATATTTTTTTTTTCTTTATTTTTCATTTTCTCTCCACTTTTTAAGCTTTGAATGAAATTTTTAACTTTTCTGAATAATTTTAATGCCAATTTGGCCATTTTTTTTTACTTCGGCATTTTTTATGAAGTTTGGCATTATCTCCATATTAATTCTCCTTGGGTTCATATTGATATATTAAAAGCTATATTCTAGGTAAAATTAAATTAATAAATGTTTGTGTGATAGCATTTTTGATTTACAACATGTACAATTTGAATTTATAATAATCCTTTTATTGCAAAGATTATAAAAAGAGGGGAAGGTTTCAAAATTTCTATAACAACATCTGTTGTCAATTTTGTTTTAATTAGAAGATAGGAACCGGACAAAATATTGTCTTTTTAGCTTGAGCCAAAGGCTCAAAGGGAGCTATTGTCATACCGGATTGTCCGGCGTCCGTCGTCCGTCGTCCGTCCGTCCGTTAACTTTTCACATTTTCATCTTCTCCTCTGAAACCGCTCGGAGAATTTTTATTAAACTTGGTATGCATGAAGTACTAAAGGTCCCCTACCAAGTTTGTTCATTTCAATTGGATCCCTACCGGAATGGATCCAGGGCGAGGTCAAATTGGTCCCAGAGGGTACCCCTCTTTAAAAATCTTCTTCTCCAGAACCGCTGCATATATTGAAAAACTAATGGTATCTGAGTGATCTACAAGAATGTATGATTCAAGTTTGTTCATTTCATAAAAATCGAAGAACTCCTTTTTGACGCATTTTTAACGTCTTTTTCTCTCAACACACCCATTACCCAGTGTTCTCAGGTGAGCGATGTTTGTTCATTTCGTTAAAATCCGATAACTAATTTTTGACGCGTTTTTGACGTCTTTTTCGACATTGTATTTTTAATGCAAAATTTGATATTTCTCTTAATATTTTCTTTCTTACTGAAAAATTCTGCTCCAGTTTAGTTTAATTTAGCCATTTTTAAGCAGAGGAATGCTTTAGTGAAAGAATTTTGCTGAAAAGTTTATATTTGAATTTTCAATGATTTTTTTAACACTGTAAAAAAGGAAGGGGGGATGGTCATTTTCATCATTTTTGGCATTTTATGGTTCTTCCCATGAATGATTGTTCTAACATTTATCAGAATTATTATAAGGAATGTAGCAGTGATGATTTTTTTTTCAATATCTTGACTTTTAGATTTTTAATGATTTAATTTCTATCACTTTAAATAGGTATGTTTTCAGTGTGTCAATGAGCCCCAAGGTAGCGAGTTCAAATCCCAACTGGGGCATAAATTTTTTTTCTTTATTTTTCTGTTTCCTCCAATTTTTAAGCTTTGAATGAAAATTTTAACTTTTCTGAATAATTTTAATGCCAATTTGGCCATTTTTTTGACTTCGGCATTTTTTATGATGTTTGGCATTATCTCCATATTAATTCTCCTTGGGTTCATATTGATATATTAAAAGCTATATTCTAGGTAAAATTAAATTAATAAATGTTTGTGTGATAGCATTTTTGATTTACAACATGTACAATTTGAATTTATAATAATCCTTTTATTGCAAAGATTATAAAAAGAGGGGAGGGTTTCAAAATTTCTATAACAACATCTGTTGTCAATTTTGTTTTAATTAGAAGATAGGAACCGGACAAAATATTGTCTTTT
Organism: Pinctada imbricata; assembly: GCA_033119305.1. Taxonomy (NCBI): domain Eukaryota; kingdom Metazoa; phylum Mollusca; class Bivalvia; order Pterioida; family Pteriidae; genus Pinctada; species Pinctada imbricata. The sequence goes on along the minus strand of VSWD01000014.1, from coordinate 14,341,132 downwards.
TAGCTTGAGCCAAAGGCTCAAAGGGAGCTATTGTCATACCGGATTGTCCGGCGTCCGTCGTCCGTCGTCCGTTCGTCCGTTATCATCTTCTCCTCTGAAACCGCTCGGAGAATTTTTATTAAACTTGGTATGCATGAAGTACTAAAGGTCCCCTACCAAGTTTGTTCATTTCAATTGGATCCCTACCGGGGTGGATCCAGGGCGAGGTCAAATTGGTCCCAGAGGGTACCCCTCTTTAAAAATCTTCTTCTCCAGAACCGCTGCATGTATTGAAAAACTAATGGTATCTGAGTGATCTAGAAGGATGTATGATTCAAGTTTGTTCATTTCATAAAAATCGAAGAACTCCTTTTTGACGCATTTTTAACGTCTTTTTCTCTCAACACACCCATTACCCAGTGTTCTCAGGTGAGCGATGTGGCCCCTGGGCCTCTTGTTTTGAAACGTTAACTTTTGTTCATAAAACAAAAATATTTATTCAAAAAACAAAAATATTTATTCAAAAAACAAAAATATTTTTTCATTAACGAAAATATATATGATCATAAAACAAGAGATTATTTGTTCATAAAATGTGAATACTAGTATATATGTCAATAAAACAAAAATATTATAGTTCATAAAGCATAGATATGATATTTATGGTCGATATGAAAATATCAGTTAAATGTTAATATTTGTTCTATATTTCTAATCCTTGAAATATTTCACTGGATAAAAAAAACAGTAGAGTTTTTTTAAGAGTGATCGTGCCTTCGTTAGTAAAGTTTTAAATTGATATTAAGATTCATTCCTTTATTTTTCCAAACGTTTCAGGCCATTGACCTTCATCAGTGGAATGTTTATAGAATTTAGTGTTCGTGCTTGTGACGTCTTTGGAGCGCCAAAACGTCGCAACTTTTTCTAAATTCAAACTAAATCTATTTTCCGATTAAGTCCTTCTGACAACAGGGTTTTGAGTTTCTTTATCCAGATTGACTCCTTGGTCAATTTGGAAATTTCACAGACGAATGTCTTTTCGATTCCCACTATTTGAAAATCCCGTAATGTGTGTCCATTTTTGTTGAAATGTTTCGTTATGAGATCGCATTTTTTACTTCTTACGTTTGATATGGTGACCATCATGTGTTCGTACAATGTTCTTCCCGTCTGTCCTATATATACTGTTTTGTCGCACTTTTTACATCTCAAACTGTATATCAAATTTTGCGTTTTGCAGTTGAGATTCCCCTTAATTTTGTATTCCTCCCCGTCCGTCCCAAAGAATGATGTCGTGAGCATGACGTAATTGCATATGGCGTATTTTTTTCCCGCATGGTTCACTTCCGTTTGATGATTTATAAAACATGTTGTTGTGATTTTTATGGACTAGGATGTCTTGAATATCTTAAGTTTGTCCCTTCTGAATGCAATGATTGGGGGTATCGGAAAAATTTCTCTCATTCTTTCTGACTTTTGCTGTGTTGTTAATCTCTGTTTTACTATTGAGTGGATATGAGGAAGTCCATCGCTATATGTTATAACAAATGGTACTCTATTATTTTTCTTTTTAGATTTGTATTTGAGGAGATTCCTCCTATCCAGTTTGTCTGTTTTGTTAGTTGTCCTTCCAATTCATGATTTTTGTATCCTCTTCTCGCTAGCTGTTGTTCCAGTTTATTTCTACGTTTTTTATAATCGGTTTCTGAGTTGCATATTCGCCTTAGCCGAAGTCTGAGACCGTAAGGGATAGCATCTTTCGTTTTCCGCGGGTGATTCGACGTCTTGTGCAAGTATAGATGACCATCTGTATCCTTCGTATACAAATCAGTTAATATTTAGAGTTTGTGAATATGAATTGTATTTCATGAAAAAATATTTCATGAATGTTAAACATTTTCAAATTGAAAACATCATTAGGGAACAGATTAGTTTGCAGCATGGACCATTCATGCACGTTTCGGGTACTTAACCCTCGTCAGTGATCAGAAATAAATGTTGAAATTGTTTTATTAAATCCACCCAAATCAAGGCTTATTTTACAGCGCTGAGACTTTTTTTCACAAAATAGCACTTTTCTTGAGCGCTTGTCACCTTTATTTCATCACGGACAAATATCTTTTCTTCAATAATTTGAAAAGACTTTCTTGGGAGCACATTTTACTGTGTGTTAAAAAAATCGGTGATAGTCAATCTCTGTGTTATTTTGACCTAAACTTAGATTATTTTTGTAATTTTTGTGCAAAATAGAGAAAATTTTAAATGATCCGTAAAATTGATACCTACTGTGATACTTTATCAATCTCAAGTTTTATACAAAGGTCTTGTCCCGTTTTATTGTATGTTAAAACTTAAATAAAAATCAAGTAAGTGCATTTTAGCACTTTTTTATATTTTCGTTACAAATGTGCTATTTTTAGCAACAAATGTCCAGGATTTTAACCCTGTTTTCCAGATAAGCAAAAGTCTTGATTTGCATCACTGACCCTTTAATTTTTCTTCATAAAATGATTAATTGAAATGAATCCTATGATTTAATATGGTTTTCATAAAATCGTTGAAAATCCATAGTTTTAGAAATGACATGCCTTAAGAATAGTCTAGACGACTGTTTTCTGGCTGTAGAGTTGTACTCGGTTTTTACTTAACTTTTTGGCAATAGAGTTTTACCAGGTTTTACTCTTTTTTCTGGCATTAGACTTTTGTACTCAGTTTTTACTCTACTTTCTAGCAGTAGAGTTGTACTCGGTTTTTACTTTACTTTCTAGCAGAATTGTACTCGGGTTTTTACTCTACTTTCAGGCAGTAGAGTTGTACTCGGTTTTTACTCTAGCTACTTTCTGGCAGTAGAGTTGTACTCGGTTTTTACTCTACTTTCTAGCAGTAGAGTTGGACTCGGTTTTTACTCTTCTTTCTGGCAGTAGAGTTGTACTCGGCTTTTACTTTATTTTCTAGCAGTAGAGTTGGACTCGGTTTTTACTCTACTTTCCGGCAGTAGAGTTGTACTCGGCTTTTACACTTTTTCTGCAAGTAAAGTTGTATTTGGCTTTACACTACTTTCTGACAAAGGTTGTACTCAATTTTACTTTACTTTCTGGCAATACAGATTGACTCGGTTTTAACTCTACTTTCTGGCAGTAGAATAGGTCTCGGTTTTTACTCTTCTTTCTGGCAGCAGTTGTTCTCGGTTTTTCTTAGATATTATAACAAGAAAGGAGGGGATCTCCAACAACACTCGGTTGCAGCACCCACAGAAAAAAACAGAAAACACCCCAGAAAAAAACACTGAACAGACACCCACAAAAAGAGTCGCAAAAGGTACAAGGAACACCAACTCACACCTTAGAAACATGAATCACAAAAAAATATTGTTATGGTAACTGGCTTCCCATGAATTCCCGCTTACTTTGGACATGAATCGAAATAAGCCTATTGAATTTGACTATATCTTGTACATGTAGCAATCAATTAAATCTCATATATAATGAAACAAATCATAGAGTATACCTTTTTTGCACTCAGTACTGGCTCTTTCGAAATGGTGTGGTTGTTGATCAATTTCTGTATTGACGTCTTTTATTTAGATCTGTCCGTGCATTCTTTTCTTCTAATAATTTCTGTCTCATTATTTATCCTGAAAAGAGGTTTAAGAAAATAGATTTGTATTTTTCTATTAAATCATTCTTTGCAAAAAAGATGTTTTGCAACAAATTATAAAAAGAGAGGAAGTATTATAAGGTCAAGCCCTCCACATACACATTACTACATTTTATATCACGCTGTGGACATTCCTTTATATTTCTTTACAAATAAAAATCTTTCTTCCTGTCTTGAATTCTTAAGCAATAAAAAAAACTTTTAAAATCTCACCTTTGTACTAAAATTCTGAGCACAAACTTCAATAAAAATTCGTTTCGTACGTTGTTCCTTTAAGAATTATAAAGATATTCTTTCCCTAGTTTCCGTGAATATATAGCATTTCTTTAGTTAATCAAATTATCCTAAAATTGTCGATTTCCGTCCAATCTATTTGCTGTTTTGCTAGATAAGGGTAATTTGACATGAGCAAATTTAATCAAGGATGGGTTTATTTTCATAATTAAAGACAACAATATTTCGAGATATCTCATTTAACAAAATAAAGAGGTATTATTTGTACAATAAATTGATTTTCGTGATTGAATTACATAGGATTGAATAATGATTATAAAATCATAAGATGATGTTAGAATTATGCAGTGCAAATTATAGGAAATCATGGAAAATCGCTTCCGTAATCATTAAAATAGGCGTTTCTTTCGAAAAAAGGTCGATGAATAACTCACGATTTCGTGATGCTACTGTTATTTATATATATAATCATTAACTATAATCATTTGAAATCGTTACTACATATCAACTTTAGTTTTGGAACTTTCGTCTACAAATACTTATATCAAAAGCAAAGAAAGTGTCTCTAACATTTTGAGCAAACACAATAGTGAATTTTCTTCACTCAACATCCTTTTTTCTAAACTGGATCTTCCTACACTATACTGCATGCAAAAACTGCACAGGTCTCCTTACAAGTTTCGATACATTGCTAATTTCTTTTCGTTGGTTTATGTGTGGTCATTTGTGTTTCTCTGTGATTTGACTTCCTTGTACCATTACATCTCTTTCTGTGCGTGTCTTCTTTGTGTTTTTACAGTGGGTGATTTAGGGGGTTGTTGTTGGTGCTGCAACTAGGTGTTGTTGGAGATCGCCTCCTTTCTTTTATAATAAGGTTCATTGAATTACTAAACATACAAGATACTGAAGAACAAAAGAAACGTTAGAAAACAAAATCATATTTTTTTTAACGTTGCAGGAAATAAAATCTGATATTTTTTTTCAATAAAAACTTTTTTTTGTTCGAAATAATACGGAAGTGTCCCAACTCTATGCCAACTTGAAGAATTATTTTGCATCAGACACGTGTTTCGGATATTAAATCCTCATCAATGATGCTTCCAGCAGAAGTGATTTTAATAAGCCGCATAAATTCATTTCAGTAGCGCCCTCTGGTTTATTCTTTTAATGTAAGTTTGTTCATTTACATTACAGAGAGTGCGCGGCTCCAAATTTCCTGTTGGGTCGATTCAGTAGCATGCCCAAATAAAATTTATCTCCAAATAGCATTGGAGTGATGGTGCTAAGATGTTAACCTCCTATAATTTTGATGATAAAACTAAACTGTCCTGTTGAATGCTCTATTTAAAGGCCGTCGCAGACGGACTATCAAAATGCGTTATTTGTTGGTATGCTTAGCCGACAAACTGCGTTTTGATCATTTGAGTAGTCATTCCTCTTCGGATACATGATACATTTTGTGTATCTGCATGGCAATATTCAAACCATAGAGATTCATGTATTCATCTGCTGGTCTCATGGGGTTGGGAAGACCAAGAAAATCCCTCCCGCTTAATTTCGATACATAGTATATAGTGCATAATCTCCGGAATCAAAAGCCTGCAAGCACAATTGCACTAGTAAACATGTACGCACACTATTCGTCAACGCTTACGATCATGGGTTTTCCCTCACTACACGTCACAGATCACAGGTGCCTTGACTTGAATGTTCTCGAAACCATAGAGGATGGAAATAACAAACTTGGAGGACTGGTTTGTTCACTGACGGTTCGATCTCGATTCATCATGCATCTGTCTGATAGCTGAGTCTGTTTATAAACTAAGAGATGAACGACATAACATTTGCTTTGTGACCCGACATGACAAATTCGGCTGCACAATCGATACGATGTAGTTAGGGATAACAGTAGGCGGACGCGCCCTTACAGCATATTCAAACACTTTTGGAAAACCCCAATTGTCGTAAGCTATCCTGCAACTTCTCCGTGTCTTTATTTATCTGTTTTCTGTGTCCATGAGCTGGTAGGACTTGAATACCGAACCCTTGAAAGGAAAGAATAAGTTATCATTTTTCTTATTGTAAAAATTGTTCTTATAGACTCTGCTTATCTTGGTTTTTGTGGATATAAAATTTCCAGTCTTAGATTTTAATTGTGATAAATTGTGTAAAATTAGTTGTGCCATCCAAAACACTTCTTTCCTTATCTTAGCTTCTTTTTCTGCCTTTTCTCTTATCTTCATGACTTTGGTATGGTTGAGTACACGTAATCCGGATAACCCTACGCTATTATACAGTGTATGGCTGCCCAAAGTAAGCGCCGGTTTAAATATTGGTCTTCCTAAATTAATATATGATCGTGTTTTTTATGTTTTGGTGAGTATGCTTGTATTGTATGCTACAACGTTTGGCGTGGAAATTGTAGTTGGCATTATGTTAATGTTGATGAGGTTGTATTGATTGATTGTGCTAATCTCTTCCATCCTAATTGTGTTTTCCATCGTAACTAACTCTTACTGAATATATTTTCAATATCTTCCTAATTGGCATATATAAGATTCCCTTTTCCAGAATGATCAGTGACATTCTGGATTGTGATTGAATGGCTATCATCATCACCAAACAAGGAATACTTACCTAATATGTATATCAATATGTACATCGAGACAATCACCGAATTCGACAAGTTTCCATGGAGCTGTTGCGACAGGTGTTGCATGCAATCAGGAGACGTTGCCTCTCCCCGACCACCTTCTCTTACTTGGGAATGTTATTCATTCCGAGGTTCACAGCCGTTCCTAAGGGAATTCTAATGATTTTGCCTAGCCTTCTCGACTTTGAAATTTAATAATTGATAGGTACTTCATTAATGTTTATCTAACTATTAAAACATTGATGTGACGCCATGCCTTTGTTCTAACAGTCTAAATTTTACCTTTGACAGTCAAGTATCAAATCTAGGACGCGTTTATTAGAAAAAATATACGCGACCTAGATATTGGACAGTCATGGGCAAGTGTACTTTGACAGTTTCCGGTTGCCCGTTATAATCCACATGACAAAAAATGAATAAAATAGCAGTACTGCTTATTTAATTCCAATTTTTGCGATTTCTTTCATTTTTGCGGGGGAGGGTTCGGATTCGGATTATACAAAATCCAGCACAATCAAATAAATCTAAGAATCGGCCGTCACGATGATCTTATGCATGATTACATGAACAAAGTTCAGCCCGGTTGGCTTTTTTTTTTTAATTTGTCTTAATTTCAGTGTGAAATCTTTTAATTTATAATTGAGATTTTCGCTCGACTCTTCCAAAATATCTTCCTCAATTTTTCTTTCATTTACCCATGCGCATAGTAAGTTGAACGTCCCCGCTTATAAATACTTCTCGAAATTTTTCGGCACATCATCCAGATGATTGTTTATTGCGTGTTCGGAAAACGACGACTTTGAGACACACCCTGTTATTCAATTCATCCAAAATAGGTGAAATTAATTAAATCGTCATTGATCCCTCAAAAGTATTCTCGTCTTTTTTTCAAAAAATTGCATCCAATAATGAAATTACGTCTTCATTTAAGGAATTTGTGTCATTATTTTTCACAAATTTAAGTATTTTGAGTAATGAAAATTTCATCTCCACTACCCCCTTTTCGATAAACGACTCCCAACTGCTAGTATCGAGAATGTAAGAACCTTAAGTGATTACAGTTCGTTACACTAATTTAAGGTACTGTAATTAAGTAAACATAATCAGAACAAAGTCAAAGTGCGTGCCACTTTGAATAGTGATCAATGTTTAAGTACGATATACGCCTCAAACAATGCATTCCTAAAGATATTGGACAGTTTTCGGCCCTGTTGGCCTCAACAGTCCAATATTTTTAAGTATGAATTGTTTGAGGCGTATATCCAATATAGACATACCCTTGTCCTTAGTTAGTTCTTTGTCATATATATATATTAGGTCACCTATTCATTATTCGGAGTGACTCATTTTTCGGCCTCGAGCAGTATTCTTAAATTTTCTGTAAGTACTATCGGGCTTCATGAATCTTCGAAGAAAGATCATTCAAGTTTGAAAATGCATTTCAATAAAATCGACTCTGACAAAGTTCTCAATACATCAGACAACAACTTGTTGGATTTTTGACCTGTGCAACGGACCAGTTCGAAACAGTAAGGGAACATCAAGTCACTTCCAAATACTTGGCTATATAGAAGTTGTCACCCGTCAAGTCAAGTCCTTTGAAGGGGACTTTATTTGGCGGTCCCGTATCTCGGATTGGTGTATGCACGTTAAAGATCATTCACTGCTTCGGACAGGTCAGTTGCACAGGTCAAAATTCAAACATACAGCAGACGTCTGCGGACGGTGCACCCGATAAAAATTCAATCTGAACACAGGACGTAGATGCCTGATGGCGTTGGCGAAATGAATGTAATAAACAAGTGGGAACGTTCTACATGGAGCTGTAGCATATATCTTCATGGCGCTGTTATACATGTAGAAAGTAATGATTAATGTTTTTATAACAAAATACAGGTATATCATTTTAAGTGTTGGAAGTCACAATTCGTCCATCGCAGACCATGTTGACGATATTTTGATGTAATTATGTTTCCAAAATCGATGTCGAAAAAAATTTGCGATTTTGTTATAAAAACAAGAGGTCCAAGGGGGGGGGGGGGGCACATCGCAATTTGGTGGTAGACCTTGATGTTTGCTTCCTGAAGGTTTCGTGAAATGCCGTGCAGTGGTTTATGAGAAGTCAAAACGTGTCAGCTAATCAGAGCCCTCGATGGCCATATTAGTTGACCAATCGGCACGAATAACACAAACTTGGTAGAGGACCTTGAGTACTTGCTTCCTGTAAGGTTTCCAGAAATTCTGAGCAACAGCTGAAGAGAAGTTGAAAATACGTCGGCCAATCAGAGCCCTCGGCGGCCACATTTGTCGACCGATCGGCATGAAAAGCGCAAAATTTGTAGAGGACCTTGTGAACTTGCTTCAGAGCCCTCAGTTTGTGGTCATATTTGTTGACCGGTCGGCATTAAAAACATAAACTTGGTAGATGACCTTGAGTTCTGGCTTCCTGTAAGGTTTCGTGAAATTCTGTGCTGCAGTTGAAGAGAAATCGAAAATGCGTCAGCCAATGACAGTCCCCGGCGGCCATATTTATTGATCGATCGGCACGACAAACACAAACTTGGTAGAGGACATTTAGTACATGTAATTGCTTCCTGTAAGGTTTCGTGAAATCTGTGCAGCGATCGATTGCAGAGAAGTCGAAAATGTAAAAAGTTTACGCCGGACGAAGGACGGAGCGCTATGATAATAGGAAGTAAAACCACTGAGGCATGAGGTAGTGAACAATAATGTATCATCTCTAAACTACAGGGTTTTCATGTCCATCAAATCAGACTTGATTTCAATGTTTTACTTAAAATCTTGTCAATAATGATAAGGGAATTTTCTGTTCCAGATTTCGGGAAAACATTCTATTTACATTGGAAACGGGTCCTCATAACGGAGCCAAATTGGCTAGATAATAAACCAGCATTTGCCCGATGTAGATGTTAGTTATTTGTAACAGCCATTTCACATATATACCGGAACATAAACATTTTATTGAAGCATCCATGTCGCTAGTTATAGATCAAGATCGTGCTTTGATGCTGCACCGTTTTGAATTTGGGGTCACGTGGCGAGGGGTTTGACAGTGTTTCTATATAGAAATGGCCTCAGACAGTGCAGTTCATGTTTTTTATGCGTTTTCATTTTCATGCATGATCATCGACGGCGGACGCGGCTAGGCAACGGGGGATGCTTACTCCTCCCGGGCACCTGGTCCCACCTCTAGCTTGCTAGGGGTCCGTAGATGCTCAATTTGGTGCTCTATTGTGAGTGCTGTTGAGATTATCGTCAGGATCTTCTTTAACCCTTTTGATTGTTTTTCATAAAACAGCACAAAACCTTTTTCACCTCAAGACAAATGTACACAGCAATCTTCATTCATATTAGGTACATTCCATTCTGCGGAAAGCTCCAGAACGATCCGGTTCTAATAATGGAACAAAAAAGGTGCCAGAATGACTTCACGATAGCAACAGTGCATGTGGGCGAATTATGAAAGTGGCGCAAATCGAAAGGAGCTGTTAAGATAAGGCGTAAAATCTGCCCTGAAAAGTCGAAATTTCAAAATGCAAAATTTAAGAATTTTTTTCGGTAGAAATGTCAAGTAACTTGGTCCACATATGAATCTGCTATCAGATGGGATAATTTATTCAAAATAAGATTGCTATTTGGGTCAAAATAAGCGTTTTTTACACAGAAATCAATGGAAAACGGAAAAGTTTTATACAACATCGTCCCCCCCCCCCTCCCTTTACAATGCCACTTTCACCAAAGATGTATATCAATAAAACACATTTTCTGACCAAGTGGGGTTCTGGAGCGAGGGGGGAACAATGTCCCATAGGTGAAAAACGAAAAAAGGGGGGATGGGTGACTATTTTTAAATGTGTCTCTAGAGCGATTAAATAGGTTATCATTGATTTTTTTTTTCATTTTATATCATGGAACAATGTATTCAGAGTGTGTTCTGATCAAATATTTAACCGTTAGGAAGGAAATAAACGAGAAAGTTGTCTATTTCTACACCGTGTGTATTTCGCGCCAGAAACCTACATAAATGGCTGAGAAGAATGAAATAAAACCGTTTTTCAGTTTCCGGATTGCAGAGTTTGCCTATTATATTGATATAATAACCTCAGAGTTAATTTCTCTTATCCAATTTAGACTTGAAAAGTTAACAGAAGTATAATAAACATAACAAATGTGTAAAATAATGCATTTTTTGTCCATTTTCGTTCGATACTCGACGTTTTCCGTTACCTGTACCCCTACCTCTTCAACTCGTAATCATAAAATCTTACAACAAATTTATTTACATAAAATACCTACTAGGAATCTTATAATACTTTATATCTTTATCCTGACCAACTTTTATCTAAATTGGAAGGACAACGCACGAGAAATAATCGAGTAATTTCAGGGCTAAATCCGGCCCTTATCTTAACAGCTCCTTAATGCTGTTTACATAATCATCGATATCGTCGGATTTTTACTTATTTTCTCATATGTAGATCCTATCTTGTGACATCCATGTCAAAATTTCCTAAGTCAATATCATTTACATCACATGTAATGAGATCGTAGTTTTGTCCGCCATTTTGGAACAACCTGGGACGTCGATCTGAGACGTTCCAGACAATCCATTCCGTTTCTTCGTGTCAGGCGGTGCAATGTAAACTCCTTATTCAACATGTTTCTTTTTTATTTGATCAGTGGCGTAGTTGAGACAAAATTAAGTGGATGTTTTATAAGATGTAAGGAATTTGGTTATCCTTCAATGTCCCCTATTATGTCAAGGACGGTATCCTGGTAAGGGCTAAGGGATTGTGTCCCTGGAAAACAATTGCCATTCCATAATGTGACAACTTTAGAGAGAACTTAGTATGCTAATTCCGAATCATTTGAAAATAAATGTGGAAGCTTTAGCATACAAGTATACATGACAGCTACGCCACTGCAACATGTGCAATGAATTTTATAATTTCTTTACTTTTTGTTTGACGAGAATACAAAAATTTGAATTCAACATGTTTTTCTTTTTTCAATCTTTATCATATAATTTCTCAACTATTCTCTTTTATGAGAATTCATACAAAACATCTTTAAAACTTCAATGTATTAAAATAAACTTTTATGTATCAAAAGCTGAAAATCCAGAACATTCAAAAAGCAAAATATGAAATAAACTACAAAATTTATCTATGAATCACTGATTTCACGTCAATCACTGATTTCACGTCACTGGAGGATGGTTGTCACTGAACTGATCAGCTGTCCTATAAAATGTCCACTGTTGATCTTTAACCTTTTTGATGCCGTGACGAACTGTAGTAGCTATATCCAAATGATCAATCTCATAACTGAAAGAAAAAATACAAAAAAAAACCTTATGTTAAACGAGAGTTTTTTCCCGAACTAATTTTAAAAATACATATTCATGAGCCAAGGCCCTGATTTATACTCAATTTCTATACTCCATTTCGGCGAACCTATTATTAATGGACCTTTTCAATTTCAATTTTTACATAGGAACTATGTGGGGATTGTTAACTTTACACAGTCAATTGTGCCTCATATGAAATTCATGTGAAATTTACATGAACTTTACATGAAATTTAACATGGAATTTATGTGAAACGAGCACGAACATGAAATTTACATGAAATTTTTCACATGAAATTCATGTGAAGATTTTTACATGGATGTTATGTGAATTTAGTTTCCTGTGAAGGTCACTTAGAAAAATTCATGTGAAATTCATGTGAAGGAAATTTATGTGAAATTCATATGAAATATTTTTCACATTAATCTTATGTGAAATTTATATGAATTTTACATGAATTTTCATGTGAAATTTACATGATGCTCATTTCATATAAATTTCATGTGAGGCACAATTGGCTGTGATATATATATATATATATATATGGTGGTGTTCTTTATATTTCAATAATGCAGTGTTATTGTTCACATAGTCTCCTTCTGTTTGTTCCCTTTTTCTCGCACATTGAACTTGTTAACGCATCAGAATGACTGAACGTAATGTTAAATGTATGTGCACGTGAAATAACGTACGTCAGTTTGTCTGTGACGTCATAAAGGAACAATCAACAGTGCCGGATCAAGGTTGACGGATCGAATTTTCTCCCATTGTGGACTGGGATATCGATGGAAACGCTGGGAAAAGATATCCTTTTCTCCCACTTGAGGACTGAGAACTCTCAAATTTCCCTTGGGTGAGATAAATCGATCTCACCCTGTGACGTCATCGCTACCAAAGCGACGTTATGGAAGTAAGGCAAACTGGTGATTATAACAAACACTCTATATAGTCAATAACGTGGGAGAAAAACAATCAAACACCACCATGATGGAGGGATGGCTAATTCTCAACCCTCGTGTAAAAAATTTGCTTGTCCATGACTCGGCAAGCCTCGTCATGGACTTGCAAAATTTGTACACTCGGGTTGAGAAATCGCCATCCCTCCCTCATGGTGGTATGAGATTCTACTATTCTCCCACTGTGGACTGGGATATCCATGGAAACGCTGGGAAAAGATATCCTTTACCCCTATGGGGTAAGACAACATTTTGACGTGCCTTTTGACAGTAACGTCAATTGTGACGTCATACACGATTGCTGCGTTAGCCGATCAAAAATATGAAAAAGAATACATTGCATCTCAATTTTGAGCGCTTTTTAGACAGTGGGAGAAAAATAATCAACCCCCAGATGTGATCAGGGACACGTAAATCCAACACTCGTGTCCAGGACTTGCTTTTGTCCACGACTCGGCAAGCCTCGTCGTGGTACAAGCAAATCCTCGACACTCGGGTTGGATTTCCATGTCCCTGGTCACATCTGGGGATAGATTCTATTCTTCTCTCACCCCGGACAGAGATATCTACAGATTTACCCGTTCTGAGACAACTCTGTCTCGCACCCCCGGATGTTTGTCTCGAACCCCCCTACTGTGACAAGCCTCGTCGTGGACTGCAAATCTTTGAGACTCGGGTGGGATTTCCATGTCCCTGTACAAAGGGGTGATCGATTCTATTAGTCTTACCCATATGGGGTAAGATAACATTTTCATTTTAACTGTAACGTCAATTGTGACGTCATATATGATTGCTGCGCTAGACAATCAAAATATGAAAAAGAATACACAAATTCTGTTTTTGTGCGCCTTTAGACAGTCGGAGAAAAGAAATCAATTACCGGATATGAGGATTGATCAGGGACACGGAAATCCAACCCTCGTGTCCAGGATTTGCCTTTGTCCATGACTCGGCAAGCCTCGCCGTGGTACAAGCAAATCCTGGACCCTCGGGTTGGACATCTGCTGATAGATTCTATTATTCCAGTACTGCTGTAAAGGGGAACCAGCTTATCCAAAGTGCGAGAAAATTCGATCCGGCACCCCTGATCCGGCACTTCTTGATTGTTCCTTTATGACGTAACAGACAAACTGACGTACATTATTTCACGTGCATATACATCGTGTACATTAAGCATGGCGTTCAGTCATTCTGATGCGTAAACATAAGGACTTTGACGGTGTTTCATTGTGCGGGAAAAATAATCAAGCACCACATTTGAGTTCCGGATTGAAAAATGTCAGTCTCGGGTGGGATGATCAACGTCCCAACCTCGGCTAACGCCTCGGTTTGGGACTTGATCGATCCCACCCTCGACTGATATTTTTCTATCCAGAACTCAAAGTTGTGCTAGATTTAATTAATCTCACCCTCTGACGTCATCGATCTCACCCTCTGATGTCATCGCCAACAAAGCGATGTCATGGAAGTAACACAACAAACAGGTGATTATAACATCATTACATGTATACACTATAAGTTTTTTTTCAAGCAGACGAAGTGGGAGAAACATCATCAAACACAACCGTGAGGGAGGGATGGCTAATTCTCAACCCTCGTGTGAAAATTATACTTACTCGCTCATTTCATGTGTTCTCTTAGCATATACAACTAAAAGTGCAGATGCTTTGGGCCCACTCATAGGAAGGGTTACCTGAAAAAGAACGAGATATAAAGTAAAATCACTCTGCTATGATGCCTTAAGAAACCGACATTTCACCCACCCCTGAAACTAGAGTTCCAGAGGGTGGGGGAGGGGCACAACGCTCAACTCTCTTAAAATACTGACATTGCATAATGAAAGTGCCAGTGTCAGGATTCGAAACCACAAACCTTGGGTCCAAATGCACATAAACATAACCGTGCACTAATTAAAATAATGTAGTAAAAAATCAAAATTTAAGAAAATATTATACCAAAGCATAAAGTGACTTAAGTATGACAAAAGTTCGCAAAAAATAAAAAAATAAAACCTAGGTCATTTTATGAAAGTTTGATTAAAGATAAATCCATTATGCAAGTTTGGTACATGAAGCACTTATACTTTGCTCAATATTGGCTTTTAAAGCGGAAAAGGTAGGTCAAAGTCACTTTATGAAAGACTAATCAAAGATAAATCCACTATGCAAGTTTGGTACTTGGCTTTTAAAGGCAAAATCACTCAAGCGGGAAAAGTAAATCAAGGTCATTTTATGAAAGTTTGAACAATGAAACACCCACTATGCAAGTTTGCTGCATGTAGCACTTATATTTTGATTAATATTGGCTTTTAAAAGCAAAATCAATCAAGCGGAAAAAGTGAGTCAGATGCTGCATCAGATACATGCGTTCATCTTAGCATCAAAAGATGAATCACATGTGCAAGCTTGGTCACTGTAGCATCAGTACTTTTTCAGATACTTAGCTACCTCAAAAACTTTAACCAGACACGGACGCGAGTCACTGAATCGAAAAATGTAGGTCAGATGCAGCATCTGATGCACGGTTTCACATCAACATCCTAAGATGAATCATTTGTGCAAGTTTGTTTACTTTAGCATCAATACCATGTCAGATACTGAGTTATGCCTAAAACTTTAACTGGACGCGGACGGGGACTTGGACGCCAGGGGTATAGCATAAGCTTATCTCAACTTCGTCGAGGTGAACTAAAATAATAAAAAATAAGGGGACAAAATTCAACAAAAATCAATATAAAACCATTATATAACATAAATATGACAAATATGCAGTAAATGAGCGCACAAAATCAAACATTAAAAGAGATATTCAAAGAAATAGTTCAATAAAGCCTACTGTCACGTTATGTTCCAGCGACAAATTAGACATTTTTATTTTCAAATTGATTTTCGTTTAATTAATTTATAATCCTCTATTTATTCTTAGTTTTCAAAGGAATGTGACAATTCGGACTATACTCAGACACTTTCCTATAAGTCAAATAACTCAAAAGTAATTTGTTTGTCTACGTTTTCTTCAAAATGTTTATTTAATCATTTCCTCAAGCAAATCTCTCATTGATGTCATTTTCTTTATAATGCCGCTTGCCTTCATTTACTTTGTTATTTGTTACTTTCTAATCCTTTAATTGTTTGTATTGACCCTTTCTTTGTTCTTGTATGTGTCGGATTGAGTGAAAGTGAATCGTGTGAGAGAATGAGAGATCTCGGGAGTGAGTTGACCGCCTCGGAGCTGACCGGGCGTGATTTGCAGTTGTTCCGGAATTTCCGACTTCTGAAAATTAACTGTTTTTACGTACTGCGGACTTTCCAAGTACAATCAAAATACTTGCATTTTATTTTAAGGAGTGAATGTGTGCGTGGATGCAGATTTTATGTTATTTCATATTTCGGACCATAATAAACTAAATTAACTGTCATTGATTGCACCTTCATCATTTCAAATATTTGAACAATCACACGCACAAACTTCGTTGTGATACTACGCTCACGCAGCAAGATACGCCCGTTGGGATTTTTTTCACAACACCAAAATATCTAAGTCCCATAACTCCGTAAGGACAAATCGGATGAACCTGAAAATCAAAAGGCGGCTTCCTCTTCAAAGTCTGATCACAATGTACAAATATCATGAATATCTATTGTCGCATATTCAAGTTATTGCGTTCCATGCACCTATATTTTGCCCTAAGCTTAACATGTATGTGCATATAACCCCCTCCCCCCCCCCCCCCCCCCCCCATTACACATACTTTCTGGATAATGTGACAAAAAATTTAAGAATCCGTTATATATGTGAAAGAACATCCTTTCTACTTGAAGTATACAAAATTTCAAAACATTTTGACCAGAAATAGATTTTTAAAGAATTTTTAACTATTTTAGTATATTTTTACATTGTATCTAAAATATCTAAGTCCCATAACTCCGTAATGACAAATCCGATGAACCTGAAAATCGAAAGGCGGCTTCTTCTTCAAAGTCTGATCACAATGTAGAAATATCATGTAAATCCGTTGACGCATATTCAAGTTATTGCGTTCCATGCGCCTATATTTTGCCCTAAGCTTAACATGTTTGTGCATATAACACCCTTCCCCCCCCCCCCCCCCCCTCCCATTACAAATATCTCAGTTATGCGACCAAAAAATTAAAAACCCGTTGCACATGTCAAAGAGCATCCTTTCTACCTTAAGTATACAAAATTTCAAAACATTTCGATCAAAAATAGATTTTTAAATGATTTTTAACTATTTTAGTATATTTTCACTGTATTTTAAAATATCTAAGTCCCATAACTCTGTAACGACAAATCGATTGAACCTGAAAATCGAAAGGCGGCTTCCTCTCCACCATCCAAACATAATGTATGAATATCATGAAAATCTGTCGACGCATATTCAAGTTATTGCGTTCCATGCGCCTATATTTTGCCCTTAGCTTTACATGTATGTGCATATAACCCCCCCCCCCTTCCCATTACACACAATATCACGATTATGCGACAAAAAAAATAAAAACCCGTTACATATGTCAAAGAACATCCTTTCTACTTGAAGTATACATAATTTCAAAACATTTCGACCAAAAATAGATTTTTAAATAATTTTTAACTATTTTAGTATATTTTCACTGTATTTTAAAAATCTAAGTCCCATAACTCTGTAACGACAAATTGGATGAACCTGAAAATCGAAAGGCGGCTTCCTCTCCACAGTCCAATCATAATGTATGAATTTCATGAAAATCCGTTGACGCATAATCAAGTTATTGCGTTCCATAGGCGGACGGACAGACGGACGGACTTCGCCATACCATAATACGACCCGTCAAATGACGGGCGTATAAAAATGAGCATTTCTGACGAAGTCCGAAAAGACGACAAAGCGCGTCAAAAATAACAACACTTCTTGACATCCCTCTACAACATCCTGATGCTTTCGGTTCGTCAGCATGTGCTTCGGTTCTTAACAATAAGTTTGTCAAAGGAGGGTACCCCTGTCACCTACTTTTGGCAATGGTGGCGCCACCTATTGACGGATCCGGACGAAAAATAACAACACTTGTAGGGGACCCTATTAAGTACTTCATTCCTACCATGTTTCATCAAAATCCCTTGTGTGGTTCTGGAGAAGAAATCGGACGGTGCGCTATGACAATAGCTCACTTGAGTTTCGCTCAGGTGAGCTTAAAATTGGGCCAAAATGAAACTAGAGGTATTTATATGATTTAATGCATAAAAAGCTGGCAAATGGGAAAAATGAAAAAGGAAGAACATTTTTTTGGGGGGGGGGATGGTTCTTGGGTCCATGTGCATAGTAAACAAATTTATTCATAATAAAAAAAATCATCAAAATGAAATTTTAAAGAAAAGTTTGAAACAAACATGTTAAAAAAATTAAAGCATATAATGTTTATCAAAGCATTGTTGTACGGTCTACGTTGTAGAAGGTAATTAACACCTTTCCAGACGGTGCAATATTTTTCATTGTGAAGCAATGATTAAATAAATGATTGAACCAATCATTGAACGATTGACTGAACCGTTTAGTGTCCTTAACTGACCCGAAGTAAACTGTCTTCCGTTTTGAAAAATGGAAACACATTTTTCCTTTAGAATTTTTAGAAATATCACTAAAGCGCATTTCTAAGGAATGAGAATGACACCCCGCGACTTACAGATTTGAATTACTTTCATCAAAGTCATGGGTAGATCTAGATTCTTTCCACAGTGAATGAGGGATGGGATCCAATTAACCTATGATTGTGAAAAAAAAAAACGAAAAACGGCAAATTCTAGGGAAGGGGCGGGATCCTGAATCCCCTAGCGCCCTCTAGATTAGCACTTGAATGAATAGGATCCGCTACAAACGGAGACAGACAAAAGTAAAATTTCGATCGAATAATTTTGTACTGACCGGAACCATTGAATAGCTTTGAACAGAACACAAATAAAAGCGGATTCCAACAGTTTCTAATATTTTATGGAAAATTGTAAAGACAATCCCCGACCCCATCTCCTAAAATTAGCTTGTTAGGTATAGTAATATATCATTAGTTTGAATACCGTATTAGTTTCTTTTATTTTCTCTCATTCAATTCAAATTCTGGAAATAATTCTTTTAATTTCTTTAATGTAATTTTCTGTCAAATCAAGATTTAAAGTGCGTAAAATTCTTATCTCTCTACGATGTATATTGTATGTACTAGGGATGACGACTTATAATTACTCAATCATTGGTGATAATTGTTTGATGGCCTAACAATTGCCGTGCAACAAGTGGGTTATTCAACTGCTCCTCGGGCTACGCCCTCGGAGACAGTAGAATAACCCTTACTTAAATTATGTATGACAAATATGAAATAAATGAGTGCATGAGATTACATTAATTGAGTTAAATTTCAAAAAAAAAAAATAGTTCAATAATATGCATAATAAAGCATCGTTGACAAAGTCCAAAAACACGTCAAATTCGCGTAAAACATTTGACTTTGGAATGGAACAAAACAAGCCAGCACTTGCTAAGACCCCCTTCTAGATCATCTTGATGTTTTCGGTATGTGGGTATCTGCCTCGGTTCGGTTTTGTCAAAGGAGGGTACCCTCCGTGACATACTTTTGCCTGTGGTGGCTCCATCTGTTGTTGGTGGATCCGGAAGAAAACAACAACAACACTTGTAGGGGACCACGAGTGCTTCATCAGGGTTGCCAACGCTCTTGGTGAACAAAATTCCCCGACTTTTCATTCACTGTTCTCTGACCAATTCATGTTTTTCACCGACCAAAACCGCCAAACATTTAAACGGTCTCCTGCATGACCTCCCCAATCAATGTTTTAAGAAAAAATGCATGCCATCATGTGAGGCCTTTTAAAAGGCAAAAAAAAAGGCTTTGAAAGTATTCTTATGAGGCCTTTATCATTCTAAATTCATCTTAAATCACTTAAATTTAATACTTGAAGACTGCCATAGCCATAAAAATTAAATCTTTAAGTTAATAATATTTTTTCAGCTCTGAAATAATTTTTCCCTGACTTTACCCCTATTCTTATGGATTTTCATTTTTCACTGAGCAAATTCTAAAATTCCCTAACCTTGAAAAAAGGCAATTTCCCCGACTTTTCAATACTGCCGGTGTTATATAGTGGTTTTTTTCTATCATAGTAGCTCCCCCGACCCCCGGGAAATTTGCTATATAGTAGATTTTCACCCGAGGCGGAAAAACTACAATGTATAGTAGGTTTTCCCCCCTAGGAGATTTTCCCCCATACCGTTACTGGTTAGGATTTTATCTTTTTTATAATTTTGCGTTCAATAGAGATTTTCTATTTTCGAAATGCTCACTCTGTTTGTCTTATATTATCTGTCTGTGTATCTGTCTGTTTGTCTATCTGTTCGTGTCTGTGTTTACGTCTGTATTTTCCTTTTTTCCTTTCTATCAATAAATAAAACTTTTCTTTTCTGTCTGTGCGGTTGTTTATGTACCTGTCTGTATCCCTCTGCCTGTCCGTCCGTCCGTCTGTCTGAGAGTGCATCTGTGCTTTGTGTGTGTTTGCCTGCATTTGTCTGTCGTGTCTGTCTGTGTGTAAATGTGTTTGTCACTCTGTCTACCTGGGTGTATCAGTAGTGTAAGAAGTCCCGATAGCCCAGTAGTATTTTTAGAACAGGGGAATTCCGTGTTTTGTGTATGGGAAAGGGGGAATTCCGAGGGGAATTCCATGTTTATTTTTAGGTATTGGGAAAGTCCATGGTAAATTCCAAGGGAATTCCAATTCTTTTTATAGGTGTTTGGATTGTCCCAGTTTTATTTTTAAGTGTTGTTCTAGAAAATCATCTATTCGTGGAAGGAATAATTTCCCCCTACAACTAGATGAAAGAATTAATAAAGACAAATTAAAAGTTTATACATATTTTATTCAACATTGTACAAGTTTCAGAAAAAAGTCTATGCACTGTACTGTGGTCTCACATTCTGACTCGCCATAGGTGAGCGTCCTCTGTTTGCTCCATAGATGGGTCGTCCTCTGTTTGCTCCATAGATGGGTCTGGGGTAATTTGGCCTGTAGTTGTTAGGTCCGTAGTTGTTGGGTCCATAGTTGTTGGGTCCCGGATACGTGTTGTATTCCTGTTGTACAGGACAGTCTTTGGCCCAGTGTCCCGTGCCTTGGCACTTGTAGCAAATGTCGTTCTGCTTCTTGGGCGGCTGAGGACATTCGGTAGCAAAATGTCCCTCTTCATTGCAATTGTAACATACACTCAGTTAAGACTATTTTTAGAAAATGCCATCGGATAGACTCGAACGCATCCATATTTAAATGTTGGTCAATGTGTTGTATTTTCATTTGTCTATCTGTAATCAGAGTAGTAGGATCATGGATCCTAGAATGAAACATCCTTTCACATGCATTATAGCAGGACCTACAGGTAGCGGAAAGACATACTTTGTGAGACGTCTTTTAGCTCATATAGAAGAAATGATGAAACCTATACCGGATCACATAGTCTGGTACTACGGGGAATGGCAACCCATCTACGCAACTATACGCGGAGTTGAATTTGTAGAGGGACTACCAGACATAGGAGCTCTCGATCCTCAAAAGAGACATTTAGTTATTATTGACGACTTAATGTCAGAAACAGACGAAAGGATAACATCTTTATTCACCAAGAAAAGTCATCACAGAAATATCAGTGTTATCTACATAGTGCAGAATGTGTTTCACAAAGGAAAAGAGAACAGGACGATCAGTTTAAATTCCCATTACATTGTTATGTTCAAAAACCCTAGAGATGCATCCCAGATCACACATCTTGCCAAACAGATGTATCCAGGAAATGTTAAATATATGCAGGAGGCTTTTCATGATGCCACCTCGGATCCATATGGGTACCTTTTAATTGATTTGAAGCAAGACACACCAGAACATCTACGACTTCGTACACGTATATTCCCAGGACAAAACCAATGGGTGTATTTAAGGAAGACGTGAAAAAGGCATTATAAAAACATCAACATGATACGTATGAGTGCAGTTGAAATAGTGGTATCAAAGACTCAACATGTCTTCCTTACAGTGCATGAAATGTCAAAAGAAATTCTCCAGACTCTTTGCATTAAAAAGACACATGAAGAATTTTCACGTCGATGATAGTGAAAACAGTGAAGATGACGACTTAGTAGAAGAGAAAGATGCTTCCTTTCCTTATTCCTGCAAGCGCCTGCGTGACCATGCGGCTGATTTGAACTATTTGCTTTTTGCGAAACCCACAATGTGCAGAAGCGTCATCCGAGATGCAGATAGGTCATTGATATTCTGCCTCTGTGAATGTGCCAAGAATGTTTTAAAAGGCAATGTCGACCTTACAGTGGACCAGTTTAACACATTAGCTCCTTACAAAGAGGAGCTCCGAGAGCTTGTCAATAAGAAAGTTCCTACTGAGAGAAAGAAAGAAGTATTACAAATTGGTGGTATCTTACCTGCTCTTTTAGGACCCTTGTTGGCACCAGTGATTGCGCCTTTGGCTTCAAAATTATTAGGACTTTGAGATGGAGCACACAAAGAAAATGTTACTGGTAGAACCTAAATTGTTGGAGGGATTGCAGCATCATGATGTAGTGAGAAATCCCACAATTAAATCCATGACAAGACTTGACGACGAGATGCAGTCTATTCTTCAAAGAGATGATCTTTCTATGGGAGAAAAGGTTAAAGCTTACGAGCAGAAACTACAAAGATTTCTCATCTATGATGACAAGTATGAGAACAGACCACCGGTCAAAGTACAAGTTGTCAGAGGTACTACTGCACCAAAAAATGATGCCAGTTTCAATACAGACCAAAGTATTGGAGTTGACCAAGGATCTTCCACAACAGACCCGATTGAAAGTGAAATTATAAAATCTGTCCCAAAGACTATGAGAAATAGAGCAGAACTATTATTACACAAAATCAAATCAAAACCCGACATGAAGTGGAATGACCGTGGCGAACTTGTCTATAAGGATGAACGGATCAAAAACAGTAATATTGTCGATCTTGTCAATGATGTTTTACGTCGAAGAAAACATTTCGAACCACGCGGATGGCAGGTATTTAGTGCTGGTCTTCGAGAAACTAATGTACCACAGGATCTCATAGGGCATAAGGAGAGATGGAACTGGATACAATCTGGAAAGGATCCGTTGCAAGACGAGCATGATTCATCAGAATCAGATACGTCATCTAGTAGTTTGGAGACGTTAACAGATGACAAACCCGAGTTCAAGTCATCAATGGCACAAGGTTACGAATCAGATCCGGAAAGTATGAAGCTAAGTTTGAAAACACCAAAGAAGAGCAGCATTTCAAAAACATCCTTCTCTACGCCTCGTTGGTCACCGTATTAATACCTATTTAAATACAATCTATGTCAAGTCCAGTTATCATTCCTCATCATGAAAGCCAAGAAGAAGGTGGATGCATCAAAAATACTTTCCAAAAAGTATTATGATCCAAAACATCCTGGAAGTTACGGCGGAGTGAAATCATTCAAAAAAGCACTTGGCGATTTGAAAGTGAAAGAACAAGATGTTTCAGACTGGTTGATGACACAAGACACCTACACTTTACATAAGCCTGTGCGTCGAAGTTTCAAAAGGAGAAAAGTACTTGTGGCTGGTATCGATCAACAATGGCAAGCAGATCTCGTGGACCTGCAAAGTATTGCAAAATACAATGATGGATACAAATACTTGTTGACCTGCATTGATGTTCTATCCAAATATGCATGGGTCATTCCTTTGCGCGACAAAACGGGCAAAACATTAGTGGAAGCGTTCAAGCCAATATTCAAGTCAGGTAGAAAACCTCGTCAGCTACAAACAGATAAAGGGAGTGAATTTACCAACAGAAATTTTCAGTCTTTCCTGAGAGAGAATGACGTACATTTCTTCACAACAGAGAATGAAGACATTAAAGCCTCCATAGCCGAAAGGTTTAATCGAACTCTGAAAACAAAGATGTGGAAATATTTTACACATAGTGATACTTTGAAGTACATTGATGTTTTGGAGGATTTGGTGTATTCATACAACCATACTCATCACAGGAGTATAAAAATGGCTCCAGTACAGGCAACAAAAAAGAATGAAATCATAGTTTGGAAAAATCTCTATGATGACAAAGCTTTGGATGTCAAAAACACCACCCTGAAAATAGGAGATCAGGTTCGAATCAGCAAAGCAAGACGGGCATTTAAGAAAGGTTACTTGCCTAGTTGGAGCGAAGAAATATTTACTGTTAGTGAAGTGCGTGAACGTCAGCCACCTGTGTATCGCATCAATGACTACAATGGCGAACCGTTGAAAGGAACATTTTATCCTCAAGAGTTACAAAAAATCGTTAAATCTGATGACGTATACAGAATTGAAGAGGTGTTACAGAAAAGAAAGAAAGGAAAGCAGATTCAATATCTTGTCAAGTGGCATGGATATCCCGAATCATTCAACAGTTGGATCAACAGAAATCAGTTGACTACATATAAAGGATAGATATTGCTCAAGACTTTAGTTTGCCCAAAACACCAGTACTAGCACACATCGGCCATTCAACATGTTTTACCTGACACTCCCAAGTAATAGTTCGATGTCAACTTATTCTAACAATACTTTGACAAATTATCGTGTCAAGTTACATCATTCCCTGGATTTATCAGGACAGTGGGAAGTGGGATTGACTGAAATTCAGTATCCACATTCGTGGTATAATGTATCAAAAGACCAAGCATGGTTTGAGATAACCGAAAATCCAGATGCTCCAAGAGTTCAGTTTGTGTTGAAAAATGGATACTACGTTTCACCTGAAAAGCTCATGAGGACTTTATGGGGTTTGAAAGGGAGCATCGATGGAGGAGATAACGTGAAAATAGAATTTGATGACGTCAGTCACAAAGTTACAATCACAATAGTGAATGAAGCTATTTTGAAACTGTCCAACTCTCTTGCTAAAATCTTAGGCTTTGAACAAGAGGAATTCGACGCTGGTGTGTATATAGCTCCTTGGGTGTGCGACGTGACACAAGGATTTCATTCTCTGTACATCTACAGTAACATCGTAGAGCCTAGTATGGTGGGTGATGCACTTGTACCATTACTGAGAATTGTTCCAATAGAGGGATCGTCTGGCAAAATGGTTTCTCATACTTATCAAAATATTCAGTACCTACCACTACAGCAGAGACAATTTGACACCATAGAAATAGATATAAGAGACGACACTGGCTTACCAGTGCCATTTGAAAGAGGAAAGGTCGTTGTGATACTACACTTCCGGCGACGACAGTCATAATGAGATTCCAAACAGACAAAAGTATTCGCTTTGAAGGAAACAGAGATGCGATTGATGAATATTACATTGATCAAGCAGGACATGGATTACCAGCTTTTCAAGGAGTAAGAATTCAAAGAGGACATGGCATTGGCAACATGTTTAGCGGTCTTTTGAAAAGTGCAATGCCTCTCATCAAAAAAGGATCAAAAGCATTGGGCAAACAAGTCTTATCAACAGGACTTGACATTGCTAATGATTTACTTAGTGGAGAAAACGTACGCACATCCACAGAACGACGGCTGAAAGAAGCGGGAAGAAATATCATGAATCAAGCAAGAGGCAGAATATCAAAACCACCCGGAGAACCTAATCGAAAGGGTATAAAGCGGCGTGCGAATTCTTCAGTTGTCATTCCTAAGCGAGCAAAGGTACAGAGAACATCTAAACCGAAAAGAGACATCTTCACCTAAACATCAACATGTCTTTGGTCCATCAACATTCCTGTGAATGCATGAAGTCAGAGTTGGACTTGTTTGTTGTTCCACCAACGCAAGCAAGCATTGAATATGGACATTGGGTAGAACATCGGCCATTGTCTTCTATTACCGACTCGGGACCTATAGAATTTAATATTTCCGGTTCAGGGGATGATTATCTGGATCTGAATAACACCTTCTTGTATTTGCAAGCCAAAATAGTCGCGGCAAACAATAACGCAAACCTCGACGCTCAGTCAGATGTAGGGCCTGTGAACAATTGGTTGCATTCACTCTTCAGCCAAGTCAACATTTCTTTAAACGAAAAACTGATATCTATGCCGGCCAACACTTATGCCTACAGAGCTTTCCTAGAGAACCTTCTAAGCTATGGCAAATCAGCCAAGGAATCGCAACTCACCTCCGAGATGTGGTACAAAGATAGCAGTAGTAATATGGAAGCCAGAACAGATGATAATGCTGGCTTTACTAAACGAAAAGCATTAATCGCCCGTAGCAAAATAGTTGATCTGACAGGAAAACTTCATTTGGATATGTTCTTCCAAGAAAGATATCTGCTCAATGGAGTGGATGCAAAGATAAATTTGATCAGGAGCAAAGATGCATTTGCACTTATGGCAACCAATGATGACTTTAAAATCAAAATCATGGACGCTGCCTTATTTGTGCGGAAAGTTAGGATCAGTAACACGGTCAGAATGGCTCACATCAAAGCTTTGGAGAGAGGGACAGCCAAATATCCCATAAAGCGTATTGAGACTAAAGCATTTTCAGTTTCCAGTGGAAGCATGAGTATCAACAAAGAGAACCTGTTCCTGGGACAAATGCCTAAGCGCATTTTCGTTGGTCTGGTAGACAATGATGCTTACAACGGAGTAGCTACGAAGAATCCTTTCAATTTCAAGCACAACAACATTGAGTTTATGGCACTCTATGTTGACGGACAGCAGATTCCAGCCAAACCTTTGCAACCTAACTTTGGACGCAGTCGTTTTATTCGCAGTTATTCAGGCCTTTTTACGGGGTCTGGGAAGATCTTCCATGATGAAGGAAACGATATCAGTAGGGAAGAATATGGAAATGGCTATACAGTATTTGGTTTTGATCTGACTCCAGACTTATCTGAAGCAGGTCATTTCCACCTTATAAAACATGGTAACCTGAGACTGGAAATTCACTTCTCTCAAGCCTTGGCAGAAACCGTCAGTGTTGTTGTGTATGCTGAATTTGATAACATCATAGAGATTGACCGCAACAGGAATGTAATATTTGATTTTGCAACCTAGAACAATGAACACTAAACAAATACACACGGTTATGAGACAGAATGTAGGATCATCTTTCCTTGGTGTATTTGCTCGAAATAGGATCCCCTCAGTGAATACATTACCGTGCTCGCTTGTCTGCAATACCGATCTGGACAGCCAGTTGGGTCAACACTGGATTGCAATCTACTTGGACCAGT
Organism: Pinctada imbricata; assembly: GCA_033119305.1. Classification (NCBI taxonomy): domain Eukaryota; kingdom Metazoa; phylum Mollusca; class Bivalvia; order Pterioida; family Pteriidae; genus Pinctada; species Pinctada imbricata. Next base: position 14,314,014 of record VSWD01000014.1, on the reverse strand, counting down.
GTGGCAATGGAGAATACTACGACAGTTATGGCTTACCACCACTGCATACGGAATTTTCAGACTTTATGCATAAAAATGTAGACTCCTGGATTTGGAACACCAAACAAGTTCAAGACAGACACTCTGTTGTATGCGGACATCACTGCATATTCTATTTGATTCATCGATACAAGGGTTTAGATATGACTGAAATTACTTCCTTGTTCACAGAAAACCTTTTTGAAAACGATGCCATTGTAAGACATTATGTTAACTTATTAGATTAGTCAAACCATTGTACATAGTTCTGGTTCATTCATACTTATATCAATGTTACGTAACATTCATTTTCATGTGTTTCTTGTTCACATTGAACAAATAGTTCAATAAAATTTGAATTAAAAATCTGTGTTGTGTTTTATTTCATCAAACACTGAAATGTGCTCCACATATGAGATTTGCACTAGTAATGTGCACCAGTAGCAAATATGACCGCTGAGACTGCGCTCGCCATCTGCACTTGAACGTGCTTATACACTTTTTTACACTATGTGTACACTAAATGTGTTCCTCCAGCACCCAAATTGTGTTCTGTGTATGCATATGTGCACTTGAAATGTGCACCTGGACACATATGTGCACCTACGTTGTACATGTTTGCACGTAAATGCACCCTAAATGTACACATTCAGCACCTAAGTGCACCTTAAATGTGCTCTTTTAGCACCCTAAATGCGCACCATTTGCACCTAATACACCCCATATGTGCACCTTCAGCACATAATTGCACCCTAAATGTGTTTTTTAGCACTTAAGTGCACCCTAAATGTGCACCTTCAGTACCTAATGTGCACTTTCAGCACCTAAGTGCGCTCTAAATGTGCTCTTTTAGTAACTAAGTGTACTCTAAATGTGCTCTTTTAGCACCTAAGTGTACCCTAAATGTGCACCTTCAACACCTCAGTGCACCCTACATGTGCACCTTCAACACCTCATTACACCCAATAGCTGCACTTTCAGCATCTCAATGCACTCAAAATGTGCACCTTAAGCACCTAAGTGCACCCTAAAAGTGCTATGTTAGCACCTAAGTGCACCCTAAATGTGCTCTTTTAACACCTAAGTGCACCCTAAATGTGCACCTTCAACACCTAAGTGCACCCTACATGTGCACCTTCAACACCTCATTGCACCCAATAGCTGCACCTTCAGCACCTCAGTGCACCGAAAATGTGCTTCATAGGAAACACAACTAAGATGGCTTCTCAACAAGCTTCTGATATTGATTTAACCAACTTTGAATTTCAATGGCCAAACGGCAATGTACAGCAGCCTGCAGACAACAGAATGGACGATATCCATAGCAATTGTCAGCGCATGACTGCCATGATGGAAGATGTACAGACTTCCATTTCCAAGATGCAAGCCGACATTCAAACATTGATGGAGAACAAGAGAAATGCAGAAGAAGGAGGAGAGGAACCACCCAAGAAGAAAGCCAGATACGTATGTTACAATTGCAATGAAGAGGGACATTTTGCTACCGAATGTCCTCAGCCGCCCAAGAAGCAGAACGACATTTGCTACAAGTGCCAAGGCACGGGACACTGGGCCAAAGACTGTCCTGTACAACAGGAATACAACACGTATCCGGGACCCAACAACTATGGACCCAACAACTACGGACCTAACAACTACAGGCCAAATTACCCCAGACCCATCTATGGAGCAAACAGAGGACGACCCATCTATGGAGCAAACAGAGGACGCTCACCTATGGCGAGTCAGAATGTGAGACCACAGTACAGTGCATAGACTTTTTTCTGAAACTTGTACAATGTTGAATAAAATATGTATAAACTTTTAATTTGTCTTTATTAATTCTTTCATCTAGTTGTAGGGGGAAATTATTCCTTCCACGAATAGATGATTTTCTAGAACAACACTTAAAAATAAAACTGGGACAATCCAAACACCTATAAATAGAATTGGAATTCCCTTGGAATTTACCATGGACTTTCCCAATACCTAAAAATAAACATGGAATTCCCCTCGGAATTCCCCCTTTCCCATACACAAAACACGGAATTCCCCTGTTCTAAAAATACTACTGGGCTATCGGGACTTCTTACACTACTTGTATCTGCTATCTGTCTGTGTGTATTAGTGTCTATCTGCCTCTGAGTGAGTGCCTCTTTGCGTGTAAGTTATTCTGCCTGTATCTTTCTGTCTGTCTATTCCTATGTCTGTCTTCCTTCTGTCAATGATTTTTTTTCTGTCTTTATCCATGTGTCTGCCTTAGTATACCTTTATTCATGTGCCTGTCTTTATGTCTTTAAGTGTTTGTCCGTGTGTCTGTCTGCGTGTGTCTATCTATCTGTCTGATTCAATGTTTGTCTGCCAGTCCGTCTGACTTCTATATATCTGTTTGCCTTTCTTTCATTCAGACTGTTTGTCTTTAAATAATTCGCCATCAAAATAAGCTCATGGTCAGATGTATGGGTACAGTTTAAACCTCTAAGTTAATACGACTGCTCTAGGTCAAGGTCAAAACTTGAAATTTATCATGTGTTTATGTAAAGTTTATGTAAAGTTTTTATATCAATATAATAATTCATAAACTTTTGGTACAATAAAGAGTATTGCAATAGGTATAGGTCAAACTTCAAGGTCAATGGTAATATCTGAAATCAGAACAACCTGCTTAGATACATCCTCAAGTATATGGTAGATTGTACCTTTGGTCCAAAATCGGGGAAAACTATACATCGATACCTCATATTTTCTTTTCATATTATTGCACTTTGGGTTAAGCTAATACAGGTTTCAAATATATTTTTGGTTAAAAATTTTTATATAATGTAAAAAAGTGATTTTTTTTATTTTTACTTGGGGTGTAATGTTAAAGTTGGGTTCATTCGAATTTATAGAGGATAAAGAGATCCCTACAATCCAGGGTTTAAATTTATGAATTTTTGAAAAGTTTGTATAATAAGTTCATATGTTAATTGAGCATCATCTAAGAACATAAATTTACAGCATGGACCAGACATACACGTTTCAGGTATTTAACCCTCGTCAGTGATCCTCAAATCTAATGGATTGGCCAAAGAGTGTGAAGTTATAATGTCGAAAAACGTACCGAAAATCGTAGCAGGATGAAAGGAATATGATGCTACAGGACCCACATTTTAGAAATTTCAAGAAATTTTGATAACAAAATTTCGAATAGGTCGATGAAACGATCAACCGAAGTTGATCGAACTTGGCTATAGATATACATATGCCCTCGGGGACTCCAACAGCGTTAAACGTCAAAGATGATAAGCACGGAATAAAAAAAAAGTGATCATCATAATCACATGCAGGGAGAATATAAGCTCTTACGACCAGTGGTACGAACTACCTTAAACGGAATATTTGATATATTATATAAACATTACTACGATATAGTCAAATTCAAAATTGTATCTCTATGTCAAAATACTTGACATCTTGAAGACAACTCATTATTTTCTTTATCCAAGCAACATGTATTTCATATCTCAAAATCAAAATTTTCAAGAACAAATGTCAAATATAAAGGTCAATGCCAAAGCCAATATCTTATTTCAAATCTTCTCCCCAGTTATGCTGTGTTTGTAATTTGCGGATTATTGTCGTGCTTTTTCACAACATGGATTAAACATGTTAAATCAAACTCCGCAATTCATTCGTTGGAAGGGGGGGGGGGGGAGGTAAAATGGCTATATACCAGAATTTCCCCCGGGGGTAAAACTACTATATAGTAGATTTTCCGGGAGGGGGAAGCCACTATATAGCCATTTTTCCAATGGGAAAGATGGCTAGGGGGGAAACACTACTATATAATATCGGGAGCCCTGTTCATAATCCTAACTAGTTTCATCAAAATACCATCAGTGATTCTAGAGAAGAAGTCCAAAATGCGAAAAGCTTATGACGAACGGACGTACTGATGGCACCCTTCTGAGCTAAAAAAAAACCTCTTTAAATCATGAAAAATTATGCCACCCTAATCCACGAATCATCAGATGAAGGCATAATTTTCTTAATCACAATCTGCACAACACATTTTTCTTTTTATTTTACTGTAGAAAAATACTTCGTTTCAGATGCATCTTTTCCAACGGTACAGTCACCATCTGTGTCGTAAGATAAGAAATGCATAATTCATATGAGATGACATAATATTTCATCAATTTCGATCGGAAATATAGCCTCTTGTACTTGAACAAGTCAATAGGATGAAGATAATCTGTTAACTGCATTCATGCGCGGACCTGCATGTATGTAATGGTTGGATACGTCTCTGTATTCCCCGAGTAATGTATTTTTGGTAAAATAATTTGCCGTCGACCAATAAAATTGAAGTTTTAGTCCCATCCTCAAATTTTTAAGATGCGCCTCCCACATCTCCTCGGACTTTGACAATGATGCTACATGTAATTCTTCAAGTAGGCAGTTTTTCATGTAAGATCAGAGGTGAACGATGAGTACTACTTGGGGCTCTTGTTTTTGTAACCAAGCGCATGTAGTATATTGTTGAGGAATTTGAACGGGACTTTCCTATTTGTGTTCTTTTTCAAAAATGGGATCCGATTCATTTCTTGGTGCACATGAACTTACGTTTTACGTGATAAATCTGCATGTCATTAAATAAGAGATGGACGAGCTGACCTTCTTCTTTCAGTACTTTTTCTTGAGGTGTATTTTAGAATGTAAGAGCTCCAAAAGACCTTAAATTAAGATGAAGAAGATTCTGACGACAATCTCAACAGCACTTACATGTACAATAGAGCACCAAACTGAGCATCGAAGGACCCCTAGCAAGCAAGAGGTGGGACCAGATACCCAGGTGTAAAAACTGTCAAAGCAATAAAACTTGTAAACAGCTAGATCCCAACCCCTTCCCTTTGACCCCTCCCCACCCTGGGTGGCCTAGAAAAAAATACCCAGGCGGGGGGTCGGGGGTTCTCTATGCATATTTTTTGAACAAATCATATGCAAAACGGGAAAAAGCAGGATTTCTGGAAAATTTCAGTGCGTCTCTGATCTATAACCCCCTCCCCTAGATCCGTCCCTTGTTCATTGCGTATTAAGAGATAAATTTTGTCATCTACTTGAATGAGTCACAGAAAGGGACGAGTTTTACCTGTTCATTCTCTACGTCCTTAAACGACACACACCTGTCTGAATGAAACATGTAGGACGAGGGACCACGTACGTAATTGACAAAAATGACGTGTAACGTATTTCCGTTCATTCCTACAATTTAGACCAGTAAAATTTAAACGGAAGTAAATATCGATATATTGTATATAAAGGTCTCCCGCTTAAGAATTTGTCAGTTTCTCCGACAATCTCAACACTTTTGTGGATATTTTTCTAAGTTGAGATTTTCTGATTTTAATTTCTTTTCACTTGAAATATGACGTTCAGGAAAGGTGTTTTAATTCTTGCATACTATTTCATAACCTGCATCACCGATATATCACAAGGGCAGCTGAGTAGTAAGTCTCTCTCTCTCTCTCTCTCTCTCTCTCTCTCTCTCATATAATCTTTCACAAATGATAAAACTGTTGATCAAATTCAATGACGGTTATATTATTATTTTTTCTTTTCGTAGATTGCTTTGGAAGAGTGACATCATCGTGTTTCGATCAGGGATTCTCAGTAAGTTCATAGGTCTTAACTTTTTTCGCCAATTTTCAATAAAAACCAAAAAAAAAAGGGGGGCTGAGGGTCCTGAAAGATACTCCACTCACAACTTACTGTAGCATCTTATTTCACTGTAAGTGTTGATGTTGTAATATTTGGAATTTGGATATATGCATTGAAATAGCCAGAATTTGCAGCATATCAATCAATAGTTACACTGCAAGCTAGTTGACGCCTATTAATTTTGACGTTCATTACTCGTTTAACGCAGCTTAACCATAACCATATAACATGCGCGCATGAATTTCAAACAGAGGGCGGAGTATGTTTGCTCAATCTATTATTATAGTCCAAATGTAAAGTAGTCTTAAGTCGTTCCAATTTTATAAAAATTCGCATGATAGACACTACGGTACTCGCACAAAAAAATTAAAACTCCAACTGAACATAATTTGGAAGTTATGATATTCATTTAGAAAAGATATGAAAGTAAGAATAAGAAAAACAAGCTTAAAAAAGGAATAAATCAGGGACGTATATAAATTTTAAAATTATAAAATAATTTCCATATCCATTATCATTTATGATCTTTCTAGTAAATCATTTCATTTTTATAGGAAGGAAGTAGCGATTGCAACCGTAGGCTCAACCAAGCCCAAAGCAACCATCAGCAAGCTCTTTCACAGCTTCGATATCAATACGACCAAAAAATAGCGACCAATCAACAGGATTGTTATGCAAATCTAGCCCATGAAAAAGCACGATGCAACGGTCAAATTCAACTGAAGAATAATGGAGTGGTTCAATGTAACAAACAGCTTAAGGACAATATGGCCAATATGAATTTGGTGGTGACAAAGAATGTTAGGACGACAATTACCGACCTTTCTACGGAAACGAGGTACTGTATCCGTCTGACGCAAACCGAATGTCAGGGTCAAAGTTCAACGTGTTTCTGGGACGCTTCATTAACAGTCACAGGGCAGCAAGGAAAAGGAGCTTGTATCTCAGCAAGATTTGAATAAGTGAAAATTATTCCAGTGAAACATATTCAACTTGACATAGGTCGTTTTCATTCAAAAATATGTGCATAAGAAGAATTGGATGGATTAAAACTTTTCATTTGTAAAATCACATATGCACCCAAGCGATAACCATGTGTTTGACGAGACCTCAGAAAACTGCGCAAAAAAAGAAGAACAGATTCAATTTTCTTTCACATGACAATTTAAAAATCCAAAAATTACAAGTGAAAAAATTGGCAATTATGACCTGCATGTTTGGGTTGGAATTAAAAATTATATGCTAGGATATAATTTTGAAAAATCATATTCCTATCAACATTTTTATTTCAAGGCAGATTACTGAGTACGGTACTGTAATGTCAAGGTCACCAGGTCAAAGTTCAAGGTAATGATGAAAAGTCCTGTTACATAGAATACACATTGTCATTTGATATGGTCCAGAGCAATAAAAATTCAACTAAAAAGACAAACAGACAAGACAATAGCAGTAACTTCCCTCTCCACTCATCCCCTTATAAGTATGACAAATGTAGTGGATAGATATATTAATGAATGCACTGTGGCAATAATGATGTCTTGTGATGTTTTTTCATGTGTTTATCACTGATTATTGTTACATAAGCTTGTACATAATTATATTGTTTACATTATTATTCGTACAATTAATGTTGTAACTTAAAAATTCTCAGACAGTTTGTTGTATTTTTGATATATTAATTTTAATTATCATATTATTTAATAAATAAATCATCAATATACATGATGTACTAACATTTGTTGCTTTCTTTCCCTTTAAAACATAAAGTAAATAGATATATTTGTCTGTTCATTACTTCATAAGTTCATTGTGCTATCTGTTCATTGGGTCATTGTGCTGTCTGTCCATATGGTCACTGCATGCTGTCTGTTCATACGATAAGTGTGCTGTCTTTTAAAAGAGTCATGATAAGGTCTGACCGTCATTGTGTTTTCTTTTCATAAGGTCATTGTGCTATCTGTGCATAGAATCATTGATCTTTCTCTACATAAAGTCATTGTGCTGTCTGTTCATAAGGCCATGGTGCTGTCTGTTTGTAATGTCATTTTGTTTTGTGTTCATAAAATCATTGTACTGTCTGCTCAAAATGTCATTGTGCTGTATGTTCATAAGGTCATTGTGCTATGTGTTCATAAGGTCATTGTCCTAGTCATAGTGCTGCTCGGTCATAAGGTAAATGTGCATGCAATCTGTTCATAAGGACATTGTCCTGTATGTTCCTAGATCCTTCTGCAGTCAGTTCATGATGACAACATGCTGACTATTCTTAAGGTCATTGTGCAGCCTGTCTATTTAAGCCTTATGAACAGGCTATTGCGCAATCTGTTGATAAGATCATTGTGTTGTCTGTTCATAATGCCATTATGCTGTCTGTACATATGGTCATTGTGTTGTCTGTTTATGTAAGGTCATTGTGCTGTATGTTCATTGTATGTTCAAAATGACATTGTGCTGTCTCTTCATAATGTCATTGTGCATTTGTTCATAAGATCATTGTGCTGTCTGTACATATGGTCATTGTGTTGTATGTTCATTGTATGTTCAAAATGACATTGTGCTGTTTCTTCATAATGTCATTGTGTATCTGTTCATAATGTCATTGTGCTATCTGTTCATAATGTCATTGTGCTATCTGTTCATAATGTCATTGTGCTGTCTGTTCATAATGTCATTGTGCTGTCTGTACATAAGATCATTGTGCTGTCTGTTCATAATGTCATTGTGCTGTCTGTTCATAATGTCATTGTGCTGTCTGTTCATAAGATCTTTTTGTTCATAATTTCAATTATTGTCTATTCAGAGGGTCATTTTGCTATCTGTCCATAATTTAAATGTTCGTGAAGAGTAATCTTTGACATCAAAACAACTTCCACAAACTTTTTATATATTCCACAATGCCCTATTATAAAACTCTAAACTATCATAATAATATAAAAGCCTGCAAGAAAAACAGTAATATTTCAGTTAAGAATATTCTGTACATGTACTTACATTTGCACTTGTTTCGTTGAAAGAGTTAGTAAGTCTTGAATAATTTAAGATTCTGTATTTAGGTGGCACAATCGGCTCTCCGAGGAGTTCTTTGGCATCTGGATAGTTTTGAAAAATTCTTATTGATTCATTCATCCAATCGCATTCATTCAAATATTCTGAAATTTAAAAAAAAAGAAATTCGTAAAAACTTAGGAAAAATACGGTAACATCATCATGATCATGATACGAAATACTAGTATGATGTACTACTACTGTAAAACGGCATCTACTTTTATTGAAGTTGTACAACCACAGATCTAGAGGGGGATGTTGGAAGTCAGGACCCCCTACCCCTGGAATTTTTGCCATGATTAAAATTCTTATCTTTTTCTCATTTCTAAATATTTACTATACATTATAATTTTGCTTACCCCCGCCAATACCATAAAATGGCATTGGTAATTCATTGGAATATCTAGAAAACTGATCATGGGGAAGGGGGGGTTCCAAGCCATCACGGAGGGGGTCTAACCTATGGTTTTGATAAAGTTTATGTGTAAAAAACAGGAAAAATCAGTATTTTTGGCAAATTCCAGTGGGGTCCCAAGTCCTGAATCGCCCCACCCCCATCTCTAGATCTGTGCTTGATTGTCAATTTTGATATCGATTATCGAAAATCGAAGGGGTTTCAACGATTGACTATCGAAAGTCGGTGAACTATCATCACATCACTAGCTATTGGAGCCACAAAAGTTAATTCGGTACAATTTTTTTTGGGGGGGGGGGGGGGGGGTAGGTGCTTGTGCCTTTCTAATGGGCTAATTTGGGAGAAAACTGAACCATACTTTTTTTCCAAAGTACAATCCTTCAATGTTGTATCATTTATCTACACTAAATTTCAGGTATCATCAAAAGAATAGGTAATGAGGTAAAGCTTTTAAGATACTGAGGTAAGAACATTTTAGCTGTGAACTTCTGTATTTTCAGTTTTAATTTTACATGTATTTTTTTTCAAAATGACATTTTGGAAAAATAGAGGTATTGGGCCGAAAATCAAGGAAAACAGCTCTTGTACTTGTATGTAGAAAAAACTGTGACTTCCGCTGGTAACAGTTTCTCAAATAGAGGAGGAAGAGAGAAATTAGTTACAGTGCAATGGAGAAGTGATATTTTGCTGTGCATTCTCGTTGATTCATGCATATTTCTTGTCTGAGAATCAACGATTTTCCAAGTAACTTTCCACCCATAGTTTTGGTATAAATTCTGTATGAATTATGAAATTTTCCCTATGAATTACTATCTATATATATTCTTGGTAAAATGCAAATAAATTTTTCATCTGACGTGGCCTAGAATGTACAAAATCAGCCATATATAAACAAAGTACACTTAAACCTGTATTTATCACGGATTTAGCTGTAACTACTTGAAATGGTCATTAAAGCTATTCCAGAAAATGTTTGAACAAATATGAATCACCAGATAGTCAGGAACATATATATTAAATTTATGATAATATCTAATAAGATTTTCATAATTGATACAGAATTTACACAAAAACTATTGGTGGAAAGTTACCCAGAAAATTGTTGATTTTCAGACAAGAAATATGCATGAATCAACTGCAACGGAGAAGGCACAGCAAAATATCAGTACTTCTCCGTTGCACTAAGAGAGAAATGTGGCGCGTTACATACATAGAATAGCCAGAATAACACCTATTAACCGAAATGACGGGGTAATAACCGAAATGACGCCTAAACTAACCGAAATGATGCCTAAATTAACCGAAATGATGCTTTATTTAAGTTAAAAGTGACATGATTTAGTGCAACATAGTAAAATAAATAAACATTTTGAAATGTTTCGTCATCTGTTTACTGTCCGCGCAGCTCACTTCAGAAATCAGAAAATTGAAGTTTTCTCTACTTTGTTGGCATATTTTCCGATTAAAATTTATACTGGTCGAGCAGATAATTCCGAACGATTTTTGCGGTTTTTCGTCAATAACTCGGCTTCTATACGTCCAATCATCATGAAACTCGGAACAAATAATGCTTCACCCTTCATACAAAATGCCTATGTAAAAATAATTTTGAAAATCGACCTATAAATGCTGATTTGAGGGTATTTTAACACCCCCTTTTAACGGCCGTTTTACGCAAGTTACTAAAGGTATTTCCGAACGATTTGCATTTTAGTCCCTCCTGGGGTCAAATATAAATCAAATGTTTCAAAACTTTGTCATTTTATCCTTTTATCCTTATTGAAGAATTCTATGTCAACATATCATAAAACTTTTACAAACTTTATTTCTAAAGCGACTTTCTGAACCATGATGAGGTAAGTTTATTTCTTACTTATTTCCAATGATTTTGGTATTCTAACACATGAAATTTATACACTTTTTCTTGAATATCCTGCTCTGGGCCCCTCTCAATGCAGGTTTTCATCAATCAGTTGACAAGAATAGATTTTTGGAAAATAGATGACTCCGAAACTAGGTCAAGATATGTTCTTAACACAATGACGTCACTTTCCCCAGCTCCCAAACAGACGAAAGTTACAAACAGCAGGAGAAACAAACGTTAAAAATATACTAAATAAAATTATTTTGAGATTTCCTTTTGCATGTCGGTTATTTTTCTGAATATCTAAACGTCTGCATCACCAAAATTGTGAAAAAGTAACTCCAAGTAACCGAACTAGCGAATCGTTCGGAAATACCTTCAGTTCGGAAATATCTGCTCGACCAGTATAGGGGGATAGATCTCGAACTCTCATAACTAACGGTGTATGATATATGTCTGTACGACCAATACTATTTTCACAATGACAGAAAATAGTTTTAGATAGGGATCGCGTTTTCTATGTTAATTTTAGCGTGACGTCGTCAACCTTTTCCATAGACTCAGAGTTAAAAATCGGCGACGTCGCGCTAAAATTAACATAGAAAACTCCCTATCTAAATCGATTTTCTTTCACTGTGAGCAAAGTACAGACATATATCATAGAGGACGCAGTCCGCGCCACAGGCGCGGACGTAGTCCTCATCAAGGTAACACGTGTATATATATAGGAAAAATCGTGTTTTTCAACTGAATTCTATGCTATACCTATAGGTTCCAAAACCGTGGTCAATGACGTCATTCTCCCCATTGCCCATTTGATGGGCGTGAAGCGCAAGCTTATTTTTTTGACAATATCACTTGACGACAGAATGAAACCCGGCCATCGATGACCATGATTTCTCGATCTCCTTTGAATATTCTCCGTTTGGCTTATTCCTCCAATGTCCCAATGTTTGTTTTGTACTTTGCTTCACGTAATACTGACATTGCACCATTATTTTCAACATGTATCATGTTTAGTCCGAATATCCTCTTTGAAAATTACAACGTGACGTCAGCATGCGACGTCAGCATATAACTTTGTTTCGCGGACTTTCTCAGTTTCTAATTTCTTTCATCGATAGCTCCATGAGCTCCCTCAGCCTCAGACAAATCCATGGATAAACTCATAATGCTGGGATGAAAATACAAAAAAAAAAATATCAACGACTTACCGAACTACATTCTGCTTTCGTGGATGATTTGCAGCTGATATTTTGATACCTGTAGATCGAATAATGTGGTTTCTCTCCACATATATAAGACCTACACGTAGAATCTACGGGCAATCTATATGCAGTGTAAATCCCAACACAAACTTCTATATGTCTGCTGCCTTCAGTACTGTACACAACGCGTCACAACTTACGTCATCATTTACAGTACTAAGTAAAAATAGGTAAACACAAACTGGGGCTCTGTTCAAAGCATAAAATAAGGCTGGGTATTTTTTCCCCTTGGGTGTAAATCATAGGCGGATCCAGGGTTATTAAAAAAAGTAGGAGGGGTGAAGGCTTCAGATTTTTTTTTAGAAAGAGGGGGGGGAGGGGTTGATTGTAATTGTGGGGGAAGGGGGGGGTGAATTTCTACTCAGAATACTTGTCTCCTCTGTCCCTCCCCTCTCCCACCTCCTTACATCTCCCGGCTCCCTCCCTTCCTCCCCCTCCCTATCATCCTTGTCTTTTATGGGGTTGGGTAACAGACAGGGGGTACCTCTCTCTGCCCCCTTCAAGTATCTCCGTCCCGGCCCTCCCATACCCACCTCCTGCACCATTCCTCTCCCTCCCACTCCCGCTCCCCCTCCTCTTGCCCCTTCCTCTCCCTCCCTTTCACCCTCTTTTATAGTAAAGAAATGAATTTTTTTGTCAGAAATTACAATGGAAAATCATTTGTAAACATCATTCAGAAGGGAAAATCCTGTGATACTAATGTAATACTGGAATTTTTTATTATTATTTTTTTTTTCAGTAGTAGTATTACCCACTTCTCCAGGCCACTCCATAAAACGATATAACTGATAACGCTTAAAAGACGGCACCGAAAAGGAGGCTTTCTTTCTTCTACATATTGAATGTTATTTTAAAAGGGAGTGCAGGGGGGATACATATTCCTGATACGAAAACTGACATTTCATCACCCAATGAAATTTGAAAAATAAACATTTTAAAAAAGTTTAATGGAATTGAATAATCAAGATACATGTAAATCTTACAATATGTAAATACCTCAGAAAAAAAAGTAAAATTATTTTCTCTTTTTTCTTTTTTTTTTTTTTTTTTAATTTTAATGGTTTGTGCCCACAGTTTTCTTGTCCGAGTTCTCTTTTCCTTGGTTTTCGTCTAGGTCCAAGGACTTACAATATATACATAGATTAAGATATAACAATCACTTGATCTCTTCACATCTTTCATTTATGTTTCAAAATTAAGCATTGCGATTTCGTGTTTACTGATAGTTTTGTGACATCAGACCGGCCGACATTGAGAGTTGTTTCCTTGCATTTATGAGTTATTTGCATGCTGTCGATCCAGAAATTTTCTATAAAAATATCCCCTCTCCTGTAGATAATATGGATTTCAAGAAAAAAATGTAAGACTGATAAAGTAAAAAAAGATGCTGGAAAAGAATTGTGAACAAGAACACAAATTGTATGACAAATTTTGGTTATTATTAACTTAGTAAAAAAATATTAAATGATGTATAGTGAAAAATCATTGAAATTATAATTTATCTGCGTCCTCACAATGGCTTTGCCATAATTCATATTACACCTTTAGTTATGAGAGTTTGAGATCTATCCCCCTTAATAAATTTTAATTGCAAAATTGCAGACAAAGTACAGAAAACTTCAATTTTCCGATTTCTGAAGTGAGCTGCGCGGACAGTAGTCTGTTTTTGTCCCCTTTAGCTCTGACAGTATTGACAAAATTTAAGCTATACAGGTAAAACATTTAAGCTTTCAGCTACTCTTTGTAAGAATTCAACTTAGCGGGACTTAACTCTCGTTTTTTCTACATGGATCGAAAACCATGAACGTCAGAGTAAATTCCAGTACTTTTCGCAAGAATTTCCTCTGACCAATAAAAATTAATATTATTTACGTACTTGTAGCGGTATACATTACACTACCATGATAAATAAGATACAATGATGACCCAGTCATTAAAGAAATTAGCACATATGTCGAGTTTTCCGCATTTTTTAATTTGTGAAACCCCCGTCTAAGGGAGCTAAATATGGTCATTTTCAAGTGGAGAAATCCCTCTGTCGAGAGGAGCACTGCATTCTGGAAGAGAGGGTAGATGTATGATTGGCGGAACCATAATTGTTTCCAGCGGTCAAATCGGTTTCTGTCGGTCAGGGGATCTAAAAAAGAAACAGCATTTTGGAAAATTCCAATTCGGATCGAAATCCTGACCCGCAATGCCCCCTCCCCACCTTGATGTCCAAGCTTGTGCACAGTCGAAGACTTCGAGGTAAGAATGGAACCTGAATTTTGATTCATAAATAAATGAACATTCAATCTCCTGTGATTAAAGGTTTGATTCCTGGGAGTGCTAGAATTTACGACTGAAATAACAGGTAAAAATCAGCATTTTTTAAATTTATTTATTTATTTATTTATTTATTTATTTATTTATTTATTTATTTATTTATTTATTTATTTATTTATTTATTTATTTTCATTTGAGTTTGGTAAATTTATACAACTAAAATGATGGATCAATGATACTGACCCAAATCATGTAGAGTCCTAAAACAATCAGAATTATTTTATTATAAGCTTCTCAGAGATTCGTGATAGGATTCAATATTCCATATTTCTTCTGTTGAACAAGTTTCAAAAATAGAATACATGGAATTAAGATATGGTGTGAATCAATATATTCAACTCGCCCTCTACCGTAAGTTTTCTTTTCTGTAAAAGTGATAAAAAATTAAAATAGCCGGGCTTCATGTGTCGACTTAGGAACTGCAACATAAAAATATTATGTACACTTCGGCAATTTTCCAAGCCTGTTAAGGTACTATAAACTATATGTTTTCTGAAAATGCCCATTGCTCAGAAATAGTATATTTGGGGTCAGAAAAACAAAGGGGAATAACTGATTATAATTATTTAAAGTGTCTATTTTCTCTATACTAGTATAACGTACATATGCAAAAAAAAAAAAAAAACAAAAAACAAAAAACAAAAAACAAAAAAAAGTTGTACAAGAGTTTTACCCCTTTTATTTAAAAGACGTGGGCGTCATACATCTGTACTCAGGGCATCATTACCTTTCAGAAAATATATGGTTTATATATAGTACCTACTTTAAAATGGAGATGAAAAAAAAAAACCTTATGAAAAATTACTCTATTGTGTAACGGATACCTTAAGTACCAAGAGTAATGATGATCGAGTTATAAATGAATTTTCCTAATTTACAAGGCAATTCATTAATATTCATTAACTCTACAAGTAATTGAGTGACATACACTAGTTACAGCGCAACGGAGCAGTGATATTTTGCTGTCTTCTCCCGAGCTGTAACTAGATTTTCAACTGCTTTGGCCCCATTTTTTCGCTATTTTCAAAAATTGTTTTCATACTATTTTTTTATCTTTCAAGTAAGAGTAGATATATTGTTGTGTATTGAAACTGAATTGAAAATAGATATAATCAACTAATATGAGTGTTATTTCCCGCCAAAATCGCCCATTACTATGGAAATTAGTGGTAAAATGATAGCATACTTATACTATACAGAGCAAGTGCATGTAACAAAGTTATACTTTCCGTGTACCTTCAGAATATAAAAAGGAATGTCCCATATGAGTATGAACCTGTTAAACGCCCTTGCTCTAGGGGTTACAACTGTAAGTATGTGTGTCCCTTGCCAAAAATCTGAATTTCTAATGTGAAGATATAGTGCTCAACTTTCAATCATTTTGCCCTAAAAGGCAGGGTTTTCGAAAAATCACATTTAAGATTAATATTTGTCATTTTTTGTTTAGATGAAGCATAATGAATAAGAAAATAGAACCTTTTTAAAAATATTTGATTGGGGCCAAAAATGGTCACTTTTCGATCGATGGACTCCACTTGCATATTATTTACCAAGTTGTGACTCTATTTCGAACTTGACGTACGTAGATGTACCTGTTTATATTTCTTGGTGTAAAGGCAAAATATATATCTGATTCTCTGCATGAAAAGGTTAAAACATACGGCGGAGCGAACTAACGCATTACAGACTGAAAATACGGGTATGGAACACATTGAGATGAAAATTTAGGCGAAATAAAAGAAAAAATCAATGATAAGACGAAAATGCTTCAAATGAGTTACCCTGAAATAACAATTCATTGGTTTCAAGTATGGGGATTTTAAATACTAGTATTCAATTCTAATTCAGGGATCTTGATCGGCCTCACTCCAAATTATGATACCTTGTTTGATAGCTCTTGATTTCATTTTCGTGCGTGAACATCGACGGCGGGTGCGACTAACCAAACAAAGGATGTTTACTCCTCCCGGGCATCTGGTCCCACCTCTATAGCTTGCTAGCTAGGGGTCCTTCGATGCTCAATCTGGTGCTCTATTGTGAGTGCTGTTGAGATTGTCGTCAGGATCTTCTTTATCTCATTTGTGTCATACTTATATATGCCCTTAATTTGCCGTATGGAGCTCGTAAAAGAGTTCCCCGCTAGGGGTTTGACAGTAATTAGGCGGGTTTTTTTATACTTTTCCCTGACATGGTCACCATAGCACTTTCTATAGACATAACCTCAGACAGTGTTTTGTAGATATTGTTTTCATTGTCATGCGTGAACATCGACAGAGAGTTCCGTTAGTCAAACAGGTGATGCTTACTCCTCCCGGGCACCTGATCCCACCTCTAGCTTGCTAGGGATCCGTCGATGCTCAATATGGTGCTCCGTTTTGAGTGCTGTTGAGATTGTCGTCAGGATCTTCTTTATCTCATTTGAACACGTAATTTTAA
The DNA here is from genome assembly GCA_033119305.1 of Pinctada imbricata. Classification (NCBI taxonomy): domain Eukaryota; kingdom Metazoa; phylum Mollusca; class Bivalvia; order Pterioida; family Pteriidae; genus Pinctada; species Pinctada imbricata. The sequence continues at coordinate 14,296,940 of VSWD01000014.1, read as the reverse complement.
AACATGTTATAAGTTTAAAAGCAGCAATATATTATATTATTGTTCTCCAGCATTACTCATTTTAATAATAATAATAAAAATACTGTAAACCGTATTTCATTCGCGATCGTTTTATCATTTTCGCGATAGTCGCGAGGTTCTTTGATACGCGAAAAATTAAAAGCCTCTAATTTGTCCCAACACGATTGCAGAAAGGTATGTTTATACGTTATCGCGAAAATAAACGTCGCAAATCAGTCCTGTTCGCGAAATTAAGACGCCGCGAATAAAAGACGGTTTACAGTAATAAGGAATCAAATAAGAAAAAAACAAAAACGGTTAGCATTGGCGGATCAAGAGGGGCACCCCCCCCCTAAAATCGTCAAAGTATGGTTTTTATTTGTATGGGCTCAAATTTGTTTGTGTAGACTTAATTTCTGGTCGTTTAGTTTAAACTGTATTTATTTCAGACATTGGTGACATGTACATTGAACAAGCATAAATCAAGATATATATTGAATAGGATCTGGAAACAAGTGAAACTTATATTAATCCGTCTCCTAATTTCTGGTCGTTTGAAGTCGAATTGCAGAAAATTTTCGCTGGATCGCTTCTGCTCACCACCTAACTTTGATTAGATTGTTTGCATGTTAAACGTCTTCAAATTTATTAGCATCATTTAAAGGCAGATTAATTAATAGCGTGGACCAGACATGCACGTTTCGGGTATTTAACCCTTGTCAGTGATCCTCAATCCAAACAATGAAATATGGCCAAAAATATGTGATAATTAAGTCCAAATATACCGAAAGACGTAGCAAGATGGCTGGGATATGATGCTATGTACAGGACATAGGTTTCAGAAATTTGTGAAAATTTTGTAGACAGAAATTTTCGAATGCGTTAACTTTGAAGAAACGACCAATCGAAATTGATCGAACTTGGAGCTCTACATGTGCCCTCGGGGACTCCTGCATATTAGTTTTGCAATAAAAATTCAAAGCTATACAAGCATGGAATCCTCATTCACGAAATATTTTTTTTTGAACACTGCCCTTTACGGCCACGTACCGTGGGTATCTCAATTTGGCTGACCAGTTTTTTTTTTCCTCACAGCAAAGCGCGCACTTAGTCTTATATAGTGTTATAACTACCATTTGGCACTTTTCGAGAAAAACGACTGAGTTGCATGGAAATTACATTTATATTATTTTTTGTGGAATTTGATTTTTTTTTTTTTATTTTAGACACCATTACGATATTTAGCTAAAGGAAAAAAATCGTGTAAATGATATAGGGGAAATGAAAAAAAAAAGTAAAAAATTCGATGGCTTTTACGCCTCACATTTTGGGTAAGGTTTGTTTAGGAGATACACTAGAACAAGTCCGTAATGGTTCCAAAGATATGCTCAACTCAATTTGGACAAAAATGGAATTAGAACAACATGTAAGACTGAGTGCGCGAAAAGATGAGTAAAAAGAAATGAAAACAATTTTGATTCTTTACATGTATCATACCAACGATATAGCTTTTCATAAATGCTTTCTTTCCAATCACAATTTCACCATTTCATCTAACATGAGCTGAAACAGAAGTCCTTGAATCGCAAGTTGTCATTTACCGTTTTTAAAAGATATAATTTTCGTCGGGGTGGGGGGGAGGACTCTACCAGAACCCCAACCTAAACAAGGACCGCCCTTGCGGACCCACTGAGTGGAGGGGAAATGGGGGTGGGGCGCTAGGGCAAACACGCTCAGTCCTCAAGCATTTTAAGTTGACTCACCCCTAGCCCATTCCCTTTTTCTCGAGTAAACTCAATTCTTTTCTCTCCAGCCGTGAAAGTTTCACCATGTCTAAGAGACCCTGTGATATCCCCCTAAGATTAGTAGAATCTATCCCCAGATGTGATCAGGGACAAGGAAATCCAACCCGAGTGTCCAGGATTTGCTTGTTCCACGTGCGACGAGGCTTGCCGAGTCGTGGACAAAAGCCTCCCCCGGAAATTTTGAAAAAATGGAATAAAATGGTGCAATCTGGAGCATAGTTTCTCCTTTTCTTCTCGAATATCCAGACTAATTTTTCATTCAATTTATGTGACAAAGTAAGGATAATATAGGGCGAGTCTGGGTTTATCTCGATCTGGTTAATAAAGATTCTTAAATCAAATTATTTTTATATAAAAGTCGGTAAACTCCGTACGGCGCCTATTTGGGAGTCCGCTGGTCGATAAAGGACAGGGTCCACTACCTCGGATCAGCCCAAGTGCAATAAAATTCAAACAAATTATTTTTACTTTAATGCTTGCAGGGGCGTAACCAGGATGTTTTCGATGTGGACGTCTAAAGAAGGGTTTGACCCAGATTTCGGGTACATTTTTATGGGGGTGGGGGTGACTTGCGATACCCGAATGGTCTAGAGGGGACAGTATGGAAATGTAACCCCTCCAATTGAATTGGGTTTGGGGGGTTCCCCGATAAAATTTTGAAATAAAAATGAAGCAAATTGCTTACTTCTGGAGTGTATTTGAGCTGAAAAGCATATGATTCTGTGTCAACAGACGATGAATCGATTAATCTAGGATGCGCCCCTGCCTTGCTGATACAATTGGTACGAGTAAAAAAGTTGTATCATTGTTTTTGTTTATTTTTTACTTTAGTACATGTACATACATTATGTTCATATTTTCTTACCAGAATCTAAGGACGAATTAGAAAAGGGTAAGTTAGTGAGTTATTCACCCCATCCATCGTCTAAATAGAAGAAACATAGTTTTTGAAACAGTGCTTTTTAAAATTTCGGTGAGACAAGTACGTGCTATGCTGACCCGAAAAAAATTGTCATAACTTCAACCGACAAGGACGGCACAAGCACCAAAACGGGGGAGGGGAGGGGGTATTAGATTAATTTTAAAGCTTTGAAAAATGAATGCAAAATTATATGCCCCCGGAGCATATTTGAGCTATAATTCAATGTTCTATATTTGTCCATCTTCAAGTATTTCTTAAACAAAATTATTAGATAACCAAAAAAAAAAAAAAAAAAACAAACCTTTAATTTGAGGACAAACACGTGTAGGTTCCGATCCCCTTACCATTTTACATTGATTGTTTGACGCATGTACTGCATGTTTTGTAAATTATTTGAACATGATTCCATTATAGTCTTTGTTAATTTCCGGTAAAATTTAGAAATTGAGATAAAAGATACAGTAAACACTTGGAGTTATGAGGACACTGCAGACTTCGAGATTGTCTTTACGAATCCATAAATAAATACTCCATTATTGATTACGGTATCGAATCGATATACGATCAGATTTTTTTTTGTAAATTTTGATTCAAAATGGTGAATTCTGGTGGACATTAAGCAATTTTTACTACGTTTGCATTTTTTTTTTTGAGTGCTAATGCCCCCCCCCAACCCCCCCCCCTAAATCCGCCCTTGAAAGTATATTCTAGATAGCCTTCATGGATACGGGGAATGGGGGGGGGGGGTCAAATTCAGCCCAATTTATTAAAGAAAAGTGGTAACTCCTCCTCACTCAAACCAAACTGGTAACTCCATGCAAGTCTGGTTCCTGATCCCGGGAACCAGACTAAAGTACTAACAGCCAGTTAAGAAAACAGAAATTTTGATTTTACGTGAAAACGCTTTGAGATAGACACATATGAATATCGAGAAAAATATTCAACTTTTAGAGCACTGTTTGAAAATGAAATTTTATTTTGGTATCATTTTTGCGTTTCCCCTCTGCGCATATGAAAATAACACAGTAAATCATCATTTCCATGCACTAAGTCATTAAACATACACTGGTCAAGTTTGATTAATGCAATAGCCATAATCATAGTTGTACACATAGATTTATGCCTGAACGATCAGTGAATATCTTCTACCTGTATGAATAGGTATTGCCGTTTTATTTAATATACTCGACCCTTGTTTAGAAAAACGACTTAGATAATTTCTGAGCGTAAAATGTTGCTATTTTCCTATGAGTACACCAAAAATGATGTCTTATATGGTTAAAAAAGCTAGGTTTTTGAATAGTGCTTTTCCTTCTGCATTACCATTGACATTTTCTGGTAATAACTTTTTTGCCGTTTACAAATAAAAGGGAAATTTCCGTTTTCTCAAGAACCTATTAGTACTTTTTTTTTTTTTTTTTTTGGCTGTACCTGACCTCCCGGGAACCAGCATGCATCGAGCACAGCAAGGAAAGATAGATAACTCTTGCAGCATTAAAATTGCCACATCGAGAGGAACGTGTTGTTGATTTAAAAAACATTGTCTAAACTTTCCAAATTAAAGAATGTCTTCGACTGAGGATACTGAAGTGAAAGCGGGACATCCTCCAGCAGGTAATCAAACAACGTCAGTGCCAAAGAACTTTAATAAATCACATTTTCCGTGGTGATCAGAGGAAATCCGTGAAATGATTGAGAGGAAAACAGCTGTACTGTTTCATTGCTGTTTTGGAATAAATTAATCGACACTTTATTATTTTAGCAGTGTTTTGCAAGCTCTTAGATATATTTTAGAAGTTCCCTTGATGTCAGGGCCTTAAACATTTTTAAATTAAAAAATAAAAATGCAAACATATCAATTTTTTCAATCCCTTCACCCTTAGCTTTTATCATGTTCAAAATGGACAAAGTATATCTTAACTAAGTAAAATCCATCTTTTACATTCAATGCAAAAGAGTCTAGTTAGGTAAAATATACAGTTCCCTTTTTGCACTTGAAAAAGGCAACTGTCCGCGCGGCTTGCTTCGGAAACTGTATAAATGTGATTTTGAATACTTTGTCATACAAAAACTTAAATGAAATGGATACCATTCAGTAGACCTCACTTAGTTGTAAATTTCAGTGAAAGTTATATAATAGTCGGTGCTTGCAATCAAACTTTATAGACAAAACAATTAAGTTTTAGATGGGCCATATTCCATGATAGATTTTTCTGTGAAATCGTGACGCTGTCCATAAACTTGATGTAAACGTCCCTTCTCAAAAGTATTTTGTCTGTATAATATGATCGCATTAACACATGACCATATTTCGTATACCAAAATTTCAGACTAAGCGAGATCTATTGAATGGTATCCATGTCACAGTCTTCATGAAAACTTTTTTAGCCCACTTAGTCCAGTCAAATTTCAATTTAACCCTGAAAAAATTGCAACAGAAATAATTTTTATTGTAAATGATAAAATGATATGTACTTAATGACATATAAAAAATCTAAGAAAATCTAATGAGGGGAAATACTTTTTTTTAAGAAAAAGATATCTTTTTGTGCAAAAATCGCTGGAAATAGGAAAAAATTTGTAACTTTTACATGGAGAATGATTTTTAAAATTAGAAAATGTAAATATATAGTATTTTAGGTGCTCTTTCAGATGATATAAATTTTAAGTTTCAGATCTTACTTTAACTGTGTGTTTTGGGGTGAAAAAGTCTAATTTTTGTAAAATTTCACAGAAATTTGAGGAAATTTTAATTACTTTCTGCTTCTCAGTTCCCCAGTATTATAAACATTCATTCAATGATGATTTAAGGTTATCTTTCACGTATCTTCTTTCAAATGACATATATTCTATATTCTTAATTTTTTTTCAAAATCCTCGAAATTGACGTTTTAATACAGAAATCTGTGTTTTAAATAAAAAATCTGAGATTTCTGTATGTCAATTTAAGCAAACCTTATCCATTATGAAATCAATGATTGAAAGATATTTTCTAGTGTATTTTTTCATACTTTTTCAGATTATATATTTTTTACTGGTATTTAATCCATAACTGAGGTGTTTTTGGGGGAAAAGGTAATTTTTCATTAAAAATCACTGATTTCTGGATAATATTATTTGAATCTATTGGATTTGTTTAAAATGATGGCAGGAATGTATTTTCAACTGTTGTTGTTTAGATTCATTCATAAATTACATATTTGAAACAAAAAGGGTATATTTTCTACTTTATTTTGGGCAAAATGCTTGTTTTCTGTTTAAAAATAACAGATTTCTGAACAAAAACAATAAATTCATTATCTTAGCTAGAATTATAGAGTCAATGCTACTTTCATATTGAAAAATAGTAATCTTATCAAATAAAAGTAAAAAGAATGAAATAATTCATTAAAATCAGCATTTTGGGTGTAAATTTGTACAGTTGTATTTTTCGTGCAAAAACCACTTATTTTAAAAAAATAATCATTATTTCTTCTAGTCTACCTAATATGACACATTTTAGCTTTGATAGGATGCTGTTTCTTATTAAAAGTGGATAGGAATGTCATCTGAGAATTGAAATCTTATTTAAATGCTACTTTGGGGCAAGAAAACTAATTTTTGTGTAAAATCACTTATTTCTGTGAATATTTTGTAAAATTTATATATATTAGTAAATCGAAGCAGGAGAGGTTTCCTATAATTTGATGGCATTTAAATGATCAAGTGAAATAATTCAGGAGAGATGGGTTTGATTATTTTGCTATTTTGGGAGGAATGGGTGAATTTTTATTTAAAAATGTCTGATTTCTGGAAAATCTTTATTTCTATAAAATGCTATATCATTTATGATATTCAGAAAAGTTGACTAGGTACATGTAATATCATAGTTTGTCATTCTAAGTGATGTAATGTAAAGTGTACTTGATGGTATTATTCGTTCATTTGTTTGATATTTTGGCAAAACATATGTTTTATTTAAAGAAAAAGCTAAAATCAAGAAAATTACTACAGAAAGTTTTATTTTACAAAATTTGATTTCCTATCAAATTGTTTATTTTTTCTTGATTTACCTATCAATATATTCAATTCAATTCAATTTCTTTATTCCCACAAGTTGTACATGGTACATTGTATTTACAACATATTCAAATCTTGTGAAGTATTGTTATATTTGTGATGAAAATATAAAACCAAATGGAAAAGCAAGCACTTAACTGAAAATGCAATAAACATATTTAGAAGTTATTTGACAATGTTAAAAGATTTCTAAAGATAAATGCTTGCTAATATGTACTTTAATGTAATGTATTTTACCCCAAATATAATAATATTACACAAAATTGAAGTAAAATGATGAATGAATGTAAAGAATAAGCTGTTAAATAGCAAATAAAGATACAATGTAATAATAGTTGTAATTTGAAAAATGAGACTTTCTATGATAAAGAGGAAGGGGTAAATCTGCTGATTTTGGCCCCTTTTTTGCTATTTTCATATTGATGTTTATTAAAATTGAGTAGAAAAAAGGTATTGTAAATGTATATAGTGTTGCTCACTATTACCAAAATTAATGATAAAATGTTAACAACAAGATTCCTATCAACATCATACTTTAAAGTATATATAGAGCATTCAGCATGTGAGTTTGAACCTGTTACATGCCCTTGCTCTAGGGCCTACAACGGTAGGTATGTATGTCCCTTGCCTCAAAATATTAATTTCTATTGTAAAGACATAGACCTAAATTTTCAATCGTTTTGCTCTTAAAGGAAGGGTTTTAGAGAAACCACATGAAATATATGCTTTTTTGTTTACAAGAAGCATGCTGAATGAGAAAATATGATATTTCAAAACTTTTGATCGGAGCCAAAAATTGTCGCTTTTTCCCCTACCCCTTTTCTATGTTTTTATATAAAACATGTTTTTTGCCATAATATTCAAACAAATTAACAAAGACCGTATACCTAAAACTCGTATGTCTTCATAGGACAAATTATGATACACCTTAGATGACACTTTTGAATATAATAAATAATGTAACATTTCATAGTAATAAAGATTTTCCAGAAATCAGCGAATTTTAAATTCAAATTCAGGCATTCCCCCAAAATAGCAAAATAATCAAACCAATCTCTTCTAGCTCATTTCACTTGATAATGTAAATGACACTAAATCATAGGAAACCTTTCCTGTTTTAATTTACTAAAATCTATGAATTTTAAAAATCGTTTTAAGAAATAAGTGATTTTTGCACAAAAAAATTAGTTTTTTGCCCCAAAATAGCATTTAAATTGAATTTCAGTTCTCACATGACATTCCTATCCCTTCATAACAAGAAACAGCATCCTATCAAAGCTAACATGTGTCAATTCGGGCAGCTTAAAAGAAATAGTAATTGTTTTCTCAAAATAAGTGGTTTTTGAACAAAAAACACAAATTTACTCCCAAAATGCTGATTTTAATGAATTATTACACTCTTTTTACTTTTATTTGATAAGATTACTAATTTTCAATATGAAAATAGCTTTAAGTCTTTTAGTCAGAAATCTATTATATTTAAACAGAAAGCAGGCATTTTGCACAAAATAAAGTAGAAAATATACCCTTTTTGTTTCAAGCATGTAATTTATGAATGAATCTTAACAATAACAGTTGAAAATACATTCCTGCTATCATTTCAAACAAATCCAATAGATGCAATAAATATTATCCAGAAATCAGCGATTTTTTAATAAAAAATACCTTTTTTCCCTTAAAACACTTCAGTTATGGATTAAATGTAAGTAAAACATAAATAATCTGAAAAAGCATGAAAAGGTACACTAGAAAATATCCTTCAATCATTGATTTCATAATGGATAAGGGACAATGATAATTGATATACAGAAATCAGAGATTTCTGAATGAAAACACAGGTTTTTGTTAAAAACGACAATTTCGAGAATTTTACAAAAAATTAAGAATATGAAATAAATGTCATTTGAAAGAGAAAACTTTCAAGATTTTTTTAAAAACATCACTGAACAAATGTATGCAATAATGCGGAACTGAGAAGCAAGAAGAAATTAAAACTTCCTCCAAATTATGTGAAATTTGGCAAAAAATCTACTTTTTTACCCCAAAACACACAATAAAAATTGGAATTGAAACTTATAACTTATTTCATCCAAAAGAGCATCAAAAATACTATATATTCACATTTTCTAATTTTTAAAACCATCATCCAATTAAAAGTAAAAACGAAATTCCTATTTTCGGTGATTTTTATTTAAAAAAGTCACATTTCCCCTCAAAAATGATATTTCCTCACATATTTGAGTCTTAGATTTTTCATATGTTATGCTCTACATAATTATGTGACAAAAAAGTTTAAACTATTTCTGTTGCAATTTGTTCAAGGTTTGGCTATTTTTTCCTCAAAATTGACTGGACTAACTAGCCATTCGGGCTAGTTGAATGCCAAAATCTACTAGCCAACCAAAATTTTCACTAGCCATTGAAGAAAAATCAAAACGCTATAAAGACCCATCATTTTCTATAGATATATCCATTAAGTAGGCCAAAATTCACGCATAAAGTATACATAATTGATAAAATTTGAACGCAGTTAAACTACCAGTGACCCGATCCTTTAAAGCGGATGTCTGCGGTCATGCTCAATGTTACAATGAATTCTTTGTACATACACTTTACATACAGAAAATGTACCGAGAAAGAAAAATATAAGAGCTGATTTGTTATCATTCATACATGCTAAAAAGACGGCCGACGTCGGCCGTTGATAAAATTGGTGGTGCATGGTCAATATGTATAAAATTTTTGTTAGCATTTATTTCAATGTTTAGTCAAGATTTTATTGTTAATATATTCTTTCAGATTAGTTGTTACCGTAAAATAACCTGTCACGCCGAGCAGAAAACAACGCACAGTTTGGTTATGGAAATATTTATTTATGTACCTTGTGACAATTTTTAAATGAACAGATTTTAAATAAACATTTCATACAAATGTACTGAACCATGAGTGATAGAAATTGAGACATGACGGATATTTTTTTACGGAAAGTAAGCGGCGATTAATCTACTCTTAAGTTTGAGGCCAGAAATCACTGGCTGCCGACTCTTAATGAGAATCCTGCATTTCAGTAAAAGTCACTAGCCATTCGGGCTAGTTCAGCAGCAAATTTTGGTAGCCCGAGGAAATATTTGGTAGCCAGGGCGGTCGGGCTAGTGAGTTTCCACGAAGACTGATGTCATTTAAATTTTTGCGTGACAATGTATTCAAACTCACGTTTATCCAGTTTCTGAAGTGAGCCGCGCGGACAGTAAGTAAGGGGTTGAAATGTGTGCATTTGATTGTAAACTTGTGTGTATTTATTCCCATCATTCATTCCCTCTGGATGAAACATTTGAGTTTTCTCAAATTTTTTTTATTACCATTTACTTTATGTAAGTGTATATATATATCAGTCGACCCGTGGTACTAGTGTAGTTCGAATCCGCAACCTTTCTGTCGATGGCCAACACTTTAACCACTAGACCAGGGTGCCGACAGCAGTTGAATATTTTGTGAATTAAATGTTTCACTGCCATTATTTATTTCAGTGAAGGCCGGGGGAATGAGAATTGTTCAACACAAGCATGAGAAGGGAGAACCTGCCCCAGCTCAAACTAAAGAAGAACAAGAGGAATTTGGTCCAGAGTAAGTAACTATGACAAAGTTCAGATTTAACCAAAATAAATAAAAGACTTTTTTTCTGATCTTATTATTGTATGAGCATGTGGAGCTTGAACATGCTGACATGTCGGAGTGGCATTGCATTTCATTACAACATCGTAGTTAAAGATGCAGTTCCTCTGTGACAAGAGGCAGTTTTCATGATTCCTCCTACTCACTATAGCCCAAGACCTGAGAATACCAGAAATTCTACCAGGCAATTAGAAACTATAGGAAACGGCAGTAGATGAGAGGCTCAAAACGGCAGTAGATTAGAGGATTTGCCAAATGCTCATCACAACCTGTACACCTGTCGGCAGATTTATATATTATGACATCAAAATCAATTGCCCGTCAACACTTTGTTTGACCGGCCGATGATTAAGAAGTCACTATGTAAAATTCTGCCAGCATGTACATGATGTACAATACACATAGTGGTTCAAAATGTTTTTGTGAAGGCTGAAAAGCAATGAAAATATTTCATGTTTATGTCAGTTGCTTTCTCTCAAAATCAGATAGAAAAATCAGATGTATCGTATGTACTGTAGTGTACCACATTCTACATCTACTTTAGAAATCAATACATCGGTTTTGAGATCCGGAATACAAACCACAACTATTTGGTTTTTAAACACGGATTTCAGGTCACATGGTACAAAAGTGGTACTGTTTACATTTCGCAGTATGGCAAGTTGATGGGCCGCCTGTTTTGAATTGTAATAAATTTAAGAGTAAAAATATATGAGCTTCCAGGACACGCTTGCTGCCTTGTTACAAAAGTATGGATTGACACTTTATAAGCATTTATTTTATTTTTTTTTTTTATTTATTTTTTTTTTTTTAAAAACACCACAGACATGTAAACAATTCACTGACAAGGACATTTTTTGTAAATAAACACAGAACATAGAGGAGTATATGTCGGCTGACCCGTGGTCCTAGTGAGGCTCGAACCAGCAACCGTTCGGTCACTTGCCCGACGCCCTATCCACTAGACAACGGCGCCGACTATAAGCATAAGCATATATATATAAGCATTTATTCTAAGTTTATATTGAGATCAAGTGATTTGAAGTGAGCAGTACTTTATTACGGTGATTTTCCATGTTTAAATCCTAATATTGGTGATTATTTATCTTAAAATGATCATATGCTGTAGAATTCGTTTTGTCTGATTTCTGGTTTCACACGATTTTGCACTATTTGTGAAATTTCCTAGATATTACATTATGCACTATCGACAGGTGTCCCACCTTTTTTCAATGGCACATGTAAAAGTCGAAAAATTCCGGTCCGTAACAGGATCTCGAAACTCGCATATTGCAACTTGCTGTGAAAAGTACTTGTAATATTTCTTTTTTCAGACCCCCTAAGCCAGACACACATCACCAGAATTTAGTGATATCAGGAGCTGTTACCAAGGTATCATAACTTGAAATAAAAGCTGTGTTCAAGAATCAAATTTAGTAATGGTCCTGTAGTTTTTAGGATGGGCCTGTAAAATTTATAGAGTCAAGTGGTTCCTACAGGTCATGGAAAATCATAGAATTTGACCTGGGTCTTCAAAAGTTATGGAAAAGTGGGTGCAGTACTGGAAAGTCATGGAATTTAGCATTTAAAGTCCTTGATAGTCATGTAATTTCACTGTCACCAGGGTTTTTGTCTTCAAGGCGAGGTTTATATCCCTGCAAATTCTGTCTATGATTGTTTTAAAACATCACAAAATGGATTTATTTCTTAAATTAAGAAGGTTCAATAGACCCCTTGCCGAAATTCATAATGACGAAAAATGTCCAAGCTAAGAAACTTTGGCGCACTTTTTCATTGTTACGTCTCAATGAGATTGCGTCTTTTATCAGGTACATCATAATTAAAAACAACGCTGAAAGATGTCGACTCGAACATTTTGAGCTTTCTAACAAAATTAGAAAATGGTCTATTGTCATGGTTTCCTGTCAATATCAGTGAAGAGCTTTATCATAATGGTTATAGCAACTGGCTGCTGGTCAGTCTACAGAGTCATGGAAAATGTGTTTTAAATTACCGAAAAGTCATGGAATTTGGTTTATTTGATAGCTTTTTGATTTGGTTATCAATTATAATGGGATTCTTATCAGTGGCGGATCCAGCACCCCTCTTTGCCAGGTGTCAAAGGGGCAAATTTTGCCGATTTTGACTGAAAATGGGCCAAAATATACCTGATTTTGGGTCAGTGCCGGGGGGGGGGGGGGGGGGGGGTGCGCCCCTCCATACCACTGCTTATATTTAACACTGCAAACCTGTAAAATACTTCATGATTTATATACAACTAAGTTACACACGTACTTCAAATTGACAGAAAACTTTATCTAAACTCAGCAAAATGTTTCATTCAAGTCATGCACACTGACCCAAGTTAATGATCATGATGATATGAGCCAACTGTAGTTATTAGTACAACTAATGAACTGTTTCTCTAGTAAAAACTTTTCTGATGAAAATATATCATTTTTATAATGTTTTCAGTTTCACGATTATAATCGATTATCAAAATCTAAAGTACGGTTAATATTTGCTGAACTTTAAATCATAAAAAGTTAAGTCTGACACCAAGTATATTTTTTTCGCCTGTCATTGTGCTCCTATTGAGTCTATGCGGAATACAGAGTTATTTCCCATTTGAGACGGTATTTGAGTCATCATGAAAATGGTATGGTAGCGACAATTTTCTCCCGTGACGTTTCCCAGAGTTTACACAGCCAATTGTGCCTCATAGGAAATTCATGTGAAATTTACATGAACTTCAATGAAAGTTCACATGAAATTTATGTGAAATGAGCACGAACATGAAATTAACATGAAATTTTTCACACGAAATTTGTGTGAAGATTTTTACATGGATGTGATGTTAATTCAGTAAATCAGTTTCCTGTGTAGGTGACTTAGAAAAATTCATGTGAAATTCATGTGAAGGAAATTTATGTGAAATTCATGTGAAATATTTTTCACATAAATCTTATGTGAAATTTATATGAATTTTACATGAACTTTCGTGTGAAATTTACATGATGCTCATTTCATATGAAGTTCATGTGAGGCACAATTGGCTGTGTAGGGACTGTTTCCATAGAATCTAATGATGTCACAATTCTTCTACATCGGATACCATCCAAAATGGGAAGTAACTCTGGTCTTTGAAATAACCGAATTAAATCGGACTGAAATCAGCATCAGATCTTCCATATATTTCACATACATGTATCTTTAAATGAATTCTTAAGTTCATAATTGACCTTGATGTTTTAATCATGTTAAGGCAACATAAATTTAATTTTTAGTTTTACGGATTTTATTTTTTTCAAAATAGGGTAGGAGGAGGGAATGAAAATAAAATAAAAATCAGTAAATTTCAACATTTTATATTTTGTGCCATGATCACAATCTTTATTCAGCTTGTTTATCATGTTTTCAAAGCCGCATTCTCTAAAACACTTGCATGATAAAGATTAACTGAGAATGAACACTAAAAACCAGAAATTCTGATGAGCGGAAGTAAAAAAAAGTACAATCAATTAATTTTATTTTTTTTTCCAATTATGGTAATTTAGGGTCGGCGAATCTGTAAAACTAAATTAAATTTCTGTCGCCTAAATGGATTTTTATTTTAATTTCATATATATTTTTTTCTTCATTTTTTGGAAACAGGGTGACAAAGACTTCAAAGCAGAGGCCATTAAAGCATACCATGATAAGCCTTTGCCGACGCATGATAAAAAGACGCATCAAAAACCTAGAGACCACATACACCAACCTCAGAAGTGAATTACCAAATATTTTAACATCTGTTGCTAGGGACAACCACCAATTCATCAGTGATGCATCATGGGAAATGGGAGCTCTATACTTATTTAGATTGATCATATCGAGTTATATGAATAAAAGAAAAATACTAAAGCGTTGTATGGCAATATTTTTCTTTTCTTTTTGTTCATTTTTTTTTCCAGTTACAAGTAAGATAACTATATTATTTGAATCTTTTAACATATGTATAAATGTTGTTTAGTTAGAGAATGATATAAGATTTCCTGTATATGTTAAGTTGTGGAGACATATATATATTGAGTGTGATTTCATTTTTCAATTCTTAAGTTTTATTTTACTAACAGTGTCCCTTGTTTAAATTAAGTTTATGTAAATATTGAAATGTTCACTGAAACAATTTCAAAAGAAAAGCAAAGAAATATGCTTTTATACAATTGATATTGTAACTTATTTCGGATCATCAAAAGTTTCAAAATATCAGACTGTCTGCTTGCTAATAACTTGGTTCAATATTAATACTTAGTTAAAGTTCAACTCCTCTTTGTACTAGAAATTGTAAAAAATATGACAATTTTGTCTCGAATTGCAAATATACGCATCGGTTGTTTTTTTTTTAATTTTACTGCAGTATTTCTTTTTCATTATATAGAAACTACCAAATTTGACGTCGTTTATGATTTTCTTTTATGACTTGTTGATGCTGCGTGTACTTCATGAAAAGATACAGTAAACATTAATAATTGATATAAAATATATAGTGCAGATACAATTATTATTATTGTTATATATGATAGACTTAAGTTATTTGAAAGACATTGATATATTTAGTCTGGGACTGAATGAAATCTAAAATGGTCATAAATTTAAGTCAAAATTATTACCCATTCATTTGACAGCCTGATAATCTGTCTTTTGATTTTTGAAATATTACCATATTAACTAGAAATTTCATGAGATATTTATTTTGGCTATATTAGGGAGTGATTTGGAATTGCGAAAAATTATTCTCGCACAAAATTGTGTTTGGTAAGGTAAAACAAAAATTGGTATATCGGAAACATTTTGTTTGTATTGCACATGTGCAATTCGTCACTTTTCTAAATTAAACATAAAGAGAAGTGATTTGTGTGTATTCTTATGATAGAACGAACTAAAACTTCAATAATGAAAGGTACAAAATAGTAACGTTATCATGATTATATATTTTTTTGTAAATAAGGAATTGTGAAAAATTGTACTCACGAAAATAAAGACACCCTATTCAACCATAGAATTGTGAAATTTGATACTCACAAAAATTTCTTGTGATATGGTATACATGTATCTACATGTAGGTTCAGTAACATCTATGCAAGTTACATTGTTGATCATTAAAACGAAGAAAAGGCCGGATTCTGATTTCTTTACAAACTTTTATAGATTGAATAGAAAATGTTCTTGCTGGTGGAAAAATAGTGCAGCACATACTACTTTTTGTGTTGCCTGCGAAGCATAGCGACACTTAGGATCACTTTGTCCGTCTGCCTGTCACACCCTATAAAAGTGATTCCTGAGTGTCGCTATGATTCTCAGGCGACAAATGAATTCCTTGGAATGATTTTTGATTGGCTTTTAATAATCATGCTTATATGTATATGAGATAATGAATTTATAAAAAATAGAATGTTTCTGAGAAAAATTGAATTCAGTGTTTTGTTTGTTTTGTTTTTTTGGTAATATTAATGTAAAATTAATATTGAGATTTTTTTAAATTAAGGACTCAATTATGTGTTTAGTCAGTGAATCTTCTTGACTATGTGTACCTATCTGTGGGGATCAACAATCATGATTTTGTATGAAAATCAAAAGAATTTATAATACGCGTGTTACTGATTTGTTACGGTCTTTAAAGCAATTAGAGAGAACTGTAATGATGAATAACAGAAATTGTTGTACGGAGATGATGGTACTGAAATTTTTACATTGATTTACTGTGACATTCATGTTTTGATGCATGTTTTTTTTCATTCTGTGATTAGAAGAAAACAAACTTGCTTTAGCAGCAGTATTACATGTACTTATTCATGATATTCAAGATTCGTGATAATCAGAGATGTTTTTCTTTTTTTTTTCTGTTCAGTAAGCCGGAAGCTTGAACTTTTTTTTTTTTTGGTTGGATATTCGGCACATCAATTATCTGTATCGATGGCACATTTGGTGTGGGAACTGTATTGAATTTCAGGAATTATTGGTGCATTTGACTCATTTTCTTTCAAAATACGTATTACACAAATGCGTTAAGAAATAGCGCTCTTAAAATAGCACAAATTCTCCTTCACATGAATCCCTACAATTGAGTAATAACGTAGTGTTCTTTGCTATACATACAGTATGCTTGCTGTAAAATATTCAAGGTGCTTTCTCTACTTTTGTGCAATCTTTGAGATTCTTTAATCTCGTTTTATATGTAAATATATTCATGTATATTTTGGAGCTGTTTGAATATTATCTGTCTCTTAAAAATGCCAGGATCTTTGCTACAAGAACTTTAAAGACGTATTAAAAATATTTCTATTGTTTAAATATAATTGGAAGACTCATAAGTTTTAGTCGTGATCTCTTATTTTTAATGGAAGTAATCTAATATTGAGTTAAAAGTGCTACAACATTTTGTTTAGAGTGATCTCCCTTTATTTGTGGATTGTGTATTTTGATTTTTTAATTTGACCAATTATCAAGCATTTGTGTCCGTCCTACTTTGGTTGATTGTGTAAGTCTGGATTGAAGAAAGGATATATAACCTAGCTTTTATGTATTGCTTAATGAACCACTCAACCTAATGATAGGGCACTTTCTTATGTAGGAAAATTATTTTTTTAAATTTGCACAGATATGTCAATTTGTTATCAGTCTCAAACCACAAAAATATTCATACACTAATATTTAATTTTTGACAAACACCTGCTACAGCGAGATCTTCGATTACCCTATGTTTATTCAACACTTTGAAATTCAGGATACAATTTCCTATATATCGTAGAAATTGGTGCAAGCATATTCATTGTGATTTAAATGAACATTGACATATTTTTTGTATGGATTCATATTTGAATATCTATTTCTTTAGAAGACACAACAAGGTTGTTTCCTATGCTTCATAGTGAAAACTGAAGAGAGAAACTGGATTGAGAAGGGGGGATGGAAGTCTCTGAAATGAAATGAAAATTTGATTTATATGCTCTTCACAGTTTTCAGAATAATGCTGGTTTAATTAACATATACCATTTACAATTTTTATCATGTAATTTAATATTTGTAGGGTAATTATACCAACACTTAATGCAAATGTTGCAATTTACATTACAATTTATTGAGAAAGATTTTATGCTATCATAACTTATATTGCGTATTAAGTGAGAACCTTTCATTTACTACAGCAAACGTTCCATGAAATGTGCTGTTAAATTTTCTGTCGTCATTTTGGTGGTATGTGTCTAAAAATAGAACAATTGTTGTCACAAGTGTCAGAATAAAAGAGGGAGAGGTATATTCTTTGATTTTCTTTATTTCTTGACACTGATTATTAGAATTTCTGAAGTGAAATTCAACTTTTGAAATAGGCAGCTGGGATAATATTTCTGTCTTTCTGTTCTTTTGCAAATTAAGACATTTTCATTATAGGTTTTGTAATATTGGTTATAGGGGATGTTCCGGTCGTACTTCCTACTCAAAGTAGGTGTTTAAATTAGTACATATTTACACACATACTTTGAGGTGTGTAAATTAGTACATATTTTCACACCTCACTTACTTAGAGTAGGAATGTCAAATGTCTTCAGATTGAAGAGCATCATATGAGATCAGATTAATTTGCAGCATGGACCAGACATGCAAATTTCGGATACTTAACCCTCGTCAGTGATCCTCAATCTACACAATGTAATATGGCCAAAGAGTGCGAATGTTACGTCCAAAATGTACTGAAAGATTTAGCAGGATGGGTAGGATATGATGCTACAGGACCCACGTTTTAGACATTTCAATCCTATATACTACCTTAAGCCAGGAAGACTATCATCCCAAGCTGTAAGACAGGAATTGAACAACCATACCTAAAACAGGCTCATATCTGCACAAGGAGCCCATTGGGCTATATTGTATTGCATCTCTGAACTTTCTCCTCAGCATTGGGAGCACACCCTAAAGGGTTCATAGCAGAGCTATAGCTAGAACATGAATTGTACAACATGCAATAGACTTGTTAAAACTTATTTAAATCCAAAAGAAAGGATAGGATCTCCAACATGACTCGGCTGCAACACCCAACAGCAAAACACAAGAAACACCCCAAGTGAAAACAAAGAGAAGACATTCACATAAAAGACAATGGAGTTTGAGATTCCGGCGACCCTTATTCTACACTATTGATACACAAGGACCAATTTGTTTCACTCTTATTGATGTCACCTCGTCTTGTCTGGATAGACCACCTTATTCTTTAACCATATGCCACCATTAAAACAGTGTTTTTAAAATCTTAGCTATCTTAAAATCTAGGCTACATCTTAAAAATATGACTGCATTATTTTCCAAAAGTATTGCTGCATTTGATGCACTTACAATGTTCAATTCACACCTTTAAAAAGTCTTGTCCATGCAAAATGATTACTATTTCAAAGAATAATCACCAATATAGAGATAAATTGTTTTGACGTAGAGTCAAGATCACATTCCGAGCGCAAAGGATTAATGATTACTAATCAGACATAAGATGAAAATAAACTTTTGTTTGTAGAATAGGAGTATCGTTGCCATGGTAGCCATGTCTAAAATTTGAAGCATTCGAAACGTTCCGAAGGCAGCATTTTTGTAACCTCTGTTGCCAAGAAAATAGGTGCATATATCAATTGCAATAACTAAAGATTTTTTTTCATTCAATCCTCTTTGTTATGAATACCTGAAATAATTTTCACACTTGTTTCAAAGGTCAAAGAGAGGGCCAAAATATGGTTTTGAAACCTCCCATTATATGCTTTAAGAGGTCCTATTTTGCTTGTTTTTCGTGTATTTTGATGGTTTAAAATATAAAAATGCAGCAATATTTGGAGTTTTAATACAATAAGTAACATCGTCACTGAGAAAGTTCTACGGTCGATATGGGGAACTCGTCATACACTATGATGTCCCACTCTCCAGAATGGTGGATGATATTCTGTCATAGACAATTTGAACCATCCAAGCAAAGATTGTACTCTTTGTCTTCTGAAATGGAAGTAACCGGATGTGACAATTCTTCCGAATTGAATCGGCGGGTGTTGCATGCAAGCAGGAGATGCTTACTCTACCTAGGCACCTGGTCTCACTCCCATATCGGAAGTTCGCTTCTTTTCATATGGTGGAGGTTTTTGTTGATAATATCTGACAATACTGGACCCTGATTCATTTTTTATTCTTTTTCTAATCTGAAAGTCTTTGGGAGTATTTTCATTGTATCAAATTGTTTTTAAAAATAAAGTTTTGTTGTTATATGTCATATCCTTTTCAACACCTAAGTTAGATTTAGATTTAGAACCTCATGTAGAAATTTAGATATTAGCTCTGTTGAATATTATTCTTTTAAATATTAGAACCTCATGTAGAAATTTTTAAAAATATTACCTCTGTTTTAAAAATATTATTCTTTTAAATATTAGATTGTACTCTATGTCTTCCGAAACGGAAGTAACCGGATGTGACAGTTCTACCAAATTGAAGTGGCGGGTGTTGCATGCAAGCAGGAGATGCTTACTCTTCCTAGTAATCTGGTCTCACTCCAATATCGGAAGTTCGCTTCTTTTCATATGGTGGAGGTTTTTGTTTGTTTGCTTTGGTTCCTGTTTTATCCTGATTTTGTATGCCTTTGGTCTCTGATTTTCTGAATTATCGATTTTGTGCTGTATACAGCGATATGGTCATTATCCATATTTGTCATTGTTCATGAACTATATGAAAATTTTAAAAAGCTGGCTGGGCAAATTTGCTTTAAATATTGTAACCATGGCAACATTTGGCACAACTGTTATGATACAATGGGTATTTTATGAGTCTATTTATAATACTGACACAAAACTTTGATCATACATCTACCGAAGAAAAATTGTTCAAAGTTATACGTTGTGTTTTCATGGTCACTGAATTGTAATTGAGCAGGTTTTACCAAGATTATGATTTTTTCGTAGGAATATAAGGATCAGTATTGAAAAGATCCATAACAAAATAATGGATATAGTACATTTTCTTAGAACAACTTAATTTGTTCAATTCATTCTTTGAATTTCTGAAGTGGATGTGTGGATATTGATAAAAGAAAGCATGAAAATGAAAATTCTCCGTTTTTTCAACAAAATAATTATACTTGAATCTTATGAAATTTATAACAAAAAAGAGACAAATTACATACATGTATTTGTTGAAATGTTTTACTCTACGATAAGAAATGACCTAGAACGTCATGTCAATGACCTTGGAAATGAATTGAATAAAAGAGTCTTTTCTGTTTCATAAATACTTTTTCACAACCATAAGTACCACTTATGAGGAAAATGCATTTTAAACGGTATTATTTTCAAAAACAATTTAACCCCTAAAGTTGCCACAGCAACGGGTTTTGACCATAAAATTCGGATGAACAGCTCAAATTGCCCAACCTCAATTTTTTATGAACATTACTTTTCATGAAAACCATTCAGAAGTCTCGACGATGCTGCATTTAGTAATAATTGACACTGAAAAATCGTAAAAATCATCCAAAAATACACTTGATTTTACGCTTATTTTTTACTTGATTATCAATGATTAAGGAACGGCACAGTAAGCTTCCTGTCAGATCTAATACAAAACTGAGTGCATTTTATAAGAAAGGAAGTAAGGAAGTGCGAAAGGTATGAAAATGAAGCTTCTGCTACGATGGTATCCAAAAAAACACAGTACCTAAAAGTAGATTACTCCTCTGTCTTTGAAGTAGCACAAAAAGACATCTCGTCGCCACGACAACCGGATCTGATATTGACCGAAAACCTTTATTTTTGAAATCAGGGCATAATATATACCCAATATGCCGAAAATCAAGAAAATCCCTGACATGACATGGCACCAAAATTTTGACAGAGAACTTCGTCTTTTGCTCTTTAAACGGATAGTGTACCGGTATTGTATTTACAGTTTGCACTGTTGTAATAATACTTTTCAACCCCTTCATGGATATGGAAAAATCGATGACCTTTAGGGTGTGTCTTGATGTGAAAACATTGTCATATTTTCAAGTTTATGGTTACTTTTAATATTTCCATGCTGATATTATAACCCCCCTTAATTGGATTTGAGAGCCTATAATATCTGTATTCGGGGCATTTTCCTCTTTCAGAAAATTAAACATGTAATTAATGGTACCTTACTAGGAATAAGAATTGCCTTACCTCATGAAGACTTTTTTGTACAACGGATACTTAAAAGAAATATAATTCTTGTCCAAGTCATAATTTTTCAAAATCTCATAATCTTACTAAGAATTCTATTCTAGACCAGAATTTAACTCATTTGTGCAACGCACAAGATCTGAAATGATTGTTATATCTTGTCATGGACATAACTTTTCTATCCTTATATGGATATTCATTATATTTCACTTTATCATTGAAGACTTTTAACATTATTTTTGCACGGTGTGCGCACGATATCCGGATAAGCATGTCATTTGCTACTAAAACCTTGGCAGATGACCGTCCGAAGTCGACACGGCTTGCCAATTGGTCGCATTGGTTTATGCGTAGTCTTTTATTTAAAGTTTTTAGAATCTGTTTCGGTTTTTGACTTTCATTTACTGAGTAATCTCGTCTGGTATGCATGTTTCGCAATTGGGTATTTTGGTGAATGAAGCAGCCTGTTCCTGTCGGAGATCCCCTATGTACCTGCTACACAAAATTCCAAATTCATGCACGGATCGAACTTCTTTCAGATAGGTCATGGTCATCCGTTCCAGGGAGGCAGGGGATCAATCCAGGATTTGAGACAATTGTAGGTAAAGGCGTTCACATTGAGCAATTTTTCATAAATTTTAAAGGGGCCTTTGCAAGCCGACCTGCTCTCCCACCTCTCCTTTTGCTTATTTTATATTTCGACGATAAGGTGTAAATTTCCGTTGCACTGATCTCAGTGGAACACACATATATGAGATGAGTAAGTGGGAGAGTAACACTACCAACAAATTTACGGAGACCGCTAGACAAAAAAACGTCCAACGACAAAGGCCTGACCGAGACATGTACCTTTCGGGTACTAGACCGCCGACATTTATCCTCAATCTAAACAATGTAATATGGCAATAGAGTGTGAAAGTTTTTATGTCCAAAAATGTACCGAAAGAAGTAGCAGGATTGGTGGGATATGACACTGCAGGACCCAAGTTTTAGAAATGTCATGAAATTTAGATAACAACAACAATATTTACGAATGCATCGAAACAAAGGATGTGATCTCCAACAACACTAGGTTGCAGCACCGCAAACAAAACTCTAAAACACCCAATGCAAATACACAGAGTAGACACGCACATAGAGAAACACAAAGAGACAACGAACACTAACTCACACCATAGACACGTCAAACACATAAGACCACTCATAAACCAACGATACCAACATTGGGCAACCTGTGCCGACTTAGGACATTCAGAGACATTCAGAAAGGACAGGTAGTCGAAGCCCTGTCTTTTCCAAAGAGCTTTGAACAGGGCCCGTCATGGAGTAATGTCGTCACAGTTAACCAGAGTACAACTCTTAAGAATGCGCCGAAGAAACGATCAACCGAAGTTTATCGACATTGGTTTGTGTTCAGTTACATCATGACCACTAACAATACTTATTTCCATTCCTTCTCCAGTCAAAGGAATAAGACATAGACGCTTCGAATTCAACATGTTTTTTTTTTAAATAAGACCTTCATAACTCAGTAAAATAAATCGTGTTCAATTGAACGTCTTCAAATTCATAGCATCATTTAAGAACAGGTAAATTATTGAATTTGAAGACGTTTAACATTTGCAGCATGGACCATACATGTACGTTTCGGGTACTTAACACTCGTCAGCGATCCTAAATCGAAACAATATATCTACCCAAAAAAAGGTCTTCCACCACTTGGATTTTCCCTCCATTATTATGACAATAAGCGTCTTGGTCTGATGTAATACCGTTTATCGGGAAGTTTTCGCAGGTGTCTAATTTTCGCAAAGTTCGCGACCATAATGGAATCGCGAAAAATGGACATAGCGAAAAAAAACCACAGATCTTAACCCTTGATCTTGTTAATGTTTACTGAATGAGTTAAAGAAGATCCTGACGATAATCGCAACAGCACTCACAGTAGAGCACAAAATTAAGCATCGACGGACCACTAGCAAGCTAGAGGTGGGACCAGGTTCCCGGGAGGAGTAAGCATCCCCTGTTGGCTAGCCGCACCCGCCGTCGATGTTTAACACTTAAACTACGGTTATATGTAACTTTCCAGGGTATGTGTGAGTACTCGTCTGATTAAGATAATTATATGTTTACAGATAACATTAATTAATATTAGATTGATTTAATTACCCAGCGGAAATCAAACAATTACCGATATAATGCATGTCGGCTTTTATTTAAAACTCAACTCAACTCAACTCAGATTTATTGGCATCAAACAGACATGTTCATGGCCTAGTACATATAAAAAGACAAATGACAAATGCATATACAATTTTACGATGGAATATATATAATAGTTACAAACGCTCACGGACTAACTTGACCTCTCGACCTTTTCACGCTTTCTCTTCATAATAGGAATTAACGCCTTTCTACGTTCATAGATTTCATTTGAAAATTGTTGGCTAATTCCGATGTCCGTTTCGGATAGTAAATTACTCTTCGACCTAATTTCTTCTTTAACCTCGTAACTGTGAAACTTCGCTACTATAGGGCATGGTTTGGCTCTCTGCCCAATTATCTTTTTTTACCCGATCGATGCGCTCGATCAATTTGACTCTTTCCTTCACTCTCTCCATTTTCAGCTCATTCTGACATAAATTGAGGATAATTTCTGTGCAGTTTTCACCTGGGTTCTCCGGGACACTCCAGAACATCAAATTTTCACGCATTCCTCTAGCCTGTACATCCAACAAATCTTCCTTCGTTTTGGCACTTTCAATATTCATGGACTTAACTTCTGAACGAATTGCTTCTACAGCTTCATGTATTGTTTGATTTGTCGCTTCATTTGTTTCAACTTTCTTTGCCCATTCCTGTACCTCCTTATCAATATTATTCACTCTACTTTCTAAATTCTCCAATGACTTTTCTATTGTGTCCAATTTATTTAGTTTTGACTCAATCCTACCCATCCGGCTGCAAATATCTTGCAATGTTTTTTCAACCACAGTCATATTCTGTTGCGAATTTGGAAGGGGAGGAGGAGGAGGATTCAACATATGCGTATGTGATGGTAACATAGATACCGGGGCTGAAGTGTTCATTGGTGTGCTACAGAACTGGGGCGGATTCAAACCATACGGACTCGTGTTGAAGGGAGTGTTCGCATGGAACGTTTGATTATTCAAAGTTGACATAGCGTCTGCAAAAACTTGAGCTGGCAATACAGTGGATTGGATCGATAGTTCATTACCACTAGCACCACTAGATCCTCTAGATACTTCTTCAATGCCCCTCTTTTTCTTTTTATTCTTATTTTTCATTAGTAGGAGTGACAAATATGGATAATGACCATATCCCTGTTGATAGTCTTACCAAGATGGCGGAGGCGCGAAAATAGTCCGTGCATTAGATATTTCACTTCCACTCTCTGCTTTACACATACGGTAATATGAGAATCAAACAGTTCTATACAGAATATCACCAGTCTATACACAAGCAATTCACAAAATTTGAGACTATAATCTTCCATAAATTGTACATAAACGTAAAAACTCTCTCACTAAAAAATCACCATGGTCAGCCTTTGTCACATGACAGGTATAGAATGCTAAAAGCAAAAAAAAAAAAAAAACAAGCTCGCAGTTGCATATATATTCATGCATGATCTTATTTCATTTCATGTAACATAAATCTTTGTACGAAATTTGAATTTTTGGTATTAATAGATTAGCGAAAATTAGACTCAGCGAAAAAAGACACACGTTTTTATGGTCATTTTCGCAAAATTTACCTCACGCGAAGATAACCCGATAAACGGTATCTAATAAGATAAATTAAACAAATCTGCCACGTTTATTTGGACATTGCTTCATATGAATCCGAATTTCCATATGATGAAATTTTGTTTTCCTTTGGGAAACTAGTGATTCGCAAAAAGTAAAGTCTAAAGATATTATCAAATATGTTAATTTCATCAAATCATGTTGGGTTTTTGAGTAAATCAGTACGAAAAGCATGATGTTGCAGAGAGAGCAACAAACGCATTCGAAAATTTCTGTTTACAAATTTTCTCAAATTCCTGATACCCGGGTCCTGTAGCATGTGTTTAACGTCTATAAATTCATTAGCATCATTTAAGAGCAGATGAATTTACAGCATGGAACAGACATGCACATTTCGGGTAATAAACCCTCGTCAGTGATCCTCAATGTAAACAATGTAATATGACCAAAATCTGTGAAAATTATGTCCTAGATATACCGAAAGACATACAAAATGGCTGAGATCATATCCTAGCCATCTTGCTACGTCATTCGGTATATTTTGAACATAATTTTCACATATTTTGGCCATATTTCATTGTTTAGATTGAAGATCACTGATGAGGGTTAAATACCCGAAACGTGCATGTCTGGTCCATGCTGTAAATTTATCTGCTTTTAAATGATGCTAATGAATTTGAAGACGTTTAACATCTTTAAAATGCTTTTAAAAATCAGTAATTGTCACTAAATTCCTATAAATATTTATTGCGGAGAATTTATATTAAGAGTTTGTATCAAAAATTTAACTTGAAACCTTCATGTCTTTCCTAGAAGGGACGCTGAGACCAGTCGGAATTTACAGTCAGTTGAAGTAATTAATGTATTGCCTAAATATGGTAGGAAATTATTAATATTTCATAATCATCCATAGAATTTAATATTTCTATAACGCTTTATGGTAACTTAACTTTAAAAATCATTTATCTTTTGTCGTGATAGTATACAATAGACTTTGGTGCAAAACCTTATATGTACTTTTGTAATTAGTGCATTTCATGCAATTTGTGTAAAAATAATTCAAATAAGCAGTACTGATGCGATATCCACATAGCGTTATTCTAAACTTGAACGAATGATAAAAAATACTCAATGTCTATATCAAGCCAAAGCAAAGAAAATGATGCCATTTTTTCATGAAAGGAAAAAATGCAAGACATAGAAAAGAAGAGACATACAATATGAACCGAAGAAAAAATAAGGGAAATGCCACTAGTAAAAAAAACTGTTCAAAATACTATTGTAATTCTGATAATGATATCTTATGCCTTTTTAGAAAAAAAACCTGCTGTTTTAGCAAGATTATGATATATAGAATATGTTTGTACTTAAAGTTTTCACAACTGTAAAACATTTTGCATCACGAAAATTGATATTAATTTGTGTATTTTCTATCATATGTTCAATAATCGTGATCAATTTAAGTTTATTCATGCAACATTGCCACTTTTCTCTATAATATATCAAAATAAGATTATTGCCTAAGTAGTGCAATAACATAATTGAAATTTTGGAGAAACGTATATAAGCAGACAAATTCTGCGTTATATAATCGGAACCTGAACAAAGATTCAACCGACCAGAAGAATGAAAGCCTTTATCGTTTTTTGTCTTTTGACAGGTAAGAAACAATATTTCAACTGTTCTTTATTCTACTTTTGATATTTATTTAAAATTCCTTACTTTGTTTTTATATATGTATATGCATTAAGAGATTATGTACTTCTTAAGTGTCATTTACAGTTTGAAGAAATTTTGAAAGAGAATAAAGTATTTTCCATTCCGATTTCTTATTCATCAGTTACATAACTATGTTGAAGCTGAAGATTTTAATAAATTTTACGATGTAAAACTTGACATTTATAGCGTTTAAGATTTCAATATATCTAATAAGGAACTATCATTCTCTGCACCATAAATAATGATAGATCTTATTCATACAAATCAAGCAGAGTTTTAGATTTTTTCTTGAAAGATTAAATTCTATTTTGATTTTTTTTTTCTTTCTTGATTTTGAAAATGTGAATTTCCATATGAAGATATTTTCCAAAGTGGATATTACATTTTTGAGCTAGAAACATTTTTAATGTTATAAAAAGCTAAATTATGTAAAATAAAACTACTGTTCAGATGTACAAATAAAACGAAAATAATATTATGTACATACATGTATATGTAAGCTTACAAATGGAAATCAATCCGTAAAATATGTGCTACACAAATTATAATATTCACTTGAGCAAAGGTAATACTTTAAAATTAAGATTTTTTTATTTTGCCACGGACTAGTTCCAACAAATCAGAGAACGTAAATCGCGTCACGTGCACGCCGTCTAAATTTCTATAGACCGTCAGCAATGCCGCCATCGCAGTATAAATGAATTTGCATGTAAAAGAAGTCGTGAAACGCCACTTTTCTGCAACAAGAAACGATAATATCCGTTAAAGACATTGGTTGCTCATAATTGTTCTATATTCTATGTTCCTCGATGTTAATGATGACCTTCAGCCAAAATATGCCGCAATTTTGTTGAATGGGATGCACATCCGCTTTTTAAATTTTGACACAAAAAGAGAATTTTTACGATTCGACGAATTCATCTCTTAACCGGAAGTGACATTTGGCAGGTGGTTGTCCTACATGAAGATTGAAATTGGTTGAACTAGGGTTGAATAAAAAAATCACGAAAAAGTGGTAGCAATGGTGTTATCATAAAGAAAATACGGAAATAGCATCCATATAAGATATCGTTGTCAAACTTTATTTCTTTGATAAAAACGATAAGTAAAAAAATACAACCCCAAAATATCTTATTCATGGTCTTAATGTTTGTCTGAAAATAGATTTAGTTCCACCGGTACGTAGGCGCTTAACTTCACTTCCGGTTTCATCAATCATGCCCTTTTTCACACGATATATTCTTCAAAGAAATTTACTCCGAATTCTCACGAGATAATTCAAATCATCTCAGCATTCAGAATACATATTCAGTTTTGAATTCCATCAAATTAACAATTTTATTCATTGCAACCATACTGAACAGCGAATTCTATTAGATAAATCAACTCCATGAACTAAATGTCTAACTAAGATTATTTAAAATCATACCCGTCCCCATTTCGATCCCGATTTAAAATAAGTTGCATAATACAATTATGTTAAATAAAGTATTATTGTCTTGGTCAAAGGTCAGATCTATATCGTCATACATAATTTTCAAATTGTTTTTATCAAACCAGCATTTTGCATTAAAACAATTTCACTGTTGCTTAACTTTTGTCTGTATGTATATAACACAACCACGATGTCCAGGACTGGTATCATCGTTTAGTCATAAAGCCCAAGGGTGTACGCTTTATACACAATATTGCTGATACCATGACCCGAATGACAAACGTTTTGAATGACCCAATCAACGTGAAGACAATGTTTAGATTTTTTAAATGGCAATATGCGTTTGATTATAAAATCGAGTTAAAACAATATTTTTCAACCAAATCAAAATTACGTAGGTACCGTGAATTCTTTGATGTAGGTACCACAAATCATTGCTCAAACACTGGTACCTACTTCCTTGTCATTTTCATAATCTCAACATACACTGTATATTTTACTACCAATTTTGAAATTGCTTTTCCAGCATTTATCCATACATCATCTTCACATTAGGTGTACCAATCCTACATGAACTGTTTTATTTTTTGATATTGAAGGTTGGAAACATACAAACCGGCATCGCCTGTCGCCATGATGGGATGTAGGTACCCGATGGTACGTGCATCTGCTTTACACCAGTGAACTCTTGATCGCCTAGCTCTTCTTATGAAATATACATCGCGCTGCTTTGGTTCTGAACTTGTATCCAGTATTTAG
This sequence comes from Pinctada imbricata, assembly GCA_033119305.1. Taxonomy (NCBI): domain Eukaryota; kingdom Metazoa; phylum Mollusca; class Bivalvia; order Pterioida; family Pteriidae; genus Pinctada; species Pinctada imbricata. Next base: position 14,267,595 of record VSWD01000014.1, on the reverse strand, counting down.
AAGTGCTGTTATAAAAAGGACAATCATAATCTAAAGTCAAAAAAGATTTTAAGTTTTTATTTGATGTTGAAAATTACAAAAATTCCTTTAAAAATGTAACAAGTATCTCCTGGTATCTATTTTGTCGAAAGTAGGCGGCTCAAATTTCATGTAGGGTTTATTCAAAGACATAATTAAGTGACAAATATTGCCAAAACATTTGGAGGGATAGTGCAAGGGTGTTGACCTCCTGTTTATCAGTGATAATTCAGATTGAAATAAGAGATTTTCAAATATGAACTTATTCTTCGTCGCCATAGGAAAGCTTCTCTTAAAAGCGATAGAGAGCAATTAATCACGAGAAAAACCTTTTAACACTTAGCCATGGAAAAACGGTATAACGGTACGCCATGACGACATATTTGGGATACACCGTTTTTCATTTATTATGTTCACATGTAACAATTCTCAAAGGAGGACTCTTGCTAATTGTACATGATCACAATGAAAGCATCACTGATGAGAATTTAATATTCGATACACGTGTCTGGTGCATGTAAATTGATTTGGAATTTTCTTCAAGAAGGTAGAGAGTTGGAACCCTTCGACATTGATGATATATTGAAGGCTTTATATGAAAATTAGGAGATCTGAAACAAGACCACATCGAAACATACACCAATCACAGGACAAAAATAAACAACACAAAACAACCACACCAACATGAGACAATCAGACAACTTAGAACTCTCGTATCAAGGGGACAATGGAACAAAATGAACCAAGAAATGAAAAGAATGAAAAGACAATGCAACATCCTTTTACGCAAAGACACTATTTCATTTTGAAGGACAACCCATAAAGAGAAGACCAACTTTAGACGGTAGATAGGTCGCATAACCTACCCTTTTAAAGAAAAAATTAAATACATTTTGATATATATTTTTCGTTTTTTTTTTTTGTAGTTGTGAACTCGAAACCACATGTATCGTTTCCAGGACAGGACCTTATTAGCAAGGGTCATAGAATGATCCAACATCTAAACAGAGATCTGATCCAGACAGCACATACTGGCGTAAGCAAAAACATGTCTCAACAAGCAATTAAACAATGTATTCGGGCAAAGAAATTAAAGAAGATTCTGACGAAAATCTCAACAGCACTCACAATAGAGCACAAAATTGAGCATCGACGGACCCTAGCAAGCTAGAGGTGGGACCAGGTGCACGGGAGGAGTAAGCATCCCCTGTTTGACCAGCCGCACCCGCTGTCGATGTTCACGCACGAAAATTACCGTCTTAGTGCATGTATTTTAGATATTGAACCATATCTTACTCTGAAATTAATTTTTTTGAATATATAAGGAATTTTAGGTTTTTTTTTCGTTCTTTTCACCAATATAACATATTTAAGGAAATTGTCAAAAAGGGTATTATACATCGAAATTTGATAAACTAAATACGGCAACATATGAAACAAGACGAGATCGATAGCTCTTATCTAATGTTTCAACAATTTCTTTATCGATCACCAACTATCGGTGAGCGTTCATGTCGTCCAAGTAAATGTTAAACATCTTCAAGTTACATTTTATTAATGTTACATTTGTTAAACGTCTTCAAAATCATTAGCATCATAGAACAGATTAGTTTGCAGCATGGACCAGACATGCACGTTTCGGTTACTTAACCCTCGTCAGTGATCCTCATGTATCATGTTTGAAAGTCAACGCTCTTCTCAGATGGATACATGCTGAAGTACAAATGCAGGGGGGGGGGGGGCGTTATAATATGATATACTGTATTTGCATGGGGGTAATTTTCACGATTATATAATTATTGTGAAATTAACCCCTGCTTGAAATTACAGACAGTATGAAAGACTAAAAGGAATTTTGCCAAAATAACCCTATTGCGTACTGTGGCAAGCAAAAATAACCACGTGTACATCATGTACATTCATCAGGTTTGCTGAAATTCTTATTGTCAAACCCTTAAAGTGAAGTCCCATCGTCGGACACGATCGATCGCACTTTGTTCTGTTCATCGATGAGGGTTTTTTTTTTATAACGTTTTATTCTTCAGTATCATTTCATACTATGATCTTAGACGGTCTATGTGCTACTACTTTATAAGCATGGTACAAGGTCGGAATTTCTTTCGATTCTTCATATGTTTTGAATATACTTCCCCGACATTGTCGACATAGCACTTTCTATATAGACATAACGTCAGACAGTGCATGAATTTTATATATTTTCATTTCCATGCTTCATTAACATCGACGGCGGGTGCGGCTAGCCAACAGGGGATGCTTACTCCTCCCGGGCACGGGGTCCGTCGATGTTTAATTTTGTGCTCTATTGTGAGTGCTGTTGAGATGATCGTCAGGATCTTCTTTAACTCATTCAAAAGAACTTTTGTACATTATTGACCTAATCATTATTCACCCTGATTGATACTCCCATTCCCCTTCAGAGTTCACGGATTGTCAACGGAGAAAACGCTGATATCAACGATCACCCACATCAAGCTTCTATACGATATCAGTACTGGAGTAACCATATATGTGGGGCATCATTAATACATGAAAGTGGTTGGTTTGTCACAGCGGCACACTGTGTAGATGAGACCAGGTATGTTAATGAAGCCACATTTGTAAGTTATACCGATTAATTTCTTTGATAATCAAAGGACCCCTTACAATTTTGTCTAAATTATATCGATAGTAAAGTACTAACATTTGGAAATCTCCTTAAGGATGCTTTCTTCTGAGATCTCGAATTCAAAAGCATCAAACTTTTTTTCTTACCATTATATTTCAATAGTACTTGACCCGATAAGTAATAAAACAAACAGAAAAGGATACCAAGATATGGACTTTATGTCAGATATTTGCCATCAAATATACCCATCTTCAACCATCTCAGAATATTGTGGTGAAATTGAAAATTGGCGAAATATTACTCATAAAATCTAAAATATATATATTCTTACGGAATTGTTGAATTGGATTACTCAAATATATTAGAATACATTACTTTACTACTGTTGAATACAATTTTTATGACATAAGATGTAACGGAATGAAATTTTTAGCAAATTTTTACCTCATATGGCAATTTTTAAAGTAACGTAAGAAACAGATTTTTGGCACTAAAATGCTGATAAAAAATGTAATTCCATCAAACTTTTTTTAAAATTTCACATAGTGTATCTAGGGACATTATAGCATGTTTTTATGAAAGAAAAAGTAGGGGGAGTTATGCATTGGGAAAAAGTTTTGGCCCATTTTGCTACCCTACCCCCCTCTTACAAAATGATACAGGAAATAGAAAAAACACCATATTGTACAGGTTTTATTGATTATGTTTGGTTTTATATAGCTGGTCCATGTACTTTCGTGTGAATATTTATATACATTCTAATAATCTGACATAAAACATATTTTTTTTGCATAGCTAGGGGAAAGGGGGGGGGGGGGGTTTCAGAATGATACAGGAAATAGAAAAAACACCATATTGCCAACAGTACGTACAGGTTTTATTGATTATGTTTGGTTTTATATAGCTGGTCCATGTACTTTCATGTGAATATTTATATACATTCTAATAATCTGACATTAAACATATTTTTTTGCATAGCTAGGGGAAAGGGGGGGGGGGGGGTTCAGCCTCCCCCCCCCCCCGTCTTGAACTCACCGAAACTTTTTTTTGCATATTAATTGATAAATATGTTTTAATTTTCCATAAACATGGCAGATATTTCACACGTAAAATTTTTATTAATCGTTAACAGACCTTTCATTATGGACCTTGACTTTTGATGTAGTGACCTTGACCTTTGAGATTGAGCTATTTTTAACAAACCCGGCAATATCTCTCTACTGTATAAACCTTCACTTTTTCTACAAAAAACCTATACACAGCGCGCGGCGCTGTCTTCTGACTATTTTTCTTTTTCTTTTTTTTTTTCTTTGTCTGTTTTTTTCTTTCCTGTGTTTAATGTACAATGTAAACAGCAAATAAAGAACAAGGATACGTATGTAGACGAGGGAACTCTCCGACCGATAATCGATAACCTAAGACAATAAAAAAAAGTATGATTGTTTCTGAATTTTTAAATCCACATTCAACGTTATCGATAAATATGTCTAAAGAACATGTAGATGTAATATACCCTCTCTCTCTCTCACCCCATGACACACGTTTAGTTTGTCGGAAGACACTGTACGCCGTGCAAGTTTATTTTTATCTTTCATAGCATTTTTTTCCTTTAATTTGCGGAGCCCCCCCCCCCCCCCCCAACCGGATTATCAATATTTTTGTTTCAGTTCATGGGGTTACATGATTCGGATTTTTTTTTTTTTGGATGAAAAATGCGTGCCTTATCTTTTCTTTTATAAAGTCTTCCTCTCTTATGACGCATGTCAGCCGTGAAATGCCCGTACGTCTTCATTGCGACAGTCGCACGAAAAAAAATATTTCGTGCCGCAGTCTTACGGCGGTCTCGAACAGTTATGGTGCAGCCGTACGGCGTGCAGGATCGCAGAGACCGTATGGCTGCGACAAGGCTGATGTGAAAGGGCCTTATTTAAGTTTTCCTTTAAAAGATTAATTATTTGTCGGGAAAAATGTATGAAATAAGATGATAGCTGATGATTTTGTTATCGATATGTACCTTTACTAATGTAAAGTCCCTGTATTGTATCCATTTTTCAAATAAATGACAGAATTGATGAAATTGGATCATGTAAACAGGAAAAATTAGAATTGTCTGATAGAGTTCAAAATTTTTGCAGACATAATGCTGCTAAAAGAAATAAAGGAAATAGATTAGAAAAAAGAATAAAGATAAAGCGGGAGAAATAAAAAAAGAAGCACGTGGCGATTTATCATTATTATATATTTTTTCAATAAACAGAAATCTAGAGACGAATCGCCATTAATACATCTTTCTTTGACACAATGACAGTACAGAGTTCAATTACTGGTAAAGTTCTATTTTCCATGTTTCGGTGTATTTTACTTGCTTTTGTTGTGTCTCTGATTTGTTTCACACTGAAAATACAAATCTATTTCTTAAAAGTATTGCTTTTATTGAATTAATCTTCTCAATTGATGTAATTTAAAGGCAAATATAAGTAATCAAACATTACATCCCTTTCCTGCAGCGTTATTTATCTGTTTTATTCATGGCGGGAAGACGAACGTCATTTTTGCTGCGTGACGTCAAAGATTCTCGCAGTGACGTAATGTTATTTGAACAAGGTTGTTTTAAAGCAAAAAGATAACATAAAATGTTTATACTTATGAAAATAACAAATATATCCTCAAACAACTCCATTTATCCATGCTATTGAATTTGATGCAGTGAACAGAAAAAACAAAGGTCGTACATCTTTCTTTTACGACATTAGGAGTTATCTCCCGTCGTCTAGAACGTTTTCTGTTCAGCTCGCCAGGAGAAAGCATCCTTAAAGCTATAGACTCTGTTATCGAGTATCATTGGATACAAAGCATGTAAAACACAAACTGTTTTTTTTTCCTTATAACATTGGCTTAGTTATTATTAGTTATCAAATTTTTAAATCATGATGATAATTAGATAATTTCTGTTTTTTCTCATAAATAATCCAATGGCATAGAAATAATCAAGCTGTTGTGTTCCGTCAAAGAGAAAAAGAAATGCAATTTTTTTAATTGCAACATTTAGATATGATATATACAATTAATTACTGTTTGCGAGGCGGATATATCAGCATAGCGACCCGACAGATATGTTATTCACCGAGGCCGTATCATATCCTGAGGGTTGCTATATTGCTATATCCACTTGTCAAAAGGGTTGTTATGTCATTAATTGCCTTATTATGTAATCAAGCACCATATGGCTATAGTTCATAGTAATCAAGCACCATATGGCCATAGTTCATAGTAATCAAGCACCATATGGTCATAGTTCATAGTAATCAAGCACCATATGGCCAAAGTTCATAGTAATCAAGCACCATATGGTCATAGTTCATAGTAATCAAGCACCATATGGTCATAGTTCATAGTAATCAAGCACCATATGGCCATAGTTCATAGTAATCAATCACCATATGGCCATAGTTCATAGTAATCAAGCACCATATGGTCATAGTTCATAGTAATCAAGCACCATATGCCCATCAAGCACCATATGGCCATAGTTCGTAGTAATCAAGCACCATATGGCCATAGTTCGTAGTAATCAAGCACCATATGGTCATAGTTCATAGTAATCAAGCACCATATGGCCATAGTTCATAGTAATCAAGCACCATATGGCCATAGTTCGTAGTTATCAAGCACCATATGGCCATAGTTCGTAGTAATCAAGCACCATATGCCCATAGTTCATAGTAATCAAGCACCATATGGCCATAGTTCATAGTAATCAAGCACCATTTGGCCATAGTTCGTAGTAATCAAGCACCGTATGGCCATAGTTCGTAGTAATCAAGCACCATATGCCCATAGTTCATAGTAATCAAGCACCATATGGCCATAGTTCATAGTAATCAAGCACCATATGGCCATAGTTCGTAGTAATCAAGCACCATATACCCATAGTTCATAGTAATCAAGCACCATATGGCCATAGTTCATAGTAATCAAGCACCATATGGCCATAGTTCGTAGTAATCAAGCACCATATGGCCATAGTTCGTAGTAATCAAGCACCATATGGCCATAGTTCAAACACTGAACATTTCTTCTTCGAGTTATCTTTCATCGTACATTTATTCCATACAAGTTTCTTGGCGCCAAGTATAAATAGTCACAGTCGAAGTAAAACAAAATCAATGTCGACTGTATTTACGATTTGATGCTATCAACTATCAGGTCAATTGAAGACGGTAATTTATTGTTGATGAGTATTTGAATAAGCCTTTCTTGATAAAGTTGAGCTCTTAATTCAAATATATTACTGAGTCGATAAGTTATTCAAGATTTAGTGCTGATATATTTAAGTGTTAAATATCTTCATTTTTTTTTCTTTTTATGACAAAAGTCCCCGCAAAGTTGGCCAAATATCCAAAAACCACATGTCCTGGGTGAAGGCTATAAGAAATAATCACACGTCTAATCTTGAATTTGTTTCATTTAATTTTTGTGATATATCAGACAGTTGAATATACATATGATGTGGACTCATGCTAGCAACACAAAGATAAATCTAGACACGCTCAAATAGCCAAAATGTATGTCCTTTGTTTTTATGTCATTACCGAAACGTATTAAAAATGTCAATAATTGATTGAAGGAAAGATAACTCGCACCCTTATTTTATCTTATAAAGTTTTATTACCGCCATATTTGCTATGGTGATATAGGGTGCCACAAAGGGAATGGATAATCAGAAATGTCCAAGATAACGCTTATATTTGATTCGTACCTTTCTTATGTGTCATTACCGTATCCTCAATTTTTTCTGTTTCGAAATTACATAATTCAACTCAAATATCAAGAAGAGTCAACAAGGAAGGTTTTATAGAAAACAAAGTTGGGAATGCTAATGTACGTAAGGAATTAACATTTACAGCGCCCTCTCTATTGCGAGATAAGTAGACCGTTGTCATTACCGAAACGGTCATTACCGAAACGAAAATGCAGAAAAACAAGTCAATACTGACATTGTCATTACCATAACGCATGTCATAACCGAAACAGAATAAATTTCAACTTTTTTTCTAGTTGAAATAATTAATTTGCCCATGATTTTGGCTTATTCCACATTGTAAAACACAATACTCACATAACAGCTTTAAAATTCAATTGAATTTGTACGTAGTATTGTCCTGGATTACGTTTCAGTAATGACAAAATCAGATTTTGTCAATACCTTATCGGTGAAAGAAAACTATCATAATTGCGATATATCAGCGCGCCTGCTTCATAAACTTGTTTCGGGTTGAGTACCCGAAACGTGCATGCCTGGTCCATGCTGCAAATCTATCCGTTTATAAATGATGCTATTGAATTTGAAGAAGTTTAACACATGAATGAATATTATAAATTAGCTAACAACAAAAACTTGCAAAATTTTGCGATTGATTTTTACCCCCAAAATATAGTGATTTGGGACATTATCTGTAGAATGACCCAATTATGTAAAAGCTCGTCAGCATCTTCGATGCATAAAATTGGGCCATTCATCAGTTACTTTGATAAGGTCGTTGAAAAGTCTTAACATGTGTACATGAAGTGACAAATATAGATAATGACCATATCCAAGTAAACAGTACAAAATCGATAATTCAGAAAATCAGAAACCGAAGGCATACAAAATCTGGATAAAACAATAACCAAAACAAACAAAGAAAAACCTCCACCATACGAAATGAAGCGACCTCCCAAAATGGCAGTGAGACCAGATGCCCATGAAGAGTAAGCATCTCCTTCTTGCATGTTACACCCGTCACCTCAATTCGGAAGAATTGTCACATCCGGTGACTTCCATTTCGGATAAGTATATTCGGTGGTTGGATGGTTCAAAATGTCTAAGACAGAATACCATACACCATTCTGGAGAGTGGGACATCATAATGTTTTACGAGTTCACCACATCGACCGTAGAACTTCCTCAGTGACGAGGTTAGTCGATCACAAACGTAGGCTAAGCTTCTCTTTGACTAGCAACCAAGGTGTTTAAAATAACATTTCGCTGTAGATTAATTTTCTCTTTTTCATTATTAGCCCACAGATGTATGGCATACGAGTTGGATCGTCAGAAATATCCAGCGGAATTGATTATACTGTACTGAAGATCATAAAGGTATCTTAATTGATATATTTTCCATAAGAACAAAAAAGTAAGCCGAGTTTACGGTCACATCCTAAAAAAATAGGGTCGGTAGGTCGAATTTTCTTTTTATTGGTCCCCTACCGGCAACGCCGAAGGGGACTCTTAGTTTCCTCTCGGTCTGTCCGTCCGTCCGTCCGTCAGTCGGTCAGTCGGTCAGTCCAGTTTTAAGTTATCCGGACATTTTTTTCTGCAACACATGCAGATATTCCAGTGGAATTTGATACAAAGCTTGGACTGGGATAGTTACAGAGCAAGTTCGACTTTTGTTACTCTTGACCTATTTTCCGATGAGTTATATCCCTTGATGGCTTGCCAAATTAAGTTTTTGTCAGTTTTCCGGACTCTTTTCCTGTAACAAATATAGATATTCAGGTTAAATTTGATACACAGCTTAGTATCGGATAGTTACAGAGCAAGTTTGACTTTCGTCACGCCTGATCAGTTTTTCGAGAAGTTATGCCCCTGATGACTTGCAAAATTTAGGTCTTGTTAGTTTTCCGGACTTATTTCTGCAACAAATTGAGATATTCAGGTGAAATTTGATACACAGCCTAGTCTTGGATAGTTACAGAGCAAGTTTGACTTTCGTCACGCTTGACCTCTTTTTCGTGGAGTTATGCCCCTTTATGACTTGCAAAATTCAGTTTTTGGTTAGTTTTCCGGACTTATTTCTTTAACAAATAGAGATATTCAGGTGAAATTTGATACACAGCTTAGTCTTGGATAGTTAAAGAGCAAGTTTGACTTTCGTCACGCTTGACCTCTTTTTCGTGGCGTTATGCCACTTTATGACTTGCAAAATTCAGTTTTCGTTAGTTTTCCGGACTTATTTCTGTAACAAATGGATATATTCAGGTGAAATTTGATACACAGCTTAGTCTTGGTTAGTTACAGAGCAAGTTTGACTTTCGTCACGCTTGGCCTCTTTTTCGTGGAGTTATGCCCCTTTATGACGTGCAAAGTTCAGTTTTTGTTAGTTTTCCGGACTTATTTCTGTAACAAATGGAGATATTCAGGTGAAATTTGATGCACAGCTTAGTATCGGATAGTTAAGGAGCAAGTTTGACTTTCGTCACGCTTGACCTCTTTTTCGTGGCGTTATGCTATTTTATGACTTGCAAGATTCAGTTTTTGCTAGTTTTCCGGACTTATTTCTGTAACAAATGGATATATTCAGATGAAATTTGATACACAGCTTAGTCTTGGTTAGTTACAGAGCAAGTTTGACTTTCGTCACGCTTGGCCTCTTTTTCGTGGAGTTATGCCCCTTTATGACTTGCAAAATTCAGTTTTCGTTAGTTTTCCGGACTTATTTCTGTAACAAATAGAGATATTCAGGTGAAATTTGATGCACAGCTTAGTCTTGGATAGTTAAAGAGCAAGTTTGACTTTCGTCACGCTTGACCTTTTTTCGAGGAGTTATGCCCCCTGATGACTTGCAAAAATTCAGTTTTTGTTAGTTTTCCGGACTTTTTTTCCAATTGAAAATTTCTGTTTACAAAATTTTCTCAAATTTCTAAAACCTACATGAACGGACATATAACTTACACCGTTATTTACTAGAGTTCGAGATCTATCCCTTATATGATTTTTTATCAGTAAAACGTCGATGAAGGCAATAAAATCCCAGATTCCATATTTCTTAAGTGAGCTACACGCCGTCGGACAGAAAGTTTAAATTCCTGTTTAATTGAAGAGTTCTAGGCAGAGTTGCAGGACATCAATTTATGCCGGTAGGGGACTTGTATTGCTCGGCGATCATAATTTCATTTAATTCTTTTTTCTTTATTTTTGGGCATCCTCTTGTAAAGAAAAATAAACATAAAAACTGCTGAATACTTTTTATTCTCCGTAATACTATTGAAATGTGACCAGGTTATCAATTTATTCCTACACAGCCAATTGTGCCTCACATGAAATTCATATGAAATGAGCATAATGTAAATTCACATGAAAGTTCATGAATTTCAGATAAATTTACTTCATATGAATTTTACATGACATTTTCTTTGTTACCTTCAAGCAAAATGGACTTTACATGCAATTCGTTTCAAAAACTTCAGATGAATTTCATGTGAAAATTTGCAAGTAAATTTCATGTTCGTGCTCGATTCATATACATTCCCTGTGAACTTTTATATAGAGTTCATGTAAATTTCACATGAATTTCATATGAGGCACAATTGGCTTTGTATTGCTTGGTCTCATGTAAACTCCCGACAATTTGTCATTGATGCGAAACGGAACAAATCTACCTTGCTGTCTCACACAAGTTCATAAGTTTGGGTCATAATCAAGCTGTTTGTTAAGTGTATTAATTATAATACACAAGTGTTCCAACTCTATACCTTCATGGAGAAAATTTCAAACCAATTTTTCTGCACCAGACACGTGTTTCAAATATCAAATTCTCTTCAGTGATGCTTACAGCGGAGCCGCCAAAATTCATTTCAGTAGTGCCCTCTGGTTTTATATTAAGAATTTAAATTTGTACATTTACATTACTCACACGGGCGTGAAGCACTAAATAAATTGCCCTTTATATGCTGCCATTTACACATAGAATTCATTTTATAATGTAAACGTCTTCAAATTGAATAGCATCATTTAAAAACAGATAAATAGGCAACGTGGACCAGACATGCACGTTTCGGGTATTTAACCCTCATCAGTGATCCTAAATCTTAACAATGTAATATGCCAAAAAGTATGAAAGTTACTATGTCGAAAAAGTATACCGAAAGACGTAGCAGGATGGGTGGGGTATGATGCTACAGGACCCACTTTTTAGAAATTTCAAGAAATTTTGATACAAGAAATTGAGAATGCCTTGAAGAAACGATCAACCGAAATTGATCGAACTTGGCTACATGTGCCCTCCTGGTTCACCAGCAGTGTCACTCACTAAGTGGTATAAATGTAAACGTCTTCAAATTGAATAGCATCATTTAAAAACAGATAAATTAAATCTTTCCAGCCTTCAAATTGAATAGCATCATTTAAAAACAGATAAATTAAATCTTTCCAGCTCTGTCGCCTACAAGAAGCTTTGTTTTGACACTTTATCAATTTCACATCATATATGTTTTTGCTATTTCGCAAACTTGCCATTTCACATAGAATTCATTTTGGATGTAGGTGTTCTATACTTCTACAGGGGGATAAGATTTCTTATCATAATTAACCCTATTTTAAAAAATGGACAAATATCCCTACATCTTTAACATGTTGAACCGGATCGAAAGATACAATCAAATGAATAAAATTAATATAATTGAAGAAAAAATGTCATTTGCAATATTTCTTCTAGCACAGCGGCTACAATGGCGCAGCATCCGGAATTCCTAATGACATTGCTCTTATCCAAGTAAATGGTCCTGTCGATACATCGCCACGTGGTGTAGATAAAATAGAACTGGCCACAGGAAGTTACACCGGGACATATTGCACCATTACAGGCTGGGGAGCTACATACGGAGGAGGACGTGAGTTTATACAGTAGTTTTGTTAATTAGCATTTACATTGCAAATGTGAAATATATGTTCAATTTTAATACGCCAGTGCACCATATTCGCATTTTAAGTGATTTATCAGCGTCAATTCAGTATTATTGTATTCTTTTATATTTTACCGTAAATCAGTGAATGAAAGTCAAACACAAAAGCCGGAATCAGATTCCAAATATCGCAATAAAAAGTTTTCAAAGATTTTAGAAATTATATAACATATGTTATAACTTGAAACACAAATGAAACAGCACATTAACACCCAATTAGTACGATGGACCTTGGAAAGTCAGACTATACATACAGAAGAAATAAACATATATATAAAGCACAAGAAAATCATGATTTTTATTTTTTGTGCTTTGTATATGTTTATTTCTCCTGTATCTATAGTCTGACTATCCAATGAGTTAAAGAAGATCCTGACGATAATCTCAACAGCACTCACGATAGAGCACCAGATTGAGCATCGACGGACCCCTAGCAAGCCAGAGGTGGGACCAGGTGCCCGGGAGGAGTAAGCATCCCCTGTTGGCTAGCCGCACCCGCCGTCGATGTTCATGCACGAAAATGAAAACAATATATAAAATGCATGCACTGTCTGAGGTAATGTCTATATAGAAAGTGCTATGGCGACCACATCAGGGAAAAATATTCAAAACACTTATTGTCCATCGTACTTATTGGGTGTTAATGTACTGTTTCGTTTGTGCTTTCTGTTTATTTGTATTTCACTACTGCATTACCCTAGGGCGATCCACCCATTAGTACAAAGGTAAATCCCGAATGCCGTCGACTATCGAGTGATCACGATTCCGGTAAGATAGATCCTTGCCATCAAAACTTCATTTTTGTGAAGTCGAGATGGTGTAGTGGATAGCGTGCCGGACATGTGATTGCCAGGCGGAAGGTGCTGTAGGTAGTGGGTTCGAATTCCTGGCAGGCAAGAGTAGGTAGATAGGGTACCTTCCCAGCAGACACTTGACGTCAGCAAGACGTCATATTGGCGTCATACTCTGACGTTGGATTGACGTTGGATAAAGGTTGTTTTCGGAAGTTTTTTAGACGTCATTTTCTGATGTTGCACTGACGTCACTGTGTCAAAGTGACATCTCTGCTAAGACGTCATAAAGACGTCAGTTTCTGACATTGATCTGACGTCAATACTTTTATGTTACTGCTTTGATGTCCACAAGACCTCAGTTTCTGACCTCAATACCTTGATGTCACTTCTTTGACGTCAACTAGATGTTAGTTACTGACACAAACCTGACATCAATACCTTTACACAACAGCTTCAACATCTGCTAGACGTCAGTTTCTGACGTAAATCTAACATCCATTTAAGCCCTAAAGTAGATGTCACTGAAAACATTTGTGAAGATTATTTTTCCTATAACGCAATTTGAAAATGGCCATTGTTTGACATGAAAGTCAAGACATTTTGCAAAGTAGAATCATTCAACATCAAATGTTCAGAATGTCAATGCGTTTGAAAGATCTGGCAAAATCAAAAACTGAATGAAGTACCAAAGGGTTTGCAGAAAGAAATTACAGTCAGTCAGGGAACCTTAAACAGACAAATATGTTATTTTGGCCCAAAGCATCATTGTCGACATCATACCAGATCTTTCTACATGTACATGTAGTTGCACTTTGTTCAAAGAAAACATGCATGTAATACTCTCATCAGATATGTGAGGATATACCATATGCTTTAAATTCCATAATATCCGCAATATTCTTACAAAAATGTACACACTACATTAAACTGTCCATATTTTAATTCAATGATAAGTATCATTCACATGTGTAAAACAATTTCAGCCAGATAACATGGAAAATATATACATTTTAAACATTCGAACACAGAATTCTTAATGAGTTTCATAAAATAGTATACTACATATATATTTTTTATTATTATTCAAATGTAAGAGGTAATATAAATCTTGGAAAAGAAAGATTATTTTGATGACTAACAGTAATCAATGTTTTTTTTCAGAGATTTGAGGGAAAAAGATCCAAAAATGGGAATATTTGAGTCAAAGTAAATCAAAATTCATACAAAAACTCTTTAAGATAGCATTGGAATTAAGCACAGACAAAGACCAAATTTTTTTCCTATTCTTATTCATTTTTGTTAAATTCTACACACAATGTTTAAACTTTTTTTATTTTTTTTTATTCCATCTTTATTCTAAATCTATCTGGGTTTCTCCAGTACTGGCCGTCTGCTTCCGTCCACCACCTCCACGTCTGTCTGGAGCATATTTAAGGACGGTTCCCATCATTATATTTATCTCGTGCTCCGAGCTGGTGGGAAATGCTTTTAAAACGGATACTGAAAAGAGAAATTTGTACTGCATTTCATTATGTCATTACTGTATGAAAACACTTTTTATTTGCAAAGACTTTATTTCTGCAGAAATGTGCGAGAGCATAGAGACTTGAAAATAACGCCCCAATTAATAATTTCTAATGTAAGAATTATAGAACAAAATCTGAGCGAAAATTACGTGAAAGTCTCATGAATATATTAAAGTATGTGCCCTCACAAAAGTATGTGTGACGTGTGGCACAGGTGCGTGGAACGCAAAATGTTATGAAGTCATAAACAATTTTTTGACAAGCATCTACAAGTTTGATTTGCTTAACCTCTCTAATGAGACACAAAAAAGTCATATTCAATATTTATTTGATGCAAAAACAAGCTTACCTCTCACAGCTGAACAGAGGTCTGTACTCAGGAAGGCCAGTTTCCCTTTGTTGCCCTTCATATTATACTTCGACATTACTTCATTGGACATAACCCTATAAATTATAAAGCATGTATGGTAATTAAACACATGATTAATACTTCGAGTACCATATATCAGGTAATTTTTGGGAAAGTTTAATTTTTGCTGCTATATACTACTATATGAAGTTCAGAATATAATAAACCCGGTGAAAATAGATACATGTAATGGTTGACCTGAAGGCCTGGGGCATATTTTTATGGCTTTTTCTTATGCCCTCGAAAATAATAGATTCGGGGGCATATAGTTTTTGACCTGTCTGTCTGTTTCTCTGGAAAACTTAAAAATTTTTGAACTAGTGACCTTGACCTTTATCCTAATTGACAGAAAATGGTGTGTATCTTAATAAAGCTGACACCAGGGGCATTCATGTTTCACAAAAACAGTTTTTTTTTCATTTACTGCAAACTGTCTTATTTGCAGCGTTTTAATATCATGATTTCTTTAACATGTACTCATTCATAGCATTATATATTCGTGAGGGATTTCTATACCTCATTTATTTGTAAAATTAAGTAATGAACATATTAGCCATGTTTTTATATTCACATATCGAACATCCTTATTTTAAATTACATATAGATTAATCAACTTACCTCTCCATGACCTTCCTAGTGCAGTCCTTTGCAGATATACCACCAATAAGTGACAGTCTTTGAATCTGTTAATTGAAAATGAAAAAAAAAATTCCACATTTTTATCTTTATCTGGTGTATGAATGTATAAAAAAGCTGGAATTTATCATTTCCATTTCACAGAGCAACTTAAAAATTGAAATACAGGATTTAGATTGAATTTCCTGATATCAATGGCAAAACATAATTTGACTTCTAAAGTTGCACCTACATCTATATTTAGTTTCATGTATATCAATTTTATCAATTATCTGAAATCAAACTTATTCCCGAGTAAAATTTACATTATGTTTCAACTTCTTTTGAGAAGCAGAAAGCATATAAAAGGGTCTTACATATTTAGTCTTGATTTCTTCCTTCTTCAAAGACTCCTCAATTTCATTTACATCATCCAAAGACATGGCTTTTTGTAATTCTAAATTCTCCCCTTCTCCTGTCAGGCCAGGTTGGTTTTTTAGGGCCCTCACCTCCTGTCTTATGTCTGTCAGTAGATACAGGACCCTTTTCTGGAATTCTGTTGATAGGTCAAAAATAAGTAATAAACAATTACAAATGCCAAAACTTACCATGACAAATGAATCAATGATAGCAAAAATTTACAAAATAATGAATTTTGAAAGTGTGTGAATTTACTTACTTGCTTCAGACATGGGGTAGACATCCTGTTGCCTGTTGGTTTCTTTCTGACTTGCTTTCTTTTTTTCCCCAGGATGCCTAGATTTTGAATTTGAAGCAGTCTGCCTCAGAAACTTGTTCAAGAGTAAAGCATTTCTCGTGCTCTCTGATTCATTAGATCTAGATCTTGATCTTATCCTTGATTTATCTGAAGTCTTTGACATTTGTTTCTGTGAAGTTGACTTCTTTGACCCTGACTTTGATGAAATCTTTGACCTCGACTTCTTTGAGTGAGATCTTGACCTTGACCTTGATGTGGAATATGACCTTACAGAGCTAATGGAAATTCCTCGAGATCTGGACCTTTGTCGTGATGAGGACGATCTAGATCTTGACCTAGACCTTGAAAAATGTTGTGTTCTCGACCTTGTGTTCTTTTTATCAGAATTAAATCTCTGATACCTTGACCTTGATTTAGAAGATCTAGACCTAGACCTAGCATTGCCGGATTGTAGACCTTGACCTTGACCTCCTCAAGCTGGTATTGGACCTCTGAGAGCCTGAGGGTGACCTCCTAAGAGTTTGTGTGAGAGCTTGAGTGTGACCTCTGAGGGATTGTGTTCATACTGTTTGATTTAGTGTTAGACCTTGATCTTGACCTATGAATATCTCTGACCTTGACCTTGATCTTTCAGATCTAGTCTTAGACCTTGACCTTGATCTTTCAGATCTAGTCTTTGACCTTGACCTTGACTTTGAATTCTGGGATCTAGTTTTAGACCTTGACCTCTGAGGGCTTCTCATTGACCTTGACTTTGATGCCTGGGGCCTCGACCTTCCCAAGTTGACGGTACTCAACTCCAATGTTGATACTTTCTTTGGTGGATGTGGCAATGGTGGTGATTTTACAGAATCTGAAAGCAAAATGAAAACTAAATGAGGGGAAGAAAAGTATTGCGCTACCAATGACTTAACCAATTTTACTTTTATCCTATGGCCCTAAGTTTTTATCGCCCCAGACTTAAACTGAAATCAAAAAGAAATTACCACTCCTGCCTCATAGGCATGTCACTGCAAACTTGTACATGTATATACATGTATATTTTAACAGATATGGTTGTTTATTGCTATTTTTTAACCATGTTTCTTGCAATGAACATAGAATCACCATTAATTGATTAACTATGAGAGTCTTACCTTTCTTGCTCTGCTTAGTAGTCTTTTCCCGTGTTTCACCACTTTCAGCAACATCTATTTTGTAAACAAATAGAATATACAGTCAAACCTGTCCTTGCAGTCACTCTTTTTCTACTGTCACTTGCTGTAAGCGGTCTCTTTGTACTCCCACCGAAACGAAACAATAAATTAAAAGTTTAGGATTTTATCTTTTTGTCAAACGTATTGAAAGTACATTTTGTATCCATACTCAACATTTGTGCATCGATATGTATTGAAAATCTCAAAATATCAATACTCTTCAATATTCCAATATCAATTTACAGCACTAGTTTTACCCATCTACATCCAAAATTCTTGATTAGACACATAGGGAAATTTTACACATTTTAGGCTAGGGACATAACAATCAAGTAGTTTAACATGTTTTTGTTTCACATAATGCATATTTAAAAAGAGCACCAATGTGATCCAACAGTTTCAGAGGAGAAAAATTGACATGTAGATACCTTGTTGATCCTCCATGACATAATCTTCGAAGACTTTTTCTTTGCACGGCCTTGAGATTCCTGATCGGATTCCTCTTGTGCAGTAGTTAAGTCGTACTCCTCGCATTCAGTCCTGCTTCCTTAAAAGATAAATAGCAACATATATATTCTCCTTTCTTAACATTTGCATAGTTTATAGGACCTGTATTTAGTCAGACTTCTCATATGGTAGGATGTATATGAAGACTGCTATACATTTTTTTGGAATATTTTCAATAGAAATGACTTACCTGACTGATGTTTTATCTTTATTATTTTGAATTTTCTCCAAGAGTCCCCAGGATCCCTCTTTTCCTCCATTGCTTTTTTAGCACTGACTCCTGGGGGCCAATACATACTGCTCTTGTCCACATACTTAGAACTGTAATTGAGAGGAATTTTTTTTTATCACTTTTCTTGTATAAAAACTACTTTCATAAGTAACACTGATCTACAGTACTTAATTTAAATGAATTTTCTTGTATAGTACCTTAAAATTACGTGTACAAAAATGAACATGCATAAATTCAGGGATTGGGTCAATTACATTTCAATGTAATTAATTAGAGTACACATTACATTGTAGTTTTTGGCAAATTGTAACTACTAGTCATTACATTTCACATTAAATTTCATTTCATGGATCTATTTTAGGACAATACATTGTATATACATTCTTTTCAGAGTCCCTGAGAAATCATTTCTGTGCAATGCATATATTTTACCTTCAAAGTTTCCTAAGAATGTTTGGCACTTTTGAAAATGAGCCATTAATTTTGAACTTGCCTTTGGTAATTAATCAAAATTAAGTCTTCCCAGCTGAATTTTGTTACATTATCTAGAATCAAATCACATTTGTAAAAAGTAACCTGTAACAACTTTAACCAAAAATAACAACACTTCTTCAGACAACTCTCTATATCATCCTTATGCTTTGATACATGCTTATGTTCTTAAGAACATGAAGAAGAAGTTTGTCAAGGAAGGGTACCCCCATTACCTACTTTTGCCTGTTGAAGCACCAATTTTTTTTTACAGATCTAGATGAAAAACAACAACACTTGTAAGGGACCATTAGTATTTTATACCAGTACCTACTAAGTTTCATCAAAATCCCTTCTTTAATTCTGGAGAAGTCGAAATGTTGAAAAGTTTACGACAACGGACGGACCCCAGACGGCACGCAATGTCAATAGCTCACTTAAGCTTCCCTTAGGTGAGCTAAAAAGGTGGCTTTTAATACTTACTTATATTCACAAAGAATGCTAACATAGCGGTATAAAGACAGTAAAATATTTCATGTACATTTGAGTACTTGTACATGTAGTTGTTCATGAACATGTTCAAATATGTCAAAACTTGCCTTAATTTCAAACATTTGAAGCATTTAGTCTATTTCCTTGCCATGTAACAAAGGCAGTAAAACATATCCCCTCTCATACGGCAGGCAAACTACTTTTCTGTATATTTCGTCTGGTGTAACTACTTTTCGTACCGCTCTTGCAAATGACCTTATAAAGGCAATATTTATAAGTTTTGATTCACATGGCTTTTCAAAAAATGTTTCAGTGCGTGACTGTGTTATCACATCACATAGATAAGTACCATTTTCATTTTTTTCAATTACAAATCCATATCCCTCATCAGACAACTGAAAACAACGGTTTCTTCTCTTTGTTGAGATATGTATTGTCTCTGGTTTACGAGTCATGGATGAATGTTTTCCAGTCATTTCAATTTCTCTCAGACGTTTAGTAACTTGCACAATTGGATTTTTCGCATTTCGTACTAAACGTTTTATAGCCTGCAAATGGTTTTCATATGGAAATGCTGATACATTGTTCAAGAGAACATTTGAAATTTCGCACATCTTCTGGTAAATGTTTTAAATTATGTACGTTATACACAATAAATAATTCGGAGTAAATATCTCGACTTTTGTCCACAAAATAATTTAGCAGCTGTTGTGCATAATCTAGGTATGCAGTTCGCTTCTGATCATCACTTTCTAAAAGGATGGTTATTGCAACAGTTAAGCACAAAAAATGTTCATACACACTTTCAGACACTACTTTTTTTAAAGCAACTGGTCCAGTATACAACAGAAATTGTCGGAATTCTGTTGCTTTCCATCTCTCCATTTCAAATAAGGATCTTGGTTGCCGCGCAAATTCACTAGGAAGTTTGCCAGAAAATGACTGAAGTTTCCTTGATATGTCACAAATTTGCTGGTTATATACTTTACACACAGCTGGTCCTTGTTTCAAAAAATATAAAATTCTTTTCACAACACCTAAACAAACGAGGTGCATATAATCAAGACAGAAGCTTTTGACACATTGCAATCCATGCACTATAAGAGGAGACGCTTGTGTCTGGTGATCTGTATACTGCATAGTAACAAATTCCTCATCAGTACGGCTTCGACACTGATTTGCAGCATGCAAAATTATACGATTATTTTTCCAGTATCCTTGGATAGCACATCGTTCACATGCAAAATATCCAGTATGGCCTTTGATACACTTTACAAATGCTCGTGCTGGTGCATCACATATAAATGCCTGTATTGTTACCTGAAACACCAATTCTTCCCAATGTCAGCCAAGTGCTTGCAGATGCGAATATTCAGTAAGAAAATCTTCCAGAAATTCATGTGGCGAAGTCGGTTTTGCTTTTCCATAATAAATAGCTACAATTAACGGTTTGAATCCATCAAAGCTACATAAAATGGGCCAAAACTGAGTTGTTGATGACTTGAAAAGGGGAACCCCATCTACATTGATTTTGAGTTGTAACTCTCGGTTCTCTGTAAAATATTGGGCATGATCTGTCATTAACTCTTTTATGCGATTAGCAATTCCAAAATAAATGTATTTTTCCTCCACATTTCTCTGCAGTGTCGATGTGACGCGGTGTTTGCAGGAGGGTTCTGGCATCTTTTGGGACTCTAATGCCCTCTTCTCGCAACATTGTCAACAGTTCATTGGTGCATGCTCTTGTGCAATTATTCCTTGTGCACCATGATGATAATTTTTCTCTGAAGGTAACTTCCTCTTCAGGAGCCTGCATTTCATCATCTGCGTCAGAAGTGTCAGTTGACTCAGGAGCTTCATTATATCCAAAATCTGAACCAGGGTCACTATCACTATCCAGAAATCAGCATCACTCCTACTGCTACAAGTATTTGAAAGTTGGCCACTTGATGCACTAGTCCTTGGTCTATCATTGTGTACCATTGTATCAGAATTATCGTCATGCGAATTTTCACTCTCACTTTCATTTTGCACTAAAGCACTGGCTTCAGAATGTACTTTTAACCATCTCTGCTTATAAGACATATATAGGTACTCGTACTTGTGGGGTCCTGCAAAAAATATGGGAATCTAAATATCATTGTGTCCAGTGCTTTCCATAAATGCAAAAGTAGCCAGCGAAAATTAAAAAGTAGCCAGTGCCAATCACGCAACAACGACATTAAAATGACTTATGATATATAGAAGATAGACATGGTTACTTTCTCTTTATATATGCAAAACTCTGTGAGTGCAAGGTATGATTTATAACAAAGGAAATCAGTTTTTTAATGGCTTAAAGTACCCGGTTCAAATATATACAAGTAACAGACAATTTAGCAACTGGGCCGGGGCTTCACGAAAACACTGATTGTGTATCATATTTCCTCCGTTACTTTAAAACATCTTAATCAAAAAAGGGATTTAGTTTGCAATTTTTTTTTCCCAAATAAGTAGCCTCCAGATAAGGCCAAAATAGAAGAATTGTGTGCTTCAGGATCTAAGTTTTGGTCCAAACCCTATTTTTTTTTTACCGTACTTTCAATTATAAAAGAATCACTGATATCAAATTTTTGATTTCAATCATTGTTTTTAACATTAGGCCAATTTTGTTACCTCAAACTGGGAACAGACCAGCAAAATATCGTGAGACTCAAATTTTTTGCTTAAATTTCATTCATTTACTCATTATTAATAACAGTAGTCACCTGTCCCGCATACAAGACAGAAGGATCAGTATCACCTTTTCTTGTATAGCAGTATCAGGATCTTTTCACACAATTTAGCCTTAATTTCATTCATTTATTCAGTATTAAATTGCAAGTAGAAGATTTAATGTCTTCTAAAAAGTCACCTGTCCCGCATACAAGACAGAAGGATCAGTATCACCTTTCCTTGTGTAGCAGTATCAGGATCTTTTCATAAATTTTTGCCTTAATTTCATTCATTTATTCAGTATTAATGCAAGTAGATCTTTTCAAACATTTTTGCTTAAATTTCATTTATTCAGTATGAATGCAAGTAGATCTTTTCAAGAAGATTCAGTATTAATGCAAGTAGATCTTTTCAAACATTTTTGCTTAAATTTCATTTATATAGTATTAATGGAAGTAGAAGATTTTATGTCTTCTAAGTAGTCACCTGTCCTGCATACAAGACAGAAGGATCAGTATCACCTTTTCTTGTGTAGCAGTATCAGGATCTTTTCACACATTTTTGCCTTAATTTCATTCTTTTGGTATTAATAATGCAAGTAGAAGATTTTATGTCTTATGCTTACAGGACAGAAGGATCAGTGTAGCAGTATCTGCAGGATTAATGTATGCTGGTACAAATATAAAAGAAATCAAAAATAGGCCTATTTTGTTTCTTAAAGGAAATCCTAATTATGATCCATAACCCCGCACATACATGCACTCGGCAAGTCGTTTTCAATCTAGCTGTTATTTCTGTATCAGAACTAACACTTCTCAGATTTTTTTTTTGGGGGGGGGGGGGTTAAAAACTGTAATTAAAGAAATCTAAGATGAAAAGACATTATAAGCCTCGTCACTCATCAGGCTCATACCATTGTAGGCCACATTTTTACTTTCAATATACCTTAGATATATGCAGAAAGTGGTATTATTAGATGTTTTGTAGTTGCCTCATTCTTCTAGATAAAAGCTTGTATTCCTGCCATCTTGCATACAACGGATCCCTTTCCAAGAAATCTTTGCGATTCTTTATTTTATGCAGGTGGTCAATGAAAGACTTTGTAGAACTTTTGCTAGGTTCAGCAGATTTTAAACTTGGCGTCGAGCAAGAGAAGAGCGACCTTGATTGTGATGCTGACAAACTGTCAAAATCTTCATTAGATTCACACATGGATGTCTGAAAGGTGGACTCAGATGAGGATACTGATGTTTTATTTGGCTTTACTGGACTGACAAAACTTTGAACTGTCTTCTCAACATTCGACATATCGCTTGTTCGGTCATGGACAGCATCACTTGAATCTGTTGCAGTCACTGCATCATGTTCAACACCGAGGTTACGTTTATCCTGGCGTTTCTTATGCCGCTTTGTCTGTCTACTTCTTTTTCTGTACTCTTTCTCCTTTTCTTTATTGTGCCTACCCATCTACCTGTACAATACATCACGAACTATTTAACCTAAAATACTCGTTATTTTCCATTGGAAGTGGACGCAGCCATTTTTCTTACACCGGAAGTTGATAAGAGTTACCGTTCGTTGTCAGATTAATCGCGAATCCTCATTGACACTGTCTCCAGTTAATATGTAAGTATATATTAAATAATTTTATCTATGTAATATTATTGCTATCATTTAAATAAAAAAAAAATCGGTATTTTATTTATTTATTTATTTCTATTATCATTATTATTATTGTAAATTGTGTTTTATATATACATTTTATTGACAATATAAAAGCAAAAAAGACTATTATTACTATTTAATTAAAGTTTAATGTACATGTTTAAATTCTAAATTTTGTTTGTTTTTGTTTGGCTGGTTTGGGCGGTTGGTTTTGACCTATTGTTCAAAACAATAAAACTATTAAATATACTTAATTCATAAATGTATCATATACATTAAAACAGTCGTCAGCTTTTCAAATACCAATATATTATAGACATCTCTACGCGGACGACAACCCCAGAAATCTGCAACGACTTACGAGGAGAATTTCGATTTCCATTGAAATTAAAATTGGGTAAAAGAAACGACATGCATCGCATAGAATAAATAAAAAAAAAGCTATATTGAGTATCCAACTTTTAAAACTCTAAACGAAATATGAATCGATGATCAATGTAAAGGCGATGAACGCAGATGAAAAATGTTATTGATAAAATTTTGCTGCTGAAACCATGGCCAAGCTTTCATCCTTCTCCACTCTTAATAAACCCAGTCCGTAAATTCTATGATATTCATGTTTACGAAACATAGATAAGTAATTTCTTACCTTAGCTTTCTCTGTTGTTAAAATCTGATAAAAAAATCCTTTTCTTGCAAAAACTTTCTTCTGAAATTCTCCACCAAAACTTTCCTAAATAAAACGGCAATGGGATGGGGACGCGGAACGCTGATACCCTGCTGGGCAAAGGCGCTCAAACTGACTGACCAATCACCATTCACGTTCGGCAACGGAAACTGTGAGGTAAGAGCATGCAAACAATACGTGCACGATGCCTTATCAAGATTCTGAAAGTATTACATTACATGTGCGCAGCATCTCTGCCTGAACTCGGTCAGATAAGGTCTACTAACTATTTACAAATTAATAAAATGTAAACTACATACGATATGCTGTAACCATTTTTGTTTGTTTGGTTGGTTTTTTTTTTTGGGGGGGGGGGTATATTTGTTTTGTGTGGGTGCATGTTTTTTTTTTTTTTTTTTTCTTTTTTTTTTTTGGTTTTCTATATTATACATATATATTTTGCCGTAGTTTTATTTCATAATCATTTTTCAGATAAAGGGAAGTTCGAGGAAATGCGGAATCCCCGTACGTGATACAGAACCGTACTTCATCTTATTGCTATTAGTTTAATGAAGTATTTTTCAAACGTCAATACAACGTCAATTCGACGTCGTAAAAAGATGCACTCAATAATGCTAATAAAACTTTCATTTAATAATTGGTGGTCCTCTGTCTATTCCGATCATCCTTTAACTTAATAGAACTAAGAACGAATGTATTTTGCATTCAAAATGCTGGTCGATACTGTAACGTCAGAACGACATCGATACAACGTCGGCATGTACATGTGGGAAGTAAACTAAAGGACCTGGAAATCGTCGTTTTATTGACAATTTTGATATATGATGTGAAAACAAAACAAACAGAATGTAAAGCCGAGTTGTGAATAATATAAATATTGGTCAAATTTCCGACAACAGGACGACATCTGTTTGACGTCGGACTTTGAGTGGTAACTTTGTTTCGATATTCTGACGTCAAAACGACATCGAATGGACGTCGGTATAAACTAAGAAAATGTCGTCGGATTTTCTGACGTCTAACTGACGTCTAACAGACGTCACCATTCTACTATACATCACAGATTTGTTTTGTGACGTCCAAATGACGTCAGGGCGACGTCACTGACGTCGCGACGTAAAAGCAACCTATATACAACGTCGCACTGACGTCGTGTGCCTGCTGGGTTGTTATTTACCTGATTTTTTGTGCTTGACATATGTTATAACTGTATACACTTATTTGAATATCATCAACTTTAAGGCAATTATTACCAATTTAAATTCTACTCCTTTCTTGCAGCTATACCTTCGACTTTGCAGAAAGCAATTCTACCAGTAATTAGTAATACCGAATGTGCACAGAGAATGAGTAATGTTGGTGGCGCTACAATTCTAAGTTCTCATGTTTGTGTATATGACAGTTATAGATCCGCATGCAATGTAAGTATTTCTTCATTAGCATTCATATAAGAAAATGAGATTATTCTTTAGATTTTCTTTCGGACAAAATCAAATCCAAGATCTGTGATTTATTTTTAATGAAAGTAATAGCGCGAATTGGAATAAATGAAATCATGGTCATGAAAAGAATACTGCCCTTTCTGATCTTAGTTACAATTATACAACGTACTTTCCTTTTAAACAATTAGAATAAACAACAGCATGTTATTTTGCAGTGTTGGATTCAGCTCTTGAAATATAGAAAAAGAGCTAAATTGAATATTGTAAAACCCTTGTGAAACGTGTTGTTTAAGGTAGATCCATATATATGCCGAGTTTTTATTACTTTTTGAATTGAAATGTGAAGATTCCCCAGAGTGATAACTCCAATTATTCAGATAGTGATATCAAAGCTAAACGTTGAAAATGGTTGATACCCTGGTATTTATTCAGAAACATTGATACATTGACTATTTATGCTACTTTAAATAGTTTGGCAGTGTCTGAAGATCAATTTGGCTTAAAGTACCACTGAAACGGATTTATAAGCCGATACACGTGTCAGGTGTACCTAGGTGCATTAAGATAGGTTTGAAATTTCTTTGAAAACATGAGTTGGAACACTTAAATGTTATAATAATTGAACATTCCATTCATACTTTATGATGAATCTATCCTCATACTATCTAAATTTACGATATACCCTATATCCTTTATAGACTGTATTCATTGATATCGATTGCATTTGTTACGATAGCACAGCATCGCCCACATGCAAGTTTGACAGCTTTTTTCCATCTTAACTCAGCCAGTGTTTGCATACTTCCTTTAGAGTTGAAGAGATCAATGGTTCACAGAACTCAATTTAAACCATGATTTTATATTTACAAATATATGTCTTCGACCCATTCTTTTAAACACACGTACCTATCTCTAATTTTCAATATTAATTTTAAGGGTGACAGTGGAGGTCCATTGGTATGCGATGGCAAACTGGTCGGGGCAACATCTTGGGGTGTCAAT
This sequence comes from Pinctada imbricata, assembly GCA_033119305.1. Lineage (NCBI taxonomy): Eukaryota > Metazoa > Mollusca > Bivalvia > Pterioida > Pteriidae > Pinctada > Pinctada imbricata. Next base: position 14,240,774 of record VSWD01000014.1, on the reverse strand, counting down.
GGATGCCCAGGTACTTACCCGAGTGTATACACCCGTATATCCTCATTCAAAAGCTGGATCGAGAGTCAAACTGGACTGTCTTTTTAGAATTATCCTACTTGATGAAATGAATGACCCTTATTAAATCTGCAAATTATGAGAGTGTATTTTTTCTTTAATTTTCTTTTTTTTTTCCTGTTTCATTCGAAGAAAGAAGGCAAGTGTCTTTTTCGGGATAAGAATAGAAATTCTATATCATATTCCGTATTTTCGATAACAATAGTTGCTTGCCCTTTGGGACGGTATCTGACGTATACCAATTTTGTGACGTCATAAAATTCTACGGAAACAGTTCCTAAAATCTGGGAAATTACGATATTGACGTTACCATACCATTTTCATGACGTCATAATGGTATTACGTCAGATACCGTCTCAAATGGGAAATAACTCTGATTTCCGCAAAGACTCAATATATACGGTGACAATAACACAACACCATAGAAGCACGAAGGACATCTTAAGAAATAATAGTACTTTTAAAAAAATGGCAGGTCTGGCAAAGAACGTAAAGAGGAAAAAAAGGGACCAAGGTATTTGTCTTTTGAGACTAACCAAATGTAATTATACCGAAAAACAACTTCATCAAATAATTCTTTCAGTTTGATAATATATGATGAATGTATTCTGAAGAAAAGGGGAATTCAGATGACGTATTTTTGCGTGCGGTAGCGTCATCTGTTCACATAGTTGCACAACAAACATCAACGCGTGAAAGAAGAGTTCATTTGTTATTCATTAATTGAAAGTTTCTTCGAAATTTGTTATTGATTTTAGTCCTTTGGCTAGGGTCCTTTTCTTGTGTATATGAAACCAGACTATCCCATGTTATTGATGCTGAATTGTAGAAAATGGATAAATTAATTCAATGATTTTAAAATTCCAAATCATTTTATTTTAGATAATAAGGAAATATCTTTGTTATTTTCTGTTTTGCGTCCTCGTGCTGGTAGATTTTAAGCCAAAAGTCATAAAAAAAGACAAAATTAAAACAATAAGATGTTTTGCAGTTCACAATAATTTAAGGGAAATTGTTGATATTTTATACAATTTATTTCATTGTCTATTATTCATTTGTTGACTGAAATCTGTTGATAAGCAAATGAAACAAGTTTCTGTCGGATTTAATACAGAAATATTGAATTGTACCTTTGTTTGATATTCTGGTTCGTTTTCTCCCTTGCTGGCTGTAAACTTTCTTAACTTCAAATGGACACAAAACAGAATAAAACAAGAAATGGCAGAAGTGGCATCCCCTGCTTACAGGTAGTCCGATATCTAAGAGGAGTCATCATCGTCTGCAAGCAGGCAACAATTATCATCTATATGTCAAATGAAACAATTTGACAGAACCAAATAAAGCTCAGGGTCATCATTTACAATCAAAGGTTCTCTGACCCAAACATCTCCAAATCGACACCGAAGCAGTACTCAGTTTGCATCCTCAGTCACTGAAACGGTCGATTCCAAAATGGATTTGAAGACGTTTAACATTTGTACCACTTGGTGAGTGTCACTGGTGGTGGACCAGGAGTCCTCGAGGGCACATGTAGTCAAGTTCGACCAATTTCGGTTGGTCGTTTCTTCAAATGCATTCGAAAATTTCTGCCTCCAAAATTTTCTCAAATTTCTAAAACCTGGGTCCTGTAGCATCATATCCCAGCTATCTAGCTACATCCTTCGGTATATTTTGGACATGATTTTCAAGATTTTGGCCATATTTCATTGTTTTGGATTGAGGATCACTGACGAGGGTTAAATACCCGAAACGTGCATGTCTGGAGCATGCTGTTAATTTATCTGCTTTTAAATGATGCTAATGAATTTGAAGACGTTTAACATATATCATCGGTGACATTGGCCAACCGATTACAAACAATGCATCTCAGGAAAGATTTTTTTTCGAATGACGTAATTTAGTATGCCTTGGTATAGTGTATGAACTAAGATATGAGTACAAAATAGTAGTGCGAAAATAGAATAAAGGCTTACGACAGCAATCTGGGCCCGGCACCATAAACTAAGAATTGACTAAAATCTAAATCTCAATTTTCTTTTGTCTCGTTATGATAATGGCAATGACTTGGAATTACTCAAACAATTATTCTTTATTCAGAGTATGATATAATGGATGAACTATTTATATACAATATAACTATAAAAATGTCTCAGAATCATCAAACACCTTTTTTTATACCGTGGATATGATCCTAATGTCACCAGACGGACACCAGGCTTGGTACTTGACCAATATTAAGTCTTGTACCAGCGCATTCTTAAAACTTGCACTCTGACTGAATGTGACGACGGGACTCTATGACGGGCCCTGTTCAAACCTCTTTAGAGAAGACAGGGCCCCGACCACCTGTCCTCTCTGAATGTCAGTCGGACTCCTCGGTGATAACATACATGAGCTCGCGCCCGCAGAGCACGGATTGTATTACGTACGCCCTCTTTTTATATCCATTTCAATATTCATCTGTGTTGCTTGGGCCCCTGCGTTTTGCGGTCTTGTTTGTGTGTGGTCATCTGACAGTGAGGAGGTTGTTTAACACCACAATTGTACGTTCTTCGAGACCTCTGGGTAATCGGAAAAGTGGGAGGGTTGTGCGCACGTAATCCAGAATAAGCACACCTTCTGCTATTTCCGTGGCAGATGGCCGTCCTAACTCGGCACCGGTTGCCCATTGTCTCCTTGGTTTATGTGTAGTCCTTTGTGTTTGATGTTTCTGCGTTGTGCTTTGACTTTCCTTGTCCCTTATGCGTCTCTTTCCGTGCTTGTCTGCTTTGTGTTTTTGCATTGGGTGTTTTGGGGTTTTGCTGTGGGTGCTGCAACCGGGTGGTGTTGGAGATCCCCTCCTTTGTTTTGCATTGGGTGTTTTGGGGTTATGCTTTTGGTGCTGCAACCTGGTGTTGTTGGAGATCCTATCCTTTGTTTCATTAGTTCTAATTTTCACTGATTTGTTATATATCATTGTCGCATATCACGTGATACGCAATTGATATGTTCCACGGGAATCCCCTTTGACTAAACCAGATAAATTCTATCTTAATCTACTTTATATGAATTTATTTTACGTCTATCATATGACCATCAATATCAATTATATGATGGTAATCTATTCTGGTCAAGACGGGTGTTGCATTTAATCAGGAGATGCCGACTCTCCCCGGGCACCTGGTCTCACTTCGAAATGTTATTCATTATGAGGTTCAAATCCTTCCAATGAACCGTTTTAATGGAATTCTAATGATTTTGCCTTTCCTTCTCGACGTGGAGACTGAAGAACTGAGAGGTACTTCTTTCATGATTACTGAATATGCTTAAACTTTACTGGTTGATACAGCACTGTGTTTATCAGCGCCACCTACATTACATTTCGAACTTGCTAGACTTTGGATACTGTTCATAAGATAAAATTGTCCTTCGTGTTTTCATAGTGCAGTGTCATCGTCCATGTTTATCTGTCGGATGTTTTTAATCTCGTGAAAAGGTGCTTTTTATCTTTTTTAAAGACTTCGTAAGCATTTTGATAGTTGTTTTTGGGAACTGATCACGGGTTGTGTTTGACTTTCGTTCTCAAACAGGAAATGCAAATTGAATATAAATCTTCATAATGCATCTTGTAAAGTGAGAATACACAAGAACTCATGTGTGATATTTGCAATAATGGGAAACTATAAAAAATGAGCAATGCAATTTATCCAACAAAATATTTCCACATATAAAACAAAACTGTAAATTACAACGGGTAACAATATGAAAATTACTTAGATTTTAGTAAATACTGATATTATCAAATGACAATTAAACAAAATGTTTTTCATAAAAAAAACAGATGTCTCCCCCCTCCCTCTAAGTTACTTTGACCTTAGGCCAAAATGCAAAATGATGTGAAACCTTTGAGTCATGGGCAACATCATACTAAAACATGAAAGTGATTCATTACATTGTTTGAGGTAAAGGCCAAACATGATTGGCATATACAATTTCATTATAAGCATATTTAAAGAAATTGACTTTGGTCACATGACCTTGGATATAGGTGATCTGAAACCTACACTCACTGACGAGGGTTAAGTACCCGAAACATGCATGTCTGGTCCATGCCGCAAACTTATCTGCTTTTAAATGATGCTATTGAATTTGAAGACGTTTAACATTGTATGGATCATGAGCAACAAAAAACTGAATTAGTGATTGGATACACGGTTTAAAATATAAAGCCTAAACATTATTAGCATAGACAATTTCAGCCTGGACATGCTTAGCATATACAATTTCATTACCAAAGTAAGAAGCTACCTTAACCATGTGACGTTGGGACAATGTGATAAGAAACATTTAGGGAGCAACCATTTGATTTTTATGGGGGGGGGGGGGGGCAGGAAGACTTTGCAAAAAAAAATTCCGGATCGAAATTTTAGGGAAAAAAATTTTCCGGCCCGAATGGCCGGCGAAAAAAATTTTTCCGGATCATGAAATTGCCCCCCCCCCCCCTCTCTTCCAACCTTTCCACTGCCAAATAAACACTTTTTTGTGTATCATAAACAAAGTATATAAAAATGGAACAAACTTTACGCAATTTGGAGTGAATAAATAAAATTCAAAAGTCATTAGGCACGGTCCATTTGATATTCAGGGGGGGGGGGGGGCTTGGGTTTTTTTCGAAAAAAATAATTTTGCTCTGAATTTTGATGAAAAAAATAAATTTGCTAATGGTGTGACAGAAAAAAATAAACTTGCTCTTACAAGTAATCTAAATTTGAAGGATAACCGTAAAATTCACTTTAAATTCCTGAAAAATTTTCGGCTCACTTCGCTCGCCACAGTTTTCACTTTATATAAAATTTTTTGGCTCGCTTCGCTCGCCATACTTTTAGTCTTAAATGGCAATTACATATTTAGAAATATCAAATGTAGACATGTGACTGAACATGCTGAAAAAAGGGTTTCCTTAAATGCTTAAATACATTATCAATATCATTTATCACTATTAATTATAATATGTATCACCATAGAGTCTAAAATTTATACACAATCTTGGAAGGAGAATTTAATTAAGTTTTTCACTAGTAGTAGTTTACATTTCTAAATTCAAAAAATTTTCTCTAAGGAGACCCTCCCCTCAGGCCCTCTTACATGTTACATGACCTTGTATACATTTTGTTAACTGAAAATTAAATCACATTGTAAAAATCTTTTATCTCTCTCAGTTTGGAAGTGAATACAAGTTTTACATTAGAATTTAGTAATGTTTAGAGCAATTTAAGTAAAAATGAAGAATTTCTGTTGAAAAAAAAGAACACAAGCATTCCTAATACCGGGTATACACATCAATAATTGTTAGAAAAAAATTTCCTTGCTCCAACTTTGCGAGAAAAAAATAATTTTGCCCTGGTCCGGGGCGAAAAAAATAATCTTGCTCCGACAAAAAACCCAAGCCCCCCCCCCCCCCCCCAGAATATCAAATGGACCGTGCCTTAGTTCCATATAGCCTGTCTCCGTTGAGTATCATTTTAGTAAAGAAAGGAGGGGATCTCCAACAACACCTAGTTGCAGCATCAACAGCAACCTCCCAAAACACCCACTGTAAAACACAAAAATGACACGCACAGAAAGAGACGCAGTAGTACAATGAACGTCAAATCACAGAAAAACATAAAACACAAACGACTACACATAAACCAACGAGACCAATGGGCAAACGGTGCCGACCCAGGACGGCCATCTGCCTCGTCAGTAGCAGACGGTGTGGTTATCCTGGACCACGTGCGCACAACCCTCCCACCATTCCGATCACCCAGAGGTCCCGAAGAACGTACAATTGTGGTGTAAAACAACCTCCTCACTGTCAGATGACCACACACAAACAAGACCGCAAGACGCAGGGGCCCAAGCAACACAGATGAATATGTAAATTGATATAAAAAGAGGGCATGCGTAATATGACCTGTGCTCTGCCGGCTGTAGCGAGCTAATGTATGTTATCACCCGAGGAGTCCGACTGACATTCAGAGAGGACAGGTGGTCGGGGCCCTTTCTTCTCTAAAGAGGTTTGGACAGGGCCCGTCATGGAGTCCCGTCGTCACAGTCAGTTAGCGTGCAAGTATTAAGGATGCGCTGGTACAAGACTGTAGATTGGTCAAGTACCAAGCCTAGTGTCCGTCTGGTGACATTAGGATCATATCCACGGTATAAGAGGCGTTTGATGATTCTGACGCATTTTCGATAGTAATTCTGTCTACCTTTGATCCTTCTAATTTTGTTGATCATGTCACCATAAAATGCAGGTTGCGCAATACCCAAAGTAATATACTCTGTTGCTTGTATGGGTCCGAATTTCAAACGTGGTTGACAATAATTTTTGTAAAATTTCCAGAATGTCTTGACAAGTTTGTGAAAGCGAAAACCTTGACCTAAAAGTTTCTTTGTTATTTGTAAATTTCTATCATGAAAATCCAAAACATCAGTACATGCTCTAGCATACCGGATGAGCTGCGAAATGTAGATACCATAAGACGGTAATCTAGGAACATCACCGTCAAGCCAGGGAAAATTTACTATATTGAATCCAAAGTCATCTCTTTTGTCATACACCCTTGTATGAATCTCTCCATTAATAATTTTGATATTCAGGTCCAAAAATGGTGTTTCTGTGTTTGTGACGTTCGCCTTGTTTAGAGTCAGTTCCTGTGGATTAATGACATCTTTATACTTTTCAAAAACAGGATTGTCGATAGTAAGGATATCATCCAGGTACCTAGAAGTACCATTGAAACATTTCACATCATCATGTTTTCTTTGTTTTTGAAGATTTTGGATAAATTCTTTTTCATACGTGAATAAAAATAAATCTGCAACAAGAGGCGCACAATTAGTACCCATAGGGATCCCTACAACCTGCTTGTAGAGATTCTCACCAAATCTTACATAAATGTTGTCCAAAAGAAAGGACAAGGCAATACAAAGGTCACTAAATGTCCATGATTTATATGATTTGTATTCTGTATTGGAAAAGAAACCCTTTGATTCAGATGTACAAATATAAGTTTTACCCTCTCGGTTAAAGCACCATTTAATGAGTTTGGACAATTGATCATTAATCTTATCGTGAGGAAGCGTGGTGTACATATTTGAAAAGTCGTACGAAGAAATCGAATTGGCTTGAAAATTTCTCGATTTCATTTTGTCAATCACATCCCCTGAATTTTTAATAGACCAAAATAAGTTTACATCATTCCTGTTTAGAACAGTTTCACAATATTTTGCAACGTGTTCCTTTATCACCATGAGTGCTGACGTCAGATTTCTAGACAAAATTGTAGTTGAGCAGTTGCTAGAATTAGCAATGTATCGAAATTTGTAAGGAGACTTGTGCAATTTTGGTATGCAGTATAGTGTAGGAAGATCCAGTTTAGAAATAGGGATCTTGAATGAAGAAATTTCACTGTTGTGTTTGTTCAAAATGTTAGGAACACTTTCATTGCTTTTGATATAAGTTTTTGTAGACGAAAGTTCCGAAACCAAAGTTGATATGTAGTAACGTTTTCAAATGATTATGGTGTTGTTGGCTGCTTTGTCTGCAGGAGCGAAGACATATTTTTCGTGTAAATTGCGTAATTTGGATTTGAAATATCTTTCAGATTTAAAACTTGGATTTTCGAAAAGATGAGGATTTTTGTGGAAGTTATCTATTCGAATATCGGTAATATCCAATATGAGGTTCTTCCAGTCATTCAGAGAATGTGATTCGACCCCTTCCGATTTACACCATCTTTTTGTGTAGTTATCTAAGGCTTCCTTTAGTTCTTCGCGACATTTGATAAAATCTATCTTGGATGGAATTCTGTACTTAGGTCCTTTCTTGAGAAGATAGCGGAGCTGCCTGTCCTGGATAATTGAAAAGTCACCTGTTACAATATGGCCAGCTGGTTTATAAAGGTATTCAGAAGTTGCACATTCTCAAGAAGTAGGACTTGATTCAAGAATTTTAGGATCTGATGTTACTTTATTGTAGTTAAATACGAAATTTCGAATAGGTTTTTTATACTTGTAACAAATAAGAGGAGGTTCAAAATTCTCAAAATATTGAGGAATAGCACTTTGGACGCGATGATCCCGAAAAATATTAGAGATGTTAAGAAGATCGAAACCTTTGTTAATAAAAGGAATTTTTATGAATCGTCTTCTAAGGGGAATGTTTTTAATGACAGGGAAAAGTTTATTCTGTGCGAATGCAACAATGATATTAAGTTTGAATCAATCAGTATTTCTTAAGAATGCAACCTCTGCTTCATCCAAGATAGATTTCAATTGAACTGCTGGTATTGATGAGAGAGCATGAAGCAGTTCATGTCTGCCGCCGTTAAACAGATTATAGGCACCATATGCCATTCAAGAAATTAAAATGAAGTGATCTGCTGGCAAGAGATGAACTCATTGTGTGTTTGATGTTTAATATGGCTGAAAAATCACGCTGAATTATTTAAACTTTAGAGTAATTTTCAACATTGGAAAATTATATAAAAAAAAAAAAATAATAATCCGACCCGAAGGGCCGGCAAAAAAAATTTTCCGGCTCTTAAAATGGCCGAAAAAAATTTTCCGGCCGGCAAAAGTCTTCCTGCCCCCCCCCCCATAAAAATAAAATGGTTGCTCCCTTAGTCCTCAGAAACAACATACTAAAATATGAAAACAATTGTAAGAAGGGTTCAGGAGATATAGCCCAGACAATATTAGTATGTACAATTTCATTAAAAAGAACTAAATGATCTTGACCTTGGGCATATGACCTTGGGTCAAGATGATAAGAAACCCTCCAATCCTGAGCAACAGCATACTATAGTATAAGAGTGATCCAGTATACGATTCCACAGATATAGCACAGACTCAATAGCATTTACAATTTTATTAAAAAATGTAATACTTGACCTTAGTCATATGACCTTTGATCAAGGAGGTGTGAAACCTTTGGGTCATCAGCACCATCATACTAAAATATGACGTGATCCGATCACAGTTCAAAAGATTAAGCCTGGACATAATACATGTAACAAATACAATTTCATTTAAAATATACTAATTGACCTTGACTTTGGTCACATGACCTTGAGTCAATGTGATGTGAAACCTTTACGTGATAAGCAACAACATACTAAAATATGAAAGTGATCCGGCAAACGGTTCAAGAGATATAGCCCGGACAAGAATGTATGCACAATATCATTAAAAATGCACTTAGTGACCTTGACCTTGGTCACATGACCTTGGGTCAAGGTGATGTGAAACCTACGGGTCATAAGCAACAACATACTTAGATAGGAAAGTGATCCAGCAAATGGTTCAAGAGGTATAGCTCGTACAGGAATGTATGCATAATTTCATTGAAAATGCACTAAGTGATCTTGACCTTGGTCACATGACCTTGGGTTAAGGTGATGTGAAACCTTCGGGTCATAAGCAACAACATACTAAAAAATGAAAGTCATCCGGCAAACGGTTCAAGGGATATAGCACGGACTGGAATGTATGTACAGTTTCATTAAAAATGCACTAAGTGACCTTGACCTTGGTCACATGACCTTGGGTCAAGGTGATGTGAAACCTTCGGGTCATAAGTAACAACATACTAAAATATGAAAGTGATCCGGCAAACAGTTCAAAAGATATAGCCCGGACAGGAATGTATGCATAATTTCATTAAAAATGCACTAAGTGACCTTGACCTTGGTCACATGACCTTGGGTCAAGGTGATGTGAAACCTTCGGGTCATAAGCAACAACATACTAAAATATGAAAGTGATCCGGCAAACGGTTCAAGAGATATAGCCCGGACAGGTATGTATGCATAATTTCATTAAAAATGCACTAAGTGACCTTGACCTTGGTCACATGACCTTGGGTTAAGGTGATGTGAAACCTTCGGGTCATAAGCAACAACATACTAAAATATGAAAGTGATCGGGCAAACGGTTCAGGAGATATAGCCCGGACACGATGTGTGACAGACGGACAGACGGACAGACGGACGACGAAGGCAAAACCAATATGTCTCCTCCCCGTTGGGGGGGGGGGGGGAGACATAAATATGGATTGTCAGAAAATCAGAAACCGAAGGCATACAAAATCAGGATAAAACAGGAACCAAAGCAAACAAACAAAAATATCCACCATATGAAAAGAAGCGAACTCCCGATATCGGAGTGAGACCAGGTGTCCATGAAGAGTAAGCATCTCCTGCTTAGGCATGACAAGTTAGGCATGACAAGTTATTTCAATCTTGTAGCATCATATCCCACCCATTCTGCTACGTCTTTTGGTACATTTTTGGACATAATAATTTTCATACTATTTGGCCATATTACATTATTTAGACTAAGGAGAACTGACGAGGGTTTAGTACCCGAAACGTGCATGTCTGGCCCATGCTGTAAATTTATCAGGTTTTAAATGATGCTATTGAATTTAAAGACGTTTAACATTTGAACTACTTGGTGAGTGTCACTGCTGGTGGACCAAGAGTCCCCGAGGGCACATGTAGCCAAGTTTGATCAACTTTGGTTGATCGTCTGTCTCTTCAACGCATTTGAAATTTTCTGTTACAAAATTTCTTGAAATTTCTAAAACGTGGGTCCTGTAGCATTATATCCCACCCATTCTGCTACGTCTTTTGGTACATTTTTGGACATAATAATTTTCATACTTTTTGGCCATATTACATTATTTAGACTAAGGATCACTGACGAGGGTTTAGTACCCGAAACGTGCATGTCTGGTCCATGCTGTAAATTTATCAGGTTTTAAATGATGCTATTGAATTTAAAGACGTTTAACATTCTTAGCTGTTACATTTCGCTCTTCTCCATATAATGGGTTACATCAGAAAGAACACCATTGTTTCGCATGATCAAAAATAAGCACATATGCTTCACATGCATTTGTCAATTCCATATAAACAGAGTGAAGTGCTAAAATCTTATATCTGAAGGGCTAGCAGTATTATTTTTCCAATTTTCTCATGTATCTCGATAATCGACCTATTCTTTAATTCAAAATGAATCAATATTATGTAATAAATTTCTACTTCTGATGAACAGCAAAATCCTGATTCTCAGTTTCTCGCCTTCGGTTTCTGATTTTCTGAATTATCGATTTTGTGCTGTTTACAGGGATATGGTCATTATCCATATTTGTCATTGTACAAAATCAAAATAAAATATTCAAACCTTTAGCTGAATGATGAAATGAACATTTAATATTACAATGTATAGTCAACAAAAGCATATATCTACTGTTTGGAATATTGTTATTCATCATTTACCGTAGCTCTGCCTGAAAAGGTGGAGGGGTACAACATCCCAAAATTTCTAACAAGCAAAAAAAAAATTTTTTAAGGGGGGGGAGGAAGAGATTGAAAAAAAATTGGGGTTTCATGTTCTGTATGCACAAATTTTAACATTTCTGGTGCAATTCTAAATCTTAAGTACATGAATAAATGAAACTTTTTAGCAAAATATTGACTTATCAGAAAATACTTTCTATATCCTCTATCATCACATGTACATGTAATAATATTCTAAGTAGTTTGATTTAAATGTCTTCATGTGCATTGATAAAGTGATATGTATAAAGGATGGATCAGAATAGCTAAATTATTCAGAGAGTCTATAAAGAACTGGCGAACGGTAGCGAGCCAAAGAAAAATTTTGAAAATTGACCGAAAAATTGTAGATTTATGGTACAAAATGTTGCTATTTAAAACAATGTTAATGCATCATAAAATTTTGTGAATGAAAAGTGGTGGGAGGCACAAACATGGTTGTGCCCTTGTTTATGGAGGAAAGCATATTATATCTCGGTAAATAGATGCTACATGTATTAATAGGTTAACTTACATCGCTGCAAGACAATATATAAACAGTAATATCTTCTTTCTCTATAAAATATTAACAAAACATAGTTGCTGTCTAAGAAACATTATAATCAAATTTTAAAAATGGCACAGTCTATTGAGGAGTGGGAAGCAATAAGTAGCCCTCACATCACAATAATAATATATATATATATAACACCGGCATTTAGAAATATATAAACAGTAATATCTTCTTTCTCTATAAAATATTAACAAAACATAGTTGCTGTCTAAGAAACATAACAATCAAATCTTAAAAATGACACAGTCCATTGAGGAGTGGGAAGAAGCAATAAGTAGCCATCCGTATTTAGGTGGATATTCCCTATCATCTTGGTTATTTTAGGGACTGGACATTCTTACTTTGGTGAAATATGGCTTATCCAATAATTGCGGACGCAACAGTGATACACCCGAACAAACATACTTCTATCAGGGACATAAGGACAAACTATATGACATCCGATAGCAAAAAGAAATCTAATACTAATGATATAATTATATCATTGAGGCCTACTTATCAGTTATAGAAGCATGCATGATGTTTCAATAACGTCACCATAACAGCTAGATTTAGATACATAATTATGTTTCTTTTACAAAATTTGACAGGCTTTTTGACAGAAATTGTGTTTTACCGCGTTCGAGATCTCGATGATTCGCCGATACCCTGTCCGTTCAAAATAAGTTCTTATTAATCATGTAAAAGTGACAAAAAGTTTCTGCTATAAACGATGTGTCCATAGGCACATATGACGCCAAACTGATTATAGTGCAATGAAACGTGTTTCTTCGTAAAGAACATATTGCTAACCCAATTAAAATCATGTGTAACAAATAGAGTGCATTAGAACATAGAATTATGAATTTCTCTACTCGAGGCACAATTAATGCTGATTCTATATCACGTATTAAAAAAGGTTAGTAAATTTTCAATCAAGATTGCATAGGGAAAGTGTTCTGCAGATTCTAGCTGTTGAGGATTACCACTGTGTAGATAATACGATAGACGACAGAGATTACTATAAGGACAATTCCGATGACGACTGAGATGATGATGAGCTTCTTTGCAGTATTGGCCTTGCTCTCTGCTTCCTGCATGTTCCCATAATCTGCTTCCTTATTTGCCTGTAAAAATGTCATTAAATTAAGATTTCAAAACTTGAAATGTTAATCTCTTCAAATTCATTAGCATCATTCAAAGGCAGATTAATTTACAGCATGGACCAGATAACTTGTTGAGAAGGCTTTATGTCAATCCAGTGAATTAAAGAAAATGCTAGTTTTCTTTCAAATTTTGCAAAATATAAGTATAAATCATCATGGAAGTGAGAAATATATTTCTCCCACTAGAGACCGAGAACTCTCAAATTTCCTGGGGGCGAGATAAATCGATCTCACCTTCTGACGTCATCGATCTAACCCTGTGATGTCATCGATCTAACCCTGTGACGTCATCGCTTCCAAAGCGATGTGATGGAAGGAAGACAACAAACAGGTGATTATAACAGACACTCTAGTCGACGGCTTGGGAGAAAAACAATCAAACACCACCATGAGGGAGGGATGGCTAATTCTCAACCCTCGTGTAAAAAATTTGCTTGTCAATCCTCGTCATGGACTTTCAAAAATGTACACTCGGGTTGAGAAATTACCATCCCTCCCTCATGGTGGTGTAAGATTATATTAATATCGACCAATTCATATATTCACAAAAAGCAGCCTAAAATACATATCAATTGAGTAATCTATATTGCAACAACAAGTGAGAAAACATGGATTCAATTAAACCCACTATCTTCAGTTTTGTGAACAGTCGATCTAACCATCTGAGCTACGCGGGTATATAACACAGAATGATAAATATGGAAAAAACCATATCCCTGTTAAGAAGTACAAAATCGTCTGACCAAGGACATGCAAAACCAGGATAAAACCAGAACTAAGACAAAGGAACAGAAATTAAAAAATCTACCATATGAAGAGAAGTGAACTCCCTGATAAGGAGTGAGATCAGGTGCTCATCGTGTACATTTTCATAGGCCATAATGTATATTTTGTTAAAGTCTTCAGTTAAGATCCTGAAGGCATTTAGAATAAGCAAGATATGTCCTTAAACATAGATTACTTGCATTTGGTTAATGTGTCCGGACATCTAATTGACAAAATATTACACTGTATATGGTAAAGTAAAATGGTCCCGAACAATGCCTCAGTGTAGCAGGACGCCACTGAAAACCGAAATATTAACACATAATACCAATCATAAAACGAGGGGGTATTTGAAAAATTTAGAAGGACATCATACGAAGGAATAGCAAAATGTGCGGTAATCCACTTCAAATGTCCCATACCCTCTTATATAAGATTCCCAAGTGATCACACAAACACAGATAGGTGTCGATCGTAATGATTGGGTGTATTATAAAACATCAAAGAAGTACCTATCAGTCACTCCGTCTCAGAGTCGAGAAGGTGAGACAAAATCAGTAGAATTTCAAATGAAACAGTTTAGAACCTCGGAATGAACAACATTCCGAAGTGAGCCCAGGTGCCCTGGGGAGAGTCAGTGTCACCGATTTGCATGAAACACTCGTCGCGACAGCTCTATGAAAAGTTGTCAAATTCGGTGATTGTCTCTGCGAAAAGGAAGTGAAAACTTTAGAAAATGCATACTTGTCATGTCATTTTAGTGGAATGCCTCAGAAAGTACAGAATAATATAGTAAAAGAACGAGATCTTGTAACTAATCTTGGTTTTCTTTTTAATGTTCCATTTCAAAGGAGGTAACATCATAGCACCACTCCTCCGATGCCCTTTAAGTAATAACTTTCATTTAAAAATGCTTCTGAATCGACCCTACATAAAATTTGGAGCCGCGGTCTCTTTAGGCAGTAGATACACAAAACTAAAAGAAAAACGCTAGGGTGCTACTTTGACTATGTTAGAAAATCCACTTCAGTCAGTGTTTTAAATGTCTTTCCCTGACATGGTCGACATATAGCACTTTCTATATAGACATAATCTCAAACAGTGCATGTTGGTAGATTTTGTTTTCAACTTCGTGCATGATCATCAACGACGGGTGCGGCTATTCAAACAGGGGATGGTTACTCCTCCCGGGCATGTGGTCCTACCTCTAGCTTACGTCTTTTGGTACATTTTTGAACATAAAAATTTCATACTTTTGGCCATATTACATTGTTTAGACTGAGGATCACTGACGAGGGTTTAGTACCCGAAACGTGCATGTCTGGTCCATGCTGTAAATTTATCAGGTTTTAAATGATGCTATTGAATTTCAAGACGTTTACCATTTGAACTACTTGGTGAGTGTCACTGCTGGTGGACCAAGAGTCCCCGAGGGCACATGTAGCCAAGTTCGATCAACTTCGGTTGATCGTTTGTCTCTTCAACGCATTTGAAATTTTCTGTTACAAATTCTTGAAATTTCTAAAACGTGGGTCCTGTGACATCATATCCCACCCATTCTGCTACGTCTTATGGTACATTTTTGAACATTAAAATTTCATACTTTTGGCCATATTTCATTGTTTAGACTGAGGATCACTGACGAGGGTTTAGTACCCGAAACGTGCATGTCTGGTCCATATTGAATTTAAAGACGTTTAACATTGCTAGGGGTCCATCGATGCTCACTCTGGTGTTTTCTCTATTGTGAGTGCTGTTGAGATGGTCGTCAGAATTTTCTTTATCTCATTCAAATGGTTCGAAAACCGTAAATGAGGTTTTACCATCCAAAACATGTGTCTGGTACATCTAAAACACGTGTCTGGTGCATCTAAAACACGTGACTGGTGCATCCAAAACACGTGTCTGTTGCGGTAAAATTGATTTGAAATATTGTTCAAGAAGAACACGAGTTAATCACGTATATGTTGATAATATGTAATCTCTGTTGCAGACATGGTATAAATGCTCTCTTTATGAGTGAGATGAATTAGATGGTACGCAAATATCGTTATTAAATGACAGAATTTACGATATGCATGAGCAATATCTTAATATTTGAAGAATCCTGATCCAAAATGTTACAGTTAGGCTTTTTAAGTGTTTCTTATCATCAGGGTCTTCTTTATCCCATAAGTATATGGATGTTTGCTTTTCATGGCATGGCTTTTAAAAGTCCTAAATGATCAATATTGAAATATAAGTAACTTGTATATGCCAAGAAACCAGCTAAGGACAAGGCTATTCCTTGATAAACACCTTAGATTTAGATTGATCTATCCAATTTGCTGAAGGAGAATGTACATATATATTCCCTGTCAAGTTCATTAGTAACAGTATTCTCGGGGACTAGAAGTCCACCAGCAGAGGTGTTGTGACTAAAATTGGATATGTACATTCCTTCTGTGTTTCTCTTATATAAAGTTACCAAACCAACAATTTTCGATAAACACAAGAGCCTATCACGTGACATTAGAACATACGCGGACTAATTTCTCATAAAATAGCGTGCTTTCCCATTCCCTACTGCCAATACACACCGATAAAGCGCAAAAGCTGAAAAACAATCCTTAAATAAATAGAAGATATGTGTTCTATCGTAATAAAGTAATTATTTCAGTACATGATATGCGCATTTCACTAATAAGTAATATTTTAAAAGAGATACTCAAATAATGAATACATGAAGATCGACGTTCTAAACATGACCTACAATAAATACCAAAGAAGGACAGTAATTTCACATCAAGTACTCCATTGCAGAAGGCTTGACAATGCCACTACCAATTATATATCGCAAATGCGGCCCCGTTTTTTCCTTCAAGCGTACTTTCTCTGAATGGTGAACATACATTCAATTAAATTTGTGTTTGTTATTTTTTTTTTTGGCGGGGGAGTGGTGTGGAGTACAGTTTCTTGTGGTATCATTCATTTTCTAAATATTTTGAAGCATTTGAAATTTTCTGTTACAAAATTTCTTGAAATTTCTAAAACGTGGGTCCTGTAGCATCATATCCCACCCATTCTGCTACGTCTTTTGGTACATTTTGGACATAATAATTTTCATACTTTTTGGTCATATTACATTGTTTAGACTAAGGATCACTGACGAGGGTTTAGTGCCCGAAACGTGTATGTCTGGTCCATGCTGTAAATTTATCAGGTTTTAAATGATGCTATTGAATTTAAAGACGTTTAACATTTAACTCATAGTTAAGTGTTCACCTTTGTTTCAATTCCTTAAAGTGGCACAAGCAATAGAATGTGAACCCCATACGTGTAAATCACACAAATACAAGTGTTTCCATATTTTAAGTAAACATAACAGAAGTATCCATCAGTTATTCAGTCTCATAGTCGAGAGGGCAAGTCGAGAAGTGGAAATTAAAAATAATTCAACAATAATCCTATCCTTAAAGATTCACAGAAAGTATAACTGCTGATCGAAAAGTCTGATTCATCAAACTTAAAGTATTTCTTTCGGGTATCTAAAACATAACAATCTATTAAATATGAAAATTATGTGACACTGATGTTTTGTTATTCGGAATAGTTGGGGAACGGAAAAAAAATCTTAACTACGCTGTGACATACATACATAATAATACGGAAGTTGTTCAACTCTATACCTTCATGGAGAAAATTTCAAACCAATTTTTCTGCACCAGACACGTGAAACACGTGTTAAATTGTTAAATTTTAAATTCTCATCAGTACATGTAACACTATACAGTTAAAGTATACCATTGAGGAAGTTAGCATGATTATGGTTTTCCGAGACTAGACCTCGGGCAAGTGTGAACTTGGGGTGGGCGAAGCCGAGGGAAATAGGTCTGGTCGAGGGAAACCAGCATCATGCTAACTCCCTAAATGTTAACTGTTTTATTATACCGTCACGCACTGTAGCTCCGCCCTATTTCGACGTCACGCACTGTAGCTCCGCCCCTTTTTGAAGCTATTTCCCTTGGGAAATAGTCTTCTCAACTAACGCACCCTTTGCAGGGAAAAAGTATTATCATCAGACGAGTTACAGCTACTTTAATGAGTATTTTTATGTAGGAAAAAACAAGTAGAGGTATAACTAGAAAGGTTTCTTGTTGCGGTTGCAACAAGAGTGTCTTCCTCCTATACAATTTTTGGTTTGGAAATATGAAGGACGTCACATTACATGTATTTATATTATATATTTAAGTTTTCAAATAGCAGTAACATTAAATTTTCAAACCGATAATTGTTGGTGAGCAACCATTTGATTTGGGGGGGGGGGGCAGGAATTCTATTGCCAGCCAGTAAAATTTTTTCAGCAATTTTCTGAGCAGGCCATTTTTTTCAGCCATTACCAGAGTCGGAGAAAAATTTTCGCCGGTTCTTCGGGCCGGATTTAAACAAATTGTCAAATGTTGTGAATGTCTGTGTAAGTTAAACTCCCCGCTGTTACAGAGTATGAGTTAATAACCGTTCCTTCAGATGTCTCTTTGCAATTAGCGAATTTCAGACAGATTGTATGATGTTTAAATAGAACCTTTTCTAGATTTTTGTGCCTATGCGTATTAGGTCTCTGGTAGATACAGCTATGTGAACAGTTTGTATTTATATTAATTAATTTTTTGACTTTAAATTGTCTGGCACAAAGGGCCAGCAAAAATTTCCATATCATGCAATGTATCCTTACTTTTGCATGGTCCGGGAAAAAAATTGCCGGCCCTTTGGGCCGGAATATTTTTTTCAGCATTTTTCAGAGCCGGGATTATTTTTTTTTTGCAAATTCTTCCTGCCCCCTTCCCCATAAAAAAGGCAAGCTCGTAGCTGTAGAACCAATTTTCTTGAGAAGAGAAATGGTAATAACAAGTTACGTTCAATATATATATATATAAATACCATGAGGTTCTCGCTGTGCAGGTTCAAATTTGGACCCCCCCCTTCCCTTTTTTCAAAGTTTATTTTGAATTTCCATCATGGCGACATCGTTCAATATAAACAGAACTGTTTTCGAAAAACGAGGGGAGGGAAGAATGTTGGAGAAATTGTTCATCAATTTGTAAATAAACCAACCGAAAATTATGTTCGAACGTTTGCTAGAATTAGAAATTAAACTTGATGTTCAAAATATAGTTATTGAAGTTTAGAAACAGGTTTGTAGGTTAGAAATCGGAATCAAACTACCACTTTTTGTGTGTAAATTCTGGTTTGTAGCTGATCTCTTCTAAATTAATCAACTGTTTTAAAATCAAATTGTGTATATCGAAATGTATTTATGAAATGCATATTCATCATTGCCGTGAAATCGGAATTTGAAAATCTCAACACTGCTTTTCTCGAGTCGGACTCGGACTACCAATTTTAGTGTGCGCCCGATCTGTTGGCGTGAAGGTGTATCGAAATACCCAACTCAAAATTTCGATGCTCATATCTTTTCAACAGTAAGAGATAGGGAAAATCAGAAAGACTAAATAAGACAGATATATGGATAAAAAATAATAATATTGAAATTTTTAGGAAACTTCATAAGCTTAATTTTTGTTTACTATTATAAGCAAAAAAGTGTCTTCCTCCTATGAACTTCTGAATTTGGAAATATGAAGGACGGTGAAGGACGTCATCGTAATAAATCGTTACAGTGTGCATCTAGCATTTCATATCTTGCATGGCTGTCGACTTTCAAAAAGAATGGAAATTGTAGATAGCAAAATACGAGATATTTAAGCTTACAAATAGCAAAACATGAAATTTTCGGTCCTTTTGAGTAATTCGACGCTCCCGTCAAATATTTGAATCTACTAAAAAACATGATAAAAAAAATAGCAGAGACCAAAAATAAAAAAGACCAATCTAGCTTTTACTCCAAACGTAACGTTGGAGAACTTTCATTGTCCTAGCTTACAGGGTTCTTGAGAAATCGCTGATCCAATTTTCCACGGTTACGAAAACAATAGGTCTTCCGACGGAAGTCGGAAGACCTAATAATAATTTTTACTCAACAACCAGATTGATATCTCCTTAACGAAAAATCTCAAAACTACACACTCGTTCTTTGATAAAACAAGTTGCTTGAAATACAGTAAAAATGATAAATAATTAAACAAAAAGTTTGCCGATCCAATATCGATTATGAGTATATGGGGTATTTTTATCTAATGTAAAATCAAGCATTTAGCAATTTATCCATAATCTGTCATACGTTTTAACAATTGACTCCGGTCGAATAATTGATCCAACTTCAAGTATCTCTAGGTACTTACAATAGATATAATCATAAAGTCTTCAATTTTAATGGAAACACACTCTAGCACCCTTACACAACACGTTCATTGTTTCTGTGAAAAGCCTAATGGAAACTAATGCTAAATGAACATGATGAATCTTTACAAAAAGGAACATTAAAATTTTGTCATTTATAATAACATGGACGTTTCGCAAATCTCTGAATACATCATTATCGATAATGCAATATATACTCTATCATAACAATTCAGTGCACCGTACCGTATAACCAGATTTTTTCACAGGATACTTATTGAATTAATTCCCGCGAAAATCGTTCTTTAATAAGTTATATCATAAATCTATATATTAGTTACAATTTTTTCTTATTGTACATGTGCAATTCTTCATTTTTCCCAGAATAAACGTAAAGAGAAGTGAATTGAGTGTATTCTCGTATAGAACAAACCAAAAATTTCAATCATGAAAGGTACAAAACAGTAGCATTATGCGTTCATATTCGGTTGTAACTTAGGAATCGCGAAAAATTGTAGACGCGAAAATAAAGACACCCTACTGTGCCATAAAATCGCGAAATTTGATACTGACAAAAATTTCTGCTTATACGGTATGCTCATTTCATCAAATAATGTATTATCAGTGATGCTCATTCAAAATTGAAACCAGGATGCATGCGCGGATATGCATATAAGGGGGTTAAGATTTTTAGGGACTCTCACTGGAATTTGCGAAAATGCTCATTTTCTCAGTTTTATGTATAACTTTCTGAATATCCTTTATGGTTTCGCAGTGCTCCCTTATCGTTTCCCTGAGCCCCTTACAGCTATCACAGTCTCATTTATTCTGGCCTCCAAGCAAACCTCTCCATTTTAGTTTTTAACGTACTTCTCAATCCCACATTATTGTTAACCTACATACATCTATAGATCATGCCCTCTGTCAAGTATACAATAACTATTTAAGACTGATCATTGGTATACTCAAGTTCTTTAATTTTTAAAAGTGCTGGTCTAAGATTAAACATCTGTCCAGTAATTATTAGCGATGATATCGTCGCCTTACTTTGCATTTTATTCCTTTCAAAATTTAAAGAATTTTAAAGAAACTTCAATTTCACATTGAAAAAAGGATGTTTAAATTCAAAACAGTAAAGAGTGCGCTACTGAAATGATTTTTGGAGGCTCCGCCAGAAGCATCACTGATGAGAATTTTTAAAATATTCGAAACACGTGTCTGGTGCATGGAAATTGGTTTGGAATTTTCTTCAAGAGGGTATAGAATTGGAACTCTTCGACATTATTAATATAAACACTTATTTCACGTTGCAGTATGAAGCAGTTTAAATCGTTCCCCGTGACCTAATGTTTGTCAAGTGTATTAAATACTTCTTTCCAGCTCTGTCACCTGAAAGAAGCTCTGTTTTGACCCTTTATCAATGTGACATCATATATATATATATATATATTGCTATTTAGGAAACTAGCCATTTCACCGATAAGTATCATCGAAATTAAAGGAGTTTAACATGTTAGCACCATACCTCCAATGCTATTTTGAACATAGATTTTATTTGGATATGCTACTGAATCGAACCTACAGGAAATTTGGAGCCGCGCACTCTCTGCAATGTAAATGTACAAATCTAAATTCAAAAAATTAAAGAGGCGCTACTGAAATGATTTTTGGTGGCACCGCCAGAAGCATCACTTATGAGAATTTAATATTCGAAACACGTGTCTGGTGCATAGAAATTGGAATTTTCTTCAAGAAGGTATAGAGTTGGAAACCTTGGACATTATTTATGTCAATTATAAGACATTTGATGAGAAGAGATACCCGACATGACAGTATTTCATGTTGAATGAACACAGCGGGCCACACATGCGACAAACTGAACAAAAACGGACCTAATGAGAACGAATAACTACACTATCATAAACAATAACCATCAAGTCAAGGTGTAAAATGGAATTCCATTACAGGTGGCATCATCAAGATGATTCGATGAATGATTTGAGCTTAGGGGACGAACCAACCCTTTAATATACATAACCATTTTTCTAAGTCTTACCCTGCTAGCATTTATAATGGCAAATATAGCCGTTGGCCAGAAGCAAAACAAGGAGAGAATTGCGGGAAGTAACCAGTTCTTTGGACGCACATTGGCTACAACCACGTTGTTGCCGGCAGGGTATGGTTGGGCCACCTAAAACACAAAATAAAAGTAATGAACAAGAAAATATAAAAGTATGAAGCATCATTAATAGAATCTCAGCATCTTCGGGATGGTATTGCGGGTATCCCTAGGCTTATCGAGAACACCGTTGGAATTGCTAATTTCTAACCCGATCAGTTATGATGTAGGATATATGAGTCTGTTATGATGTTATGATGTCAAAGTTAAGTTGTCTTCGTAATTTACTGGTGTTCGTTCTCTGCCGCATAAATTGTTGGCCTTGGGTAAACATGATAGATACATCTCGAATGTGTAGTACTTGAGGATATCTATATTAGGTAGGTTAATAATCTTTTCTTTAGTATTGACATCTGTATAAGGATTACAAAATAGAAACTAGTCTTGCCTCAGACTTACTGTTCTATTGTCATTGGAGAGATTTTTATTGAACATTGTAATACATTACTTTAGGGACAGTTTATCTGTGTGTCTCAGGCTTATCGAATTACTTTCCTTAAGAGTCTGTCTGTAATACATGCTGTGTAGGGACAGACGACTCCCTGTCAGTAAAAAGGAGACTGACTGTTCCGTTGTCCTAGGTGATCGTTATATTGACTGCTCTGTGTAATACTCACCATAGGAATTGGCTGTCCGTTTGTACCAGACTGTTCGTTTGTCCCTAGTTGATTGTTCTGTTGTCCTTAAGGACCACGTGTCTGAATGGGTACTCTGTGTAATACTTACCGTAGGAACCGGTTGTCCGTTTGTCTCACTCTGTTGTCCTTGAGGAATTGCTGTATTGACTACTCTGTGTAATTCTTACCATAGGGATTGACTGTCCATTTGTACCAGACTGTTCGTTTGTACCCAGTTACTGTTCTGTTGTCCTTGAGGACCACGTGACTGAATGGCTACTCTGTGTAATACTTATCATGTGCTGGTAGCGTAGTGGTTAGCGCGGTGGACTACGAACCCATAGGTCGTGGGTTCGAATCTCACCGTCGCCGATCATTGCAAATCCATTGTAACCTTGGACAAGTTACTTTACACTACGTTGCACTCTCTTCACCAGGAGTAAACCGGGTACCTGGCACACGAGACGAGCTTGTAATGTGAATGAAAAGCTTTAGCGCCTAAACGGCAGCTCTGCTTGTATACTCCAGGGGAGTTGAGAATGCACTGGATTGCACAGGTCTCGCCAGGGAGGTGATTGTAGAAGTCGCGTGAGGCTCAGGCGAACGAGACTATAAACCCTACCTTTACCTTTATCATAGGAATCGGTTGTCCGTTTGTCTCACTCTGTTGGCCTTGAGGAATTGCTGTATTGACTACTCTGTTAATACTTACCATAGGAATTGGCTGTTCGTTTGTCACTGGTTGACTTTTCTGTTGTCCTTGAGGACCACGTGACTGTATGGCTACTCTGCGTAATACTTACCGTAGAGACTGGCTGTCCGTATTTACCAGGCTGTTCCTTTAAGGAGGTATTGAACACTTTGACGCCAAATTCAATTTTTCTCAAAATTTCTGAAATTATTCATTTCTTGTCTGTCCTTCATCATACAAACTTACATTTGATTCTATCCACAGGAAAAATTTCTATGAGACTTTGAAATATGCATTTTTCAACGTATCCGTGAATTTCTTGATGACGTCATAATATTAAAAGTGTCATTCCGGTTCTCTTAATGCTAATGGAAATTAATTTTGATTTAACTTCCAAAATATTCATAAATGTATTGCTCTTACATAAGGAAAAGATTAAATGAATTGTGTTATAAACAAAGGCAGGATACTGGAATAATAGATGACACAGTCGCTCAAAAAATTGCAATTTCGAGCCAATTGACTCTAGTTGATAGGTGATTATTAGAAATCCTGTGGATCAATCCTTGTCAAAAACTAAAAGAATGATCAACAATGTACAGAGATGATTTCATGATTAAATGAGAAAAATTAAATTTGGGATAAAAATTTTACGAAGCTTTTTATTTTCCATTTTTTTCTTCCAAATTCGTCCATTTTCAATGAGGTGACATCCGCTTCCTTGTTATGTAAATTTGTCAACGAATACACTAAAATAGAAATTGAATTTACTATTTTATACATGTAAAGTTTCAATGCAATACGTTTTGTATTCATGTTTTAATTGCATTTTGAATGCGATCGTTTGTGACGCCATTTTCCCCCGATAACGTCGAAATGACGTCGTGGTTGGCTCATGGATAAAACTCCCAAAATCCACAATTTTGAAAAACGCTATAATTTCTTCAAATTACGTCGGAAATTATTCAAACTTCATCAGGATACTCAAATATGTATATCAATCAGGGTAACAAATGTTTTAAGGAAGTAAGGACTGTACTTTTCCTAGGAAGTGAGAAAAACAAATAATGCCGCCGCCATCTTGGTGTTGAAACCCTCCTTAATATCCGTTCTGTGCTCTGTGTAAACTTACCATAGGGATTGACTGTCCGTTTGTACCAGAATGTTTGTTTGTCCCTTGTTGACTGTTCTGTTGTCCTAGAGAAACCAATGTATGACGAGTCTGCGTAATACTTACCGTAGAGATTGACTGTCCGTATGTAACCGGTTGTTCGTTCGTCCGTTCTGTGCTCTGTTTAGCACTTACTGACTGCTCCAATGTCTCATGTTGTTCGTTCTATTCCTACTAGATTGTTCTGTCGTTCTCTGAAACCGCTATCTTATTGCTCTGTGTAGTCTTTACTGTATGGACTGGCTGTCCCTATATCCAAGGCTGTCCGTTTACGAGTATCCCTGGTTGACTGTTCTGTCTGATACTTTGCGTAGGAACTTACTGTCCATATCCAGGTTTTTCGTATGTCCCTGGTTGATTGTAATGTTGTCCTTTAGGATCGCTGTTTTGACTGCTCAGTGAAAGACCTGTATGTAACGAATTTCAGTCCGTATGTCCTACGCTGTTCTTACTTTGAGATGCTGTAATGACTGTTGTTTGCAATACATACCACATTTTTGGTCCGCACGTCCCTGACTGTTTAGTAATGGCATCTGTTGTCCTTGTGAATTACTTTTGTCTATAATACTCACCGTAGGTACTGGCTGTCCGATTGTCCCTGGTTGACTGTACTGTTGTCCTTGTGGATTACTGTATTTACTGTTGCATGTAATACTCACCGTAGGTACCGGCTGTCCGTATGTTCCAGGCTGTCCGTTTGTCCCTGGTTGACTGTACTGTTGTCCTTGAGGATTGCTGTATTGGTTATACCCATACTGTTGTTTGTCAAATGTCTGTGGTTGTTGTCCATAGGCAGGTGCGACGACATTTGAGTTCTTTTCTATGAATAAAGAATCATACATAAAAAGATAAGTAGGTCAAATATCCAGGTCAAGGTCACTAGGTCAAAAATTATGTGTAGAAAAGTCTTGTCACAAGGAATACACATGTGAAATGTTATATCAAATTCCTATCACTTACCCATCAAAAGTTATGGGATGTGACACCCAAAGTGTGACAGACAGACAGACAGACGGACGGAGCGCCGGAAGGACGACTGACAAAGTGATCCCTAAGTGTCGCTATGCTTGGCAGACGACACAAAAAGAGAGGATCTCCAACAAGACTCTGTTGCAGCATACACAGCAAAGCGCTGAACAGTCTATGTGAAAACACAGACTAGACAAGCACAAAAATTGACGTAACACGAACAAGGAACATCAAACACGACATGGAAATGACAAACACAATAGACTAGACGTGTTTAACATTAAATACTACATATTGACCAACGAGATCAATTATCAAAATGGATGCTGCCTTTACAAACAGATCGAGTATGGTATAATTTTTCATTTATAAAGTATTTATAAAGTTTCATAGATTTTACCATTGTGTGGATATTGAAGGAAACTGATTTAGTATGAGAAAGATTTGTAGATCTCATTGTTTGGCTTTTTATTCCTGATTTACTGCTCATATTTTCAGGTTCAAAAGAACACAAACAGATAAATAAGAAGTTCAACTCACATCTTTCATTTCGATTCGTTAAATTAAGAGCGGATCTAAAGGGGACCCCCTCCCGAAACTTGCCGAAAATGTTGATTTTGTCCAATTTTCTACATTTAAATAATAACACAAACACTCTAATACAAAACTTTTCGGTCCCTTGACCTTTATCCAGTGTAAAAAATGACAATAAGTTTGCAATGAACGCTAGAGAAGCAATGGATGGAGTTTCCTTAGTTGGAATATACATTTTCTCTTTTTTTTCACTGGATACATGTACACGCCAAGGGGCCGAAAATTTATGTATTTGAGTACTTGCGTTTTTATTTGTATCATACCTTCCCTCTGGAAAAATATTTTAAACTTCTGCGTTAAATATTTTCCAAACTATAGGTTTGAAAATCTCCTCCATTAGATGGCTTAGAGCCCCCCCCCCCCCCCCCGGAAAAAAATTCTAGATACGCCATAGCGTCATCAGCTGAACTGCTAAGCCTGAATGATAAAAATGCATTCCAGAAGTCATTGATGGTGTCGCTCAAAGAAACAACCTAGCACAGACCCGTAGGAATTTGAGAGGCTTCTGGGATTGCAATGAAATTTGTATGCATCTGTGCATACAGTGAATCAATGAAACCTACAAATCCCAATGAGAATAAGGTGACAAACCTTGAATGAGACCATTAAGTATGAGAAGAACGCATCAAGTAGGGAGAATTGAATATAATATACAATATATTGCGCAAGAATAATTATCCGTAACATTAAAAGCTAGCTTTTTGTTTCGAGATCTTTTAGTCCTATCAAATATTATTGCCAGTTTATTTGGGTATTGCTCAATCATTCTCCGCTGGTCCGTACCCATAAATACTCCTTAAAAATAGCATATCAGAGACAGGTAGAAGGTAGAAAATTTAGGAAAACGCGGCCTGTTTCCACTCTACCAATATTGTACCAGGTGCGAGACCGTCATCTGATTAACCAACGTCATCTTCAGCAGGGCGGACACAGGATTTTCAGCTAGAGGGTGTGTGTTCATTAACCATAAGGGAGGGGTCATATACAGATGGTTTGGAGTATGGGGGTTCAAGGGTGAACCCCCCCCCCCCCCCTCTTCTTTACATACGTTCCCCAGCCATCCCTACCTCCACTTTCTCCTGTATTTCTTTACTAGTATTACACGTTTTTAAATTCACAGATAATTTAAGGACATGTCATTTGCAGCATGGACCAGACATGCACGTTTCGGTTACTTTACCCTCGACAATGATCCTCAATATAAACAATGTAATATGGCCAAATACATGTACTGTAAAACCCATGTCCAAAAATACTGAAAGGCGTAGCAGGATGGGTGGGATATAATGCTACAGGACCAACTTTTCAGAAAATTCGAGAATATTTTGTAAACTGAAATTTTCGAATGCGTTTGAAAAAAAAAAACGATCAATCGATTTGACATCTTTCTTTCAAAAATCAGGAAAAAAATTTGATGTAAATAAACTTAATAAATTGATCATTTGCCAATATACATGTGACTGCAATGAAAATTTAGAAGAGAGTGTACATGCTTAACGCCTGAACAGGTCTATGCAGTTTGAAACGAAAGCATCTAGTAGTAAATCAAGGAGTACAATGTATTGCGCAAACTTGTACAATGGTCCATGACATTAAATTACATATTCGACATTAACTTTTCAGTGTTATTAAATGATCATGGGTATTTCTCAATAACTCTCTACTGGCCCTTACCCAGAATTTTAGTGAGGCTGTGTCACATGATTATTTGTCATTACGGAATATATCAGAGATCAGAGTTTTAAATTTTCATGGAGGGGGAGGGGGTCGATGTCGGTTTCCGCTCTTTTTGGCCATAACCTGATTTACCATTGTCAAGATCACCAGGGGCGAATAATGTTACAGAATTTCCTTTTAGAGGGGATGTGCTGAAGAACCAAATGGTCACGGAACAATCGACAGACCAGATCACCAGTGGTTCTAGGGTAAAAACCTTGTGGGCGTTCAGGGACGGACACCCCCTCCCCTTTCCTCACACTGCGTTCCCCGTGCAATACAATAATTCAAACATCCATCCCTACATTTGTACCTCCACCTTATCCTATATTTTTTTTTTCTATGACGTCTTCTTTTTAAAAATCCACTATGTTACATGTAAAGTTAATCCTTGATGTTCTTTTTTTACCTTTTTGCTGTTAAGCCTCCATCGATTTGCACTATTATTCACTTATATCTATGATCTAGTGCATGTTTCATATATCATTTTTAAAGTTCAAATGTGTATTGCGAAATTATTTTATATTTGAAAAGTTCAATTTTCCACTAAGAAAAAGATTTATTAATCTAGACTATCAAATAAATCGGACATTTACAGCAATTTCAAACACGGAAATTGCTGGGGCTGACAAAATTTGCAAAAAAATCACCCCAAATTGACCATTTGCCAATAGACCTGGGACTACAATGAAAAGCAAGGAATCGTTTATGCTTGTGTGCAATTCCAATGAGAATAAGGTATCAAAGCTTGAATGGGACCATGTAGTTTGAATAGAAAGAATCAAGTAGTAAACAAAAGAACACAATGTATTGCGCAAACTTGTACAATGGCCCATGACATTAAAAGCTTTTTGCGCCATCAAATAATAATGAGTATTTCACAATAACTTTCTGCTGGCCTTTATCCAGAATCTCCCGGAGGCAATGTCACGTCATAATGTATTGACTTTTTCGAAACTTAAATTTTGAATCATTGAACATTTTTTAAAAACATGAGCGTCAATTGCTCACTTCATCTGTATGCGTCGGGTATATATGAGGTCAAAGAGATGGCCAAAATATGGTTTTAAAACCACCCATTATTGGCTTTGAGGGACCCTATTTTGCTTGTTTTTCTGTATTTTTATGATTTAGAATTTCTTAAATGCAGCAATATTTAAAGTTTTTTTTTTCTAAATACTAATTAAGAACTAATAAGTATTGTTCATAAACTATAAGAAAATGTAAAAAGTTGGCTTGGCAAATATAATTCTTTTTCACTGGAATCTGCTTTAAATTTGGTAACCATGGCAACATTTGGCACAACTGTTATGATACAATGGGTATTTTATGAGCCATGTGACACAAGACTAATAGACTATTAACGGTCATATGCAACAAAATAATGGATATAATATTTTTTCTTCGAACAACTTTTTAAATGTGCTCAATCATCTCTTTGAATTTCTGAAACTGAGGTGTGAATATTATTAGTTATACAGTGTTTTACAGGGGGGATACAGAAATATATTGGGTCGATGAAAAAAGTTGTATTGGGCGAGGCGAAGCCGAGCCCAATACAACTTTTTTCATCGACCCAATATATTTTTGTATTCCCCCTGTAAAACACTGTATAACGAATTTATCCCACCGATGGCTTTTGGCTTGTGTATGTAACGTCACCATATTTTAAAGCACTTCGGTGACGTCAATATCGTAAAGCGTTGTAGTGGAAGCAGGATATCAAAATAATATCATGTCAGTAAAATAATACAACATAATATTCGGTTCTTCTCGGCCAATCAGATTGCAAGAAATTTGCCAGAGGTGGGATAATGATAAATATTTACATTACTAGTAGATTCCCCAAGTTGAATGCCCATTAGGCACCTAGAATTATGGGTTGCTATTGTGATGTCACGTTTAAGTTTTGAATGCAGGGAGAATTTACCTAAGTTAAGATACATTTGACGCTGTTACAGACAAAATGTGCGATGTTCATGCAAATAAAAATGACCGATAATTAGAATAAATGTTAATATAAGTAATGACTGTCTTACTTTTGGTGTTCATGGGTGTATAATTCTGGTTGGACACGTGCAAATTTTCCGAGAATCGCTTCGCAAGAAAAATCATAAATTTATTAAAACGTTTTAGTCTAAGATAAGAAATGACCTTGAACGTCATGTCAATGACCTTTGCAGTTTTCAGGGTTATAAAATTAAGTAAAAGAGGCTTTTCGTTTCTATTTTCTGTTTCTAAATACATTTTCACTATCGTTAGTAGCACTTATTAGGAGATAAATGCATTTCAAACAATACTTAAGTTTCCATAGCGATGGTTTTTGACAACAAAATTCGGATGAAGAGCTCAATTTGCCCAACATCAATTTTCTTTCATCAATGAACATTTCTTTTCATAAAAACCAATCAGAGGTCTCAATGATGCTGCATTTAGTAATAAATGACACTGAAAAATGGTAAAAATCCTGCATACAAAATTGACCCTTTAGTTTTACCCTTATTTTCAATTGACTTGAATTTTACTGATTTAGGCACGGCATAGTAAGAGTCATGAAACTGAATGCATTTTGTAAAAAGTATGAAAATGAAATTTCTGCTACGATGGTATCCATGGCAACGCAGTACCTAAAAGTAGGTTACTCCATTGTCTTTAAAGTAGCACAAAAAGACTGATTTAGTTGCCATGGCAACCGGAATTCACACCTTAATTTTTGCAATCAGGGCATAATCATGAAAGTCCGTGGCACGGTGGCACCAGAATTTTTGTGGTAAAAAGAGAGAGAAGATTGTGTCATTTCCGAATACATCGGAGAGTACCTTCAATATTTTGCCCTTCTCCCACGTTTCTATTATGTTATTTTTGTGTGATCTCACACATAAAAATAACCAAATAGGAACAGCGTGTGAGACGGGCGAAACATTGAAGTTAATCAGAGAGAGTTATGAGAAGTAGAGATAGGCCCCCCCCCCCCCCCCTCCAAACAAATGAACACTTTTTGAAACGTAATACATGTACCATCTAGGACATTGTTATGACGTCTGACAACTGTATAGTTTATTTGAACATGTTGAATGACAAGGTCAGAACAGCGATATGTTTCGTAAATGAAAAGAATGTTACTGGCACGATGAAGGTTAATTGTAATTCTACCAAATATCAGGATAACTAAGTTTCAGTATGCTTACTTTGGAAAGGGGCTCTCAACCCCCCCCCCCTCCCCCCTCCCCCCCCCCCCCCCCCCCACCTCCCACCTCTTCTAAATCATCATTTATAAATCAAGGATGCTTTTTACTATTTTTGCTGTGAAGGACTATTTAGGTGAAGCTCAATCGATTTTCACTTTCATTTTGCAATAGCTGTTTGCTCAAGTGTATTTGTAACTTGTAAAGTTCATATTTATATGAGAATTGCGAAATAATAGTTATCTAGAAATTTATCTTCATGTTCTTTACGATGAATCTTATACTTAGCAAAGGAAAAAGATACATAGAAATTCATGATTGTTAACAATTTGTTAAGTGAGGTTTGAATATAAGAACAACTAATTCGTAATTTTACTAAAATAAGGAGAAATGTACATACACGTAATCCGAGAGTAACTGGGATCAACCCCCCCCCCCCCCCCCCATTCTCCTGAATATGCTTAAACAAAAAGGACTGACTTATTTACTTAGAAATACGAATAATTGTCTCAAAGTCAAACACCCCCCCCCCCTTTTTCGGAAAAATTCTAGCTCCCTTCACATTGACAAGTTTACCTTCACATCGGTCTGCATGAAGATAATTATATTATCAGTACGTTTGTACCCTTACGGTCATCCGTTTATTCAGATTTTTTGCATTTGGTTTCTCTTAATTTTTACAATAAGTTGGACTCTCTCTCTTTCTTCCCCCCTTCCCCCCCCCCCTCTCTCTCTCTCTCTCTCTCTTCATCATAATATATTCTCTACTCAACAGAACAATATTTGAAAAAACAAACTCCAAATCAAAGATACAAAAATATGTCGAGTGTTTACGTTAATTGATTATTTTGTTGATAAAATCATGTCAACAATATAGCAATATCGATATGATGAAAAAAGTGGGAGAAGGGTGCATTATTAGCCCCCCTCCCTATATCAAAAGTTGCAAAAACATACGAAGTAAGGGCACAATCCCCTTTTAATTCAAATTCAGCTTTATACATTGCGTGGGATCCCACGTATGGTGCTACGATTCATTAGACAGTTTTTTTTTTGGGGGGGGGGGGGTCATTTTCTAAGTTAAAGTTTGCAAAACTGATAAGCCGTTGCAGTAGGGCAATGCCTAATATATGAAAAGTTCATAGTTTTTTGCAAACACTTCAACAGTTTGTCGACGACAGAAACGTTCTTGACCTATCATATTTTTTAAGTGTTTGTAAAATCTATAGACTTTTCAGATATATAAACGATATCGACCTGCAATGACCCTAAATCATTAGATCTTGAAATTCAACATTTTAAAATCTAGATCTATACACTTTTTTTCACCTTACCTGTGATCGACATTTTCAAACTCCCTAAATGTTGTGTATTCGGTACTTATTTTCACAATAACAGAACGTTACGCTACCCTGGATAGATCTATAAGGTTATGGTGTATTTCTCAACATTACTCTATAAAAGCTAGTTTTTTCATTCGTTGTTTATCCTGCACATCTCACGTGGTTTTGAATCTAGAAATCAATATACCTATATAGCTTAACTTCATTGTCACGCATTTTTTCTCCATGCACGGTATACCATGAAGTGAAATTTTTCAAATACGCACTTCAGGGGCTGATCTAGAAAATTGATCCATGGGGTCCAGACCATCAGGGAAAAGAGGGGATACCATTCTATATTTTGGGAAACAAAATTATGCGTAAAAAGAAATCAGCAAATCCGAGGGGAGGGGAGGGGGGAGGGGGGGGGGCGTGAAAACATATGTTACAACGGGTCAATCACAGATAAAACAGACATCGACTGGGATAGGTCGATCGATGTCTTTATACGAGGTTGAATCGATAATTAGGACCCTCCTCCCTCCATATATATTTTTGTTTGTTTGTTTTTTTGGGTTTTTCTTTTTTTTTTTTTTTTTTCGTGTATTTTTTTTTTTTTTTATTAATTTCCAAAATGTTTGATTTTCTAATTTTCTCAAAATCATAGAATGGACCCCTCCGTGTAAAGTTTCCTTGATTAACCAATAAAATTGGAGAGTGTATTTCGAAATAATAAGGAAGGTCGTTCATATAGAAATTCTCAGTTATGCCAGGCGCGGATTTAGAGGGGACAGGAGTCTCAGGACTCCTCCCTATCTTGATATTTTTGCTATTACATTGTATACATAATACTTCTGTGACCAATCCTAGGACGTACAGACGGACGACGTTATATCTACTTATAATTTGAATTCGATACTTCATTTTGGTGCCTTTTTTAACAATATTTGTAAAAAACGTTGTATTCCTTAAATCGTTTAAGAGACTTCCTATCTAATTTTGTTACATATGTATACAGCTGCTGAAAAGCCAAAGAAAGATAACTCGAGTGTACCTATACATGAAAGTGTTGTTTCAGGAGATGCAAGCCGATTTCTTTTATCGTTGACACATGTATTCAGTTGGTTAAGATTTATTGCTTATGCGAAGTATTTGAATTTGCACAAATAAATGTTGACAAACTTTAATGTATGCAAGTCTTTGGCGGTCAACTAGCAACATAGATCTATATGTACGTTTGAAAGTCCATGCATGTCCTGTCATTTATAAATGTCATACTTGTGAGGTATTAATGCGAACATGCATTTAGTATTATCATAGCTGTAATAAGTCGAATACTAGTATTTCATACAATGTAAATGAGTTGGATTCTTACAATACATATATAAATTTTTTTTGCACACAGACCGTATTTATATATAAATTATCTTGAATGTTCAATAGTGGTTTCGTGTGTTCATCCTAGTAAGTGCAAAACTGTGTGTATATGGAGGGGCGTGGGGATACCCTCCCACCCCCTTACCTCCCTCCTCCCTCTCCCTCCTTTTCACCCTTCCCTTACCTCCCGCCCCCTTTCTCCCCCTCCCTCCCTTTTTTGCCCCTTCCCTCCCCCTCTCCCGCTTCCCTTTCACCCTGCCCACCCCCTTATAATATATAGTAATGCTGCTCTCTACACTATCTACAAAGTTTACTTTCTGTTATATAGATGCCTATTTTTGGCCTCATTGCTCCCCTGAGAACACTTAAAATATGTAAAAGAGGACAGTGATTTCGTATGTGATTAATTGTAAATTTTGATGAATTAAAAACATTGTAATCCTTGTAAAAACTCAATTTGGTAGAGAATATTGGTTACTTGCTGCATGATCATGTAAGCATGAAATAATGCTTTACAGTAATACGTCAGCCTGTAGGAGTCCTTGGCGGTCATATTTGTTCATCGATTGGGCTCTATAACACAACCTTCGTAGTGGACTTCTTGTTTCCTGAAAGTTTCCGTGAAATTTTGAATAATAGTTACGGGAGGAAGCGAAGTCCAAAATGTTCGCGACGCGTTAGCAAAGGAAGAGCAAGTAACTCCAGTCTAAGAATGCAGCGGTTACTGCCAGAGTACTTTTCAAGTGAAAGCACTTTTCAGGTAGGGTTTTTTTTTTGGGGGGGGGGGGGGCAAGGGTCCAAAGCGAAGCCTTTGTGGGATCCCGGTGGGGGGGGGGGGGGCAATTATCCCGGAAACTTATGGAGATTACCATACCCATTTTCCAAGACCCAGCGGAGTTCGATAGACTAATTGATTGATTCCACGCAGTCATAATGTACTTTTGAAGTTCTATTTTCCGACAATCGATAGTACGATAGCATTTGAACCATTTTGAATTTGTGTAGCTCCATATATAGTACTCACGGTCGCATATCACATGTTCCGCAAATCATTTTGAAATTTCCATTGTTATTTTCAAGAAACGAAGATTCTGATTGGCTAATAAATTTTGTTGATACATCGAACATTTTCATCTTTAGAACCGGGGATTCCCTCAAACACGAGTAAACTCGTAGGTGAAAATACAATATGTTGATGTTTGCTAAAAATTCAAGGGTATTATTTCTTTTTTACTTGCTAAAGTAGTAACTGTGCATGTAGGATTTTCCCAAACTGGTCTTTATTCCAAAGATATAATAGAGAGACGATCGTTCGCTGTTTGAATCATGGCGGCTGACATTACTTGTTGTCGTGCACCCCCCCCCCCCCCCCCTCGAACTTACGAAATATAGTGATTGTTATTAGCTCCAAGAAAACAGTCTGCTTTCCATATGTAGAGGATGTAAAATGATAAGAAAAGAATCTTATATTTTTCTGTTAATGCAGGTATCACCCGAAAAATGGGACGGAAAAGATTTGCATCAACGCACTACACGCTTTGATGCAGTTCTCTGTCCATTTTTTTTTTTTTTTTTTGGTGATACCTGCATTAACAGAAAAATATAAGATTCATTTCTTAAATGATATGTTCTATAGGAATCCCCATATTTTGTTAAATGGTGCACGGGCAGATACAAAATTTTCTATAGAAAAGATTACCATCACAATCATAATTGATAATGATGGTCATATAATAGGCCTAAAATAATTTCATATAAAGTAGATTTAGATAGTATTTACCTGGTATAATCAAAAGGGGATTCCCGTGGAACACATCATTTGCGTATCATATGATATGCGACCGTGAATACTTTCAGTGGTGCTACCTTACAATGAATCTGAGTTTTTACCATACGACTCATTGGAGGTTTCATACATAAAGTATTGTCCTGAGTGTTTCAGTGATGTGATTGTTCTCATTGTCTCCGTCTGTCTGTTTCGTTCTTTTCCTCGTCTCACGTGTGAGTTCCGCTGTGATAACTAATACTTCATCTTGGTGATGATCTCCTCTTTGTCTATGTAATTTTACGGGTTAAAATCGAAAATACAATTTCACTGGCATACCAATTATACCTGTATTTGCAGATGATGCATTGATCTTGTTATGTATAATGTTATTTGTCCAACTGGCACACCTTGACAAGTCAGCGCTAAATATCATGTATCATATGTACAAAATGTATGTGAAAATAATGTCGACTGACGTGACCTTTACCTTTAACATGTATTGCCGAAACCATGTCAAGACAATTAAATATGATGATGCACAAACATGCCTTTGCTCTTTGAATTTTGCATACATTTTATCTTATTGACAAAGTATGGACCTCTTTTAGCCTTGATCATGTTGATTATACATGTATGACAATAAACCTCATTAGTTTTGGAAAGACTCTCGTCATCAGGAACAATCTGTGGAAAGTCAAACATCCATTTGAAAAAGGTTTTTCCGCCGGTACCACAAAAACAGACAGACGGACAGACGAAACCCCTATAGCTATATGCATCTTGTTTAGCGACACAAATCATGAAGAGTGACAGAAAGCAGATACGTAAGGCCTAAATAAGCAAAAACATTATTCTTTGATCTGACTGACCAATCTACTGACCAACACCTTTTGGCCTACATCCCCTCTCTTTTAACAACATTTTTGTCCATTTTGAAGCATTTATGATTCATCGAGTCTTTGAAAACAGAGAATGTGACAAAAATTAAGAGTTTAACAAATTTCTAATGATTTTCTTTTTCAGATTCAAAAACATTTCCTTTTTATTCCAACCGCAACCCAACGACCCGTTTTTCTTTTCTGTCATCATTAATTAATTTGTTATTTTAGCCTTACATATTCGATTCAAGTCTGAAGACCGAGAATAGATCAAACTATATTGTGTGTTTGTTTTGGCCAACGATACGTAACAGACTGTGAGACATACAGTATGACAAATGGGGAGAGTTCAAAATGACACTGGCTTTTACATTTTCAGCGCACACCTTACAATTTCAACTTTACCAACGTTTCTAAACTCTACCTCTCACATTAAAACCTGTTCTCGGTATAGACTCTGGTTTTTGCTGGGAAAAGAAATTTAAAAATCCAAAATTCTTTTGTTATTGAGTATTTAATTTTCATAATATCTAACTTGTTAACTGAACTTGCATGCATCCGAACTTGAAAATTGTAACATATATATATAAAGAGTTCATTAAATGCAAAATATAGAGTTCATAATACATACTAAAATACATTCTAGCATAGTATAATCCAAGGATTAAATACCGGAAGATTTTTAAAACAAATATAGAGAGATTAAGGCCGTTTTATTGCAAGTAGCGAGTCAAACGAATTAAAATGCGCTGCCATCATCATGAACATCCGAAGAAAGTAATCCTATTTCACGTTTACATAAGAAGGCACAGGTATTTATAATTGAAACAGTTTTCGCTAAATAACGCTCTTCTTTCTCCATGACTGATTATATTAATGAAAACCACATGGTACACACATTTGCGCGGAATTTAGGTCGGTTTGGCGGGTTTTCCATCAGCCAACGCTTGTAAGTGCAGAAACTCCTAGCGCGTCTATCTGTTTGTTTATATAGCAAAATTATGGCTTATCCCCGGTCGATACATGAATGACTCACAGTGTAAATCCCCGTCTTTTTTCCACGAATTCAGCAAATTTGTATATCAATCATGATGCAGTCTTAAATTCCAAATGTCCTCCAAATTGCGTTCCAATTTCTTGTCTTCTGCTTCTTTTCACATAAAATACGAAACTGACGTGACGTCAAAATTTACCCTGAACTCAAACTAGAAAGAAAGTTGATTATATCCTATAATTAGACATACCTGCCGAACGTTATGAATATTCATGCACAGAAGAGCACAGTCTTTCCAAATAACGTAGAAAAAGAAGTTTATTTGGTTAAGATTTGTCTAAATACCCTTTCTCATTCTCTGTCCATTGCGATACCGGCTGGCCCCATACCCTGGACTTCTTGAGCTTCTTGAACCAACGCACATAGCGGACAGAAGCACCATGTGAGCAGGTCGCCTACAAGGCCGCCCTCAATTCCCTTCGTCTCCCGAATTTTTCCTCGGATTTTGATGATGGCGTACAAATCCACTAGTGGCACTAAGAAGGCAAGGCCGCACATGAAACAGCTTTCACCCACCGCTTCGGCATTTTTTCCGAACTGGTAGCATGGCAAGAAGTAGGAAATGATGCAAATAGTGCAATTGTCAAAGCATCCAAAAAGTCCGTGCTGCCATTCACCTGCCATTTCTGATGTTTTCTAATTCCTCTGTACAACTTTTGACCGACGCCCCTAAATTTATGTTAGTGGTGCGTTCTGCGTTCACGCTTGCGCACTGCAGATTTTGTAGCTCCAAGCAATGCTGCTATCTGATGGTATCAAAATCGCCGTGGGAATTCCCTGCAAGATATGAAAATATACGATTAATCCTATTATCATAAAATCATTTGACTTGCAGTGGGAGAATATAGCTACAGGACACGTGTCAAATCGATAAATGTCGGCCACAACGTTTTGGACCTAATATTGCCCCCTGTGGCACCCCCGCAGAACCAGCTGTTGCCAGCCCGTTTGATTTGCTGTGGAGAGGAGATACAATGTACGTACAGTGTATGTGTCCGTTGTCAGCGGTATGCATAAATTAACGTTACTTTATTTATACGTTGACTACGTGTAAACGAGTGCTACACCGTCACGCAGAAGGTCATCTACGAGAGGCAAAATTTAGGTGCTGACAATTTATTATAGGTTTATCAGCGAGCCCCCCCCTAATTTCTCTTTAGCATTCTTACAAAAAGGAAAGAGAAAATTATATCAACTTCCCTTCATATCCGTCCGGATCCGTCCAAAAATTGGATCACGGACAATCGAAAAAAAAAGGATTAATCCATTCAATGTGAAAAAAAAAAATGTTCATTTATATGAAAAAGCCAACAAAAATGTCGGTTGATTGATGTGTTACATTGCGGTAAACCGTAAAACCAGATAAACACGCTAATTTAAAAAGTTTACGTCACCATATTCAGATCAGTTGACTTGTGTACATAAAATCAGACAAAAATTATTTCTATAATTCAAAAAATCCTCTTCTTAATATTAAAGATAGAAAAAAAAATTAATGGAAAAAAGGGGGGGATAAGGTGATCGATTCACATATAAGCATGACAGGATCTCGTACATTAAAAGATAGTACTGTTAGTACATACTTCATTTTGTTTGAAATTTGCAGTTTATATACATGTACAGTGAGCAGTAACTCCATCAGTGTTTTTTTTTTTTTATCTACCCGGCAGTTGTCTTCACTTCAACGGGTCCAGTAGTTTTATTTTTGCCGTTTCTAATCATACCAAAGTTCCTCGTGGATTTTTAACTCATTTTAGAGCCATCATTCGTCCCTAACTTCATTTACTTGCGGCCCGACTTTTAACTTCAACAAATTCATGGTTCCGTTATATATGTTTTGTATGCTACGTACCCAGTTTCAGCACAATATGTTCATTCGTTTTGTAGGGAAGCCCGTTAGTGTCAAATATGAAAAAAAAAGAAAAAAAAAGGAAGCACGTTAGTGTCAAATATGAAAAAATAGAAAAAGAAAAGAAAGAAGGTTATAGTCCAGTCAAAGTAATATTGAACCTTGAACTAATTGCAACACAAACTTTTTGTGTTTTATGTGTTTTAATATGATAGAGTAAATATGAAATCAAAAAGTCTACCAAAAATATTGGCGTGGAACACATTGATATCGACCCTCAAAGTTTCGTTATTTGTAAATACGCTTCGGTGCTTCCATACAACATGATAAGACGGAATCCGGATATCGTGCTCATGTAATAATGTCTGTTTTCTGTACCTGATTTCTATGATTTATTTTAATTTTAGATGTGAAAATTTTCTTGACACATAATGTGTGTGGATAATTTGTTCCTTATTGGTATTTTATCTTAATAATCAAGCTTACGTTCATTTGCATTTAGTATGAAAGACGTACTTCCGGTGACGACATGACTTCTCCAACAAGAATTACAAATAATAATCTATGTGGACGTCTAGTTGTTCGTAATGCATTATAAAGAGAGAAATTGTATATAAAATTTAGACAAAGAGTATTATGTGATATCTTATGGAGACAATTAAAATACCGGTTTAATATACGCCATAGCAAGTTTAAAAAATACATGTAAGGTGGTCCGTCAGGGAAATAATTCTCATTCCATTACAAGAATACAATAAAGTTACTCTTAATGATCATGGTTTTTGTAATATTTTTAAGGATGTTTAATTATTTAATCGGACACATTTTATGAACAAATTATTTTTCTTAACACACAAAACTCGTAGCATATTACATATACAGAAATGGCTGAATACCGTTTCAAAAAAAAAAAGGGGGGGGGTTAAAATAAATTCCTTAACGTCATTCTATGAAGTGATTCAGAAACGTCAGTTTAAAGGTACAATTCTAACGGTTAACGACTCGAACCTCGCTTGTTCCACGGGTTGCCTGACGTATACTCTCCACTGTATGTGTAGTATACATTGTGCTACGAAAAAGTCTATTATGGATACGTTTGAAAAAAAAAATATGCTATGGTGTTTTGAAATTATGACAATACATTGATCTGCTGGCTGTTAACATTGGAATATAGATAGAAGTCTCTACTTTCATAAGTCAGATTATAACTTTTTTTCATATAAAGATTCAATTCAGTTTACTTCTCTTCGAAAATACGAACTATATTCTGTGTTACACTGGCGTGTGTTACATGGTTATATTCTGTGTTATTTCGCTTTCGGGTTTTGGGCACCTAACACTCCACAAATGATGGATAAAATAGGAATTTGTTGAGGATCAAATCGGAAAATTACTAGATCTATCTATACATCATAGATTAATGTGCAGTCCAGAGGGACATCCCCCTTGTTTTCAACATAACATGACCTTGTAATGAAATCTATCTATCTATCTATTGATACTGTATGGCCCTCCAGCGGAGTATTCTATACAGCGTGCGCGTCAGTGCAATATTAGTCTGTAGAAAGTGCAAGTAGTTTATTTACAGTTAAAAACAGAGTACATTCCTGATGTTACGGGTGGAGGAGGGGGACCCTTTGAACTTGGGATCTGAAGCTCTCAGGGTCTGGCAAGGTGACAAGACTGTAAGGGAGGCTGTTCCATAGAACAATGGTCCTGGGGAAAAATGAATACTTAAAATAGTCTTTAGTGGTGCTTACCTGATAAAAATGAATGGGATGGTTTCGAGAGGAGTGCCTAACAGGGATGGAGTAGTGAGGGGGCATCTGGATAGCAACTTTTCCATAAACAATTTTGTATAGAAGGATAGCCCGGGACGTCTGTCTTCTCTGTTGTAGAGTGTGCCAGCCAAGCTGGTCTAGCATGGCTGACACACTGCTGAGGGGAGAGTATACGTAGTCATGAAGGCACCAGCGAGCAGAACGTCTCTGGACCTGCTCAAGTTGAGCTATCTGGTCCTTTGTATAGGGGTCCCAGGCAGAAGAGGAATATTCAAGTTTGGGGCGGACTAGTGTTCTGTATGCAGTTTGTCTGGTTTTTACATGTTTGGTCTTAATGTTACATTTGATGAAGCCTAGTGATCTGTTTGCTTTGTTCGTAATGTTATCAATGTGTGTTTTCCAGTTGAGTTTGTTTGTGAGTGTTATGCCAAGGTATTTTGCATCTGTAGTGATTTCCAGTGTCTGTCCATGTAGTGTATATGTTGTTTGCAGGGGTTTTCTGGCTCTATCTATATAGTGTATATATTTTTGTCAGTATTTGAAAATCACCTCCGACCGCTTGCCAGCTGCTTTAAATATATGATCAATATGAAATATTATTTACAGTCTTCCGAAACGTGTCCCCGATCACAAATTGTTTTCTTATCGAGACTGAAAAAAGGAAAACTGATAGTACATGCGCTACTAGAGTCTTGCATTTTTATTCGAACTTTGAGATCATGAAAAAATCAACTATAATAATGTATTTCCAGCGTGAGGTTATAGTTTCACTTTCAAAATTTTCTATATCAGACTATGAGGAAACGCAGTATTTGCAAAAAAAATTAAAATTCATAATTATGATGTCACGCATCTATAGGACAATTGTGTGATGAATTAAATTTTTACGGTGCTTATTAATTTTCCAAATGCTATTGTCTATGATGGAGTGGAGAGGGTGCAAGGAAGCATGAGTCTTCATATCGAGTCTCTTTTCTGAAAAAGTCAAAATGACTTGTATTGCATACTAGTATTTTGTTTTTCTTGCGATAACTTGGAGTCAATTCAAATAGAATGGTATTTGTGATGAAAGAAATGCATAATGTGCAATTTTATAAATAAATGGCAACGTACTGAACAATATACCAATAATTTCCGGTACCTTAGTTTTACAACACTATAAACTTGTATTTTAATGCTTCAAAATAAACAGTTGTAGAATTTATGCTTTTAAATAATATCATGAAATGTCGCAGATTCCTTCACGAAGATGGCCTTTTTCATAGTGTTTTTAGATGAATAAATTGTCAATGTGGAGGGAATGAAGATTGTGCTCTTTTAAAAAAATCTGTACTTTGACTGATGAAACACGCAGAACGGGCGGATCTAGAGGGGGGGGGGTGTGAAGGGGTCCTTATGAGTGAGGGATTCTTACTAGTGATGGACCAATTGTCGCCGACAATCGATTGTCGATCGCTAAAACTCTTTCGGTTCCGATTATCGATTTCAATTTCTTACAATCGATTGTCGCTAACAGGAAGGTGTTTTGCGTTGAGGGATTTATTTTCCTCTTTTCACATGTCACATTGTCTTACCTGTAAACAGGCAGACACTTTGAAATTGAATGCTTTATATTTTGTTTTCAGGAAAGTCTTTTTGAATTTTATCCCTAAAAATAAATTTTTCTGTCTTTTATGTTCTATTTTTCATGGAATATTGTTTTTCCGATTTAAATCGATAATCGATCGTTTTACACTTTCCGATTATTTTCCGATTATCAATTCCTAAAGGCCTTCCGATGTACAACACTAGTTCTTACACCTCCCCTGGACTTAACGCAAAAAAACGAAGATTTTCCCCGTTTTTATGAATCTATCTTTTTAATCATAGGCAGGATCCCCTCCACCGATGGGTTAACCCCCCCCCCTGGAAAAATCTAGATCCGTCCATGTATATATCGTTTATAAAGCAAGGCACGTGTACAGGGTTCTTGTGCATGAAATAGAGGTGGGATCTAGCTCCGCTGAAGTTAGTTAACGTTTAAGTTCGATTTCAGAAAAGAGAAAGGGGTCAAGCCGTATATGAAGGAACACTTTTTATCGCTCCCACCCCTAGATCCACACATGAAGATTGGCTTAAATCAGAGTTTCAGTTAAAAAAAAAAGAAAGTTATTCCATTTTCTCCATACCCATGTATGCAAAAATTAAAGATGAAACAGAAATGCCTTAGAATTTTCTGAAAATATACGATAATTGCACTTTATACACATCCTCAGATCCCCAGGTTAGCTAAATAGGCCTATTCGGGTCTCAGGGTCTCAAAATGAAAAAGTTCTGTACATGAAATGTTTGTTCGTGTACCCATATTCAATATAAGTATAAAATATAATTATACAAATGTACCTATTATAAATACATTAAGCCATTATGTGTGAAAGCTCTTTTTCCAGTTTTCAGAGATTTCATGACTAATTTTCGTCTTTTTCCCCAAAAATAATGCATGAGAAACATTTTTTCAAATCATCAAATCGCTTCATGGAACAATGTTTTAACGTTATTGAAACATAGGCTTTGGTTTGGTCCAATTTGGATGAGAAATAAATGAGTAAGTTGAATTTTCCAGTTTTTCGTGATTTTTAATTGGAATTTTCATATTTTCCGAAAAAATCCAATTTCCACGGGGTTGATTTTGGTAGACAATTTCTCCTGTGAAAGTCACTACATTAAGGTAATCAAATCAACAGAAAAAGTTTGTGTTGCAATTTGTTATAGGTTGGGCCCCTATATGCTGTACTTTGACTGGACTATTATGATCAATAATTTATGCATGTTACATATGGAGGGGGATTAGGGTCACAATGCCAATTAACTTGCTTACATGCTTCATGCTATGTTGCTTCATTCAATGTTTGATTATTCCATGTTCATTTGTCTTGCTTTCATTTCAAATTGACTTATTTGCATTTGTCTTTCAATCTGATTAAAACCAGATCTCTACATGCTCCCGATTTTTGTTATGTCGCGTAGAGGCGCGACATAACAAAAATCGGGAGCATGTAGAGATCTGGTTTTAATCAGATTGATTTGTCTTTCTTCTTTATGCAATGTTGCTTCCCGTTCCGTGCATTTTACATTTGTCCTTCGTCAATGCATAATTGTCGTTCTACCATGCGTTATGACATCTTTCTATGTGCCAT
The DNA here is from genome assembly GCA_033119305.1 of Pinctada imbricata. NCBI lineage: Eukaryota > Metazoa > Mollusca > Bivalvia > Pterioida > Pteriidae > Pinctada > Pinctada imbricata. The sequence goes on along the minus strand of VSWD01000014.1, from coordinate 14,196,285 downwards.
CATTCTATTATTGCTTCGTCAATGCTAACCTCAATTTTGATACCAGGTGGCGCTCCGTTTGCGTCCGTTCCTTGAAATAAACTTTGAGACGTCCCCTGTTGTAGTACTTGGAAAAATGAGTTATTAATAGCGGAAAAAAGCAAAAGCCGATTGAAATATTTGAACAAAAAAAAATCACCAATTAATTTGGACCTTTTCCGTTTGTTTGTTTGTTTTTTTATTTATACAGTAATAGCCATTTGGGGTTTTGAAAACTCTAGAAAGTTTTGCACTATAGTTGTAATGAATTCGTGGCTCAGCGGTCAGCGTGCCGGACTTTATCTGCATTATATCCCGCATGGGATCGAATCCCAACGTCTAAATAATTATTTTTTTTTTCTGAATTGTGAGTGGGAAATTATATAGAAGTCAGTTTTTTCTGAGATATTGTGGGAAAGGCGGTATTTCATATCGAAAAATTTTAGATAAATTGAAACTGCCGCGCGTCCTACACTTATCGAACCTAGAGATCAACATCCCCCGGCCCCATTGATTCAGTCAATAATGCACTTTCTTGTCTCCTTTCATAATTTTGATCTTGAAAATTTACCTTTTGACATCTCTGTATGCCAAAATTACTCCAAGCTGTTGTCCAGGACAAGCGGAGCGTACGAGAAGGTGGGGAAGGGGGGGGGGGGGGGGGGGGGGGGGCAGCGCTAGGTACCGCTCGACAGTTCTTTATAGACTTTCTGAAAATATAGCTATTCGGATCCATCCTTTATACATATTACTTTATCAATGTACATGAAGACATTTAACTCAATCTATATAGAATATTATTACATGTACTTGTTAATGATAGAGGGTATAGAAAGTATTTTCTGATAAGTAAATATTTTGCTAAAAATAATTCCTGGCTCGCTACCGCTCGCCAGACATTTATTCATGTACTTAAAATTTAGAATTGCACCAGAAATGTTAAAATTTGTGCATACAGAACATGTAACCCCCATATCTTTTTTTAATCTCTTCCTCCCCCCCCCCCTTTTTAAAAATTTTTTTTTTCATTTATTCATTTATTTCTTTTCTTTTTTTTTTTGCTTGTTAGAAATTTTGGGATGTTGTGACCCTCCACTTTTTCAGGCAGAGCTACGCCGTTGGTCCAGGACTACACCTGCTCAGGAACGTGGCACAAAAACAGTCCGTCCGTCTGTCCGTCACACTTTAGTTTTCCAGACTTGTTTTGGCTGTCGTTGCATATATTGAACTCATTTTTGGTATGTGAGTTTATCTCAATGTGATACAGATCAAGATCGAGTTTGGTTCCGATTGACCTATTTTTACAAGAGTTATGGCCCTTGGACTTGGCAAATTTCATGAAATTCTCAGTTTTCCGGACTTTTCTTCCATGGTATTGCGGATATTTTATTCATTTTTGGTATGTGAATATATCTCAGTGTGATACGAATCAAGTTCGTGTTTCAATGTGATTGACCCATTTCTACAGGAGTTATGGCCCCTGGACTTGGCAAATTTCATGAACTCAGTTTCTAGTCTTTTCATGCGGCCCAGGGTTTTTTTTACCCTTTGATTCCAGGGGCCTGGGCCTTCAAAATTGGGAAAAATAGCGACATTTGGTAGAAATTGGGAAAAATATTACACAAATAAATTGAGAAAACAGGCAAAAATTTGCTTCAAATGAAGACGAATAAACGCATATAGACACCTGTAGTACCAAGAATATTCTATTTCAGATAGTGTACATTGTAAAACAGATAAATCGTAAATGTGTTTTCAGTAATTTCAAAGGGTTGTTATACTTTTTTAATTGGAATTTAATTTTTTTCAAATTGGGAATTTCAAGCTCAGAAATTGGGAAAAACGCCTGTTTTTCAGCATTGGGAATGGGCCGAATTTCGGCCCTGGAGAACCCCTAAAAAATCCCTGCATGCCTGTTAAATATTGAGCTGATTTTTGGTACGCAGATACATTATATTAGTATGATAAAGAATAAGTTGAAGATGGGTTTGATTTATTTCTTCTTACAATAGGTATGGCCTCATAGCAAATTTCATTAAATTGTCCTGTTTTTAAGACCTTTTTCTATTACACATATTGAACATATTTTGATGTAGGATGGTGTAAGTACATGTCAAGGCAGAGTTGAAGGACATATGGATAAATTCATAAATTTATTTTAATTAGATTGCACTATGGCAAACTTGTCAGATTCTTCTTGTTCAGTGGCGGGTCCAGCGCCCCCTTTGTCGGGGGTCAAGGTGCGAATTTTGCAGATTTTACTGATTTTACTGATGTACCTGTTTTTGCCGGGAAAATATTGGGTCTGTGCAGGAGCATCCCCTTAATAATCCACCACTGTTGTTCGACCCAAGATCAAGGTTAAGACTGAAATGCAAGCGTTTGATGCTTGCAAGGATTGACCTTGAACATTGACCTTCATAAGTCCAAACTTCAAAGTCAATTATTATAGAAGTTTTATCTTTTTATGCAAGAATCAACCGATTTATGGTACAGAAACGACATTGACGGGCATATAAAAGGCAAGTAATTAAAATTATGACTTTTCATAGATGACTTGCAAGCGACGATAGTGAGCCAACGAAGCGTTTGCAAAGTTTTGTAATAAAAATGAGTGATTTTTTTTATTTCAACTGAATAATGATAATGTACAGTTGCCCGCCATATTTTTTTCCAAAACAATGACACCCCCCCCCCCCCTAAGAAAAACTGAAAAAAATTGCATAAAAACTTTTATTTTTATAAGTACCCCCAATTTTTTCTACATCCTCCACTGGGCAGATGGACAACATGTACAAGTTACATTATACTTAAAATTGACAAAAGGAAAAAAAATGTATCCTCGTCCGGGATTCGAACCCACTCGGAAAGGTGCAAAATAAGAATTCTTGGCTAACGTGATAAACACTACGCCACAGAGGTTCCTCATATACAAGTGTTTTTAATAGTCATGGTTAAAACTTACAAAAATCAAATATTTACTAATTACTTCAAAATATTTTTCAAATATTCATACAGCCAATCTACTTCTGTCCTCTCGTGCAATAATATAATTACTTTTCGAACGATACTGTAGCAGAATTTAAAAGAAATTTCTAACGACAGGAGATGTTTCAAAGTTCATTTCAAGGAACGGGCACATGCGGTCGCGCGAAGCGCCATCTGGTATCAAAATTGAAGTTAGCATTGACGAAGCAATAATAGCATTAAGATGAAAGGGTAATGGCAGTAAGAAGGATGTCATAACGCATGAGATCAAATTATGGAATTTTATTACATTATAGGTTTGCATTGCCTACCCATGATGTAATAATATCCATAATGTAATAAAAATATCATACAAGGGTTGCATGTTGTATTTCCTGAAGGTTTTGGGTTATATGTTGTTGGTTTTCTCATGATGTGAGATAATTTGATCTCATTTTCATAGGATGAGTTATTTCCATCCATTATCTGGTCCAAATTTATGCATCTCTCTATCTTATAACATTATGGAATTTTATTACATTATAGGAATGTATTGCAAGCCCATGATGTAATAATATCCATAGTGTAATAAAAATATCATACAAGTGTTGCATGTTGTATTTCTTGAAAGTTTAGGGCCATATGTCGTTTGTTTTCTCATATTGTGAGATAACTCTATCTCATTTTTAAAAGAGGAGTGATGTTAAACGATTATCTAGTCCTTTTCCGTGCATCTCTCTTTTTTATTACATAATGAAATTTTATTACATTATAGGTTCGCATTGCCAACCCATAATGTTTTAATCTATAATGTAATAAGCTATTACATTATAGGATTTATTACATTATGGGTTGTGACAACGCATGGTATAATGACAGTTATCCATTGACGAAGGACAAATGTAAAATGCAGGGAAGCAAAATTACACAAAGAAGAAAGATAAAGTCAATTTGAAATGAAAGCAAGACAAATGAACATGGAATAATCAAACATTGAATGAAGCAACATAGCATGAAGCATGTAAGCAAGACAAATAGCATTGTGACCCAAATCCCCCTCCATAGTTACATCTTAGAAGCTTTGGTGTACCGTGTCCAACATTTATATAAATTTACAAAAACTTACCAAAAGCGACTTTCTGAAGCTAGACGAAGACTTGTACTAGCAAATATTTGCATAGACACGATGTGATTCACAAAATTAATGAGTTGTTTTTATATATCACAATTTTTGGCCAGATATGTAACAAAGACAATTCGTAAAGGTTATTTGAATTTTGAATGCCTTTTTTATGTTTAGGTAACATTTTATCAATATTTCTCCCATTAATAAAGGGTAAAATTCCATGCATGCAACCTTTGAAGTCTTGTGATGTAACAGCTTGGACACTACGGTGTCTTCTCCGATTTGCCCCATGTGGGATAGAATTTGCCCACAGCGACACGCCATGTACTCCGACCGATGTTCATAACTATACAAAAAAGTAAATAATTCTAAATTATCCTTTAGTTATTTTTCCATTAACGTAAAAGATTCATAATAATTGCCTTCATATAATTCAAAATTTTGAATTGTGAAAATAAAAGTTTAAGTAGAAACTTTTTTTCATTAGCACATTTTTTTTTTCAAAAATTATATGAAAAAGAAAAAATCTTAAAAAAAAAAGACGTAAATGTTTGGGTCAAATTTGTTACAAATGATTTCTATAAGGTTCGTCTTCAAAATTATACAGCAATGGATTCAAAACTGTTCATTTTCTAACTGCAACAAGAACAGAAATGATGGATGGCAATTTACTATTCCTGAAGCCAGTTGCACCTTAAGATTTTCAAATGACATGAATACTAAAACGGAAAGCGGATGTTTGTTTGACCTGCAAAAACTCGTGACCGAAACTAAGGAACTGAAGAAACGTGCCAAAATTGTCATCTCTTTGCCGCCGAAGAGAGGGAACAGTCGGAGTCCATGTCTAAATCATAAACGCGACTGTGAAGTCCATATTTGCAGACGACCGCGGGGTGTTTTATGTGACAACTTCAACCTTTCATACAGAGGAGAACCGGACGCGCGCTACATACATGTATGTAACGACTGGGTGCATCCGACCCCCGTGGCAGGGGAAAGGGTGTTATTTGGCAATATCCGACAGGCCATAGCGAAAGTACAAAGAACTACTCTGATTGCCAGATGACGGAGTCAATATTGGATGCATAACAACTTTTTTTGAAAGACTTGAAATTAACCCTTTATTAATTGCATGAAAGAGAGAGAGAGAGTAATATAATACATAGAATAATTTTATGAAGGAGAGAGAGAGAGATTACTACATGTTGAATTGTTCTATTTGTTGATTTTCAGCCACAGTGTGACTATATTTCATTGATCTACGGAGTATATTAAAACTATATTTGAATTAATCATGCCGCTAGAAGTTACTTAGGCATGGTGTCAAATTTTGATATTCTAAGGGAGGGGGGAGGGGGCGCTTGGGTTTTTTTTTTTAAATCAGAAAAAAATAATTTTTGCTCTGAATTTTTATGAAAAAAAATAATTTGCTTATGGTGTGACAGAAAAAAATAATCTTGCTCTTACAAGTAATCTGAATTTGAAGAATAACCATAAAATTTGCTTAGAATTCCTGAATAATTTTCAGCTAGCTTCGCTCGCCGCGGTTTTTACTTTCTATAAAAGAGATTTGGCTCGCTTGGCTCGCCATAGTTTTCTTCTGTAATGGCAAGTTCATATTTGAAAATGAAACAAGGGGCTTCCTAAAATGCTTAAATACTTTATTAATATAATTTATTACTTGTATCACCATAGTGTCTTATTTTGTATACAAGCTCAGGGATGCAAATAAGCACTTGCCCACTCGCCAATGCGACTAAAAATTCAGTGTGGACTACCAAAAATGTTTTTCTGATCGCCCACTTGGCGACTGTAAAATTTCTGATCATTATTGTTTTCTTGTTTCGTAGTCGCCGTAACTCACAACAAAAACTCATGGGTATTTGACACATTTTCGGTTCGCTTTCTTGTCTAAAATGAATCGATCTCCCTTCTTCCCTTGTAGAGACGCATCCTCATTTTAGATCAGTATACCAAAACCTCATTAACGTTTCCAAGAGTGTGCAATGTCACTGTCTGGAGACGTTATATTTTTATACTAATATTATAACTGGATTTCACATAACCTGCATTCATTGATTTATTTAAAGGTGCGTGAGATGACCGAAATAAAAACCCTACTTCGATATTTAAAATATAGAAACATCTTAAATCGTAAGTGAAATTAACGCGTAAAAATAACTCAAACTGATTTGATAAAAGAATCGTCTTGGAAGATACATGTATGTAGAGAGCGCTGACCTCAAACTACTGACCATCTGCAATTATCGTTCAAAGTCGTCAAATAAACGGTCCATATAGATCAACATGTACACCAGTCTCTCTCTCATTTTTGGCGTAAATTTCATACTCGGTACACGTGTTCCTGTACGATGGCCATGACTTGATACGGGGAAGAAGAGAAGGGGGGGGGGATTAAATTTAAAAACAAATTTAGATACAACGTTCTGATGTGGGCTAATTGTTTTTTATGTGGGCGCCTAAATTTTTTGACTTGGGAGCCCACTTGGCCCCTGAAAATTTCAACGAATTTTCCTCCCTGAAGCTTGGAAGGAGAATTTAATTAAGTTTTTCACTAGTTTTCATTTCTACGTGTATAAGCTTGTCTAGAAGACCCTCCCCTCGTGCCCTCTTACATGTTACTGTGATCATGACCTCAAATTTAAAACGATCTTTCAAAAGTAAGATCTTATAGAAGGTTATATATCGAAGATTTGGTAAAAAAAAATATGTGTGTTTTATGACTTGCATAGAAGTTTATATCGAAGATTTGGTAAAAAAAGAATATATGCGTTTTATGACTTGCATCATGTTGCATAGGGCTGTTATTCCCGATTCATCCCTCAGATGAAGAAAATCCTATATGAACGTAGTGATGAGCGATCAGACAAATTTTACTATCAATTTAATCGATAGTAAAATTTGTGAATTTCATTTATTGATTCATTAAAATGATAAATTTGAGAAAAATGAAAAAAATCATATCGTATAAACTATTGAAAATATTGAGTATTTAAGCAAAATGTATTGTATCGTAATTTATTTCAATATACAATGTACAGCACTAGCGACTATTGTCACATCACTATATGAACGTTATTCAATGTAGGTTGTTTACGAAACGTGTATACATGCCCACGTACAAACGATGGACATGACAGCAATGTATCCTTCCCGGGCCGACTTTGTAATCTATCCCCGAGGAAATTTTTGAAAATATATTCAAATGGGTGATTTCTGGGGTGTTTGGAGACAATCTCTGAATAATTTCATAGATGTTTCCAAAAGCATGTTTTAAGTTGGTTTCTGGGGGTGTTTGGGGACTATTTCTGAATAATTTCATAGATGTTTCCAAATGCATGTCATAAGTTGATTAAACTTTAAACCGGGGGGGGGGGGGGGACGTGCCCCCCGGCTGAATCCGCCACTGACTTTTCAGAATTTCAAACTACTTGCTAATAAATTATACATATCTCCAAAAATAAACCAATTTTTAATTCAAGCTGGTGCTTTGTATGACCATGCATTTAATAACATGATTAAGAAACTATATTAAAGTGATATTAGAACATCTGTGAAAATGGTATATAGCATTAGCTCTATAAAAATGAAATTTTTCATGCTATAACCACAGAAAAAAAATCCTGGTTTTAGAGGAAATTGACATTTTTGTCTATTCACCCAATAAATTTTCGGGATCGACTGTATTCTTCGTGGGTTTCAGTAAATGACGTCAGAAGTTGTACACGACAAAGTGATTTCCTTTACACGCACATGTGTATACGCATGTTGTTACCGTTTCAAGAATAAAACAATCCATATCTAAAACATAGTTTTTTATTTATTGAGAAAAAAATAAATAGATAAATAAAGGGCGCACCATTTCTAAATATGCTCATGGCTGGCGATCACCTGTTTGAAGATTCAGCCGGGACAGAAGTTTGACAAATTGACATAATTTATATTCTGATTAAAAAAATCGTGCTTGCCAATATTTTTGATAGAGTCTGAATCTACATATGGATTTATGGATCTAGCACTTGCCGAATATTGGATCGTCGTTTGCGGGGGTAACCCCCCCCCCCACACACACACACGCACATTTGTCCGTTTGGAGTCGTTAAAGAGAGAGGGAGAGAGAAAGATCATCCAATCTTTTCTATCATCAATTGCCTCTCATGAAAACGTATTTCAAAAATGTTTTCAGATCAGTATAAATTTATTGCTTCGTTCTTTTATTATTATGTTATTCCATCAAAAACCGCTAGCTGTGACCATAACGTAATGATTTAGAAAAAAAAAGAATAATGTCGAATCGTTTTTCGTTGTTAATCCCTAAAATTGTGACCATATATATTGATAGAATAAAATTTGATCCTTATATTTTAATTAAAATAGATTCCGTGACATCGACGTGGAGCCTCAGAATAATATTAAAATTTACTGAGTGTTTTACTCACTTGGGAGCTCGTGAAATAAAGTCTACCCTATATCCCTTGCACCAATGCAGGTGAATTTTGAAATAATTATTTATAAAGATTTAATTCAAAAAAATATATGTAAAAATAAATTAATAACGTTTTGTTTTAGTCATTATACCCCTCACCCCCTTCCTACGCTTCTCCGAAAGATTGTTTTCAATGTTAACTGTGATCCGCCATCCCTATTTTAGATTCCTGAATCCGTCTATGCCAAAGATATCTCCATCTGTCATTTGCCATTAAAGTGAATGTATATGTTGTTCACTAAGCCCAATAAAAGGATGGGCAGGGGGCCTCCCGGTCTGAAACACCAGTCGCACGCATTCCAAGTTAACCCCCCCCCCTTCTGCGTTTAAAACAGGTCGGGCTGTATATTAAATCATAGTTTCAAATCATGCGTGTTTAGAACAAATAGTAAAATAGGACAGACAGAAAACATGTGTGAAATCGTCCATCTCAAGACCCTTTCCCCCTTCCCCCCCCCCTTTTTTTTTCTCACGGAAAGATGCTTGGTCGCATGAAAATTACTAACATTAAATATTTACATACATGTTGTATTAATGCTCGACATGATCAAGAAATTATCAAAAGATGTGAAACTGAGCAAATTAAATGCGAACTCAGCTTCAATACCTCAACGGTACATTGCATTGTTTACATTACTTTCGTCTTTCATGTACAACTTTCTACGTCATAAGTCTCTCCATCATATTTACCGGAAGTGATCATTTATAGAATCAGGGTTTCTGTAAATGGCTAAAAATAGCAACTTCAAAACTGATTTACGTATGTGTGCGGTAAGAAGTGAAAACTATTTTTGGCGTATTATGGTTTATTTTTAGGGAAAGTTTTAGGTAAAAGTATTATCTCATATGTTCTAATATCACTTTAAAGACATATACTTTTTTGTAGGGCCTATGTAGCTCACCTACCAATTTGTCCAATATTTTGGGCATATTTCCACAAATTAATATGACACTATGGCAGACTTCATTCAAAATATTGTAGTATTTTATTTAAGTTTTTCTTTTATTTCATCATTCACACTTTAAGAAAACAACAAAAATATACGTAAAGTCCAAATATTCCAAGATTATCTAGGTGTAACATGCATTCCTGGACAACAAATTCTAGGTCAAATGTGAAATATATTTAGGAAAATGAGAAATTTATTTACTAATAGGAAAACGAGAAATAAATTTACAGTCAAATGAAATGGTTTTAAATGGGGAGTTTTCTATCTTAATCATAGCGTTACGTAGTTGACTTTCTACATAAGTCGTACTTCCATGGCCAAGCCATCTATCAGGCAGACTATGTACTGCTGAAAAAGTAAATTGAAATGGCAAAACTCCTCATTCGTGACCCAAACTTTAAACTTACTCAGAGTCTGTTTCAAATTTCACCTGAATATCTAATTAGTCCATTAAACTGAATTTTACAAGTCATGGCTTTTTCAAGTCATCAAAGGGTACGGCCTATAACTTGTCACATTATGACATATTTTGTTTTATTGCCTCTTTCAGTCTTTGAAATTATGTATCGCTCACAAATACCTATGTTTCAATCGGATCCAATATTGTTTGTAAATTCATAAAAGCTTGTGACATTTGAAATAAATATGTTTTAACTAAGGGGTATAATAAACAGGATAAGGTATCAATGAACATGATGAAATCCATAATTCTCTGGCGTTCATTGCAAATTTTTTAACATTTCAATTTGCAATAAACGCCAGAGAAGCAAGAATGGATCATTTTACTTAGAATTATTATAGATCGTCGTTTTTACACTTGATAAAGGCGAAGGGGCCGAAAATTTGTGTATTCGCAAGTGTTTGTGTTTTTAATTCTTTGTTTTGAATTTTCAGCATGCTTTTGGCGGGTTTGCTGCATGACGTCATTTCTATCGATGACGACACGATGCAACGAACACCAAACTTTTTCAAAGTAGCACCCCATCTCTCTATGTACACCAAATGTTCAACCCCTTCTGATTTCATTTTCATGTACCTTTTTTCAATCGAAGACTGTGTAAACTTTCTTTTCTTCTCAGAACTGGCCAGGCTTGTTTTTTTTTCCAACGTCTGCTCATTTACAAACTTCTAAAGCATTGCTACGCATGAAGGAAATAAATCCTTAGAAATGTCAATCATTTAACAAATATGGACTAAGTATATATATAAATCTGAGAGTATACTGTTTATTAAGTTTAATCAAATAAGTTACAAGAACATATGTACATCTAATAAGAATATGTCTATATGAAAATGAATTTTAAATTTTCCGCGGAATAATCTTTTGTAAGAGAGATAACTTTTACAACGAGTTATCCTTCTTTTACCACTCTAAAATAAAGACGATAGACGATGCTTGCGTTGCACGGTCTTGAAAGTTTGAACATGTATCTTTGTTTTTTTTTTTTTTTTTTTTGTTGTTGTTGTTTTTTTTATTTTGAAGGAGGATTTGAACTTTTCAACACTCATTTCCTCTAGAAGTACGTCTACCAGACCAGTGGCGAATTCAAGGGGGGAGGGTCGTACATCCCCCCCTGAAATTTTCCACTCATAGACCTTCCTGTAAACGATCATTTTTGATCAATCAAAAAAAAGAGTACAATTTATAACAACTACCTCTTAGTAAATATGATTGTTAAAATCACGAAAATGGGTCCTAAAAGGTTGTTCAAAATGCAAGAGCTGTAGGGGGTCTTGCCCCCTGGCCCCCGTAACAGAGCTCCTCCTTGGACCCGATGAGGACCTAGGCGGTGACCAAACCCCTCGCCAATTTTTTACGCCCCCTAACTAAAATCCGCCACTGCAGACGATCCGAAAATCACCGGACTCAAAAGACAACTTCAGCGAATAAGGTGTCTTCTAGTATCATAGTGAAAATTTTCAATTTTCATACCTTAAAATGTATATTAAATATTACATAAATTAAACAAAACTACAGCAATGTCTAATAATCTATACTTTGTTTACAAAACCACGTAACTTTTTTTTTATTTCATCCTATTCTTTTACAAATTTTAGAACAAGTAGTAATATGATTTAAGTCAAATCCACCTAACTTCTGGTAGAGGAGGCGGTCATCAGTTTCCTCTTTCTAGGAGTTCTTGGAGACCTAGGGGAGGTTTTATTATTGACGATAACACACTCCATAAATTTAACGTTGTATCTATTGAAACACATCCACCGTTCTTCTAAATAAGGAATGCTCTTTCTCCACACAATGCCGTGTGGATTACCCTTAATCCGGATGCACACACCATCGGATTCTGTGGAAATTTCTCCTACAGACTGAGCAAACCTCGAATGTGGCGGATGATATTTCACCAACACATCGTTAAACACTCCAACACTCTCAGCCACTTTATATATCCATAATTGTTGATTGTCTTTCGTATAGTACTGTCCGTTCTTTCGGACAACGTTCAACATAGGAAAGCGTTTGATGTACGTATATCCACCCCAAATTACGTTATCAAGAACGTCTCCTATCTTGACTCCACTGTCAAATTTTGAGTTTATGAAATCACAAGAAAATCTCACTTCTGATGGTTTTAAACGTCTAATTCTCATATTTATCCAAAATTTAGCTTTAAAAGCTAAAAAGAAAGTTAATACGATTTCAACACTTCGACGCAGAACCAAAAAATTTGCAGTACAAAACTACAAATCAAAGTTCAATTATCGATCTTTCAATAAAATACAATGTTCCTAAAATGTCAATGTAGATCTACTTTCGTTAAAAATCCACAGAGGCAACGAAATATTTCTTCAAAGTGTGTCTTTCATTCTGTGACACGTTGATATATATATTGATTTCAGAACGGTAAATGTACATGTATCTCAAATCAATGCCATGCATATACATTGTTCCTTTACATTTAATAGATATATAGACAGATAAGAAATTTGAACAGTCGTTTTAAATACTCGTACGTAGACTATTATAAGTAAAATTTAAAGCCGTAACATAATGATAATTTTATCCAGTATGTTCCTCTTTATGAACTATTTCCTTTTCAATAATTCATACTACAAAATTGGCGACCCAATACCAATACTATTCTTCTTCATGCATATGATAAACTGTAGGGAAAAAATCAATTCCATCCCTTGAATGTGAAAATGTTACAAATAAGGAAGGTTTTTTTTTTTTTTTTTGATTTCACATTTCCAGTGGACACATGGTGCTAAGTCATTTCCCCTCTAGATCCAGCGTGCATTCATACAAAATATTGATTTATAAAGGAATTAAATAAGTGAGAACCCGAAAGAAAAATATTTAAACACATTTTTTTATATATTACAAAATGTTATAATTTATACTCTCCGGCAGAATTGGGGTATACATGAACTTGCAAACCTCATTTTATATTGCACAAAACAAAATCCACCAAGAAATAATAAAAGGACGACAAAAATTGACTCCAGCTAGCCCCTAAAAAACCATTTGAAAATAATGTTGGCATTACCTAACCACTACTCCTCAAAAGTGCATGGGAGGGGCTACAAACAGGGTTGTGCCGCCCACTTTTTAAAGTGGGGAAGCACGTGCCCCTGCTGCCCCCCCCCCCCCTTTCTCCTACGCCCTTGTAGTTAATTTACCCCAAGCGTGGATATAAAAAATATTGATATATTAATTAATAATATAATATCTTATTCTCTCTCTCTCTCTCTCTCTCTCTCTCTCTCTCTCTCTCTCTCTTACGCGTTGAAACTCACTTGTGGGGGAATCGGGTGTTTTTATCACATTGTGGGGAAGTGCTTTCTAGTAATGAAAACAGTGATTTTCGATTTTTTCTGGTGGAAATAAGGGTGATTATGAATTCACTCACTTACTTTTTTGAGTTGAGGCGTAATATTGAAAGAAAGGCATCTTAATATTGTGGGGAAAGAAAATTATCTCTTTTAGTTGCGGGGAATATTTCGGAACCCCTCTAATGTGACGTATGCTACTTCCGCCAACTTATGAGGAAAATTTATCACTGAAGGGAAAAGGGGGTCTAGATATCGTGATTTGTAGACATACGCTCATTTATTATTAGTTTTTATTCATTTGTTATTTTGATTGAGACGATATCTATTAAATAGAACTGATTTTCAAAATTAGGAATGACATATCTCTATCATTGACATTTGTGGGGAATGTCGTCGAATGCCGCCACTCAACATTGACGTAACTTCCGCCGACTTACGAGGAAACTTTAATCACTGAAATATCGTAAGGGGGAAAGGGGGGGGGGAGACAAAGTGATACAACGTTGCTGTTCAAAGGACTTCTGAAAATTGAAAAATGTTGAAGTTTGAGTATTTATTCAAGACGATCACAATTTTCCTGGTTAACAAAGTTGATTTTGAAAATTAGGAAAGATATATCTCTATCATTGAAACTTGTGGGGAATGTTATCTATCATCCGCCAACTTGTGAGGAATTTTTATCACTGAATTGGAAAGGGGGGGGTGGGTAGAAATAAACAATGATGCTGTTTAAAAGGACTTCTGTAAATTGAAAATGTGAAGGTTTGAGTATTTGTTCAAGACATCACAATTTCCCTGGTTAAACAGAACTGATTTAAAAATAGGAAATATATATCTCTATCATTGAAATTTGTGGGGAATGTCATCTATCATCCGCCAACTTATGAGGAATTTTTATCACTGAATTGGAAAGTGGGGGGGGGGGTTAGAAATATACAATGCTGCTGTTTAAGGGACTTCTGTAAATTGAAAAAAAGAAGTTTGAGTATCTGTTCAAGACTATCACGAGTTTCGAATGAAAACGCTATTTTATTCAACTAATACTGATACTTTTACAATAATGCACTGGATGGTCAGAAACGCTTTTCTTTCAAACATTGTGACAAAAGCTGTTGACAACCACAACATGTATATCAATCAGATCTCGGCCATGAACATGACTACTTTCGTACCATCGTGCCATCGCCAGCGATGTCACGATGGCGATGTTACGATGTTACGATGACAATGTTACGACGCTACGATGTTACGATGGCGAAGTTTCTGTGCAACGATGACGAAGACACGATGTTACGATGACGATACGACTGTTACATGGCGTATACGATGTTCACTTCGTGACATCGCCATCGTGACACCGTATTATCGCCATTGTAACATCATTGCCATCGTATCATCGACATCGTATCATCGACATCGTAACATCTTGTCATCGCCATCGTAATCGCTATCGTAACTTCGTTTCATTTTACGCATGCGCGGTGGATTATTTTTCAAAGGTCCAGATAGTGTAAAATTAAGGCCAAGATATCTATATCGTGAGACATTATGTATACTTCATTTTTTAATATGATAATTTATCATTTATTAGGTTTCCACTTTTATTAGAACATCATACGTATACACGTAATTGTCTTAATTTATGACTTTCCTAGCGTGTTTCTCATGAAATGAGTACAAAATGGACCATGAAAAGAGGAAGTAAAAGTAGTCAAAATGAATCCCATTTTCGATCATTACATGAATCCGTTTCCAGGGGTTATCAGACAAAATAATTTCAATACTTCAAGTTTAAAATGGTTCAGGTTCTATCTGTTCGGACATAACATGTTGGTAGCCCCACCCCTTAGTTTCTAAAATAATCATCCCTCCACAACAGATGAAATCGGTCGATCCCGCATATTAATATATACCCTTAGATCTGAACGTGCTTTTCAAGTTCTATCAGAAGCGGATCTTAAGGAGGCAAGGTCGGTTGGGTCTATAGTTAGAAATAGAGAATATGTATCAAAAATGCTTGATTTTTCCGGTTTCTTTGCATGTATTATTACGTCTTATTAAAATCAGACTTCGCCAAACGAGCAGGGCGAAGTTCGAGGGGAGGGGAGGGGGCGCTCCTTGATGGAAAAATCATTTAATGTGAAAGAGCCGATATTATGTAGTAGTCTCCCCCCCCCCGGAAAAAGGCTATATATAGTGGTTTTTCCCCGGAAATCTACTATATAGTAGTTTTCCCCGGGGGAATTCTGCTATATAGTAGACTTTCCCCATGTTATAGTAGTTTTTCCCCGGGGAAAATCTGCTATATAGCCATTTTTACCCCCCTCAAATGAATTCCGGAATTTCAATTAATTCATGTTATAAAAAAGCACGACAATAATCCTCCAATCCAAAACACAGCCTAACTAGAGAAAAGATTGAAATAAGATATTGACTTTGACATTGAAAAATGTACGGAAGCCAGTTCGTGCCATGTTATATTTTTTTACTATCTCGTAGTTACAAGAATCTTTTCTCGTAACTACGAGAATTTCTTTCCCGTAACTACGAGAAAAGTGTCTCGTAGTTACGAGAAACTTTTCTCGTAGTTACGAGAAAATTTTCTCGTTGTAAAGAGAAAAAAAATCTCGTAGTTACGAGAACGTTTCTCGTAGTTACGAGAAACTTTTCTCGTAGTTACGAGAAACATTTCTCGTAATTACGAGAAACTTTTCTCGTAGTTACGGGAAAGAATCTCGTAGTTACGAGAAATAGTGCGTTCGAATATTTTTCTCGTAATTACGAGATTTATTTCTCGTAACTACGAGAAACGTTTCTTGTAACTACGAGAAAAGTTTCTCGTAACTACGAGATATGTTTCTCATAACTACGAGAATTTTTCTCGTACTACGAGAATTTTTTCTCGTAACTACGAGAATTTTTTCCCGTAACTACGAGAAAAGTTTCTCGTAACTACGAGAAAATTTTCTCGTACTACGAGAAACGTTTCTCGTAACTACGAGATAGTAAAAAATATAACATGGCACGAACTGGCTTCTGTAATAATGTAATTATAGTGGAATATTGCTTGGATAAAGAAAATTATGAGCTGACTTCAAGATTTCAATTATTTCAAGTATTGACCTCGACATAGACATTTGACCTTGAAGATACATATATCGTAATGTACATATAATATATCAAATATTCCACTTAAGGTAGCTCGTACCTCAGCTTATATTCTCCCTATGATATTTTTTTTACGTGCTAATCATCCTTGAACCTTTTCAAATAAACCCTAGATTGTAGGGTTATCTTATCGTCTATAAATTCGAATAAACCTATCTTTAACATTACACCCCAAGGAAAAATCCATAAATCCATATTTCTTACATTGTTATTAAACATTTTTTTAACCAAAAATATGTATTTGAAACCTATTAGCTTAACCCAATGTAATAATATGAAAAGAAATATGGGATGTCAATGCATAATTTTCTCCGATTTTGGACCTGAGGTACAATCTACCTTGAACTTAGTGATATTTCTAAGCAGGTAGACCTGATTTCAGATATTACCCTTGACCTTGAGATTTGACCTTGACCTATTGTATTACACTTCATTGTACCAAAACTTTATGAAATATCACATTGACATAAAAACTGTACAAAAAAACTTGATTAATTTCAAATATTTACATACTAGTAGATTCCCCATGTTAAACGCCCATTAGGCAACTAGAATTATATTCCAATAACTTGGGTTGCTCACGTGCAAGTTTTGCATGTAGGGAGAATTTACAAACGTTCAAATACATTTGACACTAAAACAGGCAAAATATGCGAAGTGCATGAAAATAAAAATGACAGATATCTAGAATAAATGTAAATATAAGTAATGACTGTCTTACTTTTGGTGTTCATGGGTGTATAATTCTGGTTGGACACGTGCAAATTTTCGGAGAATCGCTTCGCGATTCACGGAATTTGCACGTGTCCAACCAGAATTATACACCCATGAACACCAAAAGTAAGACAGTCATTTCTTAAGTATACTGACCCTGACCAAGAGGATTGGCTTTAAGAAATTTAAGGAGCTGTTAAGATAAGGCGTAAAATCAGCCCTGAAAAGTGGAATTTTGAAAATTGAAATTTCAAGAACTTTTTTATGTAAAATGTATACCTATACTGCATATCATCAGAATATGAAGTAAATTTTTATCTGTTTTGCATATTATTGCTAATTTTGGGGTCAAAACTTCTCTTTTTCTCATAAAAATCAATAGAAAACGGAAAAGTTTTTTTGAACATTGTTCCCCCCGGATATACAGAAAGCCACTTTTACTGGAGATGTATATTAATGATACAATTATTTTGGCAAAGTGGGGTTCTGTATCTCCGGGGGGAACACAACCCCATAGACGAAAAACCAAAAATGGAAAGGGGGTGCATTTTTTAAGAATCGACCTTTCGACCATGAAATATAGCACATTTGACTACTTTTTCTCTTTAATCCATCAAAAAATGTAACCTAAATATGACTGAATGAGATATACAAGAATTAGAACTGAAATAAGCAAAAATGATGTTCATTTCTCCGCCAATGTGTATTTCGCGCTAATAGGCTTACATTGTAGCAATTGAATACACAATGAGACTGTATTTTAAGTTCCGGATTGTATTATTTACCGATTAAAGGACATGGAACGTTCGAAATCTATTTCTGATACACAATGTAGACAGATTGATGTATTTAATTTATATTTATCCATTTTTGGTAAAATATTCTAAATTTTTTAATTTTTTTGTCGATATTATCGGTTTTTCAATCCGTGCACCCCTACCTCTTTCGACCTTAATTTTAGAATCTTAAGATTTCTTTAACGAAATGTAAAACATGTAAAAGGTCTGACAATGCATTATATTTCAATAATGATTAATGTTTTTCTGTATACGATTCGCCAAAAAGAAGAAATAGGTCACGAGATTTAGGGCTGAATAGGGCCCTTATCTTAACAGGTCCTTTAGAGTTTAAACTGTACTGACCCATACATTTGACCTTGAGCTAATTTTTATTAAGAAGTATCTTTAAAAGGCAGACAGTTGGACTGACAGAAAGGCAAACAGATATACAGAATCAGACAGATAGATAGACATATGCATAGATACACAGACAGACACTAGTAAAGTCACAGACAGTCACATATAGACACAAAGATAGGCCCATAAATAAAGTACACTTAGACAGACATATGAAGAAAGGGAAATAAAGACAGACATATGAAGAAAGGGAAATAAAGACAGACAATCCAAAGACAAACAGGTAAGCACATATAGATAAATAGTCTGACAGACACACAGCGACAGACAGACAGAAAACCACACAGATAGACAAACACAAAGGCGGAAAAAGACAAAGACAAACAGATAAATAGACAGTCACAAGACTGACACAGAGATAGAAACATACACACATACACAGAATCTCACAGACAGACAGAGCAGACAGACGTAACTCACGCGTAGACATATATTGACAGATAGACATAAGAAAGATAAATACATATGACTATAATTTTTTAAATCACATCCATTTCCACAGCATTTCAGAACAATTTCCATTGACATAAGGAGTGTTAAACGACATATAAAAAGAAACAAATACAGACTGAATCAAACATACGTCCTTTCAAAAAATACAGACACGCAAAAAGATAAATATATGCAGAAAGATCCAGTAGAAAAACTTACATATACACGCACAGACAGACACACACAGAACGAGATCCAGACAGAAAGTCAAACAGACACAAAGAAAGATATACAGAGACACTCATCATCAGGAAGATAGGAAAGGACAGACATAAAGACAGACAAGAACAGATCGTCAAACAAACAGATACACAGACAGATAATAAGACAACGGAGTGAGCATTTAGAAATTGAAAATCTCTAATGAACGCTAGATAATAAAGAGATAAAATCCAAGCCAGTAACGGTAGGGGGACCTCTGCTATGGGGGAAAGACTACTTTATAGCAGATTTTTTTCCCGGGGGGAAGCTGCTATGGGGGAAGAACTACTATATAACACCGGCATTTGTAAGATAAGAAAATACTGAAATGTAGTATTAGCAATTGGAAATCTTGTTTGGAAAGGAATCATTCATTGTATAAAATAAATGAAATGAATAAATTTGGCGACAGGGTATAGCCAGGCATACGTTTGTACGTAAAACCGTCCTCATCGTTTTCGCAAATAGAGGAAGTGTCCTCCTCGGCAGTGCTAAAAGAAGTACTATTGGCCATTATGACATGTTTTTAAAGCAAACTACTGTCGGTTAAGTTCAGAAAGCATCGATTTTAATACATTTTATTTCAAAATTTTCGTAGGTTTATACAATGCACATTCAAATTTGCACACACTGATCGCTATCAAACTGCGTGCTTTCAGTTGAGACATTGAGGGTATTCAATATCTGGATGTGGACGTACATGTATGCATATCGAGTTTTTTTTCTCATCTTTATCTAAATATTAGGTTCACCATACGCTTGATCGTTTTGAAAAGTCTAATTTCAGTAGATATTGTGCCTAAGAAGCCACCATTTCCTTCATTTTAAAAAATGTTTCTCTGGAACTTTCTTGTCTAACAAATCATCCCCTTCTGTGTTGACCCCTCTATAGATATCCACGTCGAAAACACCCTAGCTATACGCCCCTCGGCGAGTGAAGGGGGAGTGGATTTGATTATTACATACCAAAAATCCAATCCCTTTTTATTGTTTATTTTTACAATTATCAGAAAAAGACCAATCAAAAAGCAAATTTAAGTGTAGAAGGGTTTATACATAACTTCATGAATTTGATACACAAACAATTGTTGGTTTGAAATTTTATTGCAAAGTTAACCAAATAAGGTTAGGTGGCTGCAAAAATAATATATAATTTGATGATTTTTTTTAGCTCCGAGCTTATGCGATCGCCCTGTGTCCGGCGTCCGTCTGTTTGTCAGTCCGTTAAATTTTTCTCGTGAACGCGAATCCTCTGAATCTGTGAATGGTATTTTTGCATTATAATGGGTCTATGGTGTAGTTTTGTTTGAGCCCCTGAAGTCAGGGTCTTGAAAAATGGATGTGGTCATTTCTCCTGTAATTCTATGTAATTTTGTGAAGACCGATTCTCAAAAAGTATGAATGATAGAGGAATTAATTATTTTTGCATTATAATCAGTTTGTTGTGCATATGATATTTTGATAGAGCGCCGGACCCCTAGGGTCTTGGAAAAGGGGAGTGGTCATTTTCCTCTATTTAACTCTATGTAATCTTGTGAAATTTCATTTTCAGAAAGAAAGTATAAACTGATAGAGAGGTAATCCATTTTGTATAATCCTAGGTCTGTTATCTAGTTAATCATCTGATATTTTATTTGAGCCCCATGCTCCTTGGGGTATTAGAAAAGGGGTGTGGTAAATTTCTGTTATGTTAATCTTATCTTTGGAGCACACATTCTTAGAAAGTATAATTGATAGAGAATATTATATAATATTATACAGGCCTAGTATTATACAAAATGGATTACCTCAAATTCTTTTGTAGTATAGTTACATGTAGTCTGTGGTCTAGTTGTTAATCTGATTTTTTTAGCACCTGACCCCCAGGGTCTTGAAAAAAGAGTTAGCCACTACGATAAATCTTACCAAACAACCGGTAGAGCTTAAGTCTCGTCAGAGACCTAGTTTTCTTTCAATTACGCTACTTTTCTGGAAAAAAATCTTTTCTGGACAATCTTTCTCTTTTCGGAGTATATTTTTCAGTTTTGGGGTTGCACTAATGGACTTTCATAGTAAAATACTCGTGGGGTAAAATTACCGTTATGCTATGTTACGATGGCGATTGACAAGATGTTACGATGGCAATGACACAATGTTACGATTGTGATGACACGATGCTACGATGGCGATAACACATTGTTACGATGGCGATGACATGATGCTACGATGGCGATGACACGATGGCACGATGCTACGGTGACAAGATGTTACATTGGCAATGGACAACGATGTTACGATGGCGATGACAAGATGTTACGATGACGATGTTTCGATGGCGATGACACGATGCGACGATGGCGATGATATAATCATATCTTCGCCATCGTGGCATCGTAACTTCGCCATCGTAGAATCGTCATCGTGACATCGCCGGCGATGGCATAATGACACTTAGCGGTCCAAACAGGATTCCAGAATGTCCTCTACAAAGTTTGTGTTTTTCGTCCCGATCGGAAATCAAAGATCGCTGCTCTTGTCATGTGAGCGACATGGCTCCTTTGGGCCTCTTGTTGTAGTGTTGGGGCGATTGAGAAGAGAATAGAGAGAAGTTAAATGATTTTAAAATAACGTGACACTTTGGTTTCGCTTTACAAAAGCATAATGTGTCTCCCAATGTTATACCATATTTATCATCTATTTCAACACCAAACGAACATTTGGGTATCTGACCGTTGAATGTATGTTCTTACATAACCGAAATGATCAGGGTGGACTATTACAGTATTGCGTATATTCGGAATAACATTGCGTATATTCGCAAAAGTACTGCGAATATATGCGATCCTATTACGAGTATATATATGCAAAATTACTGAGAAGATACGCAATACTATAGCGAATATCTGCCATTCTAGTGCGAATAGACAATGTACACAATGTTTCTGCGAATATATGGAATACTATTGCGAATATACGTAAACTATCGCGAATATATGCAATGTTATTGTGAATACACACATCGACTTGTAAACGACAACTTTCTCTAGTACGAGAAGATAAGAGATCAATACGAGTTTAAATTTTTACGAATTTATACGAGATGTAACAACATACATACGAGTTAAGCACGAGCTAAGAACGAGAAATGTACGAGCTGAAACATTTTAACAGGGATTGAATTTGTCATTATGATAGCATTCGACCGTCGACTAGATTTGTCTTCCTTTTGCACGTTTTGCATGTATTGAATCTTCATTTTCTTCCTCAGAGCTTGCTGCACAATTTGAACGAATTAGTCTGTACACGGTACAAACAAGATACACAGATTTATACAAGATTTCTTCATTTTATACTTATCTTAAGCTTCTTTCGAGGATAGATTCTGGATTGTGCAAATTATGTTGAAAAGTATCTTCTTATGATATCTAAGTATCCAAGAAGCGTGCATATTCAAGATTTCAAGATTGTTCAACATCTAAGAACCCTTTTGACTTTTGGATTACATGTACATGGTAAAATCATGGATTTTTATTACTTTTAAACATTTTTATGGCTGAAAATTACACGTAAATTGCGTACAAAATGTTCCAAAAAGTATTGAAGGTCCTGCATGTAACACCAATAGGAATTAATCTGCCAGTGGGGGGGGGGGGGGTGTTGTGTTACATTTCTTTTCAATAAAACCAGACACGAGTGTGTTATAAGTATCTTTATCGATCTGATTTTGATACTTTCAAGCTTAAAACGTTATAATTGATGTTTTTGAATTTCTTGCATGAAATGTCACCAGATCTTAGAAGGAGTATGTACTCACTGTCTTTTACGAATAAATTTTCCATTATAGATGAAAGACGGACCTTTTTCTTTCTTTTTTAATTTATTCATTATGACAAAATGATCTAAGTTATTTGGACAACCTTAATATGATTGATTGATTTTTTTCCATTTTATCTATGTATTTTATTTTATTTTTTTTTAATTTTTTTTTTTGGGGGGGGGGGGAGTTTCGCATGGCCTGGACCCTTGAATATGTCAGCCCATTAGGGTCTCTTTTCTTTTTTTTTTTTTTTTCGTTGATTCATGTATACTATGAAAATGAAAACATTAATGTAAGAGGAAGTGAGGGAATCATGGGAATGGCCTTTAAATACTCAAATCGGCAGAGCTCGCGAAAATGTCGCGAAAGTGTCGAGCAGATGTCGAAGAGGAGTCGTAACAACTCGCATGATGTAATGTATACATCGTACTCATGTACAAACTCGTCGCCTCTCGCAAGAGTTTGATTAATACTGTTACTTCCTGTCCCGTTACCGACCAATTTCAAGTTCTCTTACGGTCTGTTACGTCCTGTCACGTTTTGTTGCGAAAGTAGGTATCTGAGCCTCGGCTGCTGAGGCAGATGTTTTGACAGTTCAAACATTTGCCCCGACAATCACGGCTAGTGACTTTTGTCGATCCCATTCCCCTACGTTGTCCATCACGGTCACCACGTTTCGTCCACGGTGGCTTGAAACGTGGCTATCGTGACCGCCGGAAACACAGTGTGATACAATGTAATTGTAATAGCATCAAATTGTATGGAATCGGCGCAAAATTCAGGGAAAACTAGAACTACCCTACAGTGGACGAATTACACCCCCGCGGGACATTTTATTATAAATGGGACCATTCATGATGCAATGTGAAAACCAACCATTTATAGTATGCAACAAATCTGTGAACAAGGTCATAAGGTCACAAGTCATGATACCAAACTGTAGTACTCTTCGTGGTGAATGTTTCTATGAAAAGTGAAATACCTTAGGCCATCATTCATAGTATGAAAGAAATCTGCTTTCAAAATTTCTAAACACGTCCTAATTTTAACATAAGCCCAAAGTCAAGGTTAAGGTCACAAGGTCAAAAGTCATGATACCAAACTGTAGTACTCTTTGTGGTGAATATGTGTATGATGTATGAAAGGCCTACCATTTATACATGTAGTTTAAAAAGAAATCTGCTTTCAAAACATCTTAACATGAAATGTTGTACAGGTTGAAGGTCAAGGTCAAAGGGTAAAAAAAATATGGTACCGGAAATGTAGTACTCTTTATGGTGAATGTGTGTATATGAAATATGAAAGGCCTACCATTAATATTATAAGAGAATCCGCTTTCAAAACATCTTAGCATAAAATGTTGTATAGGGTGAAGGTCAAGGTCACAGGGTCAAAATTCGTGGTACTAAAATGTAGTTCTCTTTATGGTGAATGTATGTATGAAATATGAAAGGCCTACAATTTCAAGTATTAAAGAAATCTGCTTTCAAAACATCTTAACATAAAATGTTGTATAGTTGAAGGTCAATGTCACAGAGTCAAAATTCATGGTACTTTAATGTGGTACTCTTAATGGTGAATATGTGTATGAAATGTCTACCATTAATAGTATAAAGAAAACTGCTTTCAAACTTTTTAACCTGACGGACGGACAGACATTTATATACATTTTTACCTCCCTTATGCTAGGTTTACACTTAGCCACGATGTCCTACGGTGTCTACGATTGCGCAAAATCGTGGAGCTCCATGATTCTATAATAAAATTGGTCTTCATACGCTCTCCGACGCTCCATCACGCTCTGATACGCGCTGTAGCGATTTTGTTACGATTGTAGATAAGATCTGTTACGATTGCATCCCGTTCTCTCAAGCTTCGTTACGTTCCCGCACGATCACGGTTCCCTACACTTATCAAGTTTTGTTGCGATCTGTTACGATGCAGGACTACGATTTTGCCGCGCTCTAACACGATTTGATATGAAATAGACAACCAGTTTCAATACTACTTGCAATATCCGAACAAGATTAAACTTAACACTCCAGGAGGTGAAGATTTTATATCGCAAAACGCTGGAATGGCATTGATGAACCTTATTTGATCTTTCTTTTTTTCGATTATTAAAGGTAACATTTTTTATTGAGCAATTCAATCTTTGATTGCGTGTATACATTTAACTCGTTCGAAGACAATTAATGCAGACACAGCACTGGTTAACAAAGACTTCTTTTCTTAGTCTTCTTCGTGTGTTAGAAATTGTTGCAAATGTGGAAAACTCGTAATCCATTATAATTTTCATGATAGGAATCGCAACGAATATTGTACATCATGGACTGAATCGTTGAAATCGTAACAAATCGTCAAAGAGCGTGAGTGAAATCGTAGTGGATCGTATGAAGAACGTGTTTCACCAAGATCTCCTACGATTGCATATTGCGATCTGTTGCGCTTTTGTCAAGATCTGTTACGCTATACTACGCTCCATCACGTTCACTATGCTCCACTACGCTCTCTCACGATGTAATGATGAATCGGACATCGTATGTAAATTTTTTGAGAATCAAAAATTTTGCCACGATCTCTACGCTCTCCTACGATCATCACGATTCCACCACGCTCTCTTACGATCGTCACGAATTCAACCCCACGCTCTCTTACGATCTCTACGATTCGCCTCAACTCGTTGTAAACCTAGCATTAATTCGTTTGCAGGAGGGGGGGGGGGTTATAATAATTGCCTTAAATTTACATAGTGATATTCGAACGTAGTAATTCTGTATGTAGCACAAATGAATAAGTGTTGTCACTGTTGTGGTATGTCATCAATCATGTCACTTCTGTCTTGTTTTCTCCTTATATTTTGATCGAAATCCAGAGTGGCATTTGTATTAAAGAGGTTCTCTAGAGGTGGTCTCAAACAAGGTTTTTTTTCTATTACATGTATTGCCAATTGTGACCTTGGTCGTGTGTTGCCTTCTTACAGCTGGGCACTAATCTAGTGCGCGAGGGTTTGATGAAGATTGGGAAATTATGACCACTATGATGTCCTCCAAGTTTGTATCGATAGATTACCAATCGTGACATGACATTGACTTTTGACCTTTAAAATCAATAGATGTTTAGTCTATCCTACCATGGGCAACATACACAAGTTTGATGGAAATACTGAAGAGTAAACTGGTGGGGGGGAAACCTCTACTTGAGTATCCACAATGAATTTCATATTATCCACCAATTGTTGACCTTGACCATTTGGATTTCGGTCTACCTTGTCTCAAGTTTGATGAAAGTATTGAAAAAAATGTGTGAGTGGGTCCACAAGCATTTGTAGAACCTAACAATACTCACGAAACACACACACTAAACACACGGTGGAGTATATATGATCCCATAGTACAACAGAAAAAACGATCTTGATTGGGGATAAAAAGATGACAATTTTCACAGGACCCAAAACTTTCTGGAGGCCAAATTCAACTTGTAATCTGTGATAAAGTTTTCCATTTGAAGTGGATAAAAAATAGTCTACAAATATTAAGCAGAACACAAAGATCTAATTCCACATTTTATCTTTTAAATATAGCCTATATATATAGTATGTAATACTAGATATCAATATAAGGTTTGAACAATATGTTTGTGTAACCACCAAAGAAATGGAGGGTATTGGGACCAAACTGAATTTGTGATACAGTACCTACATATAAAGCTGATGTCAGTCAACAAAATGGGTAAAAACCGAACTAAAATCAATGCTTTCATACCAATTCCAGATACTCTCTCAATGGGAATGAGTCGTATTTCCAAAAAGACCTTGAATGTACAAATTCTTTTATTAATATCTTGGTTCTTCAGTGATGTCAATGATTCTTTAACCAGAAGTCTCTAATGAGACTGAAGCTCTACTGGCTGTTTTCTTAAATTCACTCAACTTAAAGTGACACCCATTTCAAGACCCTGGGGTCAGGAGCTCACACAAAATATCAGGTGCACATTTACACCACAGACACTTGTAAAATGATGCAAAAGAATTTACACTTTTGAGAATTGGTGTTCACAAGATAACATTATTATAAGGCTTATGTATGAGAAACTGGCCACACCCCTTTTCAATACCCTGGGGCCATGGGCTCAAACAAAATATCAGGTAAACAACTAGTCCACAGACTCATGGTAATGCAAAAAAAGTATCTCTCTATCAAGTATACTTCATGAGAATTGGGTGGTCACAAAGTTTATATAGACTTACATAGGAGAAATGACCACACCCCTTTCCAAGACTCAGGGGGGGGGGGCTGTCAGAAGTTCACAATCCAATCCGAAACATAAAAAGACCAGAGGGTGATTATAATGCAAAAAGAATTATCTCTCTATTGATTATACTTTTTGAGAATTGGTGTTCACAAGATTACCTAGACTTATATAGGAGGAAAATGACCACACCCATTTTCCTAGACCAGAGGGACTGATTATGATATGATGCCAATAAGAATTATATCACTATCAATGAACTGGCATTCACAAGATTACATAGACTTGTATGGGAGAAAATGACCACACCAATTTTCGAAGACCCTGGGGGTCAAAGGCTTCAACAAAAGATAAGGTTCACAACAACATCAGCGACTGATAATATTGCAAGGAGAATTAACTCTCTGTCAATTACACTCTCTGAGAACTAGTGTTAACAAGATTACATGGAGTTGAATAGAGAAAATGACCACATCCATTTTTTAAGACCCTGGGGGTTAGAGGCTCATTTAAAATAGCAGATTCACAACTAGACCAGAGGTGGATTATATCACAAAAGAATTAACTCTCTATGAATTATACTTTATGAGAATGTGTTCACAAGTTACAGAGTTATATAGGAGAAAATGACCACACCCATTTTTGGGGGTCAGAGGCTCAAACAAATATCAGGTGCACGACTAGACCATGGATCAATCTAAATGCAAAAGGAATTAGGTTTCTATCATTTGCGGTTCCAGAGGAGTTGCGATCACAAAAAAATTGTTAACAGACAGATGGGACGGACAGACGCCGGACAACATGGTATCACATAAGCTCAACTGGTCTTCGACCAATAGAGCTAAAAAATCATACCTTCAAATTCTAGATGTCAACTCCATTTTAAAAATCATGACACTTTTAAGTCAAGGTCCAATTTCTTTACACATTTTGTATAATACCGTGAAAAATCACATAAATTTCTAAGGATAAGTAGAAGAAAATAAAAGCATACAATTCAACTGCATATAATAATGTTTAAAAAAAACCTTGCATATAGATTTCTCAACCAATCATACTACACAGTATATTATTATCACTAAAACACTTAACTCCAACCATTTTGGCAACGGACAATAAAAAGTATGTGACATGTCCTATTTGTTTGCCCCTGGATATTTGACCTAGACCCTATTTGGGTGTTGAATCTAATCATAATTGACCATCCCTGCACATTTTCCCAGAATTTTTCTGCTCATTACAATAAACACGTTTGTCAGCAATTCATAATTTTTGTGTAAATACACTCAAGAAATATTAAAACATCGCAGATAGTTTTCTGTTTCATTATGCTAGCACTGCTTGGAGAAAAATTGAACTTTTCATCAGCCATCAAACTCCTGATCAACGTTTCTTTTACCAGGATGCTGCAATTTTATATTGTCTACGATGAGTAAGCTGTCAATATTGTCACCATTCAGTAACATGGGAGATTTTGTTTGCATTTCTATACTGTCTAGTTTTCCTGATTCTCTCCCCTCGGATTTTCGCCTTTGCTCTGAATGGTTTTAAACGGATTGAATTTTGAGGATTTTGTTGCAGATTTAGGATAAGCTGAATCGACTGGATTCCCATGTTTGTGGATCAAAGGCAGTTTATTGGAGGCTTCAGGATAAGGAATACCTCTATATCATCTGAAATTATACATCCCTTGTTCATTAATAATTGTAAATAAATAGTTGGCAAGATAAATATACCTTAATAAATTATACACGATAAATGATAAAAGATTTATAAGATATAAAACTTATTCTGCAGGTGACCTGAGCCTAATAGGGTATTGAGTCTTATCATGCTTGACCAACCCTGCAAGTGTGATTTAAGTATAACATACATTCTAATTCATTCTGTTTGTTACACACATTCTGATTGGTTTACAGGATTTCTACAAGCATGTATAACGACGATATACATGCCACAAACCGACTCACTTGAACATACTTTAAAATGTTTTCCTACGTAAATGTACCTACAAGCTTTAGCGCACTTTTGTCGTATGACCTCATGCTTCCCCTTTGTTTCTTCGCTCCTGTGACGTCATACTGTGACGTAAAACTACAATGACTGAGCTTGTTAATGGCATTCTATGCTGTAAACAACAGAGCAAGTAAGTTTATTATTGATAACACTTTGATTTTTTGCCATTAATAAATACGAAGCAGTTGTATTTCGTATTTTGCAGCGCAATAATTTCTGTTGTCGTTATTAGTACTCCATAGCAACGTCACGTCTAAAGCAATGCGTGAGACCCCTGAGGGGTATAAAAAGTTAAATTATATCACATGAATTAGAATAGGGATAAACGTACTGTGTTTTGTGGTTCCGACAGGTATATGTTGGATATACTGTTGGAAACTACGTTATACCGTCGGGAGGCAAGCCCCGACAGTATAACTGCATTTCCAACAGTATATCCAACATATACCTGTCGGAACCACAAAACACAGTACGTTTATCCCCTAATTAATCAAGTTATAGCCATAATGTGAATGTGTGACTACAATACCCAACAAGCAGACAGACTGACAAACAGTTTAACAAAACAGATTGGCAGATGGATTTTCATGGGACAAAGTGATCCCTATAAAACTGCTCATGCATTTGAATTGTCAGATAGGCTGTATGAAACAGATAGACAGTTGAACTAATAAATGGAGGTCCCATATATATCACAGCCATAAGAAAACTTAAAATATGTCAATGCATAGTGAAAGAGTGCAAAACAGAAAAAAATGAAATGGAAGAAAACCATTTTTAGTCAAAAATGAAATTAAAGGTATTGAGATGATTTTAAAAGTGCAATAAAAAGGTGACCAAAATTGAAAAAAATGAAAAGGGAAGAAAAAATTTGGGGTGCCAGTGCAGGGACTTGAACCCAACAAACCCTTGGGTCCATGTGCTCAGTAGACATACCTATTCATATTTTAAAAAAATCTATAAAAATTCCAAAAAAAGAAGATTATAGCATGTAATGTATATAGAAGCAAAGAGTAACTTAAATATGACAAACATATGCTAAATGAGGGCACAAACCACACATTTCAAACCACAAACAGTTCAAAAATGAGCATTTTTGACAAAGTCCAATGTCAAAAACATGTCAAAAATTTGACTTCCAACAGGAATCAGAAGCAACAACACTTGTTAAGACATCCTTCTAAATCATCCAGATGCTTTTGTTTTGTCATATGTGCTTCGGTTCTGAAAAGAAGTTTGTCAAAGGAGGGTACCCCCTGTGACCTAGTACCTACTTTGCATTTGGTTGCGGCACCTTTTGACGGATCCGGACGAAAAACAACAACACTTTTAGGGGACCATGAGTACTTAATTCCTACCAAGTTTCATCAAAATTCCTTCGGTGGTTCTTGAGAAGAAGTCAAAAATGTAAAAAGTTTACGACGGATGGACGCCACGCCATGACAATAGCTCACGTGAGCTTCGCTGAGGTGAGCTAAAAAAATAGTGATATCAAAGATAGCAAGTTTTTATTGTAAATCAGCAAACTTCTAAAATCTATAAAAAAAAACCTGTGTTTGTGAAACACAAATGCCCCCGTTGGCATTTTTGTCAGTAAAATAGATCAAAAGTAGTATCACATTTGAGGTCAAGGTCAAAAGGTCAAATTTAGTGTCCATGGAAAAGTCTTGCCACATGGACTTCATATGTGAAATATGAAAGCCCTATCACTTACCATTCAAAAGTTATGGCTAAAGTTTAAATTTTTGAAATTAGGTCAAACTCCAAGGCCAAGGTCACAAGGTCAAAAATTTTGGTATCCATGGAAAGGTCTTGTCAAAAAAATAAACATGTGAAATATGACAGCCCTATCACTTACCATTCAAAAGTTATGGCCAAGGTTAAAGTTTTTGTGGACAAACAGACCAACAGACAAACAAACAGATTGACGGACAGACCAAAAACTAAAGGCCCCGAATCTTCGATTACGGGGGCATAAAAAAGTTTTATCAAGAGCAGACTATGCATCTAATATTAGCAATATCCCTTAGAGAGCTAAAGATATTGCTGAAGTATGAATAATTGAAATTATAGGTTAAGGTCAAGGTCACTACATTAATACCTTATAGTAGAAGAGGTACATGTATAGCCCAGATTACAGTTTTTTTTAAAGGAAGGTCAAAAGGTCAAACGACATAGTCTCAAATGAAAGGTCTCATCAGAAGGTATCTACATGTGAAATATCAAAGCTCTACCCTTTATAGTTCAAAAGATAGTGTCTGAAAAGTAGGTCAAAGTCTACGATCACAGTCACTAGGTCAATAGACATGGTCTCATCACAAGGAAACTATATGTGATGTCAAAACCCTATCCCCCTATAGTTCAAGAGATATAGCCCAAGCTAAAGTTTTGAAAAGTAAGTCAAACTTTAAGGTAAAGGTCACTAGGTCAAAGGTCATGATCTCAAATGAAAGGTCTCATCACAAGGAATCTGCATGTGAGATATGAAAGCCTTTACCCTTATGGTTGTATAGATATAGCCCAGGTTAAAGTTTGTCAAAAGTAGGTCAAAGTCTAAGGTTCAAGGTCACTAGGTTATGGTCTCAAACCAAAGGTCCCGTCATAAGGTATCTACATGTGAAATATGAAAGCCTTACCGTTTATTAGATTAGGTCTAGATTTGGTCTAGATCCTATCCATGGGTAAAGAAGGAAATATGTACAGACAGACCTACCCCTTATAGTTCAAGAGATAAAGCCCAGGTTTAAGATTTGTCTACGGACGACGACAACAACGACGCCAATGACGACAATGACGACGCCGAGGTATGGCATTAGCTCTCCGGACTTTTTCGTCCCGGCGAGCTAAAAATTACATAGCTCTCAGTAGCAGGTTTTTGTCAAAAATCAAATAACTTCCAAAATACAAGAAGTATTGTCATGAGGATTCTATTCATCTGATGTTAGTCTTATCTCTTAGAGAGCTGAAGATATTGCCAAAGTACGAGTAATTAAAAATTAGGTAAATGGTTAAGGTCACAAGGTCAAAGGTCATGGTCTAAAATGATAGGTACCATCACAAGGAATCTACATCATGGCGTACATGTGAAATATCAAAGCCCTACACTTATAGTTCAAGAGATATAGCCCAGGTTAATTTTTTTTAAAGTAGGTCAAAGTCGAAGGCCAAAGTCACTAGGTCAAAGGATATGGTCTCAAATTTAAGGTCGTACACAAGGTATCCACATGTAAAATATCAAGGCCCTGCTCCTTACAGTTCAACTTCAAGAGATATAGCCTAGGTTAATTTTTTTTGAAAAGTAGGTCAAAGTCAAAGGCCACAGTCACTAGGTCATGGTCTCAAAGTAAAATATCAAAGCCCTGTCCCTTACAGTTTAAGAGATATAGCCCAGGTAAAAGTTTTTCAAAAGTAGGTCAAAGTCCAAGGTCAAGAGGTCAAAGGTCATGGTCTCAAATGAAGGCCTTGTAAGAGGGTATCTCCATGTGAAATATCAACGCCCTACCCCTTATAGTTCAAGAGATATAGCCCAGGTTAAAGTTTTGACTACAGACGACGACAACGACTTTTCCATTCCGGCAAGCTAAAAAGGTACAATATCCAGATTGTCATGCAGTATTCACAAAAAAAAAACACAACTCTGAAATCTAACAACTTTCTTACCTGGTAATTTTTTGATTTGGAGATAGCATGGCCTTAGGAGGAGGGTGTTGTACTGTAGTCATGCTCCGTACTCGATCGTCGGAATCTGATGGAACAGACTGCAGGGTGTTTGTCATAGCATATGTAACCTGAAGTATCATAGTGTTATTATTTAAAATACAAAATTTATAACGGAAGTCCTAGGAGTGAGATTCTGTTCAAAAAAAACAGATAAAAAAATTGCAAAAATATATATCATTCTGTCCCTTATTGTATCTGAGGACTTATCTATCTGCACTTTTACCCTGGGGGTCAGTGGCTCAATACGTAAATAATAGATATCAAAATATTTTAACTGTACTGTACCTCCATGAATAAATGTGTGCTTGTGAATGCAATATAGCAGGATAATTAACCCAAAAGATACCTTTGTTCAATGTTTTCCTGGAGTTGTTCTAGGAATTTGGTCTTAGCACTTTTGATTTCTTCTCTCGAATCCTGAGATCTTGTGTTCATTGTAGAAATTGGACTGTATAGAGCCCCTTTGTGTCAATCAGGGCTTCAAACTGTTCTGGCACTCCTCAACTTTAACTAGTGTTGTATAATCTGAAAAATTTCATAATCGATTATCGGTTTATAATCGGAGAGGATTTTAATCGATTATTTCGATTTAATCGGAAATAATTCTTTCCTGTTTTTACAGAAAGGAATATTACAAGCAATGAATAAAATTCACTAAATCTTATGCTAATATACATAGCAAAATGTCTAGAAAGAACTCCAACCATAGAATGATAAAATCCTGTCTAGTAGTCAAGATCACAGCAGTAATGGAGTCAAAACAAATATGAGATTGTAATAGTGGACATCTTTATACGGCAGATGAGGGATGGGAGGAGGGGGGGGGGGGTTCCATACGACCTAATTGAACCGAAAGATTTTTCTCATTCAAGGAATCAAGCAATATCTTCGTGGAGTTTAGGCTAAGAGTACTGTGAAATTCACTGACCTTGTCTTTCTTACAAAGCTCAGGAGTTCGGTGTAAAAACTAAAAAAAAAATTTTTCTAGACGAGTAGGTATATTGACGTATCGAAGGACCGTATCACATCTGACGATGGAGTTTTCTATAAGAGTACTTTTTTTACTATTAAATTCAATGAGAATCCTAATTCTATCCATTGTATGCATTAGAGAGTGTATCCTTTTCAAATTATTTACACTACGCCCGGAACTTTTACTCCTAGAAACAATCGTTGATCTACTTTCGTTTTATTCGTACTTGTCATACGCAAATTCAACCGAAAACTATGTCATTCTTTTCCACGTTGAATATTTCCGATTATAATCGATTCTTAAAAACATAATCGATTAATCGAAATCGAAGGGTATTAGCGATTGATGTCGGCGATAATCGTTACAACACTAACTTTAACCTAAATGTATATGTTAATGTCATCATAAAGGGAAAAATACTGAAATGCACAGCAACCTTTTCCTAGTGAGAGTAGAGTTATGACGGGGATGATACACAGGGTTTTTTTTATTTTGGGGTAGGTGCCTATGCCTGTCCCTTTTGGGAAAATTTGCGACATTTTGCTAAAATTGGGAAAATTTTGGAACAAATTCTCACCAAAGTACTCTAAAGTATCATTTATTAACACTGATAATCTATTGATTTGCTTGAACTGAACAAGGGATGAATAAAAATGCACTTCGAAATAGGACATTTTGTGCTGACTTCCAGGTTTTGAGTCTTATTTTCTCAGGTGATTTTTTGATAATTCCTTTTTGGGAATTTCAGGGTGATTTTTTGGGAAAAATAGAGGAAATTTGGCATTGGGAAGGGGCCGAAATTCGGCCCCAAAACAAGGAAAAAAAACCCTGATACACTATATCAAACAAAGACCAAACAATTGGGAATTTTTAGAGTCTAACATTTTGTCTAAATTGGGAAAAAAAGATACTTTTTTTGCATTGGGAATGGGGCAGAATATCGGCCCTAAATCAGCCCTAGCGACGGCCCTGGCATGCCGTACAAAAACAATACAGCATCAGATATTGTCGAAAATTTTTAAAACATAATAATTATCTGTTTATAAGTCCTTCCACTGACTGAATCATGCAGCCTAATCCTTTCTAAATTCAGTTCAAATATGCTTCAGATTCCACCAATTTGCTTCATTATTTCAAAATTTTCTCGGACCCCCACTCTGCCCTTCGGGCCTTGAAAGTGATTCCCATCAAAAATTGTATGTGCCCCCCCCCCCCCCCTGGCAGTTGAGGTTCTGAATCCGCCCCTGATTACATGTACATATAAGTTATAGTCACTATAATTGTTCTAGTATTAAAAAATCGTCAGGGCTTTTCTATTACCCAAGTCATAAATGAGCCATACAGTCACTGGTCCAGGGTTAAATTTAGGGCTGTCACGATACGCTAAGCTTATGATATGATAATGTTTCATGATATTTACTCACAATACGATTTGTATCATGAAACATCATTTTAGTGGCAGATCCAGCTTTTCAGTTGGGGGCCCAAAGAATTGGCATGGGGTCTTGGGACCACCTAGGTCCCCAGCGGGTCCAGGGCAGCCCTTGTACTGGTAGGGGAACCAGGAAGGCCACCCCCCCCCCGGGATATTGGTTTTATCACTCCATAAAGCATCATATCGACCTCAACACTGTTCTTTTTTACTTTAAATGATCGTTTCACCCATGATTGGAAAATTTTAGGGGGGGGGGGGCGTACGCAGGCACCTGTTGATCAGTTTACATAAAAAATGAATTACTTACTGTATCGTTGTTTTCCAGTGCAGGTTCTGTAGGATCCTCTATGCTGGGCTCATCTGATAACGTAAACTTGTATGTATAGTGCGGTATGAAGAAATAGTTTTTGACCATCGGACAGAATTTCCTCTGATACATCAGCGGCAGCCCGTACTTCTGCATTTTTCGCGCTAGGCGATCGATTATTTTACTTCCAAATCGATTACCGAAATCGGATGACTACAACACCCCGTTAATCAATAATTATCGACCCATCATGAATGAAATATCGATAAATCAATCAGCTCTACATCACAAGAACAAAAAAAAAAAAAAAGAAGGCTCCGAACAGAAAAATTACCCATGCCAAGACACCAATTTTACGGTGAAGAGATAATTTTGATCGTACGAAAGAGAGAAATTCCCCACAAAGAAAAATCCCTCCTACCATTGGTGTATACGCTTCTGCGATGCCTTAACTCTTTACTGACAAAAATAATACAACAAAACTATCAAAAAATATCTTTTTTATTGCCTGTGGATACCTCGAACCATTTCGAAATACCGATTAGGTTTATGGGGAATGGCGATTTTCCCCACAATTTCCAACATTCCTCACAAGAAAGGTCATTTGACAGGTGAGTTCCCCACAAGTGGGTTTTGCCAGTGCTTAAGGTTCTGAGAGAGAGAGAGAGAGAGAGAGAGAGAGAGATAGAGAGAGAGAGAGAGATCTATACGTTGAATCTTTTGAGTCTTTTATAAAATTCATAGCCGCGGTAAAATTTCCAAAAAGAAGTTTTGAGTGGTAAGTGGTCGGAAATTTGTTTAATTTGATAAAGTTTTGCTCTTGGGATCTAAATTGTTACATTCAAGAAAAAGTGAAAAGCATCCTCATTGAAGTCCACATTGGCAGTTAGGTGAAGGAGTGATATCCCGATGAAGGTCACTATTAAGGCACGGTCCATTTGATATTCTGGGGGGGCTTGGGTTTTTTGTCGGAGCAAGATTATTTTTTTCGCACCGGACCGGGGCAAAATTATTTTTTTCTTGCAAAGTTGGAGCAAGGAAATTTTTTTTATAACAATTGATGTGAATATTAAGAATATTTTGTTTTTTTCAATAGAAATTCTTTATTTTTACTTAAGGTTCAAGGATACCATCCGAACAACAAATCACTTCGGAGTCTCTCTCGTCGCCAAAATCGACGTCACGTTATCTATGACGTCACGAAAAAAACGCGCCAAAATTGCGTCGGCACTCTTATTATGACGCTGATCACCTACGTCCTGAAACATGAACTAGTATTTTAGGGACTGTGCTAAATGAAACTGCTGTATTTTGATAAGATTGGGACTTCTATCATTTTCCATTGAATCTTGATTAAAAATTGATGTAAAACAATTCTTTGATGGGTATGTTCATCAGAGAAAAGGCTTACAGCGCATTCTGACGCTCGCCGTCATCTCTACGAGAAAATCACGAAAGAATAATTTTATGCTTGTTTTATTTGTAACATCCGTTTGATTTAAAGTTGTAGACCCTGTAATCGTCAAAAATTGGATAATATTTAACTTGTAGAATACAACTGTATTTTCTAGCATTGCCAAAGTTATTTACTTTACATTTATTACAAAATTTTAGCACCAAAGCCCTCCAAGATATCAAAAAATAAAGATAATTTATTGTAAATATTTCTGGCTCCAATATTTACAACGAAAATGGAAAACCCGAAGTTACGCATGCGCATTACCATGATTACAAATTGAAATAGTAACGACATATATTTTCAACTTAATATAGGGTAATGAGGGTAGATTTTCACATATAATTGGTAGGTGGTTAACACACTTACCACCTTTCCAGATTTATCACTAGAAAGATACGTGAGATAAGCTCACCTTTTGCGACATGAGTTTATTTATAAATTTGTGTTTGTAAACATTGTAAATTCGATGGCTATACACATGAATAAAGATACTATCTTTCAAGTAAGCGTTTTGTATGTTTCTTTACCCATAAAACCAAAATAATAAAAATTAGATATAATACTCCATTTTTAAGAAGAGACAGGGTATACACCTTTAACCCGGGGTTAAAATAGCAATGAATCTAATTAAAAATTGTGTGATGCTTTTTTTTACACGCGGGGTTTAAATGGGCAACATCTCACAAAATTGTACATTTATTAGGAAACAACT